>CM056575.1:92819321-95319321 GCA_029721435.1 Gymnothorax reevesii
GGGAAGTTGACTGCAATCTTCCCCGAATGGATTATCTCTCTTTGCTTTAAGCCAAATCACGTCTTCGATCCTGGCAGCATTGCCATAAATTACCTGAAGGGGTGGTCGGACCCGGAATTTAGGCCTCCACCATTTGGGGGATGTAATAAAACGATTTAGCAGAGGGCAAGATTACCACAGAGGATATTTTACTTTTATAGTTTTTTTTTTTTTTTTTAATTTCGCATCTCCAATCCCACCCCAATCTGGAATGTCCAATAGGGGAACTGTGTACAAGGCTTTTGCATTTGCGACCCCCTGTTGCCAACTCAGCAGAGTGAAGACAGCTCACGGCTCTCCTCCGAAACAGGCGCCCGTCAGCCACCGCTTCTTATACACTCATTGGTCGACTTCTCTCAAGTTCAGAACGAGGGCGGAGGATGAACAAGTTTAGAATCTTCCTAACGAGCACCCGTCTGGCCAACAGGAGGCGCCTAAGGAATGAACAAAGCATTTTACATTACCCTTCCCAGCAGGCCCTTCGCAATTTGCATCCGTGTAGCGCATTAGCCAATTGCGCGCTACTTCTGAAGAAGCTGCTGACCACTCCAGATTGGTATGACCGGGCCTCAAACTCGCACTGTGATAGTTACTTCTGCTTCGCAATGTGATGCTTTAACCGAGTGAGCTATCCAGCAGCATATTTTGATAGTTTTAATTGAGTTTCTAAAATTAAATAAACCATAATTTTATTTGGTATGAAATATGTTCCATCCTTGAATTATTGTGAACAGAGACATACCAAACATGCCAAGAGATTGTATTGATATGACGCAGTTGTCATGAAAAGCTCTTTTAATGAATTATTTTACATGCAAATCAGGTTATTTGTGCTTAAGTCATTTTACAAGAGCATAATGAACACATGAGAACGGTTTGACATTTCCAGAGTTTCAGATTATTGAAACAGATGAGTTTATGCCACTGTCCCAATGTCCCACTGGGGAAAAATCTTCGGCGATGTGGAAATAAACAAATTTTCTCCCAATGGCTCTCGATGCTTTTACCAAAAAAAACGGAGTAGTTGCGTTATTAATTTCACTTATTAGGCATCATGGATGGTTCAGTGAACTTTGACTATGGGGGCTCTAATTAATTTTGCTATGGGGCTCTAATCTCTTGGCGCAGCGCAGGGTGGCGCAGCGTGGTGTAGCTTGACGCAGCCCACGCAGTGGTAATTTTGTCTAGCGCAGCCTGCGCAGTGGTAATTTTGTTAGGTGCAACACCGTGCACAGCCTTTGGTAGACGAACGTGCGCTGAGATAGGTGTGGTGGCGTAGTAGGGGGAGGTGTCACATATTCATCATGACGCAGTGACAATTTAGTAGAAAAAGTCTTTGCTGCATTTGCGGAGAAAGCTCGCCAGCTCCAACCTGGTTTACTTTCTATGCAGTGGTAATTTGGCTGACCGGCGCACAGTGCACACACGTCACCAAAAACTCACAGGCAGGCTTGCAGAATGTCAGGCACATTTCAATACAGAAAATAATTACAGCAACCACTGTTTAATGTAACTATCTGAATCAGCACATAAATTATAGTATCTATATCGACTGTCCTGAAGTCAGATCAAAGGCGGTTGGCAGGCGTAATGGAAACTCGACCTGGCTTAATCAACGCAGCTGAATCAGTGATGCAAATTAACAACTTCACTTCTCTCTCAGCCAACCACAAACTGCCTCGGCATCAGGCAGTGCGTATAATGCTAGCGTTCTATGCTCAGTAAAGCGGCTTGCACACTGGACGGGAAACGAACGAAATGCAAAATACTCCATGTCCGGCAGCCAGCAAAAAGTAAAAATCTTGATATGAGAACAGATTTATAACGAAATAAAAAGAATAAAAATTTATCACCTACAAACAGAACATCCAAAAAAGATGACCCGCAAATAAATAAATCGCAATGTTCATTGGATGTTCTGTTGTTGAACATCCTCTTTGTTTTTTTTTGGCTGTCAGACACGGAGGCATTGTACATTGTCCCGCACCAATGTCGACTCACTTTATTGAGCAGAGTTTAAACAAACATTAATTGAAATTCTCGGTACTCATCTTGAAGAACTGAGCCCTCTTATCAAAACATTCACATTTAATATCTAAAAGAGTCAGTAGATTTGAAGAAATTAAAAACAATAATCGACTATCGGACACAGAGTTATATTAAAACCATCCGATTGTCGGACACGGAGATATATTAAAACCCTGTCAGACTTTCAGATCTCGTACTGAGTTAAGATCAGATATTGAAAATAAATGTGTTATGTATCTTGCATCGTTGTCCATGCATGTTAATCCCAAAATTTTAAGCAGCAACACGGTGTAATAATAGGAACAAGCTATCCATCATTTCTCTTCCCAATGATCCAGGCTGAAGAAATAAATGAGCAACCATCGTATTTCATTCCAACTTCGTAAGTTGGAATGATCTGACGTAGTTTCATTTTGAAATTCCATTCATGCTCGCTAATGGTCATAATTCGGGAATGCCCTAGCTAGCCAGCTAACACATAGGCTATTCGTAATGCTTAATATAGACTTAAGCAGTGCAGAAAACATGCCTGAAGCAGCAAAGTAAAATGCAACATTAACGCATCATGCAAATATAAGAAAGAGGCTTCTATATTCCAACACATTTAAGGTGAGGAGAGGAGCTTATTTGATTGGTGAAGATTTGACTCGGCTATGTTAAACCCAAGCTCGCCTTCTTTGCCACTTGCGCCGAAAGTAGGGATCGAGGCGGGACAGAGGAGTACTTGCACCAGGCTGCACCACAGACACAGCCATAAACACATTCTGTTTCCCTCCACTCCAGCTGGGTAAATATTCTGGGGAGTCAATGGCCCACTCATTCTGAGGATGTCCGAACAACTTACTGTCATATTGTGGGACTCCTGAGTTCTTTGAAGAACAGGATGAGCATCAGTTCCCGCGCTCCTCCAGTTTGCCCGCCTTTTACTGCATCCCAACTTACACTATTTATCCTCTCAGTTTTTCTCTCAAAAAATGTAGAAAAATCTTGCCTTTTCATTGAAATTAAATAATTTTTAAAAAGTTGACATTAAATATATATTTTTTTTCTTTAAGATATATGTGCCACAATTATTGGCACTGCTAGAAAATCCTATGATTAAAATTTTACTGAAGAATATTTTCAGTCATATTTTACATGTTCAAGTACACCTGTTTGATTAGGAATTCGTAAGAGGTTAAACATGTTTTCCTGTTTCACTGTGATATAAATGTGACATGACACAGCCCAAAGTTTCTTTGTCTGTCATCACTATGGGTGTAATGCCCCTCCCCTTAGGCATTCCAGAACCTCAGCTGCCTGCCCTTATCTGTTCTCTCAGTTAATTATGTCACCTGGCTCTCATCAGTTTATTATGATCCCCTTTTCTAGTTTTAGACCTGAGCCTGGCTGAAGCCAGCGAGGGCCTATTAAAACCGAATGGTTCCATTATTATTATTATTATTATTATTATTATCCTTTCCCCGCTTTGAAGGCAAATTTGACCCCTTGAACATTAACGAAAAGTCAATTTTATTCGACCAAAAATTCAAGCCCAGCAGAAAATTTTTTTTATTTGAAGTCCCCAAGAAAAAATACTGAAAAATGACTTGGCCCCGCCCCCTCAAACATCGAAATACATTATGCAGTTGGGAGCCTGCCCCAAACTTTTTTTCACGAAGAAAAATGAAACTTGGTGGAGACATAGCCCATGTTGGGACAATTAAAAAATTACATTATGGCGCCACCCTAATCCCAACAGGAAGTTGGACGGAAGCGTGGACATATAAAATCACACCCCTCATACTTTCAACATTTCCTCCTAGGGTTTTCATCCAATTTGCACCAAACTTGAAGAAAATCACCTTCACACATTTGTGGTCAAAAGTTATCAATTACATTTTTGATAAAATGTAGGGCTTGACTGTCAAAAGGTCACATTGAAGCTGCCATCGTCAAGTATTAAAGTGTGTCTATCTGACACATAGAGCGTTGGATTGAGTTGGACCCAACGTAACATCTGTGCGGAATGACAACCTGAAACAATGATATGTAACTCATATAGCTGTGGGGTAAAATGGTTCTTTGACGCCCCCTACATTTTTTGAATAGGAGAAAAAAAATATTTTGACATACGTAGTTTGGTACACACATCCCTCATGTCAAACAGAACCAAGAAGCAAATGCGGACACACCCCTATTTTTAATCATGTTCCCATGGCAACTACAAAAATGCGCAATTGAAATGAATGAGTTTTTGGCAGAACGATGTCATTGAGGAAAAACTTTTTGTGTTCCACTAATGGTGCACAGACCTAAAATAATACCTTGAAAAATGTAGTAGACTCTTTTTTAGACACTTTTTCCATGTAGTAGAATGAAACTTGGCAGAGACATAGCCCATGTCGGGACAAGTAAAAAACTACACTATGGCCCCACTCTAAACCCAACATGAAGTCGGCCATGTTGTGCAGAAGCACATGGAAATCAGAAACCATTCAAACAAACAGTAGCCTATACCAACACTAAGTGTCACTGCGGACTGAATAATCTTTGAATTACGATTTTTGTGTCTAAAAACGACCCCTGTAATATACACATTTTTAAATTACATTGGAAATTGTGCACTGAAAGACAAGATATGCTGTCCTCTCATTGAGTGCGTTTACATGCAAATCGTAATCCCGAAAATGGCAATAATCTGATTTTAGGCGTTTACATGCACTTTAATAAACCGATATCTGAAAAAACCTGATTTATATTATCGTCTTTGTCTTCTTCTGCTGCTGCTGTTTGCCCTCAACAGGTCGCACATGCGCAGATTTAAACAACACGAAAGAAATCAGCTTTTGCTGTATATATGCACAGAATAAACGGATGATTGGGCAAAAAGCTCAGTGTGTTTACCGGATTTCTCATAAACTGACAACAGCCTTTATCCGATAATGATTATCGGACTTTGCTGTTTACATGACCACTTGAATAATCCGAAAACCCCAGTAATCCGATAATAATCGTTTTATTAGTGTGCATGTAATCGAACTTACGGTTGAGTGGCCCCACCGGTCACATGGGAGGTGATAAGACGGGAAGGCGAGGGCCATAACACCGCTTGCGGTTTTAATATTTATTTTATTTTATTTATTTCACATTTTTTTAGCAGGGGGCCTGAAAGAGACCATGTCTCCTTTTCAGCAAGGAGGACCCTGCATTTTGAACAATTAAAACATCACAATTTACTACGTAATCTATCATATAAAAAATACATACAATGCCGTCATTAGAGGAAAAAAATGGCAGGATGAGTGGGTTACCTCTCTCTTCGGGCCCCAGGTCTCTCAGGCCTGCGCAACATTTCCTGGGTGGCTTCAACCCGCTTCACGAGGCTAACCAGCTCCTCTGGTCAGGCCAGAATCTGCTGCCCTACCAGCTTTTTCACCATGTACGGTAAGGACCGCATAAAGCAGTCCATCACCACCCAGTCGACAATTTTTACTGGCAGGTAGTAGACCTGGCTGCAGCCACCACGCTCCTATCCGGGCCAGCTTGTGTAGGGAATCCGGGTTGGTACAGCCAGGTATTGAACTTCTGAGCCGTGGCGAACAATGAAAGGCCTTAGCAGAGAAGGATTTCTTCTATGAGTCA
Source organism: Gymnothorax reevesii (assembly GCA_029721435.1). NCBI lineage: Eukaryota > Metazoa > Chordata > Actinopteri > Anguilliformes > Muraenidae > Gymnothorax > Gymnothorax reevesii. The sequence goes on from CM056575.1 coordinate 92,825,013, forward strand.
CAGATAGTTGTGAACTTCAGAGGAAGGTAGTTAAAAATACGTCTGTCGCACGTCAGGAAGGGAGCAATCATGCCGACCCGCTCATCCTGGTCCAACATCTCTCTTTCTGCGACTCTTTCAAAGGGATGGAGGTAGGCTGCTGCCTCATCATCTTCGGTCGTCTTTGTTAATAATACCCAGGGACTTTCCTTTCTCTGTTGGGGTTGTTTCTGCAGGGCATCTGCTCATCAAGCCACCTGCTCCAGCAGGGCCTAGGATGTCCGCTGGCCCCCCAGCTTGGTTTCCACCAATGTTCACATCAGGTCTTCCATTGTGGCCCTGTTGGGTAATCAGAGAGAAAAAACAAAGAAAAAAAACAGCAATAATCCCATGGAAAGCACTTAAGCCTCGGCTGGCACAAAAATCAATGCTAGGCCAGGATGTGTATAAGGATAACACTTTTCTCTATGCCTGTGTCAGCGCCCACATTCTCCACCAGTTGTGGTGAATCACCAGAAAGCAGGCATCGACAGGGCCACAGGTTGGCAAGAGCCCAGCACACAGGGTGGTAATTTTATTCGCAAGAATTTTTAAAATAGGTTTTTCTTTTGTTTGATGTATTTGGCAGAGGTATGACATTTAGTACGCTAATGACACACAATGCTATACACATACATAACAAGAATAGTTGGTGCACGCACATTAACCAAAAATAAAGAATTCTGCCGAGGATAACACAAAAAGTTATGAAAACTTATTTCCATTGAGGTCCTCTTACAAAGAACTAAAATCACATACAAAATAACATATAACAAATTACAGTGACAACTGTACAGCAAACATACTCACAATGAAACATGGGGTTTAGCATTATAAAACACTATCTAAATGCTAGCTTGGTTGTAAAAATAATTCTTAACTTTGCTATTAAAGTAGGTCAGATTTTTTATATGTTTAATGTCATTTGGAAAGCTATTCCATTGCTTTATTCCACAGTAATAAAATGTTGTATTGCACTTCCTAGTGGCAGAAGGAACCTGGAAATGTAATGTACTATTTCTAGTGTTGTATTGATGATGACTCCTAATTCTTTCAAAGTGGATTAACATGTATGAAACAGACTTATCATGAATTTTTTTATGAACTTGTGACAGCTGTAACAGTTCTACTCGGCTTTCGACATTAATATACCCAGCCATATCAAAGTCTTTTTTCCCAACATGATCGCGTGGTTTGAGATCGAGAATAAAACGAACTGTCTTATTCTGGATGGTTTCCAATTTCTTTTTAGGATCTTTGCTTAAACCAGGATACCATGACGTACTGGCATAGTCTAAGCAGCTGTCTATAAGAGCATTACAAAGAGGTTTCCTGATAGCTTGATTGAGAAAATAAGCATTTCGCTATAAACATTTTAAGGGACCATTTGTTTTAGTAATAATTGAGTGAGCCATAGATTTACCACTAAGGTCATTGTGAAGTAGGCATCCAAGGTACTTAACATTGGTCTTATTTTCTATTTCTTTATCTTAAAACATCACTTTAAATTTACTACTTTTTTCTTTAAGTTGTTTATGAGATCCAAAAAGAATAGCTTCAGTTTTCTCAGGATGAATGGACAATTTATTATCAATGAACCATTGGTTACAAAGCTGAAGATTTTGGGTAAGTATTTCCACAATAACCTTTGGCTCTTTCCCATAACTTATCAGAGCTGTATCATCTGCGTACATAAGGACTTTACAGTTTACACTGGGAGCTAAGTCATTTATATAACATAAAAATAGTGATGGGCCCAAAATGCTTCCTTGGGGAATACCACATTCAATGCAGAGAGGCAGGGAGTGGACCCTGCTTACCTCAACAATTTGCATCTGGTTAGCAATATATGATTCAAACCTGTCATGGTTATGGTTTTTGTTCATGTTTACGTTCAAGTCCAGTGTTCATGATTTTGTCTTTGATTTATTCTTTTTGGTTATTGTAAACCTCAAGTTTTTAGTTCATTCCATTTCTCAGTTCCATTGCACTTGTCTCCCCTGTCTTGTGATCTAGTTGCTTCAGTTCATCTTCCTGCGGTTTGCTTGCTCACTTCCTTCGGGTGATTTAAATGAATACCGGTGTTTAATATATTCCTTCGATTCTCGTTTACTTCCTTCATCTTACTGTTCTGATTACTAACAAAACTAACATTTGTATTTTGTATCATAGTCTACTAACACAACTAATCCATGTATATAGATTACTAACTTACTAACGAGCACTCTAGTTAAATCTGTAAAGTTGCACCGCTACTAATTTATACTAATTCCCTCTCAGCAATTGCCCTGTTCTAGTCTCCGCCTCCTGCTCAGTTGTACCTGTCTACCCCTGCGTTTCTGCGAGATCTCTAATTCTAATTACTTTCCTGCTCTCGTTATCTGTGCACTTAGAACTCGTTGACCGGAGCTGTTTAAATGTCACAGGCAGTCTGTGTGATTCACGTCCATGTCTTGGCTTTCGCCAATTTTCGTGGTGAGGGTTTCCCTCATGTGATTCTCCCGTTGTAAATAGTCTGATCCAGCTCACCTGCTCCCTGCATAGCATGTGACTTTCCTCCCGTCTATTTAAGCAGTCTTTTCACAGCCAGCTCCTTGTCAGAACATTGATCAATATTTCATTCTGCAGAGCGCCTTGTATACCATTGAGTATTGTTTTTCTTCTACTGGTTTGTCCAACTACGATTCTTGCCATAGCCCTTTTTGTACTGTTTTTTTTTTGGATTTTTACCCTTTTCGTATGACTACAATTTCTGTGTTTGGATGCCCTGTGTATGACCCTTGGCTTTGTTCATCGACTACGACTTTTTGCCTACTGTTTTTTTGCCTTATGTACCTTTGCTCATCTGTCTTCCTGATTCTGACCCCTGCCTATCTAGTCGACTCTGTTTTTGAATTTCATAATGTGGCTTAGCAATTCTTGTTTTTTTTTGGCTTTGACTTGGACTTCATTAAAGGCATACGCTTTTTGGATTTCTGTCTCTCGCGAGTGTCTCCTGAGCTGTACCTCACAAACATGGTCACTTAGGCCTCTCCAGATTGGCACACACGATCGGTTGAGTTACAAAGAATATGATCTAATAGAGAAAATGAATTCTTCACAGCGCGTGTAGCACATTTAATGACCTGTGATAAACCATACATACTTAACATGCTTTTATACCTATTTGAGAGGCTTGAGCTGCACTTAAAATTGATGTCAGTATCACCTAAAAAATAAGATTCACTGTTTGTTCTGATGTTAGACACAACACATTCAAAATGATCAATAAATTTGCCGTCCTTAGGTGGTCGATACACACATCCAACAGTAATAGGCTTTGTTTTAGGAAGCAATATTTCAATCATCACAATCTCTAGATTGCCTGGAATATCGTTCATACAATTAAAAGCAATATCATCTCTAATATATAAATGCAGACACCTCCACCATTTCTAGACCTTTCTTTCCTTTGGATTACATAACCATCAATATCAACCTCAGAATCAGGAACGGTTTCATCAAGCCATGTTTCAGAGAGATCAATTATTGCTGCTTTGGAATGAATAGAGAAATAACAAAGTTCAGATAACTTTGGTATCAATGAGCGAATGTTCAGATGAACAAAATGCATTCCTTTCGTTTTAAAACAGTCATAGCAGTTAATACTTGCACGCTGAGTATTTAAGGGCCTGGTGACTTGTTACTTGACCAGAGATGCATTAGATGGTTTTGAACGAGAAAGGAACGAATTGTCAAACTAAGATAGGGAACATGTAAAACAGTACCACGGTGAGTCACTGAAGGCTAATTTCTCATATTCAAGGTTTTGGATTCGGATGCACTTTGTATGATACCATCTTTCACAACCGTCACACAAGGTAACCCTCTGGTTGGCTCTTACAGATTCAGAACAGATACTACAAGGATCCTTAATAGGCCCAGGATTTGTGGCAATATCCCCACCCATGATAAGAAGTAGTACAGAAAAAGACATTTTTAAGGACACTTGATGTCTCACTGTGCGACTGCCCCTAGAAGGGTTTGCGTACATAGAGTCTAACATATTGTCCACGACCAAAAGACTTCTCAGTCAGTGATCTGGTATGGTACTCATGTGAAGCCCAGAGCTAGTATCAGTAGCAACGTCGGGGTGTTGATATAAATATGACCATTTGAATATCATGTAGAGTAGTAGGGGCACTAGAGATCCCATAATAGCCATTCCCAATGAATGGAGCTGGCTGTACTTGACCTGGACCTGGGTTGGTAGAAGCTAGATGACAAATACTTCAGCCTGAGCCTGGTTTAATGAGAGCTGGCTACTGCAGGGCCTAGGCCTGGGCCTGTTGGATGAGCTACTGCTGCTGCAGGGCCTGGGCCTGGGTCTGGTGGATGAACTGCCATAAACTAAAAGGACATAAACTTCTTGAGAACAAAGTCCCATAGGAGAATTAGCCGCTGTGATGTAACATAGGGGCAGCCAGACTGAGGCTTTTTGGAGGGAGTGCAAACTCGGGGTCCTCTTTCTCTTCACCTCCGCACTCTGATAGGGTAAGTAGAGAAAGAACAGCAGTAAGTAATGCCTACACGACACATTCTCTTGGCAAACCTGTCCCCGCCTGCTGCCCTGCTGGCTTTATATAGCCAGGTTCCCTGATGCAGTCGGGGATCAGGTGTGTGGTCTCATGCAGCGGGCAATTGGAGAGCCCTTCTCATAGGCCGGGAGGGAGCTGTCCAGTGTAGAGTGGTGCTGAGAGGAGGTCCGTCCAGCAGGCCCAGTCTATGGTGCTGCTGGGAGGGGACGATAAGGGGAGGTAAATTCTATACTCAGCAACAAAAGTTTCTGTGACACCAATATTGTTAATTATTTTTCAAAACGCAATTATGAAATTGTCATACATGGTGATATCAGACTGAAACAGTACACGTAAACACAACATTGAAATGGAAATCATGAAAATGCGAGAAAATGACTTTGCACGTGAAAATGTGCGTAAATCATGCTTGTGGATGGCAATAAAAGAGGAGAATTTTTGGAATGTTCACATTGTGCCTGATGAACGACGGAAGCATCACTTATCGAAAACACAGCCATTTCGGATCAGGAACTCTACCCTCTAAATGCCAAGACTGTCTGAAAATGATCGGTGGAGGGCCATTGTGATGATTGAATCCGGAACCTCGCAGAGGGAAGTTGCTCATCGCCTGAATGTCCACCGAAACACCATTTGGAACTTATGGCAGTGTCATCAGCAGACAAGACATGTCAGAGACCGTCCTCGCAGCGGCCGTCCACGAGTAACCACTCCCAGACAGGACAACTGGATTCGAACAACCCATCTCCGAAATCGATTCCAACCTGCAACCATAACTGCAAGAACGATACCTGGTTTGAGGCGACTGTCTGCACAGACAATCCGTCGCCGTCTCCGTCATTTTGGCATTGTCCCACGTCGGCCAGCAAGACGTCCAATACTCACAGTACAACACCGACGACTGCGTCTACAGTGGGCACAACAACATCGATGGTGGATCCAACGTCAGTGGGATCTTGTACTCTTCACTGATGAATCAAGATTCATGCTTAACCGATGTGATGGTCGTTTACGTGTATACCGTCGACGTGGAGAACGTTATGCCAACAACTGTGTTCAGGAATTTGATCGTTTTGCAGGTGGTAGTGTCATGATTTGGGGAGGGATCACGGCTAGAAACAGAACAGATTTGCTTGTTATTGATGGAAATCTGACAGGTCAAAGATATCGCGATGAAGTGCTACGGCCATTGGTGGTACCGTTTTTGATGCAACATGGTCCCGGAATAACGCTGCAACATGATAACCCCAGACCACACGTTGCAAGGATTGTACAGCAGTATCTGATGCAACAACATGTCAATGTCCTGCCATGGCCAGCCAGATCCCCAGACATGTCCCCAATCGAGCATCTTTGGGACGAGATGGATCGACGTTTGCGGCGGTTGGATAACCCGCCAGCTACACTCCAGGAATTGCGACAACGTCTACGTCAGATTTGGAATGACATCCCACAGCAATTTCTGGCACATCTGATTCGGTCCATGCGCCGGAGATGCGTTGCTTGCATCATGGCACGAGGAAGTCACACCCGGTATTGAAGTGTGAAGGTCACAATTGGTTAGACGTCAGACAAGTGCTTCATGACGCATGAAAATGACATTTTTCGTTTTGAGTGACGTTGCCACTGAAAAGTCAGTGTTTTTCCTGTTAAATAAACATATTGATTGCATTGAGATCTTTGCGTGTCATTTATAACATACACATAAATGGTGTCACAGAAACTTTTGTTGCTGAGTATAAGATCTACCTTCAAACTCAGTGCATCTTTGCTTGACATGATGGGTAAATCCAAAGAAATCTGCCAAAACCTCGTAAAAAATGAAGACCCCCACAGGTTTGGTTCATCTTTGAGAGGAATTTCCAAATATTCAAATGTACCTCATTCCTCTGTATAAACAGTAGCATGCAAGTATAAACACCATGGGACCTTGTAGCGGTCATACTGCTCAGGAAGAAGGCGCGTTCCATCTTTAATGGTGATCATACTTCGGTGAAAAAAAGTGCAAATCAATTCCAGAACAACAGCAAAAGACCTTGTGAGCATGCTAGAGGAAACCGGTATATAAGTTTTAATATTCACAGTAAAACAAGTACCATATTAGCATAACCCGAAAAGCAGCTCAACAAGGAAGATGCCACTCCTCCAAAATCACCATAAAACACTCACTTTATGGTTTGCAACTGCACATGAAAACAAAGGTCTTTTTTTTTTTGGTGAGATGTCCCCTGGGATGGTTGTTGAATAAGGATTGACCTTTTTTTTTGCCATTATCACCATTGTAACTTTTGGAGGGAATAGGGTGAGGCTTGAAGCAGGTGAACACTGTCCCAACTGTGAAACACAGGGGTGCCAGGATCATGTTGTGGAGGAGGTTTGCTGCAGGAGTGACTGGTGCACTTCTCAAAATAGACTGCATAATGAGGAGAGAAAATTATGTGGATATATTGAAGGGGGCAGGGTGGAGCAGTGTGTGGCACTGTTGCCTCGCAGCAAGAAGATTGTGGGTTTGAAGGCCTCAGGCCTTTCTGTGTGGAGTTTGCATTTTTTCCCTGTGTTCATGAGGGCTTGAACTTGATACTTTGGTTTCCTCTCACAGTCCAAAGATACACATATCAGGGTGGTTGGAGGCTCAAAATTACCCATACTGTAGGTATGACTACATGAATGAATGGTGTGTGAATGACGTATACGCCCTGCTATGGATTGGCAAGCTGTCCAGGGTGTCGCCCCTAGGCAGCAGGGATATGCACCTGTTCCCCCACAACCCTAGAGAGGAAGATAATGGATGGATGGATAGATGGATATTGAAGCAACACTTAAGACATCAGCCAGGAAGTTAAGGCTTGGTTGCAATGGGTGCTCAAATTGGACAAAGGATACTTCCAAAATTTTGGCAAAATGACTGAAGGGCATTACAGTCAAGTTACCGGAGTGGCCATCACAAAGCCCTGAACTCAATTCGATATAAAATTTTTCAAAATAGGAAAAGTGTGTACAAGCAAGGAGGCCAATAAACTTGACTCAGTACTCCAGTTCTGTTAGGATGAATGAGCAAAAAATTCTCGCAAATTATTGTGAGAGGCTTGTGGAAGATGGCCCAAAACATCTGACCCAAGATAAACAATTTAAAGGCAGTGCCACCAAATATTAACCGAGTGTATGTAAACCGTTAACTTCTGACCCACTGGGAATGTGATTAAAGAAATAAAAGCTGAACTTTTTTTCAGTTGTTTCTCATTTTTCTTAAAATGAAGCTATGACCTTTCCTGACAGGAAATGTTACAAATATTAAAGGACGGGAATTTTCAAAACCTTGACGTGAAATGTTCCTGGCTAAGGTTTATGTAGACTTCCAATTTCAACTGTGGCAGGCTGGGCAGCACTCCAGGACACTTGCGTTTTACCAGGGCATTTGAAAGATTTCTAATCCTTCCAGCAGATGGCGACACAGATCATTAAGGATACATTTAGAAGAGGGAAAGATATGTCTGTAATATGGACTGTTGCTTGTGATATGCTGGATAAAATCAGTGATTATCCCGGTTTGAAATAAGATCTTTACAGCAGCTAAATGAAACATGCTTTACTCTGTTGGCTCTGAAGTCTATTTTTCTCCATTTTCGTGAAATATAATGCGCAATGTGTTTATCAATGAAAATATGCTATTTAAACACCTCGTGAAACAAAATGTCAAATGAAACACTGTACAATACCATTTTGTTTATTCTTTCCTATTGAAATGGCAGCAAATCACCACTGTAAGCCCAAATCACCTCAAAATGCAAGGTTATCACTATCAACAGAAAGCATGTTCTGGATTGCTATTGACCATCTCCTCTTGAATTAACTATGTCACATGTGCATGTGAAGTTTTTCAATTTCCTTCCAAAGTTAACTGTGCATATCTAAAACTATCAGCGCCTGGCTGTCATCCCTTTTCCCTGAGGCCAGTTGAAGACCCCCTGGGCCCTTGGCCCCACCCCCTCTTGTCAGTGTGAACACCTGACTCGCCTGTTTGTGAACACATTCTGCACCAGTTCGACAGGGGGCTATGAGGTAGGCTGATTTCAGTGAATGTGGGCGCGCTTCTCCAGGCTCTCATTTCTTGCATGATTTCTGTTCTCCGGGTCCCTGAACACGTCGCAAAAATAATCAGTCTGTGTGCAGCAACTGTGTAAGGTAACAGCTTGTAAAACGAATTACGAGTGCATCGCACCAGTGTACTAATCTACATGTTGAACAAGAAAAAAAAAAGAAAATATATTACAAAAAATTAATAATTCATTGTGTTCGACATTGACCTTATTTTATTGTTAATATTCATATGTAATCAAGATCAAACTCTTGAATGACTATAGCTTTAATTTGATTTCCCCCTGGTCTTGCTGCATGAACATTTTCATTTAAAAGCTTATTTTCATAAACTTCAGCATGATTATGGCACTTGTTTAAAAATAAGAAAAGGAGTGATGCTTTTCAATTAAGAGAGGAATCCAGATCTTCACAGTAGCATGACAGTGGGAGAACTTGAGGACTTTTATTCAGTCAATAAATCTGTGTCCTCTCCTTGTGGGAGCATCTCATGTCTGCTCCTGGCTCTTGTTTGGCAGTTTGGCCATGCACACTCAGGCTTGATCTCTTAGGGGGATGAGATTTGGAGTCACTCGTTTGGCAAATGATACAGCATAACAATAACAAGCCCAACACCTGGGAGATCCACAGATAAAAATAAACCACTCTGAGTGCCTGGCTGCACATTCATATAGCATTTCGCCATTAATAAACACTTCCTAAACAGAAACGAATTGCACAGACATTACAATATATATATAAAAACTTACTGGCGCCCCTGAGTGGCAATGCACAAACAGTACAAAAAATATATAAACTATATAATAATAGAGAAACTGAATTTACCAACATGTGTGAAATACTTTTCTTTACCAATGTTTTGATGGAAACGAGCAAAAATCATAAAAATAATTTCATACTAAATAAATTTCAACAAAATTATTGGCACCCTACTTAGAGCAACCACCTCTGGCAAGGGTAACAGCATGGAGTCATTTCCTGTAATTTTGGCAAGGTTAAGGCACACGTTTGGGGGGATTTTGGATGATTCCTCGTAGCAGATCCATTCAAGATCCTTCAGATTTTTGGGTTTGCGTTTATCAACTGCCCTCTTCAACTCAGCTCACAGGTTTTCAATTGGACTGAGGTCCGGTGACTGAGATGGGCATTGCAGAACGCTGATTTTGTTGTCAAAGAACCATTTCCATTTGGATCTTGAGGTATGCTTTGGGTCATTTGTTGGAACGTCTATGTGTGACCAAATCCTAGCCTTTTGGCAGAAGCAACCAGATTGTCAGCCAAAATGCCCTGATACTTGGTGGAATTCATTAGACCATTAATCTCAACCAGTGCCCCTGGAATTCTTGAGTTAAAACAGCCCAAAACATGACTGACCCACCATCATATATCACCGTGGGTATGAGGTGCTTCTCCTTGTATGCATCTCTGTTTCAGCACCAAAGATGCTGATGCAGCATCTGATTAAAACGTGCAACTTTGGCCCCATCTGACTAAGGCATCTTGTTCCAGTCATAATTTAAATGACATATGACGAGCTCCAATGCTTGCGTCTGTGTCTTCTAGTCAGGAAAGGCTTTCTTCACACAACTCTTCCAAAGAAACGGTGGTTGTGGAGGTGGCACCTGATGGTGCTTTTTGAAACCTGGTGACCCCAAGATGCCACCAAGGCCTGCAATTCCTTCACAGTGATTCTTCGGGATTTTGTTGCTTCTCTCACCATCTGCCTCAGTATACTAGGGGGCAAAATGCAGTTATGCCCTCTACCCTTGAGGTTTTCAAAAATTCAATATCTTTGAAACTTTTCAAATAATCACCCTGACAGTGCTCAGTGGCATATTAAAACATTTGTGAATCTTTTTGTAGCCCTTACTAAAGTTAATGATTAACGCCCTTGTGTCCGCTAGATGGCTTTGATGATCGCTCCCATCAGAGCATTAAAGGAAAGCTACCTCGCGGCGCTTCGCCTGAAATTTTTTGGCTGGACCAATGAGCAGGCAGCTTTGGTGTTGACGTCATATCCTTCTTCAAAAGCCGTCTTCCGCTAGTGCAAAAGCCGCTGAATGTGTTGTGTTCCGGGGTTCTGGCCTTTGGCCAGAACAGTATTATTCATGGTTTTAACAGTTTCATGTATCAAGATTCCATTGTTCATAGTTTCATAGTTCATAGTTCATGTCACAGTTTTTGCATTTCATGTTTCACATTCCATGTTTTTACTTTTCCATGTTTTTGTTTTCGCCAGGTCTGCCATGCCACTCCACCGCTTGTCTGCGTTCCGCCCCGTGCCTTCGTTGTTGCACATTTCTGAGCTCTGGTTGGCTGCGCAGGACATTGCACTCCGGGTGGAGAGCCGCAAGCTGGCTCCTCGCTTCCTGGGTCCTTTCCCCATCCAAAGAATCATCAGTCCCACTGCTGTCCGGCTCAAGCTACCGTCCACCATGCGACGTCTCCACCTTGTGTTCCACGTCTCACGCCTGAGGCCTGTTGGCAGGGCAGGCACTGGGCGTAGCTGCGCCGTTCAGGGCGTTGCGGACCAGCTCCTCAATCCGGAGGCACACGTTGTTAACGAAGCAGGTTCTGGGCAGAATGGAGCTGGGCTCTCCCTTGGCTGAGGAAGCGTCGAAACGCCTGGAGAGCGCGTCAGCCTTAGTATTCTTGGACCCTGGTCTGTAGGCCAGGGAGAAGTTAAACCGGTCGAAGAAGAGGGACCATCTGGCTTGTCTGGGCATCAGCCTCTTGGCGGAGCGGAGGTACTCTAGGTTTTTATGGTCCGTCCAGACCAAGAACGGAATCCTTGCCCCCTCAAGCCAGTGCCTCCACTCCTCCAGGGCCAGCTTCACCGCCAGCAGCTCCCGGTTCCCGACGTCGTAGTTGGACTCCGCAGGCGTCAGTCGGTGGGAGTAGAACGCGCACGGGTGTACCTTCTGATCATTGCTGGATCTTTGGGATAGTACCGCACCAACCCCGACATTGGAGGCATCCACCTCCACAATGAACTGCTTGGCGGGGTCGGGGGTGGTGAGGATGGGTGCGGTGGTGAAGCGCCTCTTCAGCTCACAGAAGGTCACCTCGGCTTGCGGAGTCCAACGGAATGGCACCTTGATGGAGGTAAGGGCCGTCAGGGGAGCTGCCACGGTGCTATAGTTCCTGACGAATCGCCTATAGAAATTAGCGAATCCTAGGAAGCTCTGTAGGGCCTTGCGGTCCTTGGGTGCGGGCCAGTCCACCACAGCCTTGACCTTCTCCTCGTCCATGCCCAGGTGGTTAGGGGAGATGACGTGCCCCAGGAAGGAGGTAGTGGTGGTGCTGAACTCGCACTTTTCAGCCTTGACGAAGAGGCGGTTTTCGAGGAGGCGGCGGAGCACCTGGCGAACATGGTTAGTGTGCTCCGTCTTGTCCCGGGAGAAGATCAGGATGTCGTCAAGGTAGACGTAGACGAACCTCCCGATCATGTCTCCAAACACATCATTCACCAAGTTCTGGAACACTGCGGGCACGTTAGTCAGGCCGAATGGAACCACCAGGTACTCCCAGTGGCCGCTAGGGGTGTTGAAAGCGGTCTTCCATTCGTCGCCCTCCCTGATGCGCAAGAGGTGGTAGGCATTCCGCAGGTCCAGCTTGGTGAAGATGGCCGCCCCCTGGATAACATCAAACGCCGAGGACATCAGTGGAAGCGGGTAGCGGTTCCTGACCGTGATCTTATTGAGCCCTCGGTAATCGATGCAGGGGCGCAGGGAGCCATCCTTCTTCTTGACGAAGAAGAAGCCTGCCCCCGCGGGAGAGGAGGATGGACGGATGATGCCAGCTGCAATGGACTCCCGGATGTACTTGTCCATGGCCCCCCTCTCTGGCTCAGACAAGGCAAAGACACGACCCCTAGGAGGCGCTGTGCCAGGCTGGAGGTCAATAGCACAGTCATACGGACGGTGCCGGGGCAGGGACACCGCACGGGACTTGCTAAAGACTGTTGCTAGGTCGTGGTATTCAGGGGGCACTCTGGAGACGTCTGGCCTCCCCTCGGGAGCTGGTCCACCCACAGAGCAAGAAGGTCGGGAGTCGAGGAGGCAGCTGGCTGAACAGGAGGCACTCCACTCCCGCACCTCATGGCGGGCCCAGTCGATCACCGGCCCGTGTAGCGCCAACCAGGGATGACCCAGGACAATAGGGGAGCGAGGTGTCTCGGTCACGAACAGCCGGATCTGCTCGCGGTGGTTACCGGACGCCAGCAGCTGGATGGGAACGGTCCGGAAGGACACCTTGGCTAGGGGTTGCCCACCCAGCCCTGAGATGGACAATGGGCTGGGAAGATGGCATAGGGGAATCCCCCACTCAGCAGCAGCTCTGGCGTCGATAAAGTTTCCCTCAGCCCCCGAGTCAATGAGGGCGGTGGTCTTGCGGGAGCGGCCCTCCCAGGTCAGGGTCACCGGAACGCAGGTCTGGCGGTAGGAGGAGGTCTCCTTGGATGAAGCACCCACCAGTACTCCTCCAGACGCTAGGGGGCGCTGTTTTGACTGACAGCCTCGCACCGCATGACCCTGCTGGCCGCAGTAAAAACACGCCCCCGACCTCCTTCTCCGTTGGCGCTCCTCCTGGGTGAGCCGGGACCTCCCGATCTCCATGGGAGATGCCTCCCCAGGAGGGGGTGTGGTGGTGCTTCTCCTCGGCAGGTCCTGAGGCGACGCACGACTGGGACCCGGGGGTTGGATCTGACCAGCGGGGGCAGAACGTCGGCCAGGGCTAAGGGTGAGCGCCCTCTCCTCCAGGCGGCTGTCAATACGCAGGGCCAGGTCTATAAGGGCCTCTGGAGACTCAGGGATCTCACAGAAGAGCAGTCGGTCTTTGACTGGTTCGGACAGCCCCTGGAGGAACACGTCACACAGCGCCTCCCTGCTCCAGCCCGACGTGGCTGCCACCGTCTGAAAATCGATGGCGTAGTCCGCCACCGATCTCCTCCCCTGCCTCATCCTCAGCAGCTCCCGTCCTGCGGCTCTCCCCTGCTTGGAGTGGTCAAAGATACGCAGTAGCTCCTCCGCCAAGGCCTGGTAGGTGGTAGTGCAGGGCTGCCGAGCCTGCCATGCGGCAGTTCCCCACAAGCGAGCCCGCCCCGTCAGCTGGGAGAGGACGAAGGCGACTCGGGCCGGCTCTGTGGCGAAGGTGGAGGGCTGCAGAGCGAAACACATCTCACAGGAGGTGAGAAAAGCCCTGCAGAACCCTGGTTCTCCACCGTACCTTTCGGGCGGTGGAAGGCAGGGCTCAGGACCAGGGTGGACAGCTGGCTGCAGCTGAGGTGCTTCTGCGCCGGGCTGGCGCACAGGGGTGATGGGTGGCTGGTGTGCTGCAGGAGCACGGGGCTGGACAGCTGGCATGATGGGACCCTGGCTGGGACTTGCCCGGGGAAGGCTGGCTTTCAGTGTGGCCAGCGCAGCTGTCAGCTCCTGGATCTGCTGCCGTTGATGCAGCAGCTCAGCCTCTCGCTGGGCGATCCTGCACTCCATCCCGCTGGTGTCAAGGTGACAGTGTCTACTGATATGGAATCAGTTGACACCAGATGCGGGAAAAGGGAATGAGGATTTTATTATAAACCAAAACAAAACAGGCACGAGGGCCAACAAAAAACTTAGCCCAAAGGGTTGCAAAAAACAAACTAAGGTAAGCTACACAGAGCTATAAACAATGAATGCAAAAAGGCACTGGAAACTCTAGGCAAGAAGATCAAGAAAAATAAATAACAAGGCTATATATATATACAAAACAAGAGGCTAGGACAAGACTTGAAACTAGAAATGCTAGGGAACTTGACAACAAGAACTTGGCTAAACTTGAACATGCAACGAGACGCGAGACACTGTCTGCCAGCCAACTTCCACCGCATCCAGATAAAGGCTTGGAAATCATGACATGAGGGGTAACACCTGGAGAGAGAGAAACAAGAGGCATGGCAAGATCAAGACATGGACAGAGATTGGATGACATGACCTGCTCATTAAGGAAATGAGCGTGCTCAGCTTAAGTACCAATTAAGTATGCAGCCTGGAAGCAAGCATGAATGTTCAGAACAGAAAAGCACAGCAAGATCTTGAAATAGCAAAGCAGGAATCATGACAATGAACTCCCTGTCTAAATTAGTAGTATTAGTAATGTGCCTATCTAAGAATTACACCAACCCAGTGAGTGTTAGTAAATGTTAGTAACTTAAAAACAGTAAATTGCCAATTTAAGCTTAGAGAGCCCCGAATTAGCACAGCACAGAAGGAAGGGGAAATACCAAAGCCAACCAGAGCTCAGAAATGTGCAACAACGAAGGCACGGGGCGGAACGCAGACAAGCGGTGGAGTGGCATGGCAGACCTGGCGAAAACAAAAACATGGAAAAGTAAAAACATGGAATGTGAAACATGAAATGCAAAAACTGTGACATGAACTATGAACTATGAAACTATGAACTATGGAATCTTGATACATGAAACTGTTAAAACCATGAATAATACTGTTCTGGCCAAAGGCCAGAACCCCGGAACACAACAGAATGCTCCTTTTGAACCCTTGAGAATGAGTGATTTACTGGCACTTTACAACTTGTTTTTTGCAGTTCTATATTGTTGCAGCAGTCTGAAACATTCTCTGCACAAGAAGGCTTCCTGTTCGTTAGCTACTGATTTGAGTCACACCTCGCGATCAGTTCCAAACACACTTGCTAAATCACCAAGAATGTCTAAACCATCGTGACATTTCAATGCATTGCGTCTACATTCGGCTCGTAGATTAGACGAATCGAAAGTGTAATCACACTGAACACATGCAGAGTGCAAATGCATTGTTAGACACAGTGCACCTTTCACTTTGGCGAGGCTTTGGTGGGAATTCGATATAAGAGGAATAGGAAAATTTATGTGGAATGAATCCAGTAGTTGGCGGTAATACACCAACAGGTCTGTCAACCGCCATAAAACCAAAAAGAAGAAGAAGAAGCCTCCCAGTCATAACGAGGCCGCACGAAAGCACTTTGAGAGCTTGCGCGTACAGGCGTTAGTATAGCGACAGTCAGTCAGTGAGGAGCGCAACATAACGACTGTATCATACAGGTTAAGCCCTTACCAGATTTCAGAATTTCTATGACCATCTGCCTGTTTTGGTTTGTTTTCTTCATGGTGTTGGATGGCAAAGGGATATTGCATATGTATTACCACATTTTTATATCATAGTGAAGCAGGAAGTGATGTAATGGCTCAATATATGGTTGCAATCAAAATTATTCAACCCCCATTGCAAATTGGGTTCACTGGCAAAGTTAACAAACTTTCAACTGTTTGTGATAAACAGATTAAACAAGAACATTTTAAATAGCTCAACGCAACTAATTACAAGTGACTTCTCCAAATCTAACACAAAATGCCATATTTAATGACTACTGCAGTCTCAAAATTATTCAACCCCCAGAATAGAATCCGTCTTAGGAACATATTTGCAAATCAGGTGTTGTCTCAAGCACACCTAATGCAGCTAATCAAGAACTTAATTAGTTGCATCAAGTTTGCTTGAAATAGAATAAATCATATACTTGCAGTCGCTAGAGATTTGTTGACAGTGACATTCAATTGCATATTAGAAACATAACTGTTGAGAGAATTTTCCAAGAAGCTAATAGAGGAGATGATTGCCTGTCACAAACAAGGAAAAGGATACAAAAAGGTAGCACAGGCACTGAATGTTCGCAGAGATACAGTTGGATACATAGTTGGCAAGTTCAGAGTTAAAATAAGAGTGGCTACAGTACCAGGATAAATAAAAAGCAGAAAGAGGTAGCTATTAATGGCAGTCACCAGATCCTTGAGGAGACGGGTGGTCAAAAACCCTCGGGTGACTGCAGGAGACCCGCAGCAAGACTTGGAGGCAGGAGGCACTGAGGTTTCAGTTTGCACAGTAGGGGAGATACTAAATGTTGACGGTCTCCAAGACATACACCACAACTGATCCAAAAGCACAAGCTCCAACATGCTCAAAACAATATAAATAAGCCATAGAAGTTTTGGGATACTGTTCTGTAGAGTGATGAAACAAAACTGGAATGTTTCGGGCTTATGAATCAGTGGTATGTCTGCATGAGGAATAAAGACGCATATGCTGAAAAGTACACCCTGCCTACAGTGAAGAATTTAGGGTTTTTTTTTTGATGCTCTGCAGCTGCCTTGCTTCCTCTGGTACTCAAAACCTTCAAAGTGTGGAGGGCAAGATGGATTTAACGAAGTACTAGGATATCCAAGGAGAAAATGTCATGCCGTCTGTAGGGAAGCTGATGCTTGGGCATCAATGGACCTTCCAACAGGACAATGATCCAAAGCATATCTCAACATCCACCAAGGCTTTATTTCAGAAGAAGTCTGGGAAGATTCTAGAGTGCCTATCACAGTTGCCTCACTTGAACCCCATAAAAAATCTCTGTTAGGATTTGAGGAAGACAGTTGCAGCATGCAAACCTTAGAATATTAGTGAACTGGAGGCCATTGTCCATGAGGACTGGACTAAGATTCCTTGGGAATGCTGCCAAAACATCTGCCTATGCAGCACATTTCCAGCAAGTCACAGTGACAGAAGGGTGCTCTACAAAGAATTAAAGATGCTCATCATGAAGGGGTTGAATAATTTTGAGCCTGCAGTAGTCATTAAAAGTGGCATTTTGTGTTGAATTTGGAGAAGACACTTGTAATATTTGTTGTGTTGAGCTATTTAAATTGTTCTTGTTTGATTTGTTCATTGCAAACAGCTGAAAGTTTGTCAGTTTTGCCAGTAAACATAATTTGCATTGGGGGTTGAATAATTTTGATTGCAACTGTAGTTCCTTAACACTGAGATAAAACTTAAATAAGTGGAATTTAACATACATCTGATTTATTTTTGGTAGATGTTATTTAGAATAATCTTTAAGGGTTCCATCAATTTGTGAAACCCTGATTTAGAGTAAATGATTTTGGTTGGTTCTATTGGACCATTAATATTGTACAGTATTCTCACATGTTGGTATTTAGAGTTTCTCTATAAATATATGTTTTAAAATATTGTTTGTGCATTGCCAGTCAGGGGTGCCGGTAATTTTGAAGCCCACTATCTATTATATATACCGATATACTGAAACAGTGACATTTATGGCTGGTTAGAAAAAATAATTTTCATTAAAAATACACATTAAAAGATGTATTTGGATCATTTAAAAAAAAATCTATGACAGCAAACCCAACAGAATAGTCAGTTAAAATGAACTGGACTTATTCAACTACTGATTCTAGAAAGCAATGATCAAAATCATTGTGTGCACTACATACATAAAGGAAACATAGGAGCAGCATGTCGAAAAAACCAGTGAACAGCAAAACACAGGATGCTTAAAATGTTAAAGTATAATACACGTACATGATTTATGTCCAGCCTGGTTGGAAATAGTATTAATAATAACATTGATATAATAGTGTAGTGCTGAATTGTTAAATGCCATGGACTTAAGTGAAATTTTAAGTCATAACAAATAAGAGATTAGCATAGAAAAATATAAAATATTTGAATGCTTCAAAATTGGAAATTTTTTGATGATAAACCATTTTTTTTCGACAGTCTTCTGAGTATTCTCCTTACTGCACATAAAACTAAAAATAACGGATGAATAAGCAATGAGCATGAATTCAACAATTTAATTACATTGTAGATACGCAAGTTTTTTTTTTTTTTAATTCAATAATCATTGATTGGTTGAATTACGCTGTCAAAATTCATGTCTTGAAGCACTAATCTTTTCCACTTTCATTTTTTTATTGGTCTGAGTACAAGCCTCTCCAAAATAGATGCTCTTTCTAAAATCAAGAGAAGATCTTGTAACAATGCAAATTGTGCAATCATCTCCTGGAAAATGAGACAAGTTTTAACATGCCCCTGTCAAACGGAGGAGTGGATTACAGAATGCTCTGCCCCTTCCCTGTTTCTCAATAACCACACCATTTAGAACAGGGGTCCCCAATCTTTCCCAGAAAGGGCCGGTGTGGGTGCAGGCTTTCACTGCAACCAAGCAACTATTCACCTGATGCAACTAATCAAGCTTATTAGCAAAGAGTCCAGAGATTGACTAATGGTATCAGAAGTGTAATTGCTTGGTTGCAATGAAAGCCTGCAACCACACTGGCCCTTTCTGGGAAAGACTGGGGACCCCTGATTTAGAACATCTCAAGTGCCACCACTGTTGGCTATTCTGGTCCTGATAAACAAAAATTTAGTTGCATCTCCATCTTTGAAAGGACCATCTTAGAGGAGAGATACAAATGATGATGGTCATCACCCAGTACAAGGGAATGGATGAAAGTTTCGGCCTTGTTTTGGCAAGTCTGAAAAGGGCAAAACCAAAATCTACACACAAGCTCCCACACACAAGGAGACATCACATTCAGGATGATATGGTAAATTATTTTATTTACTTTATCATGCCCCTGCTTTTAGGAATTGTTAATTAAGTTTTGTTCTGTGAGACGAAAGCCTGTCACACAGCCAGTCTCATTTCAGTAAGCCCCATCCCTCTGTCTCCTTCTTGCTCTCCTCTCTGCACAATATGAGTGTCAGTGTTCATAAGCAGCCACCAGCCCAGTGTGACACTTCTCTTTCTTCCCCTACACGCTTTCCACCAATATGAAGTGACGTGGCCCCCAAAACCAGACAGAGAGAAGTAGCAGGGGGAAGAATGTAACTGTTCCATTAAAAAATGATAGCATTAGTGTTCACAAAGCCCTGTTTCTCTTTTGTTAGTCAGGTTCAGGGAAACACAGTTAGGAGAGAGGGGCCTGGGGATGTATAAAGAACAGTCATTTGACCTGTCTTGTAGTTGCATTCTTGGATAGACTTGTGACATGTCAATGAAAAGAAGTGCTTCAAACGCGTCCGCAAATATTCTGTGCATTTTATGCCAAAAGTGAATTACATTTTCAAAAGTGCATGCACTATCAATTTTCAGCCTCAGAAAAATTTTGCATAATTTATGTATAAAAATGATGTTCCATAGATAAAGTAACAGCGAAGGGGAGAGGAAGGAGCCAGATGAACTAATTATAAGGGTTGAGCTACGCACTCTGGTGATGTGCATTGAAGACAGGACGTTGAGGACTGGACTCAGATGCAGGAATGGACTTGGTTATATTTATTATGTCTTCAGCGCAGCAGCGAAGCACACATGAAACAATGCACAAAAAAAAAAGGAAATGAGGTTCCTATATAATGCAATTAGTAATACAAACATTAGGATTTAGTTACAGTAACCAACATATCACTGAAATAGAAAAAGGAAATAGGAAACAAGGTTCGTTAATGATAAAGTTAAAGAGCTGATATCAACAATAAGCAGCGCTAAGTAAGAGAGGTAGAATATACACGCGATCCACGGAGGATAAGCCTATAGACGACTAGCAATACAACACAGGCATGTGGCTTGGAAGACTTTGCAAAGACTAAGTGCGAGGCTCAGTCTTAAATCGCAGAACAATGCCCCACAGTGGAAATTAATAACAGGGGCATGCTATGATTGCAGAGCTGAAGAATGCGGTCCAGGTCTTAATAGACAAGTGAGTCTGAAGGCTGCAGGCTTGACCTTACAGTACTCCCCCAGCCAAGGCATGACTCTCAGCATGACTGATCTTCAGCAGGGAGGGCGCCCTCTATGGTGCAGAGCGGGCTGGTCCGGATGGGCCTGGAGGAACTCGGCCAGGAGCTGCAGATCCAGGATGTCTTTACGGTCCATCCAGCTCCTCTCCTCCATAGCCCTCCCAGTCTACCAGGTGCTGCAAGCTGCCTCCACGACATCTGGAACTGAACGGGCTGCGTACCCAGTAGGCTGGATGTCCATCAACCTCCAGGACAGGGGTAGGGTCTTCAGAGGGGGTAACCTCTGCCAGGGGTCCAGCTACAAAAGTATTACCAACCTTAGCAGAAATACATGGAAATACATGGTATTGTTTTTGCGGTAGTGTGACAGCAAACTGTAGTGAGTAGGCAGTCTCATTGACCTTCCGGAGGACAAGAAATAAGTTAATGAGCCGTAGGCTGAGTTTAGAGCAGAGTAGGCAGAGGTGCAGGTTCCTCATAGAAAGCCAGACTTGGTCCCCCAGCTGGTAATAGGGGGCGTCCCGACATCTCCAGTCCACTTGGATCTTCTGGTGGCGGAATGCCCTCCAAATCTGGATGTTGATGTTTTCCCAGACCTTCTCCGTCTCCTTGAACCAACCGTCCACCGTCGGGACTTCTGTCTGGCTCTGGTCCCACGAACACAGGGGAGATTGCCGTCCGAGAACACACTAGAATGGTATTAATCCAGTGGAAATGCTCTTCAGGGAGTTCTGGGCATATTCCTCTCAGGGCAGGTACTTGGACCAATTCTGTTGGCAATGGTGGCAGTGTGCTCGGAGGAACCTCTCCAAATCCTGGATCATTCTCTCGGCCTGTCCATTTGTCTCTGTGTGATATTCCAGTAGGAGAGGATGTCCTCCAGAAGGCCGAAGTTCCTGAAAACCTGTGTGAATACCGCCTCTGCTATTTGGAGGGCAGAGGGCAGTGTGGCGAAAGGCATAAACTTACAGAATTGATCAAATCTGCCAACAATCAACAGTATACATACATTGCCTTCAGAGGAAGGGGGGTCGGCTACAAAATCCACAGCAATGTGTGACCATGGATGAGGCTGGACTGCTAATGGGTTGAGTTTGCCAGCTGGCAATTGGCGGCCTGTCTTGGATATCATGGAACTTGCGCAAGAGTGGACGGCTGCTTCCACATCAGAGGCTAGGTGGGGCCACCAATATTTTCATGATTATATGTGTGGGTCTTTTGGCTCCAGGCTGCCCTGCAGACAGGGAGGTGTGTGCCCACAGAATTACTCGCTGTCGAAGAGCAGCGGGGATGAACGTCTTACCCACTGGCACTAAGTTGGTAGGAGGACTCCCCCTGGTCTCGTTTGCTATTTCCAGGTCCAACTGCCACTTGATCGGGGAGAGGATGCAGGAGGAGGGTAGGACTGGCTCTTCTGCCAGTGGATCTTTCTCCACCTCGTATCTTCAGGATAGCGGGTCTGCTTTGATGTCCTTGGAGCCTGGGTGAGAGGTTATTGAAAAATTGAAACGAGTGAAAAAAGTGCCCACTTAGCCACAATGGCTGAATGCCCGTCAGGCTATCATAAATATTCCAGATCCCAGTGGTCAGTCAGCACGAGGAATGGATGATGGGCCCCCTCCAACTAATGGCAGGAGTTCCCAGTTGCCAACATCGTCGATAGCCTCCGCGGGTGTAAGCTTTTGTGAGAAATACAAACAGGGATGGAGCTTGCCGGGGATTCCGTGCCTCTGCGACATGATTGCCCCAACCCCTTCATTAGAGGCATCAACTTCCAATACAAAAGGGTCACTCGGACCTGGCAACTTGAGTATAGGGGCAGTGACGAACAGACTTTTGAGTGTGTTGAAGATATGGTGAGCTGTCGGATTCCATCCCAGGTTTTGGGGTTTTCCCATGACGAGATGTGTCAAAGGGTGGGCCACAGTGCTGAAGTTTTGAATGAAGCGTAGATAAAAGTTAGCGAACCCCATGAAGCTCCAAAGCTCCTTTATAGTCGTGGGATTGGCCATGCTGCTACTGCCTTCACCTTCTTATCTTCCAAAGCCACTCCCTCAGGTCCAATCGCGTAGCCAAGGGAGGAGATGGTGGATTGATGGAAGACACACTCTTCAGCTTTGACACAAAGTTGATGATGTAACAGGTGTTTGAATACTCTCCTCACATGTCCCCCATGTTCTTCATATGTGGTTGAGTAGATGAGGATGTTGTTGTGGTAGGTGATATCAAATCTTCCCAGCATCTCTCTTGGCACATCATTAATGAAGGACTGAAACACAGAGGGGGCGTTTAAAAAGCCATACGGCATGACCCGTCGGCTGCGCTAAAAGCTGTCTCCCACTCGTCACCTTCCCTGATATAAATGAGATTCTAAGCGCTGCGGAGGTCGAGCTTCGTGAAGATCTTTGCACCTCGAAGCTACTCCACAGTGCTGGGGACCAGGGGGAGTGGATATTGGTACTTCACCGTGACATCATTTAGGTCTCTGTAGTCTATGCAGAAGCGTAGACCTCCATCCTTCTTCAGGACAAAAAAGAAGGTGGCGGACGCAGGTGAAGTGGAAGGGTGAATGGAACCCTGCTGTACAGCTTTTTGTACATACTGTTCTATTGCTTGAGTTTCAGCCTTCAATAGGGGGAATACATGGCTCCTGGGGAGTGGAGTGCCGAATAGGAGCTCGATGGCAGAATCCCATGGGCGATGAGGAGGTAACTAGGTCACTTTGGTCTTTCTGAACGCCACTTGCAGATCCCAGCACTCTATAGGAATCTTGGGCTGGTCTCCCTAATCAGGGCTCGCGACGGTCATGGAGGCAATGGTGAGGGGGCCACAGTGCTGCCGACAGCTGGGTGACTGGAAGCGGAGACTTCTGGCTTGCCAGGAGATGGTGGGATTATGTAATAACAGCCATGGGAGGCCGAGGATGAGTGGGTGGCTTGAATTATCCAAGGGCAGCATATATCTTGTATAGTGAGGAAGATTGATGCCATCTGGTGGGCAATGCAGCCGCCGCCTAGAGGTTTTCCATCGACAGCTGCCATGGCAAGAGGGTATAGAGCCGGTTAGCTGGGGCCTGAACTCATCGAGCCAACTTGTTGGAGATAAAATTGCCCGCTGCACCGGAGTCAATCAGGTCCTCTGTTGTAAGGGTCACATATTAAAGGCCACCCAGACCAGGATCTTAAATCATTGGCCAGTGAGGGCAGTGGGTTACACCTTTACCTTGGGGGGCGCTGTTTTCCTCTCCTGAATGACATTGGGTGCCGGTTCTCCTCCGGGGGTGACGTTCTGGTAGTCTGGCAAGCCCCAGCTCTATAGACTCTGCCCCCGTCCTTGGACAGCTGGGTGGGGCCTCTGGGCTGAGCCCGCCACGTCTCCTGCAGGAGCTGGTCCAGGCTGATTGCCGTGCCAATGTATCATGGCAGGGATAGTTCTGAGTCCCTGCAGACCATCTCTGCCCCTAGCTCTGTAACCAGCCCCTTCCGGAACATGGTGAGTAATGAACGCTCGTGCCAGCCGCTGGCTGCCACCAAGGTTGGAACTGCAGGGCGTAGGCAGCTGCGCTCTTGATCCCTAGGCGCAGGTCCAGCAGTTCGTCTCCAGTTCAATTCCCAGGGTAATTGAAGACTGAGCGAAACTGCGAGAGGAAATCGGCATTGGTGAGAAAAGCTGATTCCCACCAAACAGCCGTCACCGAGTCAAGCACCCAGTCAAGCGCCCCTCAAACAGCCTTGCCAGAGAGGCAGGTCACCACTTTGACGATCTTCTCTGAGTCACTCAGGGCTGGATGGTTGGGGAAATAGAGGGTGCACTGACAAATTGAGTTTTTGCATGCATCCGGGTTTCCGTCATAGCGCTCTGGCAGGCGCACTGGCGAGTCACCCTGGGGAATGGCTCAGAAAGCCTGCGTTTCGGCTGGCGAGACAGAGGTGGATGGTGGCAGTGGAGCGTGTGAGATGGTCAGTTTGCGGACCCCCGGAACCAGTTTGTCCAGGGCAGCACCCAGGCGTGCAATCTCCCTCTGTTGCTCTGCCACCAGTTGGTAGAGGTCGAAAGGCTGGTCAGCAAACTCTCCAACCTCTGAGGGCAAAGAAATCCTTGCTGAATCCATAGTCAGGCAAAGTCCTCTGTCAAGGTTATGCTTTGCACACTGGTGATGTGCACAGAGGAAAGGAAGTTGAGGACTGGACTCAGGCGCAAGGATGGACTTAGTTGTATTTATTATGCCTGCTGTGCAGCAGGGAGGCACACACAAAGCAATTTAAAACAAATAGGAAACGGGGTTCCTAAATAATGCTATTAGTAATAAAAACACTGGGCTTTAGTCACAGTTACAATGTATTACTAAAATAGAAAAAGGAAATAGAAAACAAGGTTTCTTAATTATAAAGTTAACGTGCTGATAGCAACAATAAACAGCGTTAAGAGAGTTTGAGAGTTAGAATAGACACACGGTACGCAGAGGATAAGTCTATACAAGACCAGCAGTACAACGCAGGCATGTTGTTAAAGGAATTTTAACATTATATTCCTCGTATCACCTTCACATAAGAAACCCAGGCTACTCAGGGAAAAAAATCAGTCAGAGGCAGAGAGGTTAATATTCAAGCCAAAGTCCGTTTACTTTTTTTCTGCAGAAAAAAAGGATCCCCACATACAGAAGCTCAGGTCAAGATGGAGGATGATACAGTTAGTCTCTCTCTGGTTTTTGTAGGGGTACTCCATGACGTTCTCCTCCCCCCGCGCTGATTTACACATCATGATGTAATCTGGAGAGCTCTCGCTGTCTTATGCCACCTACGTCACGCTGTCGTAAGGCTGCACACATACATCTCGTTGGGGAGGAGAGCACCTGTCTTCTCTATCAGCCCCGGCTCCAGTTTACCTTGTTATGCATTCCGGAGCTTTCTATAAACACAAACTTAGAGAAAGAGAAAAACATCTTGTCCTTGGTACAGACAATCAGCTTTGCATGACTTTAGATAGGTTATATGTCATGACGCACTGGTACAGTTATGCAGGCCCCTGTTAAATCAGAAATATTCAAGCACACACACACTCGAGGCCTAAAAGGTTATGAAAGAAAGTAAAGAAGGAGCAAGCAAGGATAAACAATTAATAATGATTAAATCAATCAATAAAAAAATGATTCCACACATGTGGCTTACGACACTTCGCAAAGACTAAGTGCAAGGCTCGGTCTTAAATAGCACAATACTACCACACAGTGGAAATGAAAGACAGGTGCATGCGATGATTGCGGAGCTGAAGAATGCGGTCCAGGTCTTAATAGACCGGTGAGTCTGAAGGCTGGAGGCACAACCTTACACTAATACATGGGCAATGCAGCTAAATGTAAACTATTTCTTTCAGAATTTACTTAAAAATGATCAAATGCACTTGTTTAAAAAAAAAAAACATTACTAGTACTATATTTAGGATAATAGGAATTCTTTCACTAATATTATATTTATTAACACAGTGTCCCTTAGTGTGAACAGGAAAAAATTACATAGATTAAATAAAAAAACAGTAAACTATGGTGTATTAATGACCAATAATAAAAGGTAATTTGATGTCACCATACAGGGCTACAGAGTAATCTAAAGTGAGAATATTAATGATGCTATAGTTTCCCTTTGTACATAAATCCCTCTGCAAAGAAATGCATTAAAAATTCTCTAGATTTAGTTTAACACATATTTAAAGATTCAAAGAATTTTTAATTCTTACCTTTAAATGATCATTCATCATTGATGAGTGAGGTATTAATCATGTTACTAATATTTGCACTTGGCTTATTAAATCTCCTTTTGCATTGCTTATCAAATTTAGCCATTATATGAATGTACGTTTTTGTGAATAGAGAAACCAAGTCCTTTGTGTAGCATTGTACAGCATGAGATAAGCTGGGAAAATTGCTGTATGTGCAATTCTGTAAGGGGAGGAGGCAGCAAAGCCTCATTCAGTCAAAATTGAATGTTTTGTGAAGAAAAGAGAAATTTGTGCTTCAGTTGAAAATGATCAGTGATCGTTATGGAACACGAATTTTTGAGTTTCTGGGTAGATTTTGTGCAATTTATGCCAGTTGCAAAGCTCTGTTTCAAAAAAGACACATTTTCCAGAAGGGGAAGGAGATGAACACAACTTTGGAGGTTAAACCTCTCTACCGAGACGCCATGATCAGGTGACCTGTGGACTGTGTGACTTGAGAATTGGACGCTTCAGCAAAGTTGACATGAAGTTTCCTGCTCGAGTGATCGCGTGAGGGAGAGAAACACATGAGCATATCCACACAGAGCGTCGACTCAAAATGTTGCCAGAGCAGAATTAGCCGGTTTTTTGCAAGTAATTATTATTCATGGCCAGGGCGAGAGGTAATATGAGGAAGGGTATGGATTTAATTACTTTTTCCGCGGTGCTATGAAATTAAACTGGGATCAGCGTAACAGGTGCTTGTTCCTGTCACATAACCCTCCCCCAGCTGGTCACCACGGCGGCGGTCTGCTGGGAGCTGAGGAAAGGAAGCAATCAGTGCCCTCTCTTACTTCCTCTTCACCGGAGGCCCTTCTTCAGCCTGCCGGCCCAGAACTGCTACAATGACTGCTTCACTGCTTTTCAATTTGCTGCATGGTTCAGGGAGAACTCCTCCATATTCAAAAATATTGCCTGTTACACATCTGGTTGAGGAAAGTAATATGCATAAACTGTGCTCATTCACTGTTTAACTGTGTTTATGCATAGAATATTAATAAGAAGAGACAAAATAGAAGAGGAAATGCTCTTACTCCACAGACGGGGACGACACGGGCAGGAACGCAGTATTGTTCTGTCAGGGATTGACTCCTGTTTTACATGAGCGATTTTGTTGCCTTGGCTGTGTTCGTGCGTGTGTTTGCTCTCAGCCGGGCTAAAGATGCATTATCAGCCAGTGTTTTTGCGCATTGCAAATGTTGTGAACAGGTCTTAAATCATTTGAAATCAACGTAGCTGTTAGCTCATTAGGATTGTTAATCCTGTTTGCATTTGGCCACGGGCCCCCCTTCTCTGAAAAAGGAAGCGTTGGATGGCGCTTGTTTCTGTGCCGGGAGATGAATAAGACGCGCAGAGCATGGTGCTGGCTGCCCGTGGCTGATTGATGTGGGCGATATGTCTGTCTCAGTGTGAGGGATTCTGTGTCTGGAGGCCAAACGCTCGTCACTTCCGCTCATCGCTGCCGTGCCGCTCAGGGAGGTGATTGATGCAACTGACATGACAGGACTGAGAGAGAAGAAGATGGTGCAAGCCACACATACACGAGTACACTTACTGGAAAACGCTCTCATGTGCGCTACATACTAATGCTCACTAATGTACTCAAATACAGCACATCCCCATGCACATATGGCCGGAGAATCAGTCCTGGACTCCCAAAAACTAGTCCCATACTGCTAATGCAAATAATTATATTTTGTAAACAATGGCCAATTTGATACTAGCATCTGAATGCATGAGGTTGCAATGTATTACAATGAACAACAGCAAGCGTGATACGCAGTTTTCTCAATCAATAATGATTTTAAAAACCTTTTTATAAACCTGATCATCACAAATATTACCATAATTTGTTTCTTAATAAAGAACAGCTACGTGAAAAGTAATGTATATTGTGAGATGAAAAAACTAGTAATGTATATTGTGAGATGAAAAAACTATTTTGATTTCCAGATGGAGAGACAATAGTTTTCATACAGCGCTAATAAATGCATACGTACAGGCACACAAACACAAACAAGCAGTTACACTCACATATGTTTGTGTGCGAGCAAAGGACCACCATCGCGCTGCCTGTTCACAAATGTGGTTAACCAGGGCCAGCAGATGACAGAGTAGCCTGTGACCTTCCCAGCATGCCTTGCGGTGGTGCTGATGTCATGTCATTTATCAGTACACCATTAATCGTGAGCGAGTTGTCAGCTGGCTGGCCGCAGCGAAGCCGACCTGCAGCGCGCAGCACAGGCCTGACTGATGAGCCCCTCCATTGATTAGTTGCTCCAGGAGACAGATGACGCCCACGTGGCCGGGACAGTCGGGGTCAGGCTGTGTCAGTGGAGAAAGGGGGGCTGGGTGCTAGGTCATTCTGTGACCCGCAGTGACGATCTCGCAGGTGGATACCACTTAAAGTTGGTGATTATACAGCCTCATTGATAGGGAAGTATGAATTGACCTATTTGTAGAGGAGTGAAACATATTCTGCTTAAATCTGCTTGATTTAAAGTGAACTTTATACAGAGGATGACTCTCAAAAACAGTCTTGACAGTATTATACAGGAGGGGCAAACACCAGGCCTGAAACCCCACAAAAGAAAAAGATAAAATGTGAAGATAAAACTCAAGATAGTGATGACAGTAACGGAGACAGAAGCTTCCATAAAAGCTCTTCCTCCGCTTGCCGGCAAGATATGATGTTAAGATGAAAATAAAATGAATGCAATGAAAAAATTTGCGTTAACAATTCAAATAGGTTGAAAACATGGAACCAAATAAGCACTATTAATATTATGTGCATGTGAAAAAGCTTTCTCGGTGGGGGAACATTTTGTGCATGTGTGAAAAAGTTCTGTGTTGGCAGATATAATTTGCAGAGGTGTAAAAATGTTTTGTTGCTGTAGAAATATTCTGTACGTCTGAAAATGTTTGTGTGCAGAGATATACTTTGCACATCAGTAAAGCTTTTTTTTTGTAGCCGTAAAAATATGTTTGCATGTATAATTAAAATATGCACAGGAAAATTTTGAACCGGGAGGTTTCACAAAGTATGAGATACGAACACACACCAGTCTTTTCCTGTGTGTGAAGGCAACACTCAAGTTAAAAGCTCACCAATTTCGAATAACAAGCAAGAATTTTGACCGAAATCTGACTCCTGAGGCCGGCTACCAAATCAGCATGCTCCCCACTTTGCCCACTGACAATCCAATCAGAGGAAGTCATTGTTCAAACAGGGAGCAAAAGTTTGTAGCGAGTTCTGGAGTGGAAACAGGCCATGACTGTGCCTTCTTGTCTCCTTGGTCTGCCAGCTGAAATAATGAAAATTCCCAAAATGCCTGACAGGATGCACCACAAACAAGTGGAGGAATCTAAGACTCATTTTTTATTAAGATTACAAACTATGAAATCACACAGTGGATCAGGGATAACTGGAGCAGCCTGTCAAGGATTGTGTAGCTGGGAGTGATTGTAGCCTACTTTCTATTCCTTTAATTAGCTACACTCAAGTCTGTGAATATTCTGCTATAAACTCTCTGTACAAGACGTAAGTTGAAATTAAGGAAATGTACTGAATAGCTAAAAGAGCCAGGGTCAGGCATCTGTTGCTTCAGGATGTGTGAAAGCTTGGGCATGAACAGGGCTTCAGCAGCCTGTGACCTTGAAACCCGTGCTAAGACTCTTTTGATCAAGGCTATTGTGATTATGAGCATCCTCTATTGAAGTCATGGGTTTTCTTGGCCCTCTGAGTAATTATGCTCACCACACATAAAATGTGACGGCTGCAAGCCAGTTGGCCCTTTACTGAGTCAGTTTGGTGAGACACAGACCTGTGATTCTTAAAGGCTTCTTATAATCACAGCCAAAGTCTATCTCTTTTGCTGTCTAGCTATATCAGTTTAGAGTATATTACAGAAACACCAGAAAGTCAAATTTAAGCATTTTTAGAATTACTAAAAACCATATCACTGATTAATACCAAATTCACTGCCACTCACAGACATGGCAGATCATAACCCACCGATATCTGCTGATAAAACTGGGTGGCCCTTACAATTAAGGAACTCAATGCAATTAATCGGGGAATCCACAATTGGGAATAGGCGAGTAGAGGGATAACTCTTCTAGATAAGATTTCTCCGCTCTCCAGAACTGAAGTGGCTGCTTTACCGGGAGGTGATTAAAGCAAAAGTGTAATTAGAGATGAGATATGGTGTGGCATGGATCGACTCCCGAGGGGAAAGAGCTAAAGACATGGAGGAGGAAACAGTTACCACTGCTGGCAGAGGAACTCCTGCCAGCAATGGGATGTTTATGCCATCAACACCTGCACACCTGACCCCTCAGAGAGCCACACACATGCTCCCAACCAACAACAACCATAACAAGCACAAGTTAGGCAGCCAGAGCGGAGCTGTTCTCCCTTTTGAGCAGGAAAACCCTCAGCTTTCAGCTCTGGAAATACTGCTTCATCAGGGAGGCCTGTATTTTTAGTGTACTGTTTGCTGTCACTATATATACTTTTCAACAAGCTAATCTACAGAGGGACCAATTAGTGTGTGTACACAGTGCATGCACCTTGACTGTCTCAGTTTATTCCAATATAGCAACATGAGGTTTGTAATGCCTCAGTCACGGATATAATTGATTTCAGTTTGAGCTGGTGTTCCATGCCCGCTACTTTAAAATGGAGAAAAAGAGTGTCACTCCCATCAGCACCATTGTCTTTGCCTCATTGTGCTGGCAGTGCAGCTCTGACTATTGAATTGTGTCTACACAAGGGATGAAGACAAGGATGTCCTTCACGATTGCAGAGAAACCAAAGTTGGCTGTATCATTTATGCCACTGATAGCGAGAAGGTGAATACACATGAATCTAAACAAAGGGGAGATATGTCTGTCCAATGTCCATGAAAAATTATACTCGTATTTATCATCTGGAAAATGATAAAGACAGAAATGCTATGAGGATCATCAAACTTGCAGGAGCCATTCAGTTCATTTCACCACTGATGTGTCAAGTGATCATCTGATCCTAACCTCAAGCATTTTTCTACCCCAATTATAACCATATGGACCATTAAATCTGCTCACCCTTTGACCCTGTATTTGTCCACCTACTTATAATGTGGATGGCTAAATAAAGCTTCTGTCCTTGCTCCCCTGCACTGATTTCTGAAATACGTAACCATTTGGAGCAACAGCAGCAAGGACAGATGGTAGATTAGTTTCACCAGTGTCACAGTAATGCAGTTCACCAACAAACCATTAGAGGGCAGAAGTAAACCTTTACCTGATTTGTGTGAGGATATCTGACAGACTCTGCTGTGGCATTAGTCTTAGGAGCTGACCGATCAAGGGGCAAAGAAAATGCTATAAAAACAGTCAAAAAAGGACAGTGTCTTAGTAACAGAGTTAAGCATTTCTCTTCTAAATACTCTGATTTATAAAATTTGCAAGTTACACTCAGTCAACTCGCCAACAGTCACCTCGCACTAGTGACTCTGTGCTCTGACTCTGATGAGGTTCTCACTTAGTGGGTTAAATTTGATGAATCAAATCAAATTATTAGATTGATCAAATAGTAAATCTGGGTATGCAGTAAAATACTTGTTTTGAAATATGAAACTATACTCTAAAAACTATGAACATTACAAAAAATGAATGGTTGTTCATTAACTAAGGGAACTGGCAATGTACAAACAATACATGTGTAAAATATATACAGCCCTGTTTCCCAAAAGCTTGGGACGCTGTATAAAATGTATACAGTAAAGTAAAACAGAATTCAATGATATGCAAACCTTAAATTCAATTAAATATGTTAGAAATACAACAGATCTAATGTTGAATCTGGGAAATTTTATTGCTTTTTTGAAAAATGCGCTCAAACTTAATTTGATGCCAGCAACACGTTTCATAAAGGTTGGGACAGGGACAACAGGAAACTGAGAAATTATGACACTAAAAAAAAAATACTCCACATGGTTCATATCACAACTAATTAGATTAATTGGGAACAAGTCACTAAGATAATTGGATAGAAAAAGAGCGTCCTGGAGTGGGTGAACCTTTTGGAAGTTAAGATAAAAAGGGCGTCACCACTCTGTGAAAAACTGCATAGGCAAATAGTTCAGCAATTTAAGAATAACATTACTCAACTTACAAGAGCAAAGAATTTCTGGGGATTTCACCTTCTATGGTGCATAACATCATTGATAGTTTCATAGGATCAAGAGAAAACTGCACACAAGGGAGAGGGCAAAAAAATATTGAATGGCCGTGATCTTCAGGCCCTTAGGCGGCACTGCATTAAAAACAGATAGGATTCTGCTGTGGAAGTCACTGCATGGGCTCAGGAACACTTCCTACCACCACTGTTAGTAAAGAGCTCGTTGCTGCCTCAACAAAAGCAGTAAAAAATCTACCCTGTGAGGATAAAACCTCATATAAATAAGATTCAGAAATGCTGCCACCTTCTCTGGCCCATTTAGATAGACTGAGGTGAAAATGAAAACTGTCCTGTGGTCTGAAGAATCAAAATATGAAATTCGCTCTTGAAATGATGTACTCCTTGTCCTCCTGGCAAAAGTGGAGTGGAATCATCCGGCTTATTATCAGAGCATAGTTCAAAACCCGGATACTAAGCTGGCCTGCCTGAAGTCCAGACCTGTCACCCACTGAAAACATTTGGCACATTATGAAACTGAAAATATGGCACAGAAGACTACAAAGTGTTTAGCAAAATCCAACATCAAGCAAGAATGGGAAAACATTCTGCTTTCGAAATGACAGCAATTATTCACCTCAGTTCCCAAATGCTTTTATTACATAGTGTTGTTAAAAGAACAGGTGGGGCAACGCAATGGTAATAATGCCCCTGTCCCATCTTATTTGAAAAGTGTTGCTGGCATCAAATTCAAAATGAACATCTGTTATTTTAAAAACAATGAAATTTCTCACTTACAAAATCTGATATGTTGCTTTTATACTATATTCAATTAAATATAGCATTTAAATGATTTGCAAACCATGGCATTCTGTTTTTTATTTACAATTGACAGAGCATCCCAATTTTTTTGGAAATGGGGCTGCATATTAATTTGAGAAATATTCATTTGAGAACAATCAATTTGAATGGTATAGGAGAATTAAAACTCATTCTGATTAATATACAATGGAGCAGCCAGCATTGATTTCAATGATGTTGAGAGCATTAATGGAAGATGGGCTTATCTTTCTGGGCTTAAAAATAATTGTGTCCATATCATTTAAATGAAACAACAAAACATATGGTCAATAAACTAATATTTTTTGCAATATTATCTATTTGTATTTCACAAAATAAACATATGGCATTTTATGCTTTGTATGATAGCTAACGCATTTTAGTACATGTGGAGTGCTTCTTGTTGAAGCTGCCAATATTCACAATAATTAAAACCACGCAATAATAGGTCCTTGAATAGGATCATCACATCTCTGTTTAGCTTACAGAGCCACCACCATTTATGTCTAATAAAGCTAACCTTCAAAATGGACAGTATCCATCTGAGCATGCTTTCCAGATCCAACCAATGACAGCTCCTCCGTCACTGGATCACCACCATAAGGCTTCCCGGTGACAACTTGACTGTGCAATCTTTGTTTTTATTTCAGAAAATCGTAAACAAAAACACACATTGTGACATTAAAGCCGGGGTGGCTGCTTATCAGCGGTTAATGTTGTTTGATGTTTTCACCAGTCGTTGATATCGGCACTCTAATTCCGGATGATACGAGCTCCGGCGTAGCCTCTGACCCCAGGGGTGGCTCCCTCTCTCTAGAGGCCAAACGCATTATGTCTAATGTACAGTGTAGCTGCAGAAAATGGGGAAATAATCAGAACCATGATAATCATAGATCAGGGAGTTCTGTGTTGCAGTTAGCTAGTGAGCGACAGCAGCTCGACAGCATCATGCAAATGGACGAGACTGTGACTGAGTGTCAAGTCTGCTTCAGATCATGCTGTAAGCGTAAGATGCTAGGGTCAATTATTATCATAAAGTGACTCTCTGCAGCACAGAATAAATAAAGACAACACTGGTCATAGTATGTCTGACCACCAGGGAAGATTGCAGTTGCACACACACAAACAGTATACAATCAAACCAATATCACTGGTCCTTCACAGCAGTTCTGACCATTGTCACATACAGCGTATTGGATGACATCTGCCTCTAATTACGGTCACTGTGAGTCATAACACCTGCTCCTTGCAGAGTCCCTATGACACATGTGATTAGCATCAAGTCTGATGAAATTCCAGAGGTGCAGCAGTCATCAGACATCATTGGCTGACTCATTTTGGGGTAGCTGCTTTGAGTGGTTTAGTCATCACTGTGTGACTGCTTGGGGTGTGATATGTCTGGTCAGAGCTGTAAACATAGGTCTTTGCATGTTGAGGAGAGTCAGACCTCACGATCTGCCACAAACAACGGCGCTGTAAAGTCTATCCTACAATGGTTAATGTTAAATGTATTGTCTTGAGGCTCTTGGCATGTAAAGATGCCCATTTCCATTTTAATTCAATCAAAGTACAACGTTGTAGCAGGAGCGTATGATCTGATGTTAGCAGATCAAACAGCAGTGGCCTGAGTGCCACTTCTGTTCAGGAGCTTGCTGCTTGAAGCTAGAAATGGTGTGGTTTGAAAGACTACATAAAAGCAATTATGTATAGCAATGCATCCCCGCCCCCCCCACCATGTAACTTACATGTAAGTAATTTCATAGTTATGCCATGAATTTTTCTATCTAATGCATTCACATTGTTTTGAACAAAAACTCAAAACATAAAAATACTGCATCCAAAGTTACAAGTATTACACAAAAACAAGGAGAAATTGTCATCAATATCCTCCTTCACCATGAAATCCCATTCTTGAACCCAATCAAGGTCATGGTTAGTAACACGTATACACTTTGTGGTGAGGAAATGTTTACTGTTTATGCTGAATTTTCAGTTGTTTAATGATTTTCAACATTTGGCTAAACATACGAAAACATGGTGAAAATTTAAAAAGTGAAAATGATTTAACTAAATACAGGAAATATTCCATTCATTTAACTAATTTCTTTTTATATTTAGCATACAAAACTACAATTTTTAGTTCAGCATTTCATAAATTATGTCAGTAGATGAAGTACAGTGAATGATTGCAGAAGGTACATTTTTATTGAATTTCCAGAAAATGAATGAAACAATGAAATTAAAATGAAAGATACAATATATTCTAAGGAACCAACAGCTCCTCCTTTATGAGAGAGAGAGAGAGAGAGAGAGAGAGAGAGAGAGAATTTATACTGTTCCAGTAAGTACCCCCAACTCTGACAGGCATGGGCTGATTTCCAGAGGTCTTTCCGTGCTCTTCTGGAAAACAAAAGTGTCCAGCTGCTGTTTTTTATTTATTTATTTTAATGATTAATAATTGTATATACAGATACACTACATCTTCCAATAAAAATGCCACCTGTCCAATAATTGAAATGAACTAACTCTTCTGAATATTTGTGCCATAAACCTGTTAAGGCATTTTAATTCTTAGTTAGAATTACAGACGGTATTTTACAAGCATTGAGTGGTTAGGTAATTCATTTACCTCAGCAGGTTGTTGAGTGAGGGAAGACAATAAGAGAAAAGTAGTAGTTCCAATTAAAATGGTCGGAATTTTATTGAGCAACTGAACGTTTAAATAACTCGCCTGTGAGAGATTGATGTTGCTAACTTTGCACCACCTTGTTAGTAATGTCTCAGTGGAGAATTTCTGGAAGGCCCCCAAAAGACTGAGTTGTTTGTAGTTTTTTCCCACAGAAAACATTAAAGCAAAACAATGCCTGCAGGCTATATTTTATATCCCTGCTGCATGGGATAAGGATCATACAGCAACTAAAAAGATGTGCTTTGCAGCATTGTGTTTCTTTTCCCTCAGAGTACAACATCACAGTTGACCAGGTGGGCCCAGATGCAGAATGAAATGCAGAGAACATGAGCAGAAAAAGTAGTCCCCTCCACGATGAAAATGACAAACTATGAAAGAGTTAAAATAACCTGAAGTAGTACTAGGTTCTGGGGCCACCGATACATATTAATTTAAGCATGCAGCAGATGTGATCAATACGATTTAAGCAATAGAATATGACTTAGGGAGCTTGCTTTACTTAATTGGCTTGTACTGACAAATGAGGTTTCTGCTGTTTGTAGAAGCTGGGACTTTTGAGAACAGGAGGGGAATGGGGGAGCAAACCCAAGCCCATCGGGTGTCCTCATCTTCTCCATGGCGCTCAATCAATCGGAGCAAAGGAGTGCACTGGGCTTGGGCAATTTGCTCCAGTGCTCCCAGCCCCCCTGAATGGCCCTTTCCTTCTAGACTGCAGAGATGGCTCAGGAGGCCTCATCCTGCCACCTCCTCATTAATGAGTTGGGGCTGTAGGCTCTGAGTTATAAATTGCATTGCATAATTTATTTTTTCTGAAGGGGGAATCTATTGTGAAGTTAACTTTATGAAGCTGCGCATAACAAAACTGAATAAATTGACCGATTAGAGTTGAGGGCCTTGATTCATCTCAATGAATGCTCCATCAGGCTGTTATGTGGGATTTATATATTTCAATACAGTTCCTTATTTGGCACTATGTGTCATGTCTCCTGCCAGGTGTAGTAAATTTAGCACCAGGCCATCATTTTATGTCGCATATACGGGAAAGCAGTTTACAGGTGACTGCTAATTAGCCTGCCTCCAGTTTAGACAAAGGCTAGAAGAGAGTTATTATGGGATTTGCCGCAATAAAAATCTGCGACAGTCCTTGCGCAAATTTTTTTGTGCAAAAATGCACCCATGTTTGAATTTCCCAAAAGCATCAAAAGAAGTTGATTTAATCAGCCCAAATGTGAACAAGAGCAAATACATTTTTGTCCTTTAGTTAATTGTGGAATACTTCAAAACTCAACTTCAAATTGCAAAGATTTTGAAGGTCCCATCATCGACAGTGCATTACATCATCAAAAGATTCAGAGAAACTGGAAAAATCTCTGTGCGTAAGGGACAAGGCCCAAGAACTTTACTGGATGCCTGTGGTCTTCGGGCCCTCAGATGCCACTGCATCACTCACCAGCATGATTCTGTCACTGACATTTCTAAATGAGCACTGGAATACTTCAAGAAACCACTGTCTGTAAACACAGTCCACCATACCATCCACAGATGCCACCTAAGCTCTCTCATGCAAAAAGGAAGCCATTGTGGAGCATGTTCCAGAAGCGCTGCCATATTCGGTGGGCCAAGGCTCATTTGAAACGGACTGTAGCAAAATGGCAAAGTGTCCCATGGTCAGTTGAGTCCAAATTTAACATTCTTGTTGGAAATCATGGGCATTGTGTCCTCCGTGCTAAAGAGAAGAAAGACCACCCCTCGTGTTATCAGCGTTCAGTTCAAAAGCCAGCATCTCTGATGGTATGGGGATGCATTGGTGCATATGGTGTGGGACACTTGCATGTTTTAAAAAGCACCATGAATGCTGAAAGGTAAATAAAGGTTTAAGAGCAACATTTGCTCCACTCCAGATGATATCTATTCCAGGGAAGGCCTTGTGTATTTCAGCAGGACAATGCAACACCACATACAGCAGCTATTACAACAGCATGACTTTGTAGTAGAAGAGTCCGTGTGCTGAACTGGCCTGCCTGCAGTCCTGATCTTTCACCGATTGAGAACATTAGGTGCATAATTAAACGAAAAGTCGGTCAAAGGAGACCAAAAACTCTCCAGCAGCTGGAAGCTTGTATTAAACAAGAGTAGGATCAAATTCCAATGGCTAAACTCAAGAAACTTGTCTCCTCAATGTCCAGATGCCTCTACTCTGTCTTAAAAAGAAGAAGGGTTGCTACATCCTGGTAAACAGGGCCCTGTCCCAACTTTTTTGAGACTTGTAGCAGACATCAAATTTGAAATGAGCTCATTTTGTGGATAAAATTATACAATTTTTCAGTTTCACCACTTGCTATGTTATCTTCGTTCTATTGTCAATAAAATACTGGCTGGTGTGATCAGAAAGTCATTGCGTTTTGATTTTATTCACAATTTACACTTTGTTCCAGCTATTTCGGAATTGGGGTTGTGCACATTTTTCCTATTTTTTCTTGAACCAGGTATTCAAACAAAATTCAAATGCGTACACATTTTGCAGCTGTAAAGTAACTCATAGAGGAGAAGACTTCCAACCGCCACTACATTATTACAAGGGTCATTTATATTCCTTTTACATAAAAAGAATAAATATTGTTGAGAATCTTTAGGAAGGGTGTTGATGAATTGGCTATTGTTTAGCCTTGGCGAAGGTTTGCAATCCTGGATTGCTCTCAGTTATTTATTCATCTGAAAAATTGTAGAAATCATAATGTTTTATGTTAATGTTAGCTTTTGAGTAGCCTACATAGGCATTGTGTATTTAGAAACCCAGAATGGCCATTGATATATTAGCTGTACTCAGACTACATAATGATATGTTCTGAATGGTATGGGTCCATTGGTAAGCCTTATGAGCCACAAACCTAATTCCTAAACACAACCAAGTCAGTGAAATACAATTTTAGAACACTTAAAAAATTCAGGAAATGTATTTTTTTTACTTAATTTTGCAAACCAATTTCCAAAAAAGTTGGATGTTGGATGTTGTGTAAAAAGTAGATGAAAGCAGAATGCAATAATTTTCGAGTCATTTAAACGATATATCTAACTGAAAATAATACAGAGACAGCATGTCAGCTGTTTAAATTGTTCATTTTGGATTTTACGCCAGCAACACATTTCAAAAAGGTTGGAAAAGGGGCATGTTTACCGCTGTGCTTAATCTCTTCTTCTTTTGTCAACACTGTGTTAGTCTTTGGGAACTGAGGAGACCAACTGCTGTAGTTTTGAAAGCAGTTTCATATTCTCGCTTGATGTTGATGGGATTGCTTCTCGCATGAAGCAATCCCATCTAATGTTTTTTTTTCCTACATGTACAACTTTACATTTCGCTACATTATATTCCATTTGCCATATTTCTTCCCAATTCTGGATTCTATCCAGATCATCCTGAATCAATTTAGTGGACTCTAAACTATTTGACAAACCTCCCAATTTAGTATCATCCGCAAATTTAACTAATCTGCTCTCAATATTCCTATTAAGGTCATTAATGCAGATGAGGAACAGAAGGGGTCCCAACACCTATCCCTGGGGGACGCTACTCCCCACCATACCTAGCTCAGATGAGATACCACTGACCACCACTCTTTGTGTTCTGTCCTGTAACCAGTTTTGTGTCCACTCCAGAATACCTCCTGTAACTCCAATGGAGCTCATTTTGAAAATTAGTCTCTCATGCAATACTGCATCAAATGCTTTCTGAAAATCCAAGTATATGATGTCATAAGCCCTGCTCAGCTCATAAGTCTTGGTAGCCTCTTCGAAAAATTCCAGAGGGTTTGTCAGGCATGACCTTCCCTTACGGAAACCATGTTGGCTATCTCTCAAGATATTGCTGCCTTCAAGAAATAAGTCCAGCTCATCTTTTCTCATAGATTTAATCTTTTCTGATAGATTCCAGTATTTTGCACGCAATGCAAGTTAAACTGACTGGCCTGTAGTTTCCTGGCTCGGTACAGTCCCCTGTCTTATATATTGGAATTATATTGCCCTGCTTCCAATCATTTGGTATTCCTCCAGTTTCTAAAGACTGTCTGAAAATGGCGGATAGTGGCTTATAGATGATCTCACTAACTTCCCTGAGCACTCTAGGATATAAGCCATCAGAACCCTTACACAGTAACGAAAGGGATACTGTGCAATTCACAGCACTGCATCATAACTAAAAAAGACTAAGAACGGTGACATTTACTAGGACACGTGACTTCTGTCGCTATGTCAAAATTGATTTCCCGATTTTTATTGAACTTGCTTGTTTTGAGCACTCAATACTATGTCAGGTTTTTTATTCTTGGAATGCTCCAAAGGTAAGAACATCACTGTCAACAAATTTTGACTAATCTGAAGAATACCATACAATCAAACCTGTTGGACTGCATTATCAGGTTGAGGGTAGTTATGACACAATTTTAAACAGTGTTGTAGTCAAGTCCACAACTTCCGAGGCCAAGACCATCCCAAGTCACCATCCTCGAAGGCCAAGACCAAGTCCGAGTCGCCACCTAATGATTTAATTTCTGAATTGGGATTTGAGTGCTTGTCACCTTATGTTCAAAGTCAAGACTTAAATTCTACTGTAATCAGTCAATTAAATGAGAAGATATGTAACTAAAATCATAAAACAGATTACTTTGGGTAAAAACTGTTCGCCTGTTAATCTCAGGCCTGCTGTTATGACTAAATATTCCATTTTGCCGTTTTACTATTTGTTCATTTTTATTTTATCTTATATTATTAATAACATATATGGACAGTGAAGAAATAGTGCCCAAAAATTTGTGTTCCAACTAAGACTAGTATGGAGTTTGATTTTTCAATTTCTTAATTGAACCCCAATGATTCAAATGAAGGGGAAAAAAACTCTGATCTGATATGCGACAGTAACCCACCACCTGCCGACACTAGTAGGTCTAGGCTTAGCTAGGTTCTGCTATTATCATTTTAAATGACATTCATGCAGTGCATGCATCTTAGAATTTATGAAAAATATGATATACAGTGGGCTCCAAAATTACAGGCACCCCTGACTGGCAATGCACAAAAAATACTGTAAAACATTTTAAAATATATTTATAGAGAAACTTTAAATAACTACATGTGAGAAATACTGTGCGATATACATTTTCCCATAAAACCAACCAAAATCATTCACTGATTTAATTCAAAACGAATTTTCTCCGAATCAAGGTTTGGCACTTAATGGCACCCTTAAAGATTATTGTAAATGACATCATCCAAATTTAAACCAGGTGTTAAATTCAACTTATTTAGGTTTTATCTAAGTGATTAGGAACCACATTGAGCCATTACATCACTTTTTTGATTCGCTACAGTATAAAAATGAGGTAACATGCATGCAATATCCCTTTGTCATCCATGAAGAAACCAAAACAACGGTCAGTTCAAAAGAGGCAGATGGTCATAGACCTTCATAGATCTGATAATGGCAACAAGAAGATTCACAAACGATTTAACATGCCGCTGAGCACCGTCAGGGTAATTATTGAAAAAAATCCAAAGATATGGAACTGTTGAAAACCTTGAAGGTATAGGATGCAGCTACATTTTGCCCCCATGGATACTGAGGAGGATGGTGAGAGAAGCAACATAATCCCCAAGAATCACTGTGAAGGAATTGCAGGCCTTGGTGGCATCTTGGGGAGAACAGGTTTCAAAAGGCACCATCAGGCACTACTTCCACAACAAGCCCAGGCTCTTTGGAGTGGTTGCTGGAAGAAAGCCTTTTCTGAACAGAGGACAAAGAAGCGAGTGCTTGGAGTTTGCCCGACTTCATTTAAATTATGACTGGAACAGGGTGCTTTGGTCAGATGAACCTAAATTGCAAGTTTTGGTCAGATACGGCATCGGCATGTTTGGCATCGAAACAGAGATGCATACAAGGAGAAGCACTCCATACCCATGGTGAAAGCTGAAGGTGGGTCAGTCATGTTTTGGGGCTGTTTTAATTCAAGGGGTCAAAGGGCACTGGTCAAGATTAATAACATAATGAATTCCATCAAGTACCAGGATATTTTTGCTGGCAATCTGGTCGCCTCCGCCAGAAGGCTGGGACTTGGCCGTGGATGGACTTTCCAACAAAACCGTGACCAAAAGCATACCTCGAGATCCACACAGAAGTAATTCTGTGACAAGAAAATCGACATTCTGCAATGGCCACCTCAGTTACCCAACCTCAATCCAACTGAAAACATGTGGGCTGAGTTGAAGAGGGCAGTGGATTAATGCAAACCCAAGAATATGAAGGATCTTGAAAGGATCTGCTTAGAGGAATGGTATAAAATTCCCCCAAATGTGCGCTGTAACCTTGTCAAATATTACAGGAAAACACTCCATGCTGTTATCCATGCCAGAAGTGGTAGCACCAAGTACTAAATGAAGGGTGCCTATTATTATAAAACCTTGATTTTGTTGGAATTAATTTCATATTAAATTATTGTCTTTTTTATTGTTCCCATAGAAACCTTAAAAAAGTATTTCACACATGCTGGTCGAGTATATTCCATTTTTCTATAATGAATTTCTTTATTATTTCTTATATTGTTTGTGCATTGCCAGTCAGAGGCGCCAGAAATTTTTGAGCCCACTGCATATACATTATTAAAAAAGGAATAGTTCCCATAAACCATGACATCTGTGCTTTTTGAGATTATAAATAATGTTTAACCCTTTAAAGCTCAGTCCTTATTTGAGCTAATTCCCTCCCAAACTAAAATGTTCACTGTTCATAACCACTTTGATTGCAAACATAATCATGGTCTCATTTGAAAGGTGACCCTGAGTAGATTGCTCACAAATAGTCAGAATTGCAGAGGATATAAGCAAAATTAAGTAAAAACACTGGAAATATATATAAATAATATATTTTCTCTGAGATTAAAATATTTATGCTTTCTTCATTCTTCTGTCGCGCTGTGACCAAGCCTCATCAGCCAAGAAAAATAACACGCCCTCAGCAAGATGTCTCAACGATTCCAGGTTCCATATTATGATTCTCAAACCCATTATGCATATTTTATCGTTTTTTTTCTTGGTTATATTCCTGCCTATTTTGACAAACCATTTTAGAGAGTCTAAAGTTCCCTGGGTTCCTAGCTACTGTGTTTGCTTTTGTAACTTCCTAATTTCAAGTCAGTTTGCCCATATGTTGCCAAATTTTCACTCCAGTACGCCCCTCCAATTCCCTGCACTGGTGTGTGATTGTGTATGCGCAAAGCCTCAGTGACATATCTACTGGGCTCCGTACAATTTTTTCAACCTGTAGAGGATTTCTAAGATTTAACGACATTAGGGGTATGGCAGGGGGCTGTGGCATTGAAGTATACCAGTCACATGTTTGGCGGGGCCTGCATGGAGCCCTCAGAAGTTTTCTTGACTCCAATTGCGAGGCTCCCTAGTCTAAGCCACAAGGGTATCGCAGGACAATCCTGCTAACGCAGCACTTTTCCCTTGCGGCGCCTGTGCGATGAAAGATCAATTGCAAGGCCGCCGCACAGGGCATGCGTGGGCAATACTAGCATTCCTGTGACT
Source organism: Gymnothorax reevesii (assembly GCA_029721435.1). Classification (NCBI taxonomy): domain Eukaryota; kingdom Metazoa; phylum Chordata; class Actinopteri; order Anguilliformes; family Muraenidae; genus Gymnothorax; species Gymnothorax reevesii. Next base: position 92,868,348 of record CM056575.1, read on the forward strand.
CCTGCATGAACTGCTGCATGAGATTTTTGCACTGGCCCAGACTCACTCGGCGCAGCAACCGTGGCTTCACCCACATAGACCATCTTCTCCTCTCCTCTCTGACTTGGCACTGCTCTGAATCAGATATAAAATATACAAAAAACTGGGCAGACCCCCTTCCCACAAAAATAAATATATAAAATAAAATATGGCTGCAAGGGTGCTGGACGCTGCAAGGCAGTCGGATGGGAGCGGAATGGGAGCCAAGAGATACCGTACAATTTTTATGCACCATACCGAGCTCGTGAGAGACTCACGTGGACATCTGAAGCTACTCGTAAGATGAACTTCCATCCCTAAATTGGACGGCATCCATAAGAATGCTATGGAGGCTGTACTAGGCCTGTGTGATGCTGTGTACAACATGTCTACGAGCTTGAGGTCAGAAAAAAATTCTACGACACATTGAGAACTTTTAACTCCAAGCTACATAATCCAATGCGCTGCACGGCGAAGAAAGAAAGTCAAGATTCCCGCAGGATAGTCTTTATGGCCGGCGTGAGATTTTGCTTGTGTTCCCCAAAATTGAGCCCATACGGGCGCCTTGTCCCGAATTGGAGGATGTGTGACTGAGGCTTGATAAAGTTGCTTCCAAAACTCCTTTGCTTCATTGACAAAATACCCCCCTGTCTTCGATGCTTGCATCGGATAGCTTATGCAGTTAGAATGCTGAGTCCTCAGACTTCAGAACAATATAGTATAGTTCAACAATATAGGACAATATTTCACGGTTTAAAATGCAATTATGCTTCTTTTTCATTCTTTCCTCATAATCTTTGTGGTTGTAGAATGTGAATTGAATTATCCGTGAAGTTGAAGTCATTGTCATAGACATTCAAGAATATTATTACTATTAAATATTGGCTAGCTAAGTGGTGGCGCTGCTCGTCGGTGACGCACATCGTAATTCGTGCTCTCATCTTTTTCGTCGTTTTCATGTGTTTTTCATGTTGCAAGGGCAGTTATTTTGTGCCAATGTACTGAAGAAGAATGTCTGACAAGATATTGCTGAGAACTGTGTGTTTATGTTTGACAGTGTTGCTGCTTTTACAGCAAATCAGTTATGTGTGTTCAACATGGATTGTGATGGAGGCCAACAATGGCGGACCAAGCCAGACTCAAGTGGCTCACTACGGACGGACAGAACTTCTGAAGCTTCGTACCTACACGGATATCATTTCCCTCAAACTGGACATACCACCGGAATTTGACACTGGACATGCACAGAGGACAAGGAAAAGAGGTAAGAGGAGTGGAGTGAGACATCGTGTTAGAGCTAGACAGAACAGACCCCCTCTACCTACACTAGTTCTTGCTAACATCCGTAGTCTACTGAAGCAATTCACTGAGCTGGAAGCATGTATCAAATATCTTCATCAGTACAAAGACAGTTGCCTACATTGCATTCTCAGAAACTTGGTTAACGGACAGTATTAATCTATTTCTGGATGGATTTGGTACCCTTATTCAGCTGGACAGAGATTAGGCGAAAACTGGTAAATCTAGCGGAGGCGGCGTGTGCATGTATGTGAACTCTAAATGGTGCACAAATTATGTGATAAAAGATACCCTATGTACACCTGATATTGAACTTTTATCTGTATCATTCAGACCTTTCTATCTCCCTCGAGAATTCGGACAAGTGTTTGTGACTCTTGTTTATATTCCGCCGGATGGTAATAATAAATGTGCTGCTGACATAATGTGTGATTCTATGAAGAGATTGAATATGCTTTCGGTGGATGCGCCTAAGTTCATTCTTGGTGATTTTAACGGTTGCAACTTAAAGTCATCTTTACCACACTTATATCGATATGTGAACTGTAAGACGAGGCGATTGTAAGACAATAGATCTGTGTTATGGGAATATCAAGGACGCTTATAAATCATGTTGTCAGCCACCTATTGGAACATCTGACCATAACACAGTATATTTAATTACAACTTATAAACAGAGAGTTTAAACTGAAAAACCTGTGAAAAAATCTGTGAAAATGTATTCAAGCAGAATCTATTGATCAGTTGAAAGCATGCTTTGATAGTACAGCTTGGAACTTATTTGAACAGGACTCCAACAGTGTGGATGAATTGTGTGGTGACATTTACATAAACTTTAGCGTGGACTATATTATACCAGCGAAAGCTATCAAGATTTTCCCAAATAACGAACCATGGGTTACAAAAGGACTGAGAGCGCTACTGTGTGACAAGAAGACAAGCTCAAGGTCAAATCAGTTCAGAGGGATATTCTGCGCTGTTCTATGGAATGTAAAACGCAATACAAGCACAAGTTGGAATCAAAATTTAGGGAAAATACTCTTCGGGATGGATGGAAATGCGTCAAGAACATTCTTGGAACTAACCGGAAGAAATCAGACATCAATGTGAGTGACAGTTTAGTCTTTGCTAATGATCTGAACGCTTTTTATTCCCGCTTTGACGTTAATGACTTTTCTGAGGAAAGAAAGAATATCCTGAACTCTCTTATTGATAGTGAAGTCCCAGTTATCTCAGCTGATGACATCAGAGACACTTTTAAAATGTTAAACTGCCGTAAAAGTGCGGGCCCCGACAATCTCGCCTCTGTTGTTCTTAAGGGGTGTTGTGATCAGTTATGCAACATATTCCATAATATTTTCCAAACTACTCTGAATCTTCGACAATTACCAACTATTTGGAAAACATCTAACATTGTCCCTCTCCCGAAGATTAACAACCCCAAATTTCTAAATGACAAAGTTCTAAATGACCCAGTTGCCCTGACATCAGTAGCCATGAAGTGTCTGGAGCGTATTGTCAAAAAGCTACTAATGCAAGAGGTTGAAGACCATCAAGACCCACTTCAGTTCGCTCACCGACAGAAGAGAGGTACAGACGACGCAACGCTCACTATTCTCAATCTCATCGATAAACATTTAGAACAAAGTGGATCTTATGTGAGAATTTTTATTTGCCGATTTTTCCTCTGCACTCAATACCATTCAGCCATATTTACTATTGTCAAAGTTATCAAGCATGTGTGTAAACAGCAATCTAATTAGATGGATAGACTCTTTCATGATTGATATACCACAATATGTCACTGTAAATGGAACTTGTTCTACTGTTACAAATCTGTCTACTGGAGCCTCACAATGTTGTGTTTTATCTCCTACATTGTTCATCATTTACACCAAAGATTGTATCTGTAAAGCTGCAAATTGTTTTCTTGTTAAATTTGCCGATGACGCAGCCATTGTTTCACTTTTAAAATCTGCTGACCTTGATTACAAAAATGAAAGTCAAAATTTTACAAAGTGGTGTAAGGAAAACTTTTTGATTTTAAACACAAAAAAGACAAAAGAAATGGTAATTGACTTCAGAAAATCACCTTGCAGTTTAGATCCGGTTTTGATAAATGAGGAGAAAATTGAAATTGTAAGTAAATATAAATATAAATTACAATCATTGTAATGCCTTGGAATGATAATGTTGACTATTTGTTTAAAAAAGGCCAGCAGAGGTTGTTCTTCTTACGTCAGCTAAACAGTTTTAGAATTGATTTTTCTCTTATGGTACTATTTTACAGAACATTTATTCAGACCATTTTAACTTTTAACTTAGTTTGTTGGTATGGTAACCTGTCTGTTCACAACAAAGCAAAACTCAGCAAAATTGTCAACACTGCACGCAAAATCATTGGTTCAGATTTAGTAACACCTATCGGCCATCTTTACGAGCAGCAAATTGTTACAGAAGTGGAAAAAATGATCAATGACAGCTCTCATTGTATATTTTATGAATTTTAATTTCTCCGTTCTGGACGTCGTCTGCGCACGTCGATAGTTAGAACAAACAGGTTCCGTCAATCTTTTGTACCAGCCGCTATTCATTATTTTAATTATTAATTAAATTTAATTAATTTATTATTCTATTAAACTATACATTACACCCATGCAGTTATTTTAAACATTGTTAAAATGTTTTCCAGGTTTTAGTCCAATGTACATCACATCTCTTAGTGCTATATTTATTTTACATGTCATAGTGTTTGTTGTATATGTCTTATTGTCAGGTTTTGGTGTGTTGTTATTTGCCATGAATGTCATTATGATGTAACCAAAATTTCCCTCAGGGTAATAAAATCTTATCTTATCTTATCTTATCTTATCTTATCTTAAGTAGCCTAGAATTACTGGGGCTTGTCATCCAACCAGCAGTAAATGTTTTATCAACAGCTAGCAAACACAATATTGTTACCAATGACCTCCGAGGAACAGGACAATAAGTTCAGATGGCACTTCCTTTAGTTGTTCTGGAAAAATGAATGGGTATGAGCAAATCACTTTGGGGTCTATTCTCCCATGCGCTTAAGTCGAAAAAAGCGCGTAGCAACGCACTTTTCAGCCTACGCGTATTCTCCCCTCGACTTAAGTCTGTGCATTACGCGCCTTGAAGGCACTTACGCGCTTGGGGCGGAGCAAGGCCAAAATCGGGGCGTTTCCGGGCGTTTCTCATGCAAATAACACTTACGCGTATTCTCCCCCTGGCTTACGCGCTTTTTCTGTTAAGCGCTTTTGAGGGCTGTATTAAGGTCAAGCGCCAACATTAGGCGAAATTGAATATTGCGTTTGATGTCGGTTATAGGCCGAATTTTAACGTTACTTTTATTTTATTTAACATGGTAAAGGTTGAGACATTTAATATTCGATTATTCTTCCTTATTTCTAAACTACATTTCTCAAAGCCATGATAATTTATCAAACGAAATCATCACATGATATTACGCATCAGCCTCTTCTCCAAACAGTTAAATTACTGACGCAAAACAATTAATTAATTCGAGTAAACATAAGACCATCATTCTACCATGCCCTCAAAATCTAAAGCTAAAATGCCAGTCCTACATTTGCTTGCACTCTTGCGTGATTGGGAAAGAGTAGAGGAGCGCGCCGAGTTCGAAGACGAACACGCATATATCGGCTTCGTTTGGACATCCTGGGATTAACAAACATCGAGTGCATCCAGCGCTTTCATCTGGACCGTGCATGAAGCAATCATTTATCTTTGCCGACTTCTGAATGAACGGCTATCCAGCCGCAGCAATTATCCACAAAAAAATATCCGTGGTCATCAACGTCAGAACTGCGCTGTCGCTCCTCACATCTGGGTCGTTTCAGAGAGTGGCTGGTGATGTCATTCACATCACAGGCGTCTGTGTCAAGGTGTCTGACGCAGTTCGTTGGCGCTTCAAGTTCTTCTCCATGCTCTTCCACTGCAGAAAGAGTGAATTCCATCCTTTCCTCATGTGCAGTGAAATGCACAGGGGATGATGGTTGCCCACCACCTGTTGCGTGTACACTTCTCCGGTGTGCAGAGAACCTGGCTTTTACAGCGCCCCGCAGATCTCTCCATTTATGATTTAAATCGGGGATACTGCGCTTACATCTCCCCACCGACGCCACATCCAGAACGATTCGCAGCTTAATTCCTCGGATCAGCCTTCAGTGCTCGCTTGCCATACAACACCATCATCTGTGAAGTTTGGTTTTCGGCTTTGGCTCGACGTCGCCATCATTGTCTTCCATATTCTATTAACAAATGCGACTGCCCTGTATGTTCGTGATAATCTAAAAAGTTGTGATATTCTCACGAGTGAGGGGATTGATTTTCTAATTGAGGATATCTGTATTAACTAACTCGAGTCCTAGTAATTTTTTGCCATTGGTAATACTGTGTAATTTAATGTGTGACTAAAGATACTAAATATAGGCTACTCTAGATTGAGCCCTACCCTGGCAAATACCAAAGCACTATCCATTTGTTAATCAATTTTAGCCTTTAAAGAATAGCCGACATGGGAAGAATCATTATCAGTAAATGGGATAATTGATTATAATAAAGTATTAGGCACAAGTTCAAGTGAATGTGTCGCTCAAATCAAATAGGATGATAGGCAATGGATATAGAAGTCCGTCATTACTGAGGCGGTTTCGGGGCGGGGAGATGACCGCGTGCGGGGTAAGAATCCTTGTTAAAGCGTTTCCATGTCCTTTAGTTGCAAACCTGATATCAGAGTAGTTTTCAAGTGCGCAATTTCTAAATGAGATCATGTAGGCCTAAACTGTCTTTGATTGTCATTGTGGGGTCTATTCTCCCATGCGCTTAAGTCGAAAAAAGCGCGTAGCTACGCGCTTTTCAGCCTACGCGTATTCTCCCCTCGACTTAAGTCTGTGCATTTCGCGCCTTGAAGGCACTTACGCGCTTGGGGCGGAGCAAGGCCAAAATCGGGGCGTTTCCGGGCGTTTCTCATGCAAATAACACTTACGGGTATTCTCCCCCTGGCTTACGCGCTTTTTCTGTTAAGCGCTTTTGAGGGCTGTATTAAGGTCAAGCGCCAACATTAGGCGAAATTGAATATTGCGTTTGATGTCGGTTATAGGCCGAATTTTAACATTACTTTTATTTTATTTAACATGGTGAAGGTTGAGACATGTAATATTCGATTCTTCTTCCTTATTTCTAAACTACATTTCTCAAAGCCATGATAATTTGTCAAACGAAATCATCACATGATATTACGCATCAGCCTCTTCTCCAATCAGTTAAATTACAAACGCAAAACAATTAATTAATACGAGTATACATAAGACCATCATTCCATGCCCTCAAAATCTAAAGCTAAAATGCTCCTGCATTTGCTTGCGTGATTGAGAAAGAGTAGAGGAGCGCGCCGAGCTCTAAGACGAACACGCATATATCGGCTTCGTTTGGACATCCTGGGACAAACAAACATCGAGTGCATCCAGCGCTTTCGCCTGGACCGTGCATGAGGCAATCATCTATCTTTGCCGACTTCTGGATGAACAGCTATCCAGCCGCAGCAATTATCCTCAAAACATACCCGTGGTCATCAACGTCAGAACTGCTCTGTCGCTCCTAGCATCTGGGTCGTTTCAGAGAGTGGCTGGTCATGTCATTCACATCACAGGCGTCTGTGTCAAGGTGTCTGAAGCAGTTCGTTGGCGCTTCAAGTTCTTCTCCATGCACTTCCACTGCAGAAAGAGTAGATGCCATCCCCTCCTCCTGTGCAGTGAAATGCACAGGGGATGATGGTTGCCCACCACCTGTTGCGTGTACACTTCCCCGGTGTGCAGAGAACCTGGCTTTTACAGCGCCCCTCAGATCTCTCCATTTCTGCTTTAAATCGGGGATACTGCGCTTACATCTCCCCACCCACGCCACATCCAGAACGATTCGCAGCTTAATTCCTCGGATCAGCCTTCATTGCTTGCTTGCCATACAACACCAACATCTGTGAAATTTGGTTTTCGGCTTTGGCTCGATGTCGCCATCATTGTCTTCCATGTTTTATTAACAAATGCGACTGCCCTGTATGTTCGTGATAATCTAAAAAGTTGTGATATTCTCACGAGTGAGGGGATTGATTTTCTAATTGAGGATATCTGTATAAACTAACTCGAGTCCTAGTAATTTTTCACCATTGGTAATAGCCTACTGTGTAATTTAATGTGTGAATAAAGATATTATTAAATAGGCTACTCTAGAATGAGCCCTACCCTGGCAAATACCAAAGCACTATCCATTTTTTAATCAATTTTAGCCTTTAAAGAATAGCCGAGATGGGAAGAATCATTATCAGTAAATGGGATAATTGATTAGACCTATAATAAAGTATTAGGCACAAGTTCAAGTGAATGTGTCGCTCAAATCAAATAGGATGATAGACTATGGATATGGAATTCCGTCATTACTGAGGCGGTTTCGGGGCGGGGAGATGACCGCATGCGGGGTAAGAATCCTTGTTAAAGCGTTTCCATGTCCTTTAGTTGCAAACCTAACATCTGAGTAGTTTTCAAGTGCGCAATTTCTAAATGAGCTCATAAACTGTCTTTGTCTTTGTGTGACTAGAATGTTCCCTTTGTCTTCTTCCCTGTCTTCCACGGAACAAACAGGCTGGTGTAGGAGGGGCACATTTTCAATGATCTGATTGCGCTGATTGAGAAGCGCTAAATTCTTTATTAATTATTTCATTATCGCGGCAATTTGTTTGTATGCATAGCTTTAATGCCATGGTGGCAAGAGTAAGAAATAACAAGTGTTTGTCACTAACATATTCCCCGCCGCCGCAATTTTATGTGTCCGTACGGACGGAGCCCAATGCTACACTGCCCGGCCAAAAAAAAAAAAGTCACCGTTTGGAAACTAATGAACAAATTCTATAATTGGATTATTATTGCGGTTATTAATATGTTTCAGCTGGAAATAATCATTCTAACCCTGACTGATGAAGCGTGTTGCTACTCATTTCTTAAAAAATCATGTCGGAAGACACATCCCTTGATGGTGGAAAAGATGTTACATTATTTCAGAACGGGCAAGTTACTGGCTTGTATTTTGCAAAGAAAACCATGAATGACAAAAACAAGAATGAGGAATCATTTTCACAAACAAATTTGCCACCACAAAGTCCGGACCTTAAACATATTAAAAGTTACTGGGATGTGCTCAAGAAAGACCACCGAGTGGTTCAACCATTATGTCGAGAGGATAAGATCTCGGCCAAAAATTATGGCATTTCTGATGGAAGATGAATGTTCTGGCATTGCATATAGTTGTCAAAACAATGACGAGACGAATATGCACTGCCACAGGGGTTCCAACTAAATATTTGAGTGAGCGACTTTTTTTTTGGCCGGGCACTGTATATCCCCCGCTTCGCGCTAATCGCGCGGCGGGGGATAAATAAAGAGATGTATGAATTACGTCTTGTAATTGGTACGGCCTACTATTACAGCGGCATATAAAACCTCGTATCTTCACAATGACAAACTTCACAGGAAAATAAAAAATAAATATAAAATAAAATAATTATTATTATTATAGTAAAATAAAGGGATAAATATAGTTTAAAATAAAAATGTTTAATTTTGCATGTAAGAATAGCCTAGTGGACATACGAGTTTTCGTTTCTTATCAGTTTGGAGATACGAGGTTTTATCAGCAGGCCGACGATATTCAAATTTAAAGTCTGGATTGCGTTTTCCATGGACCACAAATGCGTTTTCATGGTTAATCAGAAAATCCTTTTTCCATGTTTTCCTGATAGCTATAATCAATGAGCTTTGTACAGAGTCTGCCTCTCTTTTGGATCAGTCACACCTCTTTCATAAGGCCGCCTACATTCTGAAGTTAAGCGCTGTGGGCGTGATCGAGGCGAGTAGGGGAGAATACGCGTAACTCAAAATCGCTTAACTCGAAGCGCGTAAAAAAAGACTTACGCGCTAATGGGAGAATAGACCCCTTTGTGAAGTATATGTGGAATGCTTGTTGTCCATTATATAGCAGTTTGGCTACATCCAAATAATCTTTTTTGCCTAGGAAAGTTCTTAGATCCTAAAAAATGATCCGGAAATAATGAAGTGGCAGCCATGATAAGGGTATTCAGATTCTTTAAATGTTAAAGAAAAGCATCTCTGTGCTTTCTAATTTACCTCCTTTAACATAGGGTACAGAGAACCATCCTTTTTGAAAAGAAAAAAGATTACGCCATCCCACAATTCTGTGTTGCAGCAATATTTAAAGCAACTGCCATTCATACGGCCAATCACGAAAACAGATGAGCTTGACAGGCGAGAAGCGCATGATCCCATTGCCTAGTGTGAGTGCATTCGGATTCTCTTATCAGCGCAGTTGTCTTCCTAAACCCTTATAAGTTGCGATTTTCACCTTTCCTTTACCTTATGATGTTTTCCACAAAGGTGAAAGAAAAGTGGTGAGGAATTAGTGTACCAGAGACAAAGAAATGGATGCTCCAGCGAACAATTTATTAGGGTAGAACAGCTATATATGGAGAGTTTGCCTCCAAAATGTAATATATCCATTTTACTCATTTTGAGTAAATTAACTTTTTATATGTTGGAAACACAAACTTTGACAATGAAAACATACACTCTATAGTATGAATTTCTAAAAATGCTAATTTGCACCAAGTGTAAGAAGCACAGGGCTATTGCCTGATGGTATTTTCTCAATTTTTGTCATTTTGGCACTTATTGCATTTTGGAGCCAAACTCTTCATATGTTTGAGCCACCTTAGCCTGAATCCAGTTCGAAACAAAAGTACACTGATTTACTCGACGGTCTATCTGGTTCCTTACGACGCAATCGTATTTTTTCTCCATTAACGCAAGTACACTGTATTTAGTGCTGACGACCAAGCAAAATAAAGTCAGGCCTTGAATGAAGCTAAGACAAGCTAAGACAAAACATATTTTATCTCGTCACCAGATTATTGTATTTGTCTATAGAGAGGGCCTTCTTCTAGAGGAATTATTCTATTTGTGGTGGTAGCTGACAGGGGTGTCGATTGATTTAAGACCCACAGCTGTTAACTCCGGAGCTTTGGTGGCAAAGCGGAGAGACCGCAGGGTGTACTAGCTAGCCTGGAGGTGAGCATACTTTAAACAACGTCAAAATTGGATTCTGCAAGAAATATGCAGCCACTTTAATTTTCCTCTTTTGCATTCTGATAAACAATAACTGCATCAAATTCAGACATATGGATATTTTAAGCAACTGTAGCCTCAGTAACAATCGAGATTCCTATAACCTGGAGACAAAGCCTTTTTCTGCGCCTTGTAGCTAGGCCATGCACCAGTTGACCTGAATATGAGTCATCTAAATCGGATGAGAACTGTAAACATTTAAGTGAATTTTTAATCCCACAAAAAAGGGGAAGAAATCAGCAGCACCAGTTTACTAGTTAGCTAGCCAGCATTTTTTGACAAGACTGTGTGGCCTTTTACTGTGTAAAGCAAATAAGTTAATGTACCACAGCAACAGGCTAAGGCTGTCAACGCGACTACTTCTACGCAGATACAAAATTTAAAATCATGTAGAGGAGTGGCACATCCCGCACAATTTAATGCAGTTACTGTGAACCACAACCAACCTACCTAGCTAGCTAGCCACTATGATTAATATAACTGGTCACAGTGTGACTTACCGGTAAACTCACAGATGAGCACCATGGCTAATGTTATTGCTAACAAGAGTATACAATGTCGGTGGAAGGGGAGAACAAAGGACGGGAGGGGAAGTGGTCAGGTCGGCTGCATTTACCAGTATCAAAGGACTACCCATGAATCTTGCCTGTTGTCTCAGATGAAAGTTAGTAAAAGTATTTAGTGTAAAATGTTACCACAGAGAGGAGTATTGGAGGTGATCCTCAACTGTCTATCAACGTGACTGTTTCCAAAAATAATCCACCTGTTCTTCATTTTATAGAAATTCAAATAGGACGACAGAGATTTTTTGAAATTCTTGCATTCAGAAAAGATACAATTTTGGGACACAGCAGGCAGAATAGCTGATTCACTGCTTAGAAAACTAGACTCTGGCGACTCAACTAAGTTGCTAAACAAAGGACCAGCGGTCATTAATCATAATTAAGATGGTAGCCACTGATGCCATGTGCTCAGGATTTAATATACTGCTAGGGGCAGGGTGTGTTAAGGAGGGCTTCAGTGTATCATCAGGCCTTGTCTTAGCCCCGCCTAAAAAATCTGGCAAATAAAACTAGTGAAAAACTGTTTAACAGTCTAATGCCACAATTCATAATTACTTCAGTTTGCTGTATTTTCACATGTTATCAGCATCTATTTTGTAATATGTATATTGTATTCAAAAGCAAATCTCAGATTACGCTTTACCTGGACTTTAAAGTTAGTTTATTCGCGACCACTGAGTACAATGTGATTGCGATAGAAAAGAGGAGGGATAAAGGACGTTTGTTTTTAGTAGGATATCTCATATATATCCCTGTCACACCAGAGTTGTGTTCCCATGGAGTTCGTTCGGTGTTCACAAAAATTGTAGAATGCTAGAGTGAGCGCCGTGGGATCACGTAGAGCACAGCAGCATCTCTGTGGCATCTCCACTAGACGCCGTGGGGTCTCTGAGAATGCCATGCCACGGCAAACAAACACCGTGGCTCTGCGATCGGATTTGAACTCTGTAGGATCGTTGTAGCAGCTCAGTGAGGTCTCCTACAGCGCCACGGGACCGCCATGGGCATGCCCCAAGGTCACATATGAACGCCACAGGAACGCAGCTAAAGCTGCTTTCACACCGGAAGCGAAACTAATTTTTTGCATGACAGATTACATTCAAAGTCAATGCAAAGATGTGAATACACTCGTTTTGCATGTATTCGTGTCTTTGCATTGATTTTGAACGTAATCTGTCGTGCAAAAAATTAATTTCGCGTCCAGTGCAAAAGCAGCTTAATAATTGAAAAGAAAAGGAAAGGAGAGTGTACATATGTCACGGCTTTTATACCATCTGGGAAAACGCAGTATGGACGCTTTGGGGATGCAGTGAACTCAGCGTGCACGCAGTGGGTGTGCAGTGAAAACGCCTAGCCCACAGTGAACACGTAACGAGAGCTCCGTGACAATGCCATCGATCCCAAATGAGAAAGCTGTGGGAATGCATCAGCATGCCATGGGAACTCCTCAAATGCCTCAATCGCCGTGAGAACGCCCTGAGATCTCCAGCTTGTGAAAATTTCATATTATTTGCAAAACAATTTCCAAACTTCTCTGCGATCCCACAGAGTTCTGATAAGTTTCAGATTGCAATGACAACTCCGTGGGAACTCTGTCTGGTGCGACAGGGGTATTACAACCTCAACTCAAAAAAAGTTAGGATGGTAAGGAAACTACATGTAACAACAGAAAGCTGTCACTGTCCTTGTGAGAATGCCCTCTGCTTCTTCTCCTATTCAGCAATTTGAATGTCAATTAGAAGTATGTCTCCTTTGATGGTTTACATCTCGTGGGTATTACCCTCCCCGGCAGTGTATTGTTCATCATTACTTCCTTATGGCTGTGTGATGTGCATGCAAATCCCCTGCTTTGAATTGCAAGTTGCTGGATTGTAAGTTAGAACCAGTCAGTATTCCCAGTGAATTGGCTTTATAAAGTGTAACGTAACCTTTAATGACAGTGATTTGCAGAAGTTTTCCTTTTTACTCAGTTAACTCGAACAAGTCTACTCACAGTGTGGGACTGGGACTGTGTTCAAGTTAACCCAGCTCAAGTCAGATTCTCTGTCTAGTTTACTACGACTAAGCTCCCAAGCCTAGTTCAGGGTTGAGGATTCGGACCCCGCTCTTGTTAACCCTTCGAAGTTACCCAGTCCTGTTTGTTCAGAACAAGCTCCAAATGCTTCCACGGTCATCAGGATAGGAACCAAATTCCTTTCAAGCAACTCCAGCCTCCTGTGGGACAATTAGGCTCTGGCAAAGAGTATACTCCACCGGACTGTCATCCTGGAAGTCACTGGTGGACAATTGGCTGCTTTGCTTTGTCCAATAAATTTGTGCTAACCTCTAATCCCTCATCCCCGTTCCTTCCTCTGAGGTTCCATCCCTGTCATTAACGTTCTGCTGTCAATACTGCAAATCTACCTGTTGGGTTGTGCTCTGCCTCTGCACTTGATTCCTGGTCTGAATCATAACAAAAGCAGTGATTTATAAATTCGCTTTTGACTATTTGTTATTTCATTGCAGTTAGTTTGGAGAAAAGATGTTTTGTCTGGTCCTCGTAATTTAATTTGTAAGAATCCATCCATTCCCACAGGTCAGGCATGCAATGCATTCCAAAAAAAGCTAGGATGGAGGTAATTTAGTTCTAGTGATGAGGTGATTAAAAAAACCTTGAATAATGATGTAATTTGAAACAGCTGATGCCCTCAGGTGATTGTGATTATGATTTGATACAGGTCATAGTTCTTCAGGTAAAAAGTTGGGCCGGGGATGACCAATTTGCCCTCAAATGGCGGAGAAAATCATTGACTACGTTTTCTAGGTTTTGATCATATTCGTTACGGTGCTTACATGCACACAAAGAAACCTACAACCCCAATTCTGAAATAGTTGGGACAAAGTGTAAATTGTGAATAAAATCAAAATGCAATGACTTTCAGATCACATGAGCCAATATGTTATTTACAATAGAACATAGATAACATTTTAAATGTTGAAACTGAGATATTTTACATTTTTATCCACAAAATGAGCTGGGACACAGGCAAAAAAAAGGGCTGAAAAACAATTAATATATATGAGAATCAGCTGAAAGAACACGTAGCAAGTAATTAAGATAACTGGCATCAGGTGTGTAACATGATTGGCTATAAAAGGGATGTCTTAGAGAGGCTGAGTCACTCAGAAGTAAAGATGGCCAGAGGCTCTTCAACCCGTGAAGGCTTGCGTAAAAAAAAAAAGTGGAATACATTAAAAACAATGTTCATCAACGTTAAATTGCAAAGGCTTTGAAGGTCTCATCGTCAACAGTGCATAACATTATCAAAAGATTCAGAGAAACTGGAAAAATGTCTGTGCATAAGGGACAAAGCCACAGACCATTACTGGATGTCTGTGATCTTCGAGCCCTCAGACGCCACTGCATCACTCAACGGCATGATTCTGTCATTGACATTACTAAATGGGCCCAGAAATACTTCAAGAAACCACTATCTGTAAACACATCCGCTGTGCCATCCTCAGATGCCACCTAAAACTGTATCATGCAAAAAGGAAGCCATTGTAGAACACAATCCGGAAAGCGCCGCCGTGTTCTGTGGGCCAGGGATCATTTAAAATGGACTGTAGCAAAGTGGCAAAGTGTCCTGTGGTCAGATGAGTCCAAATTTGACATTCTTGTTGGAAATCATGGGCATTATGTCCTCTGGGCTAAAGAGGAGGAAGACCACCCCTCCTATTATCAGCGTTCAGTTCAAAAGCCAGCATTCACTTGCTCTTTATTATTTCTTTGCGGCTGGAGCAGGTGTGACAAAAACCTTCCAGTACGTTACTACTTCAAATTCTTAGGTCTTTTTGTGCTTTTTATTTCAATTTCATAAGCACTTTAATTCCTGAATTAAAACTGGGATAGTTAAGTCCATGTAAACGTAGTCATTGAGAGGTTTAAAAACAATGTTGTGCTAAAGATGGGAAAAGATATTTCATATTTGATATGATATTTCACTCTCTACGGTGCATAACAAAATTTTGAGATATTAAGAATCTTGAGAAATTTCAGTCCGCAAAGGGCATACACTCAATACCCATGACCCTAGATCAATCAGAGGACACTGCATCAAGTACTGTCATTAAAGTATACGATGTTATCATATAGTGTCAAGATTACACTGGAAAACCTTTGTCAAGCTCAACAACACTTAGTAACATCTATCAATGCTGGTTAAAACTTCACTGTACAAAAAGGAAGTCTCATGTTAAGTATCCAGAACCACTGTCCTCTTCTCTGGGCTTGGAGGCATCTGCAACGGACCATCACATGGTCGAAACGTGGACTGTGTTCAGACAAGTCCATATTTAAGGTATTTTTTGGAAGAAATGGATGCCATTTACTCTGGACCGAAGATGAGGGTTACAATCTAGACTGTTACCAGCCACAATTCCAAAAGCCATGCTCTTTTATGGTATTGGTTCATGCCATCGCCCTTGGGAAGAGTAACTTGCACCTCTGTGAGGGCACTATTAATGCTGAAAAGGACACTGAGATTTTGAAGTGACCTACACTGCCTGCCCAAAAAAAAAAAAGGGATGCCTTTTAGATTTAAATAAACAAATACTATGATTGGATCATTATTACAGTGATTAATGTGTTTCAGCTGGCATAATTATTTTAAACCTAACTAGTGAAGCACGTAAATTTCTAATTTCCTAAAAAAATATGTTGGAAGATGTATCACTTGGTGGCAGAAAATATCTCACAGTGATTCAGGTTATTGGCAAATTATTGGCCTCCATCAAGCAAAGAAAACAGAATGAGCAAAACAAGTATGAGGAATCATTTTCACACATGAATTGGCCACCATGATGTCCTGATCATAACCGCTTTGAAAGTCTTGCTGCAGAAACTTGCGTTGCGATTCAACTTCCTTGTCCACACAACAAGAGCTCAGCTGAAAATGAATGCAGCTCTGATTGAAAATAAATGTTCTGACGCTGCATACGCACTGAAATCAAAGCTACCGGGGTTCCAACCAGGCACGTAGCCAGTACTGGGCCTGGGTGGCACTGGCCACCCAGTCTTGATGGTTTTTTTTTTTTTTAATTGTATAAAGATTGAGTGGTTGGTTGAGTGAGTAATTAACTATGAACAAGGACTGTAGTTTTGCGTTTGCAGTAATGTAATTTGTGTTTTGGATAACTGATGTTTAGAAAATACATTTAACGTAGGCTATGTGGTGTTTTGGGTCTGACCCCCACAGTCCTTCTTGTCATGACATTGTGATCAATGAACAACGCTGTTGAAAATACATCTCCCTATCAATAAGTCTTAGCAATTGTTGCTAATCAGGCACAGAAAACTGTGAGAGGAGGATTTGGTAACTCCTAAACAATAACCCTTAATAACAATAACAATAAAAATAACCCTTGCCTACCACACACACTTGTATTTTAGAAGTTACAGACCTCTGACTGTCTGTGTAAACTGTTAAACTGGAGTAAGGGCTGATATAGGCCAGGATTGTTCTGTTTAATCAGCACATAATAGCAAGTGGGTGCACTTACTTTATTTTTGAGGGGTTACGACACAGATCTATTGCTCTGCATCATGAGTAAAAAAAAGCAAATCAAAGGGAAAACCTTAAAGACTCATGGCAGCTACTTCAATTTCAAAGCCGATTAAGTGGTGTTTGTCCAAGCTTGCTTGTTCAACAGATTGAAAACGTATACAGGCTTTTAGCTCTGGATGAAAACCAAGGTAAGATCATCAATTTCAACATATTTTGACAAACCTGAATAATGCTATACAACCGAACTTATGGCACTCCATTGACAGGCGGAGGGTCATTATGATTTTTGCTATCGTATTTACATCATAAAGTGGCTAACACGGTTATATTGCTGAGGCAACAAACTTTCAAACACACTATAGCTAGTTCTCCAATGTAGCACTGTATCTGTCGGCAGGCTATAAAAACACAAATAGGCGGCCCACCCTGGGAACGATGCTCATGAAAGGGTTAGCCAGCCTTTCTTTACTTCAACTTAGCTAGTAAAAATAAAATTTCTTTATTCAAAACTTTCTTGAATTTCTTGAGTCATAAAATTTATGATGACATAGTTACCTCTATACTATACTACCTCTAAAGCAGTGTAAGTGTTGCATTAGGGCGTATATTTACTCAATGGATACTTGACTTTATATTTGCTTGGTTTATTTTTTCAATGCTGAGAATATGATGTGAATGCAGGGACGATTCCATTAGTCGTCAGGCGAATGAGTTAACGATGGTTCTAAAAACAGTGTAAGTGTAGGTTTGAAGTACTTCGTAGCCTTTAAATGGACATTTGGGCTCAGGCATTTTTCAAAGTTTTCTATTAGTCTGTTCACATGACCATGGCCCCGTGTGCTGGATGTACAGGGTATATGTACGCTTGTGTTATGAAAGGTTTTTGACTGTTGGTTTTATCTTCTGAGACATAATTCACATAAAAATGTCTTGCCTGCCAATATTTTTATTTGTTTCATTCCCATTTCTCTGTTTTTCTAAGCCTAATGAAAGCATAATATATTTTTCATTTTTATCTGTATTCTAAGCCAACATTTTCTTTGGTGGGGGTGGGGGGAAATGGCCCATCCACATTTGTTCAGGCCCACCCAAAAAAATATTCTGCCTTTGTCTGCCTATTCTGTCTTTGAGAGTAGGACCCTTTTTTTGGACGGGCGGTGTCTATTGGTTTTACGATGACATCTTTTTCCAGGGATGCCCATGCATATTTCAACAAAACAAAGCAAAATTTCATGCTGCACACATTGCAAAGTCATGACTGTGTTGGAGAGGTTTGGGTACTGGATTAGCCTGCCAGTGGTCCTGATTTGTCCCCGACAGAGAGCGTTTAGTGCATTTTGAAACAAAGACCACATACTGTTGCACGCCGTAAAACTTGTTTGCAAGAAGAATGTCACAAAATTACTCCTGAATCTTTTAATCACTTAGCGTCTTCAGTCCCTAAATTTAAATGTATTAAGTGTTGTGAAAAGGAATGGATGCATTACAAATGGGCAAATACTTTATGGTCACAACTTGAAACTTGAAAATATGTTATCAGAGTCAAGATTAAAATGTATTTATTTTGGAAAATCAAATAAATCCATGTGGTGAAACATCAAATAGTGTGCTGTTAAATTGTTTTCAACACAGTACTGGTCAAGGACAGTTTATAAATCAGTGCTCTCAGCTACCATTTTTATTAAATATACTTTCCCAACTTTCTTCTGATTTGTGGGTGTGGTCATGTGTATACTGAGCTAGCTAAGAAGCATCGTTATGAGTCATGCTCAAAAGATTATGGTAGAAAATACTGATACTGAGTTACTTTAGTCATGGTATGGTAGCTAATATTGCTATCACCCTGTCAACCACACTCAGTATGTATAATTCAGCATGCTTTGCCACGTGTATTAGCATTGAGAAACTTTAGGTTCAAAAGTCTCTCCCCCAAGCTCTATAATTTTCCCCTTCCTTCACTGTGTCCAACTGCATGATTGAACACAATCGGTGTCACTGTGACATTGACAATCAGCTGCAACCCAAAGTTTGATTGAATCAAATATAGAGAGTTGGGCATTGTTTTGGTATGAAAAGCGATGGGGACAAGGGGCCTATTAATCCAGAGGGCTTTCGGAGCACGGTCATCTGGCACAAGAATCTGGGGGGAAAATGGATATAATTTTTGTTTTGTTGGTTTTTCATTTCTGGCTGCAACCACTTGCCATTAGTACAATAAAATGTATCCTTTTAATGGTACAGAATGGACAGCAAAGAAGCTCCTTTTGCACTGTACAGCTATTTTGTTTTTTTTTTTTATATTCATGGAACAGCTTAATGAAGTGGTTGGTGATTGATTAGCAAAAAGTTGTTGGTACAATTTTTCCATTTTAAAAAGTAGCAGACAGATATCCTTGGCATCTCCAGCATAAATGAAGCGGATACTTGGAAGTACCCATCTTATTTATAAGTCAGAATTTCATCTTACCACATAAAATCTTATGGAGAATCCATCATCAAAATTTCCCATTTTTAGGAATCATTTACAATGAAAGTCCCTAAAAGTCGACTGACTGAGGAATTTTGTGTGTAGGCCTACCCGCCATAATAGTTGTTATACAAAAATCAATATTTGGTCCATGGACACAAAAGCATTGTGATTTACTCTGAAATGGTGCAGATATTAAGGCAAAGAAATTGCCAACCAGCCCAGACACAGCAACTCAACATATTAACTAATGTAATAATGAGTATTTACTTAATAATATAATGCAATATAAATTACTACTATTATTATGCTTATTATTGGAAGTCACAAGTATTGTGACCTTATGGCCTTTGATATACTGTAATAATATTGTTTCAGAGGGAGGAAAGTGTGCCTGGACTTGGCATCTGCTCATGCACTGAGGATGGAGCTCACCAAGTGAAAGCTCACTAAAATCATTTACTTGTATTTTAAGGGGAAGACCAAGGTACATTAGGCCTATGATTGGTGACATGCATAGCTAGTGTTAGCCCTGCTGCAAAAAAATGCCAAAATCTAAAGGTCATAGCCTGGAGGTCCAGTGAAATACAGAAGTGAGATCTCCTATAATTACCCCTGCTTGTAAATGTTGTAAATACTGTTACTGTCATAGATGGGGTGCCAAAATCATTTCATCCTCTCTGGTTTTTGTGGTTATTTGCACCAACAACTGGGTTTCAGATTTTAAAAGTGCCTGAAAGACTGGATCCGCACTCTGACAGATACTGCATGTGATAGCAAGCGCAGATTGGCTTTAGTCTCCTACACGATTTTACGATCGGATTTACGCAGAGAGTTCCCCTTCTTTTTTGGGTCTCATTTTTTTCCCCAGATTTTCATAAATCCCATGGCTTTGAAAAGCATGGTGTAGTAAGCACTTAGACTTTGTTTTCCTACCCGGGTTGGGATGAGACCCAGCCATTCAGGTTTAGAAACAGATTTGGCTTTGTCCTAAGCTGGCGGAATGGTGCATTGGGAAATTAATACTGTGCTCTACGGTAGTACAGCTGAAGCTTTACCGTTCCAAAGTACGGCAAATCAATTGGAAGTAATCAGGCAAATTGTTCGCATTATACAACTTGTGTAATCAGAACGCGTACAAATCACTTCCACTTCTGTGACCATAAACCTTTTTTGTGTGTGGATGAAAATTGGGGCCTAGCCCATGCAGAATTGTCATTCCATTATTATCATTCTTTTTAAATTAAACAGTATCACTTGCATCCACTGTTGCATGTGGTAAAACAATATATAATTGTGAAACAGTAATTGCATATGCACAGCAATGGTGTAGTGGTCCTTTCAGAAGTGGGTATGCTCTATTAAGCAGATGGTAGATAACTAAGGTGAAAGTAGGCATACTCTCTTATGTTTTTCAAAGGCTTTTATCTGCTAGATGATACTTTTAAATTGAGTGAAAATTGGTGGATACACTACACAGTGATGCACAGATTATTTCTTTCTCCCATGCATGTGTGTCTGTTATCATAACAGTGTTACGGTTGCATATTTACAGGCACTTTCTCATGTATGGGAGGATTTCAACATTCTTCTGATTATACAATTTGAGAAAAGTTGAAGTGGTGAGTCATAGAAGCTAATGAGAAATCCATATGACTGACAGGAATATTATGGATTGGGACACTGAGCAAAATTTAAATGTAAACAGAATTCAATGATTTGCAAATCACAAAAATACTTGAAATAGAACAAAAAGAACATGCAGTCAGATGTTGAAACTGCAACATTTTGTTATTTTTAAAAAAATATCAGCTATTTTTTAATTTGATGCCAGAAAAATGTATCAAAAAAGTTGGGACAGGGGCAACATTTTCATTTGTTAATGTCTTGGGTAATGGGTTGATGATGCCAAATTTACAAGTTTTTATGTATATATATTCCTTTTGCACTTAGGTTTTAGACTATACTTTTAGAAAAGTCTCCTGTGGACAGGTGTTGAAAACTAGCACTTGTGCTATATACACTGTAAGCAACGCATCTGGTTCGTCCAATGTGATTTGTGATGTCCATGTCAAATAAATAAATCAAAAACAAAAAACAAACAAAAGACTGGAAAAGTTGTATGATGCTACAAAAATAAGCTAATTTATAAGCTAATCTCTCAGCTAATTAGATCGGTTGGCAACTGGTCAGTAACATAATTAGGTATAAAAAGAGCATCCCAGAGGGGCTGAGTATTTCAGAAGAAAAGAAGAATGTCCATGATCTTCCAGCCCTCAGGTGGCACTGCATTAAAAACTGATTCGGTAGTTGAAATCACTGCGTGAGCTCAGGAACACTTCTGAGGATCGTCAGCAGTGAACACAGTCTGTTTATGCATCCAGAGCTTAAATGCATGCGAGCTTATTTAAAAAATAAAACCATATATATTCAAGATCCTGAAACGCTGCTGCTTTCTCTTGGCTTCAGATCATTTAAGATGGACTGAAGCGAAGTTAAAACCTGTTCTGTGATCTGATCAATCAAAATGTGAAATTCTTTTTGGAAATTATGGACGCTGCATCCTCCAGGCCAAGGAGGAGTGGGACCATCTTAATATCTATCAGTGCACAGTTCAAAAGCCAACATCCATGATGGTGTGTCGGTGCATTAGTGCACACCGCATGGGTAATTACACATCTTTGAAGGCACCATCAACTCTGAACAAAATATACAGGTTTTGGAGCAAGATATACTGCCATCCAGATTTCCTTTTCATGGGAGGCCTCCCTTTGTTCAACAAGACAATGGCGAGCACCTCACTCTGCATGTATTACAGCAACATGGCTCCGCAGTTGGGTGGTAAACTGGACTGGAGTGTAGACCTTTCACCCAATGAATATATTTTCCACATTATAAATGAAAAATATGACAAAGGAGGCTGCAAAATGTTGAACAGCTGAAATCCTACATTAAGCAAGAATGGGAAAACACTTTGCTTTCAAAACTACAGGAGTTGGTGTCCTCAGTTCCCAAACGCTTTCAGAGTGTTGTTGAAAGAAGGGGTGATGCAACACGAAATGCAGAAGATGTTTTTTTTTTTCTTTTTCTAAATTCAAATTTTCAACATCGAATATCTTGTCCTAGTATTATTTTCAATTAAATATACACTACTCACAATAATAATATATAAGGATATTACAGAGTGTACAAAGATATGTTATTGAGGGTATACATTCTGCTTGAATGACTTTATATGTGATTAGACCATTGTATTTTTATGCCAGACACACCTTGTTTCGTAAGGTCTGAGAAGTGTGCTCAATGTACATAGTCTGTCTGTCATGCTGGAGTCACTACTCCAAAACCATTATGGATTGTCATGTCAATGGGCCCCTCCCTTATTTTTCAAGGCTGTAAATATGAAACATGATGAATATAACTTCACCAGTACATCATATCTTCATCAATGAATACTCACCGAGGATTGACAGAGGAGCAGCGCTAACTGGCCATAGCCCGTCTCACGGTTGAAAGCACATAGTCTGATGTTGCCACTGAACTTGGCGTGTTTCAGAGTGTCATCAGTAGACTTTATCAGCACCATCAAGCCACTGTGGTGTCCATGATCGGTCTTGAAGTGGACCATCACATGTAACTGATCAGGGTGACAACCAGTATCTCCAGACCTACGCTCTCAGAAATCTTGATGCAAGTACCGCCCAACTCCAAGCATGACTAGGAGATGTATGAAGCACCAAGGTTTCCAGACAAATC
The DNA here is from genome assembly GCA_029721435.1 of Gymnothorax reevesii. NCBI lineage: Eukaryota > Metazoa > Chordata > Actinopteri > Anguilliformes > Muraenidae > Gymnothorax > Gymnothorax reevesii. Next base: position 92,891,227 of record CM056575.1, read on the forward strand.
ATTCACAACCGACCTCAACGCTTCAACTTGAATGCTAGGTGACCATTGCAGATGACGCCTTTGATAGCACAGCAATGATGTGATCGTCTCTAGTGGGCACATGACCATGTTACCTGGAACATGCAGCAGAGATCCACATTGCTGTTCACTGATGAATTATGGGTCATAATGCACAGAGACGATGGCTGTCAAACTGGTGGAGATGTTGGGGTGAGCGTAATGCAGAGGTCAACATGGTCCTGAGACAACGGTTTGGTAGAGGGGGTGTAACATTCTGAGCAGGCGTCAGCTGTGCTCGCAAAACCCAACTGGTCATCATTGATGGAACTGTTGCTGGACAGTCTTACCTGCGAGACATCACAGACTCCATCATCATCCCTCAGTACCAGGAACACGCCCCAGACCTCATCTTCATGGACAACAATGCGCCTCAACATTGGGCAAGAATTGTATGAGATCATTTGAATGAAGGTGGGGTGCTTCATATACAGTGGCCAGCCATGTCCCCCAATCGCAACTCAAATGAGCACGTCTGGGATCAATTGAAGCGCTGCCTGGACGAAAATACCCCTTCAGCACGTGACCTTACTGAACTGTGTGTTGCGCTTGTGGAGGAGTGGACTGGTCCTCCGCAGAACAGTATCATGTGAGTAATTAGGAGTACGAGGCATCACTGCCTCGCAGTGATAGATGCAAACGGTGGAGATACCCATTACTGAAAAAGTCATCTTCTGATCATGTGGGTACATGAAAAAGTATGCAGCTTGTTGTTTAAATTAATAGCTGATGAATAGCTAAATAAGTGTTTTAGCATTCATAATTAGTCATAAAAGTAAGTGAAAACAGTCATTTGAAAATATTAAATTCCCATTTTCTCCTTATTTGAAATGCATTTTAAAAATGCATTTTGAAATGTACATTCTAAATTTATCTCAAATATATTTTCTTTCCATATGGGACGTCACAGATATGTCAAGAAGTAACAATGAAACGAGACGCAGCTGGGGAAGGGAGCACGCATGAGATGCGAACCAATCAAAGGAGACATCAAGGGTTTGAAGCGCGATGGAGACGTGTCCAAATTTAGTGATTTTGAGATTTTTACCTCCTGTCACACATTTCGATCAGCTAATTCTTAGAGCACAATAATTATATGTCCAGGAGCCTCAATTTAAATAAAATTCAAATTTTCATTTTGTGGTATGTCCAACAAAATCTGCTTATATAAATTAAACATTGATATTTTGATGAATAAGCATGAATAGTGTTACAGAATCATCTGTCTTCCATTGCAAACAAACTTAACTTCAACGTATCACCATTGTGTTATGTCACATCATGTGCTGGAATTGTTACAGCATGGAGGTGACGTCCATTTCGGCAATTTTGGCCATGATGTCACAATACCACACTTATGAAGACTAACATGTTCAGTATACTTCTGAACCATTCAGCAAAAGAGTGACTGACTTAAAAATGATGTGAATGATGTACCTGATTTAATAGAACATTTGCAAACCTAAAAAACTATTTTTCTCAAAACCTCTAAAATGGACATATAACCATCGCGCTCCAAACGCCTCGACATGCTTCATATGGACATGCAAGTTGCAGACTGGGAGAAGAAATGGAAAGCATTCACCGGAAGGTTGAAACAACTTTATTTTTTCTCGTCACCAACAATGGGCAAAGCTACAAGCCAGAAAGGGCTTGATGAAAAGGAAAAAAGGTGATGAATAGACACCACTGGCATTGGCTCACTGACACTGCTGTCCTGTTCCTTTTGTCATGGCACATTAGTTCATTAATTATAAGGGGATAAAAAAACAACTGGAGTTCCGTGGAAGAGTTATTATGCCCCAATTTATGAGGCAAGGTGCTGGTAGATCGGGGTGGAAACACTGTGAGTTAAATCATGTAAGCTTTCCTGCCAAATTATTTTACAATAAACATGCAGGGGAAGAGCAACGGAAGAGAGGGTATATCCATCTCATTACACTCTAGTAGATTGTTTTTCAACACTTTTTTGACCACAGCCAGTGTCCTTCTCTAAGTGTTGGGAACATAATCATACAGTCAAATGTAAATAGGTTGATGCAAATATTGCCTTATTTACTGAATAGGGCATTACTTTCAACTTCAGATTTCACACTTGGGTCTTACCAAGACCTCCTGTGAGTTGTTTATAAAGGTATAAGTACTGTATTGGTAAGTTAAACAATATTTTCGTTAAAAATGGGCTATCTCAATACTATCACTTTGCCAGTTAATGTTCATTTATTTTAATTAATATAATGTTAAGAATGAATTCATGTCATGAAAGCACTTAATAAAGAAGGCACAGATTGCAATGAAAGTGCTATTGTAGCCATTTAATAAAGTTTTATTTTGTAAAGGTTGACCATTGTTTTAAAAATAAACCAAAAAATATCAGATATTGAACTCAGAATGTGTGGTAATGCATTTATAAAAGCATTGAAAGAAGTAGTGAATTGTGGGTACAGGATTTACTGATAATCTGTATTGACCCCACGAATTGCTGTTAAATAAAGATCAAAGTGATTTATTTTTAATTTGTTGATTAAAAAGAGCAACAAAAAAAAAAATGTTTCTATCAGGAAATTGCTTGAATTAATCAACTGATTGTTTCAGCAACTGTTCAGCTGCTAACCTGCATTGTGCAGGCCTTTCATTAACTTATACACAGATTGTAATCCAGGATCAGAGAGGACTACAATAGGTACCGTTTGCCATGAATACACAGATCAGAATTTATGCCACCTGTCAAAACCATGCCGAAGGAAAGGGTCTCGCATGAAGGGAAATTTAGCATATTAATATTTTTAGCCGCTTTATGAAAAGTGCATCTCATCTGGAAAATGATGCAAACCCTCGCCTCAATTGGCAGCAAAAGCTGAGCTGCCACTCATTTTACGCTCATTCTAAAGGGGAAGTCATGTCCAGCTGTCACAAGACGAACCATAGACATCTTCGTAACAGACCAACCAGGATAATCTAACTGCCCCCCCCCCAAAAAAAACTCTCTGTGGTATTATTGCTCAGTCTTTACCCATCAGGGTCACCTGCCTCTGTTCTTGTTTTCTTGTTTACTCAGTGGGATGCAGGAGGGTATGGTGTGAGTTTAGAACCAACGTTACAGCCAAATGAGTTGTTTAGTGGCACTTTTTAGCCTTTTTTTTAAACAAGCACCATTCTTGGAGACAAAGGAATGACATTAAGTAAAGGAATTAAAAAATGAATATTCATCCTCACATTCAGTCATCAGAATGTGTGAAAACTGCCCTTTTAAGACTATACAAGTTTCTCCACCCCTACCCGTAAACTCCCTCACCTGCACTGATCCACACCATGTTTCTGCTTGAGCGTTTTCACGCCTTTTATTTCACACGTTTGTCCGGTCCGCTCTACTGGACACCTGGCCACCCAGAGCAACTAATCCCCAATTACACGCTTTACTAAGCATTCTGTGATGACTGAAGGCCAAAGCGCTCAACTCCTTCTTTTTTCCATTTTGGATGGCTGATGTGACGTCATTCTCATTTTTGTAAAGGAAACAGGTCCAGGCTGGTTTGGGGATAAAATTTGGCACGCATTTAAGTGAAACAATGCAAAAGAGGCAGGTATGTGGGTAAACAGGGTTATTGTCCTCAGAAAATTGGTTACAATTTGGGTTTCAATACCGAGCGGGTACACAGTAAAAATCATAGTGTCAATTTTGCTCTTTAAGAGATGAATTTAACTCTCAGTCAGATAACATTTGGTCCCACTCAAAATCAGTGTAAAATTTACTCCATAGCCAGTGTAAGATTTTTAGAGTTAATTTTACTCTATTTTGTGTCAAAATTAACAATGAGGTGTGTAAAAATATTTAACACTATAGGGAATCATCACCCTGCAGAGTAGATTTTGTCCTTGTGTGGAAGTGGGAATTAACTCTCACTTTTGACACTTCCATTTAGACGATTTCACTCTGCATAGTGCTATAACTACTCTATCCAGAGGAAAATAGATTTACACTGCAATATTGACTCTCCATTTTTTACTGTGTAGACACAAGAATATTTGGGCTATCTATACTGCCTGAGCTCAGAACAGGCTTTGAAGAAAAATAGAAAATCTAGCTTCCTTTATCGGTGATGTGGAGAGGTAGGGAAAGAAAAGGCCAAGAACATGACTGAGACAGAGTGAGACAGAGATTTTTAACAAGTCATGGAGACAGTCTGTAAAATGCCGGTGACTGTAAGAGATTGGAGAAAGTATCAGCTCAGTGTTAAAATGGGCAAAGCTGCGATTGATATTGGCATTTACTACATTCTGTTCATGGGAGACGAGGTGACTGGGCTCTAGTCAGACTCTTCTCATGTCTCCTGCTTGGGCTCTTTTATTTTTTTTATTAAAACAGCATGATCCATGAGACTCAGAGAGTGACTCTGAGCACCGCTAATTCTAATTAATCCACCCGCGGCCACTGGAGCGGCAGGCCGAAGCGCTCGCAGTCTATCAGATTGAAATTCATAACTTAATTGAGGTCAAAGCCTTGAGCTGGGAGAACAAAAGTCCCTGGCTAGGACCAGGTAGATCAATAGTAATAAATATCTGGCCAGGCTGCATGGAGTTCATGGTGACGAATCATAAGAGACAGAGGGGATGTCAACGGGGAGGTAATTGAATGGCTCCCCATATTTGGATGTCAGTTGTTTCAAGGTATTTTCTCATAGCCAGTGAAGGTAGCTTCTTTTCTTAAGCCTCCTCAGTGATAAAAGGAAGACGGATCAGTTCTGTTATAGTGGAAGAGGAGGCAGACTCAAATCACTCCACCCTGCTGTGTTTGACTGCTGAGTGGCATGTATCACCAAATGGGGCCCTCAGAACACAACATCTGTGTTAAAGCCACACCTGCTCTCAAAGGATTTTTTTTTCTTGGAGTCCATTAATATATTGATTTGATACAGAGGGAACAAACCTTAACACTTATCTAAGAATGATTTCACCACTGCAGCTGGCAGTGAGCATGCAGTGAGAGTATTTAATTTACAAGTAAATCCAGTGAGATCCTTTAAAAAATCTTTACCATAGCTGAAAGCTGACTATCTTACCTTAGTGCACTTCAGACAGCCAGGGCTTTGCAAGTTTTTCTAAAGTTGTGTAAATACTTTAGAGTCTGCTGAGCTCTCAGTGACAGTGAAAGGTCATTAGATACTGTCTGCTGCCTGCTCCAGCAAACTTTCTCCAACCATCAGGGGCAATCCTACGCAGTTTACGAGTGACGATTACACTTCATGTAAAAGCATGGCAAAACACTTCAACTTAACGCTGCTAGGATATTGTCAGGAACGCATCACCCAGAAGAGGCCGCAGTATTACGTGGTGACATTATACTTTCAGTATTGTTGCTACTAGATATAACCGATATTCTCCTGAAGAGAGTGGCTGAGGCTAATCTAAGTAGATTTTTTGGTGTTGTGATTTCATGAAGGTGACACTAATGTTGGGAAGAAAAATGTGGCACTTTGGTACATGTATGTGCGCCCTTCCTAGCGTACTGCACAGGCACTTCCCTATCTTGCACGCCCTGGATGTTTCCTTAGGCTTCAGCTCCTGATCACCAATCAAACTCCACCTCATGCATGACCCTGACCAGACATAAGCAGGTTTCAGACCTTAGAACAGGGGTCCCCAGTCGTTCCCAGAAAGGCCCGGTGTGGGTGCAGGCTTTCATTGCAACCAAGCAGCTACACTCCTGATGCAACTAATCAAGATTATTAGCAAGGAGCCCAGGGGTTGATTAGTAGTATCAGGTGTGTAATTGTATAGTTGCAATGAAAGCCTGCACCGGTGCACCCACACCGGCCCTTTAAGGGAAAGATTGGGGACCCCTGCCTTAGAGGGTGCAAACATGTCATACATATGTATGATATACACGTAAAGTATATGTACTTATATACACTTATTATTTCATAATAACATATATTATACATATTATGTGCATCTGCGTGGTCAGGTTATTAAAACACTCAATACTTAAGCAGAGCTATTCATTTTATTGGAGGTGTTTGTGAGCCATTTTTCGGAATATGAGCTACGCAGAGAAATATGTTTGATAGGGGTTGCTTCTATTTTGAAAACTTGAGAAACTCATGACTTGTGCTGCGAATAAATATGCATCATTGACCCGAAGGTTTAATGCTTAATTCTCTCTGTGAGCGAATGTCTCCAAGAGAGGCAAGTTGTTATTGAAGGTGAGGTCTTCTATTCAGGGCCAGAAATGACACTGTAAGTGCTTTATTCTTATGAGTACGATATAGACCTCTGCACAGAGCCAGCTCATTTTTCTCCTTTATCACCATGTCAAACACCTGTGCATGAAACCCCTGTGTAAGACAGGTAAATTGGGAAAAAGCAGCAGCTGATTGAAATTCTGTGGCAGGAATACCATTATACTCTTGTATCCCACCCCCTCTTAGGACAACCCACTATAACAAATGACTCAGTCCTCTCCGTCATAACAGATATCGTAAGGAATTTGTCATAACCCTGTAAAGAGAGAGACCTGATGCCAACTGCATAAAAATGCTGGCGTTCCCGAATTAACAGGAATAAATCTCACTCACGTGGTATGGTGGCTTTGTGAGAGCTGAGCACATTGTTCTCATTGCAAGACCCAAAAGCAACCAAGAATGCAAACATAGGCCACTTTCATCATCTTTGTTGCAGCTACCGATTCACGCAAATGCGTAAAGCAAGTAAAAATGCTGCAAATTGAACAGAATCAAAATTAAAATTATTTTGTGCTCCTTCACATATTACAATTTACTGTAAATTCCATTTAGAATTTTGCATGTATTATTAAAAGTTCCGAACTAAGGAGGACAACATTGAGGAATAATTTCTAAAATGTGCTCGATCACATTAAAGTGATTCTGAGTTAATTTGAAAAAAAAGTGTTCCATATTAATTCTTCTATAAATGCTTGTTATTAAGTTTAGATGTGTGGTATCACTGAGCTCAATATGGAACACAGTAACAAAGCAACCATGTTCAAGAAATGTCCCCCCCCCCCCACAATCTGCCACCTCCACAGTTCCAGAGTACAATTCATTTTCATATCATTGTCATACATACAAATTGCATCGCTTGACCACCCGCACCTCCCTTGGACAGCTGTACACGTACATTTGTTGATAAGCTGCAGGATTTGTAACAGGCAAAGTGTCAGATGCCAAAGAACCATGTTGACTACCGATGCTGAGTAATATTACTCTGATATGACTCTGAATAATTTTCTTTATTGTGGCCGTTGTAATGAATACTAACACAAGAAAAATAAAGAAAAAGGAATTAAAAGTTTACATTTCACTGAAATACTGATATCTTTTTTGGCATATGTACATTGTGTCCTCGGTGTTTGGATATGGAGTATGCTTGTACTTCAATAAAATGTTTTTGATGACATATACAACATACATTGGACAGCATAATTTCTTACAACCCATCTGAAATAGGTTAGAGAGATTGCCGCCTACATGAAGTGAGAATGACCAAGACCGACCAAAATTTTGGCTCAAGATGAATATATTGATTTGAGTGGTTGCCTACGACAGAACTGAGTTTTGATGACTTTTACCTTTTGAAAAACTACAAAATGCATTGAGACAGGGACATCAATAAAGTTTCAGCCTGAGCAACAATCTTTCATGAATGATATTGGCAAAGATGAGCACACTGCTGTCGGGTTGTGGCTGTGAGACTTCAGACCGATCACTGAGCTATGCTGCTAACACCAGGCTATCACATATTCTTTGTTTGCAACAGTAGTAGAAGAGTCTTTGTGCTAAACTGGCCTGCCTGCAGTCCTGATCTTTCACCAATTGAGAACATTTGCCGCATAATTAAACGACAGGTCAGTCAAAGGAGACCCAAAACTCTCCAACAGCTGGAAGCCTGTATTGAACAAGAGTGGGATCAAATTGCAATGGCTAAACTCAAGAAACTTGTCTCCTCAATGCCCAGATGCCTCCACTCCGTGTTAAAAAAAAGAGGGGATGCTACACCATGGTAAACAGGCCCCTGTCCTAGCTTTTTTGAGACTGCTAGCAGCCATCAAATTTGAAATGAGCTCATTTTGTGGATGAAATTGTAAAATTTCTCAGTTTCAACATTTGTTATCTCTGTTCTATTGTGAATAAAATACTGGCTGGTGTGATTTAAGAGTCATTGAGTTTCAATTTTATTCACAATTTACACTTTGTCCCAACTATTTCGGAATTGGGGTTATACTACAATATCAATGGGATGGAACCCAAATGAGGAAAGCACAGTTCAGATGTGCTTGATGAAGTGAGGAGGCATTGCCAATGTCTGGAGACTGGCTTTCAGGGACGACAGCCTGATGGTATAAACAATTCGGCTGAGCGGAACGGTCCCAGGGCAATGAGGAGTAGGTTAGGTAGACTGCGGTTCCAATCTGGATGACCATAGAAGGATTGAGGTAATAAATTGGACAGAGGAATAAAATTGGACAAGAATTTGCAAGAATATGGTCCCCAGCCTTTGACCCTTGAAAGCAGCTTGCTAACTTGCTCATATAGCTAAATAAGGAAGATAACTTCCATAAATTACTATCATTAAAGGTTATGCTTTACTCTCAAAGACAAAGAGTTTAGTAAAGACTGACTGAGTGTAAGCACACATAGTGAATTTCAATCCAGCAACTTGCAGCTCAAAAGAGAAGGAGAGATCGTGAGAACAATGAAAGGAGGCATAGCCAGGAGTAAGGCAGCATTCAAGACGCAAGCCAATGAAAGGGGATATTACTTCTAATAGACATGCAAGTTGCTGAATGAGCGGAGGATTTACACAAGGGTTGTGACAGTACCATCCCCTTCTCGATGTGCACCACCTGGCGGCCCACTCGTGGACCCCGAATGTTGGCACAAACCATAGACAGGTGTCTAAGATGCTCTGCTCTGGGACCAAGGAACACTCCTCAAGCCCGGACCCCTCCTAGCCTGAAGTCCATCCGTATCCAGCTTTGGTCACTCCCAATGGTCACTTGCCAATACAGTCTGGCATCAGTCGATAGGCCAGCATTCAGCCCTTACGTCACTAATGAACTGGATATATAAATATTCATGTTTTCTGCTCTTGGCTGATTGGATGACGTTTTGGCAAGAACCACCAATCACGTGGCGCCATTTGCAGAATGAATGCTGAGCGAGTTATCCATCGCATCTTGTTGTCAGAAGTGGTAGCTAAGTAGGCGAGCAATTAAACGTTGGGGTATACAAGTATCTATCTTATATCTGCATGTTGCGTGTATATTTCCTTTCACTTTGCTATATCAGGAATTTTACAAGACAGCGAACGACTGCACTCAGCATTATGAATATGAGTTAGCTGGTCAGCTACGGCATTTGTGAATGTTATTTCACATGAGCTTAAAAATTAGATTGTGGTTACTCTTGGAGTGGTTGTTCGGTTTTGAATAGGATAATGTTTGGCCATATCTGCATTTTGTTTATTTCAGTGGGATTCCCCAGTAAAATAAAGGTTAAATTAAATAATACTCAAACTACGAAGCATATTTCACTGTAATTGGCATTAGCTATAGCTTGAAGGGCATTGCATCAGATTAAGTCTATGATGCGGGTATGTAACAGTTGCTAATTTATTCCTTGCTTGTGTACTTACTACGGAAAAGAGAAGATGGATAGCTTGATTGCTATTGTTGCAACCTATTGCAGCACAATTTTTTGGCATTTTTAACGTGGATGGCTAACGCAAGATACGCTTCATATTTAATTTTTGCGCCTTATTTTGCCGCTTTTCTCCACAAGTTTAATATCTGATATCAATCCAGTACAAGATCATAGCAATCCAATATGTTCCCTTTCCCATAAAAAATGATTAAACATCGATGACAATAACAGTATTACTGAACATTTAAACACAAGCATTATTTCAGTTTGAAAGTTTAATTCTTATTTTCCTGCAGTCCATACTGTATTTCTGTATTGCCAGATGTTACGTGACCGCTGCTGAGAGAGATACAGGTCTCAAACAAAGTTCATTTTCTCCTGATCTGTTGGTCTTAAAAATGCCATTGCAGCACTAGAATGTTTGGAAAATATGTGCCCTGTGATTTAATTCTGTGACAATGGGGCAAAATAATCTGTGATAATCTGTGCTCATGTTCACTTCTCCCCATTGGAATAAATTCATTCAGGACAAGTCTATCTTCAGGGGTGGGGCACCCAAGTGACTGATACCAAAACTTGCTCCTCAGTGAGGAGTCTTCCTTTCTCTATTGTCTTTGGCTATGGTGATGGTGTTAGTATACCTCCCCAGACAAGGGACCTTGCGACTGTGAGCCAATCACAGATCTCGCATGGATTTTGTGCGAATATTTGAAAGTTAAACACTAGCCTACTAACTGAGGCCAGACGTATCAGCAAGTGATCGTTGGGAGCGACCAAAACTGGATACGGATGGATTTCAGGCTAGACCCCTCCTAGTCCATCAAAAACTCTACAACACTGGATGTTCACGGTCCAGTGCACAATATAGCCACGTTGATTGGGAGGGGAGCGGGAGGGGGGAATGTAGGGAGACAAAGACACAGGTTTAATTTTCAAGACATGAAACACAAGGTGAATGTAATGGAGGAAATGGGGTAGGGCCTGACTGGACATAATGACAGGATTCTTGAAATTGTGCATGGGCCAATGAACGGGAGCCGAGCTTCTTTGAAAAGCTCCAGAAGCGGGATACTCCTCGCAGGGAGTCATACCCTCTGCCCCATTTGGTAGACAAGAGCTTGTTCTCTTGCTCTCAGAAGGCAGATGCGTGCTGGAGTGGTAAAGCATGGGCTCTTTACCAACCGCAATGGGTGCACACAGCTCAGGCTGCAATGAATGACTGGGTATCCTAGCAAATGGTTGGCCATAAAAACTGAGGACGCAGAGGGGTGAGAGCATAAGAGAGTGCAGGATGACATTCCAGCTGAGAGACGTGGCCCCAGGCTAAGTCCTTGCCTCTCACTCTCTTGCGGACGAAGAGACATGTCCGACAGTAATGGACAGGACTACATATAATGCCTCTTCGACATCACTCTCCACTTGGAGGTTGGTGACAGCCAGAAGACAGCGACCTCGGAGGAGGGGTTGAGGTGGATCCTTGGGCACCAAACAATACAGATGTGACAGGGAGTCAGGCTTTGTATTTTTACTACTAGGCAAGTACATTAAGACAAAGTTGAATCTTGAAAAGAAGAGGGACAAACGACCTTGCCCGGGATTCAACTTTTTAGCTGAAGAGAGGCACTCCTGGTTATGATGGTCCATCCAGACAACGTTAGGGGATTCTGGACCTCCCCATCCAGTACCTCCACTCCTCCTGGGCCAGCTTCACCACCAACATCTCACAGTTACCTGAGAGTTCCTCTCAGCAGCAGACAACCAACGAAAATTAAACAAAGGGATGTAATTTGACATTATCAGCTCGCAGTGAGAGGACACCCCCAGCACCCATGTTGGACACATTGACTAACACAGTAAACTGGCCTTGGGTGTCTGGGGGCTTGAGGATGGGAGCGGTGGTGAACAGCCTCTTGAGTTGGATAAGGGCAGAGGCCATCTGGGGGGTCCAGGGAAAAGGAACTCTGGTGGACGTCACCTTTGTTAGGGGGGCAGCAACCGTTTAGTACCCTCAAATGAATTGCCAGCAGAAACTGGCAAACCTGAGGAACAGTTCCTTGCTATCTTTTGAGTCTGGCAAATCCAGCACAGCACTTTCTGGCGATCCATCACCAAAGCACGCTGCCTCACCACAGTGCCCAGGAAATAAATAATGATGTGATTTTGCACCTTTCTGGTTTCAGGTAGACCTGATTCTCTGGAAGCCTTTGGATGACTAAGCGGAAGCAACAAGCGTGATCCTCCAGAGTTTGAAAGAAGACCAGTATATCATCTAGGCAGACATAGACAAATTGGGAGATCACATCTCAGAGGACATCATTTGTGAGTTTCTGGAAAACAACGGGAGCATAAGCTCGACCAGTATCACCAGGAATTTCTCGTAGCCCAAGGGGCAGTTAAATGCTGTCTTCCGCTCATCTCCTTCCCTCATGTGCACAAGATGGTAAGTGTTGCTGAAATCCAGCTTGGTAAAGAAGCGACAGCCCTTGAAATTGAAGAACGTCAAGTCCATAATGTAGAAAGGATAATGATGCTTTAAATTAATTGCAAGTAGTCCTCGATAGTCAAATCAGACACATCTAAATACACATCTTTCTAGGCTATAGTGAAGAAACCAGCTCTGGCTTGCATTAAAGAAGCCTGAATTACTCAGGAACGCAGGGACAGATTCATGTACTCCTCCATTGCTTGGGACTTTTTGTTAGTTAGGGACTACAGCCTACCCTAGAGGACTATGTCCTGGGACATAATTCAATGGCACAAACATGTAACGTGAGTAACATCTCGTGGGCATTGATGAATGCCATGCTGATATTGTGATAGACGGGGGAATACCCTTCAGGTCTGGCAGCTCATCCTGGTGGTCAGAGAATGGAGATGCAGTGAGGCTGGAATCAGCACGAGGACCGGACTGGGAACATGATGAACTCCACTCCAGTATTGATCCCAACAGTCAGTCTTAAACGATGGTATTGATGTTTAAGACAGGGCCTCCCCAACAATACTGGGGCATGTGATGACTCCATGATGACAAATGCCAACTGTTCAGTGTGGTTACTGGAGGTCAGCAAAGGCACACGCAAAATTACCACTGTGACATCAGAAAGGGTAATCCCCGAGAGACCCTGGGACAGGAGGGGTATTGGCAGTTATACAGTCAGGACTCTCAGGCAGTGTCTGAGCCCAGGATGGATAAAGTTTCCATCAGCGCCCGAGTTGACCAAAGCTTAGGAGATAATAAGGCCACGCTAGATCAGGCAAACAGGAAGGCATGGATGAGTGGATGAGACAGCAGTGCCAGACCGCACCTTTGTATCAGGTGACTCTCACGTCCACCAAACAGGGCATTCAGCAATAGTATGAGCAACACTTCTGCTGTACAGGCATAGATTGAACTTTATCCGGTGCAGCCGTTCTTCAGGGGGCAGCTTGTGAAGCTGGGCCCAGTCTCAAGCTACTGGTACCGGAGAAGCCAGGAGGGAATCAGCTCTGGGTTGAGCATCCTGGGATGCTGGCAAGGAAGGCGCCTGTAACCTTGCTCACCAGTCCGACTACCGCTCTTGCACTCGGATGACAATACGAAACCCCAACATTTATGAGCTGCTCCAGATCTACAAAACCCAAATCCAGTGAGGTTGGCACGATATGTAAATCGTAGATAAAAACAGAATACAATGATTTGCAAATCCTTTTCAACTTATATTCAATTGAATACACTGCAAAGACAAGATGTTTAATGTTCAAACTGAGAAACTTTTTTTTTTTTGCAAATAATCATTCACTTAGAATTTAAAGGCAGCAACACATTGCAAAAGAGTTGGCACAGGGGCCTTTTTACCACTCTGTTACATCACCTTTCCTTTTAACGACACTCAGTAAACGTGTGGGAACTGAGGAGACCAATTTTTGAAGCTTTTCAGGTGGAACTCTTTCCCATTCTTGCTTGATGTACAGCTTAAGTTGTTCAACAGTCCGGGGTCTCCGTTGTCGTATTTTACGCTTCATAATGCGCCACACATTTTCAATGGGAGACAGGTCTGGACTACAGGCAGGCCAGTCTAGTACCCGCACTCTTTTACTTCGGAGCCATGCTGTTGTAACACGTGCAGAATGTGGCTTAGCATTGTCTTGCAGAAATAAGCAGGGAAGTCCATGAAAAAGACGTTGCTTGGATGGCAACATGTGTTGCTCCAAAACCTGTATGTACCTTTCAGCATTAATGGTGCCTTCACATATGTGTAAGTTGCCCATGCCTTGGGCACTAATACACCCCCATACCATCACAGATGCTGGCTTTTGAACTTTGCGCTTATAACAGTCCGGATGGTTCTTTTCCTCTTTGGTCCGGAGGACACGACGTCCACAGTTTCCAAAAACAATTTGAAATGTGGACTCGTCAGACCACAGAACACTTTTCCACTTTGCATCAGTCCATCTTAGATGAGCTTGGGCCCAGCGAAGCCTGCGGCGTTTCTGGGTGCTGTTGATAAATGGCTTTTGCTTTTCATTGTAGAGTTTTGACTTGCACTTGCAGATGTAGCGACGAACTGTAGTTATTGACAGTGGTTTTCTGAAGTGTTCCTGAGCCCATGTGGTGATGTCCTTTACACACTGATGTCAGTTTTTGATGCAGTACCGCCTGAGGGATCGAAGGTCACGGGCATTCAATGTTGGTTTTCGGCCTTGTCGCTTACGTGCAGTGATTTCTCCAGATTCTCTGAACCTTTTGACGATATTACGGACCGTAGATGACGAAATCCCTAAATTTCTTGCGATAGCTCGTTGAGGAAGGTTGTTTTTAAACTGTTCGACAATCAGCTCACGGATTCGTTCAAGTGGTGACCCTCGCCCCATCCTTGTTTGTGAATGACTGAGCTTTTCAGGGAAGCTGCTTTTATATCCAATCATGCCACCCACCTGTTCCGAATTAGCCCGTTCACCTGTGGGATGTTCCAAATAAGTGTTTGATTAGCATTCCTCAACTCTCTCAGTCTTTTTTGCCCCTTGTGCCAGCTTTTTTGAAACATGTTGCAGGCATCAAATTCCAAATGAGCTAATTTTTGCAAAAAATTACAAAGTTTACCTGTCCGAACATTAAGTAACTTGTCTTTGCAGTGTGGATTGCTCCACAATCCAATCTTCAAGCTCCCTGGCAAATTGAAGTCATTTTTTCCCCCCAAATAGCCTCACTAACAAGTGGCTTTCTCATGGCGCTGAAGCTGTTCAGTCCCAATACTGGAACTCCTTGTCAAAATATACATGTGGAAATACTCTTACTTTTACAATTAAACATAACTATAGTTCTAATACAGATTTTTTACGAATGAGATTTCGCCAAGCGTTTAAGTGATCTCCGATCACAATCATTTACGATATTTTCTGACCCATTTCGTCTGTGAAGTTGACAGTTCACCACTACCCTTTCAGGTTTAAATAATGCATTGGATAGTTCTTGACCTAATTCTAGTGATTTCAGCAATCTCTTTAGTTGTTTCCTTCGCTTGATGCAGGCTAATAATCATCCCCTCTTGAAACACATTAACATCTTTTCCATAACCATGCGATACGTCTTATGACATGGTTGTTTAAGAAATGAAAGCTACAATCTCCATCACTCAGGGTTCAAAAACATTGTTGGCAGCTGAATAAATCATGGTTGTATTGATTAGATCATAGGCTTTGAAGTATCTGCTAATTTAAACCAAATTTTTTGGGCCAGTCAGAGTGCATACACTAAAATTCATTAATATATTTATTGCCTCATTTATTTGTTTCATGGGCATATTTATTCATTTATGTATTTATTTATTTACTTACTTAATATCGACTTAAATGGCGCCCCATACTTGCTCAGTCTGTTTCTTCGTAACTTCCTGCGTAAAAGTACTCTTTAGTCTTTTTGACTCTTCCATGATGTACAAAGTGAGAATATCGAGCTAGCTTCTTCTTGCTTCCTGAAGACCCATAGTTGGTAGTGTGTGACATATCTAGTGCCATAATGTGTTACCTATTTCTCTTGCATGAACGCACTCAATCATCCCCAGTAGCGTAGGTCAAGAACAGGCCTTTGGGGCACGAAATAGGAATGAAAGATGCACTAATCAGTCTGTTACAAGTCAGTGTACCATTATAATTATTTTTAAGCCGTTTATGGTAAAATATTTGCATAATGTAGTGGCAATACTTTACAACAGGATACATTAATTCATATTAGTTAATGAAGAACTAAGCATTAAATATGTTAATTAACAGTTAACTAAAGCATAGGAGAGCTGAATAAGCATTAAGGAACCATACATAACCCTTTATTGATGCTCTATAACACCCTTGTTGTGAAGTTGCAAATATCAATTAACATTTAAAACAATTAAGCCATTAAATAATATACTCAGTAATACCTTAGTTAACATGAACATCGTTAGTAACTGTCAGTAAATTATTTTTGCTGCAGTAACTAATGTTAATTAATATACCCTTGTTGTTAAGTGTTACAAATTATTTAAGAACCTTGCCAATATAATACAATATTATAAAAATGTGCTTGCACAATTAGGCCTGTGTCAATTTAGAAAATTTTGGACTGAGCTCGTTTTGAAAATTCACCACTCAATTGTACATAATTTTGTTTGTTATTGAGGGGTTCCACATTTGATATTTTGTGAGGTGAAAAGCCTATATTTTTTTTGGTTCCCTTTTTTGTCGCCAAATAAATGTTCTGAAGGCACAGATGCAATTGTGTGCATTTTGAAAGCTATGTACAGTTTTGAATACATATAGGGGCTGTTGCATATCCCTGGGAAAGCGCACTGAAGCTTTTATGGGTCTCCTCTAAATGCTTTATCAATGCCAATACTTAAACCATATCTGCCCATTGATTTTTCATATAGCCTCATTTTATCCATTTATTTATTTCCTCATATTTACCTGCATATTTATTGTAGAAGATCTTTGATGATTCACTTCACTTGAAGCTTGCTGAGGGTAATTTTCTGCCACTTTTGCCCCATGCTAAATTACTTAATGGAGCCTAAAGTGTCCCATGGGACAGCAGGAGCAAGACAGGGAGAGAGAGAGAGAGAGCGAGAGAGCGAGAGAGAGAGAGAGAGTGAGATCTCAGCATTTATTCCTTCCACCCATCTCAGACATCACATGCTGTTTCTAGGGTCATAGGTCAATTGCAGACTTCTACCGCATTGACCCGTAGAGGGAATGTGGTGGAGTGAAATGTCTCTTGTGGAGAAAAATGTGCTTTGACCATTCCCATACTAACATGGATGTTGGACATGACTCTATGCAGTGGTGCATTGGAATGTGACATGCATGCGGCTTTAGACTTTGCCCATAAAAATCAATCGCACTTAGCAACCACAATCAATCCCTTTTGAAATGTTAGAATAAAGCTTTCCGCTGGACGCTTAAGGCTCATGTTTTGCAATATGAGGGCCACGATCCTCGGAATTCTGGGTGAATGGCATGACTGAATTCGTGGCCTTGTTTGTACCTAAGGATAGTACCATTTTATGACATACCATTTTCAGTGGCAGTCAGAGCTTTTGGTAAATTCAGTACATGTACTCAATCAAGTTTTTCTCAGTCATAGAGGAAAAAATTACTGAAATAAAACTGGTGAAGTGTTGGTGAAAGGCGCTGGTGGTGGGATCCCTCATTTGAATGGAGGGGAACCCTGTTTGGTGAGGGGAAGGAGAGAGGCCTGCTGGAGTGAGTCAAGGACACTTTGAGAAACACTCATTTGTTCCAGCGCACTACCTCTCACTCACAGATTGGCAAGGTTAGCACTCAGTGCACAGGAAGGTGGCTTATATTCGATTAGGATTGCCCCTGTCTCCTGATCCTTTTAACACTGTAGTCCCCCCACCCACCTACCAACCTCCCCCACTACCTGTCTCCACTCTTCCTGCATTACATCAGTATGGATAAAACACAGAAAAAATGCTCCAAAGGACAGGTTAGAGAGCATCTTCCTGTTTATTCCCTTTGGTTTACTTCTATGAAGGCATCCAACAGAAGATTTTCAACCTTACTGTGGTTCTCTGCCTCTCAGAGATGCATTTTTCTTAACCCCTCCATTTCTTACTATTTTTACGTATTATTATTTACATATTTCTTACTATTCACATAACTGTTGTAGTTTTCATGCATCGAAGCTCATTACATAATTTTGATATTGCCCAACGTACGTAACACTTTTGTGAGAATTTCACTGGCTGATAGCGTGGGGGGAAAATCTCCCTGCCTTATGTCATGCTATTACTATTTAGCCAAACTGAATAATAAGTGTAACCTTACTTAAATAGGTATGGCTTTGTGCTGTAATTAGCGGGCAAATGGCCACTATCATAACTAAGGTAATGTTACATAGCTAGCTTACAAGCGTGCGCACAGTGTATTTACACAACCTTTATGGAACATTAGTTTGTTGGCTAGCGAGCTAGCATTAGCTAGCTACTTAGTTGACTGTGAATTTAAAAACCACTGCTAGTTCAAACGTGACTGTCTGACTGTCAGTCAAATGTCAAACATGCTGTCTGACTCAGTAGCAGAGTGATGAAGTTAGCTCAATGTTAACATATGATGGACATTACCAATTAGGCACTACAGGGTCTGACATTGGTTTTCTAGTGAATTACATGGCTCAATTATTCATGAACAGAATTTTTTACACTCATCTCATATGTAAGTTATGAAACTTCAAACTTATAAAATTTAAATCTTGCAACAAACCCAACATTTACTCAACTCGTTTCATAACTTTAATGTGAGATGACCACTCATGAAAAATACTCTATATCTCAGATATTTTGTATCTTATAAAGTTTTGAATCTTAAGCCCTTCATGTAAAGTAGTAGATCTTAGGTGTCAGGATTTATAGAACTGCTCGACTAATGTGTTCAGAGGCAGTATCCTGAATCAAAGTGAAAGAAATTAACACCTGAAGTGATGAGGTGCCAGCCAATGTAAACAAGCATAAAAAATTACTGAACCTGGCTGCACACTCATAACTCCGATGCAAAAAAAGTATTATTATGATTTATCAAGACATTAATAAAACCAACATTTCAGTAAACCACTGCTTCATCGTCTTAATGTTGTGATTTATAATAATAATAATTTTTTTTTTTTTTGGTTCAGACCTACAAATGTGTAGCCTGGTAATACCAAACTCTGCTACTTCACTTTGCTTCGTACACAGAGTCTGGACTGTCATAATTGACAAGTGGTTACTTTCTGGTGGGTGTGCACTTGTCTGAAGTTTAAAATCATTGGTGTACCCACAAACTAATCACTAACGTATGGCGATGACGTTTGTTATGCGCTGGTTCAGCTGCCTAGCACCTCCGCTGTAAACACAGTCCTTCATGCCAGGAATGCAGCGAAAACAAACTGATCAGTACATTAAAGTTAATACTGTACTCATACATATGCCCATCTACCTTATTTTAGCCTTCACTCATTCACTTAGAAGAACCAATGGTGCTCTTTCAGTTCTCCTTGCAAGAAACAAACTGCTGTGCTATGGTTTTTCCTGCTAATACTGCTTCTATTAAAAAAAGTAAGAGACCTGAAAACAACTGCAGAATCGGCGAGAATAACGCATTATTTACATTAGAACGAAATCTCCGTTGACACGAAAAGTGAAACGTTAACCATATACTTGTGCAGAAATCATACCAAGCTCGCTATCTAACTTCATCGTAACATGGTTTGGATCAAAGCGTTTGGCTGTCTCAGGCAGCCATTTCATTCATGAATAATGACAACATAACACTGAGACAGCGAATAGGTCTTATGACATGAGCAAAAACACGGCTTTTAAAAAGTTCTCTGCTAACTTAAATAGTGTGAAATTGGCCGGCAATGTAACACTAGAAGCTACAAGCTTACTGAGGTGGTTCGGCTGTCTCTCACAAAGATGAACAGCAGGCCTATTTCATATATTCCATGATGGATATTTATGACAACTTTTCCCTAAACATGTAGGGAGTAGTGCAACAACATCATTTCCATTCAAAAAATTAACTAAACATTCATCTTGTTGTGGCTATAAGTCGCTGATACCGGGGATTTTCTCCTCGATAGAGCGGATGGCCTCCCGTGTATCTGTGTCCGTTGCCATTGTTGAGACTACAATTTCAAACTCAGTGCAGTGGCAACAACACGGCTCTCGGCCACGCCTTCTGTTCGTTTGTTGGTCCAGTGTTTTCTGCCGAGGGAAATGAAGCAGACCTCTGAGTGATCAGACAGAGTGGTGAAGCGAAATGAAATTGAGCGGAAGCCCGTAGGCTGCCAGAGTCAGGCTAACAAGTGTGTAGCCAGTTTCAATATTTTTAATTTCAGTTGCAGTATCCTAACAATATGGGGTGGATGCAAAATGTATATTAAATATTGTCAAGGAAGTGGTGTTATTCACAAGGAAGGAATTATTTTAACTATGGACATTTTAACTGTGACAACTGTCCCCAAGGAATTGTATGATAAACTCCGCGTCCAAGCTGGGGATGGGCATGGGCACCGAAGTTATTTTTTCTTAGATCGATTGATCGCATGAGTTACTTGAGGATGGATCAATTCCTCGTGGTGAGAAAAATATTTTAGAATGCATATTGAAAACAAAAACAAATTTCAGTAATATATCCAATGCATAGCCTAATGCTCATATTCAATAAAATGCTGTATAAAATGTAAATAATAACAGAATGCAATGATTTGCAAATCTCCTAAACTGATATTTTATTCATGATAGAACATAAACAGCCTATCAGATATTGTATATGAGACATTTTACAATTAGCTCATGTTGAATTTGATTGCAGCAACACATCTCAAAAAAGTAGGGATAGGGCCAAGTTCACCTTTGTTTACTATCCCCTCTTCTTTTAACAGCAGTCTGTAAACTTCTGGGAAGTTAGGAGACCAATTGCTGAAGTTTTGGGAGAGAAATGTTGTCCCACTCTTGTCAGATATGAGATTCTAGCAGTTGAACAGTCCGGGGTCTTCTTTGCCCGATTTTTTATTTTTTGATACACCAAATGTTTTCTAGTAGTGAATGGTCTGGACTCCAGGTTGGCCAGTTGAGCACTCAGACTGTTCTGCTGCAAAGCTATGTTGTTGTGATGGATGCAGTATGTGGTTTAGCATTGTTTTGCTGAAATATGCAAGGTCTTCCCTGAAAGTGATGTTGTCTGGATGGGAGCATATGTTGTTGTAAAACCTTTCTGTATTTTTCAGCATTATTTATGCCTTTCCAGATGTGTGAGCTCCCCATGCCATAGGCACTAATGCAACCCCATGCAAACCCATCAGAGATGCAGGATTTTGAACAGTGCGCTGATAACAATTTCGATGGCCCCTCCCTTCTTTAGATCGCACACTACAGCGTCTGTGGTTTTCAAAAATAATTTCAAATTTTGAATTAACTGCCCTCAGAACAGTTTTACATTCTGCCTCAGTCCATATCAAATGAACTTTGGCCCAGACAAGACAGTGGCATTTCTGGATCGTGTTCACATATGGCTTCTTCTTTGCATGCTAGAGCTTTAGCTTGCATTTGTAGATTGCATGGTGAACTCTGTTCATAGACAATGATTTCTGGAAGTGTTTGTGACCCCATGTAGTGTATTCCAGTGCAAAATCATGCCTGTTTTTGATGCAGTGCCTCCTGAGGGCCCGAAGATCATGAGCATCCAATATTGACCTTTGGACTTGTCCCTTGCGCAGAAATTTCTTCAGATTCTGTGAATGTTTTGTTGATATTATGTACTGTAGATTCAAACACTTTGCAATTTTACATTGAGAAACATTTTTCTGAAATTGTTCTACAATGTTTAGATGCAGTTTTTTGCAGATTGGTGAATCTCTGTCTAACTTTACTTCTAAGAAACTCTGCCTCTCTAAAATGCTCTTTTTATACCCAGTCATTTTACTGACCCATTACCAATTAACCTTAGTAGTTGGAAACGATCCTCCTATCATGATCTGTGTTTCTGTATGTTCTGGTTTTATGTTTTATTCCACTTGGTTTTTTAGTTTATTTATTCTGTTGTATTTTGTATTATCTTCCATATCACTACCATTCACCAGTTCCGTGCACATTGTTCCCCCTGAGATGTCTTGTATCTCTTTGTTTACTGCCAGTGCTCGCCTCTGGTTGCAAACTCTCACATTTTAGGTGATTTTGGAAGTTTTCAGGTGCTCGTGAGCTCCTTCACACCTCGTGTGCTTCTTTTTCGTACGTGCGTCGTCTTCTGATGGGCTTCGCTATGGGTTTACCCCTCCAAGGCTCCGCCTCTTCACTTGAGAAAGATTATTGCACTCACCTGCTCCATAAGACGGGTAGCAGCACCCACCTCCTATAAAAGCCTGGTACTGTCGTTGCTCATTTCCCTTTTTTCACTCAGCCTGGAAGGTGATTTAGCACTATGGAGAATCCAGTGTCACTATCCAGTGTTGCAGCAGAACCATGGCTAATTTCTGCATGTCCTGTGCCTCTTCTGTTATGCTATCAGACCAGCACAACTCCTGTTTCATTTGTTTGGGCTGGCGGCACCAGAAGGAGGTGAAAAGCTGAGCAGCCTGTGTCGCGCTCCCCGGGAGAAGAGCAAACAGCGACTGCTATTCGTGTAAGCCATAAGCGCTCTCCAGGCGAGCCCGAAGCAAGCCCAGGTGTCCACAGCGGCTTGCACAAAACCCTAAGACGAATACATTGAGGAAGACGACCACAGAGTCTTTGAAGAGAAGGACCTGGCTGCCCTCTTCAGAGAAGACGAAACGCCTCCTGAACATTGCTACTCTCTAGATGACCTGTTGGGGCTTTTTCAGTCTGCAGCGGAGAGGATGGGGATGCCACTCGCACCTCAGCCTGGAGCATCTGGAGGATTTTATGGTTGGCCTCCTGGTGCAACCTACATCCAGGCCACATCTGAAGGTTGTCTGCTCAAAGATGCCCCCGATCTTTGGCTATGCACAGTTGGATTGGGCCGGCCCCTTGGAGCCAAGTCCCCAGTGGTTGCATATGTGCATATGTGCCAAGATTGGGAATGGGATAAGGAGATGCCAGAAATCGAGGAGGTAGTCCAGGTCTGCCTCCTCCGCTCTGCCTCCCTTTGGCTAGGTGGTCGGCTGCTGCTCCCCTCCAAGAGGGGCAGAATGACAGCAAGCCTGTTTGACCGTTGTTATGCTAGTGCTGCTCAGGTGGTAGCACTGGCTAATAACATGGTGTTCCAGGCAGGGCCGATCGACCGGCTGACACACCAGAAGACTGCGCTGACTGGGGAAGACATCTTTGAAGTCCAGACAATGGCAGCATCGATGCTCCGTATGTCACAGGCATTCGCGATTGATGGGGGCAGAAGCATGTGCGCCGCCCAGATTGGCCACTGGCACCTCTGGCTGGGATTGTCGGCTCTTAAGGGTTGAGAAAAAAGGCTCCTGATGAATGTTCTGATCTCCATGGCTTTGCCGTTTAGGCCAGACATTCAAACGATAGTGGATCCTGGACGCAGAATTCTATGGCTAGCTTTGTTCAAGGAAGTTATTTTGCCAATGTGAAATATCAGCAGCCCAACGCCGGCCACAATCTTCAGGTTGGTGTTCTCCTTGAAATCATTGATGTTTCTGAATATGAGCAGCTAAAGGGGGTTGCACTAGATTCAGATTCTGCCTGTTCCCTGCCCTCTACGGTGATCGAGTCACCGTGTGACTAGTTAGGGGAGGCAGCAGAGTCATTATAATTGTTATCTACTCAGCCCTTTCGGCCAGGGCCCCCTGGTCGAGTCCTTTCTAGGAGGGAGGATCGACCGGGGGGGCCCGTACGAGCTATATCTGTGGAGCCCGTAGCTTTACCGCTAACAAATCGCTAACAAACGTGGGTGAAATTATGCTTCCCGTTTCCAAGTTGGCTGGACAGAACATTGCGGAGAGGTTACGCACTACAGCTCCGTCACTGACTTCCTCCATTCAGGGGCATTGTGCAGACTTGGCTTTCAAACCTATAAGAGAGGAAGGTGCAGAAGGAGGAAATAAACTTGCTTCCACGCAAAGGAGCCATAACGGTGGTTCCCCAAGCGGAAGCTCGAGAGGGGTTTTTAGTCACCTTATTTTCTGATTCCCAAGAAATCAGGAGGGGTGAGACCCATTCTAGATCTACGCATTCTGAATGGTTACATCACACACAGACATGTCAGATTCTTAATGGTCAGAAATCTACTTGAATGCATCCAACTTGGGGATTGGATGACTTCCATAGGTCTGAAGGACACTTATTTTCATAGCCTAATTCTTTTGCGCCATCAGAAATTTTTTCATTATGCGATAGAAGGTCAGATTTTCTAGTTCTGTCGTCTTCCATTTGGATACTCTCTAGCACCATGAACCTTCTCCAAATGTGTGGAGGCTGGGATAACACCGCTCAGGTAGTCAGGGAAGAGAATTTTGACCTACTTGGACATTGGTTAGTTCTTATCCCCTCCAGGCAGCTAGCAAAGGCCCATTCGAGGTTGGTCATTCAGCATGTACCTCAACTGGGCTTTGCTACCAATAGCAACAAGAGTGTGCTACGGCCCGGCCAGCGGATACCATATCTGGATCTATTGTTGGACTCTCAAGTTATGACCGCTCGGCTATCTATCAAACGGATAAGGACTATCCTGCACATAACCCGGCAGGTTGTGCACGCGGTCTCTGTGCCAGCAAGGACGATCATGTCACTCCTGGGGATGATGGCCACAGCACACTCAGTGGTGTGCCTTGGGCTGCTGCAAATGAGAATATGTCAGTGCTCGTTCTTACGCCTGCGGCTGGACCCAAGGCAGGACCAGCAGCACAGTCTGCGCATCCCATTTCAAGTGCAGCAAGAGGTGGCGGTTTGGAGCTCACCCAGCCTACTCCGCGAAGGCGTGTAGCTGGGTTGTGTTTCTCGCTATGTCCACATATTTGTGGACGCCTCCCTCAAGGGTTGGGGCAGGACCTGCAGTTCGGCTTCAGTGAGAGGCATATGGCAAGTTTTACACCACTTTGCTCCGCAGCTGGAAGAGATGCATGTGTTGGTGAAATCAGACATCACCACTAACGGTAGCTTATCTCAACAGACAAGGGGGTGTCAGGTCAGTGGCATCTCACAATATGGCGGTATCGATTTTGTCATCAGCAAATCGCCATCTTTCATCCCCGGAATCCTCAATACTCGGGCAGGTGGGTTGTGTAGAGAAACCCTACCCGAGGGGGACTGGGGCTTGTCTATCCCTGATGTAATGGCAACCCATTGGTGGCACAGTGGTTAGCACTACTGCCTCACAGCAAGAAGGTTGTGGGTTCGAATTGTTGGTTGTGGGTTTCTGTGTGGAGTTTGCATGTTTTCCCCATGTGCGCAAGGGTTTCCTCCGGGTACTCCGGCTTCCCCCACCCACAAAAACATGCATCATAGGAACACTCCAACCAGGACCCCTGACCAAGGAACTGGCTTTAGAACTGGAGTTGGTCCCCAGGCGCTGCTCTGTGGCTGCCCACTGCTCCTAACTATAGGATGGGTCAAATGCAGAGGACGAATTACCCCACGGGGTTCAATAAAGCATATCTTATCTTATCCCACCTGCAAACTTTCAGAGATATCTGTTCATTACTTTGATGTTATCTTGTACACAAACAGACAGACAAACCAATGCTGGCAAAAACATAACCTCCTTGGCAGAGGTAGTAATCTGTTGATTGAGAAGCATTTCATTCAAGAGAGGGCAGCATGAACTTCCCAATGATAATTGAAAGAAATTGATTGATCCACCAGAAAAAAAAAGTATGCAAACTGTAGCATTACAGCAAGTAAGGTTGCATCTTTCTGACTTTGTGAATTTGCATTGTACAAGCACATTGAAAGATACACAATGTAATATATGTGTTAAATTTGATGAAGGTCCCAAATACTAAGGCATGGCGTTACATTGATGGGTTACAGAATAAGAACTACTTACAGGAAGATCTTCTGCAGAGACAGTTAAGAATTCAGGAGGCTACTACTACCAAACTTTGTACTTACATATTACATTACCCTAGTTTGGTTGTACATGGTGTTTACATATCATATATTGTACCGGAATACTTAGCATTCAGTGGTTTTAGACTTTGTTCACATAATTTAAGAGTCGAGACAGGACGATGGTCACGTTTGCCTAGAGATGCGCAGGTATGTGATTGTACTCATGGCGGTGTACAGGATGAACAGCATATGGCTAAATTTTGTTCTAAGTGTGATGACCTGAGGCGCCGGTATCCAGACGTGGAGTTTTCTATACCTATTATTTACGAGTCAACTGATGTAAACGTGATAAAAGCTGTTTGTTAATATATACACTCGGCCACACTGCTGTATTAACATGATTAATATGTATAACAAATGAAACTGTTATTTTGGACATGTATTATGTCAATAAACTTACTTCTACTACTAGGAGTATTCAAATCACCTTTACGAGATTGAAAAGTTATATATGCATCTTACAGGCCTGGATCCCGGGAGTCCGAATGAAATAGTACAGTAGGGTTCTCTGAGCCTGAGAGCACTGATTCTCAGGTGGAGAAGGCCTGCTATCATTGGGTGGACTTTCTCCTCAATGTGTAAGAACTGTTATTTGCAATATTTCAGTTATTGATCTCACTTAGTTTTTTCGTTGTTTGCACCATTGTCATGTTTTTGACACTGTTGCAGCTAGTCACATTGGTCATTACCACAAACTGTCTTCACTTATTATAGTGGCATATTGTTCAGTGTGGTAATATTTTTCAGTATTTATACTGAATTCAATGAAATATAGTATCTTTCAATAAATACACACAGGGAAGGTGACATGCTATACAGGAATCAGGTGTTGTGAATAAGACTAATTACAACGGGAGAATCACATGAGGGAAACCCTAACCACGAAAATTTGTGAAAGACAAAACACGAACAGGAATCACACAAACAGTATATGACATTAAAACAGCTCCGCTCTAGGAGTTCTATGTGCACAGATAATGAGCGCAGGAGAGTAATTAAGCATGTGCGAGAGATCTCGCTGAAACTCAGGAGAAGACAGGGAGAGCTGAGCAAAAGGCGGAAATTAGAACAAGGTCGATTGCTGAGAGGGAATCAGCTTAAAGTAGTACCGGTGCAACTTTACAGATTTAACTAGAGTGCTCGTTAGTAAGTTAGTAATCTATATACATGGATTAGTTGTGTTAGTAGACTATGATACAAAATACAAATGTTAGTTTTGTTGGTGATCAGAACAGAAAGACGAAGGAAGTAAACAAGAATTGAAGGAATATTTTAAACACCGGAAATCACTTAAATCACCCAAAGTCAGTGAGCACGCAGACAGGGAAGTCTGACTGAACCAACTAGATCACAAGACAGGGGTGACAAGTGCAATGGAACTGAGAAATGGAATGAACTAAAAACCTGAGTATTACAATAACCAAAAATAAATAAATAAAAGACAAAATCATGAACACAGAACATGAACATAAACATGACCGAAAACCATAACCATGACAATCTCAGGGAGGCTGAGTCTTTCAGAAGGTGGTGAGGGCTTCACCACTCTGTGACAGACTGCAAGGGAAAATTGTTCAAGAATTTAAGAAGGAAATTGCAAAGAAATTGGGGATTTAATCATCTATGGTATGTAATATCATAAAATTATTCAGAGAATCTGGAAAAATCTCTGTATGCAAGGGACAAGGCCAAAAAACAATATTGAATGGCCAACCAAAATCGGAATCTTTTTTTTTTTTTTTTTTTGAAAATCAAGGATGCCATGTCCTCAAGGTTAAAAAAGAGAGGGAACATTAAGCTTTTTATCAGTGCAGTTCAAAAGCTAGCACCCATGATAGCATTGGGGTTCATTAGTGCACATGGCAAGGGTAACTTGCACATCTATGAAGACAGAATCAATACTGAACAATATATGCAGGTTTTGGAGCAACCTATACAGCCATCTAGACATCTTTTTCTGGTAAGGCTTTACTTATTTCAGCAAGAGAATGCCAATCCATATTGTGTGCGTGTTACAGCATCATGGATCCATAATAAAAGAGTCCGGGTGCTAAACTGGCCTGCCTGCAGTCCAGACCGGTCAGTCATTGAAAAATTTGGTGCAAAAATGTGACAAGAGTCTGCAAAAATCTTGGGAAGCTGAAATCTAAAATCAAGCAAGAGTGAGAAAATATTTTGCTTGCAAAACTACAGTAATTGGTCTCCTCATTTCCAAAACACTTAATTGACTAGAAAGCACTCAGTAGAGCGCAAACCTTGGCCAATAGCGCTATCAGCTTCGGCCAAACGTGAATCATCCACCATCACTTTGACTTGTGATCCTACAATGTTAATGTTAATCAAT
Organism: Gymnothorax reevesii; assembly: GCA_029721435.1. Lineage (NCBI taxonomy): Eukaryota > Metazoa > Chordata > Actinopteri > Anguilliformes > Muraenidae > Gymnothorax > Gymnothorax reevesii. The sequence continues at coordinate 92,919,333 of CM056575.1, forward strand.
TTGTGCTGGGCCCATCGTTCCTCCTTCCACCAAATTTCATCCAATTTCTCTGGGCCAATTAAGCTTGCAAGTTCATTACAGTTTTTGGATTATCTGCGATTTAAATGAAATGATCCCAAACTCCAGACTTTTGTCTATAAAATTATGTTCCAAGGCCATGTCAAAGTGACCAATTAAAATATGCCTGTCTCAGAAATATTAACTGTAGCCCGGCAAATCCTAAGCTACAATTATAACCCACATTTGCTTGCCTAGAAAGATATTATATCAAGGAGGTGTTACCCATGTTAGTTTTACATATTAATACATCACTAGCAAGATGTTGCTTGTATTAGTTTTGATCAATTCTGCACATCATTTATTTTACCTAAACATTTGCGCATCTGAAACAGCATTTGAGCTGCGTTTAAAAATGTGCACCTAAGGCTGAAAAATAATGTTTACAGGCGCAAATATTTGCACAACTAAAGATTTTTCAAGAAAAGGTCTGCTTTGGTCAAAATTATAGGGGACTCAAAAATGACGTTCGTCACTGACGCTTGTCAGCGGCTTTTTATTCGTCAGTTCAGAATTATTTTCGTCTTCTGACGAGTTGACGAATGGGTTGCGGAAACCCAATGTCATGGTTTGGGTGAAGGGACCTACCCGCACAGGCTAGTAAAACCAAAAAGATGTTTAATAAATATATTTTACAACAGACAAAAACAGACAGGGGAGCAAGCAGCAACACACACGGAGCTAAAAACACCAGAATGCAACTGCACTCCCAATTTGGCAGTGCTTCTCTTAAATACTCTACACTCTACCTCTACTTCAACGAGTATCAGGTGTGGCTCATTGAAGTGGAGGTGCAGACAGCAGTAGGGGGAGGGACTGCAGGGCAGAACCATCACACCCAAGGAGTACAAAAAGAAGGAGAAGACACGACAAATGACTCCAGTGAAAGTCTGGGGTATGGCACATGCGCAGTGTACCTGGAGCTGCAATGTCGGGGGGTTCCAGCAGACGGCACTAGTAAAAAAAAAAGAAGAAAAAGATGAAATACATTCCCTCCCAAAGTTGATTACCGATGCGTCAGTGAAATGAAACAATCATCCCCGTGCTGCTGGTAGCGTGGCATCTACGGAATGTTTCTGCAAGAGCAGACCAGATTTTACTGCACATGTGCGATACCCCGTAGTTTCAGTGGAGCCATTTGTCGTGTCTTCTCCTTCTTTTCATAGTCCTTGCGGAAACCCAGGAACTGTGTAGAGTGGAAAATACACAAGTAACGAAATATTCCCGAATCACGTCAACTAGCAGTTTACAATGGATACCAAAAAGTCACAGTAGCGTTCCATTACATGTCTAAATTGAATAAAAACCTAAAACTTAATCGCCACACACACCTATTAGGGCACTAGCACAAATGTGAGCTGTTACTCTCCCGATCCACTCATAAAACGCCAGCAGATCGCCATTAACTCATGCCCTCTTTATCCTCTCCTGCCTACCCCCGGGTCCTAATGCTATGCCGGCAACACATAAACCCAGGGTCACTACTGAAAAAGGCCACCCTGACCTTGCCCTTTGATTTACATGCACCAGAAGTGAGTTAGTTTGTCCTTGACTCATATTTCATCCTTCCTCCAAGTTTCATCCAAATCCACCCCCATGTTTTTGAGTTATTCTGTTCACAAACCAACAAACAAATGGAGATGAAAACATAACCTCCGCATTCCAACTTCATAGGAGGCGGAGGTAAAGAGATGATTTAACAAAGTGGTAAACGTAGCCTGGGACCAACTTTTTTGAAATGTTTTGCTGGCATGAAATTCAAATGAGCAGACACTTTTCAAAAACAATAACATTTCTCAGTTTCAGCATTTGATATGTTGTCTTTGCTCTGTTTTCAATCTATTATAGTTTAAATGATTTGCCAATTATAGTACTCTGTTTTAATTTCATTTTTTTGTACACAGGTCTCAACTTTTGTATATTGTATATTGAAGGACACAGGCTAAATCATTATCATTAATTCATATTGAGCTTCATGAGTCAAAGTGGTTGATTTGTGGTAAAATATAATTATTTAATGATCTCACTGTGCGCCATTTTGAGAACGATTAGGAAAGCCACTTGGAGACTGCTCTTATCATGCTCCTGGACAGGAGGTAATTTTGCTGATCACACTCAGATGAAACACACCTGTGGTCCAGAAGTTCATTAAAATGCATTGATCACCTCTGAGACAATTTTCATTTCTCATTTTGAACAATGTCAATTTGAAGTTTTCATAAACGTTCTTGTTTTTGGCCCTCATTCTGTACGAAAATTATGAAACAGAACAGAGGGACACATAAATTGTCTGGTTTTGTTTCTGTGCTAAAGGGTTAATTAATGTTTTTGCCGACTGTTTACAGAAAACAAGTGTAATTCCAATGCTGAATCAGGTTTTCGAAGGAGTGTAAAAACATAAGCGCTTCACCCAAAAACATCTCAAACACTTCTTAGAATCACAATGGTAAAGTAGCATGAATTCGACAAAGGGCCTTAGGATTAGTCCATAAAATTTCTGCAGCGAAGGTCTCAACATGCTCAGATCCATGAAGGACATGTAATGTGTACATCAGAACACATCCAGCGAATTAACAACGGCATGTTCATTTGGCTGTCCTGTGACATCTTTGAATCTTGCTAAATAAATCAGGCCAGTAGTATAGACCTGAGATGATGTGGTGCTTTTTTGTTTTCTAATGTTTATTTTATTTTAGAACAATGATTAATGGTGCCTGCTCATCTTAATGATATCTGCATATGAATAGCGCTGAATTCTATCGATTTTCTCTTCACGACTTGCGGGATTGGCTCTTGAGACTGTTACGATTTCTTTCCCCAGCCGTTCCATTGTCATTATGAAAGAGTGAGCTGCAGCTGAATGTATTGACCATAAATCATAATTGCTTGTGCATTTTCTCCTCTTGTTTAATGTGCCTGTCATGGACAGAGGGTGGAGAATGAAAGTGGGAGAAAAAAAAGGAGAGATTCAGTCTGTCATTTACTCAGAGAGATATTTGGCTGCAATAGAGAATGGTGTTAAAGGATAAACGTCCCTCAATGGCTTTCAGCGCACCTACCATATGCCATGGGCAGTTGCCGGATTGATGCGGTTTGAAAACAAGAAAGCTTTTAGTGGCTCTGCACAGGGATGCATGTCCTCCCTGTTTGCTCATATGCTAGAGCCGATTTTACAGATGTCCCTGGATTAGTTTTGGTTTTTTGGCCATGATTCATGTATCCATCCTGTTTTAACTGTAAGCTGAACTTATGTGACGAACAAATGTGTTCGTGCTTTGTGCTCTCCCAGTGCAAATAATGAAAAAACTGTCTGTAAATTTTATTTGGTCCATTCATTGCAGCTCTCTCCCAGTATAAATATAGACTTGCTGCCTCAAACAGAAATACGTACACACAGGCCCATACGCACTCATACTCTCTGGCACCCCCACATACACTCCCACAGCATTCCCTGTGAATTCCATTGCATACTGTATATAGTCTGTGGTTTGTGTATCTTTGTGCGTGTCTGTAAGTGCGCGCGCTCGCGCGTGTGTGTGTGTGTGTGTGTGTGTGTGCGCGCGTGTATGTGCGTGTGTCAACAATACGTGTCTGCTTTTTATTTTTTGTTACACAGGGCAAAGTTTGGTGACATTTTTCCACACATGAGTTTCCCTAATGGGATAAATAAATACTTGCTACTACTAGTGTGCCCCTTTCTTCTTTCAAAGCCAAATGGGGGCCAATCCAATTTTCCTTGATTCCATCAAGGCCCTCCAGGAGCATTAGCAGGCACTGAGAAAGAGGCAGGGTGTTGACCCCCTTCGTCTCTCTGGCTCTCTTTGACTATGGCCTGTTTATGAGTTTAGCAAACTGAGAGCTTTTGATTGCACCACCAGCAGCTCCTGTTATGCTGACAGCCTGGAGTGAGAGATGCCCTCTTTGTTTAAATTTTAACTCTGTCGTAAAATGTACGTTTGTCAGTGTGTTACCTTTACTTGTGAGTGCTCAAATACCTTTTAGAGACAGTAACTCCGGAAGACCATTTGTTTCTGAACTCATGCAATAACATTATATATGCATGCTGAAGCTAAGAAATCCCACTGACTGAAAATCTTGAGGTGAGGTAGAAGGTTGCTACTGTGGTTAAGTCGGAGGGAGACTGGCTGATATGCACTATGTTCAGGGTTGAGACCTCTGCAGCTCCTGTTGTATTTCTCTCAGCTCTTTTTCAGGACTTTAAGCAGCTGCAGCCTAGTATTTAGTCATAATCTTCAAAGAGAATGTGCCAGTATGTTACCTATTCCTTCAGTTTATGTAATACTTCAATATATGCATTGTCCTCCTCTAATACTGGCATCCTAAGAAATTATGAATAAATGAGATTATGAATTAATGTCATTATTGTTCATCCAAAAATAATATTTTGAAACGTAGCTATTGAATGAAAAACATTGATTATCATGCAACAAATATTTTTTTCTGTTAAAATCGTTTGTGGCAAAATTATTAGTATTGATTTAAAACTTTCTGTAGCCTCCATCTGCCAAGATAACAGCTCTGACCCTTTTCCTATGGTTTAAATGAGCTTACAGCAAACATGGTAAGAAATCTAAAGCCCAATGCCCACTGGAAGCGTGAGATGCGCGTCAAAAAATTGGTTACATTAATTTCAATGGAGCGACGCCCACTGGCAGCGTCAGATTTTTACTATTTGCCACTACTGAATTTCTGAAGCGTCAACACAATAAAAACGCATTTGTCTTTTATTATTTATTTATTTATTATTTCACTATTTCGCCTTGTCATGGTAAGTCTCACATTTAGCAGCAACCTCACATGCAGTTGTCAACCTGCTTTTTAACCAAGTCGCAGATTTGAAAGGAAATCCTTCATTTTGCAGATATTTAAGTTATCAGGCGATCTACAGTTAGACAGTACCTAAGTCAAGGTACACTGATGAGAACTTTACACTGCTAGGTCAGCTAGCTAGCTAATTCGTTGCTGAGTAAAGTAAAATGAATCATAGGGCTCTAATTTCGTAGACCAGGCGCAGGTGCGGCGCAGGCGCGGCGCATGGGGGGTGCGCCGCGCCAACGGGGTGTGTCCAGGCGTTTGTGGCAATTTCGTGCCCGGCGTAGCCTGGCGCAAGTACTCCTCTGTCCCGCCTCTGCCCCTCCTTCCAGCGCAAGTTGGCAAAGAAGGCGTGTTTGGGTACAACACAGCCGAGTCAAATCTTCACCAGTCAAATAAGCTCCTCACCTCACCTTTAATGTGTTAGAATATAGAAGGCGACACAGCCGAGTCAAATCTTGCTCACTGACAAGAGAAACGATGGATAGCGTGTTTCTATTATTACAAACTGTAGCTGCTTAAAATTTTGGGATTAACATGCATATACAACAAAGCAAGATACGTTACACATTTATTTCCAATATGTGATCTTAACTCAGTGTAGCGCCCCTAAGCCACTAGTGAGGCATGTAAATAGGAGTTACTTACCTATTGGGCGCCCCGAGTTCATTAGCCTTAACAATAACACCAATGTTTAAGTGTGGGGTTTTGCTGTGTTCCATAGTTAGGCTACTAGTATTACTGTGACACTGTATTTAAACAAATGAGGAATTTCCACAAGGAATTTAAATTAAATAAAAGCTTTTACTTTTTTAAGTTGACTCTTTTGTTAGAAAGACAAAAAATACAAAAATAATATACATTAAATAATGTCTTCCTTCAATATTTTACCCTTGGTTTCAAATAGGCTATTGTGCCTTTAACACAAAACACACAGCGCCCTTGGCACTTGAAAATGCAAAATACAAATCACCGTCAGTTCAATAAACCCCCTACTGCCGGCAGTATAACCAAAACACAAATGTCACCCTTGGTGCAGGCCTGTAACGTGGCTCGTGTGCGGCGAGACCAAACCAAGCGGTCGCTTCGCTCCAAGAGCAACTGAAACGTAGACAAGGTACCTCCGGCTTTGGAGAGTAGCAACGGGCCCTTGCGGTAACACCCGCGAAGCTCTCAAGGTCCTCGTGAATCTGGAAGCGCCTACGTTGAGTCTCCTTTCCTTCCACCTTGTCCAGCTGAATGGCGGATTCTCCGTCGTCTCCCCAAAATGGCGATTAGGCGTCCTCCCCTTGAGGCAGGCTACTCCTGGTATGTAGACTCACGTTACGCAGCGACTGATATTAACTGTATTTTCAAACCGAAAATTTATATCAGTTTAAAGTCCCCTTCTATAGGCTACAAACGGACATTAACTGCGTACATTTATATCTATAACCATCACGGAGACAGACTAGCCGCCTGCTTCCACTATCTTCCCTCTTCTCTCGCAACTCCCCCCATTCCCGTTCCAGCCGCTTCCGGTTCAAAGGTCACCACACATTTAACGAATCAGAATGTATAGAAAAATAAAGTCACATATTCAAAAAATCAAATAAAATACAGGCCTTAATAAAATAAACCACATTCATATTCAAAATTCACATTGTATAATATCTTGCATTTGAAAATAAAATAAAAGAATATAGCACAGGGCTACACTCTCCCCCCCTTAAATGGTTTTCATGCCCCTATGAAACCAAACTCGTAAACAGGAAACACAAACTAGGGAATGTCTAACCAATCTTTATGACTACACCCCTATGAACTATAGTCAAAGGCTGGTTTCTAGATCTTCCAGCCTCATCATAAGTCAGTCTTATAACAGGTTTTATAGACCTTTTCTCTCGTCTAGGGGAGGTTCTCTGAGGTTGAGCTTCCTCAGCAGCTAATACTGGAGAATTTCTCTCAGACACAGTACCATCTCTATACTCAACAGGTGTCTCTGCATCATTAACAGTATTCACGTCCCCATCATTGTCACTCGCGTCTGGAATGACACTTTCAGCATCGGAGATCACAACAGGCTCATTGTCACTTTCAGCATGTTCAGACACACTCTCATGCTCATCAGCAGTATCCACTGCTGGCATCACTTTGTCATGGACCCTCTCAGAGACATGATCCCTAAGATCATCAAACGCCGACCTCCATCTGAATACGGGCCGAACATCAGACTCAGAGTCACTTGTCTCTTCGCCCACTAAGGGACTTGTGATCTCTCGAGGTTCCAAACTACTTGGCCTCCGGGACACAGACTTTTTCTGAGTCCTAGTTCCAGGTCTCCTTGTAGGCTCTGGAACATCTGACTCCTCAGATATCCTAACCAAACTACCAATCGGCAGAATGTTGTCTCGGTGAATGGTTCTAAGCTTCCCCTTACCACTCTCTGTTTTCACCCTGTAGACAGGCAAATCAGGGAGCTTCTCCACCACCACATAAGGTAAAGAGTTCCACCTACTCTGCAACTTATGTTTCCCCTTTAACCCCAAGTTCTTCAAGAGCACCCGATCACCCTCGTCTAAAACCTGGTTGCGTAGGACTCTCTCATAGTTCTTTTTGTTTCTCAGGTGAACCTTTGTTGCAGACTTTGCAGCCAGTTCATAAGCACTCTGTAAGTCCTTCTTCAGTTCCTCCACATAACGTGAATGACTGACAGCTTCCTGTTCATCAGTGCCAAAGCACACATCAATAGGCAATCTAGCCTCTCTGCCAAACATGATGTAATAGGGTGAAAACCCTGTGGCATCATTCTTAGTGCTATTGTACGCATGTACAAGCTGGCTCACATGGCGACTCCACTGACGCTTATGCGTGTCCCTCAAGGTCCCTAACATAGAGAGTAACGTTCTGTTGAAACGCTCTGGTTGCGGGTCTCCTTGGGGATGGTAAGGAGTCGTCCTGGATTTACGGATCCCCAAAGTCCTCAGAAGCTCCTTAATCAATCGGCTTTCAAAATCTCGGCCCTGGTCCGAATGAATTCGGGCCGGGAGGCCATAATGAACAAAGAACCTCTCAACCAAGACCTTAGCGACTGTCACAGCTCTTTGGTCTTTAGTAGGGTATGCTTGCGCATAGCGGCTAAAATGATCTGTGACCACCAGTATGTTCGCGAACCCACTGGAATCCGACTCTAAAGACAAAAAGTCTATACAGACAAGCTCCATAGGACCACTGGAAGTTATCTGGTGTAACGGAGCGGCTCGTGGACAGGGACTCTTCCACGTTACACACCTCCCACAGTTTCCTATGTACTTCTCCACAGTTTGGGCCATTTTCGGCCAATAGAACCTGTCTCTTATCAGATCTACCGTCCTCTCTACCCCCAAGTGCCCCATATCATCATGCAAAGCACCACACACCTGCATTCTGAACTTCTTGGGTAGTAGAAGCTTGCGTTGCTCTTTTCCAGAAGCTTTAAGTGTCACTCTGTACAACAATCCATCCTGAATTCTCAATCTCTGAGCTTCACGCTTCAACAAAGCTACCTCAGGATCAGAGTCACTGGAGTTAGACGGCCACCGGCCTGTGTTCAAGGCCTCTCTAGCTACTCTGAGCACGCTGTCCTCTAGCTGGGCCTTTTGCAAATCCTTACGGGTGAACTGTTCTAGTTGACCCAAATTAAGATGGGTTGCCAATGCATACAGCCCAGGAACACCTTCAGCAGGAACTCCTAGCCTGTCGGCAACACGCACATCACTATCGGGTGACACCGGTGTGTGCACACACACACGACCACAAACAGCCTTCACATCACCCTGGGAAAGCTCCTTCCAGGGCTCAGTGTCTTCATCAATGGAGTTACGGGAAAGCAAATCAGCGTCAACATTTACTCTACCAGGGCGGTATTTGATCTCAAAATCATACGTGGCCAGAGCAGCTAACCATCTATGCCCCGTAGCGTTGAGTTTCCCTGTTGTCAACACGTAGGTGAGCGGATTATTGTCCGTCATCACAGTGAATCTCACCCCATAAAGATAATCGTGGAATTTATCCACCACGGCCCACTTAAGGGCTAGAAACTCAAGCTGGTGTATGTGATACTTCTGTTCAGCGGCATTTAAACCTCTGCTGGCAAACGCGACGGGCCTAGGGCCCTCGGGATGCACCTGATTTAAAACAGCGCCCAGCCCTTTAAGGCTAGCGTCAATGTGCAACACATAAGGCATGTTCGGGTCAGCAAAGGCTAAGACCGGCGCGTTAGTAAGGCGCTCGATGATCTCATGAAATGCCTTTGTACATGCATCCGTCCATCGCTGGCCAAACGGTTCAGTCTCTTTGTAGTAGTGCTGGTCCTTCACAACACTCAGCTTTTTGTCTTTCCTCACAGGAGCATAACCTTTAGTGAGGTCAGTCAGTGGCTTAACTATGGAGGAATAGTTGGCGACAAATCTGCGGTAATAACCACAGAAGCCAAGAAATGACCTCAAAGACTTCAAGTCTGTGGGCTGTGGCCACTGGGTTACAGCTTCCACCTTAGATGGGTCCGTGGCAATCCCGTCGGCCGACACTATATGCCCAACATATTTCACTCTAGGCTGACAGAACTGGCACTTGTCCAGCGACACCTTTAGACCCACTTCCTCGAGGCGGTCTAGGACCTTCATGAGCCTCTCCTCATGTTCCTCCAGTGTAGCGCCAAACACAATCAAGTCGTCCAAATAAACAAGGACTTGAAGCAAGTTCATGTCCCCTACGGCCTTTTCCATTAAGCGTTGAAATGTCGCAGGGGCCCCCATAACTCCCTGCGGCATTCGCTCAAATTGGTAGAAGCCGAGAGGACAAATAAACGCGGTTTTCTCCTTGTCCTCCTCCGCCATGTATATTTGGTAGTAACCACTACGGAGGTCTAACACTGAGAACCAGCGGCTTCCCGCCAAACAATCCAACGCATCATCAATGCGCGGTGTCAAGTACTGATCAGGTATTGTCTTACTATTCAGAGTCCGGTAGTCGATGCACATACGCACTCTACCATCCTTTTTCCTCGCAATCACTATAGGTGACGCGTACGGACTCCGAGACTCCTTTATCACCCCTGCAGCTAGCAGGTCTTGGAGGTGCTTCCGCACATCCTCAATGTCAGCAGGCGCTAGACGCCTGGACCTCTCCCGAAATGGTCGGGGGTCAGACAGACGAATGTTGTGTTCCACTCCCTTGGCTAAGCCAACCTCCCATTCATGGAGTGAAAACACATTACGCCGGCAACACAACTTCCTCTTAAGCCTCTCCTTCCATTCCAGAGGAATAGGTGAATTGCCAAAATCAATCAAGGACGGGTCCACCTCATCAGACGTCGGACATCTCACTAGTGAACTTGCCAACTCAACAGTCTGAACTTCACCCAGAAATGTACCGGGAGATATACTAATCTCCTTCATTGTCTCATTCTGTATTAACAAGGAGAAACAGCTAGGGTCAATGGCACTAACTGGGGCTACCACCGGCTGAAATATCACACCTTGAGGCAATGGTGTGGCATCACCCGCCTCCACTACAACGATGCCTTTAGGTTCTGACTGGCAAAAATCCACCTGACATGGTACCCAACGACTCTCTTGGGGTCGAAGGATCAGCTGATCAGGGCCCTTCCATCTCACCAAGCCCACCGTGTCATGTGGGTCCACTTTGCTAACGCTATGCAAACCAGGCTCCTTCTTAGGCCCCACACTGCCGACATTCAATGCACGAGCCAGATCTTCACTCTTGGAATGACCACATAGAGCAGCAAGCCTATGAAACAAGCTAGCATTAGTGCCTAGAATGACTGGGACCTGGTCTGGTGTGTTAGGTCCAGGACAAATCAATGCCAACACAGACAGTGTCTCCGACTTCCCAACAAGCTCTTTAGGGAACTGCATGTCAACCACAACATATCCTAAATATGGGTAGCTTGTATCACTAAGTCCCCAGATGGCTAAGCCAGACACAGGTTGGATGGGTATACCCGTTAAGTAGTTCTCGTACCATTTCTCGAAAATGATGGTCACCTGTGACCCACTATCCAAAATCGCCATACAGGGGTGACCATTCACCTTCACCTGCACAGTAGACGGGGGACCGATAAGACCCTCAGGAAACGTGGCAGCTGTCTTAGCATGCACTGCCTGTTTCTTGGAAAAACACTGAGTAGTCTCACCCTTAGGCTCTCCTTCAGATCCGTGCCCATCTTTGGCTTTCTTAAGTGAAGCTATAAGCCTCCTAATCACCTTTTTCTCATTCTCCTCAGATGAGCACTTAGTAGCGATATGCCCGTCTTCCCCACATCTGTAGCAGAAGCGGTCGTCGCCACCTCTACGACTCTGTACTTGCCCAGGTGAACCACAATCAGCAGGCTTAGTAACAACAGCGGCAACTGCGGCTGCTGGCTCAGCTACGTTAACCTCCCTAGCTTTTAATTTGTTGTTCCACCTTCTGACATTTTTACTCAGAGCAACAGCTTCAGGCCTATTTCTAGATTGGGAAGTCTGGGCTGTCGACACAGAAGTAACCGCTCCCTCAGTGGAGGACTGTTTCTTACCCATCTCAATCACTTGGGTTCTTAAAGCTTTAAACTCAGCCTTCAGCCCCTCAATGTCCACCCCTTTCTCTGCTGACTCATCCCCAGTAGAAACACTCTGAACACGAGCGTTTACTCTCTGTCGCGTTCGCTGGTGCTCTTCCTCTGTTCTGATCTCAGAGAGCAAATCAAGAAAATGGGGCGGATCATCACGTCTCTCCTTTAACCGTAGCTGCAACAACATTAAGTCTGAGTCAATTGCACCACGAAGTAATTGCTCTACTCTCACTCTGTCTTTATCTTGTGCCACAATCCCACCTTTCTTCACTACTTTGGCCAAAGAAGGTTCAAGTCTGCGAACGTAGTCAGACAGCTTCTCTCCAGCCTTCTGCTGAATGAGGCGAAAAGAGAAATAAAGGTCCTCAGCAGACTCGGCTGAACCAAATGCGCTATCCAGCGCATCAAGAAACTCCGCGGCAGTGGCTCCCTGCTTACTGAAGCGCAAAGACTTCACCACCTCTAAAGCAGGACCTCTTAAACACTCTAAGATTCGACGTCTCTTCTCCTGTTCAGTCAAATCGCTCTCCTGAACCATTAGAGTGGCCTGTTCAAGCCAATACTCCATAGACTCTTCCCCTGCGGGAGTAGGAGTGATGCCTGAAAAAATGCGTAAGCGGCGATAACCATAGCCTTCAGCCTGGCTTTTATTAGTTCGGCTGACTACATCGACCATAGCCCGGAGAACTGACTCGTCAGGTTCTCGCGCAGGGGTAAAAGGACTGTAACAACCTTGCAAATCAGCCATTGTTCTCCCTTCGATTGTCAAAAATTCCCTCAACCGGACAGAAAAATCATCAGAAGGAGCTTCAATAGGGGCTTGTTCCTCTGTGACAAACCGAGGAAGCTCATTATCAGGAGCTTGATCAGCTACTATGACCCTCCACACAGCCTCACCATCCACAGGCCTAACGTCAGGGGGAGCCAAGCTAGGATTGACAACTTCTCGGCACTCACACAGAACTAATAGGCCAGCAGCATCACTGCTAAATCTCCTGCCCCTTACTCTAACACGTCCCCAACAACGGACAGTATGTAAAGCTCCTTCAATTTGGCCCACTGCAAGATCTTCACTAACCCCAACCACCAGTATAGCATGGCTGACGTTAATATTTTCCCCCCTGCACCAATGTATCAATTCGGTCTGGTAATTCGGCTCCATTACAGAAAAAATAAAGTCAGTTAACAGAAAACTGTAGCTAAAAAACACTAGAGCAAAGAAAACTTAACATTACCCTTCAAAACCCCGATCCCAGCGGTGCCTCCATTTTATGTAGCGCCCCTAAGCCACTAGTGAGGCATGTAAATAGGAGTTACTTACCTATTGGGCGCCCCGAGTTCATTAGCCTTAACAATAACACCAATGTTTAAGTGTGGGGTTTTGCTGTGTTCCATAGTTAGGCTACTAGTATTACTGTGACACTGTATTTAAACAAATGAGGAATTTCCACAAGGAATTTAAATTAAATAAAAGCTTTTACTTTTTTAAGTTGACTCTTTTGTTAGAAAGACAAAAAATACAAAAATAATATACATTAAATAATGTCTTCCTTCAATATTTTACCCTTGGTTTCAAATAGGCTATTGTGCCTTTAACACAAAACACACAGCGCCCTTGGCACTTGAAAATGCAAAATACAAATCACCGTCAGTTCAATAAACCCCCTACTGCCGGCAGTATAACCAAAACACAAATGTCACCCTTGGTGCAGGCCTGTAACGTGGCTCGTGTGCGGCGAGACCAAACCAAGCGGTCGCTTCGCTCCAAGAGCAACTGAAACGTAGACAAGGTACCTCCGGCTTTGGAGAGTAGCAACGGGCCCTTGCGGTAACACCCGCGAAGCTCTCAAGGTCCTCGTGAATCTGGAAGCGCCTACGTTGAGTCTCCTTTCCTTCCACCTTGTCCAGCTGAATGGCGGATTCTCCGTCGTCTCCCCAAAATGGCGATTAGGCGTCCTCCCCTTGAGGCAGGCTACTCCTGGTATGTAGACTCACGTTACGCAGCGACTGATATTAACTGTATTTTCAAACCGAAAATTTATATCAGTTTAAAGTCCCCTTCTATAGGCTACAAACGGACATTAACTGCGTACATTTATATCTATAACCATCACGGAGACAGACTAGCCGCCTGCTTCCACTATCTTCCCTCTTCTCTCGCAACTCCCCCCATTCCCGTTCCAGCCGCTTCCGGTTCAAAGGTCACCACACATTTAACGAATCAGAATGTATAGAAAAATAAAGTCACATATTCAAAAAATCAAATAAAATACAGGCCTTAATAAAATAAACCACATTCATATTCAAAATTCACATTGTATAATATCTTGCATTTGAAAATAAAATAAAAGAATATAGCACAGGGCTACATCAGTACGAGATCATTGCAATCAGGCTGTATTCCTTTCCCCCACTAAAGACGATAAAACCTAAGTGACAATAATAGTAGCCTAGTATTAAGCCGCTTGCACACTGGACGCGAAACGAATTTTTCGCTCGACAGATTGCGTCTTGTGTCCAAAGGTCTGACAGGGTTTTAATAAATCGTCGTGTCCGACCGCCTATTATTGTTTGTAATTTCTTCAAATCTACTGACTCTTTTAGATATTAAACGTGAATGTTTTGATAAGAGGGCTCAGTTCTTTAAGATGAGTACCGAGAATTTCAATCAATGTTTCTGTTTAAGCTGCTCAGTAAAGCGAGTCGACACTGGCGCGAGACAATGTACAATGCCTCCGCGTCTGACAGCCAAAAAAAAGACGATTAGAACAGAATGATAATGAAATAAAGAATAAAAAGAAACATTTTAACAACAGAGCATCCAATGAACACTGCGATTTATTTATTGGCGGGTCATCTTTGTTTGATATCACGTTTGTTGCTGATATATTTTTATTCTTTATTTCGTTATAAATCTGTTCTCATATCAATACTTTTACTTTTTGCTGGCTGCTGGACATGGAGTAATTTGCATTTCGTGTCGGACAGTCTTGATCGTGCATGCGATGATTTCTTCACTCTGTCAGTGGTCATGGAATTGATTTGCTCACGCACTATATTATCTCTGCTGTGGAAATAAAGCGTGAATCTGTTCGATCCATCTGACGAATTTTCAAAAGAAAGACCGAATGAATACTGATGTCTATCTTCAACGGAAGAAAACAGATGAATAGGCTAAAAAGACCAAGAAAAGTCGATAGCTATCAATTTGCATTTTGTGAAGGCCGAACACAAACATAGCCAAATTTGCACGTCTAATAATTCCTGGAATACTCGGAAAAACTAGAACTTTTATGACTCTCGGACACGGAGCTATATTAAAACCCTGTCCGACTATCGCTTCTTTGCATTGACTTTGTCTGTAATCAGTCGTGCGAAAAATTCGTTTTGCGTCCAGTGTGCAAGCGGCTTTAATGAGCATAGAATGCAAGCATTCGATATATATTATACAGTTTGTGGTTGGCTGAGAAAGATGTGAGGTCGTTAGTTTGCATCACAGATTCAGTTGCGTTGATTAAGCCAGGTCAAGTTTCCATTACGCGTGGCAACCGCCTGACATCAGGACAATCGATATAGATACTATAATTTATGTCCTTATTCAGATAGTTACATTAAATAGTGCTTCCTGTAATTTTTTCTTGCATTGAAATGTGCCTGACATTCTGTAAACCTGCCTGTGAGATTTCGGTGACGTGTGCGCACTCTGCGCCGGTCAGCCAAATTACCACTGCACGGAAATTAAACCAGGTTGGAGCTGGCGAGTTTTCTGCGCAACTTCAGCGGAGACTTTTTCTACGAAATTGTCACTGCGTCTTGATGAATATATGACACCTCCCCCTACTACGCCACCACACCCATCTCGGCGCACCTTGGTCTACCGAAGGCTGCGCGCCTCACGAAATTACCACTACGCGGGCTGCGCCCTACGAAATTACCACTGCGCGGGCTGCCCCTCGCTACGCCAGCTGCGCTGCGCCAGGAAATTAGAGCCCATAATCTTAATTTACTTGACGTCTAAATTTAGGAGGAAAATTATACCTGTATATAATGTATAGTGCATAGTAACCTGACCGTCGCACTTGCCATCACTTAAAATAAGCTTGGTAGGCCCCCCCCCCCAAAGAATTAAACGTTGTCTTGTTTAATATTTTGAGATTGACACTCATGGCTTCTCGGTCAAGTAAACAGCTGTCAATGTTGACGCGGCTGACGCTTTCAGTGGCCGTTTAAATGTGTCAAGGCAACGTTGACATCAATGTTGAAGTTTGACGCGCTGCGCCGCTTCTCAGCCAGTGTTGGGCGTTGGGCTTAAGACCATTCTTATGTGCAGATTCTCTCCTTATCCTTCATATTCTTAGGACCATGCTGATGGACTCTCCTCTTCAGATGGTACTTCAGGTTTACGATTGGGTGTTGGTCAGGGGACTGGGAGGGCCATGGGGCACAATTTTGATTCGGTAGTTGGAGACATTTTTGAGCTGCTTTCAATTCATGCTTTGAATTATTTTTCCATTAAAAGTTCCAACCATGGTCCAGTTTAGACTATTTGGCTGGTACTTGATGGGATCCACAATACCATTTATCCTAGCAGGGTGTCTGGGGCCTTTGGAAGAAAAGCAGCCCTACAATATTTAAGATACACCATTATACTTTGCAGTGGGGATGACATTCTTTATGGAATGGCTAATTTTGTTTTCTTGCTAAATCCACCTCTGATGTTAATTGCTAAAGAGATCCATTTTGGTCTCATCTGACCATTGAATCCAGTCCCACTGGAAGTGTCATTACACTTTAACAAACTATAGGCGCATGAGCCGGGGCTTTTTTAGGGCACCCTTCCAAACTTTTATGGTGTAGATGGCTCTGGTCATAGTTTGAGACCTTCTGTCTCAAAGACAAATGTAATGCCTGCAAAGCATATGGGCCCATTTTTAAAAATAATTGTGTGAGGTGTTGATCTGGAACCAAGTGCAAACTCATAAGCCAAAGGACAGTCCGAATGGTAAACAGGGCAGCAATCCACAAAATCCAGGTCGGGCAGAAAAAGATAAAAAAATACACAGATGCAACAATATCCAAAAGGGGCAAACCAAGTAGTCGGGCAATCCCGCCAGAATCAGAAACTTAATGAAATCAAGGTGGAGAAATGGCAGCACTTGAAACAATCTGACAATGAAAAGACACCTAATATACTCCTCTGGGAAGATCACATGGGGAGAATCACAGATGCAGGAAATCAAACTGATTACAAGGGGAAGGCACATGAGGAAGAACCTAATCACATGAAATTGGCTAAAGCCAAAACGCGGACAGGGAACACAAGACATTCCTATCAACAAACATATGGCTCCAGTCACAGAGTTTCTAATGTGCATAGATAATGAGAAGCAGGACAGCGCGATCAGGTAAGAGCTTTCACAGATAATGCAGTAAAGGTAATCAGGGAGGGCATAGAGGCGGAGATTAGAACAGGGCGAGTGATGAGAGCTAGTTGGTCAATTAGTAAGTGCAACTATACAAATCCTAGGTGCTCGTTAGTAAGTTAATATTATATACAAGGTTAGTTATTGTTAGTAATCTCAGAAGAAAATAATAAACTGTTAGTATTGTTAGTAGATAGAAAAGCAAGGTGAAGTAAGTAAACAAGATCGGAAGGAAGGTTGAAATCCAGCGGCGGCTCGTCGGCCATAACAAAGGGAAGCCAGAACCTCGCCCTTCAAAGCTTAATGACTTCAACATTTCATAGTTCACTTTTCTTTATCAGCAGTTGCTCATACGAATTGGTTGAAGGATAATCAAATTTATTTTCGATAGCAAATGACGACACAAATTATCAACACGTCTTTATAAATTAGTTTGCGAGGCTTCTTTCACAAGAAGCCACGACAGTCCATTTTCTACAATCTTAATATAGAAGAAAAGAATGCGATGTTGCACAGCTTATTGCTTAATGAGCCTCACTAATCAATTTGCGCATCTACGCTGTTTCGTGAGCTTCTTGAGCGCGGAATTTATAGCGTAGGCCTATGGTAATTTATTTCGTAATTTATGTGTGAAAGAAAACCCCTCATAATTTCGTGGTGCAATGTATAACAATGCTATCGAAAATAAATTTGACTCAACTGACTGTTCTTCTAACAATTAGTATGAGCAACTGCTGATCAAGAAAAGTAAACTGCGAAAGGTTTAAGTCATTAAGCTTTGAAGGGCGAGGTTTTGGCTTAACTTTGTTACGGCCGACGACCCTCCACTGTTTAAATGAATGATTGAAAACAGGTGATGAACAATCATTAACATTAAGGGATTGTATGGGCTTCCCCTGTTGCCAATTCACGAGCCGCCACTGTTGAAATCCAGAATACAATAAATCACCTGGAGAGTGAGACATAAGACTGGGGCTAAAACAACAGGTGAGACTAGAGACCAGACGGGGGAGACAAAGTGCAAAGCAAAATGGAAAACAAGAACCGGAGTATGACTATGGCAAAAAGTAAAACATGGAAGAGTAAACTAAGACAGAATATGACAAATCGAGGTAACCAAATCATAATACATAATACAAAGAATAGTCAGAAGATAGGCAGCGGTCACTTAGCACATAAATCAATAACATGGCAAGCAGGTACAGAACTCAAACAAGGCATGAAACAGGCAGGCATGGCAGAATCATAACATTTGGTTCTTCATGGGAGGTTGTCCTCATTACCTTGAATCAACCTTGAAAACACATTGATTAAAACACACATGTTTATGGCTAAAATTAGTTTTGATGGCAAGAATAGTTAATCTCATTTAAGATGGTGTTCATATAAAATCATTTTACATACAGTATGTATGAATCTGTGCTTAGAAATAAACTATGCAATATTGCTCTGTAGTAGCAATTAGACTCAAAATCTAAAGTTGCACATTATGATTTTTATGGGCATTGAGAAAACTGAAGCACTATGGCATGTTTTCAGAACTTTTGTCCTTTAAACTGTTTCCTGGGTCTTGCATTGGTGTATAGAGAGGATAGTCCTTAGTTACTTGTTTCTAGCTGGGGTTTAGAATTTGTCATCGCTGCTGTGTTGCGTTTCGTCCAAGTGGGTTTCATCATATAGTTCGCCTCACTTGTGTTATGTTCAGGCTCTCTAGAGCGTGCATGTCTCCTCAGAGAGCCAGCACACCGTGTTCAATTCTCATGGCCAGGACTGGTGCGCCAGATTAGTGAAAGCAGATTAAGGCCACTAAACCCCTTACAGTTTAATTATTCTTGTATGTATTTGTGTGCATCAAAGCATTTTAGTAAACATCTGCCACTCTTCCACTGAACAGAATATACCAGCCCATGTGAGTTTCTTTTATGCATCTCAAATATTATACTATCCTGGAGGTTTGATTAGCCAATTACTACTTTCTGCAACAAGTGCCTTTTGTCACATGTGTTCTTCAATCAGCATTTGAAGAAATCATGATTGGTAATTGAAGGGCTGAATTATCATGTAAGAAAAGAAAAAAATATACCACAGTCGTGGAAAAAATAGCAAAGTCACAAATAAAGTGTATACGCTAAAGGAAAGTCCTTATTCAGCATGTTTACATAAGGTTAAGCCTTTAATTATCCACCCCATCAATATGAACAAGTCTTTATTGTGGCAATTCTGTTTAACCCTTTAAACTCATGCAGTTGTGCTGCAGACTGAGGGACCGTGCTGCGTTTTTCTGTTCCCCCAGTTAGCACAGACAGAATCTGCATCAGTATTCCACTTGCCTGGTGGGAATTAAATGGGGTAATCTAATCAGTTGGCCCCTAAAGTGGCTCTCCACAAAAGGAACAAAAGGGTCTCACTCCAGAATCATTTGGGAGCCTCTGCCAGCGTTTTTATCGAGGGAACAAAGGGGTCCTGGACTAGATTTTATGAAAAGCACTGCATGAAGAGATATGGATTCCTCTAATGGTTTAATTTGCATTTTCAACTTGATGACAGATAGCCTACAGTTTTGATCGACTTTAAATTCAATGATTTTCGGATATATGTACATCACAAAAGCTCTATATTAACAAGATATCCAGATCAAGCTACATCAGTCAGAAATGTTTGAATCACATTAAGAGTAGTGTGTGCTCTTTTGATTCAGCTCAGTTCTCTCATGTGCACATACATGTCTCTGATATATGCTTCTCTCATATTTAATCAGTCGGATTTAAGACCTGCAGGTCTACAAACTTGTGTTTGCTTTAACAGGGTTTTGAATCAAAAAAATACAGTGAGCAAATTTATTCTCCTCTTTAGTAGAAAATACCCATGAGATTGCAAGCTGGCTGGTGCACAGTGCAGGACTAGATTTCTGTTGAGCACATGGACATTTTATTAACAAAAGAAAGATATTAACAATTCAATGGTGACATTTTGAAACTTGAAGCTGCAGACATTCTGAGCAGTGTTGTTCTTAAGCTGCTGGAAAACAATGTTGCCATTTGTCATCATTATAGGGGTGAAAAAGCCATACTGAAGTGATCGTTAACAGACAATTTTCCCTGATGACGTGTCACACTGGCCAAGGTGAGGTCCCTCTCTGGAGCCTTTCACAGGATTTACACCTTCTCTGACCCCTGTCCTAAATACTGTCTTTTCCATTTCTGTCCTGACACACAGACACACGCACACATGAACACTCACACGCACACACACACACACACACACACACACACACGCACACACACACACACACAGACACACGCACACATGAACACTCACACGCACACACACACACACACACACACACACTCACACAAATGCACGGACTGCCGTACACTGTGGGTGGGAGTGAAGAATGCTGCTTTGTAGGGTGGCCATTGTGTGGTCATGAGGCCCCAGAGCTAGTGCATTTAACATGGTGCAGCCAGTAACAATGGACATGTCCTCTCAGACTTTGTTAAGCCTTCCTCATTTCACCTCGGGCCCATCTAACACTGGCGCCTGATTCTCACCGATTTAGCGGCCTTAACCTGCATTGTGGCTGTTTCCTGTCTCTGATTAATTTGATATTTTAATTATTTTTAATTATTCTTTTTTTTTGTCAAAAAAAATCTATGCTGAACTTTTCTCATCATAAGGTTCAAGTTTAAATCAATTTGCGCGGGTGTTTTTAGTCTTCATTAAAACATACACGCACACGAACAGAGAAAGTCAACTGCTTGTAAAAATCCAATTACATTACAGACAGAGAACATTTAGATGACAAGAAGTGTCACATCGAGAGCAGAAGTCAGGAAGGAGAAGACAATTATTCCACTCGCAGATCACAGGAGCCCATCTGCTGGGAAAAGATCATTATAAATATAACGTAGGGATGAACTCATGATTTGTCCTTTCAGCTTTATTTACAGGATGCTGAAGGACTAACACCATTTCAGTGTGGAGAGAATCCTAGGGGAAAAAAATCTTGAAAAATAATTATGTTATGGACTGCTCATTCTCAGTGCAGGATGAAATAATTTGCATCTATACTCAAGTCAAATATTCTGTATACTGTTCATTTTCTCTAGACTCCCTCTACCCTTGAACATTGAAATGTATTTGTTGCACTAACCGTAAGAGCACTTTCCTTGAAGATTTATGTGGTAGACATAATGATATTCATAATCAATTCTGAATATTCATAAGTACTCTATTTTGACAAGACATAAATTTTCACAAGACAAATGCTAACCATCCCAATTTTTAAAATTTACCCAGCCCTTATGGTAGCTTATATTTCATGTGTGATCATGCATATATTCATTGTGGCTTATGAATTATGCCACAGACAACCGACAGTATAACCTCTGTTAAATACATATTAGGAGATCCATATCACATCCACTTTATTTCTTTACATTATAAGTAGGAATTTTTTTTAAAAGGGCAAACTAAGGTTTACTTTGTGTTCTAATTAATTAATTAATTAATTAATTTTACAAATGTAAAAAAAAAATCTATTTAAAATTAACTTCAGGCACTTTATTATTCCCATGTGGATATTTATTTGACACGACATTTTTGACACATGTACAAGTAAAATACAAAACTTATAATTACATTTGTGCATGTAAAATATTAATCACAATTAGTATTGACTGCATTGCTTATGATAAATATTCATCCTCCCATTATAATTCAATGGACATTTCTTGCCATTGTAACTTTTTTAATATAATTTTTCCTCCGCACAATTTTGGTACGTCTCACAGATTTAATACCAGTTGTAATAACAACAATCTTGTCATACCTAAGTTTGCTGTTAATGTATTTAATATTCATTTTTAAGACACACTTTTCTTCAACAGAAAACATTTGTCAGTAATTGTACAGGAAATGGGCAGCAGGGCAATCAGCAGAGTGAATGTGAGTGTGAATTGGATGATGAACTATGGGAAGTGATCAGTCTCAGGTGAATACAAAATAACACAAAATGTCAAATAACACACTCACACACATGCTCACACACTGACAGAGCTACAAACACATACAAACACACTCAAAATGTGGCACATAAGTGCATTGCTTGGCTGATTAATTCACTTTACTATGTGCTTGTCCTCATACAGAATTCAAGAATTACGTTTGAGGAGGCATTACTTAAAATTGAGCACGGTGTCAGCAGTTTGAAAACATATAGCTAATGAAACCTATTATTCCCAAATATACTTACTATTTTACAAATGTAATACAATGCAAATGTAAAATGTGAATTCCTCCGACAGAAAATCACAAGTTTCCTGTGATCTTTATGAGCAATTTCATTCAACCAGATTGAAGATGGGATGTCTGTTCAGTGTTGCTGCAGTGGGCGTTTGCTGAAGGAGTGTGGAAGAGCTCAGTTTTCCCTTGGAAACTCTCTTCCTTTTTCTCTTTTCCTCTGCATCTCCCTCTCTCATTCTCTCTTCCTCTTTCTGCCTCACTGTGCATCTATCAGGTTCATTTCATTCATCATTGTCTCGTCCTCCCCTCCCTCTTTCATTCTCTCTCTGTTTTAATGGTGAAGGGGTGCTGTCTGACTGTAGGCGTGTAGCTGTGTGCGCATGCCTGTATAGCAGGGGGGTTGCGATAATCACCACAAGTCCCAGAGGAAATCAGCACTGCTCTCCTCAGTCATGTGACCGTCCACATGGGCGGGCCCCGCATCCTCAGAGCATTTCATTGGGGGGACACCATCTGTCCCCAGGTCGGACCCCTGTTGGGGTGGGCACCAGTCATCCTAATGCCACAGGGAGGGAGACTGAGGAGGGGGGCATGAAAAAATGACTAATAAACATAAGCGATGAACTCCGGGAGACAAATAGTTGAGACTGAAAATTCATTTCCACCTCTCTTTGCACAGGGCCACGTTGGCTGGCACATGATTAATTGAGGGTTTACTGCACACCATAAATTTTTCTCCTCCGCAACAGCTCCCCTGGGGTTGAGGGTTTTTACTGCCCAAGGACCTGAGCCGGCAGGCTGGAAAATAACATACAGTCTAAGAAAAAAAACAGCAGGAATCTGACATAACCAAGTTTTTTTTTATTTTCTGAGAAGCCCAGGCAGTCCACCAACCACAAGCTGGAGGTTAAAAGGCACCCTTGTCAATGTGTGTTTCCTGCTGACATCAGCCCATCAGAGGAGAGCAGGGAGGCTTCTTTATAGAGGAGAGCCCGATTGACACTGGCGTTAAAAAGCACTCAAGAGCGGCGGAATCTCTGTGCATCAGCGCTGCCACTCAGTGCTAACTGGGTTAAGAAAATGTGCCTCATTTTTCCAATCCAACCGAAGCATTCGAGTCCCTTTTTAGTGGGACTAAAACTGCCAGCAAGGCACATATTGAGCATTTTAGCCTCTTGCACGTTAAGGGCAGGGTTTGTGGCCACACGTGCAGGCAGATGTTCAATTATAATCCAGAATTTCAAATACACTATGACCAGGAGCCAATTAAAAGGTATCAGTGTTTGTGTATCTAAGTTGTATTTTCAGTGAGTGTTGTTGCATTTATAGGAAGAGAGATTGCTTGCGCAGTGGTATTAAGTCAGGGCTGTTTAGCAGTTTATTAGCTATTTGTGTATGTGGGTGCATGCACAGAATGTGCAAATGGAGATTTGTATTTCATTGATAATGTTAATAGTATGCTTATTCCATATGGATAATGTATAGATGCATGCCTTCTTTTATGTGTGAGCGCGCTGGATCCTCAGGTCCCTTCATAGAGGTGTGGCCTCACTGGTCTCCCTCTAGCCTCAGACCGTGAGTTTGCTGAAATCCCAGTACTGCTGCAAGTGCTGAAGCTGACTCTTCCATTGTGAATATAGTAGGCAGCTTAACACCAGGGTCATCTCCTCCCTACTGTATCACGACTACTGTGACATACAAAAAAGATGATCAACAGCCCCTTAAATGTCTACCAGAACATACAGGAGAGACAATCATGAGACACTTCCACGCTTACGTTAACATACAGAAGATGAGGCAGTCCCTCAACATCACCCACAACACACAGGAGATGATCACTAGCCCCCTACATGTCTCCCACAACACACAGAAAAGATGATCAGTAACTCTACCCATATCTACTAGAACATACAGAGGAGGTGTTCACCAGCCTTTTCCACAGCTACCAGAACATGCTGGGGGGATGACCACCAGTTACCTCAATGTCTACCAATTCATGCAAAAGAAATCATCAAAAATGTGATCCTCAGCCCCCTTTGTATCAGCCAGAACACACAGAAGAGATATTCACCAGACCCATTTACATCTTTTAGACCACACAGAGAAGATAAGTCCCTGCTACATCTACAAGAACACACAGAAGAGATTATCATGAAGGCCCTCAAAATCGGGCAAAACATACAAAATAGATGATCACTAGCCCCTCCACAGAGTCCAGAACATGCAAAAAAAAAAAGGATCATGAGCGCCTCTCTACCTCTCAACCAGAACAAACAAGAGATGATCACAAGTCCTCTCTACGTCTTCCAGAATGCACAGAAGAGATGATCATGAGCGCCCTCAAAATCGAGCAGAACATATGAAATGGAGGGCAACTAGCCAAAAAAAAAAAGTGCCCAGCATAATCCCTAAAATACCAAATAAGGTAAAATATTCCCAAAAGGAAGAAAAATCCTCACACAATCCTCACAAAATCCTCTGGTGAGAAAAACTCCTTGGTTTGAAGAATTCTCAGAAAGAACCTGGCTATGGTGAGGCCAGCTAATTAACAAACACTTGGAAGTCTAATAATAACTCTAAGGAATCCAAGCAGTGCTATCTTTGGCTCCAGAAAGTGACGAGGCATATATTTAAACCAGGAGGAGAACTGGATCAGGAATGCAGCAGCTAGCAAAGACACTGTGATGGACAAGGTCTTGATTAGTCCATGGACTCGGTAAGAAAGGGCAGGGATCCCCAGAGAAAGACACAAAGGAGGGTAAGAACTTTATAAATCAACAGCACACTGAGGAAAATTTCCAACTTAGACTTAAGCTAGTGTCTCACTGAGCGGCGAATGCTTACGAATGTAGCAAATTTTGAGTTTCGTCAGAATTCTTAACAGGGCGCAAAGCAATTTGCTAAAAGTGTTTAGGATCACAAACAGTTTTTCTTGCCGCAAAGAAGTTTTGAGCATGTTCAAAATTTCTTCGCAAATTTATTTTCTCACAAACAGTTGCAGACGTTTGTAAAAGAGTTGTAAGCATTTGCAAACGGTTGTAACACGTGTCGCTAAAGTTCTTTTTGGTTCGCGTAGTAGTGACCACTATACAACAGAGCTATGAATGCTGAGGAATGTAGATGAATAATAGGTTCCGTAAGGACACCATTAAGGTTTCGTCAAGATTGCAAAAGAGTTTGCAAACGATTTTTAGGGTTGCAAAGAGTTTATTTTCATATTCTAGAAAGCCATTTCCTTTTCTTTTGCAAACAGTTACGCGAATGTTGCTAACTGACGCTAAACGTTGCCAAATGTCGCTAATGACACCAAGGTCTATCCTGATTTTCGCCAATTTTCGTCAGAAAAGTTGACGAATCCAAAATTCGCTACATTCATAAACATTCCCTGCTCAGTGAGATAGTAGCTTTAAGAAGATATAAGTAATGCAAGAGCTGACTCAGTCTCTCCAGCTCTACAGTGATTTACATAATTACTGATAGGTTACTTGAATATATGCTCAACTCTTAAAAACAGATAGTGTGTTTGAATCAGGCAGTCATGAGAGATTATTCCATAAAATTACTGTTTTGTAAAAAAAGGCTCTTCCTACGACCATAACTCTCGATATATTTTGAATGTCTAAATATTTAGCACCTTGATACCAAAGTAGGAGTAATCTTGGAAAGGAATGAGGGATGAAAAGAGCACCAAATAGTAATAGTAATAGCAATAGTATTTTATATCCATTTCTGAATTTGAGAGGCACCCAATAAAGATTTTTGAGCTCAGGGCTAATGTGTCCACAGTTGTTAGTGCAAGAAAAAATTTTCGCGGCAGTATTCTTCATGAATTGAAGGTGTTTCAGGCCAGAGTTGGTGCAAACAGACAACGAAACGTTACAGTAATCGAGCCGAGAGGACATGAATGCATGATCTATTTCATCGGCCTCCTGAAGGTACAGCATTTCTCAAAGTTTAGATAAATTTTTAGGACTGAAAAAGCCATGTAAATGATATTGATAATATGAGCTTAGAATGGGAGTTCTGAATCAAAAGTGACTCTAAGGGTTTTAATGGTAGCTTTGGCAGAAAAAAGAGGCCATCTGAGATGAAAGAAATGTGTCTCTAAGCAGTTTGGGAGCTATAACCAATATTTCACTCTTACCTGCTTTAAATAACAGTACATTTTTGGTCATCCTAGCTTTCAGCTTTAAAACACATTTCTAATTTAGTTACCTAATCCTTTTCACGTGGCTTCAAAGATACAAAGGGCTACATTATTAGCTTAGCAATGGTACTTAACAGCGACTTATAATGCCGCTAAAGTGGATGCATCTACGAAGAGAAAAGGGCCCAAAACAGATTCTTGAGGTAGTCTAAAATTTACCCTGAAAGACTTTGATGACTTGTTATTTACCCTAACACACTGATAGGGCCGGTTTCCACCAAGCTTCTGTGTCAGCGTCCGCTTTAGCGTTTACGTTTCAATCACTTCTATGTTGAGCCAACTGAGCGTTTCCACCATGCTTTCACGTTGGCGCTGAAGTCAGCATCGGATGAAACTGACGCTTCCGCATGGAATTATAATCTTGTAGTGTTGTAGTTTTGCGCATGTAATTGCGCAACATGGTCGCAGCCTTTATGATTTCAACAGTGGTTTCAGGAAGTATATCAATCTTCATTTGGAAGACCCTCCATCTTGCAGCCATAATACCAAACACACCATCGACAATCTGCCAGACTCTAGAAAGTCTGGAATTGTAGATCTTCTTGCTGAGCTCCATGCCATTCTTTCTTGTGTAGGGTTTCGTCAGATCCTCAGTAAATGGGGTACACACATAATCTGGGTGATTTTTGCCCTGAGTCATTATTATGTATGTAAGATCCAACATCATTTGTAATGAACTGGGACCCACAAGGGCAAGCAGCACAACACGAAAAGTCCCCTTATAGTTATAATACAGTGAACCACTGTTTCCGAGAGCGATCATCATCACATGCTTTCCATTGATTGCTCCGCAGCAATGTGGATTATTCCACAGCCGCTGGAAGGCTGCAGCAAAAACTTTCCATTCATGGGCTGTCTTGGGCACTGGCAGGTACTTCTTTACCATACTGGTCTAGATTGCTCTGCAAACATTGTGTATCACCCTTGAGACTGTGTTCACCCAACTTGAAAGCTGAAGGCCAGTGAATAGAATGATTAATCTGTTTCCAAATACCTGAAATAAAATGTAATTAGTGCTGATTAGTATAATGTCATGACCACCTGGCATTTTTCCTTTTTTTATTAGCAGATCATCTACCCCTGGTGATGGTGAAAGTAACTCGACAACCCCCATGTCAGATGGGAGCAGACCCTGTGCAACTGCGCCAATTCAATCTTCTGGAAAGAAAACGGCCTCAACTGCTGCCATGTCAGTGAGTTCTACAAAGTCTAAATAGCCCAAGTATTCTTGAGATGTACAAAAATGGCATCTCTATTATGACAGATGAACAACACTGCTGACCAATGTTGAGAAGAGTGGGAAAAGCTGATGAATTTGCTGACCAAAGAGACCGACCTTGAAGAACAGTTCTTGCTGTCTTTTGTGGTGGAAAAATAATCTTAAATACTATAAAAATCAAAGTATTACTGTAATAACAATTCAATGGAACGTAGCCAGGTTGATATGGCCCTTTAAAATAACTGAGAGGGAGTTTGGAGCTAAGAAGAGGCAAAAACCTTAAAAAGAAGGTCCTGCATAACCTTCCAGAATGAACATATCGGTCAGCCTGGTCCCACTACCTGAGCATGTGCACCTGAGTGATCTGGAACCATCCATGTCCTCAGATAACTTACTAAACTTTTGGTGAACCCAAGGCTTGGGAGACAAGGTGTGGTCTTCGAGTGTCCCTGGTGGCCTGAAATGAAGGTACACTATTATGTAATGACAAACTTGTTACTAAGGGTGGAGGGTTGCTATGGGACAATATAACAGAGTCAATAATATTGGATAAGGTAGAAGGAGTCACATTTAATCCCACCTAAAGGAACGTGCCAAACGGCCAATGGGGGTTCGGACAACTGGTAGTCGGTCGGCATGGGGTGATTCATGTAAAATGAATGCTATGTGGTTAGCGCAGACCAGCCTGCGTTTTTTTGTGCTTCATCTGGATGGATTACAATAAACCCAATCACATCAGACTCTGGAGAATGTGTCTATTTTTTGGAGATAGATTTACAAGGGTCAGTGGAACACTTTGTCCACTTCCTCTGACAAAGTGTTTTCCTACAACGCTTTCCTACCACTTATCAGATCTTTTTCAAGCCGAACAAAGATGGAATTCCGTGTGCAGTTTCCACATCTGATAGGCGAAGTGCAATTGCGAGAAGACTGTGCCCAAGCGCAGGTCATGGAACCATATACATCCATGATCCAAGGGAACATTATGGGCTATGGGACAACAATGAGATGAATGATGCTCGCCCCTTTGATCCAGCCCCAATTCTGTACATTTAGATGCACAGTGGTGCATTAGCAGAGGTTAATGTTTTCTTAATGACCATACAGCACTACATGAGAAAAGAACTCAAATTAGATTTTTGGTTTGCATATCAAAAGCTGGGCTCTATATGTTTAAAACATAGTTTACGAACTACTCATCCAATATGACTCAACCTCAATGTTGATACGGAATTATGTACTGAGATATAAGGTGATTTGAGAGCAAGGTTAATGTTTGTGTTTGCACGATGCACCAATTGAAAAACACGCATTTTTTTGTACTTTTGCTGTACTTTAATCTCTTAAAAAACATATATAACTCACCTCAGACAAATTGTCAGTCTTTCCTCTGCAGCGGTTGCCCCCCCATAGTTTGAGTTTTCTTTGCATATCAACGGACCTACAAATCGAAGAATATCATTGGACTGTACTTTATTAAACCATAAATACTGCTTATGAAATTCATCATCAAAATGTAGTTCCTGCACGAGGTGGTGATAACTGCCATATTCACCTGGCAGCATTGACTGGATAGATCCACCGACGTTTTTTATACTTTTGAGTGGTTATGGCGGCCATTACCACTTTTATTTCATCCTCCATGGCTTCATCGTTTATTTCATTAAGCAACTGTGATGGCTGGGGTTTCGAGACGCCAAAAGCAGCGGCCGAAATGAAAGGAAATCCAGCAAAATAAGAGAGACAAACCGACAAACAGGGAGAGAGAGAGACTCGTGCTTCCAACGGACAAAGATCTTAATCCGGTTACAAAAGGAAGCAATGCGAGCAGGACTGAAACAAAATAAATGGAAAATCTTAGCTATCGAGATAAGGCACCAGACGGTGCATAGAAAGAGAAAAATAACAAGAGAAAGATTCCCTTGTTAACTAGCACTTTCCTCCTTGCAACTGTTTCCTCAAACAATCCTCTAGCTAGAGACCTTACCGGCTAAAGTGCAAAGTTACACTGACACTCTCGCAAAGGCGGCAAAGCGGAACTTGGTTTTAAATAGAATTTGATTGTAGGCAAAACAAGATTGTCCCAAACAAGAGAAAGAAAGAAAGCTCGCCACCCTCCTAAAACTATGACAAGATCCCCCGCCTCCTCTAAGAAACAGCTCCAGAAGTCCCTTAAGGAACCCCATGCGCGGAACTCAGAAATAAGCGTGGGATCCAGAATATCCCAAGAAGGGATCCAGCGCGCTCCTCAGGGCCATATCCCTCCCAATCAACAAGGAACTGGACCTCACGACCAACACGCCTCTCGGCAAGAATGCAGCAGACAGTGTAAACCGGCCCCCCCTCAACCATTCGCGGTGGCGGCGGGGGTTTGTCGGCAGGTGCCAGGATGCTAGTGCTAACCGGCTTAATCCGGGAGACATATGGAATTATGGATAGATGCGCAAAGATCTCGGTAGCTGTGACCGGATTGATCTTCCGCACTATTTTGAACAGGCCAATATAGCGGGGCGCCAGTTTTCGGGATGCTACCTTCAAGGGGAGATCCCGGGTAGACAGCCAAACTCTCTGACCGACCCGATAAGATGACTGTGTTGCCGTCAGATACAGGCAGCCCAGTGATGAAATCCAAGGCAATATGCGTCCAAGGGCGCCTGGGAACAGGCAATGGCCGCAGTAGACCAGAGGGAGGGAGGTGGGAAGTTTTGTTCCTGGAGCAGATGCCACTGGCAGCAACAAACTCCCAAATATCCCTCATCATACCCGGCCACCAAAAACGTCGCGCCAGGAACTGCTTAGTCCGATGGGCCCCTGGATTCCCAGCCAAGCAGGAAGAGTGTCCCCAATGGAGGACCTGTGGCCTAACTCTAAGTGGGACAAACAAACAGCCAGGAGGCTCCCCTCCCCAGGACCGGGATCGGTCTTCAAAGCCTCCTAGACCACTGCCTCAATCTCCCATTGAATGGGCGCCACAATCTGAGCATTAGGAATAACTGGCTCTGGGGTAGAATCGCGATCAGAGCGGTCGTAAATCCGCGACAAGGCGTCGGGCTTAATGTTTTTAGAGCCAGGGCGGTGGGTCAGCGTAAAATCAAAGCGGTTAAAGAACAATGACTACCGCGCCTGCCGGAAATTACGTCAATTGGTTTGCTGAATATACTGGAGATTTATATAGTCTGTCCATGCCACAAAAGGGTGTTCAGCTCCCTCCAACCAGCGGCACCACTCTCTAAGCGCCAACTTGACCACTAATATCTCTCGGTCACCAATTCTGTAATTCCATTCTGTGGCGGACAAAGACCGGGAGAAGTATACGCATAGGTGTAGCTTATCTCAACGAGGGCGCTGGGACAAAATAGCACCCACACCAACCTCCGAAGCATCCACCTCCACCACCAATGGGAGGGAAGGATCAGGCCAAACCAGAATGGGCTCTGAACTAAAACGTTTCTTTAATTCCTGAAAGAGAGCATCAGCTGCTGGAGACCAAAAAAGGCTGAGGAGGTAATCTTCTTGGTGAGCGCAATAATGGGGGCAGCAACCGTGCAAAAATCACGGATAAACCTCCTATAAAAATTAGCATAGCCCAAGAAGCATTGGACTTCCCTAACACTTTAAGGGGCAGGCTAATTCCTGACCACAGCCACCCTGTCCGGGTCCATGCGGACCGACCCCTTGGAAACAATAAAGCCAAGGAATGAGACAGTTTGGGCGTGGAAAACACATTTCTCGGCCTTGACAAAAAATTTGGCATAAAGGAGGGCCTCAAGCACATGTCTGAATTGTTGTTTATGCTCTGATAGTGTTGAAGAAAAAATCAAAATGTCGTCAAGATAAACAAAGACGAATTTCTCCAATATCTCTCAGAGGACGTCATTAACAAGTGCCTGAAACACCGAGGGGGCATTAACCAATCCAAACGGCAAGAACAAATATTGGTGGTACTCGTCATGAGTGTTAATTGCCATTTTCCATACGTCCCCTTCCAGAATGCAAACCAAGTTATAAGCATTACGAAGATCTAACTTAGTAAAAAATGACGCCTCCTGCAGACGTTCAATGGCGGAATTCATTAACGGAAAGGGGTATCGGTTTTTAATGGTGATCTTATTCAAACCCCTATAATCAATACAGGGTCTCAGACCACCATCTTTTTTCCCACAAAAAAAACCCCCGCTCTGGCAAGAGACATGGACGGCTGAATAAAACCAATAGTGAGAGCTTTCTAAATATATTCTCGCATGGCCTTATGCTCAGGCCCTGACAGCGAGTATAGCGAATCCCTAGGAGGAGTAGTACCAGGGTAGAGGTTGATCTAGCAATCGTATCGACAATGGGGAGGTAACGTTGATGCTCGTTGTTCACTAAGAACTTTGGTGAGATCAGCATAATCATTAGGAACATTAGACGGCAAACTAAGTTCAGGTGGCCCCAAATTCCTCGCCCTGCTCAGAATCTACTGTATCGGTGACTGCTTCAGAATTGAAAAAATCCTCTAAAAGGTAATCATCCTCTGGCTGACACTAATCAAATTGAGGATCCCATTCCAAACCCTCCTCTGCCCCTTTTTCTAGTCTAGGAGGGTATGGTGAGACAACCTCCTCACACTCACTCCAGGCATCAGCCTGCCCCATAGTTTGATGTCCGGGAAAACAAGTTTCATTCTCTGTACAAAGAGACATAGAATTGGTGCCCCAGTGGACGATAGGATTATTCTGTTCCCCCCAAATGATGCAAGGTCTATGTTCCCGTAACCAAGAATGCCCTAAAACAATGGGAAAAGCAGAGGAATTGATAATAAAAAAAACCGAACCTCCTCAGAATGGCCACCAAAGGAAATGAACATATTTAGCGGTTCAGAAACTTTGGTTATAATTCCCGTGCCAAGCGGGCGTCCATCCAAAGTTCTTACAGAGTGTGGCTGTGAAAGAGGAATGGTGGGAAAGGAGTGCCTCCTAGCCCACTCAACATCCATGAAACAATTTACAGCGCCCGAATCCACGAACGCTTTGATAATAACTCTCTCTCTCCCACAGTCAGTTCAACTGGGATTAGAGTTCGGAAGGGAAATTGGGTCTGCCCCTCTAGCACCCCCCAAACCACTAGAGGGGTTTCCTGTTTCCCTGAAGCTTTGGGCAAAGTGGACGGGTATGACCCGACTTATTACAATTAAAGCAGATTAATCTTCTGGGAGTAGTTTTATGAGTCCGACTCTCAAACGAACTATCAACTTGCATGGGCTCAACCGGAATAGAATTTTCAGTGGGGTAGAATAGGAGTCGGACACTCTCCACTGGCAACTTTGGCCCCATTGTCAGCGAGCGGCAATCTGTTGAGCTTCTCCCTGTTACGTTCGAGGATGTGATTGTCAATTCGCTTGGCAGTGCGAACCAAACAATCTAAAGTCCAACAGGGCTCCACTGTAGCGTCTTTAAAACGCGTCTTTTATCTTCTCAGTGAGAGCATGACTGAACACAGTCATAAGAGGAGCCTCCGGCCAGCCTGTCTCTGCAGCCAGAGAGTGAAATAAGATAGAGAACTCTCCAGCACTATGCCCTGTTTAAGGTGCATCAAACGCGAAGCCGCGTCCTGACCACAAACATCTTGATCAAGTACTGACACCATCTCCCTAACAAGAGCCTCTACAGAACTTACGACGGGTGAATTAGATCTGATAAGTGGGCCGACCAAAGTGAGTGCTGTGCCAGCCAACAGGAATAGTATAAATGCCACGCGAGAATCCTCATTAACAAATCGTGACTGCTGGCCTTAAAAAGTATCTCACATTGGGCAATGAAATCCTTAAATTTTCCGGCCTAGCCGCTATATCTTTGTGGTAATTGTAACTTCGGTTCTTGGGGAAGCTGTATGGGTGATGCTTGTGCAGCTTTTTGTGAAACTGGTGTAGACAAGGATCTAACACTCTCGGTCAAGCTTAAAGGGTTTCTGAAGCGAATTCTCCTGAAGGTGGAGTCTCTCAGCTAAACCAGCGTGTTGATTGCCTAGGCTGGAAAGCCCTTTGCCGAAACCAGACAGCATATCTTGCTGGATAGTAACAGCCCTTCTAATCTCGGCCACCGCTGATGTCTCCTTGTTGGCTAGAGTGTACTGTGATGGCTGGTGTTTCAAGACGCCAAAAGCAGCGGCCGAAACGAAAGTCCAGCAAAATAAGAGAGACAAACTGACAAACAAGGAGAGAGAGAGACTCGCGCTTCCAACGGACAAAGATCTTAGTTCAGGTACAAAAGGAAGCAGAGTGAGTCGGACTGAAACAAAATAAAGGGAAAATCTCGGCTATCGAGATAAGGCACCAGACGGTACACAGAAAGAGAGAAATAATGACAGAAAGATTCCCTTGCTAACTAGCACTTTCCTCTTTGCAACTAAATCCTCAAACAAGCCTCTAGCTAGAGACCTTACCAGGTAAAGTACAAAGTTACACTGACACTCTAGCAAAGGCGGGGAGGCAGAACTTGGGTTTAAATAGAGTCCAGGCGCCACCCACAGTTAATCAGAGTGTGAATATAGTTCATATATAGTGTGAATATAGTTCATCAGAGTGTGAATGTGTGAGTGAGTGAATAATGTATCCATTGTGAAGCGTCTTTGAGTGCCCAGAAAGCAGAAAAGCGCTATATAAAATTGATGCAGTATTAATGCCAGCTGGCCAAAGAATTCGATTGTGGGCAAAACAATATTGTCCCGGACGAGAGAAAGAAAGAAAGCTCGCCAGCCTCCAAAAACCATGACAGCATCATTGCAGCCACAAACTTACATTTGCCAGCCATGTTCTTGCAAGTATGCCTACTTAGTAAAGTGAAATATTAAGTTAAAAAATGTGAAAGCATAATCTTGGTGGAAACATTCAAATGTAAAATGAAATGCAGAGGCTAGCGCATATGCTAACACCTACGCGAAAGCTTGGTGGAAACGGGCCCTTACGCCACATAAGAGCAGTGTGGAATAACTGATTTATTTTTTGCTGACAAATATAGATACAGTGCTGTGAAAAAGTATTTTCCCCTTTCCCAATTTCTTCAATTTTTATATATCTGCCACACTAAGTTTAGTATTACGAACTATTACGAACGCCTGGCTCAAGTTCATCTAGCGAGGCTTATGACTTTTCACGTTGACGCACACATCGGACTCAGCCCCAGACATTTTCAATGGGGGAAAGGTCAGGGCTCATTGCTGGCTAGGCATCCTATGGATATTGTGCCTCTGCAGGTGGTTATTGACTATTCTTGCACGGTGAGCACGGGCGTTGTCATCCTCAAAGAAAAAACGTCTCCCCTCAGGACGTGTATACGGGACAACATAGGGTGTCAGTATGTTGTCCCAAAAGCACTGGCCAGTGGCTATCAAAAACTGGGTGCTTGCTAGGTACTCACATCCAGTTGCCGGCTGTCTTGCGTGGGAGCAGTGGTCAATCTGTTAACAGTGAACCAGCTGCATGTAGTCCCATGCCAAAGGACAGGAGTAGGTTAATTAGCGTGCTAGCCAAGTGACATTATGGCTAGCTAGGGTAACACTATTTAATTTTCCTCAGGTTTTCCATTACTGCGCATTGCATAGGGAGACAAAATGGGGATTTACTGTAGGCAGTATTACTCTTGCCTCATCATCCTCTCTACTTCGTTTTTCCTCCCATTTTTTGTGTTTGTTCTTTGATGACCGCATCTTCAGGGAAGTAAATTTGATTGGTCATTATATTTCTCTTGAATCTCCACAAAAAAAGCAAGTGGAAGAATATTTATCACAATGAGGAGAAAACATTTTTTGGAGTTTGTAGACTTTTTATGTCCATCTCTGGCTATATTGATGGGTTGATGATAATTTCCTTGAGTAAATGATTAATTAATAATATTAATATTAATATATAAACTTTATTGCAGGCTCGGGCCAATAAAATAAAAAACAACATTTAAAAACATACAGACAGATTAAAAAGACACTAAATTCATGATAGTCTTAGCAGGCACTCAGACCAATGTTTCCACAAATGCGAGCAGGATCTAACCGAACTGCACTTGGGGTTACACAGCATCAGCATAATACAATTTTGTGACTGTACATAAACTAAAACATCAGGTTCCTGAAGAGAGCCTGTAAAGTGCTTAACCTTGAGTCACAGAAAAGCTTGCTGCTCCTGGGCTTCTGCAGTAATATCCTCAAACAGTCATAGTACGCCACCTGGAGTTTACGCAAAGTCTCCTTTTTATAGTTAACCCATGGGGGTGCTGTATACATAGGGGAGCAGTCGGCTCTGAACAAATTCACTTGAACATGATCAGAGCAGTAGTGGAATTTCCTGACTAACATGTTGGCTTGCACATACAACAAACGTCTCTGTCTGAGCATGTCGGCATCATCATCCATCTTGTCAGTGATGATGTGTCCCAGATATTTTGTACTGCTACGCACATAAAGGGTTTACCCTGACACGAAAAACATTGGAAAATTAAGCTTCTGGTCCTCCTTGGTCCTACAAATCAACACAATGCTTTTTTTTGGTATTTTTTGCTTCACATCAAACTGAACCCCGTATTCTGAGCATATATCAAGCAACTGTTGAAACCCAACACTACTGGGGGACATCACCGCCAAATCATCCGCATACATAAGATGATTTAGCAGTTCTCTATCCGGCACCCGTTCTTACACCCCCCAACTGCTTCGACAGGTCGTCCATGTATAGATTGAATAGGGGGACAGAAGCCCACCCCTGCCGTGCTCCATTGCCTACAGTGAATGGGTTGGAAAGGCTGTTTCCCCATTTCACTTGCATAACTCGTCTGGCACACCAGTACACCAGGGTGCAAATGATGCATCCAGGCACACCCCTGGACTTGAGTTTAGCAAAGAGCAAGTTGTGATTGACTCTGTCAAATGCCTTTGAGGCATCAATAAACCCAATAATCAGTGTAGAGCCCTGTCCTCTGCATGCCTCTACAGCTTCTTTCAAAGCATAGATACATAGGTCAGCGCTGTTCTTAGCCTTAAAACCAAATTGATGATTTGTGGTGTGAATAAACTTACTCAGTCTATCTGGTAGCATCTTTTCTAGCACCTTTGACAAAATGCTGGCTCGGGCGATGGGTCTGTAGTTGTCCCTACTCCCTACTTTACCCGCCTTATCCTCAATGACAGGCACTAATATGACTGTCAGCATGGTGTCTGGCAGTATACCATGTGTAATCAGCCCTGTGAAGCAGATAGACAGCAGCGCTGCAACTCTGGGGCTGGCTAACTTGAGATGCTCTGCGGTAACGTTATCCTTGCCACTCACTTTGTTATCTGCTTGTTGCCCTATAGCATGGTAAACCTCGTTGGGAGTATAATATACCACCTCCTCATCTAACTTGTCTACGCAATAGGGCTCACTTTTGATGCAGTTAAACAGGGCCGCATAGTGCTGCCTCCACAGCTCCGCTATATTGTCTGCACCAGAAACACCCTCAGTGTTACATGGCAGTACTGCTTTGGCCTTATTTGTAGCTTTTATCTCTCTCCAAAACTCAGTGACATGGTTCCCAAGCAGAGTCTCAGCCACAACACGAGCTCTTAAATCTTGCTCGTGCTTGTCAACAAAGCGCACTGCATATTTATATCTAGTGTTAGTTACCTCCTTATCCTCTAGGCCTGGCCGTTGTCTAGGTCTACCAGCAATAACCCAGTCCCTATGAGCCGCCTTAGCGCCTGCACAGTGGTCAGCTACATACTTGTTCCAACCAAATATGGTGTTAGGCTTAGTGTTCTTAGCCTTTCTAGGGTTAGTGTGTAGAGGTCTACTGGCCTCATGTATAGCGCTCACTACGCTATTGTACATTGCACAGAGGTGTTGACAGTGAGTGGCATCATCACAGTTAAAATTTGAACATAAAATAGCATCCATGGGGAGATGAACTTCCACGTAGAGAATATCTCCCACAATAATACAAGACATCCTCTCTAGACAGCTTAGCCCAATCTACTTTAGCCTCATAGGCACCATCATCTATTGAACTGTTGCAGTCAGGTAGGTTTTCAACATTTATCACCTTAGAAACAGGTAAGTGATCAGTGGTAGTCAACCCATAACAGAAATTCAACTTTCTCCAGACTGTACAGCTGTACAGATGTCATGATCTAGCCAAGATGTTGTGTGCCATGCCTCACTGATGTAAGTATAGCTGTCTACAGGCAGGAATTTCTTGCTGGAGAGAACCAGTTTACTGTCTCTACAGAGCTGTTGTAAGTGCTGACCAAAGAGAGCTTTGTCATCAGAGATGTCTGCATTTAAATCACCCATCACAAATATATTTGCATATGCATTTTCTTTAATATAAACACTTATAATTGTTAATCTGTTTAAATATTCATCTTCATTTTTGTGGCAATCATATGGGATATAAACATTCAAAATAATAAAAACATTCGCACCATGTATAACTTTAATTGCTATGCACCAGTCCACCTCCAACCTTACAATACTGATCAGTGGGTGATATTTCTTGCGCCACAAAATGGCCACACCACCGGGTATTCTGCCACGCACCATTCTGGTGCTTAAATCCATTGTGGACTCTCCTGCCCCATGAAAATCAATGTGGACAGAATTAAGTTTTTCAAGGTTCTGTTTAGCTAAAAGCATCTCTTGCAGGCAGAGAATGTCTGTGGTCTCCAATAGCTGGTCAACAACAACTTGATGCGCTCTGTCCCCAGCACTCTGTCCTAAGCGCAAGCCTCGTGAGTTATATGACTAACATCACTGTGGCTAGTACCAAAGTACTAGGCATCACGCACCCCAGCCTCCAGTACAGGCCCATTCATCACTGGCATTAGCCCGACTGTAGGCTTGGGTTTGCGCGCCTCATAAAATCGCTGCACAAAAGTGCCTTCGGGCCACAGCGTTGGGTTGTACATTTCATCCACTTCAGTGCACTCGGCAGTTATTTTAAATGAACTAAACTGGCTTCGAACAGTTTTTATCTTCTGGCAGGTTACATCACGGCCAAGTTTGTCTTTCATGGAGCTGGTCAATGTCTCAGAGTCTAAATCAGGTGAGAATTTTATTGCAAATACACTCACCAGCTTGGTCTTAATGACTTGAATGTCCCCACCAATACTGGTCCCAAAGATGCCGCCTGTTCTCTTTCCTCTGGAAGGATTCAGATGAGGTTTGGGCTTCATTGCAGCATTTTTGGGGACCCGTTTCGAACGGTTGTTGCTCCTCTTGAGCACCTGGGTCCAGGGTGGAGTATCTACCACGTCGCTCCACTTCCCATGGGAGTCTCCCTTAGCAGCGCTGGTTGCCCCGTCTAGGCCCGAGGCTGAACTCCCCCCCCTCGAGTCTTGCCCGCTGGCCTGGACCTCCGCGCCAACCCGGGTCTTCTCACACGCTTGGGGAGCGGACTCTTTCCACCTCGCCCAGGGGTCGCTGACTTGTGCAATGGGTCCTCTCTACCGAACTGCTCTAGGCTGCTCAATAGCACCTAATCGTTGGTTTATCTGACGTGACAATCCGCAGATCATTACAGGCATTTGTCTGCAGAGACACGGCCTGCTTCATGGTGGTCATGTCTGCACTTAGTTGTTCAATCTTCCCGAGCAAACAGGAAACGTCAAGGCTATTGAAAGTCACCGGTGGCAGTTTGTCAAGATGGTGAGACACAAACCGGGGAACATCTTCACCAGCCTCATTAAGTAGTCTGAGGCAACTTTGGACGTTTTTCCCATCTTTTTGCGGACCCGTATGAGCCACATGCTTGCAAGTAGTGCCTTGGTACAGTTCAAAAAGCAGCTTGGTGTTTCATGAGTCGAAACAGTTGATTCATGGTAAAAACATGATTATTTTATGATTTGATCATGCACAATTAGCTGAGCCACGTGGAAAGCCGCTTGGAGAGCTTGGGGAGCCACTTGGACAGCTATCATATTTGACTCATAGACTGTTGGTCATTTTGAATTATCATGCTCCGATGTAGCACACTTGTGGTCAAGGAATTTATGATCCCGAGAATGTACTGTATTGTGATACCGCCCAGCCATTTTTTGATTCTCAGTATTTTTATTATAATATTTTATTTTTATTAATATTTTTTTTTTAGTATTATTTCTTTTTTTACAATTTCAATGCTGAATTTTCATTAAGATTTTTGTGTTTGGGGGCCTTATTGTGTTCTAAAATTGTAAAATATAAACTGAAATGAGAAGGTATTCTAAATGCTACAAGTGTCTTGTTTCGTTTCAGCTATTTTCTTTCTTTCTCTTTGAAACTCAAATTTTGAATCATAAAGCCTTAAATAGGGTAATATGTAAATTGGTAGATTTGGTTTCTGCGCAAAGGGGCTAATAGCTAGCTGCTGAATCATTCTTAAACATTTAGAGACTGTTCTGTCACTAGTAGACTGGAGAGTTCAACAGAGTAGCTGTCCATTGACACGCTGGGCCAGTGGCTCATTTCAGGGAATCCTTGCCCAGATTAGCCTGTTTTTCAGAGGAATGACAGGACACAAATGGCATAGAAATCATGGAGTTAGTTTTTTTTTTTTGCTTTAAAGGTTATAGCTTAACCTCCCTTTTTTGTATTTTTATTATACATATATATATATATATATATATATATATATATATATATATATATATATATATATATACCTTTTTTTTTAAAGATTTTTATAACTTGGACAAAAAAAAAAACAGCATGACATGGGACCTTTAAATATTTGGGGGCAAAATAGTTACATACTTTAGTGATTCCTCATCAAAATTTTAAGTGTCTGCTTGGCAAATTTTGGGAATTTGGATATAAAATTTATTAAGGTATCTCTGCCCATAAATACCCTATTGGACTACAATATTTTCAATCAGTGTACCTTTGAAGATGGGCTCACTTCATGAAATTTACTATACTGATAATCCCACAACTTAGTTGATCTCGCTGGCCACTTCATGTTTTGTAATTTCCTGTAAGTAAGTTCCTATAGAGTTTGGATTTATCTTTTGATATATATCTTGCTGTAACAGAAAGTTCATTCCTTTCAATGTGAAAATCACTGTTGATTCCAAACTTTTGTGCAGTAGTGTGCACCTAGTGCCACAAAACCCCATAGGATCAGAATGTACAATAATGATCTTTTCATAGAATTGTTTCTATACAGAAACACTCTTGCAGATGGTTGCTACATGGCAACCATCACTGCAGCACTACAGGCCGTTTGGGTCCATCTCATTGACCAAGATGGCAAAGGGGGAGATGGAACATATGACCCCTCGACAAGCCTTTCCAGATTGTCAACATCTAATACTATCTAATAATATTTTCCAGGATTTCCCAAATACCCACATAGTGGATATTATGTCACTTAAGGTATATTTGGATCGTTTCCAAATAACCAACACATGGGTTTCTGACAAATCTTCTCTGGTTTTCCAAAAGCCCATCAGATCAGCGCAGTCTTCGTGCAACCCCCACCCTCAACAGATGACCAGTTTAAATCTGGATCTGCAGTCTTAACTACAGCTTGATAAAGAAGCTAATGCCCCAAACAATGGGGACAGACTGTAATCCTTCTCTCGCAAAATGTCCATTAACATTAGGCATTAAGCAACGTTTTCAAAAAAAAAAGGGGGGGGGGGGGCTTTTGGCTGGTGGCAGCCTGCTGCTGGAACACATGGAGCCACAAGCACAACTCTGTTAAGTGCAGAGTCAAAGTTGAGAGCATCTGTGAGAGGGCAGCAGTGATCTCCTCTCTTCAGACATTCCCTTCGCAACCCACGGTGCAGGAATTATTCAGTTGGCATATTTCATTCCTCCCCCTCCCGCCATTCCCCACCTCACCCCATTTCAGCAATTTCTTAAATCCCCTTTGGGGTGGGAGCAGTAGCCGGTGACGGGATGCTCCCCGGGCATGTCTGCACGACTGTGACACTAAGCCCATTATGTTTCCATTATGTCCCTCAATTTTCTCCATGCTTTTCGCTCTTGACACTGGCCAGGCTCAAACCCCGGACCACATCTCTCAACCTTCTTTACTTAACGTTTATACATTTTTACAAGTGGCCTGACTGTCTGTGGCTCATAACACCATTAGAGACAGATGGCTGCGGTGTGTAACAGGGATGAGTGGGTGCACTTTCCTTTCCTCCCTGCCTTGCCGGGTAAAAGCAATGGCATGCCATTGTATCGGATAGTGCTTAATGCAATCCTTTACTGTCCATCGCAGTATTGCTGGGAATTCAACTGTGAGCTAAAAAAAAAAGAAAACATGCCGTTGAAATTAATCCCTCTAATATCTCCATGAGGTCTCTGGCACAAGCTTCAACTGCAAAGTCCAGCATTTAATGCATAATAAACAAGCATTTCAGTCTGCTGACACTTATATCTAAAGTGTTTACCCAAACGCTGGAATGCAGTGTTTACAGCTTGCCATGCACAGTCTTGATTTGCATAACTGCCATCAGCGAAATGCAGTGAAATGCAATCTGGCCAGGACATTTAAACACAAAATCTCTGATGATACTGATAATGGCGAGTATAATAACAAACCCTCAGTGTTAAAGGTATGCATCCACAAGGTGAAGGGAGTGATTCCGGAAGGCAAAGTGGTCAAAGCTTTTAATGACACGGTTTTAAAATGAAATGTGAGAGCAGTCATTGAGCAGAATATTCCGCAAGAATTTCGCAGGGAAGTCGAGGCAGAATAGGCGTTGGTTTTGATTGAATGAACTCTGCAGCCAACCGTTATCATGTCAGACAAAGCATCTCACACATAAATAATTGCTGCAGAAATACTTATGTGGAAGTTTGATTGAACTAAGATTTCACTTCAAGTCCATTTATACACTAATGTGTTCCCTCTGGCAGGAGGCTAGCGCAGTTGTTTCCTTGAGGAAGTTTGTAATAAAAGCTTCCGATCAATGAAAATTGCCATTTGTGCTTGTGTTTGTCATCTTTGCAAAAGCAACAGTGCGGGAATTTACCAGATTTATTCGTATACTAGAGCTGTAAGTGGTGTGTAAATTATCCTAACTGTCTTTGTCGCTGTTTATCTTTGTAAGGCAGCTCTATTAAAGGCTATCCATTAATGGCCTTGGCTTCTCCAATCAATGGCGGAAAGGCATGGACGTGTTTTGTGCCATTTACCCCCACAATCATGCACGTTATTCTAAAATGATGCAGTTTTATCCAAGACCAATTACGCTTAAAATAACTATCACAGATAAAATTCAGCAAATCAGCATTCTTGAACACCAAACTTTTGTCCCCCCTACTCTGATTATAGAAAAATTAGATTCCTCAGATAAATTTAATTCTGGGTTTAACGCGAATTATCTTGTGTATTTATTTACATCCAACTCATACTGCCGAACCTGAAAAATAGGAATGGTGAAGACCATGTGGCTCTGACCAGAGGCGATTTTGTGCCCCGTTACATATGTCGAG
This sequence comes from Gymnothorax reevesii, assembly GCA_029721435.1. NCBI lineage: Eukaryota > Metazoa > Chordata > Actinopteri > Anguilliformes > Muraenidae > Gymnothorax > Gymnothorax reevesii. Next base: position 92,962,338 of record CM056575.1, read on the forward strand.
ATAAATTTTGGGGTTTGATTCACTGTTTGATACACTCTCTGTACTGCCATTCAAAACTGTGTATGCTTGTATGTGTATGCTTAAAAAAAAACCATGCAATTATATACAGTATTTAATAATTATAAGTCAATTTGTCTTTTGCTGGTCTTCTTTGATAGTGTAATAAGAATTGAAGCACTGATTGCTAAAACCCCACAAGTCAAGTCAAGTCAAGTCAAGTCCAGTGTGACTTATGGGGTTTTAGTAATAGGTGCTTCAATTCCATCCTGCCCGCTCTGTTTGAACTGAAAAATGTATCCCATGTAAAGTGGTACTTTCACTCTGTCATGTCCACAAAGCATATTTATCTATGTTTCACAAAGCAGTTTACAATTAGTCACCAGTCAAGGGATAAAAGGAAGATTTGCTTGTTTAAAACCACAATCTGGGGTGGTATTTATAAGCGAAGGGATCATCTGTGGCGACAGCTGAGCAGATGTGCTACTTTTGGTGTGCTATTTCTTTTGATGTCATGTTTATGTTTCCCTCATGTGCACTGTAGAAGAAATGTAATGGCAAAGAATGCCTCTTCCCATTTTAATCAACAGTATTTTGAATAAGTGTGTGGACGTTTCTACAATCATCTTAGATTGCATAGGGGTATTTGTTGTAACAGAAAGGAGAGTTTCTGAAAACGGTCCCAATGACTGCCAAGAGGGACACCAGACAGACAGGCACCCACTGTAACCCAAAGACTGTTCAGCTTTATTGGCTCGTATAGATTTTTGCTGTACACGTCATGCCATCGCACAGAAGGCATATACGAATAGATTCAGTGCTTTTTTCATCATCTCCAAAGACACATAGCAATAAATAGTGTTCATGAAACAAGACTCTCAACACCGTTGGAAACTGTACAAAATTTACAACAATTAAGACTCCAAAGTTCTGAGGCTTCGATGTTTGAACAGAAAGTGTGTTAAATATACTGTGTCTAACATGATTTAATCTATGCGCTGTATGTGTTTTTGTTAGTATTTGCATGTACCTGCGTGTGTGTGCATATGTGCAACTTGTATAGTGGAATTTGGATTAAGTGTATATATGATATTATCTGTGTGTGTGTAAAAAAGTGTGTGTGTGTGTGTGATGGTTTAGTGTCTTTTTCTGACTTATTTAGAATTTTTTTAGCTGGCTTACTGTTCTGTTTCTGGAAGCCCCAGCTGCATTACAGTCTGTCATTTGGCAAATGACTCTAAAAGAAATTCAAACTAACAAAAATACTCTGAGCTCTTAATCTGGTTTTGTGTTCATTGACATTCCGCAAACTTAGTGTAATTTATGCACGTGCTGAATTTCAAGTTGTCCTTCAAACAGTAATTGACCTGACATCTTTTTTGAAACAATGCAGCTATTTTGTGTACACTGGAGGTGAGTTCTGACACATGATCGTAGGCATTGAAATAATATCTGATGAACAAAAATAGCAACAAAATGTGAGCACTGCTAACAAACGTGGCTTACAACTGATCAGGCAGGTCAGAAGACACTGGCTATTACATCAGAACACACCATTTAACGTGACATTAGAGCAGTTAGCTGCTTTAGCAGAATCTCTGCAAAATTCTTTTTTTGTGGGAATTCATCAGTTAGTTTTATGAAATAATACACTTTACAGTTTAAAAAGCCATCTGTGAGCAGCCAAAGTGTCACACTTTGTAAAAAAATTTCTGGAAAATTATTCCTTTCTGTACAGTCATTATTGGGATATGGCCAGTTTTCATGGTTGTTCTTGATTTCCAGTGTTGAAAGAATGTGCATGCCTTAGTGACTGTCATATTATTTTCTTACTCTGTTATGCTCACATTAAAATCCTCAACTAGTTTAAGATTGCTAATGAGATACTTGGCAGTCGTAATATTTAATCCCATGATAGGTTGCACTGAATCTCTGGATAACTCAGTGTGCAAAAGCTGCTTTTCAAGATCATTACTGCAAGTAAGGAATCTGCTCTCAAAAAACCCAAACACCCACACAGGGCTCACAGACCCACATTGTTCGCTGGGGCTGTCAAGAAAACCCATGGATAAAGCCTTTATGCTCCTCTCAATTGAGTCCACTCTCTGTTCTACTGTAGGGAGGACACTGGGAATTGCGCAGTATATCGGCAAACATACTTGAAGTGATTTGAAGGACCTTTCATCACTTTCAGAACAGATAGCACTGATACACCATATGAACGATAAAACTTGAATTTGAGCTGATTTTTTTTTTTCACAGGTCTGCCAACCAAGAGACCTTAGCAGTTCAAATCTTGTGCAGGGCAGCCACAACGGTCCCCCTTGTTCAAAATTAGACCCGTTTTCTCAATTTAAATAATTATCTTAAAAGCAAACACTTATACCCAGTCAGGCTACAAAAAAAGTTTTAGTGTCAGGTACTCTCGAGGTGTCCATCTCTGTTACCCCTCATTTCCAGTAGTCAATGTTAGGAAATTTCTAATACTGTATATCACAGCAGATATACTAAGGATCTGATTCAAGCCACCTCATCTCCTGAGATTTTTTAAATCTCCTTGCTACCATTGAAACTGTGGGACTAGAAGTTACAGAGATTACTAGATTATTGATAGTAATAGATGTATTGCGGATAGTTGAATGCTTCTTACGCGTGTCATTTATTTAAGGACAAATTGCAAATAATGGGAATGAATCGCCCCCAGGTCATCCGTGTTGATAATTTTAGGATTGTTTGTGAGTGAAAATATCTGAAATATGTTTTTATAATGATACATTTGAGCTTCTGCTGTCTGCATTGTGCATTCATTTCTCTTCAGGTTTTACCGTCTATGTGCAGAAGAGATGAGTAAAGTGCAATGCCAATGAAAAGGCTGTGACATAAATTGGCAATTGTTTTCATTCAGTATCATGCAGAGGAGCTCTTTTTTTTCTGTGCAACTGTAATGGTGGTCCAAATAGCCCCGATTGAGCTTTTGTCTTGCCTCATGGCTGGAAGATAACCAGTCACCCTCATACAAATCCATGCTGCAACGGTATAAATACAGATTTAATAATGAGAAACAAAATCTTTAAATAATGATAAAATCATTGACAAATCTGGCAACATTGCTTCGCTGTCCCCTGGCCAGATCAGTCTGTGTTTCTGACCTGCATTTTGTGACAACACTTCCTGGCCACCTGCAGCCTAACTTCCCCCATTCGCAGTCGTGACTGGAGCAGTGGGCTTTTACGGTTTGTTTTCAGGGGGCAGGGGTGCTGAAGAATGGTCTCTGCTCCATGCCCTCCTCTCTCCCTTTGCGGAAAAAAAAACATCAGTTCTGGTCAAATAGAAATGTGAAAAGCTCACTTTGTCTGTTTTTCTTTCCGTCTGTCAACTATGTGCACAGTGGGAGCACCGCTTGGAAGCCTCAGAACTGGGAGTGGTCCATCTCGTCCAGCCAGGAGGCAGGGCTCGTGGGGAAGTCTGGGTACCCCGTGCTGCTCCCGGTGGAGAGATCAGAGGTGGGTCCAGCTGCCATGGCCCTCAGAGCCTGGCCCACACTGCCTTGCCCGCCTTGCGCCATGATACTGTCCATGGTGAATCCCAGGTTGTTGAGCAATGGGGTGTGCCCAGGCAGGGAGGTGATGGAGGAGGGAGACTGGGGCAGGCCGTAGGGACTGCCCGCCCGTAAGTCATGGTAAGGCTGGCCAGCAGCATCCAGAGAGAAGCCTCCATTCAGCAGGTTCCCATTACCAACGTCACCAACGCTGCCGTACAGGCCATTAGAGTGGCCCAGGTCTGACAGTATCTGGTCCTCTGTGTGAAGAGAGAAGAGATAAATGTCAGTTTCACAACACATGACTGTTGCCCTACTGCGTTCTATGCAGGGGTTCAGCAAACATACAGTCTCACTGTCTTTTTCATTTAACATAGAAAATTATGGTTCTTCGACGCCAATAATGCTAACCAAAAATATGTGATTTTTGCAATTTATGTCAATTATTGTCAGTTTGCAGATTTTCCACAAACTGAGGCAGCATGTTTGAAGAAAGCTTAATGACATGCACAGGTCTGTGGTATCAGATGCTCCATATTGGGGTTCAGTGTGGCACAAGCCAAGAAGGTGCGGTTATATAGACCCTCAAATGCAGTTTCGGTTCCAACAGTGCTCCCGGTCATTGAGTGTATGCAATGACCTTTGTGTGTCTGATAAAAATGGCAAAAAGTCTCAGATCTAATGAGTCTTTCAAACGTGCTGGTGAACACCAAATAATCATAGATATTTATGACCTCAATTCCAATGAAGTTGGGATGCTGCGTAAATTGTAAATAAAAACAGAGTGCAATGATTTGTAAATCTCATAAACCCACATGTTATTCACAATAGAACTTAGACAACATAACAGATGTTGAAAGTGAGACATTTTACCATTTCATGAAAAATATCAGCTGATTTTGAATTGGATGGCAGCAACATCTCAAGAAAGTTGGGACAGGGGCAAAAAAAATGCTGGAAAAGCTAGTGGGACTAATAAAAAATAGCTGGAGGAGCATTTTACAACTAATTAGGTTAATTGAAAACAGTCAGTAACATGACTGGGCATAAAAAGCATTTTAGAGAGGCAGAGTCTCTCAGGAGTAAAGATGGGCAGAGATTCACCAATCTGCAACAACCTGCATCTAACAATTGTGGAACAGAAAAATGTTCCTCAATGTAAAATTGCAAAGACTTTGAATCTATAGCTTATAATGTCATCAAAAGATTCAGAGAATCTGGAGAAATCTGTGCGCAAGGGTCAAGGCTGAAGGTCAATATTGGATGCTCATGACCCTCGGGTCCTCAGGCAGCACTGCATTAAAAACAGGCATGATTCTGCACTGGAATACACTGCTTGGGCTCAGGAACACTTCTAGAAATCATTGTCTATAAGCACAGTTTGCCATACAATCTACAAATGCAAGCTAAAGCTGTATCATGCAAAGAAGAAGCCACATGTGAACACGATCCAGAGACGCCGCCATCTTCTCTGGGCTAAAGTTCATTTAAAATTGACTGAGGGAGAATGGGAAACTGTTCTGTGGACTGATGAATCAAAATTTGAAATTCTTTTTTGGAAACCACGGACACCATGTTGTGTGGTCTCAAGAGGAGAGGGACCATCCAGCCTGTTATCAGCATACGGTTCAAAAGCCTACATCTCTGATGGTATTGGGTGCCTATGGCATGGGGAGCTCACAAATCTGGAAAGGCAAAATCAATGCTGAAAAGTATATAAAGGTTTTACAACAACATGTGCTCCCATCCAGACATCTCTTTCAGGGAAGGCCTTCATTAAAACAATGCCAGACCTCATATTGCATCCATCACAACAGGATGACTTTGCAGTAGAAGAGTCTGAGTGCTGAACTAACCTACCTGCAGTCTAGACCTCTCACTAATAGAAACCTTTTGGTGCATCATAACATGAAAAATCTAACAAAGAAGACCTAAGACTATTGTGCAGCTGGGATCTGACAAGAGTGGGACAACATTCCTCTCCCAAAACTTAAGCCATTGGTCTCCTCAGTTGCCAGGCATTTACAGACTGTTGTAGAAAGAGAATGGGATACTAAACAATGGTAAATATAGCCCTATTGCAACTTTTTTTGAGATGCGTTGCTGCTATCAAATGAGCAAATAGTTTTCATGAAATGGTAAAATGTCTCACTTTCAACATCTGATATATTGTTTATGTTCTATTGTAAATAAAATGTCACTTTATGAGATTTCTGTTTTTATTTACATTTTATGCAGCATCCCAACTTTTTTGGAATTGGGGTTGTATAAAACATAAGGCTTAAGCCGTCTGTCGTTCTAATAAAGGGTCTATGAGCGGGAAGCCCAGGAGAAGGACCGGAGGAGCAGGAGGAGGTGTTCAGGCACAGACCTCTGAAGCTCAGCTCGCTGTCACTCAGGCCTCCATCCTCTGCTGAGCTCTCCTTCTCCACCTTGTTTCCCCCTCGGCTTCGCTTCACAGACTTGTAGAACTGGCCCCAGCGGTGCCGCCCCGCGTCCTTCTTCAGCCGTTTCTCCTTGGCGCGCCTGTTCTGGAACCACACCTGACATCATTGGTAGATGAGGAGCAGAGTTAACACACAAATTTACTCAGATGGCATCACTTTATTTATTGTTGTTCAGAGGTGCTCAGTGGATTTGTCTCTAGACTGGATCTACAGCCTGGTTAATATCACAATGCCCACAGCCTACATCTACTGCTAAAATGTGTGTGGAGTCCATGTAAAGACCTGAATGGGACAGTATACATGCTGATCTCCCGTGGCATCCCATTGTCCAGGGAGTGTGGGACATACCTGAACCACCCTCATGTCCAGGCCTGTCTCGGAGGAGAGTTGCTCGCGGACGTGCCGGGCAGGCTTGGGCGAGTTCTTGTACGCACTTTTCAGGGTCTCCAGCTGTTTGGCTGTGATGGTGGTTCGGGGTCGCTTGGCACCTGCCTCAGAATCATCTATTAAAATTAAAGACAAGATTTTAAAATCTTACTTTATGAACAAATTTGTGTTTCGGTGAGGAAATTAATAATTTTATGAACATTTATTGAAACATAGTTTTAGAAATTATTAATTATTTTGGTAATATGCAAATCAAGACAAATACAATTCAGTGAGGGTGGACTAGAGCCATGTCAGTGCTGTGTATGATGTGTGGGAAAGGGAGTCTGGGTAATAATGTACAACACAGTGAAGAGCAGAGGAGTGGCTGTACAGAGTGTGCTACAGACTCCTCTGCTCGGCTCAGACGGTGTCTCTCCAGCTACAGTGCATATAAATCTCTAAGGGGAATGCCAGCAGTATGGAGTTATCGAGACCCCACTAAAACTGTGCATTACACCACTTAACATAATCAATCAAAGGGGCATGGAATTCTCCATAAATACAAAGCTAGGGCTTTCAGCATCAAATCCATAAAAGGTCACATCAGCTCATGATTTAACGATCAAGATGCTGAGACCCCTTTAGGATATTTTTTATTATAATTTTGTTTCTTCACCATTCCCCAGTCTCCTGTAGTCCATCGATGTCTCTATTATTTTAAATAATGGGAAGTGTGCCTTTCCAGCTGATGAGCCCAAGATTTAACTGCTTTTGAATTGGCTCTGGATTTACGCTGTGTCTCTTCCCGCATGCTGCTTGGCAGTATCCCTCAGCAGAGAGAGGGGCGGGGCTGCCTGCAGTCTCAATGCCAAGGACATAACGCAGAGACACCCACCAGGGCGGGACCACCCTATGATTTTACGTGCGGTTCTGTTTGACTGGGACACCTGACTGCATTGCTCCTTTAGAAACCCAGCAGCAAAAGGCCCCCACAGTCCTGCGAAAAAGTATTTGCCCCTTCCCAATTTCTTCTATTTTTCCATATTTATCACATATACCGTAAATATTTCAGATCATCAAACTAAGGCGAATATCAGACAAAGATAACCCGAAGAAACACAAAATGTGGTTTTCAAATGATGATGTTATTTATCGAATGAAAGATGGCAGCCCTGACTTAAATGATATACTTAAATGAAATACAATGGAACAATGATAATCCTTCCCAGGAGTTGCTGGCCTCCCACAACTGTTCCAGTAATGACTTATTCAGATTACAGAGGAACCCAGACTAACATCTAAAGACCTGCAGGCATCACTGAATTCCTACCATTTTTAATTTAATGTAATATGTGCAGTAGAGGGTCAAATGCCCAAAATCTTCCTGATTTGTCTTTGGGGAGCATTTTCTCAATGTAATGGATTATAAGCATATGCATCTGTTGGCAAATTAATGAGCCGCAATCGATCTTTGCTCTTGTGGGACTAAGTCTTTTCAGAGGCTCTTTCTATTCTATAACACAGTCGGTGGCGGCTGGTGAACTGGCGATAGGGGAAGCTCAAACCCATCGCTTAAAAATTCTGATTGGTCATGACCTATTTTCAATCATGCAATTAAATTACCATAACAAAAGCTTAGAAAACTCTCAACATGACCAGGTGTGGTCAGTTTTCATTAATAACGCACACCTGTCAACTCTCATGCTTTCCCTGTGAGTTTTAAAGATATGCTTACGTTTCCCTGCTGTAGTAGCAGTTATTCAATCAACGCTTGTGTAAGAGATTCTCACACAGAATCAAAGTCCTTATGCATGGAGGATTATCAGTTTCACCTGGGTTATGACTCTGGACTTCTCACGCTTTTCTTTACTCAGGGGTTGGAAGCAATGCATGTGATTCATGGTCGTTATAATTGTTTAGATGAAATAAGATCATTGGAAGCAAAGGAATTGCATAAAGACGTTTCAAATAATCTTATTTCATTTAAACTATTTTAAAGGTAACACATGCATTGCTTCCAACCCCTGAGTAAAGAAAAGCATGAGAAGTCCGGAGTCATAACGCATGTGAAACTAATAAACCCCCATGCATAAGGACTTCAATTCCATGTGAGAATCTCTTACACATGCATTGATTGAATAATTGCTGACTACAGCAGGGGAACGTAAATATACCACTAAAACTCACAGGGAATGCGTGAGAGTTGACAGGTGTACATTATTAATGAAAACATACATGTGTTGATTGAATAATTGCTGACATGTTAGTTTTGAATAACGTATACCTTCAATAAATGAAATGATCATTTACAAGCTGCATTTTCTGTTCACTCATTTGCCTTTTCTTATATTAGAAAATTATTTGCTTGATCTTGTGCATTTAAATATGAAAATTAACCAAAAATAGACGTTATTGAGAAGGGGACAAATACTTTTTCACAGCTCTGTATTTTTCTCAAGAGTTCATTGTTGGTGAAATGGTTGAGTCTGGGAGCGATGATATTTTTCGAAATCTACGATAGAAGGTTCCATGAAGGACAAAAAAAGCATTTCTGTGGGAAACAACCAAAGACCCCTTTTTCTGAGTGTGTGTAAGGCCCTTTTTTCAATGTCGGAGTGCTCCCCCATGGCTCACTAAGGAGGAGCTTTTTGGAATTGTGTGTGTTGTGTAAAAAACTAACATTTCAGACGACACAATTTCTATAAATTTTTTATACAGAAGTTTATAGAAAGTTGAGACGAATTAACTGCGAGAGATGATAGATGAGCACGCCATACTGGGAGAAAATGGATGCCTCACCATTCTGTTTGGCAGTCTCATAGTCTTCCTTACACACCAGTCTGCCATCTTCCATGAGGTAGAACTCGTCTCCTGTGGCCAGCTGCCGGCTGCACATCACACATGCGAAACAGTGCAGGTGATACACGAAGTCCTGCGCTTTCCGTACCACCTGCGTTGGGGGTATTCCCTGTTGGCACGATGCACACTTCGTTCCGAAACGTCTGGGAACAGAGATTCACACAGCATGAATTAAAACTAAAACTCTGTTCCAAAAACCTCATAACATCCATGTTTATTTTACATCAGTAAGAGGGTTAAAAGGCAAAAATCACAACCTAACAAAACTGGCTCTCAGCACTGCCATAGCATTTCCAACCACTCTTGGGTAATAATTATAATATATTGTGGGGAGTATTAGTTGTATTGGGAAAACTGCAGATGAATGCATTCCATGTCTTGGCAGGCAGATCCTGAGCATGATTCATAGCTTGGATCAATGTAGTGGGGGGCCAGAAATACAGTTGTGCTCACACGGTAAACACACTAGAGAGAACCAATAAAATGGTGACTCAGGGAGGGCTGTAAATCACAGAATTTATAAAGACACATAAACCCTTTCTCTTCACCGAGGTAAAGTTTCTTTATTATTGCTGAGAAATCTTGGTTCCAAAATGAGCTCAAGCCTCAAATTTCTATGGTGGGTTGCAGAGGTTATTTATTTATTTATTTATCTATTCATTCATTTATTATTTTTTCTGTGTATCACATATTTATGTTACCTTGGACAGTTTTTAATCCTACTCTACCTGCCATGTCTTGTAGGAATCTACCACATGTCTATAGTTGACTGTTGCACGTTCAGATCATTCTGCATTCTACAACATCTTCACTGTGAGCAACATCTTTATTGTGTCTTCGGTGTGGCAGTTTACATTCCTCTTGAGTCTCTGTGTTACACTATCGAAGTTTTTAAATTCTCTTGTGTCTGTCACATCTCTATGGCACACAGTGGCAGTTTCAAATCCTGCTATGCCTGTCACATCTCCATGTTGTAACATTGCACTTTCTAATCACTTGGTGTATATACCACATTTCTATGGTGCCCCTGGCAGTTCTAAATCCTCCTGTGTCTGTCACATCTCTCATATATCTATGGTACCCTTGCCAATTGTAAATCCTCTTGCCATAGCCTGCCAGATCTCTATTGTACGCTGTGGTGAGTTTAAATGCTGTAGTGTCTGCCACATCCCTCTGGTACACTGTGATAGTTTTAACATTAAAATCCCCCTGTTGTCCCTTGGGCCACCTAATAACGTTAGCTTCCACTCTCTGCCTTGGGAGCTTTTTAGGTCTCATTGAAGCATTTGACATTAAAACCCTCTCAAACATGATTTAGTAAAAGCCAGTACTGATCAGTACTGATCCTGTTTTGGATAAAAGTCAAACCTAATTTTCTTCTTTAATGCCTCTGAAATTCAATCGAAAAAGGAATAGGAAGGAGAGAGAAAGAGGAAAGAGAAAAGGCAAATTTCTTGCTGTTTCCGTGCCCACCTCAGGTTTGTTATGATATTGTGCCATTCGTTATACAGAGCTACTTGACTGGGGCTGCCAAACTCAGTTCAGAGGGCACTAAATGTCGGGCTCTTTTCTTTCTCTTTGTGGCAGCAGTTCTGGCATAATAGCTTGTGACAGATACAGTCACCCCTCTGTAGCTCTCAGTACTGACTATAAGACAATGTTGCTGGTGAACCAGAAACAACTACAGCCTTCAGGTTTGATGAACTATCTCATAAAAAGTGATAAATCACAGATGATGATTGTGTAATTAGCTTTGGGGAAAAAAATCTTGAGGCAGGGTTTAAAACCAGCTCAGATATGGAATTGAATGGCTAGATACTTCATGGTACCAAAAAAAGCTGCTGCATCAAGAGAGCGCATTTAATACATGCTTTTCATTGAAAGAAAATAGTAATCAAACTTCTACAAAAGCCAAATAATCATAATCATCTTATGAAATATAATGATTACATCAGAAAGAAAATGAGAAATGGAGATGCTTCTCTCGTGTTCTATGATAAACTTGGTTGCAAAGTTTTTTTTTTTACACTTTACAGTCAAATTCAAGTAAATGAACAACCAGTGAATCAAGAAATAAATACAATAAATACATAAACATCAGCTTCTACACACAGGTCAGCAGTGTAGAGGGCCGAACGCTTTAAATCATGTTATGGTCTTGTTGTAATATCTGCGCAAATATATATTTGCGGGGGGCTTTGCACTGTGCATTGAAGGTCAAGGAGGCACACACTCACATTGCCTTGTCCCATAAGCAAACGCTGAGTGGCCTGCTTTCTTATGGAAGCATATTACTCCCCTACTGTTCCATAGGGAAGTCATAATTTTGAAATTTCACATCTCCAAATGTTAGTTAAAATATTCACATTAAAAAAGAAAATGTGAGTTGCAGACTAGACATTTCAACATCTTTTACTCAGGGTCAATTGCATCTTGACATGGTACCATCTTCTTAAAATATGCACCAAAACTTTCTGTCATGAAAACAAAATGTACCGAGAAAAAGTACGTACGTACCTTTTCCTGTGCTCATCAAATGAATAGAATTATTTATTTTGATCTTCACGTATTCAGTGTTCTAATGCAGTTTTTAAAAACATGAGAAGGGCATCGAGGGCCATGCAATCTATTGTAGTGGCCCAGAATGCACATAAACCAGTTTATGGCTTTAAGCAGACAACTTTCACAACTTTCAGAGTATACTGTATGTGTTCTCTATCACCTGCATACATATGATGAAGAGACGGCAAGCATCCTCTGAACATGCAATCGCACCGTCAATCTAGCTCTTTATTTTATGGTGCAGTCTTTGGACAATGTTTGGATACTCTTTATTTGAAAAGCAGTGCATAAGACTGACATGGCACCATCATAACCATGATGTGACATTTGTCATGAATTTTAAGGGATAATTTTGGAGGATTTTGACTGTTGTTAGAAAGGTTTTGGGAAGGATTAGGGTTGAAGACATTGACATGTTGTACTGTCTTGGCTAATGTCAAGCTGTCATAACAAAGATATTCAGAGCAGTGTCAATTTTGCATTCAAAAGGACGTAATTGACTGATTGACACTTTATAACAACAGTCTTAAACATTCATAAAGATTCCATCATGTTTATAACAAGTATTATGTCATGGCTATGATGGTCTCGTGTCATTCTTATGCACATTCCTTCAAATGAAGTTTCACGGAATGTTTTTCTTTTCATACTTTTGATTCAGAACTATGGCAATGGTTACTTATCAGTTTTGCTGACCTTCCTCAATATTTTTCCCTCTTTAAACATTATCCTATATTGCATTCATGTTTTTGTCCAGATCCAACACCTGCTGTATTTATTCCACGACTGCTTAGTTAATGAAATATTCAAAGACAACAACAATATTGTCCATTAATATTTTGACGAAAATTAATTGAGATTTGTGAAATTGCGAAAATTAAATTTCAACAACTCTCACAAGAATGGTATGTGCACAGGTAACGCGATTAATGTAATCTCATTTTTAGACTTCAGGCGAGGAGTGAAATATTTGCTATCGCGCCAAAATGCGGATAACAATTCGACCATAACTGATGCAGGCAAAATGAAACAATTTTTATTTCTAAAATCTGTGTCGATATCAACTGAGATAGCCTATGTTCAGCATAGTATTATTATCTGTTTTTTGTTTTATGTGGAAGAGAAACGTGGAATTTTGATCCGCACTCACTTGAAGAAATCATCTTTGCAGTACACATTGCCCGCCCGAGAGAAACACTTGTCCGCCAGCAGGGCCTGACAGTCGGCACACTTCAGACACTTGGAGTGCCAGTGTCGATCCAGGACCTTCAGGATGAACTTGTCCAGGATATGCTGACTGCAGCCGGCGCACTGGGGAATTTCTGTGGGGAGACGAAAAACTCATAGCGGACCTTTGTGTGAGCTGCTTTATGCGCGTAGCTCTAGAATACAAAATTGAACATAAATAAAAAATTGAATGACAGAAAACAACATATTCAAATTTGTTGCCATCGCAAATGTTGGCCAATGGTCTTCTGATATGGGTATGATCAAAAGAAGAATATCATAGTTTTAGCTCATAACTGTTGCAGTTAGCAGGCTAACTGACAACTAATCCAGAACACACCGAGCCAGTACACATTTGTGCTTTTTAAAGCAAATGCATGTGATAGCATGACAGTACAGCCCCCATATTGCGCACTGTGCACTTACATTCACTCTTATTTATTTAATATAAACTATATTACGTAGAGACAATTGTCTGCAAAAATTAATCGATATATATATATTGCAACAGTACAAAAATGCAGATGCCTTTCTCCAGTTCTCGTGAGAACATCAGGAAACTAGACAAGTTGTTTTGACAGTGAAGGCTTAACAATAACCTCCTTGTAACAAAGACATTATATCTGATATATTAAAGAAAGCATGGTTTAGGAATGCAATTACCAATTTAATTCTTGAAAATCAATGTAGCTCAGGAAAAGCTCATTAGATCTTTAATGCAAAACATTTTATTTAACATTTTTATCAAATTATCTGGCGATCGATATGATGTAGCCTATTTCGCAGAATACAGGTTGTTAGTTTTGCAGCACAAGTAACACATGATTTAAAGGTAAATAATTATTTGATTTGGCATGAGATACAAAATACTACTAAGAAAGCAGCCAGAAGATCAAACAACATTTGTAAATTTAGGCAAATGTTTTAAAGGAGGAATTAATTTTAGACTTCTATTTTTATTCAGCATTTTCTTCCCCTCCGCTAATGGTTATTTTACGTTGTCCTGTGCCAAATTTTACATTAAAGGTACTGTCTTCATATTACGTAATGGTTACATTGTACTCAATAATAATAAAAATAACAATAATAAGAAGAAGATTGTTATTATTATTATTATTATTGTCGTCATCATCGTCATCATCATAATCATCATCAGTTGTAGCTGATTGGAGTAGTGGTAGCAGTAGCAGTAATAGTAACTAACGCAATAGGAGTTGCACTGAGGCATAGGCTATATATCTGAGAACACAAAAGCACAAAATTTTGCTTACCCTGGAGTTTGAAGAACGTAAAACAACAGGTAGCCTACCTGTGCTTTAATAAAATTAGATACATAAAAATAGTTGGACAATAATACCTTAAAATAATCATACTTTTAATTGTTTGTAACTTTCGCAACTAATCCATTGCGATAAACGAATGCAGCCCGGTCTCTGTCAATTTTCAAGAACTAGAAAAAATTGCTTCTCTAGAAATGAAACCATAACAATAGCTATCAAAAAAATGTTACTACGTAGAACCATAGTCCACGACCACCTCTCCCTGTTTTCTAGTCTGAGCTTTCCTCGGTGCAGAACGAATGTTTGATTGGTTAACAGACTCTGGGAAGAAAAAGATCTATTCCCATGATAAGTAATCGATAGCTATGTATAACAGGCGAGGACGAGAAGAGATTGAAAATAGGGGGGTGAAAATTGCAATTGACCGATTGACCTTAAGAAAAAGTAACATTATTTCACTTGAATCACCACTGGGCACATTATAGCGGCTTATCTAATGGAGTGAAGAAACAGGAAGTTGGTAAAATATGTGGCTGGCAGGTGGGTGGATCCAGCTATTCCGGGAGACTCGCTGAGATGCAACACCCAATAGGTTGCTTAAATTGTGTTATACGATAGATTCTGCCTTACCGCGCAGTAAGTAGCTACTTCATGCTTATGCCCTATGCAAAGATACCAGGAACAAATGAAGAGTTTGCCTCCAAAACTCAATAAGCGCCAAAATGACAAAAAATAGGTAATACCATGGAGCGATAGCCCTGTGTTTCTTACACATGGTGCAAAAAAAAATAAAAAAAAAAATTCTATTAAATACAAAAGGCGCCAACACAGAAAAAGCTGATTTACTCAAAATGAGTAAAATGGATAGCATTTTGGAAACAAACTCTTCATATATTGGCCGCATTGTGATTTGCAGATTCCATATAATAAAGGTGAAAATTTTTGTATATGCAGTATTACATGTGTTTCGCCGTTGCATCCATGTGCTTATTCCTCTATTGTCATCGGTATACATTTCTAAAGAAAAAAATTAACCCATTTAACTCTTCTGTAGCGTTTTCCTTTTGATTTATCTCAACAAATATCATTTCAAATTGTATTATATGATCTTTAACACTAGACTTGTTTTAGTTTTAGCTGCAAATAAGTCCCCCTGCTGTTCATCCAGAAATTAAAGCTTGAAATCGCAGTTACTTGTTCTGATCTTCGTGCGGAAATGTAACAGCGAATGCCGAACATTTGATACTGAGGAGGGGGAGAAAAATTCGTGTTTTTATGTGTAAAAACAATGAATTCATATTTTTTTCCAATTTCAAACATGCAATGGAATTCATTCTGTGAAATCATTTTCTGACAGGCTACTCCTCGTTTCCATTGTGCTTCGAGCGATAATGAAGGATAATGAACCTTGCTTTTGTGGTGAACGCCGAAAATGCAGTAAGCTCTGAAGCATAATCAAAATGGCCACATAGACATTCTGCGGAAAATTAATCCAATCATTTTACAGAAGAGCCGACAGTGTGAATAATACACTGTCTTTTAAATGGTAAAGACCAAAGGAAAGTTTACTTCACGCGTGCAGCATATGTAAAAAAAAAAACAAATCACAAAAAAAAAAAAAAAAAAAAAAAAGACAGCGTCTCTCAACCCTCATCTTTGGGTTTACCAGCCGGACCAAATATATTCGCAATGTGGTAGCCTACTTAAAGCTTGCCTATAGCCAAACTAATCAAGCCTTTGAGAAGTTACATCAAGTGCGCTTGAGCCGGAGCAAATTAAATTGCTTACTTGTATCGGGCTGGCGGTCCCTGAGGTGCGGTTGGGAACCATTGACTTATAACACTATCAAGGAAGGACGTGGACTAAGTTCGGAGTTGCATGGTGGTAAGGAATGTTTAATGAAGCTTTGCACTTGAAAGGCTATTTGAAACGCCTACATAGAGACGTTTCCGGTGGTTTCGGTGCAGCAACTTATAATTAAAATAAATACGTTATGAATTTAAGGGGAATAGCCTATAAAAGCACATTTCATAAGACACATATGAAAGAAAACAAACTTGAAAGATAAACCATTTAGAGGGTGCTGAACGGATAGCGCCGAGGGAGATACTACTCGACCTGCAGGACTTCAAGTCAACGCCATGCTACTGTCTACATTACCTCTTGACGGCTGGGATTGTAAATCCACTGGACGAGCCTATAGGCTACCATTTTGTCAGTCATTTGTGCGACAGCCAAATTTTTGACACTGGCGCACAATATTGACACAACTATTCTTTTTCCACTGGTTTCTTCAGCCTAACTTTCAGGCCTCAAATATTTCACACAACGCAAAGTTCGCGCAAAATTCATCCAGCCTTGTTCATAAATTTCTCGAACTTCAATGGACGCGTGGATGAGGAAAAAAAAACTGACATTAACATTATGCTATTTTTTTTTTCAAAGGGTCGATCAGACCAGAGGTCGTTAATGCAATCATGCGCGAAATACAGCTTGACGCTCATAAATGAAACACACCAAAGAGCCGAAACATTAAAACCATTCACAGATACAGCGACAAATGTTGATTATCTCTAAATAACGGGAAATGTCAAAAACTGCCGACAGGTCTTTGACGGTAAGCGAACAGTCGGTTTTCGTATTTAACGTGTTGGGTGAGGGACAAACGGGAACTGAAAGAGTTTGACAAGGGCCAAATCGTTATGGCCTGACAAGTGGGCAATAGCATCTCTGAAGTGGCAAGACTTCTGAGGTGCTCCCTGTCTGCAGATCTGCGCACCTATTGACAGTGGTCCAAGGAGGGACAACCCATGAAGCAGTCACAGGGTTTTGGGTGCCTAAGGCTCATTGATGCATGAGGGGCTATGAGGGCTATACCATCTGGTCAAACAGACAGAAGGGCGACTGTGGTTCAAGTCCCTGAGAATTTCAGTAATTTTCACATATGGAATGTATCACAACACACAATGCATTGTACCATGCTGTGCACTTTTTAGCTTTCGGACCAGTCTAAGTGCCTGATGTAACCCCAGTCTGCCTCTAATAGCGCCCCCAATGGGCACCTGAGCGAACTGGACCTTGGAGCAGTTGATGAAGGTCACTTGGTCCAGTGAGTCCCATTTTCTTTTACATCATTAGCTTTGGCTGGATACCACCTGGAAAGAGTTGGCATCATGATGCGTTGTGGGAAGAAGGCAAGCTGGTTGGAGGGAGTAGGATACTCTGGGAAATGTTCTGCTGGGAAACCCAGAGTTTGTGAGTTGAGGTGCCATCAGTTTGATGGATCTATTTTGGCAGCACAAGGAGGACCTTCACTATATTAGGCAGGTGGTTTTAATCTTGTGGCTGATCAGTTTATATTTCATTTCCAATTTACGAATTTATTTCATAACTAATTGTATCACATTACATGACATAACAAGCAATTTAGAATGCAATAGTTAAAGAGAAATATGAGGCATGTGCGAAAGCTACATAATGAAGATTTCAAGTCTCATATTTAATAGACTGTGATATGACACTGTTTCTGGAAATGTGGGTTCAAACAAAACTAATATGAATATTGAGATGTTTGAAAGGCTACATGTTGTAATCATAATAATAATAATAATAATAATAACAACAATAATAATAATAATAACAACAACAATAACAATCATTATTATTATTATTATTATTATCATTATTGTTGTTATTATTATCATTTTTTTAAATAATTATTATTATTACTATTATTACAGGCTAGTAATATTGAGATACATGAGCTTAAGTATATGACTCAGTTCGAACATTGTATTAAGATCATTCAAAATGTTTAATCTCGTGTATTCCATCAAGGAGGGTTAAGCACAAAGCCAAGTGCCAAATTTTTATTCTCCTATAATTTACTAAATCAAGCAACATAAGATATATCCCGCAGCAGGAGTTATAAGGGCTGCATTTTGCCTTGGTAGATGTTAGACAATAGTGTTTATATGCGAAATTTTTTATTTTTTTATTATTGCTTTTTATGCGGACTTCCCTAATACCTTTGAGTTGAACGTATCCGTAACAGGAAACTGCATGGGCTTGATGTAAATACAGTGTCCCCCCTTTTGTGGCCACCGGCAGAATTAGGCTTTAACAAATGTATAAAATTTTGGAAAGGTTAAATGCTAATGCTGTAGGGGCCAATATTTCTAAACGTGGTCAAATATTTACTATACCGTTTTCCAGAATAAAAACATGCAAATAGAGAACATTACATGTTAATGCAATAAATTTATCCAAACTGTATATTCCATCAGCTCAGATATACATAATTAGGTCAGGAATTCATCCAATTCAAGCTCCATCTTGATTGCGAGATCAGATTATATAGGCCTAGTGGAGATTAACATGCTGGAGATAAAAAGCAGATGCGTAGATAATGGGTAATTCTGCACTTCGACGAGTATTTTGATTCCAGACATTTCTTACAAAATTATGTGTATTTTTTGTATGAAAACGCTGCTTAATACTATTTTTGACAGGGGCAGTAGACCTACACGTTTATATAATTGTCTAATTGTTATCAGACGATGGAAAAACTGTGTTGCAATTAAAATAGAAATACTCTCATTAATGTAATCATTATTTTTCAGTGGAACCCTTCTAAAATATGGGTTGCTTACTATGATACAGTTTCAAGTCTGAAACCACTGCAGGCATGCATGGCTCAACCCTTGTTGAGGGCTAAAAAAAAAAAAAAAAAACGTGCCTGGCCCATGAAGCAATAAACGA
This sequence comes from Gymnothorax reevesii, assembly GCA_029721435.1. Classification (NCBI taxonomy): domain Eukaryota; kingdom Metazoa; phylum Chordata; class Actinopteri; order Anguilliformes; family Muraenidae; genus Gymnothorax; species Gymnothorax reevesii. The sequence continues at coordinate 92,981,378 of CM056575.1, forward strand.
AATTACTGGTGGTCGAAGCATAGCTTAAATCTCAATCGAAAGTATACAAAACTTTATTTTATTACAATAAACAAAAATCATAAATATTGAAATATCATGAAATGTAAAAAGATAACAGTAGATGTGACAGTTGCTCATAAATTCGTGCACACAGAGGTACAGACCGATATAGATCTTACAAAAATCATGCTGGTACTGTTGCGTAGCCTATACATGTAAATCCAACATGCAGAAGGCTGTGTCAATGCACTATGAATCGTAATATTTTTTCCCGCCCACACACACATCCATGCTCACTCCTATACAGACACGCGCACATGTACACACAAAACATTTTTGTGCGGAAAAGCTAAATGGTATGAAATGTACTGTCTATATATTTCCGGTGTCCGTCGCTACTGGTGTGTGAAATGATGAAGGCTCCGCTCTATGTTTTTCTACAGCAGTGGATGCAGCATTTCCAAGTACGCCGGCCAATTGTTTATTAAATAATCAATATAAAACGGAAAAATGCTTACGTTGCATTGGCACTCCGAGTATCTCTGGTAGACCCTTGACTGAAGTCTCGGTTGATAGAACAGCCGCGCTTTGCATCATCGTGATCCAGCCAGATAAAAAGCACTCATAAATACTCTCAAAAGCGGAAGGCAAAAAAATCTCCCGTCAAACGCTATGAAACAATTTTTTTCTTATTTACAAAAGAGGAGTGTCCACGTTTTTAAAGAATTTGTTCCACCTCTCTGTTAAAATCCCAGATACGTTTAAATCCTGGAATATCATCCGAGCCTGCGGTTTTCGCCGTGCTCTTTTGGTGTAGATCGCGCAAGCAGCTTGATTCATTCACACTGCAGGGACATTGGTGACGTCACCATAAAAGAGGCTCCACTCGGGAGCCAATAGGAACTCGGGAATGGTCACGACTGGGATGAGGAATGCTTGCTGTGGATGCAGGTAAACAGTGAGAAGGTGTGGTTTGGAATGGGGAGGCGGGATACCATCAGAGGCGGAACCTTCTTGGAGGATGAGCACAATAAATACAGGCCAGCTTTCCCTGCGAGTTTACTCGCGGAAGAATCATTCTTGATTTCACATACACCATGAATGTTCCAGCTGCGATAACTTTTGAGGTAAAGTGGTTTTGATATCGAGCTGTAATAATGTGGCCTAATTATTCATGGAATCTCAGTATGTTCACCCAAAAAAGTTGGCTAAATATCACTGTTCTTCTGGGCAAAAACTTGCCTATTTAAAAATTTCCCGTGTAATATTCTTTTGCATGAAAACCGTTCATAAATTTGTTACTTGTGGTTACGTTTTGATGGCTTCCTCATTATTCATGGCTTGCGTTAGTAGCTAACGTCGCGGCTCTTTTTCCAATAACATTCAGATTTGCATTCATAGGTAAAAAAAAAAAAGTTTTTTCCCCTCTTCTATAGGCTTCGTTCTAGCAAAAAAGTGGTGCAAAAAAAGAGGTTTAGTTGAATTTTAAAACCAAATCCTCAAGCTCTGACAGTGGATGTTAGATGTCTGCAGTCTCTACTGACAGTAGTCATTTCAATCCAGTGGTTGAATGACTAGTCCCTGATAAAATATTCCCTCTCGAGAGTTCGTAGTTCAGACTCGATGAACTCAATCATCGCATCCAATTTTCTTCAAGGCTGCATTGAAACGCAGTGTTGGCTCGAGCGCTGTCCGTTACGCGTAATTGTGAATCAAGTTATGTTCATATGTCGGTAGCGTGAATATGCTCGGATTTGTGAAAATATGAAGACTGCACCCATATTCACTCTGTCCATTTCAGAATTTAGGCCTATTCATTTCACGGCTCACACCTTATCAGCCAAGTAATAATTAGCAATTGGACAATAAAGTTCTGGTGCATCCGTTAGCGAATGCTACTTTTTAGTTATCACATCTGACGGTTAGTTTTAATAATAATAATAATAACAATAATAATAATAAAAATAATAAAAATAATTAAAAAAAAAAAAATAATAATAATAAGAATATTCTTTGGTTGTTGCCTATTTTTCTTTTTACTGTCACCAACAGGCTCAGTTAAATGTCGCTGTTTAACGGGTACTGGGGCCTAGTGTTTCTCTCAACCAGGCACAGGCTTATTTTAGTTCGGAGGACTTATAATGTTTCAGATTAGGCCATGAGGTTACCGACACTAAGGTTCATGAAAGTGAAAACCATCAAATAGCCAAACGCATTCTACTCTACTTGAAGTTAGTTTGGAAAATCTTACATTTGCCGTCGTGTAACAGGTCATCAAAACATCGCAGCACTTCGCAATAGCAGCGTCACTTGGGCTAGGGTTTTGTGGGCCTGTGCGGGGTATCCAACACAACACAATGGCGCCAACAGGCCAAATAAAATCGCTCATTCCTTTTGGATTCTGAGGTTGACCCTTTACACCGTCAAAGTATAACTTATAAGCCTTAAATTGTTACCTATATGAGCCTCATTGAAGCCAGCACCTTCCTCTGGAATCAAATTTGCACATTTTGGATTGCTCCTTCGCTGTTGACGCATATTACGATTTTAACACTGCGATGAATCATACTCCTGTTGGTTCGTTGTAACTATACTGACATAACTTTAAAAAAATAAATATAAAAAATGATGTTTCATCTTCTTATGGCAACGCAGATAATGGAGTGCGCACTGGTGGCAGCTCTTGCTTTTTGTTGCGCTGCACAGCGATCAAGTGATTGGTTAATGACAATGATGGTCATTTTAAATCCCCGGTCACTCCATGGAGCAGTTTTAAAAATAAATATCGCAGAAATATTTAAATAGTTCTTGCACACCCGTAGGTTAGTGCTTTTAATCCTTGATTTATGCAAAGACATTTTACCTGTTGTATTAATATTGTTACAAATATGTCAGCGAGGAGGAATCTTATGCACAGCTGTCCGACGGAATGCTATACCGCCGTGGACATAATAAACACTAGCCTATATATGGCTGGTTTCCGAAATGAATAATTAATCAAGATAGTTTGATGAATTATGAATTAAAAAGATTTGATTAAAGAGAATGGACATTTTCTTTGAATGACCATTTTAACAAAAATTACAGTGGCTAAATGATACTTCAACGTTTAATAATCACTATGAGTATGGGCCTAAGCGTCGGCTTAGATAATTCAGATACAGGGTAATCATTATGATTCAGACTACGATTAGAATATAAAAAAACATTAAATAATTGCTGATAACGCCATTTTTAAGATATAGCATTTGGTAACCTACTTACATTTCCCGTTGAAGATCAGAATAATGCATTCACCGATTGTCACCAAAACTGCCCACTCATATAATAAAATAATAATTTATTGTTTGAGCAAGCTGTTCAGTGACATCCCCTGATTGGGAAAATAAGGGCCAAATCTATGCAGCCGAAATAAATGTTTCATTTTGAGGGTATAATCAATGTCACATAGGCTTTGGGTTTATTCATTATTTTTATTTTTAGCTTTTTCAAAAGGAGCAAAAACAGTTGTTGATATGTATGTTACCTATTATGGCTGCCATTTTTGTCCGCACATGGGATTTCATTCACAACACTCATTATTCAGTCATGTTTGCGCTGTAACTATTTAATCGTTGTCTCGCTATTTAAGAAAAATACGTTTTGCTTTCTCTTACACTACTGTAAGCAAGTGCTCTTGGGGGTTTCTAATATAAAGTTCTAGTGGCAGTATAATATTGAAAGGATACAACTTGTCCCTAGGGTATTTCGGAAGGGGAGGGTATGTGGGTAATTCGTATTGCGAGGCAGATAGGCCTATACCCATAAAATGCAGTTATTTTCTATCTTTCTGCACGTCGCGGACTCGATGAGTCTGTAGCAGTGTACCTCGCTTGCACTTCAAATTGCGCTTTAAATAGCCATGGCAAAGTACATCAATCTGATTGAGCGGCAGGAGACCAGAATTCACGTAATGCTCCCTCTGCACAGAGGATCACTAAACCCTCAAGCGTGCCATCATGTGTCCTGGATAACTATCAACCTCCAACGATTAAACGTACTCACATCGGTGTCACCCATGAATTAACCCTACCCCATGCTTTCATTTTCATTTCGATAATTTAATTTCTACCACTAAGACCATTCAATTACTGTGATTGCGAAGTATATTGAAAACATGCATTTGGCTTTTAAATACAGAGCTGAAAAGTAAATGCACTTCACTTGTTGACACGGTTACAGCATAAAAAACACGAATGCATGCTTGTCCTGAGCATCATAGGTCTGATTTGGGATAACCAATGAAGGTTACACTATGTGTGTCGGCTTTGCTGGGAGCCATCTATTCTCATTTAAATGATTTTTTTTTCAAATAAGCTCAAGCCTTGCGCTAAAATAGACATTGGAAGTAAAAGTAGAACCAAACTAAATGTTCCTATTTTTATTTCGTGATTTTATTTGTGAGGTAGGCTGATAAACAAAGGAGAATGGCCTACATGTTTAGCAGGAGTGCCATTAAAAAAACATTGCATTTTTATTGATGTTTCCACAGGACCCGAGTAATTAAGGCTCAGGAGTCACAAGTTCGACGCGGTCGCTCCTCTTATTCCCTTACAGGGGAGGCTTCTTAGTAAAAATTCATAATGGGAAACTATCACGACAATGAAGAGCCTATGAGCAATAACTCAAGAAAAGGGCGAGATTTCTGCCACTGACATTGACCCAGCCACCACTAATTAGTCATATTTCAGTTTAAAAATCCATGACATTTTGCTCAGTTCCTTCCCTCTTGAACCTTTGGTTTGACTCATGCTACTGTGTCAGCCTGTGGGACCGACACCGTACACTGGTGATATTAAGGAAAAAACATTCTGCACCATCTACCGCGCTTGAACTACAAGCAATTTCAAACCGGGCATTGGAGGAAGATCAGTCGGACCAGTCACCTATTATTAATCAATTCTTAGAACTCAGTTGTGGTTTGGTAAAAATTAAACTACATTTTCTCATAAGATGCAAAAAGTAAAAGCCAAATGTACAATTATTTTTTCAGAATACGCAATAGTTTGATAGCATTTGGCTAATTTATTTGTTTCTTCTTTCTCGGGTATTTTTGCCTTTACACAAATAACTCTTCACCTACTAATTTTCATTGATTTCGAGTCGACCGATCCAAAGAGACAGGTGGAAATGACCATTCACATCTAATGATCTACAATGAAAACACACAGATTGAACAATTCGTATAGTCCCAGAATTGAATGCTTGTGTTCCCCGGTGCGTCATCCTAACAAGAAACCACTTAAAGATCTTTCGAAGATCCGCTCTCTCTTATCTATGCGAATCAAATTAATCTATAGCCAACTGCCTGTCTCCTCCCCTTTTATGTCCCGGCGGAACTGTGTCAGCTTTGCTCAGATAAAAGGGAAAACAAGGAAGCGCCAGAGGTGTCCCAGGTTTGCTCTTCTCTTCGCTGGCAATATTTAAAAATCAGGTCACACCACATTTTTGAAAACCATCAATGGATAATGGGTAATTTAAGATTGACATTATGTCTGCTCCAAAATCAACTAAAAATCCACAAAATCATAACAGCAACAGCAACAACAACAACAATAATAATAATAATTATAATATTGCCTATTGATTGTAAGAAAAGACACGTTCTATAATGTCAGTGGCACTCAATCAGTTCTTCGCGCTTTGTCTTTGCTCCTCAGAGTGTTCTCAATGCCAATATGAGCACAGAAGTACAATGACATGTTTGCTGGTTTGAAACAATTTTACACGAAAAGTAGTACTGTTAATGCGCAACTAACTGCGTTTAATAGGTCTTTTTGACACATGGTCGGCAGAGTTGTTTTCAACAAAATTTGGGTTAATATTTCTTGAGACCTACGCTGACGTTATAAATTAGAAAGACTCAAATAGCAGTACATGAAATTCGACATAGGACTGGCGTATCATTGGTCAGATACCGGCTCCAACTAGCATCTGAATACACTATTAATTCAAAGCCATATTTACTGATGAATTACATGCATTTCATATAAGGTTTATCATCACGAGTCAACTAGCTATAAGATACAGCTTCTGAAGAAAAGTCTTTGGAATAATTTCTATTTGGAAGAATGATACTCGATTTTATTGCTGCTTTATACTGAGATAATGCATACATGGTCAAGCAAACCTACCTACTCAGGTGGCCAATGTCCGTTAATTTCAGCACCGCTCTCGCTGGACAGCGCTCTTGTACAGCTTTGGTGCAAACAAAGCTTGTCGCACGTTGTTCTCCGTCCCGTTGAACTTATATTCGCCCTGCGGCTACTTAAAAGAGCTTTTGCATCATTTGAACTTTCCCTCTTGTTTTTCAGCTCCAGTAAAATAAGAATATTATCAAAAAAATAGACTCCTGGAGGCTGAGACATGCATGTCAGAAGCCTTTTCACCATTTCTCTGAGAGAAAAGACACGGAGATAGAGAAGGGGACCTTAGCCGAGGGCAAGGAGAAAATTAAATTGCACTTGGGGGCAAATTCTATTAGGGAATAGTTATTGTCTCCTGACAGGTCCTGTCCATTTACGTAATTAGTTGAAGAACGGGATTGTGCATTGTTTAAATAAACAATAATATAATTATTATCTGCACGTTGGCTATTTCGTGTAATAGCCTATCTTTACACGAAAGTAAGCATTGTATTCGTTATCTGTAATACGCAGTTTATCATGAAGCCGAACATTACATAATATATAATATTTGATGTTTACTTAACACTAAGACATTTCCTTGCCCATAATTAGGCCTACAGTTATAATACGTTCTATTTACTCCATCAATCCATAATTAGCCTATTCTTATTTTTCAAGAAATGAAATTCATCATTGTAAACTGGGATAATCATTGGATCTTAGGGTCATTAAAGCTTTTCGTTCAACTTTTTACAATTGTTTGTAGAAACAAATACAATCGGTTTTATCAACGTCCATATAAGCTATTATTCATTATAACCACAATCCAAGCGCAACATGGTCTTTGTCCAATTACTGATTTGTTCAAATGGCTGCATATATTGGCCAGACGACCAGACGACCGTCGCGGTGTATACACTGGCAGCTCGATTGCCGAAACTTCCCAGTCTTCAGCCACACTTCCAGAAAAAAAAAAAGAATGCAACAGGACTACACTTCTCTCCCTCAAGGTACTGTCTATACTGCACCCCAAGAGCGAATTATTGGACCTAAAGGTTGCTATGAACACACTTTCGGGGGTTAATAAGGTACATGCGTCTTAAAGGCTTGGGTGAAATCGGTGAAACGATGTGTGGTACTACCCAGTGACTTGTCATTGTACCCCTAAAGGTACACTTTATTTTCTGATAGCGCATGCTCAAATCGTCAAGATGCATAGGGTCAGTCCAAGAAAAACTCAAATATCCGTCTGCCCATGTGTATGGAGCGTATTAACCATGTATCTAGAAAGTCCACTTTTGGTCAAAATGAGCCTCCTGGCATTGCACGCTTCTGCCAGGTGAATGTAGTGAATTGGAGGTGGCTATAACAAAAGCTGCTCGGGATAGCAAAACTCAATCACAAAAGAGTACCATTTCGTTAAAGAAATATCGATATCTAGAACCAACATAATTACTTATTCATGGTCATTGCGCCATCGGAAGTTTCATTTTCAATTCACTATAGAATATAACTTATTTGGAGGGCACCTCTGACATTCCCATAAGATTTGTACTGTAAAACAGTGTCGTTTATTTAACGACCCGCATTTTAACTAGCTTTTCTCGGAAATAGCAGATATCTTTTGTTTCAGGGGAATACCTCACGCACTTAACTACATTAACACAAAGGTGATTGGCAGACCCGGGAAATGGTCCAAGTTCACCTTCCGAGGATAAATCCGGGAAAAAGAAAACATATTTAGAGATTAGTACAAGCACTATAAACGCATGAGAGATGTTCTGAAATAGCATGAGTGTCTCCACAATACACAATGCGATTGTTTTGCTATTAAATCCATAATAGGTACTGCTGTGCAGCGTCTGAAAAATGCATTTAGCTTCGTGCCGTTGATGCTGCTACTGCTGCTGTTGATTGGGTGAGGGAGATGGGGGGTGGTTGACTGTAAACATTTGAATTTTCTGGTGAAAAGAAGCACTGCATTTTCACGAATGGTTTAAATAAGAACAAGTACATGCAGGGTAGATGAGGGAATGTAGAATAAATGTTTGTACACACAAAAAATGGCTAATGAAGAAAATCAGTAAACCAGTTTGACAAGTGGTCACAGTATTATTGATTGTGAGAAAGCAGTGACTGATTTCTGATGAATGACCAATAGAAACAACACAGAGATGTTTCTGATCAGCTCAGTAAAAAGGTTTTTAAGAGAGCTGACTGTTCTGGAGCAATAGAATTACACTGACAATCTTAAACAAAACACATATGGTTGAGCGAAGCTATATGTTTATAAGCTATATGTTTAAGCTGGTGACAAATGTATTAGACCCATAGAAAACCAATTAATTACTCTTATTATATTCTACAGAAGACATACATTGGCAGTAGTGTATAGTCTCCACCAGGTGAAAATGAAAACAGTCTGCTGTGCATGCAATCATATGAATTTGACGATCAGGGTGCACAACTTGTGCCAATCCATGACAGGATTTTGTTCCAACTATTGATTCAGTGAAATCATAACTTCATCCAACATTTGTCTGAACACCAACTTAAGGGTATTCAGTGCACAGAGCGGTGTGGACTGAAACAAATATGACAGTGACTTGATTCAAGCACAAAGAAAAAGACTTGTAATTTATTAGCTTTGAAGCAGAGAGCGAACGAGAATAATGCAATGCGGGAAAAACAGCAATTCCCAATGCGTACAAAAAAGGAGCTTGACTAACAATCGTCTGCTAAATAAAAGAATTCAGTACACAAAATGCTAGACAATGGCTTACCAGACTTTGCACTGTACTGGGCTATATTGGATAATTACACACAGACGCAGGTTGCTGAGTGATGAACCTGGTAGAAGGCCGGTTCCTCAGAATTCTGATGAAGCGGACCGTTTGGGGTGTGGCATGACACAACTACAGCAGCAGAATGCCTGTGTGTCTAAAAGATTTTAGTGTCTTCAAGTACAGGACTGAACCAGTTTATTTAATAAAGCTGTTAGAAAAGTAGAGCTAAGGTAATTGGCTGGAAAAAGTCCAACGAGAGGACAGATAAGGAGTAGTGCAAACATAAAGACTTAGTAGTTCAATGACTGATTTTCACCTCTGAAGATATGATTTCAGAAAGGATAAAACCTTAGCCCCAATAATCTGGTCACATCAGTTCATTTCTTCCCCTAGCATGCATGGGAAATGTGACAAACAGATTTGGAAGCACTTACAGAGTATCAAGAATCACATTACTGGTGTAAAACAGGGAGTAAAACAGCACAGGAGCCCTACTGTGCTGAGCACAGCCAATCTCTCTGCAGTATTCCATCACCCGATTGGCTGAAGTCTCAACTCTCAGGCATCTGTCAAATCTCTTTGGAGTGAAGCTTGGCCTTGACAGCACCAGAGCTGGCCATACTTCTCCCTTTAATTTGATGTCCTGTATATGAAGCAGGTTAGCTCGTTCCATGCGCCAGTTAATGTGACCTGACTGCTACTGCCACACCAGCAGAAACAAACAGCTCTAAGTATGGAAACCTCTGAAAACTGGAAAATGAGCTGAGGCTGTTCAGAGTTATCCAAATAACAAATACAGTTATCCAATTATCTAAGTTTCAGATAACCCCTCTCTTGTTACAGGTCAGGTTTAAATATTTCAACAATAACAGTTTTCACAACATGATTGCAATAACTCACACAGGTTAGCATTAATGCAGCACTGGCAAACATTCTATGATGGATTATGTTCAGATAACACAGAGGATTAACATTTCACATTAGGAGCTGTGTTGACATCTAGTCACAAAAATGCAGGTCTCCATTTTGGAAGCACCAACTTCCTTCTGTCTGGCTTCACTGTAACCATGAAATGGAACACAGGCCAAGTTTATGGACTCTGCAGTATTCTGTGATGTTGTGGTCCTGTTAAGTTCTCAGATGGAATCCAGGGTCATGCATCATACCCTTGTTACTTCTTGGAAATTAGCCCGCATTAGTCTCCATGAGATATTTCTCTTATATCCACAAAAATAGTTCTGGAAATGGATCTGCATTACTTATGTAGGTCTACCACTCCACGCGATTTATAATTAATTTTCAGTAGGAATGGAACACCTACATCCAGGAACTGTGCAAAATGCAATCTCAGTGGGCCCCTTTCCAAAGAAAATTTGTAAACTCAGGCCTTTCAATGATCTCCACCTCCATCCACTAGCGGGGGAATGTTGGGTGGTCAGTTTCATTATTGCTTTCCCTGTGATGGCAATGCTTGGCTGATAGCTGATCCTTCTCATTCAGGACAATCACATAGTTCAAGTTTCAAACACTGCCCATTTATACAGATGGATATTGTGCTATGCAATGCAGGTGTCCTAGATGAATTCTCAATTCAAATGTAAATGCAGCATTGCATTATCTTACTTACTACAGTAGATAAACTCATTTCTGCAACATATATGTATCACCTTTTCAGAACATAAAATAAACTGAATTAAAACTAAAGTGATGTATTGAATATCTTGTAGTATATTGCAGCTATCGTTCGCAACTACTGATAGGGCAGGACGGTTGTGATGGGTTTGACACAGGGCTCCACAGTGAGTTGCTGGGCGATGAGCTGACAGTGAACAGGCTGGTCTGCTGTTGTGAGATGAGATCAGGATTCTCCCCTCTGCTGCACTTCTCATGCCAGAAATATACTTGTTGGTTCATGGACAATGTAAACCTGTAGACAATCACTTCTGTACATTCACTCACAATGGTGCGCACAGGATATACAGGGGTGTATTTACTAATAAAAACATATACCTAGGCACACAATACTATATTATTCTACAATTATAGCAACTAATCAATGTTACGGCAAGCTTACATATACTGATCAATAAGTCAGTTTCATGAACAGTGCAACAGTGAATAGTGCATGAGCAGTCATAGAGTTTTAGGATTTCATAAGTTAAGATGAAGTTGCTGCTGAACTCTGTTACTGAAGGCCCCTGAGCATGCCAACATTGCAGAGGGGTGGGCTGCCAAGAACAATTAGCGCTCTCAGTCATTTTGTGGTAATAGAAAAGATTATATATCTGAAACCAATCAGTTTTGTATGTTGTCACATATAGTATATTATGGCACATTCAAGTGCCACAGAGGGCCGCGAGCCATTCTTAATGTTCTAAATATGGTTCTCTGCATGCTTCAAATAAACATCTATTTTTGAATCAGGTATGAGGAGCTGTTATGGATCTAAAACAATTGCCTCGCTGTGCATGAGTTCAATCAAAGAACTGGGACTGCATGCATCGGCTCCAATACACTGATTAAAATTCTATCACATTAATCAAGCTTTATCTTCGTCAATTTGCCAGAAATCAGTTTCTACGCTCAAGATTCTAAGTAAAATTTTGGAATGAACCTGGTGTGTAGTGGACAGATACTACCTTTTTGTGTGACCCTATGAGCTTTGGTATAGCCCCACCACCAGGTCAAACTTTATATTTCTAAATTCAGTAACTGAAACAGTTTAGATGAAAAATGGAATAAATAGTTTTGATAGGAATCCTGTCACATCTAATGTCAACATTCCTGGTGCATATGAGGATGAACCTTATTGATTTTGAGGGCTCAACTTCTTTCTTTACTGTAGCGCCACCATTAAAGGAGCGGTGTCACAATTGCTGCACATACTCAGAGCTGACATCCCAGCACAGTGAATCTGCTTGAGTGCAACTCATGATCTGATTCCATTCTTGCAAATCTGTCCTCATTTTACATTGTATTTATATATTTTACTTACTGAGGCATTATACTTTTTATATTAAGGTGTCTTCTATGGAAATTCTAGGACTCAAAGCGCTAGCACTTTAGCCAAAGGATACGAAGAATGTCAGCAGGCACCATTTAAGAAGAACAATACCTTCTTCTCCTATAATTATTGGCAGTTGGCAAACCAGTTTACATTATTCATATCCTTCCGCTAAAAATCCATCGCTTTGAATCCTCAAATTTCCAGAGCAAAGGTCTTAGTATAGCAAGTGAAAAAGTGAGCAGAGCTCACTAATACCCCGACCCTTGTGTACTGAGGAGATTATGGCATATTTCCATCAAAAATGGCATTGCACCTCTGCATGAAGTATAGAACACATGACTGAAATTCTAAAACAAACTGATGTGCAGTATTCGAGAAATAGGTCAGACAACATTTGCAGTGGTAAATTTTCTATGTTCAAAATATGGAAAACAAAAGTGATTTTTGAGAAAATAATCACATTTTCATGAAACTTGGCACTGCACCCCTCCATGAAGTGTAGAATGCATGACTGCAATTTGATAACAATCTGATGAAAGGTTTTTGAGAAATCGGTCAGACAAACTGGTGCCAATGGGCAGATGGAAGGATGGATGGACGGAATTCTTTGGTATATACAATATATTCCCGCCCCTTATGGGTCAGGGGTAAAATAAGAAGCATAATGCCCAAACACTAAAATATATAAACAAAATGATGAGGGATTTACAAGAATGTAAGTAGATTTTGACTTGCAGCCGAGCAAATTTACTTTCTTCAAAGTTCTGAGCATGCACAGTAATCGTGACACAGCTTCTTTAAGTTTTTGGGAACCAGATCAACTTTGCTGTAAGCGTATTGGTGCATAAAAGAGCTATCTTACTTTTCAGGTGACATTATGACTGTTTCTGTTGCACCACCCAGCTAAACATATCTTTTTATACCTCAGACCCATTTTTTACTTGTTTAATAATGAAATAAGTGAAACATTTACCATTGGAATAAGACAAAATTTGCAGGAAACATACAGTATAACACAAAAGTGAGTACACCCCTCACATTTTGACAATTAATTTATTATATCTTTTCAAGGGACAATGCTACAGAAGTGAAACTTCTATATATTGCAGAGTAGTCATGGTACAATATGTGTAGCAGTGTAGATTTACTGCACTGTCCAAATACCTGAACAAACAGTCACTATTTCCAAAATGGATGGCAACAAAAGTGAGTACACACCCCAATTGATAATTGTCAACCAAGCAATGAAACGCGACTTGTTCATCATGTTCATGCTTTTGTCTGTTTGACTGGGCCATATGAGGTTGTGTAACATGTTGAAGGGTTAAATTGTGGTGCTTTGGGTGTGATGCTCTCATTCTGGTCACTGGATGGTCAACATGGCACCTCATGGGAAAGAACTCTCTGAGGATCTGAAAAAGAGAATTGTTGCTCTCCACAAAGATGGTCTAAGCTACAAGAAGATCTGTGAAACCATGAAACTGAGCTACAGCACGGTGGCCAAGGTTATCCAGCAGTTTTCCAAGAATAGTTCTGCTCAGAACAGGCCTTGTTAGGGTCGACCGAAGAGGTTGAGTCCTCGTGCTCTGCGTCAGGTGCACAAGTTGGCTTCAGAAAACAGACGCAGGAGTGCTGGCAGCATTGCTAACAAGGTTGTAGCAGTAGGATAACAGCCTGTCAGTGCTCAGACCATACGCCATGCTCGGCGCAAAGTTGGTCTGCATGGCCGTCAGCCAAAATGGAAGCCTCTTCTGAAGCTAGCCCACAAGAAAGCCCGAAAATAGTTTGTTGAAGACAACCAGTCCAAGAATATGAACTACTAAAACCATGTTCTGTGGTCTGACGAGACCAAGATAAACTTGTTTGGCTCAGATGGTGTCCAGCATGTGTGGCGGCGCCCTGGTGAGAAGTATCAAAACAAGTGTGTACTGCCTACAGTCAAACATGGTGCTGACAGCATCATTGTCTGGGGCTGCATGAGTGCTTCTGGTCCTGGGGAGCTGCACTTCATTAATGGAATAATGGATCCAACATGTACTGTGAGATTCTGAAGCAGAACATGACGCCCTCCCTTCAGAAACTGGGCCGCATGGCTGTTTTCCAACATGATAACGACCCAAAACACACCTCCAAGATGACAACTGCCTTCCTGAAGAAGCTGAAGGTGATGGCATGGCCAAGTATGTCAGACCTGAATCCCATTGAGCACCGGTGGGGCATCCTCAAGAGGAAGGTGGAGGAGCAGCAGGTGTCCAACATCCACCAGCTCTGTGATGTTGTCATGGAGGAGTTGAGGATCCCAGCAACAACCTGTGCAGCTCTGGTGAATTCCATGCCTTGGAGAATCAAAGCAGTGCTGGACAACAATGGCGGTCACTCTAAATATTGACACTATGGACACAATTTGGCATGTTGACAGTAAGGTGTACTCACTTTTGTTGCCACCCATTTTGAAAATAGTGACTGTTCAGTTATTTGGACAGTGCAGTAAATCTACACTGCTACACATATTGTGCAATGACTACTCTATAATACTGTATATTCAGTTTTCATTTCTGTAATGTTGGCCCTTAAAAAGATACACTGAATTAATAGTCGAAATGTGAAGGGTGTACTCACTTTCGTGAGATACTGTAAAAAAAAACATTTGCTGCAGTAGTTCCCATTGATATTCAGGGTCCAATACTTTTCCATGTGGTCCCACCACAATGATCTCTGCCGATGAATGCGGTAGGTTTGGGGATACACCCTTCTGTCATCCAGCGGCAGCATTTGTCTCGTTTTGAAATAGCAGTTGTACTGTAGAGTGTAGAGTCTAATACAAGCCAGTCAAAAAAAAAAAGAACATGAAAAGATACCGCTGTGTCAAAATGATGATTGTGAACTAAATACAGTGGGGTACTGCGCCCAAAAATGTGAAATAAGAATAATTTCTGTAAGCAGCAACGTAATGAGAAAGAAGCTCATTTCAGAAGGCCTAAGGTTAATTATCTGGGATAGTCACAATGAAATAAAATGTATGGCATTGAATCACAGTCGTCTACCCCAGAGCACATCACCTGTGTTCAGAGGTACTAGCCAGCTGCGGGGATATCCAGAGCTGGGGGAAAGGATGCGAGGGCTCGGATACACAATAGGGGCTGATGGGAAAAGGGGTGGGGCTACAGCAGTAAAATTAGATTAATCTGACCCTGTTTGACTCCTGTTTTAGGGCTAAATGTAAAAAATTGGGGTCAATGGGAACAGGAGCTGTGATTCGCTATCATATATTAACCCTTTTCCCCCTTTTTAATTAATTCACTCCGTGTTCTCGAACACTGGGCACGAATAGGAAAGCTTTATAGTATTATTAAAGTCTGCAGGGGATGACAGAAAATGTATCAAACCTGTCCAGCATTTTAATACTAAAACAAGATGGGCCATAAACAGTGAGGCAGTGTGCAGAACAGAGCCCACCAATAAAACCCAACATTGTCTAATTTATGGAAGGCAGCGCCAGGGCTGCAAGGTGATTTCTTTTTTACCCGTGGGTGTTGAGCCTTGGAACGTTAACATTTTTTCCATGTGATCTCATATAATGGCAACAAAATTCCCAACTGCCAGCAGTCGGGGTATTGTGGAAAAGTTCAGGGCGGCTCCCAGGCTGAGGATTAATGTCACGTGTGATCACAGCCCTTGCTACCTCTTCTTTTCACTCTGAGGTTTAATGGCAGCCAGACTCTTGAAAGCAATTATACTGTCTATGGCCAATCTTCAGAACATACAGGATGGTTTCTATTTTCAACTTTTGAGTCACGCATGGAGGAGGAACACACCTGTTGACATCCCCTGTCTAGTTGTTAGGCCAAGGAGGGTGTATCTACAGCAGCTCTCAGGAGAACTTTGGCTGCATGCTGTCCCAGCACATGCACTTCCTACAGCCTTTTTTCTCAGTGGCTCTCCAAGTCTTTTTTTTAAGTGCAATAAGATGAGCATGTTTTTGTGTGTAAATTAACTTTATATGAACTCTATGCTCTATGTAACATGCAGTACCAGCACAGTATGAAGAGGTATTAATGGCTTTTTAAAACTGTGTGCATTAACAAATACTCTCTTCATTCATTCTCCGCTATGGTTCATTATAATGCTGACGACCACCATTTGAATCCCCCTTGCACTTTTAGCCTTGTTGGCAGAGCTGCTACCTTATGTCTGACTGTGGCCAAATTCCTCATTAACACACATTAGCTTCACTCTCCCTCATACTCAGGCTTTGCACACCTGGATACTGCTGTGACCAGCAGAAATAGTATAGCAACCAAACTGTTCCAGTAATCACCTTCAATACCGATAAAAGTAACCAAAGAAATATAACATTTTGTTTCTTATCCACCAGTGTCAAAGCAATATCAGCCACAGTGCAAAATGTGGTCTTGAGTAGAAAAAATGCAACATGTGCAGAACACTTGTTCATAACCACCGAGTCATAAAAATGAGAGCACTTGTTTGGTATAACCCAGTCATTACATCAATTAATTATTAAAACTGTTTGTACTATTACAATACATATCTTAACTCTGATCTTGTACTCATCTACTGTATTTGAAGGGCAGGGGTTTTTGAATATTTAAGATGCTAGCCATTTTTACCTTCCTTTTTTTCTTTCTGCTAGGGTCCAAACTAACAGAGCTGATGATGGAGGGGATATATGAGGAAGAACAAATAAGGACAAAGAGCTGAATTTTTAGGCGACACAGCTCTCGGGAAAGGGTGTCCACATCCTTCAGTGGAGCGTACGTCCTGATCCCCATCAAACCGGCACCGCTGAGGGCATGTTCCCTGTCTGCTCCCGCTCCCACACACCGCACAGAAGAGAGACCTCTCCCAAGTGTGTATGAAGGGTCTCTGAAAGCCGATTGCGTTTTAATAAAGTTTATTATGGGGTGCAAGCTAATCCGCACGGTAATCTCCCACAGCCCAAAGGAAAGCTGGATTACTCACTTGCCATAATCCCAATGAAATTGTTAGGATTTAACTGGAACATCAGAACAGATGGCAACAGGCGTGTTCTTCAACCTTACTACCCCATCTACTCCTGCCCCACAGCACCACTGCCCTTTACTTCATAACCTCTCCAAAAGACAATCCCATGAGTGGTCCTGCTTCACAACCCCCACATTCACAACCCCTTACCTTTTCAACAACCCATAAATTTGCTCCAACACAGATACCACCTTTTCCTACATGATCCATTATTTCTGGCCAGAATCATGGGCAGCTGGAGACTATTGAATCTCCACTGGGCAAAGGGCAAGAGTCCACTAGTGACAGTTCACCAGACTGCAGATCCATACACTCCTAGCTTACCTATGGGCAACATGAGAGACTCTAGTTGACCCACTATACATGGTTTTGGACTTCAGAGGACATCATGCCTTTACAAAAACGCTCCTCAATCAGCTGCGACACTAATTCTTACCACATGAGCTCACAGCTCCTGAACCAATACCTAAAACACTTCACAAATCTTAAAAGGCACAAAGAACCTTCAATAAATTAACTAACAAACTATCTAATTAGCAAAAATAATTTTATTGGATTTTTAACAGCAAAGCAAAATCTTTGCTTTTGAGGGGAACCAGGTAGGTTATGTTGATGACTGGCCTCTGATTCCATGCTTTTGTACACAGTATTTGTTTACCACAGTTCATCATTGCGCAAAAAACATCAGCAGTCATCTTTCTGCTGAGAAGTCACAATAATTTGTCTGAGGGATGAACCAGTTAGGCTTAATGGGTTATATTCATGCACTTCATTTATGTATACTTTCCCGCAATGCACAGTGCACTGTGCCACTAATGCATATCATAAATACATAATTAGACGAATGTTTGTTTCCGTCGACCCTGAAATCGGCCATCGTGACTCCTATTTTTAAGTCTGGTGACCGACAGGAAGTAACCAATTAAATGCCTATCAGTATACTTCCTGCCATTTCTAAAGTACTCGAAAAAGTGGTAGTTGAACAGTTAAAGTGTCATTTTGATAAAGAAAAATTATTACATCCAATGCAATTTGGTTTCCGTTCAAATCACTCAACGAAAACGGCCTGTTGTTGACCACTCCGTTCTTCTGTCCAAATTAGCCAATTTTAAACTTTCTGACAATATACTTAAATGGCTGCATTCCTATTCAGTTGATCGCTCCCAGTGCGTTAGGATTAAGAACAAGTTATCTCCTTTCGAGATCTGTAGTATGGGGGTGCCCCAAGGATCGGTCCTTGGCCCTCTTTTGTTTTCCACCTACATTAATGATCTTCCCACGGTATGTAAAAATGTGGAAATAATAATATATGCAGACGATACAGTTCTTTTTTCTCATGGCCAAAGTCCCGATGAGGTTGCAGCCAAATTATCAGTAGCAATGAACAGAGTTGCAGAGTGGCTCAATCAAGCTTGCCTTACGCTGAACACGGAGAAAACAGTAACTATGTATTTTAATAAACAAAGTAAGAAAAGGGTATTCCCCAACATTTTCATCAAAGGGCAAAGCATAAAAAATGTTGAAGAGATTAAATACCTAGGTGTTGTTTTAGATACTAACTTGAGTTTTAAAAAACACATAAAAAATGTCCGGTGTACTGAAGTTCAACTTATTTAATTTCCGTCAAATTAGGATGTCGCTAACAACAGAGGCTGCTAAGATGTATTTGAATGCCATGATTCTTTCCTATATGAGATACTGTATGCCATGTTGGACTCAGACAAGTCAAACCACGCTAAATCCGATTAGATCATTGTATGGACAAGCCTTGAAGATACTGGACAGGAAACCAAGACAGTACCATCATTGTAATATCCTCTCTAAATACAACCTACTAAGTTTTGATAATTTAATTACATTTTCATACCTTAGTCTTGCGCATAAAATAATTTACAATGCTGCTCCACCCTCATTGAAAAATTATGTACAACTTTGCTCTGAGGTGAGTACGAGGGCTTTAAGATCTGGCTCGAGAGGGGACTGTAAAATCCCATTAAGAAGTTCTGCCTTTGCTCAATCAGCTTTTTCCTATAAGGCCATCAAAGAATGGAACAGGATCCCTGGTATAATAAAAAATAACTCAAACTATAATCATTATCGTTCTGCAACGGCAAGATGGCTTCTGAGTAATCAGTGCTGCCGTCACTGTGGAACTATTAAGAGGTGCTGTTTTGGATTTCTGTCCTGGGTATAAATGGAATGGCTTAAATAAACTTCTGTTGTTTTTTTTTTTTTTTTTTCCTCTCTCTCTTTTGTATTTGGTCCATATTTTAAGGCTGTTACAGCCGCAATTACACTTTCATTTTATTGCTGCTTGTAGAACCCCGTATTACCATCGCTGGTATATATCTCTGTAACTCTGAATTACCATTGCTGGTATTTATCTTTGTAACTTTGTTGGTATTCAACAGTGTCATTATACTCCTTTATGGAATTTCATTTGCACTTCTATAAGTATTTCAGTAATTTATAATTGTGCTGCCTGTATTGTTATATTGTCTTAATTATATTTATAATTTTTTAAATAATTTTTAATTTTTATTTTTTAAATTTTTTTTTTTTAAGAAAAGAGAACTTTGATATATTTGATATCTTTGATATAAGAGCAGCTCATTAGGCTATGGTCGGAATGTGGTGTCATGCTGGATGTTTTGTATGACTTATTGTATAGTGTGTTTTTATGTTTTATGTTGCACTACAGATGGAAATTAGCTTACTGCTAAATCTGGTGTGCCCATCTCTTCGTTCTTGTAAACGATTAATGCAAGCACATGCTGTCCATAAATAAATAAATAAAATAAATAAATAAATAAACTGCCATTTTTCTTCCATTCTCCCCCAGCCACTGTGATACACACCAACGTATTGTTACAGCAACAGCTATTATACACAACAAATTATTAGCTTTTGCATCTATCCTGCGACTTCTGACTTTCAATTTGATTTTAGCACCATGCAGATTCAAATTCAGATGAACTTTGATTTTTGCAACAGCATGCAAAAAAAGTGGTCCCAAAATATGCAACAGATAGCTCGCTAGCTAACAAGCTGGTGACCATGCTAGACAGCTACCAACTCAGGAGGTTTTTTGATCCATCCCTCTCTGGATCCAGGATCCTGACTCTTGGCAGAGAAAAAACATGGTGCAGTTTTGATTATGGGCTAGCTCACTTTGATTTTTGCAACATCATGCAAAAAATTGGTCCTTAAATAGAAAACAGATAGCTAGTTAGCTAGCTCGCTCTTTCATGGGATTAGCCCCAACTCGCTTCATTTTTTTTTTTTTGCTTCATCTCTCCAGAACAGGCAAAGAAAGGCAAAACTGTTGTTGTAGGTTAAATGTTCCCCCTGCAAACTATCAATCTAGGTAGCTAATATTCTGTGCTAAAAGGCAGTATGATGATATACCTGACATCCATTAGCAAACAGGCTAATATAGAAATGTGTCATTCCACTTCAAAGACAATATGTCTCCTATTAGAGCACGGTTCCACAACTGTAGTTTTTTTTTTTGCAAAGCTTGCACATTTTATCATTTTGCTTTGAAATAATAATCAAAGTTTAATCATAAAGAAGGCCTTTGACTCTTTTCACAGCAATAACAATTTATTTTCACTAGAAAAGAACAATGGGCTAAGGAAGATAAATGGCTAAATACTGAGGTTTGGCCAATTACATCACAAGAATACAGCACATAGGGGGAATCATGTATAGCCAGGTCATAAGTATTTGGACAGGGAAACTATTTTCATAATTTTAGATTCCTGAGCCATCTCAAAGGGTCACAGTCACAGCTGAGCATGTGTAGCAAACTTGGAAAATTGTCAATTTTTTTCATTTTTTATTTTTATTTAAACTTTATTTAACCAGGGAAGTCCTGCTGAGATTGAAATCTCTTTTTCAAGGGAGCCCTGTGGTTTGAGGTTCATGCTTATCCCCAGTGGAAATTTAAAGTTTAATCATTTCTTGTGTCTAGTTATAGCTGTTTTTCACAAAAACAAATTATTTACTTTAGGGCAGGACTCAGAGTATATTTTAGTTCTGTTCCTTTTAATATTGCTTTTGCTTGCACATACTTTGAGGCATTTGTTTGAGAGCAGCGGTATCTGGCCATGAATGCTGTACAGAAACGCATCATTACCCTTGTGGAATTTCTACTTACGTCACTGTCCACAGTGGATTACACAAGTGTTTTAGAAAATAAATGAAGGGGAAGTCAAAATGTAAAAAATTACAGGCATTCCAAGGCATTATATTCTCAATTATATCGCAAGATATCAAGGTCACACACTTTAGCTTTAAATAAGTTTTGTCAAACAAAGTGAACAAACCATGTAGGTATTAGGCACGTTTCCATGCATGAGTCCCCCAAATTTTAGGAGTTCAAAAGTACTTGGAAAACTGAACTAATTAAAAATAAAATTGTTATTATTCATCATTATTATGTGGTTGCAATGCTTCACGCAGATTGGAACCGATAGAAATAACCATGGGTTCAGTTTCTTTACTGATGATGCACTGCCAGGCCTTCATGGCAGCAGCCTACAGCTCCTGCTTGTTCATGGGGCATTTTACTTTCAGATTTACATTCGGCAAATAAAATGTAAAGCCAACAGGATTCAAGTCAGGTGCTGGACTTGAACATTGCAGAAAATGCAACCTCTTTAGCATCAGCTTCCAGGTCACTGTCACAGTATGCAAGCCCATCTGCCCTGGTCAATTAGTTTTGAAATCTTTGGCTTAACCTGAGCTTGTTAAGCCCGGTACAACTCGGAAATTACTTTACATCTTTTGTTAGCAGTCACATCATCAATAAATACAGCACAACCAGTTTCACTGACAGTCATACATGCCTAGGAGATATTATTTGGATCATGAGCAGTCTCTCTATTCTTCCAATCATTCTGGTACATGTTGATCTCGGTGTTATCTGTTTGTAGGATCATGTTGTTCAGATCTGATGTTACAAGCCATTTCAGACATTTTTTGACAAAGTCAAATGCAGTGTTTTCAAGCCAATCAATAGCCCAGATTGTCTGCTAAACTCTGTTTAATCTGGTGAAGTCTCCTCTTGTTTATCATTTGGCTAAGATATGCCCATCTCCTGGAGGGAGTTCTTGACCAAGCCAACTGCTGTAAAGGGGTTTTTCTCCTACTCATTGTGGTTCATCTTGGTCTTTTGGTGTTGAAGATCTCACTACCGCATTCTTTCTTTTTACGGATGTACTAAACATTTAATTTGGATAAAAATCATGTTTTTTTTGCTATTTATCTGGTTGGTTTGTTTGGGTTATTCAGTCTAATGATGACAGAAACATGAATGGCAAAAACAAATCTTCATATTGAAAAGCAGCATACAGCAAAAGAAACCACACTTGAAATCCGCTGGCCTCTTTATCTGCTTACTTGTGTGTGGAATAATGAGGAAAGAACACATTTCTAGCCATGGAAAATACTCAAATTACACCAATGGCCCTCAAAACAGAAACTAGGCTGTAATGAATGTAATGAGAAATTCTATCGTTGTAAATCAAGCGAGGAATTAAACCCTTTGTCTTCACTGCAGGCTAGATGGGGCCAGTATGATATAATTATGGACAAACAGTAGATGGATAATGCAATATAACCAGCCCTTCTTCCATCCAAAAGCACACTGTTACATCGCAGCCCTGAAAGTAATAGGGAGGACTTTTAATCTCTGAACCAGTATTTATTTTCCACCTCAGTGCATGTCACACCATTGCCGGTGTCTGTGCAGTATACGTATTAGTATGAGGATCTTGTGTGAGAACTTTTTGGTAATTGAGGATGCCATTTCTGATTAATAACAGTAAAATATCACACATTTCATCACTACATAGCAACATAAAAAGCCTGAAAATTTCAAAGGAATATGAAATGCAAGTGTAATGATGAGCCTCACTGACCATTTTCTGCTACAATTATGTAAACTTCATAAATTAAAAACAGTAGTAAAGATATTCGCGAGTTTAAAAGTGGTCACATATGGGATTCTGAGCACAATTTTTGGTCAGCAGTGTAACAGCAGCATCATATGGACCACATGGACATTCTCCTGCACAAAGGCTTCATGGTGTTACACATTTCTGGGCCCATTCTCCGCTATTTTTATGGCATTTGAGAGCAGGAGAACTATGTCTTCAAACAACAACAGAAAGGCAAAAGAAATAAGGGGCAAAGGGCAGGCAGGGTCAGGGTCAGGTCAGGGCCACTTTGGCTTTGCGAAGCCGCAGCCGCAGTTTAAAGTAGAGGTACAGCAGACACACGGAGGAGATGAAGTAGAGCAGCAGGCAAAGGCTGACATCCAGGCTGGAGAAGCCCACATTTAGTAAGGACATCCAGCCCTTGTGCTGCGGCTGCCGGTGGGGACCCATCTCCCCTCGCTCCTGCCCAGACGGCCCGCGCTCCTGCAGCCATTCCGGCTCCACCGGCTGCAGCTCCAGCTCCTCCTTCCTCTGCAGGCTCCTCGTCTTCACGTGGCCGGCCAACGCGGCGGCTCGCAGGGCGGTGGCTTTGTAGTGCTGGTTGATGAAAGAGTCCAGGTCCACGATGTCCTCCCGCGGCTGCCTGGGCTTCAGACCCACGAAGCTGGGCTTCAGCCTCTGCTGCTTCGCTGGGGCCTGGGATTCATCGGCCTGCAGAGCGTCGGTATTCTCCGCCGGTGCTGGAGTCACTCCCAGCTCTCCAGCTTCCTCCTCCTCCTCTACCTCCTGGCCCTCCTCAGCCCCACCAGCGACCTCCTCCTCCGGCTTCCTGTCGGTCCCTGGCTGGGCCTCCTGCTCCTGGCTCTTGGTCAGCTTCTCCCTCTGCGCCTTCAGCACCTGGGCCTCGTCCTCCAGGTAGTCCTGCAGAATGTGCTCGGAGGAGAAGTACTGTTTCAGGAAATTCAGAACCTCATCTGTGTTCCAAGAATGCTCCCCGTTTTTCGCAACAGTGTGGCAGTGGGGACAAAGGTCTGGGGGGGGCCACTGAACCTTGGGGAAACTGGGGTCTTCACTCAGGGCACCTGGTATATAATGCAAATAAACACGTGTCTTTTCACAGCACTCAACTACCAACAGTCCTGATCTTTATATAGATGTCAAAACATGCAAATTACCAGTTGTCTAAACTGAAGGCTGACTTTGGTTAAAAAAAAAAAAAAAAGCTTTGCTGTGACTCAGTTGACAGGTACAACATAGTTTTATTCCATTTTATTTGCTGAAGTCAATACCAACACAACCATTCAAAACCATTCAATGTGTCCACATAATTAAAAAAAATCTAAATTAAAAATGAATATACCTTTGCCTTGGGAATGACATGGTTAATCAAAGTATGCATCTGTTTCTGTACGTGTGTTTAAATGTTTGTATGAACAGTTGTCTGTGTACGCGGGATTGAGTATCTATGTGGTCGTGTGTGTTTGACTGTGTGTATTTAAGTGTCTGTTTGCGCGTGAGCTAGAGTGTGCCTGCATGGTAGCGCATGTACACGTGGGTTTAAGTGTTCATGCATGCCATTCTTTGTACATGTTTGTGTATATGTGCGTGTGGTTGTGCGTAATGTGTGCAATGCCTGAGTGTATCTGTGCATTTGTGGTTATTTGTTTGCATGCGTATGTATGTGTGCATACACGTGCGTGAGGTAGGGTGACAGGACCTCACAATGATCAATGGTTTGGTGGGATGGCCCAGTGGGAGCAGTGCATGGATAATAGATGTGTTTGGGGGGGAGGGACAGAAATCCCTCCCCACCTCCCAGACGCCCAGCCTCTCATCTCCACCCCGCTTTGGAGACACCACCATCTCCAAATTGGATATGAAAGCGCACACCTCCAGGGGTGCTCTCCTTTTAATGAATTAGAATTTTTGCTTTACATGTTTTCTTCGGCTCTCAAATGGGGGCATCTGCTAATAAATTGCTTGTCGTCGCTGATGCGGGTGGAGAGTCAAAGCTGCAGCAGTTCTGTCACTTTACAGCACTGTCAATTTACACACCCCGTCTTTCTCCCAGATTAATCTCAGTCATATGCATGTGTGTATGTACTCTGCATACAGCACTTTACATAAGAGATATATCAAGTTTACGGTGTCCTGCTGGAATTGGGTCCTTTTAAACATTTCCCGGTGACAGCTCTCATATTGAGGCTCAGGGCGATGACACGCACTACTGATCCTTCTCTCAATTTCATTACCTTTGTTTTCATTTATAGGCTGACTTCAGAGGAAGACACAATATTCCCGGGAAGCCAATTTTGCCAAAGACTGTTAATATAATTCAGGTGATATTCCTCATGTAAAATATAAATATGTATATCCATTCAATTCATTTCATACAGAGCAGGCCAGCTCCAGAGGATGCAGCCAGACACTGCAAAAACCAAGAAATCAACCTCTACAAGAATTTTTCTCATACATTAAGACTTAAAATTTAATTCTGATTGTTGTATGACTGAATAAGAGAAGAAGTGAGAGAATTTCACTGACTATGAATTGTTGAAGAGGTAAGAAAATTTCACTGGTCAAGCACAGAGAAATTTAAAATAAGCCGATATTTTTTGCTTGGAAAAAAAAAAAAAAAAAAAGAGTGGAGTACTCATTACAAGTGCTCAGCGCCTGCTTGGCAGACCTTTTTCGCTGAATACGCATCCGAAAGCAACAGGCGAGCAGGAGAATAGCAGCAGGCCATGGGGTATGTTAACAATAAGAAGAGCTCATTCTCCGCTCAGTGGCTCCAGCTGAACGCCTCCTCCACCCTCCACTGTGGGAGGGGAGGCCCGTCTGTCCTCCAGCTGCAGACACGCGTCTCTATCGGTCCCCAGTGAGGAGCGGCAGTATTACGCGCCGAGTACCTGCTGCCTGCCTCTGTACAGCGCCGGGCCGCTCACCGCTCACGCCCCTCAGCGCCAGTTAAATTAATCGTCTCGCTGCCTGACAAACAGGCTCGTTTTCACGCTCGGCTGCCCCTGAAAGGGGGATCGGCTAAAGAGGTGCACTCTGAGTGAGCAGGAGGAGCGTCACCCTGAGGGACACAAAGCAGTAACAGAGGCGGCAGGGGTGAAGAACTGTGCAATGGGGCAGGAGGGGTGCGGGGAGGGGGCTCACTGCCAAAATCCTTACCCCCCCCCCCCCTTCCTAAATCTTCCACTCATTCCTCATTCCTTCCTGCTCAGCCCTGAGACACCCCAAAACAGTCCTCAGATCTTATCACACCATATATCAGGGCAGCGCACGCTCAGGTTGGAGATTACAATGAGGGGGCGCGTGGGGCTACAGACACACAGCGTGTGCCACCTGCTGCCACAGGCATCCTGGGAATTGCACAGGGTCCTCTGTCCCTGCACTGCGACACTGCGCTCCGTACGGACGGCGAGGCTGAAGGAGGGTCACTGAGGGACTAACCCTAATTGGGAGGAGGTGTCAGGGGAAATGGGAGGGGTCAGGGGAGGTGCTCGGATCCTTCAGGCCCCTGTTATTCATGACTTTTCCTGCACTGATGATTGAGTACAGGGCTGTCCCTTCAACCATAGATGCTAGGAAAAACAATTTACTGTTTTGGAGAAATGACTGGCTGTTTTATACTAAATCAACATGATGAAAATGCATAAACAGAGTAATTTTATATGACAGTTTCAACACCACTCTCGCACCCCTGAACTTTCACTATTTTCAGGATGCATACAGACTAAAATAATAATTCTGAAAATTAGTGCAATAAATGGACCATTCAGGGACACTTTGAGAATGTACACCAGCACACATTACTGTAACAGTGGCATGTTGTGTTTCTGTCGCGTTCAACTCACTTGAGAAGCTCAGAGTGAAAAATACTTCAGTCACTAAATATATGTTTTGATAAAATTGTGAGGATCAAATTAGGTATCTATAAAAGACTTTTTCCCATCCTAATCTGACAATGTGTGAAATGGCATTTCTTGCAAAGTGCTTTTCAGAGAGAGACAGTCACAAAGATATTTTACAGTGTCGCAAAAGGACAGATGTTGAACTTAAATCTCCGTATGAGAAAAACTCTCAAACAGTGGTAAAAATAAAATTCCGAAGGGACCAAGCTATCACTGGGGGGGGGGGACTCTGTGGACTGGTAAATTGTCAAAGAGGCTGGGTATAACAATCTGAAAAAGAAGTCCTTGCAGTCATGTCTGAAGCTCAAGGATACAGCAAGATGAGTGAATCAGGGCTGGAAGAATCAGGGAAGGGTGTGAAGTTAGCGGGGCTGAAATAATCTGCGGACATGACAGTGAGGGACTCTGAGGAAGTGTAAGGCTAATCCCAAAGTGCAAGACAAGACAGAACAATGAGTGAGGGACATCTGGTGTCTGTCAAGAGGATCGTCGAATTATAGGATGAGGGGAGTGTGGACATTTATCAGAATAATCCAGAAAAAGTTCAGGAATAGATTTTTTTAAAGTCTTCAATGATGGAGTGACCAGGCAGGAAAAATATGCTTGAGGCCTCATTTTAGCAGGTAAGTAGATGCACACAATATCAAAGTGGGATTTCCCTCTTAAAGGTATAAAGCAATGCCCCTAAATACTTTCTATATTAGCATTGATGATGTATAAAAAGTCATTCTCTGATGTGAGGAAAACGTAGGCAGCGGCAAACTATGCAATTAAATGGTTAAAACACATTTCTGACTTTGTTACAGACAATGAGAATCTTTCAAATAGCCTCATTGTGAAGAAAAGAAAAGCAGCATCTTCCACTCTGCTCCCATGATCCCAAGGTTTAATACTGACAGCACTAACAATTACTCCACAGCCCTGCGACTGTGCATTTAAAGCAAACCACAGTTGAGACAAGGTATGCTTTCAGCATCTGCAGATTAAGGGATTCTTGAGTCACATGACACTAGTACGGGAAGCAATGAATCAACACTTCCAAAGCTGGCCTGAAGGCAGGGAGTCATTCGCAAGCACCCCAAATGTGCACAAGTACTGAGCTGCAAAAACACAAACATACCCATGGATTTCAATAAATCCCCTTAGAGCCGTGAAAAATTGTAGTGTGCTCAAAGTTTAATAACTGAAGACAAAAATGTTAGCAAATTTGCAATCCCAAATCCAAAAAAGTCGGACACTGTGGACAATGCAAATACATCAAAAAGGACTGATTTGAAAAAGTACTTTCACCCTTGATTATGTTGAAAACAGTGCATCAACAAATTATTTCATACAGGGGCTGAAGGTGGGGACATAACCCCTGTTTTCAAAGTCCCCCCCCAATGTAAAATTTTTTTCTTCTTCTTAGTTTTTAACTGTCAAAAAATCATGCCTGATTTGCTAGTTTGGCTAGGTATCAAATTCTGATAATATGAATTAAGCTGATTGTAAGTCCCAAACGCACTGCAAAAAATTTCCAAGGATAAGAAGTGGGCAAGACAGCCTCCCTTCGAGGTTCCACTGATCATATGCAGCCTACTTCCATGCACTTTGTCTACTTCCATATCTAATTTTTTGTGACATAATTTTCGATTTAATAAAAAGCTGGTTCAGACAAAGGCAAGGATATCGTCGTATGATGTTGGCCTGCTAAAAAAAATTAACAGATTGTAAAATGCAAAAAAAAACAAACCCTGCCACGACACACTATACTCCCCATAATGTTTTGTTTCTAAGAATTAGTGATAAACCATAGACTTTATACAAAGATGGATTAGGTGTCTCCATTTCCTAACACTGAACAAAAATGGAGCCAAAATATCCTTCATACAAACACTGCCATCTTGCACATTTGGAAGCAGAGCGCAGTAGTGATCAAGTAAAAGACCTCCAGCCTTCCAACTCACCGGTCTATTAAGACCTGGACTGCATTCTTCAGCTCTGCAATTATTGCATGCACCTGTTGTTCATTTCTACTGTGTGGTAATGTTGTGTGACTTGAGAACAAGCCTCGTACTTGGTCATTGTGAAGTTTCATAAGCCACAAGTCAGTATCGTCTCACTAGACTATAGATTTATCTCCTGCAAATCGCGTGTAAATATTATACCTCTTGAATTAAGCGCTGTTTATTGTTTGTTTCAGCACTTGCGTATCATTTTTTCCAGGAATCTCACTTCCTATTTCTTTTCTATTAGCAACACATTATTAGTGTAACTAAAGCCCAGTTTTTATATTACTAATGGTGTTGTTCCAAAACCTTGATTCCTTGTTGGTTTTGATTTGCATCGTATATGCCTTCTTTCTGTGCCAAAGGCACAATAAATACCACCAAGTGCATCTTCGCACTTGAGCGCAGTCCTCAACTTCCTGTCACCTGAGCACATCACAGGTGCCTAGACCACAACCGTTACAGAAGACTTCACCACACCATGGACTCAGCGAGGATTCCTCTGCCCCAAGAGGTGAGAGAATTTGCTGCTCAGCCTCCCATCTCTACCACCTTGTGGCGGAACAGCAGAAGGAGATTTTGCATTTGGGGTCTTCTCTGGACGAACTGGCTCGCAGGGTCCGCAAACTCTCCATTTCCCACGCTCCACTGCCGCCACCAACCCCCTTCTCTCCTGCCGGAATACATGCTCCCTCAGCCATCCTCTGGGGTGAATCGCTAGTGCTCCTGCCAGAGCACTATGATGGAAACTCCACTGCGTGCCAAGGCTTCCTTCACCAATGCGCACTTTATTTTAAACACCTCCTCCCCTGAGTGAAGCAAAGAAGATTGCCGCAGTAGAGACTCGCCTCTCTGGTAAGGCGCTTTACTGGGCGACTGCTGTCTGGGGGGAGACAACTTTTCCCACCTATGCCAGCTTCCTCCAGCAGTTTCCTTCAGTCTTCTACCACCCTGGAAAGAAGGCTGGGGACCACCGGCTGCACTTGCGCCTGGGTACAAAGACTGCGGCTGACTATGCCCTCCAGTTCTGCACCGCGGTCACAGCCAATTAATTTGCACAAGACTGTACCTCAGTTAAGATCATTGTTTAATTCTACACAGAGAAAGAGACTAGGACAAAACAGCATCCATGGGCGATCTTACATTTACCAAAAAACATCTTGATGACCACCAAGACTTTTGGGAAAATTGTCCGCGGAATGGTGAATTAAAATGGAACCTTTTGGAAGACATAGGTCTTGTGCACATTAATTGGATAAAGGTGCTTGTTAATTGAATGAGCTGAATGGAGTGCACATAGTCATGCCAAGTGATGGATGTTTTACATGACCACCTCAATGATCACTGCATAGTACTTTTTTTTGCCACGTTTTATTAATCTCCTTGATTTGTATGATGCAACTAATGAGACTGCATCATCAACACAGTACTGTAACTGTGTTGGATTGGCCTGGTAATTCACCTGACCTCAATCCCGTTGAGAATCTCTGGTCCATCATCAAGTCAAGGCTGCAGCAAAAGGACTGCACCACAAAAGCCAAAGTCATTGATGCAGTTGTCCATCCTGCAGAAACCTGGTCAGCTACATGCCAAAACGGATGGTACAGCTTATCAAGAACCATAGAGGACACATCTTGTACTGAGTACTGAATGTGGATGGTACTAAAGTAATAAAAATCCTGAAAACCTTTGTTGCCTGGTTTTCCCAGTCTAGCCTGCTTTATTTGATTAATTTGCACAAGACTGTTCATCTGGTATAAAGCTAACACAGCATTCCACAATAATAACATTATACCGATATTATACCAAATATGGTGGTAGTCGTATAATTGTCTGGGGCTGCTTGGCTGCCTCAGGAATTCGGTGACTTGCCATAATCAATGGAACCATGAATTTTGCTTTCTACAAACTTTACAACTACAAAAAAAATGGGGTCATGGACCCACCACGTATTACCTAAATGCAAATCCCAATTCCAATGAAGTTGGGATGTTGTGTAAAACATAAATCAAAACAGAGTGCAATGATTTGCAAATCTCATAAATCCACATTTTATTCACAATAGAAAATAGAGAACATATCAGATGTTGAAAGTGAGACATTTTACCATTTCATGAAAAATATTAGCTCATTTTGAATTTGATAGCAGCAACACATCTCAATAAAGTTGGGACAGGGGCAAGAAAAGGCTGGAAAACAAAGTGGTACCAATAAGAAACAGCTGGAAGAGCATTTTACAACTAATTAGGTTAATTGGAAACAGGTCAGTAACATGACTGGGTATAAAAAGAGCGTTTTTAAGAGGCAGAGTCTCTCAGAGGTGAAGATGGGCAGAAGCTCACCAATCTGCAAAACACTGAGTCCAAAAATTGTGGAACAATTACAGAAAAATGTTCCTCAATGTAAAATTGCTAAAACTTTGAATCTACAGTACATAATATCATGAAAAGATTCAGAGAATTTGTAGAAATCTCTGTGTTCAAGGGACAAGGCCGAAGGTCAATGTAGGATGCTCGGGCCCTCAGGGTGGCACTGCATTAAAAACAGGCATAATTCTGCACTGGAATACACTCCATGGGCTCAGGAACACTTCCAGAAATCATTGTCTGTGAAAATAGTTTGCTGTGCAATCCACAAATGCAAGTTAAAGCTGTATCATGCAAATAAGAAGCCATGTGTGATCACAATCCTTTCTTCTCTTCTCATTTAAAATGGACTGAGTCAAAATTGAAAACTGTTCCGTGGTCAGATGAATCAAAATTTGAAATTCTTATGGATACTACAGACGCTATGTCGAGCAAATTATAGAGCAGAGGGACCATCCAGCTTGTTATCAGCGCTCAGTTCAAAAGCTTGCACCTCTGATGGTATGGGGTTGCATTAATGCTCCCTGCATGGCCAGGTTACACATCTGGATAGGCATTATCAATGCTGGAAAGAATATAGAGGTTTTACAACGTCTGTTTCAGAGAAGGCCTTGCATATTTCAGCAAGACAATGCAAACCCACATACTGCATCCATCACAACAACATGGCTTCGCGGTAGAAGAGTCCGGGTGCAGAAATGGTCTGCCTGCAGTTCAGACCTTTCACCAATGGAAAACATTTGGCGCATCATAAAACAAGAAATCTGGCTTGGAAGACCAAGGACTGTTGAGCAGCTAGAATCCTACATCAGACAAGAGTGGGACAACATCCCTCTTCCAAAACTCCAGCAACTGGTCTCCTCACTTCCCAGACATGACAGACTGTTGTTGAAAAACGATGGGATGCTACACAAAGGTTAACATGGGCCTGTCACAACTTTTTTGAAATGTGTTGCTGCCATCAAATGCAAAATGTGCTAATATTTTTCATGATATGGTAAAATGTCTCACTTTCAACATCTGATATATTGATTATGTTCTATTGTGAATAAAATGTGTGTTTATGAGATTTCCAAATCATTGCATTCTATTTTTATTCACGTTTTACACAACGTCCCAGCTTCTTTGGAATTGGGGTTTGTACAATGTAAACTTAAATTCTTGGGTAGAAACAAAACTGATGCAGTATTTCTTATGATATCAACCACTCGATCCATCAGAACCTTTAAAGTTCACTGTAGGTCTCTTTTGACTAGTCAAGCAGAAAGCCGATGTATGATTTCTTTTGACCAAACAATAAAAAACTAAGCTGTAAATGCAATATTACATGAGATATGAGTAGTCCAAGCATCGTGACCTTGAGATTGACCTTTCAAGGTCACCATGGCTTACTTTACACCTTACCAACAGAAAACCCACACGACCTGCTAATATCCATGATTTGCTAATGCTAACCTAAGCTGCAAATGGAATAATAACCATGATATTGGCCATTCAATACATTGTGACCTTGAGATTGGCCTTTCAAGGTAACCATTGGTCTCCTTTGACCAGACCAGCAGAAAGGCTCTACATGATTTGTTATTACCCAACAATGCAAACCTAAGATGTAAATGCAATATTAAAGGAGATAAAGCACATTCTATAAAAATTGCACCAATTTTGGACCAAAAACAGGCCATAAAATGGCCCAGAATTTGCATTAGCACCGTTGAATGTCATTATTTATGATTATAAGTCAAAATATTGGGA
This sequence comes from Gymnothorax reevesii, assembly GCA_029721435.1. Taxonomy (NCBI): domain Eukaryota; kingdom Metazoa; phylum Chordata; class Actinopteri; order Anguilliformes; family Muraenidae; genus Gymnothorax; species Gymnothorax reevesii. The sequence continues at coordinate 93,014,331 of CM056575.1, forward strand.
TCTATGGCCTAGTTTCAGAGATGTAGACCCTATAAATGCAATAAGACCACATTTTGACCAAAAGTGACCCATACATAACCCATTTCATCAAAATCAATGGAGCGGCTTCCGAGATCCAGCTCGTAACGCACTGAGGACAGACAGACAGACGGAAACTGATGGCAATAGCTCATGGCCTATCGGCCGGTGAGCTAATAAAAGTGACAATATCAGCAGCAACTCTAAAACAATCCTTGAGACATATTTTTTACAATAATTACTGTAGCTAAATGTGCACATAAAAATTGCCCCCCAAATAGGTTGGATGACAGTTCATAAGTCAGCGGCCCTGTTAACTTATCCATGGCACAACAGCCATTTTTCTACTGCAAAAACTGTCACATTCCTAAATAGCTAGCAATACCTGTTAGCTAATATGACCAGTCCTAGAACCATGAAAATTTTGAAAATACTGTGAGTAAATACAGGAGAGAGTGTTGTATTTGTATAGGTAAAAGCTAATGGACTAATTGCTGACTTCATCCCTCTGAGCAAAAATTCTGACATCGTAAACAATGCATTGAGGGCAACAAATATGGCAGACTGGTTAATGGTGATCTTTCTTAGTAAAGACATTGAGGAGTCTTTTTAGGGTGACAGCATCATAAAATATTAGCTCTAGTTAGGAAGGACACCCTGATTGCCATTGCCTGCTTGAAGGGATCTGACATTTTTCAAGTGTAGCTTTGTTTCTCTTTATTATCATTCTAGATGTGCAAGGAAGAAAAGTGAGAAGTAAGGAAAGCTGTGCAGGAAGGAAGGATAAGCCAAAGTCCTATGTTGAGTTTGCCTCAGTTAGTCATCATTGATGCACTCTTTTTGTTCGTACGTATGATAATTAACATTTATTTGACATATCACTGTCGAAATGATTTTATTCCTATAGTTATTCCGAGAGGAAGGGTACTAGAGGGTTCCTTGTACTGGAAAGTTCTGTTGCTGTGTTTATCTGGCGCAGGACTTCAATGATGGAGAGTTTTTCTTCATTTTGAGTAAGTACAATGAATATGGAATTTTTATGGCAAGCTAGCTGGCCAGCGGTTTTTTATTTTTGGTTTACTATAGCCATGATGGTCACAAAGCTTGTTTGCCACATTGGTTAGTATGAGTAACCATTAGCCTTTGCTAATATTACTGTACATGGCGGCATTTTGCTCAGTGTGGTGATGTTTTAGAATCTATACTGCATTCAAAAAAATCAAATGCCTAGGTTTTTGTCCATTTAAAATGAAAACAGCTCCAGGACTTTGGTAGAACTCCTACTGCGCTCGTTGCACTGATTTTGCTCAATCCAGAGTAGCATATTGCCTGCTTTTTCCTGATAGTGGAATGTCTGTTTTGTTATAATGAGGTATAGTTCAGATATTACTGTGTAAGTGAATTATACTTGCTCCTTACAGGGAGTAAAATGCTTTTATACAAGCTTTCGTTTTGCTTGGATGATAGTTATTGTAAATAGCAAGCTCTCTATCGCAGACTGAACATTCTGTCCGCAAAATAAGCAGTTCCTTTAATGAGTATGTTTGCTTGTTGAAGCGGCCTTGTAGAAAAATGGACAAAACTCTGAACTTCATCATGGAGAAAAGGCATGTTTTCGGTTTGGAGAGGTTATTTATGACTATTGTTGTCTATCTGCACCTATATTGATACACTCATGCTAACTTTCACTAGAAAATCATTAATCCATTTTTAACTTCATGAGACAAAAGTGGATTTGTGTTAAACATGATTATTTTGTGATTTGACGCTGAGTAATTTTGAGGGCTCTGATAGCTTGGGGAGCCACTTGGAGATCTAATTGATTTGGCTCATAAATGGTAGATAATTTTTTAAAAATCACTGTAAGATGATGTATACTTGTGGTCAAGGAGTTTATGATCCCAGAAATGTATTGTTTTGAGTCCCAGCCATTTTCAGTCCTCAGTATTTTTTTAGAAATTCATTGCTGAGTTTTCATGAAGATTTTTTCTGTTTGTGGCCCTAACTCTGAACAAATTTCATGAAAAGAAACTGAAATATGATAGAATTCTAAATGCTGCGTGTGTGCTGTATCACTAAAGCCATTTTTCCCCTCCCTGTGAAACTCCAATCTCTAATACACAGCCAGCTAGGCTATTTCGAAGTTTAGTGCATTGGATTGAGAGAGCATTACACAATATTTATGTCATAATGTAATTATGAGCCTAAGAACATTTAAATATATTGCTTTATTATTTATAGCTCAGGTGAACAAAGCCCTAAAAGCTATCATTCAGACTAGACTTTGGTGGTGCTATCATTCCAACTCTCGCTAGATTTAAGCAGGTAGTTTGTATCACTTGAAAGAAGTTGTATTCCGTCGAGCAACGACCAGATTCCTGTGCCTACCAAGTGCTGTTTCTACACCCGGTACACAAAATTTTCCTTTGGATTGAACAAAATAAGTGGAATATTATTACAATGCATCAAGGCAGCAGATTCTGAAACTGTCAGGCCCAACTACTGTGAAAATAAAAACAATGCAGGGAAAAGATAAGATTCTGAGCAGGCACAGGTCAAGGGTCACTACTGGGGTGGCTTTCAAAAGATGTAGAGGTCTTATAAGAACAAAGTGACGCCAAAGTCAGTCGCTTTTTATTGGAAAAATAAATAACATTTTTTATAATTTTTATAACCGCTGCCTAGTGTGATATTGACCAGAGTATTTTTTTAAGGTCGTGCCTGAATTTGCCATCTTTTCAACTTATATAAATTGTAAAAATTCCACTGTGTTTTACCTGCTGTGAAATGCTCGGTCAAAATCATCCTAGGTAATAATAAATTAATGAAATTCAAGTCCTATTGTGTCGCTTACTTGACTTGCAAATACATTACAGAGGTCCTGTGATCGTCCTGAGAACTTTATCCCTTAGAAAAAAATCCTTAGAGGACTTTTCTATGTGTCCTGCAGGGCTTGTGGAGGCAACAGTGAGGTGCAATCAAGCAATTTTTCATTTGTGCTGGCGGGTGTCAATATAGAGATCTTAATGCAAAGAAGAGATTTGGAGGAAATGACATAGTGGACCATTAATGCACCAAAATTTGACTGGATTCCTTTCATCTTTTAATGGTATTACCAACTGTAGATGGTGAAATGCCCACTGTCCCACCAATTTGTTTCCGGAATGTCATGGATTATAAGCATATGTATCTCATTAGTGAGCCTAGACCTATCTTTGCTTTTCCTTTTATTCTGTAACACAACTAGTCCATCTATATAACATCACCAGTTTCAAGTCAGCAGATTATTGCAAATTGTCTCATCATTATTAGTCCTAGACTGCTTCTCCGCCAACTTGTCTGTTGCAGTCATCAGATTTCAAATGAGCGTATATTTTAAGTAAACAATTCTATTCTCAATTTAAAACATCAAATAATGCGCTGTTGCAGTGTTTTCAATACAGTAGAGGGTGAATGAACTTTTCAATGAAGTTGTTTCTGATTTTACTTCCATTTTTCATGATGTGCTGAATTCTTTGGAGTTGGGGTGGGTGTATTACTATTCACCACTCTACACTCACAGTGCAGCTCTTGAGTGTTATTTTAGAGACATTTAACTGAGCACTCTCATAAAGCGGCTGCTCGATAAGGCAGCAGCATATTTTGCCGACAGAGCCTCTGCAAGGACAAGTACAGCACCTCTGAGAATCACCTGTTCAATGGGTATAAACAGAGAGCGGGCAGTCAGCCATGTCATTCTGCAGGAGGCTGAGCTTGAGTAGGACAAAGAGGCAAAACCAACCTTCGCTCCAGCTCCCTGTTCGCACATGATGCCACTCACCTGCCAGCCTGTTGTTGACGCGGTTGTGGCGGGACCACAGCCAGAGCGCCGCAGTCGGCAGGTTGTTTACGTAGTACATGCTCTCCTGGGCCATGGTTTCGAAATGGGAGGCACATTCACGGCAGCCAAAGAAGCTGTGCACATAGGACCTCATGGCCCTGAGTACCTCCAGGGGGCCTGAAGAGCAAAGGACAGTACTTTCAGCACAGGACACAGTTTCACTTTCTGCCTGTTTGTACATGTACGCGTCACTGAGGGGGGTGAGTCCTCAGATGATGCTCAGATAGAGCACAAGAAAACTGCATGATTTAAACCTTGGGTGCCAAAATGACTTGTAAGTCTGTGACATCTAGAAATTGAACTCCCAGGGTAATGTAAAGCATTAGCTGTCAGCTCAGAAAGAGAGGAATTTGGAACAAGATACAATTTTAAATGGTTGTAATGGCTACATGTGCATGTACAGACAAATACTATCAATCAAAATGCAGACCGTCAGCTTATATTTGAGGGCATTTACTTCCATGTAAAATGTTCCATGCGCCTTTAAAATTGTGTTACTGTTAACATAGTTATAGAGCTATTGTATTGAAATGTGTTCATTTGGGTTTGTTTTGTCCGTTGCTTTGTGTGAAGCCGCATCCCTCCCCTTGGTTGAATAATCCAAGGGTCCACAGAGGACAGATGGACACCCTCAGTCCCCCATCTGCAGGTCAGGCGAAGCCCCCCATAAGCCCTGGGATTAGTCCCACAAGCAAAGGAGCGCTGGTCAGCTGCCCCTTTTATTACCCACTCAAATTCCACTAATCTATCCTAATCCCTTATTACCCACTCACAATTATGCTATTTTTCTACAACACAACTGCAAAAAAGGAACAAAATCCACAACACTTCCTGAGCTATCAAATGACAACCAGTGCCTGAATGAAGAATATGTATGTAAGGCATTCCAGCCCGATGTGTGCATGTGTGTGCGCATGTGCGCGCCTGTGTGTTTGTGTGTATGAGTGAGTCTGTGTGCAGTAGGATTGAGGTGGTCAGCCAACTGGACACTGATCATTTCTCCCCTCTCAGAACACTGCAGTGGCCTCCCATAGTGAATCAGCAGTGTCATCCTTGATCAGCCACCCCCAGCCTCACACAGAGAAAAATACACATAATACAGTGTGTACAATGTGCACTGTGCAAAATGTTCAGGGTTTCCTGGAATCATCTTATCGTTAATAAATCATATGTTGAAGGCAGCTGGAGTGAATTCCATCTCTCGGCATGGAGGACAACACTAATTATCAAACAGCAAATATCAAGAGGAATAAGGAGAAGGTTTCAGGCGGGAGCGGTACAACTGTCCTACTTGCGTCAGGGGTCTTCATGGCTTGTACAGTCAGGACGTGGAAGAGGGTCCACATGGAGCAAGGGAACCCCCTGAAATGTAGCTGGGTGCCCTGACATCCCACCCATCTCACCCCCTCTGGGAGGACAGCATCAGGAATCTGCAGCCAAACAAACAGTGCTCAGCAAATTTTCCCAAACTTTCACAGAATACGTGTTAGCAGAGGAGCTTTAAATCAAATCTTAATACACTTAAATATAGATGCAGCTAAATTATCGTCTTTCAATCACATGACATGTAGAGAGGTATGTTATTATGTGGACAGAGACCATTTTAAAGGGCTGCTATCCCAAAACAATTTGAAACGTGAAGTGGGCGACTTTCAAAATACTTTCGGAGCTCACCGTATTCCATTTTGTTTATGATAAAAACATGCATTGAGCAATGCTTTGGAAAATAATTGCAGTCATGTTGCTGATCAATAAAATGGTGAACCATGAGGTATTTTTCATTTAACGGGATATGAATAAAAGGTTAATGTGTATAAACAACCAATAAAACACCTAGATTAAGAGCTTGTGGCCAGCTGAAGGAATAAAAGCTCTGGTGTAGTGTGATTGACTGCAACACATACCTCCACTATACACTGGCTTCTCCACAAATGTTCTGTCCATGATTGACAGTATTACAAGTAGTCGATAGTTAAGAGCTGGTGTGTGTATACACTGGACCCCACTCTCACAGACTCCAGTCTATTGCTGAGGGGGAGAAGGTTCATACTTCCCCATTGACTCATTGATTCATTGATCTTGTGGCTAAAAGCTAATGATGCCACTAAGTGAGCATTCCAATTTGAGAGTCCGTAGTCTTTTTTGCATCTCAATGAATCACAATATCAACTCCATTCCACAGGAAAACAAAGGAAGGAACCAGACTGATTCAGACTGAAGATGTGCGCTGCACCACAGCAACAAGGTTCCATCCCCAGCAAATGAGACTGAAAGTTGCACTCTGTGCCTGTATTAGACACCTTCTACAGCCTATAAAACTGTACCACACACTCTGGCATGGCAACAGGCATTTTCTAAAGCAAATGACAGATGGCACTGGGCAGCACAAAGCATACTTGCATAAATTTAATTTTACAAACAGAAATAGCTAATTTAGTGCAGTCATAACTAAGGTAAAAAACTCAAATGGAAAGAGAGGACATGGCTGAGATGAGCAGCACTTGAGAAGAGGCCTCACCTGGCCTGTGTTATCCAGCATGTTCTGCAGAGAGCTGAAGAGAAGCTCAGAATCTCCACGCTCAGTCAGCCAAGTGTCCACAAACTGCAGTAGGTTCTTCACCATGGGCCGGCCAGGAAAGTACTGACCAATGACAAGGCACACAGTAGCTGTATTAGTCCTTCTTCCAAAGATGGCTTTCCCCACACTGAATATCCAATAACTAGTCAGACTTTCGAAGATGGCTTTCTCCAAACTAAACACCCAATAACCAGCCATACTTCCAAAGGCAACGCTTCCCACAATAAACAGCCACAGGACTAGTCTTCTTTGAAAAACTGGCATTGCCCTTACAAGACGCCCAATAACAAGTCTTACTTAAAGCAATTCTTATCTTTCTGGCATTTTTACAATTTTCTTTTGTAATCTTAAAATGCTCCTAATAAGCGTATGGCACACTAAAATGTAAAAGAAATCCACCAGGTGTTGAAACTCCTTGAGAATATTCAATTCTCATATATTTTTGATAAAGGTCTGACCAATCATTTTCTTCGGTCCGAATAAAATGATTTGCCGAGCTTTCTGTCTGTCATCTGTCAGAGCGCCCCTTCCAGTTGCCTACTGCTGTCACCGCTTGCGAGTCACGTGCCTCTCTGGCAGAAAAAAAAACAGATGCATCTGACTGTAAACAAATGGGTGCTGAAATGCTATAATTATAATAATAACATTAATGGTAGTTCGTCAGACTACAACGGTAACTAAACATTACGAAGGTATTATATTTTATACCACATATAGAATAGAATATTATGTCATAACTGTTGTTTAGTTTTCACTGACCGGAGCCTCTGAATCTGACTCCATTGACCCGTTTCACTCTCTTACGAAAAAAATATTGCGTGCGGCGCGAGGAAGTGATCAGCACGAGTGAAACGGGTCAATGGAGTCAGATTCAGAGGCACCGGTAAGTGGAAACTAACCAACAGAAATTAAATAATATTCAATTCGATATGTGGTATAAAATAAAACGCCCTCGTAACGTTTAGTCACCTTTGTAGTCTGACAAACTAGTTATATATTTTTTCATAGGAGAAGTCTGGCAATCGGGGGAAGAGGGTGGGACTTTGGAGGGGTGCAGAGTTGTTCATGTTCAAATTTTTACATTTTTTTTTTTATTTTTTCGACATGCCAGAAAGATAAGAATTGCTTTAAGAAGATGGTTTGCCCCACACTAAACACCCAATAATTCATGTAATTTCCAACGCCTGTATTCCCCAAAGTATACATCGACTGGACTGATCTTACTTCCAAAGCTGGCATTCCCCATGGAAAACAACCATTGAACTATGACAGCAATTATTCTACCAAGCAACCTTTTTGCCTCTTGATAATTTTGTCACAAAGAAAACAGAAAAGGAGGTCAGAAACAGAAGTTGACAAAAAGCTTTAGAAATTTCACCAAATTAATTGGCAATATTGTACAAAAAATACTTAACAGTCTCAATTGTTAATTTACTGTCCTAGCACAGTCGCCTGTTTAAATGCTGCTTGCATGATATAATGAAGTGCCCATTCAATTGCCGCTTATGTGATAACATGCAGTGCCAGTTCAATTGCAGCTTGTGCGATACAGTGCCATGCCCACTCAATTGCAGCTTTCTTTTTTCTCATCAACTGCTCAGCCAAACAAGTTCAAATTCAACCCTACACTTCCTTGGGTGCTCAGCAATGCACCCAAAGAAGTCAATTGGACGATACACATACAAACATACATATATGCCCACGCGCACACACAGACACACACACACACACACACAAACAAAAGTAAAAAGTTTAAAAACCCTTTATACGGAGTACAGTATTTTATGACAGTCCCTCAGCTTAAAAGTGTTCAACACCATACTAAAGCAAGTCAGCAATTTCAGCTCTTCCCAATGGCAAATCAGTGTGAATGCCCTAAAAACACATTTCACTTCTGTTGCTTTTTATCTCTGCTGCGGCAGAAATATTGCCAGTTTTGAAAAAAGTTGAACAATCAAGGGATGACTTCTGGTCAAGGTAATTCCCTATGTCTCAGGATAGACAGAGGTGGTGACAGAAAGGTATCAGGAATGACGAGAGAGGCGCTAAGCACCCAAGCAACTGGCTGGATTAATGCAATAAGTCATTTCCGATCCTTGGTGAGTTTCGATGCCAGCAATTATATTAAACCACCATTAAAATGACTAGCAAGGCAAACTGTATTTAATCTTGTGATTTTGACTGTTAAGATAATGAAGAAGAGACAACCATGCAAACAGTGCGCTTCCATGGCAACCCAATATCTCTGCTGAAAGCTGAACTCAAAACACAGACCTAAAGAGCTGCAGTCACGTAGCTCCACTCAACATTTATTCCACTGTGCCTTTTGTGCAAAGTAATGCTAGTGTATCTCTGAAATCTTTCAAGGAACACACTGGCGTACACACACGCAAGCACAAGTCAATCTCACATGCAACCGTGCGCTTAAATCTACCTGCATAATATCACATACGGGTCTAACCACAATTGTGAATGGCAATAGCGCAAACGTCATATGGGGATTGGATTTTTTCGTTACAGGTTTGTTCAGTTGATAGGTGTGAAAAAAGTCCAGGCAAACTGACTCAGATGCAAACAGATATGAAACTAATTTCGGATGCAGAAATTCATTGGATCTGGAAGTGGGCCAGAGGTGACCCCTGTGCTTAGAACCATGGAGTAGACGGGACTGGGGCGACATCCCAGAGGTGCACCTTTTTTGATTTGTGCTGCTGAGTGGTTTCAATTTGCACCAGCCATCTGTTCAGCGCGGCGGTGTTGGGCTCTTTTCTATTCATCACTCGCTAACGGGATCTCCATTAAACACAGTTCACTTAAAAAGGTTCCCGAAGATTTACTTAACCCCTCTGCACACTCTGCTTTGATTTGTTCCCGTAATCCCCGAGTTGCCGCCGCAAGAAAAGGATATTTTGGGTATTGCTAGACAGATAAAAGAAAGCTGAATACTACCGGTGGGGCATTGAATGAACACAATAAGGTTTTGCGCTGCAACCAGAAGGGCAATTGCTTTAGCCTTGTGGTGGCAGTGAGGTTTCCCTTCTAACCAGAGGGAAAATCTCATTAACAACCATTCGAATGAAAGACTTTTCAACCTTAACAAAGTGGGTATTCCAATTAACCCCCCCACCTATCTAAGCCAGAGGATTGTTCGTAGACGTGGCTCGTATTTTAGTTTTTGGCTTCAACAGCAGACACTAGGGGTGCATCCCAAACTGAATTACCCATACAGCAATGCTCAGATAATGTGCTGCACACAGAGATTTATCTTTGAAAGGCTGTGCAACGATATGATATGCTGCACTCAATGAAATGTTAATTGATATTTCTTGACACATTAACAGAATTGTGACCCCCCCCCCCCCCAAGTTCACAATTAAGTGGTACCCACCCAGCCAAATTTTCAGTAGATACCTGGCCCATAAAGGACAAATCAAAATGAGTTACAGAAACCGGGTAGGTAGGATCAGCACTAAAAACAAAGAGTCAAGACGGATAAGATTCACCATCATACTGCAGGAATCATGCTTTGTCTACACAAGGTCATGACAGTCAGAGAGAATCAGGCGCTCCGGTTGAGACGATTGTTTACCCCACTCTTTGTTTAATGGGGACTGTATAAGCACTCAGAATATCCTCCCGAGTGGCATTATGATGGCAGGTAGAGCGCTTTTGAGACGCCGCTGCCGCAGCACTTGCGCTGTGTTGCCAAGTGCATAATGGCTCTGCTGTTGACCTGTTTGCCAGGCACCGCTGCACCTCCCCCTTTCCCCGAGCCTCGCGCTGGACCATGACAATCCACTTCACCCCAGCAATATGTCATCTTAAATCCGATTAGTATCAGCACTTGAGAAACCGCAGCCTCCTCCGAGGAACGCTCAAAAGAGAATGCATCTGTCGAGCTGGCCCAGGGAAGCCCTTTTTAATCCAGCCTCATTCGACCTCAGGGACTAATATACATGCCAGTGAGTAAAAGCTGGCAAACAGCTCCAGAGCATCTGCACTGGTAACAGTCTGTGGCCTCTAACCCACCACAGTCCTCCAGACCCTCACACTGGTATCAGCCTCTGCATGACAGAGGTCCTCCTGCCACCACAGAATAAGAGTTCAGACAGCACACCATCCCCACTACTTGAAACTGCACCCAGTGTGAAAAGTGGGACACAGTGAGGCTGGATTTCAGATTAAGCTCCCTTATACTGTTGATTCCCTTTCCTTCCCTCCATTACACAAGCTTTTTTTTCCCCCCCAAGAAAAACTGGACTTCAAAGTAATCCTAAAACCCCTTTGTAATGCGCTCAATAGTTCAAGATCCGCCTTTTTAATCCTGAAATACATGTCGGAATTTATAAATCTGGCCCTGGTTTGCTGAGTAAGAACCAAACGATATTACAGAAAAGATGGTGTAGGAAAGAAAAAAGTGCATTTTGGTATTTTGCAGGAGTTACGCATGGTAAATACAGTGGAACCTAAAAGCTCAGCTCAGTGAGAAAATGTGACAGACGTGACAAAGACTAATGTGCTGGTCAGGGACAATGGAGGCAGCATCTGCACTTAACGTGTTGCCGTCAACCCTCATCCAATAACAAGTACCATGTTAGGGGCAACAAGCTTTTTTCAAGAAGAAAAATATTAATCATAATCACACTTCATCATGATGCTCCCCCCGACCCAAAAAAACCATGAATTCAAAAGAGACTCCATACACTGCGAAGAAAGGCTCCAGAATAGTGAGAATGTGTGTGGTCTTCTCTCACAGAGCGGGTCACTCCGCTCGCCTGTTCATTTGCATGCATTAAGCAGGGAACACTCCATTGTGTCTGAACAGGCCCCCCCATCGGGTTAAACACGCCCTCTTTGTTCAGACGGCACGTGTGTTTAATTGATATCTCTGGCGTACGTCGATAGATAAGAGCAGCTTAGTCCTGTCCCCAAAGCCCCAGTGAGGGCGACAGGCTTGACTATGGGGGGAGGAGGGATGTGTTCACCAGGGACCAACAGATATTGACAACACAAACTAGAGTTAATGGGGGGGCTGGACTCCACTCCACTCCACCCCCTTTGAAACCTCCCCAGAGAGGCAGATATAATCACACAGATTGGGAGAGGAGGTGGCTTCCATACGCAATGCCAGCCGGGGAAGACTCTGTGTGAGACCTAATCAAAGGACACCAGGTGCAATGAGCAGCGCAGCACTGAGAGCAGACTGGGCATAGCGGCAGGAGTGAGGGGGCTCTTAATCGAGAGGGGTCTCGGGGGAAGGGGATAGAAAGGGTGGGGGCGAGTATGCATGGCACTTTACATCAAGGGAGTGAATAAAAGTTACAACAGCACCCAAGAGAGCCTTTAGCATCCTGTGGCTGGCCAGTCAATAGCTGTCAATATTGTACTTAGCGCTCAGAGTGTGGTATGGTCCTCACAGAGGATGCAGTACACCTCAGAACCGCCTCTTTTTTCCTCTGCCTCTAACAGGCGTCTGATGGACACCTTACGAAATGTCCATTCAGTGCACCTCCAGAAATGTCTCCAACAACTGTATCTTGATCATTCTCTCTTTCTTTCCCCTCTTTCTTTTCAATAAATTGCATCCCCAGTCCCACTTGGGTCTGATATAACTGATCAGTGAAATACATCCAAGTGGACAAACATGCAACACATGCTGCTAGCTCAGCAGAGTGAGGACAGTTTGTGGTTCTCCTCTGAAGCACAAGCCTGACAACCACAGTTTCGCACACCACAGTCCCAAACCCAGCATGCTCAGAACAAGGAAAGAGGAAACACTAACATGCCCATGTTCAAAGAGTAACCATCAGGCACCTGGATAGCCAGTAAGGCGTACTTAAGAAAAAACAACACCCAACATCACTGAGCAGCGCAAAGCCAAATATAAGCAGCTCCCGTGAGACTGCCCGCCACAGTCAGCACTGGCATGGCTGTATTCAATCAGAGACTGTGGTCATCACTCGTGCACTGAATGAGGTTCCCTTACTAAGTGAACCTGCCCAGCAGTCCCCCCATTTGAATTCCATCTTCCGTTCTGAACTTGTGTTTCCCCACATCAGTCTGTGGATAAACTCATAAATCATCAAAGCGCATACTTTAATGAGTAATATGACAGATCTGGAAAGACAGAAATGTGGCCAGAGTCTCTTTCAAGTTTTCTTGTCAGAGGGGGATAATATTTGGCTTCTAATTTAAATACTCGGTAACTAGCATAACACCACATAAATATGCTTTTTGAGGAAGCTGTTGAACAGCTGGTTAAATACTTAACACCAACAAGACTGTAAAGTGTTTTCAGCAGCACGTACCTTTTCAATAGATCATGCGATACGCCATCACTGGTCATGAATCTAAGCAGGGTTAAGCGTTAAGTGCACTGCTGATGACACAAATCGTACACAGGAGTCAAGTTTATGTTTCTGTCTCCCTCTAGTGGCAACACTAAAAAAATTCCCTTATCTACAAGAGATTTTTCAGGCCCATCAGTGAGACAGGCCCCTCACTCACCCTCGCCAGCACTGAGATGTAGCGTTTGAGAGCCGTCAGGTCCTCTCTGCTGATAACAGGATGTGCTGCCAGCTCCACACGCAGGGAATAGTGCAAAGCTGACTCCAGGTCTGACATGTACACCCGAGTCCTGATGAGATTGTTCAAGTCAAAATAAATTCAGCAGAACACAATCAAATTATGCTAGTAATAAACACCGCTCCAAAATGGGCAGGACCTAAGCCTGTGAATCCTTGTGCTTATTCCAAGTCAAGGTCTTGGGGGGTGGGGGGTTAAAACACAGTAGAAACCCATGCAGAGCTGTATAAAAAATTATGGCCTCACGCAATAAAGCCCAGACCAAGACTCAAACTCAAAATCAGTGAGGTTCTACCCTCTGCACACATGCAACCCACAAATCTACTTCAATAGACCAAAACAAACCAGGTGCAAACATGCAGTGTATTCTTCACTATATACTGACATATTCCTAGATTATAAAAATGTGACCAGAATAGAATTCTGGAATTATACACATGCGTATAAATTTATGTGCACGAGTATACGTTTGCACAGGTATACATAAATGAAAGCAACAGACTGAGAAGTTTCAAAATGTACTCTGGTGAAGCACTCACCGGTTGAATGGCCTCCACTTCTGCTGTTGCGTAGTATTTTTCTGGAAGTCAGTGATCACAGTGTGTGACATGCCTGCCCGTACTACCCCAGGGAGCCTCTGGAGGGCGTAAGAGTAAAAGGTGCGAGCTTCAATGAGTCTGAGAGAGAGGGAGAGAAATACATACCATCACTGATATTGAGACAGGGAATGCTGGGGACAGATGAGGGAAATTCAGCAAGAGTAATGAGCCTAAAACAATATTCTCAGGGAGAACACAACAATTAAATCTACAGCATTGGCAAAGAAACAACTTTCCTCCTTGGAGAAAAAATACTCCCGATCACATTGTGAAAAATGTAAAATAATTTGCATAGTACAAAAATGCAAACAAGCCTTGAAATAAGATAAGACAAAATGAGGTTTAACAAATGAGCCACTGGCAACAATACATGACTGACAAGTTGAAATATGCCCAAGGGACAGATAGTGTAATTCATAGATACAATGCAGATTTTTCAGGGAGGACTGCTGCCACAGGCCTCATATTCATCATGCAAATGCAATCGCTCTACTGTCTTAAGAGGGATGAATGATTTCAATTATAAGTGAGACGACTCCAAGCAAAGAAGCATCCATGTCTACATGAAGCAGTGTTTTAAACCATAAGAGTGCAGGCAGATGAATGCTCTCCAGACTCTCCCCAGCGTCAGGTGAAGAGAGAGAAAAGGACTTCACACCTCAGAGTGAATCACAGTGCACAAAGCCTCAGATCTGTGCTCATGATCAGATGGTGCTAAAGCTGGCCCATCATTTCCGCCTCCTCTGACCCTGGCACTGGAGGAATAGGGCACCCATCATTGCCTGTTCCCCATACTCACTCTCAGAGCAGGGCGCCGGACCCACACCAACCTGCTGCAGCCTGGGACTCAATTACGTTTGATTTGGGAAGCTATTCATCCCAGGGGTCCCAAGAGTGCTGGGACACGCGTGAGCGGTGGGGCGGGGGAGGACCCCCAGGATCAATCATCCATTCAGGTCTGATGGACCGCCATCTGCTGCCCGGCGGACCAGAGGCTTTTTGGCAGGTGAACCGCAGGAAAGTCGCGCTATTGTTCTTGCGCAACAGATTAAAAAAAGCCCTCTCTTTTCTGCACCGAAGCGGAGAGGGAAAATACATAAATCAGCCATAAATCATTCCTTCTGCATTTGTCAAGAAAATTCTCCTTTGGCATGCCAAGTTATTAAAAAAAACAAAACAAAGTTAAAAAAAAAATCATATTTATTCATAGGATATGGAATCATGGCAAATGCTCTTTGATAATGAATAATCGCACAGATCATAATTCTATGAATCTAATAGAATGCCAGATGTTGTTCACAGAATAAGAAATAAATTTGAATGAAAAACACCAACAGCAAAATGGATAATTTAAAAAAAAATCAATGCTCATTAAACATAAAAATTGGTGAGTACAGATGTATATTGCTTTCCCTGTTCTGTATTATAAAGATGTACTTCTAGGTGTTCCCTGTTGTTTCTAATTTCTATGGTGAGTAATGAGAACAGAGCATTGACATTAAAGCGCTGAATGATGGCACAGGAACAGCAGAGGACACTTCTGAAATGCTATTGTAAGCAGAGTATGGTGTTTTCACAGTTTTCAGTCACTCACACTCTGAGCTTGGTGAAGTTGCCACCCGGATGATACACATAGCATGATGGGAACTCAGTTACATTCAGTTTGGAAACCAGATCATCTTCCGTGTTCAGCACTCTCCTCACTGTGATGTTCTCATACTGGAGCAAATCGAGAGTTACCTGAAATAAGGCACCTACATGAGAATATGTCCACTGTGCTCAAAGCCAGTTTGGCAAGATCTTTACCATTTGCATGAGCGAGGCAGAATGAAAAACTGACGAACATCCTGTCTACACACAAGTAAAACCGCAGCACTTAGGATTTACTGGGATGAATAAGAGCCAAAACTCCATAATGAAAGTGAGGGTCAATGAGATGCACTCACCTCTCTGCCCAAATATGAATAGGCCTCCTCAAACACTAGGGCCAGGTACCCCACACTGTTCATTTCAAAGAAGTTGTCGATCTCCGCTTTGCTAAAGGGGAAAAAGAAAAAAAAGATGTCAAACACAACAGCACTAGGAAAAGTCACGGTAGACAGAGGTAATAAAAATAGCTAAAAGTTGGCCAGAAAGGACGGCTTCCCTTCAGCAAGGATTTCACCATCCCAGAAGTACATTGTGATAATTGGCGCCGAGCAATGCAGAGACTGTGGAGCAGTCAGAATGAAGGGTGTTGGGTGACAGTCGGATTGGTGGGCTCACCTGGCAGGCTCAAGAGGTGGGCAAGCAGGAGGCCAGGTCTCTTTATGAGTCTCTATCATGTAAATGATCTGATGCCGGAGCATTCGGACATCACGAGAGGGTCCTGTCAGTGTTCAAAATGAGTTAAAGCACGTGAACAGGCTGGCACAGCCCTGCTAATACCCTGAACTCTGATGATGATGATGATGATGGTGATGATGATGATATAAATGGTCATAACACAAATAAAATCAACTAAACTTCACTTAGCAAAGCTAGAAATGAGCAGAAAATCTTCAGTACAAAAAAAAATCCCACTGAATGCGCTGGAAATAGTAGTAATCAATACAGTATAAGGAATAGGCAATAGAGGAAACAGCAGAAAACATATAGGCCATACTGATGTAGAAATATACTTAAATCTAGATGAAATACACCAAACATTATTTTCATAATTCTTCTGTTAAATATGACATCCCATTGAAAGAGGTTAAGGTATATCAAATATCTTCGAGCCTCAGCGGGGCAGCAGTGAACTTGCAGTATCTGTGAACTACAAGACAGCGGACAGTATTTCAGCAGCTTTTGGTCTTATCTTTATCTGCATGAGATTTCGAGGCACTCGACTTCATGACAACACCGGAAGAGCCATTTCTTGAGTCTCACTTCCTCTGAAAAGAACTGTGAAGCTCAACAATGAGGCCAGACTCCAGAGAGACAAGGGTCTTCAAGGAGGAAACACGGGACAAGAAACCTGAGATTTGAAAGCAGTACCTTTCAAACGCTCGCCTTTGGACCCACTTTTTGAGAAAGCAGGGAAGAACTGTCAGAGAGAAAGAGAGTGTCATTCTTGGCAGCAGGACCATTAAAGCCAGCAAGAGAGGCTAACCATTACGCACCTCCCACTTCCTCCTTTAAATCAACAGCAGCTGTAGTGCCCATACACAGGCCAGCGCAATGGCAGTTTTGACTTGAAACTAGCTAACCTAAAGTGAAACATAAATATAATACAAACTACAAAATGGTTGCTATGGAGCAGAATGATTTCAGTAATATACTCTGAACTTGTGATGGAAAATTGCATGACAGCTATTAAACCAGCAGTCACGAATGACTGTTTATTGAGCAGATAGAGATCAGTATGCAAACTTCCTGGAACAATGCAGCAAACGTATCCAACGAAAGATAAATAGCAGTAGGCATTAGACACACTGCTCTTTGTTCTCAGAGTTAATCAGATACTGACTGAAAATAAGGCGGACTTCTGTTTATAATTAATGATAAATTATAAGGAAATAAATTGTGAGAGAGATGTAGCATGTAATTTCTTGTTTGGATGCATACTTTGCACGGTGAGATCCATAAGTATTTGGGAAACAATAAGAATTTAATGGGATGTACATTCTATAAGGTTGAGCCTTTTTGGATGCAAATCGAGGGTATTTACAGAACTAGTCAAAAGTTTGGATATGCTTTAATCATGTTCTAATATTTAGTAACAGGTGAAATTTCAGTGTTGAAAGCTTTGTTCCAACCACAAACAGGAGAAGTAAATGCATAAATTGTCTGAATATAAGAAAGAGTAATTCACTTCACAGGATTGATTAAATAAAATTATTAGGAAAAAAGATGTCTAACACATTTTTTCCATCTTCTGAAATGTGAATTAAAATAAAATTGGCATTGACAGGACAGAAATGTCAAGGAGAAACAAACCATAAGTGCAACTTAACTGTGGGACTCAACTTCCACTACTTTGGTGTGATATCTCAGAGTCATACAACTGCCCTCAAAGAGAAAAAGCAGGTACTCAATGAGCACGTGTCTCCTGCAGATTGGTAGTTCACTACAGACAAAGAAGTTTTACTTACGGACTTGTGGACTTACAAGTTGATAGCATGGTGTCTACTTGCGCATGCCCAGTAGACAGAAAAATACAGTATACAGTTGTAAGAAAAAGTATGCGAATTACCTGAATTTCTGTATAAATTAGTCATAAAATGTAACCTGATCTTCATCTACAGTAAGTCACAACAATAGACAAACACAGTCTTCTTAAACTATTACCTCACAAAAAATAAGATGTTTTCATGTTTTTATTGAACACAACATGTAAACATTCACAGTGCAGGGTGTAAAAAGTATGTGAACCCCTAGGCTAATGATTTCTCCAAGAGCTAGTCGGAGTCAGGAGTCAGCCAACTTGGAGTCCAATCAATGAGACGAGATTGGAGGTGTTGGGTAAAGCTGCCCTGCCCTACAAAACACACACCAGTTTTGAGTTTGCTTTTCTCAAGAAGAATTGCCTGATGTGAGCCATGCCTCGCACAAAAGAGCTCTCAGAAGATACAGATACAGAATTGTTGACTTCCATAAAGCTGGAAAGGGTTACAAAAGTTTCTCTAAAAGCTCTGATGCTCATCAGTCCGCGGTAAGACAGATTGTCTATAAATGGAGACAGTTCAGCACTGTTGCTACTCTCCCTAGGAGTGGCTGTCCTGTAAAGGTGATTGTAAGAGCACAGCGCAGAATGCTCAATGAGTCCTAGAGTGTCAGCTAAAGACTTACAGAAATATATAATGCATCAATTTTATACAGCGCTTTTCTGCTTTCTGGGCACTCAAAGACGCTTCACAAGGATACTTTATTCATTCACTCACACATTCACACTCTGATGGTGGTAAACTACGTTTTGTAGCCACAGCTGCCCTGGGGCAGGCTGACGGTAGCGTGGCTGCCAGTATGCACCTACGGCCCCTCCGACCACCACCAAACATTCACACACAGCCACACAGTGTTCCTATATTGCATGTTTTGTGGGTGGGGGAAACCGAAGTACCCACGCGAACACGGGGAGAACATGCAAACTCCACACAGAAAGGCCCCAGGCCGGATTCGAACCCACAACCTTCTTGCTGTGAGGCAGTAGTGCTAACCTATCTACGATGAGTAAATCATTAAACAAGAATGAAGTTCATGGAAGGAGGAGACCACTGCTGTCCAAAAAAAACATTGTTACACGTTTGAAGTTTGCAAAGGAGCACCTGAATGTTCCACAGTACTACTGGCAAAATATTCTGTGGACAGATGAAACCAAAGTTGAGTTGTTCGGAAGGAACACACACCACTATGTGTGGAGAAAAATAAGGCACTGCGCATCAACACCAAAACTACATCCCAACTGTGAAGTATGGCAGAGGGGGCACCATGGGTTGGGGCTGCTTTTCTGCCTCAGGGCCTGGACGGATTGCTATTATCGACAGAAAAATGAATTCCCAAGTTTAACAAGACATTTTTCAGGAGACCTTAAGATCATCTGTCTGCCAACTGAAGCTCAACAGAGTATGGGTGATGCAACAGGACAACGACCCAAAGCACAGAAGTAAATCAACAACAGAATGGCTTCAACAGAATGAAATACGCCTTCTGGAGTGGCCCAGTCAGAGTCCTGAACTAAACTCAATTGAGATGCTGTGGGATGACCTCAAGAGAGCGATTCACACCAGACATCCCAAGAATATTGCCGTTTTGGAAAGAGGAACAATCCTAAATTTCACAGTCTTATTCTTGCAACTGTATGTTTGTGCTCAGCAATTATGATTTCAAATAGTAATTATTTTGATGAATTTAAGATATAGATACAATTTTTTTTTTTTGTAAAAGGTATTCTTTTTTATTGCTGTTTCTAATCTTTGCTACAAACCCCAATTCCAATGAAGTTGGGACACTGTATTAAAAGTGAATAAAAACAGAATATAATGACTTGCAAATCCTTTTCGACCTACGTACATTCAGTTGAGTATGCTATAAAGACAAGATATTTACTGTTCAAACTGATCAACTTCATTGTTTTTTTTGGAAAAATTCACTCATATGGAATTTGATGCCTGCAACACATTCCAAAAAAGCTGGGACAGGGGCAAAAAAAGACTGGGAAAGTTGAGGAATGCTCAAAAAACGTCCCGGCTCATTTCACCAAGACAATGCCAAGCCACATTCCGGCGGTGTTACAACATGCGGAATAATAGCGTGTACTAGACTGGCCTGCCTGCAATCCAGAACTGTCTCTCATTGAAAATATGTGGCGCATTGTGAAGCACAAAATACGACACGGACACCCCGGACTGTTGAGCAACTGAAGTTGTACATCAAGCAAGAATGGGAAAGAATTCCAATTACAAACATTCTACAATTAGTGTCCTCAGTTCCCAAAGGCTTATTGAGTGTTTTTAAAAGGAAACGTGATGTAACACATTGGTGAACATGCCCCTGTCCCAGCTTTTTTGGAACGTGTTGAAGGCATCAAATTCAAAATGAGTGAATATTTTAAATATCTTGTCTTTTTAGTGTACTCAACTGAATATAGGTCGAAAAGGATTTTCAAAACATTGTATTCTGTTTTTATTCACGCTTTATACAATGTTCCAACTTCATTGGAATTGGGGTTTGTAAACCTAAAATGATTAATACAGTACCCGCAGAATATACAGCACATACTGTACACATTTCAATAGATATTCTGAACAATGTCAGAACAATTTACAAAAGCTCTGAATCTGCCCGGTAACTATGAATGCATTCTTTTCATAAAGCCTTCACCATCACTTAAATTAAAATTTCTTACATCAAGATTTCACTTGTTTTTGGCAACAACACCACTCACAAGACGGCTCACAGGTTAGCTAGCTGCAACAGCAGGAGTCCCTCATCTCAAATCACTTGGAAAACTTCACTTTCTACACCTATTTCTGAATGGAAAGTGCTGTAATAATATTTAACACATTTGATTGAGGGAGCATAATTGATGCCACTGATATCATGAGCTGCACTAACACAAAAGATATATTTCAAATAATAAGAACAACAACAAGGGCAAACTGCCATTGTTCAGGTTATCTACCATTGTATGCTTACATATATGTAAGTTGTGATGCAAGACAATTATGCAAAGTTCAAGCAAAAGAAAACCCAAAAGGAAAATAAACATGATCTTCAGCATGACTGTTTCCTAAAATAAAAATAATAAAATAATAATAATACTAAACTTAAAAACTGAAATGAAATTAAATTGGACAAGGTTAATCACACCTCTTCAAAGAAGTTTCATAACAAGAGTGTACTTTTATATTGGCAAATGTGGTACATTGGATAATTCCTTTGATTTATAGACCAGAATTTAATGAAATACTTCATAGCATTGCTTTTCCAGCCATTTAAAAACAATATTAGAATACAATATGAAAAATATATGGGGGAAAAAAACATCTAATTTGGTCCTTACTACCCAAGTTTTTACGCATAATTATCTTTTCAATACGTTTTTGCTAAATATAGTATTTCTGAGTTTGTGTCCTCATGAACTTAGATTGAACGTTTACATTGTTACACCAGTACCCATCACCTTAACCTTACAAGCCAACTGATTGTGATTAAGTACCTTAAGAGTAGGGTAACCCTTGATGCCAAAACTGTAGCAGGTCAAACTGTTTGCCTCGTCTGCACAGTCTATGGCAGCCAGGTCCACTGCAGGCTTCCATTCTAATGGGAGACAGGGAGAGGATTGAGATGCACAAACAAATCACGACTGTTGTGGAACTTCATTGATGTCAGTTTCTCGCCTTAATACGTGGCAATACAGATGCTAACTTCAGTAATAATAATTCAGCCTGGTTCCACGCATATTCTCCCTGAAAAATGGCAGAATGGCACTTGCGTCCAACTGATGCGAAGATGAGCCAAAACATTATGACCACTCACCATTGAATCAATTGACATTGATTATCTCCTCACAATGGGGCATGTCAGTTCAAAGACTCGGCCACATTGACACGGGCCAAAACATTTTGGCCAGACAACCTCAGTCAGAGCATCTCTGAAACTGCAAGGCTTGTGGGCTGCTGCCAGTCAGCAATGGTGAGTACCTACCCACAGTGGCCGGAGAGACAGACCACAATTCTGCTGATCAATGCGTGATGGTAATGAGGGCTAACCTGTCTGAACAGATCAAACATTAGGGCTCCTCTTGCATAAGTAACACAAAGATTTTATGAGGCTTTTTCAAGCATGCATCAGAACACACAAGGCATTGCACCCTGCACCCGAGGACTTAGTAGTCACAGACTGGACAGCATGCTCACGCTAATCCCGGTCTGCTGATCAAAGTCCCAACAATGGGCATGCAAGCATTGGAACTAAACCTCGGCACAATGGAAGAGGGTCACCTGGTTTGATGAGTTCCCTTTTATTACCCTACCCCACCGGAAGGGTGAGGGAAAAGGGGTATTGTTTTCAGTTTGGTTTGTTTGTGTGTTTGTTTGTTTGTTCACACTTTAGTAGCAAAACTAATGGCCAGATTCACCCCGAATTCGGTTAGGGATTGCCACTGACCCAGAATAGATGCCTACTGAATTTTGGAAAAGTAGGTCGAAGTGTGTGCGAGGGGCGGGGTTTGTTGTGCCTGGCGCCATTCGTTTTACATCATGTGGACAGCGGGTCATGGATGCAGCATTTACCTGAGGAAGATATGGCACCAGGATGCACTGCACGAAGAAGACAAGCTGGTGGGGGGGAATACGATTCTCTGGGTAATGTTCAGCTGGGAAACCCAGGGTCCGGGAATTCATGTGCATGTCAATTCAACTCCAGCCTAAACATTGTTGCGGACCAGGTACATCCCTTCATGGCAACTAAATTCCCTGTTGGCAGTGACCTGTTTCAGCAGGAAAATGCATCCTGCCATTTTGGACATGGTGAATAGCTCAAGCTGCTGCCTTGGCCTTCAGATTTTTAATGCGCTCAAACATCCGTGTGAACAAGTAGTCCAGGCCGCCATGGCTCCACCTCCTTCTTACAGGAATTAAAGTATCTGCCACAAAAGCCACGTTGCCAGAGTACCTTCAAAGGTCTCATAGAGTCCATTCCTTGGTGAGTCGGAGAGAGCACGCGTGAGACCTATAGCATATTGCGCAGGGTGATTGTCATGTTTTGGGCTCATCTGAGCATATGAACTTGATATTTGAGAACGTTGTACTAAGGATCATATTGTACCTGGGACTGACTTCACAGCAAGTGCAACAATTTACAGGTTACTCCACATGAATTATGTTAGATATGCATTTTGACATTTATTTTTGTATTTTTACATCACATCCGGATTTGCAGAAAAGCAGGAATGGGGACAGGAGTACTGGTCTTATCAGTGAGCAAAGACAAATAAGGCCAGGAGATCCAAGCTGAATAGGTGTGTGTACTCCAATATCCAGGTCATGCAGCTGAGTTATCTCAGTCAATGGGAAACCACTGCAATTTATACCTGACCCTAAGAACTTCGTGTGAATAATTTTCACAAGGGAACAGACTGGTGATTGTATTCAAGGGGTCAAAGACAGATTCGGCTTGAGGAATTTAAAATCGCATCATGCGCTCCAATAAGCAATGATATTCCCCAAAAGTTGATGAACAGACATGCAAGTGTATGCATGCTGCGGAGAAACCACTCTCCAAAGAACCTCCATCTAAACGAAAAACTGAATCGTAAGGGATTCACTCATTTCATTCCTGTTAGTTCTCGGCAGGCAGGCAGGACTCGGTATTACACCGCCTGTCACAAAAAATTAATTGTTTCCCCACGTTCAATACACACCACCGAGCAACGCTGCAAAGGTAAATTGCGCTTTTTATTGCGCTTTCTAGTAACACTGTCCATTTACGGCGAACGCAGATTCTAATATGCGAAAGTGCCGGGTTCGATTTTTTTTTCTCAGCAAGGGTCTTCGAGAATACATAGAAATACAGCAGAATGCTGCTAGGTAGTCATAAGGAAAAATAAAGCGGAAAACAGGCGTCGGACATGAAATTTAAATGATAACGATAACAAAAAAGCATTACAGTACATAAGTGTGTTTCAAGAAGGCTATTTAATTTTGGTAGTTCTAATAATATGAATTATAACTCGTATAGCAGATGAGAGCACACTTCTCTCTCGGCTTTAACAGCAAAACCGAAATGAGTCGCCAACTTTAGACAGTGAAAAGGCTAAAATAGGGGGATAAAACACAAACCTCTCACATCTCTTGCCAGACTTTTCCATGTGGGGGAAAACGCAATGCAATGTCCACACCAAGATGCGTAAAACTCGACCACCAGAGCAGAAGACGAATTAAATAGCACGGAGTCCACAGTATCCGGTTTGAGGATGATAATTTGATCAGTAACCGTGTACAACCCTGCATCGGCAAGATGGGGATACAGGAAGACGTGAGTCGTGTAGACGCACATAGCCCAGGTACTTAATAATTGTATTCTCCATGAACTTATAGGCGAGGCACAGCAGCGGTGCTGCGCCATCTTCCTGTTCCCCCGCAGACAGATTCGAGATTCTGCAAGCGACCTACTTATCAGAAAATGATCCGAACTTTTACGCTCGGTCACTCTCTTACGCTCCCCCTCACACTCAAATTCTGCTCAGTCCGAAGGAGGAGCCCGACGGACTTCATTGGAGATTGACAGTGGAACGGTTGGGAGCCTTGTAACCAACTAGGCTGCTAACTATGTTCTTCGAACTTTAGTTGTGTTGCGTAATTCTTCCTGTGAAGCAGCACAGTGACAGTAATTTTAATTTTGTATATTTTTATGGAATGCAAAGGCTCTGCCAAAGGCACGGCTTATGGCTGAAAACAAAAACCAGTAGGCAACCCTGTAAACCTTTTGTCGAATGTTACCACCTCACTGAATTATTGTCTCTCACTTGACACTTGTCGGAGTCAGCCCGGACAAAGGTTGAGAAGTGCGTAGATCGCTGGCTATGGTCATGAAGCCGTCGCTTTTGTTTAAATGGTGCCCAGACACTGCGAAATGCAATCGCATGCCCTCTCTCCCTTCCGAATTTCTTTCCTCCATTCATTTGGTCGCCTTTGCCCTTTAATCTCATTTTACATTTGAGCAAAGTCAAAAAAGCTTTGCTGTTGGTTGCCCTACTTTATTATTATTATTATTATTATTATACGCCCGTCTCAAGACGGGACGTATTATGTCATCACCCCCGTCCGTCCGTCTGTCTGTTGTCTGTTAGCAATTTCTTGTCCGGGGCATAACTCCTGAGCCGCTTGAGCTACATTCGTGATACTTCACATACACGTGCACCATCACTAGGCGCTGTGTCGCGCACAATGATTTCTTCACCCGGTCAAGGTCAAATTCACTGGCAAAGGTCAAAGGTCACATGGGGCCTAGATGGGGCTTGTCCGGAGCATAACTTCTCAACCGCTTGAGATACATCCATGATATTTCATACCCACGTGTACCATCACTGAGCGGAGTGTCGCGTACCATGTTTACGGCCCTCCCTCCAAGGTCAAGGTCACTGGCAAAGGTCAAAGGTCACATGGGGCCCAGATGTTGTCTGTCCACTTCCTTATCCATGTTCATGACGGGCGTATTATGCATCGTTGCCGGTGCTCTTGTTAAGTTTTGTCAACTTTTCATTTTTTTTCTATAGTATAGTAGGCCCACGGTTTAAAGTGTGTTAGGGCTCACGTCTACATTTGGGAGGAAATGCATTTTTTAATTCATCTAAAGCTGTCGCAGTCCTCGTGTGAATTCCCATTGTTCCCCCTCCCATCCGGCAACTTGCATGTCTTTTGGGTGAATTGTCTCTTTTGATTGGTTGGATGTCTTGCATGCCTCCTCTGGCAGCTGTCATGCATTTGTTTCCGTCATTCCCTTATACTATATTTCCATGGTCTTCATAAGCCTCTGCTCTGAGTGTCCAAGTTGCTGTACTTGTATCACTTGCTATATGTCCTCAAAGCAACCAGTCTGTATCACTCTAATCTAGAGTTTATCATCTTCAGAAATTATTGTATCTTTAATGATTGTAAAATCCAGAAGTTCTCTTTGTAGTCTTTTTAATACCCATAAGCTCAGGCCTTTCTCCAAGATTGGGACTGCGTTCCTGTTAACCAATCTTCCTTCCGTTTTTCGGGCCAGTTTATTAGGATCACCTCTCAAGTCTTTTGTCATCATCAGAATTGGGACTCTATTCCTGCCAAGCTCTCCAAACCTGCCATCTGACAGTATTATTCTGGTGATGGTGATCTCTGTCTGGCTACTACTGTGGGACGCCACTGGCTGGGCGCAGACACATCCTATTCCTAAGCTCACTACCATCTGAGAATTGTAATTTTACTGGGGGCTTCGTTCCTTGCAGTCCTTACCTTCTTACTATCAATAAACCCTACTGTTAGATTGTACTCTGTCTCTGCATCTGGTTCCTGTCTGGATGATAAAAATGCAGTATCATCTGTACACTCACTCATGGGTCATAAATATTTCAATGGCCCAAGCAGTGGTCAAAGAATTGTAAACCTTAGCAAAACAACTGAAGACAAAATTACTTTCAAAGCTTCATTTTCTGCTGAGATTGAGTCATAGAACAGGTTTCAAAAGGCCTTTGTTGATGCCATGTAGGTGAAAAATGGCCAGGGTGGTCAAAAAGCAGACATGTTCCCGAGAAATTCAATACATTAGTTTTTTTTTTTTTTTTTGCTGTGTTGCCAGATAACATGTATATCACTTAAGATTATTGAAAGTATATGAAACTAACATAATGATGCCAGTCAGTCCTAAGATAAAACTCTTGGATCTCGAAAGAAAACAAGTAGATTGAAAACTTTAATTCTAAGAGCATTGACTCGTCAGTGAGCTAATGCAAATATTACAGATCTGTGATAAATCACTTGAAAAAACCATGCTTCATTGATCACAAGGAGGCCTGGAAGTTCCCTTTCATAATGCAATGCTTCACATACCCTCTAATGTGCCCAGCATTCAGAAATAATATTATATGCGCCCTCATGCCATAAAGCTGGTGTTGACTATTCGCGATTTGAAAGATATTTCTTGAAAAAAAAAAAAAAAAACATCAGCATGGTATTAGAATATGGATAATTATAAAGTGAATTTAAATGTACAAATTTTTGACAATTTATGACTGTATGCAGTCTGAGACAGTGTCTTTATGTAAATTTGACTCACTGAAGTGAGAATGAGAGAATTGAAATACACGGCATGTGACTGGGAGTGTGAGAGACTGCACCACTATAGTCATGACTCATTTCCAGGCTAGCTGCGACAGCTTCTGTCTACGTGACAGAGGGCAGATCAGGAAAAGGGCGTGCTCACCAACTGCAAGTAACGCTACTTACCCTCTTTTACCATGAAATATTACAGAATACTGTATGCTGGTAGGGAGCTTTGCTTTGATACTGCAATGGACAAACAGATTTGTTGGAATGAACTAAATGACTCATTTTTGATGGAATGATGACAATGTTTTTTTTGAAGCACGTTTTGTGTATCATATAATCCTCAGTTCATGCTCTACATTTCATAAGAAATCTTGGCAGAATACAGCAATAATGGTTATAGATGCCTGGATGACAGGCTGACTTTTAGTATGCACGAATATGCAATTTTATTAGAAGTGTGGAGTAAAATAGGTTTGTATTTATACAGAAATAGGTGGTGCTTCACCTTGAAAAAATTAAAAAGATTTTCTCCATCTTAATACATATGATTATGGCATTAATTTTGAGAAATACACAAAATCCTTCGATATCGGTCTACTCCACTGTAATTTGTCACCGGTCTTGCGTTCCGCACTCGCTATTATTCACCTCCATATGAGTCTGTGAGATTGGGGCACTGAAATCGACAAAAAAATCTCATAAACCCACGTTTTATTCACAGTAGAACATAGACAACATATCAGATGTTGAAAGTGAGACATTTTACCACTTCATGTAAAATATTGGTTTGTTTTGAATTTGATTACAGCAATACATCTCAAAAAAGTTGGGACAGGGCCGTGACTACCATTGTATAGCATCCCCTCTTCCTTTAACAACACTCTGTAAACTTCTGGGAGGTGACAAGACCAGTTGCTGGAGTTTTGGAAGAGGGATGTTGTCCCTCTCTTGTCTGATGTAGGATTCTAGCTGTTCAACAGTCCTGGGTCATTTTAGCCAGATTTTTCATTTTATGATGTGCCAAGTGTTTTCTACAGGGTGTGTAAAAAATGTCCTACTTTGAAAAATTGCCATAAAATTAATATTCTAAACATTTAAAAAAAAATCCTTTTACATAGTTGATAGACTATGGTTCAGTGCTTTTTTGTGCAATTGCACATACTCAACATGTCACTCATGAGTGAGCACAGGCTAATTACATAAATTGCGATGCATCTGTTTTGCGTGAAAGGGTGCTGGGATGAAAACAGCATCTGAGACCATGAGAAGCAACTTAGGTATGCCCTTTAGTGCCCTAACATTTTCAGGAAATTACTTTAACCCATTGCCCTCCAGGGCCCGGTTGTTCAAAACTCGGTTATTTTTTAACCAGCCGTTTAGTACACTTAACCAACTGTTAACTTTAACAGAGCTGTTATTTTGTTGTTCAAAACTCGGTTAACTTTAGCAGGGTGTTAACTTGACGTTTAAGTTAACGCATCTAAGGACCACCGCTAACTTTTTGACAGTGTGGTAAACTCTCAAAATGGCGTTCATTGCTAACGCTGCTTTCATGATGCCAGTTCAGCAAAGGAAGGATAGGGGGTATCGTGGACTGGACTTTGATATTGGGAGATTACTCTAATGAAGAGTTACGTACCCGCTATCGATTTGGTAGAGCATCTATTGCTTACCTTTGCAATATTTTGCAAGGTGATTTGCCGCGTCCAACAAGCAGGGGTCACGCACTGTATTTAACAATTTAATTGATTTTACTTAAGTAATTCATGAATAAATATTGGCAAAACATAACATATGTATGTGAAGCACCCTAATAATTCCATAATTTTGACTGATTTCCCTTTCCCATCGTATCCATACAGTTAAGTGCTAAGTGTGCAATAAAATAGAGGTGACAATAATAAAACAAATGGCAGTTATTTTATGAAATATAGTAACACAAACCAATCAGTGAAACTGATATTTCCTCAATCAATCCTAAAAAAAATATGTTTACTCTCCTTTTTTCCTGGTTTGGAAAAACATTAGGCTGACACCTAATTTGACTCCGTGAATTCAGTCATAAATCTTGGTTTGACATTTTTACAGTATACAACATCTGAAGCGCCCATGAAATATTTACAGCAATTTTACTGATGTCCCCCCCCCCTCTGTGGGTTTATCCTTGAACTACATTAGAGAGTATAATGTTTGCATTCATATAAGGTTTATATCAAAACATAATATTATACTGACAGCAAAATATGACGACTTTCATTACAATCGACATGAAATATAATGTTGCCAAACACTTTATAAGATTTTGTATTTATGTTATCTGTATGCACTGTGCAGAGGTCATTCTTCGGTCAAGTTTCAGGCATACGCAGTTTGGATGTTCTTCGAGCTTCACAGTAGTGCGCGTGCGAATTTGCCTTGTGTGTTGAATGTATGCAAAAAAAAATGATTGTTCGGTTAACACGGACAAGTTTGCCTCCACCTTGAATTGTATTACATTTTCCTCGTCAGCAGAGAAATTTCTGCTTCTCTTTTTCCTTGGGGTTCCATTTGTGATAAAACGGAAATAAACAAAACTTGGAATTGTGGGATAGAGGAATGCTAACCAGTGATGTTAACCACGCTGTTAACTTTCATGGTGACTTTAGCTAACGGCATGACTAACCATATTTTGAGCAACACGTATTTAACGTTCGGTTAGGTAACGGTCGGTTAAGGATTTAACCAGCCATTAGGAGTTAACTGGTGGATAAAATAACTGGGTTTTGAACAACCGGGCCCTGGATGGTCCATCTACTGTTTACCCGCACAACACAGTGTTCACGTTTTCCAAAAAGAATTTCAAATTTGGATTCATCTGACCACAGAACAGTTTTCCATTTTGCCTCGTTCCATTTTAAATTAGCTTTGGCCCAGAGAAGACGACGGCATTTCTGGATCGTGTTCACATATGGATTCTTCTTTGCATGATACATATTTAACTTGTATTTGTAGATTGCATCGTGAATTGTGTTCACAGACATTGATTTCTAGAAGTGTTCCTGAGCCCATGTAGTGTATTCCAGTGCAGACTTATGCCTGTTTTTAATGCAGTGTCGCCTGAGGGCCCGAAGATCACGAGCATCTAATATTGACCTTCGGCCCTGTCCCTTGTGCACAGAGATTTTTCCAAATTCTCTGAATCTTTTGATGATATTATGGTCTGTAGACGGTGGGAGATTCAAAATCTTTGCAATTTTACATTGAGGAACATTTTCCTGAAATTGTACCACAATTTTTAGACTCAAATTTTTCACAGATTGGTGAGCCTCTGCCCATCTTTACTTCTGAGAGACACTGCCTCTCTAAAACGTTCTTTTAATACCCGGTTATGTTACTGACCTGTTGTCAACTAACCTACTTTGTGGTAAAATGCTCCTCCAGCTGTTTTATTAGTACCTTTTACTTTCCCTGCCCCTGTCCCAACCTTTTTGAGATGTGTTTTGTCTTCAAATATAAAATGTGCTAGTAAATGATTATTTTATGATAAAGTTTATCCAACACCAATATCACCAATGTGAAATAATGATTACCTCCCTGAAATAAATACCTGGTTGTGCCACCCCTCAGGAGCAAAAACTGCTCCCAAATACTTCCAAAAATCGGAGCACAAAATTTCATATTGCTTTGGAGGAATTTGGTCCACTTGTCTTTGCAGAATGCTTGATTTCAGCAAAATTGTAGAGCTGAGTCCTGCCACAGGGCCTTGTAATTTTATTTCTTTTGAGCCATTCAGAATTGGATTTGTTCTTTAGCTTTGGACCATTGTCTTACTGTATAAATCTATTTAGCTCAAACTTCTAATCATAGACTTATGATGGGGCAGTCTCCTTCCGAATTTTCTGGTTGGAAGCAGAATTCAGGGTTCTGTTAATCAAGACAATTCATCCATGACCTGAAGCAGCAAAGCATCCCCACACAATCACACTGCCACCGCCATATTTGACTGTTTATATTGTTGGAACTGATGGTCTTAATACAAAATGAGTTGGCTTAATCCCAGATGTAGCAGGTCCCATTGTGTTGCAAAAATGTACATATTTGACTTATCAGTTCACATTACATTATCCTAAAATGTCTGAGGGTCATTAGTAAGTTTTCAGCACATGTTCCACTTAGCTTGCAATAGTTGTCACCATGTAGTTCTTTCTTGGGTATAATTTTTGCCTGCTGGCATTCTATTGGTGCAATCATGAATGGTGATTTTATCGGAGTAGAGTTATGACTGCAGTTCTTTAGACGCTTGTCTGGATTCTTTTAGAACTTCCAATATGCTTATGAAGAAACTTTGGCAGCCCACCATTCCCAGGAATTTTCACTGTTCCATATGTTTTTGCATTGGGAAAACTGGTCTCACCGTGGTTGGCTGAGGTCTTACAGCCGTAGTTGTAATTTTGTAATGGCTCCCGCCATTGTATGCTGTGATTGTTGGATGACCTTTTTTCCTTCGATAAATGGGGTGATCATTCAACAACTTTATTTTCTGTTTTTTAAGGTTGTCTTTGTCTCAGAATAGTTCTTGATTTTATTAGATCTGAAACAATGAAGTGAGAAAAAGTTGCAAAAAATGGAGCAAATCAAGAATGGGAAAATAACTCCTCTCAGCAATTTGTATATTGTTTTTATTCACAGCAAAATATTTGCTGTCAATTCAGTTTCAAAAGAATTTGTATGCAGGTAATAGAGACCATATACAGTATACTCTGAAAGTTGTGATATTCAGCTGAAAATATAACTGTAGTATGCATCCAAAGTAATGCGAATAATGTACGCTTAAAATTATGGTGGTATCAAAAACAATATCTATCATTAGCATGGTTGAACTGGGTCTGTACAGAAATCACTGGCTGTGAGTGAGGTCAGATGCTAGTGAAGGCAAGACAAGCAACACATCACATGGTTGCCACACCTTCCTAGTAAAATGAGAGAAGTAAATATTTACCTGTTGGTGGGTGACAGTATCCCTAGTCTAGCCTTGTACACAGCCACTCAGTTAATATTAACCTTTCAATGTAAAAAGGAATGCTAGATGAATACTACCGGTATAGGAGACCAACATAAAAAAATACATCTGCCACAGCCCTCTGCTCTTTGTAATCATTCATACTTTGCACCTACAGGTCAATGCAACAGGTCAACTGAATTGCTACCTTATGGTCTAATATATTTTGTTTTCCACAGTTCAGTAAATTTCCAAAATGGAACTCATTAAATCATAGTGAACTTGGTTTTTCAGCCATGTCCTTGTTTGTCGCTATTCACTGGAGCTTAGATACAGAATGCTGGTTCATCTGTGCAGTTAACTGAGGTGACCTGAATTGTAAACTGCACGGTGGAGTGCTGTCTTATGTAAACAGCAAAATGATGTCAATCTGAGGGCAAGCCTAATAGATATTAATCATTGCCAAAGCGATGCTCTTTAGCGACCACAATCCCACAAATTTCAGCTGCGTTCTTCAAAGACTGTGATTATCGGAACCAAGAGTCCATTATAATTTCTGCCACAGTTCTGAAAAGCATAATTTTAAAAATAATGTTAAATATTTTCTGTTTATAACTTTATATGATCACATTGTTGCCAAGAAAATTGCTCTAAGAAATAAGGTAGCACTTAATTTAACCCAAACAAGATTCCCCCAACACCTCCTGCTCCAATTCTTCGTCAGAGAATGGGTGCAGGAAGCAGTTAGAAAGGAGTGGGCACTGAACTTGTCCAACAGGTTGTTGATAAACAGCTGGAGTTTAAGTTTGGGGGTGGACAGACTCAGAGACCCAGTGCTGAGCCAAAAAGACGGAGAAGAAGTAATGGACAGGAGAGTAGTGTCAACAAAACAAAGCAAGGAAGAGGATTTGGGTCATGAAAAAAGGAAGAAATGAGCATTAGAGTACAAAGAAAATAACAGCAAGAAACGCTGAGTGACGATGGAGTGGGAGAGACTTGAGTAAACACTGTTTATTTATCTTAATAGTTAATGATTCATTCGGTGCTGTGTTCTATTAATGCTGCTTGTGAGCAATGCCCAAGAATAATGTAAAAATGGGGACCCTTGTTTCAGACGAACAATAAATAAATGATACAATTGCTTCTACTGGGACAGAAATGTTTTCACCACCTAACTCAAAAACAATTTAGGCTGGTGTGTGCTGAAGTAGACTGTGAATGTTTGCTTGCAGGTACACTGGTCCAATTGTGCATGTAGGAAAGCTTACCTTATTATCAGCCAGATGTCAGTCACTTACTCATTATTCCTCAAGGGTAAAAGAGTCAAAAACAGATACATTTCCCGGCAGACCAAATTCAATGAATTGGCCAACTTAAAATGTGATTTTGTTCATTTATGAGGACAATGGACGGTTTGTGAACAGCCTAAAAAAGTTGGCATATTATGGAAGTTGAAAACTCCATTGATCCATCACTTTATCGAAAAGAATTCAACAAAACATTTGATGCTTGTGAATTCAATTGCGAAATAAATATGTACTTACTTTGAATCTGCTGACAGTAACTCCAAAATACTTATAACACCAAATGTCAGAACATATTAAGGCTAAATGGGCACAAATTTCCATTTGCATTTGTGGGTGTGGCCATGTACTATAGTGCTTGACAAACATATGTCACAGTAATCCTGAGCCTGTATGGTTAAAGCACTTATAGATAAATTACTGTCCCTTATGCAGTGTCATTTAAGTGATCAGAGACTACTGGTATTCAACTAAGACTTGCACCCTTGCCCTTTATGCGCAGATATTACCCCAGATTTAATTTTAATAATACATGTATAATGTACCACAGAGGGTAAATATATTCAAGCCCCCTCATATCTTTAAGGATTGGAAATTTGTGAAACTTTCCAATTTACTCAACGCAATTGTAGACAAATGGCGACTCTTGGCCCATCTTTGGTCCGGAACGACTATGACTTTCCTGGATGCTGCTTTTGTTCCAAATCATAAATACAGTAACCTGCTCACATCAGCTTTTCTAAGTCACATCATTATTCAAATTTTATCAGTTTTTCTCTTATTTTTACCACATTGCTTTTCCTAAATTTCCCTTGTCCCAACTTGTTTTGGAATGCTTTTCAGGCCTGAGTGACAGGAATGGATGAATAATTCCAAATAAAATGAAGTTGACCTGACAAAGAATGAGTATTTTGTCTTCAGACTTTCTCCAATGAAACACAAGTAAAACAAAGCATAGAAATAACTGATCACTGCTTTCAGTTTTATGTGCATTTTCCTTACCATCCCAACTCTTTCCGAATTGGGGATGTAAAAAAAAGGGTCAAAATTCAAGTCGAAAGCAGCATGCTAGTCTGATTATCTGTAACCTGCCAACCCAAAGGATTTCCTCTTTCTTGGCATCATAGACCTTAAACACCTGAGGTGTTAAGTGCTGTTCTGTGAGGGATTGAAGCGTCTCTGAGGAGCAGTTAACCTGAGGCCTGCAGCATTTTTACGGTTTGCTCTGCCTTAATGACTTCAGCATGCTCTGAAGCTTAGCAGCCTTAGCTTCCCCTCGTCATTCCTGCCACAGCTTTAAGAGGATCAGAAGATCGCAGCTTCCCTCCTCTTACTGTTCCCTCTGACAATGAAAGCAAGAAACTTGAGTCAGGTGATCTACCAGCGAAGCACCAGCCTCTCTCACCATAATGAAGCAATTTCCTTAAGGAAATTGAGGAGGGCTACCTCAACCTAAGATAGTTTTGTTTCAAGGAAAACAGACAAGACAGATTCTTTCTCAAAGTGCTGCCACTGCACAGAGGAGTCTGGGTATGAAACTAAGTTTGTATCTATTCCTTCACAAATGCTGCTGTTACACTTATGGATGAATTACCTTTCATTCTGCAATAAGGCCCAAGTGGGGACTGGTGCTCCCAACTGGGAGATAAGAATGAACATATGCAAGATCATGCACAAGAAAAGGGAAATGACAAAAGCAAAGCCCAACTGTGATATTTGCATGGCATAACACTGCTGTAGGACAAAGGTGTAGATAGCCCTGCATGTACTGTATGCCCAGCAAGATATTCACAAATCCAAACCAAGATTGTCATTGACTTGTTTTTAGCTAATAAATGCGAGAGACTTTGTTCTTTAAATCCAGATAGTGCAGAGAAACCATAATAAACTACCATTGTAAAATTAGAACTTTACTATTGTTGCTTCTGAAAATAAATCATGCCTGCTTACCAGATATCATTCATGTGAAATTGTGGTGCATGTTGAACGAATGACATCTGTAATTCTGTAAAACAGGCACAAAGGTATGCAAGGAATCCACCACCTGGGCTGAAAGAGTTCAGGAGGTGGTCTACAGTGCGATTCTTTAGAACCCTTCTTTGCTGCAGAGAGGGACCAGAGCAGCTCTCCACCAGAACAAAGAGTCTAGTGTAGTGTTATGCAGCAGCCATTCCCTGTCTGCCTTCAGCAATCTGCGCACAGATCCTGCAACCAGTCAGATCAATGGCCACGTACACGTTAACTCATTACACCTACAGCTGACATTTTACTGACTGGTGATCTGTTTTCATATGAGACGCCTCTCTCATAAACTTTTAGTTTTTTTGTTTTTAAAACTCTTTCAATTAAAACACTTTCATTCTTTAACTCCCCATGTGGTTGTCCCAAGGAACTACAAACTATGACAGTCATCTAAATAGCCTTCTGATAGTCAGGGACATGACATTGAACAGTTTAGTTATTAACGGTGACATCCACATTTACTGTGAAATGCCCCTTCTTGGAGTTTTTCCTTTTAAGTGGTTCCGTGAAACTTAGCACACAGCCCTCTTCAGTTTTACTTGCGATCTACTGTATTTTTTCATGGGTCGTTCTTCTATCTAATGAATGTTGAAGGATTAAATCGTTTTCGACATTCCCTTTCTGTCTTTCAGCTTACAAAATCCTCACAAATTACCAAAACCCATTAGATCTGTTTGATTGGGAGGTGTTATCATTTTAAATGTTACTCAGCTCTCTTCCAGATTTGTGCTTACCACAAAGTCACATTGATCATAAACACTGTAATTCTGGCCAGGTTCACTCCATACTCATTCAAGTAGGCACTGAAAAAATTACAATTTAAGTGCATCAATATGCAGTTTGAAATTCTGAAGCAGGCCTGCTGCACAGTATGGTAACAGTTCAAAGAACTACATCAAGTGTGTGATTGATCAACTCACTAAACAAAACCAAAAATGTGAAGAAACTTGTTTTCACTTGCCGTTGAGTGCTGATTTTAAGCAGCATAATACACAGAAAAGCTGATTTTTAATGGCTTGATGGCAGAATGCTACAAGCTCAGAATGATTCAAGTCAATTACAGATCTTCATGAGGTGTAAAGAATACCAGTAAAAATTTAGAATTCATAACCATTCAGTTTTTATTGCTCTTTTTTTTTGGCATGATGACTACGGATGATCACTCTGGGACAGAAAACTGATGGTGGCATAATTAGGTCCCCCCCCAAACATAAATAAAAAATTATAAGAAGATCCATTTAAAGGTCAAATTAGAGCACTGAATTGTAAATGGCCTGTGGCCTATCTTCAGAATATGTATCACCATATGAAAATCAGGGGTTGTTTTCAGGCAAGATTAAAAGTTTACCAGCCTTCGACAAGAGAAGAAGGCAGTCATAAGAACTGAAATATGGTTTGGTGGGACTCCAAACTCCATCTGTTCTGACACCTCTCTGCCCAGAAAAGCAGGTATCACAAGGGAGAGCAATGCACTTTCCTCCCAAGAAATCAATTTCCTAAACTAACAAAAGACCACCCACGTTTTGTGAAAGCAACAGGTACCGAAAAACTGGATGAGCTTCCATAGCTTATGCTCAACTAGCAAAAAGGACCCGCTCTCATAGAATTGATAGAATATGAAAGGATCACCAAATGCAGAGCTCCCATGTAATTTACTGAACTACAACCCCAATTCCAAAATAGTTGGGACAAAGTGTAAATTGTGAATAAAATCAAAACACAGTGGCCCTCATTTATCAAATGTGCGTACGCCAAAAAAAAAAAAAAATGGGTGTACGCCAAATCTCCCGGAGGGATGGGCATTTATCAAGCTGAGCGTGAGCGAACGTTACGCAAAAATCTCACGCCAGGTATGACCAGGTATACGCAGATTTGAAACCAGCGAACATCATGCAGGAATGACTGCAGCTGTCAAAATGAGTAATAAACCATTTGCAGCGATGCGGACATCATGCTGTTGTTGCTCTTATTAGTAAAATGAATAAATAAGAAGGCTAAATTAATAAATGAATAAATAAATAAGACACCTGAGTTGAGAAATGAATTAAACTTATATTTTGAGATAACCTGCTTGTCAGGCCAGACGGCTGACAATTACAATCAATTTGATTAAGCGCAATGCGCGGCTTGGCAGATATACGATGTGGTATGTCAGATGCTCATCCAGTCGAATGTATACTTTCATTTCTTTTGTTGTTGAGTTAATTGAAGGCAGACTGGAAAATATGTTTGCACGCAATTATTTTGGAAAAGCAAATTTATTACTAGCGCATGCAACTTTCAACTGGTTTCATCAAACTTTTCTTTATTTTGCTGTCACTTTGACTGAGTAACCATAAGAGTAGGCCTATATTGACAAACTAGCTAACTTGCGTTTCTTTTGTTGCTCAGTATATATAGGCCTACAGACACTTTGGCCATGATCACATTTTGACAATGGCAGATCTTCTATTGTGATTGGAATAAGCTTCTGTCCAAAGTGTGAGGAACTTTTGGCACAGAGAAGATCTCCTCCAGGAAAGTGACGTGTGGCTGCTCGTTTTGTGTGGCACCCAAAAAAGTGTCATGGAGTAATACTAATACAAGTACAATGAAGAGTGATTTCTGCAGACTGTATTTTAACAATTACCCACATGCAGCTCCGATCGAGGCGGTGGGGACGCAGGCGTCTATATCTGCAGAAAGGGGTTAAGCAGAATGGCTGATTCTGTTTCCGACATCTGATTGTACATTCTCTATTCGTTTTGTACAGTATTGCTGGAATTGTTTACATCATAAAGATTGGTTTTATTCCCAATTTGTTGCGGAAATCGACAACTATTTACTTGGGATGTGTTGGCCTGCACAAGTTTCCGAAAGATGAGAATTTGTGAAATACAGCAAAAATCTGCACTGCATTTCCCAAAGCTCTAGGGCTATGGTGCAGCTGTACCTGAAAGGAAATAAATACTTTGTGGATGTAGCTGTGGACGGAGATGAAGTGGTCTTATGTCATTTGATGGCAATCACAATTATTACTGTTTTTTATTCAATAAAAACATCAAAAAGCAAAAGTGCAAATTTTTTGAGCCGGCTCACTCGGAGATTAGCCTACACAGTATACGGATGCAAATGATAACATCAAATTTTTTGTTTATTGTTGAAAATGACATGCTTTAGCACATGTAGTCCACTTTTGCAAACCACATATCCTCTACACAAATGGGCGAGTACCCCGTGATGAGTCCCCAGCCAATGGGGTACCACAGTTTCAGCAAATGCTCACGACGTAACTTGACACAAGTCGGGCAATGATCTAAATGGCCACTGGTTATCTGTGTGCAACAGTCATTACACAGCGAGCCACAATCAACTGGTTAGCTACATGACTAGAATGAATAGATAACAGTGAATAGTTATTATTACGCCATTTAGCAAGCGACCTAAACATTTATGTGCAATATGACTAGCTATGCCAGCGAACTACCTAGCTAGCCAGCTCATTGGCTAATTACATCATTTGCTCATAGCTAAATCAACAGGAATCAGACGAAGGTTAGTTTACGGTCACTTACTGTTATCTCTCAAGCTAGCTAGCATGATTATTCACTCAATATCACGAGCCAAGATGGCAAAATAGCAAGCTAGTTTGGTACGCTGTCTTGCAAGCTGGCTAAGTCAATAAAAATGAGTCTTCCATGGAAGACGTGTCCCCTGTGGCACAATCAAAATATGTGGCGCACATGTACAGGTCATAATAAACGTCCTGACGAAGTTTGGTCCAATTACCATGAATGGTCAAGGAGGAGTTGGGGATAGAATTGTGACGACAGACGATGACGAGACGCGAGACGACTCAGCGATCCCCATGTGTCCGCTCTCCAATGTAAGAGACATAAAAACAGTGGCCATTATTTGGCTACTTGGCTAGCATTGAGCTGCGTGCATTTCTCTAGCTGTAATTTAACTAAATGCACCAAATATTAAGATTGAAATACGGCTCTGCAGGAGGGCTCTGGTCAATACGTCACAAAGCTTCGAGCAATCAAAGCTAAATTTATATTGGTTTTCCCGGACTTGCAAAGTTTTTTGTAAATTTTCTTGGAAACGACACATTTGTGAAAAATTACTGTCAGATCTGAAATGAGAGACGAATATAAAGTGTGGATTTAAAGCAAATGTTTGTTTTTAAAGACCAACCCTTTAATTGGGCAAATCTCACTGCACAGAATAAAATAAAAACAAAAAAAAAAGATCCCTGATCACAGAAATGACCAAAATGCAGTTTAGGTTTAGAAATGAAGCCTTTATTTACAATTTCAAAGTTCAATTTAGTTAACAAATATATATATGTATACTATATACATATTTGCATACACAAAGAGAACCAGGTCATCTATCTTACAGGTCCACTATTAGTTTGATAAGAGAAAACTCTTGTCTATTTACACACGTCAATTTACAGGTCTTCAAGTGCACCCTTGTAGCTCACAGTACATTATTGTCATCATTATAAATAGTCATACCCTTCTGAATTTAAAATCATTACTCCAAATAACATTAAAAATGATTATCAAACCATTTGTGCCTAACATTACAATATATCTCAAATATTACAATATCGCCACTTTCCCCCTCAGATTTAGAATGCAGCCACATTTCTGAACGGCTGTTGTCTGCATCACTCAATTGTCCATCTCAAGGAAATGGTGGCCTTAACATATTTCCTGTCCTTAAAGGCTATTCGTTTTAGTTCTCAAACAAATGGAGCAAGTGGACGAACTACCACAAACAAGTTGGTAGAGGGATGCATTTATCTCATTCATAGAAGATCACATATTAAACCATTAGACCCATCATTACAGCACAATTGAGGAGAACAGAATTTGACACCTATCCACGCTCAACCACTCTGGATAATAGTGTCGTTCCTAGAGGGAGGGTAAAAAGAAACCTTTGTCAGCAACCATTTTAAATGGGTAGAGCTCACTACTGTTAATTCAGTATTTCAATGGAGAGTGGGAAAGGGTGGTCTAACATTGTTGCGAACCTGCAGAAATGCCTTGAAGGGAACAGAAATATCTGAAATGCAGTCCCTTAGTTTCATTCACATCACAAAAGGCCCACTCTCTCTGTTGAGCCAACAAGTATTAGGCTGCTCACAGAATTTAAAAAGCAGGGCAATGCTATGTGCAGCAGTAAAACCTCTCAGGTTCCTCTGCTGCAGTTAAGGACACTTATCTATTGATGACTAGAACACTGCTGTTGAGTGTTCACTCTTCAGTACAGCAGATCAACTTGCAAAGTTGTTATTATCAATCAGTATGTTCAGACTGACAGCAAAACTAGGACTCACTAGTGCAGGATGTAATTAACAAATGTTGGGCAGTAGTAAATAGCCCCTTGAGTACTAGTTGCCTGGGCTGGTGAGTTGCACATCACTGCGTGAGAGAGAATACATTGCGAATACAGTGTAGACATGGCTTTCTCCATCAGGATCTCCTAATTTCTTTTCTTCAATAAAATTTTTGATTCCAAGTTGAATTTTTCGCTCTAAATACCTTATCAAAAAATGTAGAGGAGGAGCCTGACAAACTTCACAAGCAAATAGGAATTTCAGAATTGCTTGGCATGAACATAATGTTAAAAGAGATTGGACAGGACAATGAAGTCTTGCAAACACTGGACTGGACAGCTGTCTCCACTGAGGAGCACCACAGTCAGGCTTACAGGCCACTGAAGCATGGGAGAACAATGACAATCACTGGACACCAGAAGAATGAGTTGCTGTCCTTAACATATGAAAAATTGTCAAAAATCCTATAACCAATGAGGCACTTAAACTGAATCAAGTAAAAGGTAAAAGGCAAATGTAAAGGCTCCAGTCTGAAAAGAATGTACTCTTACACATTTAAATAACTGGTTTAAAACACTGAAAAAGCATTCATCAGCTTGTCTGCATAAATTGCTCAGAGACAAAATGCCATATAATACACTAACCCTAAAAAATAGTTCACACTAAAATAATGCATTTTCTCTTTCATCTCTTTCCCCAATGTAACTGGGAATTACAAATATCCCTTTCTAATGTTTCAAATTTTCACATTTTAATTTTGTGCTTAGTAGTGACTCTAATTCAGAAAGGACACAAAATACTTCACCTTTTCTCCGAAGCCACTGGGATGACCCCTAATATTGCCTTTGGAAGCACAAATTGAAGCTTATCAGTCTATGAAACGAATTCGATACATACATTTTACTTGATGTTTCTTTGCCCACTAACCTTGTTTTTAATGCATTCGCTTTAATCTAATGTTATTGTTTTTTCCTTTTTTTTGGGGGGGGGCGCGTGTGTGTGTGCGCGTGTGTGCGTGTATGTGTATGTGTGTGTGTGTGTGGAGGGTAGTGGTATTCCAATTGCAGCATTTTCCCCAAGCCTCTCCGTAAATCTTCAGGCAAATGCAGTGGAACACTTGGCACTTGCCAATACAATCAACAGGTCCAATTAGCAGCACTGAGGTAAGCTAAACAAAGAATAATCTCGGCATGAGCTCTGAGAGTCAAGAAAAACAAGATTTTTACAGTAAAATAAACATTAAAGCATACAGATAAAAGGCTGGATTTCAGAGCACTTAATTTAGCTTGAGTAATACATACGGACTAATCTTGGTCAGACAACAGGCAAAACAAAACATTAGTGAAAGACATTGAAATATTATTGGCACCCTGGGTGTGGAAGTTCCTGTGATGAGGCAACGGGACATTTGGGACAGAAATTTAGGAAACCAGTCTTTTTGTCCTTCCTTCCTGAAGTTTTGTCAGGATGTCGACAGTATCCTTCACCAAAGTATCAAAGATTCCATCAGCCAACTGCATCTTCACAAAGAGCTCATCTTCA
This sequence comes from Gymnothorax reevesii, assembly GCA_029721435.1. Taxonomy (NCBI): domain Eukaryota; kingdom Metazoa; phylum Chordata; class Actinopteri; order Anguilliformes; family Muraenidae; genus Gymnothorax; species Gymnothorax reevesii. Next base: position 93,056,443 of record CM056575.1, read on the forward strand.
TCATAGTTGACCCACTGAGACTCCTCCTCATGGAGCTCCTGAACCTGAGGATGAAAGAGAGAGAGAGAGAGAGAGAAAAGCTTGATTCTCATGGCTTGAAATGTTGTTTGCTCTCCAGTCCAATTTTTCTCAGGCAGTGAAACCAAGCAAACAGGCTGACTTAATTATGCCCAATTAAAACAGCAGAATGTGTTTGTATATGATGAAAAATCTGCAGTCATTCACAAAATCTTTAAGATACAGCGCTGTGAAAAAGTATTTGCCCCCTTCTCAATTTCGTCAATTATTTTTTGTAAGACTGAAATGTTTCAGATCAATCTAATTTCAATACAAGACAAAGACAACATAAGTGAGCACTAAATGCAGGTTTTAGGCCGGTAGTTCATTTATTAAAGGTGAGGAGTAACACAAAACCCATATCACCCTTTCCAAAAAACAATTCTCCTCCTACACTTAATGATTAGTTGTACTGGCATTGGCGGCAACAACTGCAATTAAATGTTGGCGATAACTGCCAATTTACATCGCTGTTGGTGAATTTTGGCTCACTTTTCTTTGCAGAATTGTTTTAGTTCAGCCACTCGAGGGATTTTGAGCATGAACGGCCTGTTTAAGGTCATGCCACAGAATCTAAATCACAGTCAAGTCAAAAATTTGACTAGGCAAATCAAAAACTTAGTTTTCTTTCTTTTGAACCTTTCAGGGGTGGACTGGTTTATGGTTTTGGATCATTGTCCTGTTGCATATCCCAAATTCAGTTGAGCTCTCGGTCACAAACTGATAGCTGTGGAGTCTCTTTCAGGATTTTCTAGAAGAACAGAATTCAAACTTCCATCGGCTGTGGCAATCACCCAGGACCTGAGGCGGCAAAGCAGCCACAGACCATCACACAGCCACTACCATGTTTGACAGCTGGAATAATGCTCTTCTTGAGGAGTGCTGTTTTTGCTTTACTCCAGATGTATTGAGACCCATTTCCTCCTAAAGTTCTACTTTTGACTCAGTAGTTCACAGAGCAGTATGCAAAAATCCTTTAGGGTCATCCAGATGTTTTTTTGGCAAAAGTGAGACAAAGCTATGTTTTAATTTTGATCAGCAGAGGTTTTCACCTTGCAGCATTCCTATGGCTGCCATTCCTGCCCAGTCTTTTTCTTACAGTAGGATCCCGTACACTGACCTTAACAGAAGGAATGAGGCCAGCACTTCTTTAGATGCTTGTCTGGGTTCTTTTTTGACCTGAACGAGTAGTCCATGCGCTCTCGGAGGAAGTTTGGTAGCCGGCCATTCATATTCAGGTGCACCACTGCTCTAGGTTTTCTCCATTTGCACATTTTGGCTCTCACCATGGCTAGCTGGAGTTCTAGAGTCTGCGCTGACTTTGCAACCCTTTTCAGACTGTTAGACGGCACCTTTGTTTCTCCTCAGTTCTTGAATTTCTTTCGATCGCAGCATCATGGGGCTGGTTTTTGCCCACTTCACATTACTTGACGAGCCACAAGTACTGACTTGTCAAGTTAAGAATAAAATTTTGCAACTTTTCTGGTGCCAATAGTTGGTATACAGACAATGATTTCATTTGTTTGGTAAATTTTACGACAAAGTTATCTGGGAAACATGTTTATTCAATTTACATGGAGCTAAGATTGGGACTGAATTATATTAAATGTTTCCCAAATGAGTTAGTGCATGTTTATGAGTTCTAAAACATGAATTACTTTGAAGGAGGAGTAGATATTTACCAGTAAGCTTGACTCCAATAATTAAACAATGTCAACAGATACCAGTTGAAGACGTCCGATGGTATTTAACTAAATTTATCTGATAAAAATATTTTCTATAAAATTAAATTTTGAATGCAGGACTTCTACTTTAATAGGCACAGGTGACTGTAGGCCTAATTACATTGTAAAAACTGGCATGTTTGGATTGCTGCCTCTGCATGAATCATTTAAAATTTAAATTACTAAATCTTACAATTCAACTGCCAATTTGTTGACCGATAGACATGGGCAGTGAGGTTCCGGAGGTGAAATCCCATTGATAGTCAGCGATTAGGATTGCGATTATCCGCTATAATGTCGTAAACATCGAACCACGAGCTAGGAGATTGTAAAACAATGATATCTGCTCCTGTAGAAACAACAAGCCTGCATGAAATCAACCTTGTTTTGGGGAAAAAAAGAAGTTTTATATGTGTCACGGAGAAGTACTGCATTACCCAAAATCCTATGCTGTTACCTTGGAAAAGTGTAATAAAACCACGAATGTCTCCACCAACTAATGAGTTGGGTCAATAACGAACGAAGCACTTGCGATGCCATTAAATACAAATAATGTGAAACACGACACAAACCAAAATATATTACAACGACAAATTAAACAAGCAGGTAGACCATCGATGCTGCAGCGAGGTGGCATTGATTCACATCTTACTAACTCTCACTACACCCGTGCCGTTACAGTTCATTTTTCATTCATCGCACAGACCAAGTTTCACGTCGCTCGGGTGCAGTTGCCGTTTTTCTTCTTGGGGCTTTTCCTGGAGCTTGCCCGGGTTGCGAAGCCATGAGAAACATCACTGCTCCTCGGACGCAAGTGGTTCGTACTGTACATTTCTGCACATGCTTGTTCGTGTTTGGGTATCTGATCGGTCAATCAAAGCATTCGAGTTGGACACTGGTTGGACATGTCGTGGGGAAAAACATTTTTGTCAATAGTCTGTATTCTGAATGTATTCATTTAGCAAACTGAATTCTGAGGCACATAACGTAAAAATACAGCATTTTTTCAGCGACTTTTAACTTGTCCAGAGGGGAAGGTAAATTTCTCTTCCTCTTGTTCGACAATAAGATCTACCTGTCCTGGACAAGCGGACAAGAGTTAATGTTGAGTCCAGAGCAGTCTCATCAATTTCTCTTCAATTCAAGCCATGAGAGGCTTATAATCATTACTCAATGTTGTGCAAATTTTACCAAAATATGATCCACTCTGTCTCGCTTCTTTCTTCCGAATTTCAGCATCTTTTGCCAATCTGTTTTCTGGTTCTGATCTTTCTGCAGGCCATAGAACTTCAACACCTCTGTAGTGATTAATGCCTACAAAGAATGCAAACACAACAAACTTATCAGCAGTGCTTTAAACCATCAGTGTATGCATTCACATGCAGTAAAAGAGGAATGCAAAGGGTAGATAGTCCACAAACTTGAATTTTAGAGATATCCTCAGGGCTTTGGACTCTGCGAAAACAGGAAGCATTAATACGTCGTGGTTTCATCCACTGGGGCTGATGGGCATTAGGATCCTCTGAAAAAATGTCCTGGATTATCTCCCATGTTAGATCAAATACAGCCTGAAAAGACAAGATGAAAGACAAGATATTATTCAAGATTGGTAACACTTTCTGTTGAAAACCTAAAACATTCACATGGGGTGTCACCACCATAAGCCAGAAAGCAGGTCTCACACCTTTTTGTAACTGCGCTTGCTCAGGGTCTCCAGCTCCTCGCCCAGTGCATCTGAGCCTAAATAATCATTGGAGGGTAGAGGGGTGGGGATTCCAGCAAGTGTCTGCAGCCCTTGGCTCAGGTTGTAGCCATTCCAGATCTCCTGAGTGGCAGAATGTACCAGCTTCTCCACTTCTGATGCAGAGTGGGGCACAACCATAACCGGCTCTTCAATGGGTTTGGCTTGTTGTGGAGGAGCAGGCCTTAAAGGGGCCTTAACCTGCTCCCCTCCCCCAATGGAAAATATGTTGGAGGCCCCATCTTTCTGCGGCTGGAGGCTCTGTTTCTGCTGCTCTTTCCGGGAGCTGAGGCCAAAGTCCTCATCAAACCAGTCCTGTTCATCGCCCAGCACATCTAGAAGCTCCCGGCTCAGCTCCAGCTCCGCCAGACGCTTGGCTAGCTCCTCCTGGCCGCTGGCCCCCAGTACGGGGCTTTCCTGGGACAGGAGGGTAGAACAACACACAACATTTAGAGAACACTGAGCACAGCCTGACAATAACAAATGAGCTGGCTTTCAACGATTCAATAGTTCTACAGCAACAATATCGATGATTAATTCTACAAAGTTCATGTAAAAAAAGAATCTACATTGATCTAAAGACAAATTGACAGCAGAATACCAACAGGAAAAACATACAGCACCGATTGCATGTTTTGCATTTAGCATGTGGAAAAGACATGATTTGGGGTTGTTTGGACTTTAAACTTTGCTGATAAACAATGACTTTTTCAAGCCAAATCAACAACTGGATGTTAACTCAGCTGAAATGCAATCTCTGACAGTTTAACACTGGCAAAAACATTATCTTTTCCTTGATGAAATCACTGGCTGCATAAGCCATTTATTTGAGGGTTAAAGGTAAACTCTAATACTGGTCTGTTTGCAGTAAAGTGAATAACTAAGGTCTCAACACTTCATTCTACAGCCATTACCATGTAATTCTTCATAATTTTGCCACAAAAGGTAATAAAGCCTCATAGAAAGGTCCATTATAAAACAAAAATTCAACTCACTGGACGGTTGTATAGTTCCGGAGATGAAAGCTCTTCTTGCCCTTCTTCCAAGAAGATGGGCAGGTTGTCCTTCTGTGATGTAAGGAAGGGAAAATTCCCAGAAAAGGCATCTCCCTCCACTCGGTCTTCTTCATTAACCTCATTTCTTCGCCTCTGATTGGAGGCCAGAATCTTCTCATTTCTGGCTTTTTTGATCTCCTGGAACTGCTTGACAGTGTCCTGCAAAAAGCCATTGAGGAATTTATCTGCGAAAGTGCTGACTGTTCCTTCGTCTTTTATCTTCTCTGCATTGGACTTCTCCATGGCTTGAACCTCAGAGGAGAGGTCACAGACTAAGGCCTTTTCCTGGGCCTCCAGGCTGCCCTTCTCTCCAGCCAACAGATCCAAGAGGGGGGTAGTGGACTTATCCAGTGACTGCTTTGTCATATCCCCTTGACCCATCTCAGAAATTAGGAGACTATAGTCACCATTTGTTGCATCCTCAAATTCCAAAATGATGTTCCTGCCCTTTACTTTAGGAGCTGGATACTTGTCTCCATTTATTTTTCCACTGGTTTTGGACTCAAAGTCATTCAGTTGAACTTGGACTGCTGATCCTAAAAACTCATCGTTTAAAGACTGTTCCTGGCCAGGAGGAAGGCCGTCGACTTCAGCTGGAGCGGATGGCTCCTTTGCACCAGATTTATTGCCCCCATCAGATTTGTCCTGTTTCTTGTCTTGAGTATCACTTTGCTTCAACTGCTTTTCTGTAGCAATCTTCTTCTTTGACTCATTGTCAGACTGGTCATCCAAGGAGCCCTCATCTTCTGTGGTGTCCACGCAGATATCAAACTTCTCAGGCAGCCGGGAGATTTTATCTGGTGGGGCAAAGATGCCATGCCCTTCTTTACATTCAAAGTACATCACACCATCATACGTGCCATTATTGCTACCCTCTGACTTATCCAGCTCCACTCCTGCCCAGAACCCATTAGCGAATCTAGTTGGCCCCTTGAACTGAAGAGTACCAGGCTGCATATTGCTCACAAGAACGCGGTCTCCAATGCAAAATTCAGGCATCATGTCAACAGTCAAGACAGGTGGTGACAGGCGAAGGGATGACTGGAGTTCTGGACCAATGTCCTCTTCCGTGTCCTTCTCACTTTGCTCATGATCTCTGTGAAGGTTAGATGGAACCTGGAGATCCAGAAGCCTCTCAGAATGGAGGGCACCACTGCCAGAGCTGGATTCCTCATTCAGAACTTCACTGATCTCCTCCTGACTGCTGGACAATGGAGATCTGCTACTGGACTTTGCCCCTGCTTGCAAAACTACGGAGGAGGCGGGTTTTGAGGTGTGGTGACCCTCCGGAAGCGAGAACTCCACTGAGGATTCAAAATCATCACGATAGCTGTCAGCAGCAGGAGAAATATCCTTCAACTTTGACAGTGCCTCTCTGTCAGACGAATGGATGTTATTCTCAAGAGTAGAAGATCCTTCCCTTTTAATACTGCCTGTGTCAGCGGATGGAAGACTATCCTTGGATTCCTTTGACACAGTCTTTGATTGGTTTACCAGAGTTCCTCCAGACTTGATGCTTTCACTGGCATCAACAAAATCTTTATACTGATGTGCCTCAATCACACCACAATCATTACCCGGAGAAGTCCCAAGTTCACTCTTTTCAGCAGAGTACCAATCCTTCAATGAGCTCAGTTCCTGGGACATCGGCGGCAGCTCCAGCGAAACCTTCACCGCCGGATCAGAGCGATGGAGATTATAGTCATGATCGGAGTCTTCTGATTTCAGGAACTCAAGTTCCTCCATCACCTCTGACCTTTGGCTGGAGATGACGCTCTCATCCCCAGAGTCCCCCACATGCAAAACAGCAGGAACCACCGGAGTCTGGGGCTCCTCAAAACGGTGGCCAGGCAGAGATTCTGGTGCCATCAGACTCGTCTGCCCATTTATGTGCTCTGGACTTCCTCGTACTGGAGTCGGTGTGACAGTGGGTGGATCTTCATCAGAGGATCCCTCTTCACACAGAGAGGAGTACCTGCTGTGTTCTGACGGCGTGAGGTCATCTAAAATTCCACAAACATTAGATAATGAGTGAGGACAATGAAACACTCAATATTTTTACTTAGAAGTGCCATCACTGAATTGATCCAGCTGGGTCAACTTCAATGCATACATAATCACCTTCCTGAATATGTATTATGATTTGTGAAAATGAATACTACGGAAGCAATAAAACCGTGCAGAGAGGAGTTAAGAGAAAATACACACCACGGTCAATAGGAGAATCAGGCAGGACTTTCTCTCCTTTATCTGCTTCAGTAGGAATCTTCCAGTTCTTGCCAGCTCCTGGCCTGATGTAAAAAAAAAATTAATTAAAAAATATTCATTAAGCTAATCTCTTTTTCATCTGGAAAACATAAGTGATATGACTTCACATATGAGATCCACTGAATGGATCGGAACTACTTTACCTTTGAAGGGAAGGTGGCTTGAGTCTGGGTTTTTCAGAGGTAGAACTTGGTGTTTTAATCTGGGGTTTCGTCATGGGTGTGGTGTCCGGCTCTTTACTCAGTTCAGCCTTGGTCTTCTCAATGAAGTCATTATAGGACTAAAATCCAGGAGGCAAGATTTCAGTAAAACACGTCAATATATAAGAAAAGTGTATACAGCACTTCTTTTACGGAAAAAAAAACTGAATATTGGTTGACATTTCTGTTGAAACCAAATAAACAAACAAACAAAAGAGTTCTCAGGACTTGTCTTGTAAGTAATTTATACAATAACGAATCAGAGTGCAAGCTTTCAGAAGGACAATTAACTGCAAACAGAACCTAATGATTAAAATAACATCGTTATTCAGGTGTCTTTCTGTAGACATGCAATTCCTCCCCAGTGGATGGCTCTCCAAACATTTCAGGTGTCATTTTTTATGAATAAGGATAGTTTACTGTTAGCACTGGTACTTGTCTCCTTGGAGCTCTGATCTAGTGCACTTTCGTACGTCGCTCTGGATAAGAGCGTCTGCTATGAACCTGTAATGTGATGTAATGATAGAGAGAGAAAAAAAACACCCCCAAAAAACCAGTGATGTGCACAGGAATCCGGAGCAACAAAGCCATGAAGAAACCAAAACTGCATTGGCCTAACATGCAGTAAAAATAAAACCTTATACAAAGCAACTACAAGCACAGCAGCAAAGCCTATTAGGAGCAAACAGAGGCCTGAGAAAGGGAGCAAAGTCCACCCTTGTCGAGTGTAAGCCACTGACATGTAAAGCAGGCAAGAGAGAGCCAGCAGGAGGAGGAATACGCCTCCACTGACCTCCAGCTGCTTGAGCAGGCTGGCCTCCTGAGCTTTGAGTCGCTCCTTGTGCCGCTTCCGCTGCTCCCTCTTCAGCTGGTACACGATGGACTTGCGCTTACGAAGCTCCTCCTTGAGGGCGTAAATTCGGCTCTCAATGTCACTCTGATCTGAGGTGGGCTCTGGAGCAGACAGGGGTACATGATTCTGTGAGGGAGCTCAGCACCTCCCTGATCAAACGCATCCATTCACTCTAGAGCAGCGCATCCATGACACAAATGAACATCGAGCCACGATGAACATAACAGAGGACACAGCATCATCCCACCAGCAAAGTAATCAAAACACAGATGATAAAAACACCATTTCCATAAAGCCCATAGTGGGCAAATACTGCAAACTAACCACATGAAGTCTCATCAGAAAGAAGAGCAATCATGTACATCACCTGTCAAAAGTTTTGACACACTTTGCTGATGTCACAGCACTGTTTTTAGAAAAAAAGTTTTAGAAAAAACTGCTTGACTTCTCTATGTAATCTCAAATAGAATTTGGTTAGAGGTAAACAAATAAAAGTTAAGAGAATAATTTATTAGGTTGAACAGTGTCCAAAATATTAGAGAACAGTTTTGGGGCTGATTGGGCGAAAAGGTCAATGAGAAGCAAACCACAAGTGCCGCACATCTTCAGGAACATAGACGACGGCTCAGCTGCAGACTCATTAAAGCCATATAACTGCTCTAGTTATTTATTTTTATTTTTTTTAAAGAGTATGCTCAGCATTTATAACAACAAAGGCTGGTTAGTTTGATTGACTGAAAAATTAAGCCTTTCTTGCAAAGTAAAGGGTGCGTGTTTCTTTATTTAACATGTATTGTCAGATAATAGGGGGAATTCCCATACTGTATAGTGAATGGAATGGAAAAACAGAAAAAAAATAGGCGTGCAATGCACGGAATACCCCTCAGCCCGATGTCGAAGTTTTTGGAGATGCCCGCCCGCCCGCCCGCACTAAGGGTTGCAATACCCAGTCAGCCTTGAGGGCTGAGGGGTAAAAGGGATACAGAACCACTTTATTGAAACAGGAGAATGTGAGGCCCGAAAAGCCAAAGGCCCCCTGCACAATATTGTAGGCATAATCTTTACAGCTCAAGTTATACACCTTGTTCACATCTGCACATCAGCGTAATAGAGGCGAGCGCGGAACATGGCAACGGCTAACCCTACCAGACTGAGAGGCGGACCGAGGCTCAGCGGACAGTGGCTCAGCAGGCCTGGAGGACGAGCGAAGCTGCATTTTGCTGCTGCTGCAGACGCTGTTGCTCTGCGGGAGCCTGGGAGCACTGACACGGGTTCTGGGAGAAGGAGACTGTCGAGCACAGGAAGGGGACAGACGCCAAGGGCAGATTAGGACACATTCGACATTCAGATGATTACAATGACAGAGATTCCCTAATGTTCAGGAACTTAATCACTCAAAAATTTGAACAGATTTCATTTTGGCTTTAATCAAATCAGAGATGATCACATTGTGTGTAAATGAGAGAGTAAAGTGATCACCTATAGGCTTTCAGCAATCTGAGGAAGAGCTGTCCAAAAGTACTTGGAGGATAGCTGCAAATTCTAAGTGGTTCACTCAATATGGATGTGCCTACCCTCATGCCCTGACATTACTACTCACAAGCATTTTTATTTCATTAAGGTTACTTACACCCATATAGTGTAAACAGTGCAATTTAGTCCTCAAAACCATTTCACTGTCCAAATAATCAAGGACCTCATAGTATTCAAAAACCATAACAGCAATTACCCCAAGTTGTATAAATACCCATCTTTCAATGCTTCAACTTGGTTAAAAAGGGAGAAATATCATTTTGAATGAAGAAAATTTAAATGAACAAGTGAACATGTCTTAACACAAAGCCCCAGATGCTCTACACCAAGGAGCGAATATTCCAGAAAAACAACTGTCAGGCACGTTAAAACCTGTAAAACTTAGTCACGGGTTATTTGTTCAGAGAAGTTAGATCAGAAGTTAGATCAGAAGTTATTTGTTCAGAGAGGTTAAGATCAGATGAGAATCATGAGCAGTGTTGTCCCTTAGCTACACTCAAAACCTTAGAATTGGTAGTGATTTTCAAGTAGATAAACCCAGACGCCAAATTATGCCTATGCATGCATGGCCCCTATTTAAGGTCTTACAATGCAGGATTTGAGGTCAACAGATAGTAAAAAATAATTTCAGTGAAGCAAGACACCAGTATGTTGGGACAAAAAGGTGCCACAAACGCAAAGAAACGTCATGAAAATTCAACAGTGAAGTTTCTTCACAAGAAAATACAATGAAACAATAAGTAGCCAGGTGGAAAACAATGCATTTACTAATCATGAACTCACTGACCAGAAGTGTGCTAGATCTGAGGGTGACACTCACAACAACTGACCATCTGTGAAGCCAAATATAAGCTACCCGCCCCCCATAGCTAAAAATGAGGAGATTTTTGGTTAATTGCGAGTCATAAATAAGGAAACATTTTACTACCAACCTTTTTGATGCATGGTCCAAACTTAAGCACAAAATGCAAGAAGGTATTGCTATTTTGTAATCCATTTGACCGTTAAAATGAGGGGATTACAAAATAGCTCAGCACTCGGTCTCTCTGTCTCCAAACTTAACAGAAAACTAACTGAAAATTGGCTTAAGAAACTTAATAACATCCTCTCTAAGCATTACATCATGCATCATGTAAGGGTTTTCATTAGAAACCGGTGCAAATTTCCGCTTATTTTGAATGCTGCACCGGCCATCTTTATTGCTGCAAGCATAAGATGTCATAAAGAATACACTTGGATCCGTTGAATGGAATCATTCAGGTAACTTTATGAATGAGTGGACCGCATGGCCAGGCTCTGGAACCATAAAGAGGGCAAAGTGGAAGCAGTGTCAAATCTAGAAAAAAAAGAAATCCATTAAAGATTTCTTCACAGGCGCCCCGGTGTCTCATCGGTCAAAGCACGCATCATAAAGGCTGTGGCCTTCCTGCGGCAACCCGGTTCGATTCCGGCTCGGGTCATTTGACGCTTCCACATTCTTCTCCCCAAGTTTCCTGACTCTCTCTACTGTGTGACTGTCAAAAAATGGAGAAAATGGCAAAAATATGAGGGTATTTTGCCACAACTGATTCTATATTATCTGTGCATAACCTTGCTTTGGATAGATGCGCAACACAAGGTCTCACTGTGCATTAGATTACAAACCCTCAAGAATGAGATTTTCATTCAAGCGACACTTATTTTGAAAGAAAATACAGGGTTCTATTATGTCAAACAGCGATGACACCAACTGGTCATGTGTGAAACATTTAAAAGGGAAGACCGTGTGAAGAGAGGGCTCTTCGAGACTCTGGGCCCTGCACAACTAAAAGTAATACAGTGTATTCATACGAATAAGAAATGAGATTTTGAGAGCAACTGACAATAAACAGATTTATTTGTTATTGTCCAGGCAGCAATTCATTTGAGCAAAGTATGGCTTTATGTTGTTGCCACGAGGTTAGAGACATTTTTCATGACCTATATATATAACTTGATTGGTTGGGTTGTAGTCCAGAATCTGTCACGTACAGGCTGTAACCAGATCTCCAGAGCTCGCTACTTGTGGCTGCCCTAAGCAGGGTCGGTCAGTGACAGTGCCTGTGCTCCATTCTTCGATAGACAGCCGACTGAATGTTGAACGGTGACAGTGCAAATGACGCATCGCCTCTCAGCGGCTGAGATCTGCCCGTAACATGCCAATGGCTCTTTTTCTCTCTCCTGTGCCACAAGCCCTTCCATTTTCTTGCAAATATATATATACTTGTATATACAGTGTATATAGTATAGTTTTATATAAATGGGGCATTGGGGCACATGTATATAAATAGCATTTTATATATATATATATATATATATATATATATATTTTTATATATACAGACACACAATATATATAAAAAATGAACAGGGCCTTCGCTGTCACCCTCAAAGGCAAGGAGCCCCCCCCCAGTGACAGCTCCCCAAAGGAAGGCCTAGCCATAGTATTGCCCCAGACAGCATTGGTGACAAGAGTCATACCACTAGAAAATGAGCGTTTTGTACAAACATTGCAGTATCCCTTTAAATTACTATAAACTGAATCCATTTTTGTGGTGGACATACTGAAACTGTCCACAGTAACTCATTAATAGGAAATACATTGAACTTTTTCAGAGGTTACTCAATAAAATTAACCATTTTAACTTACTAAATTCTGACAAACTGAACTCATTTTTATCGCTGATATGCTCAGTCAGCCCATATGTACTAATTAATAATGAAAAATTACAAAACCCAAAACCAATGAAGTAGGCACGTTATATAAATCGTAGATAAAAACAGAATACAATGATTTGCAAATCCTTTTCAACTTATATTCAATTGAATACACTGCAAAGACACAATGTTAAATGTTCAAACTGAGAAACTTTTTTTTTTTTTTTGCAAATAATCATTAACTTAGAATTTAAAGGCAGCAACACATTGCAAAAAAGTTGGCACAGGGGCCTTTTTACTACTGTGTTACATCGCCTTTCCTTTTAACGACACTCAGTAAACGTTTGGGAACTGAGGAGACCAATTTTTGAAGCTTTTCAGGAGGAACTCTTTCCCATTCTTGCTTGATGTACAGCTTAAGTTGTTCAACAGTCCGGGGTCTCCGTTGTCACATTTTACACTTCATAATGCGCCACACATTTTCAATGGGAGACAGGTCTGGACTACAGGCAGGCCAGTCTAGTACCCGCACTCTTTTACTACGGAGCCATGCTGTTGTAACACGTACAGAATGTGGCTTGGCATTGTCTTGCTGAAATAAGCAAGGGCGTCCATGAAAAAGACGTTGCTCGGATGGCAACATATGTTGCTCCAAAACCTGTATGTACCTTTCAGCATTAATGGTGCCTTCACATATGTGTAAGTTGCCCATGCCTTGGGCACAAATACACCCCCATACCATCACAGATGCTGGCTTTTGAACTTTGCGCCTATAACAGATGGTTCTTTTCTTCTTTGGTCCGGAGGACACGACGGGCACAGTTTCCAAAAACAATTTGAAATATGGCCTCGCCAGACCACAGAACACTTTTCCACTTTGCATCAGTCCATCTTAGATGAGCTTGGGCCCAGCGAAGCCGGCGGCGTTTCTGGGTGCTGTTGATAAATGGCTTTCGCTTTGCATTGTAGAGTTTTAACTTGCACTTGCAGATGTAGCGAAAAACTGCAGTTACTAACAGTGGTTTTCTGAAGTGTTCCTGAGCCCATGTGGTGATGTCCTTTACACACTGATGTCGGTTTTTGATGCAGTACCGCCTGAGGAATCGAAGGTCACGGGCATTCAATGTTGGTTTTTGGCCTTGCCACTTACGCGCAGTGATTTCTCCAGATTCTCTGAACCTTTTGACGATATTACGGACCGTAGATGATGAAATCCCTAAATTTCTTGCAATAGCTCATTGAGGAATGTTGTTTTTAAACAGTTCGACAATCGGCTCACACATTTGTTCACTAAGTGGTGACCCTCGCCCTATCCTTGATTGTGAATGACTGAGCATTTCAGGGAAGCTGCTTTTATACCCAATCATGGCACCCACCTGTTCCCAATTAGCACGTTCACCTGTGGGATGTTCCAAATAAGAGTTTGATGAGCATTCCTCAACTCTCTCAGTCTTTTTTGCCACTTGTGCCAGCTTTTTTGAAACATGTTGCAGGCATCAAATTCCAAATGAGCTAATATTTGCAAAAAATTACAAAGTTTACCTGTGCAAACATTAAGTAACTTGTCTTTGCAGTGTTTTCAATTGAATATAGGTTGAAAAGGACTTGCAAATCATTGTATTCCATTTTTATTTACGATTTACACAATGTGCCAACTTCACTGGTTTTGGGTTTTGTACACTCAATTATTTTTCATGAGGTCAGTAATAAACTACTTAACTTCTTTAATTTATTAAATCATAAACCTACTTCTATTTTAAATATGCTCAGACTACCTCTATTCACTCAATGATTAAAAACACAATTAACCTTTTTCCACATGGTCAGTAATAAATTTAACAACTTAACTTATTACTTAATCCATTGAAATTTTTGCTGTAGTGTTCAGCATTTGTTGATCAAGGAACGAATTAAATGGCAAAATTCCAAGGAGATTTTGCTTACATGTCAGGCAATATGACGGAACTCAGGAGTTCCAGGAAATTACCAAGGTAATAAATTTATTATTACTGATAATACTTATGCGTCGAAAGTGGGGGCGGGGGTGGGCTTGCGCTTGTACGCGAAAATCGTATATATGCTGTGTAGTAGTAAGGACTGGCTTGAATTACCTGACTTTATTTTCAAACTCATCTACCTAATTACCTTACTTTATTTTCAAACTCATCTACCTAACAGGAGCCTACTTGAATGCTTGACCGAGTCCTTTACGTCCACTGTTTAACCCCCCTCCGCAGGAGCACACATCGCCTTGCCTAGGGCTCCACCTACAGGCTAAATAAGGAACACCACAGTATAGCTCGTGGTTTTTTTGGCCTGTTCGTCGAAGTACGCGTTGTATTCGTGATTTTTAAGTGATGTGTGCGTGATTTATTTGTGCAACATGTGCCATATATCAGTTTCTTTTTGATGCATAAGCCCAAATTTGGGAAAATTTTTATACTAACATGCACGCACCAAGCAGCCAAGTGCGTTTTCCATACGTGATCCATCAGTTTTGGGCTGTGTGACAGGGCCTTAAATTTTTGTGCAGTTCAAAATGATTTTCGCGTACGAGCGCGCAAGCCCACCCCGCTACCACTTTCGACGCATAAAAACGTATGACTTTCGCAGGCTCCACTAATTATTTACGCATATCACGCATTTTCCACGCAAAATCGCGTATAACCTAGATTTTATGCGCTTTTTATGCGTTTTCGTTGTGTGGCAGGGCCTTAAAGGAATAGAAAAATTTGAAAAGGGCCGACGAAATAGTTTTTTTTCCTTTTAGTTATCGCGCTAACATGAATGATCCGCGGCGGACGCAGAGGCAATGATAATTCCATAATAATATTGCATAATAGTTTCACTGACATAAATATTCCTGGTACATGCTGTAGCCAGATATGACTGGCTGGAAGCAGATCAGGCTTCATGGAGTTTCATTCTTGAAACGTCTGTACCACCATTTTAGACTCGTCATGTGGGGAATTGTACGGCAGCACCTCCACATAAATATTCAATGTCCAGTAATGTACATTATCCAGGTTCCAGGTAGAATTTCAATTATAGAATCATTCAGACATCTGCGTCTAAGGTGTTCTTCCATGACAGGGGGTTAAATGAAAGAAACTTTGTGTGAGAACAACCAAAAACATCAATCCAAACACTTCAGAAACTTTCCGGAAAGGAAGGGACAAACATGGAGCGTTTGTCACTAGCCTAGCCCGAAACAGCCAGACCCAAGAACGCAGTGTTGACCAGTCTGAAGCCAATGGCCCCACAGGTTCTCAAAACAGCCTTATTGGATACATGTCATTTTGCTGTCAAACCTTATCATTTAGCATGATGCACCACAAAATCTGAGAATCATATACTGCACTGGGCTGAAATTAAACATAACTGCTCACTGAAGATTGCGAAGCGAATTTCTAACAGCCAAAGAATTCTCACCAGTTTGCTTTCTGAAGAAGAGTCGAACTCTTGAGTGTAGATGGTGTCTTCCTGCTGGCTGGCCTCCTTGTTGGGTGAGGGCAGCTCGGGTTTGGGCTGGTCTGTAGAATGACTGTCCAGTTCCTCAGGTACAGAGTGCTGACTGCAGACAGAAACCACTAAGGATTCCTCAGCCCTATTCTCAGGCTCTGTGGTCAGAGAGAAATGTTGGGTAAAGCATGATTAAAAGAGGGGCAAATAAAAAAATAAAAAAAAACATCAGACTTCATAAAAACTTATTTTTACAAATCTGAAGTAAAATTGGAGGACAAAAAGTATTTTAATGATAAGTCATTCATCAAAAATAAATACTTATAACCAGACAATTCTTTAGTGTTTTAAGGTGTTCTCAAATATTTTAAGGTGTCTCTCAATTTTCAGTCATATTTCCAGCAGCCAGTTTGAAAATCTCCAAATGTAAATCTCCTGTCACAATGTCATCCCTCACCTCCATCAGTGCTGTTATCCGGGGTGGCGTGGCTACTGAGGTTGGTTTTGGAACTTTCGCTGCGGTGTCCTTTGTCCCGGGGACGTTCCCTGTCCCAGACAGCCAGGGCCTGCTTCTCCATGCGCCTCACCTCCGCCTCCTCCGCATCCAGCCGCTGCTTCCACTCCAGCAGCTCCTCGGCATGGCGCCTCCGCTGCATCAGCTGCTGCTCCCGCTTGGTCAGGAACCTGACGGCGAGGACGACGGCCAGCCACAGAGCCAGGCAAGGAGAGGCAGAAAGAAAGACGGACGGACGGACGGACACAGAAGGGGACAGCCCGTGTGAGGAGCAGTGACATGATCTCGAAGCAACGCAAGCCAGCCAACACGTCAACTAACTCACCCATTCCACTTAACCTCCATGATAAAGTCTTAAGATTAGATCACGAACAGGCCATCAGAACCATGCTCAAGTCAACCATAGTTTGACCCCACTGTGGACAATTATCCCAACTTAATTAAGACGAGAATATTGAGTTGGGAGGAATGTGTTCACAATGAAGGAAACCCAGGCACCTTTGTTATTGCCTTTCATTTACCAGGCATATTCATGCACCTGGTTAAGTACAGGGGTTCACACAGATGAGACCCCTGGAAATTCAGACACAAGCACATCCACCATAGATTGAGAAACAACATGCCTCAAGGGGTGAAGCTTTAAAACGGTCCACTCATGCTCCACACACTCCTTACCACAGACCCATAAATAACAAATGACCTATTCTCTTGGCAGAACCACCATTAGTCTCGACCTCCTGCATACATCTAGGTCCATAATTAGGACAGGGAAACAATTTCTCATATTGCCTCTGCATACCACCACAATATGCCTGAAGTGTTGACTTTAAGCTTAAATTTGAGGGTTTTGTCAAAAATATTCCATTAACCCAGTAGGAAATACTACCATTTTTATACAAAAGCTCCCTCCCAGCTTTATCAGATCAAAAGTAATTTGACAAACCAATAATCATAGCAAAGTCATTTTTAATACTTGGTAGCAAATCCTCAGCAGTCAATGACAGCCTGTAGACATCACTGCACGCTTGGTCTCTTCCCTGATCATGCTGCGCCTGGCCTTCACCGCAGCAGTCTTCATTTCCTGCTTGTTCTTGGGGTGTTTACAGTTTAGACCAGTGAAAAGCCTGCTCAGCTGAATTCTGGTCAATTGACTTCTACAACGATAGTAAAACATAAGACTTCTTTGAAGCAAATGGCTGAATCTGGGCAGATATAATTTGATACAATGTTTAATTTATCCTGCTGCTTTTGCCGGCAGACACACCAATGGATAAAAGGGGACCAGTTTCACTGGCAGCCATACATGTCCACACAACATAGGATAATGAGCAGTTTCTTCTCATTTTCATCCTCTCCTCTTCCCTTCTCTTCCCTTGATTGCTGATCTTGACACAGAAATGCAAACATCCGGGTGAAGTAATTTTTCAGTCACCAAGGAAAGAACCTTCTTTCATCCACTAGATTTTTCTGATCGGTCATCTCCCAGGCATTGTGCTGATACAGAGTTCATCTTTACCTTGTAAAATATTTCACCAGGCCACATTTAATGTTTTTGCCTCTGGTGGATTTGTTTTGGGTTTTCAGCGAAATGATGCTTACATCAATAGCGGTGACTATTCCATATTGAGACAAAGGCAACAGATTCCGACTCCAGAAGCCACACTGAAAATCAACCCTGAACCATTTTTCTGCCGATTTGTAATTGGGAACATCATACCCAAGGCCATGGGACAGCTACTTGGCGTTTGACAAATTACTTTTGGTACCTTCAAGGTAAACAAAGTAGTATTTTCCCAAAAAAATGCATGGACTCATACTAAATAAATAAATAAAAATCCCTCTCAATCATCAACATGACCCACTAGCAGCAAATAGAGTTGTATACTTCCAGAGACCCTACCTTCTGCTGGCATTTTCTGATTTTACATTGCATGGGATGTTTCTGGGCAGAAAACTTTGGGCAGTGGGAGTGTTGCCCACTGCGCATGGTGTGAGGGCAGGACTCCATTAGGCTGCCTCTCAAACTGTTTGTATCCCACAATCCTGTGCGGTCAGAGGAAAGCAACAGGCAGCACAGTTGCTGCAGCTATGGTGGAATTTGTGACTAAATGTAATTAATCATATAAAATATATAAAAAGAAACCTGAGAAGTGCATTACTATATGCATGATACCAGAAGCCTTTAAACAAGGTTAAACCCCTACAGGCACGCATAAATATGAAAGAAAAAATTTAGCAGCGAGCTTTATAAGCCCAATACTTTTAGTAAGTAAAGATGGCCTGATGAGTTGAAGTACTATGTTGATAAAACTCACTGAATGAAATCGCTCCTTTCAAAGAGCAAGGAGTGCACAGTAGTGTGCAGTGATGAATATACACCACCACTTGGGGTCCTAATATATTACTTCTCTAAAATTTCTTTGGTGAAAATGTATTGAAAACTTCTATTGTGGGCATTGAGGACAACAAAAAAAACAAAAAAACAACTGAGGCAAAAATATGGGTAATAAACGAAAACACATTTTTAATAACAATTTAAGGGTGCTGCAAGTTAGTTTTTTTTTTTACTCTTGCATACCCTAAATGCATGTTTGAAGGCCCATTTCATGATTATTGATGCAAAAAAATTTGTTTAAACTTGTTTGAGGCAACATTCTGTACAATTACCTTGATGGTGAGTTGCAGTATATAAGGTGACATGTGCTTTGAGCTGTGTCACAGAGTTAAACTCCAGAACACGATGGAAGAAGCTACCCGAGATCGTTTCTAGCTGCATTGCGGCCTTACATGATGTTGACATGGGACATTAAATGCTGCAATGGAACTGAAAGAAATTACCATCAACAGTTTCAAAGAGACTGGTTCCACCTAGGATGTCCGTCATCTCTGGGTGACAAGTTAGGGGAAAAAAAAATTGGCACTTGACAGCACAATAGCTTGTTGATTATATTAATAGCGCCAGAAGTGAAGAGATGCAAGTATCGAGATCTACCATTTCCATACGCCTGTGCGAAAATTTTCTTACTGGTCATGTTGATGCCAAGAGCTGGCCGCATCAAAAAGATTCGAGTTCGCCAAGAAATTCATGGATTGGACATCACTTGAATGGGAACAAGTCCTTTGGACACATGAATCAAAATTTGAAATTTTCACACCCAAATGCAGAACCTGCGTGCACCAGAGAGTAGGACAATGTTTAAAAAATAGGATCAAGGGTCCAGTAGCTTACCGGCAAGCAGTCTTACAGCGATGATACAAGTTATGAAAATTTCATGTGAAGTTTGACCTTTGAATCATGGAAGGTCAATGTCAAGGTCACTAAATAAAAGTTCACATACATTTAGAAGACCTTCTGTTTCACAATTCTAAGCTCTGGAGCAGTTTTGGTGATATATTAAAATACATTAAAAGTCATTAAAATATGTCGATATGTGTTCAATATGTCAATAGTGAACTTTAAAGGTCACGGAATGTCAAGTTGTGGTCAGCAAATGGACTTCATATATGACTTTCAATGTCTCTATACAAACCTTTTGCTCAATCTGTGACCATTTTGTTGAAAGTCATTATAATTTCACTGTTGAGTTTGACTCTCGAAGGTCTCTGACAGTCAAATTGAATATCACCAAATGAAAGTTCATATGTGACTTCCAATAACACAAACCCAGGCTCTATCTGTGACCATTTTAGTGATAAAAATCATTGAATTTTCACCAGGTCACATTTGAACTTTGAAGGTCAATATGAAGGTCACCAAATGAAAGTTCATATATGACTTCCTACGTGTCTCTAATACAGAGACTCCAGCTGTGACCGTTTTGGCAATGCAAGTCATTGTAATTGTATTATGTCAAGTTTGACCTTCGAATGTCATCAACAGTCAATCAGAATGTCACCAAATGAAAGTTCATATGTGACTTCCTATGTCAGTAACACAAACCTAGGCTCCATCTGTGACCATTTCAGTGACAGAAGTCATTGAATTTTCTCTAGGTCAAGTTAGACCTTCAAAGGTCAGAATGAAGTTCACCAAATGAAAGTTCATAAATGACTTTCGATACGACTCCAATACAAACCTACACTAAATCTGTAATGATTTTGCTGATGTAAGTCATTGAAATTTCACTGTATATTTTGGCCGTTCACGGTCACTGAAGGCCAAGTTCAAGGTCACCCAATCAAACTTCATATATGACTTCTTACATGGCCACAATACAAAACTAAGCTCTATCTGGAATGGTTTTGGTGATAGAAGTCATTGAAATTTCACTATGTGAAGTTTGACCCTCGAAGGTCGCCAAAGTTCAAGGCCACCAAATGAAAGTTCATTTGACTTCCTAGAAGTGTTCAATGCATACATGTTCTCAATCTTCAATATTTTAAAGAAGAGAAACTTTGAAAATTGTAACATTTTGCTTGACCTCAAGTTTGACCTTTCATGGTCAGCTGAGGTCAACTTTAACACAGCCAAATTATTAGCCATATATTACTTCCTATATGTCAGCAATACAAACTCAATCTCTATTTGCAACCATTTAGCTTCCACAGGCGATCTGGCCCATTCTCCATAAGACCCAATGTTAAAGTACAGCGCCCCCACTAGACCCACTTCCGTCGATTCAATCAAAATAGCATTTGCACTGTACATAAAGTGTATCAAGGTGAGTTGATTCCCAGATTTAGAAAAAAAAGTTATAAGACAGTTTTTCAGAAATAATTTTTTAAATTTCAAGTCATATCTTTTTACATTGTTAATACATACTCTGACCTTGAATTTGACCTTTCAAAGTCATCTGTGGTCAAATTTAATATTGCCAAAATATTGGTCATATATGACTTCCTATATGTCGATAATACAAACTTAATCTTTATCTGCAACCATTTGGCCTCCACAGGCTATCTTGCATACTTATTAAGTACAGCGCCCCCAATAGATCTGCTTCAGTCCATTCAATCAAAATGGCACTTGCACTGTACACTAATGGTACCAAGGTAAGCCGATTGCCTGGTTTAGAAAAAAAAATTATCACGTAGTTTTTGAGAAATCTTTTTTTTTAATTTCTCAGTCTTATCTTTAACATTGGAGCCAAAATTTCAAGGGCCCATAAAACGGACAAAAATGATTAAATCAAAAATCCGAGAAAACGTCTGGAGATATGGTCTAGTAGTATGTTACTGCAAATTTACACACATGAAGGACGCCACACCACGACAATAGTTAAACAGTTAAAAATAACTGTTTAACCTCTTCAGTAAAATATGGAGGTAGTAATATTATGGTTGGGGTTCAGTCTCCCCGAAATGAGCTGGTGATCGCATAAAAAATCAACAGAATCATGGATCAAAAGAAGTATCACAGCATCCTCGTGAGGCACGCATTGCCACCAGGAAAGAGACTAATTGGTTGCGGATTTTATTTTCAACAAGATAATGCCCCTAAACACACTTCTAAGTTGTGCAAGAATTCTCTCAGTCAGAGACATCCGGTGACATACAAGCTATAACCTGGCCTATTCAAAATCCAGACCTTAATCCGATTGAGCCAATCTGTTGCAACATCGAAAGAATATAGAATGGTTTAGCGAATAAGGAAATAAAAAAAGTGAAAACTACGCCTGAATGATTAAATGCTGCAATCAAAGCAAAAGGCCACACTAGATATCGACTTATTCCTTTCAAAAAGATATGATAATTACCTCCAGAGACGGAGGTTATGTTTTTTCCCCGTTAGTTTGTCTGTTTGTGAACAACATTATCAAGGATGGACCCAATTGATTTTCACCGCAACAATTTGACCGCCACGGCAGCCATCTTGAAATCCTATCACAAGCGATAACTCAACTTTGCTCCCACTCATGCACCTTTGGATTGTGCTGCCTTGGTGGAGATTTTGGAGAATTATTTGTTTACTTATTTTCATCTGTATGATCCAACATCACATGAATTAAATGCTTGAATAGTACTTGGTTTCTGATTTATCTTCATTTTGTTAAGTGTATAATCATCACTGCACACTAGTATGTTCCCAAACACCTAGTCTTGGTAGGCAGTCTTCTGTTGGACAGGGAAGTGCTGATAGTTGGTCTAGTTAACTAACTACAGCATCTGTTTTTTCTTTATAACAGATGTTATATGCCAACAAGAGCAGTCAGAGACAGCAATATACGCCCGTCACGCAACAGTTTGATGGGAAGGTACATCTTCACTTTGTGTCCTTAGTTTGTTTGCCTCAGCATGTTTTTTAGCTTCTCTCTTTTGAATTTCTTCATTGTGTGGCCTGACTGTGTGCTTCTGCATCCTTTTTGGCTTCCTCTTTTCTAAACTCATTTTGTCGCTTTCTTTAGCGTGCCTCTGCATCCTTACTGGCTTCTTTCTTTCGGAATTCTTCACTTTGTGTCCTTAGTTTGTTTGCCTCAGCATGTTTTTTAGCTTCTCTCTTTTGAATTTCTTCATTCTGTCGCCTTACTTTGTGTACTCTTTTTGTCGATTTCGGGTCATAAAAGGGTTAATTTAGAGAAAAAGGGTGATCCAATCAGGCTGCTTTCTGAACTCAAAGTTCCACCTGATGTGGTCATGCTGTGTGAATTTTATTGTGAACATAAGCAACGGACAGACTCTTTTAGTCGATTTCGGGGCATAAAAGGGTTAATTTTGAGGAAGAGGGTGATCCAATCAGACTGATTTCTGAACTCAAGGTTCCACCTTCATTTGGGGGCAAATACCCTCAGATTCATGTAAATATTCAGCCAAAAATATAATTTTCTTGATGTTCAAATATTTATGGACCTTACAGTAACTTCAATATTTCAGCAGTTCACTCTTAAAATGCATTTTGATTGACCCGAGCAGTTTTTACAGAATTCTTATCTTTCAGAAATTTTAGCAGATTAATTTCCCCTTAATTCAACCAACATCAGTTTTCATATTGTGCTGGTCTGTCTTAGGACGGCAAATGGCAAAGAAAGACCGGCAAATGTAACTAGTTCAGATTCTTTTCAAAACCTCTCCCAGAGCCCAACTAGAAACTAAAATTGCACAAAGTGCAAAGGCAATGGAAAACCACTGCAAGTGCAGAGCCTGAAAGAGCTTTCAGGAGACCAGCAAAGCGACACCCCACCGAGACATGGCACCTTCCACTCATTACTGTCAGAGGCTCAGTCACACCGGCCTACCTCATCAAAATGAGCACAAGCTTTGGCCACTGCTGTAAAGAAGCCTACACCATCGCCAGCTTCAGAGTGAAAGCTCCTACGCTTTGCCAATTTGAGTTTTTGTATATTTGATTCCTGGAATTTCAAGCAAGTCTTTGCCAAAAAACAGTACAGTCAAGTATAAAGGCTGAGGTCAAAGAAATGTGTATTGTCAAGATGCCTGCTCATTTAGACAAGGCAGTGCAATGTAGTTTTTTGAGCCTTTAAATACCCAATTTCTGGCAGCACCCCAACACCCCCACAACCCCCTAAATCACTCCTTGCACCCGCCCCCTGGTGGCGGCGGCTGAACACGAGCATGCTCCATAGGAGAGAGAGGGTGGGGGCGGGAACAGGAAGAGAGGCGCGGGCACTGTACCTGACCAACTGGTTGTAGATAAACAGCTGGAATTTGGGATGGAGGTGGGGGAAACAGACACTGAGAGAGGCCCAGTGGTGAGCCGAAAAGACAGAGAAGAAGTAATGGACAGGAGAGCAGTGTCTACAAAACAAAGCAAGGAAGAGGATTTGGAACATGAACAAAAGGGAGGAACAAGAGATGAGCATTGGAGTACAAAGAAAATAACAGCAAGAAGAGAGTGACGATGGTGAGAGAGAGCCAGAGAGAGAGAGAGACATTCACATAGGAAGGGAAAGAGAGAGAGAGAACTTAAGTAAGCACTTTTTTAATTGCATTTAATAGTTAATGACTCATTCAAATGTGTAATGCAGTGACTAACAGGGCTGTGCAAACCCCCCAAAAGGAAATACTTTAACCCAACTCCCGCTCAATTTATTACGGACTGGTGCACTGGGAGACCATTTCAAGAGCAAACTAGGAAAGAATTAATGGCTAATGCTTAGGGTGACAACTTACAACTTTCAGCAGTATCTATATGCACAGATAGGTCATCCCTAATAAAAGCAAAATTTCCTTCATAAATGTCTTCTTCATTCAGATACCTAGATAAAAATCCAAGTATGTTTTCAAGTTTGACAAACAAATAACAATCCCCATGGCACAAGTTGTTTAATGCCATGGAAATCTTCTCACCAAGTTATATTTACAGAAGGAAAGAACACAAAATAAAATGAGTTTATCATTTTGTTGTTAATACATCAACTGAAATATGAACTTTGCCTTGTGAGAATAAAGCAGGAAAAGTGAAAGATGGACTGATTTTCTTTTTTCAGTACCATTAGTTATTATACGGAGTGATCAAATCGGGGAAAACAGGAAGGTTTACAAAAGGACAGGGGTATTCTCTGAAGGCACAGCACAATGATCAGCACTAAATCTGGGCACACAGGGGAGAGGAGAGAGCAGCAGCTGGTGGGTGAGCTACAAGCACATAATGTGTGTCTGTCTTAAGTATCAACTCTTTTAGACTAAAGTACTTATCAAGGGAATGACTAAGACCATTTTAAACTTTTTAAGATATGCACTGCTCCCATATAAATGGCAACACTAAATCAAAACTCTTCAAAGTGATTGTCTAGTTTGGGTTCACAATGGATCATCTTTGCAAGCTGAATAGCAATTTCACAAATTCTTAATCGTCGCACAATTCAAACGCGAAATTTAGAGAGCCGACGTGAATCTAGCAGCAGCAGCAGCATGCAGTTGTAAGTATTAACCCAGTTTAAACACCTGGGAGCACATGTCCATGACAGAACCTGAACAGCACAGACAAAACACACACCGCCGCCCCAAATTACACAGACAAGAACAACGGTAAATCCAAGTATTTTTCATTTTCAACTGACCAATGTTTATCCAGGAAGTTGATATCATACACAGGTAAATGACACGGCCATTTAAAAAGATATTTGGCATTACGGCTAGTTGGCTTGGGCATAACTCTAGCGAGGGACGGACACACAGAGCATGCTCGTATTCTCCAACACACCACAAAGGGGAGGAGAAGGACTCCATCAAGACAGAGCAGATGGGAAATTCATCATTATCTCAGCACTCAGCAAAGCTGTGCTTCCCTCAAGACATGGGAAACTCTGAGGGCTGCCATTAACGTAAAAGCCAAAATAGGGCAATTTACCAGTGAAACTCAAATGCCTATCCCATTTGCTTCATAGCTACCAACCCCATATTTCAATGAACCCATTAATCAGGAAAAGTAATCAAAGTTGCTGCCTGCCACGGTGGGCCTTCTCTTTATTTCTGCAACAGAATGGGACCATGAGGAACACTGAAGGCAACATTAACCCCAAGCCATTTTAAAATTTATGATGTCACAACCGAGAATGAGTCAGAAATGAGACTCCAATTAGGACAGCAGTAGAATGATAATGCAACAAGGTGCCGACTTACCTGCAAGTTATACGTTACTTATGTGTAACCGAAAGATGTAAACGCTGCAAAGCAAACGCTTAGGAACTGAAAATCCAGGGTTTATTAGGAGCCAGAAGCTGAATTAGCATGATAATCAGAACAGAATAAGGATTTAAAGTGCATATTGCAAGTTTTTTTGTTTTCAAAATTCATGATTAATCTGTCTTGAAAATAATCATGTAAAGGATGACTTTATAAGTTGGACTTCATAAGTTTTACATGTCATATTCACAGAAATCAAGAAGAAAGAGTGGCATTTGAGTCTGTGTCATCAAAACAGCGTTTTTATTCAAAACCACATGGTTTGCCATAGCTAGAGGGGGAAGCTGAACCTGCAGTCATGCATTCCAGTGGTGGTGTTTTGTGAAATGGAATCTTCAGTATTTTCCAGTTGGTTTTCTTCACTTTTTGCATGTAAAATGGTGAATTATTGTCTTTGTGCTGGTTGCTCAAACACTGGTCTGTCTGGACATCGTGTCCATCAGTTTGACAGGAAATACAGAGGAGTTAGCTACCGAGCTTGGGTGCGTTTTGTTTAGGCGAAGGGATACGGCTTCACTGCATCAGCGGTGACTAAAAATGTGGTCATTTGTGGTACATATTTTAGTCGAGAGGACTACATTTCAGGCGACTTGATGAAGTTTGAGACGTGATTCCGAAGCCGAGAGAACGTGAGGCTAATAGCAGGAGTGGTGTCATTAGTATGCGCAGCCCGTGTTGGCTGATGGCACTGGCTGACAGTTACCACAGAAGCACCTGTCAGAAATGAGGGCAAAAAAAAAAAAAAAAAAGGCGTGCAATGCATGGAATACCCCTCAGCCCGATATCAAAGTTTTTAGAGACGCCCGCCCGCCTGCCCGCCCGCCCAACCGCACAAAGGATAGCAATACCCCGTCAGCCTTGAGGGCTGAGGGGTAATAAAAAAAAGACTTTCTTTTATCTTATAAATTATTAAAAATCGGTGCGATACAATCCCTAAAAGAGACAAGTTCGTTATCACGTGATACTGCTTTTTCGCGTGAAGATTGGACAGATTCTATTCATTTGCAAGTCAACAAGTATGTTCGCAAAGGTAACTTTACCAATTCTTCTAGGAACTATCATCGCTGACGTTAGCTTCTAGTTTGCAGTTTATTCAAGTCAGTGGTCAGTAGGATGAAAGCTAACATGCAAATGCTTTTGGCCAGTAAAGTATTGAGTTACATGTGCAACTGTTATCGTAGACGCTTGAATTAATTAATTTAATGGCGAAAAGCGCTAGCATGCTTGCTAGTGAATTAGTCTTCCCATTGACTTGAATAGACTGCCAACTAGAAGCCACCGCAGTTTTTCCATTTTCTGCATAATACAATGCGGACATTTAATAGGATAAATATGATTCAAATTTGAGAGTGTGAAATTCGCCAAAGGCTCGGAATAAATGGAAATTACTACTCTAATTGCATAAATTTGAGGTCTCGGGCTCACACATTTGAGATCATCTTTATATCTCCTCTCTCTCCTCAGCAGTACAACACAGCTGAATTCAGCAGAAATGTAACACAATACCAGAGGCTTGATCTTGGCATTTTTTGCATGAAATTATTGCACTGCATTTACTGGTGAGAGGACACTCATTCTTAACTGTTGAAGGTTAATATGAAGTGCTTAAATAAATAAAATGATTAGTAGCCGAAGTTTTGGGATATGTTTTTGGGTGGTTTTTTTTTTTTAATTTTTTTTTGAACAGAGTTTTATAGTTAAGCTTATCCGGTCGCCCGAACGAATTTTCGCCCGTGGTAGCCCGATTCACCGGGACACCTGCCCAATTCTCCACTCATTCTCCTCACACCTCAGCTATACTTCTATCCTGTGGCCATGGTTTCTGTTTCCTCTCGTCATCTCACGCCTGACAGGCTCACAATTACATGCGACTGGTCCGTCACATTCAAGTAAAAAGGTGTTTTCAGCCTCTTCGGCACTGCCCCGTTTCCCTCTCGTGATGTAGCGGCCGATAAGTCGATTTTTTGCTGCGGAAGTGAAATTCTTCAGAAAAACGCATTATGGTGCCAATGCAGTGAATATTATTTTTTTCAACAAAATTAGGACTCAAAATAAATTCCTATGTTCTAATTCAGTGGGTACTTTAACTTCCAATATGCACTTTAAGAGTTGATATGAAAGGGATTTAATCACAAGCAAGTGATGGTGAAATCTATTATGGAGAAAGCTAGTCGCGTCATTACTTTTCGTCCATGTGGGAGCGCATCTTCTTCAGCTTCTCCATGATGCTGCTGGTCTCACTGCCCGACACGGAGATGGGGGAGGCGCTCGGCGTGTCCAAGTCTGTGAGGGAGGGGCTTGGCAATGCAGGCCCTTCTGCAGGCTCGGAAACGGATGCATCCTGCAGCATGCACAAGTGTGCAAGTGCAACAAACTGATCAAAATGACTACGAATGAACCCTTAGAGCGTTGAAATTAATTTTCAAAAAAATACAAACAAATGATCTTTTGCTGTCGAAAATCTTGCAAGTGCCAACTTGAGAAATTTTAAATAAGTTGCCACATGATAGGTTTACAACAGCTTTGATTTTTATATCTTACATCATTTAGCGCTCTAAGGGTTAAAACCCAGTCACTGCAAAAACATAGGCAAAGGAACAGCCGACTACAATCAAATCACAATGATTTAATTAAAACTGATAAGTCAGGGTATGTGGGGTGCAATGACCGCTGAAGCCACTGGGTGGTGGAGTTGTTGCACAAGTGCATTCACAGACAACTCTTTCGTTCCGAGGGACAGACCCCTTTTTCTTGATATGGTTCTGTACTCAACAGTTTTGCAACAACTATTTATCCCTGTTCTCAGATTTGCCATAAGCAATGAGCAAGTGCTTAAAGCATATTCTCATTGTTTATTAATGGGAATTCATCCAGTTTTACACAGGAGAAAAAAACAATACTGTGTGATTACACGGTCCCTGGGACTGTGCAACCAGAGAACCACAATGTTCGGGACACTGACCGGGTAAGGTTCCCCAGCACTCTTCAGGCGCTCCTTCAGCTTGAGGGTAGTGTGCTGCATCCTCTCTATCTCCTGCTGCTGCTTGATGAGCAGTTGCCTCTCCTTACGTGCAGCCTTGTTGGCTTCCTGAAGACGCTTGATCTCCGCCTGTACAGCAAAGGAGAAGCCTTGAGTCCCACAGCAAAGGGACAGGGGCTGAAGAAGGGCTCAGGGATAAAGCAGCAGCACAGGGACGGGGGCTGGAGAAAGCCTCAGGGATAAAGGAGTAGCACAAGGAACAGGGGCTGGAGAAGGGGTCAGGGATAAAGGAGCAGCACAGGGACAGGGGCTGGAGAAGGGCTCGGGGATAAAGGAGCAGCACAGGGACAGGGGCTGGAGAAGGGCTCGGGGATAAAGGAGCAGCACAGGGACAGGGGCTGGAGAAGGGCTCAGGGATAAAGGAGCAGCACAGGGACAGGGGCTGGAGAAGGGGTCAGGGATAAAGGAGGAGCACAGGGACAGGGGCTGGAGAAGGGCTCAGGGATAAAGGAGCAGCACAGGGACAGGGGCTGGAGAAGGGCTCAGGGATAAAGGAGCAGCACAGGGACAGGGGCTGGAGAAGGGCTCAGGGATAAAGAAGCAGCAGAGGGACATGGGCTGGAGAAGGTGTCAGGGATAAAGGAGCAGCACAGGGACAGGGGCTGGAGAAGGGCTCAGGGATAAAGGAGCAGCACAGGGACAAGGGCTGGAATAAGGCTTGGGGATAAAGAAGCAGCACAGGGACAGAGGCTGGAGAAGAGCACAGGGATAAAGCAGCAGCACAGAGACAGGGGCTGGAGAAGGGCTCTGGGATAAAGGAGCAGCACAGGGACAGGGGCTGGAGAAGGGCTCAGGGATAAAGGAGCAGCACAGGGACAGGGGCTGGAGAAGGGGTCAGGGATAAAGGAGCAGCACAGGGACTGGGACTGGAGAAGGGCTCGGGGATAAAGGAGCAGCACAGAGACAGGGGCTGGAAAAAGGCTCAGGGATAAAGGAGCAGCACAGGGACAGGGGCTGGAGAAGAGCATAGGGATAAAGCAGCAGCACAGGGACAATGGCTGGAGAAGGGCTCTGGGATAAAGCAGCAGCACAGGGACAGGGACTGGAGAAGGGCTCGGGGATAAAGGAGCAGCACAGAGACAGGGGCTGGAAAAAGGCTCAGGGATAAAGGAGCAGCACAGGGACAGGGGCTGGAGAAGAGCACAGGGATAAAGCAGCAGCACAGGGACAGGGGCTGGAGAAGGGAACAGGGATAAAGGAGCAGCACCAGGACAAGGGCTGGAGAAGGGGTCAGGGATAAAGGAGCAGCACAGGGACAGGGGCTGGAGAAGGGCTCGGGGATAAAGGAGCAGCACAGGGACAGGGGCTGGAGAAGGGCTCGGGGATAAAGGAGCAGCACAGGGACCGGGGCTGGAGAAGAGATAAGGGATAAAGGAGCAGCACAGGGACAGGGGATGGAGAAGGGAACAGGGATAAAGGAGCAGCACAGGGACAGGGGATGGAGAAGGGAACAGGGATAAAGGAGCAGCACCGGGACAAGGGCTGGAGAAGGGGTCAGGGATAAAGGAGCAGCACAGGGACAGGGGCTGGAGAAGGGCTCGGGGATAAAGGAGCAGCACAGGGACAGGGGCTGGAGAAGGCCTCGGGGATAAAGGAGCAGCACAGGGACGGGGGCAGGAGAAAGCCTCAGGGATAAAGGAGCAGCACAGGGACAGGGGCTGGAGAAGAGCTCAGGGATAAGGGAGCAGCACAGAGACAGGGGCTGGAGAAGGGGTCAGGGATAAAGGAGCAGCACAGGGACAGGGGCTGGAGAAGGGCTCGGGGATAAAGGAGCAGCACAGGGACAGGGGCTGGAGAAGGGGTCAGGGATAAAGGAGCAGCACAGGGACAGGGGCTGGAGAAGGGGTCAGGGATAAAGGAGCAGCACAGGGACAGGGGCTGGAGAAAGCCTCAGGGATAAAGAAGCAGCACAGGGACAGGGGCTGGAGAAGGGCTCAGGGATAAAGGAGCAGCACAGGGACATGGGCTGGAGAAGGGGTCAGGGATAAAGGAGCAGCACAGGGACAGGGGCTGGAGAAGGGCTCAGGGATAAAGGAGCAGCACAGGGACAAGGGCTGGAATAAGGCTTGGGGATAAAGAAGCAGCACAGGGACAGAGGCTGGAGAAGAGCACAGGGATAAAGCAGCAGCACAGAGATAGGGGCTGGAGAAGGGCTCTGGGATAAAGGAGCAGCACAGGGACAGGGGCTGGAGAAGGGCTCTGGGATAAAGGAGCAGCACAGGGACAGGGGCTGGAGAAGGGCTCAGGGATAAAGGAGCAGCACAGGGACAGGGGCTGGAGAAGGGCTCTGGGATAAAGGAGCAGCACAGGGACAGGGGCTGAAGAAGGGGTCAGGGATAAAGGAGCAGCACAGGGACAAGGGCTGAAATAAGGCTTGGGGATAAAGAAGCAGCACAGGGACAGAGGCTGGAGAAGAGCACAGGGATAAAGCAGCAGCACAGAGACAGGGGCTGGAGAAGGGCTCTGGGATAAAGGAGCAGCACAGGGACAGGGGCTGGAGAAGGGGTCAGGGATAAAGGAGCAGCACAGGGACAGGGGCTGGAGAAGGGGTCAGGGATAAAGGAGCAGCACAGGGACTGGGGCTGGAGAAGGGCTCGGGGATTAAGGAGCAGCACAGAGACAGGGGCTGGAAAAAGGCTCAGGGGTAAAGGAGCAGCACAGAGACAGGGGCTGGAAAAAGGCTCAGGGATAAAGGAGCAGCACAGGGACAGGGGCTGGAGAAGAGCATAGGGATAAAGCAGCAGCACAGGGACAATGGCTGGAGAAGGGCTCTGGGATAAAGGAGCAGCACAGGGACAGGGGCTGGAGAAGGGGTCAGGGATAAAGGAGCAGCACAGGGACAGGGGCTGGAGAAGGGCTCGGGGATAAAGGAGCAGCACAGAGACAGGGGCTGGAAAAAGGCTCAGGGATAAAGGAGCAGCACAGGGACAGGGGCTGGAGAAGAGCACAGGGATAAAGCAGCAGCACAGGGACAGGGGCTGGAGAAGGGAACAGGGATAAAGGAGCAGCACCAGGACAAGGGCTGGAGAAGGGGTCAGGGATAAAGGAGCAGCACAGGGACAGGGGCTGGAGAAGGGCTCTGGGATAAAGGAGCAGCACAGGGACAGGGGCTGGAGAAGGGGTCGGGGGTAAAGGAGCAGCACAGGGACAAGGGCTGAAATAAGGCTTGGGGATAAAGAAGCAGCACAGGGACAGAGGCTGGAGAAGAGCACAGGGATAAAGCAGCAGCACAGGGACAGGGGCTGGAGAAGGGCTCGGGGATAAAGGAGCAGCACAGGGACCGGGGCTGGAGAAGAGATCAGGGATAAAGGAGCAGCACAGGGACAGGGGATGGAGAAGGGAACAGGGATAAAGGAGCAGCACAGGGACAGGGGATGGAGAAGGGAACAGGGATAAAGGAGCAGCACCGGGACAAGGGCTGGAGAAGGGGTCAGGGATAAAGGAGCAGCACAGGGACAGGGGCTGGAGAAGGGCTCGGGGATAAAGGAGCAGCACAGGGACGGGGGCTGGAGAAGGGCTCGGGGATAAAGGAGCAGCACAGGGACAGGGGCTGGAGAAAGCCTCAGGGATAAAGGAGCAGCACAGGGACAGGGGCTGGAGAAGAGCTCAGGGATAAAGGAGCAGCACAGAGACAGGGGATGGAGAAAGCCTCAGGAATAAAGGAGCAGCACAGGGACAGGGGCTGGAGAAGGGCTCGGGGATAAAGGAGCAGCACAGAGACAGGGGATGGAGAAGGGAACAGGGATAAAGGAGCAGCACAGGGACAGGGGCTGGAGAAGGGCTCGGGGATAAAGGAGCAGCACAGGGACAGGGGCTGGAGAAGGGGTCAGGGATAAAGGAGCAGCACAGGGACAGGGGCTGGAGAAGGGGTCAGGGATAAAGGAGCAGCACAGGGACAGGGGCTGGAGAAGGGCTCGGGGATAAAGGAGCAGCACAGAGACAGGGGATGGAGAAGGGAACAGGGATAAAGGAGCAGCACAGGGACAGGGGCTGGAGAAGGGGTCAGGCATAAAGGAGCAGCACAGGGACAGGGGCTGGAGAAGGGGTCAGGGATAAAGGAGCAGCACAGAGACAGGGGCTGGAGAAGGGCTCAGGGATAAAGGAGCAGTACAGGGACAGGGGCTGGAGAAGGGCTCAGGGATAAAGGAGCAGCACAGGGACAGGGGCTGGAGAAGGGCTCAGGGATAAAGGAGCAGCACAGTTACCTGCTCCTGCTGCAGCTTCAGCAGCAGGCCCCGCTGCCTTTTTCTGATGGGCGGCATCTTGTCATCCTCACCCTTATCCCGCAGGTGCCTGCACAGAAATCAGGAGAAAACACAAGAAACTGAAGTCATTGTGACTGGATAAATTAATGTATCCAGTACTGCAAAGATCGGTCATGTAACAACAGGGTGGAGTAGAGGACCGTATGAGGTAGGTGGAGTAGATGCCAGTGAAATAGAGGAGAGTACATGTTGGTTGGAGAAGAGAACTTTGAGAGGCGGGTAAAGTAGAGGAGTCTGTAAGGTGGGTGGGGTAGAGGAGTCTGTGAGGCAGGCTGAGTAGAGCAGTCTGTATGGCAAGAGCCGTATAGAAACGTGTGAGATGAGTGGAGTAGAGAAGCGTATGAGGCAGGTGGAGTCAAGAGATGTGTGAGGCCAGTGGAGTGAAGGTGGCCTTGCCTCTTCTGGTGCTCCAGCCAGGCCAGCTCAGCCTTGGTCTTCTCTTTCAGGGCCTTCTCTCGCAGCCTCAGCAGGGAGCTCTGGTGCTGCGCCCGCATCTCCTCCTCCTTCATGTGCTGCCGCACCATGTCCATAGTGAAGCGCGAGAAGCTGTGCTGCCCGCTGGAGAAGGGCATTCGGCCGTCCGGCTGCTGGAGGGAGGGACACAGGGAGATCGATACGCCGCATCAGCACACAGCCGTTCAGCATTCTGGTTTAGATCACCCTTATGTCAACAGGTTTGGTGCTTGAACATACTGCGGTTCTAGTAACAGCGCCCAGTTCTGACTTCACTACTCAGCCTTAGCACATCAATGAGCACTTCTCAGGGTTTCTCAATTCCCATGAAACCGAAGATTAGGCCAGCTGCCAAGCCCAGATGCATAAATAAAAAATAATTAAATAAATAAATTTAAAAAATCAGAAAACCATATACATACGAGTCCCACTTCATTAACTCTTACACGACTGAGACACAGTAAATGCTTACAAGATTTGTACATGTACCTGAACTTAACACAATGCAAGAAAGGTGAGAGGTCAAATGGAAACGGTTAATTTGGGGTAGTGACCAAAACATTGAATTACGAAAATCTGTTTTGGGAGAGATATACAGGTTCACTAATAATTTTCAGTTTTCTAACAACAGATGTAAACTCAACATATTTTGGTGTAGTTTGAACCAATCTACCAAGAAGCAAACCACATGTGCAGTGTATCCTTGGGAGCAGAGTCGTGTTGGGCGTTTGGACCATGTAACTGTGGGTAAAAATGCCTTGAGTCCGCTTAGCAGTCATTACAGCAAAAGGATCCTATTATCAATTAACATCTTCGGCCTGCCCGAAAATCATTGGTGTCCAAATATTTATGACATCTTAAATCAAGCATCAGAATTCTTAAATCTGAATTTGAAAAAAGTCAGCAAAGACAACCATACCTGAAAAACCTCTCTGTAGCCTCATGCATTTCCCCATTATGATGCACATCCTCAATATTCTGTTTTAGAATGCATACATGCAGGCTCTAAGATTCATCATAAAAATGAGTTTTTAACAATGCTCCCACCTTTTGCGAGAAAGAGATGTAATGATATGAGTGAAAACCCAGAGGAAGGCTTTGCATTTATTCATCTGCATTCCCCTAGCAGTTAATGGTGGGTGTTGTGCAGGCTATTAATGAGGGCAGTTTAACCTTAGCTGCGTCGGGCACGCCAGACTTCTCACGAGCACGCTCCTCCTCAGAGTCCTCGTGGGAGCTGCCCTTCAGGGTGGAGCGCCGGTGAGACTCCGAGGGGAGCAGCGAGCGAAACGAGCGCTCCTCCAGCTCGTCCTCAGTCATGGACTCGTCAAACTTCGTTGAGTACTCTGTGGCCACCGAGGTGTTGTCTAAAAGGGCAGGGGAAAAGGTGAAACCTCATGACAAACAGGGTGGTGAATGATTACTTTCACATCTTTATCAAGAGGTAAAGGGTGCAGCAAAAAGATAGAATGCTGGGCTTGTGGTTTCAATTTTAGGGACCATAATTAAATGTCCAACCCTTGCTGAGGGCGGTGTTAGAATATTTTCACTCACACTTCTGGTTTCAAACATAGACTGTATTTAGTCAATGGTCTGAAAATGCAGTTTCGCCATTGCATGTTCATGCTACAGGCAACATAAGCAAGTTACTACCTTGGAAATGTTAACTTATTTTTTTGGGAGATATAATCATTGATGCTAAAACAAAGCAAATACCATAGCAGATCATACACTGACCAGGGGTTGGGCCGCTACCAG
Source organism: Gymnothorax reevesii (assembly GCA_029721435.1). Lineage (NCBI taxonomy): Eukaryota > Metazoa > Chordata > Actinopteri > Anguilliformes > Muraenidae > Gymnothorax > Gymnothorax reevesii. The sequence goes on from CM056575.1 coordinate 93,091,624, forward strand.
AGAGTATCGCTTGCTGTGTTTACCGGAAGCGTACATTCCGACATGGAGCCTGACTTCCAATAACTCCAGCGCATCAGCCAATATTGGAACTTAACTTGAAGTGCAATAGTAATTATCCAGTTGCAAGCACTGGTGGGGAGAAGATGGGGAGGCTATGTGCTGAGGCTCCACAAGCCGAAACGCTCACCCTTCTCATCCAGCAGAGATGGAACACTGTAGCTGCGGAGAGAGTCGTCCACTGCAGTGTGGACCTCCTCCTCCACCGAGCCGCTGCTCTGGCCCTTCCTACCTGGGACACTGCCGTCATGCTGCTCGGATGACCTTGTCCGTGGGCTGGTGCTTCCACTGTGGGGTGAGGGACAGACCAATTCCGTCAAGCCAAAAACAAGGGGCATGAAAAGCTACAAGGCTGTGCCCTATATTGCAAAAGCATTGCAAAGGGATGTGAACGGTTAGGGTTGAAACATTAGCATCATGTAGAAATGCGGATGGTTAGGATTAGCACATTAGCATGCCAGTGGAATGTGGATGGTCAGGGTTAGCCCCTTCGAGTGGTAAACAAATGTGGATGGTAAAGGTCAACACGTCAGCATATTACAAGAATGCGGATGGAGGGGTTTGCACATTGGCAGTGTGCATGAATGCACACGGTAAGCATTAGCACACTAACATGGTGCAGGAATGTGGATGGTAAAGGTTAGGACATTAGCTTTGCACAGTAATGTGGACGGAGAGGGTTAGCACACAAGCACGGTATTAGAATGTGGATGGATAGCATTTGTAGTTTAGTGTGGGAAAAAAATGTGGATGGACAAGGTTAATACATTAGCATCGTATGTGAATCAGTGTGGAAAGTACGGGGGCAAAAAAGTAATTGAATAAATGAGTTCTCACAGTATGAACCGTAATCGGTTACAAAAAATTATCAATTATCGTTTCGTAGTCGATATTTCTTGACATTTTATCCTGCTACATTTACTTGCTATGTAAATATGTAACTGAAAAGTACCCGTAGAATAACTACCAGGACCACTGCTAGGGAAGACTGAGGTGCCATACAGATGCACCACCTGGGGACAATCGATTCTGTCAGTCAGGGGCACTAATATCTGGAATAACATATAGCGCCCTCCATAATTATTGGCACCCCTTGTTAAGATGTGTTCTTTAGCTTCTAATAAATTCATTTTTCTAAATAACAGGACCACAATGAAAAAAAACGAGGAAAATCCAACATTTAATTCAAGTGCATTTATTCAGTGGGGAAAAAATCCCACATTAAGAAATAATTATCTTACATCAAATCATGTGTGCCACAATTATTAGCACCCCTGATGTTAATACTTTTTAACAACCCCCTTTTGCCAACAAAACAGCACCTAATCTTCTCCGATAATCTTTCACAAGATGGGAGAATACAGACAGAGGGATCTTCGACCATTCCTCTTAGCACAATCTCTAAATCATCCAGCGACCTGGGTCCTCTCCTCTGCACTCTCCTCTTCAGCTCACTCCACAGGTTTTCATTGGGGTTGAGGTCTGGGGACTGAGATGGCCATGGGAGGAGCTTCATTCTGTGTCTGGTGAACCCTTTCTGTGTGGATGTGTCCACATATTTAGGGTCATTATCTTGCTGAAAGACCCAGCGATGACTCATTTTCAGCTTTCGGGCAGAGGCCACCAGATTTTGATTCAAAATGTCCTGGTATTTCAGAGCGTTCATGATGCCATGCACCCTAACAAGGTTGCCAGGGCCTCTGGAAGAGAAACAGGCCCACAGCATCACCAATCCTCCCCTATACTTCACAGTGGGCATGGGGTGCTTGAACTACACGGTCCCAGTTGAACACGGTCACACGGTCCCAATTGAAGTCCCAGTATCGCTTAGCGAACTCCAGACATTTGCGTTTATGATTGTGAGAAAAGTTTTTTTCCGTGCATGCCTCCCAAACAGCTAGTTGGCATGTAGATAGCGCCTGATGGTTGTTTGTGACCCCAAGATACTACTATCTGTTGCAATTCTTTAACAGTGAGGTTTGGAGAACTTTTTATTTCTCTTATCATCCTCCACACTGTTCGTGGTGGCAAAATACCCTTGCATCCTCGTCCAGGCTTGTTTATCACTGTTCCAGTTGTTTTAAACTTCTTAATGATTCCTCTGACAGTAGATATGGGCAGGTGCAGGCGAGTGGCTATTTTCTTGTAGCCATTGCCTGATTTATGAAGGTCGACACACATCTGCCTTACTTTAATGGTGTGTTCCTTTGTCTTTCCCATGTTGAAGAGTGGATAAGAGAAATGGCCTCTGTGTCACGTCATATTTATACCCCAGGTAAACAGGAAGTGATGATTTACTAAATAAATTTTCCTAAATACGCTGATCAACTTTGTAAACTACTGTAGAAATGACAGAAATACTTCAATTACTTTATTTCCTAGGAATTGTTAGGGGTGCCAATAATTGTGAAACAAAACCAAAAAAAAAAGCCTCCCCCCTTTTAGGCATGATGGATCACAACTCATCCCCGTTTGAGATCACCTGATGAACAATTCATTTCCTGAATTTCATAGATCGATAGATAACCATAAAATGCTTAAAAAAATTATTACTTACAAAATGACCAAAAGACCACCGTTAGGTGACAATGGAAAAGTAGCCAACTCATGATACATGCAATGTCGTAAGGTTGAAATTTATGCACGTAATTGAGTTATCCAAAACTTTCTCGAAATTCCTTCTACTGTTTCAGCATTTTTTTACATTTAAAATTGGGACATCTTTGAGTCAAACCCCATGTAACAATAGCGCAGAATAGCGTCACTTATAAACCCATCCATGACATGCAGTTTTATGAGCTGTCGGACGTCATCATCCAAAAACATAAAATAAAAAAATCCTTGGACAAATTCTAAATTTTGTTAAAAAGTGATTGATTGCATTAAATGAGTTTTTTTATTTTTATTTTATTAAATCAACTTCCTTTCATGAAAGCAGCTCGTCAGTTTCGTCAACATAAATACATGCAGGCAGCAGGCTAATCCAGTCACAACACTTGTGTGCGTGAGGCATGCCGGAGGACAGCTCCTGATTGCAGGAAAGATTCGGCCTTGAAACTTAGTTGCCATTAAATTCGAATTGCAACAGAATATATCATAAGTAGAAATATTTTGCGGATTTTGGAAATGATTATATCTACCCTTTTCCAATGAATTTTTAATTTTTGAATTTGGACTTTTGAACGCTCGATAGTGATTGGAAATATGTGCATCATCAGAGCTGGAAACAATACTACGCAATCACCCCAGGAATCTAAGTCTGTAAGAAGGATCATACAAATAATATTATTAAAGCCAAGGCTTCATCTGCCACTATGTAGAAATATCAGGTTAAAACAGAATGAATACAGGGGTATTTGTGGCAAAGCCACTGCGCCTGCTTGGCCAAACATGGCCAAAATGGAACGCCCCCTATTGGCCATAGTATCGGTCGGATTGGGTTGAAAATCAAACTTGGTCAGGACCTTAAAACGCTATATACACACAAAATATGAAAAGGATTGGTGAAAAACAGACACTAGAGCTCAGAGAAGCCAAAAGTTTACTCACACACACACAGATGCACGACATACCACCACTAAAGGCACCGAGCATAGCAGAAGCCCATTGGGCCTTTTGGCCATGCGGGCAAAAAATTGGAGCATCTCAGATCGCAGAATAAGGGAGCTAGATCTGTATGAAGTTTTGCAGAAAAGGCAAGAACCGAGAATCGCAGCAAGCCCAAAATCGAACTGGGGCTAGATCTTGGGCCCATATACATGCATATGAAATATGAAAAGGATCCTTTGAAAAGCGAAGGCACTATTGCAGTGAAAGAAAATCTGTGCATTTTAAGACCTTTGACCTACATAACCTTAAAATTTAGGTAAAATCAAAAACCCATTACATATATGACGAACCCTTGGCAGAACATCCTACAGTAAAAATTTGAGTATCTTAGCTTGTAATATAAGGGAGGTAGAGCAGTTTGAAGTTTTGCAGAAAAAGCCCCCTGGTGGCCAAACCCAGAACACCAGCACACTGAAAATGGAACTGAGGCTACATCTTGGGCCTATTTACATGCACATAAAATATGAAAAGGATCCGATGAAAACTGAAGGCACAACTGCACAGAAAGGAAATCTGTGCATTTTACGAAGTTTGACCTACATAACCTTGAAATTTAGGTCAAAACAAAAACCCATGACATACATGATGAACCCTTGACAGCACAACCTACAATAAAAATTTGAGCATCTTCGCACGTAGAATAAGGGAGCTAGAGCTGTTGGAGGTTTTGCAGAAAAACCCACCTGTTGGCCAAACCAAGTATGGCAGCATGCCCAAAATCAAACTCGGGCTAGATCCTGGGCCCGTATACATGCATGTAAAATATGAAAAGGATCCGCGGAAAACTGAAAGCTGTATGGCGCTGCAACCACATAATGCAAGCATGCATAGACGCACAACAGACCACCACTAATGACTCCAAGTACAGCATAAGCCCCTTGGGCCTGTCGGCCAAGCAGGCTAAAAAGTAATGGAGTTGCGTGTATCCGAGGACACGGCAATTCAATTTTTAAAAAATTGAAATGGCCTGCCTAAAAAAAGTCTGCCCAGGCTTTGCCTCGTGGGTTTTTGAGGAGCCACCCTACCCCTGGGGGAAAACCGAATCAGAATCAGACAACTTAAAAAAAATAAAACATCCAAAAAGTGCCCATATTGAGAAAAATATCCATATGCAGCAAAAAAGCTGAAGCATTCCAATGTAGGCTTAGAATTTGACTGTCAAAATTATAAATGAAGCTTTGAACTATTCAGTACCACCTTAATTTCTAGGAATGACCCCATTCAGTCAATTGGTTGATTGTTCGGTTGATGGGCTGTCGGACGACCAAGATTTGTTTTGGTCAAGCAATTTCACATCATACATATCCATAGAATAATCTAATCTGGATACTGTGGGTACGGCTGTGAATGCCCTACACTCTCGGCCTGTGTTCCCTTCAAACAATACAGTTTAAGTAATATTAACGTTGTGAATAATTCAGCAAAAGTGAAAAAAAATGCAACATTTTACAATTAAAATTTTTATACATGCAAAACCCACGTGTAACGTGCAAGGCTAACACATAAGCGTGGTGCATGAACGTGGATGTTAAGGGTTAGCATATTAGTACTGTACAGGAATGTGTATGCAGAGGTTAGATCATTAATGTTACAAATGAATGTGGATGGTAAAGGTTGTGAATGAGTAGCATTGTGAACGGATAAGTATGTGTTTGAAGTTAGGGTGAGCGTGGCAGCCAGTACCTGTGCCCAGGTCTCAGGGAGGGAGAAGACTCAGTAGGGCTGCTGCGTGATGACAGGGGCTGCCCTTTCCTCACTGATCCTTCACTCTTGCTGTTGAAGAAGGGAAAAACGCTTCAGGAAAAATTCCTGAGAGGAAATGGCTACTCGCTGGGAAAAATTTCTTAGAGGAAATGGCTACTCGCTGGGAACTACAAGCTCCAAAAGTACATAGTTAGTGCAGCACTATGATGCACCTTTCCTCCCGTTAGCCAGAGCAGACATTGAGAATACAGGGAAGTATTACCAATAGTACCCATTATCAGTATGACATTGGATTAATTATTGGTAAGTATGTTCCTTTGTTGAAGATTTTGCTCAAGTATAAGGGCTGAGAAGACGTATAAGGGCTCTCACACACGTACAAACACACGAATACAAAAGCCTTCACATACCCATCCATCTCAGTGTGGGAGTGCAGCTGCTTCATAAAGGTGTGGTGATGCTGCCTCTGCTGATCGAACAGTGCGGTGACGGGTGCGGCCGGCACATTCACAGCCCCCGCAATCTGGGAGCGCGCCAACTCAGTCATCTGAAGGAGAAAGCACCCAAAGCATCACTGCAGACACAGAACATCCACACTGACACTGCACCACTATACTGCTCATGGGGGACAATCGCTCCAGCAATCACTAAAGAGCCCTGAATAAGTGAAGGCAAGTGAGCAGAGGTATAGTATAGTGGAACACACTCCAGGCCCTCACCTCTTTGATGTGGCGGGCAGCGTCAGCTGTATAACGCACAGCTTCGGCCTGCTGGCTGATCATCCTGCTGGTGGCGTCCTGCAGGCCTGATTGGGACTCCAGCTGCGATAGAGCCATTTTCTCCTGCAGCTGCACATGGGCCTGTAGGGGGCGCCACATTCAGGCACGCACACACACACACACACACACACACACACACACACACACACACCTGAAGCACAGCTCCATACTCCCAGCTCAGAGAGCCTTCCTTCTCCCCATCACAGACTAGGATGAACTAAACAGCTGATAGCCCTGCCCAGGACCATCATGCTACATAGTACAACAGAGGTATGTCAGGAGCGCATAGACTCAGTACCTGAGCAGCTCTCTGCCGTGTCTCCTCCAGCTGCCGCCGGGTCTCCAGGGCCTCCTGCTCAGCCTTGTGCTTCAGCAGGAGCAGGTCTCGCTCGTGCCTCTGTTGCTGGGACTGAAGGCCAGAGTGCAACGCTACCCATTAATACACGGCCACATTACAGCAACACATTCACTCAACCAGCCGTCTCACATGCTCCTTTTCAACTACTTCAATTCATTCACAGCATGGCTTTTCAATGCATTTTTTGTGTTCATTCCATCTGTCTGACATTCACTAGTGAAAATGGCCTCAAATATTTTTTATTTTCCACTGAAGAGCTGATATTCACAGACTGACTTCTCCCAGTCACACTAGGAAATAATCAGAATTAAACTGCCTCTTAATTCAGCTTGATCACATTAAGCTCTTTTAAACAAGGGTTTTCTGAAATTAATTAAAGAATGATTAAAATGAACAGAGCTGTATTTATGCAGTGCTTTTCTTTCACCCAGTGAACAGGGTACAGAGCACACAATGCAGCGCCTTCCTGCAGCCTCCCCCCTCACCTTCAGTATCTGTGCGAGGGACACGGTCTCCTGCTGGGCCAGAGACACGCCCCGCACCCTCTCCACATCGGCAAGCTGTCGCACCGACTCCTCCATAGCGTCTAGATAGCTGAGCTCAGCAGCCATGCGCTGCTGCAGAGTACTGGGGGCATAGAGCAGGTCACCTGGAGCCAGGAGCCCAGACAGGCAGGACGATGGGAGGGGTTGAGAGGGAGAGCAGAGCAGAGAGAGCGCGGGTGAGGGGCAGAGTCCAGAGAGCGACTGCAACTCTATCAACCACTCCCTTATTTTTCAAGGAATCTATCATGGTGCACCCAAAAGGTTTTACAACACTAACTGCTCTCATTTGTGATGCATGCCAATACAAGTATGAGTACAGTTTTCAAAATAAATAATATCTCTGTCAAATTTGGGCTGCACTTTAACTTTTTTCGCATGTAGCACTGGCGCTACAGAGGGTGATGGTTCTGTAGCACAGGCCAGGTAATCGTAGCACGAGCATAAAACATCTGTTACCATGACGAAAAAAAAAACCACAAGTAGCGCAGGTCATCACTTGAAACAGGTATGTGACTGGCAAAGGACATTAATCTTGCATACAGGACAAAAATCCAGACCTAAAAACAAATGTTTTCAGGCAAACATTTTTTTGTAACTCGACTGCCTGTAAACTGGTATAAACTGTCGTCTGTTTTCCATAAACAATTTGACCCGTGACCTCTATCAGTCCCGAATATTGCGTAAACTTGATGAAACTTGGAATGCAACCTCTTTACCACATACAACAAAAATTATGGAAACACCACACTTAACGGATGTTCATCCAGCATTCTAATTTCGCACCAAATAAAAAAAAACAAATACACAAAATGACAAAACAATTTTGGTTCCATTGATGAACAGTCTGGCATCATGAAATGCAACTCAAGCAAATTAGATTAAAATTACTTGAGTAAATTGCTTTTTTCCCCCAAATGAGGAAAAAAAAAAAAAAGGGTGAGCACCATCGAAGAGTGGCAATTCCATCATTCTGGCCAGGGTAGTAAACTACTTTGAGATGCAGCAAAACAGAGTGGTCATATTAAAAAACTGAAGCTGTCCATTTTAAAACTTTATCAAATCAATAAATAGCTGAAATGCGGTATGCAAGTACACGCATTCGACAGGTTTTGTCGATTTCTGAAAAATGGCCATTATTTGCCCTTTGCCCACAGACACCCATTTTAACTAACCATAACCGCAAGCGGTCGCAAATGCTCATCATACTTAATGAAACTTGACATCTTTAGGATTTAAATCACTTTGGTGCCCCACTCCCAAACGGGTTTGGGAAGATGGCACACTAGTAAAAACCTCAAGTTTTTATTTGCCCATGATGGTGAATTAAAAGGGAAATAACTAGGCTAAATATAAAACATCAACATATTATGCTTCAAATAAGCAGTACCAATCTCATTACAATTATCATACATACAATATTACTTGCATTATTTCTTAAACTTCTGATCCTATACATGGGTTGGTCAAATGCAGCTGATTTATTCAAGCCTGCAGAACTTCAAAAATTTGAGATCCCAAGGTTTCCGAAGATCCCAATATGTACTGCTGAATTGGACGGAAATGTGTATAAAATGATGTATATGTCAGGGATCAACGTCAAAGCTTGTCTGACTGTCGTGGACAAGTGGAAATCGTAATCGGACAACCATGACGTTCCATCACGCTGTCCGATTAGACAAGCATCGAATTTCGACTTTAAACGTTCAAATCCTTGATTTCCCTTGCATATTTCGACACGGAACCTCGATTACTTGGTAGCCGCAGTTTTTTTTCTCGTGTTTACAAACCGTCTGGTTTAGTTTATTGAATGAGTTTGTCTTAAGCTTTTCGGGTCACACTCCTCCAGCGGACAAAGCGCAATACTGCAGTACAGAGGTATTTACGAACCCACAGTCCAGATAGACGCTCGAAGAATCTCCTCGCGGATGCCGTTTGGTGCGAAATATTGCAAGATGAACTTGTGCATAAATGAATCCACACAAAAGAAGCACAGAGAAGATAATGTCGTTCCTCGAATCACCCAAACCGGGAAAAATAGCAGGTAAAGCACAACCAAAACAAAATACTTCTACACCTGCTAGTCAAGAAGCAGCTAAGATGATGTATGAATGGAAGTATGTACTGAGAGGGAGAGAAAGAGAAAATCTGCAACCAGTGGGACTCAAGAGTATCCAGTGGCTCAGGCAAAATGAAGATGAGTCTGCAGTCTAATTTTGTAAAGCCTGTCATGATTTTCCTGTGATTGCAGACCAGTAAGTAATTTTATATTTACAGAAGAGAGAAATATAAAAGAATTGTATTTTATCCCATAAATGATGAAAAATTGGTGTCATACAGTGATGTCATACAGGTTTGAATCAATGTAATCATTCCCGCGGGTAACTGACAATCATCACTAGCATTAGTCTAGCATGCTAGCGCTTTTAACATTAAAGTAATAAGTTACATGTGTAACGGTCATTGTGGAAATTTGAATTTATTAATTTAATATCGAAAAAGCGTAAGCATGCTGGTTAGCTTGCGAACTATTAACACTTTGTTGCGTGTTGTCCAATATTTTGGACATAAGAGGGGTTTATTTCCTCTAGGCTGATAGATACCCTGAAAACACAAAATGGACATTTCAAAGGACATTTCCAGTTTATAATTTCCTCAAATCGGTGCCTCTCTGATTAGTCACATTTACCACAATCAATCACAATGGCTACATCCACAAGTCAGAGTTAAGTTGACGAAAGTCAGAAATAGTCTTATATTGTTCAAGTTTGATGTCTGAGAGTAGACATAGCTTGGTTAAGTAAAAAACATACAGACAGAACAGTGTTACAAACAATGAGGAATTTATGGACTTAAAGTAATAAATACAGGTAAACCAGCTAAGTTAGTTGAAATACCATCTGGAACCATACCTATACAATCAAAAACAAATTCAAAGAGACACCCGACATCATAACCTTCGACAAATTTACACCCCCTCACTCTCCCCTGTAACTCCAAAATACAAACCACATCTGTTATCATCACTCAAGGCAAAGGAAGAATAGACTGCGAGAAGACAAGATGACAGTCCATGCCTCTACACTTGACCGCTCTTCCATTTCAAAACTAGGAATGATTCATCAATGAATGGTGCCATTAAGGCCACAGAAGTCGGGGGAAGAAAGTCAGAAAAATTTCCCTCCCCCACAATGGGGACAAAAAAGTCAGAACTCTAACTACAGTCAGAAAAAGCACATGCCTGATAAATTCTCCCTCCGTACTGCCCTAAATTTCATTAGGCAATGTCTCCTCTGATCTGTTCTCACGGGCTTGTTAGGGGTTTTAGTTGAGCATGGAAGAAGTTTGCCAAGTTCTCCTTTGTCATCAACCTAGCTAGGCTTTTCGAAAGAGTGATTCCGTCTCTCTCGCATGGGTGCTACTGCAGTAAATTCATTCATCGCACAGACTAATTTTTGCGTAGAACGAATGGCACTGGTCAAAGACATGATGTCACAGATGAATACTTGCGCGCACCAGCAGGTTTTGGCTCTGTGGGCCCCGGTCTGGTGAAGGCACTAGGGCCAGTCACAGGCCTGGCTCTGTCAGGGGAGGTGGTGTTGGTTATGGGCAGGGCCGGGCCAGTCCTCTGATGCTCTGCTCCCGCTGGCGAGGCATTGCGTGAGGAGGCCCGGTGGGACCCGGAGCCTGACGGAGACCCAGACGGCGAGCGACCTGCGCTCCTGGGAGACTTCCTGCCATCAGAGCCCAAGCTGAGGGGGGGAATAACAAACACCATATGGAGAGCTTTGTTTACACCAATCGTCTCAAACAGGTCTGTTTAAGGGCTGGGGAGTGGCAGGTTTTCAATCGAAGCACAGGCACACCTGAAACAACTGATTTCATCAATTGACGGAAGCCTAAAGTTGATTAGTTGTGTAAGGTATGCCTCTGCAATGTTGGAATGAAAACCTGCAGCCTTTTGGCCCTTTTAGGAAGCAGTTTGAGACCCCAGGTTTATAGGCACCGTTAACACTCTTCTTGCAGTGGTCTTCTTTACAATGAGTGACATAACTTTTCAAGCTATCAGATAATGGTGTTCTCCACTGTTCTGCACCACTTTGTGGGCAGGAGAAAAACTAAATTTTATGAAGCAAAGAACAATAATGTTATGTAAAAATGAACTGCCCAGTCAACACAATGATTAGTCCTAGTAATGGAGAGAATCAATATTTGGTTGCTAATCAGACAAATTAAATTGGAACACTATCAAGCATTGGGGTTAGATTGCTGCAAAGTTTTTATGCCTCAGATAGCATGTCAGAATATCACAGCAACAACTGTCAAATATCAGGCCATTTTTTTGGAAGTGCTGGTTACATGGTGATGATGATGAATATGATAAATTCTGAAATGGTTTTTCACAGATCGATTTTCTAATTTATACACAATTGTAGCAATTGCTTTTAATTCTGAGTTGAATTTGGTGCAAAAAGAGGTAATTGCTGCAAATCCACTTCAAAATATTAGGAAAAGAAACTGTAGAGATGTAGTATAAAGATATTAAAAATACAGAAGTGTGCAGTGATGATTATACACTTAACAAAATGAAGGTAAATCAGAAACCAAGTACTCATCATCAAGGATCTCCAATGAGTGAGCCGGACGTATCAAATTTATTCAATGAGAGCAGTAATTTTCATTTATTACGAGTCTCTGGAGAGTGATTAATGAAAATTACTACCGTAGTTTCAGAAATTTGACATTTCAGGCTTACGAATTTGAGATCATATTCATTCCATAAATGTCAGTGTTATATTATTTGGAAAATGGAAAATTAACATTGGCGTTAGCTTCCAGTTGGCAGTCTATTCAAGTCTATGGGATGAATAATTTGCTAGATAGCATACTAACGGTTTTCACTGTTGCCTGCGTGCGTTGCGCGCGCTGCGTGCGTGCATGCAGCCACTCTGTGCAAGATTCAACCTCAGTATGAGCAAAACTAATAAGCTTGTGGCTCTGGTTGTCATTCAGGGGGAGGAAGTGAAGAGGTTGGACTCATACAGGTACTTCTGGGCCCATTTCAATAAGACTTGGTCAGAAATGTGTTTTCTCAGAACAATATGATGTCACAGTGAAGCTGACCGTATGGATTTAAAATATCATCACTTCATTCAACGTTTGAACGGACGTTTGAAGAAGTCCGAAGAAATTCCCTCGAGATGTTTCTGAGAAATTGCGTTTGTGACAATAGGCAAGACGAACATAAAGATGGCTGAAAAACATAATGCCTGCCGTCACAACTGTCACCACTGTAGAGGCATAAAAATGCAATTTTACACAATATTAGCAGTGAGTGAACAGACGGGCACGCTGCAAGAGCACTAACTGAGAACAGCAATTTCTGAAATGGCTGCGAAACCTTTGACTGGAAATCCAGCAGGTACACAAAAAGCCAGCCACACTGCATTAAAGCTTTACCAAAAGCCCAAGACCTGATTTATTCTCCACAAGGCCCTTGCTTCCTTACCCTCCACTGCTCAAACAAATCAAATAGCAACACCAAAGTGAGGATTCACAGTCAACAGCAACAACATTACTCTCTACCTATAAATCCTCCGCCCATTGTGTGAGTTTCAGACACCATCTCCAGCTGCAGTAAAATGTTTACCATCTCACTAAAAAGGCATGTTAGGAATCTGACTTGTGCACTTAAAGCAGGAGAGAGGTTCCGAAGTTATATAGCCCCAGGAAAAGATCCGGACACCTACCTGCCCAAATAAATAAACCAGTATTGGGCAGTGGTTACTGCTAGCACCAAGCTGAACACAGACCAGTCAGGACAGACCAAAAGAGCAATAAAACTGCCACAATTTTACATGCCAACTATTTTACTGCAAATGGTCTTACACGTCAATTAACCAATAGATTGTTTTCTGTTCATGAGTAGGTGGGAACTTTTCATGACTCTCAGAGCAATAAAAGTGCCCTTAGTATAGAGCAGTGGTTCTCAAATTCGGTCCTGGCGCCCCCCTGTGTATGCTGGTTTTTGTTCCAGCAACAACTGCAATTCTAGGATTTTAACAAGCTGTTGATTTGATTTAATTAGGTGCATTTATGCAAATATCCACATTGGCATATATTGTAAATATTGGCAGAGGGAAACAATTTAACCAAACATTTATTCAACATAAATAATCAAAAGGTTCCTCACTGGTGAAACTCTTGACACATGGTGGCAAAACCTGACAATTTACTTGGCAAACAATGGAGCCACACCTGTTGTGTTTTCTGTTGATTTTATCTGGTTCAGGCAGGTTATTTGGGAAAAACTCAAAACACCCGTGTTCAGAAACCTAATCTGGAGCTTATTGATTTTCTCAGAGTCTAATTTGATCTGTTTAAAAATGTTTTCACTTGAAAATCCAAGCAATATTGAAAATGAAGCACAATATGTTCAATGTTTTTTAATCTTCATAGCAGAATGGATTTGTCCATCCAAATGTGACTTAAGATGGTAAATAACTACTCTAAACATGGAATGCTGCTAATTAAGACAAAGTAACAGCTTTTTAAAATCCTAGACTTGCAGTTGTGGCAGGAACAAAAACCAGCATACACAGGGGGGCGCCAGGACCGAATTTGAGAACCACTGGTATAGAGGGGGCTGGAGCTCCTAGGTTTATAGGCCAAGAAGACCACGAGGGGGAAAAATCCAGCCAAGGAGGAACTTAAATATGTACCACAGCAAATAACAAAATTGAACATGAGGGGGTTGGAGCGCAGAGGGAAAGGTGATGCACAGGACAATATTCTAATAACGAGATCTCATGAGAGAAAACAGACAGAGAAACCGGATAAGGTCGACTGGATTGCAGGAAATCTAATAAAGAAAATTTGGTACAGAACATTTTACTGGTACAGGCACCAGCACTGCAAAATTACCCTCCTCGCCCCTAATTTAGCTTCCTAGCCACAATACAAAACTGATCTGGCACCAAAATGACAACATCAGTTGTTGCCACGTGGCACTTTGGCCATGCTACTCGAATACCATTTTTAAGTGCAAAATTATACAACTCTGAGGACTTGGAAAATCTTTAACCCTCAGTGTTTTAACCTTTGGAACTGTGCAATTAAAACCATAAATTTTTCTAATATATGTTAAAAAAAATTCACTTCATAGGCACTTCAAATACAACCAGTAATTATTTTTTCATTTATCGCTTTCACTTTAAACAAACAAAAGACAGCTGCAGCTGTCTGTTAAAATCCTTTCATCAAAACAATAAGGAGTGCCATTTACCCATGCTATTTTTAGCCCGTATTCTCCCCAAGTTTGCATTCAGCTGTCAGCAGCATGTGAAAGCCTAGCATCTCTCAGGTCTCTGCAGGCAAGTTCCATTTTTCCATCAAGTGACCTGCTTGTTTATGCCCTATTCCAGAGTGACAGGCCTTTCTCAGTGGTCGCAGTAGGTGCTGCAATGATGGAATTGGGCCAAATTAGTGTCTGAATTTACGTACTTATTTATCTACCTCATGTTCATCAACACACAAGACTTTTGAGGCTACACTGTTTCACTCTTCATGCTCCTCTTAGCAAGTGCCGGGATCACTCACTTCTGGGAAACTCATTCACACCGATGAGCACTTTAGAGTCTCCAATAAGCCTGACATGCTGTGCCAGGACAAACCCACACAAGCACAGGGGGAACATGCAAACCCCACACAGAAAGGCCCCAATCCACATACTGGTGTCTGAATGCATATACCTACAGGTAGGAGCAATGGGAGTATACCTGAGAGGGGAGTGTGTGGACGAAGCCCCAAGAGGGCTGCCAGTGTCTCTGCCCTGTCCATTTACAGTGCCCTCTCTCTGGGGCGCCGAGGTGCGCTTCTCCACCAGCGTGAGCTCCAGGCTCTCCTCCGACATTTCACCGGCTGAGGGGGAGAGGCGCAAGCGTCTGACAAACATCACAGGCTAAAAGGGACCCACACTACAAGCCCGATCAATATGCAGCCAAGTGTAGGCCTTAATGAAGGTCAAGCAGAGCTTGCTATACACTGCTTTGAAACATGGTAAAAAGCGTACAAGCCAGTGCACTGCTTCACCGAGGGTTACATGTGGATTTCCAGGGAAAGACCTCACCTCTCTTTCGCACAGAGTCCACTGAGCGGGGCGAAGATACAGGGGTGGAGCCAGAAGAAGGGCGGGAGCCCAGGTCCATGGCCCGAGAGCCATAGGGAGACTTCTTACTGACCAGCTCATCCTCTGCACTGTTCTCAAGGCTGTAAACACACAGCAAAAAGCAAAACCATGTCTTAATGAAACCACTATGCCGCCTCATCACAGCAAGGTCAGAGATCAATAATCACTTAATGACCCAAAAACCAATTATCACGCAGCATGGAACATATTGCAAAAGATCCATTTTGTAGAGCAATCATTAAATTTAATTACATTTCAAGGCTAAATTCGGTGAGGTTTGATATTCTAGCGTTTGGACAGTTTCATGTCACGGAGAATGATGAGTACGAGCCATACAGCCTCATAAAGCTGATCATTCTCCAACCACAGCAGTGCACGTGCAGAATAATGGAAAAAGCACAGATTTATAGTAAATATCTCATTTTTATTCATGCTTTTCCCATGATGGTATTAAGACTCCCTACATTTGCACCTAAAGGAACATAAACTACAGTTCATTTGTCACAATTGATTAAAATGTGCTTTTAATAATTGGCGTGTCTGGGAGAGTTCAACAAATGTGCCCTTTTCTAAACACAATCGAATGCAAGAGCTTGGGGAAAAATATGAAAAACAATCAGATAAATTGAGGAAATTGCACAACTTGTCCCATTAGGATTCTGAAGCAGAAGGCACAGTTCCCTGACAGTGGAAGACATTCTTACCTGAGCCCAGAGCGTCCTCTGCTGCCAGAATGTCTACTGAGCTCGTTACTGCTGGAGGTGATGAAATCGCCCTCATAGGCCCCAACATCCTCAGAGCCGACTGAGACCACCGCCTCCACAGGGCTACCTGACAAGGCAGGGCCCAAAGCAGGCGAGTCCACCCCAGCTTTCTCCTCAAGCACTGTAAAGATAAGCAAGCACAGGTTTCAAGAATTAAGAAAGCAGAAAATTTCACAACCCACTAAGAACATAGTCTGGATCTCCATTTCTCACTTATTCCACAGGGCTAAACCTCTCAACTCAATAAGGGGCCAAACCAGAGATGGTATGTAAAGACGGACGATGTGATTCCACTTCCTCACGCTGTACAAAAATGGAGCCTAAATTTCCTTTATACGGACACTGCCATCTTGCACGTTTGCGGTAAAAAATGCCTGTTGAGCACACACAACAGACTGGTTCCAGTATGACTGAAAGGTTGTTATATAGTTTAATAATTCAGATCTTATCCACAAAGACCCGACTGAATCTCAATATCAATTTCCTAACGTTAGTTAGCCTGGTAGCCAATTTCTTTTTTGCGAGCTAGCGAGGTTTAGTTGATAATGAGCCACTTAGGCTGGCATCAAAAACTGATTGTAAAAAGTCCTTTGCTCTGAAGATAGTACTACTGAGAACAGTGGCAACATGATGCAGAGTTCAAAGTAAAGAGCTTTTAACTAGTAATTTCCATTGCTTCCTATGTTGTTCCATCATAGAATCTTGCTGACCTAACCATCTTGCTTTATACAGTACTATCACCGCAAACAGTGCATGACAATAGGTTTAGCGCAAAGATCGTTCCACTGTCAAATTTTGTCGGACTTTCATTTCATTATGGGTCATATTCCATTGCACAGGGACTTATTACTCCTCACAGTCACACTTCATCTCCGTACAATTCTCCGCAGTAGGTCAGCAGGTGACAAATTCTCCGAGAGAAGCTGTCAATCACTTCTGTCAATCATGACTTCACACCCCCTTTAAATGGTATCAAATAACTAAATAAAACAAAACTTCTAAAAAAGATGAATACCAAAACATACATCAATATGCTAAGCATGACTTAAAATGACAGAAACTATCTTCAGAAAAAAGATTTTCACATAGGGCAATATTTTAGTGAGGCCCATGTTCCATCCACTAGCGAGGGAGCAGGCTTAAAACCTGTACTGCAGCCAGCCACTAGATGGTGGTCAAGATGTTTTGGCCTCACTTTTGGGGAGTGGTACGGTTGTCCATCTTCAAATACAGTGAATGGGCCTAACAAATAAAATCCTATGTTTTCAGTATTGCCAAGCATTTGGGGTATGTTGGGCGGGTAGAATTTTCTTTTTCCAGAATTTTTTTCTTTTAGGCTTGCAGTCAATCCCAACACTGATTCCTGATTCGTTATTTCTACCCTGGATGATGAACTATCATAAGCAGAATTACAATTATATTCAATCAGCTTCTCTCTCCCATGAGTCTTCCTGCAATAAGCGCAATAGCACAACAGTGGAATTATACATATTAGGATTCCCACACTATGGTAGCCAATTCAGGGTGTAAAATGGTAAATATAAACATAAATGATAAATGGTAAATAAATAAATGAAACCGAGGGAGACATTTTTCCGCGCAGAATGTTAATTTAGGCTCAAAAAATATGATTGTATAATTTATATTGTCAAATGTTTAAGTGCTAACAATGTAGAAAACAATATCACTGGTGATGCGGATTAATGGTGGTGACTAAGGGCTAACGCAGGCCAGTGAAATCACAGAAAAAATGTGACATTAACTGCGGGACACCAAGCAGATGTGGATCCATCTCATTGCACAGATCACCTGCCTTTCACCAGGCAGCATGGCTGGATAGAAAATCAGGGATGTTACGAATGCACATATCGGTCAGATACAGCATAAGCATATTTGGCATAGAAAAAAAAGAGATCGAAGGAGGAGCACCTCTTTGCCATGGTGAAATATGAACGTGGGTCAGTGATTTTTCGGGGCTGTTTTAATTCAACACCTCCACGGGCTCTGGTTAAGATAAATGGCATTATAAATTCAATCAAGTGTCAGGACATTTTGGCTGACAATCTGGTCTCCTCCACCAGAAAGCTGGGACTTGGCCATAGGTGGATTTTCCAACGAGACAATAACCCAAAGCATACCTCAAGATCTACATTGAATTAGTTCCCTGACAACAAAATTAGCGTTCTGCAATGGCCATCTCAGTCACCAGACCTCAATCCAATTGAAAACCTGTGGGCCGAGTTGATGAGGGTAGCAGATAAATGCAAACCCAATAAAGAGGAGGATCCTGAGAGAATCTGCTCAAAGGAATGGTCCAAATTCCCCCCCAAATGTGTGCCTTAACCATGTTAAAAACAGAAGAAAAAGACTCCATGCCTTTACCCTAGCCAGAGGTGGTTGCACAAAGCACTAAGTGAAGGGTGCCAATAATTATTAAACCTCAATTTTGTTTAACTTAATTTGTATTAATTTATTAGGATTTGGGCTGCTTCCATCGAAACATAACAGTACTTTACAGGTTGGTATATTCCACCACTCCATAATAATTATATACATTTTTTTTTGCATTGTTTGTGCATTGCCAGTCGGGGGTGCCAATAATTTCAGAGCCCAGTCTATGAAGCCAGGTTGCTAAAATATTTAGTGACTAATCATTTGGGAATCGTACCCCTGGAGCAGGGGTGGGCAATTCCGGTCCTGCAGGGCCTGTGTGTATGCAGGATTTTATTTCTATCAATTACCCCGACTAATTGAGTCGGGGTAATTGACCCCGACTAGGTCAAAGAAAAATGTTTTATGAAGGGAGACGAGAACAGTCTTTGGTGATCATTCACGATAATTCAAAGAAATGCTCCAGAAATGTCAGATTCCATAAATGGTTTGGCCAATTTAGATAATGAATTAAAGGCCAGAAGCTGGTGTGAAAACCAGGGACAGATTCAGCCCTTATTGCCCACCTCTGCCCTAGAGGATAATGATGAATTTAAGCTCATTTGTGTTCGCCATGTCATGAGGCTGGTATAAGTTCCAGCTAATGTGCTCTGCTCAACGGTGGCCTCGTCGCTATATAATAGCTAGGCTAACTTCAACAACTTCCTGCTGTCTGTGACTTGGATGGGGAAAATTGGTCTGTAAGTATCTTACAATGTTCTGCCTCGCAACATTTAAAGCTAGACTATTTCGGTTCATACATGGACTGAACTGAATGTCCTGAACAGAACAATTTGGTATGAATACATTTATACATATAAATATATATATATATATATATATATATATATATATATATATATATACACACATTTACCCCTAATGATGAATGCAGCTTTGCTAGCCCCCCTTTCATTTGAAGGTGCTAGCTAACCAGGATAAATGCCTACAAGTTGGGCTACTGCATGCATACATTTTGTGTGAAAAACAGTTGATCGCAGGCAATCACTCAAAGTATGGCTGAGGTAGAGTCCCTAAAGCTCAGTGACAGTTCAATGGGTGACCACATGCATTTTGTGATTTGCTCTTTAGGCGATCAGTAACATACTTCTAATACTGTCAATTTAGCCGAGTCACATCATACCACCAACTTTCAAGTTTAGGAGATGCATTTATTCAATTCAGTTTAGTCAAAAGCAGAGATGAAATGCAACGCCACCACCAATCACTGCGACAGCACAGTCTGAGTTTTATTTCAATTACTTAGTGCATTTGGCTCTGCTAAAATAAACCAAAGGTCTGACAAAAATGCAAATAAATAAAAGTCATAAAAACTTTAAAATCCAGATGCTCTCAAAGAGTAAGGTCACATCGGGATTCGATAATTTTATTTTTGAACAATGATTGAAAAACTTCGGGGTCAGCCATGTTTTATGGAGAGCTGGTTGAGTTACCAGAAACACAGGATTTTTGTGTTATGCCTTATTAGGACACAAATTAGTTCTGAGGTAAAAAGCAAACCAACACAGTCCACACAGATGGAGCGTTTTGATGTGGTCGAGTGAAAGCGATCACAGTGCACATACCTTTACTGTAGTTTCTGAGGTTCTTGGTGAAGATATTGATGACACTGTGAGGGCTGCCATTGGCCAGCTCCTCCCAGGGGCTGCGGCTGTCTCGCGTCTGGGGCACTGAGCTGAACTCCGGATATTTCTCTGCCTCCTTCTGGAAGAGGGAGATCTGGCGGAGGGAGTGATGCTGGTCCTCCGCACAGAACACCTGAGCCCTGAGAGGAGCTACAGGTTGGGGCACACCTGGGTTGGCGGGTTTAGGGGGGCTGATGTCTCCCTCCGACAGGCTGCCCTCACTCAGCAGGGGCCCTTCACTGATGGAGCCACCGCTGGAGTTGTGGGGACTGGCCTTCCCGCCTGTAATCCTGGTGCCCTGCTGCTCAGGAGGTGGTGTGGGGGCTGGCTGGGGGCCTTGAATGCTCCTGAAGCTGTGAAGGTTCCCCACACCGGGCAGGACCCCATCATACGTGCTTTGGCCCCCCGCGCTCAGCAGCCTCTGAATCCTCTGGGATAAGTCAGCGGGCTCCACCAAGTCCTGGGTGGGAGGGCTCACCGGTTTGGCCCATTGAGCGTGGCTGTTGTGCAGCGGTGCAGGAGAGTGACTCGATGGGTCATTTCCATTGGTCTGGGTCTCATAGTCAATTCCGGCACGCGCCAGTTTACGTGCTTCATTCTCAATCTGGGTGGACAGCGAGGCTGCAGTGGCTTTGAGCGCCTCAATGCGATTCATTCTGCTTGTTCTTCCCATCAGGCCCGGCAGCTTGCCTTCCATCTTCAGACCAGAGAGTCCAGACTCCAGGCCCATGAGATGGGTAAGGAGGTGGCCAGCAGGTGGCCCCAAAGAAGCTGCCCCTCTCGCTGGAGGACTCAGGAGGTCTGCCTGTACCCATGCTTTCCTCTCAGGTCCCAGGTCATTCCTGCCAGGGCAAGGAAGATGTCATCATCAAGAGGAGGTTATGCTCACACACACACACACTCACTCCAATATCAGAATAACCCACTTCATTTCAGGCAGATTTGGAAAGTTCTATTCAGGTGAAACAAAACAGTTTGTGGTTATACTGGACTTTAGGACTTAACAGACTTAAAACTGCACCTGATTATGCATTAAAATAATTCAACTGATGATGCAACATAACTAGGCCCCATTAATGCAGACCCGATAAAAGCCAGATGAAAAATCAGCATCATAACAGTGCAGATAGAATTCACTTAAATAAATAGTAGTAACTCTGCATACACAGCAGGGTTCTCCATAAAGACTTGCAGTTTACTGGCTGTTTTCTGTTGTACCGCCAGGTGTTTTTGTCAAAGTCTAAACCGAAAAAAAAATTGGGCTCCATTTCAGATGAATACTTCAGACAATATACCGAACAGTCTAGGAAGAGTGCAAGTTAACCTCACAGGCTGGGAATACATGAAGTTAATGTTACTGGCTAGTTAGCTTGGAGCTAACGATAGTGCAATGTTAAGTGAAACACAGAACATGACCATGCTCGATCGAGGACCGACAGCATAACTACAAAAGCAGATTGCTCATAAGCATAAAGCCTCTGTTGGCAACAAACCTAATGATTGTAACAATGGCTTAAAATGAGTAATAGCTATATACTGTTGATTATAGAGAATAGTTAGCTACTAGCTGTCTGAAATGTAGGCTAAAACCAGTCACTTAATTTTCTGCAAAAATTCTGAGACCAAGCTAGCCAGGTAGTTAGCCAGTTAAGCACTACTGAGATCATTGTGGACACCAGTGGAAGCATCACACACCTTTTGCGACACATGAATTTACCAGCATCTGCAAAAATGAGTTTAGATATGCTAACTTTATGGAACAAACAATTGTCAGGTATTGGAGTTACTGCCTTTTGCCATTGTAGGGCTGTGCTGCAAGTAGGCAAGCGGTAGGTTAAATCAAACATTGTGATATATAATTAGAATAAAATTACTAGCTTGTAAATAATAGCCAAGAGTGGCAATGTCTTCACTTGTTTCGCTCGGCAGAAAGCATTGACGTTAGCGAGCTGGCCTTCACATGATCTCGTTTCCTTACACCGGCGATTTTAAAGACAGAAAGACAGAGTTGCCGAATGTTGATAATGCCCAGTCAATGTGGCTGATTTGCAAAGGTTTTTTTACCACATCCTTGTCATTTCCGTTTTGATGAGACTCTAATCCACGTCTATGACTGAACTCATAGTCAGAACTCATAGTCCTCAATAAATGCAGAGACGGGAAACACGCTCTTCAGACAATTCTTCACTAGAGCACCATCTAAGGACAGATTCACATCATATTTGGGCTGGGGTCTAATGGCCCGCAGTTCAGGGATCTCGAGTTTAGTGATGACTGGACTTTACACCAAGGAGTTACAGCTCATTTCAGCAATTGAGGCCACACCTAGAAAATTCACTGCCACCACATCTTTCAATGTAGCAATTGTGTGTGCGTAACAATAAAAGATCTTGGTTCGAAGATGTTGAGCATCAAATTTCATGCAAATTAGTTGCACTGCGCAGGAGAAAAGAGTGGAAGAAAATGCACAGATAGGCAAATGGGCTGACTTCTACAGATTGATGAACACCCACAGAAAACAGCAAAAACAACTGTGTGTCAACAAAATACTGTTTCTTTTTCTTCAGAAGAAAAAGAAACAATTTAATTAACAATAAGAAGACAGAATGAACTTGTTTGAATTTTATTTCAAACCTACAATTCTAGGTCATAGGCCCAAAAAAAGTATGTCGTCATAGCACCATTTTACGTCAAATGACATAAATATTCCAAAACAGCAAAAGGTACCACTCCAGTACTTGTCTGTTGCTTGTAGAGAGCTTCGGGAGAAAATACTGAATGGTTCTTGCGTTATTGTCTGGAAATGAAAAGGATTACAGACAGATGTATGGATTGATGCGAGGACTGACGCACGGACGTGCTAATAGCTACATCTCCTGCAGTACATAACCAGGAAGATAACGAAAACACAGCATAACTGGGCTACTGCTCTGGTCCCCTCTGCGGAGCACAGATGTTATGAGCCGTTATGTTATGCTTTTGGTTTCACTCTGACTCCACAAAGCCTGGCGCCTTTAATGAAAATCTCCCAGCAACTAGTCTGTCTATTTAAATATTGAAGATTTCTACAGGATTCCAGTTCCACATACAAACTAAACAAAACAGCAATCTCACTGTTACTCAAGTTAAATATTCATTTTTATTCTCACTTAGGAGTTGTGTGAAGTTGTACAGACAGTGTGCTCATGGAAAAAAAAAAAAAAAAACCCCAGTCTTTCACGTTCACAAGTTTATAATCACTTTCATTTTCACTTGAAGAATGGTGTGATGTTGTGCAACCAGTGAGCTGTTGAAAAAAGTCACTTGAGGCTGTACACATTGCATAATGCCCAGAGTCTTGCCAAACCAATGTTACCGTGGGTGATTCTGGAGTAAGATCTGAGGAAACGTGGAGATGGGCATGTGATTCTTCACACACCGCTGTTCTGCAGGGCAAAGCTCAAGAAAAAAAGCATTCGCTCATTAAAACTGGTGTACCATTACTGGATCAATAAGACAGCTTCCAGTATATGCGAAAGGAAATGATGAACATCAATGTAAGTTATAATGCATGCAATAACTGACACTGCATGTGTAAGCATGGTTTGTTAAGCGGCTCTTTTGCTTTGAACACCAGAATCAGGTTTGTAAAGACAAAAGCAACAAGTGTTTGCCACTATCAAGGCAATATCCCCCGCCGCGTCAATTTTATGTGTCCGTACGTACAGATGGAGCCCGATGCTATATCCCCCCGCTTCGCGCTAATGGCGCGGCAGGGGATAATGAAATGGGTACCGATGGCCACCTGGTAACATGGTAGCTGCTAACTGGCCAACGTGGCACCTCCGCCATCTCTAGATAGAAAGGATAATTTGCAAAACTGTCTGTCGTAGTGATTTACTCAAAAACTTAATGGAAATGAGCTCAAATCATGTTTTGGGTGGTGTAACCCTTTGAGAACACACAAACTCCTTGGATTTAAAAAAAAAAAAAAAAAAAAAACCCAGAGCGGGTCAGCCCCAGCAGTGTTTGTGAGCTGTGCAGGAAGAGAGAGAACTCTAACCTGGTGAGCAGCGGCGCCTGGGGCTCAGAAAGAGAGAG
The DNA here is from genome assembly GCA_029721435.1 of Gymnothorax reevesii. Classification (NCBI taxonomy): domain Eukaryota; kingdom Metazoa; phylum Chordata; class Actinopteri; order Anguilliformes; family Muraenidae; genus Gymnothorax; species Gymnothorax reevesii. The sequence continues at coordinate 93,115,781 of CM056575.1, forward strand.
GTCGCTGCTGGATGAGGCGCTCTGGGGCCGGTCCAGCCTCTTATTCTCCTTGTCAGATTCTCCGGAAGGCTGGTACAGGGGCCTGAGCTGCAGGACAGGGGGACTCTGTCAGCACCTCCCTCACAGGCCACCTCATAATCAGCGCTAATCGACCACCTCAGGGTGACGGGATTAGTGGCAGTGATAACGGGGCATTAATGCAGTGCTCAAGCCATGATGAGGACACTTCTCCCCGCAATCAGACATCCATTTAAAACCAATATGATGAATGTGATGCAATTTAATGGTTTCAAAATACCGAAGGACGTAAATAGGCAAAGGCAGACACACTGTCATTTAGACATTGGCAATTCAACAGTGACCCTCATAAAACACAGCGCACTTGACTGTAACCTGTTAACTTATTTGTTCCAAACTGCTTTAGTGATGTTTAGCTGAAGAATGAGAGGAGCTTGCTTTGAGTATTAGAAAAAGCAAAAATGCATTCATACAGACTTTCCTGAGCGCTCAGATTAGGTTCTGGGCAAATCAAGCTGTCCAATTATAAGGGATGTGAGACTTTTTAACCAAATCCACACTACTGATCACTCAAACATACTGTGTAACCAGGCATCTGGTAGATTTAATTTGAATAGTGTCCCACACATACTTCCACCAGACACGAAAGCACGACTCGTTCATCCTGGCCTTTCTGACCCAGGCTGTACCCTCCCGCCCTTACCTGCAGGCTGCCTGTGGCGAGCGGGGCCGGTGGAGGCTCCTCCCCCCGCCGGGTCTGCTCCAGCAGCTTGGTATAGGTCTCTTGAAGACGCTTCTGTGCAGGGCCCTCATTGGCCGGCTGGCCTTTGGCCACGCCCTCGCGCTGCTTCTTGTAGAGCTCCTGCAGGCGCTGGTTCTTGCGCTCCGCCTCCTCCCGCTGCATACGCCGCTCCTCCTGCTGCTTCCTCTTGTGCTCCTCCTGCCGCCGGGCGATGTACTGTCGCACCTCCTCGGCATCGTAGTGCCGCTTCTTCACCGGGACCTCCACTGGCTCTTGTCTGGCTTTGGCGGGGCTGGCGCTGCGGGACGAGCGGGGCGGGGCGCCTCCTGATGGAGGCCGAGTCCTCCTCCTGGCTTTGGCATCCCGCGGCGGCGCTGTCCCAGGCCCCTGGCACTCGCCCACCCCACCGCCTTCCAGATTCAGATCATCCAGCATGCCCCGAATTTCAGCCGGCAGCAGGTTCAGGCCCTGTACTTGCTCCTCCCCCTCCACAGTCGCTGTGGATACAGGGGCGGGATCACTAGGCTGTGTGTGGCTGCGGGGCCTCTCCGTGCTGCTTGTTCTAGACTGCGGTTGCGACCTCGTCCGGGGATTGGCGCCAACTGGAGGAGCCGCCGCTGCAAAAGGAGAGGCAGGGTTGGGTCAGGAGTCGAGGGCAGATGTTCATCCCCACACAAGTCGCATCACAGGTTCCACGAACATTACACAGCACCATCACATCATCTCAAATCCTACCAAGGATATTCTTTCCAACGAAAAAAACACCTTTTATTTCAGAAATTAACAGTTTGGTCGCCCGCAACCCCATCAGTGTAGCCCCCCCTGGTTCCCTTATCTCATTTTGTTGAAAATTTCACAATTTTCAGCATGAAATGGCGCTTTGTATGGCCTATTGTGTTGCCATGGCAACCAAAATCGATAGGTGTCATGACCTAACCATAACTTATGCGCCAGCAAATCCCTAGGGGATTGGTCAAAATTTGTGTCTGTAGAGCATCCACAAGAATATCTCTGCAGCTGCGGTGGAGACAATGAACATGAATCCATAGTAACCGCTCGGGCTAATCCGGCGGCTCAAAAAAAAAAACAATAAACAGAGGAACCCAAAGCCACACACACACTCATTAGAATCTTTAAAACAGTATACGTCTTAGATCGGCGATTACGCTGATAACAATAAGCCACGAGGCCACAAACAAAAAAGTGAGTGAGGACATGTCAAACATTAAGGCGACTTCGCAAAAAATACGCTTTAATCCACTACATTGAGTAGATGTAACAAACTGAAAATAAGACAGCCGTTGCTGCGGCGAAACCCCCGTCGCATCTTTCTGAACTTTAAAGTCAAATGCACCTGCATACTCCACTGATTCAGTAGAATTACAATTTAATACTTCATTGGACGGACGTATGTCTCCACTAGACCCCCTTTCAGCGCCCATCGGCTGGCGATTGGGGTAAAGGTCATCTTCAAGATCTTTTGGCATCCAGATGATGTCCAAGGAGAAGGACTAGCTGCTGTAAAGATTTCAGCCACCTAACTTCATCACTCAGCTAACAATGGCCATAAATGTGATTTTTGCACTTATTAACCCGATGACCCAATTATTATGCAAATTAGGTCAAGGTCACCATGGTCACGCTTCCCCCACACCAAAGTATTATGGTACCAAGTTTGGTTGGATTCGGCCCAGGAGCTTCCGAGATATAGTGCAAAATGTTTGGACGGACGGACGTACATACGTACGTACATACGTACGCAGGTCCCCACTAGACCCCCCTTTCGGGGCCTGTCGGCCCACGACGGGGGGTAAAAAGCTGATTTGCAATTAGAATGAATTAACTATCTAAATGGTCCCACTGCAAAATGCAGGTGAAATCATTGATATAAAGCTAAATAAATGGATTTCCATAAAAACAAAATGGTCCTTCATCCAAATGAAACGGTACTCCTTCTAAATAAAGGGTCCTCTTTCAAAAAAAAAAAAAATAAAAAGTTCTTGTCAAAACAAAATGTTCTCCAATCGAAATTAAAAGGACTCCCGTGAAAGGAAGTCTTTCATAGTGGAGACGACCTGCAAGCTCGAGAAATCGAGCGTGCAAAAAAGACTGAAACCTAAAAATAAAATCTTCAGCAAAAAGCCTTGAAGCCATTTTCTGAACGAGAGTTTTTCAGAACCCAAAATGTATTTCTGGCTTTGATGTTTTTCTTTTGTTTCCCTCATTAGTGTTGCTGAAAATTGAACGTATATTTGAATTTAAAGTCTCATTTTAAAATATTGTCATAAATAAATGTTGGTACTTCAATAAAGTGTATCAACTGTACCAACAGTTGATACAGATGACATATTCATGTTAGCGCCCTGATGTCAACATCATCATGCCTGTCTGTAATTGCTTGGAGGGAGAGACAAGTGAGACAGTCAGTCTGCAGAAGAACAGAGGTTCTTCTGTTTTTCACTCTACTTGGTACAACTAAAAAGCCAATCATCTTGTAAAACTATAGCACAACAAGACAATGGCCCTCATTTATCAAGCGTGCATACACCAAAAACATGGGCGTACGCCAAATCTCCCGCAAGGACCGTCATTTATCAATCTGAACGTGAGCGAACAGTCCACAAAAATCTCGTGCCAGGTCTGATCAGGCGTACGCTCATTTGAAACCAGCGTACAAGATGCAGGAAGGAGTGCAGCTGTCAAAATAATTTATAAACCATATGCAGCAATGCAGACTTCATGCTGTTATTGTTTTTATTAGTAAAATGAAAAAATAGTCAAAATTTATAACATAAATTCATGGGTAAATAAATAAGACACTTGTGTTGAGAAATTAAACTTATATTTTGAGACAACCTGCTTGTCAGGCCAGACGGCTGACAATAACAATCAATCTGATTAAGCGCAATGCGTGGCTTGACAGATATGCAGTGTGGTACGCCAGATCCAGTCGGATGTATACTTTATTACTAGTCCATGCACATTTCCACTCGTTTCATCAAACTTTTCTTTATTTTGCAGTCACTTTGACTGAGTAACCATAAGAGTACATTGACTAACTAGCTAACTTGTGTTTCTTTTGTTGTTCAGCATACGCCTACAAACACTTTGACTGTGATCACATTTTGACAATGGAAGATCTCCACTGTTCAAGAAATAAGCTTCTGTCCGACGTGACAGGAACTTTCGACACAGAGAAGATCTCCAGGAAAGTGACGTGTGGCTGCTCGTTGTGTGTGGCACTCAAAAAAATGCCATGGAGTAATATTAATAAAAGTACAATGAAAAGTGATCTTTGCAGACTGTATTTTAACATAATTGCCATCATGCAGCTCCGATGGAGGCGGTGGGGACTCATCTGTGTCCCCACCGCCGCGTATTCCCACAATAAAGAGGGAGGCCATCAGTGCTGCCACACACTCCTCAAACGGTGACAGCTAGAGGTTTGAGTCTGGCTGGCCTACACCGATCCCTGCGCTGCTGCGCCGGAGGGCAGCAACCTGTTTTTTAGTGGCAATCATAAAATCAACCAGTTTTTTTAACATGCATGTAAAGCATTTGGATTGTCAGTTATGTTGGCTATATAACATGAAATATCATGGATCTATAAATTGAATTTATTAATGAATAAAATCAAACCTTTGCTGCACTCTGGTTTTCCACCCCAATGGTTTTTATCGCAGCAGCAATAGTTTTCCAAACTGCAGCCTTCTGGGCTCCCTTTATGCCACTCTTAAGGCTTCCAAATAATTTCTTTTTCCCTCCACCTCCTTTGTGATAATTTAGGTTTCCTCCTCGGTTAAGTTCTTCTTTGCAGTCTTTCGAGAGTCGTAAAGTGGTCAGGACTATGCCCCCCCCAGAGCATGAATTCATATGGGCGTCATGTAAATTACGATGGTTTCAGCTGCCAGATTTATCAACACCACGCCAGTTCTACACCGAAATGAGTGACGTACACAGTTTTAGTAAATCAGACGTGACACCTGGCGTATGCCGATATTTACACCAGAATCTACACCAGATCCTACGAAAATTTGATAAATGAGGGCCATTGTCCGAAATTTTTAGGTAAAACATAGTCACACCAAATATTGTTTTTATTTAGTTTTTAACAGTTTATAACTCTGTTTAGTACATTTCTAAATTATTAGAAAGCTTTAATTTCATTATTTTTGCAAGCATATTTGTCCTATGAAATTCCTTTAAATGTGCCTAAGACTTTTGCACAGCTTTGTACATATGCATGTACAGTGGGGTGCAATAATCTAGGCATCCCTGGTTTAAATGTCTGTTACAGTTAATCTCCAAGTGACTGAGGGCAAACCTGAACACTAAATGTAACTAAATTAAACATGACACATTTCATAACATTTTAAAGCAAGAATAATTTTTATTTTTAAATTTTTACTGTTACAAAATAATAAAACAAGGAAAAAGGCCTTGTGCAGAAGTTTGGGAACCCTGTCAGCTAGCACTTGTAACTCCTCCACAGGCAGCTATAACAGCTTGCAAAGGGTTCCTGTAGCCAGCTGAGTGTCTTTCAATTCTTGTCTTTGGAATTTTTCCCCATTCCTCCTGACAGAACACCTCTAGCTCAGAAATATTCTTCGGCCTTCTTTCATGCACGGCAGGTTTGAGGTCTCTCCACAGATTTTCAATAATATTCAAGTCTAGGGACTGTGATGGCTATTCCAAAACCTTCATCTGTCTTTCCTGGAGGTACTTTATTGTGGATTTTAAGGTATGCTTCAGGTCACTGTCTCGCTTAAATACCCAAAGTCTCTTCAACTTCAATTTCTGAACTGAGCTTTGAACAGTCGCCCCTAGAATGTCTTGATATTTGGTAAAATCCATTCTTTCTTCCAACAGCACAATATTACCTGTGCCCCCAGCCTCCAACACAACCCCAAAGCATAACGGATCCACCTTCAAGCATGACAGTTGGCAACATGTTCTTCCCTACAAACGCTTCACCCTTTTCTCTCCAAATATACCTTCTTTGGTTGTGGCAAAAAAGTTCAATTTTGTTTTGTCATTCCAAAGCACATTGTTCCAGTAGGGTTGAGGTTTCTCAAGGTTTTCTTTCGCATACTTCAGGCGCTTAATTTTGTGTTGAGGTTGTAGGAAAGGCTTCTTTCTTACAACTCTGCCATGTAGGTCTTTGTCGTTTAAGGTATGCTGTATTGTTGTCCTGTGAACAACTAGACCAGCGTCTCATACTCTTTTTTTGCAGTGATGTGTGGGGGGTTCTGAGCATTTCTCACCAGAGCTCGGGCCATTCTATCTGAAATGTTTCTTGGCCTTCCAGATCTTGCCTTGACTTCAATTGTTCCATTTATTTTCCATTTTCTTACAATGTTTGTGACAGTAGAAATAGGTAGTTTGAAACGTTGCAAGAGTTTTTTTTTTAGCCCTCTCCTTTTTGGTGGAAGTGAATTATCTTGATTTTGACATCCTTGGACAACTGTTTAGAGGAACACATGGTTTTTAACACCAGACTCAACAGCCACCGCAGTCGCATACTTGAGAAGGCATGAAGTTACTTCAGAATATATCGTTCAATCCTGGAATTATATTCACCCAACTCATTGAAGCCCTGACAAGTAAATCACCTGGGTCTGGGCCCCAGTAATCATCTTCGTAAAAGGTAACAAAGAATAATCCAAATGGGTTCCCAAACGTTTGCACAGGGCCCTTTTTCCTTTCTTATCATTTAAAAACTAAAAAATTAAAATTAAAGAAACCTTGCTTTTAAATTTGCAGAAAGGTGTTATGTTTAACTTTATAGCATTTAGGTTTGCTTTCAATCATTTGGAGTTTAATTGTTACAGACATTTAAACCAGGGGTTTATTTATTTTTGCACCCCACTGTATGTTATGAGGGAACTCTGCAGGGGGAGCTGTCCGGATCACCTGGCCGAGCAGCAGAGTCTGCTTTAGGCTCCTGAGCAGCCCGCGGCGCCGGGCCTCGACCCGTCCTCCCTGCCTTCTGCCCCTCCCTCCAGGACGACGTGGTGATCACCGGAGCAACTGCGGACGAACCAACACAACAGGCCAATGAGGAAACAAGAGCACCATGGAAGCCTCTGGAACAGTGGCATATTCTGCAGAAGGTGCAGTAGGGCAGGGGATTTACAGCAGCAGTAAGAGAAGTCTATTCACTCAGGTCAGTCTTTATCCAATGGAGCCCTTCTGTGTCACTCAGAGAAGCACTGCTGCACCACATCCACACTGCCAAGCCTGAGGAGAACTCCCTGAATGTTTCCTGCTAATTTAATGAGTCCTGCCGATTGCACCATTCGGCTATTTTAATTTGTAACCCGGAGAAAATCCACAGGAGAAGGATACAGAGTAATGGACAAGGGACTGTTGTTAAAAAATGAAGTGTATTTATTTTGGCTCAATTAAAATGGAGACAATGCAACTAAACAAGGTCAATTAAAAATCAAGAGGAGGGACTGAAGATACTCAGGGAATCCGCCATGTTTGTCGCCAACAAATGGCTTTTTGTGCTAACTGCAGAGAATAAGCAGCATCACGGGAATGGAGGCTGACGTTCTCCCGGAGACAGTGGGTTCTGTTTGTGTAACGTTACTGCCGTGTGGCGACTCCTCGGGCAGCTGTTTCTGCTCGTAATCGATGCCGACAGTGCTGAACTTGATCAGAGGTTCATTATAGGCCTATTTTTAGGGCGGCCGAGCAACGCAAATGGCAACCCTGATGCAAGCAGGAGGCTGGGGGTGTGAGTTACAGCAGGCAGCACTGAGAACGGGGGGGAGGGGGGGGGGCAGACCGCTGTGTTCCCATGGCGAGAGAAGGGCAGTGAGAGGTGAAGGCCGAGCAGCCAAGTTCTCAACTGCCTGAGCTTCCATGCCGATGCATTTGTCACGCATCAGCATTCCGACTGCACGCGTGATTCAGCGTCAGCCTGAGCGCGATCTGCATGCTCCACATACTGCGCATTTCACAAGACCAGAGACTCAACCACAAGCGCACATGGCTCTTTTTCAAGGAACTCCCTAAACCTTTTCATGTTTGTTGCAGTTTCAGGTGTTTACATATGCAACCCACAATGCAAGCAATATTTTTTTAACGCCTTCCCCACCACTGACGAGATTTTCCGTCAATCAAAGTTTTCACGGTTAGATGGTAGTGGGCATGGTTATGGATCTTCAGATAATAATCGGTGACAGGAATAAAATTCATGGTGGTTTCTGGTGCACTTCGCAAACATGCCAAGAAGGAAATTACATTTTTTCTTGGGCAAGTTCCATGATCACAAGCTTTATGAGGAACTGTAATGAATCTCCTTGATATACGCAGGACACTTGAAAACAAAGCAGCAGCTCCATGTTAAATAACACTGATACGCTTTTCTAGGCTGTTTTTCCCCAAAATTTAGGGTTTTTAATGAAACTGACCAACGTACAAGAGCTTGTAAAAACCAATAAGCAAGGGCTATGCAAAGCGTAGCATCCCCTGAACGGGTACAAATGCTGTACATGTACATGTGTATATACGTCAGAAGAAGTTACTTTCACTAGACTATACTATATTACTAGGCAAGGAAGTTATTAATACCTGGGGATAAAAATTAGAGTGAAATAATATGAACTTATCCTTGAACTTTCAAAGGTTAGGACTGTATAAAATTGGAAACATTCTAATGGCATTTAAGAAATCTTGGATGTGATTAAGAAGCAGCATTCATGACAACAAAATGAAAAGGTCCAATGGGACAGTCATCACATTAAACTGTTAAATCTTCTGGCAACCATTTTTGCATATTTAATGAGCTATGACCTACATACTCTGAAATCGAAATTTGGCTTTATTTTCATATCATGAACCTTCATATCAAATTTAATGAAAATCGGACAAACATTACAATATCCCCCTCTGACTAATTCGTCGGAGAGGGGATAATTAAGCCATCACGAAAAGTCTTATGTCTGAAACTAGAAACTCCATTCTTTCTCTTTATCTTTATATATATTAACATAACTGAATATTCTGGGAGTGTTGAATGGTCAGTGAATATTATCAAACAAAGCTGGTGGTGGCCCAGTATTATAACACACAGACCGGGATCACAGCAAACATCCTCCATTGCTTGGAATTCAGTCTCAGGGATGCAAAACACAGCACGGGAACATAATGAATGCCCCTATAGGCCTGAGTAATAAATTTCCCTGCCCTCTGTACCAGAGTTATCAGCTGTAAGGTGAAAGGAGACAATCAGTGACATAACAGCGGTACGGGCAGCAGTTAACGCAGAGGGCGGCGCTGATGAAGGAGGGAACCTTGCTTGGTGTCGGGACACTTGAGCACTTTCCGCACAGGCCTGGGGGGCCTCTTCACCGTTCCCCTCTCCATCGGCCTCTGCTTCACTCTCGCATCTCCTGCTGCGACAAGGATGGAGACGCACAAGCTCAACATTTTCATTTATTTATTTATTTAAGCTTTATTTAACCAGGTAAAAACCACTTGAGATTAAAAAAAAAAAAAAATCATTTTTTCCAATGGTGACCTAGCCAAGAAGGCAGCGATATTGATCATCAGCAACATGCCGATTACATGCTGAACACTAAAATACAAAAATACATATAGAGGGAGGGAAAAGAGGAAGAAAAAAATTGAAACATTGAAAACAAAGGGGTTGCAAGTATACAAAGCATATATAATACATATAAACAAAATGCATCAAAATACATCAAGATTATTTTGCAATAAAGCCAGAACATTTTGTGGTACAAATTCGGGATATGAAGCCAAGAATGCATCTGTAATACTTTTAAGTGGTAAAACAGAACACTGGCCTGCAGGGGCGGTCACGTGCGAGTAAACTGCCAAGTAATGAGTAAACAGGCTGCTGGGGTGGAGCTTTGAGTCACTTTCTGAGTCACTTAAATACTTGGTGATGAGCTGTAGTAGTCAGAGCTGCAGTGGTTAAGGCAGAATGCCAGGCAGGATTGAGCCAGAATGACTAGGTTCATAAACTCAGCACCCAACAACTTTTCAAAAGTCTGACGTGAGGCACTCGACATGCCGTTACTCTTTAATTCTGTGTCACGTGTCGTTTAAAGTCCAGGTTCAAAGTTCAGTGCCTGTGAGACGATGTGAGAGTACAAATTTCTCCAGCTCTTACCAGTCAGCTGCAGCGACAGGTCTCTGTACACCTCTCGACTCAGGCCCTGGAACTCCGCTTCACGCCACACTTTACCGTCAGGCGTACGGATCTTTGTCTCCGTGGGGTTAAAACCTGGGGTGAGGCGTATCAGAAAACAGTAAAATCAATGAACGATGACAGACACAGTAAGGGAGCCACTTCCAAAGCTGTGGATCACATCCGTAGATTCAGAAAGGAAATGACTGAATGGGTGAAAAAAGTATCAAATGCAAGGGAATAGTGCTTATTTGTAATCGCAGCCTCACCTTTGTAGATGGGTGCAGGCGGTGCTGGGGCCACTTTGCGCACGTTGGCGGCAGGAGCAGCTGTGGCGATTTCCGCAGACCCGCCCAGGTATCCCAGCAGCCTCTCTCTCTCGGCGGCCTCCTCCAGGTGCTCGCGCTGCCGGCGGATTCGCTCCTTCAGCTTCTCCAGCTTGTCATTGGGCTGCCGCCGCCGCAGGTTCTCCAGGCGCTGGGAGGCGGAGCCGGGGCTGGAGGACTGCGAGGTCTCCACGCTCACTGCTCCCGCGGCCCCGACCCCGGCGTGACGGGCGGCTCCCTGCAGCGTGTCCAGGGCGGGCCGGTCGTTGAGGTAGCGCACCACGGTGCTGTCCAGAGCGGAGGAGGCGGGGCTGGCCATGTCGTGGCTCTGCTGGTTGCGGGTGTCGCTGTGGTACAGCAGCTGGCTCAGCCGCAGGTCCTGCGAGGACGAGGAGGGCCTCTCCTCCTGCAGGCTGTGGCCCTCCAGCTGAGCGGGGGTCAGGGGTGGGGTCGCTTCCCTAGAAACAACAAATAACAAACACAGTCAATCTACAACTGCAACTCAGGCTCCATCCAATGCCACAGAGACCCTCAGCAAATACCATTTATGATACAACAAAGAAGCTTAAGCAATTATAACATGACCTCATGCATAACTCACCACATTCAGCAGGGAAGTAGACCGAAGACCCACCTCGAATACCGTTATGTTACTAACATCAAGCTAAAGAGCAAGTCCCCGAGAGCCACTCAATGTGCAAAATGAATCAGAGAATGATACCCTTTTCTACTCTTCTTGCCAAATGTTTCACAATTTCAAGACCAAAAGGAAAAAAGCTTCATGGGAGAAAATGGAAGGAGTCAAGACAAGGGTCGTACTTTTCCAAGACTACTCAAAGTGTTCACAGGAGTAAAATGACATTTGAACAGGTTTGTTGTGATAACACACCTACCACGTAGGACCGAACAGCACTGCCTGAAAACCTTGCGGCAGGGCTGATGCCAAGTATAATTTGTGCATAAACACACACCACAGTTCGAAAGATGAATGGCAAAAAAGGACAGCTTTACAGAATCTAATGCTACCTAATAGTTTGCTTTCAAAAGCACCTGAACTGATGACAACAGTCAAAGTAATATGTCTTTTTAAAAGCAAACATGATGTGACTCATTTAAACCATTTCTTAAAGAAAAAAATTCTTTGATGAGCCCAACCTGCTGGTTACCTTGCAAAATGGGTGAAGGAATTAAACTTTTTTAGCAATCATTTTCTGATCCATATTGGCACCAGTGCAAAAGCAAGGATCAGTAGATATGCAGTAAAACAAAAATTTTTCTAAGATGAGACAAAACCAGACAAATGTTGTAGGTACATAACTGCAGGGTATGACCTCTTAATGACAGTATTCTCCAAATAGGAATGGTGGTGCTTCAGGAAAGGATACAGGGTCCAGAAAATCAACAGGAGAACTACTCTGGGCCCCAACAATGTTCACAGCAAATTTTACCAAATTTCTATAAGAGCTGCTCCACTCACTACATTATTGAAAAAGTGAACAGTAAAGTGCATAAATATCCGCCAACACTATTTCTGTACATAATGACCTGATGACTGACAGTCTTATGAGGGGTTGCATAATTCTGGGTATAAAAATAGAAAAAGGTCGGATGGCTGGAGTAACAAACAGGGTAATGTTTGGAGTGTGCGATGCTCTTAGAGACTGAAACAATCAGACAGTCATTTATGCTTTCAGGAGAAAACCAATGACAGCACAATAACTGCCCAGAATAGAACCTCGACAGCAATTATATAAGCCAGGAGAAGGTAATTCAGAAAAGCAAGTTCAGGGGGAGCATCATCTGGTGGGCACCTGCATAGCAAACAAACTAAAACTGCCCACTGATTTTTCAGGGAGACGACTGAACAGTGCATTACAGTAGCCAAGGCTCCTGGTGATGAATGCATGAGCCAACTTGGGAAATGCAACCTTAGTAACATTATTAAAATTCAATAAAGACTACTTCCAAGAGACACTCTGTTGCACATGGAAAAAAAAACCCTAGGTCAGCTTCTTTAGGCTATTAAAAATGCTCCCATGTCATGTCCTCCATTACACAAGCTCTCAATGTCATATCCTGTCACTGAGATCAAGCCAGGTTTGGTGGTGCAGGGAGAATGGTCCTATGCAAGATTCTGTTACTTATTGAGAATGCTCCATGTCTGGTTTTGTTAACCATTGAAGAGATCATCATGTTAGGTTCTAGGGCACATTAAGAATGCTCCCATGGTAAGTGCTGTTGGACATAGAGAATGACCCTATTTCAGGTTCCAAAGGACACAAAGAATGCTTATATGTCAGATTCCGTTGCGCAGTGAGAATGCTCCCATGTCACGTTCTGTGTGCACAAATAACATCCCATTCTGTTGCTCATTGAGAAGGGCACCATGTCAGCATCCGTTTCACATAGAGACGGCCCCCGCATTAAGTTCTGCTGCCAATTGAAAATGCTTGAATCTTTGGCTTGCTAGTAAACTAAGAATGACTCCGTGTTAAAATCTGGTCTATGCTGAGAATGCCGGAATGCTAGGTTCTGTTGCACAACCCCAATTCCAATTAAGTTGGCATATTATGAAAAATGCAAATAAAATCAAAAATGGGCGATTCGAAAAGTCCATTCACCTTCTGCTACATTGAGAAAAGTACGACATCACATGATTTGATGCTTTACACTGCAAAATTTCAATAGTTTTTTGAAAAAATGTGGTTATTCGAATCTGACGGCTGCATCTGAGGTCTGCACGGGGAATGCCTGCGTGTTACGTCCTGTTGTACAAGAAGAACTGAGCCAGGCTGAAGAGTCGTGTGCTGAGAGTGCCGCTGAGGCATGTCCTGACCTGTAGGAGGCCAGCGGTTCCCTGAACTCCACACAGTTGGCACTCCTGACATTGCTGTCCAGCGTGGTGTTCCTCAGGGGGCTGCGTGAGCTCTTCTCCGGGCTGCGCCGGCTCCTCGCTCTGGGCTTAGCGGCCGAGTCCGAGGCCACTGTGTGCTCTGAACACCTCCCTTCTGCAGCCACAGGGACAAGAGCTTAGTCAACAGAACCATGTCCCTAACAGACAAACTTAATAAGGACCATCTCTGCATACCCAACGTGAATGAAAAAAACAGCCTAAGTATCATTTTTATAGCATGCTTCACTCAAATAGGCTGAATTTAATTTGGCCCAGTCAAAAAATTACAAGACTAAATGGGCTGCAAGGAATGTTCGGATTGTTAAAAGCTTAAGAAAATAATTGGACATTTACTCATTGCATGGCTAGCCTGAACAGTCTTGCTTGAGAAAGCAATAACTGTAAATGAACACTAGATCTTCAGCAGTTTTCTCTGCCCCACCTCACCTCTGCGGCTAACTTTCCTGGTTGCCCCACTCAAGGATTTCTTGGTATCCATGACAGAGTCTAACAACACCCCAGTGCCAGGAGCAGCCTCAAGGCGATTCTCGATGTGGCGTAGCTATGGAGACAACACGCGGCTTCAGTTAAACAGAGGCCTGAAGTCTTCCTTTCAATGCAGCTACATTGTCACTGCGAAGTTCACAATGCATCTCCATTTTAAAACACAAGTCCTAATATCTCGAACAAAGGTTCAGTCTTCTGCAAAAACAGATTCTGAAAATCTACTCACAGCAGCTTTGGTCTGGTTCAAACTCTTAAACGCAGCCGTCAGCTCTGAAAAAAAGAATGTGTACAGCATAAACACGAAGGCATAAGATGAAAAACACAGCATTGTGACAAACTCTGCCGAGTTGCTGTTCCACTAAATAGGAAACCAAGAAATAAATTCATATTTTATAGAAAGCTTGGAGCTCAGTAGACCATAAGCTTTTCACAGCTAAAACTTATGCTCAACAAAGCTCATTCTACAGACACCAAAGATGAACTTGATGAGGATTTACAGCTTCAACGCCGACCAGAGCTCCTCCATGATATGAAATGGTCATTTCACAAGACCATTAAGGAATGTGTTAGGCCAGAGTGTTATCCACCTTGCTCAGGGCCCCTTTGTAAGGCCAGCACAGACAGTGCAAAGCTTCAGGAGGAGACTGACCTAATCCAGCAGGCTGGACTGAGCTGCCCAGGGGCTCCTCGCCCTGTTGCCGGCTCCACATCGCAGCAACAGGACAGCTGGAGGAGGAGCAGAGAGGAGCACGTCAAATGACAGAAAAGCTTTAAGGAGGACATGTCTCTGGGTAGGAGGAGGGAGTGATAGCAGCCTGACCTCATATGCTCTGCCCTCAAAGATTATATTTTCAGATACTCCTGAAATAAACAGAATTATCATCATCAGAAGATATTTGAGGTAAGTAATATCATCAATAAGGTTACAGAGACTACCTAAATAAAGCTTTGCATGGTGCAACAACACTAAAGCGGGTCTCTCTATAACAGACAGGAAAAACAAACAAAAAAAAAAAGCACTGACATCTGACAGGCAGTAATTTTTTTTTTCTTTTGCCTTCAGACACCCGGGGGCGGGGGGGGAGCAAAAAACAGGTTCAGCGACTAAACTTGCACTGACTGTAGCCAAATGAGGGCATAACAGACAATTAAAGAATTTTCATGTTTACACACTATTACACCAATAGGATTAAATCATTCAAATCTGACCAGAGCCCCGCATACTTTTCCACTTATGGAGACTCCGGTCACCGAACGAAACACCTTTTAACGCTTCAAGTGCTTGTTCATACGAAAGTATCTGATGCATTTGGTTACCTGATATGTCACACGAGGCATTCCAGATGTGTCATCAAAACTCTCGAAGCTACAACTATGTAAACTTCAAATTCCATCTGTTTCTCAAATATACACGCAACTGTTTTGCTGGAGTTTAGGAGCAGTAAAAGTTTGTGCCATTGAACTGTGGCAGAAATGTTTTGCAGCAGTTTAACAGCACTAAAAAGTGACGCCAGCTCACAATGGAAGCACTGTTCTTGACAGGATAGTCTGAAGCAGGCAACGAATGTTTTCCTCCTGTCAACAAAAGTCAGGAGGCTAAGTCGCAGCTGAGTAAAATTACGGTGCTCCACACCTCTAGATCATTTTACATTCCCTGAGCCATAGCAAGCTGACCGCTACTAGGCAATATGAATAAAATTTTGGATTATGACTGAGAATCATATGGGCGATTTTCAGCCAAGTGTGAAATTTAGGAATAAAAAATGTTTTATCGCATTTAACCTATTTAGTAGAAAATAAACACCCAGGAAGCAATTTAATATGACGCAGAATACTTTTTTCTAATTTAAAACAAATTGTTTGATCATTTTCGAGGGAAAAAGAAAAAAAATAAATAAAATAGCAGGATTTTTATGGTCAAAATGTCCATTTGTTACCTGTCTCAAGTGAGGTCACTTTTACTGAGGTTGATTTTTTTTCCCCCCTTTTCCCTTGAGAATCTTGTCGCATACAAAAATTCAGTTTTTTTTTTTTTTTTGTATTTTAGGACTCTAAAACAGATTCGTCTCCCCATTTCCTAGTTCTCCTCTAAAGATTTTAGTCTTGTGCAAAAGTTTGGGAACCCTGTCAGCTAGTACTTTAACTCCTCCTCAGGCAGCTATAACAGCTTGCAAACGGTTCCTGTAGCCAGCTGAGTGTCTTTCAATTCTTGTCTTTGGAATTTTTCCCCATTCCTCCAGACAGAACACCTCTAGCTCAGAAATATTCTTCGGCCTTCTTTCATGCACTGCATTTTGAGGTCTCTCCACAGATTTTCAATAATATTCAAGCCTGGGGACAGTGATGGCTATTCCAAAACCTTCATCGGTCTTTCCTGGAGGTATCTCATGGTGGATTTTGAGGTATGCTTCGGGTCACTGTCTTGCTGGAATACCCAGCGTCTTTTCAACTTCAATTTCTGGACTGTGATTTGAATATTAGCCTCTAGAATGTCTTGAGACTTGGTGGAATCCATTCTTTCTTCCACCAGCAGCATTGCCTGTGCCCCCAGCTGCTACACAACCCCAAAGCATAATGGATCCACCTCCAAGCAGGACAGTTGGCAACGTGTTCTTCCCCACAAACGCTTCACCCTTTTTTCTCCAAACATACCTTCTTTGGTTGTGGCCAAAAAGTTCAATTTTGTTTTCGTCAGTCCAAAGCACATATTTCCGGTAGGCTTCGGGTTTCTCAAGGTCCTCTTTTGCATACTTCAGACGCTTAATTTTGTGTTGGTCGTAGGAAAGGCTTCTTCCTTGCAACTCTGCCATGCAAGTCCTTGTTGTTTAAGGTATGCTGTATTGTTGTCCTGTAAACAGCTATACCTGTGTCTGCTATTCTTTTTTGCAGCTCTTTTGCAGTGATGTGAAGGTTCTTCTTTGCATTTCTCACCAGATCAAGCCATTCTATCAGAAAATTTTCTAAGTCTTCCAGATCTTGCCTTGACTTCAATTGTTCCATTTATTTACCATTTTCATATTATGTTTCTGACAGTAAAAATGGGTAGATTGAAACATTGTGAGAGTTTTTCGTAGCCCTCTCCTAGTTGGTGGAAGTGAATTATCTTGATTTTGACATCCTTGGACAACTGTTTAGAGGAACACACGGCTTTTAACAGCACACACAATAGCCACCTCAGTCAGATACTTTAGAGGGCATTAACTTACTTCAGAATATTTAGTATAACCCTGGAATTATATTCACCTGACTCAGTGAAGCCCTAACGAGTAAATCACCAAGGTCTGGGCCTTAGGAATAATCTTCTTTAAAGGTAACAAAATAATCCAAAAGGGTTCCCAAACTTTTGCACAGGGTTCTTTTTCGTTTTTCATTTAAAAACTCAGAAAAATTAAAATAAAAAGAAAACATCCTTTTAAATTTGCAGAAAGATGTCATGTTTAACTTTGTAGCATTTAGTGTTAGGATTTGCTTTCAATCACTTGGAGATTAATTGTAACAGACATTTAAACCAGGGGTGCCCAAATTTTTGCACCCCACTGTATACTAGCTAGTCTAAGTAGACCACCAGTTTCGTCCAGTTTCTAGCGGCCAAACCCAAAATTTGACATTTTGTTTGATTGATGATGTGATGCTTACCCCAAGATTATCATCAGATCATTCCTCACAATGGCCAAAAAAGGCATAAAATATTTCAAAAGAACCTGAACTTACTGCAGTTATTCCGAAATAAGTGAAACTTTTCTTTTTTAATAGCGTCTAAGTGATGAAATTCTTGGATTTCTGGCCAGTTTAAGTAATGACATTTGAAATTACTTAACTCTGTTGTATGGAAGTGATTCCCTTGATTCTGTAAAACACAGTGTTTATGTTGCACTGGGGAACACAAGTGGGGTATCATGTCTTTGTGTCATATGCTCAATTGAAATTTCATTGATTAAGGAGGCAAACATTGGAAGTGTGTGTGATTTACGCAATTACAAGTGTTTGCCACTAAAGGTGGCCTTGTCCCCCCGCCACTTCATGAAATACCGCTTCAGTAAATACCACAGACTTCAATGTATTAACAAGAGTTTGAAAAGTGGCCAAAGTGGGGACCTTGCAAATAAGGTGAAGTTCGCCCATATCAACTGGTGTCTGCGTAATGCCCAAATGAAGGCTGATACCAAATCTGAAGTCTCTAGGTGCAACGGTTCATGAGATATCGTGTTAACAAGAAAAGGGACATACGGATGGACGGACGTACAGACGCTGCTGAATATATAGTCCCCCATTCTGCGTTGCGGCAGGGGACAACAATAAATTTTCACATATTCTTAGGTCTCTCTTGCTTTCTGGTATTTCATGCACTTACCGTTGGTTCTTTTTTTCAATGAAATTGTCTATTTTAGATGGCTCTGTTGTGGTAATGAGGGGGGTTCACTTATTTTACACTCTCCGCCATATAGAGCGGAGATGTGCAGGAAGAGTGACCTGCAGAAAAAAAAGCTGTATTCATACCTCCCTTTCACAGCATTGAAACCCCAGCAGCGCTCTGATCCATGTCACTTATATTAGCCATTAGACCACCTTTGAGTACTGCAGAAATAAGCAGCTTTTGATTCAAAATTTGAAAATAAAAATCTCTCCAAGTTTGCAAATATAGAGATTACCACATTTTAAATGAAAGCACTGAAGGTGCTGATGCCTCGGTGTTTACAGCAGTAACAAGCATGTCCCGAAATCAGGTACGCTAATGTGGTTGAAAATATCAGTGAATGTAATAAGCGAATATAAACCTTGTACTCAAACGAACACCAGTCTGTAATTAATTTAAGGTAGCTAAATGAACAACAAATGACATCTGGTTATGCTAGATCGTTAAGAGATGCTCACGTCATCTGCATTAACTTCAATACAAATTTAATAGGTAGTTATCTGACAATCAACATAAACTAAAGCTGGGTACAGAAAATGACGCCAACAACAGAATTCATTAGGGGTCAGCTAATGCGGCAAATTTCCCAAAAATACAGTCATTTGATAAACTTACCTGCAAGCGTGTTCCAATGAAAATGAATGGAGGTCAGTGCTCAAACTATACATTGTTTGGAACAATTGCTTTCCCCATGACACGCATTACTTCCACATTCCTTGACTTGAGTCTATGGAAGTGTCAAATAGAGCTTTGTTTTTCACTTATAGCACTATGTCAAAAATCTGGCAAATTTAAATCCAAGATATCATGGCATTTAACCCACAGTGCCATAATCTAGGACTTGATTTTGACGGGCGTAGCGGCTATGCTGATAACAGACAGAATGAATGACAGACACACAAACGAACTACCGTATGCCCCGCTTGTGCACCAAGGCATAATTACACTATATTTGAAACACTGGTATATTCAGTATTCATTATCAATCACCTGTTTTATGCAGTTGCTTTTCATTTGCACTGTAGTGTAGTGTAACTACTTTCAGAATATAGAATGGATTCTCATGGCTTACTGCTTCATGAGCTACGCAAACCAATTCACGCAAATCTGTGCCATTGCACAAGCATGAGCACAGAATAAGACATTGATATTTTCTTTCAATGCTGGATACTTAAAAAATAAAATTGTCATGAAACCACCGACTATTGGTCATTTTATACATTTTCTTTTTTGTTATCGTATAAGTCTTTTTTGTTACTCTGCAGATATTAAGCCTTTTCCCTTATATCTTTTTGGAAAACACTTTAGAAACAAAGAAAAGTGTATCTGAAACCATTTTACCTCAAAAGGTTGGTTAAAACATAAATATTAATGGTATTTTTCCAAAAAAAAAAAAAAAAAAACATGGTTACAAGAACGACATGTCTTTCCTGCTGCGGTAACAAGAAAGACTAAATGAAAAATGCAAAAATTGATTTCCTTATAACTAAAGATAGTTCTTGCATTGCAGCTTTGTAGAGGCAGATTCTATTCTAAACAGTGCAGAATGTTCCCACATGGTATCATTGTGTAAAATCTGTCAAACCTTCCCGATTGTTGTCAAAATCCCATTAGCATGCTATTAACTAACTTTAGCAACCATTTGGGAGCAGTACAACCTGACTTTACCTACTGAAATGTGGGCCCTTTTCACTATTTATGTAACGGAGGTCATTAGTCAGGAAATATAGAGTAACATGTAAGGGTACTCATTAAAAAACTGAACCTCGGTCAGTCAGCTCACAAATAAACAGAAGCAGCTAAACTTAACCTTCAAAAGAATTAAATTTCTTCCGAGGCAGACGCCAAACTTCAAAGTTGTAAAGCTTCGCAGACATGACTCAGTGTGCAGCAACAGCACTGGAAGAGGGAGAAGGCAAAGTGGCTAAAATAATGTACAGCACACTCATGACTGAACAGTAACTATAGCTCAGGGTCAGCAGGCTTTCTTACTGAGCACTAAAGCATCAGCGGTGGTGTTAGCACCATGAGAGGATGAGAAAAACTACCCTAAAGTTACATTGCCAAATAAAGTACATAATCTTTCCGACTGAAAACAATACGCTAATATTTATTTTATTTTTGTAGCAAGCTAACCACATGTAAATGTTTGCTAAAACACAACATGAGATTGCTGCCATGTTCATTCAGCTGGAATAGGATGCTTACGTCACCCGGGCTGGTAGCTCTGATATCGGAAAATGGTGAAAGGTCAGATCAGTCAAGTTCAGATTGCCCGCTATGTTAGAATACCCAACAGCCGCACATTGCGACACCGTCAAGGGTTAAACGCAGACTTCCAGCAAACGATGGTCGGAATTCAAATAACTGGCATCTCTCAAATCATTCTTAATCATCAACACAACTTTCAATTTCATACCGTGACTCCACACACTTTACAGACATGTTCAGCTCTCATGACGTCGCACACCGTTCTGGGCAGAATATGTCCTATTTTTGAGCGGTTGATTATCTTCTGCGGTTATGTAATTTTTGAAAGTGGGAATCCTGGGAATATCGGTGATAGCTAAAATCTCAAATCTGGGATGATATACCCGTCATCTGCTCAGCATCTGACAGAGACTGATAAGTGACAGAAGCAAACCGTTAACGTTGAAGCAACCCTGCATATTTCAGAAAGCACTTAACACTTTTCTGCCATCCCGACAGAGGTCCCCCAGAGATGGTTTAAAGAAATAAACACACTATTTTCGTTATTCTTATGGAAAGGTAAAAAACCTAGAATTTGTCTGAAAAAAATGTCCATCCTCAGAAAGAAGGGTGGTCTAGGAATACCAGATGTATATTACTATTACTTAGCGTACAATGGTGTTTACCCTATATCTTGGGCGTACAGGAAAGAGGAGGCGGCTAAGGGCAGCTGGAGATGGCTGGAGCAGAAATTTGTTGCTGCAAAATGTAAAAATGTTGCTCTGACCTCACTCTGGTACCATACTAAACCTGACAAAAGTATAAAAAATCCCATGATTATATTTTCATGTAGAATAGCCAAAGAAATTCAGAAACAACTAAAACTGAACAGTTTATCCTTGCCTTCGTGTCCTATATGGAACAACCCGACATTCAAGGCCGGTGGGAAACCGATCAGTAATGACTCATGGCAAGATAAGAATATTACTGAGTTGGGTCAAATCTTGGGAAGTAATGGAGAAATGTTATCTTTTAATGAACTTAAGAGGAAATTTGGTCTTAATAATTCAGATACATTTCAGTACCTGCAAATCAAATCCATCATGCAGAGTCATGTAAACACTACGCTGGTAGACAATGAATCTTTTGATAGGAAGTTGAAGGATGCAGTCTCTGGCGTTGGTAGTGTATCCAAAATTTACAGGTTGTTATGCTGCATGTTAGGTAAGGGTATGGTATCCATAAAGGCACAATGGGAGAAAGATCTGGGTTTACATTTCACAACAAGTCAATGGGAAGCGATTTTGAGCCGCTCAAACTATCTTTCAAAATGTGTTAGGTATAAAATTATTCAAACCAAAATTTTGTTTAGATCTTACATTACCCCACACAGACTCAAGAAAATGAACAGTGAGTTATCAGACAATTGTTGGCATGGGTGTGGAATGACTGGCACTCTTATGCATCTGTTGTGGCATTGTCCAGAGATACAGGAATTCTGGTCAAATGTGAGAGATTATCTATGCAAATTATTCAAAATTAACTTTACAGTAGACCCAGCAGTGTGCTTACTGGGAAAACAGGTAGAGGGAGTTATCCCCCCCAAATTTTTATACTTGTTGGACCTAGCTTTTCTTTCAGTTAAACGCACAATTCTTATCAACTGGAAGGTAAGGAAATCTGACTGTTTCAACATAGACAATTGGCAAAAAGAATTTCTGGATTTAGTATCTATGGAGCAAGCGGCATCTGTTCTCCAAGATCTGGGTAATGACCACACAGATCTCTTGAGCCAAATTATCTCATCGTTGAGGGAGAATAAATCAGATGGGGATACAATATAGCTTTGCCAATGAGGTGATATTATGGTTAGCCTACCTGTTTTCTAATTTCTGTTGTTCTCATCGTGGTTATGGGAGCCGATATTGCTGTTGCTATGATGGTGAGGATGATGGTGATGATGACGACAAGAGTGGGCATTATTATTATTGTTTTATTTATTTTATTTATGTTGACTTGATGATATGCGTGTCTGTTCCTCATTCTCATACTGCGGTGGCCTTGGCCTGGCCTTCTCGGCATGCTCTGTGTGGTGGCTGGTGCAGAGGGACGGGGGCTTAGTTTTGCCCTGGTTATACTTGCAACCAGACCACTCCCTTTGTGTTGTATGTGTGTATGTATGATATGTGTGATGCGGTATGGATATGTTCATGTAACTGATATCCATAAGATGTCTTGTGTACTTTTTTTTTTTTTTGCTGTTGTATTGTATTTGAAAAATAAAGAAAATTATTATTTAAAAAAAAAAAAAAAAAAGAAAGCACTTAACACCATCTCGTGCAACTAGCCAATGGGCCATATTGAACGATCTTTTGTCATAAAATAATGGACTGGGACAATCAAACTAACACAACAACAGCGAATATCTCTGGGCGAAGGGCGATGGTTCGTCATTCTCGGGCGATGTTACGTCATTATCCATTGAAGCAGACCACAACTAATTCGGGGGAAAAAAACCTTATTTATCTCGTCTTTGAAAACAAAAATTCCACATTTTTATATTTTACAATATTTATTTACTAATTATGTTTGTATAAAACAGCATTATGATTTAGCCATGAGTTTCCCTTTAAGTGACGGTATTGTGTCTATTCATGTTCCCCTAAATAATTCCCTTTGAGAAAATTACGTGATGCTACCCCCGTTTAAAGAAAGTCGCGCAGAAAAATAACTTAACGGGTGTTGACAAATCATTTTTTGTTAATGTTACATCAGATGAGATGACTCATCGTAAAGCGATAAATTCTAATACTCTGCCATCTCCTGCGATTTGCGCATTTGCCTTCGATTTCAAAGTGAAATGTTTCGTGAAGCCTGAATGTCAAGATAATAAACAATAATTATTTTGTTATGTGTCATTTGCTTTGATATAAAGGAGATATATGAACATCTTTGGAGTTTGGCGATTCCAAACTTTTTTCCAGGGGTTGGTGTGTGGTGATTCTATATTTTTTTTCCCAGGGGTTGTAGTTACATTATGGAATACTGATGGTACACGCATGCCTTGAGAATATATTGCCTTCTTCAATCAATACTCAATTTCTTTTACAGATATCATTGCTTTGCGTTTTTAGGTGGTACTCAGACAACACCAGCTGCTATCCTATGCATCAGGACAATGTCTAACAGAAATTACAATTAAACACTCGCAGACTTTAGTGCCATAACGTAGTGACGGTAGTGCACATGCTCCGATTTAAACACATAAATATTTAACAAAATCGATGGAATAAAAGTAAATTGATATAACTGAGGACGCCGTCGCCGCGCCTTCTCCTCAGTTTATGGAGATCGCTCCCATTCGGTATCTTCAAGGCGATAACTTTAGTTTACAAATTTGGATACATTAATTATTTTTTTCCCCTACTAGAAGGAAGTTTAAAATGAATGCATAGGCTGATATTTAGCAATTATTAAATGACTGCTCACATATTGACTGAAGTCATCATTTTACCCTTTCCCTCCTGAATTTTCCAAACAATTCACCTTAATTTGACCAGATTGAGTTATTGAATTACCACGAAAGTGAGGTCACCTAATATCACTTCAATAACAAATTTAAAAAAAAAATTAAATGAACATTGCAAAAATGATTACACCCAACAACAAGTTCTACAAAATCTAATATTTCGCATGGCCTTGATTTTTAAAAACACTGAAAGTTCTTATAGACACTGAATAAATAAGCACCCATACTGCTACATCCATTTTTCTCCATTCTTGGAGAATGAGCATTTTCAGTCCCTGGATGGAGAATGACACTCAACTTGTCTCATCAGAACTCCCCACAAGTGTTCAACTGGGTTGAGATCTGGTGGCATGCTTGGCCACTGAATCACTTTTACCCTGTTCTTCCTCATGAATGAACTGTGGCCTTAGATGTACGTTTTTGGTCAAAATCATGTTGACAGAGAGCCTGCCGACCTAGGGTACGGGGGGATGGTGGCATCTTCACTTTCAATATTTCACAGTACATCCATCAATTCATGACGCCATCAATGAAATGCAACTCCCTGACACCTGCAGCACTTGGGCAGCCCCCTCAGAAAAACACTGCCATCACCATGCTTTACTGTGAGTATCAAGCTTTTATCATTGTACTACTTCCCCTTACGACGCCATACAGTTTGGATTCCATCAGTGCCAAAAAGATTTGTCTTTGTCTCATCACTCCAATCGTCTTTACCTTTGAGAACTTTAGCCATGACATATGTTAGATGGGCTTTTTTGTGTATGGGCTTCTGCAGTGGCTTCCTTCTTGGACGACACACATGCATGCCAGTCCCCAGCAGGGAATGTTGTGTCTGGGCAAACACCCCAGTTTGACTTTCTAATGCCTTATCTAACTGCAACAAACTTGCATGCTGATTTTCTACAACTTTTCTCATGAAAAAATTCCCATGTCAAGGTGGTAACTTTCACAGACAGCCTGGACGTCCCGGCAAGAGACCCACAAGTCCATTCTTTTTGAATTTTTGGTTCACTTTTGCAACAGTATTCTGAGTTTTTAGCAATGCTCTATTAATTCTCCTGTGACCTTGACATTTTTTGCGTAAAGAAATATTTTTTTTCACAAGTCTTGAGACATCTCTCCTCCATGTGGTGCACTGAATGGGAGTGCATTTCGTCTTTAGTTCTTTTCCACTCCCCATGGCTCAGTGTCTAGCCCAGAGGTGGGCAATGAGGGTAGCAACTGTCCCCGATTTTCACACCAACTTCTGGCCTTTAATTAGTTGATAATCTAAATTAGCCAAACTATTTCTGAAATCGGACATTTCAGGTGCATTTCTTTAAATTATCATG
The DNA here is from genome assembly GCA_029721435.1 of Gymnothorax reevesii. Classification (NCBI taxonomy): domain Eukaryota; kingdom Metazoa; phylum Chordata; class Actinopteri; order Anguilliformes; family Muraenidae; genus Gymnothorax; species Gymnothorax reevesii. Next base: position 93,140,900 of record CM056575.1, read on the forward strand.
AATGTCCAACACCAGTAGTTCTCATCTCCCCACATAAAAAAATTTCTTTGATCTAATCTTTTCACAAATCTACATTTGTGTATACAATAAATTAACTAACTTAATTAAATTAAGGGACACGCCACACTAAACTGGACAATTCATTGTGTTGTACAAGAATGGTCAATAACATTTTTTCTATGAGAATTAAATGATTAGCATTGTTCATATTTATTCACTCCTGCATTGAAGATATACATAAGAAAAAAATCAGGCATGAGTCCAACAACACAGCAGAAAAAGTGGTGTCCTGATGTCAGCCTAGGCAGTGTGAAGGACATAGTTTGTTACAAAATTTGGCAGCCAACTTCATGAAATGCTCATGACATGTCTGTTGATACTTCGAAAGAAAGTTAAACGAAATATTGCAGAGAAATACCCATAATAACAGTTTTAATTGTCTGCACTAAATTATCAGGACTCGTCTGATCATAAATGCAAATTGAAACTAGGCTTATGCCGTCAGAGGCAACGGCTGGGGGTATATCCCCGAACGCCCCCAATCCTCCAATTCCCCAATCCTTGAATAGACCTTGAATAGACTTGCATTTGAACTTAATTTCAGGACAATCGGACAAATGGTTCTGAAGATATGGCCAAAATGGTAATTTTCCATCACAAAGCGCCACCTGGTGGCAAAATATTGAACGATACAGGTATGATGTCATCATGTGAGAGGTCATGACCTTGCAGTTGCACATCGTTTCATGTCAATTGGAGAAATAGTTCCAAAGATATAGCAAAAATGGTGAATTTTATGTGATAAAGCTCCACCTTGTGTCAAAATTTTGAAACAAACAGGTATAATGTCATCGTGGGACACATCCTCAGGTCATGACCTTTCATTTGCACTTGATATGAGGTCAATCGGACAAATATTTCCAGAGATATGATTAAAAAAAGTGATTTTTTTCAGTTTTTGGCCCCTGGTGGCCAATCTAGAAATTGTAAATTGTCCAAAATCGAATCAGTTCTTCCTCTTTAGGATACTTACTTGTGTGCAAAATTTGAAATTTGTAATTGAAATATTACTGAAGTTATCGCGTTAACACGTAGTGCGCCGGCGGCGGCGGTCGGACCAAAAACAAAATATCCCCGATATAATGACCGTTGTGGACGTAACCAGTGGCGTCCTCACATTTACCTCCATCCCCGCGGGTTAATTTGCCTAATGTATGCAAAAGGAATAAAGATGACCTCGGCAAAATAAGGTACTCTCTTCCTGCATCAAAATTTCACAAGGCGTCCGACAATCATATATACCATGCTTTAAAAAATAAAGATTGAAAAAAAAAAATTTTTCCGCGTCCTAATATTGTTTTACGACCATAAAAACATGAGGGGGCAGCCAAATGAGTCTCGGATGGACCACTTAATATTTAAGAGTAGGGGTGTAACGATTCTGAGTCGATGTTTTCAATCGTAGTAACACCACCTTCTTCCATGGGGCGAACATCTGAGCTTTCCCTTTTCCTTTATTAACCCCCGTGATGTCCTGAACGAAAGTGCTTCACATCAAAGGGCATGGGAAATGCTTCCAAAAAACATTTTTTTCCAGCGAGAGCGGCATTTCCGAACTCTTCAGCAAATGAAGGTAATTCTGGTGACAAGTATAGTGGTTTCATCGGTTTAGATTTTCCAGTCCGACTGCTGTCTATTTTTTTACAGCACGTTGCTTGACCGTGCTGCAAAAACAGATGTCGGTACTTGCTGAAATTACCTTCATTCGCAAATGAGTTCTGACATGCTACTCTCGCTGGGAAAAAAAATAATAATAATTTAACGTTGCTGAGTGCCAGTGCATAGGCCTAATTATAATTTAATTATTTTCTCTACTGAATGTAGCCCATTATTTGCGGTTAGATCGCATGGGGGAGAGAAGCAGTGTCTTCAATTGCCACTTGATAATTCTTGAATTGGAAAACTTGTTTATAAAGGGAAACCCTCCAAGAATTAGCCAGGACTAATTGTTGTCAATAAAGGGATGGATAATTTCCCCCGAATTTTCAAGTCTAGTGCTGGCTCTGTCCCACCATTACGAGTTCTCGTAGTTGGCAGTCAACGCGTTAATGACCCATACGCTTTAGGTGCAGGTGAGTGGATAAATGACGAGAAAGATGTATGAAGTCTGGGTCATTTTGAACAAGAAAAAAAACTGAATCCTGACCGCGAACAGCACCTGCATGTAATTTAGAACTGGAAAAGCACTCAGAGCGCAGACCTCCGCCAGGGGGCAGCAAAACCCAGAAGCACGGCAATTAGAACTCCGGACCATTGGAAAGACTTGAAATCTTGAACTTTGGGGTATATCTCAGCAGTACTTTGGCCTATATATGCCAAAATTTAATCACCTGTTCCTTGACTTAATACCCACCTTCCCTGAAAATTTCATCAAAATCTGTCCATTACTTTTTGAATTATGTAGTAATAATATAACGTCACACATTAATTTTAGCTTCCTTTGTACTTGTTGTTCACATTTTGTTCACAAAAGTAATGTGGAATTGGCGAGAGAAAGCAACTCAAATGATAGAGGATTTTATTTTCAACTCATTTTACTTTCTGTGGTTATATAGCGCAACTGCGATAGAAAAAGCTCATAAATCCCACATTCACGCTCACATCGGTTAGAAGTCCCGTGTACACGTGTAGAAACAATTGTAAACGTTGACACCCCAGGTGGAAATTGCATTCCATTTAATGGCCAGCAGATGGCAACATCGGAGGTTGCAGAATTGGAGAGGGTGTATTTGAATCTTCGACACCATCGGAACACATTTGTACAGAAGGTTAGTATGGAGTGAGCCAGAAATAAAAACCCTGCATACACACCGGCTCTCCAGGACCAAAATTGCCTACCCCTGGTCTAGCCCGATCAATGCATCCACTCGGAAGCAAACAAACTCAATGACTATACACAGACACTTATGATTTAAATAGCCACAGGTGCGAAATCCTTAATAGCCATTTAAACCTGAGTATGTCACCTTGTGTCTGTAGAACAAGGTCAAACATTGAAGAAATGTAAACTTATGATCAGGGCCGTTTGGGTGTTCAGATATCATTATGATTTAAAAAGGAGTCAAACACCGATGTGCCAAACACCTATGTGATAAATTACTTCATATGATCACCATTCTTAAATGAAAGACAAGTTTTTTGCATTATGAATCATATTTTTAAAATAAACGACATTTCACAAATTCAGCCAGGGTATGAAAACTTTTGAGTGCAACCGTACAGTGGGGAGAATAAGTATTTGACCCCGCGCTGATTTTGCAGGTTTGCCCACTTAGAAAGAATGCAACGATCTACAACTTTAATCGTATATGCATTCTAACAGTGAGAGACAGAATCACAAAGAAAATTCCCGAAAATCACATCATATGAATTTATAAAAATTGATAACCATCTGATGAGGAAAAATAAGTATTTGACCCCCTGGACAAACAGCATGTTAATATTTTGTAGAAAAGCCATTATTGGCCAGCACAGATGTCAAACAATTTTTATAGTTGTTGACAAGGTTTGTGCACATTTTGGCAGGGATGTTGGCCCACTGCTCCCAGCAGACAGCCTCCAAATCATTCAGGTCCCGAGGCGGTCGCCTTGCAACCCGAATTTTAAGCTCCCTCTAAAGATTTTCAATTGGAATCAGGTCTGGAGACTGGCTAAGCCACTCCAGACCCTTGAAGTACTTCTTCATCAGCCACTCTTTTGTTGCTTTGGCGGTGTGCTTAGGGTAGTTGTGCTGAAACACCCATCCTCGACCCATGTTCAGCTCTCTCACTGAGGGAAGGAGCTGTTGGTCCAGAATTCTACGGTATATGGCCCCGTCCATCCTCCCCTCAATGCAATGGAGTTGTGCCGTCCCCTGGGCTGAAAAGCACCACTGTGCTTGACGGTGGGGATGGTGTTCTTTGGGTTGTACTCTGTATTCTTTGCCCTCCAAACACAGCGAGTTGAGTTGAGCCCAAAAAGTTCTATTTTGGTCTCATCTGACCACATCACCTTCTTCCAGGCCTCTTCTGAGTCATCCAGGTGGTCAATGGCGAACTTCAGGCGGGCCTGTACATGTGCTTTCTTGAGCAGGGAGACCTTGCATGTGCTGCAGGATTTCAATCCATGACCGCGTAGTGTGTTACCAACTGTTTCTTTTGTAACTGTGGTCCCAGCTGCCTTCAGTTCATTAAACAGATCCCCCCTTGTGATTCCTCACCGTTCGCATGATCAGGGACATCTCACGAGGCGAGACCTTGCATGGAGGCCCAGATCGAGGGAGGTTGGCGGCAGTGTGGTACTTCTTCAATTTCCTGATAACTGCACTGACAGTTGATCTTTTCTCTCAAAGTTGCTTTCCCATTCTCTTGTAGCCCATCCCAGCCTTGTGTAGGTCAACAATCTTGTCCCTGATGTCCTTAGACAGCTCTTTGGTCTTGCCCATGGTGGAGATGTTGGAATCTGGTTGTTTGGGAGTGGGAAGGTGTCTTTTATACATGTAATGAGGTGAGGCAGGTGTATTTGATGTAACCAATTAGTTGGGATTGGGGGTGCGTCTTAAAGAAAGACTAACTGGCTTGTGGGACCCAGAATACTTGCTGTTTGGTGGGGGGTCAAATACTCATTTTTCCTCATCAGATGGTTATCAATTTTTATAAATTCATATGATGTGATTTTCGGGAATTTTCTTTGTGATTCTATCTCTCACTGTTAGAATGTATATACGATTAAAATTATAGATCGTTGCATTCTTTCTAAGTGGGCAAACCTGCAAAATCAGCGAGGGGTCAAATACTTATTTTCCCCACTGTATATGAAACTTATAGACCAAACTTCTAATTTATAACCAAGTTTTTTAAATCCATAAATGTCCATCTTCAAAATGGGGGGGGGGGGGGGTTAACCCAGGGTTCTTAAAAATATTCTTCACTTTCTCCCTCGAAAAACAAAGTAAAAAAAATTCTTCACTTTATCATAGGCGTCATTTATTATTAGTCACTCATGGACTTTATAAAACTTTGAAAAGCAAGCGCCACAGGATTTACATAATTCAGTCAAAAACTAATATATAATTGGCAAAACATCAATGTTATCATTCAGTATCCTTTAGACATCCATTTTTGATAACCAAGTCGCTGTTCCTGTCAATAAAAAAAATGAGATTACACGACAATATAGAGATATTTCAAGAGTGATGTTCATTCACTAATATTTGGCTAACATGTTATGGTAAATTGTCAAGGATCATAATAATCCATGAGACAGGGTTTTGAAAAATCTTTAAGCAATTGGGCTTCAAGAAAAACCATTCGGATTTTTTTTTTCTTCGCTGTTCATTTATTATTTTCCCAAGGCACCTGGCGAACGCAAGCGAAGTTGCACCGAAGATTGCGCATTTACCTTCAGCGCTGTATAAATCCACTAGACCACAACCTACAGCTTTATTTACACTTTCACACAAGAAAGGTCGGTGGATGTAGCTGAAGATTTTCGTGAAGACCCATGGCTTACTCGCGGCGCTTCCCTGATTCCAGTAGGAGCAACAAAAAAAAAAAAAAAAACCAAGATGTGTTCGTGAAACACTGATGCTCCCGTACATAACATGCACATGCTAACCATTAAAGGCCTATCATGAGTCAAAGGTTAAAGGTCAAGGTCACAAGGTCAACATTCATAACCTCATCAGAAGGGCCTTATCAAGGAATACATATGCCAGGTATCAGATGCCCATTACTAGCTAATGAAAAGTTATGGCCCATGTTAAAGTTTTTGTCACCAAACGTCATGCTCCAAGGTCAAGGTCACAAGGTCAAAAGTCATAACCTCATCTGAAATTCCTTCTCACAAGCAATGCATATGCCAAGTATGCATATGCAAGTCCTATCATGAGCTGATCAAAAGTTATAGCCATCGCAAAGTGCGGACAGACAGACTGGCCAACTATCGCACTGGCCTGAACATATTTTAAACAGCTATGCATTTACAGACAAGCAACCCAGCCGTGTCGGGACGGTTTGGTGTCAATATGAAATTTTGATCATTATTGATGATTCACCCCTTTGCACAGAGGCCAAATTTGGCTACTTATGGGTTACCCGATTTAATGCTGTATAATTCAAGATTTAAGCTTCATAAAGAGGAAAAATGTGGCTTTACTCAGAAAAGACACTTACAGCATTTAGAATTACATCTTATTTCAGTTTATTTTCATGATTTTGATAGAGAAAATGGACTGCAAACATTTAAAAAAAAATCTTCATCAGAATTCACCGTTAAAATTGCAAAAAAAAAAAATACTAAGAATTGAAAAACTGCTGGGGCTTAAATCTATTTCTCGGATCATGAATTCTACATGTGGTCAAGGAGTTTATCTTCAACATTACATTCTAGATAACCTACATGCTATTAGCCAAATTACACAGCTATCTGTGTAATGTTAATGTGTACACAGCTATTTGGGAATGGCTCCCCAAAGTATGAAATTGAGCACTGTCAAATCATCAAATAATCATGTATTTAACACAAATAAAGTTTTGAGGAATGATATTTAATATGAATTAATGATTTTATAGTTGCGTTTAGCATGAATGTATCAATATAAGTGCAGCTGAACCTCAGTGGTCACCAGTAACCGCTCCAAACCCAAAAAAATGCCTTTTCTCCAAAATGAGGTTTCGAGTTTTGTCCATCCCCCCGCCCCCCAACCCGCCCCCCCAACTTTGGGCAAGGATATTGACCAGTTTGCACATCAGGCTTTGCTGAGGAGTTCAATTCATGCCTCTCTTGAAGAACAGGGAGTGGAGTGAACTTCCCCATATTCAAAACCACGTTCGAACTCGGCCAGCTTGTGAATATTCAATAACTGATCCGGGGGTGCCATCTAGTGGTCGAGTATAGTAACTGCGTGCTTAAATTTGCAGTTCCATAGATGCAAGCGTCTACATCTGCAGAAAGGGGTTAATCAGCACTGTCTTGAGCCTTTAAAGCCAAATTGGAAGTACCATGTTTTGAATAATGTTAGCTCAGAAAACGCCAGTCTTACTGTGGTAGAAAACATGACAAATGACATAGGTGTACGCATCAAGCGATTGTTAAGTAAAAGACAAATCAAACTATGTCGTGTAAAGATGCGCTCAAATCAATCACGTTTACGGAACTACGGACTCATAGAAATTTACACACCGTGTTTTCCTAGTTCATTATGAGGGGACGGTTGGGCTTCAGCTTCCACAGAAAATCCCAAAATTGCAAGAAAAAATGCACCTTGGGCCAGTTTCACAGACACAGATTAAGCATAATCCTAGACTAAATTCAAATTTCAATATAAAATCTCCACATAAAAAGTCTGTTTAGTCCAGGACTGCGCTTGAGTCATGTCGGTGAAACTGGCCCTGTGTGTGTTAAAAAACCTTATTTTACAAAACCCCATTCAATTAAAGTGGATGGAGATATTCAGCAGAAATAAAATGTCTTTCATTTGGCATATAGTCATTTAATATCATTTGTGAACATTCCCAGACCATGACCTTCAGATTTCTGCTGATTCACATGGAATCAGCCCAAAGCAAAAAGTAGAGGTAACCTCAAATAAATCTCAGAATAATCAAAGCTCAAAAGTTGACCCCTGGTTTCCTGTTCCGTGTCCATCAATCAGTCACGCAGTTTTCTATGAGAGCGGGCGCACGCGCGCACCCACACAGTGAATTATGCTCACCATTATGGCAATAACCACAATGCTGTCACTACCTTTCTTGTCAGGCAGCAAGTCCTTGCTAAGAATCACCAGTCAAGTAAGGTAAACAAAATTCATAGCGAAATATGACACATTTTGGCCATTGTTAAACCAACACACTATTGAGATATACAAACACAACGGCAAACAAAAAAACCGCCATATTCCCTCCTGAATTTTCCACGGCTTCTGGAGCTTCAGTGAAGTATGACATATGATAACTCAGTCCAGCAGATATCATCATCACATGACAGCTGAACTTTTAGAGGTCTTTTTGATTATTACGCAGTCTTAAATGGGTCTCCTTGACATAATTCTAATCAAATTCCCCCAACCCCATTCAATTCACCAGAATTGAATCACTTCCTCTTTAACAGAGTATCTATCGATATACAAAACTTCATTGACAACCATCCAAAACTTTTTCAGATATCCAATTAACCAATAAAACGAACAAACAAAAGCCTGTCAAGACATTACTTGCAAGCGGAGGTAAAACAGAGGGCAATCACACTGAAGTACATAGTCAAGCCAAAGATCAAACCCCGCGTTGATATTCATAGCCATTTTGGCTACTCATGTAAATTCAATCAGAAGTTCACAAACTGATGTTTCAAGTATCTTATAACCTAAACGTTCTTCAGGACAATAATACGGGCTTCCAATATGCAAGCCAGAAATATCTGACAGTGAGACAAAGAATCTCTGAGTGTGTTTGTGAAAATGTCTGCAAGTCCATTCGCTTCCGATAGACTTATTACGTTGAGGGTGTATTATCTGTCGAAGAAACAAAATAACGTAAACAAGCACAGCCGGTCAGCCAAACGACATAACTCTGGCTAACTCGTATTTCAATGGATAACACAGGTCGACGAGAACTAATCGGGTCGCTAATGTTAAGGCAATATGCCGTAGACAATTACTTTTTGGAAAATTATTTTCACAAATAACAAATAGATCATTGTGGGTACTAATGGTATAGCTAATGCCCCCAGATTGTCACCGTAACATAAGACATCGCTTACGCCTGCCAATCACGAGTATAGGAAGATAACGATGAAATACTGGGCTATTCACTGTCCAGTCTTTCAAAGGCCAATATCAGCTGTTTGCACAAGCGAGCGAGCCGCCTCAAACATCTCTAGTCAGGTTTGCTCCCAAGTCAAATGCCACGGCTTGACAGCTAGTAAGCGGGATTACCTAGCTTCTGTGCAAACGTAAACTGGCAAGCTAGCGACTGATCTCACTGCCACATCTGGTAGCCCACAGCAGACAAGAATGAATACACGGCAAACGCTACAAAACAAAGCAATTAGCCTAGCAGCTCCCAAGTGCGCTAATTTTCAGGGTAGCGCAAATCCTTTAGAAACATTTTAGAACCCGTTGTCGGCAAGGGACCTAGCGAGCTAATATCAAGGTTTCCATTAGCCATTTACTTCGCTTACAATCTAACTTAGTTTACAGTTAGCTACCTTAGTGACGTCCAGGCGGAAGTTCTCAGATAGCAGCTTCTTTCCGATGTCACCTTCTCAGAAGATACAGTGGCATGTTTGCAGGCGATTACTTGCTAGTTCACACACACATTGTGATTCTTTTCTAGTCGCCTTTGCCTCAAGTTAATGTTTTTTCCCGCTTGACAGACGAGTTGTCCAGTAATCCGGGTCGCTGAATCCAGTAACGTTAGAACGCGTCACGTTAGCTGTAATGTTATGCCACTTGCAGCTAGCAGTCACAAGCTAGCTGGCTAACTTCTCTAAATTGCTTGTCCTCCAATGCGGTTCAACGTCTGGTAGTAGTAAGTACTTTTCTTGTTGACTGGGTACATACACGTCTGCCCAAATGAAGGCTGAACTTGCTACCCGCCACAAACTTGTCTTTTCCCGGCATAAAATGGAGATTAGGCAAGCCGTCAGTTCGCTTCTCCGCCATTAACCTCACAACTACATAAAACGGAGTTAGACAGGCGCCCTTTCTCGCGGGAGTGCTACAATATCGCGAGAGGACGTATTTCCAATTTATCATGTCCACAAATCAGCGGACATCCTACATTATATGCGGTGATATTATACACAGGTATAATATATGCGATTTTGAGAGGAATTATAAGTTTACAACAAATGTAAGCGTCCTCGAATAAACGCAGTTTATACAAACTAACACGACCTGTCTGAATTGAGCGGCCATGAACACCGTTGTTCAGCGAAAATCACAGATCCTCGGGACATGATAAGATCCATTCGTGTTAATTTCTACTCGACCCAACAAAAACCACCGCGGTGCAGCTCAGACCAGACAGATATTGCAAAAGAAAAAAAAGCCACGGAAGCAAAATCTTCGCATTGCGTCCTCGTGACAGAATAATGAAGCAAACCGTAACCTGAGCTCAGGTCCTTTGTGTCTTGTGACAGTGACGTTGCTGTGTATAAGAAGCGCCTGAAGCTATTGTTTTCGTTGGCTGATCATGTCATTAGGAAACGTGAATGAGGTTTTTTTAATGAAGGTAGCTGCGAGATAGGAAAGTATTTATTCTCTTTCACACTCGAGCAATTACAGACGGCCCATTGCCGAATTGGTGGCGCAGGTAACGTTAATGAATGAGCTGAATTAATGTTAATAAAATTGTTACTGTGCGACATCACGAGATGATGTAAGTTCTGCGTGATATCTGTGGCGCGTCGTGATTGCAAAAAAAACACATGCCTTATTTTGTGAACTTTGGGTATATTCGTATTATTGCTAATATTTTGAGTCGATGGAAGTTCAGCTATGATGTAAAATCCAGTTTCTGAAAGTACACCAGCAGAAATAGGGATTGTACTTACTTTCTGCACCACAGGGTACAACCGACACTATTATTAGACCTTACTGTCACAAAGTGTTTCTTTTTGGGGGGCTAAAAGGATAAAGGAACATATTTTATGGGCCAAAACCGTACCTTAGGGTATTGCTCATGTGACCAGCCAGTGTGCTCGTAAGGAGAGGATGGATAGAGAATATCATATGAGCAGTCGCATGTCACATCCGCTATCTGTCATGGTTCTGGATCTTGGTGCGTGTGTTTTGGACTTTTCTTTGTGGCTGTCGTCCCGGGGCCGGGACGATATCGTTTCCTGGGCGATCGCATTCTTTACCCTGGCTGGCTGATTGAGCTGGGGCGGCGCTTCCCCAGAATCTACAATCATGCCCAAAATTATTCATACTCCTACCAATTGTTTGGTTTTTTCGAATTATTTTTTGACAAATCAAATTTATTCTTGTAGAAATGACTCAGTGAGTTGACATAAGGCTGTAAAAATTACGGTAAATAATTTTTCGAGAAATACAATACTTTTTAGTATTTTATTTGATAGATTTACAAAAAAATTCCATGTCCAGAATTATTCATACCCTTTTCTCAGTAATTGATGGCAAATCCTTTATTCACGAGTACAGCCTCCAAACTCTTCCTGTGGTTGATCACAGTGTTTTGGAGTGGCCAAGCCAGAGCTTCGACCTCAATCCTCTCGAGAATCTGTGGAGGGAACTGAAGACCAGGGTCATGTCAAGGAAACCCTCAAACCTTAAGGACCTGGAGAAGTTTGCCAAGTGGGCCAAAATCTCTGTGGAAATGTGTAGAAGCCTTGTGCTCAACCACAGGAAGCGTTTGGAGACTGTAATCATGAATAAAGGCTTTTCCATCAATTACTGAGAAAGGGGTATGAATAATTCTGGACATGGCTTTTTTTTTAAAATCTGTCAAATAAAATACCAAAAAGTATTGTATTTCTCAAAAAATTGTTTGCTGTAATTCTTACAGCCTCATGTCAAATTACTGTGTCATTTGTGCAAGAATAAATTTGATTTGTCAAAATATATCTCGAAAACAAACAAAAATTGGTAAGGGTATGAATAATTTTGAGCGTGACTATTGTAATGTAAATATAGGCCACTAGATGGCAGTATTTACCTTTTTTTGTTAAGCTCAGACTGGAGTCATGTTTAGACATGTCCTGGACATGTCTGGGGCAAGTCTCAGAAAATTAAAAAAAAGAGGTCTAAATGTGGGTGGGTCTGCAAAAGAGTATATAAGGAAAAGAATTGAGACAGTAAAGTAGTAGGAGAAATTGCAAGAAGAAGGATACGTGTGACCAGACCTGTCATTTCTGTTCAAGACCTGTTAAGTTTCTTTTGTGGATTTTTCATCATCCAGGACATCACCAAGCCACCCCCATGAAAAGGGATTGTAAATATTTATGTTTTGTACATAATTCAATCTTGGTCAGTTAGTTAGTTGTTATTAGTCTTTATCTTTGTTTTAAAAAATTAAATGTGTTTTAGTTGTTAAAACTGTGTCTGTCATCCCTTGCTGTTGCTATTGTGTTGTAAATTGTAATAACAAATTGGGGCCAGCGGCACAGACCATTGTGTGAGTAATTTATTGAAAATCTAACATTTCAGATTGTAAAATTGTTTTTGTGAATTTTCCTAGATATATATTGACAACAGCAATGGATGATTTCTTGGCATCACCAACCGTAGGGGTTTTGAAGTCTTTTAAAAAGACAGAACTGCTAGAAATTTGCAGACAGTTGGAGCTGACAGAGGTAAAACCAGCCATGCGAAAAGCAAGACTGGCTAGAGAGATAGTTGAATATTACATTGATGAAAATGTGTTTGCACCTGGAGATCTGGAACAGTTTCCAGTGGAAAATCCAAATATAGAAATGGAACTTAAATTAAAAATGCTAGAGATTGAAAGGGAGGAAAAAGAAAAACAAAGAGAATTTGAGAGGGAAGAAAGAGAGAAAGAAAGGGAAGAAAAAGAAAAACAAAGGCAGTTTGAGTAAGAAAAATTAGCAAGAGAAGAGAAAATTGAGAGGGAAGAAAAAGAAAAACAAAGAGAATTTGAGAGAGAGAAAGAGGAAAGAGCAGAAAGAGAGAGACAGAGACAGAGAGATTTTGAATTAGAGAAATTCGATAGAGAAGAAAGACTCCAAATGGAGCAACTAAAAATTAAAATTGAAACTAAAAATAAATTTTGTGCCAGTCAGGAGGTAAAACTTTTCGGAAAAGGATGTTGACAACTATTTCCAGTGTTTTGAAAAGGTAGCAAAGAGTTGCCAGTGGCCAAAGGAACACTGGCCTCTGATGTTGCAAACTGTCCTCAAGGGTAAAGCTCAACAAGCCTATTCGGCTTTGTCTGCAGATGATTCCTCTGATTATGAGGTTGTCAAAAAGGTTATTTTGAGAGCTTATGAGTTGGTTCCAGAGGCTTACCGACAGAAATTCAGAGGTCTGAAGAAATCTGAAAATCAGACTTATGTTGAATTTGCTAATGAAAAGCAGGTTTGCTTTGAGCGCTGGTGTACTTCTATGGAGGTCAAGGATGATTTCAACTCACTAAAAGAGATGGTGTTAGTTGAAGAATTCAAGAACTGTGTTAAGGATGATGTTAAGACCTACCTTAATGAGAAGCAAGCACTGAATTTGCAATCAGCTGCCAAATTTGCAGATGAATATGTTCTCACACATAAGTCCAAATTTCAGTCTAGCAGTAATAATAGATGGTTCCAATTTCAGAAAAAGGGTTACGGTGATACCCAAGATTCCTCACCCAAAGACAAAGACAAATCTGGTGATGGTGCTCAAAAATCCAGTAACAGGTCTGATCAAAGTGTGAAAGCTGACAGTGACAAAAGTGTTCTAGTTTGCAGTTATTGCAAGAAATCTGGTCATGTTACAACGAACTGTTGGTTCCTTAAAGCTAAGAAGAAAAAAAAAAGGATACCAAACCAAATGCCTTTGTGAAAACAAGGTTAGAAACCCCTGTAGTAGATAACCAATCTGCTAAATTGCCTGCTTCTTGTGGGGCTAAAAAGCCTGATACAGCTGACTTCGTGAGGGAGGAATTTCTTCCATTTGTGTCAGAGGGATTTGTGGCTCTGAATGAGCATACTACTCCTGTCCCCATATATATCCTAAGGGATACCGGAGCTTCTCAGTCACTTTTGTTGATGGACTCCTTGGAGTTACGTGATGAGACCGCTTCAGGGGATTTCATACTTGTACAAGGTATTGAAGGGAGGACTGTATCTGTACCCCTGCGCTCTATATTCTTGAAGTCAGATTTAGTTACAGGACAGGTAAAGGTGGGACTTATGTCAAGTCTACCTATAAAGGGTGTTTCTCTGTTGCTAGGCAATGACCTGGCTGGGGGCAAAGTAGTTCCCCCTGTACATCTTACTTCACAGCCGAGCACTGAAGATGGGGATGAGGACCCATCTCTGTATCCTTCTTGCGCAGTGACTCGTGCTATGGCCAAGAAGGCTAAAGAAGAAGACGATGTGGTGCCGTCCAGTACATTGAATAGTCAGGACTCAGGTGGTTCGCCTCATGACTCTGATTGGCCTACTATGGTTTCTCCATTTGAGGACTTATCAGATACTTTTCTCAGTTCTCTATTCAGCCAGCCGGATGGGTCTGGTGATTCTGATGTGTCTGGAGACTTGTCTCTGTCCAGAAAGCGGTTGATTGAGGAGCAAACTAATGATCCTGAAATTTGTGTACTAAAGAGGAGAGCCCTTCCTGATAAAGAAATAGACGCAGTTCCAGTTGGGTATTATCTCAAGGATGGTGTGTTGATGCGGAAGTGGCGCCCTCCTGATATCCCTGCCAATGCAGATTGGGCAGTGGTCAGGCAAATTGTTGTTCAGAAGGTCTATAGGAATGAGATCTTAACAATGGCTCATAGTTTACCTTTAGGAGGTCATCTTGGTGTTAACAAGACTGTTGATAAGATCATGAAACACTTCTTTTGGCCTGGGCTTCGGAAAGACGTTTCCAACTTTTGCAAAACCTGTCACACTTGTCAGGTAGTTGGAAAACACCAGTTAGACCCACCTGTAGCTCCATTGCAGCCTATCCCAGCATTTGGGGAGCCATTCTCTAGGGTCATTGTTGATTGCGTTGGTCCATTACCCAAGACTAGATCTGGAAATCAGTGCTTGTTGACAATCATGTGTGCATCTACCAGATTACCCGAAGCCATACCTCTACGTAACATCAAGGCAACTGCAATCTCGAAGGCTTTGATAAAGTTCTTCACATTGTTTGGCCTTCCCAGGGAAATTCAGTCAGACCAGGGTAGCAATTTCACTTCAGGATTGTTTCAGCAGGTTGTGTATGAACTAGGTGCAAAGCAGATTCTTTCTAGTGCCTATCATCCAGAAAGTCAGGGTGCCTTAGAGCGGTTTCATTCCACTCTCAAGACAATGATGAGGACTTATTGTTATGACCATGAGAAAGACTGGGATGAAGGGGTTCATTTGCTGTTGTTTGCAGCTAGAGAAGCAGTGCAGGAGTCTACTGGATTCAGTCCATTTGAGCTAGTGTTTGGTCATGAAGTGAGAGGACCTTTGCTATTATTGAGTGAACAATGGCAAGAGAAAGAGCCGCATATCAGTCTGTTAGACTATGTTAGCAAGTTCAAGGAAAGATTGCGTGCAGCTTGTGACCTTGCCAAAGAGAACTTGAAATCAAGTCAGGGAAAAATGAAAACTTGGTATGATCATAAGGCTAGAAGCCGTGAGTTTAAACCAGGAGAAAAGGTCCTTGTGTTGTTTCCCTTGCAGTCCAATCCATTGCAGGCTAGATTTCATGGTCCTTATGAAATTCTGACAAAACTCAATGATCTCAATTACATTGTGAAGACTCCAGATAGGAGAAAACCAAAACAATTGTGTCATATTAACATGCTAAAGCCTAATCATGACAGAAATGCTAGGGTTGCAGCTGTCACTTCAGATTCTCCAATGGTCGAAACGTGTGAAGATGAGGGGGAGTTTCAAGATGATGAACCTAAAATTAAAGCTGAAGTTCTTTCATGTAAATTGTCAAACACTGAAGTGTTGCAAAATCTTGATGTAAAACTCCAGCACTTAGAACCCTCACAGAGAGATCAGTTTGAAAGGTTGATCAAAAAATATGAGGATTTGTCTCCTGATGTTCCAAAGAGAGTTACTATAGCCTCTCATGATGTAGATGTTGGTGATGCCTAACCAATAAAACAGCATCCATACCGGATGAATCCTGAAAAGAGAAAGATTGCTGAGAAAGAGGTTGAGTACATGTTAAAACATGATATTATCAGACCCTCCAACTCCGATTGGAGTTCACCCTGTGTGCTAGTTCCAAAACCTGATGGAAGTACTAGATTCTGTACAGATTATCGCAAAGTCAATGCTGTAACTAGAACTGATGTGTTTATAATACCTAGGATTGATGATTGTACTGATAGTGTAGGGCAAGCAAAGTTTCTGACCAAGATTGATTTATTGAAGGGTTATTGGTGTGTGCCTTTAACTGAGAGGATCAAGAGCATCTCTGCTTTTGCCACACCATCTGGATTGTACCAGTATGAAGTCCTACCCTTTGGCATAAAAAATGCCCCAGCCACGTTCCAAAGGATGATACAGTCTACAATCGCCGGATTGCCACACACGGGTGCGTACATCGATGACCTGATCACATGGAGTGACTCCTGGGAAGAACATCTAAAAGATGTAGAGACCTTGTTCCAGCGCCTGACCCAGGCTAACCTGACTGTTAACCTGAGCAAGAGTGACTTTGGTTGTGCTACTGTCACCTATCTTGGCTACGTCATAGGCCAGGGTAAGGTGGCACCCATAAATGCTAAAGTCCAAGCCATCATGGACTTTCCAGTTCCTGACAACAAAAAAGCTTTGCGCCGCTTCCTTGGAATGATCGGGTACTACCGCAAGTTCTGCAAGAACTTTGGTGAGATTGCTCTCAGTCTAACTAACCAACTGAAGAAAGGCGTAAAGTTCACCTGGGATGATGCATGCCAGGGAGCCTTCGATCGCCTGAAGTCTCTGCTGTGTCACTTCCCCGTGCTCAAATCTCCTGACTTCAACAAACCGTTCTCCATCGCGGTCGATACTAGCGACCAAGCTTGTGGATCTGTGCTCCTACAGAGAAGTGACTCTGATGACATTGAGCATCCCGTGGCATACTTCTCCAGGAAGTTCAATCGCCACCAATGGAACTATTCCACAATGGAGAAGGAACTGTTGGCTCTGGTCCTTTGTTTACAACACTTTGAGGTTTATGTTTGTACAGGACAAAAGCCAATGATTGTGTACACTGACCACAATCCGTTAATGTTTTTGAGTAAGATGAAAAACAAAAATCGGAGATTGTTGAATTGGAGTTTGATTTTACAGGAGTTTGACTTGGAAATTAAGCATGTGAAGGGTACAGACAATGTAATTGCTGATTGCTTATCCCGTGTTTGAATGTGTATATATATATATCATGTGTTTGAATATTGTATGATATGTATATATAGACAAGTGTTCACTTAACCATTTTGTATTGAAAAGAAAAATTTTGCCTTTATGAGTCAAAATTTTTCCCTTTTGGAATGGAGGTGTAATGTGAATATAGGCCACTAGATGGCAGTATTTACCTTTTTTTTGTTAAGCTCAGACTGGAGTCATGTTTAGACATGTCCTGGACATGACTGGGGCAAGTCTCAGAAAATTAAAAAAAAGAGGTCTAAATGTGGGTGGGGTCTGCAAAAGAGTATATAAGGAAAAGAATTGAGACAGTAAAGTAGTAGGAGAAATTGCAAGAAGAAGGATACGTGTGACCAGACCTGTCATTTCTGTTCAAGACCTGTTAAGTTTCTTTTGTGGATTTTTCATCATCCAGGACATCACCAAGCCACCCCCATGAAAAGGGATTGTAAATATTTATGTTTTGTACATAATTCAATCTTGGTCAGTTAGTTAGTTGTTATTAGTCTTTATCTTTGTTTTAAAAAATTAAATGTGTTTTAGTTGTTAAAACTGTGTGTGTCATCCCTTGCTGTTGCTATTGTGTTGTAAATTGTAATAACAAATTGGGGCCATAACACTATATATAAGCAGGAGGTCCGGCATGCCTTCTTCGCTAGTGTCTGTGTTTAGCTACGCACTATAGCTGAATAAATCTTTAGTCAGGTGTTGAAAGATTTTCTATTCTCTAATTTTTGGAGTTTCTACTCCCTTTTTCTTTCTCGCGTTGCCTCGATGTTCGGACTATTAGACGTCTTTTGGAGGCGCAAGTTCATGCGTTTGGTCTGTGTTGTTCTCTGTGTCTGTACTGTTTACTCACTGTTTACGTTCTCTCTTTTCCCTGCTCCTGGCCTTCTACACTACCGGCCATTACACTATCAACCCGAGACCCCATATCAGCTCGAAAGCATTAGCTACAGGGTTGATACAGGTCGAGGGTTGATACATGGTGTGATATGAAAATGGCCATATCATGTTCCATTTGTCATATAGTCCGATACCAGATTTCGCCCACGGGCGTATACAACTGCGGTCAAGCCAGCCTCCACTTCGGAAAACACGGTCAAGCCAGCCCTCACACATTTTAGTGGTGTGCGAATTTATGCAGCATTACGGTAACAGCGTGTCAAGACTGATTTAAAATTTTCAAAATAAAAGCTGGCTCACAAAATGCGTTTTGTCAATCAGGAATTTATTGACACCCAATCTTACACACTGAGCAACCAAGGAAACAAAAATGAATAGGCTGCAACGTTGACCAGACACTAAGATTGTGTACTCATCATGAGTAATAGTAATAATAGGAAAGTAGTCAATTTATTTAGAAATACTGCGTGTGTGAGTAAAACAAACAAAAATGTGCAGAATAGATAGTATACATCACAAATCAGACACATCTGTCCCCACAGGATTGTGTGAATAATGTGCTCTGCAGGGCCTTCTTGACAACTGAGCCAATGTAAGTCCTCCACTTCATGGCATTAGAGAGAGTACATCCCAGAAACATGAAGGAATCAATGGCAGAAGCGGTGATGTTGAATATGGGGAGGGTGTGTTCTTCCCAGAGTCCATTCCCCGTCTCACTCTCTTCACTTCATTCAGCTCCAAGTCGTTAACAGTGCATACATCAACCAGATGCTCCAGCTCAATGCTATTTTGAAGTGAAACTATCCTGTGGAAAAAGAAAGTTTATCTGACATAAGAGAGATCACAGTAGAGAACACATGCCATTTTCAAGCAGCAGGATATAAAAATTGAATGTTGCGATACAGTCTGAGTATCATTTTGCAATGGTTTATAGTCACAGTGATGGGAAAATATACTGTGGGAAAGAAGAATAATCCTTTAATTCTAAAATGAAAATAGAGGGAACATTGCAAAAAATGCTCAATATTTCAAAGGCCTTTAGTTTTGAAATGCCACATCAAAATGTGTTGTGTTCCAGGGTTCTGGCCTTTGGCCAGAACAGTATTGCTTATGGTTTTAACAGTTTCATATTTCAAGATCTTGCTGTGCTTTTCTGTTCTTAACATTCATGCTTGCTTCCAAACTGCATACTTAATTGGTACTTAAGCTGAGCACGCTCATTCTCTTAATGAGCAGGTCATGTCATCCAATCTCTGTCCATGTCTTGATCTTGCCATGCCTCTTGTTTCTGCTTCTCCTGGTGTTGCCCCTCATGTGTCCTTGATTATCAAGCCTTTATCTGGATGCGGTGGAAGTTGGCTGGCAGACAGTGTCTCAAGTTCTTGTTGTCAAGTTCCCTTGCATATCTAGTTTCAAGTCTTGTTCTAGCCTCTTGTCAAGTCTCGTAATTCTAGCTCTTGTCTTGTGTATATAAATAGTCTTGTTATTTATTTTTCTTTATCTTCTTGCCTGGAGTTTCCAGTGCCTTTTGTTTTTTGTCATTTGCATTCTTTGTTTATAGCTCTGTGTAGCATACCTTAGTTTGTTTTTTGCAACCCTTTGGGCCAAGTTTTTAGTTGGCCCTCGTGCCTGTTTTGTTTTGTTTATAATAAAATCCTCATTCCCTTTTCCCGCATCTGGTGTCTAACTGATTCCATATCAGTAGACACTGTCTCCTAGACACCAGCGGGATGGAGCGCAAGATCGCCCAGCAAGAGGCTGAGCTGTTACGTCAGCAGCAGCGGATACAGGAGCTGACTGCAGCACTGACCACTCTGCAAGCCAGCCTCCCCTGGGCGGGTTCCAGCCAGGCTCCCACCATGCCTGCTACCCAGCCCCTTGCCACCCCTGCACCTGTGCTCCAGCCCGGAGCGGAAGCACCCCAGCTGCAGCCAGTCACGCACCCAGGTCCTGAGTCTCGCCTTCCACCACCTGAGCGGTACGGCGGAGAACCAGGGTTCTGCAGGGCCTTCCTCACCTCCTGCGAGATGTGCTTCACTCTGCAGCCTTCCACCTTCGCCTCGGAGCCGGCCCGAGTCGCCTTCGTCTTTTCCCAGCTGACTGGGCGGGCTCGCTTGTGGGGAACTGCTGCATGGCAGGCTCGGCTGCCCTGTACTACCACCTACCAGGCCTTGGCGGAGGAACTGCTGCGCATCTTCGACTGCTCCAAGCAGGGGAGAGCTGCAGGGCGAGAGCTACTGAGGATGAGGCAGGGGAGGAGATCGGTGGCGGACTATGCCATCGACTTCCAGACGGCGGCAGCTACTTCTGGCTGGAGCAAGGAGGCATTGTGTGACGTGTTCCTCCAGGGGCTGTCCGAACCAGTCAAAGACCGACTGCTCTTTTGTGAGATCCCAGAGTCTCCAGAGGCCCTTGTCGACCTGGCCCTTCGTATTGACAGCCGCCTGGAGGAGAGGGCGCTCACCCTTGGCCCTGGCCGACGTTCTGCCCCCTCTGGTCAGATCCAACCCCCGGGTCCCAGTCGTGCGTCGCCTCGGGACCAGCCGAGGAGAAGCACCACCACACCCCCTCCTGGGGAGGCATCTCCCATGGAGATCGGGAGGTCCCGGCTCACCCAGGAGGAGCGCCAACGGAGAAGGAGGTCGGGGGCATGTTTTTACTGCGGCCAGCAGGGTCATGCTGTGCGAGGCTGTCAGTCAAGACAGCGCCCCCTAGCGTCTGGAGGAGTACTGGTGGGTGCTTCATCCAAGGAGACCTCCTCCTACCGCCGGACCTGCGTTCCGGTGACCCTGACCTGGGAGGGCCGCTCCCGCAAGACCATTGACTCGGGGGCTGAGGAGAACTTTATCGACGCCAGAGCTGCTGCTGAGTGGGGGGTTCCCCTATGCCATCTTCCCAGCCCATTGTCCATTTCAGGGCTGGGTGGGCAACCCCTAGCTAAGGTGTCCTTCCGGACCGTTCCCATCCAGCTGCTGGCGTCCGGTAACCACTGCGAGCAGATCCGGCTGTTCGTGACCGAGACACCTCGCTCCCCTATTGTCCTGGGTCATCCCTGGTTGGCGCTACACGGGCCGGTGATCGACTGGGCCCGCCATGAGGTGCGGGAGTGGTGTGCCTCCTGTTCAGCCAGCTGCCTCCTCGACTCCCGACCTTCTTGCTCTGTGGGTGGACCAGCTCCCGAGGGGAGGCCAGACGTCTCCAGAGTGCCCCCCGAATACCACGACCTAGCAACAGTCTTTAGCAAGTCCCGTGCGGTGTCCCTGCCCCCGCACCGTCCGTATGACTGTGCTATTGACCTCCAGCCTGGCACAGCGCCTCCTAGGGGTCGTGTCTTTGCCTTGTCTGAGCCAGAGAGGGGGGCCATGGACAAGTACATCCGGGAGTCCATTGCAGCTGGCATCATCCGTCCATCCTCCTCTCCCGCGGGGGCAGGCTTCTTCTTCGTCAAAAAGAAGGACGGCTCCCTGCGCCCCTGCATCGATTACCGAGGCCTAAATAAGATCACCATCAGGAACCGCTACCTGCTTCCACTGATGTCCTCGGCATTCGATGTGATCCAAGGGGCGGCCATCTTCACCAAGCTGGACCTGCGGAATGCTTACCACCTCCTGCGCATTAGGGAAGGCGACGAATGGAAAACCGCTTTCAACACCCCTAGCGGCCACTGGGAGTACCTGGTGGTTCCATTCGGCCTGACCAACGCACCCGCAGTGTTCCAAAACTTGGTGAACGATGTGCTTGGAGATATGATCGGGCGGTTTGTCTATGTCTACCTGGATGACATGACCTGCTCATTAAGAGAATGAGCGTGCTCAGCTTAAGTACCAATTAAGTATGCAGTTTGGAAGCAAGCATGAATGTTAAGAACAGAAAAGCACAGCAAGATCTTGAAATATGAAACTGTTAAAACCAAAAGCAATACTGTTCTGGCCAAAGGCCAGAACCCTGGAACACAACAAAATGTCCTGATGTCCTCTTATTCACATATGTAGGTAATAACACTATCATGCTGTAGTGAAAGCGGTCTGTGACAACTGGGACTTTTTGCATAATTCTAATCTGAATTTCCACTGAACACTGCTAGAAATACATGGTGTTTCAAAGGGCTTTAATTTTGAAATGCCACAACAGAATGTCCTGATATCCACTGAGTGACACTGTGAAGTTCTGTACTATCACGCTGTAGTAAAATCAGTCTGCGACAATGGGGAGTTTTCACTTAGTTCTAATCTGAATTTCCACTCAACATAGGTAAAATAATATTCTATTTCAAAGGGCTTTAATTTTGAAATGCCACATCAGAATGTCCCAATATCCTCAGAGTGGCACTGTGAAGTACTTTACTATCATACTGTAGTGAAATCAGCCTGTGACAACGGGGAGTTTTCCCTTAATTCTAATCTGAATTTCCACTGAACGCAGCAAAAAATACATGATATTTCAAAGGGCTTTTATTTTGAAATGCCACATCAGAATGTCCTGATATCCTCTGAGTGACACTCTATGATACTGTTCTATCACGCTGTAGTGAAATCAATCTGTGGCAACATGGAATTTTCTTTTCACTCTTATCCAAATTTTGAGGGAAAACAATATATTTATGATATTTCGCAGGCTTTAATTTTGAAATATCACATCAGAATGTACTGACTTCTGTGGTGTTCTATCATGCATCAGTAAATTCAGTCCTTGGCAATGGGGAGTGTCCATTTAATTCTAATCTGAAATTAGAGGGACCGTGACAAAAATGTATGATATTTTAGAGGAATATAATTTTGAAAAATCACATCAGAATGTCATTTTATTCTCTGCATGACTCTGTGAAGTGGTTTCATCTCATGCTGCAGAGAAAGTATTCTGTGGCAGCACAAGGTTTTTAATTCTAGTGAAATTCGAGCAAATAAGGGGAAAAAAATACTCGATATTTCAAAGGGCATTTTAGTTCTGAAATACTTCCTCAGAATATTACCTGATCATCTTAATCTTGTTTTTTTTTAATTAGAATTAATCTTTAATTAAATATTCAGTTTTGTATTTATTCTTTTTATTGCAGTCATTAATGTAGTTTCTATTTCATTCTAAATTAACTAATTCCTGATTGACATAACGCAGTTTGTTAGCCAGCTTTTATTTTGAAAATTTGAAATCAGTCTAGACACGCTGTTACCGTAATGCCGCGTTTATTCGCACACCACTTAAATGTCTGATGGCTGGCTTGACTGTGTTTTCCGGAGTGGAGGCTGGCTTGACCGCAGTCAAATACTGGTGATCGAGGATTTTGCCCGCGGGCAGATACAGCCTCGTGCCTCGTGCTTTTACCACAGCTGCAACTTCCCAATATTAATTAGGAAGTATATAAAGTTATTTACAACATTTTCTGAGTAGAAAAGTCCTCATCTGTATTTTGTTCTAGCAGATTTACTAATTGGCATCGTTCTTCAGACAAGCGGTAGAACTAATCAGTCAAAGAAGCTGACTGAGTTCATAGGTAGAACCTCAACCCGGTAAAAGTTAGGATGGTATGGAAAATGCGCATGAAAACAGAAAGCAGAGATTTTTAAATTTACTTTGAATTGTATTTCATGGTACTCATAAAGACGAGATGTTTCGTTGGGTCGACCTCATTTTATAAATATTAATTCCTGCTATTCAGGCCTGCAGCAAATTTCAAAGTATGTTGGGATGAGGGCAATTGAAAAAAAAAATAATAATTAATTAATTAATTAATTTATTTATTTATTAAAATTATTTTAAATGGCTGATGTCAAGAATTTGTACAAAAGCAATATCCAGAGAGAGCTAAAGTCCTTCGGGAGCAAAGATGAGTCAAAGAAATGCATGAGAAACATTATTAAATGGTTTAAATACAAAGCCCAATTCCAATGAAGTTGTGACATTGAGTAAAATGTGAATAAAAACAGAATACAATGATTTGCAAATACATTTCGACCTAAATTCAATTGAGTACAATACAAAGACAATATGTTTAATCTTCAAACTTTATTGGTTTTTTGGAAATATTTGCTCATTTTGAATTTGATGCCTGCAACACATTCCAAAAAAGCTGGGACTGGGGCAACAAAAGACTGGGAAAGCTAAGGAAGGCTCAAAATACACTTGTTTGGAACATTTCACAGGTGAGAAGGTTAATAGGAAACAGGTGAGTGTCATAATAAGGTATAAAAGGAGCATCCCTGAAAGGCTGTCTTTCACAAGCAAGGATGGGGCGAAGGTCACCACTTTGTGAACAACTGCGTGAGCAAATAGTCCAACAGTTTAAGAACAATGTTTCTCAATGTGCAATTGTAAGAAATTTAGGAATTTCATCATCTACAGTCCATGATTTCATCAAAAGATTCGGAGAATCCAGAGAAATCTCCACACGTAAGCGGCAAGGCCGAAAACCCATATTGAATACCCATGACCGTCGAATACCCATGACCTGCATTAAAAACCAACACCATTCTGTCAAGGATATTACCTTGTAGGCTCAGGAACACTTCAGAAAAGAATTGTCAGTTAAGACAGTTGGTCGCTACATCTATGAGTGCAAGTTAAAACTCAACTATGGAAAGCGAAAGCCATATATCAACAACACCAAGAAATGCCACCGGCTTCTCTGGGCCCGATTTCGTCTGAGATGGACTGACGAAAGCAGAAAAGTGTGCTATGGTCTGCCGAGTCCACATTTCAAATTGTTTTTGGATATCATGGACGTTGTGTCCTCCGGGGTAAAGAGGATAAGGACCATGCAGATTGTTATCAGTGCCAAGTTCAAAAGCCAGCAACTGTAATGGTATGGGGATGTGTTAGTGTCCATGGCATCAGTAACTTGCACATCTGTGAAGGCACCATTAATGCTGAAAGGTACATGCAGGTTTTGGATATGCTGCCATCAAACAACGTCTTTGACTTTTTCAGGGATGTCCCTGCTCATTTCAGCAAGACAATTCCAAGCCACATTCTGCATGTGTTACAACAGCGTGGCTTCATAGTAAAAGAGTGCGGGTAATAGACTGGCCTACCTACAGTCCAGAGCTGTCCTCCATTTAAAATGTGAGGCACATTATGAAGCGCAAAATACGACAAAGGAGACCCGGATTGTTGAGCAGCTGAACACGCGCATCAAACAAAAATGGGAAAGAATTCCGCTTAAAAAGCTTCTACAATTAGTGTCCTCAGTTCCCAAATGCTTATTGAGTGTTTTTCAAAAGGAAAGGTGATGTAGCACAGTGGTAAAAATGCCCCTATCCCTGCTTTTTTGGAACCTATTGCAGATATGAAATTCAAAATGAGTGACTATTTCCAAAAAGACACTTGGACCTGTAGCTGGGTGGTTGATGGGCACCCAGAGGAAGGAGTGGTGAGACCGGAAGGAGGACTACCAGAGTTAGGGGAAGGACTGGAGGTAGCTCGCAGGTTGGACCTCTGTAGCAACTCATAATGTAATAGCGGGTCATAATGTAATAACGGCTCATAATGTAATAACTTAAATGTAATAAAAGTTCGTAATGTAATAATCGACTCATAATGTAATAAAATCATGAGCGCATAACGTAATAACGTCTTTGCGCAAAATGTAATAATGTAATAACTTACATTATTAGCTCAGCTATATAGCAACTCATAATGTAATAAAAGCTCATAATGTGACAATGGCTTATACTGTGAGAAAAGTTGCATTATCACCATTTTTTTTTACCTTTGCTATTGCTGCAAGGTGAAAGGTTAACTATGGTTAAGTAATGCCTTTGAAGCAATCTTTTCGTTTATTAAGGTTTCAGCAGGTTATTCAATTTTAGGTAAGGGCTACCTGATGACCTACACAATATTAGTAAATGATTACTTAAGACGCTAAATGATTGTTTATTGCACATCTGGGTAAAATGTGCACCATCAGCAAATGATTAGTAGATGTATTAGAAAGCTGTTACTTAATGGTAATTACATCCAAATAAACACCATTAATAAATTATGACTAGATACATTATGAATGTTTTGCTAATATATTAACTAATGTATAAATACTGAGTAATTACATTATGCAACTTTCATAAATGCTTAATGATACATTCATTTACTCTAATCAGTCGACATTAATCAACTGCTGAGTAATGGATTAACTAATATGTTAATTAATGTTAAGTAATACATTATAATAACTAGAAATGCACTTTGAGAGCGCAGACCTCTATCTGGGCAGCTCAGCCACCCCTTGTGGGAAATGCAGTTTCTGTTTTTTTGTTGTAACCACTGATAGCATATAAAAAAATATTGACAGACAAACCCCGGCGAAAACATAACTATTATTATTATTATTATTATTATTAATAACTGTTACTCACTGCTTAATAACTAATCATGATTATGAATCAACAACTAATAATTAACTAACCAACACTATTTAATTAATTAATGTTAATTAAGGACTAATAATGCATTCATTAAGTTAATGCCTTTTAAACATGCCTTACTACTTACATTGAATACATGATACAAGCAGCAAAACATGTTCATTACATCTGCTTTATTTTGGAACTTGTAAAACTGTATACCTAACCTGAAACATGGAGGTCATACAAAACATGACCTTAGGAACCAACTTAGAAAATCTTCAGTTATAAACAACAGTTATAAACATCCTGTCTGGACACCCAAGTAAAAAACATAATTTAACTAAACAATATATACAAATGATACACAATCATAAATTATAGTTATAATTAAAATATATAACGAACAAAAATCCAGTCCAGGGCTCCATTTTTCAGGCACTGTACCCGTGATCACTGAAATCAGGGACATAACAGGTGAATGGTATTCAGAAGAAGAAAACTATTTCTTCTAAAATATGTCAGAAATAAAGTACCATCCAGAGGACATATGCTGAATCACAATCCATGCGGTAAACCACTTGGCATTTTGGCTGAAGAGCTCCCTGATCTTGGTCGCAAGGCCACAATTGCGTCCAGCTGCTTTATATAACCTGCTAATACTCAAACAGTAGTCATCTCATCTTCCTTCTCAATATTTAAAGATTCAACCAAAGAATCACAAATATAAATGCTGGGAGGAAATGGCAGGGTTAGCTCTCTGAATAAGCTGGAAACTCTGTTGAATGTGCCCAGCATTGTCATATCCATCAACAGACAATACTGGATAATTGATGACAATACCAGCACAGGCAAGTTAGGAGAGAGAGTTTCAGCAGGAACAGCAGGAAAAATATCAGGGTCAATGTGATGGACTGTGATGAGGTCCTCATGTGGTGTCCCCAACACCATGTCATCATGGGGATCACTGTAGTGATGGATGAAGTTAAGGTCAGAGTGATGGTCAGAGTCAGGGTCTCAATGATGGTCAGAGTCAGGGTTTGAATGGTGGTCAGAGTCAGGGTTTGAATGGTGGTCAGAGTCAGGGTCTGAATGGTGGTCAGAGTCAGGGTTTGAATGGTGGTCAAAGTCAGGGTTTGAATGGTGGTCAGAGTCAGGGTCTGAATGGTGGTCAGGGTCAGGGTTTGAATGGTGGTCAGAGTCAGGGTCTGAATGATGGTCAGAGTCTGAATGATGGTCAGAATCAGAGTCTGAATGGTGGTCAGAGTCAGGGTTTGAATGGTGGTCAGAGTCAAGGTCTGAATGGTGGTCAGAGTCAGGGTCTGAATGGTGGTCAGAGTCAGGGTCTGAATGGTGGTCAGCATCATTAAGAAGTACCCACTGCTTCTTCGATTCCTGTATTCTTTGTATCAATGGTCTGACTGGTCCATCAAGACTCACATAATGGTCCCCACGATCTTCAGCGAAATGCCCTAGAATCAGCAATGGCAGACTTTCATTATCGTGACCACGTGGGGATAATATTGCTGTTGCATCAGCACCCAGTGTTGACACAATAATAAACTGCACATTGAATATTGTGGACGCTCTTTGTAGAGTCAGATGATCGCCATATGTACCACTGTGCTGCATTCTTTGCAAATAGTCATTCCATTGTCCCTCCACAAAATTAGACAGGTGGATTTCATTCATGGCATGTGGGTGAAGCATTAGATTGGATACAATTTGGTGCCTTAGAGAATCTGCGGACCGAAAAATTCCAAGTTTGGCAAGTTAGTCAGCCATAGCTTCAAACTGACAGATGCCATCTGGGTCAGGGTCCAAACGAGTCCTGAAACCTAGAGTTTCTTAGGACTCCAACCTCATTTCATGTGTGATGTGCTGTAGCAACTTTATACGCTGATGTTTTTTGGCCTTGTGTTTGAAACGCTGCTTCTCCTGCTCTCTTGTGGCACTTGTCAAATCACACACTGAGAACCATTTGATATGTTGATGGACTGGGCTGCCTGGCATTTGGAACTTGACTTTATATTTTGACAGATCAGCATTTCTTTGGACAACTATTCCTGGTACCACAGCATAACGTTTGGAAAATCTTGGCCCTTTGATGACCCTCACCAACACTTCGTCCTATAAGTCATAAACTGATGAAGGTGGATTTTCCCTCAGTTTAGTTACACGTTTCATGCAACGTTCTGTAGCCTTTAGTGCTCTCCTTCGTATTTTCCTGCGCTTTTCCTCAAACTCAGCCATGTTCTCTTCGAAGTCTTCAGGAACTTCAGGAGTCAGGGCTAGCATCACCAGTATTGCTGAAAAAGGGATGAGTCTTCATATTATTCTTCCGTCCATAATACACTTCGGAAGGAGACATCCAGTTTAGAACCTTTTTTTGTCCAAATTCATTACTTTTGCATAAGCCGGCATATGTGCTACCCAGTTAACACCTCCTCGTTTGAAATTTAAAAAGTCATACATGATTTTGCGACGTAGCACCCGGTGAGTTCTTTAAACTTTACCTTGGCTCTGGGGGTGATATGGAGAGCTCTGAATGACTTTGACGTGATATGATTCCATCAGCTTTTTGACTGCACCTTTGAATTATTTGCCCTGATCGTGCTGCAAAATCTTGGGTGGGCCATGTTCAGTGTAGATTTCAGCGAGATGTTTAGCAACCTCTTTGCTCTCTTTGCTCCTTAGTGGGTGTATACAGACATATCTGCTACATACATCAAGGACGGTTAGGATGTACCAATATTGAATGTTTCTAAGCTTGACAGCCCATTTCCCCATGTCTAGGAGGTCGATTTGATAACAGTCTTGGATTCTTTTTGTTAGAAATCGGTGATTTATATGTTTGTTTTTAGTATGTTTTATTTGTTTTAGTTGCTATTTATTTATTTATTTATCATATTTATTCTTTTAGAGTATGTAAGTTTCTGTAAGATTGCGCTGTCTTTAGTCTTGAATGTTTTCCTCTCGTTTCTGTCTCGTCGTGTCTTGTCAGTTTCATCACACTCTCTTCCCAGTATTTCGGTGAGGTAATTCTACTTCCTTCTCTCTGGCTGTTCTCATTGACTATCCACACCTGAGAGTAGTTTAGCAAGGCACGGGTGATTAGTTAGAGTAAAGTTAGAACTCCACCTGTTTCCCCTCTCCTATCACTGTCCTTGCTTTTCTAAGTTCCACCTCTCTCCACAGCTGTCCTGTGTTTCGCTGGGATTCCACTAATTTGTTAGTGTTTAAAAGACCCACAGTTTCCTCAGCTTCTTGTCGACTCGTTTCTTCCCATAGCTCGTCTTGGTTAAGTCTCGTTTCTGCGCTTTTCTGGTTTTGATTGTTGATTGCTTGTTTCTTGTGAATTCTCCCGTAAGTCTCGTTATTGATTGTTTGTATTACGTTGTTTGATTTCTGGTTGATTGAGTAGTACTTCGTTCTCCCTTATTCCCATTTTGTACCCAACTGTTTAGATTCTCCAGTGTTCTCCCTTATCCCATCCAATTCCCTTTTTCCTTCCCCTTCCATTCCCTTAGATCTACCCCCTTTGTTACTGTCTTTGCGCGGACTGATTTCCCGGTTACCGAAAATTCTCTGCTTGTCCCCTGACTTTGATTCTGACTATTCTGCATTACTCTGTTTGCCTGGCTATTGATCTGTTTCTGTCTTTGACCATGAGCTTTGTTAATCCCAATAAACGCCCTGCCGATGCTGAACTGCACTTGGAGTCTAAGCCCGTTCCTTTCACTTTTAGCTATGAATGTCTTATGAAATTAACATGGGATACTGACAGCAAAAAAGTAGCCATGAGCTGCCGGGTGGCTCACACGGTTAAAGCACTGCTCTGCAGTGCAGAGGTGATCACCACGTCGCGGGTTCGAGCCTCAGCGTACCCACCGGCAGGGGTCGGCAGCCTTTTCGGAGTAGCGCACATTTGGCTATCGCGCTACAGGGTTTCAAATTGGGAAGGGACTGCCGGATTTGGGTGTTCAGCGACAGCTTTGTTCGTTGCTCCAGCGCCTCCTGTTGGCCAGACGGGCGCTCGTCAGGAAGACTCTGGGTTTGTTCACGTCCGGGTATCCTCCGCCCTCGTTCGTAACTTACGAAGATTCGACCAATGAGTGTATAAGAATCAGTGGCTGACGGACACGTGCTTCGGAGGAGAGTCGTGAACTGTCTTCACTATCCTGAGTTGGCAGCAAGGGGTCGCATACGAGCAAGCTTTGTACATAGTTCACTAATTGGGCATTCCAGATTCGGGTGGGATTGGAGATGCCAAATTTTTAAAAAAAGAAAAAAAAAAAAATTATAAAATAAAATAAAAAATAAAAAAGTAGCCATATAGGTGGTGGTTGAGTGGGATAAAATATAAAATTTTGTGTTTTCCGGCACCGTTTGTGCACTAACTGACATGAAAAGATTTGTGGGATTCAGCTGTATTAAATCTTTTGTGATCATGATTCCACAAGTATGCGAGACCATGCACAGTCTTCAGCAACAGATGTCAGTGTCTCCTGGCACATCCATCATTGTCTTGTTCATCCATTCATTATCTATACTGGTGCATCCTCATCAGGGCCACGGGGGAGCTGGAGCCTAACCCAGCTGACTATAGACAAAAGGCAGGGACACGCCCTGGACAGTTTGGCAATCCATCTCAGGGCGCACATGCCATTCACTCACACACTCATAGCAGTGACGTGCGGTCGGAGGTTGGTTTTGTGAGGCAGAATCCTTCCCTTTGCTTGTTTAGCAATCAGATGATTAAGTACTTTTGTAGTTTCGTCAGATTATTCGGTGGAATGACGAGCCAGTTTAAGTTTCTGCGGCGTTATTATTCAGAAATCGAACCTGAAATGCTCACGAAACTGCAGATTTGCGCATACTTGCTTACAGGAAGCCAGAGACGTGAGGTGAGGCAGTGACTCAAACTTTAATCATGGGATTTTATGAACCTGTTCCCACGTACTATTCCAAATTGACAATCAAAACAATTAAGACCAAGCCTTATGGAAGCCTGTATACTGATAGAGGAGAAAATGACAAAAAGATTAATTCACGTATGCGCTTCAATTCGAGACTGCAAGGATGGAAATCTAAATAATTAATTTGTAAAAATTCTCGTCTCTCGGTAATTCTGTACATCATTTAAACATTTTGTTAATCGGATTATTTCAGAAGTCTGAAAATAAACGCCCGCTTTTTTTGGGGTGTAAAACCGCGTATTTAAAATGAGAATAGGTTGTATATTGATTAAGCATTGCACTCTGCATTAGTCAAACTGTTTCAACATTTGTTGATGACATTTCTTCGGCTTCCTGGAAGCAAGTACGCACAAATCTGCTGTCTAGTGAGCATTTCAGGTTCAATACACTGAGTAATAACGCTGCGGAAACTTAAACTAGCCCATCATTCTGCTGAATAATCTTACTAAACTACTTAATTGTCTGATTGCTAATCAAGTAAAGGGAATGATTCTGCCTCACCAAACTAACCTCCGACCGCATGTCACTGACTCATACCTATGGGTCATTTAGAGTCTCAAGTTAGCCTGAAATGCGGTCATTGGACTGTGGGAGGAAACCAGTGTCAGGATACGTGTAGGAACCATAAGCAAGCACCAGAGAGTACAAAAAAAAGGGAGACTTTATTTCTGAAGGGGGGAGACCCCCTACTGAGCAGGCAACGGTGCTTATTATATACAATGTTAGTTTGAATTAGTAACTCGAGCAAAAATAACAAACTGTTAGTATGGGTTAGTAATATAGAAAATTATATTTTTGTCTCAATTCGCTGACATCTCCCCACGATCCGCTAGCTGCCTGCCCGTGAATTCACTGTAAAAAAAAACCTGGGCTCTGGAGACCGCACAGGCGTCACAAACTGCAAATAAACACGCGGGGCACAGGCTGTGCCCCATACCATAACAAACCATTCTGGCCAATCACCGACAAGAGTTGACAGTAACGGAAGCATGAGAGGGAGCGGCGAGCTACCTCTGTTTTGTTTGAATTTGAATGTCAACAGAAGTGATGCCAACAAACTTGCATAGTGCACCTTTAATAAACGTCAGCTTGCCAACAGGTGCTCACCATCTGCTCTTCAGCTGATCCGCAGTTGCACATTACTCAAGAAAAAAAATAAGAATCTAATTTAGGCAGTTTAATCCTCGCTGCCTCTTCCTCTGTAGTTTCTTTTTTTGCAATAATTCTTCTGTTTTCAGCTCACCTGGGGGGTATACTACGAAGAAAGATAAGTGGGTTAGCGAGGTAACCAGGCTGTAGCGCTGTTTGTTGGAGAGCACTCTGCTAGAGTTGAGAGAGGAAGAGAGGAAGTCGTGTGGGATTGAAACTAAGAATTTACCTTTGTCTTAACGGGGTTTTCTTAAAATAATTTGTGCGTAAAGACTCAAACAATAATAGAGATTAGACGATTTGCTCCCGAGGTATAACCTTTGTCCCAGTAAAGACAGGGAGAATCTTCCCCCCATATCTTTCCCCTTTTTTCCCCCTGTAACAACTCGGTGAGCAAACAGCCAAATTAAGTCGCTAATCTGGTCAAATAAAAGCGAAGGGGTTTTTTTGGGGTTTTTTTTTGGTGGGTTTCAGTCTCCTGGGAGCAATGCAAAGTAAGGTAAAGTAAAATAAATTTAAACGCTAAATTTAGAGAATAAATTAAATGCTAAATAATTGTCGAACTAAGTGAATTGTGCGATATACAAAGTAAAACAGTTTTCAGGGACTGTGGTACTCGCCTGTTTTTTTTTTCTGTAGCTGATTTAGCAAACGAACCCTTGCAAGCTCTCAACGCCAAGAATATAATCGAATTACCTCAATATCTAACTATAGCCCGGCTTAGTTCATACTTGGTTACTTGCCCTTCATACAGTCTTCTAGCCAATAAATATTGACGTTCACCAGGGTTTTAACTCCCCTTCATTCTCTATCCTGACTGCATTGCCGCATGAACGCGCTGCCAAGCTGAATATTAACGCGAACCAGGGTTTTTGTCTTTCTCGCATTTTATTATCACTGAAAGGGCTCTTCTGATTAAACACATTGTAAATACCCTATCTTTGTATTTTCCTCCGGTTGCTGTGCCTTGATCAGCTGATTAAAGTTTAACTGCTTGTTCGAGTGCTTAGGACAGCCTGTTGGGGGAGGTACCATGTTTATTTCGCTCACATAGCAAACGACTTGTTTATTCGG
This sequence comes from Gymnothorax reevesii, assembly GCA_029721435.1. NCBI lineage: Eukaryota > Metazoa > Chordata > Actinopteri > Anguilliformes > Muraenidae > Gymnothorax > Gymnothorax reevesii. The sequence goes on from CM056575.1 coordinate 93,174,408, forward strand.
TCCGTTATAATTAGGGAACCGCGGCTTTACTCTTTTCTTGCTTACCCTTGGTTGTATTTGCGGCTAGCTAGCTAGATAAGTACTGTTTGCATTCTTGGCAGGGGATTTGAGATTTAGTATTTAGTTAGTTGGCAGCAGTCACTTGACTCGTTCGTTAGGTTAGGTTGGAATTTAAAAGGTAAGTTTTTATAGGAGTGCTCCGTCTCCTCCAGTTTTTCCTGGGCGCTGAAGCCAGTCTGTTTTATCTGGGCTCTCAGCTAAGCCCCGTGATATTTTTAGTTTAGTATATTAATAGTATTGGGACTATATAAACTCAAACCGGCTTATTAGGAGTGCTTGTTACATCTAGAGTTTGGTTCAGTTTGGTATTTCATTTCTGTTAACTGAAACTAAGCCCCTGTTAAAAGAGGCTTATAATCAATTTACATTGTTTCCCCGGGGTTTCTATTGTGACTGCTGCTTAGGGCTTCCTAGGTTAATAAATAAATTAATAAATTGTGGTTCCTCGGCTTCTATCTCGGCATTAGTCATTTTCTTTTATCTAGGGTGAGCAAAGTCATTAGGTAGGGGGTTCAAAATGTGGCCAAAACTATGTGACGGTTCCAGGATGATTTCCAGGGTGGGTTTGTCTGCCACCGGTGCCAGCTAATTGAGCATCTGGAGAGCAAGATCCTTGATCTTCAGGGCCAGTTGGCGGCGCGACATAGTTCGCAATCAGTAGAGTTCCTAGAGGAACTAAGTAGTATGTCGTTTAGAAAAAATGGTGTGTACGCCAAAGCAGGGTGGTACTGGGATCCCAGAACAGGCAGGGAGAGAAAGTTGGGTGACTGTAGGTCGGCAGCGCAGGAAAGGGCGTGCACGCCGTACAGCGACAGCTTCTCCAGTGGTTGAGGTTTCACCTGATTCCAGCCCTTGCAGGAACTCAACTTAGCTCCTGACCCTCAGAGTGAGGGGACTGATGAGCAGCAGGGCACCCTTTTGGCCTGTACCCCTCAGAAAAGAGAGTTATTGATAGTGGGGGACTCAATACTTAGAGGGATAGATAGCTTAGTCTGTTCGCGCCACAAGGAGTCTCATACGGTGTGTTGCCTGCCTGGTGCCCAGGTAGGAGACCTCCTGGAGCTTGCGGACAAGCTCCTGGCCAGAGCGGGGAGGGATCCAGTTGTCATGATCCATGTTGGGACAAATGACATAGGTAAGGGTAGGTTTGAGGTTCTGCAAGGCAAATTTGTGGAATTAGCTGAGAAGCTTAGGAGCAGGTCCTCAACGGTAGTGTTCTCCGGGATTCTACCGTTACCACGTGCAAGCAGAGGTAAGCAGAATTTTATCTGGAGGTTTAATACGTGGCTACGAATCTGGTGTAGGAAAGAGGGACATAGGTTTATAGGGCACTGGAACATTTTCTGGGACAGGGGTGACTTGTTCAAGCCTGACGGGCTGCACCTGGAACGGAGGGGTACCTTTGCACTGGGCCAGCGTATGTTGAGGGTAGCACAGGATTATTTAAACTAGGGACTTGGGGGGCAAGGAGGTTAGTGAGTGTTTCACATAGGGAAATGCAGACTGCCCCGATGGAAGCCGACGGCGTAACATGCACTATCGATGTTTTACTTTTAAAACAACAAAGCGTAGTGGGGAGCTCAAGGCGGCGGCCACATGGGAAATCAAGGGGGAAGAGCATTAGTAATAACCTTAAATGTTTTTATTTAAATGCAAGAAGCATAAATAATAAATTTCCAGAACTTGAGGCTGTAGTGATCAGTGAGGGCTATAACATAGTTGGGATTACAGAGACATGGCTATGTGAAGAGGATGGAGATGAATATAATATAGAAGGTTATAAGCTCTTTAGGAAGGATAGATGTAATAGGTGAGGAGGGGGCGTAGCACTCTACGTGAACAAAAACATTAATGTACAGGAAATTCCCGAAATGTAACATGCCTTGTCCTTGAAAGATATCTGGGTCAGGCTCATTGGCAAACACGTGACAGGATTAAACATAGGAGTATGCTATTGACCACCAGCTTTGGACAGTACAATCAATGAAATGCTTTTTAGGAGGATTACGCAAGCTTGTAGTGGTGGTGGGACTATTATTATGGGAGACTTAAATTATCCTGGTATCAATTAGGAAATAGTGAAAGGACAAGGTAGGGGGGAGGAAGAATTTCTAGATGTTATAAATGATAATTTTTTTGGTGCAGTATGTTAATAAACCTACCAGAGAAAAGGCAATTTTAGACTTAGTGCTCTGTAATGACCCTGATAGAATTAGCAATGTTGAGGTACTGGAGCCACTTGGGACAAGTGATCACTCTGCTGTTAATTTTGATTCATTGGAAGTTAAAAAGGTGTATTCTACAACAAAAATTTTCAATTTTAGGCGAGCAAACTTTGACAGGATGCGCTCATATCTATCTGAAATAAAATGGGAGACAGTCCTGGACTGTAAGTCCGTAAATGAGATGTGGGAAAGATTTAAGGGGGTTTTACTTGAATCACAATGCAGATTCATTCCGAAGGTGTCCAAAAGTAAGCTGAAAAAGCAGAATCCTCAGTGGATGATTAAAAGTATTCATAGGATTTTGAGGGAAAAGAGGAATCTTTATAAGATGTTCATGAAGGATAACAATGAGAATACTAAGGCTGAATACTGAAAAATGCGGGCTGTGGTCAAAAAAGAGCTGAGAAATGCTAGAAGACTGTATGAAAGACAAATTGCAGAGGGGGCAAAAACTAGCCCTAAGTGCTTCTTTCAGTACTGTAGCAGAAAAAGGAAAGTTAAAGAGCAGGTTAAGTGCATAAAGAATAAAAATAGATCGCTGCTATATGATAACAAGCATATTGCGGATGTCTTAAACAGTTTCTTTGTTGAGAATTTTACCTCAGAGGGGGTCTTTATTTGGCCAGAGGGCATGTCAAATGCTCAAGATTATTTAGCGGAAATTGAGGTTCGGGATTATGAAGTATTAGACAACTTGCATAAAGTAAAGGCAGATAAGGTGGCGGGTCCTGATGGCTTATATCCTAGAGTGCTCAGAGAAGCTGGTGAGTTCATCTTTAAGCCGCTATCCGCCATCTTCAAACGGTCTTTAGAAACTGGAGAAATACCAAATGATTGGGAATAGGGCAATTTAATACCAATATATAAGAAAGGGGACCGTGCCGAGCCAGGAAACTACAGGCCAGTGAGTTTAACTTGCATTTCTTGCAAAATATTGGAATCTATCATAAAAGATGAGCTGGACTTATTTCTTGAATATTGAGAGCAGATTGGTTAAATTTGCTGATGATACTAAATTGGGGAGTTTGGCAAATAGTCTAGGGTCCACTAAACTGATTCAGGACGATTTGGATAGAATCCAGAATTGGGCAAAAATGTGGCAAATGAAATTTAATCTAGCAAAATGTAAAGTTGTACATGTAGGTAATAAAAACATTAGATGGGATTACTTCATGGGAGGTTTAAAACTGGAATGTGCTGCACAAGAGAAAGATCTGGGAGTGATTGTTAACCAAACTCTCACAGGTTCAAGCAATTGTGCCGTAGCAGTTAAAAAAGCTAATCGGATGCTAGGATACATTGCCAAAAGTATTGAGTACAAATCTAAGGAGGTGATGCTTCTTTTGTACAACACGTTCGTTGGAACACACCTGGAGTATTGTGTACAGTTCTGGGGACCATACTTTAAGAAAGATATAGAGGCTCTCGAGAAAACTCAGAGAAGAGCCACCAAGCTTATTCCAGGTATAAAAGATGAAAGCTTCGAGAAGAGGCTGAAGATCCTTTATCTCTTTAGTCTTAGGAAAAGGAGACTGAGGGGTGATTTGATTGAGGTCTTTAAATATGTTAAAGGGATTAAGAAAGTGAATCGTGTAGGATTCCTTCGACCAAGTGTTGTGAGTAGAACTCGGGGTCACAAATAGAAGTTGACCAAAGGTAAATTTAGCACTGATATTCGGAAATATTTCTTCACCCAAAGAGTAATTTCAATGTGGAATAGCTTACCTGACCATATTGTTGAGGCAGAGACCTTGGGGGTTTTCAAGAGCAGGCTTGACCTAAAGCTAGATACCATGGAGTCATTCAGTATCTGAAGGGATATATTCACAATAGCATAAAGAAACTGGCGAGCTTAGTTGGGCTGAAAGGCCTGTTCTTGCCATTCATGTTATGTTACGTTAGGTATTTCGAGCCCAAATCCAGGGTTTTCAAAGTCACAAAGGTGCCTCCCTTTTAACATGGCTAGATTACCATGGTAACTTACGCTGCAAACTTAACCTGGTCGGGAGCAGGTTATGTGCCGAGTTTTGGCTGTAATTGGCTATACAAGTGCTGCCTTTTCACTTAGCACCTCCTTTGAAGTTGGCGTGACCTTTCTTGAATAATCCTGTGGACTTTGGTGCCCGAAACATACGCGGTTCTCTTTGGAGGGAGACTAGTATGACCTGTTTGCTTTTCTAGACGATATTCTCTTTGAAAGCTACAGATTCTCAGCTGAGGGAATTCGTTTCTTATGCAATCTACTGGAACCATATATTGGCAATGTAGCAAAGAGCGGCACTTACAGTTGCACGAACAGTATGCATAAAGTTGCGTTATTTTTATTTTGCTGCGGGAACTGACAACATTCAGGTGGTGATGCAGAAAATCTGAGCAAGAATATTGTATGTGCGCTATACATTTTACACAGCATGCCATTAAAATAATTTAAATAATTATAAAAGCAAAGCAGCATAGGGCGTGCTACTTTGAAAAATGTTCTCATGCTTTGTTTTAACTTGCTACCAAGTCCTCTTGATAGTGCCGGTCCTGCAACTATTAAAGCATATTCAACTATTAAATTGCATTTTATGCCACTGGACTACTTTAAAATTGCAATGGTGCAACTGGTTAGGGTTAGTGGTGGGATACTATTTTATTAAAATCATGCTGTCTAAAAGAAAAGCAATGGGAAAAATACTTTAAACCAAAAATGAAGAAATTAATAAAACGGAGTTCACTATTGGTATTTATCAGTCAGACATTCAATCCATAATTAAATTTCACTTTGTTTCATTTGACCAAGAAACTAAAGTGATTTCCATTAGTCCTTCATCAGAGGACTTACACATTGACATGGTCAGAAATTTTCTGCCAGAATTCCTCTCTGGCCTTATTAGTGGCAACAGTGTTGCTTTTTACTGTTTTTATATTCTTACATTCCTCATAACTGTCCATGAACACAACCCAATCCTCCAAGGAGATTTTTTAAAAGATTTTATTTATCAGCCATCAACCACTTACATTACATGCAATGGACAAGCGCATACATCAACCAACAAGAAGACATATACTAACATAAATATCAAGGACAATTTTCCAAGACTCTATGCGAATGCATAATCGTGCAGTCTTTCAAGTGTCCAACCAATCAGTGTAAAACTTCATATGTGTCTCCCATTAAGCAGCCAGAGGCGCCCCTTGAAGCTGCAGGGGGCGACATCCCGCAATCAGCCTGATCCTGGATCAGGGATAGCTTTTTCGGAGAATAAGCACGCGACTGGTCATTTTATTGACGCTTGGAACGCCCTTTAATTGAGAGCGCTCACAGTGTTAAAAGCACGAAGCCGAGGTTAACAAAGGAAGATTATAATCACCTTTGTGATACCAATTATCTCTGATTGCGAGGTCAGGGTTTGTTGAACCGGCTTACTCAAATAAAGCCTGTCTATGATGAACTTGCGTCGTAGTCTCTCTCTCTCTTCTCTTAGGTAGTCCATCGTGACCGATGATGACTGCTACTGTTTGTGGGTTTTTTGATGACTGTACAGCCCAATGCGGGATGCGCACTGTCTGCCACATACAGGGCAAGTGTAGGCCTGACCCGATGGGACAGAAGCAGACATGGCCGCGTTTCTCCTCTGTCTTTTCGCCAGATGGTGTTTCTTTCTGTTCTCCTCTGCCACTTCTACTCCTTGTCGACAGAGTCTACGCCAGGAGGAGCGATCTGCTGCGGCAGCTTCCATGGCAGCAGGCTGCATGTTGCACTTCTTAAGGAAAGTCTTCAGCTGGTCTTTCAGCCTCTTCTTCTGTCCCCCTGCAGAGCAGTGGCCTAGATGGAGCTGACCATACAGGACTTTACGTGGCAGGCGGCTGGCTGGCATTCTGGTGACATGGCCGAGCCATCTTAGTTGATGGAGCATGATGGTGGCCTCTATGCTCCTGCAGCTGGTTCGCTGAAGAACCACAGAGTGGGGGACACGATCCTGCCACGTCACCTGCAAGATTCGTTGGAGGCACCTTATATGGAATGCCTCCATCATCTTGAGATGGCGAGCATAGACTGTCCATGTCTCACACCCATATAGGAGGGTTGTGATGCATATTGCCTTGTAGACTGAAATTTTGGTGTGGAGGTGGAGGTTATTGTTGTTGAAGACTCTGTTCCTAAGTCGCCCAAATGAGGATGAGGCCTGTTTGATCCTGTTTTGTAAGTCCTGGTCGATGCTGCAGTCTTCCGAGAGGATGCTTCCAAGGTATTTGAAGTGGGGGACAATGGTGAGTAGGGAGCCAGCAACAGTGAAAGTTGGAGGTCTCTGCGGGGGTCCTGATGACCACTGGCAAAGGACTTCTGTCTTGGATACATTAACAGACAGTCCCATTCTGCTATACGCCTTTTCAGCAGATGTAATGGCAGCCTGCAGGGCCTCTGGTGTGTGTGCCACAAGGGAACAATCATCAGCATACTGCAGTTCCAGTATGTGAACAGACTGGAGCTTAGTTGTAGCTTGGAGTCTTCTGATGTTGAAAAGGCTCCCGTCCAGCCTGTAATCCAGAGACGCCCCACTTCCTTCCTCCATTTCCTTGTGCAGAAGTGTTGTTACACATAGGAGAAAGATGTTAAAGAGGACCGGGGCAAGAGTGCATCCTTGTCTCACACCAGTTGTCACTTCAAAGGGAGCAGATTCCAGCCCACCTATTGTGACCTTGGCCATCATCCCTTCGTGTAACTGCCGCAGGATGTTCACAAACTTCACCGGGCAGCCATAGTGCAGGAGGACTCTCCACAGAAGGTCACGATGTACGGTGTCAAATGCCTTGGATAAGTCCACAAAAGCCATGAACAGGTCTTGCTTCTGTTCACGACATTTTTCCTGCAGCTGTCGTGAGGTGAAGATCATGTCCACTGTGCTGCGATTCTTCCGGAATCCACACTGGGATTCTGGTAGCAGGGCTCATGTTATCGATGAGCCTGTGGAGCATGATTTTTGCCAGAACTTTACCGGCAACAGAGAGGAGGGCTATACCTCTGCTGTTTCCACAGATTGCTTTGTCTCCCTTGTTTTTGTATATGGTGACAATGTTTGCATCCTTCCATTGCTGGGGAACGCGCTCTTCCTGCCACACTAGGGAGATGAACTGGTGGATTGCTCTAGTACAGAGGTACTGTTGTGTTCTGGCCTTTGGCCAGGACAGCATTTATGGTTTTAACAGTTTCATGTTCCAAGTTCCATAGTTCATGTTCATAGTCATAGTTTTAACAGTTTCTTGTATTAGGATTACTTATTTCATAATTCATGTTCATTGTCCATGTTTTTACTTTTCCATGTTTTGTTTCATGCCAGGTCTGCCAAGCCACTCCACCGCTTGTCTGCGTTCCGCCCCGTGCCTTTGTTGTTGCACATTTCAGAGCTCTGGGTTGGCTTTGTGGTTTCCCCCTTCCTTCTGTGCTGTGCTGATTCGGGGCTGTCTAAGCTTAATTGACAATTAACTGTTTTTAAGTTACTAACATTTACTAACATTCACTGGGTGGTGTAATTTCTTAGATAGGCACATTACTAATATTACTAATTTAGACAGGGAGTTTATTGTCATGATTCCTGCTTTGGTATTTCAAGATCTTGCTGTGCTTTTCTGTTCTGAACATTCATGCTGCTTTCAAACTGCATACTTAATTGGTACTTAAGCTGAGCACGCTCATTCTCTTAATGAGCAAGTCTTGTCATCCAATCTCTGTCCATGTCTTGATCTTGCCATGCCTCTTGTTTTTGCTTCTCCAGGTGTTGCCCCTCATGTGTCCTTGATTTCTAAGCCTTTATCTGGATGCGGTGGAAGTTGGCTGGCAGACAGTGTCTCAAGTTTTGTTTCCAAGTCTCGTTTCATGTACTAGTCTTCGTTCATGTTCTCGCTTCCAAGTCTTGTTCATAGCCATAGTCTTGTTATTTATTTTTCTTGGATATCTGCCTGGAGTTTCCAGTGTTTTTTGTTCTTGCCTTTTTGCTATTTAGTTTCTCAGCTCTGTGTAGCGTACCTTAGTTTGTCTTTTGCAACCCTTTGGGCTAAGTTTTTTGTTGGCCCTCGTGCCTGTTTTATTTTGTTTTAAATAAATCCTCATTCCCCTTCACCTCGCTTCTGGTGTCTACCTGATTTCATATCAGGTACCCTCCTTGCTTCAGGATCTCAGCAGGAATGGAGTCAGGTCCAGGGGATTTATTGTTTTTCAGTGCCCTTATGGCAGCATGGACTTCGGAGAAGGAGGGTGGGAGGTCAAGGCTCTGGATGGTGGCTAGAGTTGGAAGCTCCTCTAGAACCGTGATGTCAGTTGGGGCTGGCTGGTTCAGCAAGGCCTCAAAATGCTCTCCCCATCTCTGGACAATCAGGGCTTGATCCTTGATGAGGGAGATTCCATCAGCAGTTCGGAGGGGACAGACAGTATGGGTTCTTGGACCATGGATGGATTTAATTGCATCATAGAAATTGTGCATGTCATATCTGTCTGCATATGATTGTATTTCCTGCGCCTTGGATACCCACCACTGGTTTTGGAGTTGTCTCAGAGCACGCTGTATCTCTCCCCTCTGCGCCTGCCAGTTGTGTTTAAGGACAGCAGAAAATGGGTTATTGAGTGAGGCTCTATGGGCTGTGTGCATATTGTTGAGCAGAGTAGAGATGTATGTGGAGTTTTCGTCGAACCAGTCCTGATGTTTCTTCCTGCTGTAGCCGATGGATTGGGCTGCAGCTCCGTATAGTGATGCACTGAGAGATAACCACTTCTTGTCAATCGTGTCTTCCCTTCCCAGGAGGAACTCGACATTCTCCAGCTGATTAGCTAGGGAACGGCGGAAGGTGTTGCATACCTCTGTTTCCTGCAGCTGGGCTCAGTGCAGCCTCTTCTTGGTGGACTTTTTGAAGTGTACTGCCAGGCGAATCCTCATCTTGAGCATGGTCATGATCAATCGATGAGCCGTCCAGCAATCCGCCCCTCTCATGGCTCGAGTGATCTGGACATCCCTCAGATCTGACTGCCTCACAATGACATAGTCAATGAGGTGCCAGTGCTTGGATCTGGGATGCATCCAGGATGTTTTGTATTTATTTTTCTGTTGAAATATGGTGTTCGTGATGTTGAGGCTGTGTTGAGCACAGAGACTTAAGAGTCGTATCCCATTCGCATTGGAGTGGCCGATGCCATGCTGTCCCAGCACATCTTTCCAAATACCACTGTCCCTTCCAACTCTTGCATTAAAGTCACCCATCAACAGGATCTTATCATTTTTGGGGACTTTGTGAAGGGCCTCATCTAGCATCTCATAGAAGCGGTCTTTTATGCCCTCCTCTGATGGAAGGGTGGGTGCGTAAGAACTGAAGACGGTGACATATTGCTTACCGGTGAGAGGAATGCGGATGGACATGAGCCTTTCACTAATGCCAGTTGGTGTTTCAGTCAGACTTGGGAGGAGCTGGTTCTTGATGGCTAGACCTACACCATGCCGGTGTTGTCTGCCTATGGGATAGCCTCTCCAAAAGAAGGTGTAGCCCTCTCCCTCTTCCTTGAGGGATCCTTCATCCAGGAGTCTGGTCTCGCTTAAAGCTGCGATATCGATGTTATAGCGCTTTAGCTCTGCCTCGATTAGAGCTGTTCTTCGACCAGGTCTGCTGGTGTTGTGGCTGGTGTCCAGGAGAGTTCTGACGTTCCATGTCGCAAGCCGTAGGATTCTGTTTGTTTTCTTTATTTGTTTTCGACCACAGAATGGAATGTCCCGATAGGCGCGGCAACCTATCCAGGAGAATCTGAGTGGACAATGTTTAGGTTACCTTTTCTAAACCCTTCCCCAACTGGGGTGAGCAGCGTGGTCCTGAATAGAGCTGCTCAGACACACAGGGATCTGCCGCGAACAGCTGCCACTCAAAATCCCAGCTATTGACGACCATGATAACCCTGTGCCGCTACCATGCAGGGTCCCAGCTAGGAGCTCCCGGAGCATTCAATCCTGCCCCCGTCACCAGGTACCCCATCGCCAGTAGACTTGACGTGGTGAACCAGTAGCAGATACCTGCGCACTGAGTTTATTTAAAGTGACGAAGGGGATGTGCATACTCCAACATCACTGCTTCGCTATGAGGAGCTGTAATCCAATGGCAAGGAAGAATCCAGAATGACTGGTGGCTTTTCACAGCTGCAGGAGGCTGCCGGAACTCCAGTTTGTCGGAGAACCGCCTGAGGTGCACCCCCAGCACCTACTTTTTTTCTCAGGGTGTGCTCCCCTAGCCTTTGTCTTCCATGACTTACCTGCAAGGCAGCGGGGCTTTTCTCTCAGGGTGTGCTCCCCTAGCCTTTGTCTTCCGAGGACTGACCGCAAGGCAGCGGGGCAGTGGTTGGTCTATGCCAGGGCGTGTCCACTCCACGTGGGCCTGCACATTAGACCTCTGAGGACCACTGCTGCTCCGAGACCCCCTGCAGTTTAGCCTGGTACCGCGAGGTGCCCAGTTACCGTGTGTGGCCACGAGGAGGCAATACAGGGGTCTTGGCGATGGAGAGGCTGTGTGCCGGCAGGAGGAGGCTTACATACTCTGCTCCTCCTTTCACCACATTGTAAGAGGGCTAGCCGACGGCAGCAGCTGAAAGCAGCAAGTAGCAAGCAGAAGCAGAGGCAGCATGCAGCATGCTCTAACTACAACTACAACTACAAGCACTTCTACTCCAGTACTACTGCACTGACGCATCACATAGCCCAACACACACGTAGTAGCTTCGTAGTATACCCCCCTGGACCACCATGCGATGAGCTTATCTTGTGGGCCGCTTATCTGTCCTCGTCCATTGTGTGTAAACATGTTCTTGACTAAAACTATACAATGAATGGAGCTGAAACTTAATAAACATGTTTGTACCATGAGTAAATTTAAGTTTCTTCAAATCGTTCTGATCCTAACTTCAATATTGTTGCCACGGCCTTGACCTTAAAAACATTAAAAACGTAGTTTTCTCTGAGACCACTGGATGTATTAAGCTAAAACTTGGACCGAGTGTTCATACACAAGTTGATTAAAGTTTCCTCAAATTGTTCCAATCCTAAATCCAACATGGCTGTCATGGATTTGACCTTTGAAATATTAAAAATACCCACGTCACTGGTCCTATTAAGTTACGGATCACTGGAAATCAAGAGTCGATCAAGTTCTACCTCATCCAATCTCCACATGCCCCAGTCGTCCTTGGCACCCCTGGATGGCTAAACACCTGCCTGAGGTTGATTTGGGGAAAACACAAGATTAAGGGCTGGAGCCCCAATTGTGCTCGTACCTGCCTTAACGATGCACTTGATGATGTTTCTGTTTCCCCCTCAGAAGAGATCCCGAACCTGGAGAATGTTCCCCCTGAGTTCCATGATCTCAACGAGTACTCTCTAAAGCTTGCGCTACTACCCTGCCCCAGCACAGACCATATGACTGTGCGATCGAACTTAAGCCTGGAACAATGCCGCCCAGAGGTCATTTGTTCTCCCTGTCACGCCCTGAAACCCTCGCCATGGAGAAATACATCAAGGAGTCACTGGCGGCGGGCATCATTCGCCCTTCCTCATCTCCTGCTGAGCGGGGTTTCTCTCCGTGAGCAATAGACGGGTTTGTACGGCCTTGTATCAACTACAGGGGCCTCAATGACATCACTATTAAGAACAGATACCCCCTACCACTCATCAATACTGCCTTCGACCTCCTTCAGGGGGCGAAGATTTACACTAAGCTGGACCTGCGCAATGCGTACCATCTGGTTCGTATCCGTGAGGGAGACGAGTGGAAGACTGCCTTCAACACTCCTACTGGACACTGGGAATATTTGGTCTTACCGTTCAGCCTTACGATTGCCCCAGCAGTCTTCCTAAACCTTGTTAACAATGTTCTGCAAGACATGATCAAGTTTGTTTGTTTATTTACCTTGATGACATTCTAATCTTTTCTAAATCACAGGATGATCACGTTCCCCATGTTCGCCAAGTCCTCAAGCGCCTGCTGGAGAATCGCCTGTTTGTTAAGGCAGAGAAATGTGAGTTTTTCATCTAGACTTCTTCCGTCCTGGGATACATCATTTCACCGGACACCATCCGGATGGACCCTGTAAAGAGAGGCTGTCACCAACTAGCCTAAACCCTCCAATCGTAAGTCACTTCAACGCTTTCTGGAATTTGCTAATTTTTACAGGTGATTCATTCGCAATTATAGCTCTGTTGCTGCTCCACTCACTGCTCTCACTTCTAACGAAATCAAATTTAAATGGTCCGAGAAAGCTGAGCAGGCATTCCATGATCTCAAGACCCGTTTTACATCTGCACCCATCCTAACCATTCTTGATCCCAAGCTCCAGTTTGTGGTGTAAGTTGACGCCTCCAATGTGGGAGTAGGGGCTGTCCTTTGTCAGAAGTCACCCAAAGATGGCAAGATTCACCTGTGTGCCTACTTTTCCAATCGCCTGAGCTCCTCTGAGTGAAACTATGACATTGGTAATCTGGAACTGTTGGCTGTGAAGCTGGCTTTGGAAGAGTGGAGACAATGGCTGGAGGCTGCTAAACTTCCTTTCTGGTTTGGATCAACCATAAAAATCTGGAGTACCTCCAATCCACCAAGATACTTAACCCTCCACAAGCCAGGTGGGCATTGTTTTTCTCATACTTTAACTTTCACCTTACTTATCGCCTCGGCAGCAAGAATGTGAAGCCAGATGCCTTGTCCCGCTGCTTTGAGACGGAAGATGAACAGCCCAGCTCAGACATCATTCTCCCTAAAGAGACTTTTATCAACGCTATCAACATGGACATCGAGACGGAGGTGAGAAATGCCCAAGACAGTTCTGCCTCTCCCAGTGCCTGTCCCGATCATTGTCTTTTTGTACCTGCCAATCTGCTCCCCCTAGCCCTTGAATGGGGGCATGCTTCTAACCTCTCGTGCCACCCAGGAATTCATTGCACCCTGGATTTCATAACACGTCACTTCTGGTGGCCGGGAGTCAACCAAGACGTCCACAATTATGTCTCTGCCTGCTCGGTCGGTGCCTAAGGAAAGGTATCTCACCAATCCCCTCACGGCCTGTTACAACCCTAGCCCACTCCGCACCGCCTTTGGTCACACACAGCACTAGATTTCATCACTTCCCCCATCCAATCATTTCACTACCATTCTCACTAAAGTCGATAGATTTTCTAAAGCCGTTCATTTTGTTCCCCTCACTAAGCTCGCTTCCGCCCAAGAGACTGCCACCCTCATTATTCAACACTTTATCAGACTACATGGTATCCCCACTGACATCACTTCAGATCGCAGTCCCCAATTCACAGCCAAATTCTGGAAATCTTTTTGTAAGTCACTTAGCACATCTGTCAGTTTGTCATCCGGCTTTCACCCCCAAACTAATGGTCAGACTGAGCAGGCCAATCAATGCATAGAAACCGTTTTAAGATGCCTGAACCCCTCCTCCTGGAGCCACCAACTTCCCTGGGCCGAATATGCTATTTACAGTCACACCTCCACTGCCTCTGGACTCTCCCTGTTTCAAGCTTGCCTTAGCTACCAACCACCTTTGTTTCCCTGCCAGGAGGAGGAGGTTGCTGTACCATCTGCCCGTGAGTTTGTGCGCCACTGCAGGTTCACTTGGAGGAGTGCAAGGGAGGCGTTGCTCAGGTCGGTGGCCCGCATGAAGGCCCAAGCAGACAAAAGACGCACTGCTGCTCCATCCTACCGACCTGAGCAGCGCGTATGGCTGTCCTCCAAGGACATTCCCTTCAGGGGCAGTGGGAATAAACTTTTCCCAAAGTACCTTAGCCCCTTTACTATTGAAAGTGCTTAGCCCCACAGCTGTCTGCCTCTGTTTGCCCCTTTCTATGCGCCGCATTCACCCCACTTTTCACGTCTCTCAGATCAAGCCTGCTGTAACCCACCCCCTGTCTTCTGGTCCTGATCCCCCACCACCCACCTGTATCATCGACGGAGGCACGGCCTTAAAGGTTTGGATATTACTGGACTGTCGTCGACGAGGACAGTTTTCCAGAACCTCGTTGATTGGGAGGGCTGTGGTCTGGAACACCGTAGCTGGGTCCCTACATTCTGGATGAGACGTTGATAACAGACTTTCATGCCACGCATCCTAGACCCACAAGTTGAAAAGCCAGGAGGCATTTCTTGGGGGGGGGGGGGGGGGGGGGTACTGTTATGATCCTGATCTGCCTGACCGTGTTTTTTTAATGATTCTGCCTGAATGCCATGTTTGATTAGGATTCCATGCCTTGTGTTTCTGTTTTATTCTGTATATTCTGCCATATTCCACTCCTGCAGTAACATTTTGGTCTGTTTTGTGTCTTACCATGCATTGCACTTTGTCTCCCCCTGTCTGTTCTTTTGTCATGTGATCGCTCACTGCCCCAGTATTGTGTGCCACACTTTCGGGTGATTTCATGGTTTCTGGGATTTCAACCATTCCTTCCAATCTCATTTACTTCCTTCACCTTGCTTTTCTATAATACTAACAATACTAACAGTTTGTTGTTTTAGTTAAACTTACTAACCAAGACTTACATTGTTTAGAGTACTAACTTACAAACAAGCGCTAAGGATTGTATAGCTGCACATTACTAATTGACTAACCTGCTCTCAGCACTCGCTCTTTTCTAGTCTCCGCCCCTTGCCTTCACTCAATTTACTTTGCTGTGCTTCAGATTTTCTGTACCTTGCTAATCAGTGTTCTGCTTCTCACTCTGTGCACAGTAGAACTCCCTAGCCAGAGCCATACGTTTGTCAATAGGCTGTCTTCATGATCCCTGTCCGCGTTTTGGCTTATGCCTATTTCTTGTAATTAGGAACTTCCTCATGTTCATTCCTTTGTAATTAGTCTGATCCAGTTCACCTGTTTTCCTTTGTAGCATGTGACTTCCCGTTTGTCTATTTAAGCGGTCTTTTCACTGCCAGCTCCTTGTCAGAACGTTTCCCTTGGTTTGCCTGTGCTACGTTTGTTTTTGCCCTGTATTCTTTGTGATCCACTTCTGACTGGACTGTCCCTGTTTTGCCATTTTGGCTCTGTTTTGGATTACTGTCTGCATCTGTATATCAAACCCTTTTTTGCCCGAGTACGAGTACTGTGATTGCAGCCCTGGTAACGACTCGGATTTTGCCCTCTGGATTTTGATTTTTGGATTGTGAACTCTGTACTGTTGCCTCCTGCTCTGCGGGGCTTCTCCCCCTTCCTTAATAGAATCCAGCTTTACTGCACTGCTTGGTTCTCGCGACTGGTTCCTGAACGAGACCTCACATTTACAAACTATCGGTATTACTGCCTTCACAAAAAAAGTAAATTTGATTATACAACTATACAGTTGTACAATTTTTAAACTAAAGATGGGAAAGTATATTTTGAGTTTACTCTTTATGAACTAATCAAAGATATACTAAACAAAATAATACTTGGCATAAACTGAAAAGTGTACAGCTACCCTAACAAAAAATAAGTACACTTCTAGTTTAAGCAAAGTAAACTTAATGTATACATCTAGTTTACATGTTTTATTTTGTACTGCAAGTATGCTACAAGTGAAATATTAAGTATACTGTGACTTAACTAGTTGTATACTTCTAGCATACTAGATATTTACTGCTAGTTTATTAGTTATTGTTGTGATTCTGCTTTTTGCTTGTCATGTTTAAGTTCTGTGCCTGGCTCAGCCATGTTTAGGATTCTTGTGTTTAAGTGACCTCTGCCTGTCTGACCATTCTTAGTATTGTGTATTGTGTTCCTGGTATTTAGATTTCTTGTTATTATTTTTCATGTTTAGATCTTTCAGTTTTCCATGTTTTCATTTCCATGCTTTGCACTTTGTCTCCCCTGTCTTGTCATGTGTGTATCTTTGCTCACGGTCCCTTGTCTTGCATGCCACTCATTCGGGTGATTTATTGGTTTCTGGGTTTCAATCTTCTTTCATTATCTCGTGTTCTTCCTTCCTCTCTCTTTTACTGTCTTACTAACACATACTAACAGTTTATTGTTTTTGCTAATAACTAACCACACTAATCTTGTATATTTTTACTAACTTTCTAACATGCACTCGGGATTGTATAGCTGCACATACTTATTGACTAACGATCTCTCAGCAGTCCCTCAATTCTAATCTCCGCCTCCTTGCCTATCCCTAATTATCTCTGCAGCAAGTTTCTGTGGATTTCCGCTTATACTTTGTGCTTTCCTTTTCTTTTATCTTGGCACTTTAGTACTCCTTAACCGGAGCTGTTGTTTTGTTCTTAGGTTTGTCTTGTGATCCCTGTCTGCATTTTGGCTATACAGCCAAATTCATGTAATTAGTTTATTCCTCATGTCCCTCCCTGATCATTGTTACCATTGATTGCACCTGTTCTCCCTGGTCATGTGTTTACCCCGTGTGTGTATATAAGATGTCTGTTTGGTTCACTCTCTTGTCAGATCGTTCTCCCTAGTTTTCTTGTGCCACGTTTCTCGCCTCGATTTCTCAGTGTTTATCTTTCTGACTGGATTGCCCGACTTTTGATTTTTGCCTTTGTGATTTTGGATTACTGTCGCATCTGTGTGTTTTGACCATTTTTCTGCCCGACTACGAGGTCTCTGTTTGCTGCCCTGGTAACGATTTGGATTATGTCCTGTGGATTCTGGCTTGTCTCTCTGATAGTACTATTTCTGTGTACCAGACCCATTTCTGTCCGACTACGATTACTGTGATTGCTGCCCTGGTTTTTGATACTATTTTTGCCCAACTGGATTTCGACTTTTGGATTGTGGACTTAGTACTGTTTTTCGCCCTGCGGGGGTCACCCCCCTTTACCAATGAAACAAGCTCTACCGCATTTCCTGGTTCTCGCATCTGGTTCCTGATCACAACTCTACAGTTAAATACAGTGCTTGAAAAATTTTGAGAAGAAATATTTAAGAAATTTCCAAACACTTGCTTGAAACTAAAAATTTTTTTTTTTTTGGCAACTGAAACCGAAAAAAATAGTCCTTATTCACACATAACCCACCCCCCCCTCATCCACCCCCCAAAAAAAAAATATTTTGAATTGCCTCCTTTGGCCTTAACAGCTTGCATTCTTGCAATCAACCACTAAAACTAATTTCTCTTCATGAATGCAAGAAAATAACTGATTTGCCAATTTAATCAAAATTATGTGCTTGCAAAAAACTTTTCTGCTTTTTTGCAAAACGGTGAATTCGAAAATTGGATAACAAGAATTATATTTTAGCGTCAAACCTATCATTTCAGTTAAAGAGCTTACTGGTAGATTAACCATTACAGAAACATAAATTATTTTGGTAATTACCAACACTGTTAATTTAGGGCAGCTGTGGCACAAACCTTCCGGTCACACTTTAGATGAAGTGTTGCTCATGAAGGCTTTATACAGCATTTATAATTCCTTCATAAATGAAACAGGTCTTCGTAAATCACACGTCAGCAAATGTCATACTTTGTAAAGGGTCAAATAACATTCTTATTCAGTATGTGATGCCAGATGTCATATAACCGACAATGGCCGAGTTTCCCTGATTCATTTAAGATCTTAGTGCTAAGAGCTTCTTTAGATCCTTTTCAAGACTCCAGTAAGAAGCAAACACGTTTCCCGGATTCCTTCTTAGCCTAAGACGATCTTTTGTTAAGACGTATTTGAAAGAGGGGTCTGGAGCACTCTTAACACCCTTCTTAGCGACGAAACACTGCAGATACAGTCGCGTCAGGCAAATCAATGTGACACTAAGCAAGGAGATATTAATGTAGTGTGTACGGTTCATCCTTATTTTATTCCCTATTTAGTATTTATTAATTATGACTTCTCATGCTTCTGTTTACTCAGAGATTGGAAACAATGCATACGTGTTTCATGATCGCTTAAATTTTTAAAATCAAATAGAATCATTTGAAAAGTCTTTTTGCAATTCTATTGCTTTAAACTCCTCAGTAAAGACAAGTCTGAGAATTCCCGAGTCAGAATCAATTTTTGTATCACTAGTAGGGAAATTCACCGTAATGCAAGTGAAACTGATTAACATAATGAACAATGACTTCAATTCCGCGAGTGAATTTCTTCAGTGAGCGTTGATATAATAATTGCTGACCACGGCGCAGGAACATGAATGCCAGAGACGTGAGACTTGGAATCTCTGCAACTGCTGTCGTTGTGTTGTACCACTGTTGATTGCATGTTAATAAAAGATTAGAATTAATGAAGAAGATTTTTTTTTTTTTTTTTTTTTCGTGTCTTGGGTCGCGAAGGTGGGGGTGGGGGTGGGGTGGGGGGTATGGGGGTGGGTCCGAATGTATTCGAACATCACTTTGTCATATTCTAAATTCGTTCAGAGTCGTTTTTTTTTTTTTTTTAAAAAGGTGACAGCCCTTTTCTCCTCTATGGCTCCATGTGTTGAAATATTTTACGTTATTTCCATAATACTTTCCCTAATATTTCCACCACCACCCCAACTTGAACCATGCGCAGCACTCCACCAAGCTGATCTCCAGGTCAGACAGGAGCTCATCAACCTGTTCTGATTTCGGACATCCCCACTTCCCCACTCTTTCGCCATGCAGTCACCAACCAGTCCCCCATACATCCCCCCAAATGACTACCAGCAAATAAAAAAAGAAAAACACTTTTTTTAAAATTAGCCCACTGTCACCATCAAACATCATATCAGCTGTTACTCTGAGGGATAGCAGCAAAGCCTATAACCTTTGCTGCGATCCCTAAGAGATGCAAAGTAAATGCATAAGTATATGCAGAATTATATCAGAAAAATAAGAAAGAAAACATAAAATGAAATAATATGATATTAAATGAGGTACAGTATCATGTAATGTTATATGATTTCACTCATGTAATGTTATGATTTCATTTTATGTTTTCATTCTTATTTTTCTGATTTCTTATCTGGGCTATTAGTCTTTATTTGCGTCCTTTTGTTTTTAGACATTCTGCTGCGTGCACAGTGGCATTACGCAGGTTCATTTTTAACATTATACCCCACTTGTGACATCAAAACTTCATTTGTGTGCATGTAAGTATGTGGAACAATCGGTTACTCTGACATCAATTGATCAATTGAGCTCCAGTTAAGAAGGGCACAAAGACACTTGTTAAGAGAGGCACTAAGAACGCATCTGGGAAACACTCTTATCTTAAGGCTCCCTCTTTGCTGAACTCTTCTTTGGAGCCTGCTTAACTCCTTAAGAACGCTCTTAACTGGGAAGCGCGGCCAATGTCACTTAGCTAGTGGCTAAATACTATAAAGGGTGGCATTGTCAGCAAAGTGACATTGTCAATGGCACGTCTGGATTCACATGCTGAATAAGGATGTGTTATTTCACCCTTTTCAAAGCATGACATTTCCTGATGTATGATTTATGAAGACATTATGTCTCATTTATGAAGGCATTATAAATGCTGTATAAAGCCTTTATGAGCAACACTTCATCTAAAGTGTGACCAACCTTCCATTGGACGGTAGTCTAATAAATTTGTTAAGCACTGTACTTCTAATAAATTTTTTAGGTCTTGAAAGTATACTGTCAAGTATACTGCTAGTAAACTTAAAGATGAACAATAAGCTCAGTAGTTATATACTTCTGGCACAATTTCTAGTTTATAAAAGTATACTGCTAGTAAATTCAGATAAACTACAACTTTACTAGTTATACACTTCAAGCCAACTTCTTATTTCATGGAAGTATACTCGGAAGTTTTGTATACTGCAAGTAAACTTATGATATACTAGTCAAATAGTTCTATACAAGCCCTTTATAGTTTAAATTTAGTTTTAATCTTTCAGGGAGCTAAAAGTTTTTAGTTTTTGAACTGCAAGTATACTTCAAAGTCTTCTTTAAGTTAAGTGAACATCATACTCACAGCTTATGATTATTGCACCCTAAAATACATTACCATTGCTATTCAGATATTATTAAACATAAATAGACGAGAGGTTAACTCATGTACTCTACTAGTTGACAATATTTAAGTGCATTCTGCTTTAATTTACAGATAAAGGTACTTATGAGAATTCACAATGAAAACGTACTTAGGACTGAAGACAAAATTGATTCCTTCATAAATTTAATTTTCAAACACAATATTGTGTCGGATGATAAAGTATAAGAACACAGCAATGACAACTCTTATCAAAATCCCATTTCAAAACAAAAAACTGCTTCTTTCTCCCATATGGAACCAGAAATATGCATAATGTGAATTAGCAATGCCTTCAGCCTAACAAGTAGGCTGGAGAACTTGAGCAAAGCCTGATTAAATATTCCAAATGAGTACACGGATGAGCCATTTTTTGGTTAATGGAGTTCTGTCTCACAGTCAGAGACATGACCGGCTAAAGAAAACTGTGCTCTATACTTTAAAGATGGCACATTCTGTTTAATAAATGATTTAATAATTTTTAAACAAGAGTGTGGACATCAAAGCCCTGCATATTGTACCTGTGCCAAACACTGTTGTGTTTTAGTCGAGATACTAGTTAAATCTAGATCACGTGCAGATTCACAGATAAATGTACACAGTTGCCGACTTTCATTCAGGAGGTGAAGAAGACTTGAAACTTCAGTGCTATCTGGCCTGATATAATGACAGTGAAATGTATATACTGGAAGAAGTGTTGGTGACCCAGTAGATTGTGATCTTCCCTCTGGTGGAATAATGCTCAATAACCCAGTGCAGTGATGGGAAGGCTTCAGATGAGATTTTACTCTAAATTCTTGACTCACTGTAGTTATTAAAGATCCTATGACACTCTTTAAGTTCACTAGCAGTATACTTTCATGAACTGAAAAGTTTACTAGACGTATACAACTAATAAACAAGCGTATATCCGTAAGTTTACTTGCCGTATACTTAAAAGTGTACTTTCATGAACTGAAAAGTATGTTAGAAGTATACAACTACTCACAGTATACTTAAAAGTTTACTCGTCATGTGCTTGCTCAACAAAATAAAACTTAGATGTGAACTAGATGTGTACTTTAAGTTTACTTTAACTTGAAGTATGCTCAAAAGTATACTTTTATAAACTTAAAGTGGGCCAATTTAGTCCCAAGAAGTATTTAATTTGACCACTTACAAGTATACTACCAGCATATTGACACAAGTAAATTTGCTACATAAAGTATACTTGGAAAATATATTTGACATTAACCTGAGTTTACTTGAAAAAACTTGTCATGATTTGGAGGCGGAGTCCTCATTTCGTCTCCGGGGGAGAGTGATTTTTGCTGATCTTGCGACAGGTGTTGTCTATCCGCGCTTGTCTATTTAAATCACACATTGTCCTTTTGTCGGCGCTTTAGTGTTGCCATTTGGTCGTGCTGGTGCCGGTATTTGGAGGTCCTTATAGCAAACTCCTCCAGGTTTAGTCCTCGTCTTTGCGAGTTATATCATAGTGTTTAGGATTTGCCTGTCAGCTTTGTCAACTCTTGTGGATCAAAGCCCAGGTTCTTGCATTAGAGATTCTTCGTTTTCAATTCGTGCTTCAAAAGAGATTCATTGTTTTCGCAATCGGGAACAGCTGGCCTTTTTTCTTCCCGAGTCGCTCAAATTAACTGAACTCATAGTTCGTTTTCGTTACTCTTTTTCGGAGCTTTGCTCTGTAGTTTTGGGTTCTAGTTATTTAATATAAATTGGCCCGAGAGTCAATATTGCTTTTATATTCCCTGTCTCTCTCTCTGATTCGTCTGTTAGCAGATTTAGAGGCTGCCTTGTGTTTTAGGTAGCTTTTAGACTTCCTGATTCTGCGCGTGGATCCGTGTAAAACACAACCTGGCTACAGAACACTAAAGCCAGTATGACGGATTCAGCAGATCGCCAGGGAATTCAGCAAGCCATGGCAGATCAGCTATCTTTAATCCACGCACACGATGAGGCAATAAAACAGTTGCATAACCAGCAGTCAAGCATCGGCGAGACTCAAAATGCCTTGAATGAAGAGATACGTCGCATGGGAAATGCGTTACGAGAGTTATCCGATAACTTCAAGTACCCCTGACTGCGGGCCGCGGAATGGGGCGGGGTCGGACAAAGAGGCGGGGACGGACATCCAATAGGTGTGGTCTATGGCAATGACAAGAACAGCACCATCTGCTGGACGACTGCAAAAAGTACATATACTCATCTGTACTCTATGGAAATCGTAAATGTGTGCGTAAATATGTTAAAATAAAATAAAAAATTTACTTCATGAATATTTTATCTCTTAATTATCCCTTAGATTAACATATTTTTATTATAAATAAAAATGTTTTAATCTAATTGCCCTGAAGGGGTTTTCCACAATAATGACCAACTAGCCGTACATTATCCCTCTTGCAGAGAGCGGAACATAAAGTGCTTCACAATGACTACAACTATGATACCAAAGTAGCGCAGGAGTTGGTAGGAGACACAGGAGAGAGCGGGACACAAAAGGAGAACAGTAAAAAGGCATGAAAGCAAAAAAGAGGACGTGCTATGGCCCCAGAAGGACAGGGCCTCGACCCCGGGGGCCCTGAGAGCTTGGGCGGGGGGGGGCTTAGCCCGGGGCGCCAGGGAGGACCCCTGGAAATGACTAGGGAGCAGGCCCGGCCCCCGGAGCCCGCTGGGCGGAAGGGAAAGGTGGAGGCCAAAAGTAATTAGACGGGGTGGGTTTGGGCCCTGCCCTGGCTGTGCCCCGGGTCGAGCTGGGGGCCTGGGGAAAGGGCTCCATCCCAGCTTCGCCTCGCCACAAACCCCATTCCGAAAGCTGGCTGCAGGGCGGAGATACGGGTAATACTCCGACGGGGTGCACCCGCATTCCAAGGGCCCCCCCCGGTCTCTGCGAGGCCTCAGCCCTCCTCGAAGGGCCTCGTCCCGTCCGGCCCGGCCCCTCGGAGGCGACCCGCAGGTGGCGACTTGGGCCTTCCCATCCGCGGGAGGCCAGGGGCCGAAACGCGTTTGCGCCCGCTGCAGCCGATCGCCACCGCACCCCGGGTTCAGCCGGGGCTCCCCTGAAAGGGCTTTGCCGCCTTTGCCACCTCCAAACCCTGTCCGTATAGCTTCCCAGACCCAGAGTTATTTGCCGAAAAGCCCCCCCCCCCCCCCCTTACTTTCCCTGCCCCGCCCCGTGGCCCCCCTGGTGTCACCCTCTTCAGCTGGGTGGTCGTAATGTTGTAGAGCAAGGAATCTGATTTTAAAAAGTAATGCGGTGATACCACCAGCTTTCAGAAATTGGAGTTAGTCCCACAGCGGGTGACCAATTTGTTATATTTCTGAAATATGAATCTCGGGCTGCGTCCGGCTAGTCAAAAAAAATTACGTCCTGTCCACAAAAACCTGCACCTCTCTTTAACCTTAGTGGAAAATGTCATAAGATAAAGGACAGGTGTAAAGGGGAATTCCAAACGACTTAGGAAGACAACCGCTCTAGAGAATCCGAATGCACTTGGACTAAGCAACGTAATCATCAGTCCCCTGCCCATTAAATCCAACCCCAATTCCAAAATAGTTGGAACAAAGTGTTAATTGTGAATAAAATCAAAATGCAATGACTTTCAGATCACATGAGCCAATAGGTTATTTACAATAGAGCATAGATAACATTTCAAATGTTGTAACTGAGACATCTTACATTTTCATCCACAAAATGAGCTTATTTAAAATTCTATGGCTGCAATTGGTCTCAAAAAAGTTGGGACACAGGCAAAAAAGGGTTGAAAAAGCAATTAATATATAAGAGAATCAGCTGAAAGAACATTTACCATGTAATTAAGTTAACTGGCATCAGGTGTGTAACATGATTGGCTATAAAAGGGATGTCTCAGAGAGGCGGAGTCTCTCAGAAGTAAAGATGGCAAGAGACTCTCCCACCTGTGAAGGCTTGCGTAAAAAAATTGTGCAATACTTTAGAAACAATGTTCCTCAACGTCAAATTGCAAAGGCTTTGAAGGTCTCGTCATGCACAATTTCACAAAAGATTAAGAGAAACAGGAAAAATCTTGGTGTGTAAGGGAGTCGGGACAAGGCTGAAGACCTTTACTGGATGCCCGTGATCTTCGGGCTCTCAGACGCCACTGCATCACTCACTGGCATGATTCTGTCTTTGACATTACTGAATGGGCCCGGGAATACTTCAAGAAACCACTGTCTGTAAACACAGTCCGCCTTGCCATCCACAGATGCCACCTAAAACTCAATCATGCAAAAAGGAAGCCATTGTTGCGCATGATCCAGACGTGCCGCTGTGTTCTATTGGCCAAGGCTCATTTAAAATGGACTGTAGCAAAGTGGCAAAATGTCCTGTGGTCAGACGAGTCCAAATTTGACATCCATGATTTCCAAAAAGAGTGTTGTGTCCTCCGGGCTAAAGAGGAGAAAGACCACCCCTCCTGTTATCAGCATTCAGTTCAAAAGCCAGCATCTCTGCATGGTATGGAGATGCATTAATGCATATGGTGTGGGACACTTACATGTTTTAAAAAGCACCATGAATGCTGAAAGGAATATAAAGGTTTCAGAGAAACATATGTTCCCCATAAGACAACATCTATTCCAGGGAAGGCCTTGTGTATTTCAACAAGACAGTGCAAAACCACATACTGCAGCTATTACGACAGCATGGCTTTGTAGTAAAAGAGTCTGTGTGCTGAACTGGCATGCCTGCAGTCCTGATCTTTCACCGATTCAGCACATTTGGCGCATAATTAAACAAAAAGTCTTACAAAGGCGACCCAAAACTCTCCAGCAGCTGGAAGCCTGTATTAATCAAGAGTGGGATCAAATTCCAATGGCTAAACTCAAGAAACTTGTCTCCTAAATACCCAAATGCCTCCAGTCTGTGTTAAAAAGAAGAGGCGATGCTACACCATGGCAAACAGGCCCGTCCCAACTTTTTTGAGACCTGTAGCAGCTTTCAAATTTGAGATGATCTCATTTTATGGCTAAAATTATAAAATTTCTCAGTTTCAACACTTGCTATGTTATCTCTGTTTAATTGTGAATAAAACATTGGCGGCAGTGATTTGAAAGTCATTGCGTTTTGATTTTATTCACAATTTACACTTTGTCCCAGCTATTTCGGAATTGGGGTTGTATCTTTCTTTACGCAGTTGGCCATATGAATGGTCGTCGCTTTAAATATTGCAGCTGCGCAGAATTGTGGGATAGCGTTATCTCCTTTCTTTTTGAAAAGGATGGTTCTGTGTACCCTATGGGGCACCTTTCCTTAACATTTATAGAATTCGAATCCCCATGTCATGGCTGCCACGTAATTTTTTCCGGATCATTTATCGGGAGTTAGGCACTTTCCTAGGCAAAAAAGACTATTCGCCCGCAGCCCCGCTCCTCAGAAATTTGGGATAAACCTGGACCGTTTGACAACAAAGTTTAGGGGTATTACCGCTGCCAAATGGTAGGGAATGTGCAGTGTCGGGACATCAGGGGGGTGGGGACTGATGTCCTGCACTCCGCAGCGAGGGCTGACTCGATAACTTCGCCAGATTGGCGAATATACAAACTTCCCCAATGTTGCACCAAGCACCTCCCAGTTTTCAAGATCCCACTGCCTCGCATCATTCACCCTGCCTAATACGGGAACCAAAGATACAGCTTCCTTCTCGTTATGATGGGGAGTCAGGAAAATGTCGGGGTTTCTTATCACAATGTATGATCGCATCTAAGGCGCAACCCTCTCGCTACCAAACGGAAGAAGCGCAAGTTGCGTTTATTCTGTCTCTCCTTAGTGGGGCAGCTCTTGAATGGGCTGACCCTCTCATTCGTTCACAATCACTGATTCTGTCTGATTCAACAAGGCTCATGAAAGAAATGGAGGTTGTATTTGATCATGAATTAACTGGCAAGGAAGCGGCAACTAGACTGGTTCAAATGCGGCAAGGTGGGCTTAGTGTGGTAGAGTTTTCTATTCTATTTAGATCATTAGCAAGGGAGACTCAGTGGCCAGAAGGTCCACTTATGACACTATTCACAAATGCTTTGTCTGATCTGGTGAAGGATGCATTGGCTACGCTGGAAGCTCCAGCCACTTTTGATGCATTAGTGTCCACAGCAATACGGATTGATAACCGTATTAGGGAGCGAGAACGGGAGCGAGAGCCAGTGCCTGAGACGAGGTTACCCCCCCAATCTGTTTCACTCAAAACATCACAAATTAGGGCCGATGAGCTAATGCAAATTGATAGCCTGGCTAGTAAGCAACAGGGGGCTAGATCTCGCGAGCCGTGGTGTCGCTATTGCCGTCAGAAGGGGCACTACAAGCAAGATTGTCCCAAACTTACGGGAAACGGACAGGCTCGTTGACTAACCAAAAGCAGTCAACGAGACTGTGCACTTCAGTCTTTCGGACCTTTTTACCCGTAGAACTGTCCTGGAACAATTGTTCTGTCAAAATAAAAGCTTTTTTAGATTCAGGGGCAGTTGATTGCTTAATGGACTCAGAATGGGCTAAGGGAGTAGGATTACCAGTGCGTTCACTTCCCCACTCTCGTTATATCACGGCACTAAATGGGCGACCATTGGGCAATGGGTACATCAATGAGAGCACAGGGTATGTCAGCATGCGCGTTCCATTTGAAGGCCATTTAGAGCACATCAAATTTTTTTTAGTGGACTCGCCCACTTATCCCCTCGTGTTAGGGCACTCATGGCTCACGAAACATAGGCCTCAAATCAGCTGGGGAAAAAGGAATAATACCATTCTGAAGTGTGGCCCTCATTGCACCAGCCATTCCCTATCTAGTCCTCGCTTACCGCCTGTTGACCATGACTGTGGTACCAGTGAGACTAGTTCAGTCATGGAGGAGGTGACCTACGGTGACGGTACAGCCGTATCCCCGCCCATGTCTGAGAAGGAAGAGGAATTGGAATGGGACCCGGTTTAGGATACTGAACCCTTAAGTACGGACCTCTTTCTAGAGGATCAATCAGATGCAGGGTCTTTATTTGGATCAGATTTTAGTCATCCTGGTAATACGGAGATCTTGGGCTCTAGTTTGTTTCCACTACCCGCTGGTGTAGGCGAGGTGTTTAGCAAACAGCAAGCCACTACTTTTGCCTCACAGACCGTATGATTGCGCCATCGAGTTACAGCCTGGTACTATTCCTCCTCGGGTCTTTATATTCACTTTCGGGTCCAGAAACCACTGCTATAAATGAGTACATTGCCGAATCACTGGCTAATGGGTTCATTAGACCTTACACTTACCCTGCTGGTGCAGGATGCTTTTTTGTGGAGAAAAAAGATGGCGGTCTTGGACCCTGTATTGACTACAGGGGGCTACAGGGGTTTTCTCAGGCAGCACATTTTATTCCCCTTTCCAAGCTGCCATCAGCCTCATAAACGGCACGGCTGATAGTGGATCATGTTTTCCGCCTGCACGGTTTGCCCCAGGATGTGGTATCTGATCGAGGTCCACAGTTTGTCGCACGGTTTTTGTCGGGCGTTTTGCTCTCTCCTGGGAGCTTCCGTGAGTTTATCGTCGGGTTTTCAACCTGAGTCTAATGGTCAGACAGAACGCACTAACCAGTCCCTGGAAAACACTTTGCGTTGTCTCACCTCCTCCAACCCCCTTTCTTGGAGTAGATATCTGCCCTGGGCGGAATACGCGCATAATACGCTTCGCAATGCGTCCACTGGTCTATCGCCATTCGAAGCCCAGTTAGGGTATCAGCCCCCACTATTCCCGGAGCTGGAGAAGGATGTGGGCGTTCCCTCCGCCATGGCTTTTATTTGGCGCTGCCGGGCCACTTGGAGGAGGGTTCGTGCATCCCTACTAAAGGCGTCCGCTCGTCAAAAAAGAATGGTTGATAGTCGCCGCCGTCCAGCTCCTTCCTATCGCATAGGTCAACGAGTGTGGCTCTCCACACGGGATCTTCCCTTAAGCGTTGAGTCATGGAAGCTCGCTCCTCGATTTCATTGGTCCATTCAAGATTATTCATAAGGTCAATCCCGTTACGGTTCATCTTCAGCTTCCCAAGTCCATGAAAATACACCCCACATTCCATGTCTCCCGTCTTAAACCCCTTTTAACTAGCGTTTTGGCCCCAGCTGAACAGCCTCCTCCACCACCTCGCCTCATCCAGGGGCATCCGGCGTATACTGTGCATCGCATCCTGGCGAGTAGACATGTTGGCAGGGGTATGCAGTATCTTGTAGATTGGGAGGGCTATGGCCCTGAGGAGCGTTGTTGGGTTCCAAGAAGGAACATTCTGGACCCAGAGCTTATTCGTGACTTCCACAGGCGTGGTGCAGAAGGATCGTCTGGGGCCGCTCCTTAGGAGGGGGGTCCTGTCATGATTTGGAGGCGGAGTCCTCATTTCGTCTCCTGGGGAGAGTGATTTTTGCTAATCTTGCGACAGGTGTTGTCTATCCGCGCTTGTCTATTTAAATCACACATTGTCCTTTTGTCGGCGCTTTAGTGTTGCCATTTGGTCGTGCTGGAGCCGGTATTTGGAGGTCCTTATAGCAAACTCCTCCAGGTTTAGTCCTCGTCTTTGCGAGTTATATCATAGTGTTTAGGATTTGCCTGTCAGCTTTGTCAACTCTGGGTTCAAAGCCCAGGTTCTTGCATTAGAGATTCTTCGTTTTCAATTCGTGCTTCAAAAGAGATTCATTGTTTTCGCGATCGGGAACAGCTGGCCTTTGCCTTCTCGAGTCGCTCAAATTAACTGAACTCATAGTTCGTTTTTATTTCTCTTTTCCGGAGCTTTGCTCTGTAGTTTTGGGTTCTAGTTATATAATATAAATTGGCCCGAGAGACAATATTGCTTTTATATTCCCTGTCTCTCTCTCTCTGATTAGTCTGTTAGCAGATTTAGTGGCTGCCTTGTGTTTTAGGTAGCTTTTAGACTTCCTGATTCTACGCGTGGATCCGTGTAAAACAACCCCGCTATAGAACTTCAAATATACTTCTTTTTGTAAGGATGGAGCTTGGCTCAGACAGTGGCCGATGTCCACGCAGCCTCCACCATACATACATGCAGGAATGTAAATCAGTATTTGAAGGGTCCCCCCCACCCCACATTTTTCTACCGACCTTCCACCCAAAAATCAGGCAAATCTGAAAAAGAAGTCTCCTCAATGTAGAGAAAAAAGAATGGCAAAATTTAAAAAGAAAAAAATGGTAAATAGCTACATACTGTCCTCCCCTTTTTTGAAAGGAAGTGGCTATTCGCCTCGCAGCGGGGGTGAATTGGGGGAAAGAGATAGGCTATCTGTCCCACAATGGGGCAGAAAAGGGAAGCAGTTCTGCTATTGGCACCGCAGTTGGACGGATAAGAGAAGCACTTTCTCGCACCATTTGCCTCGCAGTCGGGCCTATAAGAGATTTCATTTTAAAATCCTTTTATCTTTTGCGCTGAACTACCGCGGCACAAATAGCCTCTTCCTTTTTGAAATGGATTGCAAGAATCAAAACTGAAATGTTTCCTCTGAAAAATCAATGAAATGAATGTGGCGAAAGTTGCTGTCAGATTGTACCTTTTGTATTTATTTAACGGAAGTCCCGTTGAGACTGAAATCTCTTGCAAGGGAGCCCTGGGGGTTGAGGTGGGGAAAGAGAGGGCAATTTGCACAGCCAATTAAATCAGGGGATGATTAGGAGGCAGGTCGGGCCTTTAGCAATGACACCAGGGAACCCCCTACTCTTATCAAAGAGTATCATAGGATCTTTTAAGACCACAGTGAGTCAGAAGCTTGGTTTAACGTCTCATCCAAAAGGCAGCATCTCCTTCACTAGGGATTATTCCACATGAGGGGAGATCAGAACCTGCTAGCTGACCAACACCTCTTCCAGCAGCAACTTGGTTTATGCCTAGGTGGTCTCCCATCCAAGTATTAACTAAGCCCACACCTACTTAGCTTCAGCCATGTAGCTGGAGCAGATTGAATAGTGATATGGCTGCAGACATAAAGGTCAGAGGTAATTCACAACTCATTGCTATTGCCATAGGCTGATTTTTTATTTTTATTTAGCCGACCGTCACGTTTTTCTGATGTGGGGTGGTAGATGAACACCTGGAAAGATTTTGTCAGTCCAAACAGTGACTGACTGTGGCGTAGGCCTATTATAATCGCACACAACAAACAGAGACACGTGCGATGAATTGAATGATCTCAAATCTTGGCTGGGTGAAAGTTTAGGGTGCTGTAACATCGTAAAAAATGTATTTATTTCCAATTAGAGAAAGACGGATAGTTTAATTTACGAAGTGACTATTCGCACTTATTTAAGCGTGTCCGAGCACAAAAACTGATCGAAATTTGTGTGTTAGACGCACTTATAAGTGTAGCCAAGATACTCCATTGCCCACACTTATTTTAAGCGTGTCCAACGCTAAAATACTTTTCTTGGCCAAACTTATTTTGAAACGCTTTGTCGATACGGACAGCCACTTACTGTTATAATCCCTCATGCAGTGTTTCCCAACCCTCTCCTGGAGGCCCGCCTGTCCTGCATGTTTTAGATCTCTCCCTGCTGCAGCACAGGTGATTCAAATGATCAGGTTGTCATCAATCAACTTTAGGAGGTGATTAAAGAGCTGATCATTTGAATCGCCTGTGCTGAAGCAGGAAGAAATCTAAAGCAGGCAGGACAGGTGGGCCTCCAGGAGAGGGTTGGGGAACACTGCCCTCATGGATGAGGGTAGCATATACAATGAGAGTTGACGGTTATCCTGCATTTGTATTACTTCTTAGTTTGTTTTTGTTTAGGCAGTGTCTATTTAGCCGTCCGACGGTTCCCGTTTTTTTCTGCTATTTGGCCGTCGCTTCTGCTTGACATGCGCAGTTGTCACAGATGTGGCCTTAGCGGTTTACAAACGATTTCTCGGCACTACCTTGATATAATTTCATCCCCCTGTAGAAATTATTGTGGCTAATAAAGTCGAAAAAGGCGGAGATTAAACAGGTAGGCCTAATTCTTTCCAGCAGAAGCGATCAATTTGCTAGCTCTACATAAGCAACTTGTCCGCGTTAACAGAACTTACACTTGCCTACGAAAAACTTGTATTATGTTCATAACATAACTGAGCTCTCTCTAACTGTCGAGTACTGTCCATAAAGCTGCTTTCACATCAGACACGAAACGAATTTTTCGCACGACAGATTAGCCTACTTTCAAAGACAATGCAAAGACGCGTATGCAGGCGTTATAGTCGCGTTAAGCAGCTTTCACACCGGACGCGAAACGAATTTTTCGCGCGACAGATGAGAGTCAAACTAAGTTATGACCGCTAACTACATGTTAGTTCGCGTGCTCTGCAAATTTAAAATGCCTCTGGTTAACTTAATTGCCGACGCCGTGTATGCCTTCCAACTTCAAGTCCACATTTGTGACAACTGCGCATGTCAAGCGGAAGCGACGGCAAAATAGCAGGAAAAAAACAGGAACCGTCGGACGGCTAAATAGACACTGCGTTTTGTTTAATTGTAAATACATCTACAGACCAACAGAAAAAAGACCTACTTCCAGTAAGTAACTGAGCATTTTATAAGCGCATTAGTCAAATATGATCCATAAAACAACTCTTCGCGGTAGCCTACTATACGGGAGACTATGGGTGCATCTCAAAGCATAGGCTGCATCCTTTGAAGGCTGCATTTTTAGTGGTCATCACTTACTTCCATCCACTAAACTGACATTTAGGGTAAGGGACAAGTTTAAATTTGGGGTTAGGTTTTGGGTTTAGGGTTAGAGTTAAGGTTAAGGTTAGGAAAACCAGTGACAACTCACAGAAATCAAAGCCGTTTAACGGAGATGAAATAACGTCACGTCAGTTCGACAGATGGAATTACGTGAAGACCCTTAAAAATGCTGCCCTCTAAGGATGCAGCCTATATGCTTTGAGATGCACCCAATTTCTTAAAGGCACTTTTCAGTTTATTTAGCCTACGCCTGCCACTTAGTGGTGGCAAAGCAAAATGGCACACTATGGCATTTACATTTTTCATGGCTTAAAAACTGAGAATATGGGCTACAGTGGCTATTCATACATGTTTTTCAGTCTTCTGAATTGTCGTGCAAGAAGTGTGAGTATAATGACTTTAGTTTCCTACTAATGCGTATTTCAATGTCGTATATTTTTTTCTGTATATTTAAAATTTTAGGGCGATGTTGGATGGTGAATGTATTTCTTTCAATATACGGTAACAGAATAAATTTATTCTGTGTATTTAGTTCAATTCAAAGCCCTGAAAAGATATTGGCACCGATAAAGACTGACTTGTACTCTGACTTTGCACTATTCTCGCAAGAAAAAGCATGCATTTTGTTTTGTAAGTGATCGCCATTGGTTGAAAAATTAGTAGTGGACAGGAATGATCATGATTATGACACTCAGTAAATGACGCCGACTGTATTTTCATTCTGTGACCAAAAGGCCATTATTAACGTATGATTATTATTTCATCTTCACATTGTTCAATAAAATATGTCAATTACGTCACAAAGTAGGCCTACTACCAATGACAAAAAATATTTCTGGGTGCGTGCGTGTGCAAATTAGCTGCAGTTACATTACCATCCAGTAAGCGAAGCATAAATTAATTCACTGGGAATAATCAAAACAAAGCATTTCTATTACGGTTATTACACGGAGCCATTCTTTTTAAAGTTGTTTTAAAAAAAAAGAAAAAAGAATAGAAAAAAATGCCTATCATGAGAATATGACGGCCTATTAAAAGGTTAATTTGCGCTGATCATTCCATGGCTCATTGGCATTTTTTAAAAAATGAAACAAGTTTTAAATCTTGCTAAGCAGTTGATTAAAAGCATTTTTTAATCGTTGCAATGGCAATGTCTACTTCTGGCCTGCAGTCAATTAAATCTAATTAATCTCATTTTGATATGTAAGCACTTATCAGCACTGATCACCAATTAAGAGTACTAAGGAGTCCCCACATAACTTGTTGATAACCAGATAATTAATGTATGAAGAGGAGTTTATTTACTTTGTATGTGCAAATATCTAATTTAAAATATTGGCCTAAAATCCAGAGTAAGTCTAATAAACATTACTTGCTACAGTGGGTTAGAATTTTAGTTAATGTTCTGATTGCCATTATTTGAAGGAGGCTCAGCTAAAAATTAAATCCTTTTGGCTGCCTTGGCAAATCTACCCCTGATTCATTCTGCCACAAGTAGCAAGTTAAATATTTATTTATTAGTCACCAGTCAGATGAGAATAATTGACACATACTGAGAGAAACTGACACATCAAACATTATCAATAATGTTAATCTGTCAACTTACAGATTTCCACCATACCTTTACATTCTTTCCTCCTTTGTTTCTTTGAACCAAACAACCTTGTATATCATCTTCCTGATGAAGTACATGGAAGAACAAACACATATATTGGATACTGGTGTCAAAAACGTGGAGGCAAATTGCCTTTATTTTTACCTAATTCAATGTCATTGAAGTATAAATATCAGCATGGAATAGGCCTAGCTGAGTTGTTGAGAGACTTCATGTTCCAGGTGACTAAAATGTACTGGTTCCATGATCGTTTCCTTGCCTTCTGGCGCCATTAACCACAAACGCCATCCTATGCAATCCCAGACCACTGTCTCTCCAGAAAATATTTGTCTTCCATTTTGATTACATAATCTGCTAAACCTCAGCTGCACCTCCTGGATATATTTTATGCTGTTGATTGTGGCCCAACATCAAAACACGGAGAATTAGGCCCAAGTATATTTCTTGCTTTAGTTATATATTTCTCATGTCTTCTTCTTTGTTGTCTGCGCTTGATAGGCTATACGAAAACATTGTTGACTTGGCTATTTAAGTTACTGACCCATACTGTTATTCTGAACTGTAAGATATTTTGGCTAAAAGTTGGTTGAACTTCAAAAAGTAAAGCAAACAGCCGCTGAACCGTCTTGAGTTTGCTCACCCTCTCCCACCAGTTGAACAAACTCATTTTTAAAAGAACCAGGAACTTTTAGTTAGGCTAAGTCAAGTCAAAAATGCTTTGCATCTGGTCGCCTTACTTTTTTACGTTGAGTTTCTTTTTTTTCCATCTGTTACAGTGTGGCTGAAATTGGCCATAGGCCTATACTCCCCAACTCTGTTTTCCTTCATGATATTTCAGTTTCGGTAGAATGGGTTGCCGCTTGTGCTCCGTACAATTTTTATAGCCAACCCAAACTGAAATATACTGCTCAAAAAAGTAAAGGGAACACTTGGAGTTATATTGTGTTGTTTATGTGCTCCCTTTATTTTTTGAGCATTATATATTGGGAATGGGTTCGATGACAGATAAAGCAGTCCAGCCCTTGCTGATAGCGTTTGAGCTACTCAGTATGTAATTCAATTAATGTTAGGCTACTAAGGTGAGATCGCTTGATGCGAAGGTCATGTTTGAACATTTTTCGAAATATATAACTAAAAGGAGAGATAAACTCTCTCAGTGACATTCGTAAATGTCAAGCTATCGAACATCATTTTTAGCCTGCTCTGTGTCAGATATATGATCTCGCAAATTATCCCAGCCGATACATCGATTATTCACCAAGCTTTTGCAAAATTAAGAACTAACCTTTTTTAACTACAGAGTCTGACTCAAAGAAAGCAGAATTTAGACTATCTTTGACTACGTTCAAACAGCAACTGATAAGCGCACTGAATTTGTCCATGTTGTCTAATCTTTGGAGTTCTGCCGACACCTCAGTTATTGTCGAACTGGTCTTTGAAAACACTTAACGGAAAAAATGGGCTCCATTTGGCAGACCGCAGTCCCGCTGCATTCGCTTCTTTCTTTGAAATGCTATGAAAAATTGGAATCTGAATGAACCGAAACCCACGAAACCAACTACCTAACACGGACTCCTCAACAGGGACCTCAGTAGTAAAGCATCCATCGAGAGCTGTCAAAAATGCCCACAATTGGCAATTAATTTGACTACAGATAGGCAAAGGAATATTTCGGACCGGAGCCTACAGAATGGATTTATATTTGCTTGCTATGGTCTCAGTGAAAATCGATTTCAATACCCTCCCCCTCTTGTGCGCTAAGCACTGATTCAAAACGGGAGGCGATAAACATCGTTTTCTCAAATCGCCTCTTCACGCCAGGAAACTGAGCGAGGAAAGCAATTGACGAAGCTTACACGCTGGAAGGAGTGCAAAGACAATATGGGACAACGCAGTTTTTCGGTAAAGGAATGGACTTGTTCAGTTAATTTATAACTGTATTTATTTCGGGTTGACAGCGTATTATGCCCATTAGCGTGCTTCACTTTGCCGTAATAACACTTGTAGCTTTGAAATTCGTAAAGTGGTCGTATGCTGAAATGCGCAAAGAAAGCTTCTACGCTTTTCATGAGTCGACAGCTGTTAAATGTCATCCAAAGTGGATTGATGGTTGGTTTGCTTGGCTTCTTTTGATTAGGCTATTTTCAAATTAAGCGTCATTCTTAATGAGCAGTAAATGCAAACTTTTATATTGATGTTAAAAGGCGAAACTGTATGCCAGTCGGAGTCGTGTAACCTGCTTGCTTTAAGGGCGGATTCGCATTGTTAAACAACTTAGCATGTGACGGTATTTTCTATCCTCTTTTTCCTCCAAAGAAACATAACATTTTGCTTTGCATATATTTATGGTCTTCAAAGTATATTTATTCCTTTGCAATAGTGGTTGTTGAGCATAAGCAGTGTCATTTGCTGCGAAGCGGTATTGACAGCAAATCATTGTATTCAATATTTTCGATGCAAGTGTCAGGGTTTATCGTGTGCCTACTTAGACTTCTCAATTTCTGGTTCAGAATGGCACGCAAATCACTTGGCTATATTACTGCGTAAATCTGTAATGTAGATTTCCTTGGTGGATATAACCTGAATTAGCAATAAGCCACATCTCATCAGTCACCTGTGTGTAATATATATTCGCTTTGATCTCATGCAAACGATGATATTCAGCAGTGATCTAGAGCAGAATGCCAGTTAGGTCTTGGTACTGCTAGGTTATTGCCTCTCATACTAGTAGTCTTTGCATTGACTTGCAATTTGTATGAACGGTGCGAGCTTACTGTTTCTTCGCCAGCATGAGAAATGTCAATTATGTAATATAGCCTCGGTGATTATTCGCTTTGAACAAAGTTTCCAAATAGTTTGTCAGGTTTGTAATTGCATTCAGATGAATAGTGCATTACGACGTATTTTATAACATTCATCTAGTCTGACATTTTATTGCTTTGTGAACGGTGTACGGAATGCTGTCGTTCACTGAAGGCTGAGCAATGATTGTTCAAGCATGATGTGAGATTATCTACTCCTTGTGTGCAGGAAATATTCATATCTGTTTGTCTAGTGTGAGTTTACAGATTGCGCTCAGATGTCTCTGGAATAATATTTAAAACTGCCAAAAATTAATATTTTTAGAAATTGTCTTGATTGTATTAATATTATCAGAAAAAATACTGAATTGTTGAATATCTATTAAATACATCCTGATAATGT
The DNA here is from genome assembly GCA_029721435.1 of Gymnothorax reevesii. NCBI lineage: Eukaryota > Metazoa > Chordata > Actinopteri > Anguilliformes > Muraenidae > Gymnothorax > Gymnothorax reevesii. Next base: position 93,211,156 of record CM056575.1, read on the forward strand.
AACAATGGTAAGATGAAGATTACCGTAGGGGAAATCTATTTTTTCCATCCATGTCACATCCAGCATAGCATTTTGAATCACAATGTGATTGTAATTTTTCTTAAAACAAAATAAAATTTGGATTGGTTGTCAATATTTTCTAGGTGCTGTTATACCCCTGTGCTCCATTCTTCGTCTGTTGCTGCGGCATTTATTGAAATAAGGTCTTGAGAAACTCTGGATTTTTGGCCAAACATTTCTTGAGATCTCATCTATTGGTTGCCAAGAATAGTTCCAGAGGAGGCAGGGGAGTAATAAGAACTTGCATTTACGGGAACTGAGATGTGAGGAATAGAAATGAGAAATGAGAGGCAATTATATTGACATTTAATTTGAGGCATTCCTGCAAGTGATTTTAATTTGTCTGGATTGGCTTTAAGGCCAAAATCTTTTCACTAAGTTCTTCATACACTCATACTAGGTAGAACCCTCCTTTGCCCAGAGGACAGCCTCAGTTATTTGTGGTACGAATTCATCAAGGTTACTAAGACACTCTGGTCCATGCTGATGTGATAACATACTGCAGTTATAGCTTGGTGGTTGGCATTTGAATTCATGCTGTGAATCTCTTGTTCTACCACATCTCAAAGATGCTCTATTGGATTAACCGCTTTGCGCAGATATAGATGCCGGCGTCCATATATTTCGAATTGTAATTCCAAAACAATTCTTAAATTGAATTTCCACGTTTTGCTTTGCTTGAATAATTTTTTAGTCTCTGTGACACGAATACTGAGTTATAAAGCCAAGTAGGCTCATGCATAACAGGAAAAAAATTGCATTATTTGTAGTCTGCCAAAGGGGTTAAGATCTGGTAAGTGTGGAAGCCATCGGAGTACCCTGAATTCCTTGCCATGTTCTTGGAATCGGTTATAGATGACATAAGTCTTGTGACATGGCACCTTATCCTGTTGAGAACTGCCATTTTAAATCATTTGATCAGATGGAGCAAATGATGGAGCTGCTCTATTTATGCATGCAGTTACACTATCCAATCAATAGGTTGTGCACCGAAACAGTAATTGAATATTTGCGAGTAAGTGGGGTCTGTACACGATTTAGAATGTGGACGAGTGAACTCCCATCCCTTTTCCCCAGAATTTGTAATTAAAACTCCTCAGCCAAGCCTGATGTGCAAAATGTCTAACATACTTGCCCATTATATCTATCCAGTGGTTAATAAAAATAATCTCTCAAAACAGAAAAAATAGTTGTCCTTTGTTGCAACCACAGTTATAATAGGCCAAAGGTATCCCAATTAAGTCATGAAGAAAATCAGTTATCTGAACCAAAAATGCAACATTGTATTGAAGGTAAGTCATTTTACTATCCATTATAGTCATCAGATATAAAAAATGTGTGATTTCCCACCATTGATTTACGCATAGATTCATCCGTCAAAGAATTCAGTGGTCACTTAAATACTCATATGATCTCTCACTGAAATCCAGTCTCTTTTATGCTTGCTCAGGCCTATCTGCATTCAGCACAGTTATAGTTCATGCCCATGTGAAACTTTCCTGGTGGTTATCTATTGATTGACATGTTTTATATCCAATTGCAGACAGTATAAACTTTCCACCATAATAGAAAGACACTGGTTGGACTCTCAGAAAAGTATTTCACCCTAAGTGTAACAGTGAGTTTGGTCATATTCTGTCAATTTTGAGCAGAGCTGAATGATGTGAATGCATAGAAAAATTAGAGGCACTCGTAGAGTGCAAACCTCCGCTAAGGCAGCACAATCCAAATTGTCATGAGTGGGAGTAAAGTTTAGTTATCACGTGTCATACGATTTCAAGATGGCTGCCGTGGGAGCCATATTGTTTCACTAATTGCGGTGAAAATCATTAGGATACATCCTTGATGTAACAGCAATGCACCCACAAGATTTCAGACAAACCATGCATTACCTTTTGAGTTATGTTGTTCACAGACAGACAGACAGACAGACAGACAGACAAACAAACAGGGGCGAAAAGAAAACCTCCACCCCAACTTTGTTGGCGGAGGTAAGAAACTTCAAAAACCAACCCTGAAGTGCTTAGGTTACATTTGGGTCAGAGCAAGAATTCTGCTTACCGTTCGGGACAGAAATTGCTCACTATTCTTAACAAAAAATTTGCCATCCCTTAGCAAAAAGTAGGATACTTGAAGTTCATTTTATTAAGTATACTTGAGTATAAGTATAAGTATAGCAAGTATACTACGTACCATGTACTTGTAGTGTACTAGAAAGTATATTAATTTAATAATTCTTCGGAATAAATTGGAACATTTTAAAGTATATAAAAGTATACTTTTAAGTATACTTCAAGTTTAAGCACAGTAAACTGAAAGTACCCATCTAGTTTACATCTAAGTTTTATTCTATACTGCAAGTACACTACCAGTGAACTCTTTAGTACACTGTGAGTGAACTAGTTGTATACTTCTAGCATACTTTTCAATTTATGAAAGTATACATTTAAATATACTGCAAGTAAGCTTCCTGATATACTGCTAGTTTAATAGTTGTATACTTCTAGTAAACTTTTCAATTCATGAAAGTATACTGTGAGGTAAACTGCTAGGAAACTTAAAGCGTGTCATTGGATGTTTAATGACCACAGTGAGTCAGGACTTGAAGTTTACATCTCATCGGACAGACAACATCATCATCACTGCACTGGAGTATTGTGTATTATTCCACAAAAGGGAAGAGCCCAACCTTCTGGCCCACCAACACCAACTCATTTTCCCAGGTGGTCCCATTCAAGCACAAACCAAGCCTACACGCACTTAGCTTCAGCCACATAGCAGGTGCAGATCAAGTTGTGGTATTTAATTTCATTGTCACTATGTCACATAGCACTGAAGTTCCAGTCTTCTTTATATCATGTTTTACTGTGTACATTTATCCGTGAATCTGCCCATAATGGCCAGCTAGATTGAACTGATATCTCAACTTAAACACAGCAATGTTTGGTACAATATGCTGGGCTTTGATGTCCACACTCTTGTTTAAAAATGATAAAATCATTTATTGAACAAAATGTACCAAATTTCAAGTATTACAGTACTGCTGCATCATGTCTTAAGTCGGTTATATTTTTGACTGTGATACAGAACTCCTTTTACCAAAAAAAAAAAAAAAACCGCTCATCGGTGTACTCATTTGGTGTATTACATCAGCCTGTGCTTGAGTCCTTCAGCCTACTCGTCAGGCTGAAGGCATTGCTCATGAATATTTTATACATATTTCTGGTTCCATATGAGAAAGAGGTATTTTTTTGTTTTGAATTGGGATTTCAATAAGAGTTGCCACTGCTGTGTTCTTATACTTTGGCATTCAATACAATATTGTGTTTGATTCTTTAATAAATTACATTTTCAATTTTGTTCTCCATCATGAGAATTGTTTAATTCTAAATTCTTATAAGTACCTTCATCTTTAAATTAAAACGGAATGCACTTATAGGTATTCTTCACTTTTTCTGAAGTGGGGTTGTATGAGCTACAAATTGCCGCGACTAACATTAGATGCTGTAGAGAGCTCTCTGATCTCCTCCAGGTAGCCACACCAGGGCATAGTGCTGGGTGGAAATTTAGGCGATACACTTTTATGAACGGAAACACAGAAACAGCGTATTTTCGCGGCCTAAAAGAGCTCCTACCTGAAAATAATACACCATTTCAATTGTACGCTATATATATATATATATATATATATATATATATATATATATATATATATATATATATATATATATATAAATATATATATATATAGGCCTATATATATAGGCATATATATATATATATATATATATATATATATATATATATATATATATATATATATATTTCTTAAAGTACAGCAGTTTAGCTGCTCGGAAAAAAAAAACACAGTTGCTCTTGAACTAACCAACTGACGTATTCCTGCGCAAGGCGCATTGTAGTTCACTGCGCGCTGTAGCACTCAGCTGTTAGGGTCACAGTACAGCTGCTTGCACAAACGCGTGTATTCACGTCCTCGCATTGACTTTGAATGTAATCTGTGTGCGAAAAATTTGTTTCGTGTCCAGTGAGCAAGTGACTTAACTGTGGTTGCGAGGTCGGACGGGCGTTTAACTTGAGCAAATATTTCGAAAATGGTCCATGTGTGTCGCTTTCTTGGATGTGACAACAAAGCTGTATCCTGGTGCACTTATAGCTTCCACCGCATTCCTCTGCGGAATATTGGACTTGTAGCCGTGGCTTGTTGCCTCACGGATAATGATACGCCACACATATCCCTAAAAGTAGGCCTACTCAGTATTTGCAGCATTCATTTTTCCACAGAGGATTTCGTTACATTCGCTACATTCAGGGAAATCTCAACGGTGCACGCTGAAGAGCACTGCTGTACCCAAGCATCAGGCAAAAGAGTGAAACACCTGTGAAAAAGTCTAATGTAACATTGCAGCACAAATTGATATCGCATAGGGTCTATGAAGCTGCATGCGGCGTATCTGCTGTGCTGGTTATTGTAGGGATTTTTTTTTTTTTTATTTGAGACGTGATTCTATGCAACTGAAAATCCGGCTCTGCCGCAAACCGCTCAGTCTGACCCAAACAGCCGATCGCTACAGCGCGCAGTGAACTACGATGCGCCTCGCGAAGGAATACGTCAGTTCAAGAGCAACTGTGTTTTTTTCCGAGCAGCTTAAGTGCTGTAATTTTTTTATATAGCGTACAATTGAAATGGTGTACTATTTTCAGGTAGGACCTCTTTTAGGCCGCGAAAATACGCTGTTTCTGTTTCCGTTCACTACAGTCTGTCGCCTAAATTTCCACCCAGCACTATGCCCTGGTGTGGCTACCTGGAGGAGATCAGAGAGCTTTCTACTGCATCTAATGTAAGTAGTGGCAATTTGTAGCTCATACTACCCCACTTCAAAAAAGTGAATTATCCCTTTAAGCCTGGGGTCCCCAATCTTTCCCAAAATGGGCCAGTGTGGGTGCAGGTTTTCATTGCAACCAAGCAGTTAGATGCCTGATGCTACTAATCAAGGTTATTAGCAAAGAGTCCTGGGGTTAATTAGTAGTATCAGGTGTGTAATTGTTTGGTTTCAATGAAAGCCTGCACCGGTGCACCCACACCGGCCCTTTCTGGGAAAGATTGGGGACCCCTGCTTTAAGCATTGTCTACTAGTACATGAGGTAACCTCGTCGACTTATGTTAAATAATATCTGAATAGCAACAGTAATATAATTTAGATTGCAATAATCATAAGCTGTGAGTATGTGGTTAAGTTAGTTTAAAGAAGGTTTTGAAGTATACTTGCAGTTAAAAAAAAAAAACTCCCTGAAAGTTTATAACTAAATTTAAACTATAGAGGGCTTGAAGTATAGAACTAGTGGACTAGAAGTCTACCAATAAGTTTACTTCCAGTATACTTCAAATTGTACTTGAACTAAAAAGTTGTCTTGAAGTATATAACAAGTAAAGTTGTAGCACATCTGAATTTACTTTCAGTATACTTCAAATTATACTTTTACAAATTAGACATTGTGCTAGAAGTATATAACTAGTGAATTAATAGTTCATCTTTACGTTTTCTAGCTGTATACAGGAAACCTTCATGAACTGAAAAGTTTGCTAGAGGTACAGAACTAATAAACTAGTAGTATATCTCTAAGTTTGCTTGCAGTATACTGCAAATTACACTTTTATAAGTGTAAATATAAATAAATTATATTATAAGTATAATACATATTTTTTTTTACTTTGCAAAGTATACCTCTGTTAAGTAAAATCAAATCAAAAGTAAAATGAGAGTATACTCTCTTTTTTTTAGTTTAGAAGAAGTATACTAATAGCACACTTGAATAAACTTCTTTTTCGTAAGGGGTGTTATAAAGAATGACCAGCAATGGGTTGGTGACTGTGAAGTCTTTGCAGGTCCTCACCATGGTGTGTTAGAAAATCATAAACCTTTGCTAATTAATTGGGAAATGTTAATTAAATGAGCGTTAGAGACGGATTTGGAAAAAAACAACTTTTGCCACCAAAGTGTACAGTTCTTGAAAAGTCTGTGAAGGGGCAGGGAATAGCATATCACACTTAATATATCTAAGACACTTAGGCCTGTATGCATGAAAGTGGAATAGTGACAAAATAGCCTATACCAGGTATAAATCAATGGTTTTTCCTCTGTTGCTATGCATGAACGTGGTATAAGTTAAACTGCGGTATAACTTTAAACCTCGAATAGGGAGCCGTATGCACAATTATGGAATAGCTTTATCTGTGGTGTAAATACCGCAGATTTCCTGGTGTAAGTAATACCAACCAAGGGGTAGGCTTCAGGAGTGGAATAAGACAATTTGCAGTCTGCTATCAGTGGATGTCTCAAAACTGTGCCTTCTGTTTTCAGGATACTGGCGAGAAGTGATGTTCAAATTACCCTGTATTGGTTGACACTCTTTTGGAGATGTAAATTTTCAACTCATTTTATACAAAACCCAAAACCAGTGAAGTTGGCACGTTATGTAAATCGTAGATAAAAACAGAATACAATGATTTGCAAATCCTTTTCAACTTATATTCAATTGAATACACTACAAAGACAAGATGTTTAATGTTCAAACTGAGAAACTTTATTTATCTTTTGCAAATAATCATTAACTTAGAATTTAAAGGCAGCAACACACTGCAAAAGAGTTGGCACAGGGGCCTTTTTACCACTGTGTTACATCGCCTTTCCTTTTAACGACACTAGGTAAACACTTGGGAACTGAGGAGACCAATTTTTGAAGCTTTTCAGGTGGAACTCTTTCCCATTCTTGCTTGATGTACAGCTTAAGTTGTTCAACAGTCCAGGGTCTCCGTTGTCGTATTTTACGCTTCATAATGCGGCACACATTTTCAGTGGGAGACAGGTCTGGACTACAAGCAGGCCAGACTAGTACTCACACTCTTTTACTACGGAGCCATACTGTTGTAACACGTGCAGAATATGGTTTGGCATTGTCTTGCTGAAATAAGCAGGGGCGTCCATGAAAAAGACGTTGCTTGGATAGCAACATATGTTGCTCCAAAACCTGTATGTACCTTTCAGCATTAATGGTGCCTTCACATATGTGTAAGTTTCCCATGCCTTGGGCACTAATACACCCCCATACCATCACAGATGCTGGCTTTTGAACTTTGCGCCTATATCAGTCCGGATGGTTCTTTTCCTCTTTGGTCCGGAGGACACGACGTCCACAGTTTCCAAAAACAATTTGAAATGTGGACTCGTCAGACCACAGAACACTTTTCCACTTTGCATCAGTCCATCTTAGATGAGCTTGGGCCCGGCGAAGCCGGCGGCGTTTCTGGGTGCTGTTGATAAATGGCTTTCGCTTTGCATTGTAGAGTTTTAACTTGCACTTGCAGATGTAGCGACGAACTGAAGTTACTGATAGTGGTTTTCTGAAGTGTTCCTGAGCCCATGTGTTGATGTCCTTTACACACTGATGACGGTTTTTGATGCAGTACCGCCTGAGGGATCGAAGGTCACGGGCATTCAATGTTGGTTTTCAGCCTTGTCGCTTACGTGCAGTGATTTCTCTAGATTTTCTGAACCTTTTGACGATATTATGGACCGTAGATGATGAAATCCCTAAATTTCTTGCAATAGCTCGTTGAGGAATGTTGTTTTTAAACTGTTCGACAATCAGGTCACGCATTTGTTCACTAAGTGGTGACCCTTGCCCCATCCTTGTTTGTGAATGACTGAGCATTTCAGGGAAGCTGCTTTTATACCCAATCATAGCACCCACCTGTTCCCAATTAGCCCGATCACCTGTGGGATGTTGCAAATAAGTGTTTGATGAGCATTTCTCAACTCTCTGTCCTTTTTGCCACTTGTGCCAGCTTTTTTGAAACATGTTGCAGGCATCAAATTCCAAATGAGCTAGTATTTGCAAAAAATTACAAAATTTACCTGTTCGAACATTAAGTAACTTGTCTTTGCAGTGTATTCAATTGAATATAGGTTGAAAAGGATTTGCAAATCATTGTATTTTGTTTTTATTTACGATTTACACAACGTGCCAACTTCACTGGTTTTGGGGTTTGTACTTGTCTTTCCCAAAAAATAAAAGTATGACTGAATGCCTGAACAAACATTCAAGGTTGCAGTGCATATTCATTTAACCGGCGAAATGATCGGCAATTAGCCTGGCCCTGACTCGAGCCCCTTGCATATTGTCCTTGATATGTTCATTTGGCTCCACCTCATCGTCCTCAGCGTCAGCGTCACTCTGTTGTAATTAGGCAGTTTCCGCAACCTCCCCTGAAGCGTGTACGTGAACGTCCATCTTTTGTGCGTTGACCACAAAATCAGCGGTCGGCCAATAGATTTGCGTTTGCGTTCTAGCTCACGAAAACTCCCTATTCTGAGCAATGCTGCGTGAGGGCTGGCCTATTCATAGATTTGTGGTAAACAACAGGAATCAATCATTAAATTACCCTACGACTATGGAATACCTTATCCGCACGATAGTTATTCCGCGAATAGTCAACCTACGTTTCGTGCATGCCAATTTTCTGACACCACAGGGGCTGCAATAACTATTCTCGGTATAAGCTTACACCCAGTACAAGTCAGACCTCGTTCATGCATACGGGCCATATGCAAGGTCCTCTATGATTTAATTGATATAACTCCTGTTGGCTAAATTAACCCATTATCGCTGTCCAAAACTGTGCGTTAGGGACGGATATTTAAATGTTAGGGATGGAGGGATTTGTCCAAAATTTGGTCACATTCAGGCTTTTCCAATTTCAATGTATAAAGTGTTAGAATAGTGGCCACTGTTCAACAATGTAAGCTGAAACTTCAAAACTGTCTCCATTTTGTGAAAAAAAATCTGCGAAGAACTCTATGTTAAAGATGGACGGACTTGCCTTTGGGATGGAAATGTTGCTTTATAATGAATAGATGCAAGCTAAAGTTTTGACCTCGCCACAGATACTCATCAAATGGCTTTCTTTCAAATTGAGGCTGTCATGACTTTGACTATTGTTATGTATAATTGGATTTTGTTAATTTATTTACATTTAAATGGCTTTTTGGATGGTAGAATGAAAGCATACCGGTATTAGATTTTGATGATGTTCACAATCCACGCAAAGCTGACTTCACCCCTGCATCTGGGCATGTACATTACACTATTTTAAAACATGCTTTTCATTGTACAAATCCACAAACGGCCATTTAACTCTGTTTATTGAACACCAAATAACTTTATAACATGAACATCAAATGTTGCAGATTAAATGAAATTTTCTTGAACATTTCAGCCACATTAACAATTACCAGTCCTGAACTTTAGGAGAAAATACTACAACTTAAGGAGAAACTACTAAGTTGTACAACTCCAATTCCAAAATAGTTGGGACAAAGAAAATCAAAATGCAATGACTTTCAGATTACATTAGCAAATATGTTATTTACAACAGAACATAGAAAACATTTCAAATGTTGAAACTGACCCATATTACATTTTTATCCACAAAATGACCTTATTTTAAATTTTCTGGCTGCAACAGACATCAAAAAAGTTGGGACACATGCAAAAAAGGGCTGAAAAAGCAATTCATATAAAAGAGAATCCGCTGAAAAAACATTTAGCAAGTAATTAAAGGTGAGCTAGAATGGTTGAACAGGGTATTTATTCTTGTTCAGTGAAGTGACATATACACCACAAGACCTCGAAAAGTCCGTGCGACCAAGACCCTGAACCACCTCACTCTTGCTGTGCTGGCCAGAAAAAAAAAAATCAAAGTGGTCGGCAGACTTTACAGTGAGGAATATCTGACTTATGGGTTTACATTCACCGGAGATCCCGCTACCCCAATACCGCTGTGTCTTGCTTGTGGCGAAAAGCTGGCAGACAAAGCTATGGTGCCAAATAAATGAAAAAGACACCTTTCAACCAAACATCCCATCCAAAAACAAGAAATAAAACAAAACTGTGAATATTTAATGTGGTTGAGAGGCCAGACAAAGAAACAAGCTAGTTTCATGATGAAAACCGCTACAGTGTCAGAAAAAACATTAGAAGCTAGCTATCTGGTCGCAAAACTAGCAGCAAACTCAAAGACGCCGAATCTCTTATCCTGCCAGCATACAAAGCTGTCGGTTCCTCTCTCAAACAATACAACTGGCAGACGAATTGGAGAAATGTTGGCAGATATAGAGGACTTTGTAATGGAGAAAATAAAAGGGAGTGGGAAATTTGTGCCGCAGGAGGATGAAACAGCCGCTGTCAGTGGACATGCACAATCACTGGTCAATGTCAGATATGTCAGATGGGGAGACAATTAAAGAAAATTACTTTTTTTTCCCGAATTTTGCCGGAGAAAACTACAGCTGAGGAAGTGTTTCGAGTGACATCTGAGTATCTGGAGAAGTGGGGGCTAAACTGAAAAGACTGCGTAGAGTCATTTATCTTATGATTGCATGAAAGCCCGAAACCTGATTCGAAGGCTCGAGTGGTTGTCTCGTCACTCAGTCGCGCTGCAGGCTAGGTAGCACGAGCGCAACGCTATGGAACGCTATAATATTGTAATGTCCCGTCCAATTCTGACTGCCACCACCTTTTTTGAACCGGTATGGTCCGGTAGTCGTCAACCGAATTCTACACAAGACCAGCACACAGTTCACATATAAACGGTTGTTTTATTAGTTACATAAATTCATAAAATGCTCAGTTAAGATGAATTACGAGGGATTCGGGCAGTTCCAAAGCACATTGATTTAAACCACAAACCACAGCACCTAACAAGAAATTGCTCACACACGATAAGATCCCAAAAGAGAATATGGAATAATATACCCACCACTACAAGCAAGGCACACAACCGACATAAGGTAGTTAATTCGCAACACATTTTAAAACACTCTTCCCGAAAAAAAACCCACCCGCAATTCACACACTTAACAACTGCAATTCCCCTCCCCACACTCCCCAATACACACACACACACACACACACACACACACACACACACACACACACCTCATAAAACAGCGTTAAAACAATTGTCCGCACTTCCCTCCGTCCAGCAGCTGTCGAGACCCTCCCGTGGGTTAGCAAGTTCCGTCTTCAGGCACCGGCGTCCCAGATGCCCTCAGCTTTCCAAACGGATGGAGCGCAGCCTTTACAACACAGCTGGGCATAGTTCAATCACAAATCCATTTGCCTCTTCTTAAGTTCACAAAGTACATGGCCTGCCAAACGTTCTCACCACATTACGGTCTCAAATGCCTCAAGCCGTCTGCACCCCATCAACCCGAGGAAGCCACGCACAATCCTTAAAAAACCTCCCTCTCAGGTGTCTCCAATCACTCAATCATTACTAATCAGACAATTGTCCGCCATACTACGTCACCCACCGCCGAGAACCACCACAATATCATAGCGGTGTGCTGGAGATTTTATCGTAGTAAACAGTGTGCCGCGAGAGAAAAACGTTTGGGAAACACTGGCTAGACAAGCAAAACCAATATATTCTATTTTTAACATTTTAAAAACTATCTAACAACAATGTGATACTTACAGTTTGTAATGGTTGTTAAGGTAGATGCTAAATTGGAACTGCTCCGCTATGTAGCACCAAATGTTGCAAGAAGCCAGCTTGAAAATTGTACCAGGCAAGTAAAACTGTCAGAGGTGAAATAGGCTGAGCAAAGTAACAGTCTGTGGTTGAATGTAATGGGAATCCGATTAAAAATGAACATCAGACACGCATCTGTAGGGATCTGTGACATACATATGACATCATATGTATGCGTTGTTCAGATTGGCCCGTTTTCTGGCGGTCACTTTTAATAGAGGAACTTCTATGAAACGGAGATGTTCAGATTGTCGAGCACTTCGTATGTTCTTGAATGCGGGTAGATTACAGTTATTCAATATAGACAAAGTAAAAATGGTTTTTTATTTTATGTCACCTTTAGGTTAACTGGCATCAGGTGTGTAACGTGATTGGCTATAAAAGGGATGTCTTAGAGAGGCTGAGTCTCTCAGAAGTAAAGATAGTCAGAGGCTCTCCAACCAGTGAAGGTCTGCGTAAAAAAATTGTGGAAAACTTTAAAAACTATTTCCTCAATGCCAAATTGCAAAGGCTTTGAAGGTCTCATCATCAACAGTGCAGAACATCATCAAATGATTCAGAGAAACTGGAAAAATCTCTGTGCATGGCTGAAGACCTTTACTGAATGCCCGTGATCTTCGGGGCCTCAGATACCACTGCATCACTCACCAGCATGATTCTGTCATTGACATTACTAAATGTGCCCAGGAATACTTCAAGAAACCACTGTCTGTAAACACAGTCCGCTGTGCCATCCACAGATGCCACCTAAAACTCTTCGAATCAAAAATGAAGCCATTGTTGAGCATGATCCAGAAGCACCACCGTGTTCTGTGGGCCAAGGCTCATTTAAAATGGACTGTAGCAAAGTGGTGAAGTGTCCTGTGGTCAGACGAGTCCAAATTGGACATTCTTCTTGGAAATCACGGGCGTCGTGTCCTCCGGGCTAAAGAGGAGAAAGACCACCCCTCCTGTTGTCAGCGTTCAGTTCCAAAGCTAGCATCTCTGATGGGATGGAGATGCATGAGTGCATATGGTGTGGGACACTTGCATGTTTTATGAAGCACCATGAATGCGGAAAGGTATATAAAGGTTTTAGAGCAACATATGCTCCCCTCCAGACAACATCTATATCAGGGAAGGCCTTGTGTATTTCAGCACCTCCGGCCATTACAGAACACTCAAGCCAGACATGGAGTCGCCAGCAGCGGATACGCTAGAGGGCATTGTCGCTGATCAGCAGTCTGTCCTTACTGTGTATGGCCAGGGTCTTTCTAGCTTAGACAGTCAGCAAGCAGAGCTGACCGAGAGAATTTGTCATCAGGAGCAGGCTATGCAGGCACAAGAAAGTCTTCCAATAAATCTCTGTGAGTGTATTAGAGCATTGTCTGCTCAGGTTACACTAAATGTTTCACAAGCAAAATCAGTACACCTTCCACAAGAGCCTATACTCAAGTTACCCCCAAGATGTGGAGGCGAGGCAGGAAAATGTAAAGATTTCATTGCTCAATGTGAAATATTTTTTAAAGCGCAACCCTCATGGTTCTCGAATGAAGAATCATGGGTTTCGTTTATTTTATCACTGTTGACCGGCACAGTCCTCACTTGGGTGGGACCACTCGGTAGTAAATTCAGTGGAAACTCTCGTTAGAAAAATGATTAATGTCTTTAATCAGGATGTATATGGTCAGGACACAGCTACACGTCTAATGAATTTGAAGTAGGGTTCTAATAGCGTTGCTGATTTCTCCATCTCTTTTCGCTCCTTATCCACTGAGACAGGGTGGCCAGAAGCACCTCTTATGACAGTGTTTGTTCAGGCTTTGGCTGAGGAGGTGTAGGACGCTCTGGCTACATTAGAGCCTTGTTTCTTTGGATTCCTTGGTTTGTACTGAGGTGCAAGTTGATAATCGTATCCCCAAACGAAACAAGGAGAAACGTACTGCATTGGCTCTTGAAAGCAACGAGGTTAATGCTCCGTGGAACAGGCAATCAGCTATAACTCCGCCCATTGAAATTTCCAATTCTAGTGAGCCCATGCAGGTTGATGGCTCATGCGAGAGCTTTGCTCGTAACCCTGTTCACAGACAAATAATTTGTCATCATTGTAGCAAACCGGGACATGTCCATCCAAGTTGCCCCAAGCTTAAAGGGAGATGGGAAGCCCCTCTGGCGCTAGGGGGGTCGCTAAAGGGACAGACCCAATCTCCCGTTTGTACTCTTATTTCAGTAAAGTTGTCTATGGGGAAAAAGAAAATATGGGTTAAAGCCTTTTTGGATTCGGGGGCTGTTGATTGTTTTATTGATGCGGAGTGGGCTAGAAAACATTGCATTCCCATCTACTCTCTCTCACATTCGCACACGATCAAGGCTTTGGATGGTTGACAGTTGGGAGATGAGCTTATAACCAAGGTCTCTGATTTTTTGACTATGTTTATCCCTTTTTTCCTGTCGTGGTACAGGATGTTTGTGCGTGTGTTTTGGATTTTTCTTTTTGGCTTTTGTCCCGGGACAATATCGTTTCCTGGGCCATTGAATTCTTTATCCAACTGGCTGATTGAGCTGGGGCAGCGCTTCCCCAGGATCTATATTAGGAGGAAGTCCGGCATGCCTCCTTCGCTAGAGTGTCTGTGTTTAGCTACGCACTATAGCTGAAGAAATCTTTATTCAGGTTTTGGAATCACTCCATTCTGAGGAAAAAAATATTGAATCATGAAAAACAGAAAAAGAAATAACAATCAAAACACATTTAGTTGCACCACCTCTGGCTTCTATGACAGCTTGCAGGCTCTGAGGCATGGACTTGATGAGTGACAAACAGTATTCTTCATCAATCTGGTGCCAACTCTCTTTGATTGCAGTTGCCTGATCATCTTAGCGGGTCGGAGCCTTGCTGTGGACGATCTTTTTCAATTTCCACCACAGGTTTTCAATTGGGTTGAGATCTGGGCTATTAGCAGGCCATGACATTGACTGGATGCGTCTTTCTCCAAGGAATGCTTTCACAGTTTTTGCTCTGTCATGCATTGTCATCTTGGAAAATGATTTCATGATCCCCAAACATTTTTTCAATTGAAGGGATAAGAAAGCTGTCCAAAATGTCAATGTAAACTTGTGCATTTATTGAAGATTTAACCACAGCCATCTCCCCAGTGCCTTTGCCTGACATGCAGCCCCAGATCATCAAGGACTGTGGGAATTTTGATGTTTTCTTTAGGCAGTCCTTTGTAAATCTCACTGGAACGGCACCAAACAAAAGTTCCAGCATCATCACCTTGTCCAATGCAGATTCGTGACTCATCACTGAAGATAACCTTCATCCAGTCATCCACAGTCCATGATTGCCTCTCCTTAGCCCATTGCAGTCTTGTTCTTTTCTGTTTAAGTGTCAATGATGGTTTCCTTTTAGCTTTCCTGTATGAAAATCCCATTTCATTTAGGCGATTTTGCACAGTTCTGTTACATGCATTGACTCCAGCTTCCTCCCATTTCTTCTTCATTTGTCTTGTTGTGCATTTTCTGTTTTCAAGACACATGGCCTTTAGTTGTTTGTCTTGACGCTTAGATGTCTTCCTTGGTCTACCAGTACGCTTGACTTTAACAACCTTTCCATGCTGTTTGTACTTGGTCCAGATCTTCGATACAGCTGACTGTGAACAGCCCACATCTTTGGCAACCTTACGTGTAGAGTTACCTTCTTCAAGAAGTTTGATAATCTTGTCTTTGGTCTCAAGAGACATCTCTCTTGTTGGAGCCATGATTCTAGCCAATCCATGTGGTCCAGCAGCCCTCCAAGGTGTGATAACTGCACTGTTTAAACTGCTGATTAATGAGCAGATCTAATCTGAGGCAGGTGCCCAATTAAGGAAAGGAAATTGACTGGGTGTGTCCTTATTTTCAACTCAAAATGGAGTGATTCCAAATTTTTCTCCTCAGAATTGAGTGATTCTATATTTATTTCCCCGCACTTGCTCTATAAAAGTGACATTTACTGACCTTTGCAATGTTTTTTCTTCATTTATTTTAGTGTTTCTGAATGCCAAGATGTTGCACTTTGGAATGACCTTACGATTGTTTCATGTTTGTGATCTGAGTTTTTTCTACAGAATAAAATGTCTGAGTGAGTGCTCGCCCAAGACTGGTGATTCCATACTTTTTGCTAGGGGATGTATAAACAGACATCGTGAAATTTCTTCCCTATCATCAGATTGTCAAGCATGTTGAGGAGGTTAAGTGCATAATGCAGTGGTCATCAACCCCAAGTTTGGAGTGCCAAGTTTGGTTTTCTCCACCCTATGTTAACCTAAGACACCAGGTGAGATGAGTTAAGTGTGTAATGAACTGCTTTCATTATCAATCAAGTGCAGAGTAACGTCAAAAACCAGCAGATACTCCGGCCCTCCAGGACCGAGCAAGTGCTGGGTCTTTAAAGAGAGTGCTGATGGGAATAATTAGGCACAGCTGTGGGAAGTGGCAGCGCTCAACGACCCAAGTCATTCACACCAGCCTTCAATCCTGCAATCAAACCACAGACACACAAACACAAAGGGAAAAGGGGAATGGAGAGAGAGAGAGAGAGAGGCTACTGGCAGGACTTAACACTACCTTGCTGGGTAAACTAAATAATGCCACCTAAACATAGACAAAATCTGCTATGAAAACATTTGTTTTGAGTTTTCCTCCAACTTTGGCTCCGTCTACTTGAAAAGTGTAGGTATTGCCAAGGACATGCTTGGTATTCCTGAAAATCAAGTTCCAAAAGCACAACAAATTGCATTTACCACCACAGTACATATATGGGTCATTGAGGAAAATATACCTCAAGCTTTCACTAAAAATCAATTTCGACCATCTTTCTGGCCGTCCATTGCACTAATCCAGCCAGGTACCAAGGTCCCACCCACTGAAAATGATAGTCTTGTTGTGAGTCAACATGTAGTAAAGGATTCTAGATTGTTAGGATATTATTTTATTCCCATTCCTATTTACAATTTTTATTGTTATTTCTCAAATAATTCCAGCCCAGTAACGTAGTGGTGCTGATGTCTAACTGGACTGGAAGTGACACAGGTCATGATAAAAGTACAGTATAACTGTGTGTCTGTAAGTCATGATAGTTGATGTAAAATGTGGCGTCAACGGCTTTTGGACAACAAAACTGAGCCACTTTAGTGGCTTCCAGGTGGCACCACCGGCAGGCAAAGTGAGATACAGACCTAAAAATGTGCCTTTTTCCATGAGAAACCCATATCTACCCATGAGTGCCAAGGTTCATTCAATTCAAGGGAGGTCAACTGCACACCAAATGTCAATCTCTCATGGAATGGCTCTTATATATGTGTCTTTTCACAATACTGGGTAACAAAAGTGTGACACACACATTAAAATGTCAAAATCATTCAAGGAACAGAAAACCAACTTTATTTGATTCTTCACTGGTATAAGACTGGCATATAATAAGAGGACAGTCTGTCCACAGCAATTATGAGAAAATGGCATCAGAATGCAGCATATAGAATACATGCAGAAAACGATCCTGTCGAAGTATTCCAAAAGAAAATTCTTTTGATATTTACAAAACGGGTTAAAAGAACATGTTCATTTCAAAGCCCAACCTCGACTTTTCATACTATCGTTTTGTAGGTTTTATAGGCTACACTATATTTATATTACCATTTTAGATGCAACCGTAAAACAGTTGGTATTGAACCTGTGCAGGCTCATTCTATATACTGCATCTGTCCGGAAATCTCTGAATGAAATTGTTGTGTTTTTTGAAGTTAGCAGTGTTGCTCCATTTTCTTTTAATTTAAAACCATGCATTTTTTATGCACTATTTATCAGTCTTCTTTTAAATGGCATTTAATGGTTTGGACTTTTCTGGTAACTTAAACAGTGAGATTTGGAGATTTGTTTCATTCTCTTGCCGTAATTCAGCTTGTATAGCGGGTCATGGGCGTAAGAACCAGGGGGGACGGGGGGGGACGCTTCCCCTCCAATAGTTGACAGGCACATTTGTCCCACCCAAAAATTATACCGCGGGGGAGAAAAATATTTGATTTTGAAATTTTTAACCTACGTGCTTCTATTTTGAAAGTGCAACACAGCATCAAGTCACTGGTCCACCCCCTCGCTTACCAGCTCTGAGAGTGTTTGGGAGGCGGGAGACAGCAGCAGTCGACAGCAGGCGGTCTGATGACAGAAACTCTTTTCAGTATTTTCACAGTACGATAAGAGTCAACAAATGTTAAATAAACATGTTCGCTAGTTTCAACTAGGGAACTAAACTGGTTTTCTGTCACATGTTGGTTAGTAATTGGGTTGCTAGCAGTAGTGGCGAAATATAGCCAGGTGGATATGTCAAATTATGATGTGAGTTTCAGTGGAGAAATCTCGCGAAGGTGCCATTATTAATTAATTATTTTATATGCAGGAACCACTGCAGCAAGCTAGAGAAACATATCAAGATGGTGGGGATACAGGTGTATCAGGGCTTCAGGTGAGGTCATAATTATGACTTGTTCTGTGGAATTATAGGAATTGCAAGTTTGGCAATGTCTGGAGAAACGGCAATTTCTGTTGGTACGGCAGTCGATTTCATGGCATTAGGATAAGGATTAGGGATTATGGTTAGGGGTCAGGGTTAAGGTTAGGGTTAGGGTTAGGGTCAGAGTGAGGTTAGGGTAGGGTTTGAAATTGGGACTGCCGTACCTGTCTACATTGAAATGCATTGAAAAACTGCCATACCCGTAGCAACAGCCTTAAAGTTAGTCTCATGATGTTCAGCAAATATAACCTTTGAAAGTCAAAATGTCCGAAGCAACTTTGGCTCAGTGGGGGAAATGAAAGAAACACGTAATCGTAAATCTAACATGATCCAATTAACGCTTGGTTTGCAGCTTGTCCAATTCATAGTCAGTGGTACATTTTGAGGTGTTTATCGGGGCTACAATTGCGTTTCC
The DNA here is from genome assembly GCA_029721435.1 of Gymnothorax reevesii. Classification (NCBI taxonomy): domain Eukaryota; kingdom Metazoa; phylum Chordata; class Actinopteri; order Anguilliformes; family Muraenidae; genus Gymnothorax; species Gymnothorax reevesii. Next base: position 93,229,771 of record CM056575.1, read on the forward strand.
ACATATTAAGATGCTTAATAGAGAGGATTGCGAGCTGGCTTACTAACGTAGTTATATATCCACTCATTTGGTATCGATCTGAGCGGGTTGCATGAGTGCGCTGATATGGTTTGCAGCTGTCAGTTAAGGTTGTGGCAAGTTTATGTATGTGGCATCTTTGTATGATAATTCTGGAGGCACCTTGCATAGCCTAATTAATAAAATGGAGAAACTCTCATTCGGATAATCTGTATACTGTATAGGCAGTATCTGCACTCAGATTTACAAAAATTTTTCAGCTCACGTGCTACGCGCACTTACATCACATACGTGTCCCTACCACTTCTCACATTGAACCTACGCTCTTGGTCTCCCCCTCCCCAGTGTTAAACTCATTCCTGCACCCTTGTAGCGGATCATTTGCATTCAACACTGCCTGTCCAAAAGTAGTTGCCGTTTGGACTCAAACAAAGAAATACTAACAGGATCACGATTGCAGCAATTTAAAGCCTATATTAAAGCTGGCAATAATTATTTTAATCCCAATGGATTCAGTAGCTTCTCATTTATTTACAAAGTTGTGTCGGAAGATTCAGAGGGGGCAAGTTATAGGTCCTCACCATCAAAAATGATAAGCCATCATAAATGTTATTAATCAGACAAAAAAAATCCACTTAACCACGGGTTACAATGGTTTTTTTAAGATAAGGAAATGCATCATACCATAATGGAAATCTTTTAAAGAAGTGTAGTTTGTTTGCTGAAGGATTTATTGAACTTTGACCTGTTAGTCACAAGCACTCTGCTTTATTTTTCAAAGATATCTTACAAACCCGTACGTAGTCACGATGGGTTTGTAAGATAATAAAACAACCAAAAATCAAAGCTTATTCAAACTGCTTTACGAGGAGCCGCTATTTGTGTTCCGAAATGTAAATGGATCGCTGAGCTTCTGCACTTTGCATGCACGATCCCCAACTGGCCAATTAATACATTTGATATTTTAGGGAACAGTTAACAAAAATAATTTACTGACTTTGGGGTTGACTTTGTGGTCAAGTGTACTCAGATCTGTGCCCGAGTCCCCAATATGAAAGCACCCTTATTGTCAAAAAAGATCAATTTGAATGCTCAGAATGCAAAATTATGTACAACTGTAGTGGATGAATTCTTGTGTTCCCCATGAACTAAATTGAACAGAATAGAACAAAAATGAGATTTTCTCCTTATTAAAACTAAAAAATGCCTGCTCTCCTTGGGCATCAACGGTCTACCTCAAATACTTACATTGTGTAGTCCTCAGGGATACACATTTAATTACTTAAAATGTCGATGCAGGATCTGCTGCTTCAGTTAAAGCTGTTGTAAGTGATATTTTTGTTCTTAAAGTGTTGAAAAGTTTCAAATTCCAATAGAGATCATTGATGTATGGTTTCTGGTCCATAACAGAGGTATCTCAGTCACCGTCTGCTGCAATAAAGCAGTATATAAAATTCTGGCGTGACCGACTGCCTCTATTGGACCGCAAGACGATCGTCGCTATTTTGTTTGGGGGGGGGAATGCAACCATTTCATTGTTAAAATAACAAGGTCCTTTGTATTTTCCAAGTGCTTGATTCTATTTTTACTTAGAATCAATTAACAGTTAAGATCTACTTTTTGAAGAGTACATGTAGTCGCTATAAAATGTCATCATAAAAGTATTGACTGTAACTGGTCCATATGAAAATACTATAGTTTTGTAACTTATTCATTGATAAATCTGTGCTTCATACTGAGTTCAGTCATGGGAGCAGAGAATATTGAAGTGCATTTTATCAATTAGTGTATGTCAATGGCATTGGAATTGTCCAATTTTGGTTTTAAAACATTTTGTGGTGGTTACCATACTTGTATATTGTTATTTGTAAATGTAAAATCCTATTGTAGCATTGATGCAATCCATAATTATGAAAATGCCATTTTACAAAATTGTAATGCTGTAATGCTCCCAACACTTCATATTTTTGTAACATGTATATCAAGATTTAAACTTTAAACTGAATTTAATGATACACATGACATGGAATGTACCTATTGTGCTTATAGGTCTTATGTAGCACTTACAAAAACCAGATGTCATAATATTATACAGATTTACAATGTTGCTATTTTTATGTTTTCATAGTTGTATATATTTACTTTATTTGCTGAGGTATTTAACTTAAACCATTATTTATGTTTTTTTTTCCATCACAGAGATCTGACAACATAAAAACATGTCTCTGGCAGGGTTGAATATTCTTCCAGAAGATTGATTTTCTTCTCCAATTCTATCAGGATTGGACAGAACATTAGACACATTTTTGTATTAATGGAAGAAAATCATGAAATAGCCAATTATATAAATTCCTATTCGCCCTTCAATATCCCAATGATTTCTAGAGTCAGTGCTGGGGTCGGGGGCAGAAGAATATTCCACTCTTCCCAAATAATTGGAATCGTATACTATAGAGTTTATGCTCTTCTGTACAATCACAAGGTTCCATTTGCATAATTTAAGAAAATGAGTCTGTCCAGCCTAATTTTGGAATCTCTGGCTTGACAGTTTTATTGTCTTTTATGTGCTCATTTATTGATTATTATTTACTGTTTTGCACATATTTCTATTGCAACTAATACTCATTCAGCCAAGTGACACTTCTCAACTAATTACTCTTGGATACTTGGTTTTGGTATGACTATTATTAGATTGGTTTCTCTAAGCAACACATGTAGGAAAAGACAAAGAAAATATGTTTTGAAATTTAACAAAAAGATTCCCGATTGTTTCTTTTTCTTCAAACAGTCTCATTCTGTTTGTGGTTGTTAGAGATACTAATCTAGTAACTGGATTGTATGTTAATTTCCATTTGTAATTGCAGTTATTGAAATGAAGCATTACATTAAAGTCTTTGTATATAGATTGAACACACCATGTCTGTGATCTCCACCTTACTGTGTCTTTTCTTTATAGGAGGCCATTGTCAAGCAGTTTTTAACATCCTGTACCAATTACTCACTTGTAACATCGATCCAAATTGTTAGGTCTCTTTTTGTCCACACTGTCTAAAATGCACAACTTCAATAGCACTGCATTGAGATAAAATAGTTCTATAACATTTGACGAAATGACCACGATGATTGCACTTAGGTCTAAACAATAAAACTGAGATTAAGTGTTGCATGATGTTCCAGTCTGCATGCATCCTTTTGGATTTAACTTGAATTACTATCTTGACAGTTGGTCTTGATCTTGGGAGGCCAGCCTTGGGTGAAGAGGTCTTGATCTTTGGGTTGAATTTATCTATTACCTGAAATAAATAGAATTAGGAGGCATAAATTCAAAGTATTATATAATTTCAAGTTGATGTTGGATGTCATGAAACCAAGACAAGTTAGTGGTGATACATGTAATAACTGGATGGAGCTGGAGCTTATTCATTGAAAATGTAAAGATAGTCAATGCACCCAATCTTGGAGAAGTGGTTAAATGTTGCACCAATACACAGGCATGGTATAACTGAACATAAATCATTAAAAACAAAATCAAAAATGAAAAAAAAAATCACCAATTATGCAGTTCATCAAGTGTATGTTACTTTAATCTGCATGAAGTGCGTCTTTAATGGTTATTAAGTAATTTAATGCATTTCACTTTTTGTATCATTTTACTGTTTTATTTCATAATGGACGCAAATAAAACCTATGGTAGACATAGCACAAAACTATACTAGAGCATCAACTACACTTTTCATTAAGTTTACGTTACTTTTTCCCAAGGTCTAAAGAGTCAACACATGTCCCTTGAATTATAAAAATACATTTACCAAGGCTGAAGTGGACATAGTGGATGTTTTGAACTAAAACTTTGTGTATGCCTGTTTTGTGGTATTCCTTTTTAAAAAGCACTTCTTGTTTAACTGCAAAATTTTAATTCTCATGGTCAGAAGTGTCGACACATCTCCCTTCTTGAATTATACAAATACATTTACCAAGGTTAAAGTGGACATAGTGGATGTTTTGAACTAAAACTCTGTATGTAGGCCGGTTTTGTGATATTCCTTTTTAAAAAAGCACTTATTGTTTAACTGTAAAATTCAAACCTTATTCTCAAGGTCAAAAGTGTTGACACATCTCCCTTGAATTATACAAATGCATTTACTGAGGTTGAAGTGGACATAGTGTTAGTTCAAAACTACCACTATGTATGTGTCTGTTTTGTGGTACATTCTTTTTTAAAGCATTTCTTGTTTAACTGTCAAAAATGTAAACCCCTAAATACTCATTAAAGTGCAACTTTTGAAACTGGAAAAAGATATATTATTGATAAGGCATGTAAAAGCAATAGTTTCATGCAAAAATCATCCTCCCCCCAGAAAGGGAGAATGAAAATTGCTTTCCAGAGCAGATAGCAAGCTTGATCCCATAGTGTATATACCATGTTAAGAAGGCGGCTAGATACAACGCAAGAAAGGGGTCCGCTGTAGTATTATTTTCAGCTCTATGGGTCTGTGGTTCAAAATAATGCTTTCAAGGCATGAATGTACTGCCTTCATCATCATGCCATCTGGTATTCTGAGATTTCTTAAAACAAGAACGAAAAAAAGAGTTGCCAATGCAGATGGACTTCAACGGGAGGCTAAGTAGACATAAACTGTAAGGATTGTCCATTTTGAGGTTGCCAAGCTACTTAAAGTTAGATTTTACTGAATAGATTGTAAATTGTTGACTTGATAGCTGGTTATGTTTATGACTATAAAGCTCAGAATATATTTTTTTTCTTTCTGACTACTTGGTAATCCTCAATTTATTTATGTTTACTGAATCTACCGTGTGCGAATCAGTCCAATTCACATTTTAAAATGGACTTATGATACAAAGTTACTGATAAATTATCAGGTTTATGGCATCATCTAGCTCCTGAAATTATTATTTTATTTAAAATATCTCTGTCTATTTTTACTTTTTAATATCAGCACACGAAATTAAGGGGTTTTGTCTTGCCATGGCATTTTCAGATGCTGAGTTTGACACTTCACATAAGTAGAGTGAAGAAAAAAGCCTGACGGCCAAACAAAATTTATGACAAGTCAAAAAATTCATCCAAATGTCCAATTGCCAGTTGGGTGCAGTTGATTGGGCCTCGCTACCCCAGGTACACTCCACAACAAATCACAACTAACCAAGCTGAAATTCAGTTCAATTCTAAAATCAGCCAGGCAGTCCAAACTAAACAGTGAATGAAAATAACCAAAAAATGGTTTCTAGCATTATAGAAACAAAATGGATTCAAATCGTTAGTCTTGTGGCATGAAAAGACAGTAGTTCAGTTTTGTCTAAAAGCACCAAATCTGGCACACACGTAGACTGACACATTCTAAGCAAATCTGAATGTTCACGCTTGGTAATTTAGCCCGGCAGAGCCATAGACATATATGGGGAGAGCCATGGCAGCCATTTTTCAACATGACTGTCATTCAGCATGGTCAGCATTAGAAAACATAGAGTGAAGTAGATCTGAATGATTTGCATTTTCAGGAAGTTGAAAGGATATAATTTCAGAATGTCATTTGGGATTACTGACACCTTTAACGATTGGAAAATGCTGATCATTCGGCCCTCCTCCATGCCTCGCCCTGTCATCTAATGCCGACCATCCAGGGGAGCGTTTCCCAAACAACGACGAAGTTAGCAATGAACCAACATGGTACAATGCATCGTTAAACTAACGAACATCAGAAGAACGATGGTTTCCCAAAACCTTCCTACCTTGTTCTTAGCACAGTTGTCTGAACCATGTTGGTTGGAACGACGTTAGTTTGAACCATGATAGTTTGAGCGATTGTCGCTGGAACAACAATGTTACCAGGAGCACACCGGTCTGATGTTCACCGCAGGAAGCTTAAAAACTTATATACTGCATCTGTCCGTTGGGAAATCTCTGAATGAAATTGTTTTGTTTTTTGAAGTTAGCAGTGTTGCTCCATTTTCTTTTAATTTAAAACAATGCATTTTTTATGCACTATTTATCAGTCTTCTTTTAAATGGCATTTAATGGTTTGGACTTTTTTGGTAACTTAAACAGTGAGATTTGGAGATTTGTTTCATTCTCTTGCCGTAATTCAGCTTGTATAGCGGGTCATGGGCGTAAGAACCAGGGGGGACGGGGGGGGACGCTTCCCCTCCAATAGTTGACAGGCACATTTGTCCCACCCAAAAATTATACCGCGGGGGAGAAAAATATTTGATTTTGAAATTTTTAACCTACGTGCTTCTATTTTGAAAGTGCAACACAGCATCAAGTCACTGGTCGCTTCTACCTGAAATAAATAGAATTAGGAAGCATAAATTCAAAGTATTATATAATTTCAAGTTGATGTTGGATGTCATGAAACCAAGACAAGTTAGTGGTGATACATGTAATAACTGGATGGGGCTGGAGCTTATTCATTGAAAATGTAAAAATAGTCAAAAAGATAGTGTGTAGAGCACACCGGTCTGATGTTCACCGCAGGAAGCTTAAAAACTTGGTATTTGTGCCTAAATACGGTAGTTGTGATCAATATTACAATACTAATTTGTCGTTTTGGCATATTATTTTGTGATCATATACAAACTAGCCACAATACAATTTACCATTCAAATGAAAAGACACTTTAGGCAACGATTCTTTGGAAGAAAAAAAAAATCTAAAGAACGATTAGCCATTTCATTGCATTTAATGAAATGAGCTCCACCAGCGAGTACAAAGTTTTCAATTTCATTAATCATTAACATTCTTGACAGTTATACATACATATTAAGCTTCTTCACATAACGTAAATTCTGTGGTGTAGTGGATAAAGCCAACTACACGTAATTGCGCAGTCTTCATAGACAGAGGGTTTGACTCCGACAGAGAGAGGCAGCGTCTTTTTCTCCACGCTGCCTTTTTATTCATGGCAATGTGTGCTCCGATGAACAAGTGATCATTAAATTTAGATGATTTGAGTCACGTTGTCTCTTTTGATACTTGTCGTTGTCATTTATTTAAGGTCACCCACCTTATTCATGGGCGTAGAAATACACACACAGACAAAAATGCTATATAAAAAGTAAACATTTTTATTTCTTTTTCCAAACTTAAATAATTTAATTGACTCAACGAACAAAAAATGGCATGAGACCACAGAAAAAAATATATTCTGAGGGCCACGGATGGCGATGCAGTGCAGTGGATATGGGGGTGGGGGAGGTTGGGGGGGTGGGTGTGATGGAGGGATTGCCAGCTAGACATTACTAAGGAGAGTAGCAGCTCTAAGGAGTGCCCCGGTCTGTCGCCCTCCTCATAGAATGCAGCACTGTGTTCCGGGATCTGGCGGGTGCCCTTGTCCTGGTGTCTTGGGGTGATGGTACTTTAAGGGTTTGTACTTGCAGTCCCTCCCCCTGCTGCATTCTACACCTCCACCTTAACGGGCCACAGGTGTGGCTGGTGAAGGTGAAGGTCTGTTTATTTAAGAGTTGGCTGTGCCATAATTGAGTGCAGCAGCATTCTGGTTTTTAAGCTCTGCCGTGTTTGTGCTGCTGCTCCCCTCACGTTTGGTTTTACTTGTTTAATTAAAGATTTTTAGATTTTCATTCAGCCTGTGCTTTTGGTTCCCTTTCCCAGCTTTTGGGTCATTGGTCCCAGTGCACGCCAGTTTGCTGTTTGCACCCGGCGGGAACAAAACCATGACAGCTTTTCTTCTTCCCACAGTATATCCTAGTGCCATCCCTTCTCCAGGTACATGACATGCACTTACCTGGCCAATGCGCAATACTTAAAAAAAATTAGGACTGACTGGACCAGGAGACCTTTCTCAACTGGTCCATGGTCCAGCTCTGATGCTCACATACCCACTGTGTGCATATTTGGGCGGTGGACCAGGGATGGAATATGCATTCTGGCTGGTCAGCAGCTACGAAGTGCTATACGCAACAGGATGCAGTGCACTGTGTGTTGTGACACATTCCTCACATCAGTGTCATAAAAATTATTTGCAGCTTGTGCCATAGTAGCCCCTCAGTTGGTTCGAACTTGAGGGTTATCCTTCATTACCCTGTGCATTGATGATTCTTTGATGCCCAACCCCCTGTCACTGGTTCATGTTTTGTCCCTCGGTCCACATTTGGCAGGTACTTAGCATTGCTGACTGGGAGCACCCCTGAGGCTTTGGATATGCTCTGACCCATTCTAATTGGGTTAAAATGCTCTGTGTCCACCTACTTACAGTTCTGGCAATGCCACTGATTCTGATGTTTTTGCTTAGGGTGCTCCTAAGACAATATTGATTCGGCTGGAACGTGCACAAAATGACATCTCTGATTATGTTTAATTCCAGAACATTTGCTCTTCTCAGAGGTGAAGTATCCATATTTGATTAATTGGAAAATCATCGGGTATTTATGTTGAAGTCCGAAGGATTGCCTGCTTCGACTGTTATTATTCGACTGAATGGCCGTTACCATCTGTTAGAGCAATAGGTATGGGAAAGTAGGGCCCTAGTCTGTCTACTAGCACTCCATTGGAGCATTTGCAAAAAATAATTCAGTTAAAAATAATTGTTTAATGACGTGGTAATGCAGTGACTGTGGTTTTTAAAACACGTCTTGACTGACAAATGGAAATTTTTAAGTTTCTGAAACAAGAATTGAGCTGCGATCTCCTGTGGCAAAAATTTGCTGTTCTTTTGACCCAACCAACACCCCAAACCCCTCCATACAGTATATGTACTTTCACTATGCAAGGACACCATCTGATTTCGTCCTCTTCTGGACTGGCATGATCAATCATTAACACAAACTCAGTCAATACTCAAGTAAGTAGACCAGATCCTATTATTCCATACCTATGGTGCTGATAACAGATGAGAGGCTAAAGTTGTAACTCATGCATATGTACCTACGTTCTTTGAACTGGGAGCCTGAGACTGCTTGAATCACGTGGATAATTGTAGCGGCTATGGGGGAATTTAACTTAGTGTCATGAATATGATGACCCTCTCTAATTGCAATTAGGTGTTCAGTGTTGTTCTATAACAAAAAAAATAGTTTTTAAAGTCAATAATGGCTAAATGCTGCAGAGTAGATAGGAAATGTTCAATGGTTGGTGGGTTAAGTTGCCATTAGTATGCTTTGACAGTGCTAAATCCAATGGATTGTAATCTCTCACTCTAATGACATCTTTGCTCTTAAAAATGTGCATCTTTAAGCAATATAAACATTAAATCTTGCAGACTGTCTATCATAGTAGAGCTTTTTGAGATCTTCAGACCATCTTCTAATTGGGTCTTTTAAAGATATTTATCTGTAATGGGAGCACTTTTTGTTCAGTGTTTTTCATCAAGAATTTTTGACATATCAAGAAGGACTCACTAAAGGTAGCTTTCTTCAGTTACTTTTATAAAGATATATTAGTCCATCGGTTTTGAGACAATAGAGGTTGCTGTGAAATTAGTTGTGCATTTCCATACGCCGTGCAAGAGGGACTGACTATTCTGTGGGCAGGCAAATTGTTGCAGTGCTTTACAGTGTCATTTATTATATTTTTATGGTACTGAATTATATTGTAACAGCCACAGCACAGGCAAATGTGTATATTGCATAATTTGGCTGTAAGTTAGTGGTTGCTGCCGTATTCCTGAGCTGGGGTGCCGGTTCTCCTGATGTAAAGTGAGCATATGAGATTATGAAGCAGTGCACGTGATCTGCTTTCCCAGAAAATAACTGCTGTGGAGAGGACTCTAATTTACTTCTGCTCTGATTGAATGAATGCATTGTTTCAGCTTATATTGTTGTTTACAAATTTACAAAAGAATGTCAAAGTTGGTTATCAGACATTTAATTTTCAACTCAGTGTCTTAATTGAAGCTGTTCTGCCTTCATTTGCATGCAGTTTATGGAGATGGTGGCTTTCATGAGCAGGCACTGTTCTGAAGTGGTACGATTGATGTTGGCATTCAGAAGTCACAGACACAGTCTCATTTCAGTACAGTGCTGTGCGCTAAAATTCCCATTCTTTGGCCATTATTGATCACTGAAACATTTATTGCCGAGGTTAAGCCATACAGACATGAGCAGTACTGCACTGCTAAAATGACCCTCATGCTGTGAATGCAGGAGTGTTTCACAGGTATACTGTATATCTACTGTTTTTTCCTCTTCCTCCATCTTTTTTTCATAGATCAATTTGAAAAATAAATAAGATGTGAGTCAACATTTATTTTATCAGTTCCCATGAATAAAATCTTTTAGTTTCAGTACCACAGATAATATGCAAAGTACAAATATCACATGACTTTGGAGTTATAGTGAATTTAGAGGTGCACTGGTTGAATGTTTTATACTTTTCATATAGGCAAACTAGAACGGGCACTCGGTAGAGCACATACCTTCGCCGACGCCACTGAATCCCTCGCCACTGGCGTTGGTTTCATGCCGATCGGATAAAAATTGACCGAGATATGGCCGAAAGTCGGTTTTGACCTTTTCGTGGCCTTGACCTTGACCTTTGACCCGATCACTCCCAAAATCTAATCGATTGATCCTCAGGTCATGCCAAATCAACCCACCAAATTTTATGAAATTCCGTTCGGTACTTTTTGAGTTATTCGATACACATACACACAGACAGACAGACAGACAGACACACAAACAAACTAGAACGGGCACTCGGTAGAGCACATACCTTCGCCGACGCCACTGACTCCCTCGCCACATAACTCTGAGGACCAATTTTTATTTTTTTAAATGATCGATGAATGACAAGAGTACGATATATTTTTTTTTTACATCAATACGCCTTTAAGTTCTAAAGGTAATGACCCCCCTGACCTTTGACCCCCAACCGCTAAAAAGGGTATTGACCCCATTGTACTGTGTTTCACATCACAGGATCGGGTATATAATTCTGCACATTTTGGCGTTGGTTTCATGCCGATCGGATAAAAATTGACCGAGATATGGCCGAAAGTCGGTTTTGACCTTTTCGTGGCCTTGACCTTGACCTTTGACCCGATCACTCCCAAAATCTAATCGATTGATCCTCAGGTCATGCCAAATCAACCCACCAAATTTTATGAAATTCCGTTTGGTACTTTTTGAGTTATTCGATACACATACAGACAGACACACAAACAAATAAATACACGGGGATCAAAACATTACCTTCGTCAGCGAAGTCGCTGGCGAAGGTAATTATGCAATACTTACAGAACACATGGAGGTTTTTTTAAGGGGTAACAAAGGTTGGATGGACATTAAATATCAGGGAAAGTGTTTTTTTTTTTTTTTTGGCAATTGGAGATTCAAGTTAAATGAGAAAAAGAATGAAGACTAAGTTGAATTTTTATGTGAATAATAAATCCACGGTTGACATTTTAAAAAACAAACCCAAATTTTGAAGAAGTTGGGATGTTGTGTGCAACATTAATAAAAACAGAATACAATGATTTGCAAATCCTTTTCGATTTATATTCAATTGAGTACACTACTGTTGTGATTCTGCCTTGTTGTCATGTTTATGTTCATGTTCTGTGTTCATGATTTCTCAGTTCCATTGCACTTGTCTCCCCTGTCTTGTGATCTAGTTGGTTCAGTCCCTGTCTGCGTGCCCACTTTGGGTGATTTAAATGAATTTCGGTGTTTAAAATATTCCTTCGATTCTCGTTTACTTCCTTCGTCTTTTTGTTCTGATTACTAACAAGACTAACATTTGTATTTTGTATCATAGTGTACTAACACAACTAATCTATGTATATAGGTTACTAACTTACTAACGAGCACTCTAGTTAAATCTGTAAAGTTGCACCGCTACTAATTTAGACTAATTCCCCCTCAGTAATCGGCCTGTTCTAATCTCCGCCTCTTGCTCAGCTGTTCCTGTCTTCTCCTGAGTTTCAGCGAGATCTCTCACACGTGCTTGATTACTTTCCTGCGCTCATTATCTGAGCACTTAGAACTCCTTGACCGGAGCTGTTTCATAGGCTGTTTGTGTGATTCCCGTCGGTGTCTCGGCTTTCGCCAATTTTCGTGGTTAGGGTTTCCCTAATGTAATTCTCCCGTTGTAATTAGTCTGATCAATTACACCTGATTCTTGCATAGCATGTGACTTCCCTCTCATCTATTTAAGCAGTCTTTTAACAGCCAGCTCCTTGTCAGAACGTTGATCAATATTTATTTATGCAGAGCGCCTTGTATGCCATTGAGTAATGTTTCTCTTCTACTGGATTGTCCGCCTTCCGATTTTTGCCATTGCCCTTTTTGCATTGTTTTTGTCTTTCTGGATTTCAACCCATTTTTGTATGACCACGATTTCTGTGTTTGGATGCACTGTGTATGACCCTTGGCTTTGTTCATCGACAACGACTTTTTGCCTATTGTTTTTGTACCTCTGCTCATCTGTCTTACTGGTTCTGACCCCTGCCTGTCTAGACAACACTGTTTTTGGATTTCGTATTGTGGCTTGGCAATTCCTGTGTTTTTTTTTTTTTTGGCTTTGACTCAAACTCTATTAAAGGCATACGTTATTTGGATTTCTGTCTCTTGCGAGTACCTCACAACTACAAAGACAAGATATTTATTGTTCAAACTGAAACTTTATTGGTTTGTTTTTCTGGAGATATTCACTCATTTTGAATTTGATGGCTGCAACATGTTCCAAAAAGCTGGGACAGGGGTATGTTTACCACTTACACCTTTCCTTCTAACAACACTCATTAAGTGTTTGGGAACTGAGGACACATTGTAGAAGCTTTGTATGTGGATTTCATTCCCATTCTTGCTTCATGTACGAATTCAGTCACTTTACAGTTTGGGTCTCCATTTTTGGATTTTGCGCTTGCCATTTGCAAGATAATGGGTCATGTTCGACCATGCTGAACATTCCTGATTAGCCAATTTAATTTATAATACATATAAATAACTAAAACCAAGCTTAAAATTCTAAGTCCTCAGACACCCTGGGATAGTACCATGCAAATTACTCCCAGAAATGTTTGTACCTTTTAGTCAGTGGGTCACAGTTGTTGCCTTTTTTGCTGCAGTATGATATCCTGTCAATTCTGTCAGAGACCGCCATGAGAGCTCTCTCAAAATAATTTGTGTGGTCCAGCACCCAGTGCTCCAAGGCTGGAACAGAAGTGTTAAACCTGCAAATAATAAACCAGTTTCACACAATTCAAAAGTTTACCAAAGCAAACTCCCTTTTTAAAACAATGGCAAAACGGTCCAAACAGTTCTTCGAACAACTCTATTTTCCTTAAACTACCGCAGCGAGGCTCGTCAGCACTCGCTAACAGCAGGCTATGCAAATGCCAATGGTAACGAAAATGTCCTCTTATGTTGTGTCCAACCCAACTCCACTGGGGCCACTGACTAATGACACCGCTGTGTCCTCTTACGGGGAGTACAACCCAACTCCACAAAATGTCAGTGGTAACGACAAAGTCCTCTTGCGAGAGTCCAACCTGACTCAAAAACCCAATGGCAGTGACGCTTCCGCGTCCTATCATCAAATGCCCGGCAATGCTATCAATCTTTCTATTAATGCTATCAAGGTCTGCAGACCTCCAAATGCATAACACGTCCTCTTATGGGGAGTCCAACCCAACTCCACTAGGGCCACTGACTAATGACACCGCTGTGTCCTCTTACAGGGAGTACAACCCAACTCCATAAAGTTCAGTGGTAACGACGTCAATATGCCAAAAGATCATCAGTGATTCAATCACAACACCGTCCCATTCCACACTATTTTTTATCAAAATAATAGGAGTCACTCTAATAATTGGCTCAAGGACAATCAACACCTAATGAGGATGGTGAAATAAAAAATACTCACCCTCAAGTTGATTATCGTTGGTCCAACCAGGAGATGTTTCCTATGCCATCCTCGTCGCCATCTGTTAAGAATATTTTCTGCCGTGGAGTCAAGTTGGGACCGATGAAGTGACACACCAATGACCACTTTCAAATTGAAAAGGCTTTTATTACAATGCGCAAGGGAGGATCCTAGCGTCCGCCGTAGCCTTCGCAGAGAATCCCGAGACACTGTTCACATCTCGGGGTTTAAGTACAAGATCCTTGGTAGAGCAAGTGGTGGATGTAACACCTTCCCGTAGACATCCAGCCAAACTTACAGGATGTTGATATTACCCTTGATCATGTACCTTCCTTCTGAGCACAATACGGCAATTACCAAGTGTGACCAGGTGCCAGGCACCCCTCACTGTGAGAGGATATTGATGTAAGTGTGTGTGTGTGTGGGGGGGTCTGGGGTAATCAAGGGGAGGTGGATGGGAATGGGTGTGTGTGTGTGTGTGTGTGTGGGGGTGGGGGGGGGGGGGTCTGGGGTAAGCAAGGGGAGGTGGCTGGGAATGTGTGTGTGTGCGTGTGTGGATCTGTGTGTGCTGAGGGAAAAACCTTCATTCAGAAGCTCAATCCTATCACCATGCTGTTGTAACACGTGCAGAATTGTCTTGCTGAAATAAGCAGGGCCATCCCTGAAACAGACGTAGCTTGGATGACAGCATATGCTGTCTTATTTGGCTCCTAGAGAGAAGGTAATTTAGAATTTAATGTTCAGATAAATTATGCCTGTGGTCAAGGCGTTTATGATCCCAGAAATGTATAGTTTCAACAATTTTTCAATTCTCAGTAGGCACTGTTTTTTTTTTAATCATTTCAATGCTGAATTTTCATGAATATTTGCTTGCAGCCCATTTTCTCCGCTGACATGTGATGAAATTCTACGTTGTAAATGCTTCAAGTGTCTTGACTCAGTTCAGCCATACCCTTCCTCTCTGTGAAACTGCAATCTTGAATTACAAAGCCTTAAATAAGGTAACACACAAATAGCCAGCTTTGGCTTCTGAGCAAAGTGGTTAATGACTAGATGGGGCCAAATGTAAAAATTGATGTATTTTGGGGTCATAGATCTTGTCTTTATAAGTGGGCGTTGCTCAGTGCATGCTCTCTGTGCTCAGTATTTTCAGTGGCCATTTTGGCAGGTGGTTGCGCATTAGACGGTGAGACCGAAGGATGCAGGCGATACTTTTCCATAGTTGCAGTCAAGTCTCTAAATACAGATGGCTGAATACGCAGCTAGCTAGCAATTAAATTACTCAATTAATGTGGAAGAATTACGTCTCCAGACTAAGCACGAATGGCAGTTATATTCCAAAAGAAATTCAACATGCATTCACACATTATGTCACTAACATTAAAATTAATCCATGGTTAGTTCAGGTGGTATGATTGATATGATTGCACTATAATCCCAAACTGAATTAACCTAATCAATTTGTTCCTATCAACACGTCTCCTTCATTTCCTTAGGCTTGACAAGACCTGCTAGGTAAAAACCTAGTATATGGCTTGATTGTTCATGTTTTCGCTATTGTGATGCTATTGTCCGCTAGTGCCTTAATAGTACTTCCCACTATGTGCTAGCGTTGCCAATTTCCACTCGCATTTTAATGCTATTTCCCATTATGTGTTCGCATTAAGAGCTCAATCACTCTGCTTCTCAGTTAATCATTGAGGTATGGCCATTTGAGTTTGACACAAAAAAATTTTAGTTCACGGTCAACTGAGTCACTAACTTGCTAAAAACACTCAGTTCCCACTGTTCGTTATGAAACCAGCAATGTGGCCAGCTTACCCTGCTCACAAAATAAAATGAATAGCAACAAACATGAACCATTCTGCAAACAAAATCTGAAAACAAACGCAGAAACATTAAATTAGTAAACTTGCATTTTATTTTTTTTATTTATAGTATCTTAAGTTTTCCCAATGAGCTAGCCAGAAAGCTAATGATGGCTCAGTTGGGATAGGAGGAGAGCTGTTGTGATTGTTTACTCATTGTTACCTTGCAATGCCAGATGGACAGCCGGCGGAGACTTCTAGATATAATGTTCATTAGTAGGCGCAAAGATGTTCAGTAATTTTGGGAGGTGGTTTAAGCAATCATGGCCTGCAAACCGTGGCTTGCTCCTTGCATGATTCAGTCCTGACTAGCATTTTGGATACAATGATGAATGGTGTTTTTCAATGCAGTGCGATCTGAAGGATCAAAGATTTCCAACTTCATCCACAACTTCATCCACTTCATCCACACCCAAGTGCCGGAATCTTTTAATAATATGATGCACTGCAGAGGGTGTTGTTATGTTGTTTTTATGTTGTTCTAAACTGTTAAGATTATAACAGATTAGGTACTCCGTTTTTTGTAGTGGATAGCCTCAACCATTCGTTGCTTATAAACAAGTTCGCCTTTTGTGGATGTTGTGTGATAACCTCCTTAGAATGTGAAGTGACAATATTGCTGTAACATTATGCCCTAACGTGTTTGAAATGTTTTCAGCAGGAAGTTTTTTTTAAGTTCCAAAAATGTTCCAGGATAACATTCTCTAAAAATGTTTGATAAATGTTGTGTGATAACCTCCTTAGAATGTTAAGTGACAACATTGCTACAACCCCGATTCTGAAATAGTTAGGCGAAGTGTAAATTGTGAATAAAATCAAAATGCAATGACTTTCAGATCACATGAGCCAACATGTTATTTATAATAGAACATAGATAACATTTCTAATGTTGAAACTGAGACATTTTAATTTTTTTTTACATCCACAAAATGAGCTTATTTCAAATTTTCTGGCTGCAACAGGTCTCAAAAAAGTTGGGACACAAGCAAAGAAGTAGTGCATAATTAAGAGAATCAGCTGAGAGAACATTTAGCAAGTAATTAAGTTAACTGGCATCAGGAGTGAAATATGATTGGCTATAAAAGGGATGTCTTAGAGAGGCTGAGTCTCTCAGAAATAAAGGCGGCCAGAGGCTCTCCAACCTGTGAAGGCTTGCGTAAAAAAAATTGTGATACTTGAAAAAGAATGACTTCAACGTCAAATTGCAAAGGCTTTGAAGGGCTCATCATTGACATAACATCTCCATAAGATTCAGAGTTACTGGAAAAATATCTGTGCATAATGGACACGGCCGAAGACCTTTACTGGATGCCCTTGGTCTTCGGGCCCTCAGATGCCACTGCATCACTTACTGGCATGATTCTGTCATTGACATTATTAAATGGGCCCAGGAATACTTCAAGAAGCCGCTGTCTGTGAACACAGTCCCCCTTGCCATACACAGATACCACCTAAAACTCTATCATGCAAAAAGGAACCCATTGTTGATCATGATCCAGAAGCACCGCCGAGTTCTGTGGGCCAAGGCTCACTGAAAACAGACTGTAGCAAAGTGACAAAGTGTCCTGTGGTAAGACGAGTCCAAATGTGACATTCTTGTTGGAAATTCTGGGCGTTGTGTCCTCCGGGAAGAAGAAAGACCACCCCTCCTGTTATCAGCGTTCAGTTCAAAGGCCAGCATCTCTGATGGTATGGGGATGCATTAGTGCATATGGTGTGGGACACTTGCATGTTTTAAAAAGCACCATGAATGCTGAAAGGTATATAAAGGTTTTAGAGCAACATATGCTCTCCTCCAGACGACATCTATTCCAGGGAAGGCCTGGTGTATTTTAGCAGGACAATGCAAAACCACTTACTGCAGCTATTACAACAGCATGGCTTTGTTGTAGAAGAGTCCGTGTGCTAAACTGCCTTGCCTGCAGTCCTGATCATTCACCAATTGAGAACAATTGGCTCATAATTAATGGAAAAATCAGTCAAAGGAGACCCAAATTTCTCCTGCAGCTGGAAGCCTGTATTAAACAAGAGTGGAATCAAATTCCAATGGCTACATGCAAGACACCCGTCTCCTCAATGCCCACACGCCTCCACTCTGTGTTAAAAAGAAGACAGGATGCAACACCATGGTAAACAGGCTCCTGTCCCAACTTTTTGAGATCTGTTGCAGCCATCAAATTTGAAATGATCTCATTTTGTGGATAAAATTGTAAAATTTCTCAGTTTCAACATTTGCTGTGTTGTCTCTGGTCTATTGTGAATAAAATACTGGCTGGTGTGATTTGAAAGTCATTTCGTTTTGATTTTATTCACAATTTACACTTTGTCCCAACTATTTCGGAATTGGGGTTGTATGACACTTCTAATACTTTCTCTGTTGCTCTGGAACGAAATGATTTTCCGAAGTTTTTAGCGCTGCTCTAAAATTCCTGTCACCTGCTGACAAGGTATTCATGTCAAATGCCATAACATAAACCTCCTGAGGAAAACAAAACCATGAAATGCCTCATGAGGTATTTGGCACTAAAAGTGAAAGGTGACACAAGCCTCTGCCTGTAGTCCCATGTGAATTGAGGCTATGCAGAAAGACGTCAAGGAATTAGAGCTCTATATATTTGTGGTACTCTTAATTATGTTCAGAATTATTGAAATAGTGTGATAATTGGCCTGGAGTTCAAGGTGGATTGAGGCTATGTAATAGAGGTTAAGAGCATGGATTTCCATATTTTGAGTTACTCATAAGTTACCACGTAATGTTCAAAATACAGTATTCATCAGTGTCTTGTCCAAGGTGGCATAAATAACAAAAAATTTAACTAAAGAAGCACTTGGGTGACTCAATGCAAAAAGGGCCATTTTTGAGAGCAGATGCTGATCTTTCATTTTTAAACATAAAAATTGTATATAGACCTATGCTGCCGTGCAAAGGCAAAACACCGTAACATCACTTTTGGTCAAAAATGAGTAATTGTCATTTTGGGGGTACAGAGGACTTCCTTTATCATGTGGATGAATTTGATTGTTTTTAAGGAAAGCCAAGGTCTGTGTCAACAGTAACTCTGAAAATCCCATGAAAAACAATAATAATAATATACTCAGCAACAAAAGTTTCTATGACACCATTTATGTGTATGTTATAAATGACACGCAAAGATCTCAATGCAATCAATATGTTTATTTAACAGGAGAAACACTGACTTTTCAGTGCCAACGTCACTCAAAACGAAAAATGTCATTTTCATGCGTCATGAAGCACTTGTCTGACGTCTAACCAATTGTGACCTTCACACTTCAATACCGGGTGTGACTTCCTCGTGCCATGATGCAAGCAACGCATCTCCGGCGCATGGACCGAATCAGATGTGCCAGACATTGCTGTGGGATGTCATTCCAAATCTGACGTAGACGTTGTCGCAATTCCTGGAGTGTACCTGGCGGGTTATCCAACCGCCGCAAACGTCGATCCATCTCGTCCCAAAGATGCTCGATTGGGGACATGTCTGGGGATCTGGCTGGCCATGGCAGGACATTGACATGTTGTTGCATCAGATACTGCTGTACAATCCTTGCAACGTGTGGTCTGGCGTTATCATGTTGCAGCGTTATTCCGGGACCATGTTGCATCAAAAACGGTACCACCAATGGCCGTAGCACTTCATCGCGATATCTTTGACCTGTCAGATTTCCATCAATAACAAGCAAATCTGTTCTGTTTCTAGCCGTGATCCTTCCCCAAATCATGACACTACCACCTCCAAAACGATCAAATTCCTGAACACGGTTGTTGGCATAACGTTCTCCACGTCGACGGTATACACGTAAACGACCATCACATCGGTTAAGCATGAATCTTGATTCATCAGTGAAGAGTACAAGATCCCACTGACGTTGGATCCACCGTCGATGTTGTTGTGCCCACTGTAGACGCAGTCGTCGGTGTTGTACTGTGAGTATTGGATGTCTTGCTGGCCGACGTGGGACAATGCCAAAATGACGGAGACGGCGACGAATTGTCTGTGCAGACAGTCGCCTCAAACCAGGTATCATTCTTGCAGTTATGGTTGCAGGTTGGAATCGATTTCGGAGATGGGTTGTTCGAATCCAGTTGTCCTGTCTGGGAGTGGTTACTCGTGGACGGCCGCTGTGAGGACGGTCTCTGACATGTCTTGTCTGCTGATGACGCTGCCATAAGTTCCAAATGGTGTTTCGGTGGACATTCAGGCGATGAGCAACTTCCCTCTGCGAGGTTCCGGATTCAATCATCCCAATGGCCCTCCACCGATCATTTTCAGACAGTCTTGGCATTTAGAGGGTAGAGTTCCTGATCCGAAATGGCTGTGTTTTCGATAAGTGATGCTTCCGTCGTTCATCAGGCACAATGTGAACATTCCAAAAATTCTCCTCTTTTATTGCCATCCACAAGCATGATTTACGCACATTTTCACGTGCAAAGTCATTTTTTCGCATTTTCATGATTTCCATTTCAATGTTGTGTTTCCGTGTACTGTTTCAGTCTGATATCACCATGTATGACAATTTCATAATTGCGTTATGAAAAATAATTAACAATATTAGTGTCACAGAAACTTTTGTATAATACATTTTATTTAAAAGTGCCTTTCTCAGCATTCAAGGACAGTTTCCAGAGTTATTAAAAACACAACACAGTAGAGAGAGAGAGAGAGAAAAAAAAAACTATGAAAGTAGCCCAAAATTAAAATGATTTAGTGAAGTTACCGAGGATATGCAATTTGAATGACAGAACGTCGTAACTGCAATAACGGGGCTTAGCCTTTGTTTCGGGACGCTGACGTTGAGTTAAGGTACTCTACCTTTGTTTAGCCATGCATAAAAGCGATGTTACAGTACAGCCCTGAAGTTACGGTACTTTACCTTTGTTTTGCTGCGCTTGAGTTACAGTCTATATATTGTCACCAAAATCCACACAGACACACACATTACACCTGAATAAAAGTGTACTGTCAATGAACAAGACTTTATAGAGTGATGCAGGCTAGTCTAGGTCTCATTACACACCTCCCTGTCAGCTAGCTTCCCTGGCATCAGGCCCATAAACAATTAAATGCACATCCTACCTTTTCTTGTAAATCGATAAAATCCATGCCAGCCAATCTGCGATGTTTCCACGATAATCCACTGGTGTTCGAGTAATTCGAGGGCTGACTGCAATAAACAGTTATGTCCAGATGTTATGCATTGGACATACCTGTTTATTGCATTCAGCCCTCAAAATATTCCTTAGATGCTGCAGGCGAGCAGACCAGTTTATGATCAATGAGTCCGCAAGCTCCACTGTTGGTTGCAAAGCAAACCGTTAAAAAACTTTGCGGGTATGAAACTTTTTTGGTCGATTGTGTAATCAGTGGGGGAGATAGAACTGGGAATTGGGGTGGGGGGTGGCACACAGACACGTCCCTTTATGACAACAATTAGTCCTGGTTAGTTCTCAATCATTTTCCTTTGTTGACACGTTTTCCAATTATCGTAATTGGCAACTGAAGACACGGTTTCTCTCCATATGCAATCTAACAGCAACAAAATCAAAGTCTAAATTCAGTACAGAAAAATAACTTGCTCATTAATAGGCCAATGCTTTGCGTTGATTGAACTGGTGGATTGATAAGAAAAAGTGGCACTCGGCAGTGCGACTCAAGTTATTTGCGTGAGAGTCCACAGGTATGCAATTTTGAATGAAGTTGATTTAAATACAGCAAATGCGCTTCCCGAGGAATGATTGTCGTCTTACCTAATCGGAGAGAACAAGCAGCACCTGACAAGCATGGAGTGCTCTCAGAGTGAACCTTTTGTTAATTATGAAAATGACTGAGAACCGGTCAGGACTAATAATTGTTTTAAATGGATGTTTTGTGCACCCAATTCCCTGTTCTGGCTCCACCACTGTACTGAATGTTAGCCCATGATTTTCATCGCTGTTAGATTGCATATGGAGAGAAACCATGTCTTCAGTTGCCAATTATGATAATTGGAAAACGCATCAATAAAGAAAAGGAAGTGCCTATTCCCCCCGCAGCGGGGTGAGTTGAGGGAAATACATCAGCTATCTGTCCCGCAGCGGGGCCGATAAGAGAAGCAGTTCTGCTATTCGCGCCATGGCATGGCGGATAACAGAAGCGCTTTTGCTATGCTTCCAGCAGCTGGGCAAATAAGAGATTTCATTTTATAATCCGCCCCACTCTTTGAAGTTCTGCCCGGAAGCGCTGTGGAGCGAATAGCCTCTTCCAAAAGGAAAATGATTGAGAACAATCCAGGACTAATTGTTGTCAGAAAGGGACATGTCTGTGCCCCTGCCAGTTCTAGCTCTGCCACTGTGTGTAATGTCGGAGATGACTTCAGCCAAGCAGGAAAATCCAATTTCATCACTATACATATCTGCTATGTCAGACATACCATCAACGATGTTTCCACAATAATCCACGGTTAGAGCAGTACCTTGGATGCAGGCAAGCAGACCACTTCTTTATGATCAACAAGTCCACAAGCTAGTCCTACCTAACGTCCATAGTTTGTTGCAAAGCAAATCAAACACACATTCAGCCTGTAAAACCTTTTCTTTGGTTGCTTTTGTCTGAGTTAATATCAGCCTAACAGGAAATCTTTGCAGTCTTTCTACACTTTGAAATCGCACATCAAACGGGAGCTATTTTCTATCATGAAGATATGATGTGATGTCGCCACAGCTTTGTATAGCAACAATTAAATGTACCTAATTCATTCTTAATCATTCAAAACAAATGTCATGGTGGTTAGGCCTTAGGTAAGTGCTCTTATAATGGTCTTGTGTACAGAAAACATCAACCAAATATTGAAGTTATGCAAGTTACTGCTTTTTGCCTTTGCACGACTCCTTAATTTTAGAACATGACACAAAGGCAGAGTACAGTAACTGGCAAATAAGGGTGAAAGGTCAGATTTGAGCACAAAATTTTTGGTATGCACACTTTTCTTCATTATTACAACTACTTGCCAGATTTTGAGTATCCTACCTACAATACTTTTGGCTGGACAAAACAAAAAATTTTGAGTCAAAGTCTTTTGCCTTTGTAGGGCAGTAAGTTATTTTGAAATGTTATTCATTCTTTAATCGCAAAGGTCTATCTGAAAAATGAGTCATGTTGAATTCAAAGTAAACCGACTGACAAGAGCATCTCAATAGGCTAATTTAAACGAACTTGAAAATATATGAATCACACAAAATGAAGTTTGGGAACAAACACAATGAAATGAAAATGAATAGGTTATGAATTTTCAATAGCGTGTTCCTTCAAACCGGCAGAAGGGTACATAGACCTTGTTGACTCTCAGTCGTCGACCTGTGTACCAGCAGTTTAGCATTCCAGTAATTTCCAGTAATCTTACTCTGTCCTTGTCCCATCCTTTTTGGAACTTTTAGCTGGAGTCAAATTCAGGCTGAGATCATATTTCTTAAAAAAAAAAAAAACAATAAAGTTGGTGAGGTAAAAGATTAATTTTATTTAAATATTTTGTCTTTTATCAGATTAAATTTAACGCAGGACAAAAATTGTTTTAAAATCATTGCTTTCTTTTTATTTTTCTTTCTTGAATTATCTATACTGTCCCAAATTTTGAAAATGGACTTGAATGATGTGTAATGCTTATCCAAATACTCTCATGACCTGGAGTTCCTATAAGAATAACACTATTATGAGTGAAGCTGTGTGATTGAGAACACAATCTGAAAATATTAGGGGAGAAAAGAATGTGTCATTATTAGATGCGGGTAGACAAACCATAGAGAGGCTCAACTAGTTGCAGCGAGACTGTCTAAAAATACCCCTCTTTCTTGTTAGTAGTTAACTGCCCACGGCAGGCTCGACAGTAAAATAATCAATTTGTGCACACCACACTGGAACCATGCTGTGTCAAGTGGACAAACTTCACCTTTTGCTGAAGTTAACCATGCCCAATTTTAGGAGTTGTCATTTCTTTATTTAAAGCGAGTCAGTTCTGGTTTATGTTCATTCTAAATTAGGCATGACTGTGCTGTCACTGCTTTCAGTCAAGCCCTCGTGAGTGCTGACGGCTGGTCATTGATTTCTTGCAGCAGAACGAATTGAGTGTGTATGAAGCCAACTGGAATCGACAACCAGTCCACTAAGACTGCATCCACATTTGGTCAATATGCATAATGTGTATATGGAATGAAATGAATGAAACCAAGGTCCAGAGTACACACCATGTCTTTATTCTTAGAATAAAGAGTAGAATAGAATTTTCAGGTTTCCTCTTTTCATTCTTTATTAGGAGCATGTGATGGAGGTGATTTTTTTTTGGGTTTGGAATAAGGTAACTTTGTAACTGCAGATAGGTCATTGTGCTTTAGCTGTGGTGACTACACATAATTTATCTGAAGTACCTTGAGTATCTAGGGATTCATGGTCATCCTTATTTCATAGTCAACTGGTAAGAATTCAGTTGTTTCATATTGAGGTTGACAGAATACCATGTTTACTTCAATTGCATTACAACGTCACTGCAGTGATTGCACTTCAATGCTGTGTTGATAATGCAATGCTACATAATGCACTTGCTGCTGTAATTTTTACACATGATTACTATAGTTATCGATATAAACATGCAACTATGTTTTCCACTTTAAGAGACTAGGCCCATCCCACATGGAAAGAATCTATATGAACATATATGCGCATATATGCAACCAGCTAATAAGCCACATATAGGCCAAATTCAGGTAGATATATGTGCTTATAGAGGGCATATAGGTCTCCTATATCGCTTCTTTATTTCCACAGATAGGCCCTATATGTACATACAAGGTATATGTCTCCTATATAACTAATATACCCAGTGTTTGTTTGTCATACCTATTGTATAGCTAATATTTCACTTTTGCAACTGTCATACATGATGCCCAGCTCATATTTTTATTCTCAAGGTAATATCTGCATATTAGTCCAAAGTCCCTTACAGTAACAACAAGAATTTCATGCAATAACTTATTAATCGCATTTGAACATGTGAAATTGGCATCACATTTGATCCTAAATACATGTTGACATGTGACAAGGGCATGTTATGTGTAAACCAGTCATTATTAACTATAGCAAGTGAGAGGAGACAAAAAGTTATGATATCAACACAAATATCTAATACTATTTTTTTCCTGAAACAACAATGACAAGATCATCAATTCTTTCTTAACCATACTTATTTCCATTCTATGAAGATTGAGTTGTGTATTGTGGAAGAGAAGGAAATGTATAAAAACAAAATGGTTTGATTATGTTTATTTCATCAATTAAGCATTTTTTTCAAGTTTAAGTCACTGCCAGATTCACCACATTAGATAAAATTGGATTCACATCATTACAGCTCATACACATCCACTGAAAGGTTATACACCACACTGTCACATCCACCAAATGCAATGTTTTCTATCTTGTCTGTAATTCAGTTTCTAGATGAATATGGCTCAGCCTTAGTCTAAATGTTGCAAAATAAAGCAAAAGTAACAAAATGAAAGTACACAGAAGAACATACATTCAAGTAAACATGCCTTTCAAAAGTCATTTTCATCCCACATCTATTTGAGCATTTCACTGTGATTAATGAATTTGAAGACAAAGTCTACATTTCTGTTCACAGTTTTAATGAACAGACACTTGTCTTTTATCTGAGATGCTTGTATACCAACTAAAGGTCCCAGACTTTTTCCAACAGAGATGAAATAACAAGGATTCTTAAATTCCCACACAGAAAGAACCGATGTAAACATATAGGTTTTAATCCCCGCCTCATATCAACCAGGGGTCAATTGCACAAAAGTCAGATCCTGAGATCCTGGATCAACGCCAAAGCAAGGATTGCCATATCCCAAACAGCTCGTCGCTGGCTTAATTGATTGCACAAAGCCAACAGCGGGTGGAGGAGAATTGGCTAAGTGAAGCCCGTTGCCGCTGATCCTACTGAGTGCGCGCACTCGGCTACCTCAAATAGACCCCGAGATCGATCACTGAATCGCTGATCATCACCATGGACACTAAGCAGCTGCAGCAAACACATGCGCCAGCAACACTCAAAGTCCACGTTCAAACAGAGGGATGATGGGATCGCTGCAGTGCCTCTGCTTGCTATTCCTTCAGTTTCTGTCTGGATGGTGCGAGACGTTTGAGACGAGTGTTAAAGTGAGATAAACTCAGGTGAGAATAAACTTGGGTGGTGTTTTAATGCCATTAAAAAGGTGTAACTGACGCACTTCAGCATTACCGTGAACGAGATAAGCCGTCGCTGTCAGACATACTTAAAGTCTCGCGAACGTAAAGGTATTTGAGTGTCTATGTGGTGACTGCATGACAACTGCAAGACGAAGTTGATTTTGACAGATCTAATGAAACATGCATATGATTCATGGAGGCCTTACAATTTTGTTATAGGCCTTTTTTTGTCCTGTACAAACTGAATTGATAGCCCAATCTAGAAGACGTTTTTCAGATTAGTTGAGTTTACTTTCTCCTTTTAGTCACCTCTGATGGAGGCGTACTCAAATTAAAAAGTAGAATGTTAGCATCAGAAAATTACTTCAAGGAGCCTCCTGAAAATTTTTGATTCCACTATCGCGAAGCGAGCGACATTGCACTCATGTCCAGCACTAAAGCAACAGCTCTACCTTACCCGTCGCAGTCTGAATTAAGATGGAGAAAGGTAGGGGGTTACCGCAGCAATTTAAGACTGCGCTGAAACACTGTAACTTACTTCATGCAGCACTGCTCATTTTGCACTCTGATGGAAGTCTCACTTGGGGAATAAGGACAAATCTGATAATGACGGATTGTAAATATGGTTAAAATGTGACGTAGAAGGGGGACTGATTGAACTGTGATGGTCAGTGTTTACATGGATATGTTGAATATAATGATCGAATATATTTTGAGTCCATCTCATGACAAATGGGAGCAAAAACAAAAGTGTTGCGTTTATATTTTTGTTGAGTGTATATTTATATAAATGTATGTATGTATGTGTATGTATGTATGTATATGTGTAACTTATGTATAAATGTATGCACATATCTCACATTATCTGCCTTTGTTTTTATCCTCAACTTTGTTTTTAATATCTCTCTTCTACTTATCGGTCTTATAATTATCATTATTCTTGTTATTTCGTTTTTGTCTGTCTGGTGTTTAATCTAAATTTTACCTCCTCTGCTATCAATATTATTAATTCTGTATTATGATGAATGATGCAGTAGACTGCCTTTCCCTCAATCTTCTGTAAAGCACATTGAACTGCTGTTTTGGTATGAAATGCGCTATACAAATAAAGTTGCCTTGCCTTGCCTTTGTGCAATAGGCCCTGTTATGGCGTCAATTTGTTATGACATATCGGAACAGCAAGGGATGATGCACAAAATTGTAAAACTTTAACAGATTTAATAAAACAAATACTGAACAAGATTGAAATATTAACCAAATATTTGTATTTGACACTAACGTGTCTTTGTCCCCTGCCACAAAATGTAAAATTGTGTCAAAAAGAACAATTTCTCGGTGTGACCTTGAGAATGGCGCGAAGGTCACCGAAATGAACTGGCGCTGGGATATCACCCTAATACATGTTGACATAAGATTTGAAGAAAATCTGTGGATTCGTTCTTGAGATATCTCGCTGACAACTCTATCAGTGTGAAAATCCACAATCTCTCGGTGTGACCTTGAGAATGGCGCGAAGGTCACCAAAATCGACTGGCGCCGGGGTATCACACTAATACATGTTGACATAAGATTTGAAGTAAATACGTCGATCGTTCTTGAGATATGTCGCTGACAAGGCTATCAGTGTGAAAATCCACAATCACTCAGTGTGACCTTGAGAACGACACAAAGGTCACCAAAATCGACTGGTGCCGGGGTGTCACATTAGTAAATGTTAACATAAAAGTTGAAGTAAATCCATCAATTTGTTCTTGAGATATGTCGCTGACAAGGCTATCAGTGTGAAAATCCACAATCTCTTGGTGTGACCTTGAGAACGGCACGAAGGTCACCAAAATCAACTGGCGCCGGGCTTTCACAGTAATTCATGTTGACATAAAATTTGAAGTAAATCTGTTGATTAGTTCTTGAGATATCTCGCTGACAAGGCTATCAGTGTGAAAATACACAGTCTCTCGGTGTGACCTTGAGAATGGCGTGAAGGTCACCGAAATCGACTGGCGCCTGGGTATCACACTAATACATGTAGACATAAGATTTGAAGAAAATCCATGGATTCGTTCTTGAGATATCTCGCTGACAATGCTATCAGTGTGAAAATCCACAATCTCTCGGTGTGACCTTGAGAATGGCGTGAAGGTCACCAAAATCGACTGGTGCTGGGGTATCACCCTAATACATGTTGACATAAGATTTGAAGTAAATCCGTCGATTCATTCTTGAGATATGTTGCTGACAAGGCTATCAGTGTGAAAATCCACAATCTCTCGGTGTGACCTTGAGAATGGCGCAAAGGTCACCGAAATCGACTGGCGCCGGGGTATCAGACTAATACATGTTAATGTCAAATTTGAAGAAAATCCGTCTATTCGTTCTTGAGATCTTGCTGACTAGGATTCGGGACGTACGGACGGATGGACGCTGTGGTCAACGACCTGGAGAGGGATGGGCACCGCCGGGCCTCCTTGCCCAAGACACACCATATGACGAGTACATAAACCCATGCCATACCGGATCGGTCGTCACCCGGGTTATTAAGGGCCGCGTCTTCCACTGCAGATCAGGGTGGAGGCGACAAGTGTGCAACTGGTGTAACAAAGATCAGAGGAAGAGAGAACATCATAATTGGTACATGGAATGTTAGAACTCTACATGCCTCGGGGAAGCTGCAAGAACTCCCCCATGAAATGGCAAGATAATTTGTGAAATGAGGTGGAAAAGCTTTGGAGAAACCACAACTGATGAAGGACATAAGATCTACTACAGCGGCAAGGACAACAAGCATAAACAATGTGTCGGATTTCTAGTCCACAAGGACATTGTGAACTGCAATCCAGGATGCCGACCAGTTTCCAGCTGTATCATCACCTTATGACTGCGAGCAATGCCCTTCAACATCGCAGTCATTCAGGCGTATGCTCTAACCACAGATCACAGCGACAACAATGTGGAGAACTTCTACGATTAAAAAGATTCTGACTTCTCTGACACTTGAATTTCCTCTGCCCCCTTTCTAAGTCTGCGAAGTTGTGGCCGGCGAATGCATAAAAAGTAACTGTTAAGGGGCGTGAGTTGTGAACCCTTCCCTCAGTAGTCCGCAGGGGGCCACATATGTGAAAAAGCTGAAATACTCGTACATAGTTCCCTAAGTGCTTATCCCTCATTCGGGGGGGATTGGAAATACCAAATAAAAAAAATATATATATAGAAGTTTTAATATAGGGCCACATATCGGTTTTGCATATATGTGACATGTACTTATATGTCCTTTCTGTGACCCTATATTAAAACCTATGTTTATTTAGGTTTTTTCCGTGTGGGATTGGAGGCAATTCATCTATTTAAAGACAAGGTAGAGTAGCCATACATTTAGAAATGTGTGTCTGTTGGTCACGTAGCCTGCACGACTGCTGACTTGATCATTTCAAGAAGGTGAACACATACACATGGCTCAGTGAAATAATTATTTTAAACAGAAAAGCTGCTTAGATGATGTAGGTTTGGGCTGATATCAGCAATATCTCTGCTTTACCGCTACTAACATACTGAATGATAGCCCGCAATATGAGCTGTACTTCTCTGAAAGGTCCAGAAAAATAATCAAGAATTTTGGGTGCTCTATATTCATTTCAGAATTTGTCCTTTAGCGGTTGATGAAATACACTCCTGGGTTCAGCTGAGTTCATTGAGCATTGTAGAATGTGAGTAATTATTCAATACACTATTTTGGTCTAATTTGTGGAACTTAAATTTATGTATTAGCGCTAGATGATGAAGTCAAGGTGTAGGTCAGGGCTCCTCAAATCATGGTCTTTGAGGGCCGAGAACTGCTGGTTTTCCACCCGCCCTTTACCTGGGAGTCTGGTGAGATGACAATTTGGCCGATCAGTAGCATTAATTGTTCACTTAATTTGCTGGAAGGAATGAAAACCAGGATTGTATTTGGATTCGAGGGCCAGATTTGAAGAGCCCTGGTGTAGGTCAGTGTCGCACTATGAGAGCCATACCTGCTCATGGTTTTAATGCCAACCTTGAGTCATAATTTCTTAATTATCCCAAACATTTGTGCTAGATTTCTTCATAGGCACAGGAATAGCAGCTGCGTATGTCTTGTATTATAGCAGTTGATTAATTGAACAGTAAATGAATTAGTTATTTAATTTATTCAATAAATTGTACACCTTTGGATTTATTTATTTGCTGAGACATACACTGCTTACGATGATTGGATCGCTATTACAGCTATTAATGTGTTGCAGTTGACAGTAATTATTTCAACCCCAATTGATGAAGTATATAGCCTCTCATTTCCTAAAAAAAATGTCAGAAGATGCATTCCTTAGTGGCAGAAAAAATATCAGTCTTTCAGAAAGGGCAAATTGTTGCCCTGCATCAAGCAAAGAAAACGAGAAATGAGGGAAAAAAAACAAGTGTGAGGAATCATTTTCACACATGAATTGACCGTGTCAAAGTCCTGACCTTAAGAAATTGAAATTCTGTGGGATGTGCTGCAGAAACCTTCAGAGTGGTTCGACAATCCTGTCATCAAAACAAGAGCTTTGCCAAAAATGAATATAACTGATTGAGAATAAATGTTCTAACGTTGCATACGCATGTCAAAACAAGTGTTATGAATTTGCACTTAAATCAAAGCTACTGGGGTTCCAGCAAAATATTAGGGGGTGTAACTTTCTTTTTCTTTTTTTTTTCTCGCTGGCAGTTTGTGCATTTATAGGCGATGTAAGTATTTAGTCAGAACAAAGAAAACCAGAGACCAAACATCAAAGATGCAAAGGCATGGAAGACTGGCGCCAGTGAGAGTGAAACAGGTGGCGACAATCATATGACTGCATTGAGAGAGAACATGACTTGAATGATTCAACACAGCAATTGTTTATTAGGAATATTTTCTGGGAAAAACCTGGAGCTCCAAAGTGATGTGTAGTTTTTAGAAGCATGCGGGAATTGTAACATAGTCCACACAGGAAATACACTCATACCTACCATTAAAAATATCCTTTGCTAATTTATGGCTTAGTGGCTCTTTTGCTGCCAGCAGCTCAGAGGTCCTTTGAAACTTTATGAATTCTCTCCTATACCAGTCAATGTTTGTCAAAACGTGGTTGTTTTGGCAAAACCTTGTTACTGGTAGACCCTGTGAACATACTGCAACATCAAAGCAGATTTGGCTCTAAACACAAAGATTTTCATGGAGGAATTATTTAAGAATCCCTATATATTCTCCATTCTCAATTACCATATTTTCTGGCTGCACAATGCAATGAACCAGAGCGTTGTTCATAACAATGAAAGCCCTTCGCTGAAACAAAATGTGTAATTTGGAAATGGTCTCACTTTGGTTTTTTCAACTTAATCAGATATGAAACTGTCAGTGTATACAAATAATCTGGTTAAATTTTAAAAAAAAATTATTCTGTTTCATGTCATGTTTTCTTCATTTCCATGTTCTTTGGCTTCCTTTCTGTTTCTATTTCCGTTTCTCAAAGCGTAGGCTGCATCCCTTGAAGGCTGCATTTTTAGGGGCCGACACTTACTTCCATCCGCCAAACTAACATTTAGGGTTAGGGATAAGGTTAAATTCAGGGTTAGGGTAAGGTTTGGGCTAGGGTTAGGGGTTAGAGTTGACATTAGGGTCAGGGAAACTGGTCACGAATCACTTAAACCAAAGCTGTTTAACGGGTGAAATTATGTCATTATGTCAGTTATGCAGATGGAATTAAGTGATGAACCCTAAAAATGCACCCTTCGAAGGATGCTGCCCACACTTTGAGAAACTGCCTCTGTGTTTCTGTTGTCATTTTTCTTCCATGTTCCGCATTTTCCTGTGCAATCAACTCCTTGATTGAATTATTGCCGTCTCATGCCCCACTCTCTGTGCTTTCCATTCAAGCAATTCCACACCTGATTCTCATCTCCTCATTTGTGTGCATGCATTTAAATCTCTGACTTAATTCAGTTCTTTATGATTTTCTCATAGTTGGCATTTTGCCCTGCATACACTACAAGGATTTTTTTCCCCCTCTCTTTGTCTGTCTGATGTGTTCCAACCCGTTGTAACCTGATCACATCTTTTGGCTTTGCCCCTGTCTGGATTTGTTCCCCCTGCCTGATTACAATTCATTGCTTGTCCCATTATTTCTGTCTTCTGATACCAATTTTTACTTGTGATTACTGATACTGATTCTTTGCTTGTTTCCTCACTACATGCCTGTTCAGGGATCAGTACTGCATTCTGCCTGCCTGGTTCTGACCCTGCCTCCACAACTTTGAGCTTCTGATGAACTCATGTTAATTGGTGTATTCTGCTGTCTGTGATTGAGCCTCTGCACTGGTCCTGACAGAAAGATAATATTTGATATAAGGGGAAGAATATAATGTCTTCATTATGTGTCATGCCATGCTGCTCATGTTCCTAATTGAAGCACTGATTACTAAAACCCCACAAGTCAAGTCAAGTGAAGTGTGCTTCAGTGCTTTGAATTTAATGAAATTATAGTTTGATGCTTGAAATTGGGACTCTTGGAACAAAATACAAACAGTTATCTCAATATTATTCCGTGTCAAAATGTCCGAATGGCTCCCACTCGACCATCTCTGGTTTGGCTGAAAAAATTCCAGCGGATGCATTCACCTCCTAATAGGAGAAATCCAAAATTTTAGCTCTCAACTCCTCATAGTTTCATTATAAAAAAAAAAGTATTTTTGCAACTAAGTTCCTACCCTTTTTGGACCGCTATTTCTTAGGAGCCACTTTTCACATTTCAAATTTTGAGGGGTGAAAATATGCTACTATAACGTGGGGAATATGGACTTATAAAGGTGTCCCTCATCATATATACTCAGCAACAAAAGTTTCTGTGACACCATTTATGTGTATGTTATAAATGACACGCAAAGATCTCAATGCAATCAATATGTTTATTTAACAGGAGAAACACTGACTTTTCAGTGCCAACGTCACTCAAAACGAAAAATGTCATTTTCATGCGTCATGAAGCACTTGTCTGACGTCTAACCAATTGTGACCTTCACACTTCAATACCGGGTGTGACTTCCTCGTGCCATGATGCAAGCAACGCATCTCCGGCGCATGGACCGAATCAGATGTGCCAGAAATTGCTGTGGGATGTCATTCCAAATCTGACGTAGACGTTGTCGCAATTCCTGGAGTGTAGCTGGCGGGTTATCCAACCGCCGCAAACGTCGATCCATCTCGTCCCAAAGATGCTCGATTGGGGACATGTCTGGGGATCTGGCTGGCCATGGCAGGACATTGACATGTTGTTGCATCAGATACTGCTGTACAATCCTTGCAACGTGTGGTCTGGCGTTATCATGTTGCAGCGTTATTCCGGGACCATGTTGCATCAAAAACGGTACCACCAATGGCCGTAGCACTTCATCGCGATATCTTTGACCTGTCAGATTTCCATCAATAACAAGCAAATCTGTTCTGTTTCTAGCCGTGATCCCTCCCCAAATCATGACACTACCACCTCCAAAACGATCAAATTCCTGAACACAGTTGTTGGCATAACGTTCTCCACGTTGACGGTATACACGTAAACGACCATCACATCGGTTAAGCATGAATCTTGATTCATCAGTGAAGAGTACAAGATCCCACTGACGTTGGATCCACCGTCGATGTTGTTGTGCCCACTGTAGACGCAGTCGTCGGTGTTGTACTGTGAGTATTGGACGTCTTGCTGGCCGACGTGGGACAATGCCAAAATGACGGAGACGGCGACGGATTGTCTGTGCAGACAGTCGCCTCAAACCAGGTATCGTTCTTGCAGTTATGGTTGCAGGTTGGAATCGATTTCGGAGATGGGTTGTTCGAATCCAGTTGTCCTGTCTGGGAGTGGTTACTCGTGGACGGCCGCTGCGAGGACGGTCTCTGACATGTCTTGTCTGCTGATGACGCTGCCATAAGTTCCAAATGGTGTTTCGGTGGACATTCAGGCGATGAGCAACTTCCCTCTGCGAGGTTCCGGATTCAATCATCCCAATGGCCCTCCAACGATCATTTTCAGACAGTCTTGGCATTTAGAGGGTAGAGTTCCTGATCCGAAATGGCTTTGTTTTCGATAAGTGATGCTTCCGTCGTTCATCAGGCACAATGTGAACATTCCAAAAATTCTCCTCTTTTATTGCCATCCACAAGCATGATTTACGCACATTTTCACGTGCAAAGTCATTTTCTCGCATTTTCATGATTTCCATTTCAATGTTGTGTTTACGTGTACTGTTTCAGTCTGATATCACCATGTATGACAATTTCATGATTGCGTTATGAAAAATAATTAACAATATTGGTGTCACAGAAACTTTTGTTGCTGAGTATATTTCTGAGTGCTTAAGGGTGTTCGAAAATTTTGCTGTGCACTTTGCGGTATCATATTTGAAGGACTGTAAAAAGCCTAAATTCAAAGACGGGGATTTGGCATTGCACATACAGCTTCCTGTGAGGTTTTTACAAAATGAACCAAGAGCAAACTCCAGTAAAATGCAAAAGGAGGCTTTATTTCTGAAGGGGGAAACCCCCCAACAGAGCTGGCAACAGTACAAAGTCCACAATTTAAAATCAGAGTCCAAGGGGCGAAATCCAGAGTCATACACAGGGCACCAATCACAAAAATCGTAGTCAGACAAAAAGAGGTCAAAAAACAAGAATGTGGTAACAGTACAGGGAAAAGCTCAATATCAAGGACGGTCCAGTCAGAATGATAAATCACTATGAATCAAGACGAGAGAAGCGTGGCACAGGAAACAAGGAAGAACGATCTGACAAGGAAGTGAATCAAACAGACATCTTATATACACATCCGGGGAGAACACATGACCAGGGAGAACAGGTGCAATCAATGGTAACAATAATCAGGGAGTGACACATTAGGAATAAACTAATTACATGAATTTGGCTGTAGCCAAACGCAGACAGGGATCACAAGACAAACCCATGAACAGAACAACAGCTCCGGTCAAGGAGTAACAAAGTTGAAAGGTTACAGAAAGGAAAGCACAAAGTATTTGTGGAGATCCTCAGAAAATCGCAGCAGAGATAATTAGGGAAAGGTAAGGAGGCGGAGACTAGAATAGGGCGACTGCGGAGAGATCGTTAGTGAATTATTAAGTGCAGCTATACAATCCTGAGTGCTTGTTAGTAAGTTAGTCAAAAATACAAAGTTAGTGTGGGTTAGTATTTAGCAAAAACAATAAACTGTTAGTAAGTGTTAGTAAGATAGTAAAGTAAGAGGAAGGAAGAACACGAGATAATGAAAGAAGATTGAAACCCAGAAACCAATAAATCACCCGAATGAGTGGCACGCAAGACAAGGGACCGTGAGCAAAGATACACACATGACAAGACAGGGGAGACAAAGTGCAAAGCATAGAAAATAAACATGACATGGGAAACTGATACATGGCAATGAACTGAAAACATGGCAAGGGGACTATGGAAAGTAAAACATGAAAATAAACCAGAAATCCAAATAACCAAAAGCACAATACATAATCCTAAGAATGGTCAGAAGCAGCAGAGGCCACTAAACACAAGAAGCAATCTAAACATGGCAAGGCCAGGCACAGACCTTGAACTAGGCATGGAGCATGGCATGGAATAGACAGAAAAAGCAGGATCACAACTTCCCATATGTGTTGTGTATTTTGTATTCTAATTCTGCACCACTCCTATGAATAATCTAGTAAATATTAAGGCTTGAAAATGAAAAAAAATTAAATTTAATAAAAATAAAAAATAAAACTCCTTGAGTGCATATCTACATCCAGTTTTAGTGCTTGGAACTTCAATCTTGGCAATGATTTGTTGCACAGGTACCCAGCATAGTTCTTCCCTCCTGGGCTAGAAAAAACTTTTTGCTGGGTCGTCCGGATGCATGAAGTGTTTAGACAAGTTACAGCTTCTGCATGACCAAAACAAAAGTTTCCAAACTTACACCTTAAAATATGTTAAAATTGAATTATGTGTTATTTTATAGGTTGATTTATTAATAAATAAATTTATTCAAAGTGTTTATATATGATACATCGTTTAATCGGTGATCAAATAAAATGGCATTCTTAACACATCCTCTGTAAGATAGGTGTATTGTATTAGATAATTAATTATTGTAACACTTCCGAATTCATAACAAACTTGAATTTTTGGCCCTGTTAAGGTTGTAATATTTCAATTCCTAAACACTGCTTATGGGTTATTCTTAAAGTGGAAGTTAACATTTATGAAATAAAGCAGTTTGTTTTGAGTTTTCTATCAGTAACTTTGTACATTTTATAAAATAATGTTTGAATATGCCTTTAATGCCATTAAATGCCATGTGTCCACAAAAATACCACATTTTCAAAAATTTATTTTGAGAAAATGAAGCTGAACCCCATCACAAATTTTGGATATGTTAATAACAGACATCTAATCTTTTGAAAACAGTCAATTTTATGTTGGTGGATGGTGTCATTTATTTGGTATAAAATGTTAAAAATAGCACAAATTTTATTTTTTTCATTTTCAAACCTTAATAGTTTCTAAATTATTTATAAGAGAGAGGCAGAATTAGAATGCAAAATACACACTATATATGGGAAGCTGTATGCGCAATACCAAATCCCTGTCTTTGAATATGCTTCCGCATGGTGCACAGTAAAATATGAGGAACTTTTAAGCACCCAGAAATACAAACCCAAAACCAATAAAGTTGGCACGTTGTGTAAATCGTAAATAAAAGCAGAATAATATGATTTGCAAATGCTTTTCAACCTATATTCAATTGAATACACTGCAAAGACAAGTCACTTAATGTTCGAACAGGTAAACTTTGTAACTTTTTGCAAATATTAGCTCATTTGGAATTTGATGCCTGCAACATGTTTCAAAAAAGCTGGCACAAGTGGCAAAAAAGACTGAGAGAGTTGAGGAATGCTCATCACACACTTATTTGGAACATCCCACAGGTGAACGGGCTAATTGGGAACAGGTGGGTGCCATGATTGGGTATAAAAGCAGCTTCCCTGAAATGCTCAGTCATTCACAAACAAGGATGGGGCGAGGGTCACCACTTAGTGAACAAATGCGTGAGCTGATTTTCGAACAGTTTAAAAACTACATTCCTCAACGAGCTATTGCAAGAAATTTAGGGATTTCATCATCTACGGTCCGTAATATCGTCAAAAGGTTCAGAGAATCTGGAAAAATCACTGCACGTAAGCGACAAAGCCGAAAACCAACATTGAATGCCCGTGACCGTCGATCCCTCAGGCGGTACTGCATCAAAAACCGACATCAGTGTGTAAAGGACATCACCACATGGGCTCAGGAACACTTCAGAAAACCACTGTCAGTAACTACAGTTCGTCGCTACATCTGCAAGTGCAAGTTAAAACTCTACAATGCAAAGTGAAAGCCATTTATCAACAGTACCCAGAAACGCCGCCGGCTTCGCTGGGCCCAAGCTCATCTAAGATGGACTGATGTAAAGTGGAAAAGTGTTCTGTGGTCTGACGAGTCCACATTTCAAATTGTTTTTGGAAACTGTGGACGTTGTGTCCTCCGGACCAAAGAGGAAAAGAACCATCCAGACTGTTATAGGCGCAAAGTTCGAAGGCCAGCATCTGTGATGGTATGGGGTTGTGTTAGTGCCCAAGGCATGGGCAACTTACACATATGTGAAGGCACCATTAATGCTGAAAGGTACATACAGATTTTGGAGCAACATATGTTGCCATCCAAGCAACGTCTTTTTCATGGACGCCCCTGCTTATTTCAGCAAGACAATGCCAAGACACATTCTGCAAGTGTTACAACAGCATGGCTCTGTAGTAAAAGAGTGCGGGTACTAGACTGGCCTGCCTGTAGTCCAGACCTGTCTCCCATTGAAAATGTGTGGCGCATTATGAAGCGTAAAATACGACAACGGAGACCCCGGACTGTTGAACAACTTAAGCTGTACATCAAGCAAGAATGGGAAAGAGTTCCACCTGAAAAGCTTCAAAAATTGGTCTCCTCAGTTCCCAAACGTTTACTGAGTGTCGTTAAAAGGAAAGGCGATGTAACACAGTGGTAAAAAGGCCCCTGTGCCAACTTTTTTGCAATGTGTTGCTGCCTTTAAATTATAAGTTAATGATTATTTGCAAAAAAAAAATTAAGTTTCTCAGTTTGAACATTAAACATCTTGTCTTTGCAGTGTATTCAATTAAATATAAGTTGAAAAGGATTTGCAAATCATTGTATTCTGTTTTTATCTACGATTTACATAACGTTCCAACTTCACTGGTTTTTGGTTTGTAATTTGTCTGAACTTAAAATGAACATGAAACGAAACAGGTGTGACATGCCAAATAAATTGCTGGTTTTGCAACCATGTGTTGACAGTTCCATCAATGAGGAACCTATTGATTGTTTACTCTGATTAAGGGTTCGGTCAAATTTCCCTCTGCAGTTATTTAAACTGGTTTCTTACATATCTCATTGTGGATATGAAATTTTAACTCTTCATGGCAGTGCAGATTTGTCAAATATCGCTTAAGAGGAAAAGTAACTGCTCTAAACATGAATGCACCCAATTAAGGCAAATCAACAGCTTGTTAAAATCCTAAGATTACAATTGTGGTCAGAACAAAAAAAAAGCATACACAGTGGGGTGCCAGGACCGAATTTGAGAACCACTGCTCTTATTGCGACCATCCAATAAAGATGAAATGCCGTAAGAATAATATAAAAAAAATATGTTGAAATGTAATTTCAAGGTTTATTCGATTTTCAAAATCAACCAAAAAATGATCATTGATTCAACATGGGCAAATTCACCTACCGGTATATAGAAAAGTAAGACGGTGAAATGATGTTGCAAGTGCAACGCTGATTCAATTTTCAAAATCAAATCAAAATTCAACACTGATTCAACACTGGCACATGACATTGATTCAGCAGTAAATGGGTGCTATTAAAAATTCCTGTTTTCATGTTGGATGGAAATGGAAAATTTGTGGGTGTAATACGCTGCTCCAGTTCACAGTGACTGCCTATTATACATTACTTTATATTGGGGCCAGGGGGCCCTGCTTGCATTACTTGAAACCCAAGAGTAGAATTAACCCTGTCTGCGCAGCACCAAAAGTGTGGTTTTCGAGTCGGATTCTGATGAAAATTGATGATGTGACTTTTATGTATTGTTTTCAATATTCTGTCAAAGTTTCTGGAGATATCCCAATGGTTGGATTTAAACTGAATACTTGACACCTTAAATTGAAACTGATGGTGAAGGTTGATTTTTTTTGGATTAACCTTTCTCACTCTGCAGTCCAGGTTTTCTCTGTATCAGATGGAAATGGTTTTCGTGTCGGATGGAGTTGTCAACAGTTCACCATTTTTTTGTTGGACAATGGCTGTTTTGTATTCTGATTAAAAAAAAACATCTTTCCCCGTTTCTTTCCTTCCTTTTGGAAAAAAAATTCTTCTCAATAGGAGAAAGCTCCATGTGACACAAATCATTGCAATTCAGTAACACATAATATGCCTATTGTGCGATAAATTTGGACAAAATATTTGGACAGTGGATTCTCCGAAATACAAAATAAAAATATTATAGATTGTAGTTGCCTGAAATGACAGACCATGTCTATGTACGTACAACCCCAATTCCAAAAAAGCTGGGATACTGAATACAATGTAAAAAAACAGAAAGCAATGATTAGCAAATCTCATAAACTGATGTTTTTTTTTCAATAGACAGCATATGTGGTGTTGAAAGTGAGACATTTTACCATTTCATGAAAAATATTAGCTCAGTTTGAATTTGATGGCAGCAACATATCTCAAAAAAGTTGGGATAGGGCCACGTTAACCATTGTTCAGTATCCCCTCTTCTTTTAACAACAGTCTGTAAATGTCTGGGAAGTGAGGAGACCAATTGCTGAAGTTTTTGGGTAGGAATGTTGTCCCACTCTTGTCAGATGTTGGATTCTAGCTGCTCAACAGTCCTAGGTATTCTTTGTCTGATTTTTCATTTTATGAGGCCCCAAATGTTTGATATTAGTGAATGGATTGGACTGCAGATGGGCCAGTTCAGCACTCAGACTTTTCCACTGTGAAGCCATACAGAATGTCGTTTGGCATTCTTAGACCTTCTCTGAAAGAGACATTGTCTGGATATGAGCATATATTGTTCTAACCTATATATACACTTTTCAGCATTGATAATGCCTTTCCAGATGTGTAAACTCCCCACGCCATAGCCACTAATGCTACCCGATACCATCAAAAATGTAGGCTTTTGAACTGTGTCTGTGGTTTCCAAAAAGAAATTGAAATTATGATTCATCTGACCACAGAACAGTTTTCCATTCTGCCTCAGTCCATTTTAAATTAACTTGGGCCCAGAGAAGACAGTGTCATTTCTGGACTGTGTTCATATACAGTGGCTCCAATAAGTATTTGTACACTACTTGAAAATTCGACTATATAACAGCTTTTGTATATTCGGCTAAATGCTTGCTATTGTGTGTAAAAGTGATTAAAATATTTGATAATCAATATGTTTTAAACAAATATTTAATGTCAAAATGGCATATTTGGTCAGAAAGGCGATTATCTGACCCAATAAGTATCTGTACAGTTCCATTAGTGAGTCACAAAACTTATAATACTCACCTAAAATTGACTCAAGATGTTTACAGGACATGGTTGACTAACTTGGTCTGATTTGGTCAAGCGTGACCATACTGGACACTCCCTCTGTACACAGACTGGCCTATGTAAATGGCCTGACCATGCCCATAATGTATTCCTGTGATAAATGGCTAAGACAGGCGAGATACCCCGTCGAATGCGGGAGCAAATCATTCAGCTTCATAAAGAAGGCCAAAGCACTAGAAAAATTGGAACTCGGCTATCGTTATGCCACACGACCGTGCAGTACATCATCAAGAAGTACAAACAGTCTCAACGCATAGCCAATGCAGCCAGGAAAGGACTCAGGGAAATGCAAATGGAATATTGCTGCAGAATTCCATACCAGAAAACTGAGGCTCTGAACCAGTCATATATGCATTTGGTAATATGCTCTGCTGGACTTTTCCCTCTGACTTACGTGTAGAATGAGCAACGTTTTTTAAATCTTCAGTTTACAAGAAGGAAGATAAGTGAATTCATTCAAATTGTGAATGTAATCCTAGGATATGGTGAACGAAATTGACAGACAAGACTGTTGTTCGTTTCTCAGTCATTTATTGAGGTCTGTGTTTAATTAAGAGACACTGTCTGTTCTGTAATTTGCTTCCACCAGGTTTAATTCTTCGGTCTAAATGAACTTTCTTCAGTCTTAATTGCCTCTTTGTCCTACATTTAATACACTCTTTAGAGTGCCTTGTCAACATAAATGTGTCATCAATTCACAGTTAATTGAATTAAAGATTAAAGTTGCCACTCTTGCCTTTCAGGCTCTTCATATGATTTTATTAAAATTCAGTCTTTGAGTTGATTTCAATTACATATATAGGCCCTCTATTTATTTTCCCATTTATTCATTTTAAAAAAATGTTATGTAAAAATGAGCACTAGAAAAAGTATAACAAACTATATTTTCAATGATTGCCAAGACATTTCACACATTTAACAATTTGTGATTACATCCTTTGGATGCATTATCTGCAGATTTAATTGCACATAAACATTTTGGACTGCTCTCTTCAGTAAAAATGATGCCGCTGCATAATCATTTTTTTCAGGGTGAGAGTGTGCTGCCATAGATAAACCTTTTCAAGCTGAATTCTAATGTGTTAAAGGCATTATCTTTGCATTCGACACTTTTTTTGGAAAATATTTATTCAGATGTTAGGACCTGTACAAATATCCCTGAAGAGAGCCAGATGCAGGATCACTGAAAATGGTGAAGTTGACCTTTATTTAACAAAACTAAAGAACTCAAAAGAGCTTTGATCGCTGGAGTGTGTTTTCCGTAGAATGGTCCATGGTCAGGCGGAAATAATCAGGACCTAGAAGGAGAGGCAAGGTAGTAGTGATGCGCGGGTCGGCCCGGAACCCGTGGGTCCCGCGGGGCGGGTCAATATTTTAATAACATTTAGCGGGTGCGGGCGGGTTGGGCCAAACAGTGGCGACATCTAATTCCCACGAAATTGCGAATAAAAAGTATAATAGGTTATCGGCCACTTGAGGGCTCTAGACATACAGCCTAGATAATATGCTCTTGTCAAACGGTGTAACGCTACCTTAAGCAGGATAGAATGCCAGTTGTACCTCTCCCTCTTTTGTGTCGGGTCGGGTTGGGTTCGGGTTGAAAATCAGTGCGAGTTTTAGCGGGGCGGGTGGGGCGGGTTAGCTGTCACATCAGGTCGGGTTGGTGCGGGTGTTAAAAAACCTCGACCCGCGCATCACTACAAGGTAGAGTTGAAGGGATTGGTTTGAGGTCCGTAACTACTCGCTGGGACAAAAGATTCAGGGGGGATGCTCCCAATAAATAGATTCAAGGGCTGTAGAAGAGATTCACCAATGAAGGAGGAGAAAAAACAATGATCAAGCACAGAAGAGGAGACCAGGAACTTATATACTCAAGACAACAATCAAATAAATGGAAAAATGCCTGTGAAGGTACAAGGGGAGAAACATGGAGGGAGTGGAATGGAACAAGCCAATAATTAAATAATAAGAATCAATAAACTAAATGAAACAAAACTAATGAGGACAACTGAAATTCTGGGAAAACCATTCAAGGAAACACTCAGGATATAACAGTACCTCTTCCCCTTTGCGGCATGCCACGTGGTGGCCTTTTGGCTAATCCAGGATACTGAAACAAGAAGTTCCAAACCAGGGAGGGGTCCAGGATATTGCGCTCCGGTACCTAGATATTCTTCTTGGGGCTGTACCCCTCTCATGTAACCAGAAACTGACATTCACACCCCCTGAGATGAAAGTCCAAGTTGCGACAAGCAGTGTAAGTGGGGCCGCTGTCAACGATACAGCGAGGTACCAGGTAGACAAGAGAAGGGCTGCAACAAGAGGATTAGACAGGTTTGGTATGTGAGACATAGAAGACCAGGTGGATGCGGAGAAGGGGAGGGGGGAGGATCAGCCTGACCAAAGAGGGCAATAAGAACCAGGGAATGGTGAAGGGGCTGATGAACTGGGGGCTAGCTTCATAAACTGCACCCTCAGGGTGATGTCTCTGGTCACCAGCCAAACCCTTTAACCAAATTGGTGGATGGGAGCTGGATGGCAATGACAGTTGGTCTGGTCCTGGACAGCCAATATGTTTTCAAGTAGTAGGACGCAAGGTCTTCACCATCTCTGGTGGCTGTGATGGATCAGCAGCGGCGCCGAAGAAACCACCATTTCCTTTGCAGGAACCACTATTTCCTTTGCTTCTGCCTGAAATGGGGGGGTTGAAAGCCCTCCCAACACTCTAAGCGAGTTCGACCGCTGGAAAGATGTGTGACTATTTGGTGGAGGTACCCTCAAAGAAACTGCGGAGGGTCTTGCCCAACTCTTGGTGAAGCCTCTCCACTTGCCCAAGGATCTCAGGACGGAAGCCGAGTGAGAGGCGAGGAGTGGCGCCCACCAGGGCACAGAAGGCTTTCTAGAACCGACTAAAAAAACATGGCCCACGATCAGAGGTGATCTCCTGCGGGATGCCATGGATATGCACCAATGCTGAATCAGAACATCTGCCATCTCCTTAGCCGTGGGCAACCTTGCCAGAGGGACAAAGTCAGCCGCCTTTGAGAACTGTTCCACAATGATCAGGCTAATGTGAACCTGTCCAACACAGGCAGCCCAGTGACAAAGTCCTTGGTGATGCATGCCCACGGTCAGTGGGGGACTTCAAGGGGCGGAAGGACGTCACCGGGGCCTGGTGAACGGGCTTTGTGCAAGCGCAATCCTGGTCCGTGGGCAATGACCAGGATAGCAAGGCGAATGAACCAGGGTACATTGGGCTGGTGCATGCCTTCAAACAGGAGCAAAGAGGAAGCCACTCACCAGGACCAAAAACTCAGGAGGGATCCACCTAAAAAATAGATTCTAAGCTTTAAAAAGAGATTTGTTGATGATGGATGACACAAGACACAAACCAACAGTCCAGGAAAGGGAAGACAGAGACCAGGAACTTAAACACATAAGATGACAATCAACAAAGTGGAAAAATGCCTGCATAGGCACGAGGAGAGAAACGAGAGGGAGGGCAATGGAACGAGACAATAATTAAATATTGAGAATCAATAATGAAATTAGAGGCATTCTGAGAGTGCAAACCTCCGCAAAGGCTGCACAGTCAAAATCTTGCTGAATGAACATAGCTGATAAGTGAGAACAATCAACCCACAAAATTTGAGTGATATCATTGGGAGTGAAGTTCAGTTATTGCGTGCCAAAGGATTTCAATATGGCTGCCGTGGTGGCGATACTGTTTAACCGATCGCGGCCAAAATCAATAGGGTCCATCCCTGATGTAATAGCAATCCACCAGGGATCTCCGCATAGGGTTTTGCGAGGGCGGGCCGCCCTACCTCAGCTAACGCCTGCCCTGGTATATGGCAACCGCCGAATGTAAATCAGATCCGCCCGACCTTGAAATGTTGAGAAAGTTGCCTTGTTGTGTAGCGGGCAGCCCAGCCACTGAGCAACAGCACCACACTAAATGTAGATAAGAAGGCCATGCGTCCAGTGAGGGAGAGAGACTTTCACCTAGATTTGCTGATGCA
Source organism: Gymnothorax reevesii (assembly GCA_029721435.1). Taxonomy (NCBI): domain Eukaryota; kingdom Metazoa; phylum Chordata; class Actinopteri; order Anguilliformes; family Muraenidae; genus Gymnothorax; species Gymnothorax reevesii. The sequence continues at coordinate 93,274,488 of CM056575.1, forward strand.
TGCAAAGACACATATACATTGACAGCCCATTAGCAGCTGGACCGTATGTCAACATCACAGCCATATTACAAAGGCCACCTTGCTGTCAGCCCACCAGGACCAGTGTAAATACGGAGTGGAAAAGATGTCTTACTCAATCGAAGAACACTTTAAACCCAATCTCGGGGAATTACATTTTATGAGTATTTTGAGCCTTAATATTAGTTTTCGGTTGTATCTGGCCATTATAACGTGATGTTGAGAGCTAACTGGCTATCAAAGTCAGACAGGTAATGAAAGAATTTCGTATTCAACCTCCACCAATATAGTATGACATCAGTACTTTTTTAGGTTACCTTGATGTTTGGGTACTCATAGAAGTATTCTGGCGTGTTAAAGCGTCAAGCAGACATCCAGTCAAGAAAATGTAGAATTTATTTTCTTGTCCTGCTAGACGTGGTACTGGCATATAACGTCAGCAGCCATGATACTGAAGATACACCGAGTTGCAAGGGCATGTCCATTCGCGATATTAAATATTAATATAAAATTCTAAACCCCCTCCTCACAATTAAAACTCCCACAATATATTGACGCACTCTTTTCAAATACGGTGCTTAACAAATTTATTAGACCACTTGTCATAACAAAAACTCGAAAAAGTTTTTTTTTGTGAAACAGTAAATTTGTAAATTCATGGATAACAACAACAATTATGTTTGAGCATTAAAAATATCATTTCACTTAAAGAGATTGCGCATACTGGTAGGTTAACCATTACAGAAACATAAAAATTATTTTGGTAATTACCAACGCTGTTAATTTGGGGCAGCTGTGGCATAAACCTTACATTGGGCAGAGGTCTCATAAATTTGTTAGGCACTGTACAGGGTTTTTCCTGGCCAAAAATTAGGCAGAGGTGGTATAGAGCTGTCAGGCTGTCAGACCAGGAGGGGCGTTTACTTCGGAATGATGTGAATGAGCAGGGGGGTTCAAGAAAAGACGAAAACAACAATCATCTCAAGAATTATATGTTATTTAACAAAAAATAAACAAGCAACTAATAAAGTATTAAACATTTACATAAACATAAATCAGGGCGCTACCGGACATATTCCCTCTGCAGGGTCAATAAGAGAAAATCCAGCACATTTTTCCTCCTTTCAGATGGCTTTACCTGATGCTCAGGTTATGATACAGCGCCACTACATCACCGTGGCGTAGAACCGTAATTGCAGTAACAAATGTCAAATCCACCAATTTTAATGTTTGCTAGGAAATAATGTTTTCCGTGAAAACAAGTGCTTCATTTTTTGGGGGGAGGGAGGCGGAGGCAGCACGAAATTTGACGGAGGCAACCGCCTCGCAATTCTCTATGCAGGAAAAACCCTGACTGTAGGTCTTCCAAATAAAAAGCCAGGTTGGATACAGAATTCTTTAATAGCTAAACTAACCTCATCGATAACAGTCACATTAGCTGGCAATGCTGAGACTTTTAACAGGGTCTGGAAAGTATTGAATGTTGATAAATACGAATTATAGCAAAAACTAAGGCATTTGCTAAAATGGCCATTTGCGGATATTGGTCTCGGGGGACGTTAACATTACCTTTTTTTTCGCGGTCTCCCACCTTCAGAAGACAGAAGGTAGACTCATGCTTGAACGAGTTTTTACAATTCCTCACAACAGTTAAATATTATCCACGATGTAACAAATTCAGTTCATTTAACGAGTCTAACATTAATGCCATAATCCTCTCTTGAACATCTAACAGCAATCATAGTTTAACTTACTTACAGAGATTCAAAGTTACTGAAAATTTCTTCTATCTCCAACTAGATCATAAGCCCTATATATATATATATATATATATATATATATATATACACACACAGTATGCGGCTCGTTAAAATCGGCTGAGAAGTGTAAACGTTACAGATTTAGAAAATCGACATCTCACCCGTTTACTTGCATTTGTTTACATACAGGCACTTCCCTCCCTGATATGGCTGACACTCTGACATATCGGAGCAAAGAGCCAATGCTGCTAATAGGCCTCTACGTATCTATGTCTATGTGTGCATGTGTGTGGCGTTTGTAGCAGGTGTCTGCGTCATGGTTAGATGGATGGCTTTATGAATCATGGCTGCACATACTGTAATTGCTGCTCGCTAATATACTAGCGGCCTAATGCAAAACATAACAAGTCTCTTATTGATTTTTTCTGTTTTAATACAGGAACGGTACTAATGAAAACAAATACTAGTATGCTACACTTCATAAGAAAACCCTAAACCTATGGATTCAGAATATATTGGATAGTTACAAATAATTAAGAATTGACTGTGTTCCCAAGTGGAAGTCATAGTTTTGCACTGGCCATGTGGCCATACGCCATCCATTAATTGGCCCGTGTCACAACGTTACGTCAAGTATCAGCGCCAAGACATCAACGAAACTTCATCCCCTTGCAGTCTAAAGTGTTGATTGTTTCAGATGAGATGTGGGAACCAGAGTAGACTGCTAATTATGCTACAGCTGTTATATTTTTTTCAAGAAGATAGATTCTCACCCCACCTTGATTGCTCTACTCAGTCCCCCTTCCACAATGCAGTACTCCCTTTGCCTTTAGATTGGCTCAGTTAGTCTGCGGTGTGTTAACAAAATGCACAGCTAACTTTTTGTACATAGTTGGAACTATTGACTGTGAATGGACAAAGTATGTAAGTTGTTAACTTAGTTAGCAACTATGCTTTTGGGAAATGCTTGTTGTTCCTTCTCCCCTAGTGATGTGAAAAATATTTGCTCTCATTACTTTATGGAAATAATATTCTTTCACAACATTCTGTATTCCTGTCATTTTCAGCTTGACTTCCACGTTTGGAACAACTCCCATTACGCCACATCCGCTATTTGGGTCAATCTATATTTTGTTTTCAGAAATCACTTGGACCTTTTAATAACAGTCTCATTTTCGAGAAAAAGCAGCAAATTTGTGGAATTTAATTAGCAGGATATTCTTCACAAACTGTTTGGTCAATCGTGTACCAGATAAGTTTTTATTAGAAAAAAATCTATTAATTTGCACATTAAGATTCTTTGAGAATATGGTCCCGAGTTGTTTATTGCTAGAGGAGTTATTCTTCATTACCTTTTTTTCAAAAGAAAAATGTTTTACTTTTTTTTAATTATGCTCCTCTCTGATCAGGTAATCTGCAATTTTTAAATTTGTATTTTTCCCAAGATATATATAATTGTTACAATATATACAAATCTGAACCAATTTGATGCTAAAATATAATATTTGCATGCAATATTTTGCTCTGATCTGTGGAGTCTGCTCTTTTTCCGAAAAATACTTATTTTCTGGACCATAACTGGTGAAGATAAAAGGAGCAAAAATTACTTTTATCTGAAATAAATTCTGATTTTCACTTGATTTTCACTTCCCCATAATTATATCCCAGAACGCCGAATGGCGTTCCGGGGATATTATGTTTTTGGTCAGACCGCCGCTGCCGCACTACGTGTTATCGCCATAACTTCAGTAATATTTCAATTAGAAATGTCAAGTTTTGCATATAAGTAAGTATCATAAAGAGGAAGAACTGATTTGATTTTGGACAATTTACAATTTCTAGATTGGCAACCAGGGGCCAAAAACGGAAAAAATCACTGTTTTTATCATATCTCTGGAAATATTTGTCCGATTGACCTCAAATCAAGTGCAAATGAAAGGTCATGACCTGAGAATGTGTCCCATGATGACATTATACCTGTTTGGTTCAAAATTTTGACACAAGGTGGACCTTTGTCACATAAAATTCACCATTTTTGCCATATCTTTGGAACTATTTGTCCAGTTGACATGAGACTATGTGCAACTGCAAGGTCATGACCTCACAACATGTCACATGATGACATCATACCTGTATGATTCAATATTTCGCCACCAGGTGGCGCATTGTAATGGAAAATTACCATTTTGGCCATATCTTCAGAGACCATTTGTCCGAATGACCTGAAATTAAGTTCAAATGAAAGTCTATTCAAGTTCTATTCAAGGATTGGGGGCATTTGGGGATATACCCCCAGCTGTCACCTCCGACAGCATAAGCCTAGTTTCCCATAGTTAAGAGTGAAAACTTTTCCATATGGTAGGATAGTGTCACATACATAGAGGACCTATATGGGTGAGTCCGAGATATCAAATTTTTGAAACGAGAGTAGTGATTTTCGTTTATTCTGAGCTTTCAGCAAGGAATAATCACCGCTCAAGTTTCATCAATTTGATATCTTGCGCGCATGATATTGAGATACTATTTATCCCATGAAAGTCAGCAATTTATTATTTGAAAAATAAAAGAAACCTTTAGCTTCAAGTTGGCAGTCTATTCAAGTCAATGGGGTGAATAACTAACTAGCTAGCATGGTAATGCTTTTTCGCCATTAAATTAATAAATTAAAGTTTCTACGATAACAGTAATTCATATAACTTTAATGGCAAAAACCACTAGCATGCTTGCTAGCGAATTATTAATCCCATTGAGTAGAAGAAACTGCAAATTAGAAACTAATTCTAGCTATGGTTACCCATTACCAACAGAGGGAATGATAACGTTACTGTGTTTGCCAATGAATGGAATCAGGCCATTCGCGACACGAGAAAGTTGTATTACGTGTGTTTTACCAAGCCTGTATCTCATGGGATGTATCACACCAATTTTTCATCATTTATGAAAAATAAAACAAGTCAACATGGTCAACAATATCCACCGCCAATCGTGTGCTTCTCATTTTCAAACTTCATCAAGGCCTTTATGGTCTGAAGCTACACACCAAATTTGGTTGTCCTATCTGTAATAGTTTCTGAGAAAAGTTGTCCCATTTCTCTCAGACGGACGGACGCACGCATGCACGCTCACACGGACGGACGGACGGAGGTCAAACCTATATCCCCCTCCCACTTCGTGTTGGCGGGGGATAAAAATATAAATATCTGTATCTGCTGGTTACCATGCATCAGCACACTTATAGTGAGTGAAATACTCAAACCCCGAATCCCATGTTTTCATGTCCACAGCATTTCCTCATAACAAACAAAAAAAAATCTATATCTTGTTCATTATTTTATGAACATTTCCCTGTAATTCTGCTGGACGTATTTGGGATCATTGGAAACCTTGGAGTCTCAACAGTATTTAAAATTAGCCGCGGTTTGAATAAAGATTTTTTTAATAGCCACCTAAAGTGAAATGAACAGAGTAGTTGTAAATATCAGGCTGCTTAAAGAATATTAACACAGTATTTCCTTGACAGAGTAAATGTTTGTTTCTCTGATCCTGATTTCACTGGAAATCTACGTTTTGCTTCAGCTGTATTTTCTCCTTCTAATTTGTATCAGGTCCCCTGTAATAACATGTATGTCCAGGGTAAAGAAAAATGAAGTCTTTTTGTGACACGGTACAACATTTGATTTTTGGAATTATTTTTGTTTTATATGATAACAAACATGCCATGTATTTTCAGTAAAGACATATCAATGTAAGTATGGACAAACGGTACTCTGTCCAAATATTGGCCTTTGAATGTAACATAAATTGTAACAAAAAATGTGTTACACTCCTGACATGCCAGGAATGTAACGTATTATTTGTTAAAATTGATGTTGAATTCAAAGAGCAGTATTTGCCAACGACTATTTGCCTATATAACATTGATATGTCTTCACTGGAAATACATGGTATGTTTATTATCATATGAAACAAAAATAATGCCAAAAATCTAAGGTCATGCTTATGTCACAAAAAGGCTTCATTTTCTTTACCCTGGCCATAAATTGTCTTTTTTTAACCATCAACATTACTGACAATCTTTCCATCCATCTAATAATTAGCGGTAGCATTAATTTTTTCAAATAATGTGGCAATATAACAGCAATGTGATACCATACAATAGTGAAATGACACCCATTGGTGATGGAGAAAGTTGTTGAGAACAGTTGGCGCATTGAGAGAAATGGGAGGTTTCAAAGGTTTCCCATATTGGGAGAGAAAGGATGTGAAGTTATCTTTTGAGTGACAGGTGATGGTCACTGGGATACTGTTCAGGGGTTCGACAAACTGCAGGGTGTCCTAATTAATACAGCAGTTAATGAATGATCTGTCTGAGTCCCCCTGTTATTTCACAATGGGGTGCATCTGCCACTGTGCAGCTGTCATAGTCAGTCTGCCAAGCAGTGTAATTCAACCTTTTAAGTTGACAAGTATTGAGATATCAGAAAATGGGCAAATCATACCAGTACGGAAAGCTAATATCATGGAGATGATGAATGACACACTTTCTGGACACTCACTCAAACAGGAAGAGAATAAAAGAGCTATTTCGAAGACCTTTCATCTTGATCTCCAAAAAAAAAAAAAAAAAAAACGAGCGAAAATGGCCTCTTTCTGACACATAATAAGGAATATTGATCAATTATCATGTTCTTTTTGTTACCAGCTATGATCTATTTGGTGTGTAGGTCTTCTCTTCACACCCCTGATTGATGTATGCTTTGAATTTTTGCTTGGCATGTTCGTCAATGGGGCAGTTTGTGTGAGTGGAGGCTTTTTCGTCAAATCTTATAACTTTTTCCAGGTGCTCATGTCAGCAACCATTCCACCACTCGGTGTGCCCCAGATGCGTGGCTGAAGCTAAGCAGGTGTGAGCTCAGCCAGAACTTGGATGGGAGTCCACTTGGGAAAACTAAATTGCTGCTGAAAGAGGTGTTGGTGCACCAGGAGGTGGTTATCTTCCCTCTGCTGGGATAATCCCATGACTCCAGTGCAGTGGCACACTGTACTGAGTGAGACACTGACTGCATTTCAACATTGACTGGTTTTTCAACATACCCTCAGCCCTTGGTATTACGGAACATGTACATCACATGGAGGCCATTTGGAGTGTAGAGAAGAAAGCGGGTGGGGGATTGAAATGGAATGCACCTACCGTTGTCCAGCATCAGCCTGAATTATCATGGATCAACCACCAGTTGCAGATTTATCATGATGCTTTGTTTTACAAATCATCATAAATATCTACAGACTCATTTCAGTGGGGTGAAGCCACCTCCTGTGCATAATTGTGATTAAGTCAGCACTTGGTATGGTAATTAGCAGCATCAGTTTCTGATTTAAAATTTAGGCTGCTGTTTGAGACGCATATCACACTTGATGTCTCCCATTCTTATTGGCTTGATAAACAATCACCAATTAATTTTCTTAGCAATCTAAATCCATACGAAGCATACAATGTTTGAAAATGATTACAAATTTATTGCCTATTGGCTATATTTATGCCGTGGATGCGGTACTGTAACAATGGAAATTATCTGATGAAATGCAAAAAAAAAAAAACTTATTTCAGTCTCTCATTTGAGCATTCTCAGCGGCTTCATCATTGTGAGATGGCTCTTGATTTAATTATAGGCAGTTGTTTTAGCATTGAAACAAATACATCAACAGAGGAAGAGATCTTGATTTATCAAACCATACTCACAGGTAAAATGCTTTAATTGAAATAAGCCGTGAAAAAATGTGAATCAATGCCATTTTATGAGCTAGATGCATTCAGAATCTTCAAAAGACAAACCGTCATTTCAGTGCATAGGACAATGCCCAAAAATTCTGTGATGCAATGTATAATAATGCAATCAAAAACTAGTTAGTCATTTGCCTAATTAGTCTCAGCAACTGAGCAATTCAATGATTGGTAGCTCATTAAGCAAAGTTAAACTGCAACACGTGTAGTGTCATTATAGGGGACCTAACAGGCTGATCCTTCTTTTAATACATATTAGTAATGTCAGAATGTTGGTTGCCTATGATCAACCTCTGAAAAGTTTCTAAAGATAAGACACAGGGATTTTGCCGTAATCCAAGAACGTGATTTCGTGAGCGTGATATCCTCTCTGAACAGCTCCTCCCAAGATCCTCACGAGATCTGGGCAAAACCTGATGTCAGGTTGTGCCGTCCAGTTAGTACAGACCTAGCCAGAGCCAACCACTCCGCTGGACCTGCCCACACCGGAAACTATTCTAGCAGGCAATAACAACGGCAGATCATTATATGCCTTAGTAGTGTCTACTCTTTTGGAAATACAAAAGAAGAACCGCAGATCATTTGAGGTACAATTCTGTCAGTATCTCTCCCAAAGCTACTTGTCCGTTTACTTTTGGACGCAAAGAAAAACAAATATTTCTCTTCCAAAAAACGATGCCACCAGAAATCAGTGGGTAGCTTTTTTTGTTAGCTGGCAGCAAACAGCCATGGCTAAAGGGAACGTTAGCTGTTTGTGCTCAGCATTTCACCAAAGACAGCTTTGTTAATAAAGGATAACTTGACACAGGATAAGCATTTCAGCTGCTTCTCAAACCTGAAGCAGTTGCATCGATCAAGCGCTCGGAGCCACAAGCTGTAAGTAACCATATAACAGCAAATAATGTAAGTGAAGCTAAAGTGTTCCGGGTGGCTAGCAGGCGATAGCACTAACAACTGGCCTCAAACGCAGGCTTTGTAAAATATCTGAAGATGAAGCCTGTATCGGTCGTGACTGTCCGTCACTCACAGGCACAGAAGCTGGAAGTTGCTTTTACTGCATAAGCCAACCTGACGTGATAGCCAGTCGATTGTGGCTGTAGCACAGCGGCTAACGTAGCCAAGTTACTGTTGCTAATGTTTGTGTCCTAAATATGCAGGAGTGATATCAGGGGAAATTCTACAGAACGTGTGTGAACATAAACCTCATTTGAAGCTAACTTTTAATACTTGTTTGTAATTTGGATGCTTGGTACAACTGTTCACAGTAACAGAACTTGCTGTCTGTAAAACCTGTATTGCAAAAGTTTGTCTCTGAGGTTATGACCGCCCGGTTACCAGCTACTGCATGTTAGTTTGCGTGTCCTGCTAATTAAAAATGCTCCTGGTTAACTTATATGCAGTAATTCTGATTGGTATGCTTTTCATACTTCGGTAAGCATCAATGTGGCAGTTTCATCATAACGTTGCCTGATTGTAGCCACTACAGTTAGTGATCGCTTCACTTATCCATGACTGGGATCAGCCGGATACTTCACAAATGTCTGAGCAAGCTCTCTGGTGCTACCATGAAAGCAATGCGAAATGCAGAAGCTCTACCGGTTTATAAATGATTTCTCTTCACTATCGTAACATAATTTCATCCCCCTTTAGAAATTGTTGTGGCTAATAAAAAGCCGAAAAGGGCGGAAATTAAATAGGTAATTCTTTCCTGTAGAAGTGATCAATTTGCTAGATCCACATAAGCAACTTGTCCACATTAATGGAACTTACGGTCTGCAAAACCTGTATTATGTTCATAACATAACCAAGCTCTCTCTAGCTGTTGCATACTATACATAAAGCTGCTTTCACATCCGACACGAAACCAATTTTTTCGCAGGACAGATTAGCCTACATTTAAAGTCAATGCAAAGATGCGAATACAGTCGTTATGAGCTCGTTAAGCAGCTTTAGCACTGGACGCGAAACAAATTTTTTGCGTGACAGATTACATTCAAAGTCATGACCGCTTATCAGCTACTGCATGTTAGTTTGTGTGCTCTGCTAATTAAAAATGCCTCTGGTTAACTTATATGCAGCAATTATGATCAGTATGCTTGTGTTACTTCGGAAAGCATCAATGTGACAGTTTCATCATGTTGCCTGATTGTAGCCACTACAATTGAAGCTAAACGGAGAGGTCCTGTATGTCTGCCGAGTTAGGCTGCAGTTAGACCAGACATAGATTTTGCAGAGCTTGGGGTGCGTTTTTGGGTGCTTATAAAACGATCGCTTTACTTATCCATGACTGGGGTCAGCCTGATACATCTCCAATGTCTGGGCAAGCTCTCTGACACACGCAGACTTCACGCAGACGGAACTTGCGGTCTGTAAAACCTGTATGATGTTCATGACATAACCGGAGCTCTGTCTAGCCCTCGCACGCTCTCCATAATGCGCCCATTTTCCGCGAGGAAAAGCTGGTCATTCCAAAGCAATATGTAAACCATTACCCCGGGCAATTTCCGAAAAGGCCGTTTAGCTTGGAGCTTTCGCCCCTCCGTCATGTACCAGTGCGGAAGATGTTCATTTTCCACACTAACAACACACCACAGCTATGCACACGAACCAGCTGGTCCTAATACACACCAAAGCGGCCCACAAGCTGTTGGTCCACTTTTAGCTGCTCCTCACTGTCCATGTTTCCCTCTAAACTCAAGTCGAGTCCCGTCTGTTTCACTGTTTTTGCCGGACCAGGAAAAATTCTTTCTGCTGCCTCGTCCCGCCAGATCCGCCCTCCACAGAGCTGGCCAGTCAAAAGAAAGTGGGCACACGGGGAGTTGGGGCCATAGCAGAAGAGCTACCCCAATGAGGTGTTTCAGGCAGAGACTACAATGGACTACAAATGGGTTTTTTTGAGGATGGCAGTACGAGCGAAATAAGTCCCCTTTTTTTTACTTTGCGCGATCAGGAGTACTCTAGGAAGTCTAAGACCAAAATATAAACTTGGAAAAATAGCATATTAGGTCCCCTTTAATTTATTGCTCAATTTAGTCACCTACCTCAATTTATTCATCTACTTCTCCTTTGGTGAATAGTGATTTAATTTTACTCACTGCAGCACAGTTTTACTCACATTACTGCCACCCAGCCGTGGATTAATTTTCCTATACTAACTGCACAAATACAATGCATTGTCGGCAATATACACTTCTGGAGTGACCATCGTTGTCGACTAGCTCCCTGAGCCCTCTGAGGGTCAATCTCACCAAGGTCATTTGTTTTTCATGCTACTGGAACGACAAAGATGGTGGCGGGGATTCTTCCGAGGACAAGTGCCGAGGGGAAGTCAGTGAGGGCATGTAAAACGACTATTTAAACGCAGCCACTGTCTCTCAGATGAGATGTCAAAGCGAGGTCCTGGCTCAATATGATCAATGAATAACCTAAGACACACTTCGACAGGAGTTATCTGGTGTTATGGCCCAACCTGGCTCACCCTCTCCACCTGACCACTCCCTCTCCACCTCTGGCCCCAGGGCTCCCTTGAAAATTTATTTCAATTTTAACTGGACTTCTCCAGTTCAATAAAGCATAAATAAATAATGTGTCTTCCCAGAATCCTTGAGGGTCTCCAAGGATTTTCCCAGGACCCTTGAGGATCTGCAAGGATTTCCCCAGGATCCTTGATGATCCTCAGGGATTTTGCTGGGGTTCTCAAGGACGCTGTCAAGGATCCTTTGGTATCCTTAAGGATGTTTGCAAGGATCCTGTCTGAATCCCCCACAGGATCCTGCTAGGATCCTTGAAACCATTCTCATCAGAGATCAAATGTTAATTAGCCTTAAAGCGGACATTTATATCAATGCACCCATAGTTTGGACTGATATTATATAGCAATCATCTCAGGATTGACCAATTACATGATTTTCATGTCGCTAGATTTAATCCAACATATTAATTTACACATAGAATTTCTCAAAACTGCATTAAACGTTGGCACTCCATTAGAGAAAACGTACTAACTTGCACTAGCCCATCGAGGCTCCTGAAAAAAAAATTTCATAGCATCATTATAAGCAACTTTGAGCTTTTTGATACTGGCTTTCATATAGTTGCATCACAAATGGGCAGTATTTAAAGGTGTACTGGTGTAAGGCATAAAGGTCAAAACAATGACATTTTCACATCAGCAATACGCAAGTGAAACTTACATAACAGTTTATATGCTTAAGCATACATTTTCCTACACTGCCATGAAATGTCATCATCATCACTGAAATCGAATGGCTTAAGAGGAGGACCATTGGCAAAAAAATGCAAAGGCATTAGATGGACTTTAACACCTTTTTTGGGGGTCATTGATTTTGCCAACGATACAACTCTGTTGTCGAGCAATAGTGACCATCTGCAGAAGACGAAAGATCTTTCCAGAAACGTAGAATAAGTGGGCCTAAAAATTCAGCAAAATGAAGACAAGCTTTGCTATGCAGTTTACCCACACACCATCCATAATAATCTCCGACAATATTGCCTGTGAGGAAATGGAGGACAGCGTTATAAAATGATGCTACAGAGAAAGACATTCCCAATAGATGACAGAAAGCTACAACACACTTCCATCAATTGAAAAAGGTATGCAGATCTAGCAACATGAAAGGGAAGACCAAGATAAAGATCTTCAACAGTAATGTCCTTGGTTCTGCTGTATGGTGCAGAACGCTGGATAGTCGCATAGAGAGATAGTAAGAAAGTGTCTGGGTTCTTTCCAATAGGTCTATGGAAAATTACCAATAATTAATACCCATCTAAAATATAAAATGAAGCATTGTTTGAATAGCCATGCCAATAGACATCATGACCCCGATCAAGAGAAGAAGATGGAAATGGCTAGGCCACATCATCCTAAAAGCTCTAAGTTGGACACCAGATGAGAGAAAAAGGAGGAGAGGCAGACTACTGAAAGCAAGTTTAAGAGAACCAAGTTGGGCTGGGGAGAAATAAAGAACTTAGCTAATAACAGGGAGGCTTGGAATTCAGTATTATGAAGCGGTTGCGTGAAGTAAGCAGACATATCGTTTTCACTCAGTTTTTCTGTTTGTTTGTGATGAGAAACTCTTTTCAAAACATTCTGCGTTGGAATTTTTCTAAAACTCCCTCCGGTTCACGGGTAATAGCCCAAGCAATGCCCTTCGCAACACAGACTTAATTCTTTGGTGATCTTCGGTAATCTCCGGTAGTGACGTCAATTGCAGAACAGCCATTGTTATGATTCGGTGCACGCCTTTGAAATTCCTGTTCATTCTTCTGCTGTTTTGGTGTCATTGTCTCGAAATTCCTAAGATGCCTCGGCAGTGTGTGACGATGTATTGTTCTCATTCAGCCCAACAGTTGTTTGAGTGGCCGAACATTATCAGATGTGGCCAGTTTTCATTAATAACACATAGCTGTCAATTCTCACGCATTCGGGGAGTTTAAGTGGCATATTTACGCTCCTCTGCTGTAGTCAGCAATTATTCAATCAACGCATAAGTAAGAGATTCTTGTGCTGAGGTCCTTGTGCACGCAAGGGTTGGAAGCAATGGAATTGCATAAAGACGTTTTAAATTATATTATTTAATTAAAAGGATCATGAAACACATCCATTCCTTCCAAACCATGGGTAAAGAAAAGCGTGAAAAAGTCGTAATCGGTAAGCCGTGTAAATGAAAACTGGCCACATCTGATAATGTTTAGAGTTTTCGGAGTTTCTGCAATGGTAACTTAAACGAATAATTGAAAACAGGCCCTGACTAATCTTTAATTTTAAGGGATTGTTATGGCCCCAATTTCTTATTACATTTACACACAACAGCAGCAGCAACAGCAAGGGATAACAAACACAGTTTTAAAACTTAAACACATTTAATTAACAAAGACAATAACGAATAAACTAATCTACGGACCAAGATTGATTTACAACAAAAACCAAAATATTTACAGTCCCTTTTTGGTTGGGTCCCTTGGTGATGTCCTGGGTGAGGAAAATGCTCCAACACAGGCAAAAATCCACAAAAGAAACTTCACAGGTCTTGAACAGAATGACAGGTCTGGTCACATGTATCCTTCTCCTTGCAATTTCTCCTACTACTTTACTGTCTCAATTTTACTCCTTATATACTCTTTTGCAGACCCCTCCCACATTCAGACCTCTTTTTTTTATTTTCTGGGACTTGTCCCGAGACATGCCCAAAACATGTCCAAACATAGCTCCAGTCTGGGCTTAAGAAAAAAAGGTAAATGCTGCCATCTAGTGGCCTCTATTCACATTACAGGATCAATTAACCGTCCCCTATTGCCAGCTCACGAGCCGCCACTGATGCCGATACATACATGTACAAAATCCAAAACCAGTGAAGTTGGCACGTTATGTAAATCATAGATAAAAACAGAATACAATGATTGGCAAATCCTTTTCAACTTATATTCAATTGAACACACTGCAAAGACAAGATGTTTAATGTTCGAACTGAGAAACTTAATTTATTTTTTTTTTGCAAATAATCATTAACTTAGAATTTAAAGGCAGCAACACATTGCAAAAAAGTTAGCACAGGGGCCTTTTTACCACTGTGTTACATCGCCTTTCCTTTTAACGACACTCAGTAAACGTTTGGGTACTGAGGAGACCAATTTTTGAAGCTTTTCAGGTGGAACTCTTTCCCATTCTTGCTTGATGTACAGCTTAAGTTGTTCAACAGTCCGGGGTCTCCGTTGCCGTATTTTACGCATCATAATGCGCCACACATTTTCAATGGGAGACAGGTCTGGACTACAGGCAGGCCAGTCTAGTACCCGTACTCTTTTACTACGGAGCCATGCTGTTGTAAAACGTGCAGAGTGTGGCTTGGCATTGTCTTGCTGAAATAAGCAAGGGCGTCCATGAAAAAGGCATTGCTTGGATGGCAACATATGTTGCTCCAAAACCTGTATGTACCTTTCAGCATTAATGGTGCCTTCACATATTTGTAAGTTGCCCATGCCTTGGGCACTAATACACCCCCATACCATCACAGATGCTGGCTTTTGAACTTTGCGCCTATAACGGATGGTTCTTTTCCTCTTTGGTCCGGAGGACACGACGTCCACAGTTTTCAAAAACAATTTGAAATGTGGACTCGTCAGACCACAGAACACTTTTCCACTTAGCATCAGTCCATCTTAGATGAGCGTGGGCTCAGCGAAGCCGGTGGCGTTTCTGGGTGCTGTTGATAAATGGCTTTCGCTTTGCATTGTAGAGTTTTAACTTGCACTTGCAGATGTAGCGACGAACTGTAGTAACTGACAGTGGTTTTCTGAAGTGTTCATGAGTCCATGTGGTGATGTCCTTTTCACACTGATGTCGGTTTTTGATGCAGTACCTCCTGAGGAATCGAAGGTCACGGGCATTCAATGTTGGTTTTCAGCCTTGTCGCTAACGTGCAGTGATTTCCCCAGATTCTCTGAACCTTTTGACGAGATTACGGACCGTAGATGATGAAATCCCCTAATTTCTTGCAATAGCTCGTAGAGGAATGTAGTTTTTAAACTGTTCAACAATCAGCTCACGCATTTGTTCACTAAGTGGTGACCCTCGCCCCATCCCTCTTTGTGAATGACTGAGCATTTCAGGGAAGCTGCTTTTATACCCAATCATGGCACCCACCTGTTCCCAATTAGCCCATTCACCTGTGGGATGTTCTAAATAAGTGTTTGATGAACATTCCTCAACTCTCTCAGTCTTTTTTGCCACTTGTGCCAGCTTTTTTGAAACATGTTGCAGGCATCAAATTCCAAATGAGCTAATATTTGCAAAAAATTACAAAGTTTACCTGTTCGAACATAAAGTAACTTGTCTTTGCAGTGTATTCAATTGAATGTAGGTTGAAAAGGATTTGCAAATCATTGTATTCTGTTTTTATTTACGATTTACACAACGTGCCAACTTCACTGGTTTTGGGTTTTGTACATGAATACGCATGCATTAGGCCCACCGTCAAATGACCGTAGATACTGGGTATTCCTTTGCATTAAATATGACTTAACATGTACATTAATAAATTTGTTGTCAATGTCACATTTGTATGTATGATTATCAACAACAGACAAAGTCATAGAATGAAACCAGTCGCGGTCCGTCGGCAGAAACACAGGGCCAGCAACAACCAGGGTTCAGCCGTCTCTGTTACGCTCGGTGCGAAAACAGAAGACCGCCGCCAATAGGAGGCGCCGTTTGGGGCCATCATATCAGGTTGGCCAGAGGGTTTGGCGTTCCACTCGGGACCTTCCTTTGAGGGTGGAGTCACGGAAGTTGGCTCCCCGTTTCATTGGCCCTTTCAAAATCATGCAGAAGATAAACCCTGTCACCGTCCGGTTGCAGCTCCCTAGATCATTCACCACACTTTTCACGTTTCTCGCCTTAAACCGGTTAACACAAGCGTCCTGGCACTGGTCGACAAACCATCACCGCCACCACGAATGATTGAGGGGGGGCCGGTTAACACCATGCGTCGCATCCTAGCCATGAGGCGTGTCGGTCGCGAGGCCCAATTCTTGCTGGATTGGGAGGGATATGATTTTGGGGAGCAGTACTGGATCCCTTCTCAGGATATCCTGGACCCCACCCCTATCTCAGAGTGCTATGCACAAGGTTCTATGGGAACTTCTGGAGCTGTTCCTTAGGAGGGGTCCTGTCATGGTTTAGGTTGTGTGTGTGTTAAGGACTTTCTCTGTGGCTCTCATCCTGAGTCGACATCGAATTACTTTACTATCGAATTCTTTATCCAGCTGGCTGATTGGACTTGGCGGTGCCTTTCCCGGACTCTATATAAGCCGAAAGTCCGCCACGCCGCCTTTGCGACAGTGTCGGATTTTAGCTAACACTTCAGCCTGAAGATATTTCTAGTTGGGGATTTTTTGCCTCTTTGCGGTTATTTTTGGGGAAAATATTAGTAGGGAGATTTTCTTTTTATTTCTTCCCTCATTCTGATAAGGTCTGCACCAAATAAGGTGCTTTGGAATTCTCTTTTCTCCACACCTTATTTTGTTTGCTTTTACTGCTCCATTGCATGCGGGTTTTGTTCTTTGTTTCTGCCAGTTTCCCTCTTTTGCTCGGCTTCTAGGTTCTGATTGTTAAGTTTGTGTTTTGGGAAGTGCAAGAGTTAATTTGCTGCCCGTCATCTACTCCTCCTTTTGGTTATTTTACGTGCTTGTTATTGCTGGCCTTTTGCCAGCAAATTTGCAAATTCCATGCAAGGTCATGTCACAACGAGATCGTGGCATCTAACCAGGCCCCTCAAAAGGCTTGTTTACGCTATAATTTCAAAAGTATTTATGATCGAAACCTGTAACTTGGTATTTAGCAAATGTATAGCAGGGTAAATCTTCTATCAACTGTTGAGGCATCTATAACTTTCTTGCTATCTTGAACCCATGTAGTACTTTAGTCACACTTATACCACTGGGAAATTGGTTTGGCATAATCACTGATCATTCCCCGAAGGGCACAAAATAATGAATTAAAGGCTGTTTTATTATGTATGTTTATTAAGAAAAGAATATAAATTTTCAATTGGTTATACTATGCATTTTGTATCGAGACTCTTACAAAGTCGAGTCCACATTTTTGCGGTGGAGCTGGGGAACTGTTGGCTGCGTTCAACCAAAGAGACTACAGTCCTAAAACCTTTGAACCGGAGGGTTCCCCACAGAGATGGGACCAAGTCACACATGTGCAAGTCTCAAGTAAGTCTCAAGTTTTAATCTTCAAGTCTCAAGTCTCAAGTCCCAAGTCATTTTTTCTTGGGCAACTCAAGTAAAGTCAAGTCCTGTAATAGGTCAAGTCAAATCACCTTATTTTTGCAATTTTACCCGCATAATCTGATCTTAATAAAGTGAAAATACAAGGTATAAGTAACTGTCAGTAATCTAAACAACATTGGCCAATGTGTCCAACCTGTTTAAAAAATATGACAGTAATTTTGATTTGCATTTTAATTACTGATATTCAGTAAAATACATCATGGAATCAAACAAAACAGAAATATATTTTTAAAAAATTATTGATGCATGGCTTTCATTCTAAACAAGGTCACTTCTGCCAACAGTATTTGAAATATTTTAGTTGCCTTGCAAATAACAAGAAAAAAGGCAAACATAAAATTCTGAAAGAATAAACATATTATAGAGCATCAGAAACATCTGTATGTGTTTCATATCTATCATCTTGAGACACTAAGAGCTCGAAACCCTTCAATTTTTAACTTTCTGTCCATAGAAAAAAAGTAGCAGCTTATTGTTCTTAGAAAAAGATTCCCAGTGAGGATTCAACAATTTCAAACTCTGTTCAGAGCCTTCTACTCGTGCTCCGCTTACCGATTCTCCTATTTCACTTGCGAGGTTAAAGTATGACTGCACGACAGGCTGATGCTTGTATTTGACCGTATCATGACCCTGTAAAACCCCATAAAACAATACCAAAGACGGACATTGCCGGCGACGAAGGGTCCACGTGTTCTTTTGGCTGGCGTTAACTCGCGCGACCTCCTTGCTGGTGTGAATCGCAATAAAATGGATTTAGTTTCTTCGTTCGAAGATGGGGCACAAAAGCACAACGGTTATAATTAATCTGACTCCATGATACATTTAGAATACCAAATTTAGTTACACCCTCGTTAAATATCTGACTCCAAATTAGAATTAGAATTAATAGTTTAGGGACACATGCGCGAATCTCAGGTCGATTATACCTCGAACTTTTAAAAGACAACCGCCGTCACTCCATTATTGTTCCCAGGTTTAACACCATGGGCTCTAATTTCGTAGACCAGGCGCAGGCGCGGCGCATGGGGGGTGCGCTGCGCCAACGGGGTGTGTCCAGGCGTTTGTGGCAATTTCGTGCCCGGCGTAGCCTGGCGCAAGTACTCCTCTGTCCCGCCTCTGTCCCTCCTTCCAGCGCAAGTTGGCAAAGAAGGCAACAGAGCCTAGTCAAATCTTGCTCACTGGCAAGAGAAACGATAGATAGCGTGTTCCTATAATTACAAACTGTTGCTGCTTTAAATTTTTGGATTAACATGCATGGACAACAATGCAAGATAGCCAACGTCACACATTTATCTTCAATATGTGACCTTAACTCAGTACGACATCATAGCAATCAGGCTGTATTCCTTTCCCCCACCGAAGACGATAAAACCTAAGTGACAATAATAGTAGCCTAGTATTAAGCCGCTTGCACACTGGACGCGAAACAAATTTTTTGCTCGACAGATTGCGTCTTGTGTCCAAAAGTCTGACAGGGTTTTAATAAATCTCCGTGTCCGACAGTCTATCATTGTTTTTAATTTCTTCAAATCTACTGACTCTTTCAGATATTAAACGTGAATGCTTTGATAAGAGGGCTCAGTTCTTTAAGATGAGTACCGAGAATTTCAATCAATGTTTCTGTTTAAGCTCTGCTCAATAAAGTGAGTCGATACTGGCGCGAGACAATGTACAATGCTTCCGTGTCTGACAGCCGAAAAAAAAGAGGACGATTAGAACAGATTGATAACAAAATAAAAAATAAAAAGAAACATTTGAATAACAGAACATCCAATGAACACTGCGATTTATTTATCGGCGGGTCATCTTTGTTGGATATCCCGTTTGTTGCTGATATATTTTTATTCTTTATTTCGTTATAAATCTGTTCTCATATCAATACTTTTACTTTTTGCTGGCTGGTGGACATGGAGTATTTTTGCATTTCGTGTCAGACAGTCTTGATCGTGCATGTGTTACTGATCTCTGCGTTGTGTTATTTGGGAAGAAGACTCTCAGGTGAATGATGAAGCCATTTATTTCCTGCATAAGGGTCATCACAATTAAAACAATGAGGGTTGGGAGAATATGGAGTCCGCCTGCAGCAGGGTTAAGTTCTTCCTGCTCCTCTATGTTTTACTACAGCATGCAACCTGTACTGTACTTGAAACTTATTTCATAATTACAGTTTCTTATAGTATGGGGCCTGTCAAGAAAATACAAAATTAATTCCATAAAGGGAAAAGGTATTATGGAAATGAGTGTGAATGCATGAGAAAAATACTTATAATTCTATCTCTTGTAAATTCTCACATTGTGATCAAAAAGAGTAATAAAGAAATACAGAAAAATATACAGATCCGAAAACTATTCCAAGAGAAACAAATCTGACATACAACATACAAGAAAAGCATTGCTTCATCAATTTCCGATTTATCAATGCGCAAACAGCGCTCATACAAAGTTAATTAGTACACTCGTGTGGCCACTACTGGTACTGTAGCTAGAATGCAGTGAAGACGTCTCATGCTAATCACATGCGATCGCGAATGCTAGCCACGAGGTAACTTAGAACGTTCACGAGATAAACAACTTGGTTACCTGCATAAGGGTCATCACAATTAAAACAATGAGGGTTGGGAGAATATGGAGTCCGCCTAAACAAAATAAATGTCATATTACCAGTCGCACTTTTTCAAGACAACCGTGTTTTAGGTCAACCGAAAATATACAACGAAATAAAAGCAACAATACAGCGTAGAAGATCGCACTAATGCGATTTATAGGTGACCTTATACATAATACTTGATTGGGGAATATTTGACTAATGCAATATAGTGCAAATATGACTTATAACGATGTTTATCTCCGACCCACAATATCCCAACCTACCTGCAGCAGGGTTAAGTTCTTCCTGCTGCGAAATACCCACAATGCAAAACTGTATGGAAAAACTACAAAGTAAAAGTCTCGACCCATTTATGCAGGATTTAACGCAAAATTCAAATAACAATTTATTAACTCCGTTACATATGCGATTATTTCTTCACACTGTCAATGGTCATGGAATTGATTTGCTCACGCACTCTTTTATCTCTGCTGTGGAAATAAAGCGTGAATCTGTTCGATCCATCTGACTAATTTTCAAAAGAAAGACAGAATAAAGACTGCTGTCTATCTTCAACGGAAGAAAACAGACGAATGGGCTAAAAAGACCAAGAAAAGTCGATAGCTATCAATTTGCATTTTGTGAAGGTCGAACACAAACATAGCCAAGTTTGCACGTCTAATAATTCCTGGAATACTCTGAAAAATTAGATCTTCTATGACTTTCGGACACGGAGCTATATTAAAACCCTGTTTGACTATCGCGTCTTTGCATTGACTTTGTCTGTAATCAGTCGTGCGAAAAATTCGTTTCGCGTCCAGTGTGCAAGCGGCTTTACTGAGCATAGAATGCAAGCATTCGATATATAGGTTGGCTGAGAAAGATGTGAAGTCGTTTGTTTGCATCACAGATTTAGATGCATTGATTAAGCCAGGTCAAGTTTCCATTACGCATGGCAACCGCCTTTAATCTGACATCAGGACAATCGATATAGATACTATAATTTATGTCCTTATTCAGATAGTTACATTAAACAGTGCTTCATGTAATTATTTATTGCATTGAAATGTACCTGACATTCTGTAAACCTGCCTGTGAGATTTCGGTGACGTGTGCGCACTCTGCGCCGGTCAGCCAAATTACCACTGCACGGAAATTAAACCAGGTTGGAGCTGGCGAGTTTTCTGCGCAACTCCAGCGGAGACTTCTTCTACGAAATTGTCACTGCGTCTTGATGAATATATGACACCTCCCCCTACTACGCCGCCACACCCATCTCGGCGCACCTTCGTCTACCGAAGGCTGCGCACCTCACGAAATTACCACTGCGCGGGCTGCGCCTCGCTACGCCACCTGCGCTGCGCCAGGAAATTAGAGCCCCAAGTCCGGATCCCAGGGTTCACTGGTTAAATTAGAGGTTGGAAGTCAGCCATCATTGCAACAGCATCTTTTGGCGTGAATACAGCAAACCCAGATTTATGCACGCCCATGGTTTCCTTCAGGGAATTTGAAAGGATAACCGACTTTTCGTCCATGGGTTTCCTTAAGGCTAAAATCGCAGAACCAGCAATACATTAACCCTTTATGTAAGTAGATCATGATTGTCTCTCCAACTTAATAAAAGCAATTCCCATACCGGGCCGCTTGCCAGTCGTTCCTCGGTTGGGATTAAACCCCTAGGTATCTGTCGCAATGGGGCTAGAAAGAATGTTGAGTCACGGAGACCATGCAAGCTTAACAAGAATTACAATTATTTATTCACCAGGTAGGCACGAGCTTAGATCAAACAAATCAATGTTAAGCCAATTACAAGTTCCATACAATTTAGAAGAGGAGAATAAAGTCATACCTGGAGGAAATACAGGATACGATTCTCTCCGACTATATAGATTGGGTACTACACACGCACTCACTAGCGCGGGGAGAGATCGGATACGATTCTCCCCGAATCAAGTGTTTCTCTTTCCTTTAAACGAAACCTCGTCTTTGATCCAGGCGGCATAACTATAAATACCCTGGAAGGGGGTTGAATCTGGTTTTTGGGTTTCCACCATTTGGAAGATGTAATAAAGTGATTTAGCTGAGAGAGGAGAATAGGGCGATTACCTTAGAGGATTCTTACCAATTTTCAGGAGTTTCAAAAAGGGAATGAACCGTAATTTCAATGGGAATGAAATATACTCCATTCAACTCCCTGGATTTCCCTGAGAACAACAAGACAAAACATGATATGAATATATACCAATATGATGCAGTTGTCATGAAAAAGTCTTAAGATTAATAAATGTATAAGTAAATTGGGTTATAAGTACAGAAGCAATTTCTTAGTAAGATATTGAACATGTTAGCTTATTATGAAGTTCCCAGAGGTTTAGATTATTTTAGATTAATATTACCGGATTTAAGATTGAGGGCAGTAGTATGACTCCCACAGGGGCATTGTGTCAGCCAGGGCATTGCAACTACCCCACCGTACAAAGCAACAGAAAGACCATCGACACCTTCCACTGGCAGGCTAAGGGAGCATCCTAGGGGGAAGGCCATAAAAGTTGTATTAATATTTGGCAAGGGTCTGGTCCAAGCTTATCAGCCATACACTGGAACGTCTCCAGATTCTACAACACTTTCCACTTTGTAGGTTATGATTTATTTAATTAACTTGGTTCATCTCATTTGTGAACAAGAGAAGTTAAGTCCCAATATCGTTTTACTGTAAAGTCGAAAATTCTTATAGATCGTGTGTTGTGATTCTGTCATTGCTCATGCTCTGTTCTGCCTTGACCATGTTCATGCCTTGTTATTTTAGACCGCCTTTTGTGTTTTTTGAAATTTGCTATGCCTGACCATTTTTTGTATGAGTATTTGGGATTTGGTAACTTTGATTACTTTATGTAATTGGTTTTTACTTTTCCATGTTTTATATTTTGCCATAGTCACATTAAGGTTCATGTTTTCCATTATGCATTGCACTTTGTCTCCCCCGTCTGGTCTCGGGTCTTGTCATTGCACACAGCCCCAGTCCTGCGTGTTACTCTTCGGGTGATTTATTGGATTCTGGATTTCAACCTTCCTTCCGATCTTGTTTACGTAATTCGCCTTACTTTTCTATCTTACTAACCATACTAACAGTTTGTTATTTTCGCTAGAAGTTACTAACACCAACTAACATTGTATTTAATACTAACTTACTAACAAGCACCAAGGGATTGTATAGTTTCACTTACGAATTGATTAACAAGCTCTCAGCACTTGCCCTGTTCTAGTCTCCGCCTCTTGTCTCTCCCTGATTATCTTTGCTGCATTTTCTGTGGAAGCTTCACGTCTTATCACGCTGTCCTTCTTTAATTATCTATGCACGTTAGAACTCCTTAACTGGAGCTGTATGTCTTTGTATAGGTTTGTCCTGTGATCCCTGTCCGCATTTTGGCTTCTGCCAAATTGCATGTGAATAGGTTCTCTCTCATGTGCTGCTCCCTTGTAATCAGTCTGACTGCTTGCACCTATGTCTCTCACCATGTGATCTCCTTAGAAATGTATATTAGGTGTCTTTTCACAGCCACTCTCCGTCAGATCGTTTTCCTCAGTCTTCTTGTGCCACGTTTCATTTCGCCTTGATCACTCAGTGTTTATCTTTCTGACTGGACTGCCTGACTTTTGATTTTTGCCTTTGTGATTTTGGATTATTGTTGCATCTGTGAGTTTTGACCTTCTTCTGCCCGACCACAAGATCTTTGTTTGCTGCCCTGGTTACGATTCGGATTACACCCATTGGATTCTGGTTTTGCTTCTTTGACATTCCTGTACCTGTAAACCAGACCCATTTCTGTCCGACTACGATTATTGTGATTGCTGCCCTGGTTTTCGATTCTATTTTTGCCCAACTGGATTTTGATTTTTGGAGTGTGGACTTTGTACTTTTGCCTTCTGCCCTGCGGGGGTCCTCCCCCTTTAATAATAAAGCAAGTTATACTGCATTGCCTGGTTCTCGCGACTGGTTCCTGATCGCACCATTACATCGTGTCTCTCAAATAGACAAAAAGTGAAAATAACATTCATTAAAGAATTGGCTGCAATCAGAGTAATTTTCGTTTTCATTGTTGCCATCAACTGATTTAATTTGTTGGGTTTTTAATTCATACTTAAAGAGAACCGCTGACTTTACAGTCCATTCCAGGAGACTACCATAACGGATGCTTTGTTTTTTCTTAGAAACCGCAATTCAGAATAAACCAGTTCACTTGATTCAAACAAAGTTAAGTATATAGCCTATTCTAAACAAAAAAAATAACTAAATTACGGAAGAAATAAATTGGATAGAGTGAATTCATAAATAATGTCTCAAATCGCAATTTACAAATTTCAAAGCTGCGTGAAACGGCATTCACTCAGCTCAGCCACGGTTTTAATGCATGAGCACTAAAACAATTAACCCCTTTCTGCAGATGTAGACGCTCGCATCTATAGACCTTCAAAAAGCACTTAGTTACAGTACTTGACCACGAGATGGCACCCCCGGATCAGCTATTGAATTTTCCCAAGCAGGCAGGGCTGAAACGCGATTTAGAGTATGGAGAACTTCCCTCCAATCCCTGTTTTTCAGGAGTTGCATGAATTAAACTCCTCAGCTAAGCCTGATGTGCAAACTGGTCAATATCCTTGCCCATAGTATCGATCCAGTAGTTTAAAAAAATTATCACTTGCGACAGAAAAAAACTTAGTACTCTGTAGCAACCATTTTAGCTACAGTGAGCCAACAGTATTCCAATTAGTGGTTAAAAGAATATGTTTTATGAAGCAAAAAACTTGTTTCTTATCCAATTCCCGAGTGTTTAAACTTTCCTCAATAACTGAAATACATTGATCGGACAATGAGAATAAGATACAAAGCTAAGTGTAAAAGTATGGTCGGTGGTGTTCTTCGAATGTTCGCCATGGTTGGGCAGCTGAAAATGATGGGATATCAAAGAAACAAAGACACCCGAAACCGGCCTGAAGTGTTCAGTTTCATTTACGAGATAAATGTTGTATGGACGCGGTAAATGGGAATTATTCCGAATGAAACAGGACTGGAGGGTTCCTTCTACCCGATACATCTGTCTCTGGAGGAGGGCATCAATGAAGAAAACAGGTTATATTTCTACTCTGTTTGCATTTTGCTCTAATATGGCTTTTTGCTGTAGAATTTATACCACGTTTAAATACATCGAATGCCAAGGTTTTCGTTTCTCCAGATGCATGCAGCACACACACATCGGTAGATCCCTTGGTACGTTCATTGCACCATTCTGTTGAATATGGAAACATATGTCGTTTGATTTTTCCTGAAAGTGAAATTTCTGTTCTGTTAAAATAAGGTATATTTCAGAATTCAGATATTCCTGAGTTAGTGAGTTTTTACCCTTATAAGGTGTAAGGTTATGAGCTCGGATGTGAAAGCGGTTAGCTTATCATTGTAGCGCGAATGTTATAGCTGTTTAATCAGCACTTTATTTAATACTTGGGGGTCTTCGAAGAAAAATGGACAATATTGTTGACTTTATTATGGAGAAAAGGCATGTTTTGTGTTTGGAGAGGTTACTGGTGACCAATGATGTTCAACTGCACTGATATTGATAAATTCATGCTAAACTCAACCAGAAAATCATTAGTTCATGCTGAATTTCATGCCCCAAATGTTAATTTGTGTTAAATATATGATTAATGTATGATTTGACAGTGATTTGAATCCATTTGACAGATGGATCTCAGACTTTGGGGAGACACCTGGATAGCTGTCTAATTTGGCTCATAGCAAGCGGGTAATCTAGAATGTAATGTTCAAGATGAATTGTACTTGTGGTCAAGAAGTTTATGATTCCAGAAATGTATAGTTTTAAGCCCCAGCAGTTTTTCAATTGTCAGTATTATTTTTGTTGCTGATTCAAAGTTGAATTTTCATGAGGATTTTTTGTGTTTGCAGCCCATTTTCTCCACCAAAATCATAAAAATAAACTGAAATACGATTGGAGTCTAAATGCTTCAAGTGTCTAGACTCAATTGAGCCAAAGTTTTTCTGCCTTTAAAGCTGCAATCTTGAATTATAAAGCCTTAAATCAGGTAACACCTAAAAGCCAGATTTGGCTTCTGTGCCAAACCTGCCCAGTGAATGACTCGCAATGTGAAGATTAATTCCTGATTATGTAACCCCATTCCGCTAAAAAACGAGATGAGCAAAAATGACGTTTTATTGGGTTTGTTGGCTGTATACATTATAATTTTTTTTTTTTTCATATGGATTTGGTTATTCAGGCTGGCTTCGGTAGCAAGAGCGTCAGCCATTGTTCTTGCTTTTTTTGAAGACACCGGCGGTTGAAGTTTGCGTTACACCTGCAAGCTAGGCTAACAGGATAATATTTGCTAATTGACAAGCACTTACTGGGCGGAATGGCTCTTCAAATGATTAGCAAACTTTAAAGTTGTCGTCCGGCTGTCCGAGATGTTAATGCCTCATGTCTTGCACTGTCCTGTTTATCTTTTTTGCCGTCAAAATGGTAATTCTGAAAAAGAAAAGACAGATCCATACAGGTTTAAGGGCATGCTTGCAGTTTTAAGCCATCTGCAGAAGTAAGTTGTCTGTACAAAAAAATGCATAGAAAGGCAGTGATGGTAATTAATACACTGATATTTCGAGCTGCATCGGGAAAATATGTATGGTTTGTGCACAACTGATTACTATCCTTTGAAACTATGTAATGTCACAATGCCCCAATAACCCGGTCACGTGACTCGTTTACATTACAATGTCTATGTTATTATATCCTCAAAACGCAGTTTCAGGATATTATTGATTTGCTTTGGATGCCATAGTCGCCGCAGATCCTTTTTGCAAGTGCCATGACTAGAACGGTTTTTATTGGTATCACATGAAACTTTTTCTTTCCTGGTGCACAGAGGACATATCCTATTGTTTTGTGTGTTTCTGCAAGCTTTCCTGATCCACCACCACGGGGTAAAACTTTACATTTCCAAATGCAAACTATTTTGAAGGCAATGCCATAGAGAGGGGTTGTTACTGATTTTAATTTACCTATGAGCATTGATGTTGCACCACCATCAGGCCGTGCTTTTTATCCTTAAAATTTGCAATAACTTGAATAGCTTTGATGAGAATCTTGTCAAATCTGCTTTCTGCATTCCTGGTACATAACAGAGGAAGATCGTGATTATGTTGGCTCTGTAATGCTTCCTGTAGTACCACCACTCAGCCAAATTTAATATTTTCAGATGCAATATCACACAGTTTTGATGGTAGTCATGTCCAACCTTCTGCGATTGGTTCCTGGTGTATTGAATTGATATTGGTGACCCTAAGATCGGCGTCCAGGTATCTCCATCACCAGGTCAAACATTTTATTTTTGAAAATGCAATAACTTGGACCACTTTAATGGGAGTCCTGTCAGGTCTGCTGTTAACATTTCTGGCGCATAGAAAATGCATACCATTGATTTTTGTGGCTCAGTTTATTTAACTGTCATGCCACTATTCAATGAAAATACATTTCCAAATGCAATAAGTTAAACTGTTCTAATTAGGATGAAATAAACCTTGCTGTGAACATCTTGTTGCATAGAAGAGCAATCCTCATGTTTTTGTGAAACAGTGACCATTCCTGTGGCACCATCTTTTTGCCAAACGTTACTTTTTAGCTCCGCTGTGATGACAGTCACAGTCAGCAGAGCTTTTCTAATGCCGAGTTGTCCGGCGTCCATCTGTCTGTCCATCTGTTTGTCTGTCTGTCTGGCGTCAACTCTCACTTCAAATCTGAATATCTCAAACACTGTCTGATAACTTTTCTCCTAATTTGGTGTGAATCGTGATCCGTATGATATTCTGAATATTCATTATGAAAATTAGAAAATTCTACATCCTGGTTTTGGAGAAATTCAGCATTTTGGACTTAGAAAATCAGTGCTTGTGTTAGAAATCGCTGATTTGTATGTTTGTTTTTAGTATGTTTTAGTAGTTTTTATTGCTATTTATTCATTTATCATATTTATTCGTTTAGAGTATGTATGTTTCTCATACGATTGCGCTGTCTTTAGTCTTGAGCGTTTTCCTTTCGTTTCCGCTTGTAGCGTCTTGTCAGTCTTCACACTCTCTTCCCTATACTTCGGTGAGGTAATTCCACTTCCTTCTCTCTGGCTGTTCTCATTGGCTATCCGCACCGAAGAATAGTTAGCGAGGCACGGGTGATTAGTTAGATCAGAGTTAGAACTCCACCTGTTTCCCCTCGCTTTCCTATCACCGTCCTTGCTTTTCTAGTTCCGCCTCCCTCTACAGCTGTCCTGCATTCTAGCTGGGATTACCCTGATTAGTTTGTGTTTAAAAGACGCATTTTCACCGCAGCTCCCTGTCGACTCGTTTCTTCCCATAGCTCGCTTTGGTTAAGTCTCGTTTCTGCGCTTTCTTGGTTTCGATTGTTGTTTGCTCGTTTCTTGTTACTTCTCCCGTAAGTCTCCTTACTGATTGTTTGTATTGCGTTGTTTGATTGCTGGCTGATTGTTTAGTACTGTTCTCCCTTATTCCCATTTTGTAACCAGCTGTTTAGTTTCTCCTTTGTTCTCCCTTATCCCATCCAACTCCCTTTTTCCTTCCCCTTTCATTCCCTTAGCTCAGCCCCCTTTGTTACTGTCTTTGTGCGGATTGATCCTCTGGTTGCTGAACTACTTGCTTGTCCCCTGACCTTGTTTTTGACTATTCTGCAGTACTCTGTTTGCCTGGCTATTGATCCATTTCTGTCCTTGACTATGAGCTGTATTAATCCTAATAAACGTCCTGCCGATGCTGAACTGCATTTGGAGTCTAAGCCCGTTCCTTTCAGCTTGTTTTTTCATTTTTTTCAGTCTGTCATTAATATCTCAAACTGTCTAACTTTGTCTAATTTGTTGTGAGCCTGCCTTATGATGACCTGATGATCTTTCGCGAAAATTAGAAAATTTTATGTCCTGTTTTTTGAGATATTCAGCATTTTGGACTTAGAAAATTGGTGTTTGTGCTCATTTTTTCAGTCTTTCTTTCATATCTCAAACTCTCTGAACTTTTTGCTCCATTGTGACCATAGT
This sequence comes from Gymnothorax reevesii, assembly GCA_029721435.1. Classification (NCBI taxonomy): domain Eukaryota; kingdom Metazoa; phylum Chordata; class Actinopteri; order Anguilliformes; family Muraenidae; genus Gymnothorax; species Gymnothorax reevesii. The sequence continues at coordinate 93,303,556 of CM056575.1, forward strand.
CAGCAGTCAGCGGAGCTTTTCCAATGCCGAGTCGTCCGGCGTCTATCTGTCCGTCCAACATCAACATTTCACTTCAAATGTGAATATCTCAAACTGTCTAACTTTTGTATTAATTTGTGAGCTCTCTTTATGATATTCTGAATATCCACTGTGAAAATTAGAAAATTCTATGTCCTGGTTTTTGAGAAATTCAACATTTTGCACTTAGAAAATCAGTGTTTGTGCTAATTTTTTCAGTCTGTCATTAATATCTCTAAAACTGTCAACTTTTTGTATAATTTGCTGTGAGCCTTATGATCTGATTATCCACAGTGAAAATTAGAAACTCCACATCCTTGTTGAGAAATTTTAGCATATTTGGACTTAGAAAATCAGTGTTTATGCTGATTTTCTCAGTATTTCATTAATGTGTCATGTGTTAATATTGCAATAATTTCAGAAATCCTTAAACTAAGTTATGACATGGACATTTCTGGCATCCTCAGCGGAGCTCTCTAGGCCGACGGGCCTCTTGTTCAAAAATGCGATCAAACTGTCTAATTGGAAACGGACTAAATTTGCTAGAGCATTCCTTGAGCCAAGAGTTGTTCCCATGTTGATTTTCTGGACCCTATACCCTTTGCTGTAGTGCCACCACTTAGGCAAAATTTTTAGTTTGGCCATGTGGAGAATACTATAGTTTCGGAGAAATTCCCTGCTGTCATCAACCGAAAGTATTTGTCACATGTCAATTTATCAACAGAATCTAAAACTTGTATGGTGGTAGGAGAATTCATGTTCTGAAGACATCTTCCAGCATGTTTGTATATTGTCATATGATTTAAGAAATAATTCATTTTTAAGAGTAGCACGGTTTTGGCAAAAGTTGGAAGCTCTCTATTTCCAAATTTGATCATATTTCAGTTTTGAAGTTCTATGCCTAGAATAGAAAAGTCACCCATGTCTGTTCCGATTAACTCCTCCGTGTCACGTGTGCCACGCCCATTTTTTGAGTAGTTTAACAACCCTGTTGAGCCGCATTTTGTAATAACGGTGAATTTTGTAATAAACGTCCAAAATAACTTTTTCATTTTGTAATAAAGCCGCATTTTGTAATAAACTGCCGCATTTTGTAATAAACTGCCCCAACGCATTTTGTAATTTTGCCGCATTATGTAATTTATTACATTTTGAGAAGATTTTTACAAAATGCAAATGAATTTTGATGCAGCAGCCAATCAGATTACAGCCCGCCCTCCCCTCCCTGGCTGAGTGACAGACCATGTAGAGCTTTGAAATCGGCCACAAGTTATTGGCCTATATAATTCCAAACTTCAAATAGGCAACTAAAGTTATATTTGGAGTATTCTGTCATAGATTTATTTGGATACATAGCTCTAAGGGAAATTGCATAAAAAAACAAAAGTCACTCTTGTATAAATTCATTGTTTAACAAACAACAATAATAGGTATTACATAATGCACCATGTTATTACATTTCCTAGAGAATAAAAAAAGTTGCAAGAGCATTTTGTAATCTTCTCAATGTAATAACTTATTACATAATGCGGCAAAATTTATTACAAAATGTGGCAGTTTATTACAAAATGAAATGAAAAAGTGATTACATTTTGGACGTTTATTACAAAATGCACCGTTATTACAAAATGCGGCTCAACAACCCTAGCTGTTCTACGCCCAAGGTGTGCTATATCAACAAAATTTTGTGAGCCCATGTTTCTGCCTGAAACTAGCCCCACCTGGATCACAAAAAAAATGTAAAGATGTATCCAAGATAGTTGGCCCTAGCTCAAGATAGAATGGAGTGCCCATGGAATTTATGACTATTTTTCATTAAGGAAGTGCCCCTGAATAATAACAATGGGCAAGTACCGTGGGCCACTCATTCTGCAAAGAGAAAACGGGTCTCAAACTAGGACGATAGGCAAGTTTGGACCATGCCCATTTCCAGCAGAATCAAGACCCGCCAAAAATTAAGGAGTAGGATGCAGCTTTGATGTGTAAATTTTTTTACATTAACAAAGATGTATGGGAAACCTATAGAAAATGCCATTTTAACCCTTGCTAGACCATTCTGTTTCACCACAGAATGTGTTGGTAAATGTACACAAAATGTACATAAAAATACTTTGGTAATACATAGCCAAGACAACTAAATACAAAATACAAGTTTTTAAGCTATTTTCATCAATTACTTTTGTTTTTTTTTTTCAGGATAAACAATTTTCCTAATGTAGAGCAATTCCAGCTGAAGTGTAACATGACTAATGAAAATTCAAACAAATGTAAACCCAGCCATGTGTAAAATGTATTTATCATTCTCTTTATTCTTGTATGATTTATTGCACTATGGTCCATATGGGACAGGATATTGCTGCTATCTCCTCACTAATTTGTTACCACTGACAGAATTAATTTTCGGTCGATACATGTAGTCTTATTGTGTGTGTGTGTGTGTGTGTGTGTGTGTGTGTGTGTGTGTGTGTGTGTGTGTGCGCGCACGCGCATGCGTGTGTGTGTTATTTGACTGGAGACAGCAAACTGAATTGCCCTATTTGGGATAGAGTTGGTTGAATAAATAGCAACACAATTTTTTTGGTTCGCATATTAAATTAATGTTTGACATCATTCACATACTGAAGTTGTGAAGACATTTTTTGGTTGGGTGAATTTTGAAAAAGAAAATGTACTGATTGTTCTGAGAAACAAAAGCTGGGTTTGCACATAGACACAATGCATGACGAATATCATTTTCCCGTCATTCATGGCACATTCGTGACATTCGTAACGTGACTTAACGCATCTGAATAGGGTTCTTAACAGCGCGTGTCGGTTCGTGACATTCGTGGCGAATATTTTTGGCTGCCAAAAAAACTTTCTTGAATGTCACAAATCACCCTCGATTTGTGGAGTTCACAACTGAGCATGTCAATTTGTGGTCATTAGTGGTGATTCGTAATAGATCGTGACAGCATTGGTAGTGTATTCTTGTCATTCTTGGAGCCCATACTGTCACGCTTCAATACGAATCGACACGAAAGCTGTCAAGAACCGAACTATTAATATTTATTACGTTTGTGGGAAGGTGAAAATCCTCTGCTTCCAAAATTTTAATAACTTCCCACAAATGTAATAAATTACTAAATAACATACATTTTCATTCATTCATCTTTCTTTCTTCCCACATATGTTGGAACCATATAAATAAAATATGTCTGCATATTGTTAGCCTTTCAGAATGGAGAGTCCACACACCAGTATTAGAGAGGTGCTCACAACAGCTGAAGTGTACTGTGTCGAAACGAAGCAGCACACATATAGCCATGATGCATACATTTTTTCACTGGCAACAAAACCAACGTTTAGACGCAACCGTTTTCCTCAGGGCATATCATAAGCCAACACATGTATTTAAGATATGCATCTTTCAGTATTTGAAATGACAAAAAGGGAACATCTCACAAACTTCTGAAAACTAAAAGCTTCCACGCATGTAAACATTTAATGTCTAAATTAATACATATATAACAGTAATATGCAAAGATAAAATAAAAGGATACATAACGTCTTAGCTTTATTCATTTATTTATTTATTGGGATAATTTTGTCAGTCAACTGCTCTGACAGGCACCCCAGCTACCAGTCAAACTGCTGCATACTAAAATGCTAATAAGCACACAACTAATATGCATTCTTGGAAACATGTATATTTATAGCACATTGACTCTGTATTAGTCATTTTAAAGCACTTAAAAAGACCACATTCCACAACTATGAGGCCTTTAACTAACATTTTTCCTTTAACAGTGTCTTAATTACTGCTTATTGACAGTAAGTTGGCAAGTTGTTTTACAACCCCAATTCTGAAATAGTTGGGACAAAGTGTAAATTGTGAATAAAATCAAAACGCAATGACTTTCAAATCACACCAGCCAGTATTTTATTCACAGTAGAACAAAGATAACATAGCAAATGTAGAAACTGAGAAATTTTACAATTTTATCCAAAAAATGTGCTCATTTCAAATTTGATGGCTGCTACAGGTCTCAAAAAAGTTTAAACAGGTGCCTGTTTACCATTGTGTAGCATCCCCTCTTCATTTTAACACAGAGTGGAGGCGTCTGGGCATTGAGGAAACAAGTTTGAGTTTAGCCATTGGAATTTGATCCCACTCTTGTTTAATACCGGCTTCCAGCTGTTGGAGATTTTTGGGTCTCTTTTGCCGGGCATTTTGTTTAATTATGCGCCAAATGTTCTCAATCAGTGAAAGATCAGGACTGCAGGCAGGCCAGTTCAGCACACGGACTCTTCTACTACAAAGCCATGCCGTTGCAATAGCTGCAGTATGTGGTTTTGCATTGTCCTGCTGAAATGCACAAGGCCTTCCCAGGAATAGATGTCTGGAGGTGAGCATATGTTGCTCTAAACCCTTTATACCTTTCAGCATTCATAGTGCTTTTTAAAACATGCAAGTGTCCCACACCATATGCGCTAATGCATCCCCGTACCATCAGAGATGCTGGATGGCTGGTATTTCTCTTCTTTAGCCTTGAGGACACAGCACCCATGATTTCCAACAAGAATGTCAAATTTGGACTCGTCTGACCACAGGACACTTTGCCAGTCCATTTTAAATGAGCTTTGGCCCACAGAACACAGCGGCACTTGTGGATCGTGCTTTTTAATGGCTTCCTTTTTGCATGATAGAGTTTTAGGTGGCATCTGTATGTAAGGTCCTCTAAAACAATACTGTGTACTGTGTATTTTACAAAACTCCATTTACCATAATGCTTTGTGTTTGGGAATATTTTCACTGTTCTGATGTGACAAACTGTATTAGCTAATCAGATGTATTTCTTCTGTTTTTATTTGAATTTTATAATCCACCAATAATAATTAGTACATGTTTTATGCTCGTGCTGATTACCGGAGACCGTTGAGACATAGCTTGGTACGTTGGCCGTTTTTGTTTTGGAGCGGAGACAGCGACAGAGCCTGGTGTGATTCAACGGTTAAGCTTGTTTTTTTTCCCTTGAAGTTTCTAATAACCTCGCTAAATATTAGCGATAGGGTTACGGATTTCTTCAGGCTAAGGTGAGCCTGGTGGGCTGTTGAAGACCTGGGACTGGCGGCGTGAGTGCTCCGCGTTGGAGGAAGACTCGGTGCTGGACCAACAGGGGTCGTAGTGGCACCGCCAAGCTGCGTGTACCGCTAGGCGAGCCAGAGCAGATTACGATCTGTTAATTCCCCCCCTCCGTGCAGTTAGTTTGGAGGCTGGTAGAAAGACACAGCCGTAAGCTTCAGGACTGAGTGGGAAGACTGGTCGTGAGTTACGCACCACACATTTTGCTGCGAGCGAGTCGAATCAAGGGCACTGTCGCGGTTGCTACTTTGCCTACGGCTCAGAGAGCTGTGGATCCTTGGCGGAGCTAACGTTTGCTCAAAAGCTGATGTAACCTTTGTGCACCAACATACGGGCCCCAACTGTGCGCTGTGTTTTGTTTTTTTTAGATCTTTGTTAATTATAAATCGCTTTACTTGTTATTCATACGGGAAATCACTTAATGTGTTGTATATTAAATGTTTTCACTTTCATGGTTACATATCAATAATATTTCCTATTATTATTATTATTGCTTATTAATAAATATAATCATTATTATTTAATTCTATCTGGGGTGTTGGCAGCTCATTTTTTTCACCTGGCTAACGGTATTGCCATGAAGAGTGCTATTTAGGTAGCTTAATGAGTGTATTGTAATTGAATACACTACAGTTACATAGCTAGAGCATTTATTATAATAGATTGAACATAATGTATTTGAATTCTGGGGAGATACATCCTGCACTGGCTTGAGGGTAAGTGCAGTTTTTCCACAGTGGAGGCACCGCGCTACTAAATTTGTAATCATTTATAAGTATTCATATTCCTATTTACTACTACTACACAGTTATTCAATTACGCTTGTGGTATAAGGAATCTCAGCCAGCTCACCATTCCACCGCTGAGAACTTCGGATCCTGTTGCGCCATTATTTATTGTGATTTAGGGTAACTATAAGTAGCTGTACTGTGCTGGGTGATTAACACCGTCCAAAAAGGGGTTACATTTTGGAGGCACCGCTGGGATTTTCCTGTTTACCAGAACGAGTAGGTAGCTGTGTTTTGCTTAGTGTTTGTCTTGTTTTAGCCCAAGTTTTTGCTGTTTTGCTGTGCACCTTTTAACATGGACCTTAGTCAGGCTGTTGAGTGGAGCCGTGAGGAGAATGTTGATTTGTCTCATGCAGCTGTTCTTAGCAGAGTGCCACTGGAGGCTAGTGATGATGTGGTTACCCATGTGCTCAGTACAGTCAAGGTTCTGGGTAGGACCCAGATCCGTGGTCGCCGTGGTGACAAAACTGGTAGGCACCTGTACATTTTAGTGGAGTCTTCTGCTGAGTTGGATCAGAGCTCTGTCCCTCCTGAAGTGGGAATTGCAGGTGAGGCAGGTCCATGGGCTGTTCATGTAGTGAGTAGCTTGCTGCCTGCTAGTCCTGCTCCTGAAGGGAATGATTTTGAAGCTAAGCTGTTGGCATTGTTGCAGAAGGAGGGTAAGTCCATGGGTGATGTAAAGGCAGCTGTTCTGGGCCCTCAACCTCCTAAGCCTGATGTCAGCATTGATCTTGTGAATGCCATAGGTCAGCTCGTAGACTGCTGTAATCAGGCATCTGTTGATGCACCTGGCTATAGAAAACTGAGGCTGTTTTCTGGATTACGACCTGTTCCTCCTGGTGAGGAAGAGTATGAGGTGTGGATGGAGCAGGCTATTCAGATGGTTACTGAGTGGCAGTGCACTGATGCTGTGAAGCGGCAACGCATTGTTGAGAGTTTGCGTGGGCCTGCTGCGGATATTATTAGATTTTTGAAAGTCAGTAACCCGTCTGCCTTAGCTTCTGATTATGTAGCGGCTCTTGACATTACTTATGGGTCCACAGAGTGTGGAGCAGACCTTATGGCTTCGTTTCGCTATACTTTTCAAGAGGATGGAGAGAAACTGTCTGCTTTCTTGTACCGCTTGGACAAGCTTCTTCATCGCGCTCTTTTGAGAGGAGGGATTGATGCTGCAGGTCTGAATCGTGCACGCCTGGAGCAGCTCTTCAAGGGTGCTCTCACCAATGACCTTGTGGCTTTGCGTGTGCGTGTGATGCACACTTTGCAAAATCCGCCTTCTTTTTCGCAGCTAATGCGAGCAGTGAGAGAGGAAGAGCACTGGGTAAGTGCTAGAGAGAGTGCAAAGGTTTCTGCGGCCATTTCCACTGTTCGCCAGGTCCCTGTGACAGCTGCTGTCACTCTTTCCCATGAGCCTGTTACTTCAATAATGTCTGATGTGGACAGTCTGAGGAAAGAGGTTAAGGAGCTGACGTCTTTAGTAACTAGAATGTTGACTGCTACTACAGCGTCTTCTGCTACTCCACCAGTCTCACAGTGTGGCTCAAGCCAGGGCACAGGAACCACTGCTCCAGCTGCCCCCACAAGAGCTGTTTCTTCTGCTTCTTCAAACTTGCCGAAGTCTATGGCAGCCTCTCCTGTTCCTGCCATTTTCTGTTATAAGTGTGGAGAAGACGGCCACACCAAGCGAGAGTGCACACGTCCTGAGAACTTGAGATTAGTGAATCAGAAGCTGCTTAAGAGGGTCACGCAGCAGGGAAACTTCCCCGGAGCTCAGTGAAGGAACGGCACAGAGCTCCATCACATAAGACGCGTTCCGCTCATTGCTCTCCTCCAATCAAAGTCAGCCAATCACAATTACCATCTGGGTTAGTGGGGCCCTCGGCTGAGGTGCCCGTGCAGATAGAGGGCATTTATGCTAAAGCTTTGCTCGATAGTGGTTCTCAGGTCACCATCTTGTATCGTAGCTTTTACAATACATACTTGAAGAACCTGCCGCTGCAGCCAGTGGAAAGTCTCGAAATATGGGGTTTGAGCTCTCACAAATACCCATATGATGGATATTTGGCTCTCAGGTTGGAGTTCACTGAAGCTGTCACAGGTGTGTCTCAGGTAGTGGACGCTTTAGCTCTTGTGTGTCCTGACCCTAAGACAAAAGAGGGTATAGCCATTTTGGTTGGCACAAACACACACTTAGTGCGGAAACTGTTCCACTCTTGTCACGAACAGGCCGGAGACGGGTTTCTTAACACGCTTACTATACACCCAGTGATGAAAGAGGTTTTTGAGTCCATTAAGCACACAGTTGTTTTGCCGGAGGATGTGGATAAGCATGGCACAGTGTGGTTCACTAGAACTAAGCCTGTTGTTTTAAAGCCTGGGCAGGAGCTGCAGCTCTCCGGCCTGCCCAAGTTTCCTGGTGAGATTCATGACTCTTTAGTCCTTGTAGATCAGCATGTTAGTTCTGATGGCGCGTCTGCCCTGGAGCTCGAGGTTAGGCCTGAAGTACATCCGGTCTCTGCTGTGTTGTGTCGTCGCATCACGGTAAATGTGAGGAATGTCTCTTCTAGGGATATTCTTGTGAAACGAGGTAGTCCCCTTGCTCACATATTCCCTGTAGACATGGTGCCGCAGATTCCGTCCACTTGCTGTTCCACAGACACTAGTACACTCTCTTCTGCTTCTTTTGACTTTGGCACTTCTCCTATGCCAGAGGAGGCAAAGCAGTGCCTCTGTGAGAAAATGCTGCAGAGGAAGGAAGTGTTTTCTTGTAGTGAGTGGGATGTAGGCTGCTCGAGAAGCACCCAGCATGAGATTCGGTTGAATGATTCACGGCCTTTTCGAGAGAGATCTCGGCGCTTGGCCCCGGCTGATTTGGAGGATGTGCGTCAGCATTTGATGGAACTACAGAAACATGGCATTATTTCAGAGTCCAGGAGTCCATATGCCTCACCTATTGTAGTAGTGCGTAAGAAGTCTGGTAAGGTCAGGATGTGTGTGGATTATAGAACGCTTAACCAGCGGACTGTCCCTGACCAGTACACTGTTCCTAGAATTGAGGATGCCCTCCATTGTCTCTCTGGTAGTAAGTGGTTCTCAGTGTTGGATTTGAGAAGTGGCTACTACCAGATTCCCATGAGCGAGGCTGATAAAGAGAAGACTGCCTTCATCTGTCCTTTAGGCTTCTATCAGTTTGACCGCATGCCTCAAGGAATCTGTGGTGCGCCTGCCACGTTCCAGAGAGTCATGGAGCGGACCGTCGGGGATATGAACTTTCTAGAGGTTCTTGTGTACTTGGATGATTTGATTGTTTTTGGCCGTACCCTGGAAGAACATGAGGAAAGGCTCCTGAAGGTTCTTGACCGTCTGAGAGAGGAAGGTCTTAAAATCTCTCTGGATAAATGTCAGTTTGGTCGGACGTCAGTGAACTATGTTGGGCACATAGTTTCACAGGACGGCATAGCCACTGACCCTTCAAAAATTGAGGCTGTTGTATCTTGGCCTCGACCTCAGACTGTAACGGAGCTGCGGTCATTTCTGGGGTTTTGTGGGTATTACCGTCGGTTTGTGAAGGGTTTTTCCACATTGTGCCGTCCCCTCAATGAGTTGCTGCAGGGCTGGCCGTCCAGGAAGACGAACTCAAGTTCACAGGCTGCTGACCGGAAGCCTTGTTTCCGGCCCTCTGAGCCTTTTGGTCCCAGGTGGAGTGACCAGTGTGAGGCTGCTTTTCAAGAGCTTAAGCAAAGGCTGACTCGGGCTCCAGTTTTGGCTTTTGCAGATCCCCAAACGCCATATGTTTTGCATGTGGATGCAAGCCTGGACGGCTTGGGTGGCGTTCTGTACCAGGAGTATGTTGACGGGTTGCGTCCAGTGGCATTCATCAGTCGCAGTCTTTCCCCTTCAGAGAAGAATTACCCTGCTCACAAGTTGGAGTTTTTAGCTTTGAAGTGGGCTATTGTGGATCGGCTGCATGATTACCTTTATGGGGCCACCTTTGAAGTCAGGACAGACAACAACCCGCTGACTTATATAACTAAGTCTGCAAAACTTGATGCCACTGGTCACCGTTGGCTGTCAGCTTTGTCAACCTACAACTTCAGCCTGAAGTATAGGCCAGGGAAACGGAACCTGGATGCAGATGCACTGTCACGACGCCCTCACATCAGTCTGTCCCCTGATGATGAGTGGCAAGAGATTCCAGCCCCTGGGGTGCGAGCTATTTGTCAGGTGGTGGCCACACAGAGGGCAGGTTGCCCTTCTTTTCTGCGTGTGGCAGATCAGATTTGCAGTCACGAGTCAGCTGTTCCCGAGGCGTACTCGCATGTTGCTGCAGTAGCGCCTGATGAGTTGCCTGTGTTTAGTTCTGATGAGCTTCAAGAAGCCCAGAAGAATGATGCTTGTATAGGGGAGGTTTGGCATGCGGTGAATCTTAAGGAGCCTGCTAGCAGCATCCTGACACGGCATCCTGACATGAAGGTCCTGAAAAAGGAGTGGGCCAAGCTCTCTATTGACAATGGCTTGTTGCACAGGACGGTTAAGCACGGTGATCAGCAGGTCAGACAGTTGGTGCTGCCACGGCAGTTTCATGGTCTTGTTTTTAGGCTGCTGCATGATGACATTGGCCACTTAGGATTCGATAAATCATACAGCTTAGTGCGTGACAGATTTTACTGGCCTCGCATGAAAATTGACGTAGAGAAGCACTGTAAGACTTGCGAACGCTGCATCAAGCGGAAAACGCTGCCACAAAGAGTTGCCCCTCTTTCGCATCTCCAGAGTTCCGGGCCGATGGATCTGGTATGCATTGATTTTCTTTGCCTTGAGCCTGATTCTCGCAATGTCTGTAATGTGTTAGTCATTACCGACCATTTCACTCGGTATGCACAGGCCTTTCCTACTAAGGACCAGACAGCGGTCACAGTGGTGAGGACTCTGTGGGAGAAGTATTTTATTCATTACGGCTTGCCCACTCGTATTCACTCTGACCAAGGTAGGGATTTTGAGAGCAGACTGGTAACAGAGATGTTGACCATGTTGGGTGTGAAAAAGTCGAGAACATCTCCTTATCACCCACAGGGTGACCCACAACCTGAAAGGTTCAACCGGACTTTGTTGGACATGTTGGGCACCCTGGAGTCACATCAGAAGTCTAAATGGAGTCAGCACATTGCGCATTTGGTGCATGCGTATAATTGTACTCCTAATGAGGCAACTGGATACTCTCCCTATTTCTTATTGTTTGGTCGGGAGGCCCGGCTCCCAGTAGATGTGTGTTTTGGTGTTTCATCTAAGGACGCGTCATCTGTGTCACACTTGAGGTATGTGACCCAGATGAAAGAGGAGTTGCAAGTTGCTTACCAGCTGGCACGAGCCTCAGTGGATAGGATGAACCAGAGCAACAAGGAGCGTTATGACCAGAAAGTCCGATATCATAGCCTGAATTCTGGGGATCGAGTTTTGACTCGGAATCTGGGTCTGAAAGGGCAGCAGAAGTTGGCTGACAGGTGGAATTCTTTTCCTTACATTGTGGACAGTCAGCTGTCTGATCTTCCGGTGTACAGACTGAAACCTTTTGATGGTAAAGGGCCAGTCAAGGTGTTGCACCGCAACCACATATTGCCTTTGGGACAGGAGGTGAGATTAGGCCCTGTGGTTGACGCCCCCTCAGCTTTGTGCCCAAGAGCTGTGAGACGTAGGAGGACTAAGGAGAAGCACAGAGCTGGTGTGCCTGAAGTGTTGCCCCCTGTAGTGCCCACACATTTTAGCTCTGTAGGTTCTGATTCTGATTCGGAATATGGCTGTTATATTGAGGATGCTGTGCAACACACTCCTTTGGGAGCCAGCACACAGGTTAGCCAGCCTACACCGGAGTCCCCTGCGCCGTGTGTCTCCACGACATCTAGAAGCCCTAGTTTTGTACACACGCCTAGTGATAATTTGCTAGCTTCAATCAACACTGCACTCCCTGCCTCTTCACATAAGTCCCCTGAGGTGGTAGAAGATTTAGTAGATGCTGATCAGGATGGTAGTCCTCCTGATGTTCACTCTGTAGCTGACCCTGCAACTGCCTCAGTCGCAGTACCCCTTGCAGTGCGTAGGTCACATAGGGAAAGACAGCCAACTAATCGCTTGAATTATGGCAAGCTGGGAGTGCAGAGTGGGCACACTGTAGTAGCGTCCACTCTAGCCTCAGTGCAACCATCCTTTGAAAGGAATAATTCTCATGCCTGGTGGTGTTCTCCACAGGCTCTTTGTAGCACATGCACACACAGGCCAGTTCTTATGCCATGTAAGACTGTCATGACACCCATTGCTAGTTTAACGTATTAGTTTATGTTTGTTGTTTTGCTACTTTGTTTTGTTTGTTTTGTTACCTGTACTTTCCTTTTCAATGTATTTGACCCAGCATGGGGGCATGCTGTTTGTTTGGTGGGGGGAGAGTGTAAGGTCCTCTAAAACAATACTGTGTACTGTGTATTTTACAAAACTCCATTTACCATAATGCTTTGTGTTTGGGAATATTTTCACTGTTCTGATGTGACAAACTGTATTAGCTAATCAGATATATTTCTTCTGTTTTTATTTGAATTTTATAATCCACCAATAATAATTAGTACATGTTTTATGCTCGTGCTGATTACCGGAGACCGTTGAGACATAGCTTGGTACGTTGGCCGTTTTTGTTTTGGAGCGGAGACAGCGACAGAGCCTGGTGTGATTCAACGGTTAAGCTTGTTTTTTTTCCCTTGAAGTTTCTTATAACCTCGCTAAATATTAGCGATAGGGTTACGGATTTCTTCAGGCTAAGGTGAGCCTGGTGGGCTGTTGAAGACCTGAGACTGGCGGCGTGAGTGCTCCGCGTTGGAGGAAGACTCGGTGCTGGACCAACAGGGGTCGTAGTGGCACCGCCAAGCTGCGTGTACCGCTAGGCGAGCCAGAGCAGATTACGATCTGTTAATTCCCCCCCTCCGTGCAGTTAGTTTGGAGGCTGGTAGAAAGACACAGCCGTAAGCTCCAGGACTGAGTGGGAAGACTGGTCGTGAGTTACGCACCACACATTTTGCTACGAGCGAGTCGAATCAAGGGCACTGTCGCGGTTGCTACTTTGCCTACGGCTCAGAGAGCTGTGGATCCTTGGCGGAGCTAACGTTTGCTCAAAAGCTGATGTAACCTTTGTGCACCAACATACGGGCCCCAACTGTGCGCTGTGTTTTGTTTTTTTTAGATCTTTGTTAATTATAAATCGCTTTACTTGTTATTCATACGGGAAATCACTTAATGTGTTGTATATTAAATGTTTTCACTTTCATGGTTACATATCAATAATATTTCCTATTATTATTATTATTACTTATTAATAAATATAATCATTATTATTTAATTCTATCTGGGGTGTTGGCAGCTCATTTTTTTCACCTGGCTAACGGTATTGCCATGAAGAGTGCTATTTAGGTAGCTTAATGAGTGTATTGTAATTGAATACACTACAGTTACATAGCTAGAGCATTTATTATAATAGATTGAACATAATGTATTTGAATTCTGGGGAGATACATCCTGCACTGGCTTGAGGGTAAGTGCAGTTTTTCCACAGTGGAGGCACCGCGCTACTAAATTTGTAATCATTTATAAGTATTCATATTCCTATTTACTACTACTACACAGTTATTCAATTACGCTTGTGGTATAAGGAATCTCAGCCAGCTCACCATTCCACCGCTGAGAACTTCGGATCCTGTTGCGCCATTATTTATTGTGATTTAGGGTAACTATAAGTAGCTGTACTGTGCTGGGTGATTAACACCCGTCCAAAAAGGGGTTACATGTAGATGGCACGGTGGACAGTGTTTACAGATAGTGGTTTTTTGAAGTATTCCTGGGCCCATTTAGTAACGTCATACGTTAGTGATGGAGTGGCGTCTGAGGGTGTGAGGTACCATTCTGGAACCAAATGCAAGACCAGGAAGTTTCAGAAAAAGTAGGTTTTATTGAAGTTGGGGGGGGGGGGCCCACAGGGCAGAAGGCAACGGTACAAAGTCCACAATCCAAAATCAGAATCCCAGGGACGTAATCAAAACTGTACGCAGGGCAGCAAACACTAAACTCAGAGTCAGGCAAAACAGGTTCGGTACACAGGCACGGGTTTGTCAGAGAGTCCAAAGACGAAATCCAGTGGGCGTAATCCGAACCGTTAATAGGGCAGCAAACACAAAACTCAATCGGGCAAAACAGGTATGGTACACGGGAAGATAGGTATCAAAGAAAAAGCCAAAATCAGAATTGGGGACATTCCACTCAGAAGTATAACACTAAGAGTACAAGGCATCAAACTTGCAGCACAGGGAACATGTTCTGACAGGAGCTGTGAGTGAACTGACTGCTAAAATACACGTAAGGGAAGTTGCATGCTATGATAGGGCACAGGTGAGTTGGATCGGACTAATTACAAAGGAATGAACATGAGGAAGTTCCTGATTACATGAACTTGGAAAAAGCTAAAACGCGGACAGGGATCACAGAGACAGCCCATTGACAAACATATGGCCCCGGTTAGGGAGTTCTACCGTGCACGAGTGAGAGGCAGAACAGGGATTAACAAGGAGTAGAAGATCTGCTTGAAGCACAGCAAAGTAAATTGAGTGAGGGCAAGGAGCAGGGTCTAGGGCAGAGCGAGTGCTGAGAGCTAGTTAGTCAATTAGTAATGTGCAGCTATACAATCCCTAGTGCTAGTTTGTAAGTTAGTACTATAAACAATGTTAATCTTGGTTAGTAAGTGTATCTAAAACTACAAACTTAGGATTGTTAGTAAAATAGAAAAGCAAGGTAAAGGAAGTAAACGAGACTGGAAGGAATGGTTGAAATCCCAGAAACCATGAAATCACCCGAAAGTGTGGCACACAATACTGGGGCAGTGAGCGATCACATGACAAAAGACCAGACAGGGGGAGACAAAGTGCAATGCGTGGTATGAGTCAAAACATGGACCGGAATATAACTGCAATGGTGGAATATGGCAAACAGACAAAGACAAGGCAAAAACAAAACATGGCATGGAATCACAATACAAATCATAGTCAAGCAAAGCAGAATCGTAATCAGACATGGCAAACAAGGCAGAATCACAAGAAAAACATGGTCAGGTAGACCAGGATCATAACAGAGGGCCCTAAGATTACAAGCATCCAGAAAAGGTCTTTGGCCTTGTCTCTAACGCAAATAGATTTTTCCAGTTTCTCTGAATCTTTTGATGATGTTATGCACTGTTTATGATGAGACCTTCGAAGCCTTTGCAATTTGATTTTGAGGAACATTCTTTTTAAAGTTTTACACAATTTTTTTACGCAAGCCTTCACAGGTTGGAGAGCCTGTGACCATCTTTTCTTCTGAGAGACTCAGCCTCTCTAAGACATCCCTTTTATAGCTAGTCATGTTACACACTTGATGCCAGTTAACTTTATTACTTGCTAAATGTTCTTTCAGCTGATTCTCTTATATATTAATTGCTCTTTCAGCCCTTTTTTGCTCATAACCCAACTTTTTTGCAACCTGTTGCAGCCAGAAAATTTGAAATAAGCTCATTTTGTGGATAAAAATCAATTGTTCTATTGTAAATAACATATTGGCTCGTGATCTGAAAGTCATTGCATTTTTATTATATTCACAATTATTTACACTTTGTCCCAAATATTTCGGAATTGGGGTTGTACATGAATTACGATGTTAATATGCTTTGATCAGGATGGGCCTTTATCATATCCCTTTAAACACGAAAATAGCCATGTTTTTGTTACATTGATTTTAGTAAAACTTTTCGCCCTCCAGTTACAGCCCCCTGACAGTGGGGAGTGCTGCAGCCCCCTCAGCTCCCATTCTTCCAGCATGATGCCACCATAGACTGTATTAAAAGATGCACACGGCACTTGAGTCTGAAAAGTGAAGCCAATGCAGAAATCACTTAAAATTGCATTCCATTTTATGGCCAGCACATGGCAATGTCGGTGGTTGCAGAAAGAAGCTCAATGCAATAGAAGTCTTTGAGAAAATGACCCACCCTTTCCCACCTGATTTATTATTTCACTGATGATTTTCCACATTATTTTATGGTATCTATTGCAAGTTCAACCCATTGATTCCACCCATTCCACCCCTCGCTCCTCCCTGGATCTTCAATTCATGCTCTCATCCAATAGGAATCACATTCAGTTTTAAAATGACAAAATGGCGCTGTTCAAATTGCCAAAATCGAGGCTTCCTAAATGGTATACTGAAACCAATGGGTGATGTCACGGTTGCTTCATCCATCTTTTTATATAGTCTATGGATCCTACATGAAGTTGACTCTGGCTAGGCTAAGAAGCCTCTAGCCCGTCTGCAGCGCATGCAACAAAGGCAGGTATGTTACACTTCTTACAAAATAACACTTACAAATTAATACGTTCTGATGGAACATTCATCGTGAATTTAAAACAATTTTATTAGAAATACGACCACCTAACAAGGCACAAAAGCACCAGCCAGTACACCAGCGCTTCATGAAGAGACTCACGACTCCCGTCATCACTTCGCAAACAAATCAATCATATTATTGAGACAGTATCCATTTCAGCAAGTCTGTTATTTTGCGCCTTCTTTGATGCAAACCTTCAATAAATAGCTAAATTAGTACTTTTTACTTAGCCTTTGGTTGAAGGTTTGAAAATAATTGAACTTTGACCTCTTCTAATGAAGTAAATATAACTTCAGAGTAACGCTGGCATTGCCTTGTACAACAAACATTTTCTTTCTCCCAATCTTTCTGTCAATAAGTTTCTGTCAGTGTTTCATGTAGCGTGTTCTCAAAAGAAAGACCATATTTTTCCACATCTGTATCTCAAATGTTTGCCATATTCAGCTCTGTTTGTCCTGTATCTGAAGTTATGTTAATTGTTTTCAATTTTCATTTTGTACAAATTTTATGCCCTGATTTAACGAGATAGAATTAGGTCAGGTCTTACTTTTGAGCATGTTATGTGAACATATAAAAATACATTGTAATGCCATCAAACTTCAAGTTCGGTGTGGAGACATTTAGAGTAAGAAGGTTCTGTGTGTGTTCTGAAAAACGGTCCATGTAATATATCACTTGAAAATGGACCAATGTAATGTCCATTCTACATTTCAGTGATAGCTTCCTTGGGGCGTGGACCGTATGTACCACAGGGACCAAAATGTCCATTGTTTAGGATGCATTGTCTGTTCACTGCCATTGTGTCACACCAGTGAAAAAAGGAGCTACATTGGCAAAAATGGCCGCATATAAATGATAGGTTGTACTGCACTTGTCTGATCAAATTCAATGACAATTTGTAAAACAAAATCACAGGGGCAGACCTTTGACAAACTTAGTATCTACCTCCATGATTTTGTTTCTTTCCCACAGACAATTTTGCAGTGCCTTTTGAAGAGCTTGATCCTATGGTTCAAGTAGGTCAACCGCAAACACGTGGCAAACACAGAATGTTGTTTGATAGGAAATTGTCGGAAATAAAACAAGTCTGTTTTAAAAATGTGTAGCGTTCAATCAAACAGCAATGATATGGCCTCTTATTTTATATGTGTACCTGCGCTCTTATCCATGTTAAGAGGCGATTAGGATCATGTGTGCTTGCTGGTTGTTTTGAACAATGCAAATTTGTCGCAAGAACACTGTAGCCATTAGCTGACTTAAGGCAGGGGTCCCAATCATAGTGGTGATAATGACATTATTTCACGTCCACAAAACTGGCAAGCAAATGCCACTTTGTTAGCTATATATAGCAAGTAATTATAAAATCGAAATCACAAGGAAACCAAATTATTACTGCAAGCAGCGAAATGAAAACCACACCAACACTTCTGTAATGTGAGCCCCTCAGAGCTTACCTAGATTGAAAACTTTGTATGGCAGCAACATTCCACCTTTGGCTTGGAATTTTTTTGCGTAGAGTTAAACATCTACTTAAAGCTATTCTTACCTTTCTGGAATTTTTACACTTTTCTTTTGTAATCTTAAAATGCTCCTAATAAGCATATGGCACACTAAAATGTAAAAGAAATCCACCAGGTGTTGAAACTCATCGATATTCAATTCTCATATATTTCAGATAAAAGTCTGACCAATCATTTTCTTCGGTCCGAATAAAATGATTTGCCGAGCTTCCTGTCTGTCATCCATTGCTGTGCCCCTTCCAGTTGCCAACCGCTGTCACTGCTTGTGAGCAGTGCGCCTCTCTGGCAGAGCAGCAGAGCGGTAGAGACAAAGCAGGTAACTACTCAACGAAGTTAGCCTGCAAAAAAGCAGCTGCAACTGCTCTTGATTTAATGACTAACGTTGCCGGGACAATTCTGGTGAGGGAAGACAGCAGTTTTGCAAGGAAATATGTATGAATTTTGCCGAAACAGGAAGCATCTGACTGTAAACAAACAGGCGCTGAAATGCTATAATTGGCCTACCATGATAACGTTAATGGTAGTTCATCAGCCTTTACAAGGGCATTATATTTTATACCACATATAGAATTGAATATTATTTAATTACTGTTGGTTAGTTTTCACTAACTGCTGCCTCTGAATCTGACTCCATTGCCCCATTTCAAGATGCTTTCACACCAGACGCGAATCAAATTTTTTGTACGACAGATTACATTCAAAGTCAATGCAAAGATGCGAATGCACGCGAGATTCGCGTCTTTGCATTGAATTTGAATGTAATCTGTCCTGAGAAAAGTTTGTTTCGTGTCTTGAGACTTTTGGCAGACTGGTTACGGTGATGAAGGGGCAACATTTGGAAAGCATTTGGAATATCAAGTCGCATGAAACTTTTTTCTCGTTATATGAGTGAATACCTTCAACCTTTCATGAAATTGCAATAAAGGACTAATTTTATGGGTACTTTTCTTTTAATCCCTACATTAACTTTGATTGGCATTGGCTAATTTGCGAATGCCCTAGCTTGCCAGCTAAATCATATTTGTAATGGTTATTATTGACATTAGCGGCATAGAAAAAAGTAAAATAAAGGCATCATGGAATGTGCTTGTTTGTGCCAACATTTACTGCAAACAGAACGCTCAAAATACTTTCGCGGCTGCGCTGGTCTTGTTTGACATCAGAGCTGCATCCTACACTTTGACTTTTGGCGAGTGGTGGTTCTGCTGGAAAGGGGCGTTGTCCAAACATGGGCGTGGTTGCCTATCGTCCTAGTTTGAGACCCTTTTTTTTTTTGCAGTTGGGGTGGCCCAAGGTACTTACCCATTATTATTATTATTCAGGAACACTTCCATAAATAGTCATAAATTCCATGGGCACTCCATCCTGTCTTCAGCTTGGGCCAAATCACGTTTTTTTTCCTAATCCAGTTGGTATTACCTTCAAGCAGAAAAGTGTGCCCACAGTTTTTTTTTCATAGAGATGGTACAACTTGGCCATGGAAGTGTCCTGTAACAGTGAAAAACATGGGCCAACAGTTCTGTTAAAAAATAAATGCTGTCAAACAGCTAAGGTTGTTAAACTATCCGCAAAAAAAATTGGTGTGGTGCAGGGAGTGGCTAATCGAAACAGACATGGGTGATTTTTCTATTCCAGGCATAGAACTTCAAAACTGTGAAATATGAACAAATTTGGAGATGGTGAGTTTCCACCCCTGCGCTGATCTGAATATATTGCAACTCAATAGCTCTTAAATAAGAGCTTTTTTAAAACCCATCCAATATTACTCTTCAAAGTCACATCAGCTCTACAGGTCTATGTATGTGTCTATGTGTACGTGTGTTCGAGAGAGGGGTATATGTGAGTGTCTTTGTGTGAGTGTGGGGAGGGGGGTGAATGTGTGTGCACACACAAAGCTTTGTGTGAGTGTGGGGAGGGGGGTGAATGTGTGTGCACACACAAAGCTTTGTGTGAGTGTGCGGAGGGGGGTGAATGTGTGTGCAAACACAAAGCTTTGTGTGAGTGTGGGGGTGGGTGAATGTGTGTGACACATAAAGGTGTTGTATCTGGGAATCTTTACATTCTCTCTCCCCCGCCTTAATATAACCTGAGGGGCCACTCCTGCTGTGGGCCTCTTGAAGCTGAGGACCCTTAGAATTATCACCACTTTTCGCCCCACCAGTGGAGACCAAGTGTGTCTGTCTGCCTGCCTGTCAGCAAATATGGGCAGGCTAACTGCAGTAAAAATCACATATCGGTTCTCCAGACCTAATCATAAAATTCTTTCAAAATATTGCAGTATTAAACTTGGAGTTTCAATAATTCAGACAGACCATGAAAATAAGGAAATAGATCCACTGAATTCAAAGTTCTGTCATGAAGAACATTGATTTTAGCTGCGGTAATGTTTCCTGACATCTCTAATACTCTAGAGGAGATTAATTAGCAATGGAAGTGAAAAGCCAGAGAGCGTTAATTGTGCATCATCATAGGCAGCAGGTGTTCCAGGAGTTTATTTACCTCAACTCTCTTCTGATCAATGGTAATCATCCTCTATGGTATTTGATTTAAAGTCTTTTGAAGAGCGTAAAATCATCAAATTTCGGAGTTTGTCTCATACATTTCCCTTCCCATGATGTTTCTCGGTTTTCACAGTCCATCAGGTTATCAATTCATTTGACATGGCTGAATGTGGTCCAGATCATATATGTGTGTTTTCAACAATTACTATACCGCTGGACATCAGAGGTGCCCACTTGGCTGCAGTAATGTTATCATCTGCACATTAGTTCTTGGTTGTTCCCACCAACGGGGCTGTATCTGCGTGTGGCATTATTTTTATGTTCTGTGTTTGAAGTGTTTTCAATGCTGCTTTTCTGTGATGGGTGCCGCACGTTTCCATGTGGATAAAGCCAGTCAAAAGTGAACGGGCGCCTCAGTGTCCTTGCATGATTATACTATTTTATGTGGAGTTTAATTGAAAGTTTCTTATTTTCATTTAGTCTACTTTACCACCTCCTCTATGTTAAAGCTCTGCTGTCCATTTTTCAAAAGATTTTTCAAGGTCTCCTCCATTTGTCTATTGCGAGTCATTGCACTAAAGCTCTTCAAGAAAACAGATTAAATTGGCAGTTAACCTCTCAAGGGCATTTACTTTTGAATTTATACTGTGGAAAACTAACTAAACTTCCTGCTCTGCTTACATTGCCCTGGAAATTGCAGTTTTATTGCATTAAAATGGCTTTCCCAGTCTGTCCATTTTTGTATGAATAAGGTTTTAGATTTTGAGTGCATATATTGTCTATTCTTTTTTGGTCAGTTAAAAAAGCGCCAGTCCTACAGTGCTACAGACGTGAGCAGACTTTGTTGGGGCAGGTGCACAGATTTGAAAAATTACAGCTGTTGACAGCTGTGGTGGATTAAATTTACAGCTCCTAATACATGAACCCCGGTTGGCCCTTTTAAAGCTCCACTGAAGCATACAGCAGTTGTTGCTCAATTAAATACGACATGTGGAGGATGGGCCCTCTATCTTATTACTTTCTCTGCACATAATGCACGAGAGGAAAACAGCCTTCAAAACTATTGGGTTTTATATACGTATGATCTTTTGTTTTCTTTAAGCCTTTTTGATGCTTATGAATGAACATTTGGCTGGAATGATAGGTGTTGCTATTCTGTTTTAATGCATCACAGTAAAGCATCGTCTTTTTCAGTCATCAGGGTTAATGATGCTGGCTTGCATCTTTGTGCTGTATTTGAAATATCATCAGTAAATATCATTTGGTAAGTAATCATCAGTATGTATCATTTTCAATTCCCTGTGCCAGAAACTGGAAAGGGCGCGTTAACCACAAATTTATATTTTTACTAGGGCTTCCTTGATTTTCATTCACCCATGCTTCGTTGAAAACAAAGAGCTAATTGCAGCTCTTGAAGGCAACTAGGCATTAGCAGGTGTTCATTTTCTGACTGCTGGATGCTTGCACTCATTACAATGCAGCTGCAGTTAATCCTGCTCCTTCCGATACAATCCAGTGCTGGCATCATCGAATGGTCCCTTATTATCTCCCCATGGGTTTAAAGGCAAAGGAGCTGAAGTGCTGCTGAACATATTGGGTGAATACATGAGGGCACTGACGGCAGAGCCATTCTAGAGGAGGAACTATGCTAAATATACTGCAGTGCTTGTGCAGCAGTATTGAGAAATTTTGCATCACATTACTTCAGGGCTTTCAGATAGTGCATGTACGTTTACCTGGTTATTCCTGCTTGCCAATTGGTAAAAGAGTGCAGGAAAGAAATGTCTCAAGTCAGTAACACGATTGGTTTACCATTCCCTCTGCCTCACGGAGTTTATTGAAGTAATTTTGAATCTGTCTGACTATGCACTTGGGATCAACAGTTGCTGACTTTATTGCTTTCTTGTATCGAGGTCAGATTCCATACATTGGCAAACTTTCACCAATATCTTTGCAATGGTAACATTACCAATCCTGTCAGGGCTGGCAGTCTATTCAAGTCAATGGGATGAATAATTCACAAATGAGCATGCTAACGCTTTTTGCCATTAAAACAATAAGTTACATGAATAACTATTATTGTAGAAGCTTGAATTTATTAATACAGTGGCAAAAAGCGTTAGCACGCCAGCTGGCGAATCATTCATCCCATTGACGTGAATAGACGACCAACTAGAAACTTTTACTTTTTCCATTTTTACAAATAATAGGCTACAAAATTTATAGTATAAATAGGATCTCAAATTTGTGCACCCAAGGTATCGAATTTTTGAAACTGGAGTTGCATTTTTTATTTATTCCTCAACTAAGGCTCAGAATAATTGAAAATTACTACTCTCGTTTCATAAAAATAATGTCTCAGGCTCTCTCATTAGAGATGCTCTTATCAAGCCTTTTAAGAACAAGAGTGATCGAACTACAGTCTTTGTCTTTTGTCAGATGATTGCACTAAAGTCAAACATGCATGAAAAAAATCAGCAGTATACAGCCCCATGACCAAAAAATTTGGGACACTGTGTAAAATGTAAATAAAAACAGACAACAATGATTTTTAAATTGTTTGAACTTTGTCTTTGTACCATTTTCAAATAAATATAATGAATCAGATGCTGAAACTCTGAGATATTTTAATTTTATATGAAAATATAATGAAAATATGTGCTCATTTTGAATTTGATGCCCGGAACATGTTTCAAAAAAAGTTGGCACAGGCTCATGTTTACCTCTATGTTGCATCACGTTTTCTTCAATCAACACTAAACGTTTGGGAACTATGGAGACCAAACGCTATAGTTTTGAAAGAAAAATGTTTTCTCAGCCTTGCTTTAAGTAGGATTTTAGCTGCTCAGTACTTTGCAGCCTCCTTTGACATTTCATAATGCGCCAAATACTGTCAGAGGGTGACAAGTCTGGACTGTAGGCAGACCATTTAAGCACCCAGACTCCTTTACTGCAGAGCCATGTTGTTGAAATAAATGCGGAGTATGGTATATATAATATGTACAGTATCTCACAAAAGTGAGTACACCCTTCACATTTTGACTATTAATTTAGTATATCTTTTTAAGGGCCAACGTTACAGAAATGAAAACTGAATATATTCTAGAGTAGTCATTGCACAATATGTGTAGCTGTATAGATTTACTGCACTGTCCAAGTAACTGAACAAACAGTCACTATTTCCAAAATGGGTGGCAACAAAAGTGTGTACACCTTACTGTCAACATGCCAAATTGTGTCCATAGTGTCCGCCATTGTTGTCCAGCACTGCCTTGATTCTCCAAGGCATGGAATTCACCAGAGCTGCACAGGTTGTTGCTGGGATCCTCCACTCCTCCATGACAACATCACGGAGCTGGTGGATGTTGGACACCTGCTGCTCCTCCACCTTCCTCTTGAGGATGCCCCACCGGAGCTCAATGGGATTCAGGTCGGACATACTTGGTAACGCCATCACCTTCAGCTTCATCAGGAAGGCAGTTGTCATCTTAGAGGTGCGCTTCGGGTCGTTATCATGTTGGAAAACAGCCGTTTGGCCCAGTTTCTGAAGGGAGGGCGTCATGTTCTGCTTCAGAATCTCACTATACATGTTGGATCCATTATTTCACTAATGAAGTGCAGCTCCCCAGGACCAGAAGCACTCATGCAGCCCCAGACCATGAAACTGTCAGCACCAAGTTTGACTGTAGGCAGTACACACTTGTTTTGATACTTCTCACCAGGGCACCGCCACTCATGCTGGACACCATCTGAGCCAAGTTTATCTTGGTCTCGTCAGACCACAGAACATGGTTCTAGTAGTTCATGTTCTTGGACTGGTTGTCTTCAACAAACTGTTTTCGGGCTTTCTTGTGGGCTAGCTTCAGAAGAGGCTTCCATCTTGGCTGACGGCCATGCAGACCAACTTTGCGCCGAGCATGGCGTATGGTCTGAGCACTGACAGGCTGTTATCCCACTGCTACAACCTTGTTAGCAATGCTGCCAGCACACCTGCGTCTGTTTTCTGAAGCCAACTTATGTACCTGACGCAGAGCACGAGGACTCAACCTCTTTGGTCGACCCTGACAAGGCCTGTTCTGAGCAGAACTATTCTTGGAAAACTGCTGGATAACCTTGGCCACTGTGCTGTAGCTCAGTTTCATGGTTTCACAGATCTTCTTGTAGCTTAGACCATCTTTGTGGAGACCAACAATTCTCTTTTTCAGATCCTCAGAAAGTTCTTTCCCATGAGGTGCCATGTTGACCATCCAGTGACCAGAATGAGAGCATCGCACCCAAAGCACCACAATTTAACCCTTCAACATGTTACACAACCTCATATGGCCCAGTCAAACAGACAAAAGCATGAACGTGATGAACATGTCGCGTTTCATTGCTTGGTTGGCCATTATCAATTGGGGTGTGTACTCACTTTTGTTGCCATCCATTTTGGAAATAGTGACTGTTTGTTCAGGTATTTGGACAGTGCAGTGAATCTACAGTGAATCTTGCTGATGATCAATTAATCAAGTTCATTAGATCAGCAACACCTGGCTGCTAATTGCCTTCTTAATTCCTGTGGAAGCAGTAAGGGTGTACTTAGTTTTTCACACATGGCTTCTGCATTTTGGCTGAATTTTTGTAAAATAAATAATAGCTTGATAGAATCTGTTGCGTGTTTTACACCTGAGGTTAGATTTACATAAAGTAATTTTAGGACCTGATAAAGACCAGCTGATTTTATTATTATGTATTGATCAATAAAACCATAAAACGGAAAGAGGGTTTACTTTCTTTTTCTCATGACTGTAATTGATCATTGAAAAATATTTCAACCCACATTTTTTAACACAGGTTTTAGCCATAGACTGTACAAAACAGTTTTAATTCATGCTTTTATTTTTCCATTTTAATTTGTACTGTTTAAAGTTACTGCGACATCAAAGATGATATAGCCTGCAGCCCCAACTAGGAGGGGCTGTAAAGGGAGGGGGGGCTGCAGGATCCCCCCCCCCCCCCTCACTCCCATTCAGCAGTGACACCACTTTTGCTGAGGTAATTGCTACATTCAGGGCGGAAATAGAAATGATAAAAAAGGGGAATGTTTTGTATCTTGGTCTCAGGGCTCACTGTGTGTTTTCGTATAAGAAGGGGAAACAGGAAACCAGTTTGGCTTGATTTTTTTATTCATTTTTTAAATATTTTTTTTATTTATTTTTGCATGATGTTATTCCCTTATTAGCCTTTAGTGGGAGAGACCGGTCTGGGATCTGGGCCATGTTAAATATAGTTTAAGCACACACAAAGGTTCTGTCTGCAGCTCTGTCACTATCTGCCTCAGTGTCACTTATTAAGTGAGCTGTGAATTTAAATGTCTGTCTGGAATCTGCCTAACAAATTATACCTTTCCAAGTCAAAGTAAATCTTTACCAAGATTTATGTGTATTTTTGTGTGTTTTGCCTAGCCTTATTCGCTTAGTCTTTTTAATGCATTATTTTATGTCCTGACTTTGATGAAGAGTAATTATGATTATGTATTGATAATATGCGTATGAATAATGACACAGAAAATGTATTTACTTTTCGTACCATGCTTTTGAAATATATGAATGGGGAGAATCACAAGAAGCCATTTTCACAACTTCAATCAATCACGGACAAACATTTTTTGACTTTGTCTTGAGTATTCGATTGAAACATTGCAGGATGAGGAGGTTGTATCTCACAAAATATTGTGATGAATGTCTTTGCTCTGGTTGTTGAGCTGCTGTATGATTTTAGTTCCTCACTTGAAAAAGCTTCACGATTGTAGACCAGATTTTCATTGGTCAATCTAGCAATCGCTTTTTGCGGTCTCAAGATAGCATCATGCCACAATGCACCTCACCACACCTCATTTTAAGACCAGCACACCCATGAGCGCTCAGTTTGATGCAAGTACATTTGCTATTACTGCAAACGGGGCGCCGGACGTGATAACGAAAACCGCGCCGGTCATAAACTAGCAGACACTAGCATCATGCTGCGCGCCACTCATTGCCAGTTGTAAAATAGAGCCCCAAGAAAGGATGAGTATCCCCTCTTTAATTTAGTTTTTACCTTGTATGCATCTTTTGTGGTGTGGGCCAGTTTTTCAACTTAGTTGTAATCCATTTTTTCCCTGAAAGGTGTTGTAACTGTTGAAAGTGTGACACAACCTTAATTTGATCTGATTAGATTTGAAGGAAGGTCCTAATTGAAATCATGCTTACCCTGTTCTGAAATGACCATGTATCTTAAGTTTTTGACTGGATTTTGTAATAGTTACCTGCCCACATATGTAATTCCACAGCCATGTTTATGTCACAGCTGTCCATACTGAGAGAATGTGATCTATGAACACTGGCACATCCTCACACTGTCCTTGTTCTTCTTTCCTTCTCTATCCAAACAGCAGCATGGTGACCACCAGGAGCCAGGATGTTAGAATTGGGCTCCTATTCTGTCAGCACGCACTCACTGTTGGACCACAATGCTCTGGGGAGTGCCCCGCCGGGTGCAGCCAAGGGCGGCAGCAGCGGCGGCACGCCGCGCCGCTATGTTGTCCAGCCCTCCGACCCCGAGAGCTGGCGCAAGCACCGACTGGGCCTGGTGGAGGGGACCCGCTCCTGCACCCTGCTGGAGCCCTGGGGCCTGCCGGAGACCCCAGTCCTGCGCACGGTCAGCTTCGACACCCTATACCGGCTGCGCACTAAGCAGCCGCCCACCCCGGCCTCCTCCATGGAGGCCCTGGGGCTGGACCCGGACATGCCCGTCAGCCCCCATGTCATCAGACGCCGGCGCGGAGGCCTCATCGAGCAGCGGGACATCATCAGGGCCCACCAGGCGCACAAGATGCAGAGCACCCCGCAGGCTCGACGCAAAGAGTGGGAGTGAGTGTGCCGTTCATTCGGAGCTGTGCGTGTGAAGAGGTGGCTCTGCGGTATTCTTAAAGAATGCAGAGTAAATCTGAAGTGTGCTGTGCTCAGGCGTGGCAAAGTAAAAATTATTAAGCTGTCAGAACTACAGTGTAGTTGCTTTGTTTTGCAATGCAGCTTTGCGTCAGTGTTGGGTCATTTATAATAAAGATGGTCTTCATTTCTCATGTGAATAAGAGTTAAATAGCCTTCAGTGAAAGAAGCATACCTGCACAATGACAGAGCCCATTTGCATGCTGAGTGCTGCCAGTTCCTGTTTCTCTCCTTAGTAAGTATATTGTAGCACCTGAATTCTCTTTGTATGGTTATAAAAACTGGCTGCATTTCAAATATCTTTAAAGACTGAGATACTAAGAGTGAGAAAATACCAACGTCCAAGCTAAGTTACAAAATAATTCAATGGGACATTAATAGTTTCAGACAATCATTAGACATTAATGATTCCAAGCCAAATGTACCAATTTAATTATCATGTTTATGCATGATTGTAGAAATTGAAGATCAAACCCATTACCCATTACTTGCAGACTGGATCACTGCCTGTTAGGATAGGAGATGGCAGCTTGCCCGAAGAGTCTGTGAGATTTGTTTGTGAGACTGTGAATCTTCAGTAATGGAAGACTCTCCATCAGCGCTAACTGCTGTATCTATACTGCTGCAGTTTACTGTGGGTGGTGGGGGTAAGGATAAATACGTAAAATTCGCTAATGGTTGTGGCTGAGCAGTTGATGATTTTTCACAGGTATGAACTGCTGGAAGTTCTGGCAAATTGATGACATTCCATCAAGAGAGCACTGTTAATGTCAGCTTGCATGAGCACTAGGGGCTGTACTTTTCCCTGAGACTTCAATAATTTGGTCAGCTACTTCCCACAAAATGGAGATGTGCACATAATTGGATCAATAATAATTCTGTATTTTAACACATCATCTGATTTCCCCTCTTGGTGGTTCTTCTCATAAAATGTAAATGTTTGGGACATGGGATCTGTCCGCAAATCAAACCAAAACAATTTTGTGCCACAAGTGTGTTGATCTCTACAATTTAAGTGAAAAAGTAGTAAAATTTAAGTAAAGCATTTAAGTACTGCTCTGTCCTGCCATGTTATACTAATAATAATTAAAAAAAAAAAAATAATAACTAAGCTTCGAGGCTGGGGTCCCTGATATATACCTTGTCCAAAATAGGATGTGTCCTGTTTTCCTATCATTCCAGCCCACTTTTGTAAACTTGCCCAAAGTTCTTCCAATTTTGAGTTAGAATGAGCAATACATGTTGAAAGATCATATTTTGTCTTTTCTCGTCTCTTTCAAACTTTGGATAAAGAATGAAAGACAACAAGGAGACAAAGTCATCAATATCCCCCGCAACAGATGACTGTAATGATAAACTTATGAAATATAAATTTATCTACTTGATACCGTACTTATGTACAGATATACATCAATTGTAAAATGACATTGGTATATAATAATTCTAAAAGATATATACCATATTTGACATAATAGACAACTTTTCCGCCCCCAATGACATTTTAGACTTTAATCGCACCCCCTCTGCCATGCTCAATTTCCATGAACTTTCATAAAATAAGTTTGCAAACTTTTTGTTTACAATTTGCCTCAAAATTGTATGAACACTTTATATTCACTACATTTTTAGGAGTTTACTGACAGATTTACCTTACCTAGAGTATTGACACTTTTTTCAATTTTCTAAGAGTTATGGGTGCTTATTATGTCAAATATGATATCATAGTTTGGATGTCAAATCAAACTGAAAACATGAACAATCGTTTGTAGACTATATACCTTCACCATAACGTAAGGTATGGAAGAATAGGGGGCTGGATAGCGATATCTTCAGCAGGATGCAATGCTGTGGTATCACCCTTGGTTGGCCTGATACCAATCTGCGTTGCAGGTCTTACTACATCATGATACCACCTTCATGATGTAGCTTCTCCTCCTGTGCTAAATCTGGTTCCCCCAATCACTTTTGGACACACTCAGAACTGTGCCCACACCAGATGGTGGTCACTGTATGGGACTGGAATGTCTCCACTGGAATGCACAGGCACATTGGTGTAGATGTGATCCAGGGTTCGGCCATGTTTGTGACTTGGTCCATGAATATGCTGGGTGAAACCTGCTTGTTCCATGATGTTGTTCAAGTCTTCTGGCTGCTGATTGAAGTCTCCAACTATGACTGTATGATTTGTACTGGTTGGCAGTTGATTCACAAGTGAAGCCATTTTCTCTCGGAGTCTAGACTTGGAGCACGATGGTGGGCTGTAGATGATGACAAGAAGGAATCTTCTTTCATCGGTACCAATGGCGCATGTCAAGGCTTCTATTGGTGGCCGGGCTTGTATTTCACTCAGGCAGCTGTAATGGAATCCTTCCTTCACGAAAAGTCCTAACCCATGCTGAGAGTCCATGAAGTGGAAAGTGTAACCATCAATGTGATAATGTGCACTGGCAGTGTTTGGGAGAGTGTGTGTTTCACTGAGACAGAGGATATCAAGCTGTGGCACCCCATGGAAACCGCCAAAAATAAAACTCACATCCAGTTCTAACCCTTAAAAGGCACATCTACGTGTCATGATTGACATGTGTGCCAAATTTGGTGAAGCTGTCATCAATAGTTTTGGAGATATGCTCCGGACAAAGTGAAGTGCACGCACACACGCACGCACGCACGCACGCACGGATGGAACTCGTTTCTATACCCCCCGCAACTTCGTTGTTGCGGGGGATAATGAAAGACATCCCTTTTTAGCAGATCCTGTGAGGGTGCGTTCAGGAACCAGTAACCTTGATTTTTATTAATTCTGGGGTGGAAACCCCGGCAAGGCAATAGGCGACGGTACAGAGTCCACAATCCACAATCAGAATCCAGTGGTCGTAATCCAATTCGTACACAGGACAGTAATCACAAAACTCAGAGTCGGGCAAAGCAGGTTCGTTACATGGGCAGCGGTATATCAAAGGTGAAGACAAAATCAAGATCCAGGACGTTCCAGTCAGAAGTATAACACTGAGAGTACAAGGCATAGACAATGCGGCACAAGCAAACCAAGGAAAACGTTCTGACTACAGCTGGCTGTGATCTGACTACTTAAATACACATACGGGAAGTCACATGCTATAATAGGGAACAGTTGAGCTGAATCAGACTAATAAACAAGGGAATGAACAAGAGGAAGTTCCTAACCACATGAAATTGGCAAAAGTCAAAACGTGGACATGGATTACACAGACAGCCTATGACAAACAAACGGGCTCTGGTCAAAGAGTTCTAAGTGCGCAGTTAAGATTCCAGGGCAGGGAGAGAAGTGCACCTGATATGCATAAGCTGTCATCAAAGCAGAGTACAGGGAAAGCAAAAGGGGCGGAGTTACAGAGCAGAACAGGACGGAGTTAGTTATATTTGTAAACAGTGATATCTATACACCTAATCAAAATACGTGAATGTTAGTTGGTTAGTTCATGTACAGACAAAGGGATTAGTCAACAGTAAAATTACCAGTACTAACTAAGCAGCCTAGCAGTCAATTAATATGGATACTTCCGCCAAGCTGGGCGCAATTCCAAACATCCAAAGGGTGTCTTTTTGACCCTTGTGTAGGGTCTTAAAACCTGAGGAGAAAAATCTAAAGGGGCATTCTAGGAGAGGCCTATGACCATAAGGTATATGCCAGACAGGAAAAAATCCAAAAGAAAAAATCTCCAGGAAAAAAAAATTGAAAAAATTGAAATTATTTTCATCAAAAAGCGTGACATAAAAACACTGCAAATAAAATCCGATTTTTATACAATTAATTTCACATTGTTATCTATTTATCATTAAAATAAACATCAGTTTTGATGAGTACTTTCCCGTAAAACTAGTAAATTGATCGGGCATTGGGACTTCCCTTCTCAGCAACTCGATCAATAAAGCAATACCGACGCTACAGTGGTGTCCTATTATACGAAATAGGTAGCATCGGTAGAACCCTTGATGCACATCCCGCAAGAAAAATATAATTCATTTTATTTTCCACCATGGTATCGAAAAAATATTGGAATAAATATACAAAAAGTAAAAAACCATAGCGAATAATCGTTTTCGTGATATTTACAATATCGTATTCACACCACGGCATGGTGTCCAAGACGTAAAAAGTAGCATCAGTACAAAACGCACCGGTCTCCAAAAAAATCGCACCCGGCTTCAAAATGGAATATTCCGGCAAAGAGGCTTACGTCACACTTCTTCATTGACAAGAACACGCTGTGGATTTTTGTGCATGGTAAAGCCTAATGCCGGGTTGTTGTTGTGGTGTCACGTTGTTGGGCCGGTAAGTTTTGTAGCACCGGCGTTGTAAAATGTGCAAATGAGGCTCAATTATATCTCTGAGTATTTTTATTATTATTTTTGAGTTTCGGCGTGGATTTTAAGCGTGAACTTTCACAGTAGAGTACCTTTTTGTGTGAAATTAATTCGTTTTTCGTCCCGATTTTTGAGGTAAACATTGATGTGGACGCCATCCAAAATGACGTCCTGTAGCATCTGTAAACTGAATTGCCACTTACGCTGCTGTTTTACCGTCAAGCTACGCATTTTTACGTGTACTCTAGACACATTTTTTGTAAATATAGTTATGATCTTTGTATAATTTGTTGTTATTTTATATTCTTAACGCGTCTTGTGTCTGTTTTTGAGATCCCGACGCTACACGTTTTGGTCGGACTTTTTTTTGCGGTGGGGTCGTTGTAGCATCGGGTTGCCTCGAGAGGTTTACATTTTTAAAATGGAAAATGGACTTTCGGGGTTTTTCTAATGAAACTGTATTAAATTCTATTTTTATTTGTAAGCTTTGTGACGTATAAACTTGTTTTTATTATTGTTTGGTGTCATGGAATTGAAGTCTTGAGGAATTTCAAAATTTTTGCACGGTTTTTCTAAATTTTAGTAGTCATGTGGTAGTGTATCATGTAAATGTTTTGGCGGTTCAAAATGTTCAAATATTTGTGCTCAAAACAATTAATATGCTGATTAAAACTTTTGCCATTTGTTTTTTTTTCTTTTTTTTTATAAGCTCACTCTCTTGCAACCCGTAAAAAGAATTGAGGATGAGCTATTGTGATTTCAGATGCTACATGGACACTGTATCACTGTAGCGTTCAAGACCTCATCCCAGCAGTTATTACTTTGGTTCCATTTTGATGTTTATTGGTTTCATAGTATTGTTCATTAATTTGATGTTCACTCATAAGTCATATTCATGTTCCTTAGTGAATTTTAATTCAATCCCCATGATTTTATTATTATTATTATTATTATTATTATTGTTATTATTATTATTATTTAAATGAGGTATTTTGTTTAGAGTCCATCCATTTTGATTTTCATCATTTCCTGTATTTACATCAATAGGAATGTTTCCTACACAAATTGGGGCCCACATAATTGAATAATTTGCAAAGTTGAGTTCATTTTTTCTACATCACACTGGAGAGTTTGGATGCTACATGGACACCGTGTCACTGTAGTGTCCAAGTTCTAGTCATTCAATTTGCAGCATCAGTTCATTTTCTAGGTTTCCTTGGTTATTTTATTTATTTGAGCACAAAGTTCATAATGATTTAGCAATGTTCATTCAGAATAATGATTATTATTTTACAATTTATATGAAGCTAGTTTATATATTACATGTAGTGTGTTTCATCATGCATGGCGTGAACATTAACTGTATAAAGAATAATGTTGTTTTGTAACATTTTAAATATTATTACTACCTACCTCTTTGTGTCATTACTATATTTGAGTATTCAGAACATGACAATATTTATTCACATTAGCTCAGGCCTCAGGGCCTAGATAGATTGGCAGTTTTTATAAAAAAAAAATTGCATTTTCATTCAAATTCAAGTTCGGATGCTAGTGGATACCATGTCCATATAGCATCATTTATTATGCAATAACACTCAACAGCCTGTTGATACAGTTGTCATGTGACATGAATATTACATGCACATGGTGTCCACGTAGCATAGGTAATTGTCAAATAGATCCCAAGATTAAATGGTAGATAACTGCTTATTCTGCATACAGAAGTGGTTGCAAACCTTTTGTATTTTATCACTGTATCAATATGGATTGAATCTTACATGGAAAAGAACACTGCTGCACAGAAAACTAGATCTTTGCACATTATTCTTTACAGACATGGTGTCCATGTAGCATAGGTAAATGTTGAATACTGCCACTTTATGTTGGAATTTTATTTTGCAATTCTAATGGTTCTAAATGGTTGGTAACTTGTTTGTATTAATTTCATAACAATATAGAATGAACCTTACATAAAATGGAATTCATATTACAGAAACCTAGATTTTGTTGAGGATTTACTCGGACACATGTAGCATACGTATGACTATTCTGTGGCATTTGAAAGGCACTTTGAACAAACATTGAGTGATTATATGAGTTAAAGTTCATAAATATCTGCTTGTAAGGGATGTCAACTTGTTGTGGATGACCACAAACTAGTTATTTTCTTGTATTGTACCATTAAAATAAAAATTGGGAAGTTGACGACCATATTAAAGCAACCTGCAACCATAGATACCACAAACTCATGTATCCATATTCCATTTTTATGGTTTGTAATGCTGTCTTTTGTTTAGTGTAATTAAAATGTATCCTAAAGGAGATTATTTTACCACAACACCATTTAGAATATGAAACACTTTTTTTAATAAACAGCCATCAATTACTGAAATGGTGTCCACTTAGCTTAGGTATTTTGGAAATGCTCAATCTGCAATGGCATCGTAACAAAGTTTTTCCTGAAAAAGATACAGTGCTTTGGTTTTCTTTTATGATAAAAGGGGTTGTTTGGCTAATACAAAGTCATATTCAACTGGATCTACAGCCATTCTGAAATTTTGACTTCCATGTCACACTTTTGCTCCCCATTTCCTGGAGGTACCCATATGGTAATTTCAGAAAAGCGGGAAGGAAGGTGAAACGAGACTTGAAGGAAGTTTGTGAAATACCGGAAGACTTCCGAAATCACCCAAAGCGTGTCTACACGCAGACACAGGATTGCACTGGCATGATAACAAAGATCGCATCTGACATTACTGGGGAGACAATTTGCAATGCAGGGCATGGAGAAATACATAAACCAGAATGATAATCTAAACAGTGACTATGAGGAAGGGAAGGGAATGCAGGACAAAGCAAGACAGACAAAATACAAAGCATGGTACGGATATGGGCAAAACAATAGCATGGTCAAGACAAGGCAAGCATGGTCAAAAGCAGAATCCTAACAGAATGTCAGTTGAAACTCTCCAAAAAAACCTCATTAGAATTTTCTTACCAATTGTTGCAATAATGTATCTAAAACTCATATGGCAATATCTACACTTAATAAACAATGAAAAATAGGCAAAAATATCAAATTTTTTTAAATTTTTTTTTTAAATTTGGCATCTCCAATCCCACCCGAATTTGGAATGCCCAATTGGGGAACTATGTACAAAGCTTGCTCGTGTGCGACCCCTTGCTGCCAACTCAGGATAGTGAAGACAGTTCACGGCTCTCCTCCGAAGCACGTGCCTGTCAGCCACTGATTCTTATACACTCGCTGGTTGAATCTTCGCAAGTTCAGAGCGAGGGCGGAGGATACCCGGACATGAACCAAGCCGGAGTCTTCCTGACGAGCGCCCGTCTGGCCAACAGGAGGCGCTGGAGCAACGAACAAAGCTGTTATGGAATACCCAAATCCGGCAGTCCCTTCCCAATTTGTCACCCTGTAGCGCGATAGCCAATTGTGCGCTACTCTGAAAAAGCTGCCGACCCCTGCCGGAGGGTACGCCGAGGCTCGAACCCGCGACGTGGTGAACACCTCTGCACTGCAGCGCAGTGCCTTAACCGTGTGAGCCACCCGGCAGCGGCAAAAATATCACGTTTTATTGCAAGACTTCTGACCTAGATACAGTTAACAGCAGCCTACACTTTCAAAGTTGCAAACATCAACCTTGACCTGTTCTAGGATTCTATTGCTTGAAATCATAGATATATATTTAGAAGGCTAGATTGCTGATGACATCATATTTACATTACACAAAGTGAAGCACCTGGCCGCCATATTGATACACCCAACCTCTTCATTAAAATGAATGATTTCCTATAGCCAATTTCAAATAAGTTAATATAATTGTTAAAATGCCAAGATGTGTGGCCGTGTTTTGTATAAATATTCATACGAAGGGCAACAGTAAAATGTTTCATGCTAAAGTTATCGTAGAAACGCAAATTTATTACTTTAATTGAGAAAGTCGCGTTTGCATGCTAGCTAGCTAATTAGCCAGTCCATTGAATAGAACACACTTTCCACTAAAAGCAAATGCTAACTATTGTTAACGGTCGCCAGCCGACTAGCTACGTTGACTTAGCAGTTAATAAAATTAACAAGCTAGATACTTGTAATTGATATTCAACTGCAATACTTCTTACCAGCAAAATATTTAAAACGGAGGATAAGTTGCTTTGTCTTTCTATAAAGTCGTGCATTTAGCGAAATCACAGGTGCAAACTCGCATAGTTGGTTCCACTGACTGAGAATGGACAAACTATGCAAGTTGCTAATTTGGTTAGCAACTACGTTATTGATAAATGCACCCCAGATTTCCAAATAGACAAGCAGGAGAGCAAGGCTTGCCTGTCAAAAGTCAGGAGGAAAAAAAAACATTTCGCCATACCTGCGATTGGTGAGGTGAAACTTGCTGTTGGAGCAGGTCCAGTTAACCAGTGCTTTCGTTTAACAACGTTGGCTTTTGTGATATGAATCAATTGCTGCCGAGTCACATTTTTGGTCTTCCCCTCTGTGAGTGTGCCGCTTCTCCCACCCAAAAAAGCACATATTTAGGGAGACGAAATGTTGCTTTACACAGCAATAACAAGAGAAAACCGATTCACACGTTAGCGTTTTTGAAGATGTAATTTTAAAATAGGCGAAAATGAATGGGAGTCTATGGGCGAATTTTACCTCCGGGTGTATACACTGCTGGAACAGATGCTTCACTTGAGCGTGCCTATCAGCAATCTAGTGATTATCTATAATATATTTGAGGTCAACGTCTGTCTGTGTGTGTGTGTATGTAAACGTTTTTCTCCTACATTTCTCAACCGATTATCACCAAGGTGTGAATATCCACTTGGACACCAAGAAGGACTTGACGTTGCCCGATTATTGAAAAACGGTCATGCATGCAAAAAAAATGGCAATTTCACTCCGGG
Organism: Gymnothorax reevesii; assembly: GCA_029721435.1. NCBI lineage: Eukaryota > Metazoa > Chordata > Actinopteri > Anguilliformes > Muraenidae > Gymnothorax > Gymnothorax reevesii. The sequence continues at coordinate 93,340,187 of CM056575.1, forward strand.
CAGCGTGTAAACTTATATAACCTGATGTGCGAAGCAACATTCTGTTGCACCGCTTGGAGCCGCAGTGTCCTTACGAACGTGCGTTGCGGTAACCTGCGAGCAGGCTACTGTTTCCGATGGGGCAGAGGGAGTGATAACACAGCCTGCACGAAGCCAGGCTTTTCAGAGGGCACCGCATTCGTCCACGAATGCAGCTTTCTGATTACTTGAAATTCACAGCTCCCAAATTCAAATTTTACAGTTGAACACTCGGAGGGCTGGCGTTAGACCTGAAAATTCGATGGCAATTATTCACAAAAATTTGTCCTGGCTGATTCTAGATGGTTTCCTTTCATTAACACGTTTTCCAATTCAAGAATAATCAAGTGGCAATTGAAGACACGGCTTCTCTCCCTCATGCTATCTAAAAGCATTATTATTATTATTAAAAGTGACAAAATAAAGGGCTACAAAGCGGGTAGCAGCTAGTATATATATATGCTTGAAATACATTTTAGAAAATGATAAGTTTGTACAACATATATCAAAGATTAGAATCCTGGAGGAGGGCAAGGTTGATGTTTTTTAACTTTGAAAGTGCATGATGAGGTGACTTCTGTAGGCTGCTGTTAACTGTATCTAGGTCAGAAGTCATGTAATAAAATGAGACACTTTTGCCTATTTTTCATTGTTTATCATGTGTAGATATCGCCATATGAGTTTTGGATATGTTATTGCAATAGTAGGTAAGAAAATTCTAATGCGGTTTTTTTGGAGAGTTTCAACTGACATGAGATCTGCTAAAAAGGGGTGTCTTTCACTGTCTCTCATTCTTTATCAACACTTTGTAAAAGACAAAAAAAGTCAAAATATGATCTTTCAACATGTATTGCTCATTCTAACTCAAAATTAGAAGAACTTTGGGAAAGTTTACGAAAGTGGGCTGGAATGATAGGAAAACAGGACATATCCTTTGTCTTGGCCACGTGACTGAACAGAACATTTTTAACATTGCAGAATTGATGGATAAAAAGATAGTATACCTGTATTTTATTTCCAGATGCTTAATAAGATTATAAAGTTTTATGATGATAGGTGACTGCTAAAGTAAGTAAAAGGTGAACTAAAATTTGATTAGTTGATGTCAGCCAACAGTCTGGGGCGTGTTCCTGGTTCTGAGGGATGATGATGGGGTCTGTGATGTCTCGCAGGTAAGACTGTCCAGTTAAAGCCCCATCAATGATGTCCCGTTGGGTTTTGCGTGCACAGCTGACACCTGCTCAGAATGTTAGACCCCCTCTACCAAACCACTGTCTCGGGAACAAGTTGACCTCCGCATTACTCTCACACATCAATGAACAGCACTGTGGACCAATGCTGCATGTTCCAGGTAACGCGGTCATGTACCCAATGGAGACGATCACATCGTTGCTGTGCAATCAAAGGCGTCACCTGCAATGGTCGTGTAGCGTTCAAGCAGAAGTGATGAGGTCAATGGCGGATGGTCTGTCGGACACCCTGGTGCCTCTCACATCTCGCAGACATGCTTGGAGTTGGGCGGCACTTACCTCACATTGTCTGAGAATGTAGGTCCTGAGGTACTGGTCGTCCCTCCAATCAGTTACACGTGGCGCTCCACTTCTGGGCGAATCATGCATGTCACTAGTAGCTTGATGATGTCGATAAAGTCTATTGATGACACTCTGGGACATGTCAAGTCCAGTGGTGACATCAGACTGCGTGCTTTCAACCCAGAGATGGGGTATGGCCAGTTGGCGCTGCTCCTGTCAATCCTCGGTGTGCATTCATTGGTGAAGATAAGATGTACTGGTGAAGTTATATTCATGATGTTTCATATTTACAGCCATGAAAAATAAGGAAGGGACCTACTGACATAACTTTCTCTTGTTCAATTTTTGGAGTAGTGACTCTCGTACACCAAGCACACTTCCCAGACATGACAAAACAAGGTGTGTCGGGCATGCAGAACCAATGGTCTAATCACATACAAAGTCATTCAAGCAGAATGCATACCCTCAGTGACATATCTTTGTACTCTCTGCAGTATCCCTAACTTATTGTGAGTAGTGTGAATGGGTGAGGCTGATATGGATGGCTTTTGCTTGACCCGCAGAATTCAACAAAAAAAAGAATGTTTCTACAACCGTCCGTTCAGAAATTATAGCCCAAAACATGTCTACAAAAAATTAAAAAATTCAATATAGCTTCCTGCTTGTACGATTTAATGCAGGTATCTCTTACTCATTATGCTTGTTGTGCGGTTCATAAGGACATTGTAGATTACAAATTTCATGACATTCTGTCCAACCGTTTTCATGTTATTTGAATAAATAATGTTATTTGGTCATGTGACCAAATAGACCAATGGTTTGAACAATTTTGACCAGAAGTTGATGGTTTTTGCAGATTTGATGTAACGCGGGTGTTCTAGACCTGCGTGGAGCTTGAGTTTGGTCGGTGCAGTGGTTCTGGAAAAGAAGATGGTCAAATGTTTTGAGCATAATCCAATATGGCAGATGAACAATGCAGCAAATCAAAAATCGGAGAAGACTGGGATTGCAGAAGGACCTAGACTATTCATGAAGCACTGTGCAATTGTGGGTCTCGCTCAAGCGCCCAACTAACAGTGACATTGACCATTTTGCGGCCGCACAAAGGTTTCAGCAAGCAATGTCTTGGAGCCAGCCAAACAAATTATCCACGAGGATACAGGCTGCTACTCCAAGATTTGTGTAGTTGTTTACAGTGAGGCTGCCACCGTTTGTGGATATTGTTCACTCATTTTATATTTTGCAATTACACAGCATTGATTTAGATAAGGAGGCACACAGAAATAACTCGGGCTGCTACATAGCTCTGTCAGTAACTGGAAAATCTTGTTTAAAATTCTTGGATCACAATAGATGAGGTGGACTCACATACAATTATTTTTTTCTTGGTGCAGGCAATCCTGAATTAGTAATGAAGGGATGCATCCAGCAGTGACACTGCTGTTTTGGAGGCTTAGTATTCACACATGATGTCTTGGGTAAACTTGATAAAGCAATATGCATATAGATAATGCTTCATAATTGAAAATTCATAGTTTTAGAATATCCTTTGAACAAGTAATTTAAATTCAAAGTTAATGAGTTACTTTATGGAACTGATGTTTAATCCATGCCAACATGATGCATTTATTATTATTATTATTATTATTTTTAAATTAAATTAATTTATTTTTGCTGTTAATACGGAAATAATTACCCATATTTGCTCCTCCTGATGACCTGGTAATTACAGTCATTTATCTGAGCTTTTGGAACAGCAAGTAATTGTGGGATGACATGAAAAAAAATTTTTTTTTTCAAAACATCAGTTTTCTTTTTGCCTTGCACTGAAAGACACTAAGGTATATAGAGAAATTCAGTTTTTTGATGGCTTGCTCATTAGCGTATGGTCTCAAGAGCTGTGCATCCATATTTTGTCTCAGCTGGAAATGTGGTTGGATGATGGACAGTCAGTAATTGCGCATTCACCTCATTTATATATGTTTCAGAGCCGATAAATTTTGATCATTTTGTGAAACAGTAATCCTCTGAGTTCTATCTCTCAGCTCTATATCAAAGTTGTTAAAAGCTGGACTCATCCTCTCTCTCCCTTCTTTATGTGCTTTAACAAGCTTGATCTTGGTTATGGCCAGGCAGGTTCCAGAGCCGTAACTGTCCACACAGGTTATAATAGGTTGTCTACAAAAAAATCCCATACCAGTGCAGGTCAGGCATCTGTTATTTATGTTTCTCTTTGATGGCTGCTGCTGGAGAAATTGGCAACTGCTCAAGCTGTTGTGAGTCTCAAGGGTAATGCCATTTGTATTTCCGAGAGACATAATTAGAGTGTGGAGCGTTTCAAGTTCTTTCAGTCGTGCCAATGATGCTGCCGCATTCTTGGATGAACAGAGAAGTACCAAGCTTTTGCTACGACAAAAAAAAAAGATAAAATCACTCAACAGATTTGTATATTTAATTTTATATGTGTAATTTTGTTTCATTAAATGTACTACTTAATCCATGTTGTTTGTTGGTAATGGATGTCTTTTTAGGTTGGTGTTTTGTTTTAGCATAATGACAATGTTTGGATCTTAAGTTTTAATGTGAAAATATTGTCTTTAGTACAACCTCAGCTCCAACAAAGGAAGCAAATTATGGAAAATGCTCATGAAATGAAAAGGGACCTATTTGAAAAGTCCATTCACCCTCTGCTACATTGGAAACTGCATTTTTAGCTTATATGGTTGAAGGCCATATAAGCTAGCATAATGGGTTAGCGTCCAGCGTAGTCCGTTGTCTATCATCTGTCATCTGTAAACTGGTCTTTTTTTCCAAAACTGCTGGACGGATTGTTCTCAAATTTTTCTGTGGATGTTCCATATCAGTATGAGACTAAAGTTGTATAAGGCTTTTGAAAATGTTTAAAATGGAATTTTTGAGAAATTTTTGTTACAATGGAGCCCTATGGGAGGGAAATTTTTTATGGGCTTTACCTTTGAAACGGTACGAGATAAGGTCATACTTACTATAAACCTTTAGGAAGTCATATATGGGCTTCAATTTGGCCTCCTGACTTTTGAGCTGAGATGACTTTGAAAGGTCAAATTCAAGGTTATTAAATTTCATTTGCCAATATCTCTGAAACCACTGGACGGATTGTTCTGTAATAATGCATAAGGGGGCGCTAGTGAGTGATAGAAGTCTCGGGGGGGGGGGGGGGGGGGGATCCAGGCAGAACAACATAATGATTGTCGGGGTTCCGGAAGGTGAGGAGAAAGGGAGACCAACTGTTGGACAGTTTTAAATATACAAATTATTTTAGCACTGATTAGATGGATTTCAATGGAACTCTTGTCATTATCTTGTTATCAACTAGCTAGCCCGCGGAGGATGGGCTTCCCCACTATAGCCGGGTTCCTCCTGAGATTTCTTCCCACTGGGGAGTTTTTTTCTCACCACTGTTTAAGGATTTTTTCTCCCAACTGGGAGTTTTTTGCCTCGCTGTAGTGGGAATAGGGAATAGGTAGTGGGAATAGGTTGGGCACTGCCCTTCAGTAACCCATCTCTGACTGTAAAGCGTCTATGTGACAGTGTATCGGTAAAAAGCGCTATACAAAATAAATTGAATTGAATTGAATTGGATGGTTCCAGATCTCGCATGATAATGGCACGAGTCCATCTTGAACTGGAAAAAGAGAAAATTCTGCGACTCGTGAGGCAGCATTCGCTGGATTATGGAGGTCACCGCATCCTAATCTTCCCTGTCTACACCGCTGAGGAGATGCAGCAGTGGGGGATTTTCCGCATTGTGCTACAGCACTTGCGGGAGAAGGAGGTTGAGCACTCACTGCGCTCCCCGGCTAGGCTCCATGTGCACTATCTATAGGGCAGTGGTTCCAATTCCAGTCCCCAAGGACCCCATGAAAGGTTCAAGTTGCAGCTTTACTTTTGCACACCTTATCCATTTAAGCCCCACTGCACCTTCATGCACACCCTCTTCAGGTAGATCTTTTTCAACCAATCAGCATGAAGCCCTTAAAGCAAAACATGACAACTTTAGTACTTTACAAAAATGCCTTATAATTATTTGACTGTTATATTGACTAAAAATATTGCAAATTATCGTTCTACCATTTCTACAATGTCAGCAGTTATTTTACTATGAGTGCCTGAAGTGGCCGCGGTCCGTCCCAGACCACTAGGCCAAATACGCATACGCATAGGTGTGCTGAGGGATGGGGAATAACTCTCCGATAAAACCATTAAAAAAATGTTTGGAAATTTTCTAACCACTGTTACACCATCAGGTATTTACTGTTAGTGACCTACAAATTGAATTTAATAATTGAACACATGCAAACTTTAAACTCATCTGAGGTTATCTTAGCTGTAGCCAAAACCCATAACAGGACTGCATAATATCATGTCATTTCATGCAGTGCGTCCCATATTGTGAGCATGATTTACACGAATGTTGACATCAGCTCATATTGGGTCCTACTTTTTCAGTATTTTCAACTGCATCGACCGGGCTAACCACAGACTATATGAGCTCACCCCTAAAACTAACCACTTTCTCCGGGTGAAATCGTGTGTTTTAGTGAGTCCCTTTGTAGTGCTGCTCTCAAAAATATTAGGCTAGCAGTAATGTTACCGAATGGCATTTTAGCTAAAATAAAGCATTGTCGTTCTTTTTAATATTTTGTTACTCTTCATCTTACGTGACAAAATTAATAGAACTGCGTGTGATAAGTAATATTCCTGAAAAGTCATGCAAAATCACTTTACCTTGTCGGATGACATCGTTGTTATGTACAAAGATGTTCACGGATCAGAGAAGTAGTGGAGGATGCGTGTGAAATGTCTGAGGGGTATTAACGACAGTGCAGTTACACCCGGAAACTGTAGGGGCGCTGTTTAGTCAAAAGTTTAAGAAACTGTAGTGTATTGCTCTAAATGGATCAGGTGTGAAAGAGTAGAGCTGGAGCAAAAACCTGTTGAGCAGGGGGTCCTTGAGGACTGGGTTAGGAACCACTGATCTCGGGCAATATTCAACAATCCGGTTGATGCCAAGAATTTTGCTGACCAAGAACTTTGTAAGTAATGAATGAAGAGTTATAATGTACATTGAACGGGCTGTGAGTTAAAGGAGTTTATTTTTACCTTCATGCCTTTTTTGGTTCAGACAATTTTTGCTGCCTTGTCAAAAAAAATGCTATCGTTATGCTAAGTGATTGTAAAGTCTTTGTTTTCGCAATAATATTGCAATATGAATCAGTGTGCAGTAGTAATTTTGTCATTTGTTATCTTATTATAACATCTACTTGTGTTATTATGAGTTGGATAAGTTTGTTTAAGATTTATACCCATATACGCCATTATCATCCAATCTCAATTGCCCACATGCGGATTCCTGGGTCAGCTGGCATTAATTGGGGACGGCGCCCAGATTCCGCCTCGCTGCCCTTGCCAGAGTGTCAGTGTTTTGCTTGCACTTTAGCCGGTTAGGTCTCTAGTGAGAGAGTTGTTGAGGTATTAGCTGCAAAAGAGAGAAGTGGTAGATAGCAAGAGAATCTTTCTGTTTTTCCTCTTTCTGGGCACCGAGTGGTGCAAATTCTTTTTATCTCGGTTTCCGAGATTTTCCCCTTTCGATTCGTTCTGTCGTACTTGCTTTGCATCCTTATTGTCACGGACTGGAGATAGGTCCTTTTGCGCACCGAAAAAAGACTAATATTTATAATATTTGAAGATACTTGAGATGTGAGCGAAGAAATAGAGCCCAAGATTTTAGGTTTGCGCATGCGTAGAACCGCGAGGTAACATATTATGATAGGTAGCAAAAATTGACAGAACACTTACGATCCCCGATGTGTATTGCTTGTACGGCAAAATAAATAAATAAATAAAAATGATGGTTTCATGTTGAATTGTGGAGTGCACTAACCAGTTTTAAAAGGACTAACCAGTTTTTCCGCTTCCAACATGGGAAGAGACAGCGGAGAGCATGGATACGTGTAATCAACCGAAAAGATTTCGCACCGAAGGACCATTCAAAGATTTGCAGAGCGCATTTTATTAGTGGCTGACCTGATTACACAAACCCGAAAGATATCGACATCGCGCCATCTGCCTTTTCTTTCAAAGAGAATGGATTAACCCGTCCAACATTACTAGATCAACAAGTGAGGAGAGATATTTGTAAGAGCGTTAGATTTTGTAAGAAGTGCCATGGAATCGAGCTGCAGTTCAAAATGTAATCCTGTGTTGCAAAACATCTTGAGCACGTGCTGTTGTTGTAGCGTTAAAAGCTGAGGTTTGTTGGTTACTCTTTACAATTTAAAAATATTCTCCTTACTGCTGCAGTTCTTGTAATTATGATTTGTTGTTTATAAAGAGAACATTCTATGATTTGTTTATGTGTGGAAATTTGATATATATTAGCTTAGTTCTTATTTTTGTTGGAGATAATTTCAGACGGTTTGAAGAAGTAAATGCTGGAACAATGATTTGTAGAAACACAGCTCTCCTGTGATCTGGAAAAACCAAGCAAGTTAATCAGTGGCAAAGATCTTGCAAATGAACCAAAAACTTTTAGGTTCTGGATGTTGTAATGTGAACATTACTAAGTTACATTTTTCCTTATCAGAATAAGATTACTATAAGAGGAATAACAGCTAGGTGCCACCAGGGGGCAATGTCACATACATTTATTTTGAAGTGCACTTCCGCCCCTGGGTGGTTGGATGCGACATCTCCTGCTGACAGAGACGTGTTCGGATTACCTCTGCATGTAAGTTCAGTTTGCCGTCCTTATAAAAAGTGGTAAAAACAGCCAAGACATTGTCAAGTGCTTATTTTATACCTGAAGTTACCACATATTTTTGGCGACGAGGTAAAACTTTTTTTTTGGACGCGTGCTCCGTTTTGTTGTTTTATGTAGCTGAGCTAGGCTAAGTGTGCTAGTTAGCTGGCTAGGCGGCTGTTGCGAGTGACCCGCAGAAAATAACAGCGCCAAGAGGAGACACGATCCGGGGCAAAAGACGGCAGGCACACTGTCGGCGTCTGCATAGCAGCAGCTCGAGGGAGAGAGAGAGGAACCAGTGGTTGCAGAGGAGCTTCGTGGGGACGGGGAGCCTCGCGCTCAGATGGCTATATACGGGACTGTCGGTGAATTTGTGGAGGGAAACCAGGACTGGATGGAGTATGAGGAAAGGTTGGGACACTTTTTCTCTGCTAATGAGATCACAGAGGAGGCTAAAAAGCGCTCTATTCTCCTGAGTGCGTGCGGAGCAAAGACTTATAAGCTGATAAGAAACTTGGCTACACCGCGGAAACCGGGAGATATACCATATGATGAACTGGTCCAGCTCGTGGCGAATCACCACAATCCAAAACCCTCTGTCATAGTCCAGCGATTCAAGTTTCACAGCCATTTCAGGAAGCAAGGTCAGTCTGTAGCCAACTTCGTAGCTGAGTTGCGGCAGCTGTCAGAGCATTGTGATTTCGGACCAGTGTTAGATGATATACTTCGTGACAGACTTGTGTGTGGCATTAATAATGATGCTAGACAACGCCGCTTGCTGGGGGAAACTCCACCACTGACTTTCAAGAAAGCCCTGGAGATTTCTCAAGGTATGGAGATGGCTGCTAATAATGCTAAAGACATTCAAAAGGGAAATGGAGGGGCACAGGCAGCAGCAGTGCACCAAGTCAAGGGAGAGACTGTTAAACATGCTAAGCGGGTGGAGTGTTTCAGGTGTGGGGGAGCACACTATGCCAATGACTGCAAATTTAAAGACGCTGTTTGCCATGCTTGCAATAAAAAGGGACATTTAGCTAAAAAGTGCAAAAGGAAAGCGGAAGCCTGGGGCGGGAAAAAAGCATCAGTCTCAGGCGCCCACTCACCACCTAGAGGAAGAGGGGATGTGTTCCTACAACATGTTTGGGGTGGAAGTGGACGAAGAAACGGACGAGGAGCCACCTGAACCCTATTATGCCACAGTCAAAGTCAGAGGGCAGGACATTACTTTTGAGATTGATTCTGGAGCTACGGCATCTGTCATCAGTGAGGAGACATACAGGAGAACATGGGGGTCTAACCTGCCTCCCCTCAGAAAATCAAGGCTCAGACTCAGGACTTACACAGGGCAGCCCATCCCTCACTGTGGAGTTATCTATGTGAACATTTCAGCAGAGGGTCAGAAGGCGAGAGCCAGGCTGGTGATAGCCAAAGGCAGGGGGCCCAGTCTTTTGGGCCGCGATTGGCTTCGTAAAATTCGACTCAACTGGCATGACATAAAATATCTACGCACGACAGAGGACATTCTGAAACAGTACAATGACGTATTCAAGGACGAACTGGGCACACTGAAGGGCGTGACTGTAAAGCTCCATGTCCATCCTGAGGCCACGCCTAGGTTTTTCAAGCCCAGGTCCGTGCCCAATGCCATGAAAGGCAAAGTTGAAGAAGAGCTGGAGCGGTTACAGAAGCTGGGCATCATCAAACCCGTCCAGTTTTCAAGGTGGGCGGCGCCCATTGTTCCAGTTTTGAAAGAGGACAAAACTGCACGGATATGTGGGGACTACAAGCTCACAGTGAATCAGGTCTCAAAGCTGGAGGAGTATCCGTTGCCACGGATAGATGACCTGTTTGCAACCCTGGCAGGAGGTAAGCTGTTCACGAAGCTTGACATGAGCCAGGCGTATTAACAGCTCCTATTTGATGAGGGTTCAAAGGAGTACGTTACAATCAATACACACAAGGGATTATTCAAGTACAATCGCCTGGTGTTTGGTGTGGCGTCCAGTCCCGCCATTTTCCAGCGAACAATGGACACTCTGTTACAAGGGAATCCGCATGTAGCGGTCTACCTGGATGATATTTTGATCACAGGAGCCACAGAGGCTGAGCATCTGGATAACTTGGAACAGGTGCTGAGGAGGTTCTCAGATGCAGGACTGCAGTTGAAACGCAGTAAATGCGTGTTCCTAGCACCAAGTGTGACCTATCTGGGACACAAGATCACAGCACAGGGACTCTGCCCAGTGGAAGATAAAGTGAGGGCTATTAAAGAGGTCCCGAGCCCCAAGTGTGTCATGGAACTGAGATCATTTTTGGGCATGGTGACTTATTATGGCAAATTTCTGCCTGACCTCTCAAAAGTTTTGGCCCCACTGTACAAGCTGCTACACAACGACGCAAACTGGCAGTGGTGTGAGGAGCAGGAGGGAGCTTTTAAAGAAGTGAAAGAGCTCCTCCACTCGGCAACGCTCCTAGATCACTATGATCCAGACAAGGAGATAACCCTCTCATGCGATGCCTCACCGTATGGCGTCGGTGCAGTCCTTTCACACATTATGGAAGATGGATCAGAGAAGCCGGTTGGCTTTGTTTCATGTACACTGACAGCGGCAGAGAAGGGATATTCTCAGTTGGACAAAGAGGGTCTCGCCATAGTTTTTGCTGTCAAACGCTTCCATCAATATCTCTATGGTCAGACATTTAAAATCTACACAGACCACAAACCACTGATGAGCCTGTTCAGCGAGACCAAATGCATCCCGCCGCTAGCCTCAGCCAGGATACAGCGCTGGGCGCTAATACTGTCAGCCTACCAGTACAACATAGTGTACAGAGCGGGTAAGGATAATGCAAACGCAGATGCACTGTGTCGACTGCCATTACCTGACACACCTGCTGTTAAATATATGTACCACCAGAGACTGTTTTCTCACTGGAGAGGCTGGCAGAGACACCTGTGAAAGCAGCCTGCATAAAGCAGTGGACAGAGAGGGACCCAGTACTGTCCTAAGTTAAAACTTTCCTCTTACAGGGTTGGCCCAGTGTTGTGAAAGGAGAGGAGTTGAGGCCTTATGCTAAACGCAAAACAGAAATGAGTCTGCGGGATGGCTGCATCTTTTGGGGTGCCGTGGACAGATTGTTGAAGAACTACACGAGACTCATCCAGGTGTATCGCGGATGAAAAGCCTTGCGAGATCCTACGTGTGGTGGCCGAGACTGGATCAGGATCTGGAAGATAAGGTGAGATCATGCACACAGTGTCAGACCAAATAGAACATGCCTCAACCGGCTCCTTTGCACCCATGGGAGTGGCCCAGACCGCCCCTGGTCTAGGTTCAGTGAGTTTATGCAGCAGAATGGCATTCATCACATTCGCACGGCTCCTTTCCACCCAGCCTCAAATGGGCTAGCTGAGCGGGCTGTTCAGACAGTAAAGGAGGGACTGAAGCGGATGACAGGAGATTCGCTCAGCACTCAGCTTTCACGTTTCCTGTTTAAATACCGCCTCACGCCACAAACTACTACAGGATGCACGCCAGCAGAGATGCTGATGGGACGTAGGCCCAAGTCAAAACTGGATCTACTGCGTCCAGACATGAAGGCGAAAGTAGGGGGAAAGCAGGAGAAGCAGAAAGAAAGACATGATCAACATGCACGTGAGAGACAGTTCAGACCAGATGACTGTGTCTATGTGAGGAACTTCAGCAGCAGTGACAACCAGCAGTGGCTACCCGGGATTATCCTCAAGCGTAGAGGGCCAGTCTCTTATGTTGTTCGGCTGACTGATGGAAGAATTTTCCGCAGACACCAGGATCATGTACGCCTGCGGCATGCTGCAGGTTTGGAGTCAGGCTTTGCTGCCGAGTGTCCAGTGGTGAGGTCAACAACCGTGGAGGTGGATCTACAAGAGAGTGAGACACACACGGAGACTTCCGGGGCCCCCAGAGAGAATAAACACTCTCACACCGGCACCGAGATCCCTCTCAGTGTCCCTACACCAGATCTGCAGAAAACATCTTCACCAGCAGTGAATGCCGGGTCACCAGAGTAAGTGCGGAGGTCACAGCGCACTCGCAAAGCCCCAGACAGACTGAATGTTTAAGGGACTGAATGCTGTTATGTTATATGGTATTTACAGTTGTTGAGATGATACTTTAAGTTCTGAGAGTACGCAAGCTAAAGATACCACTGTTTGATTTCTCCTAGTTAATATAAATGTTGGGGGAATGGAAGGGGGAGAAGTGTTGTAATGTGAACATTACGAAGTTACATTTTTCCTTATCAGAATAAAATTACTATAAGAGGAATAACAGCTAGGTGCCACTAGGGGGCAATGTCACATACATTTATTTTGAAGTGCACTTCCGCCCCTGGGTGGTTGGATGCGACATCTCCTGCCGACAGAGACGTGTTAGGATTACCTCTGCATGTAAGTTCAGTTTTCCGTCCTTATATAAAGTGGTAAAAACGGCCAAGACGTTGTCAAGTGCTTATTTTATACCTGAAGTTACCACACTGGACTTTTCCTAACAGAAAAAAATGATAGAAACTTGATTTCGAGAGTTCAAATGACACTTATAGCTAGTGTTTTAAGATTTTTACCACTTTTAATTACTGCTATTGAAAGTTAAACTCAGTATCTACTAAAAGTGACACACATTTCGGTTTTTTCCACATCACAGGAGAGCTAAATATGTCTGTCCAGTTTCATGTTTTCTGCATGCCACTGTAAGGTTAATTACTTACTGGGTACGTGTGGTAACTCATTTTCTAACTGCGTACATAATATCTCCATGTCTGCGGACATCTGCATTTACTCAGAAGAGTTTATTAGCCAGCAGGCTGTAACTGTATGCATATAATTATTACTGCTATCCAAAATGTCCAATGACAGCTGGTGATGCCTGTCTGTTTGCAGCACCATTCCTGGATGTCACCTTCATCAATGTGTTTAATACCCAGTCTAAACACTTGTTGTTTCTGCCACTCTTCTCCACAATGTTCTCATAAACATGCAGAAATTTAATTGGGGGTATTAAATCAGTGGTCGAGTCGGTGATACATCCGACCTCCTCGAAGATTGCGGTGGCACTTATAGTCTCGGTCGTGGAGCCTGTATTTTCTTTCGTGAGGCTCTGTTTGTCAACAATCGCTTCAGTCAGTTCAGCCTTTTTCATTCCCATGCGGTTTACGTCCAAATCCTTGCACATCTGTCATAATTCTTGCACTTTAACCTGTGAAATTGCTTATTTGCTCGTGAGCATAGGTTTTGACAGACACAATGACACTTCTTGCCATACAAACTTCGTCTTACACATATGCATAAAAAATCTTGTGCTTACTCCGAAATGGTCTATTAACCTTATCGCTTTGTTTAAAGCAAGCGGATTTTGTGTTGAATCTTTTGATTTTGATTAACCTTTGCGGTGTTGTGGGGTATAATAGACCCTTTTGCCTCACCAGGCTTCATTTAGGACCATTTTGGGCCAACTTTGATTTGACACCACTTTCACGATTTTTCCATATTGGTCAACTTTTGTGGTATTCTGTGCCAAAATATCACCATTTTGGGTTGCCAGTGGTCATTTGGCACCATTTCAGGCCAACTTCGACCAGACTCAAAAGTCATACATTTTTTTTTTAAATTTTCGTCAACTTCTTGGGTGTTTTGGGCCAAAATGTGACCTTTGGTATCACCAGGGGTCATCTGGCACCATTTTGGGCCGACTCCAATCCAGCTCAACAGTCACAATTTTTTCATTTGTGTCAACTTTTGGGGTGTTTTGTGCCAAAATACGAACATTTTGGGTCACCAGAGATGATTTGGGAGCATTTGCAGCCAACTTTGTACCGGGTCCAATTTTGCAAATTTTCAATTTTGATCAACATTTTCGGTGTTTTTGGTCAAACTACAACCCATTTGTGTCACCAGGGCGCATTTCGGGCCAACTTCGATCCAGTCCTACTTTCACGATTTTTTTATTTGAGAAACAATTTAGATATTTAAGGCCAAAATACAATCCTTTTCAGTGACCAGGGGTTATTTGGGACCTGCGACCATTTCGTACCAACTTTGACTTTCCTTCAGTTTCAGAAATCTTCAATGCCTGTAAACATTTTGGCCATTTTCTGTCAAAGACCCTTTTGGATCACGAGGAGTAATATTTTGACTAATATATTTCATATTTGTGTACCAAAGAGTTTGAACATTTTGAATATTCTTTGCAGTCTAAATAGCCATGTAAGCTACAAAGTCTGTAAACTTGATGTTTTTATGTGAATTTAATTACTTATTTATAAGGACAATAACAGAGTCCTTCAAATGCTTGTACAGTCGACTGTGGTCCACTGCGTGACATCGCCATGTTTTTTAATCACATTCACTTAAGCAATATTTTCACGACTTAGCATTTGGGGCTTAATATGCAGGTACCAATGTTCACAATACATTTTCAAATAACTCACCAAAATTCCAAGAGACTGTGGCAAAGAGGAAGTGTTCGAAATTTTGGTAAGAGCCTGCCTGTGGTTCAGAGGGTTGCTGATTCAAGCCCTGATTGGTGATGGAAGGATATGTTTCAGGGAAAGTCCCGAGTGGAAAGCCAAACTCTTTGGCCAACCCGATAAGATGGGGCCACCCAGCATCTTCTATCAGCAGCAGTCCGCTGTCTTTGCCTAATTCGCAACAAAGAGGACAGAGTGACAGCGTTGAATAAATAATTAACAGAAAGGACTTCAGACTCCTTTTGAGTTTCAGGAAAAAGGGGGGGGGTTGACGGCCCAACTGAGCCTGAAACGATGAGAGGCCTGCGGAGGAGTTGTCCAAAGAATTATGGGAATATGCAGCCCAAGATAAAAAACGACTCCATGACGACGGATTATCAGCCACCAAACATCGAAGGATATTCTACATAGACTTTTGATCCACTCTGTCTGACCATTAGTCTCTGGATGAAAGCCAGAAGAAAGGCTCACAGTGGCCTCCAACAGACTGCGAAAGGCCTGCCAGAACTTAGTCATGAATTGAGGGCCCCTGTCCGAAACCACTTCTTGCGGGAGACCATGCAGGCGGAAAACATGGTCCACAACAAGAATGGCCATCTCCCGCGCCGAAGGCAACTTCGGCAGTGCAATAAAATTGGCGGCCTTGGAGAAACGGTCAACCACGATCAAAATGACCTAAAATCAAGAGCGATATAGCTCCACGGGCGTTTAGGGACGGTTAATGGCCGGAACAAACCAGAGGGAGGGAGGTGGGAAGTTTTATTTCTAGCGCAGACGCCGCAGGCTGCTACAAACTCCCGAATATCTTCCATCATGCTGGGCCACCAAAAACGTTGGGCCAAGAACTGTTTGGTCTGATGAACCCCTGGGTGACCCGCAAGATGGGAAGAGTGCCCCCACTAGAGAACCTTTGTGCGCACTGAAGGTGGACCAAACAACAACCAGGTGGTTCTCCACTAGGACCGGGATCTGACCTTAAGCCCCCCCCGCACATCAGACTCAATGTTCCACTGAACAGGAGCCACAATCTAATAAGTCAGGATAACCGGTACCGGCATAGGGTCATGACCAGAGCGGTCGTAAATCCGCAACAAGGCGTCAGGCTTGGTGTTTTTAGACCCCGGGCAGTAGGTTAACATAAAGTTAAAGCGATTAAAAAATAACGACTACCGTGCCTCTTGGGAATTACGTCGCTTAGTCTGTTGAATGTATTGGAGATTTTTATGGTCCGTCCAAACCACAAATGGATGCTCAGCCCCTTCCAACCAATGGCACCATTCCTCTAATGCCAGCTTAGCGGCTAGCAACTCTCGGTCATCAATACTGTAATTCCGTTCGGCTGCCGACAATGACCGGGAGAAGTAGGCGCACGGGTGTAGCTTATTGTTTCAAAGGGGGCGCTGGGACAAAATGGCACCCTCCCCGACTTCAGAGGCATCTACCTCCACAACGAATGGGAGGGAGGGATTGGGCAAAACAAGAATGGGCTCTGAGCTAAAACATTTCTTTAACTCCTGAAAAGCAGCCTCAGCTGCTGGGGACCAATCACACTTCTTGGTAAGCGCAATAATTGGGGCAGATACTGCAGTAAAATTACGGATAAACCTCCTATAAAAATTGGCAAACCCCAAAAACCGTTGTACCTCCTTAACGTTTTGAGGGGCAGGCCAATTCCTGACCACTGCCACCTTAACAGAGCTGATTTGGACCGACCCCTCCGACACAATGAAACCAAGAAACGAGACAGTCTTGGCGTGAAAAACACAATTCTCAGCCTTGACAAAAAGCTTGGCGTTAAGGAGGGCCTCAAGCACACGTCTGATGTGTTGTTTATGCTCTGAGAGCGTTGAAGAAAAAATCTGAATGTCATTGAGATAAACAAAGACAAATTTCTACAACATCTCTCAGAGGACATCATTAACGAGTGCCCAAAACACCGAGGGGGCATTAACCAATCTGAACGCCATGACCAAATATTCCTAGTGCCCGTCATGCGTATTAAATGCCATTTTCCTTTTGTCCCTCTCCTGAATGCGGACTAAATTCTAAGCATTATGAGCATGGAGATCAAGCTTGGTAAAAAATGACGCCTCCTGCAGACGTTCAAATGCGAAATTCTTCAACGGAAGGGGGTATCGGGTTTAAATGTTGATCTTATTCAAACCCCAATAATCAATCAATAGGCATGGCCGAATAAAACCATTAGCAAGAGCCTCCTGAATACATTCTCGCATTACCTTACGCTCAGGCCCTGACAGTGAGTATAGTGAACCCCTAGGAGGAGTGGTACTAGGGTGGAGATTGATCTCGCAATCGTATGGGCGATGAGGAGGTAAAGTCGAGGCTTGTTGTTTGCTGAAAACCTTGGCGAGATCAGCATAATCACTCGGAACATTAGGAGGCAGATCAAAATTCAAAGCGGCCCCCAAACTTTCCACCCGTTTCGGCACCCGCTATATCCATGACCAGGTGATAGGACGCCAGGTGCCATGACCAGCGAGAGAAAGAGCATTGAGCAGCCAGGATAAAAGACAAACACAAAAGAGGTAAAAACCTCTGGTAAAGGCCCGCACTTCCAAGGACAAATAAAAGTCCGCAAAACAGAAGCAGAGCAAGAGAAAATAAACAACAAGAGAGAACATTTCTGAAAGAAGCAATTCCTAACAAATATATTTACAAATCACTAGGAAGATTTAACAATAAATTTTCACCGGTTGAAGTGCTAGAAATGAACAGACACTCTATCAATAGGCGTGGCGAACCTCCGGTCATATATATAGAGTCCGGAAAACTCCGCCCCAGCTCAATCAGCCAGCTGGGCCAGGGATTCGATGGACAAGAACTCCAATTTCGTCTCGGACGATAGAACAAAGAAAGGTCCAAAAAAACAAGCGCATGCCTAAACCATGACAGGCACCCCAGACTGTGTTTACAGTCATTGCTGCTCCTGGACCCATTTACAGCGCCCTCCATAATTATTGGCACCCCTGGTTAAGATGTGTTCTTTAGCTTCTAATAAATTCAGTTTTTTCTAAATAATATAGGATCACAATGAAGAGAAGAGGAAAATCCAACCTTTAATTCAAGTGCATTTATTCAGTGGGAAAAACATCCCACATTAGGAAATAATTCTTTTACATCAAATCATGTGTGCCACAATTATTAGCACCCCTGATGTTAATAATTAGTACAACCCCCTTTTGCCAACAAAATGGTGCCTAATCTTCTCCTATAATGTTTCACAAGATGGGAGAATACAGAAAGAGGGATCTTCGACCATTCCTCTTTGCACAATCTCTAAATCATCCAGCGACCTGGGTCCTCTCCTCTGCACTCTCCTCTTCAGCTCACTCCACAGGTTTTCAATGGGGTTGAAGTCTGGGGACTGACATGGCCATGGGAGGAGCTTGATTCTGTGTCTGGTGAACCATTTCCGTGTAGATTTAGCCACATGTTTAGGGTCTTTATCTTGCTAAAAGACCCAGTGACGACCCATCTTCAGCTTTCGGGCAGAGGCCACCAGATTTTGATTTAAAATGTCCTGGTATTTCAAAGTGTTCATGATGCCATGCACCTTAACAAGGTTCCCAGGGCATCTGGAAGAGAAACAGGCCCACAGCGTCACCGATCCTCCCCCATACTTCACAGTGGGCATGAGGTACTTTTCTGCATACTCATCTTTTGTGTTCCGCCAGACCCACTTAGAGTGTTATTTGCCAAAAAGCTCTATCTTGGTCTCATCTGACCAAAGCACATGGTCCCAGTTGAAGTCCCAGTACCGCTTAGCGATTGTGAGTGAGAAAAGGTTTTTCCGTGCATGCCTCCTAAACAGCTTGTTGGCATTTAGATAGCACCTGATGGTTGTTTCGGAGACTTTGTGACCCCAAGATGCTACCATTTGTTGCAATTCTTTAACAGTGAGCTTTGGAGAACTTTTTTATTTCTCTTACTATCTTCCTCACTGTGCGTGGTGGCAAAATAATCATGCGTCCTCGTCCAGGCTTATTTACCACTGTTCCAGTTGTTTTAAACTTCTTAATGGTTCCTCTGACAGTAGGTATGGGTAGGTGCAGGCGAGTGGCTATTTTCTTGTAGCCATTGCCTGACTTGTGAAGGTCGACACACATCTGCCTTACTTGAATGGTGTGTTCCTTTGTCTTTCCCATGTTGAGGAGTGCAGAAATACTTCAATTACATTTATTTCCTAGGAATTGTTAGGGGTGCCAATAATTGTGTAACTGGTGATTTTATGAAAAATAATTATTTCTTAGTCAGGGATTTTTTTCCCTTAAAATTCACTTGAGTTGAAGGTTAGATTTTTCTACCATTTTCAGTGTGAGAGTATTCTTCTGCAATAAAAATTGAATTTATTTTAAGGCTTTTAACACATATTAACCAGGGGTGCCAATAATTATGGAGGGCACAGTAGTACTGTCAATGACCGCATCATGTCGGTGAGTGATGCAGTTGCGTATGAGGGCCCGAAGGTCACGGGCATTCAGTAAAGGTCTTCGGCCTTGTCCCTTCTGCACAGAGATTTTTTTAGTTTCTCTGAATCCTTTGATGATGTTATGCACTGTCGATGATGAGACCTTCAAAGCCTTGGTAATTTGACGTTGAGGAACATTGTTTTTAAAGCATTCCACAATTTAATTTTGCAAGCATTAACAGGTTGGAGGGTCTCTGGCCATCTTTACTTCTGAGAGACTCAGCCTCTCTCAGACATCCCTTTTATAGCCAATCATGTCACAGACCTGATGCCAGAGAACTCAATTACCTACAAAATGTTCTTTTAGCTGATTCTCTTATACAAAACCCAAAACCAGTGAACTTGGCACATCGTATAAATCGTAAATAAAAACAGAATACAATGATTTGCAAATCCTTTTCAACCTATATTCAATTGAATACACTGCAAAGACAAGTTACTTAATGTTCGAACAGGTAAACTGCGTAATTTTTTGCAAATATTAGCTCATTTGGAATTTGATGCCTGCAACATGTTTCAAAAAAGCTGGCACAAAAGACTTATTTGGAACATCCCACAGCTGAACGGGCTAATTGGAAACAGGTGGGTGCCATGATTGGGTATAAAAGCAGCTTCCCTGAAATGCTCAGTCATTCACAAACAGGGATGGGGCGAGGGTCACCACTTCGTGAACAAATGCGTGAGCTGATTGTCGAACAGTTTAAAAACAACATTCCTCAACGAGCTATTGGAAGAAATTTAGGGATTTCATCATCCGTAATATCGTCAAAAGGTTCAGAGAATCTGAAGAAATCACTGCATGTAAGCGACAAGGACGAAAACCAACATTGAATGCCTGTGACCTTCGATCCCTCAGGCGGTACTGCATCAAAAACCGACATCAGTGTGTAAAGGACATCACAACATGGGCTCAGGAACACTTCAGAAAACCACTGTCAGTAACTACAGTTCGTCGCTACATCTGCAAGTGCAAGTTAAAACTCTACAATGCAAAGCGAAAGCCATTTATCAACAGCACCCAGAAACGCTGCCGGCTTCGCTGGGGCCAAGCTCATCTAAGATGGACTGATGCAAAGTGGAAAAGTGTTCTGTGGTCTGACGAGTCCACATTTCAAATTGTTTTTGGAAACTGTGGACGTCGTGTCCTCCGGACCGAAGAGAAAAAGAACCATCCGGACTGTTATAGGCGTAAAGTTCAAAAGCCAGCATCTGTGATCGTATAGGGGTGTATTAGTGCCCAAGGCATGGGCAACTTACACAAATGTGAAGGCACCATTAATGCTGAAAGGTACATACAGGTTTTGGAGCAACATGTTGCCATCCAAGCAATGTCTTTTTCATGGACACCCCTGCTTATTTCAGCAAGACAATGCCAAGCCACATTCTGCATGTGTTACAACAGCATGGCTCCGTAGTAAAAGAGTGCGGGTACTAGACTGGCCTGCCTGTAGTCCAGACCTGTCTCCCATTGAAAATGTGTGGTGCATTATGAAGAGTAAAATACGACAACGGAGACCGCGGACTGTTGAACAACTTAAGCTGTACAACAAGCAAGAATGGGAAAGAGTTCCACCTGAGAAGCTTCAAAAATTGGTCCCTTCAGTTCCCAAATGTTTACTGAGTGTCGTTAAAAGGAAAGGCGATGTAACACAGTGGTAAAAAGGCCCCTGTGCCAACTTTTTTGCAATGTGTTGCTGCCTTTAAATTCTAAGTAAATGATTATTTGAAAAAAAAAAATAAAGTTTCTCAGTTTGAACATTAAACATCTTGTCTTTGCAGTGTATTCAATTGAATATAGGTTGAAAAGGATTTGCAAATCATTGTATTCTGTTTTTATCTACGATTTACATAACGTGCCAACTTCACTGGTTTTGGGTTTTGTATATTAATTGCTTTTTCAGCCCTTTTTTGCCTGTGTCCCAACTTTTTTTGAGACCTGTTGCAGCCAGAAAATTTGAAATAAGCTCATTTTGAGGATAAAAATGTAACATGTCTCAATTTTAACAATTGAAATGTTATCTAGGTTATTGTAAATAACATATTGACTCATGTGATCTGAAAGTTATTGCATTTTGATTTGATTCACAATTTAGACTTCTTCCCAACTATTTCAGAATTGGGGTTATTTATTTTTTTGTTTGTGCATTAACAGTAAAACTGTCAATGCACAAAAAATGCAAAATTATTTAATCACAGCGAATTGGAATATACCAACATGTGTGAAAATACTGGATTAATGTATCGATAGAAACAAACAAAAATCATGAAAATCATTTAATACAAAATAAATTTCAACAAAATCAAGGTTTCATTATGATTTCACTCTTCATTTAATTCTTAGTGCAACCACCTCTGGCAAGGATAGCAGTATAGAGTCTTTTCCTGCACATTTTGACAAAGTTAAGGTACACATTTGGAGGAATTCGGACATTTCTCTCAGTAAGATCACTTCAAGATCCTTCTCATTCTTAAGTTTGCGTTTATCAACTGCCTTATTCCACTCAGTTCACATGTTTTCAGTTGGATTGAGTTCTGGTGACTGAGATGGCCATTACAGAATGTTAATTTTTTTCTCACTGAACCATTTCTGTGTGGATCTTGAGGTATGCTTTGGGTCTTGTTGGAAAGTCCATATATGGCCAAGTCCCAGCCTTCTGACCAAGGCAACCGAATTTATCATACCATTCAACATCACCAGTGCCCCTGGACCACTTGAATTAAAACAGCCCCAAAATATGACTAACCTACCATCATATTATACCATGGGTATGGAGTGCTTTGTCTTTTTATGCATCTCTGTTTCAATGCTAAACATGCTGATGCTGTATCTAACCTAAACATGCAATTTTGGTCTCGTGAGCAAAGCACCTTGTTCCAGTCATAATGTAAATGAATGACGTTTGGCAAACTCCAAGCTTTTGTCTCTGCGTCTTTTGGTCAGAAAAGGCTTTCTTCTTGCTCCCCTTCTAAAGAGCCTGTGGTTGTGGAGGAGAGGCCTGATGGTGCTTTTTGAGACATGGTGACCCCAAGATGCTGGCAGGGTCTGCAGTTCCTTCACTGTGATTCCTGTGGATTTTGTTGCTTCTCTCATAATCCTCCTCGGTATTCTGGGGGGCAAAATGCAGTTACGTCATCTACCCTTAAGGTTTAACAGTTCCATATCTTCCGAATTTGTCAATAATTGTCCCGACAGTGCTCAATGGCGCATTCAATTTTGTGAATCTTCTTGTTGCCATTACCAGATTTATGAAGGTCAATGACCATGTGCCTCTTTTGAACTGACAATTGGTTTTTTTTTAAATGGTGTTGGATGGCAATTATGTGGTTCAATATGAATCAATAATTTTCTGCGGAAATTTAGCATTAATTTATCAATGTAGGTGTGGATGGTCATCAATAGTCACGAGTAGCCTTTCCAAACCAAACACATGCTTTTTCTCCATGACGAAGTTCAGAGTTTTGTCCATTTTTCTACAAAGCGACATCAGCAAGCGCAAATACTCATTACAGAATGTGATTATTTTACCGTCAGAACGTTCACCTCAGGACTGAAAGCTTGCGGTTTACAATTCCGATTGTCCCCAGCGAAAGCCAAGCTTATATAAACACTTTTCACGACCTATAAGGAGCAAGTAGAACTGACTAACACGGTAATATCTGACATTTACCAGAACAAAATAGAGATTCCATCATCAGGAAAAAAGCAGGCAATATGCTACCCTTGATTTACCAAAGGGAGATTTACCAAAGTCTTTGAGCTGTTCACATTTTAAACGAGTGAAATTCCAAGGCATTCTATTTCGATGAATGCGGTATAAATTCTAAAACAGATCGCCATGTTAAGCAAAATGTCAACACATGCAGTATTAAAGCATGTAGTCGGGCTGGGGCGATTCTGAATCTATTTTTTTTTAAGGTGTAGTGCCACTACCTGCTGCCATGCGGCGAACATCCGAGCTTTCCCTTTTCCTTTATTAAACCCGACACAGGTTGAACAAAAGTGCCAAACATCAAAGGGCATGTGAAATGCTTCCAGAAAAAATTTGACACTGACATCAGTATTTTTCGGCGACATGCTGCACGGAGCCAAATAAAGGACTACAGAATCATCTCCTATAACCAATTAGCCTACTCTAAGAAAAGTAACCTGTTCCAGTTTACTTTGCTTGATTAGCAATCAAATGGTGGATGCGTTTTCTCTCTGTTGAATGAATGCTGTTTATTAAGACAGCATGTTTGATTGCTGCATTTTGAAATTTAAATGGCCATAAACTAGCGCAGCATGAACACGATTTCCATTGCCACGCATTTCGTGCAACTGTGATAATTTATATCTCACATTCACATTTCATCTGCTTTTCAGAATGTTTTCCACCTTGTGTATTTTTTCAGACGCTTAAAATCCAGGGCAATCTTATCACAAATCAGTTTTTAATTAATCTTTAATAGTGTCGTTTTTCTTGGCTCCGTGCAGCATGTCACCGAAAAAAAAACTGTTGTCAGTGAAGTTTTTTTTCGGAAGCATTTCACATGCCCTTTGACGTTTGGCACTTTCGTTCCACCTGCGCCGGGTTTAATAAAGGAAAAGGGAAAGCTCAGATGTTCGCCGAATGTCAGCAGGTTGTGGTACTATGCCTTAAAAAAGAATTGATTCAGAATTGTCCCAGCCCAACATACTGGGCCGGTGTTCTGACAAATTTTGCTACCTATCAAAATATGCTACCTCACGGTTCTGCGCTTGCGCTAACCAAAAATCTCTGGCTGTTTCCTCGCTCATATGTTAAATATATTAAAAAATCATAGAAATAGATTTATTTTCAGTGCGCATTTTGCACCTGTAAGCTTACATATATCTGCATGTACACGCAGAGCTTTCCTGAAAATGAACAATTAGATGATAATGGCGTATATGGGCATATATCTTTGAACAAACTAATTCAACTCGTTATAAAATCTGCTTATGTTATAATAAGCTAACAAATAACAAAGTTACTACTGTAAACTGATTCATGTTGCAATATCAAGACGAAAACAAAAGGCTTTACGATAGCTTTGCATTACGGTAGCATTTTTTGACAAGGAAGCAAACTTTGACAGAACACCGGATCTACCATATGGGCAATCTGGGCATGTGCCCAGGGGTCTTTGGTGCTGGGTGGGGCCTTCCGTGATGGGTTCATTATGAGAAGAGAGAAAATGATTTTTTCCCCCGAAACAATTATTATTAGCATAAAGGTATAGTCATTTAAGCGAGGACACTACGACATAACAACAAAAGTAAATCAAGAATCGATGGTATTTTATCCTTCTGATGTGCGACGTGCGGCATTATTGTTTTCCCACTCCCCAGATAGCAAGCACCTACGCTCCGGATCTGCCCCAGCTCTGAGCTGGATCAGCTGGAGTCGACACAGAGCTGGGGCAGATCCGGAGCGGAGGTGTTTGCTATCTGGGTAATGAGGCTTGCGAACACAGTTCACTGAAAAGCTTTGAATCTATGCTCAAAGCTGAAACATCTCATTAGAATTGTGATCCCCCCCCAACCCAACTGTGCCAGAATCGTATGAAGTTGAGGGATGCACGAACCATAGTATGAAAACAGGTCACATGATTACTTTTCACGCATTTCCAAGCGAAGATTCATATCCTGTTCGCCACTAAAAGTGTATTATCTGCTTAAAAAAATTAGTCGTTAGTCGCAATGGAACTACCCGGACTCCTGCAAAATATAGTACCGTTATCTGCGGAGACCACATATACTAGTAAGATATTGTTTTGCCATCCAGTTAAACTTTTTAATTGTTTGATTTGATTCTGCTTTGTCTGGATAATCTCTTAGGGAACAAATGATAAGTAGCGCACCGAAGACCCGAATTGCACCGCGTGTCATCGTTTAATAAAGTAATTAAAATATTAAATTGATTTTTTAATGGCATTTCGTAAATTGTTATGATCCTGATCTGACCGACCATGTTTTTGTTTTGATCCTGTCCTGCCTGTTCATGTTTTGATTATGAATTCTGCCTTGTTTGACTATGGTCTGTATTTTGTATTGTGTTTTGGAATTCCATGCCATGTTTTGTTTTTGCCTTGTCTGTCTGTTTGCCATTTTCCACCATTGCAGTTAAATTCCGGTCCTTGTTTTGTGTCATAACATGCATTGCACTTTGTCTCCCCCTGTCTGGTGTTTTGTCATGTGATCGCTCACTGCCTCAGTATTGTGTGCCACACTTTTGGCTGAATTAATGGTTTCTGGGATTTCATCCATTCCTTCCAATCTCGTTTAGTTCCTTCACCTTGCTTTTCTATATTACTAACAATACTAACAGTTTGTTGTTTTAAGTAAACTTACTAATCAAGACTAACATTGTTTATAGTACTAAATTACTAACAAGCACTAGGGATTGTGTAGCTGTACATTACTAATTGACTAACAAGCTCTCAGCACTTGCTCTGCTCTAGTCTCTGCCCCTTGTCTTCACTCAATTTACTTTGCTGTGCTTCAAGTAGATCTTCTACACCTTGTTAATCCCTGCTCTGCCTCTTACTCTGTGCATGGTAGAACTCCCTAACCGGAGCTGTATGTTTGTCGGTCTCTGTGATCCCTGTCTGCGTTTTGGCTTTTGCCAATTTCTAGTAATCAGGAACCTCCTCATGTGCATTCCTTTGTAATTAGTCTGATCCATATCACCTGCCTCCCCTTTGTAGCATGTGACTTCCCCTATGTGTATTAAAGCAGTCATTTCATTCACAGCTCTAGTCAGAATGTTTTCCCTGTGTTGCAATTTTTTTATGCCTAGTACTCTTAGCGTTATACTTCTGACCGGAACGTCCCGGATTCTGATTTTGGCTTTACCTTTGATATTCCTGTGCCCGACTCCGAGTTTAGTGTTTGCTGCCCTGTTAACGGTTCGGATTACGCCCACTGGATTTTGGCTTTGGACTCTCTGACAAACCTGTGCCTGTGTACCAAACCTGTTTTGCCCGACTCTGAGTTTTGTGTTTGCTGCCCTCTGTACAGTGGATTACGTCCCTGGGACTCTGATTTTGGATTGTGGACTCTGTACCGTTGCCTTCTGCCCAGCGGGGATTAACCCCCCAATCTCAATAAAACTCATCTTCGCTGCAATTTCCTGGTCTCACATTTGGTTCCTGAACGATACCTCACATAAATAGAGCTTGGGCTCAGGGTTGACGACGCATATGAATTATGTGTCGTTGTTGTTCAACCTCTGATTGTATTACGCGTATCAAAATTCGTTTGGGACCGATCTTAGTCTAAGTGAAACTCGTCTGCTTTAGGCTATTTCTCCTTTATTGAATACATGCCATGATTTCACCAGAAAAGCCAGTGCTGGAGTTATACTGTTGATCACTACATATGATTGCATGGCCCATCACTTTGTGAGTGCCATTTTATGGGTTTATATGCTTCAGAATCCAATTATCATATTAAACATTATGTTTCCGGGATCATTTCAAACTTGCTGTGCCGTCTTAAAGAGGAAATATGGGCAGATTTTGAAGTTAAAAAAAATATGCTCAATCTTTTGTATATGTAGTATAGATTCATAAATTGCAGTGCAACTGCCAAAAAATCTTTCTCTACCTCAGAATAATACTTTTAAAATGACATCTGCACAGCAGCTCCGACGCGAGAAGTAAACGAGAATGAATGGGACAATGCGAGATTCGCGCTGCGAGACGTCATCGGCGGAACACCCGCGCGCACATTGTGCATTGTTTACCATAATTTAGTGAGGATTATTCGGCGGATCAATCGGCATTTCAAGTGTGTTGTACAATCGTAGAATCAGTTCCAAGGCCTATGAGTTTGCAGAATGCCGGCGAGGTGTGTTGCGGGCAGGGGCGTAGATTTAACTGGGAGTTGGTTGGGACTTTGACACGGCCTTCATGACAATTAGTCCTGGCCAGTTCTCAATTATTTTCCTTCATCGACGCGTTTTCAAATTATCGTAATTGGCAACTGAAGACACGGTTCCTCTCTATATGTGATCTAACAGCATCCAGCGATGATACGGTGGGGTACATTAAGTTCAGAAAATTAATTTACTGCTTGTCTGTGACTGGACAGGAAAGCAATTTTGAATAACGTTGATTTAAACACAGCAAATACGCGTCCCGATGACCGATTGCCGTCTTGCTTAATCGGAGAGAACAAGCAGCACCTGTTCATTATGGACTGCAAAAAGTTCAGGGTTGCATCAACACTTAAAGAGTAGAGTTAAATCGCATATGGAGAGGAACCGTGCCAATTACGATAATTTGAAAACGCGTCAATGAAGGAAAATAATTGAGAACTGGCCAGGACTAATTGTCATAAAGGCCGTGTCAAAGTCCCTACCAACTCCCAGTTAAATCTATGCCCCTGGTTGCGGGCTTTTGTCACGCGCAAGACACACAACCTCGTGCCCGGTTACCTTGTTGTGTAGCGACTTGCGCGTGATGGCGGTAACTACGGAGATGGCGGAGACTGCATCCTGGCCAGTAACTCAACTTTTTGTATTGACAAATACTAGTAGTACATCTACACCAGGTGTCAGGTCATTTCGGCACCGAGTTATTTCGGACCCTACTATCAAGTCATTTCGGCACTTGGCCTCAGGTCATTTCGGAACTTGTAACGGGACGCTTCGGTATTTATTCGGGATTCGGCTAGTTAATATTGGTAAACATAATATTCATGGTTTATTTTTACTTTACAATTAAACTTCGTGTTTATGATGTTGTTTCAAACAACTGTCCTTTATTCATGCGTTGTCTTAACTCTCCAAGGACATTATGTGTGAGTCTCTCTCTCTCTCTCTCTCTCTCTCTCGTGGTTTTGAGTGCCGAGTGTTTTTTACAGAAGTGCCGAAATTTCCTACAGAAGTGCCAAGGCGTCTCGCACAAGTGCCGAAACGTCGTGCGCAAGTGCCGAAATACCCTGCGAAGTGCCGAAATAACTGGGTGCCGAAATGACTACTGGTGGGCGAACAGATCTCGTCATTTATTTTGAGTTTTTCGCGATTTATTTTTAAAATGTTAAGTACTTTGAGCTGGGAAATGACCTCAATATTCCACGCCAGAATGTACACAATATCGCATATGTCATTTCCATAACCGGAACGGGGCGACTGCCACGCTTTGGTCTGCAGCAAACGATATTCTCACCCATTTGGGACATACATACAGGACCAGTTCTCGCCACTCAATGTCCCGCTCAATAAATGCAATATAAAAAAAAAATTTTGATGATAAATTGATAATGTAATGGAAGAAGAAAATGGGAAAATAATTTTTTTAAATATACACCGGCCATAAGGTACGCGTGGAGCGTGATGATGTGACCACCCCCTCCTCTGTCAACACGACATACTTTGAGATATTGACATTGGAAGTAAATAGTCATGCACGGCGTAAAAACTATAATCCACTGATGAAAAGGAACAAGATAAATCCACATCAACGCACTCGAAGTCAGCATCTGCCATTGTTACTTCCAGCCTACTCTCTTCAGCAGCCCTCAGCGTGTTCCGCCCATGACGTCATGCGGTCACGTGACTGTCCAGCCTCGCCCGCCTCCGTTTTTCATGTGGTCACCGAGTGGGTCGCATAAACATCAAAATAATGCGGAATAACCGCATTTTCGGCCCATTTGGATATTGTATTCTTTATCAGTAATGTAATTTCTATCAGTTTATAACTAACAAGGTAGGTGGCCCGTATTTCCTCTTTAACTTGCAGCTGAAATAATCATATACTTTCAGTTGGTGGGTGGGTATTTGGTTGATCTTTATATTATATAAAGTAACGCAGCACAAGCAAGTGCTGGAGTTATCTATCGTTTAGATCACCGGAAATAGTTGCTTTTATCTTGTTGCATGGTTTGTCATTGTTAACTGCCACGGTAGGTTAAGTTTGTTGTGAACACAGATTGTTTCATGCATTCAGTCAGCATAATAAACAAAACATTGATATTTATTTTTTTTTAAAAGAGAAGGAGTGTAATGTCTCCTTCCCCCACCCGCCCCCGCCCCCGGAAAGTCATTTTGGAATTTGGGAATGCGATGATTTGGGGAGTGTTGGACACCAAATGCAGTGGCCAGAAATAAAAGGCAAGAACAGCAGAGAAGGAGAGACTCAAAATAGAATAAAGATGCGAGACTCGCGCAACGGACCTAGCAGCCGTCCAAGGCAAGGCGAGCTCGAAGAGCCAAAAAGAAAAGGGAAATTTTGTAAAACAAATTCCCTTGTTCACTATCACTAAACCTGTTATGCAGCTAAAGTCCCTGACAATTCTCTTTCTAGAGACCCTACCGGCTAAAGCACAATAGAAACACTGACACTCTAGCAATGGACGCAAGACGAAACTGGAGCTTAAATAGAGTCCTGGTAACGCCCCCAATTAATGCCAGCTGACCCAGGGATCCGATTGGGAGCTAAACAATATCGTCCCGGACGAGAGCAACAAAAAAAGCTCTCAAAGCTTCCAAACCATGACAGGGAAACCTTTTATTTGACTTGCCTGCCTGCAGGGACTAGCGTGAAAAATCCTTTTTTCACACCCTGACTGGACAGGCATATATTGCAGCCGACTCAGCTGTCATTCAGCCTTTGATCAATCATTTGGTTGGATGTTCATATAATTAAGATGGGCTTTCACACCATGTGTGTCTGTGTATTTGTGGAGTCAGTCTGGTGGGGCGAAGGCTGCTGGGTGTCAATAGATTTGTCATCGCATTCTTTGGAAGGCGTGGGTCTTAGGGAGGGGGGCACCATGAGCTTCAGTGCCTAGGGGCCCCATGTGGGTTCTAGTCCGGCCTTGTCTACATATATAGTAACTGCTCAAAAAAATAAAGGGAACACTTAAACAACAAAATGTAACTCCAAGTCAATCTCACTTCTGTGAAATCAAACTCTCCACTTAGGAAGCAACCATGATTGACAATCAATTTCACATGCTGTTGTGCAAATTGAATAGACAACAGGTGGAAATTATTGGCAATTAGCAAGACACCCCCAATAAAGGAGTGGTTCTGCAGGTGGTGACAACAGACCACTTCTCAGTTCCTATGCTTCCTGGCTGATGTTTTGGTCACTATTGAATGCTGGCGGTGCTTTCACTCTAATGGTAGCATAAGACGGACTCCACAACCCACACAAGTGGTTCATGTTGTGGAGCTCATCCAGGATGGCACATCAATGCGAGCTGTGGCAAGAAGGTTTCCTGTGTCAGTCACCGTAGTGTCGAGAGCATCGAGGTGCTACCAGGAGACAGGCCAGTACATCAGGAGACGTGGAGGAGGCCGTAGTAGGGCAACAACCCAGCAGCAGGACCGCTACCTCTGCCTTTGTGCAAGGAGGGACAGGAGGAGCACTGCCAGAGCCCTGCAAAATGACATCCAGCAGGCCACAAATGTGCATGTGTCTGCTCAAACAGTCACAGGTGACGTCCACGGGTGGGGGTTGTGCCCAACACCGTGCAGGACGTTTGGCATTTGCCAGAGAACACCAAGATTGGTAAATTCGCCACTGGCTCCCTGTGCTCTTCGCAGATGAAAGCAGGTTCACACTGAGCACATGTGATGGACGTGACAGAGTCTGAAGAAACCGTGGAGGACGTTCTGCTGCCTGCAACATCCTCCAGCACGACCGGTTTGGCAGTGGATCCATAATGGTGTGGGGTGGTATTTCTTTGGGGGGCCGCACAGCCCTCCATGTGCTCGCCAGAGGTAGCCTGACTGCCATTAGCTACCGAGATGAGATCCTCAGACCCCTTGTGATACCATATGCTGGTGCGCTTGGCCCTGGGTTCCTCCTAATGCAAGACAATGCTAGACCTAATGTGGCTGAAGTGTGTCCGCAGTTCCTGCAAGACAAAGGCATTGATGCTATGCACTGGTCCGCCCGTTCCCCAGACCGGAATCAAATTGAGCACATCTGGGACTTCATGTCTTGCTCCATCCACCAACGCCACGGTGCACCACAGACTGTCCAGGAGTTGGCAGATGCTTTAGTCCAGATCTGGGAGGAGATCCCTCAGGACACCATCCGCCACCTCATCAGGAGCATGCCCAGGCATTGTAGGGAGGTCAATACAGGCACGTGGAGGCCACACACACTACTGAGCCTCATTTTGACTTGTTTTAAGGACATTACATCAAAGTTGGATCAGCCTGTAGTTTGTTTTTCCACTTCTAATTTTGAGTGTGACTCCAAATCCAGACCTCCATGGGTTAATATATTTGATTTCCATTGATCATTTTTGTGCGATTTTGTTGTCAGCATTCAACTATGTAAAGAACACAGTATTTATTAAGAATATTTCATTTATTCAGATCTAGGATGTGTTATTTTTAGTGTTCCCTCTATTATTTTGAGCAGTGTATATAGCAAAGGTTAACGGCTACTCTTATGAACCATTGTGGCAAACTAGCTCTGCTATCACGGTGGTACACCGAAAATAAGTACTAGCTGGCTAGAAGTAAGATGGAGCTACTCCGTACAAAGTCAGGTCTACTCACCCTACTTTGCCCCCACCAAGCACATTTTTAACGCTTCACTGCTCTTAATAGTGCTTTTTTTTTATATCTTGGAACATAGTTTCATAATTTCTGAAAGCACCCTTGCTTTGTGTAACTTTTGCTTTCAAACTTCTGCATAGAGCCTAAAAGGCTGTGCCACTTTACTTCAAGCTGTATTTCTAGCATTTTACACTTCTTATGGATGTAAATTAAAGTTGGCCGTCAAAATGTTTGTCTTATGTTATTTGTGTAATTTTAATTAATATGCTGAAACGCAAAACCAAAACACTAAGACTTATTGCAATGCTCAAATAGTTACCGTCTGCACTTTGTATGCAGTATCATTAAAAAAAAGTTTGTAATTTTTAATAAATTTGTATATTTGTGTAAGAAACTGAAATGTGAATCAACCATGGTACCATTACATGTATGAAAAATACTGCCCCGACATTGCAAATGTTTCATATCACTGAGCTGGCACTATGTGCTTTGCAGTAATATGACTGTAAAAATTGAAAAAAAAAAAACTGAAATGATAAAAAGCAGTTGTTAAAACACTGGAATAAAAAAGCAGTTATTTCAGAGTAATGCCCATTTGTAATATCGATATCTTTGCTACATTTTTATGAATGTTGAACGACCTTGGTTAATAGAATTATGAATTTGTTTCAAAAGCAAAAACATTTTTCAGTGATTCCAGTATGAACAATTTATCAGATGCTTCGGTCCTGCACCGCAATATATCCCTGGAAACTAGCTTCTGGATACTTACACCAGGTGACTGCACATCTTTAAAGAATGATGAATTATTTAGTTGCTCTTTTTCAGACTTCCTTTTCCGATGTGTTACTACTCCAGAGTGTTCATCTTTTGCCTGACTCATGGGAGAAGATAAATTTGTTGCAGATTTGAAAGGACAGGTTTTCATATATTGTATACAGATGTCAGCCTCTTTTTTGGTGACCAGTCATAGTTCTTGAACACTTGCACATGCTCCTGCTTAAGGTTGTGCTTTCCCTGATGAAATTTTCTGTATTCTCTCAGAGGCCTGACAGAACTACTAGTAAGTTGGTGCCGCTAAATAATACTGTGGTTTTCCTTTTCTTTATAAATGAAAATGGTGTTGTCGCACTTTTTGGGTTGAGGCCAGAACTTTTCAAAAGAATTGAACTGACATGAACATTTTGGGTTGTTTTATTTATTTATTGTTGATTCGCATCCACTTTAAAAGCCAGTTTCGATAAGATTCAGGCAATATGTGGTTCACCACATCCTCAATTTTACCCAAACTTTTCTTGGTGGTAGAAGTATGGTAGCATGTGAGAAAAATCATATTTTCAGTCCTCAGTGCCCCCTCAATAAATTACAGGGGTCTCGAAAAGGTCAAGGTTCACATAGGCCATTTGAAGAAATCATGATTTTCAAGTGCAGTTTTCTTACTGTGCTCTTAGACACCCACAAAAATAATCTCAAATATGGTTGTGAAGTCCAAAGTAGTGACCATGGCACCAATGTTTTTGCGGGTGACTTGAGGCAAAGCTTATATGGAGCACTGAAATCATGACTTTTGCAATTTCTGTAGAAAGTTGTGGGGTAATTTTTGCTTGTCTCCTGAGTTACCATTTTGAATCCTTAATGAATGGAAACCTTAGCAGCTGGAGTATATGTTCAAATGGTAGTTAGCGTGGGTTACTTAAGGCGCTTCGCTATGGGGGTGCAAGAATTTGAAAATTGGTCATCCCCGCAGCTTATTTTTTCCATGCACCCCAAGTCAAATCCAATAAAGCCTTGTCACTTATCCTGTTAAATATGTCTCATATCTGCTGCTAGAGAAATCACCTTGGTGTCTGTCTTGATTAACCCTGTGCACCACATTTTCTTGGGGTAGGTTGTCTGGATTTCACTACTTTTCATTCTCATTCCCTAAATGTTCCAGTGTGCGCCCTTAGTACCCCACAACCATTCCTGCACTGATCCACATCTTGGTGCTAGCTCTTTGTTTTAAAACAGAAATTGACCCGGGGGTACTCAGGGTGCTAGGTTATAGGAGGAGCCATTATTGAATAAAAAAAAAAAATGTCTGGCCTCCCCAATTCACAGTCCTCGAGGGCCAAGAACTGCTGGTTTTCCACCCCCCCTTTACCTGAGATTCCGGAGAAAAAAAGGTGTAGCCAATTACTACCACAATGATAGTAAAGAAAACTGGGATTTGATTTATATTTTAGGGCCAGGTTTGGAGAGCCCTGAGTGTGAAGAGGCATTTTTCACTTTGAACGAAACATAACTTACTTTAAATCCCTAATCAAAACAAATTATTTCCTGGTCATGCCTACAGTGATTTGATATTTGCTTAGACACTTGGCAATATTAAATCTTTACTGACAGATTAACCCTTTCTTTTATCCATCGGTTTATAAGATTTGAGCTTCCAGTATCTTCCTTTCTTTTTTTGCTCAGTGGCATACTGTGAGGTTATCTCTTTATCCACCAGCTATCCCTTTGTGGTTATCTCTTTGTCCCTCTTGCTTCCTACGTTGTACTATCACCTAGGCCGAGCCTGGTTGTTGACTTGCTTTCATTTTTCATGCATCATGAGCTTTTGTCAAACCCATCCCATACTTTGGAAAAGCTTCTCACACAAAGTTGATTACAGGTAACAGATAACTGGTTACTTTATTTGTACCCGTAGGTAGATTTGCTTACAGCCAGCGAGGTGATAACAACCACATCCAATCCACATACAGGAAACGCACTGTATCAACACATATTTAACATAAAAACATCCAATACAAATTTAAAAAGTACTATTGAAACATAAAAAAATAAATAAATAAATAAATAATAATAATAATAATAATCATTAACACAACAATAATAATAATATAAGAAGTAAAAGTGCTCAAGGTTCCAACCAATCCAGACCTATAAAAAGAGGAAAGCAATCAGTAAAAATTCCAAAAATAGCCATTTGAAATGACCCACTAGAAGTGAATTAAGGACCTAAATAAATGAATGAAAAAATAAAGAAATAAAGAAATGTGCAAAGACTGCTACGGCTTATTCAGTTTAATGTTAGCAGCGGGAATAGAGCTATTTCAGTATCACTTGTTCTACACATTTGGACTAAAAACCTCTGTCTGGTTTGGAGAAGCTTAAAATCGCTTTGCAAAAGGTGGGAGCCATCCTTTTCAATGGAGGAAGCTAGCTGCGGTAATTGCTTAGTGTACAGGGAAGCTGGATAAAGCTGTGACTCCCCAGTGAACCGACTGGACCATTTCACTATCTGATAAAGACGTATGACCAAACACCAAAGAGGAGGATAACATTTATTCAATAAAAGCTGTTGTTGATAGTTGAATGTCAATTATCTTCTGTTTTCAGTGTTTCCTGAAGGTAAAATGGTAGTAAAAATTGTTCAATCTCAGCAGGGCATGTACAGTTCCTTTCCTGAAACATACATTTGGGATCCTGTAATAACTGGGCTCATGGCTTTAAAATGGTATCTGATACCTGTATCAAAGTCATGGAACATTAACAAATCAGGGCTGTCCCTTGGTCCCAGGCACTGCAGTGGGTGTTCAGAAAGAAGGTTTATGTAAATAGGGCGAGATTGGAGATACCAAAATGCTGGAGTCATTTTATTATTCTATTGATACACAACCCCAATTGCAGGTCATCAAGGTTACTTTCATTATGAGCCAGCATGGTGACTCTTTGATGTATTACCACAATAAATTGCTAATCCCGGTGCACTTGTCCAGTATGCATACATCCTACTGATGCTGTTTTAGGCCCTGCTGCATGCTTTAATGCTTCATCTCATGTTCTCCCACTGCTCATTTAGATGGTGAACTGATGCCAAGCTCTCTTGCGCTCATAATCCACAGGGCGTTTTTTTTTTTTTTACTCTTGGTTGATTTTTGTCAGGGCCAGTCAATTATTCACTTTTGAAAACCAATTTTCAAAATGAGTGTTAATGGTTCACTGTGGTAATGAAAAATGGTGAGATGGGCTCTGTCTGTAGCTCTCTGTGACTGCCATAAATAGCCCGGACCTTTTTAGTGATGTGCCTCAGATGGTAGGTCCTCATCCTGCATACCCTTCACTGGGAGGCCACTGCACAATAAAGAAAGCATTGATGTGTTTGGGGAAAGGAAGATGGTTATAAGTCATGGCTTCATCCATATCCCTCTGTAAAGTGGAGGAGGAAGGTGTACACTGTGTGTATTGCAGAAGGAGCTCCCTGGCTCCATTTCGACGGTAGAGATGGTGTATATTTTTCCCGAAATTGGTACTTGGGTATGTATAAAGAATGGGTTATGTTTTTTTCTGGTTGTTATCTGATGTTTTATTGTCTGATTATCCCCTATCTTCCATGTCCTTGTTTATGTTCTGTATTCTTATACATTTCCAAAATGCCACCTTTTTTATAAACCCTGAAAACCTTTGCTTTATAATTATCTCGGGTAGTGCTTTGGCATAGACCCTGAAGGAGAAAGTACAAAAAAGTATATGGCCATGTCTTTCTTGGTTTGTTTGAATCAATTGTTTGTGTACATGTGATCAAAATTATTGCATGCACACAGGGGCATAGCCGGACAAAATTTCAACCGAGGTACAGAAGCAAGTACAGGAGGTTTATTTTATACAGTAACTGTACATTCGTACTTAAGTGTTTTGGTGATGTTTGGAAGAAGAAGAAGACTAACATTGGCAAAAAAAAGGGCCTCTACTTTGCTTGGTGCTCAGGCCCTAAAAAAAGATGCAGGTCTCTAGATATGAAAGGTGATTTTGCTCAGGCTATATATGTCTTTGACATGTTCTGACTCCATATGCTGTTTCAATACAAATGAAGATCAAATTAAAAATACATGTACCTGCAAAAACTGCGCAAGTTACTAGAAATTAGTTACTCATTACAATTGTTACACATTACTGTATAGACCATAATTAGTTACAGGGAAAAATATCTTTGGCATTACTTTTATATTTTACTTGAATGCTTATTCATGCACACATCTATTATCTGTGTTTTGGCTGAATCATAGACAAGACAACTGTCTTATTGTAGCCCACTCATTGTCATTATGATGAAACGGAGGTAAAACACAATTGATCAACCAATTTTTAATTTTTTAGGCGACTAAAGATTACATGATTTTTAGTTAGCGAAACCTCAGTGGATTTAGTCAATGAAATCTGTCTAATGCATCATTTTCACATTTCTCTGGAATTTCCGCTTAATTTTCTGGACACAGATTACACGAAGTCCTCTTTACTCATTTGTATGTGACCATTTTTTCTTTTCTTTTTTCTAGATTTAATCAAGTTTTTGTGTTCTCCCATTCAGGGAGAAATCAGGGCTCAATTATCCATTCTGCTTTTACGCTGCTCTGATGATCTGAGGTCAGGTGGTCTGACCTCCTCTAATTGTAATCAGCTGTTGCTATGACACCACAGCGTAAATATTACAGCGTAGATGTCTAAAAGAGTTGGCTGAAACCATGGCAATTTTATCTTGATTCAACAAACTGCCCACAGGTGATGAAACTAACAAGAAGAAAGAATTTTATCAGGCAAGATCTTAAAATTACACTGAATGATACTTTCATCATATTTTATCATGGAGAATTTTACTTAGACTAACGGCAATCATCCTTCACTCTGCTGTGAGTGTGTGTCTAGAGTTATGTTGCCTATATTGTCACGTCTGCCCACTTTTTAACTGATTTATTGGACTAAAGATGATGGGTTAGGCTAATTAATTGGGATCTTTTTAGGTTTCTTTTTGGGTTTCAGTCCATGTTGTCAACTTTCATTGTGCCGATCATGGTTGGGTGACATTAGAACAAGGATTTGCCATCCTCTGCAGTTGCTCATTGTTTAACATTTACAAAAGCCCCAGCCTGCTATTTAAACGTAACAGAGAAGCAGCCACATGTAGTGAAATTAATTCTAAGACTGAAAATCACCCAGCAAACTATATTCCCTAAGAATGGGTTGCTAGCAAGCCTAAAATGTCATTTGGAAGCACTGTTGCCCCAAAGGTATTGGACCGACGATCATAGACCGGTTTACCATAATCGTTGTATGATATCCAACCTAATGTCAAATTCTGACTGAGTGACCGTATTTTGATTTAATAAAGCAAAGAATTCCGTATTTAACCTCTGCCAATATCAAATGAAATCAGTAATTTGTCGGCTTACCTTGATGTTTGGGTACCTAGAGAAACATTCTGATGTGTAAAACCGTCAGGCGTACATTCAGTGAAGAAAATGTACAAATGAAGAAAAAATTTCTGGTACTGATAAAAAGAATGATGGTATATACAACCCTAATTCCAAAATAGTTGGGACATAATGTAAATTGTGAATAAAATCAAAATGCAAAGACATGAGCCAAATAGTTATTTATAATGAAACATAAATAACATTTCAAATGTTGAAACTGAAATATTTTACATTTTTATCCACAAAATGAGCTTATTTAAAATTTTCTGGCTGCAACAGGTCTCAAAAAAGTTGGGACACAGGCAAAAAAGGGCTGAAAAAGCAATTAATATAAAAGAGAATCAGCTGAAAGAACATTTAGCAAGTAATTAAGTTAACTGGCATCAGGTGTGTAACATGATTGGCTATAAAAGGGATGTCTTAGAGAGGCTGAGTCTCTCAGAAGTAACGATGGCCAGAGGCTCACCAACCTGTGAAGGCTTGCGTAAAAAAATTGTGGAATGCTTTAAAAGCAATGTTCCTCAATGTCAAATTGCAAATGCTTTGAAGGTCTCATTATCGACAGTGCTCAACATCATCAAAATATTCGAGGAACTGGAAAAATCTCTGTGCATAAAGGACCAGGCCGAAGACCTTTACTGGATGCCTGTGATCTTCGGGCCCTCAGATGCCACTGCATCACTCACTGGCATGATTCTGTCATTGACATTACTAAATAGGCCCAGGAATACTTCAGGAAACCACTGTCTGTAAACGCAGTCCGCCATGCCATCCACAGATACCAAAAAATGAAGCCTTTGTTGAGCAGGATCCAGAAGCACCGCCGTGTTCTGTG
This sequence comes from Gymnothorax reevesii, assembly GCA_029721435.1. Classification (NCBI taxonomy): domain Eukaryota; kingdom Metazoa; phylum Chordata; class Actinopteri; order Anguilliformes; family Muraenidae; genus Gymnothorax; species Gymnothorax reevesii. The sequence continues at coordinate 93,379,106 of CM056575.1, forward strand.
GGCCAAGGCTCATTTAAAATGGACTGTAGCAAAGTGGCAAAGTGTCCTGTGGTCAGACGAGTCCAAATTTAACATTCTTGTTGGAAATCATGGGCGTCGTGTCGACCAGGCTAAAGACAAGAAAGACCACCCCTCCTGTTATCAGCATTCAGTTCAAAAGCCAGAATCTCTGATGGTATGGGGATGCATTAATTCATATGGTGTGGGACACTTGCATGTTTTATGAAGCACCATGAATGCGGAAAGGTATATAAAGGTTTTAGAGCAACATATCCTCCCCTCCCGATGACATCTATTCCAGGGAAGGCCTTGTGTATTTCAACAGGACAATGCAAAACCACATACTGCAGCTATTACAACAGCATGGCTTCATAGTAGAAGAGTCCGTGTGCTTAAGTGGCCTGCCTGCAGTCCTGATCTTTCACCGATTGAGAACATTTGGCACATGATTAAACGAAAAGTCCGTCAAAGGAGACCTAAAACTCTCCAGCAGCTGGTAGCCTGTATTAAACAAGAGTGGAATCAAATTCCAATGGCTAAACTCAAGAAACTTGTCTCCTCAATGCCGAAACGCCTCCACTCTGTGTTAAAAAGAATAGGGGATGCTATACCATGGTAAACAGGCCCCTGTCCCAACTTTTTTGAGACCTTTAGCAGCCATCAAAGTTGAAATGAGCTCATTTTGTGGATAACATTGTCAAATTTCTCAGTTTCTACATTTGCAATGTTATCTCTGTTCTATTGTGAATAAAATACTAGCTGGTGTGATTTGAAAGTCGTTGCGTTTCGATTTTATTCACAATTTACACTTTGTCCCAACTATTTCAGAATTGGGGTTGTATAACAACGGCAGCCATGTTACTGATGATGCAACTGGTTGCTAGGGCATGCACAGCATATGCATTCACAATATTTAACCCTTGCGTACGGGAAACATAAATACGCGGGGTGAACATATATACACGGCTGGCTTGCTGACCTGCATACCAGGAACTGCAAATACTCGGAGTGCTCTGTTGACCACCGTGGCCTGATTTGAGTATGCAGCCGTGCTGCCATGGCTGGGATTGTTGGCTGGCTCTTGTGATGATCACCAAGAAAGTATTTCATTCTTCATCTGTTTGCTGTGATGATTGCCAGGAAAAGTATTTTATCCACAATTTTTGGATGATGGCACAACATGACAATAGAAACTGAATTTTTATGCTTCATTTTTCACTCTGTATAAATGAATACAGGAAATTATACAAAATCACTCAGTCACATTTCAATAAACCTGTTTAATGTGGCACAACTTATTACACAACTTCACAAGTGTCACGTCAGAACCGGGACTCAGAACAAACTGTTTTCTTGGAACAGACGGTGAACTCTTTCTGTGGTTTTTGGGTCTTTGCGGTGGGTGGATAGCTCTCCAAGAAGTGTGGCTCTCCTCGGAGTCTGTTTGGAACTGGCGACCTTGGTTCACGGTCGGACTCAGTGGACGCGAACAGATCGGCTAGATCAACTTGTTGTGGTATGGCTCGAAAATTCCCAAAGTAGATGATGTGAGAGTTTAGTTCAGTTGGTTGTTTATTGTCTTATTGCAAGACGCAAAAGACAAATGTGCTGAAAAACCTTGGCGTATATACCGATGAAGCAGTTGCCTGTATGTTTTGACTTATGTGCCTGGACATTCAAAATTTATTTCTTGAGATCAGGATGCACAACCAATGTGCGATCCAGGACTTCATTAGGCTGATCCAACATTGGTTCAAAATCATTCACGGTAATCGCCTCACAGCAGTTGCATATAGATACCACACACCATCCCGCATATCCACCCATGAATATGTGGTTCTCAGCCACAGGAACAGATCGCCTGCTCGCTCATATGCAGGTCCGGCCTAACTGCCTCATATGTATTTCATATACGCCGGTCACATATCTGTTTTTCAGAATTGCATCATTTTATTTGTCATATTATATGTTAACAAATACAATTTAGGATCATTGTGTGCCCCTGGGTGCGATGGCAATATGCTGCCTCTGAAACATGACATTGTATCTTTAATTATTTAAAGGGGCAGATTTATTGATGGCAGAGTTGTTCCAGGCAATTTTTGATAAATGTGCTCATACCAGTGGCTTTGCTCCGTGTTGATCTTTCATTGTGAATCCACAGCTGCCATTGGTGCATGTAAAATGTAAAACGGTATGTGATTTCAAATGGTGTCTTTTGTGGAGTATTTAGGTTGTTAATCTTAAGATGTCTTGTTCAAAGTCCTCCTGGTGAAGGTCTGACTCATTCCTGTTGTAATGGTGGTGTAATATTGACTAATTTCTGCCTTATTATGCCCTAAAGACAGTATTACTTTCACACATCAATTGTTTCTGCTCATGAAGGGCGTTTGATTGGGTGTTCCACAAGCACCCTAATGACTTTCAGCCCCATGATGCCTGCAGTCATAGATTCTGCATGGAATAGTGAACCACGATAGATTTTTAAATTCAAATGCTAAACTAAAGGCTGCTACCCTGAGGGTTTTGCTTTTTTGAACCATTTGAGTATTCGAAGACATTGTTCTAGTAATTTGCCAATTTGGTGGATTTTGACCTGGAAATACTTTGCAGTTATCTTTTCTCCAATTGAATTTATTGTCTCAAGTCAATACCCCATATTTCATAACTGAATAATAAGCATAGATGCATTATCTTATCTTCTCACTTTTCTAAATAAAGCAAATTTACTTAATTGATCACCTTAGGCAAGTAGCACATTGGAAACTATAGTATTTCCTTATGGAATTTGAACGTTTAGTAGCATTGTTTTATCTGATTTAATAACTATTAATGATAGTCCTTTAATACACTACCAAACATGAGGAGTCCACTTGCAAAACCTGCTAAGTCAAGTTTTGAAAATAAATGCGGTATCTCCCTTAGCCTCTCTTTCAGGCACCTGCGCATCTCCCACTGATAGCTCCACTTTCAAAACCGATTAAATCATGTTATAAATTGTGACGGAAAAAGCGAAACTCTGTCAAAACCCACCATCAAGGAGGAAAACTGTCAAATTCTGCCAAGCCATCAGCCATTGTGGAAATGTGATTCCTTGTTTGTTCACTAGAAGGGACCAATCGCAGTCAAGCTTTTATAGCCTGTTCAGCTTTTGCTTTCTCTTGGTTTCAAATTGGTATCTGTGGAAGATAATTTCTATGCCTACCAAAAAAAATCTAATTTTTCTAGAATATGGACCAACTTGACTATGAAGGTTTTGCAAGTGGATTCCTCATATGCTCTTTTGCCATTTGGACCATTTATGTTCTACATTGGCAATGATTAGAGTCAGGAATGCAGGGCTGAAGGAGTTAAAAGCATCAAAAGGGATTACAAAAACCAGAGCTTTATTATATAGGTCAACAGTTCACAGCTGTAGGGTTGAGCAGTGGCAGCCGGGATCCAGAGCAGTGAGCACGGTGACAGTCGATTCATGCCAGAGTCAAAACAGTCCCAAGAGAAGAGGGGAGAAGTGAGGGCTGGAATCTTGAGAACTGGAAAGTGAGACAGGAGACCAAGGTGAGACACACACATAACACAAAGGGCTAAGGACGTAAGAAGGAATTGGGAAACAGGAACATGAACAAAACATGAGTGTGCAGGCAACAAGGCAAGCACAGGACAATCTGGTGCTGACATGAAGACATACCCAAACTAAAGTAAACAGAGAGAATGAGAAATAATGGGGGTTAAAAAAAAGGAGGGACAGTGCAAGGAATGCAAGGAAGGATTGGGGAGAATAGTATTATTGAAATCAAGCAACAAAATTGAACTAAAAAACAGTCTAGCAGCCAAATACATGGTGAGACTAATTAACAAAGGCATGGGACATGACAGATAGCAGCATGCGAATGTAAACTAAGTAAATTATAAAATCAGAGTCACATCTGTGTCATGGTCCAGACTAGGAATAAAGTCTGGAGATGTGCAATCCTGCTGGTAGTTTATTGACTGCAGTATGGTGCAAGATGGGGACAGAGTTCCACTAAGAATAGGTGGGGATGGAACCCCAGATATTGAGAGACAGTTCAGCAAAGTTGTTTTTAGATTAGCTGGGCTGCAGTCACTGGCCAGTGGCTTCTAGAAAGCAGTCAGATGTTTTTACAGGCTTCAGCAGCACTGAACTGCTCTGATGATTGAGGAGGTTGCTTGAGAAGAACGGGATCCCTGTCCTGGACCCGAATCAGGGTTGGATGCTTGTTCCAAACAAAGTTTACAAAAATTACAGACTTAGAAGGGCTAGACGGAATGTGATCCCAGTCCCGAACCCTGCTTAGCTTTGGAGACTTGTTCTTGAAATCTTTATTTGATGAACTGGATTGAGTAACTTGAACTCGGTCCTAATTCGGGACCCTGATTAGGATTAAACTTGTTTATAATAACTAAATGACAATAGACTACCAAGGAAAAAAGCTGTCACTAAAGTACTAGTGGCGATTAATGAAGACGAAGTTTTACTCATAAACAAAATAGGATCACAATACAAATGTGACTTTACAATCCAGCAACTTTTACTTGAACTAGAACTATAACTAGTAACTTAAATACTTGTCACTTAATCAATAGGAGACAAACAGATAATGAGATGCACCAAAGAGGGAATGCACATGACGTAAGTCAATCACGGCAGACATACATCTAATTGATACACAAGCTGCTGAATTGTGAAGAGACACACAAGGGATTCACACGAGGGTTCCCCTGCACGATAGGTGCCACCTGGAGGCCCAGTGGTGGATCCTGGACGCTGGCGCAGGAAATAGCAAACCAGAGAGGGGTCCAAGATGTTTTGCTTTGAGACTCAGGAGTGTTCATGAGGCCCATACCCCTTTCAGTACACAAAGAACTGCTGGTTGCGTCCCCTGTGCTGGATGTCAAGGATCCAATGCAGTGTAAGTAGGGCCACCGCAGATGAGCCTAGAGGGAGGTCTGGAAGTGGAAGGGAGGGCTGTAGGGTGAGACCAGTTTAATTCTTTAGACATGGAACAGGGTTAATATTACATAGGGAATAGGGGAGAAGAAGCCTGACAGCAGATGAAGACAGGATTCAGGGAATAGTGAGTGGGCCAGTTAACTCGGGGGGGAGCAGGGGACAATGGATGGATCCCTGGTTTCTGGAAGACAAGTTTGAGTAGTACAACATGAGCTCTTCTCCAACTCCAGCAGGCGCACCAAACCAGGACCTGAGCAGAGGGAACTGCCTCCTCTCTCCTCAGACTGCAACACGGGCAGTTGATTGCCACAGGGTCATACCCACCAAGGTGCAGAAGACCTTCCATAACTGGCTTGAAAACTGTAGACCTTAGTTTGACACCACCTCCTGAGACACACTATGAAGGCAGACAGTGTGTTGCAGGAACAGGTCTGCAGTCTCCTTTGCAGTGGGCAGCTTTGGCAATGGAACGAAATGGGCAGACAAAGAGAACTGGTGAATGATCATGAAAATGACTATATTCCTGTTTGAAGGTGGTAAGCCTGTTATGAAATCCATTGTTATGCATGTCTATAGTGAAGGAGGAACTTCTAAAGAATGCAGTAGACCCCTGGGACACTGATTCCTTGACTTGGGGGTGGCACACACTGTCCAGGCTGCAATAAAGGACTGGGTATCACTGGCAAGGGAAGGCCACCAAAAGCACTGACACACCAGGGTAAGAGTGCAAGAGAGGCCAGGGTGACATGCTAGCTGAGAGAAAGTTTGGAACATGTTCACCGTTCTGGACCACCCTCCCTGTCCATGCGCATCCATGAGGTTTTTATTCAGATTGGAATAATGGTCTGAAATGTCCATTCGGTTCCCACTCAGTTTTAGCCCGTTCTGTCAAATTTTTGAGAATGTACTGAGGACTACCTTGGTGTGAAGGGGATTAAAGTTGGGATTGCAGTTGCCAGCCAGTGGCTTCTGGGAAGGTGCAAGATGTTATACAGGCTTCAGCAGCACTGAACTGCTCTGAAGGATAAGGAGCTTGCTTGAGGAGCACGTTGCGGTCCTGAATCCGGATCAGTGGTGGGAAGCTAGTTCCTAACATCACAAACAAAGCAGACTTGAAATAATTAGACTGCAGTCCTGGTCCTGGACCCTGATTAATATTGGAAGCTTGTTCTTGAAAATTTGAGTTGATGAATTGGCTTGAGTGGAGTTAAATTGAATGTGGTCCCAATCCTGGACCCTGATTAGGATCGGACGCTTGTTCCAATTAACGAAATGACAATAAAGACTTCTAAGAGAAAAAACTGTCACTAAAGTATTTGGTTGCATCAGGTGACGACAAAGAATTTTTACTAACAAACATGTAACTGGGATTCTACAACAAATATGACTATCATCCAGCAAGTTGCACACGAACTAGAGCATTGAAATACTGATCACATGGTCATTAGGAGACAACTGTGTAAGGAGATTCTGCTGAGTGGGTAGAGACACACAAGATGTAAACCAATCACAACACACATACTCCTATTGATGTGCAAGCTGCTGAATTGCAAAGAGACACGCAAGGGATTCTCACAAGGGTTGTGACAATCTGAGTGAGTTAATACAGGACCTTTTCAGATTTTTCAAGTTTCTTTTCTTCGGGTTCTTTAAAGAATTTCGAGTAAAACTTTCATGGTTTTAAGACTTTTTTTCATCCACAAGCTGCTTCTGAAAAAGAGGAATCAAATAATTAGAGGCAACTTATATTCAAAAGGTTAGATTTTTTGAGTATATGCTTTACACGTATTTTGACTGGAGTAAAGTAATTTAGAATTTTGGTACCATATTTTGCACGAACCATATTTACCATTCTCTGTATGTATGCAGTTATCCCTGATGATTCCATACCTAAAGGACACAAGGTAATCAAATAAAAAATTTTCCATTTAAGAAACAAGTAATACAGGTGCTAGATGCTATGCAGCTTTGTGTGTCTTTCTGTCATTTTGATGAAAGTGCAGGTCCATAGAATGGTTACACTTTGGTTAGGAATCATTTTTAGAACAGATTTAAATATCAAAGGTGACCCATGTTTTGCACTGCTGCCATATTGGGAAGATGAATGAGCCCCTTTCATGAAGGAAACCCTGTCTTTGCACCAGGGCAAAAGAGGGCAGAGCATTGATCTGCAGCTGTAGCCAGCCACTGAGAATCATGTGAAAACATTTGTAGATTTTTCTAAACAAGGCAATTCTGATACACTGTTTTATTGATTGGCCATGGTAATCCATTGTTTTTTTGTTGGAATAAACATTGATAGGTTTAAATCAGTGACGATGTCCGTTGGGTCGACCATCACTTTGCTTCCAGTCCATTGACCTTCTCTGTTCTGTATCATTGCAGCTGCATATAACGTCTTCCAAATGTTGATACCTACCTAACTACTAGTGCTGTGGATTTCTGAGCAGATGTGCTACCTGAGTGTGATTTATGTATCTGTATGGGTGATCTGTCATTCTGGCTCCCCACATTGCCAAATAAGAACCTCCTATATTTATGCAATGTAAAGACAGATGTGACTCTGGGGTTTCGTTTATCAAATAGTTTTAGGAAATACACATTATCGTCAGGGTCTTTTCAGCTCTCTGCTACTTCTATAGCATCCTCTTGTGGTGTGTCATGGAACTGCGTTTACCGTGTGCTTGGTAAAGTTGAAGTGCTCCTGCGTCTTATAACAATGACAATTTTTCCATTCTTTATTCAAAACAAAATGTAACGCTGCTGCTTATTACAAAAAAATCCAATTTTTGTTAATTAGATGTAAAATAATCAGGAGTTGTTTACAGTTATTTTTTCATAGTGAAATTAGACTTTTGATTACCATTGATAGCCATCTGATGCTATCCAATTGTTCTGGTAATGGCAGTGTTTGTATATTCATTCCTATTATTTATGCCCTATTTGAGTCAAATATAATATTCAAAGAATTCTAATGCAATTATTTGTTTCAGTATATACATCATGAAAAGTATGAAGTCACCCGTTCAGATTGAGTCTGGTGCAATGCCCTGGGTATAAAAAGCAACAAGAAAACATAAAAACAGTGCAAATGTATGGATAGACTAATGCACGCTCAACTTGAAGCACTAGCAGAGTCAATATTTCAGACATTGCTTTGTTCTCAGGGCATAATTCAGTCCTGGATTGTCATGTCCAACTCATACAAGGATTTACATCATTCACTGTGTCTATTCTCAAGACGCCTTCACTGCACTACGTGACGGATGTGCCACTAGGATATATGAATGGATAATTAAGGAGGAGTCATTAAGATGTGCTTGTATTAATAGTCCACAGGATAACAATTTGGTGCAGCAGGAAACCTGCAAAGTTGGTAATCATTCTCATAAAATCGCCACTGGCGTGTTTGCATTAGGGGCCGGTGGGGCACGGCCCCATCAGAGGGCGCTGCTGTGCAGGGGAGGATTATAAGCTTTTTTTTTTTTTTTAATTTTCCTGTGTCCAAAAATGTCGTAGTGCATAAGTTAATAAAAAATTAAACTTTGCCCACACTGAGATGACTGCAGTTTTCATTTGATGAACGCAATTTCCCTACTTTCTGTAGTGCCGTTGTGTGCGAATAGTTATTTGTGCCTCTGTTTCCGCACGGTGGGGCACAGTCGAGATGGCCCTCCGTGGACTAGCTAACGGCTGCGCGTGCATGCGGGTGTGCAGCGTAGACTTAAGTTTCGGCAGTGGGGCCTGAAGTTCAGGGCCCTAGAGCGCTTCTCATTGGCTGATTACAAGAGCGGGAACTGCACAGGTCTCGCTAGATCGGCTACCATGGTAACGCAACATAGCTCATTCACTTTTCATTCATTCATGCGTTGCATTACGATGAATTGTGTTGACTACCTAGCTGGCGGGCGATTTAACACTTTACCCCTTGAACAGAAGTTGGAAATTAAACGTTTAGGACCACATCGACCGGATGATTTGGTCATCTCTCAAGAGGGAAAAGACAAAACAAGATCCTTCAACAAGGAGGGGGGAGACAACGACTGGATTTAAAGATCTGAAGCATCTTTCAGAAAGGCTAGTAAAACACGAAAGCTGTGCGTCTCATGTGGATAATGCCATCAAGCTAGGTCTTTTAGGGAAAACAAATGTTGCATCTCAGCTTGACAGCGCATACCGACGTGCCATTGAACAACACAACCTACAGACGGAAGAAAACAGGTATGTTCTTGGGAGAATTATAACCTGTATAAAACTTTGTGGAAAGTGTGAAATTGCCCTGCGTGGACATGATAACCATGATGGCCTTTGCTGCTCATTAGGCTACATGTGGACTAAAGATAAACAAAAATTCAAGTCAAAATTCAAGTTTTTGAACTGTTGTCAGGTAAAGTGTGAATATAAATAATTAAATAGATTCTTTCTCTGTTCACCAAGGACAGCAGCAGCAGAAAAAAAATCCTCTTATTAAAAAAGTCAGAATTTTGTGAACAATATTCTTTGGTCTAGAGTCTCTGATATTAAACCAGGTATATCCAGAGATGTATAAAGCACTGGGGAAAAAACAACTAAGTAAAAGTACCATGACTGAAAGTTACTTATACACTGCCCGGCCAAAAAAAAAAAAGTCGTACACTGAAATATTTAGTTGGAACCCCTGTAGCTTTGATTACAGTGCATATTCTTCTTGTCATTGTTTTAACATCTATATGCAATGCCAGTACATTTATTTTAGATCAGAAATGCCATAATTTTTGGCCGAGATCTTGTCTTCTCGACATAATGGTTGAACCACTCTGGTCTTTCTTGAGCACATCCCAATAACTTTTACTGTGTTTAAGGTCAGGATTTTGTGGTGGCAAATTTGTTTGTGAAAATGATTCCTCATACTTGTTTTTGTCATTCATGGTTTTCTTTGCTAAATACAGGCCAATAATTCGTTCTGAAATATTGTAACATCTAATCCACCATCAGGGGATGTGTCTTCCAACAGGATTTTTTAAGAAATGAGTAGCGACGCGCTTCATCAGTCAGGGTAAAATTATTATTGCCAGCTGAAACATATTAATAACCACAATAATGATCCAATTATAGAATTTGTTCGTTAATTTCCAAATGGTGACTTTTTTTTGGCCGGGCAGCGTAGGTAAAAGCTGAAGTCACCCATAAGAAAATTACTTGAGTAAAAGTCTTAAGTACCAAAACCATTTTGTGAAAAATATACTCAAGTATCAAAAGTGCAAGTACAAGTACAAAGTTTTTTTCGTAGTATGCATAGAATGAAGAAAAGCAACCACTCTTTGTTCTCTTCTTGTGCTCTTTAATCAATTTTCAAGTGAATGAGAAGTACGGTATTCAGTATTCGGCGTGCTTGTGAATATTCAATACATGATCCTGGAGTGTCATCTAGTGATAGAATATTGTAACTGCGTGCATAAATTTGCAGCTCCAAGTCCGCATTATTCTGTCGCTTTCCTTTCTCCTCCCACCGGTCGCATTTGTGCAGGCGTGACTGAGAGTTGCGAAGTAAGTCAGATGGCTCACTTTGCAGCTGCCTTTACAGGTCCTGTGAAACGACGTTTAGTCCAGTTCTAATGCGTAAAATATGTTTGCAATGACGTAACGAAAAATTATTGATGAATAAATTAGTCAACAACGAACTTTGTTATCGAATTTTGTTAACAGTGTCGATGAATCGTTGCGCCCCTATAGTTTACATATTGTTTAATGTATAAAGTATAAAGGTCAAAAATAAATTAATCACATCAGATAAGGACAAATTGAAATGCTATACAGTCTTGGTGAAACAAACTTAAACTGTAAAACTGCCTGGAAAGGTCAGTCAGTCTTGCTGAAATTAATACAGCCTTGGTGTCCTCTCCTGATTCATTGAACAATGCAGTCCAGGCATGGATGACTTGTGTGTGGGGATACTCAGCGGTAATGAGTAAATCCGTGGTCCTGTGTCCACATGGAGTGGCGATGCCTTTCCTTTGTATCAGTCACCAAAGGAATGGTCATTTCTATTCGGGAAAGTTATTCAATGAAGTCTTTCTGTGATTTACCAGCAGCAGTGCTGAGCGCAAGCAAGTTAGTTAAACAAGACCTGCCGTCCTGAACTTGAGCAGAGTTCCACAGAGTTGTGAGCACTCAGGAGGAAGGCCGCATGGAACTGCGATGTCTGCGAGTCCCAGACCTTTGGGCACCGTCCTTACGTTTGGCTGACAGCAGAGGAAAGAGAAGGCAAAGAGCATGGGGCAAAAGGAGTGAGTGGGTATTCGCTTTTATTATGACTGGATTGGTAGTGGGGAATATTCCCACCTTTGCCGTGCGTTGACAATGTGTTGTTTACGCTGGAGATGTCATCACATGCGCTGCATATTCTAAAAGAAAGAGTCACTTCTGAGGACTGTTCGATGACTGTTGGTACCTACAATTAATAACATCAAACAAAGCTGTTCCTCAGCTTTCTCTACTGTACCTGCTCTTTTTAGCTCTCCTTTGATGTACTCACAGTGAATCATCGCAGTGGTTGGTATGGTGCATTTTCATGATCATTCCATATCAGTTATGCTGTTTGTGCTGCTTCTACTCTGTTTGGCCACCAGCCACTTCTTGGAGAGTATTATAATCAATTATCGTGCTAGAATAGAGAATGTCAGTTTCCGGATTGTCTGGTGGATTGAAAAATTAACTGAAGGGTATAAGAACACAGTTGCCCACTCAAAATATTTTTTTTTTTAACCCATAATATAATATCATTTTTAATTTTAACCCTCCTCATAGCAAGAAAGTTGTGTGTTCAAATCCGGCCTGGGGCCTTTCTGTGTGGAGTTTGCATGTTCTCCCCGTGTTCATGTGGGTTTCCTCTGAGTGCTCCGGTCTACTCCCACAGTCCAAAGACATGCATATCAGGTTAATTGGAGATGCTAATGTGCTCAGAGGTATGAGTGTGAGAGCGAATGGTGTGTGAATGGTGTGTGCACCCTGTGATGGATTGGCGAGTTGTCCTGGGTGGATCCCTGCCTTTGCCCGTAGCCAGCTGGGATAGCAACCCTAGTGAGGAAGAGGCGAGTATAGTGGAAGGATGGATGGAACTTTAACTCTTTGTTGCATAGAGTATGACCAAATACCTCCAATATGTTGACATTGGATATCCAATGTACTTCTGGGACCATTTGATGGGATTCTGGATCTTGTGCCAGAAATAATGTGAAGTCGCAGAAACCTGGTCATTGATATGCATGATGTTCAGTATTCTGGGCCTGGCTTTTTTGAGCTATTTGCCTGGCGTGCATAATACCAGATATTTTGAACATAACATAAAATCAGGTGCATTCTAACAAATACACATGAATTACAAAGCTGATATGTGTTTCAGTGTGCGCTATATAAAGAATACCATTCCTCCAAAAATAAAAGTTTGAGCAAAACCTGAACAATATAAAAATATTTTTGAATTTTGTTAACTCACCTCTTACTCGTAGTCACTGCCATTGTGATTGTTTGTGGTAAAGCATGTGACTAATCAGAGAGGAACCTATTGGGGAAATACTAAGCTGAAAATGTCCCATAAAATGTACATTATGTGTTTTCAGGGTATCTATGAGCATAGACAACACAATCCCCTCTTAAGATATATCCAAAATATTGGACAACAGGAAACAGGGTTAAAATATGAAAATGAACTAAATGGATGGCAGCCATTTGGCTGTGGCACTTTTTTCTCTAAACTGTAATGACGGAAAAGCTGTTTTTTTCCACATTTCCTTAGGGTAAAATTACCCTTAGCACCAGAATTTCAATATGTTATGGCTGTTTTTCCAAACTGTGTGTTGGATCTTGATCATTTTTAAAAGATCACTTTCACAGACCCTAACAGGCACTTGAAAAGCAGCCGGTGAGCCATCAATCGTCCACAGCCCACACAGAAAGAACCTATTGAAACATATAGGTTTTAATATAGGGCTAGATGTAGGTTTCGCATAAATGCGACAAACATAAAATTGCCCGTCCTCATATATTATAGGTACATAAATGTACCTGTATAGATGAAAACAGCCATTTAAAGTCTCTACAGATTTTTTTTTCTTTATATGCTATTTACAATCCCACCTGTAAATGGTATATCCAAGCAGAATGTGCTTAAGTATTTCAACTTCCCCATATATATGACCCACTGTCAGCTCCTTAAAATTGCACACTGGTATCTTTTCTCCACCCCACAACAGTTATCAATTACAACCAAATCATGTACTGAGGTCGACTTTGTAAGTTCAGTATGTTTGCAGTCAACATAGTTGAAAAAGTGATTTGAATCTTCTATATGAGTGTCCGTCTGGACAATAGGAGGCACCTAGGGGAACCTCTGATCTACATAACCCTTCCCAGCAGGCCCTTCGCAATTTGCATTCTTTAGCGCAGTGGCCAATTGCATGCTACTTCTGAAAAGAGCTGCCGACCACTGCTGATTGATACAAGGCAGGGTTTAAAACGCATATGTTTATATAGGTTCTTTCCATGTGGTAATTTAAGAATCCTTGTTATTTCATCCCTGTAGGAAAAAGTCTGGGACCTTTAGTTGCTATACAAGCATCTTAAATCAAAGACAAGTGTCTGTTCATAAAAACTGTGAACAGAAATGAAGACTCTGTCTTCAAATTCATTAACCACAGTGAAATGCTCAAATAGATGCAGAGATGAACATGAATTTTGAAAGGCATGTTCACTTGAAGGCATGTTCTTCTTTGTGTTTTTATTTTGTTATTTTTGTTTTATTTTTCTACATTTAGACTAAGGACCTCTGAGCCATATTCATCTAGAAACTGCATTACAGACAAGATAGAAAACATTGCATTTGGTCAATGCAGTGGTGTAGTGTATAACCTTTCAGTGGATGTGTATGAGCTGTAATGATGTGAATCCAATTTTATCTAATTTGGTGAATCTGACTTCAACTCGAAAAAATGCTTTGAATTGATGAAATAAACATAATCAAACCATTTTGTTTTTATACATTTCCTTCTCTTCCACAATACACAACTCAATCTTCATTGAAGGGAAATAAGAATGGTCAAGAAAGAATTGATGTCCTTGTTATTGTTAATGTTTCAGGAAAAAAAATGTAACAAATAGTATTAGATATTTGTGTTAATATCATAGATTTTTGTCTCCTCTCTCTTGCCGTAGTTAATAATGACTGGTTTACACAACATGCCCTTGTCACATGTCAACATGTATTTCGGATCAAATGTGACGCCAATTTCACATGTTCACATGCAATTAATAAGTTATTGCGTGAAATTCTTGTTATTTCTTTAAGTGACCTTGGACTAATATGCAGATATTACCTTGAGAATAAAAATATATGAGCTATACAATAGGTATGACAAACAGAACCTGCCAAAGGAGACCTATAAGCACCTCTATAAGCTCATATATGTACCTGAATTTGGCCTATATGCAGCATATAGGTTGCAAATATGTGCATACATAAAGCATATTGGTTGCATATATGCACATATATGCGGCATATAGGCTCAATGTGGGAGCCCTTGTTCGCCATCAGGTAAAGCACCGTAATGCTTCTGACTGAGGGATTCCAGTCTAATTTTAACTGTGAACAATAATGACATGCAAGACCAATGTGGTTAATTTATGCAGAAGTCCTTGGCTTCAGTAAAGGAGTGTTGGCACTTGAAAAGCTGCCAGTTGGCTTCCTTTGCGCGAGCAATTGGCTTCATGTCTGCCCACTCTGGCCTGGCATGGCTGCTGCTTTCTCAGTCATCACAGACTGCTGAGCTGCTGCCTTCTGCACTGGCCTAGTGACCTTTCTGCTGCCCTGCATGTCTTCTGAGAGCAGGTATGGGGTCACTACAAATCATTACTGCAAATGACAATTATTGCTCTCTCAGGAAGAGATCGACCTAACTTATCTTGTTTGCATAATGGCTAATAATTTATCCTCTTCCACCCGACACTTTGAGTGTTGTGCAGTCAGAGATATAAGAGTCCCTCAATAACCTCACCTTAAAATGCATAACTCCAAACCAGCTCCAGTATACTTTTTCTTATTACGATTGAAAATGTAAACCAGTGTTGGAGTGGGGCAGTTGCACTGTCATAGCCATTATGGGGTGATAATTCATTTATTAACCTATTAAACTCGAATGCCCCGAGTACTGGGGGGCAATCGTTATGCATAATGAATACAGCATGTTTTTTTAATAGTATCATCGTTATGCTACATATCCTTATATATCCATATAACTCGGCGAAAAGTCCATGATGACATTTTTCCAAACACAATTCATGCACCAAGGAAGTAAATAAGCATGGAGCAAAATATAGGATAAAATAATATCAATGCTCCATTGCAAGCATTTCTACTGAATTTGTGGTATGCATACAAACAATACATCAAGCGAAAAAGGAATTTCGACAAAATCCAATGATATTGGTCTTGTCGTTTTAAACCGACACTACACTCAAAGAACAGCAAGCATACTCTTTAGATTCTACAGCATCTCTCGTTGATGTTTCCAACGAGCCCTCAATGATCGTAATCGCTGTAGCCTAGCCTGAGATGGAGCCTTGCATTCCCGGAGTGTGAAATTCAGATGACAGAAATGTCCAAATAGTGTGCTACAATATAAACTTTAAACTGATTTATTTTTCGCTATAATTACCCGCTAAACATTCAGCAGACATCATCAAAGTAGTTTCTATGGGTTACCGGCTGACTTTATCTGGCAATGAAGTATATATAGATGACTCACTGGAAATAGCCTAGTGGGTAAGTCCTTGAGTTATTGTGCTGATGACGGCCGTATATATTCTTGCATTCTGAGCACACACAGTTGAGCATACATCATTGCAAACAGAATTTTTGTGTATGGACTTGCTGGGGTGTTTGTTGTGATTGCTGTTTTCTTCTTTTTCTGCATTCCGGCTGCCAGACGACATTACGCACAAAGACTCAATGAACGTTGATACAGTCGCTAAACCGGTTTGTTTTTGATATTTTTGCCATGATTGTCCACTAAACAGTAGCGTAATTTGAATGGGGTGCGTGGGTTCTGCGAACCCATGGGCCCCCTCTGGAGGATGGGCAGGAAAAAAAAAAAAGGCCGGCTGAGTTCAGCAATTGAGGCAAATGAAAGCGGGGCTATTAATTGAGGGGGGGGGAAAAAACATAGAATCAATTTTTGGAACACAATTTTAGGGAAACATTTGTTCTATTAAACTATCCTCAGAAAGAATCCAACGATTTGAACACCACGCTTGAGCTTATTGACCGCTGCGCAAGTGATCTGTAAAGCTTACGGGCCAGAGGAGGGCTTTGCAAATATCGAGGCTTGTGCACAACAGAAATCAGGGCTGGGAACTCTCAGGCATTCTGTGTGAGATTTAGTGCTTCACTCACATTCCCGTGCTGTAGTCAGCAATCAATGCAATTTTAAATGAAATAAGACCATTTGGAACATTTTTATGCAATGCCATTGCTTCCAACCCCTGAGTGAAGAAAAGCGTGAGAAGTCCGGAATAATAAGTGATTTCCATATCACAAGTGGCGAAATCCACCGTAACTTAATCAAATGCGACATATCTACTGATTTCCAGGAGGGCAGAGTGAGAAAGGGAAAGCGTTTCCCCGACGAAAAAACTGCAGACGAGCCGATATACGACAGTAGAACACGTTTTAAAGTGGACTCACTCTATTATATCCTGGACGTTTCTGACCAACAGTTTGTGACAAGTTTCACAGACCTTCACAACATGGCAAGTCATTTTCAAGTCCTCAAGAACAGCACTTAAAAAATAAAAAATCCAAATTCAGTCGAGAAGATCAATGATCTGGCTCAGTTCATCGAAGGAGGAGAGTTTTATGCAGGCCAAATTTTGTATTTCCCACCGAACTTTTCCTAGCATCTCAACTTTATATCGGATCTATGTTACTATTCTCATAAGCAGCGCACAGGCAGAGCGTAATTTCAGTCGTCTTAATTAAAACATATCTGCGGTCTTCAATGAGTGAGAATCGTCTCTCAAATCAGACAATGCTTTTTATCGAGAGAGAAATGACAGAGGGTGGACTTCAGCAATGTAACTGATAGCCTACATTTGCGAGGATGAAGAAAATAAATTCATATAGTCTACACATTCAAACAATAGGGCTACTTTTATTTTTTTTTAATACGTTTTCCATTTGTTCAAGCCTTTTTTGAGTAGCCATCATTGGATTATTAGGCCAATAAGCCTTTACCATGACATGTTACCTCTGAACTAATTGAGTGAAAATAAAAAAGTAAAATGCAGTAAATTGGAAACAGATTCCTGAAACTTTATTTTCAACATTTTAACATCATGCAGCTGCACTCTATGTAGGCCTGTTATCTTTGGCAAAAACGTTTGCCTAAATCAATACATTTATTTGTGCTGCTAGCTATATGTTTCAGTTGGTATAAATTCAATATTTTAATGAATACATTAATCGAAAGATACATTTTGATAGACAGAGAGACAGGCTAATCAGGGGCCCGTTTGGGGTGAAAAAAACCCCCCATGGGAATAAAAATGAGACTACGCCCCTACCACTAAATATTTAACAGTTGTTTTCTCAGTCGTCTTTCAAAAGAATCCATGCGCAGTCATGTGCATGGATGTGTTTTCCCAACTCACTCTTGAAATCTTCAATGTGACAGATCAGCTAGCCTAGTGCTTAAGGTGTTGTATTTACATGTGGGAGGTCTGAGGTTCAAATCTTGGTTATGGCAGGGGATCTTTTTTGAGCAGCATTTCATTTTGGGCATGTCATTTTCGAGCCAGTGGCTCAGGGCTTAAGGGGTTAAATTACAAACCGTTTCAGCGAAAGTCTCCTTCTGGGTATTGAATCATCCCTCAATGCCCTAAAGAAGACATATGTGGAAAAACTGGTAATTTTATAAATTGAATAATATCACATTCAATGATTGTGGCTACGAGTTTGCAACGGCCCTTCTAAACATCTAGGCTAATTCGCAACCAAACATTAATTTACTCATTTTCAGAGTCTAATCAGTTGAATGAGCGGCCATTTTTTTATGGCATTATTGTATGACAGCTCAGTTATGAGGTATTTTATATATATAAGGTATTATATTATTTTATAAATATAAGGTATTATAAGGTATTTTCCCATCCTTATTGCTGATTACAAAAAATATCAATGTCCTTTGAAGATTTTGGATTCTTGTAGCTCATAAAACAGTACATCGGCCTATAGGCTTATCAAGGATGCCGTTTTGCTGCAATATTTGAGAAGCTTTAAAAGATGTTTCCCATATAACACAGAAAACATTAAGAATAAGTTTAAATTATCATTACAGAAACTCTGAAAACTCTCAACATTATCAGGTGTGGTCAGTTTTTATTAATAATGCATACCTGTTCACTTTCACGGATTCGGCGTCAGTTTCAGTGGCATATTTATGTTCCCCTGCTGTAGTCGGCAATTATTCAATCAATGCATACTTAAGAGATTCTCACGCGGAATTGACGTTCTTGTGCATGGAGGTTTATCAGTTTTACGAGCTTTGTGTTGGATTTCATCACCAGTAATTGGAAACCGATTATGACTCCAGACTTCTCACGCTTTTTTATACTCCGGGGTTGGAAGCAATACATGTGTTTCATAATTGTTTAAATTGTTTAAATGAAAAAAGATCATTAGAAGCAATGGAATTGCAAGTTTTCCTTTCCTTTTCATATTCCTGAACTCACCAGAGCATTCTTTTTTTCTAAGAATGTACCAAAAAGTTCAGTTGGCCAAACCTCATGGTGTCTCTTTTTCTTTTGTGGGTTTTGTTTTGTTTTTTCAACCTAACAATGGCTTCCTTTATTGGCACTGGCAGCTCTTTGGATTTTTATTTTTTTATATTGAGACTAAGCAGCAACAGGTTCCAAATGAAAATATAACTATTGAAATCTACTGTAGACTTTTTATTTGCTCAATTTTAAATTGAATTTTCGGACAGAAAAAAAAAAGAAAGGCCTGGTGATTGAATAGCTGAGCAACAAATAGTCCAAATGCATTTGGTCCCTGATAACGAGGACCTCTTAAAAAAATACCGTAATTCCTACAGCGTCCAGCATCAGACACGTCAAAACTGTCTCAAACTGAAGGAGAATGGCCTCAATTTGAACTGGTCATTATTTTTCAATTTCAGCTTCAATTTCCCATTGTCGACAACATAAATGATAATACAGTTGTCAATGTCCAAATATTTATGGACCTAAGTGTATGTTCAGATATTGCTATTCAATTTTATTAAGTTGTTTCCATGCATAGTTGCCCATGTGTGCAGCTAAATGTGTTCAAATTAAAGATATCTCAGTCCTAATACCTCCAGAATCTAATCAGCTACAGGATAAAGCATAGAGATGTTGCAAACTAGGGGACAGAATGACGATGTTCACTTAGCAGAATTTTAAGACTACTTTTCTGCCTTCACCACATGTTCTACATAGTTCTTCACAAACATACTGTTTGTCTTACATTTGGTTTGTTGCCATCTGGCACCCTATATCCAGCACCGGGGGTTCTTGGGTTAAGTATGTTCAGTGAATACGTCTGGTGATGACCTGACACAAGTACTGATTGACAGATAAAACAACAAAAACCATGAGCGGAACCAGACATATTTTACTGGGGCACGTGCCCCAGTATTGGTCTGCAGTGCCCCAGTATAATTTTCCCCAAGGGATAAAAAAATAAAAATCACGTTTTAAGTCTACATGTCCACATAATCTACAGTAAGAGAATCTATAGTAACAGAAAGTGCATAGGCACACAACTACTTAATGATAACTATAACTCATTGCTACTTTATTCACTTCACTCCATATAGTACACAATGGCGTGTGACTTCTTAATATTCACGTGGCTTTGGCTGTGATTGGCTAGTGCTCACTTCAGAACTTCAGAACACAAGGTCACACACATAACGGTGTCTGTCAGTGCTGACTGCTCTCGCCGTCATTCTTTCCACAGGTTAGTGCTGGGCAACTGCCTGTCCTTACTGTTTGTTTTCTCCTCTGTCTCGCCATTTCCATGGGAATTTAAATGTCAAAACTTTGCTTAAACTTTCAGCTGCCGACTTGCCAGCTAACTCTGGCTGTAAATTGAAGTAGCCTAGAGCAAATGTTAGCTGCTGTCCTATAGCTAACTGGCTCATCATAAGCATAACATCGATCCATAATGGTTAGCCTAGCACAGTCAACTCGGATTCTTTAGATTGCTATCGATGTGTGATGAGCATATATGAGCAAT
Source organism: Gymnothorax reevesii (assembly GCA_029721435.1). NCBI lineage: Eukaryota > Metazoa > Chordata > Actinopteri > Anguilliformes > Muraenidae > Gymnothorax > Gymnothorax reevesii. Next base: position 93,399,388 of record CM056575.1, read on the forward strand.
TGCACGTTAAAACATGGGTTCTGTATGAACAGAGAATTGGGCTCATCGAGTACTTTGATTATGAGACAACAAGATAATCTGACATGAATGTTTAATTTGAAGCACTATTTATGCTTTTTATGATAAATTAGTGCTTAAAAATTTTTGCTTGCGCGCTTTGCGCACTCGTGTTGTTTGCGCCCCAGCTGTGCCCCAGTACAGTATTAGGTCAACCAAGGCTTATCACTGGGGCAGTACCCTCAAAGGTACTGCTGCTGTACCTTAGAAGTGGGTTTTCATTTGTTTTGGAACATAAAAGTACCTTTTAGACCCTAAAAAGGTTCACACAGGTACCTCGAGGTCCTATAATTTGCACTATATGGTAAATAATACCTTGGGGAACAGAAATGGACTCCTGCTGTACCCCTATTTTTGAGAGTGTATGAGGATGTGTTTTGGGAGTCACCTTGGGAATCAGCCAAACTTAGGACACACCATATAAGGCTCTCTTATTCTAAACCAGCATTTTTTATGCTGCCCGAGTATGATCCATATTGTGAGGTGATATGTTTGTTATATGTTTGCTTATTTTATGCTGTTTTACAGACTACTTTAGATAGAGAGCATTCAAAAAATTCTGAAAAGTGAATCCTGAACATCAAGCCCTTTTAGCCTGGGCAGAGGTCTCATTTTCCTAAAGTTCTCCATTATTCTCCATTCATTTGACAATGAAGTTGAATTTTCCTTTTCTAATCCTTTCTTCCCAAGGTTCTGTGGTTCAAGTATCAGTTTACACCACTAGAGGGAATCAGAGATTAAATTATTTCAATATCATTTTTCTGAAGGACTTCCTCACATCCCTCACTATCTCCCTTTTCCCTGTGTGTTTAGCCACAGCTTCAATTAGCTGCTCAGATTTGCCGTTTTCCCTTTGATTTTTGCACTTTTGAAATCACTGCATTTTGTCTGCTGTGCAAAAAAGAAGGTATATCAGTCTTACATAAGCAGGGTATTGGTGCCTTTCATGCTCCGTTTATTTTAATATTGCAGTATAGTGCATCAAGCAGTGAATAAAATCTGAAGTTCTCTGTACGGTGAATGTCTGCTGCCAGAAGCCATTGTATTATGTGACTGACAGCTTGTTATGTCAGGATTTAATGTCATAGAATTATTTCAGCATTTCCTTTGCTTCTTCAAGCAACCATTTGCTGTGGCTGTTACCCAAACAAATGGTTGTTATAAAAAGCATAGCAGATTTACCATACTGGCTTTTTGCTCAATAGTATATTTTGAAACAAGTTGAATTCCAAGTTTTTTTTCCGTTGGGACTGAGTAAGGATTGTTATTATTAAACGTGTCCTTACAATAATTTTGAGATAGTTTTTACAGTTATTTCTGTGTTATTGCTTGCCGAAATCATACAAATTCGCTAGTATATCAGTTGGTTGTGTTAGTCGTCTGTTTGTTTGTCAGTTTGTTAGTTACACATCCTTTTACCATTAATTCTGCACCATTCTTAACAAAACTTGGAGACATGTTAGCATAGGTTACTCACCACAGACCTATACTTTCTTTTAAGTTTCTTTGTCAAAGGTCGAGGTCAAGGTCACACAAAAGGTTGCAAACACATTTTGACCCAAATCTTTTTTTGTAATTAAGCTCAAGACTTGAAACTAATGCCATTATTTTGGTCAACCCAATGCGGTTCTATTGGTTAGGGGTCACGATGACGTCACTCTGACATAAGTAAATGAAAATTTTTTAGATTTTTGCCAAAATTATTAATTTTTAATATTATATATCTTTTCATTTTCTGAAATTTTGATTCCGGCAAGTCTTCATTCTAGGAACAACATTTTATTTATTTATTGCCGTATTCAAAACCTACCGAATTGGGGCACGCAAATCCATTTTGAAAAAGTTCGTATGACTTTAAAATTTTTGCATTTTTAAAAAATTGACTGGTAAATCATCCCAGACCTGCATTACGTTGAAAACAGTGTGCAGAACAAGATATGAAATATTTTAACTATTTTTTTTTACTGTTTATTTGGAAATACACTCTCATTTCGAAGTCACCCTCAAAAGCTTCCAGAAAGGTCAGGACAGGGGATGCGTTTTCTACTGCGTTACATTACCTTTCCTTGGAACAGTCCCTCAAGTAATTTTATGGCGAACCGAGGAGGCCAATTTTTCCAGTTTTATGGGAGTTTTTTTTTTTCCTTGATGGATCTTGGAGTAATCAGGGATTTCCCTAAAAAGATGTCATCTAGAAGACAGTATCTGTTACTCTAAAATGTGAGCAGCAATGGCACCGACACAGATGTTCAAGTTACCCATGCCATGGGCACAAACATTGTCCCATACCATGACACTAGCTTTTAAATCTTATGTCGGTCACTTACATTTGTGGATTCCTCGATGAATGTTTTTTATTGGCATTTTTTTCTGAGTAGCCCATGTGGTAATATCAATGCAGTGCCATCCGTGGGAAACCTCATCCATTACAAAGCGATTTCTCCAGATTCCCTGAGTTCTTTAATACTACTTCTACAACTACTACTATTATTAATAATAATAATAATAATAATAAGCCTTTTGTATGTCATTGTGTTGTTGTTTTTAAGTTGTTTCTGAACTGTTTGATAATTTAATCACATAATTTTTCATAAAAAAGTGAACCTTGTCCACTTGTTGCTTGTAATTAAGGGTCATTCCATATGAAATCAACCAAATTCCAGGAACTTCCCCGTGTCATGGGCATGGATTTCTTTTAAATTTTAATAGAATGTTGTATATGGGTCCAAATGAAGAAATACCAAGTTTTAGCTCAATACCCTAGTGGATTTCAATTTCGGGCGGGCGGGGGGGAGAATCAAAAAAGCACCCCCAGATGCGGCAAAATGAATTATAGCCATTTTCATGGGGCAACTCAAAAACTAACACAGATATGGACTTAATTTTTTCAGGAATTATTAACCTTCCATAAGAAAACAATTTACAAGTATAAGGAACAAAATTAACCCATTCATGTCTATGCTGTCGTCATTCAAAAACAGGCACAACCCAAAATTTGGCACATTTCAGGTGGCCCTTTCACCCAAAGAGAATGAGAAATTTCATTCTGTGTGAGGAGGGAAGGTGGAGTATGTGCACGTGCTTTCTCTCTTTGTGTGTTTGAGAAACTATATTGATTATAATCTTATTGCCTTGTTTCATTTGCAATGTTATACAGCTTTATGATGTGAAAATAGGCAGGGAGCAGCAGAACATTTCCTGACCACTAGGTATTATAGGCTGAACTTTTTTCTTTACTTTCTTTCTTTCATGAGATGGTCTGTTAAAATTTGCTGATTAGGTATTAAAATGGCAAAAGAATTGTCCTATATACTCCAGTTGATTGTTGGAAATGTTATTATCCCCCGCCAACATGAAGTGGGAGGGGGATATAGGTTTGACCTCCGTCCGTCCATCCGTCCGTGCGTCCGTCCGTGTGTGCGTCCGTCCGTCCGTCCGAGATAAAGGGGACAGCTTTACTCAGAAACTACTACAGATACAGTAACCAAATTTAGTGTGTAGCTTCAGACCATAAAGGCCTTGATTGAGTTCGAAAATGAGAAGCGCACGATTGGCGGGGGATGTTGTAGACCATGTCGACTTGTCTATTTTAACAATATTTTTGCTTCATTACCAGGTCTGGTTAGTGGGTACTTGTACAATGTAAACACAATGAAAAGCTGTGCAAGTACATAGAAAAACCCCATTGCATGTTTGATCACACTTTCATTGTCCAGATTAGCAGTCATGCACGTAGGATGACCGGTAAAATCCACATTTGTTATCGTAGTGTGAGTTTGCTTTAGTAAGCATTGCCTTAATATGGTTAATGATTAATATTTATGTTTTGTGTGAGCTCATTTAATGGTTGTGGTCTACTGTAACTAGCATAGCTCAGAATAGATGTTGCTAGGTAACAGCGCAAAGAAAATAACAAACAGGTCAAAAGCAGGCCTTTGGTTAAATCTGACATCACTTACATACACAAGGTTCATTTCTCCACTTGATGTGTATGAGTGAGTGCTCCTTCAAAGCTTTTGTATTTCTCTGAGGGGAAGAAGAGCAGGTCGCATTGACTTGTGAACTCGCAGCTGCTCACAAGTCAGCCCTTTGACATCATTCATTGTGAAGCCAGGTGCAATGGCACAACTTCTCATGCCATTGTGATGCTTATTCCATGTATGATGTGATGAGAGATGTCTATTGCTTGACAAACCCGTGTGTGCAACGGGAATTTGGTGAGGATATGCACTACAGGCCAGAAGTTTGGAAGCAAGGCCAATACAGGTCAAAAATTTGGAAGCAACTTCAAGTTTCTGTTCACAATGCCTTTCTTAAAAACCAGTATGAAATCTATAAATTTTGGGATCTATTTACTGCATGATTAGACTTTTCTTTCATTGATATTCACCATTTTCCTCTATTTACCTTTAGGTACTGTATACATTGATGCTACCAGACCACTGCTGAATAAATGTTATCAAAAGAAAGGCTTAGTTTTTGGGTTGAGAAGATTTGCAAGAGTCACAACTTCAGAGAAAAAGTAGAAAACAAATCACAGTTTGCATTATTTGCTTTATGTCATTGTTTATAGTCCACCTGATGCCAACGACAATATGGTGGGCACTAGGGCCATGGCCCTAGTAATATGGGCCGGATAACTTGAATGTATTCTGATAAGTGACTCTTTATGTAATAATCATGATTATTTTGTTGCCAATGAAACTATGATGTTTTTGTTGTGCAGATTTGATCTTGCTTCCAAACTTTTGGCCTGTAGTGTAGGTCACATTTCTCAGGTTGCATGTTGGTCAACACTTTGTTTATCTCTACGGTGCTTCTGCTGTGCTACACATCAGCAAACCTCTGGGGAGCAAACCTGAGCAATAGCCACATCCAATTTCATCCGGTACTCCACGGTAATATTTGCATCAGTTAGAATTTAGTTTGATGTGCAGCATTACTCTGAGTGTCACCTCTCCTTGTCTTTCAGCACCATCACTATATTAGGAGAGCTGTTGTCTAATTGCCCTTTTCTTTTAAATGCACAAAAGCTGTGATTTAGAAGGAAGAAATTTTCCCCTTTAAGTCTGAACAGTGAATTCAAGCCTAAGAATGTTTCTATACATTTAGAGCATGGAAAGGAAGGAAAATTAATGTTTCATATCAAATGTTCCAGAAGTTTCTGTGGAATCAAAAGAGAAATTGCATGTTATCGATTGTAAAAATAAATTATTCTACATTTTGAGTCTGGGCTTTTTTTTTTTTTTTTTAAAGATTAGATTATGTTTTAATCCCACGTCTTCTACCCCATTTCCATGAAGTTGGGATGGTATGGAAAATGCGAATAAAAAAGAAAAAAAATCTGTTAATTAAAACCCCAATTCCAAAATAGTTGGAACAAAGTGTGAATTGCGAATAAAATCAAAATGCAGTGACTTTCAAATCACACCAGTCAGTATTTAATTCACAGTAGAATAGGGATAACATAGCTAATGTTGAAACTGGCTGCTACAATGGCTGCTACAGGTCTTAAAAAAGTTGGGACAGGGGCCTGTTTACCATGGTGTAGCGTCTGTGCCGGTGGGCACTGGCACCATGTACCCAAAAACGGGTGAAGGGACCAAAATGCACAGGCTGAGTAAAAATGTAAAAAAATCTTTAATTTAAAGATTAAACCACACATGAGAGGAGCAGCGGCAAAATCACAGACAGGGCTCCAGGACACAGAATGTACTGTAGCTGCTCTGCCACTTTGGCTGTGCAGTGCTTAAATACTCTAACCTGCACCTTCACCTCAACGAGTAACAAGTGTGGCTGTATATTAGAGATATCTCGCAATGTAAACAGATTGAATGGCCGGAGGAATTTCCCTTGGAATGTGTGGGAGTGGAGGTTACATTATCATCTGAGATGTCCTTTGTTCTGATTTGTCTGTGCCGCCATCCATCGGCTAAGGTAGATTTCTATGATCAGCTAAACTTGTTTTTAACCATCTATAATTTTAACATGGAAGTCATTGTTTTTGGTGATTTAAATATTAATTGGGATGATAAAAAATGTAGGAAAAATCTCAAACAGTTAAACAGATCAGTAAAACCACTCCCAGATTAAACAAGAGGCCAATAGAATCACAAATCACTCCAAAACTAGAATAGATCTGTTGTTTACAAACAAAGTTGAAAGAATAAGAAAAACATATAACTTTCTGACTGGCATATCAGACCATAATATGTTACTCTTTACCAGATAACTAACAAAACAGCGCTTCCACAAATCTCTCAGGCCCAAATCTTACTTAGATACCAAAAAAACAGCAGCAGAACTTGGTAGAAGACCTAAAAAGGATTGACTGGAGTAGCATCACCCAATGCAGGGGCATGGAGACTAGTTGTAGCTTATTTCTAATCAAAATAAAAGAGGTAGTCAACTCCTTTGCGACTTGAGGGACTTATAGGAAGAGGAAAGGAATCTCACTGCCTTGGACTGGCAATAACTGCACAGACCTAATGAGACAGAGAGATCAGCTTTTGAAACAATCATAAAACTGGCTTAATAATGGATCGACAGTAATTCACTCATGTAAGAAATAAGGTAACACATCACTTAAGGAAGGCCAAAGCAAACTTTTTTATTAAAATCATTGAAGGTGCAAAAGGAAATGGCAAGAAAGTTTGGCAGTGAATAAATATGTTAATGAGTAGGCAGAGCAACCAAAACAGTAAAGAGCTGGAACTAAAAATTGATGGAGTACATGTAAAGAACTCCCATACCCTAGCCAGTAAGCTGAATGATTTCTTTTTGAACTCTTTTTGAACATCAAAAAATAACTAACAAATCACTGCTTTCTCTTTACTTGCATTTTCCATATCATCCCCATTTTTTCGAAATAGGGTTTTCATTTGAGTTTTCCCTCTCCTCTAAAAGTGGCATTTAAAGGTACTTCACCATTATTATGACATCTTGCAAACAGCAATAAAATTAATTTGTGTTCTTTTCGTTATCTTGCTAGCCTGGTGACACTCTGAAGGCTGTACCACAGTTAATGGTAGCATAATCAGATAACAGATAATCCTTTATTACTAATAATACTAACATTTATATTTTGTGTCATAGTTTACTAACCTAACTAATCCATGTATATATTACTAACTACTAATGAACACTTTTTTTTTTAAAAAGCTGCACCGCTACTAATTACCACTAATACAATCTTGGCTATCGCCCTGTTCTAATCTCCGCCTCTTGCTTTACTTTCTCTCCGTCTCTCTGCGCTTCCGTGAGATCGCTCACGAGGGCTTAATTGCTATCCTGCACTCTTTGTGCACTTAGAACTCCTTGACTGGAGCTTTTTATCTGTCATTGGATGTCTGAGTGGATCCTGTCCGTGTCTTGGCTTTTGCCAATTACTTGTGGTTAAGGACCTCCCCATGTGTGCTTACCTCTGTATTTAGTTCTTATCCAATTCACCTGTTCCTGCATAGTATGTGACTTCCTTCTTGTCTATTTAAAGTCTTCACTGCAGTTTATTCCCTGTCAGAATATTGATCAATATTCCTTTGTGCAGAGCTTCTTGTATGCATTTTGTTTATTGCTTTTTCACGACATGTTTTTTATGACTTTGAGATTGCCTTGCCCTTGCCATTCTTGTTCTGTCTATTTGGATTTTGACCCATTTTCTGTACGACCACGATTCCTGTTTTTGATGCCCTGTGCATGACCAACTCTTCTGGATTCTGACTACGATTTTTGGCTTACTGTTTATGTACCTTTGCACATCTACCTCTCTGGTTCTCTCAGGACCCCTGCCTGTTTTTTTGACTTCGCTTTTTGGGTACTGTCTTTGGCTCGGCAATTCCTGTGTCTTCTGGTCCTGACCCATTTTGTGCAAAACCCAAAACCAGTGAAGTTGGCACGTTGTGTAAATCGTAAATAAAAACAGAATACAATGATTTGCAAATCCTTTTCAACCTAAATTCAATTTGAATACACTGCAAAGACAAGTTACTTAATGTTCGAACAGGTAAACAGGTAAAATTTTTTGCAAATATTAGCTCATTTGGAATTTGATGCCTGCAACATGTTTCAAAAAAGCTGGCACGAGTGGCAAAAAAGACTGAGAGAGTTGAGGAATGCTCATCAAACACTTATTTGGAACATCCCACAGGGGAACGGGCTAATTGGGAACAGGTGGGTGCCATGATTGGGTATAGAAGCAGCTTCCCTGAAATGCTCAGTCATTCACAAACAAGGATGGGGCGAGGGTCACCACTTAGTGAACAAATGCAAGAGCTGATTGTCGAACAGTTTAAAAACAACACTCCTCAACGAGCTATTGCAAGAAATTTAGGGATTTCATCATCTGCGGTTCGTAATATCGTCAAAAGGTTCAGAGAATCTGGAGAAATCATTGCATGTAAGCGACAAGGCCAAAAACCAACATTGAATGCCCGTGATCTATCCCTCAGGCGGTACTGCATCAAAAACCGACATCAGCGTATAAAGGACATCACCACATGGGCTCAGGAACACTTCAGAAAACCACTGTCTGTAACTACAGTTCGTCACTACATTAGCAAGTGCAAGTTAAAACTCAACAATGCAAAGTGAAAGCCATTTATCAACAGCACCCAGACACGCCGCCGGCTTCGCTGGGCCCAAGCTCATCTAAGATGGACTGATGCAAAGTGGAAAAGTGATCTGTGGTCTGACGAGTCCACATTTCAAATTGTTTTTGGAAACTGTGGACGTCGTGTCCTCCGGACCAAAGAGGAAAAGAACCATCCGGACTGTTATAGGCGCAAAGTTCAAAAGCCAGCATCTGTGATGGTATGGGGGTGTATTAGTGCCCAAGGCATGGGCAACTTACACATATGTGAAGGCACCATTAATGCGGAAAGGTACATACAGGTTTTGGAGCAACATATGTTGCCATCAAAGCAATGTCTTTTTCATGGACGCCCCTGCTTATTTCAGCAAGACAATGCTCCATAGTAAAAGAGTGCGGGTACTAGACTGGCTTGCCAGTAGTCCAGACCTGTCTCGCATTGAAAATGTGTGGCGCATTATGAAGCGTAGAATCCGACAATGGAGACCCCGGACTGTTTAACAACTTAAGCTGTACATCAAGCAAGAATGGGAAAGAGTTCCACCTGAAAAGCTTCAAAAATTGGTCTCCTCAGTTCCCAAACGTTTACTGAGTGTCTTTAAAAGGAGAGGCAATGTAACACAGTGGTAAAAAGGCCCCTGTGCCAACTTTTTTGCAATGTGTTGCTGCCTTTAAATCTAAGTTAATGATTATTTGCAAAAAAAAATAAAGTTTCTCAGTTTGAACATTAAACATCTTGTCTTTGCAGTGTATTCAATTGAATATAAGCTGAAAAGGATTTGCAAATCATTGTATTCTGTTTTTATTTATGATTTACATAACGTGCCAACTTCACTGGTTTTTTGGTTTGTAATAAAGGCTTTCGATTTTTGGAATTTCTGTTCTTGTGAGTGGTTCCTGAACGCACCGTCACACATACAAGCTTGGTTTTTAGATCTTGCTTGCTGAAGACTTTCACCAAAGAGATTGGCGCTATCACCCTATAGATTTTCACTCCAACCATCACAGAGTGCACCTCAATGAACAACAAGAAACCTTATTACCCTGCTATTTACATCCGCATTGACTAATACAATTCGGTGCGCGAATGTAGGGTAACAACTGAAATCGACTGGTACATTCCTACTGGAGGAGAATTGGTTACCAGTGTTAAAGGGATGAACCCACTCTCCTGAAGGGGTCAGTGCCTTTCCGTTGTAGAAAAATATCCACAATCCCATCTTTTTTTTTTCATCAAATCCCATGACACAGTCAATGGCAAGTTGATGTGTTTTGTCATTCCTTTGTGGGATACTGCCTGGTTAGGAGAAGCTGAGATTTTTATTAAAATTGAAAGACATAAAGCCTGCTTCAGTGTTATTAAACATTCTACCTGGGGGGTCTGATCGAGAGCAGGTGATGAAAGAATGTTTGATGATTTACGTCAGACTTTTTAAACATTTTTTGGCCCTTGGGCTACTAGCAGGGAGTACATTTTGATTGATATTCCTCAGTATCAGGGCCTGATGGCAACATTGAGCTATACCTGACTTTCTCAAAGCACACTGATGAAACCTTAGAATTTTTCTCCTATTGGATTTAGTCAAATTTCAAAAATAAAATCTTGAGTGCTGCTCTAATGACTTAATTTAATGTTCTGATCTGGTAATTTGAGCCAAATTTAGCATCAGAGCTTCAGGACTCCTCATCTGAGTTGTCCTTAGTTTTGTGCACATAATGTTGTGATTCTGCTGTCTGCCATGTTCTGCCCTGCCTTGCCATGCTCATGTTCTGATTTGCCTTGTCATGTTATAACCCATTTGCCATATTCTGTTTTATTGGTATTTGATTCATTGCGATGTCTGACTATTCTTTGATATGTGTATTGTGATTTGGTAACTTAGATTTGTTCATTTATTGTCTTAGTTTTACTTTTCCATATTTTGCATCTTACCATAGTGTCATTCCGGTCCATGTTTTGCTTTCCACTATGCATTGCACTTTGTCTCCCCCTGTGTGGTCTCTTGTCTTGTCACAGCTCTCAGCCCCGGTATTGCGTGCCACTTCCTCGGGTGATTTAATGGTTTCTGGTTTCAATCTTCCTTCCAATTTCGTTTGCTTTCTTCACCTTACTTTTCTATTTTACTAACCATACTGGCTGTTTGTTTTTTTCACTAAAAGTTACTAACACTAACATTGTATATAATACTAATTTAATGACAAGCACTAAGGGATTGTATAGTTTCACTTTCTATTTGATTAACAAGCTCTCAGCACTCGCCCTAGTCTCCGCCTCTTGTCTCTGTCTAATCTCCTCTGCTGCGTTTCTGTGGATTCTCCACACTTGATCACGCTATCCTTTCTCTCATTATCTATGTACATTAGAACTCCTTGACTGGAGCCGTATGTTTGTCTATAGGATTGTCTCGTGCTCCCTGTTTGAGTTTTTGCTTTTACCTATTTCATGTGATTAGGTTCTCCTTCTTGTTCCACCCTCTGTAATTAGTCTCATTTCCAACACCTGTGCTCTGTGTAGCATGTGATTCACCCAAAGTGTATATTAGGAGTCTTTTCACAGCACTTCCCCGTCAGATAGTTTCCTCAGTCTTCTTGTGCCACGCTTCTCTCGCCTTGATTACTCAGTGTTATCTTTTTTACAGGACCGCCCGACTTTTAGATTTTTTGCCTTTGTGATTTTGGATTACTGTTGCATCTGTGTGTTTTGACCCTTTTTCTGCCCGACCACGAGATCTTTGTTCGCTGCCCTTGTTACGATTCTGATTACGCCCATTGGATTCTGGTTTTGCTTCTTTGACATACCTGTACCTGTGAACCAGACCCATTTCTGTCCGACTACGATTATTGTGATTGCTGCCCTGGTTTTTGATTGATTCTATTTTTGCCCAACTGTATTTTGATTTTTGGAGTGTGGACTTTGTACCCTTGCCTTCTGCCCTGCGGGGGTCTTCCCTCTTTATTAATAAAAATAAATCCACTGCATTGCTTGGTTCTCGCAACTGGTGCCCGATCGCACCCTCACACATAATCAAGAGCAAAAACTTGAATACACAAGGACTGCTGGTTAACATCTATGGTCAGAATATAATTTGTAAAATTAAGCAGCTGTTACACATTTAATTGGCCTTACTTGGCTTCTCAGGCCAAAATTTGTTTCTGAGGCAAAAATGAAGACTATCCAAGACAAGGGTTTTGGATCCCTGCACTATGAAATGAGTGGTGTGACCTTTCTTTGAGAAATGAATGCCTACTTTGTGCAAGACCAAATACATTCTGATACTGGGCGCACTGGGATATTAGTGCTGGGACAGCTGTACCCGTGTTAAGGTTTTTTAAGCACTGCATGGTATTAATCCACACGCGTATGATGTCCAGAGTTTGCTCACTCTGGGGTCTGCTGCATATCAAAACTTGCGTGTTTTTAAGCAGCTTCTTTGGTTTGGTTTGGCGGAGCTTCATAAGGGAATTACAACTCTAGTGGCAGTCAAGTACCATCATTTGACTAATGCAAATATTGCATATATGTGTAGGAAAAGAAAAATGCTTGCCATGTCATGACTATCTTATTTCTATTTTTTCTTTTCCCAGAGTGGACCTAGAATGTCCATCTTTCTATCGGAGTCGGAAATGAAGGTCAATAGCGAGAGGAAATTTTATTCTGTTGGGAAAGGTTATGGAAGGTGCCTTTTGTGCACATGCCCCTGTTTTGATGAGTTGGTGTATGGATCACAAATTCAAGGGTTGGCTGTCGCTATGGAAACCATAGTTGAGGACAGGTGAAGATGCCACAGTGCTGGGCAGGGGGGGAATATTTCAGGCCAATATCACACTGCTGTAGGGACAGCTATATTAAATCAGTATGCTGATAATGGTGGGTGGATAGTAAGAAAGGGGCCTCATCTCCCATTACTTTGTGACAGAGCTGAATAGCTCCGATGCATTTGTCTCCTGCCCTGCAATATATATCCCCAATCTTCTTCCCTCTAAAACTGCAGTCAGCACATTGTTAAGATTTATAAGAGAGCTTTAAAGGGCATTGATGTCTCAGCTTACATTTATTTTTAATTATGAGTTTGTTATGTAGCAGTCGCAAAGCATAAATAATCTCCAAATGACTAAACTGAAAAACTGGTACCCACTCCCCATCTAATAACTTGGTACAGCAGCACTGCAACAGATGAACTCTGAAAGAACCTGGTTTGATTTGGTCTGTGTCGTCTAGTCTGCATGGAAATATTGGACAGATATTTTGAGAAATTTTGAGGAAGGAAAGTGAACAAATGAATTAATCAAATCATTTGCATTCAGGAAGGCATTTTTCAGAGTGACGCGTTTTCCAGCTACCGCCTTTCATCTGTTATAACAGCGACTCTGACACTTTTCATCACATGAATTCAGTGAACCCTGATGAGGAGGTGCTGACATCAGGCATCCGCATCCTCCCTATTTTCCCTTTCTACAGCTCCAGTGCACTTTTGTCATTCAATAGGCTTAGTTTTTATGCTTAGTTCTTATTTTGCAACTGGCTATTCTGAAGAGGCTCTGACAGGGATTGGTTGGCAGGACTGTTTATAGTCAATACTGTCTCTTTCTGTTGGTCTTCAGTCCTCCCCTGGTCTCATATGGCTGAGTATTAGTATGAGAGACTTTCTGAGTTCAGTACACACGCAGGCCATTATAAACAGGTTCCAGGAAGGAGCCAAGCAGGTCAATTGTTCCACTGCAGTGTAAGTTGGAATTTCCTCTGTATGATTGCGCAAGAATATGTGTGCATGCATGTTTACACCGGCTTGAAAGTGGAAACTATGGTGTTTAGCTATATTTTTTTAATATATTTTTTTTTCTGTCCTCACCTCATATTAATGTGCAAATTATTCCATCACTTGTCGGAAATTGAAGCAATCACTGGTCCCTGTGATTCCCATGTTTTGCTCTCGGATCATCTCAGTAATAGTGTGATCATCAGAGGGTTATGATCACCTACGTTCTTCCAGAGATCAAAAGATTAACTTTGCCAACAGATGCTTATTGTTGTTATTCAAGGTTTATTTACTTAAGAATGTCTTGCTGATCTTTATACTTGAATGATGCAACAACAGATGTTCCTCACGAGTTAATAATGTGCATTTTTTTTTTTTTTTTTGCTTGAAACCACCTTTGAATAGAATTTGAGGTATCCTTTGACTTATTACAGCATTAACTCAAGATTTCCGTGACCATTTTGGATGGAGATGGGTAGCATTGGTCCATGATGCAGTGGTCTGGACATTTAATAGTACCCTGCAAAATGACCATGCAGTCCTTGTTCATACTCCTGAGCAATGCTCCTTCGTTCCTGTTAGTCTTTTTTCAAGGCATTTTTTTTTTAAATCAAGTTTTTGCAATGGAAAAAAAATTACAGTCCCAACAGAGTCATTTTTCTCGATACGTAGGAAATAAAATTCCTGTGATGGGTACCGCCCAATTCCTCATTATCATGACAAACATTACATTGTGGGAAAGTCAGTCTAGCTGTGAGGAGTTTCAGAAAAAAAAAATTCTTCGTAAAAAGATCAGAATGAGCATATTGGCTATTTTTTTTTTTCGTTGCGCTTTTACCTGAGCTGTATAATTGAGAGATTTGCTGAAAATAATGAAGGATGGTCCCTCTTACGTCTTACTAGGATGAGTTTGATAATTCCCTCCATAGGGGTGTGATTATTGTACCTTGTCTGTAGTCCATTTAATCGATTAATGCATTTCATATCCTTGCATGTTCTCTACAGCTGCTCGTTTCTGCAAAATTTATGTTTTGCTTTGCAGGCTTCAGTGAAGTTGCGATATCTTTAAATGCTATTCAACAATTTGGCTGCTCGTATCATTTCTGGCACTTTGAATTCGGCGCACGTGGAATGCAATTTGTAATGTGGCAATAGCAACAACCTATCGTTTTTTCTTCTTCTTTTTCAATGTGACCTTTTGATGCATGATGTCACCATGGTTACGACAATCTTTATATTTTTCAAAATCCACTTGAGACGTGCCTGTCAAGTTTATTTTCACGAGGAAAGAGAGTGAAGCGAGCACAACAACGTGCGTTTTAGGGTGTGTTTTGCGTCGTGTGGATAGAGCAACCCACTGCAGGCAGGTTTTTGGAGCAACCATTGCTTAATCCAGCTGCACAGTTCGTCCCGATTTAATTTCGTTTTATTTCATTGTCTGGAGAACCGCTTGTTGCTCATCCGCGGCTTTTGGAGTGAAGACATTAGAGCCTATTGCGCGAAAAATAAATGGAAACTTTTAAGGATGTGATCATGGCGAAAGTCTTTATTTCAAAGGAAATGTGATGGGGATGACAGTGTAAAGTTTGATATGGAGAATAATTGGAAGAGGACTCAGAAAATTGCCGAATATGCATCGTGAAGGAATGGGATTTCAGCTGTTCTTTAAGTAAAAGCAAAGAAATTCGAATGGACTGATTTTACGTCGTTTTCGTTTTGATTGTTTTATTTTTGTGTGGTTGGCTGATGCACATGAGGTTAAATGGAAGAGCGATTGGATTGAGCACTAGAATCTTTCGATTGAACTGCAGCAAAAGGATCGTTATGTATTTTCAAACCATAGGCAATATTACAATTTTGCTTGCGGTTTGTTGAATGACTGTTAATATTAAACTGCGAAGAGTTTCTTTGGTTTCAAAATGCGCTGCCATGAACTGCTTTGCCTACACTCTCAGATGACAGGGTGATAGGGACACAAGCTTCTTTTGTGGAATTGATTGATGTGGGCTGTTGCTACTGAAGAAGCAATTGAGGGTTCATTCTGTCGTTACTCAATGTACTTTAAACGGAGTGAATATTTATTTCCTGCCCTACTCCGGGAGATCAACTCATTCAACCTCGTCTGATGACTAATTTTGAGAATCATCATGGAATGAATTAAGCAAAGATCAAGTTTCATGAAAATCGCTTTTTACACCGGACTGTTTTCCTGGGGATAAAAATTTATCTGTTCCTCCGGTTTCTCCTGCTCTTCACAGAATGGCGCGATTTGGAGACGACGTTCCCGGTTTGCTGGGATCCGGGGATGCGGGATCCGACCGCAACAGGAACCGCGAAGGACCAGCGGTATCCACAGGTGGAGTTTCACCAGCGTTCAAACAGACCAAAGCCCAGAGAGCCCGCACCATGGCCCTGTACAATCCCATACCTGTAAGACAAAACTGTTTCACCGTCAACAGGTCGCTTTTTATTTTCGGAGAAGACAACATTGTTAGGAAATACGCAAAGAAGCTCATTGAGTGGCCATATCCTTTCTGTTCACGGTAAAACCAAATGTTGCTCCGTAACCTTCCGGTTCCCCTAATACCCACTACCTCCCGTACCCACTAAACACTCACACGCACACGCATAGATAAAGGTCACTTGTTTACTGCAGCAATGCTGTTTTTGGTCTTAACAGATGATTTATTTAATAAGACCCAAGAACAGGCACCATGGATATTGTTATTGTTATTACCTTTTGCGCCAACACGTGTGCGCTGTTAGTGCTCGCTCTAGCCTTATTTCCTCTCGTCACATTCTGGTGCAGGTAACTGAAATCATTCGTAATCATATGGAATATGTGAGATGACGCAAAACATTGGTTTACCTTTCATAACAGGAAACAACGTGATGTAAACTGGCAAAATATTGGATTCAGTGCATTTTAAGAATAATGCTACAATTATTTATGATTTTCTTGTACTAGTACCCTTGTTAGTGAACTAAGAATACAGCTTAAACCGACGTGTCTTGTTTTTATGACATAGGTAGCGATGCATGAGCGAGGTTTGTGCTATGTTAGAGTCACGGGCTCCGTTGCTAATTAGTGCAGGCCTACAATTATGATGCTGGGTCCACCCATGTGAAGCGTGCAGTGATCCAGAGAGAGCGATGTGGAAGTATTTATTGCTAGGGGGTGCTAATGACAGATTATTTGAGAAAGACAGATTGCTCTCTATTATATATTGATATTAAAAACGCTTTGGCTTTCCTTTATCTGCCTTTGAACGTGAAAAAAACAACATACAAATCAAATGGCAATTATGTGCTCGCGAGTAGTCATATGAGATTCAGCACCGCGGTTAGCGACCGCGGTAGCCAGCCTATCTGTAAAACAGCTGAATAAAGTAGCATTTCCTTACGTTGAAAGAAATTGAATATTGCGTAGGCCTGAATTTCACGCTAGCTCTCTGACTCATTATAGCATGTGTTTAATTGTATTTGACCGTTTTTAGTTTTGGAATGTTGGAATAGAGGTTTTTGCATCCTGTGTAGGGTTTATCACTGGTCGCAACTTCGAGCTCATAATGAGAGATAAGAACCCTTCATTCAGTTTCAGTCCAGGCACACACATTTACTTTGAGGTCTACGGCACCTTTTTTTTTTTTTTTTGCTTTTTTTAAAAGATGCATTGTAGATTTCTGGATATGCGTACATATGTCTCACCTTTCTGAAAACATATTTATAGGAACATTTCCCCCTTTCCCCTGTTTTTGTATTGTATTGTTATTGCTAATTCCTTTGTTATGGTTGAACTTGGGAGATTTTAAGGATTTTTAGACGATTTATTTAGTGGAATGACGAAAACAAAAATTCCCTGAGTGGAGCAGTGACGTGACTGAATCTAAATGAGGTGATTTAAAGTAATCCCTTCTGTGCTGTGCTGAGGGAGAGTCTTTTTTCCTGCCAATCAGAGTATATTGCTGCTTCACATTTTTTTCTCCTCAGAATGGTAATGAGCTAACATCAGTGAATATGAACATAAATTATCGGGAGTTTTGTGTAATTTAATCAGCACTATATGAAGGCACGACCTATTGTAATGCAGTACAGTTTGTCTGACTCTGCAGAGGGACTGTATCATGCCTGAAGAAAGGCTATATTTTTGCATTAGGCACTTTTCACACAATGTTTTATTGTACTATGCACAACTGTGCACAACTGCAAAATTGTTTCTGAATCAACAGAATATAGCTTGGGGCAGCATTGTGATTTATCAATTTTATTTGTATGGTGCTATGTTCAGTTAAGCAGCTGAGTGCTGGAATTTTAAATATAGTAGGAAAAATAGTGGAAAAGTCATATTTTATTAAGAACTGCGTCACCCCCACAATGAGAGAATACCTCATATTTGCAACAGTAAAAGAATGAGTTCTAAAACCATCATTACTTTGTAATAAGAAAGAGACTTTATTGTCTTTGAAAGAGATTCAAATTATTTTGAGCGTCATGTAAAATTATATTTTGTGCGCTACTCTATATGCATCTATATTGTAGTTATAGACACAAGTTACTAGATGTCATATGTGTGGGCATCAGCGACGTGCCATCAGATGTTCAGAGGGCCTTCAGTAACCTCACTGCTTACTGCTCGATTGCCCTCAAGCTGTTCTCGTTTGAGTTCACCAGATAAACAATCAATTTATTGACTGAATAACCAAGACCTATGCATGACCTATAATAATAAATAATAATAAATGATAATGAAGAATTGAATGCCTATTTCCTAGATTTGTATACAGTAATTGATATGGCATTATTTACTAATTTATTTATTCATTGAAGAGAATAGGGACAGTGCATATAATAAACATTTACATGTAAATATGCCAGATTATAGCATGTGGCTAATTAACATCTGTAGTCCCTAGGCAGGTTGATGGTATTAAGCCAGATAAGCCAGAATACAAAGACAGTGCAGTAAAAATATTTATATGTTTATCCTATTTTCGAGCACAAACGAGTAATCGTCAGATGGGTAATCATCAGGTTGTAAGGATGGCAATATAAATGCCAAAATCCAAAACTTTCGCTGACTTCACAGCATTTATTTTCACCATCCCTACAACTGTCACTGGGTATCATGCCTAACAACAAAGAGCCGTGACTATATTCAGAATATAGAACAAATTCTCTTGGCTTATTGCTTAATGAGCCCCGCAAACTAATTTGCACAAATCTGTGCTGCTTCAGGAGCTACACACACATAGAATTTTTAAAGACATAATGATATTTTACATTGTTATTTATGTGCGGAAGAAAACGCCTCATAATTTGGTAGTGTAATGTATAGGCTAACAATGCTGTGGAAAATAAATTTGGCCGTTGTTGATTCTACCAATTAGTCTGAGCAACCGTTGCTAATCGGGAAAAGTAAACTGCAAGAGGTTTCGGTTATTTGGCATTGAAAGATGAGATTACCGAAGGCCTTCGTTACCGCCGACGGACTGCTTCTGGTGGGCATAAGTTCATATGTACCTTCCCTTGTGACTGAGTAGCACAACCAACCTTGTTAAGAAACTTGTCAGTCGCAATGATAACCCACACTGACAGTATTTTTTAGTAGTCAACAAGGATCCATGCAATGAAAAAAATGGGCTTTCAGTTTATCAATGATTCTACATAAAACTGTGTGGCATAAGCACTTCATATGCAAAAATCCATTCAATTTCTCTGAATATATAGATTTGATCTGTATGAAGATAAACATCCATTTTGTCTGAACAATATGTATAGATGTTCAAATGGAACTGTGTCTGATTCAAGTGGTACTGAAAGTCACAAGTGAAGTTCCTCAATCTGGAATCTGAGGTAGGTCACTATTGGAGTAACACTACTTCCTTATAATTATCCCTTTGACAGAAACGTTGTTTTCAAAATTTGATTAAATATGGCTTGGAGTGCATATTGGGATTTTAAAACAGAAGGCCATAGGTAAACTGCTCCTGTTGAAATGAAGTGTTTTCATGGCACATTACTGAGACAATAACCACTTA
The DNA here is from genome assembly GCA_029721435.1 of Gymnothorax reevesii. Taxonomy (NCBI): domain Eukaryota; kingdom Metazoa; phylum Chordata; class Actinopteri; order Anguilliformes; family Muraenidae; genus Gymnothorax; species Gymnothorax reevesii. The sequence continues at coordinate 93,418,827 of CM056575.1, forward strand.
AAAGGGATCACTTGATTGAATTGATGAGACCTTTCATGGGAATAAAGATGGAAATGCGACACGCAAATCGGAATTGATAAAATAGCTGTTTCAGATTGTACTTAAATACTCTACAAATAGCCATCACTGGCCAGTGGCGGGTCTTGTTTCGGCTCCTTTTTACTATGTCTAGCATCACTCTCAGGCTGTGCTTGTGTAAGCTGTGTCTGTCACCCCCAAAACATGATATAAGTTTGCTCTGACATCAGCCAAGGGTGATAGAGTTTCATTTGGCCAATATGGCGGAGTTTTGCACACCAGGGGCCCTCGCTAGCCGAGCTGCACATAAATAGTGTCTCTCAGCCTCATGTTTGTGCAAGCCCAGTCTGTGGTGTGATGTGAAGCAGTTCCTGATGCATCACATGAGGAGACCATGAGCGTGCTGGAGAGTCTTCCAATTTCCTGCAGTCTATGAAAAACATCGTAACCTGAGCATGTTTAGACATTTGGAAATTGAGGGGAAAGTTTACATTGAACTCTTACTACTGCAGTTGAATATCAGTCTTTCGTGTTGTTTATGCAGTTGGGGTACTAACATTATTTATTTAGTAATTTAATGTTGCCTCCAATTTTTTTATCACTTCCAGTGGTGTATCTGAGAAAAAAAGATCATTCTGCAAAATTTTGTTTTGCACTGTTACCCCAAAAGTACAGTAAGTCCCTTTGCCTGGTAAAAACCTGATAGCGTAATCATCAATGATGAAAGCATTTATTAAAAAATGCTCTGAATTTTCACAGTTTAATCAAGTTTTTTTTAACATAATGTGAATATCATGGTTCAGCTAGTGAGGTTAAAAATAAAAAGGCACTGTTTGCTCTCATTTCTGGTGAAAGGATTGCCTTGCATAAAAGAGATACTGTCCACCCTCAGCTTAATGCTTTGAACAAGAGAATTTAATATAGATACATGACACAAAAAATTGACAATGTTTTGATCCTGTTGGGACCCCATAGTGACCCAACAAAAATCCCTCGAGGGATGGCTGTTTTCATAGTCATGTATCTCCATTAAATTTTGTTGTTTGGTGCATTTGGCAGGGTGCAGACAACACCTTTAGTATGTGATTCATGCTCAGTCCAGCAACTGCAAAAAGACATTTTGAATGTGCACGAGATTTACTGGTTTTGCTTGTGTGATGGCTGGTGGGTATGAGACACCAAACGCAGTGGCCAGAATAAAAGGGGAAACAGCAGTTGAGAGGGAGACACAAATAAAATAAGGGAGCGAGACTCGCGCTTCCAACGGACCTAGATGTCGTCCGAGGCAAGGAAGCAAGGCGAGCTCAACAGGACGAAAAGAAAGGGAAAAGAACAGAAAGATTTCCTTGCTGTCTAGAACTTGTCCTCAAATATGCAGCTAAACCCTTACCAACTCTCTCACTAGAGACCTTACCGGCTAAAGTGCAAACATAACACTGACACTCTAGCAACGGAAGTGAGGCGGAACTAGAGCTTGAAAAAAATCTGGGCGACGCCCCCAGTTAATGCCAGCTGGCCCATGAATCCGATTGGGAACAAAACGATATCGTCTCGGACGAGAGCAACAAAGAAAGCTCTCAACGCTTCCAAACCATGACAGCTTGACCAGTTTTGAGGAGGGCATTACTGAAGCACAGGTATAAACTGACCACAGAACATAGGCATATATGCGTACTAGAAGAAAAAGTGCTGCATGCCAGAATAGTGGTCGATGGTTATTCTTATGGAGTGAATAATTTTATCTTCTGAGAAACTGTTGTTTCAGGAAAATGCCATGAAGCATTTGGCATTGTCATATTACTTGTCATTATCATTGGCTGCAGGCTTGTTATGGTTATTGGCTCATATTTCTTAGAAAAAAATATGTACACACTTGGTAAATGAGACGCATTATTGGGAGACTCTGTTATGACAATTCCTTGCGGATAGTTAGCCCTCTAGCTATGTTTCAGAAGCTACATTGGGGTATCATATGAATGTTGCTTCGATGTGTTTAGGCAACCAATATGATTATGTTTCCAGGATGTAGCTGCTGTATAAAGTGGTCCCTTTCCTTGCACCATAACCATATCTGTGTTTCTATGGTTACAGACCTGTGTGGGTCAGGTGGCAGAGGTCATGCCATAAAGTGAGAGGGGGATTCGTACTCTGAAGCTGTTTGATAGCATGGGTAGGTCAGACTTTTTCACTGGCTTTCAAAACCAGGGCTTCATCCTCTAATGCACAAAAGTCCAACCTCTAGGCATCCAAAAAGGGCTCTTTATTAGTTCCTTACAGAACCATCTATTGCTGTTGGGAAAAGTATGAATTCCTCTGTGCAATCGCAGGATTTGTTTGGAGCCATTTTGTCTGAGAGAGCATGGGAGGAGTCTCAGATGTCTGTTAGTCAGCTATATTAATCTTGCCTCGCTTCATAAAGTAAATCAGTGCTGATATGTTATAGAGTATGAAATTGTTCTTCCTCAAGGTATAACAAAGCTGGATTTAGTCACCAGGGAGCCAATAAAAAGGCTCAACTAGCTAAGCATAACAATAGCACTGGCAGGAGCAGAACACGGCCTGGGTATCCAGCATCGGGGGTCTCTGCAGTGGAGTAAAACTGAGGAAAAGCTTGTGTGGTCTGCCCTCATGACACCAGCCCAGTCCTCTGAGCCTCATGCCCCATTGTGTGAACTTATTCAATTATGACTTCCTGTCAAACATCCCTGGGTACTTCATAGCAGAGGCCCAGTATGCCTTCCAGTGCGCAGTCTCCCTGATATCCCTGTGGCAGCATGGTGTCTGGGTGTGGTCGTATCTCTGATCAATGCGTCCTTCTTGAGCCGCTCTCCCTCTATTTGCACAATTGTTTGCAAACTGTGAAGATCTGCATGCCCTAAGAGGATTAGTGTGTCGGCGCAACGATACGATGAGAGTGTTGGTGTACAACCTCTTAGAGACACCTGCCGTGACCCTTCCCTTTCTCTGGTCCCTGTTCGCCTCTTTCCTGTCAGCACCTGCTGAAAAACAGAGAGTGAAGGCTGAGCTTAGAGCTTCCACAGGGCTGTCTACGCTATCATGTTCCCTGACAATTTAATTCACAGCTGTAGTCAGTGTCTGTAGCTGGGACACAGGCAAATTTGGAGCTTGGTATTTTCAAGGCATTCTTTGTAGTCAGGACTGGATGTAATCTTCTCTAAATGCCTCTCCCTGCCTTACACATTATCAACACCCTGGCTATGAGACAAGCGATCGGTTGCTGCTGGATTCTGCCTCTTGCATGGCTTTGTCTGATTGGTGGATATATTGCATGGTTGTCAGCCAGTGCTGCCTCAAGGGTATTATGTCAGTGTACACTCAGTGTCTTGTTTCACATAATTAACTTTGTCAGTGGGATTCGCAAACATTATGTCTGATGGCTTCCGATCGGTTTGGTTAGTCACGTGGCTTAGAGCAGTTAGTGAATAATGACCTCATCCCAGGCAGGGACTGGTCCTAATGCTGGAGAGCAGAGGAAGAACAGACGTGTGGCGTATCTGAGCTGGTTTGTTACACCCACTTTTGTGGCAGTTTTATTTTGCAGATGTCAGTATGTATTGCAACTGCTAAGAAACAGGAAATGTGTGTCACACGCCAAAAGATTTTTTCTTTTAGACAGAAGTGAGCAGTTGGTTTATGCGTGAAGAGCATTTGCAAGTCACGTCTCTCTGAGAGTGAGATTAGGTTAATTTTCTCGCGATGTGCACAAACAATCTGTATTTTGACAGGGCTGTGTGTGGCTTGTTCTTTTTCTGAGTGAAGCACCTATGGCTTCCAGTGCTCTAACACCATGCCCTCCATTTGTTCTGTCTCACTGTCCTCAAAAATGAGACTCTGAATGAGAATTTTGCGCAGCAATTACATATCGTAATTATTCTGGCTTATACCCATCTGCTTTAATAATTAAAATGTAGCCAAGCGGAGAAAATTTCTTGAGTGTAGTGAGGCCAATATCGTCTTCTTTCCAGTTTGGTAAATGTGCTATATACACCGTTCATGACTTAATTCATGCCTTTGCTTCTCATACACCAGCAATTGTTACATAAAGTTACAACAAGCTATCTGAAAGCAGACTTTCAAATGGTGTGATTCAATGAAAATGCTCACGCTCACTCTCATAAACACACAACACGTCTTTCTACATCACTAGATAAACACTCACCCTTTTGTCAGGAACATGATGTACTGTCGCATTAGCAAGTGTTTGCTTAAAGTGCTCGATTAACAGGAGTAATCAATAGCGGATGTATTTTTGCCCCCTGTGACTGGTTAGCAGCTGAAGCTGTGTGCTAGAGCGGGCGATGGGAGGTGAGGTGGTGGTGGGGAGGGGGGCTTGCGGTCGATACAGGGCCAGTGCTGCAGCCATCTCGCTGGAACGTGCAGAACGCTGCGGTTCAGGGCCCTGGGGTGGCGGGGCAGCTGCTCTCCCTCTCTGACTCCCGCAGGGCAGCAGGTAGCGGAAGCTTCCTGGAGTGATAGCGTTTAATGATTTGTCCTGTCAGAAGCAAAGAAGATTGAGGGCCAGGGAGCAGCTTGTCTTGATTGGGGCTCACTCATACTGATATTGTCAGTGGTGAGCCAAAAATACTCTCGACTCAAGAAGCTGGGAAATACAAACAATTACTGTACTGTATCTCCAAGGAGTGTTCATATTCTAATCTTAACTCTCAGAAAAAGTAACCGTCTGATTTTGAAGAAAACCCCATTCCAGTACAGTGGTGCATTTGTCAGATAAAATTACTCTTTGTCTGGGATCTTTCGCACCTCTCATCTATAATAGAGGGCTCCATGTAGAACCAAGAAACAAATTGTCAATGAAGACCAGCCAAATTACTCCTTTCAAAAAGAGTGTATGCCACCAGTATCAGCTCTCTAAGGCTTTTTAGTGCTTCATACCCAACTCATTGTTCGATTAATGTTTGGTCTCTGAGCCCAAGTATTGTAGAAGACAGTTAAAATGAGGGTTTTTCACATTGTTAAATTCTCAAGCTATAACTCCTAAAATACTTTTGAATGTGTTACTCACACTTTGACTGATTTTTTCACTTGACAAAGGTCAGGAATGTCTATCTCTTTTTCTCTCCCCGTTGTGTTTTTGGGAATGACTCATCACTTGGCATGTCGTGTTATTCATTATTTTTAACTCAGCATCATTATGTTTGAGTACAACGGCAAAACAATCCATTGATGCGCATAAGCAAACAATATCACGTTCCCTCTCCAGCGTTCGGGTTATTTTTAACCTGTTTGAGTGGAGCCACAGAGGCTTGCCAACGTGAGTCATGAGTCCCAGAAGTCCTCATTACAACTCTCCTATGTGAGCATATGACACTATTTTCACTGCAGGAATGATATGAATAGTAGAACAGCAATATGAAATGGGATCCAAAAGCACAACCGCCTCACACATTCCCACGCAGCCTCCTGCCTGACACGTTGACACGTGCTCTCACACAAAAATGTCTCAAGCTGCCAGTTCCCATACGGTGCATATGGCCCCATGCGTGCCAGTATCAAATGTGTATTTTCATAGCCCTAGGAATGCGTATCTGAGGCAAAATAAATATGGCAAGAAGCACAGAGTATTGATTGGGCACTGTAGGGCGAAATGGGGGCCGTAGCAACAGCTTTGTATTCAATTAACAGTTCGCGCTCTCTGACTTTTGGCAGAGTGAGAGAGAGGCTGTTGCCATGGATATAGTTTTTTTTTTTTTCCTCAGAGCTGGGTGTTATCAGTGGCCCCACCCTTTTTACTTCCCTCATTAACTCCGAGGCCATCCCAGCTTCTGTCAACCACCAATACAGTATATGGTGACAAGATTTTTCCTTTTGTCAGCCATAACGCATGAGGTAAAATGAAAGTAGACGCCTGTTAACTTCTCTTGCTAAGTGCTGGTTGCCAGGCTGGTATGCGAGAAGCTTTGCTAGTAGCACTTTAGTCTTATTTTGCTTGTGGTCTGTCCATTAAAGTAAAAGAAAATGGAGACGCTTTTAAAATTCAAGCAGAGAAAAACAAGTGCAGATCTGTCCAGTCTGCTAATTTATTGACCACATCAAAGAGATTAGCCCAAGTGGAGGTGTCTCTAGGAGACTACTGCAGCTCGCGGCTCTTTTCGCATTGATCCTTTCCCCATGTTTTGTGGAGGAGATTTATGCCTGTTTATTTTGGGCCTCTGTTTTGCCTGGCCAAAAGAAAAAGGAGCACCCACACAAGCAGCTCATTGCATACCAGGAATCAAAGCTAAAACTTCCAGAAGTGCAGAGGACCAATGTGCAAGCTAGCAGTCAATTCTCTTATTTGTATCAACGACAGTTTTTTTTTCACCCATATGACCCCTATCACCAAACTCTTGGCCAATTTTGTGCAAGTAATGGAGGAGAAAGCAACCACTGATTTTCTGTAGTCAGAATCTGGAGTTGTGGAGATGGGAGCTGCATTCAGCGACAAAACTGGGGTAAGCTGGGTCTATTTTGAAAAAGGAATGATCATTTTTTAAACCAACTCAACGTAAGACGTAAGAGACATTTCCAACAAAGATATCAGGAGCCGTTGCTACGTGGCTGTAAAGATACTGGCAGCTTGTTCAGAGTTTTACAGTTGTTGAACATGAATCTGCGCGTCCCCCACTCTCTAAATCTTACTTTAACAGGTTTTTTAATATATATAATTCTGAAGTACAAATGTAGAGGCACAGTACAGAGGGATTAAATATTACAGGTCATCTGTCATTACATGAGCCTGTCTATTGAGTGGAAGCTACTGTTTTGATTGAATACATTTCATAGCTTTTGATGCAGTAGAAGTCAGTGCAGAAATATCAGCTAGATCTTTAGCCTCCAAATGATTGAGTCATGTCTTACTGTCATCGTCAACTTCACTGGATGTGTGGGATAATTCCAGCTAACAAATCAAATCAGGGATTCACTGGAGATGGGCCAGTGCACATGTCGTGCAGGGTATGTTGACATATACTGAAACACTCAGATGTTTTGCAGACCAAAGTTAAACTAATTCATGCTGCAGTGCACAGTTGTGAATTTTTAAGAGTTGGCAGAGGGGGTAAAAGTGAAAAGATTCTGTATATGGATTATATTCCACCACATAATGAAATCAGGATCAACTGGATCTCCTGTACTGTTTTTAATCATTGTTTTCTGTGCTTGACTCATTTTGTTATTTCCACCCTTTTCAGCACAATGTGGTCAGTTTTAAGCAATGCACGCTTCGTATAACATTGATTATTTGTGATTTTTTTTTTGTGCTAATAAAACTCTTCTAAGCTCAGTTCCTTAACTGTTCCTGTTTCACTCCATTTGAGTACATGATTCTGGCCACCATCATCGCCAACTGCATTGTCCTGGCCCTGGAGCAGCACCTGCCTGAAGAGGACAAGACCCCCATGTCTAAGAGACTGGTGAGGCCAATGTTTAACTTTATCAGCATATGAAGACCACAAAGGAAAAACGATCCAAATCTTGCATTTTTGTATATTTTATATACTGTATTATACATTATAATATTTATAATAATATATAATAATATTATATATCATTATATATATATATATATAAAAAATCTTTTTTTGCATATTTTTTCAGTGCTTTGTTTCTAAGATCGTTCTGAGTTTGTCATTCATCATTTATCCACAATGTGAAAAGGTGACTGATCATTTTTCATTGTGATTTTCATCAGCCTCATAATGAAACGGCCTTCAGTCCAGCTTCAGAATGTATTTAATAGACAGAATTCCTCAACCTCCGAGTCAGAGAGTAGCCAAAACACACGCCAAGGCTTTACTCTTTGACCCCTGGGTTTCACACCTCTGATATCAACGGTGCCAAGCCCTATACATTTTTAGTTCTCTGAGTAGGATATTTGGGTTAAGTCTTCTCACCTGACATGGATGGACATCTTGCGATATTCTCACTCACTCCTTTTTTGTTAAGAAATTATAAATACTGTATATTCCAAAAATGACTACCCCTAGGTTGATTTTGAACTATATGAACTTAAATTGGACATCTTTGGCCGGAATTTGCTTGGATTATTGCATCCTGAAAGTGCAGTCTGACTGGCCATTTGTGCCTCGACATATATTTTCTCCCTAGTCAAATGCTGTGATTTTAAAGAAGAATGCATAGATGGATAAAATAGGTTCCAAAATGTATGACAGCTGCTTTTCAGTGATGCAGCTTTATTTTCTGTGAAGGTCAACTCTCCAATATGAGAAGAATATGACTCCACGTGTTTTAGGAGGACATGTGCAGATATATAGTGTACTATTTCCCAAGTTCAGAAAAGAATGTGCAGTGACAAGCCTGGTCTTGAATTACTGTCTTGCCAGATTTTTGGGTTGTAAGACAAATGGTTTTATCTCACCTTGCTCTCCTTGTACTCGGGAGACTGTTGCCATATACGGCGGGCAATGTGCCACCATTCACATTTTCCTTGTCACGACTCAATTTTACACCCTTATATGCACGTGCTTTGCATACAAAGATTGTTAATGTCCTTGAAACCAACTCTATGCTGTTATTCATTTTTTCAGACTCGCATGGGAAATATTTTTTCATTTTCTTTTTTTATGTCAGAAGGAAATATACTCTATGCTGATAAAAAAACACTTTCAGTCGAACCACTATTTAATTGTCACTACACCTCTACCGCCATCCAATAAATCAGTTACTCTTGCTTCTTTCAGTAATGCCTGACAAATTATGGTCAATGGTGGTATTTAACCTGAACCCCTGATCCTATGTTATCAAACTCCTAACAAAACCTAGTGACAATGGTTACATTATCTACATTGAGAGTTTTCAGGGCATCTACTCATGTTCATGCACCAGTGTGACTTACTCTGAATTACAGCAGGTCATTCTGGCCAGCACAGGCAGGCAAGGCTAATAAATCTGATGGAGGTACTTGCGAGTATGCAGCATCATGATCCAGGAATGCGCTGCAGTGTGCTAGACATGTCAAATCAGCAGTTTTCCACAGATATTTGTCTACAATATGGTAAAATATTATTAAGGTCTTACAGCCAAACATATATAAAAAAAACAACCCAGCCATTTCAAGGTACCTGGCCATTTTAGGGTGAGCTCTGAAGACAGTATTCCCATACAAAATTTCCTCTTCATCACTTTCTTAAACAAATCAACATTGCATCTGAATGATTATTCACATCTGATAATGCACTGTGTGACTCATAAAACCGATCCTGTCAAGAAAGGTTTTTTAACTACATCATTAAAGCCTTCCAGCCATTTTGCATTTCACTGTATTTTACTGCTCAATGAAACACATGGCGTAGAGAGTTCAGCCCACTGCTGAACTGTGAAACTTTCAGAACATATTTGCTTTTTATATTGTCAAATGTCTCCAGTATTTAATTTGGTTGAAAATGCATGGCAGTGTCAAAGCATGAGTACATTTTCTGCATCTTACTCTGGCTCCTTTTGGATGACATGTGGAACACATTTGAAGGCTTATTGAATCATTTGTACTGTATATTCCTTTTCATAATGCCCCTCTTTCATAATAAGCAATTGTGCCTCCTGACACTGTGTTTATAAGCTAAATGAAGCAGACTCAAATGTTATCAGTCAATTGAATGGGCAGTATTATCTGTTATTAGTGGCATTGATAGGGGCTAATAGGGCCCAACTGTACCTATGAGTAGCTTGAGTAGATCGTTATCTTCTGTCAGTGTTTGATTCTGTTTAGTTTGGATTATATCCTTTTTGTATTTGTATTCATTATTTTTCATGTTCATGTTCATTTTTTGTAGTTTATTGTATTAGTCTAGTTTTTCCCTCCATCTGTCTTCACCATGTGCTTTCTGTTTTAACTCCCTCGCATACACCGCCCCTCGTTCATTGGGAAGTTATTAATTGTTCCCGCATTCGTAGCCACACTTCTCTTTATGTTTTTCAGCTCCACACACCTGTTATCTATTTGATTTGCTCCTCAGTTCTCCCTTTATATTCCAGCCAGTGTCATTAGTATCTCACAAGTTCGCTGGTCAGTATTTCTTTGCATTAATTACAAGCGTTGAATTTGAGTCTCTCAGTTAAAGTTCTGGTTTGACTTTTGGTTTACGATTTCTGCTAAATCCTCACTGAATGATTTGCTTAGCTGAGTAGCTTCTGGCCTGGCTTCTCTAGTTTCCAATTTGTTTAATGCTTTTGCTTTGGTGTGCTGACTTCCTGTTTTTATGATCATTGGTCTGTTCATTGATTACGGCTCTGGATTTTTCCTACTGTGCCGCATTACCAACCCTCATGTTTGACCTGCCAGTACAATTACGTATTCTAATAAAATCACTGAGCTGGTTTCCTGTCTGCCCGATAGTTCTGTCTCTGTGTCCTGTCAAAGCAAACTCACCATGACTAACTCAGCAGGCGAGACCCTGTTCCATGCTCTGCTGGACAGTCAAGGAGCTCATCGGAGGCAACACCACACTCAGCTGGAGAGCATTAAGAAGATCCTGAAGTTGTTTGCCTCTGGAATTAACTCTCTCACCAGGCAACTTAAGCTGCTCCAACCTCCTCCTCTACCGGTCCCAGTGGCTTCTGCTCCTGCACTAGTGATGGGTCCTCGCCTTCCTCCACTCAGCCCTTATGATGACCACCCAGGTTCCCGTCAGTCGTTCCTCTCCCAGCGCTCCCTAGCATTTCAGTTTCAACCAGCATCATTCCCCACCAACTGCATCAAGATTGCCTATGTCATCACACTACTCAGGAGGCACTCCCGAGAATAGGGTACCGCTGACTGAGATGCTGGTTTTTCAATGTGTAAATCCCTTGATTTCTTCATAGGAGAAATGATGAAAGTGTTTGACTAATTATCACATGGCCATGAGGCTGCTTGTGAACTACAAGTACTTAAGATTCGTCAAGAATCCAGATCCATGTCTGACTACACTGTTGAATTCCGGACCTTCGCAGCCACTTCCCATTCGAACTCCTGCACACTTTTTGATGCATTTCTGAATGGCTGGTCCACTGAGATAAAAGACTAATTACTCGTCCGTGAATATCCAAAGAAATAAATAAGCTAACTGACCTGGCTATCCAAGTAAACAACTGCCTGATCACTGGCTTTAAGGAACTACAACGCACTCTCCATGGATGACTTCCACCTCCTGGCACCTAATCTTTGTCCCCAGTGTCCAGTCCCAGTTCATTTGCTCCAGACATCCCCAAATCTATGCAGATCAACCATACCAGCTGAACTCCCTCCGAATGTTGGCACTGCATAAACACCCAGGATTGCTGTGTTAAGCCTGGTCACTACATTGCCAGCAGTCCAGTAAAGAGCAGTGCTCACCAGTGAGTAGGACATTACTGTTAAGTGGAATCCACTAAACTGAAACCCCAAACCCAACTCAACAACTTCTCACATTCCAGATCTGCAGTGAGTCAACTCAACTGTCTTTACAGGCCCCGATTGACTATGGAGCAGATGACAACTTCATTGATTCACAGCTAGAAAACCAGCTACAACACCAGAGTCAGCTATTACCCAAACCCATCCAAGCCTTCTACATCTCTGATCCACCTCTGGCTATGGTCGCCCACATCACCCAACCAGTCCAACTGCGAATCTCTGGCAACCACCGGGAGACCGTTCCTCTACTTCTGCTGCAGACGCCTTGAGCACTGCTGATCCTGGGTAATCCCTGGCTGTACTGCCATAATCCCCGTTTGGACTGGAAGAACCTGCAGTTTTGGAGTGGAGTCTCACCTGTGTACAACACTGTCTGATGGAAGCTTCCCAACCCAACTAACCCATTGCCGTGTCATCTGAGCTGCTTCCTGACCTTTTTAGAGTGCCTCCTGAATACTAGGATCTTAGACAAGTGTTCTCCAAATCCCAAGCTACTTAACTATTACTTCACCACCCTGATTACTGTGTTACTGATTTATTACCTAGCATGACTCCTCCCCAAGAGCAACTCTTCTCTGGCCCCCCACCCTGAAATCAAAGTCATGCAAAAGTACATCCGAGAATTCTTACCAGCTGGCATTATCCATCCTTCATCATCTCCTAATGATGCCAGCTTCTTCTACATTAGCGTAAAATATTGTTGCCTGCGCCCACGCACTGATTACCAAGGGTTGAACGACATCACCATAAGGAACTACTCCCCATGACCTCTAATGTCTATAGTGTTTGAGTCTCTCCAAGGAACCACTGCATTCACTGAGTTTGTTCTCCTGAATGCATGCAACTTAGTCTGGATATGCGAAGGGGATGAGTGGAAGATGGCTTTCAACACTCCCAGCGGCACATTGAGTACATGGTGATGCCATTTGAGTTACCTGACTACCCCGGATTACTCCAGAACTTAGTAAATGAAGTCCTCCATCACATGCTGTGCAAGTTCGTCAATATGTACCTCGATGGCATACTCATCTTCTTCCGGGATCTGACCTCCCGCGCCCAACGTCTGTCAATTGCACTAACAACTCCTAGCCAATTGCCTCTTCATCAAAGCTGAGGACTGTGAATTCCCCCAGAGATTTAAGTTTCCTGGGCATTATCATCACTAGTAAGGGCATCTCTACAGACCAGGCCTAAGTGTGGGTGGTTGCAGAATGGCCAAAACCAGGGAACCAGAAGGAGTTGCAACAACACCTTGACTTTGCTTACTTTTACAGAAAATTCATTAGAAATTTTGGTGCCATTGCCGCCCCTCTGACTGCTCTCACTTCCACCTAAGTCAGATTCTTCTGGTCTATCAAAGCCAAACTGGCCTTACATCGCCTAAAGACCTGTTTTACCAGTGCTCCAGTCTTCATATGTCCCAATCCCCAAGGGCAATTCCTTTTCCAGGAGGAGGCATTCGACTCTAATGTGGGAGCAGTGCTTGCTCAAGAATCTGCCTCCGACTCCAAGATCCATCCTTACTTTTCTTATTACCTTACACCGACCGAAAGAAATCTCTCTGGAGATCAGGAGCTGCTTGCCACCAAACTGGCTCTGGAGGAGTGGCAGTGGTTAGAGGGGACTCAGGTTCCTTTCCTAGTGTGAACAGATCACCACTACCTAGTATATCTCATGTCCGTCAAGAGGCTCAACCCCTGTCCAACCAGATGTCCATGTTTGTCTATTGATTTAATTTCACACTGTTGTATTGTCTTTGTTCCAAGAATGTCAGACCTGATGCACTCTCCAGAATCCATGAAGCGAGTGAGGGTAAAGTATCAGACAACATTCTGCCTTCTCACTGTAAGACTGTCATCGTCACCCCTGTTGAGTGGTTCTCAAAGGCAGTCTGTCTAGTCAGTTGGAACAGCTACCCTCCGCGACGGAGACGGCTGAAATTGTGCTGGACCAAGTTTCCACATCCACGATCTCCAAGTGGACATTGTGTCGGATCGAGGCCCCCAGTTCATGTACAACTTCTGGCAGGTATTCTGCATGTTACCGAGGGCCTCAATGAGCCTCTCCTCTGACTACCATTTGCAGACTAATGGACAGATTGGGAGGGCCAATCAACAGATGGAAACTATTTTACACTGCCTTACCTCATGGAGCCTTCTATTTGGGGCCATCTTCTTCTTTGAGGAGAGTATTCTATGAATTTTCTCCCATCCTCATCCACAGTCCTATCTCTGTTCCAGTGTTGTCTCGGTTACCAGCCTCCGCTTTTTCCAGCCAAGGAAGAGGAGGTGAGGGTGCAATCTGCTGAACAGTCATCAAAAGGTGTGGATTTTTGCAGATTTGGAAAAGAACAAGAACAGCCCTTTTGAGAGCTACACATGAAGATGAAGAGGGCCACTGACTGTCGCCGGGGTCCTGGACTGTAATAGGTCCAAAGTCAGAAGCTTTGGCAGTTCATTAGTGGTCTCCTATTAGAATTGAACTCTCCTAAGCTTGCTCTTTGTTTTATAGGTCCCTTCCTCTTAACCAAAGAGGTGAACCTAGTGGCAGTCTGTCTCCAGCTGCCCCACTCACTCAGGAGGATCCATCCTATGTTCCACATCTCAAGAATTAAACCTGTGTTCCAGAGCCCACTTTCCCTCATCCCTGTTTCATCCCAGCCCATCCGCCTTGTTGACAGAGCCCCGGCATTCACCGTTCGCCACATCCTAGATATGAGGCATCGGAGTCATGGGCTTCAGTTCCTCATCAACTGGGAAGGCTGTGACCCTGACGAGGGCTCTTAGGTCACAGCTATAGCCTTGATCTCCAACTCATCAGAGACTTTCTGGGGAAACTTTGGGGTCCTGGTCAGCCACCTGATGGTGGCCGTGTGGGTGGGATGGGATGTGCTTTCTGTTTTCAATACATGCACCGCCCCTTGTTTATTGTTAATTGTTTGCAGTGGGGACTCCTGACAAAAAATTCAGGGGAGGCAATTTGTAAAATGATCACACCAATGAGCAATTTGTAAAATGCATCAACAAACAGTGTCTCAATCTTTTTAGGCCTGTTAAATAAACTCATAATCATTTCCTGTTATGTCCATTTGGTGGCAACATACAACAGAAAGAGCAGGACAGTTAGCTAGTTAGAAGTTAGTCATTTCCCATCATTACTCCACTTTGCCACTAATTCATGTATTCAAAATACCCATTTTGTGGAAGTAACATGGACATACTGAATGTAGAGATGGTACAAATACTGGTAGGTAGGTGGCAAGATCATCCCCTCAATTTACTATCCAGCAATGCCTGTTATGTCCTCTTGAGAGCAGCACTGCAAACCCACAACAAAGTTTTCCTCTTGCTACTTGAGTTGCAGATGATAAACTGTGGTAAAGAAAGTCACAGCTAGGAACCTTCAAAGGTAAAGAATGGTTTCGCACTACAATTTATCACTCCACTAATTGATGAAGACGTGATATCTATTTGGGTGGCTACACACGTTCCTACAGCCAAAGTAAAAAAAAAAAAAGGCGTGACAAGGCAGCGAGTTGCAATTCATATGCAGGAAGTGATTAGCTAGCAAAATGTGTAACAAAACGCTTTTGATTCAGTAAATAGTCTGGTGAGTAGTTTCTTTTTTTTAGACAAGGGTAAAAAGTCCAGTGGCGTCGCTAGTGGGCGGGCACAGACACGTCACTTTATGACAAGAATTAGTCCTGGCCAGTTCTCAATCATTTTACTTTATTGATGCATTTTCCAATTATCGTAATTTGCAACTGAAGACACGGTTTCTCTCCATATGTGTCTAAGAGCGATTAAATCATGGGCTAAATTCAGTACAGTGGCAGAACAAGAAAAGAGAATTGGGTTGGGTTCAATCAATGCGAAGCATTGGCCCATTAAAAAGCAAATTATTTTTCTGTATTGAATTTACCCCATAATTTCATCGCTGCTAGATCGCATATGGAGAGAAACCGTGTCTTCAGCTGCCAATTACAGTAATTGGAAAACGCGTCAATAAAGGGAAATGATTGAGAACTTGCCAGGAATAATTGCCATAAAGGGACGTGTCTTTGCTCCCTCACTAGCGACGCCACTGGTAAAAACCCAGCCATCACCTACTCCACTACTGAATGATATCACATTAGCTGTGGGCAAAAATCATTATTCACAGCACGAAAGTACAGTCCCCAAGCTTCACTTCGCATGCTGGAAATCACTAAGGCACAGAACGAAATAAAGATCACAGTCCAATCCTTCACAACCGTTGTAGCTGACAAAGTAAATATTTGCCACAAGAATATAGTTGGCTAAAGATGAGGATTTTACAAAGCCAGGATTACGATTATGCACCTTTCATTATTCACTAACGCAACTGGTAAATTTAAGCCCCTCCACTGCTCAATGCCAACTTCTTCAAAAGTGCTGATGTTAGCCTGTATAACAGCTAATTGTGTAGATGTCAATATGCATTCCACGTGTGACCGTAGATGGCCGCTAATTACATGGCAAACCCTCGTAACTTTACTGGAAAACTAAAATGACCACTGGCTGACAATACTGCGTTTTGTCGGATTTAGAAAAAACATACTTGTTGGATGGATCTTCGAATTATCGTATCAGGGGACTGTATAATACAGTCGGGCGCTTTTTCACAAAATGGTGTGAGCATATGTATATCCTCATGGGTGGATACTTCAGTCTCCGTGCGGCTAGCTACTCCAAACACCTACTCACTGGCATTTAACGTAGACTGTAAGGTGCTGGGCAAGGGAAATCTTTTGTAATCCTCTTGTGAATAAAGCACTTTTATCTTTTTTTGAGTTGTTGGTACAACTGACAATGGAACAAGTGGTGCCAATACGCATTGTGCCAGCTGATCTCGACCTTCTCGGTTCTCATGGCAGTGCGCATAGTTAGAACAGGAATTAGGTGGATACCCATGACCACTACTGTTATGTATGACGAAAGGACGTTGGGGCGAGACCCCCCGGAACCCATTGAGATTGCATTGAAAGGCCTTGTACTGGCCATAAATGACATTACGCGAGAGTCAATAAGAGACCCCTGGGGCAACTCAGTCTGAGTGAAATTGTCCCGAAAAGGACGGGATTATTGGAAACGCTAGTTTATCCTGAGTGGACAATGCCATTCAAAGGCAGATCAAGCTGTAGAACAGTGGTAGAGCTGGAAAAAAAAACAAAAAAAAAAATCTTTTTCTTGTGTCAATGCTTCGCCTAATCACCCCAATGGGCAATTTGCCTCTGATTGTTTGATTGCCCCCTCATTTGAAGCCACTCTGTCCTGTGCAGTTTTCAGATCCACACAACTGGTACCCATTTGATTTGCTCCTCAGTTCTCCCTTCATATTCCAGCCTGTGCCATTTGTATTTTCCATGTTTGCTAGCCAGTATTTCCCTTTGTTACATATGAGCGTTTCTTTGAATTTCTGAGCATCCTGGTTACTGCTCTGGTTTGTCTTTTAAAATTTCTGGTCAAATAGTTTCCTTAGTTTATGATTTGCATAGCCACGTTTGATTTTTGGATTGGCCCCTCCAATTTCCAATTTGTCTACTTTTTTGGCTTCGCTGATCATTGGTTTGTTTCTTGATCATGATCCTGGAATTACCGTTGTACTTCTGTGCTGTGCTTTCGACGCTCATGTTGAACCCTGCCTGTATGACTGCGCATTCTAATAAAATCACTGAACTGGATTCCCGTCTGCACATGAGGTATGTCTCTGCTGCCTGTCAATCTTCAGACGGAAGTCAGACTGAAGTTGCGTTTTCTGACCTGATGACTGCTGCAAACCAGGAAATAACAATATGAATTTATAATGAAGGCTGAGGTGGTTGGGTCGTGAGCTACACGTTCATTAGCGTGAGGAAAGATTGCCTTTCAAAACATTGAATCATGTTTTATGAGCAGGATTGCCTTTTCCAATCCTCAGTTCTAACCTATACTTTTTAAAAAGCACAACTGTCTTCCTTAACCCCGAATCTTAACCTTCACCATTTATTAAGGACAATGGCCTGACCCAGAAATATAACCTTAACCTTTCCAAAAGTATCATTGCCTATCCCTAACCATGAAATGTAAGGTTATCATAATGAAAAGAACAATTTCTGAATTGCTTATAGTATGTAGGGCCCTACTGGCCCGTATCTATCGCGGTAATATAACAGATATCAACGCCCTTCCAGTGGACTGATAACATTTGACGCAGGTTGCTAAATGACTGTGATGATGAGTGGTTGCAATGTTTGCATATGGAGAAGTGTATTTGGGTCTTGGTTAATGTATTCACTACTAATGGATCTAATTTATAGAATTCAAACTTATAGAATTCAACAAGGTCATATTTTGCCAACATCTAAATCAAACCTGATTTCTTTTATTTTCAACTAATTTTGAATGAAGAGACGCAGGATTGCAATAAAGTCATCTTGAATAGGTTTTGTTTTTTGTTTAATTTTGTTTTTCAGGAGAAAACAGAGCCCTACTTCATCGGGATCTTTTGCTTTGAAGCTGGGATTAAAATTGTGGCCTTGGGCTTTGCGTTCCACAAGGGTTCATACCTTCGGGTTGGCTGGAATATCATGGACTTCATCGTAGTACTCAGTGGGTGAGTGAAAATGGTTACTGGGATACAAATGTGAATTTCTTAGGTGCTTAACATTAAACCTGCTGACTAGAGTACCCGCAAACCGCCTAGGTACGCTTATTTTTCATATCTCGCTGGGGCTTTTTTCTATCATTATACATTTTCAAGACTCCTCAGCTCCTCATGACTTCATGTTATTTTCTGTCTGTTTTAATCAGGGTTTTTTAAAAATACCAGATGCCCCCAATTTTGATTGTGCAGCTTCAAAAGATGGTGCTATGTATTGGGTTCATGTTTGCCATGGACCCTAATTTGTAGTATCATATTATCAGGGGATAGGGGCAGGGTAGGGGCACTCAGTCAGACATTTTGAAGGGGCCAGGCACAGATTCCCTCATGTGCTCTATTGAGGATCCCAAATACTGCTTTTCCAAAGGTTGTGCACCAACTTGGATTTTTTTTCAGATGACATTACATACTTCACTATGAATGTTTTGAGAAGAAATAACATTCTGCTAGGATGGTTGTTTCTGTCTGTAGTTTGTTCTTGGGGTCCTCAGAGACCCTTGACAGTTGTCCTTTCATGTTTTTTTTTTTTTGTCGGGAAGATGAAGGTGAAACTCACAAGAAAAAGAGATTTGATTTCAGGGGACAAAGATTTACTATTTACTTTTGTTCATTGATAGTATGTTTCTCTTTGAGGCTGGCATTCATTTGCATATCATGTTTTTTTATATTCTTCTTATATTCTATATTATATTTGATTGCTTTCCTCCTGTATCACCTCTAAAATGCTCATATCAGATGCTTAGGAATTAAACTATTGCCAGGCCTATAAGATGTGACATTGTGCGCTACTATTTGTGGTTCTCTGTACACAAAGTGCGGTCATTGCCATTAAACTGAAAAACTCTGCTATTTTTCACTTTTGATCATGTGAAGCAGTAAAATGCGCCTTGGGCTTTTGCTTTAATGTGAATGTAAAAGACCATGTTATCACCTCCACATGGGAGACCACATTCCACAGGCCTCCACTGTGAGGTCTCCACAGATTTTTGAATCTGTGGGAGATCAGTATGAAAATTATTATCTGAGTCCATGTGGATGTGTTTATGATTTATATTCAAGACACAAATATGAGAGATTATTCTGCTTCTCTCTCAAACATGTAGTTTGTTTTTTTTTCTGCCTTGAATATTCAAGACCCTTGAATTTGAGTTGGATATTAACTGTCTTTTTTCTGGACTAAAGGCAGGCTTAGTCCTGTTTTAGCCGCATATTTCATTCTTTCATGTCGTCACGTATGCATCAGGATATTCTCCATTCAATGAATATCTGATGATCATTAAATTATCATGATTCTGGTATGGTCTGTGGGTAATGTGTACATTAATTTAATTTGAAAACGTACAAGATTTGAAAGGTGATGTTGTTATGATTCTGATTGTTGGAAAGGTCAAGAGTTTAAATATTATCCTTCTCCTCTACCTCCCCCATTTTCCTCCATTCCGGCCCTTCTTCTGCTCCTGTTTCTGCTGGAGTAAGATTCTGTTCTCATGATCACATACATAAACCCTCTTTCACAGATGAAATACATGAAATATTAATCCATCCATAGTGAAAACGTACAAAGAGCCTCGAGCTTCTTACAGAATTATGTATGATATCATAGGATCCATTATTCATGATCAGGTCGTCACTGTTTAAGCACCAGTCTGCACCAGTATGTTTGTTCGTGAGGAGCTTCGGGGTTTATTGATAGGATCACCCACCTGACCCTGATGGTTCTTCTACATCATAACCTCTGCTCACAAATGCCCACAGTATAGTTCCAGTTAGTGTTAATAATGTCATTAATGTTGAGGTTGATGTATATATGACAGGTAACAGCTGCATGAAGGTCCAAGACACATTATTTCTCCGTCATATTAATCAGGCTGTTTTCTTCAAATTCACTAATTGCTTTACATAAGTCCACCAAAGCCACGTTCCCACTTTGAATGACTTGCAGATTCTTATCAGCATCCTGATCTATGGTAATATAAGGCAGGCAGTCAAATAGAATCCATGAGCTTTCTTGACCAGTCCAAACTGATTAGTTTCCTTTTGTGCATTTTAATTAGACTGACTAGTTTAATCTGAAATTTTTCCTCTGATTAACCAGCCATGCCGAACACATTAAGATTAAGTGCTTAAAAAAATTTTGTAAACAGTAAAACACAATCCTGTTTTATAAACTCTGACTCCAATGCAGCTTCTTTGGAATAAATAAAAAAAGCTCTTTTCTGTTTTCAATACGTATCCATTAAGAAAATTGACAATGAAAGGAAGAAAATTCTGTGTAATAATTATGTCTAACCATGTAATGGTGGTAATTAGAGTGATTGATTGGTTTTAACTCTGAAACTTTCAAAGCTTTAGCTATAGCTTGTCTTGAGGCTGTGCTGGTTGCACTTCTGCGAATTACTATTTTATTTTTAGTGCATTTTGCATTTTAGTTTTTTTTTTTTGATGCAGAATTGTTTTTGGGAATCATCATAATCGACCCATAAGCAATTCCTCCCACGATAAGCAAGAAAAAAAATCTGTGAAATCTGGGCAACAGATATCATTTTTGACATCATGGACATTATGACATGTTGCACTGTTGGTGTTCTATAGTTTTGCTTGCTGAACACCCAGAGGTTCTAGAGAACGATACAGTCTACCTTGCATCATTCTCTTAAAGACTGCGGGGAGAACTATGAATATGAATATCACTATGAAACTATGAATATCACCCTTCCATGCTCTGCCATTAATGAACCACCCACCTTCTGTTGTCATTGGATCTCCAGAAAAAGTTTATGTATGAAAGCTGCCTTGGTTATGCCATAAATATGCATAGCTGTGAAGTGAAGCAATTATGATCCTAGCGCTTGCATTGAGTCCTCAGAAAAACACAGGATGTATTCGTGTTTCGACCATTTCAGCTTCATGCGTTCACGCTATATATTATGCAAACATCCAATCAATAACTCAGTAAATCTTAATTGTATCCCACATTGGTGATTCATTTATAGCAATTTTATAGGACTTCAGGTGAATTAGTTCCTCATGCAAAACTTTGAATTCTGGAAGTAAATTTGTTTTCTGAGAGCACAGTTTTTTTGTGTGTTCATAAACACGGATTCTTGGCATAGGTGTGCAGCAACAATGTAATCCTATGAGTGATAGAAACTTTTCATTTAAGAAAAAAGTAAACTACTTTAATCAATATTATCAAATCATTTAAAATTTTTGTTCCAAAGGTAGTCACTAAATTTCATAAGAATGTAACTTTTAATTTCTCGCCTGTTGCCTGTTACAGAAAATAAGTAAAATTAGTCACCCCACATACCCTCCCTCCCATACATTAGGGTTTTAAAAAGCATGATTTTTTTTGCTTAAGAGAAACATTTATCAAAAACATGTTTAAGGTCAAACTTTTAGATCATCGTGTTCCATAGTAAATGAACCCACTTTGTGCATTGTAAGTACTGTTTTGAATGACTGTATTACATAACATCTCAAGGAAACTCTGCTGTGAAAGCAGCCACTTTACTATATTTAACTGCCCTCCTCCAAATGAACCAGAGTGAATGGCACACTACTGCTCCATTCATGTACCAATTTGCAGAAAAAAACTGAAACTCGCGGGTTATTTTTATTAGCAGCACTTAAATGTTCTTGTAAGTCATAACAGTCCAGATACGACACAATACTTCAGTTTCATCATGATGAGCACTACAGTTTGTAGTGAGAGAAGAAAGGCTCTACATTCAGTTCAGTTATCAGTCCATATGTATCCATGTGTTCTGGCTGGTGTACAGGAGTGGATATTGGTTGAGATGGCAGGTGAATAATGGAGACCTACTCCAACGTGCATTCATTATCTACATGGTAATGCAATGACACTTGGTTTTCTGTCAGCAGCCACTACTGTTTTTTATGCCACATAGCATTTTTACACCATTGTCTCATGACTCCAAAGTCAAAGTTGGGACTCTTGTATTCCTCCAGATCCAAAATGATCATTGTCAGTTTGATTCAGTGTGATGAAACAGTGGTTTATGGTATAGTGCATGGATACCTTCATTACAACTGGAATGACAAAAATTAATCCCATTGAGACCTAATAGTTTGGACACAGAAATGTCTTTGCTTTCCTAAGGCTTTCAACCTCAAACAAGACGTCTGTATCTAGGATGGAGAACAGACTTTTTCAGCTCTTATTGGGTGGGAGTCCCACATGTTAACACAGATTCACCTGATATTACTTCCCGTACCTAATATCGATATCTGCCATGACTGTGAATATTCCTTTTTTTTGTGCATATTTTATTTATTTTTCCCTTTTTTGCCCACCCTGAACACAGCCAAACTGTTTATCCCACGGAAAGCGACCTGCTCCCGTCGACTCAGGGGGAAGATTACGAGGCACGTGATTTCTGCAACTCACGTGACGACTAGTCCTCACTCCTTTACACTGTGTAGTTGCTCCACAAATTACACTTTCCATGCCGTCAGAGGATCACTTAGGGGTTTATTCTCCCATAAGCGCGTAAGTCCTTTTTTGCGCGCTTCGAGTTAAGAGCTTTTGAGTTACGCGTATTCTCCCCTACGCGCTTCGATCACGCCCACAGCGCTTAACTTCAGATAGTAGGCGGCCTTATGAAAGAGGTGTGACTGATCCAAAAGAGAGGCAGGCTCTGTACAAATGTCATTGATCATGGCTATCAGGAAAACATGGAAAAAGGATTTTCCTCGTGCGATTTGTGTGCGCTGGAGCTGGAATCGATCAGAATAGAAAAATACGCATGCGGCCCCGCTCCAGGAGCCGGGTGAAAATCGCGTAGATGGAAAAACTTCATATAAAGCCAATGATATGCGATTTTTGACGTACCCGTCTGCACCGGCGCCTGACTTCAGCCGTATAAATGGAAACATAGCTTAATGCTGTGCCGACGTCTACGGTCTCTGTACATGTTCTTATTATTGGAAGGGGTTCTGATTGCAACGTGAGTACAATCAATGGCTCCCACAACACTGGGGAACCTGGCGACCCGGTAGAACCCCCTTAACTCTCTGTCTTTCAGCTGGTGTTATGGGGAATTTTAAAGTGGCTGACGTGGTGCAGTATAGCGTCAACCGCGTCAGACACCTTGAGACAGACGCCGTGATATGTGCATGACATCACCAGCCACTCTCTGGAACGACCCAGATGCCAGGACCGACAGCGCAGTTGTGACCTTGATGACCACCGGTATGTTTGTAATGCGTTAATTGAACTAATTGGTGAGGAGAGGCTGTTGCGTGATATCATGATTTTGTTTGATAATTTATTATGGCTATGAGAAATGTAGTTTGGAGATAAGGAAAAACAATCAAATATTGAATGTCTCAACCTATACCATGTTAAATAAAATAAAATTAATGTTAAAATTTGGCCGAGAACCGACATCAAACGCAATATTCCATTTCGCCTTATATTGGCGCTTGACCTTAATATAGCCCTCAAAAGCGCTCAACAGAAAAAGCGCGTAAGCCAGGGGGAGAATACCCGTAAGTGTTATTTACATAAGAAACGCCCGGAAACGCCCCGATTTTGGCCTTGCTCCGCCCCAAGCACGTAACTGCCTTCAGAGCGCGTAATGCACAGACTTAAGTCGAGGGGAGAATACGCGTAGGCTGAAAAGCGCATAGCTACGCGCTTTTTTCGACTTATGCGCATGGGAGAATAGACCCCTTAGTCAGTGGACAATCTCGCTTGTAAAGCTACATGCATCTGGCTGACGAGAAGTGGTCCCTAGAGAGCGGTGAAATAACAAATTTTAACTGGCTTAACCCATATTATTCCTGGTTAGGCTGCACCAATTGTTGGCTTGCCCATGTGGACCTCCGGCCATAGGGCGCGTGTACGTTCAGGCAATTCGTTTTTTAACTGAAATCCAAAACGAGAGAACAGAAGTAGCGCTGTTGTTTTGTTTTTTTCATTTTTGGAACAGGAATGAAAAAACGGAAAACCATGGTTGTTTCATTTTCCCGTTTTCTACCAAAAAATGGAGAATTGGTTTGTTTTTCCTTTATCGTCGTTTGAATCAAAAACGAGAACCCTAAAAACCACTTTCATAAAAATGGTACAATTTTGGTTTTTGTTCATTCGTTTATTCATTTTTCTTTTTTGATTTCAGAAGGAAGAAGGGTAGACCGTTGAAATGGAAGTGAAAGTAAATACATCAAAATAAGAAATGAGAATGAAATGAGAAAAGAATGGTCATTCTGCTAAAGCTAACATATGCAAGCACATACCAGGGTAATGTCGGAGGTTAAATAGGCTAAATAAACATATTAATTTTTTGCTGTGTTATTTTTATTTACACATGAAATATCTTAAATTCAAAAAGTGTGTGATATGTCATTCAGCTGCGTAGTGTGCAGAAGTAGTCTGGGTGTTCCTTCGCAATCAAATTAACCCTCAGGCTAAATTAAGCAGTGAAAAAATCAGCAAGGCCTGAATTAGGTTGGAGAACATAGGTGTTTCATTTGCGTGCATGATAAATTGTTATTTTTCGCGACCATGTGTCCTTAGTTTCGCAGATTAAAATCTAGTGAATGTTTACTTTGGTTTACTTTCTTTACTCTATTCGTGCTGTGGTTTCATAAATTTCACAATATGGATATGGAATTTTTATTTTTCATGATTCTGCTGGTTATGAGGATAAATAACTGCGCTCAACATAAATAAACACATATACCAAATTATTTGCTCATTAAAGGGTTGCACTCACGGTTGCAGAGGTGGACATTCCAGAGGTCAGAAAGTAAAAGTCCACCCATGTTTTACCTCCAGCCGTGAGCTCAGGCAGCTGATTTTCCTAGTTAGTTCAAACTCTGGGCTGAAGGGTTGCTGCAATTATTAGATCCAGGCGGTTGTAGCAAAATACTGGGACAGACTTTTACTTTCTGGAGCAGGATTGTCCACCTCTGCACGGTTGCAAGTAAAACCAAAATATTCGGCAGGAGTAAAGTAACTAGTTTGGAAAACACTGGTCCAAAGTGACCAGCAGAGGTCCCAACATTCTTCCAAATTATTATTCACCGATTCACATAGAAATCGAGTACGTAATTACTTATACTCTATGAGGAGATCAAGCTTATCTTCACTTTTTATAGTGCTACTTTGGTTTTGCATTGTAATGGACTTAGGTCGTGACATTACATTGTGGACAAATCAATCTGCCATAGCGGCATTGATCATTATCATATTGATTTGCAGTAGGCAGACTTGAAAGGCTAGGTCATTAACAGATAGATAAATCAATAAATAAACAAAATGATAATAATAAAATAACATCATATAATATGGGTTTTTTGCACATTAATGGTCCTATGGTGGAGTCTGGAGAAAGATTCTCCTGATCGCGCGAAGTAAAAAAAGGGTACTTATTTCGCTCATACTGCCATAGTCTCTGCCTGAAAAGCCTCATTGGGGTAGCTCTTCTGCTATGGCCCCCACTCCCTATGTGCCCACTTTCTTCTAACTGGCCAGCTCTGTGGAGGGCGGATCAAGGCGGGACGAGGTAGCAGAACGCAGTTTTCCTGGTCCGGCTCCAGAGTGAAACTGACGCGTCTCCCGAAAGAATCGACGGGCATATACTACAATCTAACGCAGAACATGTGTATATATCTAATGAAATGAACTTGTTCTAATAAACACAACGGTGAAAGTGGAGGATGCAGTGCTAAGGTCTGGCAGCTCAAGTATGAATTTGCTATCGGCTACAGTTTGCTAGGGCAACAGTTGGTAGGTACAGCGGTTTTTCTACTTCTTAGCTAGGATGCGGGGAAAGCTAGAATCCACCCCATATAGACACATTTGTAGAATGGGTCAACATGCCCAAGTGTAGACCGGAGACCGTAGAAGTCAGGTGGGTCTGAGTTTAGAGGGAAACATGGACAGTGAGGAGCAGCTAAAAGTGGACAAACAGCTTATGGACCTGCTGTATTAGGACCTGCTGGTTCGTGTTAGTAGCTGTGGTGTGTTGTGAGCGTGGAGAAACAAATAGCTTCCACGTTGGTATATGACGGAGGGGCGAAAGCTCCAAGCTAAACGACCTTTTCGGAAATTGCCCATGGTAATGGTTTACTTATTGCTTCAGAATGACCAGCTTTTCCTCACGGAAAATGAGCACATTATGGATAGTGTGCGAGAGCTAGACAAAGCTCCGGTTATGTCATTAACATAATACAGGTTTTACAGACCGTAAGTTCCATCTGCATGAACCGTTGCTTATGTCGAGCTAGCGAATCGATCACTTTTACAGGAAAGAATTTAATATTCAATCAATGGCAATGCTGAGAAATCGTTTGTTATACTGGACACGTTATAGCCTGTGCGCTTCCCTATTACTTTCACTGGTAGTATCAGAGAGCTTGCCCAGACATTGGAGATGTATCAGGCTGACCCCGGTCATGGATAAGTAAAGCAATCGTTTCAAAAGCACCCAAAAACGCACCCCAAGCTCTGCAAAATCTACCTCTGTTCTAACTGCAGCCTTACTCGGCAGACACATACAGGACCTCTCCGTTTATCTTCAACTGTAGTGGCTACAATCAGGCAACGTTATGATGAAACTGTCACATTGATGCTTACCGAAGTAACACAAGCATACCGATCATAATTGCTGCATATAAGTTAACCAGAAGCATTTTTAATTTGCAGATCATGCAAACTAACATGCAGTAGCTGATAAGCGGTCATGACTTTGAATGTAATCTGCCACGCAAAAAATTGGTTTCGTGTCTGGTGTGAAAGCAGCTGGACGTGCCCATAACGTGTATTCGCATCTTTGCATTGACTTTGAATGTAGGCTAATCTGTCCTGCGAAAAATTTGTTTCGTGTCTGATGTGAAAGCAGTTTTATAGATAGTTTGCGACAGCTAGAGAGAGCTCGGTTATGTTATGAACATAATACAGGTTTTGCAGACCGTAAGTTCCGTTAGCGCGGACAAGTTGTTTATGTGGAGCTAGTGAATTGATCACTTCTACAGGAAAGAATTACCTATTTAATCTCCGCCTTTTTGGCTTTTTATTTGCCACAACAATTTCTAAAGGAGGATGAAATTATGTCAAGGTAGTGCAGAGAAATCATTTGTAAACCGGTAGAGCTTCTGCGTTTCGCATTGCTTTCATGGTAGTACCAGAGAGCTTGCTCAGACATTTGTGAAGTATCCGGCTGATCCCGGTCATGGATAAGTGAAGCAATCACTAACTGTAGTGGCTACAATCGGGCAACATTATGATGACACTGCCACATTGATACTTACCAAACACAAGCATACCGATCAGAATTACTGCATATAAGTTAACCAGGAGCATTTTTAATTAGCACGACATGCAAACTAACATGCAGTAGCTGGTAACCGAGCGGTCATAACCACAGAGACAAACCCTTGCAATACAGGTTTTACAGACAGCAAGTTCTGTTACTGTGAACAGTTGTACCAAGCATCCAAATTACAAGCAAGTATTAAAAGTTAGCTTAAAATGAGGTTTATGTTCACACACCTTCTGTAGAATTTCCCCTGATATCACTCTTAGGACACAAACATTGGCAACAGTAACTTGGCTACATTAGCCACTGTGCGACAGCCACAATCAACTGGCTATCAGGTTGGCTTATGCAGTAAAAGCAACTTACAGCTTCTGTGTCTGAAAGTCACGGACAGTCACGACAGATACAGGCTTTATCTTCAGATATTTTACAAAGCCAGCGTTTGAGGCCAGTTGTTAGTGCTAACTATCGCTAGCGGTCCTGTTAGCCACCCGTAACACGTTAGCTTCACTTACATTATTTACTGTTATACGGTTACTTACAGCTTGTGGCTCCGACCACTTGATCAATGCAACTGCTCCAGGTTTGAGAAGCAGCTGAAACGCTTATCCTGTGTCGAGTTATCCTTTATTGACAAAGCTGTCTTTGGTGAAACGCTGAGCACAAACAGCGAACTTTCCCTTTGGCCGTGGCAAAAAAAGCTACCCACTGATTTCTGGTGACATCGTCTTTTGGAAGAGAAATATTTGTTTTTCTTCACGTCCAAAAGTAAACGGACAAGTAGCTTTGGGAGAGATACTGACAAAATTGCACCTCAAATGATCTGCGGTTTCTTCTTTTGTATTTCCAACAGTGTACACGCTACTAAGGCAAAGTATGATCTGCCGTTGTTAGTGCCTGCTAGAATTGTTCTTGGTGTGTGCAGGTCCAGGGCAGTGGCTGGCTCTGGCGAGGTCTGGACTAATTGGACGGCACAACCTGACGTCAGGTTTTGCCAAGATCTCGTGAAGATCTCCGGAGGAGCTGTTCAGAGAGGAAATCACGCTCATGAAATCACGTTCTTTTGCTTAGAAACTTTTGCTTAGGTTGAGCATGGACAACCAACATTATAACATTACTATTACTGTATGTATTAAAAGAATACATTTCCAAAAAAAGTCTGCTGTATGAAACGTAAAAAAATTGCAAAAAAGATTGCAATGATTTGTAAATCATTTAAACCTTTTTTTGTTAAAATAGAACAAAGGCAACATATTAGATGTTTAAACTGAGAAAGTTTATTGTTTTTTGAAAAATATCTGATCATTTAGATTTTTATTTTAGCAACACTTTTCAAAAAAGTTGGGACAGTGGCAAAAATGGACTAGAAAAGTCGTACTATGTTAAAGAAATACACCTGGTGGAGAATTTCACATCTAAGTAGGTTAAAGGAACAGTCCACCGTACTTTCATAATGAAATATGTTTTTCTATGAAATGAGACGAGATGATACGTTCCTCTCCGAGCTTCGAGCGACCACCCAGTCAGCCAGATGCGCTGCCACTCCTGTTTGCATTTGTAGCTAGACTCATTGTGGTCAACGGTATTTTTTGGGGCTGTAGTTAGATGCGACCAAAGTCTTCCACGTTTTTCCTGTTTACATAGGTTTATATGACCAGTGACATGAGTTCGGGTTCGGGTATGCAAATCCAAACGTGGCTTTTTCTATGCTGTGGGAAGTGCGTACTATAATGACAGGCGTAGTAACACCTTCTGCGCACTTCGACAGCGCATGTGGTGGCGTAGTAGGGGGAGGTGTTACATATTCTTCAAGACGCAGTCACAATTTCGTAGAAAGTCTCCGCTGGAGTTGCGCAGAAAACTCGCCAGCTCCAACCTGGTTTAATTTCTGTGTGGTGGTAATTTGGCTGACCGGCGCAAAGTGCGCGCACATCACCAAAATCTCACAGGCAGGTTTCCAGAATGTCAGGCACATTTCAATGCGATAAATAATGACAGGAAGCACTATTTAATATAACTATCTGAACAAGGCAATCAGAGATAGCAGACCTGGCCCCAGCCACGTGCTGACAGACAGACTGACAGACACACACACACACACAGACATGATCATTGCTTAACCTGGCCCCCTAGGGGAGGGGCCAGGTAATAAGGACATAAATTATAGTAGGCTATCTATATCGATTGTCCTGATGTGAGATTAAAGGCGGTTGGCCCCCTTAATGGAAACTTGACCTGGCTTAATCAATGCAGCTGAATCTGTGATTCAAACTAACGCCTTCACATTTTTCTCAGCCCACCACAAACTGCCTATATATAACTTATATATCCAGAATGCTTGCGTTCTATGCTCAGTAAAGCCGCAAGCACACTGGATGCGAAACCAACTTTTCGCAAGACTGATTGCAGTAAAAGTCAATGCAAAGACGGGATAGTCGGACAGGGTTTTAATATAGCTTCGTGTCCGAAAGTCATAAAAGTTCTCATTTTTCAGAGTATTCCAGGAATTATTAGACGTGCAAACTTGGCCATGTTTTTGTTTGACCTTCACAAAATGCAAATTGATAGCTATTGACTTTTCTTGGTCTTCTTAGCCTATTCGTCTGTTTTCTTTCGTTGAAGATAGACAACAGTCATTATTCGGTCTTTCTTTTGAAAATTAGTCTGATGGATCGAACAGATTCACACTTTATTTCCACAGCAGAGATAAAATAGTGCTTGCAATCAGAGAGCAAATCAATTCCATGACCATTGACAGTGCGATTAAATTATCGCATGCACGATCAAGACTGTCCGAAGCGAAATGCAAATTACTCCATGTCCAGCAGCCAGCAAAAAGTAAAAGTATTGATACGAGAACATATTTATAACGAAATAAAGAATAAAATATATCACCAACAAACGGAACATCCAAAAAAAGATGACCCGGAAATAAATAAATCGCGGTGTTCATTGGTGGTCATTAGTGCACGTGGCATGGGTAACTTGCACATTTGTGAAGACACCATAAATGCTTAACAATAAGTTTTGAGCAACATATACTGCCATCCAGATGTCTTTTTCAAGGTATGCCATGCTTATTTGTGCAAGACAATGCCAAATACCATATTCTGCACATATTACATCAGCATGGCTCTGTGGTTAAGGAGTCTGGGTGTTAAACTGACCTGCCTACAGTCCAGGCCTGTCACGCATTGAGAATATTTGGTGCATTACGACATGAGAAATATGACACAGGAAGCCATGGAGGGTAGATATCTGAAATCATACATCAAGGAAAATATTTTGCTTTCAAAACTACAGCATTTGGTCCCTTCAGTTCCCAAATAATTAGTAAAAGCAGAGATGACGCAACACAGTGATAAACAACCCCTGTTCCAACTTGTTGAAACGAGTTGCTGACATTAAATTCAAAATGAGGAAATGTTTGTTGAAAAGACGTGTAATATGTTGTCTTTGCACAATTTTTTTTTAAGTATGTTTATTGGTTTTCACATTTACTCAACAATTACAAAATGGCTTTGTTATCTCCCCTAAGGGAGTCATCCTCTGCAAACATACTTCAAACAAACAAATACACTTACACACACAAAAAAAAACTACTGAACAGAGGCTCAATTACGCACAACAATGTGAAAATGAAAATTGAAAGAAAAATACACAGCAAAGCACTCTCCCTTAAGACCTTTCAGAGAATCCCTGTAAAAGAATATCAGAGACATTGGGGTCCAGATAATTCAAATAAGGCTCCCAGACTTTATAAAACTGATTTGATTTTGAATGTATCCCACATGTCAAGTATTCCAAAGGTACCAAATCAAAAAGGACATTATGCCAGCCCTTAACAGTGGGCTCTTTATAACTAATCCACGGCAATAAAATATTCTTCCTGGCTGTATATGTAAGAATACAGAAGAGTCTTTGATTCTTAAGCATAACAAATCTAGCTGATAGACCTAAAATGAGAGACTTCGGATCCATCTCTAGTTTCAGACCTAATATCTTTTCCATTTCTGTAAGAACATTAGACCAGAATCTTTGCAGTAACTGGCATGACCAAAGGCAATGGGTCAAAGTTCCAACCTCTGTTTTACATTTAAGACACATTGGTGATAAAGTGGGGTTAAAATGATGTCTGCGGTTAGGGGATATATGCATCCTATGCAAGATCTTAAACTGTATCAACTTAGCACGATTACAAACTGAGATTGATTTAGCATAGGTCCAAATATCCTCCCACTCATTTTCATTGATTGAAACAGACAGTTCAGTTTCCCATTTTTCTCTTAGTACTTGTAAGTCTATACTTGGCTTAGGCCGCATAGCTCTATAGAGCAGACTGATAGATCGTCTCCCAACTGTTCCAAATAACACTTTCTCAAAGGGAGAGACCTCCAGGTTGTCAATGAGAGTTGTGCCGTGACATACATAATGTCTTATCTGTAAATAGCGAGAAAAAAAAAAGTCACATCTGGGTATATTGTAGGCTACTTCTTAACCACTCGATTAAATGATATCAATTTGTTATTAGAAAACAAATGTTTCAACACACAAATGCCACAGTTACGCCATTGTTTGAAACCAGCATCAAGTAGTCCTGGCTGGAAATCAGGATTATTCTGGATAAGGGTAAAAACTGAAGTCAGTTTTGATCTCCCTTCAAGTCTACGCATTAATCGCCATGCCTTAATTGTGTTGAGAGTTACAATATTGTCACAGCACAACCTGATAGTTTTAAAATTCTTAATAAACAGCAAATCTCTTGTTAGATATTTTGATAGGGAGGGTTCAATATCTAGCCAGACAGAAGTTGCATCATTTAAGAAAAATTTGGTAGGTCTAAACCACCTTCTGTGCTTGGCAGTTGCAACGTAGTGACCTTTAACTTTGGTTTGTGCTTGCCCCAAATGAATGCAGCAACCCAGCCATTTAGTCTTTTCACGACTCCTTTTGAAAACAAAACCGGAATCATTTGAATAGGGTAGAGCAGTTTTGGCAATGTGTTCATTTTTATCAAAGCTATACGTCCTAGTCAGGAGATTGGTAAAGAGCCCCAATGTCCAAATCATGCCTAACCTTCTGAAACAATGGAACAAAGTGAGCTTTATACATTTGGTTAAATGTAGGGGTTATGAACACACCCAAATAGGTAAAACCAGATTGAGACTACTTAAAGGGGAAAGAAGGCAGTGTTTTAGTTTTGAATTTAGATTCCCTAGCGACATAGCCTCTGATTTTGCCAAATTGATTTTGTATCCAGAAAAATCACTAAATGAGTCAGTAACAGTTAGTAATGCAGGTATTGATGTTTCTGGTCTAGATATATAAATTAGAACATCATCAGCATAAAGGCTTATCTTATGATGCATTTTGTCCATTTGTAAGCCCTGAATAGAAGGCGACACCCTTATAGCCTCTGCCAGTGGTTCAATAGCCAAGGCGAACAATAAAGGAGACAAAGGACAACCCTGTCTCGTTCCTCTATGGACAGAAAACCCATCCGACCTGACTCCATTAGCAAGAATAGCAGCTTGGGGGTTATTATATAATACCTTCATCCACATTATCCTCAAGACCAAATTTATCCAGACAGGAAAATAAGTAAGACCATGCAACTCAGTCAAAGGCCTTGTCTGCATCTAGAGAAATCACTTGGCCCTCTGCGTTTCTACACTGGAAAACCGGAATAACGTTGAGGAGACGCCTTACATTATTGTAAGACTTTTTCCCCTTTATAAATCCAGTTTGATACTCTTTAATGATTTTAGGTAGAAGACCCTCAAGACGCATGGCCAAAATTTTCGCCAGAATCTTTCGGTCTACATTTAGAAGGGATATGGGCCTATAGGAAGCACAGGATTCTGGACACTTCCCTTTTTCCAGAATGAGGGAAATATTTGCTTCTCTTAATGTTTGGGGTATCTCTTCATTTGAGATTGAGTCATTAAACATACTAACCAAAGGGTCTACTAATAAACCTGTGAATTCTTTGTAAAATTCACTGCTGAACCCATCGGGTCCAGGGGCTTTACCATTCTGCAGTTATCTTATGGCATGAATTACTTCCTCTCTTGAGATTGGGGAGTCAAGTACAAGTTTATGCTCTAATGATATAGTGGGCAATTTCAGCTGGGCAAAGAACTTATCCATCAAAACAGATGCATCATTTGGCTGCTCAGAAGCATAAAGATTTTGATAGAATATCTTAAATGTGTCACATATAAGTTTATTATCATATGCACGTTTGCCTTGGGCATCACGTAGGGCTGCACTGGTTTTTGCATCTGCTCTTTTTTTGTAAGATAAGCAAGGTATTTCCCAGGTTTATCCCCATGTTCTTACATTTTTTGTTTAATAAATCTAATTTTAACTTCCTTCTGACAAAATATAGGGAGATGGGCATTCAACATAAGCCCTCTCTTTTTGTTTCAGTTCTGCCATGAACAAATTTTGCTTTTCCTGTTTACGCTGCTTTTTACTTGATGAAAAAGAAATAATCAACCCCCTAGCAGTTTTCCATATTAGGAAAGAATTATCTGTGGATTTAGAGTTGGTGGAAAAAAAATATAGAAATTCAGTAGTAAAGTATGTGCTAAAAGTGTGGTCTTTCAAAATAGAAGTATTTAATCTCCAACATCTCAGTCCTCAATTCACACCTTTGAAGGAGAGGTCTAGAATCACCTTGGCATGGTCAGAAATCAAAATGTCAACAGAGCAAGACAGAACCCTATGCATGGAGAACCCTGGTAAAAAAATCAATCCTACTGTGACTCCCATGAGGTGCAGAGAAAAACGTGTATCCTTTGTCAGCATTGTGTATTGTTCTCCAGATATCTACAAATCCTAATTCTTCACAGATAGAACAGAGTGCTTTAGCTTGTGCTGAGAGGGCCATAGCCGCAGGAAGTAGTCTGTCAATAAGAGAATTCATTATGCAGTTAAAATAACCGCCTACGATGGCAATAGCTGATTGGATCTCAGAGAATTCGAAGAACACCTTAGTTATAAAGTCAGAGGGGTGTGCAGGTGGAAAGCATACATTCTGTATAGAAATTACTGTACCTAAGTAAAACACCCTTTACAATAACATACCTGCCACTTTTATCTTTAATACAGTTTAGCATTGAAAATGGCAGGTTTTTTCTCACGAATATGGCCTTCATTTGAGGTGAATGAAGAAAAAAATTACTTGATTAAAACCACCCTGTTGTACAAACCCCAAAACCAGTGAAGTTGGCACGTTATGTAAATCAAAGATAATAACAGAATGCAATGATTTGCAAATCCTTTTCAACTTATATTCAATTGAATACACTGCAAAGACAAGATGTTTAATGTTCAAACTGAGAAACTTTATTTTTTTTTGCAAATAATCATTAACTTATAATTTAAAGGCAGCAACACATTGCAAAAAAGTTGGCACAGGGGCCTTTTTACCACAGTGTTACATCGCCTTTCCGTTTAACGACGCTCAGTAAACGTTTGGGAACTGAGGAGACCAATTTTTGAAGCTTTTCAGGTGGAACTCTTTCCCATTCTTGCTTGATGTACAGCTTAAGTTGTTCAACAGTCCGGGGTCTCCATTGTCGTATTTTACGCTTCATAATGCGCCACACATTTTCATTGGGAGACAGGTCTGGACTACAGGCAGGCCAGTCTAGTACCCGCACTCTTTTACTACGGAGCCATGCTGTTGTAACACGTGCAGAATGGGGCTTGGCATTGTTTTGCTGAAATTAGCAGGGCCGTCCATGAAAAAGACGTTGCTTGGATGGCAACATATGTTGCTCCAAAATCTGTATGTACCTTTCAGCATTAATGGTGCCTTCACATATGCGTAAGTTGCCCATTCCTTGGGCACTAATACACCCCCATACCATCACAGATGCTGGCTTTTGAACTTTGCGCCTATAACAGTCCGGATAGTTCTTTTCCTCTTGTGTCCAGAGGACACGACGTCCACAGTTTCCAAAAACAATTTGAAATGTGGACTCGTCAGACCACAGAACACTTTTCCACTTTGCATCAGTCCATCTTAGATGAGCTTGGGCCCCGCAAAGCCGGCGGCGTTTCTGGGTGCTGTTGATAAATGGCTTTCGCTTTCCATTGTAGAGTTTTAACTTGCACTTGCAGATGTAGCGACGAACTGTAGTTACTGACAGTGGTTTTCTGAAGTGTTCCTGAGCCCATGTGGAGATGTCCTCGACACACTGATGTCGGTTTTTGATGCAGTACCGCTTGAGGGATCGAAGGTCACGGGCATTCAATGTTGGTTTTCGGCCTTGTCGCATACGTGCAGTAATTTCTCCAGATTCTCCGAACCTTTGGATGATATTACGGACCGTAGATGATGAAATCCCTAAATTTCTTGCAATAGCTCATTGAGGAATGTTGTTTTTAAACTGTTCGACAATCAGCTCACGCATTTGTTCACTAAATGGTGACCCTCGCCCCATCCTTGTTTGTGAATGACTGAGCATTTCAGGGAAGCTGCTTTTATACCCAATCATGGCACCTACCTGTTCCCAATTAGCCCGTTCACCTGTGGGATGTTCCAAATAAGTGTTCGATGAGCATTCCTCAACTCTCTCAGTATTTTTTGCCACTTGTGCCAGCTTTTTTGAAACATGTTGCAGGCATCAAATTCCAAATGAGCTAATATTTGCAAAAAATTACAAAGTTTACCTGTTCGAACATTAAGTAACTTGTCTTTGTAGTGAATTCAATTGAATATAGGTTGAAAAGGATTTGCAAATCATTGTATTCTGTTTTTATTTACGATTTACACAACATGCCAACTTCACTGGTTTTGGGTTTTGTAGTTTCAGGTGCTCATCATTGTTTAAGTGTGTTTCTTGCAAAAGAGAGATCTCAATTTGCCCCTTTTTCAGAGAACTTAGTACTTTCCTTCTTTTAACAGGATTAGGAACTCCTCTTATATTCCATGTACATAGACGTAACTTATCACTTGCCATATTGCCTTATTCTACCCATTAAGTATAGAGAGTTTGCTGTGACCATGTAATCTACCCAATACATCAGCATGTAATCACTGAGCCAATTATTATACAGGAAAAAACATACACTTAAATACACAAGGGGGTTATCCCAACTACTTAACCTGCAGGGAGCTCCAAACTTTTTAAAAGGCAAAACTAAAAAGCTTGCCGCCCAGTCCACATTCCTCTGCATTATTGGGCTACACCCCACTCTGTGGCGCTAATCTTAAAAAAAATAAATAAAAAAAAAAAAAAAACATATTCATATTTACAAAAAAATCGAAAATAACACTTCAGCCCGCTTGCAGTGCCTATCATTCAAATAAAGTATATTTGTAAGTTGAACAGGAGGCTTTCAAAAGTTGCATTAGTCGGCAGTAGCCAAGTCATTGTCTGAGTCCGGATTCTGTTCGGTCAGTCACATATCTTTACGTCCTTCTTCCAGTGAAAGTGTGAACAATGCGGCAGCCCCCGGAGAGTCAAATCTCCTTTGCTTCCCGCCCACCGTCACCCTCAAAGTGGCAGGGTGGAGCAACGAATAGAAATGCCTTGCGTCTCCGAACCACCGCCGCAGAGTAGTCATTGAAGAAGGAATCATTGGGCCTTTTGGGAGTGGAGTTATCTTCATCGCTGCGGGATCCGAGCCGACGTGCCACCTCCATCACTGGCCGTTTTGTCCTGAAAGTTGTAGAACTTCAGTATTAATGGACACTGACGTTGATTTGGAGCAGGCTTTGGAGCCATAGATCTGTGAGCGGGGTCCAGCTTCAATCACCCACCTTTGTCTTTGCACTATTTTTAATAAAATTTCAGGTTTATGTGATTTGCAAATCATTGCACTCTTTTATTTACATTTGACGCAGTGTCCCAACTTTTTGGAAATGGGGTTGTATATTCATCCCCATCCTCTTCACCAAGCCACGTCTCTATAATCTCAACTATGTCATAAGACCCTCAATATCTGCAAATTAATTTTTTATGCCTCTAGTATTTAGATAAAAACATTTCAGACTTACTTTTGCACCTCCCCTACTGTTCCTTAGCTACCTGCTGTTCCAAGCCCTTCGTTGTGATTTTGTTTTTTTTTTGTTTTGTTTTGTTTTAAAACGATATCCTCACAAGTGCATTCAGCCATGTTAGGTTCCATCAGAGCAGTGTGCATCCCTCTATTTTTATCACTCTCTAACATCCCTGCCTCCCAGGTCCTTCACTTAACTAAACCTATGCTGCCCTAAACAATCGGTGGCCCAAGGAAAAGGTACCCCTCCAATTCAGGAGTAGCCTGTCAGGCTTGTACACTTCACTCTGTCCCAAAAGAAGTTGCGGTCCCCCAAAAGCCTGCACCTGTCTTTCCTACACTAAGTTCATAGCCGCATATTAAACCTCCAACTAAAATTCTGCTTCCCTCCGCTTGCTCGTGGTGCAGGTAGAATCCTGGACAACACTATTATCATGGATCTAATATTTTCTACTAATGTCATGCATTTATCTTGCAAAACCTCAAACCTTCACTGATCTACAGTATGCAATTTGTCCCAGCATGAACCATGACCACTGGATCCCTCCCCGCTCTTGCCAGGAGCTTGTTTGGCATGGCTTGGGTTCAAACACCAAACTTCAGGATTCAGAGACAGATGAGAAGCAGCAATGGCCAGCTGCTGGCAAATCACCATCTGAAAACAAAAGGAGGCATGAATTTCAAATTTCAACATGGATAAGAGACTAATCATAGCTACAGCAACCGGGTTTTCCAATATATGAGCTACATAGCTTACTAGCAAGCTATTTGGCTAGTTGTCTGATGTTTAAATGAAGTAAATACTTAGCTAGCCTACAAAATATGCATTTAAAAAAATTTTATCTTGGATATCTGTGTATCGCTATGTAGTAAGCTATTCGGCCAGTTGTCTGATGTCATTTAAATGAGGTAAATAATTATTTAGCATCTAAAATTTGCATGTGAAATAAAAGGGTATAACGGATATCTGCCTGGCTAGCTTCACAGGATAGCTACAAGAACTACATAGCTAACGTTTGCTAGCAATTCAGTTGATGTCTGATGATCTTCAAATGAAGTACCTAGCCAAGTAAAAACTTAACCAACAAAATTTTCATGTGCGAAAAAGGTTATTGTCGATATTTGTGTAAAGCTATTTTTTGCTGATTTTCTGATGTTATTTGATTGAAGCAGCTGAATAAATACATCGCCAACAATGTTTGCATAGAAAATAAAAAGTTATTGTGGATATTTGTATTGCTAGTATGGTAGCATAGCCACAACAGCTACTTAGCAAATGTTAACTGGTAATTTGGCTAGTTGTTTGGCTAGTTGTTTGATGCTGTTTTAATGAAGTAAGTTAAGCACTTAGTAAACAAAATTTGCATATGAAATGAAAAATTATCATTGATATGTAACTGTTAGCTAGCTAGCTACACAGAGTAGCCTGTCTGCTTAAGGCTTGTTTTTTATGGACGGCATTTCCTGTTAGCGTAGCATAAAGACTTGACATGTATAGGAATCATTAGGCTCGCATGGTCAAAATGAAAAAATAAGCCCAACAACTCCTAAGCTGTAAGTTGGAGTGCCGGAATAATCTTTGGAGAATTTCAATTAAACCAAAAAGCTTCTGAGTTGAAAACAACCGTATGGGCTGATGGATACAACAGTATGCAGGAACACTACTGACTTCTGTGAGTGTTACTAACGCGCAGTTCAAAAGCTAATGTCTGTAATGGTATGGTGCTGTGTTAGAGAAAATGGCATAGGTAATTTACTCATCTGTGACGGCATCATGACTGTTGGTGAATACATATGCACTTTGGCTCTTCGGAGCAAAATACAATATGCCGCCATCTCAAAAAAAACATTTTCAGGGATGTCCCTGATTATTTGAGTGAAACAATGCCAGGCCACATTGTATGCGTGTTACAACAGCTTGGCATCAAAGTCAAAGAGTTCAGGTGCTTGCCAGCTGTCCAGACTGTTCTTCCATTGAAATATGTGGCACATTATGATGGGAAAGACATAATGGCAGAGACCAACTTTTTCGGAGCTTCAATATTATATAAAGCAAGAATTTTTTTAAAAAATCCACTTTCAAACCTGCATCAATTATTGTTCTGTCACCAAATGACTGCTGAGTGAGTGCTTGTAATACAGCAGTGAGCATGCCCGTCTCTGACATTTTTAGATTGTGTTGCAGGCATCAAATGTAGGATAAGGGTATTGACATGATAAATTAGATTTTTAAAAACATTAGATGCGTCACAATTTCAGTTGAATTTGCCATTCATTGATTTCTGTTTTTCTTTTTTGCCTTTTCAGAATTTGCTTTGTCGGTCACATCTTGAATGTGACTGAGAAATTGCTTATATTCAGCACTCTTGCCTTCATTTATACATTGGATTACACACAAATCATAGCCATGGTCTTCAAGTCTTCCAGCACAGAGAAATGTCTGGGGATATCCTGGGATTAACAAAGCAATGTAGTTTATATATTTCTCAGCTGCAGATCAGAAAAATTCTTTGGCAGAAATGGAGTAAAATTCACCTGAAACCTGCTGGCTTTTCTGGTGCTTGAAAGAAAAACCTCAACTACTCACATTGCCTGGGAGTAGAATGCCAAGCTCTGTCAATCCACTTGAATCCCCGCTGAATAAGTGTGTGCTTTCCAAGCCCGATGTTTGGATGATCTCATGTTATTTTTGGTCTATCTTGGATGCTACGCATGACGTCCAGTGTGTTTTACTATATTTGAAAGGCGTCTGTTTATGCCTGTCATTGTGAGTAAATCAACGTCAGCAAACAGTCCAGCATAGGGAACATGGATCTAGAACAGACTATCTCCATGCAGTGCAACCACACAGGCTATTCATGCATTTTCATATGAAATTGATATCAGTTGTATTGTGCATATACACAGTGGTAAGCATACCATGTGCAATATGCAGTTAGTGAACTTTTGTAAGCTTATTTATGGGTTAAAAATTGCTGTTGAGGTGTCATGAGTCCAATAATTATGCCACAAGAATCCTCATCACGACCAAATACATTTATTGTGAGCTATATCCTGCAAACGTGTTAATATGCAATTACTATTTTAATAAACTTAAAGAATCATAATAACTGTCTGTGCTCTATGCCTTGTCCAACATCTGCAGTCATTTATTTGGCTGGTCACAAGTGAACCAAATACAAAATATGGCAATAACGGGTCATCACCTTACCTTTATTAAGGTTTGAGAAAGAATGTAGTGTGGATTTCTGCAAATGCGTGCAACATCAAATTTTTTTGTTTCCTAGGATTACTGTATAACCTTACTGTGAGTAGGGATTGTTAGCTTCAGTATGATGTCAGTAAAACCATTTTATTAGACAAATAATACAGTATAAGAAAATGTTTTGTTCTCAAAACTAAATGTGGTAAATGAGACTGCATCAGGAATAACAAGGGCTCACTGTGCCTTATAAATTCTGTAAAATTATGTAGAAAGAATGGCAGCATTTCTAACTCACTCATACCACATGTCACTCCTCCAACTTCATTCTCAACCACTCTAGCCAACCAGCGTTTACCATTGCTGGTTTACTAATCAGGGGTCCGTTATTTAATCAGCATTCCCACCTGTTGTGCATTCCTGTACCGTTATACCAGATACATAAACCCTTCTGATAGACCCAGCCTATGAGTTCTATTGCTCTTGCTCGTGCCA
The DNA here is from genome assembly GCA_029721435.1 of Gymnothorax reevesii. Classification (NCBI taxonomy): domain Eukaryota; kingdom Metazoa; phylum Chordata; class Actinopteri; order Anguilliformes; family Muraenidae; genus Gymnothorax; species Gymnothorax reevesii. The sequence continues at coordinate 93,459,916 of CM056575.1, forward strand.
TCTGTGCCCTGTTTTTGTGTTTAACTCTTGGTTTTTTTTGTTTGTGCTTGCTGCTTACTATTGTGCCTACAATAAACTGCTCAACGTAGTCTCTTTCTCCTGGAGAAACTTACATGCACCTTGCTTTAGAAAGAGCCTGTCAGCAAGGCCATTTCCAGATACGATATACATAATATTAGCAATGGGACAGGGCCCCACGCCATCAGCTGTATTGGCCTATCAAATCTTTCCCTTGGTTGACTCAAGCACTGTTTACATTGACGCATGAAATTCGTGGTTGCTCACTCTCCGTTAATTTTTCTTTCTTCATTACCTCCGCCAGGAGGTTATGTTTTCGGCAGCGTTTGTCTGTTTGTTTATTTGTTAGCACGATAACTCAAAAAGTAATGCACAGATTTTGATGAAATTTTCAGAGAAGGTGGGTATAAAGTCAAGGAACAGGCGATTTAATTTAGGCATATCTAGGCCAAAGTACAGGTGAGATATACGCCAAAGTTCAAGATTTCAAGTCTTTCCGATTGGCTAGTTGCATGGTGCTGTGTACATTCTGAACTATGTGGGTTAGCCTAACTATTTCCGGTTTGCTTCTGCTACTGATCAATCTCCATCAGATGATGAGCAGATGACAGGTATGTCATCCCGAAAATGTGATTTTAGCTATAGCCATATTCCCAGGATTTGGCTTAATTAACCACGAATGATGTTCGCATGATTTGTCTCGATTACCTGTTACTAATGTTTGTTCATTGGCACTCTTAATAAGGCATTTACTGCTCCAATGAGAAACGAGCGGATTTCTAACTAGCGACACATTTCCAGCCGTTCTCACTGATGAGTGATGAACTGGCTTTGAGCGACAGATAAAATACGTGAAAATATGTGACAATTAATGTGGAAATAATCCATAACTTCGAAATGCTGTTTCATAAATCGAACATTCGATCCACGCATATTTTAATACTGCAGATACTTCGTTTCTCGTCCCACTCGGCATCAGTTGCACTCTCAAGACCTTCAGATCTGGAGCTACGGTTAGCTGAGCACATCTAAGAAAACCATAACAATATTGCAGTACTAGTAAGCCTGTTGCATCAGAAGATTAACGGTCCTGGAGGGCTGGTGTGTATGCAGGTTTTTATTCCTATCAATTACCCTGACTAATTGAGTTAAATGATTGCATGCACAAATATAGATTTTCGCAATGATTCCATCAAAGGAAAATGTTTTATGAAGGGAGACAAGACTAGTCTTTTTAGTTTCATGATAATTTAAAGAAATGCGCATGAAACGTCAGATTTCATAAATGGTTTGGCTAATTGAGACAATCAACCAATTAAAGACCAGACGTTGGTGTGAAAACCAGGGACAGATACGGCCCTCGCTGCCCACCTCTGCCCTAATGCATTCTGTTAGGAACATGCCGAACAATAAAAGGTGGTCAATTCCGCCTGACCGCTTGATTACGCGAGTACAGCTTAACATCTGCTTACCTGGAAATCTGGAAACGCATGTTCGATAACGGTATTATTTTTTTAAAGGATATAGTGAATGAGGAAAATAAAATTATGTCCTACAGACAATTAACTAGTTTTTATGGAACTATCTGCACACTGCAACTATATAATCAACTTATTGGAGCTTTACCAAATACTTGGAAATCAAAAATTATTAAAAGACCAGGAGGACAATTAGTCTGTCTGCCTCAAATGAAAATGGTACAATGGTGAAAGAAAATAAAGATTAATAAACATATATACAAATTTTACTTAAGAATAAAGAATTTAGTTGCAACACCATATAGAATTCTAGATAGTTTGTTAGACACACTAGTTCCATGGAATAAAGTCTTCAAAATTCTTTAAAATACATCACTTGATCCGAAGATAAGATATTTTCAATATAAGCTAATATATAAGTTTCTAGCAACAAAAAAGATGCTAAATATCTGGGGAATTGAGCCGTCACCAAAGTCAGTAGTCCATTTCTTTTGGTACTGTCCTGTAACAGCCCTTTTTTGGATAAAGGTGCAAAATTGGATATCTCAGTATAATAGTATTCAACTAGATTTATTTAAGGTATTACTGGGTGATGTAACAAAAGAAAAACACCAAATATGTAATATAATTTTATATCTTGCAAAAATATTTATTTTCAGGTTGACATCTGTTGGGGAGTTAAGACTTGAGAGATTCAAGAATTTTGTCATGTATTACAGTAGAATTGAGTGTGCCATGGCCTATGAGACGGGTCTTGTAATTTATGCCAAAAGATGGGACAAAATTCGGGAGGCTGAAGGTTGGGAATAATAAAGGGATGGAATGGATGAGCTAATAGTTACAAATGCCAAAGATATAAAACTCTGTGAATGTAATCCTTATTGTATTGTATTTTATTTTATTTATTTATTTTTATTATTATTATTATTTTTTTTTTGTTTTTGTTTTTCGTAGGTCTGTGTTTTGTAGGGTGATGGTAGGAGGATTCATACTTAATTATATAACTGATTGAATGAATAAAGTTGTCCTCCAAAGTGGGGGGGTGGTGGCGGGATAAAAAAAAAAAAAAACATCTGCTTACCTAGGGTAAGTGTAGTAAAGTATTAAAAGTTTTTTCCAATGAGCGATTAACACTCTTGTTTAGCAATGCGTGAACAAATGTGTTTTAACTTGGTTCTAGCTCTATACGCGCAGAGATGAGCGCTCGCCGACTAGGACTTCGCGGTCAAACTGATCGCTAGTGACGTTATGCCCTGGGGGGCAAAAGGAAATTATTCCATGAGGAACAATTGAAATTGATCCATGAATAATTTTTTTTTATTACTGCAAATGATCAATACATAATCTGATTTTTCTCTTATAAATTTCCGGTGGCCTTTTCCGCGGCAGAGACCATTTAAAAAATATTAATTCAGGCTATGCGAACACCATGAGGATCTTGTCTCCAAGCGCGTTCTCGTAAGCTGCACTGCTGCGGTTCTCTGCGTGTAGCACTGGTCAGGAGATTCCGTGCTGTCGGTTTATGTCATTAGCAAGTCGGTAAAGTGAGCAGGTGTTACGACACCAGTGTTTTCAGTTATTGTATTTGATGAATGGCTTTGTTAGATAGCGACTCGACTGCTTCACCTGTCTTATGTAACGTTACAGAATAAACAGTGAGGTAGCAAAGGCTGTTGTTGGTTAACTTGGCTTGGATGACGGGTATGTATTTGGTAACTATTGAAAGTGACATCCTATAAGCGTGCATGTAGCTAACACTTGCTTTTCTTTTTCGTAATATAAAATGTTCGAGATGCACCTAAGCTGAGTTGTTTATTACCATTACTTTGAATATCTTACACCGATTCACGGTACTGTGTTTTGCTGCTTCATGTATTATATCGCGGGCTGACCACAATAAACAGTTATGTCCGGATCTTATGTATTGGGCATAACTGTTTATTGCAGTCAGCCCTCAGTATGCTGGCTTTCGGTTCAGTAGTACCAGTTCTATTAATACATCGATGGTTTCATCAGCGTTGACGAGGCTTTTTGATACACGGTCACTGCCGTAGTTGCAATACGTGTTTAAAAAGTAAGGCGCTAGAGTGCATTATTCCTTTGAATGTAAAACACGATTCCAACGCTGGATGGGAGTAATTCCTACACGATGTCCCTTTAAAGGAGTTGAGTCACGTGAACTGTGCATGCTCAGAACTTTGAAAACTGTTCATCCTAACAAGAAATCAAAATCAAGGCGATCGTGACTTATCTTCCAAAAATCCGTTTCCATCGCCGCTCTACGGTCTTCAATTTCTTGTATATATATTTTTTCGTTCCTTGAACATAAGGCTTTTGTTTTGGGTATTTTTTGTCTGGTATCAGTCTAGTCGCAGCCTACTCACTAGGGCGTTAATCCCTTCCTACCTGCCAGCGGTTCGCGCGGTCACCCCATGACTGCCCAATCAGCGGGCGAGCCGGGTCTGACGTCACTTCCCATCCTTTTTCAACATATGGAGAACAGTACGGAGCGTGCTACTATCAGTACCTAAAGATAGGGACAGTTCTTTCACAATGTCAATATTTTCGTACTGCTCGAATACATTCCGTCTGCTTTCATTTTTCAGATCGGTGACATCAAAATTACAATTGCACTTCTCCCGCCAAATGTCAACACGACCCACAATGCATTATACCGACAAGTCGACATCGAGGCTTACATCGACACTTGCGAACCGCTGTGAGGCTATAGTGCGTATAGGCGTCAGTGAAGCGACCGGACGCATTGGAGCGGAACCTATATATCATATAGGTTACAGAGCAAACGGCTGGAAATGATGCAGGTAGAAGCGTCGGAAACCCTCTTCATCAGGGGGGCAGCTAATGTCTCATTTACAGTGCCAATGAACAAACAGTAGCAGCTAATCGAGACAAATTATGCGAAGCCATGATTCCAGCCACACGTTCTTATGCGAATGAAGTCATATCGAATTAAATATACCTTATGGAAACAGTGACATTCGACTTGATTTGAAGAATATCGACTTTAAGTTTATACAGTTGATCTGATCGGATTTTCTTTTGATCGGTGAAAGGCTTATGCGATAAATGCTGATAGACACGTTATTTGCCAAATAAATCTGCGACTGCATCGTGACGGTGGATTGATGCCGTCGTTGCCTTCTGATAATGGTTTGCATGAAAATATTAACATTGACAAATGGCAACTAATTTCCAGATCTGTATGGTATCAGTGAGTGGTTAGATGACGTTAGTTAGTGGCCCAGTATTCCGTGGCCTGATATTTATACCCATTTGATCGAGAAACCTGCCGTGTACACTAGGGAGGACTACGAGCATACAAGTCACTGGATGCTTAAGACTGCGATATCTGCGGACGTGTGCAGAATGATAAATACCACGACAAACTTGGAGTTTTGTGTCTTGAAATCAGAGGTCCTTCCTAGTCAAACACAAGGGCATAAAACTGCCGTGGATGCAGAGATGCCATTACGTTTCTCCTCTTAGTGGCATTTACGTTTGTGTGCCGTAGTCAGCAATTATTCAATGAAAGTGCGCTGAAGAAATTCACTCGCGGAATTGAAGTCATTTTGCATCAAGTTAATCAGTTTCACGTGCATTACGGTGGATTTCCCCACTAATGACAATGAAATCGATTATGACTCGGGAATTCTCAGGCTTGACTTTACTGAGGGATTAAAAGCTATGGAACTGCATAAAAACTTTTCAAATGGTCTTACTTCATTAAAACAATTGAAAGATCGTGAAACACATGCATTGTTTCCAATCCTCGAGTAAAGAGTCCGGAGTCATAATCGCTTTCTATGTTACTTGTGATGAGGTGCACCTATACGCAAGTGAAACGGAAACTTCAATGTACAAGAATTTTAATTCCGCATGAGAATCTCCGTAAGCATTCAATTAATAATTACGGACTACGGCGAATAAGCGTAAAAATGCGTAAGACCTATGCCGAATGCGTGAGACTTGGCATCTCTCCCAGCGAGCATTTTTAGGTCTAATATACGTCTAATAGACGTCTATACGTCACCAAGACGCCGCGTCTAAAAATGGTGTAATAATGGTGCAGAAATGAAAGTTTTTTAGACGTCTATATTTAGACTAGACGTCTATTAGACGTCTAAACAACGTCTATGTATAGACGTGTGTCTATATATAGACGTCTAAAAAACGTCTATGTATAAACTTGTTTATATATAGACGTCTAAACAACGTCTATATATAGACACACGTCTATACATGGACGTTGAAACAACCGCAAATAGACGACTAAATATACACGTCTATATATAGACGTGGTTTATACGTTCATATTTAGACCTAATCTATACGAGGGTTATATAGACTATAGACATTTATTACACGACTATTAAAAAACGATAATAAAATTGTATATTAATACTTATTTATACAGATTTAGTAATTAAGTATTCACAAGCAACCTTAAAAAGCTCCAAAATGATATTTGGACCAAATCTATACAAGGGTAATAGACTACAGACATTTACTAGACGACCATTAAAAACGATAATAAAATTTTATATTAATACTTATTTATAAATACTGATTTAGTATTAAAACATTCGCAAGCAACCTTTAAAAGACCCAAAATGATATTTGGACCAATCTTACAGACCAAACTTTGCTTGTTGTCCGTACCTTGATGGTTGTGTTGATGTATCCAGGCTGATCTGACAGTTAATTAGCATAATGTTGGTTCTCGGTCATCATTATATAAGAGCATCAATACAAAGTGCAATAGAATGAAAAACATTAAATTGTTGAGAATTTATTTTTATTGTGATTCTGTCTAAACAATATAAAATATATAAAATACAACATTTGGCAAACAGTATAAACAACAGTGCAAAGAACAGTGCATAAATAAAATTTAAGACAACATGTGTAAACAATAGAACATATAACTTTTTAATAACAAAATCAGGAACAGTGCAAAAACAATTAATGTATTTCTTGAACCCCCCTCCACCAGATCGGGCTGGCGCCTGTTTAAAATGTTCGCCCATTGCAGTTTGAATCTCGGCTTCAGTTGCGCCACTGAATGTCTTCAGCACAGCTTCTGCAATTGTGGAAGGGGAAAAGGAAACAGGAGTGGGGGAGAAGCGACAAGTTTAAACAAACATTTTGCCAGTATATTTCTTCCCATTAAGTTAAAATTAAAAACTCGGAACAATAGGGCCTTCGCCCGCTGCTTGCAGCGCGTCGGGTCGGGCCCTAAGGAGTAGCGACAAGTAGGCCTCATCCTAACAAACACGCTGCTAAACTGATGCATGACGATGAAAGGACCAAGATTTTCTAAGATTTCCAAATTAAACATTTATAGTAACCTGTCCTTAAACACTCACCTCTGTTTACACGGAAAAATGCGCAGTGATGGTGATGAGGCGCTTCGCTCATATGCTTCGCTCGCCAGCGAAGTCTCTGCACATGCGCAGTACACGGAAGCAGTGAGCTGCCGACCACAGCTCTTCCAAGGCACTGCATATAGACAGATCTGCCTATCACGTCTTATTTTACTATATTAAGGTTCGTTTTTCTAAGATGAATTTGCATTTGTATTTTTTAAAACATGGTCTAAACAAAGACGTTGAAAATTGGTATATTAGACGTCTAGATCTAGACATGTACCTTATAGTGAAGAATGACGATTAAATTAATTTTACATCTATATTTGGAGTTCAATTCTACTAAATACAGTTAATTCCGAAACATATACTTATTGAAAAATTAGGTCTAAATTAGGTCTAAAGATAGACGTTGATATGCGGTATAGATTTAGACGTATATTACACGTCTAAATGTAGACATGCACCTTATAGTGAAGAGTGACTATTAAAATAATTTCAGAACTATATTTGGAGTTCAGTTCCACTACGTGCAGTTAATTCTTAGATATATATTTATTGAAAAGGACGTTTGATTTATATCGTCTAAATTAGGTGTAAATATAGACGTTGATATGCGGTGTAGATTTCGACGTTTAAATCTTGGCTAAATCTAAACTATACTTTAGATTGATGAACGGATATCAGAATCATTTGTCTCCAATATTAGGAGATGCGTTGTGCAGCTTACTGTTGTCATTTTGAGAAATAGTAATTGGATTTTCGAAAAAATGGCAAAGTCTAATTTCGGTCTAAATATAGACGGCATATAGACGGTCTAAATTACGTCTAAAAAAAACTAGACGACTATTAGACGTCTATTGCTCAGTGGGTCTGTTTATGACACATGGGTTATGATAAAAAAAATAAATAAATAAACAATCCGAAAACTACGTCCTGACAGCTAATTGTACCTGCATGGCAGGCTAAGTATTATTTTGTATTGTTGGCTTGCTAGCTAGCTAGTTTGACTGCGTAGTTCTCATGCAAAAATCTGCTTCGGTTAACCATTATTCTCACATATTTCATTTAATGTCTGTAACCGTGAGACGCGCGGCAAAAAATTGGTTACATCAATTTCAATGGATCAAAGCCCACTGGCAGCGTGTGACGCGTCAGATTTTTATTTTTTGCCATCGCTCAATTTCTTGTGCGTCAACTCAATAGAAACGCATGTCTTTTAGGTTTGCTATTTTACTATTTCGCCTTGTCATGGTTGGTGGCACACACGGAAACCTCACATGTAGTTGTCAAAACCGATATACCAACTTTTTAACCAAGTCACAGTTTTTATCCATTATTTTGTGCGCATTTAAGTTAACAAGCAATCTATAGTTTGACAGAACTCAGGGTACATTGGTAAGAATTTAACACTGCTAAGTTAGCTAGCTAGCTAATTTGCTGCTGGGTGTAGTAAAGTGAATCATAATCTTAATTTGCTAGACAGTATTTCTTGTTCAATGTTCCTTGTTGCTAAAGTAAACCAGTGAAAGCCTACTAAAAGGACTGTTCTTAACTTCTTATCCTCAAGTAGACTACTGGTTTTTGTACTGTCACAAAATACATTATGATATTCTGACATATAGTGATAACAGAAACTTGTAAGGTTTTTCTGAATGTATCGTTATTGCATGTTCTTATTTTGTCTATGTTCACTGTGAGTGACTGAGACTGGCTGAGCATTATTTGCCAAAGTAAAATGATATTACTCTGTATTTTGACTTTGTCTTTAACGAAGGTGAATCGAACCGAAACGGATTGAATCGAAGGCCTTGAATCGAGATTCGAATTGAATCGTGGGATAGGTGAATCGTGACACCCCTACTAACTGTCCATTTACTTGCCTGGGATAACAGAAAACCTGGGCTGTATTTGGATTCAAGGTCCAGATTTGAGGATCCCTGCGATATACAAATTAACAGACAGTTGTTTAATAATCACAGGCCAATAACTTTGTTGCCGAGTATATCAAAAATACTGGAAAAAGCGACACACAGACGTCGGTTTGCTTTCCAAACATGACACCGAATAGTCTGTAATAATCAATATGGCTTTAAACCAAATCACTCCACAGAATTGGCAGTTGCTGAGCTTGTGAGTGATATTTTGCTTGGATTTGAAACAAATAAAACAACAGTAAACAGTAGCTACGTATTTGAATTTGTCAAAGGCGTTCGATATGATTGATCACAAAATATTCCTTAATAAACTTAGTCACTCTGGCGTGAGAGGCCTAGCTTATGACTGGTTTCAAATTTATTTGCTTGAACGCAAACATTTTATTCAGTATCGAGGAGTTAATTCTCAAACATGGCAAGTGCGTTGTGGGGTGCCTCTACTGTTTTTAATTTATGTAAATACCGTTCAATGTTTGTAAGGCCAAGACAATATTTTATGCTGATGACACAACATTGTACTACACTAGTACTAATTTGTGTGAGTTGTTCATGGTTATAAATGAGCAACTAGCAATAGTTTCTGACTGGTTTTAAAGTAACATTCATCAGTCACAACATCAGCAAGGAAACTGCCTATATCAAAGTCAACAATACTTAAATCAAGAAGGTGGACAACTTCAAATACCTTGGCTTATACATCTCCACTACCAAGCGGGATTTCAAAGTAAGGAAGACTAAAGCGTGGAATGCTTTCTGGAATCTTGAAAAGCTGTGGTAGTCAAAGATCCCGTCATCTTTAAAGATCAAACTCTTTAAAGCCTCAGTCCTGAGCATGTTCTTGTACGGTAGTGAATCATGGGTTCTTACAGAGGTGCTCTTCAAAATAGCAGACGCATTTGCAACATCATTCTACCGTATCGTGTTGGGGTACAAACGAGAAGGGGGGGTGTTGAACACCCAGCAACCACTCCCCCCCCCCCCCCCACCCCCACTCCCACCCCCACACCACCACCAAATCAAAATACCTCAATGAGTTTTAAAGTGGATTTGAAATATTCAAGCAAGTTAAGGTGATTGACTGAAAGTATTTCCTCTCTAATCAATACTTATATGACAAACACAACAAATTTGAAAATATGTAACGAAAAAAGAAGCAGTAGTTATCTGTGGAGGCAAAGGCACAGCCATCTGGCAGTACTATAACAATTACAACAATTACACCTGCTTTAAAGCTGATGGTAACAAAATGATTGTTTTAGTTCTCCAATTCATGTTGGATAAGATTGAAATTTCTCCATAATATGTCTCAGATCGGAGAGCCTCTAAAATCACAACATTGTAATTTATGCCAAAAGATGGGATAAAATTCGGGAGGCTGAAGGTTGGGAATAATAAAGAGATGGAATGGATGAGCTAATAGTTACAAATGCCAAAGATATAAAACTCTGTGAATGTAATCCTTATTGTATTGTATTTTATTTATTTATTTTTATTATTATTATTATCCATCCATTTTCTATACCCGCCTATTCCTCACTAGGGTCACGGGGCGAGCTGGAGCCTATCCCAGCTGACTATGGGCAAAGGCAGGGACCCACCCTGAACAGCTTGCCAATCTGTTGCAGGGCGCACACACCATTCACTCTCACACTCATACCTATGGGCAATTTGGTGTCTCCAATTAGCCTGATATGCATGTCTTTGGACTGTGGGAGGAAACCGGAGTGCCCGGCAAAAACCCACGCGACACGGGGAGAACATGCAAACTCCACACAGAAAGGCCCCAGGCAGGATTCGAACCCACGACCTTCTTGCTGTGAGGCAGCAATGCTAACCACTGTGCCACCATGCCACCCTATTATTATTATTATTATTATTATTATTATTATTATTATTATTATTATTATTATTATTATTATTATTATTATTATTATTATTAATTAATTTATTTATTTATTTTTTTTTTTTATTTGTTTTTGTTTTTCGTAGGTGTGTGTTTTGTAGGGTGATGGTAGGAGGATTCATACTTAATTATATAACTGATTGAATGAATAAAGTTGTCCTCCAAAGTGGGGGGGTGGTGGCGGGATAGGGAAAAAAAAAAAAAAAAAAAAAACACAACATGTCTTTGGAGGCTCACAGCACACACATCCCAAGCTAGTCATTTGCTCGCTTCAATAACATTCCTTCTTTTTTCCCTCTTTTTCTTCATCGCTCACTCACATCCCTGAGGTTTTTATTCTAACCATTCACAAACCTGATTGTTGTAAATAACCACAGAGTCTTTGCTAACAAGCTTGACAAGTAGAATCAGATGTGTCACTGATTGGTTGGAATCGAAGCGAGCACCTACACTGACCCTTTCAGGATTAGTTTGAGAATCTTTGCACTAGTTGATGACAGCTGAGTTTATCATCAAGGCTTTTAAAAGTTTTTAGAAGCAGAAGTCATGACTTTTTAGTGTTGTGAATTCAGATTTATGTTTTCTAATTTGAAAAGAAAGGCATTGAATTTGTGTTGAACTTATGAAGCACCCTAGCTCAAAACATCTGTCTGTGGGTGTGTGCACTGCATTCATTAATAGAATAGAGTTTGTTATTTAGCACTGTTTATTTACTTTTATTACCCTGAACATCGATGAGGAATTTATATGTATATGATTATTTTCATATTATACCATTGTATGTATGACTGAATTAAGTTTATTTCACCCCAGTGCCTGAAAACACTACTTTTGCGCACAAAAGCAATTCACTTGGGGTTGGGGGTGTTACGAACATAATGTTGTTAAGAACCTCAATATGTTCTGAAACGTGTATTTGTGTTTGTGCTCATATTACAAAATAAATAGACAACTCGAGATTCTGTGACTATGGCGGATGAGTCATTAATTGCTTGCACTATGAGTGAAAAGGCATCTGTGTAGACACAGAAATTAAGACTGGAAGGTTGTGATAATGGTCTTTGTACCATATGTCAAGGATAACCCCCTCACTTTGAGTGTGAAATTGAGTCTCCACTGTTAGATGACAGTGTGCTTATATCATGTATCTGGTGTACTGAATAAAGGTAATTAGTTAATTTGTTTCATATTATCCAGGAGTCTGTGTGTGTACAGTGTATGTGCGCTTGTGTGCGTGTCTGTGTACCTGTTTGTATATGTGTATCTGCGTTGTTTGTACAATCTGTGTGTGGATGCCTGTGTACAGAGTGTGTGTGTGTGTGTGTGTGTCTGTGTGTGTGTACCATGCCGTGAAAAATTATTTGCCCTCTTACTGATTTCCTTTTATTTTTTTGCGTATTTTTCACGCTTAAATGTTTCAGATTATCAAACAAATTTTAATATAACACAAAGGCAACCAAAGTTAATACAAAATGTAGTTTTTAGCTTACCGGATAAGCTATTGTCGTGGTGTGGTGCAGGCGCGGCGCTAGAACAGGGAATTGGGGGGGGGCACAGACACGCACCTTTATGACAATTAGGATAGTCCTGGCTAGTTTGCAATTATTTTCCTATATTGACGCGTTTTTCAATTATCGTAATTGGCAACTGAAGACGCGGTTTCTCTCCATTTGCAATCTAAAAGCTATGAAATCATGGGATAAACTCAGTAGAACTGAGAGTTGGGGTGGACAAGACATCCATTTTAAACAATTATTAGTCCTGTCCTGTTCTCAGTCATTTTCATGATTAACAAAAGGTTCACTCCGAGAGCACTCCACACTTAACAGGTGCTGCTTGTTCTCCCCGATTAGGTAAGACGACAATCATTCATCTGGACGCGTATTTGCTTAATTTAAATCAACGTCATTCAAAATTACTCTCCGTATTGAGTGAAAAAAGTGGCACGTGGAAATAGGCTATGAAAAGCGTGCGGCTCAAGCTATTTGCGCAGATATGCAATTTTGAATAACGCTGATTTAAATTCAGCAAATACGCGTCCAGCTGAATGATTGTCCTCCTACCTAATTGGGGAGAACAAGCAGCACCTGTTAAGTGTGGAGTGCTCTCAGACTGAGAACAGGTAAGGACTAATAATTGTTTAAAATGGATGTTTTGTCCACCCCAATTCTCAGTTCTACTGAGTTTACCCCATGATTTCATCGCTTTTAGATCGTATATGGAGAGAAACCGCATCAGTTGCCAATTACGATAATTGAAAAACGCGTCAATACGAGAAATTATTGAGAACTAGGCAGGACTATCCTAATTGTCATAAAGCTGCATGTCTGTGCCCCCCCAATTCCCTGTTCTAGCGCCGGGCCTGCTGTGGTGTCAGTCGTCTGGCGTTCGTCGTTCATCGCCCGGAACATTTATTTTTTTTTTGGCCTGATGACTTTTTGTGTAAATTTGCAATAAAATATCTCGACTTTTTTCTCTGATTTTTAATTGAATCATTTCTGTCAGTTTTATGGGCCTTTGAAATTTTGGCTCCAATGTTAAAGATAGGACTATGTTAAAGATAGCCAATGTATAGGTCATATATATTCTATGTTAAAGTTGACCTCAGATGACTCTGAAAGGTCAAACTCGAGGTGAGGGAATAAATTGACAATGTTAAAAGGTATGACTTGAAATTTCCAAACAAAATTTTCTCAAAAACAGTCAAATAACTTTTTTTTTTTCTTAATCTGGCAATTAAATCAGCTTGATACAGTTTATTTACAGTGCGAGTGCTATTTTGATTAAATCGACAGAAGCGGGTCTAGTGGGGGCACTGTACTTTAACATTGGGTCTTATGGAGAATGAGCCAAATCACCTGTGGAAGCTAAATGGTAGCAGATAGAGATTAAGTTTGTATTACTGACATATAGGAAGTAATATATGTCCTCTCTTTTCGCTGTGTTAAAGTTGACCTCAGATGACCTTGAACGGTCAAACTTGAGGTCAAGCAAAATGTTACAATTTTCAAAGGTTTCTAGACTTGAAAATATTGAAGATTGGGAACATATGTGCATTGAACTCCTATGGAAGTCATGTATGAAGTTCCATTGGGTGACCTTGAACGGCCAAATTATACAGTGAAATTTCAATGACTTATATCAGCAAAATTGTTTCAGATTAAGTGTCGGTTTGTATTGGAGAAGTTTAGGAAGTCATGTATGAACTTTCATTTGGTGACCAAAGCAGCCCCAAACCATCACACTACCACTACCATGCTTGACTTGGGGTATGATGTTCTTTTCATGAAAAGCTGTGTTAGTTTTACGCCTGATTTAATGGGATGCACTCCTTCTAAAAAGTTTAACTTATGTCTCGTCATTCCACAGAATATTTTCACAAAAGTCTTGGGGATCATCAAGACGTATTTTGGCAAATGTACACGAGCCTTCATGTTCCTTTTGGTCAGCAGTGGTTTTCACCTTGAAACGCTCTCATGGATGCCAATTTTACCCAGTTTCTATCTTATTGTTGAATCATGAACACTGACTTTAACTGAGGCAAGTCAGGCCTGCAGTTCCTCAGATGTTGTAATGGGTTTTTTGTGACCTCCTGGATGAGTAGTTGATGTGTTCTTGGAGTAATTTTGGTTGGCCAGCCACTCCGGGGAAGGTTCACCACTGTTGCAAGTTTTCTCCATTTGTGGATAATAGTTCTCACCGTGATTCGCTGGAGTCCCAAAGCCGTAGAAATGGCTTTGCAACCCTTTCTAGACTGATAGATGTCAATTTCTTTGTTTCTCATCTGTTCTTGAATTTCTTTAGTTTGCGGCATGTTATGTTGCTTTTTGAGATCTTTAAGCCTCTTTCACTTTGTCAGACAGATTCTATTGAAGTGATTTCTTGATTCAACTGGTCTGGCAGTAATCCTGCCAGGGTGTGGCTAGTGAAACTGGACTAGAAAAATGTTGTTAAACACAGTTCATTTATGATTTAATAAGGGGGGCAATTACTTTTTCACAAAGGGGCCTGGTTGGTTTGGATAGCCTTTCCCCCTTAATAAATGAAATCATCATTTAAAAACTGCATTTTGTATTTACTCGGGTTATCTTTTTCTTATATTAAAATTTGTTTGATGATCTGAAACATTTAAGTCTGAAAAATATGCAAAAAAGTAAGAAAGCAGGAAGGGGGCAAATACTTTTTCACGGCACTGTATATGTGCGTGTGTGCGCGTTTGCATGTGTGTGTGCTTGTATATAGTTGTGCACACATATTTCATTACCAGATAAGCCCAGGGAGTGCGCATTTTCATAACATGGAAGCAGGGCAAAACCGCCTTGTGCTGCGTAGTCAACCAGAGTGGGCGGATAAGTGGATTGGCAATTGTGCCTAAGACCTGTTATCTCCTGGCTCAGGACTGTAGTGATTTAAATGTAAATTTAGTCCTGATAATCTCAGGCCAAGTTACAAGTGGGTAGATACCCAGAACCTCAAGGAAGAATACCGACCCTCAGTGGCATTAATTGGCACCTTTGTTCCAGCAAGCTTCCTCCCCCTCTGTCACTGTGTGTGCAAATGGCTGTGTGCCCTGGTCTCTCTGGGTCTGCCTGTCCCTGCACTTGCATGCTCACAGGAGCAGGATTCACTTACAGATGCTGATAAACACCGTTCCACCTTCTCTGTTACCTTATCTCAGTGCTTTCATAATGCTGGTATTGATAGAGTCACTTTAATGGAGGTAGGCGACTGCTGTAACAGTTGCTGTAATACAGAGCTTTTTATGCTTAGTACTGTGTTGGCATAGCACCTCTCTCTCTCTCTCTCTCTAGAAGGTGGCTCAAAGCACTTTGCAGTGTAACTGAACTGTTCGAGGAAACTGAAGTTGTTAGTTTTGCCCTCCTGTGTGACTGTGGAGGGGGAGAGAGAGTTTCAGATTGTTCTCTTATGTTAGTGACAGTCCTCATGATATCCAATATAAAGCTGAACTTCTTTTATTCACTGTGCCCCAGTTATCTATTGCTTTCACCTCCATTGCCACTGTTAAACTTCTAGGTAGCACACCATGTGTAAATATTGCTTTGATTCTGACTAGTCTCCTGGATTTGCCTAGATAAATTAAGACAGGTTTGTTGAAAAAGAATCAGAGTCCTTCATCATCAACTGCTCTGACCAGTACTTATTAGCCCTGATGAATTCTGTGCTCTCAACGGTGAGATCCAGTTTCTGAAGCACTTGAGATTTTACTTGACTTACTTGACTTGATGCTCAAGGGCTTTGGAAATGCAATAGAGATTTTGTCCATCACTGTATTTTTCAGCATTAATTTAGTTCAGTTTACGGGCCTGATACAGTGACAACCCTGAATATTCAGCAGTGCAAACCTAAATTCACCAAATGAAACATCTGTCGAAAGCTGCTACCCTAAGAGTCAAAGCAAAGTGGATGTACGCGGATCTATAAATCCACATTTCATTACTTCCAGCTGGATCTGTCACTATGTTTGAGCATGCGTGCATCTCACGGAAGTATCCATGGACTCAGGAGAGACAGCTTTTTTACACGTAAATTGTCAGTTTTTTACCCTCGGCCCGACTTCAGGCCTAAGGGTATTGTCGTCAGTTCGTCGTCTGTCTGTCTGTCTGTCCGTGTGTGCACCGTCAGGCCGAGGGTGTTCGAACACGGGCGTTTCTGGTATATTTCTGCAACTTCCAGGCATTTTTGGACTTGCAAGCACTGAATTGTGATGCAAAGGCTCTTGGAAGAGAATTGGGAGGTAGAATCTCAATTTTCACAGCTCTGCTGTCAGTGTGCCAAGCAAAACCCAACCCCTTCGTCACAAGATGTGAAATGGTGGATAAGCGCAAAAAATATTGTCCAGTTAATAATAGGATAAAAGCCTCTATCTTTTTCAATCCTCAGTGTTGGATGTCTCTTGCATCACTTTGCATTGGGTTTCACCACTAAAACTCCTCTCTTTGCAATCTGCCATACTGCCCATGTGTTAATTACGGAGGCCAGTGCATGTCCCTCACTGGTGCATGGTTAAGCCACAAGCCTGTATTTAGCCCATCTTCTCACATACTATTATTACCTCTCTAGGACTACTACAACAGGAAGAGCACTGCACACATCAGACTCAATCAGCTCATGAAGGCCAAAAAGCTGCTTGTGTGCTGACAATCATGCGGAAGAACTTGTAGTCTGTGCCTGCATTTTGAACATACTGTGATGGGTTTCTGCTTAACAGGTCGTCTCCTGCTCTACCAGCTGACTGCGGTATTTAGAACAGTATTTAATGTACGAAGCAGTGCCTTAGGCCTATTAGAGTGTTTGTAAATAATGTCAAAAAAAATATTGAGCTTTGACAGAGAGTTGATATTTTGAGAGACGGTCCCTTTGAATTTGGTAAGATATCTGGAGTTTATCTTTTTTCTACCGCCGCTCAGCCTGCCTGCACTCCTGCCTCAGACCGCGAGTCGTCTCAGTAAGCCAGGGTTGGGCTCTAGCTTTAGCCTTGGGTTGCCTGGGCAACTGTTTCAAGTGTTAATACTCTGGCATGTGTCTTCAGATCAGGCATAGCATCCAAGGCTACAAGTAACATAAAGACTCAGTTTAATGCACCGATTTTTATAGCACTCGCGTTTGCATTTCATTAACTAAGACCCTAAAAACCAAATATGCGGATATTGCACTCAACCAAATAAAACTAGATATTTTCTATTCATCTATTTTAGGTAGACTAGAAGTGCCGTGGTGGTTAGCCACATGCCGTTTGTACATGTTGAAATCCACAAACATACTTAGACTAATAAACTCATCCGCTATAATATTACCAGGAGAGGACTTTATAACTCATTATACTTTGAGTTACATGAAGGTTCATCAACTTACAAAGCATATACTCGAGGATGATACTGATTTCGCCAGACATCGGCTTCATCGCTTCCATGACCGCTCCATTCTAAAATTCACATAGCCAAAGTGCACCAATAAAATGGTTGACCAAGAAACGTCACTATAGCGCTGAGTGAATACTAAAAGGGGCAGTGCCCATTAGACTGCAAATAAACTCACACATCCGGTTTAAGCCATCAAATATGACCCGGTCACTTTCATATTGACCTTCAAAGGTCAAACCTGACCTAGTGAAAATTCAATGACTTTTATCACTAAAAAAGTCACAGATGGAGCCTAAGTTTGTTTCACAGACTTAAAGGAAGTTACTCATGAACTTTCATTTGGTGACATTCAGCTTGACTGTTGGTGACCTTTGAAGGTCAAACGTGACATAACACAATTACAATTGCTTGTATTGCCCAGTCACAGATGGAGCCCAAGTTTGTATTGGAGATATATACAGTAGGAAGTCATATATGAAACTTCATTTGGTGACCTTCGTATTGATCTTCAAAGGTCAAATGTGACCTAGTGAAAATTCAATAACTTGTATGACTAATGTGGTCGCAGATGGAGCCCAGGTTTGTGTTCACATATTCACATATGAACTTTCATTTTGTGGCATTCAACTTGACTGACAGTGGACCAAGAGGGTCAAACTCGACAGCAAAACTACAATGACTTATATCACCAAAATGGTCACAAAACTGAGCCATGGTTTGTAAAAAGACATTTTGAAAGTCATATTTGAAGTCCATTTGCTGACCTCGACTTGACCTTCTGTGACCTTAAAAGTTCACAAGTGACATTGAATTTTCAATGACAAAGCTGCTTCAGAGTTTAGAATTGTAATACAGGAGGTCAAATAAATGAATGTGAACTTTTATTTAGTGACCTTGACATTCACCTTCCATGATTCGAAGGTCAAACTTCACATGAAATTTTCATAACTTGTATCATCAATGTAAGATTGCTTGCTGGTAAGCTACAGGACCCTTGGTCCTATTTTTTTTTATTTCTGCCGTGGAGATTCAAAAGTTCTACTGGCTAATCCCCACCCTCCTCTTGTAAGTGTTAGTGTAAACCAAAGAGACCGCAAAGTGGCGCAAGATGGCTTACTCACCTGGAAATATATGCTATAGGGTGTTGTACAAAATGGTGCCGAATGTCCGATATTTTAGTTAGCGCCTCTGGTGGTCGTGTCGCGTATTCTTTGGGAATTAGCAGCTGTCAAAAAGAACCATCCATTCACTTTCCAAACTATATATCCGAGAAGTTCTTGAACGAACTTGAGAAATGAAGCGGGTGATGACCGCAGCGAAAATCACGTTGCACTTTTCCAGCACATAGGGTGCGAGAGTCAATTGGGTTGGTGCAAGGCATGGTGAAGGGGGGCCCTCTGTGGTTGCGTTGTCCCAGGCCTTGGCAAACCTGTTTGCTGCCCTGCCAGTAATGATGGCTCTGTTATTTGGTCCTGGGTCTTAGTGCCACAATGTCTCATGCAGCATGATTCCCGTGGGACTTGTGAAAGAAGGAAGCATTCATCCCCTCTCCCTTCCCCATTATACTGTATCTTTACCTGGCAATTCCACCTATCCCCTGCCATTGTTATCTTTTGACTGTTCCTCCAAAGCCCCCAGTAGGTCATTCGCTGGGTTTCCCCATTTGCGTTTCTGAGTCCATTCTGTGTGAACTTCAATGTTAAGAACAGCCCACTTTGTTCCGTTATAAACTTCAAAGGGCCCATTCTGGAGGTCTCTTTTCCTCCTGATACCAGGCAAAGGGCCACAGAATTCAGCAGTTGTTTTTTTTTTTATTACAATTGTTTGACTACTTGCTCATAATCTGACCCGCATAATAAGTTTGATGAAAGACTACTGGCTTTAATTATTCAGTTCCACGACAGACTCATAGGATAACTGGACACCTTTAAGTTTGATGATCATGCTTTTCATCTCCATATTATCAGTTAAGTAAAGGGGGGCTTACTGTGGGGAAAACCACACATTTTAGCCTTTGATGTGTTTAATTAACCCTGGTGTGTGCCCTCGTAGGCAGTTGGAGTGACTCAGATTTCCTCAATGTCCTTTCTCTGGCGGACCCCAATCAGAGTTTGAAATATTGCGAGGAGGGAGTGTTTCAGGCTATTGTATTCTCATTAAATACCCTACATCTGGTTTGGGGAAAGCATTACCGAAATATACCAATTTCGTTGAAAAGCATTTATGTGTCTTTATTTCCCTCTTTTATAGAGATCTGAGTCTGAGGTTTTATTGATTTCTGTGCGATGTTGTTGCTCATGAATTCAGTTCAGCAGTGGTACTGCTTTACTATTGATACTATACTCAATCCCTCTGACCTGAAAGACTCTGGACTACTAGAACGACTCTAGTTCACCTGTCTTCATATTGTTGATGACATTATGTGTAATATAGTGTGTGAAAACATATCAGTTATTATGAAAAAGGGCAGCAACGGAAATATTATTTCTGGTGCTTCAGCGAGTCTCTTCTTTATGGAAATGTTTAAAATAAAACTTTTTGGAACTTTTTGTTTTTATGTTTACAGTAAACCTTGATTCATTAGCAGCTTTCGTCTCCATCTGACAGAAACTTGAAGTCGATTTATTGCCCAGGTCTTGCTGGCATGAGACAGAATACATCATCTCAGTAGAGTAGACTGCGCAATGGCCACAAAATCAACAAAGAAACACGTTGACATCAAAAACTAGAACACAGTGGGATGTTCGGGCACCAGCGCCAGGCTTCCCCTTTGATATTTGTACTCCTCCTTTTAGTCATCCTGAGGCCTGCTATCACATCCTATTGTGTCATCATCCCACACAACAGCATGTCTGCAGGTGCTGTCAGACCCCTGGTGCAGGAAATCAAGTGAATATACAGCGTATCCTGTGACCGACAGATTGAGTCCTGTAGCTGAGGTGTTTTGCTGTACTTAAAACAGTAAAGAACATTTTACATTTCAAGTTTTCCTGGAGTAGGCAATCCCTTTTGGAAAAATGGTTAATCATGGACACTTATGGCAGAATTAGAAATCTTTTATGTTTTTTTAAACCCTTTGCGCAGAAGCCAAATTTGGCTTATGGGTTTATGGGTTACCCAATTTGATGCTTTATAATTCACGCTCCACGTGATTTCCATTTTCTCCAGGTATGAATTTATTTTCTTTCTAAATTGTGTGTAACTGATAATTGGCTTAACGTTGATTTGTTTGATCCAAGTTTGTGCCTACCCGGCGATTAAATTATTGTTATTTCTTACAGCTTGCGTGGTCTCCATGACTTTTAACACTTGTACATTCTTTCTAGCCTTGTTACAACTGGTATTTATGGGAAGAGTCCTTACCAAGGTGTAGGTAGTGATATGCCCTAAGTTGGATTTGTAGATAACGTTCTACCCTTTAAGGGTTGATGTATTACAGGTCCTGGAGATTTGGCCCCTAAAGGTATCCCTGGTCTTAAGCTGGTACCCGGGTGATTCCCTTAAGGGGCCCTTTGGTGTATATTAACCTGGGTTCGTGGTGTGTTCATGCTCAGTGCTACTTATGCCTAGATGCTGCGATCATGGTAATTTCCGCCAACCTCCAGTGCTGTCACTGAAATAACATCCGGCAGCTACGTTCGTTACCCTGGGGGCGTTTTTCTGAGTGACGATGGTTTTCGCAGACGAGTCTCTGATGGCGTAACTGCCCTGAGATCCACGCATGCTGTCCCCAAACTATCAATTCTAATTCTAATTCTAATTTGGAGTCAGATATTTAACGAGGATATAACTAAATTTGGTATTCTAAATGTATTATGGAGTCAGATTTATTGTAACCATTGCATCATTATGGACGTCTTTGGACGGAGAAAAATATCCATAATATTGTGATTCACACCAGCCAGGAAGTTGTTTGAATTAATGCCAGCCAAAAAGAACACGTGAGACCTTCAGCCCTCTGCAATGTCCGTCCTTGGTATTGTTTTGCGGGGCTTTACAGCGGCATTTATCAATGATCAGAATGGCGAAAAAGTACTAAACTCTAAGAATGATTTAACAGCAACAAAAACATCACATACTTAAATAACTACAGAGCTGTGAAAAAGTATTTGCCCCCCTCCTGATTTCTTATTTTTTTGCCTATTTCTCGCATGTAAATGTTTCAGATCATCAAACAAATTTTTATATTTGACAGAGATAACCTGAGTAAATACAAAAAGCAGTTTTTAAATGACGATTTCATTAGTTCAGGGAAAAAAGCACTCCAAACCTACCTGGCCCTGGCCCTATGTGAAAAAGTAATTGCCCCCTGAACCTAAACCTACCCTCAGCGTCAACTGCAATCTAGCATTTGTAATAACTGGCAATGAGTCTTTCGCCTTGCTCTATACGAAGTTTGGCCCACTCTTCTTTGCAGAATTGTTTAAATTTTGCCACATTGGAGGTTTTTTGAGCATGAGCGGTCTGTTGAAGGTCATGCCACAGCAACTCAATTGGATTGAAGTCTGGACTTTGAGTAGACCACTCTGAAACCTTCATTTTGTTTTTTTTTTTAAGCCATTAGAGGTGGACTTGCTGGTGTGTTTCGAATTATTGTCCTGATGCATCACCCAAGTACGCTTGAGATTGAGGTCACAAACTGATGGTCGCACATTCTCCTTCAGGATTTTCTGGTAGAGATCAGAATTAATGGTTCCATCAATTACAGCAAGTCGTCCAGGTCCTGAAGCAGCAAAGGAGGACCAGTCCATCACACTACCACCACCATGTTTGACTGTTGCTATGATCTTCTTTTCATGTAATGCTGTGTTAGTTTTACGCCAGTTGTATTGGGACGCATACCTTCCAAAAAGTTCAACTTTTGTCTCATCAGTCCACAGAATATTTTCCCAAAAGTCTCAGGGATCATCAAGATGTTTTTTTGTCAAATGTGAGACAAGCCTTTGTGTTCTTTTTGGTCAGCTGTAGTTTTCGCCTTGGAACTCTCATGGATGCCATTTTTCTGACTATGTTCATCTCTTTTGGCGGCCATTCTGAGGAGATCCGGTTTTTTATTATCAGTTCTCCTGTTTTCCCTGTCGTTTTAGCATGCTCTTGGCTACGGGAACATTGACCTCATATCACTTGGGGAAGTCAGGATAACCCAATCGTCCAGTGGGGACTGATTGTAGGTCCCACTGTAGGGAGAGTTTGGCGTGTCATCCCGGGCATCGACCTATGGGGTAGGCTGATGCCTGGAGTGATTCTGAGAAGTTTGCCTCACACAACCTTCCTAATCTACAGAAAGGGGCAGAGGAGGGGTTGGAGTGGGATCTTCAATTCGACTGGCAGCAGCAGCCAAAGGAGAATTGCTATTCGGAGGATTTCTCTGACTTGGAATCTGACTTAGAGGGGGCAGTTCCGGACAGGTGAGAATTTGGGGGCTGCTTTGAAATTTTGTCTGCCTCCTAATGTTCCTGACGATTATGCTGATCTCGCGGACGTTTTTAGCTAGCAACGGGCCTCGACTTTACCTCCTCATTGCCCGTTCGATTGCGAAATCAGTCTCCACCCGAGTACCACTCCCCCAAGGGGTTCATTATACTCGCTGTCAGGGCCTGAACGGAAGGCTATGCGAGAATATATTCAGGAGGCTCTGATAATGGATTTATTTGACCCTCCACGTCTCCTGCCCCAGCAAGGTTTTTTTTGTGGGCAAGAAGATGGCAGCCTGAGACCCTGTATTGATTACAGGGGCTTGAATATCACTATTAAAAACCAATACCCACTTACCCAACTCTGCATTTGAATGGCTGACGGAAGCGTCGTTTTTTACCAACCTAGACCTCCTGAATGCTTATAATTTGGTTTCGGATTCAGGGGGGGACGAGTGGAGAACGGCTTTTAAAATGCAAGATGGGGACGACGAATATTTGGTCATGCCGTTTGGATTGGTTAATGCCCCCTCTGTGTTCCAGGCACTCGTTAATGACGTCCTCCGAGAGATGTTGGAGAGATTCGTCTTTGTCTACCTTGAAGATATTTTGATTTTCTCTTCAACTCTCTCGAAGCAAAAACAAAACATAAGACAAGTGCTTGAAGCCCTCCTCAAAGCCAAGTTTTTTGTCAAGGCTGAGAAATGTGTTTTTCATGCCAAGACATTTTCGTTTCTTGGCTTCATTATTTCGGAAGGGTCAGTCCGCATGGATCCTGACAAAGTGTCAGCGGTCAGAGATTGACCTGAAATGGTTTTTGGGGTTTGCTCATTTTTATAGGTTTATCCTTAATTTTAGCAAGGTCGCTGCTCCCATTATCGTGCTCACTAAAAAGAATACATACAATACCAATACATCAAACAGACAAAAAGACGTAATTCTCGGAGGTGCGGTGGTCGTTGTTTTTCAACCACTTTAAATTTACGTTAACCTATCGCCCGGGATCTAAAAACATCCAACCCGACGACTTGTCGCACAGTCACGACCGCTCTGGCCGTGACCCCATTCCTTAGCCTGTTATCCTGGCAACTCAGATTGTGGCTCCCATTCAGTCTGTTGTCTGTTGTACGGGAGGCATTGAAAAATGATCCCATTCTTGGTGGGGCTGTTTATTTGTTCCTTTGGCAGTGTGGTCCCAAGTTCTCCAGTGGGAGCACTCTTCCTGCCTGACTGGTCACCCGGGGGTTCATCAGACCAAGCAGTTCTTCGCCCAATGTTTTTGGTGGCCCAGCATGATGGAGGACATCCAGGAGTATGTAGCCGCGTGCTGTATTTACACTAGGAACAAGCCTTCCCACCTCCCCCCCTCTGGTCTGCTGTGGCCGTTGCCCATCCCTAAGCGCCCATGGAGCCATATCGCTCTTGATTTTGTTATGAGGCTGTCTGTTGGGGAAGGCAACACGGTCATGCTGGTCGTGGTTGACCGCTTTTCTAAGGCCGCTCACTTTATCGCGCTGCCTAAGCTGCCCTCGCGCGGGAGACTGCCCTTCTTGTTGTGGACCATGTTTTCTGGCTGCGTGGCATCCCTCAAGATGTGATTTCTGACCGGGGCCCTCAATTTACGGCAAAATTCTGGCAAGCGTTCTGCAACCAGTTGGGGGCCACCGTGGGCCTTTCCTTGGGTTTCCACCCAGAGACTAAGGGGCAGACTGAGCGAATCAACCAGTCTTCGGAGAATACTCTTCGATGTTTGACGGCTGACTACCCATCTTCGTGGAGTCGATTTTTTAGCATGGGCTCAATACTCCCACAATTCACTGGGTAACTCCTCTACAGGTCTTTACCTGTTTGAGGCTCAGTTGGGCTATCTGCCTCCACTGTTTCCTGAGACTGACAGGGATTCAAAGGTTCCTTCGGTTAATTACTTTCTTCGGCATTGTCGGTCAGTTTGGGCCAGGTTCCATTCCTCCTTGTTGCGCTCTGGACAGAAACAAAAGACCGCCGCAGATAGAAGGCGCTGCTCAGCCCCATCTTATCGGGTTGGCCGAAGGGTATGGCTTTCCATGCCGGACCTGCCATTAAGAGTGGAGTCACGGAAATTGGCTCCCCACTTTATTGGTCCTTTGAAGATTGGGCGAAGGATCAATCTGGTCACAGTCCAGTTGAAGCTCCCTAGATCCTTACAGATCCACTCCTCTTCTCAGGTCTCCAGGCTCAAACCGGTTAGCACTTGCGTCCTGGCTCCAGTCGAAAAACGCCCAATGTCGCCGCAAATGATTGAGGGGGAGCCGGTTTACACTGTGCGTCGTATTTTAGCAGAGAGGCGTGTGTGTCGTGGAGCTCAGTTATTAGTAGATTAGTAGGGTTATGGTACTGAGGAGCTGGGTCCCTTCTCGGGATATCCTGGATACTACCCTTATTTCTGAGTTCCATTCGTGGGGCTCTCTGGGAACTTCTGGGGCTGCTCCTTAGAGCAGGGGGGGTCCAGTCATAGTTTTTTAGGTGTGAATGTTGTTTGGACTTTTCTTTGCCGGTCTTGTCCCAGGAAAATATGAAATTCCAGGGCCATCGAATTCTTTACCCAGCTGGTTGATTGAGCTGGGGCAGCGCTTTCCCAGAATTTATATAAGCAGGATGTCCGGCACGCCTCATTTGCTTGAGTGTCTGTGTTTAGCTTTCCACTATAGCCGAAGATATCTGTAGTCCGGTTTTGGATGACTTTCTGTCTTTTTATTGTTGGAGTTTTTTCTCCCTTTTTCTTTCCCGCTTTGCTTCCGTGGTATGGACTATTATAAGTCCTTTTGAAGCGCAAGTACTTGCGTTTGGTCTATATTATTCTCTGTGTTTTTATTGTGTTGGTGCTACTCTCTTTCTCTCTGTCGTTGCACTTAGCCTCTGTGCAAATCTCTGTGGAATGTAAAGCGCATGTCTCCTGTCCTCTGAGTGTGATGTGATGACGATTTAAAATGACAATGCTTTTATTGTTGGATTCTGAGGACTTTCCCCTTTCATTTGATGTATCACTTGTATGCCTAGCACAAATTCAGAAGAAACGCTAACGATTGAGCACAGATATTATTTCGTCCTATGTTTTGCTACATGCTTATTTACTTGGTGCTTGAATTGCATTCAGTTGAGGTAAAAATGGTCAAGACAAGCTTATTGCAGAGTTTCTTTTTACGTAAAGTGGATATTTCGCACGACGATGTTGCTATGAGGAAGCATGCAGTATTTATGATGCGTAATGACCGTCCCCGGTACCAGAGGCTTTCGGGATTAAGAGGTTAAGCCCATGCATTTATGTCCATTACAGAGACACTCTGGTTCTTAATGCAGTGCTATCCGAGGGACTTGAAGGCCATGCGCATCCAATATTGGTACTCGGCCTTTGTTTATCCATATTTTTTGGATTCCCTGAATCTTTTAACTTTATTATAGACAGTACATGGAAGAACCAATTTCCTCACTGCTCATTTTATACCCAGTCATTATTAAATCACCTGTTACCTATTCACCTGTTTACTTGTGCAGTGTTCCAAGAGGATGTTTTCCTGAGCAACGTATCCAGTCTTTCTATAACCTTTTCCCTACTGGTTTGAAATGTGTTGCAGGGATCAAATTTGGAATTTGCTAATATTTACAGAAAGAATTTGCTGACAAAATATTTTTCTTTGTACTGTTTTGAGCTTAATGTTGGTAAAAGAGAATTTACAAATCACTTTAATTCTGTTATTATTAGCATTTTACGTACTGCCTCATTTCTTGTGGAATTGAGGCTGTGCACTTGGGGTTCATATGACTGGACAATTTTCTCATCAGCAATCGTTGGGAGCCTTTTGGACCTGAGATCATATCATACTCACATCTTTCTTAGCAGTGTACTGCTGGTAGGCTAGCTTCAGATGTGATCTCAAAAGCAGCTCTGGGGGGCAATACATGGCCCACTCTAAATTCAACTCACAGCCCATTTTACTGCCTCCATTTTGAGCTGGATAATAAGCCAGAAATGGACTGATAATCATACTTATGATACCTCTCTAACAGGTCTGTTGCACTTTATGTTGAAAGAGGGTCATCTAAATTCACATGGTCACACAGAAATGATAAAATATAAATAATTTGCATTACAGCATGCAGCTCGCATACATAAGCATGTCAGGTTTATTTTATGGCACCGCTTTTTTGATAGTGCCATGGGCTGTAGGACACATTCATCACACTATAATACAATATAATAGTATCTACAATGCAGATCTCCAGACTGTTGATCTCACCTACTGGCCTTTGCGCACACAAAAACAATTTATCTGCTCATAGATGCTCATATCTGCTTCCATCATTAATTAATTAAGTGAAATCAATTAAATAAAATTATTCAATGAATAATGCATGCATCCTCACAGACCAATACATTGAATGTAACATCTCCGGGGTGGGATGACACCGTATTAGATTAGTATTAG
This sequence comes from Gymnothorax reevesii, assembly GCA_029721435.1. Taxonomy (NCBI): domain Eukaryota; kingdom Metazoa; phylum Chordata; class Actinopteri; order Anguilliformes; family Muraenidae; genus Gymnothorax; species Gymnothorax reevesii. The sequence goes on from CM056575.1 coordinate 93,487,397, forward strand.
TACAAGATCCGGCACGTTCCTTGCATAACATTGTTTCGAGATTTTCATGCTTAATTACCTAGTATTCAGGATATATATAGGATACTGATTGAAATTAGTTTAAATTTATTGGCAACAAGCTGCAGTAGTCAATTACATTGGTTCTAATGCTTTAAGTGTTCCTCTGTTCTGAAGGAATCATAAAATTGATGTTCCACTATTATATACCCATGTATTGCCAAGTTAATGAAAATAATAAATATTTTCGACCAAGCTCTGCCTTAGAAAGGGCTCTTTCATGTCAAAAATAAACTGAGAGTCACCTTGATGATGTAAGCCACGCTGGGAAGGCAGGAAGGGACTGTGTGCACCTTGTCACAGACACATGACATGGGTGAAACTATCTAGCTGGCTCATGCATTCTGACAGAAACACTTCTGGGCTGTGAAATGCAGAGGTAACCAAACTCAAGCGTTTCTCACAGACTCTGTAGAACTCAATTAAATCTACCTCCTATTGTCTTAAAAACACCTGCTTCCTGCAGAGATATTTTAGGACTGTGGGAGCATATCGATCAAGGTATCCCCCAATTCACCCAAAAACAGCCTTCCTGAACTTACCCTTTGCTGAACAATGCCACAGGGTCATCAACCAGAGATCAACAGAACTGCACCTTAGGAATGGGCAATTCAAAGGATCAAAGTGTGAAAATACTAATTTCACCCACAATGTTACAAATATAATGTGTATTTCTGTTATATTGTAGGATAAGAGCTGATTGATAACATTAATACGGATTATCCTTGTAATTCTATATTGTGCCGGACGTTTTATGGCAAACTGTATTCAGAGGCGGACTTACCATTAGGCAGAGGTAGGCAGTCGCCAAGGGCCCTATGCTTTCAGGGGGCCCCATTAAAGGCCTCATTAACCAGTGTTGGGAAGGTTACTTTTAAAATGTATTCCGCTACAGATTACAGAATACATGCCCTAAAATGTAATCTATAATGTATTCAGTTACATCACTCTGAGTATTGTAATCCGAATACTTGGATTACTTCCACATTTTCTTCAATTTTATAAATGCATGAATTTACACCCTGCTTACTAAACAAAATTAGTTAAATCAGGAGCAGCACCATTAAGCTGCTTTTCCACCGGACGTGAAACAAATTTTTCGCACGAAAGATTACATTCAAAGTCAATGCAAAGATGCAAATACACGCGAAATGTCTGTACTCGCGTCTTTGCATTGACTTTGAACATGATCTTTAGTGCAAAAAATTTGTTTCACGTTCGATAAGCAGCTGTAGACTAGGCCCTAAATGCCTGCAAGAGCATGCAGACATGCACCTTAAAATTACATTGCGCACTTAAAGACATTACAAAAGCTTTAAGAGTAGCGCTATTCCCAAATACCCGAAGTTGGCAGGAAGCTTCGTTCCAAAACGAAATGAAGGCTAACGTGCGCTGATGTCAGCTAACATTAGCTTAACTAGAATGTCAAATGGGCTACCAAAGCCCATGTTTAGCCATATTGATACACTGCCCGGCCAAAAAAAAGTCGTACACTGAAATATTTAGTTGGAACCCCTGTAGCTTTGATTACAGTGCATATTCTTCTTGTCATTGTTTTAACATCTATATGCAATGCCAGAACATTTATTTTAGATCAGAAATGCCATAATTTTTGGCCGAGATCTTGTCTTCTCGTCATAATGGTTGAACCACTGTGGTCTTTCTTGAGCACATCCCAATAACTTTTAATGAGTTTAAGGTCAGGATTTTGTGGTGGCAAATTTGTTTGTGAAAATGATTCCTCATACTTGTTTTTGTCATTCATGGTTTTCTTTGCTAAATACAGGCCAATAATTTGCCCGTTCTGAAATATTGTAACATCTTTTCCACCATCAGGGGATGTCTTCCAACTTGATTTTTTAAGAAATGAGTAGCGACGCGCTTCATCAGTCAGGGTAAAATGATTATTGCCAGCTGAAACATATTAATAACCACAATAATGATCCAACTATAGAATTTGTTCGTTAATTTCCAAATGGTGACTTTTTTTTTGGCCGGGCAATGTATTTTCAGGTTGCACGTCGACATAAGCAGGCTACCTTCATACATACCAATATAAAAAAGTAAGGTTAAGATAACAGATACAATGGCAGAGACGAGTCCAATAAATAACTTAATTTTAGATGCTTACTCAGATTGGAGGTGGAGTTCCTCGAGGCTGAAAGCATATTCGTAAAACAGGGCTCTCAGGTTTTGAATGCAGGCTAGAATTAGATTTTCTTTGCAGAGGGTGCATAACTAAGTGCATCACAGTATACAGTATATACTTTAGTACTATACTTTAATTTGTTTCTTTCACACTGGCAACTTAGTTACTCGTTTCAAATTAAAATATTAATTTAATTCATCATTTACGGATTATCTGGATTTGGCGTGTTCGAGAAGAACAACAGTGTATCTTTGTGCAGATGTGTCCGCCAGTGGACGTGGAGCTGCACATTTATGCACGCAGTTACAAAATTCTATCACTAGATAGCACACCAGGATCAGTTATTGAATATCACCAGTATCAGTAATTGAATATTCACACAACTGCCAATAAACTGAAATAAGAAGTGACTCTTCATTCCACCAATATCTGTGCTTTATTAATTTCATTGGGAGTTCCCGGTATAATAAACGCTAAATTAAATAATTCTTTTGTGTAGTCATCTCGTTTTGTCAGTCACAAACAAGAGATGTTGCGGTACCACCTCTGACACCGGATCGGAGCAGGGTTTGTTTTCAGCCAAAATACACTACATGGAGGGCAGAGAGCCCTCACTCTCCCCGTAACAAGTTACAAGTCAATTGACTAACCATGACCGTCCAAAGCTGTTAAATTGAGGTAAAAAAAAAAGATCCATAAAGCAAATATCCTACATAGTTCTTCGACTTTGATAAGCAGTTATTAAAAAAAAGTGATGAAGTGATTACCTGATTTTGGGCTTCCACTTACAGTTCTGTGTCGTGTGCACACAATAGCATTAGCGTGTGTGGAGGACGTGATTACGGCGCTGTGGATCTTTTTGTGGATCTTTATTAGCAAAGCTACAATTTAACTGAAAATGCAGCTACTAAGCCCCTGGAGATATTGACCAGTGACAAGATTTTAAGTCTTGCTCATATAACAGAGGTTGTCTTGTTTCATTCAAATGGCTAGAATGGCTAGATTGCGTAACATATTTCACCAATGACAATATAAGGCCGGTTGGCAATTGGTTTTAACTGTTTACCATTTTGCTTTATTTTTCTTTTCTATATTAATATTTCCAGTGGTGGTGACTGAATTATTGGAGAGACAATGGATATGCGATCGTGGATACAACACAGGCTGTTTATAAAGAGCGGTTTCCTCTTTTGAGCTTCTTAGAAATTCATAAACATTAAAGCGCGCTGCGCCTGGCATTTGCATTGCGCTTAGTACGGAGCTGGACATACAGAAGCGGTCAGGCGTGTGAATCCCAATAAAAATAAAAAGTGAATTATACATTCTACTCACAGTGAGAACGGTTAGCAAAGTAAAGGCAATTCAATGTAGGTATTCGTAAATTCTGTGAATGCATCCACAAAACAAAGACTTCTACCGCGTGAATAAGTGAAAGTGATCATTTTCAAAACAAAACTAAAGCGTACGCCTTGCATAGCCTAGCTGATAAAACATAATATGACGACAGGCTGGCTACACATCGCGACTAATTCTATCAACCAGTTTTTATAATCAGCCCGAGCTGTGATGACACGCCTTTGCCAGCACTCTATCAGAATAAACGGTGTACAACCCTTGAAAAGAATGTATTTCGTTTTGGGGGCGCCAATTCATTTATGTCCTCCTTGCTCCGAGAAGTTCTGAGTTTATCTCCCGCAGGAAATTATGGCAAAGTCGTGAATTGAGTAACGACTGTAATTTCCCCTCCCAAATTCCCTCTGAGGAGGGGTTGCCTTCCTGAGTACCCAAATGCTTAATAACCCTGCAGTAGGAAGCACTTCTTCAGTTCGGGCATGAAAGGTAGGAAAACAAACTATTTGAAGTGGATTGCAACCGACTTCCCACACATGCATCTATATGCCGTTTGTAGCCAATAATAATTATGGAAGATCGTAGACTACTTCCCACACATGCATCTGTATGTGTGTAGCCATTATCACAATTGAAGATTGCATTCCGCTTCCCCCACGCGCATCTCTATGCTGTGGTTAGCTTAAATCTAGTCAGGGAAGATCTAAGGCGATTTGACTTGAAATTGCTATGGAGGTTGGTATTCATTCTTCCCTCATTGTACACTTTGTGTATATGTGTAGTTGTGAACTACACCAGGTATGATTTTACTTTTTACTTATTTTATTTTCTGTGACGGTATAATTTGGTTTCTAATTTAAGCTTGTGCCTGCCTGGCGAAATAAATTGATATATTCATTTTGTTGTGGGTTTCTGACTCTGAACGAACATATATTTTCCTATTAGGAGTCCTGGCTTCAAAATGAGTAACAGAGGATTGTACAACGCATGCCTGATCAACATGCTTGGTCTACGTTATAAGGTGGATTTTCCACGCTGTGATGAGTGTTATTTGGACTGGCGCCAAGAGAATCCGGTATACCGAAAAGGAATCGGTCCCTGAACAGACTTTCCGAGGAGAATTTTGTTATACCAAATAGGAATCGGTCCCTGAGCAGAGATCTTGTTTTGGGCCTTGATAATCCCTAGTCATAGCTGACGTCTATGTCAAATTATCGCGCTGAATTAGACTGCCAGCCCCTGAGTTAATTCACCGAAGTGGGTCGTACAGATGTTTTGGTCCGGCGGAGTAAGGTATAGACCAGTTCTGGGTTCGATACACAACATAGCCCCATATTCATAAATTGGAGTCAGATCAATATTTATGCCAACGCATGGTAACCGCAAGTGGTTACAACTAAATTTTATATCCTAAATTTAATATGGAGGCAGATGAATTGTAACTGCTACGGCATTAGGACTACAGCATCCGCTAGACACATTACAGGCCATTTAAAAGTAGAACCTGAAAGACGTCATCACGTTTGGCCTGAGGCAGTAGTCTAGTGCTGATGCTGTAGTGAGACCTCATTGTTATAATGGAGACCGTTAAGACTTTCTTTTCCCTGGCTGTTAAGGCAAACTCGCTGAGACCTTCCGCCTCAGCTAATACCCTCTTTGGCCTTGTTGCATGGTGTTTACAATGATATGATGTGCACACCCAATACAGCTCACTGCACACCTAACTGGACTTGAAAATTCTATGGATAGCAAAGTTTTGTCAGTCTTAAAATAATTATTTTTGTAAAATTAAAGTATTTCAATCATTTTCACCACCGATGTCTGCATTGATTTTGAAATTTTCAAATAGTAATTAAAGTTGTAGTCAGCGATGTGGGAGAAAACGAGTAGAGAGGTTGTTGATATTTGTAGTTTCAAGGAATACAGACCCACTCCTCCCTTCATACTCCGCCCCGGTGTCCACCCCCAAAGTTCATGGACGCACATTGTCATGTAAACGGCAGTAGAAACTGCGTAGCTGACCAATACGGTGGAGGCCGGACCCTCCACTGGTCGAGGGTTAGTTGGCGAGGGGAAGCCGTATTTATTGCTTTGAAAGTTCATGTGACAAGTTTTAGTAGTGTTGTAGCAAAGGTGATAATACGCCTGTCAAATAAAGAACTGCTAAAGCATGCTTGTCAGCGCAAAGCGTCAAATAGGAGTCTGTGTCCACGAACAGACTTCAGTCAGGAATGCATTTAAAAATCGTTCTGGATAATTACAAGCTTAAAAAGTGGAAAATGGATTTGGAATTTGTCATGGTACAAGTTATCGTTTCGCGAGCTCCACATAAGCAACGCTTAAACTGTTAGTGCGTTTCTGCTATGAGCTCATTTAGTAGCTTGCTATCAGAATAGTTTCATTTCAGAAGAAATTCTTATCAGGAGCTAATAGCAAAATTTCTTCCTGAACAGCGGGTATATATAGTAACAGTACAGCTATAACCGCATGCATTCAAAGCGAGACAGTACAAGCAAAACAATAAGCTGAGACAAAGGCGGTTCATTTCATTCTATCTAGTCGCACATATGTCCAGCGTTTGACTGCGCAATTCCCCGTTTATTCCTTACATAAGATGTCAGACATTCACAAGAACTCGTAGCCGCAAGTTCAGTTTGTGAAGCTTAGGTTAGCTGACCCATCAGACAAATGTACCCAAAACTCGACTGCTATTATTAATAGATGACATCAGAACAACGGTTCATTTAGGCGGATTAGATAATATGATGAATGTCTGGCAGCTGTTACTGCACTGGAAGGCTAATGTTGCTCACCTGTCCAGCAGAAAGACTGCAACCTCCAAGTCCATTTTCAGACCCTTCAATTCGCAGAGTTCCCTCCACCGTTGGAAAGCCGCTCTAATGTTGACCTGGGTCTTCGCTATTTCATGGTCGTAGCCCTTCTTTTTTAAATTTATGTTCCTCCGACCGTTTTCTCTTAGGCTGTTTTTCAGCCATCGCAAATGCTGCAATGCCGTGTCCCTCTCTCTACTCTAACAGCGCACTCTACGCGACCTGCTACTCCCCCTCTCCTCTGTGTCTGACCTGTGCACAAATATGAACCCACCCCTGGGCGTGGAGGGTTGGACCCATGTTCTGGTGGCTCGGTCCGAGCCACTAATTTACCTGCTTATTTATTGCAACCGGATTTTTTTTCAGCATGCTCTCAGAAGTGACAGCTTGCTGATAGTGAGAAGAAATACAGTGATTTTTACAAATAGTGCGTGGATTATGATCGCTAACTATACCTTAAAACAAGGATTTGCTGTGAAATTCTGCAACTGCTCTTCAGGGCATAATTATATGCTCTACTTTCAGAATTATGCCTGAATTGTTCGTTTAGAAAAGGGCAATGGTAGACCGTATGTGAATGATGTGCTTTAGCGAGTTGGTATTTCAGGAGGCTCAGCTGGAAAGTGGATTTTTTTCAGGTCAGAGGAAACCGAAAAAAAGGGACAAAAAGACACCAGTGGACAGAGAGCCTGGTGTCAGGATTAGATCAGTGAGGGCTGCAAGTAATGATGCATTTTCTTGCTAGCAAGAGTCATCACAGTAGTCTACACCTGCTTTATGCTCTGTGTCTCCCTTTCAACTTATCCATGTTGTCAGCTCTGGGTTGCATTATCCTGTAAACGTGATAACAGGTAACTCCAATGCCCCTAGAGTTTGAATAATCATTCCCCCCTTTAATTGTGTTTTCACAAACTTCTGAAATTGTTTCAGCAGTGGCCATCAGCATTTAAAGCTATTCTTACCTTTCTGGCATGCGGCACGGCACTTAGTAGAAATTTGAACATGAACAACTCCGCCTCCCTCCAAAGTCCCAGCCTCCTCCGCCTGCCTGACCTCTGAGGCTCCCCTCCTCCCCTGACGCATGCAGTGAGAAAGCAGCGCGAATGAAGCTGCTTTCACACTGGACACGAAACGAACTTTTCGAGTGACAGATTACATTTAAAGTCAATGCAAAGATGCTAATCTCACGCGTTTTCACATCTTTGCATTGACTTTGAATGTAATCTGTCGTTTGAAAAATTGCCTTCACCAATGTAATTTTAGCTAGTTAGCCCAAACTTACTCTATGCTTCTGTCCCAATGCTTCATTTGGCAACTTGGCTATACCTGTTCTGCAGTGCTAAATGAAAAAATACACGTCCAACAGTAATGTCATCTATTCTCAGGTCATCACAGACACTCCCCTGAGCCAAACAATCACCTTACTACATTAGTGTGGGATTGCCACAACGGGCGGGGCTTGCGAATAAGAGTAAGACAGAAAATGATTCAAAGATCAAACTCAGCACTCCATAACTCAAGGGTCAAGGTAACATCAATGTCAAGTAACGTGAATTGGTTAATAATAGTCTGTAGTCTGTATGTACACTATTTGTACGCCACAAGCTACCTACTGTTTTGGAATGTTGCATTTGTTGTCATGGAAAAGCTTAAGCTTTTGCATGCAAGCTAAATGACATTACTGCCAGAATTATCTGTTCAACAAAAAAAGGCCAACTTCGCATCGCTCTTTATCCCCATCCTCTCCTTTAGTGCTCCCCAGCCAGTGAAAGCCAACTACACATTTATTCATATTTTGGAACAAATTTTGTCCGCTTTACATTTAGCCTCGCTATATTTTCTTCTCTCTGCCCTGTGTAGGCCATTTTTGTTGCTTTCACTGGGGCAATTTGGTTGCCAAACATTTCCAGAGACCTGCCCTCACACCCTGCATGCTGTTATTGGCAGGTGGGTACACTTCATAGTCTGGAGTTTAACACCCGGAAACGTCTCATAAGAAGTAAAATTTAAAAAGTACAGACAGAAGGCTGGGTCTCTGGAGATACAGACACCTTCGCAAACTTCTACTGTGTCATAAATGATAATTGAGAGGGATTATTTTTGCATCAGTGTATGCATTTTTTTTTAGGAAAATCCCAGTCAATTAACTTTGACTCTTTTTGGGTAAGAATGGCTAATGAGTGTAACTAAGGTCGGATGGAAATAACACAACAATGAAGTTATTTGTTTCAGGATACATGACGTCATTCTTCTAGCCCTTAGATTCAGGCCGTATGCTTCTGTTGATGATGTAATGTACATAAACACCCAGTGGAATCCCTTGATTGCGTCACCCTGCCTTAACCAGCAGGAGCAGCCACGCCCCCACATAACATGGCCAAATCAAAACTAGAGTGGGTGTGCTCCGCAGGAGAAGCAGGAAGAGGGGTGTTTTTGTTTCCTGTGCTGCATATTTGCATTAAATTAATAAATCAGTGGCCCAGTCTGTTTGCATAGGTTTTCCGGTTGTGCTAAATGTCATCCCTTCCTCCGTGATGACTTTAACCCAGCAGCAGTGAGGCATTCCGCTATACTTGCAGATGGCAAATGAATCCCACTCTGTGGAAGCTCCAATGATGTAGGAGGTAGATGGGGGGGATGGGGGGGGGGGGGGGGGTTCCAGTACTTCAGCAACCCCTTGATGAGCTAGAAAGTCTCTTTTAACTCTGCAGGAGCACAGTAGTGCGAATGAGCTGCAAGATTAATCCAATGCACATCTGCCAGTAACTCCTGCAAATGTCAAATGGAAAATCTCTTCCTTGCTCCTGAATCTACACAGAGCCACTCACCTGATACTTGAGGTACGAGTCAAACTACTGACTCGTCTATGCTCTGTGTAACCATCTGTTAACTGGGTAGGGTAGGCTGTGGGTCTGTGCTCCAGATGGAGAGAGAGGGATCCTCCCAGCTGGAGCGCCTCTGACCTGCAGGTTCTTCTTTCACCTCTCAGCAGGCTGGCAGTAGTACAAGAGCTCAGCCCCGCCCACCTTTGCTGTCCTTTAGTCGCCAATAGCTCAGCGTATGCAGCAGAGTCTGAGCCAGATCCCACCTCTTCAAAATGAACAGTAAAAACAAGTCAAGTCTAAATTAAGATATTTTTTCTTTTCTTAAATCCACACTATGTTTAGCCGACACCTGTTGACATGACCTCGGATGAGAGCGGCGATGAGCGTCGACTGCAAGAGCATAGGGTGACCCATACTGAGCTGTCTTCGCCCAACAGAAAGCTGCCAAATTCAGAGAGCTGGGATGAAGTCCAAACAGTGGCTTGAGGAAGGAGGCAATACTCGAGTCTCGAGTAAAATTTTCTAGTTAACACAAACCATCCTATCAAATGTGCAAAATATCCATCAGCTAGTTTGTTTCAATGCTCAGCGCTACTTGGGTTTTCATTTTTTCATTTTATTATCCCCCGCCGCGCATTTAGAGCAAAGAGGGGGCTATAGTATTGGGCTCCATCCGTCCGTACGGACACATAAAATTGAGGTGGCGGGGGATATTGCCATGTTAGTGGCAAACACTTGTTAATTTTGCATTGTAACCTCCTTTACCCTATTCATTCTGAATCTGGTCATCTTCTTAAATGATTAATGATTATATTGTTTGAATTTCAAACACATTTTGCAAGTTTGTTTTTGGTATCTTTTTGTGCTGATAAAGCCCGTACATATCAATGAATTGGTTTCTTTAAAATTTTATTGTAATTTAGATAATTAAATGCTAATGTTAAAGGTTCAGCTTGGTACTTGGGCTTATTGTCATGCGTACATCACACATTAGCGGTACTCTAGAGTTTCAACTGTAGTGAATCCTTTTGACTTTGACTTGTAATGGGAGATGATGACTATGATCCCTTAAGAGGCTGTATGAATTTTTTTTTTGGGGGGGGGGGTTTCTTTTACTGTAGCAAGTTTAGCTGTCTGCTGCATGCAAAACATCTGCAGTGTTATAAATCCCAAAGTCCACACTAAAGCAAGTTATTCTCTCCCTCAGAAAACAGCTCCTGAACTGCTGGTAACGCCATGTTTGTAGTCCAGCCTTTTCTTTTATTACTCGTCAGCCTTTTCTTTTATTACTCGTCTATATCACTGTGAGACACATTTGCATCATGCCCGCCTTCTTTTGTGCCCACAAAATAACAGTGTTTTCAGCTGTACAGGAAGACTCTGGGGCTGAAATCCGGTTATGGTAAGGAGCTGTCATTTCCAACATTGCAAGTGGTCGGCATATCACTGCAGGGTAGTCTTTGTAGGAGAGGCCTTAAAGAACATTTCACCCAAATTTTTTATACCGATATTTGTTTTTTTGATGTGTTAAACACTTCCAAAATTTAATCAAGCCTGTTTTTTGTGTTGAAATATAACGCTTTTTTGACTTTAAAGTTGTCACAAGGATGTGTGTCACATGATTTACTTCTCTGAGGTCAGTAGATTTCACTCACAACACAACAAGGCGGAAAGTAAGAGGAAGGCGGAGCAGAGAGGAGGTCGATATTGTGTGGCTGAATAGCCAAACAACCAGAGTTCAACGAATATGTTTTACACACTGGGCATATCGATGCATATGTGTTTCCATTTGATTCCACTTTCAGGGAAAAATAGGTCAAATTCATGCAGCGGCACCACATTGATTTCAGCGACAAATTGTAAGTGAAATGACTCCAAGCTGAACCACACTGAGAGTGCAGTCAATTAGACTGGCATCACAAGTTTGGCATTCTCGAACCCAGTTTCTGCTGCAATTTTAGAGGGAGAATTGGTGTATTTCGGGAAACAGGACGTGACGAAAAATTATTTTTTGTCATTGCTATATTTCAAACAACCAATGACTGGAAAAAAAAATTTGTCTCATGAAGACTGTAAAGAGCCAGGAGCCAAAACAACCCCTTTCAGGCATAGTGAGCTGGAATTGCTGCTCACTCAGCCTGTACAGCTAAAACAAGGTTCTTTTTGATCATAAAAAAACATTTATTTTTGATGAGTTTTTATGTGTAGACTACAAAAATGAAAATATGAAATTGGGAAATGGGCATAGTATGGCCTCAAAGTATATAAAAGTCCCGTATTTTGCTGTGTTACTGTCAACAAGTTTTTATTGGGTGTTACAATCAGCAAAGTGTTTGCTCTTTAGCCAGGATGAATAATTGATTTGGAGGTGTCTGAATGATTCATAAGCCATCTGCCACAAAACAGCACGTAAATGTGAGGCGGGCTGTCATCAAAGCACGTTTTCTGTATGGTTTGTGGAGAAAAGGTCTGAAATGCAGAACAGCTGAGGCACAACTAGCACGTTCTCTGGTCTCCTTTCCTGTCATCTCCTCTCATTTGTTAATCGGTGCATGGGTGTTGTAAATCTTCAGTTTGAATGGGTAGCCTTCTCAAGATGCAAGCCTTTCCTTGATATGAGTTAGTGTTAATGTTAGAATCACTAGAATCACAAAAAGAGGAATAGTCATAAAAAGACTCAAAAACTCAAAGCATATAGTTAACAAAATTAAAATGAAAATGCAATGTCAGAAATGCATTTTCCTTTTCAAGATACAAATGCATTATTTGTACCATAATGAAAATGCAAATGTAATCCTTTACTTTGCATCTTCATTTTCAAGTCCATGTATGGAATTATTATAACGATTGGCAAATTTAAATACATTCCTCATTTACATTTTCGAGAAGTGCCCTGCAATATCACAAACAAAAAGGAAAACGCTAATCGTATAAAACAAATACATTCTCGGAAATGCTTTTTCATTTTCGTGACGCACGCACATTATTTGTATCCTCACGAAAATGCTAAAGTAATCCTCCACTTTGCAGTTGCATTTTCAAGTCCATGTAGGCACTGTTTTCATTTGCAAGAAGTGCCCCGCAATATCACGAACAAAATGAAATTAAAAATGCTAATCTCATAAGGTAAATACATTCTCAGAAGTGCTTTTTCTTTTTCAAGAAGCAGAGGCAATATCTGTCTCATAATTAAATTGCTAATGCAGGTCGCCACTTTTCTTTTTCATTTTTGTGACAGACTGCCTTGCCTGACTTTGCATTTACGATTTCGAGGTCCCACGCGCTTTTTCTAACAAAATGAAAAAGAAAATACCCTCCCTAGTTGGGCGTGGCCCGTCAGTGAGAAGGCAGGACTTCCCCCACAATTTGGTACGGATTGGTTATTAATAAATACAAGCCTTCTCGTTGGTTATCAATCAGAGGGAAACTCCTGCTGCACTCACCTTTATGTCAAAGCACAAATGGCAACTTACATAGTTGGAGCCACTGACTGTGCATGGACCCCCCCCCCCCCCCGGACATTGCGGAGATTGAGAGTATCGCAAAAGTTTTCCCCAGAAAGACACTGCTCTCGAACTCAATTACCTCTGTGTGCACTAGGATTAGCGCTGCTTCCACTGAATCTGTGTGCTTACTCTCAGATCTTCGGACGGGTTTTCTGCGCATCATCTGTTTAGTAGTTCAGTCAGTTACAAAGCAAGTTCATACACTCCTGCTCTCTTGGGCTTCATGGACTTCCATTGCTTTCTTCACGAATTTGGAGTGAAAGGACAGTTCATATTAATACACCAGTTCCTGTACAGTGCCTGTACGTCTCTTTACCTTAATAGCTGGCTAGATACCACGGTAGCCGTGTAACACGTCAACCTCCAGTTCTCTATTATGCAAGTCTGTGGATGAATCACATAGGTAGATTGAGCTAAGAAAGGGACATATTCATCCTGTTTGCTTGCATCCTGCTGCTGCAGAAGAAGGGCTTGCGAAATCCATAGATCTATGATTTCTCTTATTACCATACTATGATTATGACTTTATGACCATAAAGTTGCGTGTAATAATATGTTGTCGCTGACCATAGCCAGATGTCGACACAGTGATATGTTTCTGCCAATTGATTGCAGGGCACTTCTCGAAAATGCAAATGTAAATGAGGAATATATTTTAATTTTCCAATTGTTATAAAAATTGCACACATGGACTTGAAAATGAAAAGGCAAAGAGGAGGATTACATTTGCATTTTCATTATGATACAAATAATGTGCTTAAAATGCATTTCTGACATTGCATTTTCATTTTAATTTTAACTATATGCTTCCATACTTACAACAGATTTTTTGGATGCTTTCAGTCCGTTCTTATATTTTGCTGTGTAAATTTAATAAATAACAGTTATATTAAAGGAACACAAATTCAAACTATATAGTCACATCTTTGACCAGCTCATGGATTTGCTTGGACAGGGGGTCCGGATGCTGTGACATATGAGGTGGATCAGTTTTTCCTCTATAGTTTTGTTTTCCCAAAATTATGTAATTGTAGGCGCACTTGATCATTGAGGCCTAGTCAATCAATTAGAGTGGATACATCTGAAACACACAGTCAGCTGCAGCTATTTGTCTTCAAAGTTTGCCTTCAATATGCCTCCCCCATGGCGCCCTCGGACCAGTACAATGACTGTTCATCTGTCTGGGCTGGCGGCACCAGGCGGTGCCTCCCCCCAGGAGGAGCGCGAGCGGCGGCTTCAGTTTGTGCACCCTCCAGGCGGCGGCGGCGGCAGTTTGTCTGAAGCCTTGGCAGCGGGCCTCTTCAGGGACGCCCGTGCTCGAGTGACGACTTCACCATCGGCATCCAGGCCCAGCCGAAGTGATGACCATAGCCTTGGGTAGCGTGTCCGAAGATGTTGTGCCTTCGCTCAACAACCGCCATCACAGGGATTCAGAGGACCGGTTATCTGCGTGCTCCTGCCCCCGTCTACCGCCACCACAGCCTTGCCAGAGCCGCACCAGGGGTGCAGCTTCTGGTCGCCCTGCTTCTGGAAAGTTTACAAATAAAAGGCGTTATTTGTGTATGGCTTCAGGATCGTTATGATTCTCATGCTAAACACACTGACACACTGGCTGTTTCAGATGTTAGCATTCATGGTCATTTGGGACACCCTACCGGGGGGGAGCAGAGTGGCTCTCCTTCCGTTGAAGGGGTTAATTAGAGGGACACGGTGCGTGAGACTCATGTTTTCTCAGCATTTCCACTCAACACAGATCTGCATATCGGTGCTTCACCGGCTATAACCAGTTTATGAACGCTGGCTAGCTAACCGCTGGCGAGGTTTGCGTTGTTCTACCAGCGGGGGTAGTACACGGTCAAAAAATGTGGCTAATCTGACATCTGAAGGTGATACCCTCTCGTCATACTGTGGCAGGTGGGTTCACGCTAAATCCTTCAATTCGGTTTGCGTTTTGTCCTGATGCAGCACCAGCGAGGAAACGTTCACAAACTGATCTGGACACGAATGTTTCTGAAGTTAAACGTCAGGAAGGCCTCTTGCTTAACTCAGAAATCGCGGTGCCCCTGCCTTCCATGGTGAGTGAGTCACCAGGTGACGTGCTTGGGGATGCAGAGAAGAAGTACTGCTGTCATTAGCCTCTCTGCCTTTCGGGCAAAGCGCCCCGGTCCCCCCCCCCACATGGGGTGGGGAGTCGCGGGAGGACCCAGGCTATCGGTGACCATAGAATCAACTGCAATGCCACTCATGAGCTGTAACAGTCTTAGGTGAGTTTGTTCCTCCTCCTCCCTGTCTGGCTGAACAAAACACTGCGGAAAGGATATGCACTGGAGTTTCGCTGCCGTCCTCCTCCATTCAGAGGCATTGTGCAGACAAACCTCCCCAATTCCGCCGAGAGGGTGGTTTTGAGGGAATAGGTGAACTCACTTCTACGAAAAGGTGCCATAGGGCCGGTCCTTCAATCGGAAGTTTGAGCGGGTTTTTTTCCCCATATTTTTGGATTCCCAAAAAAAAAAAAAATTAGGAGGCCTGGAGACCATTCTGGATGCTGACAGTGAGGTTTCTGGTGGAATGTGTCAGGCCAGACGATTGGATGACGTCAAAACATCTGACGGACGCCAATTCCATGTCCCAATTCTGCCGCACCATCAGAAGTTCCTTTGTTTTGCATTAGAAGACTGGAGTTTTCAGTTTTGCCGCACCCCATTTGGGTATTCCCTGGCACCTCAGACATTCTCCAAATGTGTGGAGACAGCGGGAGCGCCGCTCAGGCAGAGATGGATACAGATCCTGACCGATCGGGACAATTAGCTGATCCTGGCCTATTCCAAGCAGATAGCAGCTGTCCATACGATGCTGGTAATGCAACATATGGCTCAACTGGGCTTTACTATCAACAGCGACAAGAGCACCCTGTGGCATGAGAGATTTTCAGTACTGGTTCATATGCCTTCGTCTGGACCCAAGGCGGGACCAACAGTGCATGATCCGCATACCAATGCGAGCACGACGAGCATTTGTGTTTTGGGTCTCACCCAGTCGGCTCCGCGAGGGGGTTCGGATGAGGTGCGTGTCTCACTACACCCACATATTTGTGGATGCCTCCCTCACAGAATGGGGCGGGACTTGCGACCCTGCTTCTGTAGAAGGTACATGGCAGGGGCCCCAGCATCATATTAACTTACTGGAACTCATGGCAGTTCAGATAGTGTTGCACCATTTTTCCCCACAGTTGGAAGGGAGGCCTGTCCTAGAGGGATCGGACAACACAACAGCGGCAGCCTATCTCAACAGGCAAGGAAGGGTCAGGTCTTGGCCCCACGCAAGATGGCCGCTTCCATCCTAACGTGGGCGAATCGCTATCTCTGCTCTCTAAGAGCCCAGCATGTTCTCGGCATCCTCAACACTCAGGCAGATGGGCTGTCCAGGGGGGCGCTACCTGAGGAGGATGGGAGCCTCCCACCAGTGACGTCCAAACAGATCTGGAGGCTGTTTGGTCAACCAGTGGCGGATCTGTTTTCAAGCAGGAAGAAGGCTTTGTGCCCTCATTGGTTCTCCCTGAGGCCTACCGACAATCCTCCCCTGGGGGTGGATGCACTCGCCCATCCAGTATGCATTCCCTGCAGTATGCATTCCCGCCCCAGTGACTACTGATGCCATTGCTCTGCAGAGTACGGAAACAGCACCTGTCCATAATTATTGTGGTACCAATGTGTCTGAGCACCAGGTAGTTTCCGTATCTCATCCAGCTGACAGTAGCAGGCCCCTGGAAGATTCCAGACCTGCCCTCGATCAGGATTTGGGCGCTAGGTACCATTCTCGCCTGCCCCCTCATGGCGTGGAAATTGGAAGGGTGAAGTTGAGCGAGTTAGACCTGCCTGAGGCAGTCGTGTCCACAACTCAGTGTGCACACGCCCCAGCCACATCCAAGGCTTATGCGGCTCGCTGGCGGATTTTTGTTGGCTGGTGTCAGGCGGGAGGCTTGAACCCGTGCTGGATTCCTTCAAGGGCTCGTCGAAGGGGGCCATGCAGCATCCGCTCTGAGGTTGTTCGCGGCAACCATCGCGGCGGGACATGATGGGTTTGACCACTTCACAGCCAGAAGTCACCCCCTCGTGAAGCGTTTTTTGAGGGTAGTCCGTGGGATAAGACCGCCTATGCAACATGTAATCCCACAATGAGATCTGCAGTGTTGGACGGTCTGGCAGGGCCACCATTCGAACCCCTAGACCAGGGAACCTGCATATTTTATCGAGCAAAACTGCCCTTCTTGTTGCCTTAGCGTCAGCAAGGAGGGGGAGCGAGCTGGGTGCACTCTCTTTGCACTGTTCATGTTTGACCATAAGAGAGGACCAGGGTTCAGTGGAGTTTTGTCCAAACCCATCCTTCCGGCTGAAGGTCATCACCGTAGCTTTCAAGTCATCATTCGACTGCAGACCTTCTGTCCACCTCCTCATGCCACCAGAAAGCAGGAACTGATGCACAAGCTGTGCCCAGTGCGCCCGCTCTGGCTTTACATAAAACACTCTGTAAATCTTAGGAAGGTGGATCAGCTGTTTGTTTGTTATGCTGGTCAGGCTCAGGGGGCCCCTCTGTCAGCACAGCGCCTCGCCCACTGGATCTGTGATGCAATCTGCGGAGCCTATTCCGCCGTGGGTCTTAGTGCCCCAGCAGGATTGATTGCTCATTCTACCGCAGCATTGCATCCTCTACAGCACTTTTGAAGGGAGTATCCATAGAAGAGATTTGCAGGGTGGCCTCTTGGTCTTCTGCATGGACCTTTGCGCCTTCATATCTCAGGGATATGACAGCCAGCACAGTCGCACAGTCGCACATTCAGTCCTCCAACACTAACTAGTTTGTTACCACACCCTGAGGCGATGCCCTCTGGGGGCGCCCGGCCTGTAGGTGTGGGGGCTTGTCATCAGGAGATGACAAGCCCTCCCATTCAGTCTAGGGAAGGAACCCTATCGGGGGGGGGGTTCCCTTCCAACATCGACTGGCGATGCACTCTGGCGGTGCTCGCCTGTGGGTGTGGGTGTTTCTCATTGGGAGATGACAGCTAGCAAGCCCTCCCATACATTCTAGGAAGGGACCCCATCAAATGGGTCCCCTTCCAACACTAACCAGTAGTGGATCATGGCCACAACCTGAGGCGAGGAGCTCCAGGGGCGCCCCGCCTACAAGGGTAGGTGTTTTTCATGGGGGAATGACAGTTGGTGCGCTCTCCCAATCGTCTGGGAGTGGACCACATCAGGAGAGGGGTTCCCTTCCAATAGCACAACAGCAACTCGTTGTCTGTTGATGTTAGTGCCACGACCTGAGGTGAGGCACTCTGGCGGTGCTCGCCTGTGGTGAGAAGCTTCCATGGGGAGATGAGAGCTAGCATGCCCTCCCATTCATTTTCTGGGGGAGGGACCCTATCAAGGGGGGGTCCCCTTCCAACATCGATTTGTCGTCTGTTTCTGTGCCACGACCTGAGTCGATGCGCTCTGGCCGTGCGTGCCTGGGTGTGTGGGGATTTCTCATTGGAAGATGGAGGCTAGCAAGCCCTCCCATTCAGTCTGGAAAGGGGCCCCATCAGTGAGGTCCCCTTCTGACACCAACTTGTGTTTTGTGTTGCTTCTTTGCGCCACCACCTGGGGCAGGATACGCAGTCTGGCGGTGTGCGCCCCAGTGTGTGGACGGGTTTCTCTTAGTTTTGAATGGATCTGTGTGGTTGGGGTCCACCTGGGAGTACATCCATCCCTAATGGCCTTTGCCTTAGTTGTAACTAATAGCGAAGCCCGTTAGAGGGCGAAGCACGTACGAAATAGAACTACTAGTTACCCTGGATGTGACTCCAGTTCTATGAGCACATGCGTAGCCCTCTAACAACCTGCCCAGCTGGCCCCGAGTGTGAGATGCTGAGTTTCTAAGGGAGACAAGCATTGGCAGCACTGAAGCTTTAAAGGAGGTGAGTATGCTACCCCCTCCTACGGAGCAGGTGAGTTCAATTTTCTTTCTCAGGCACGTAATCAATAGCGAAGCCCGTTAGAGGGCTACGGACGTACTTATAGAACTGGAGTTTCATCCAGGGTAACTAGTAGTTATACAATATTCCTAGCCAGAGACTATATGCACACGCAGAGCTCCCCATAGTGCTGGAAGTAATTGAACCACGTACTTTTCAGCACCTTACCAGCTCCCGTTTGTTCATTAATCACTCCCTGATATTCTGCTGTCAACAATCAGCAGTGCAACCAAGCATAGATGAGACAGATATGATTATCAATTAAAAGTTCAAAGACACACACCTACAAAGTAATAGCCATAGCCACCAAGATTGCATTAGTAAAAAGACTCACATGAGCATAAATCATACAGCAAATCCTCCATCCGAAACAAATTACCATAATTACCTTAATTACCATAGCCAGCCTTGCGCAGTTGACGTAGAATGTATAGCCTTTTAGAGGCTCTCTTTGTAATGTACTCACAATGTGTTGACCACTTAAAATGACCACTAAAATAAACACCCAAAAGCTTAAACGATTGGACAATTTCTATCGGGCAGCCCTCAATAATTAATGGCGACTGTATAGCAAGCTGATATTGAAGGGGGTTTAAAAGCATCTCTTTACATTTCTTTGGATTTAGGGACATGCCTCTTATATTAGGGAACTCTTGGATGCTGTTGACGATAACAAGCATGATGCTAGGTGAACATCTAGGGACTACCTCAGCAACTGATAGGTCGTCAACGTATTTTATCCTTAAGTTTCAGTCATCAACTAAAGAGTTCACAACTATCGAGAATGATAAGGGCTCGAGTTTGGTTCCTTGAGGTATACCGCCATAAACCATCTGGTGAATGGTTGTGTCACACATGCCATGCCCAGAGACCTATACGCACAGTATTATTGAGCAAAATCGGCATATTATAGGGATTAACAAATGTAACCCATAACATGTCAAAACATGAAATTTCAACTTAACAAAGAAGCCATCAAAATCATGACCCAATAGTTCCACTATCCTTGAATGTTGTTGATATTTACTTGTTTACATTTGAACTTTAAATGCGTGCCATGCGTCAAACTTTCATGGAAGCAAAATCACTGATGTGGTCTCCAGTTTCTGGGAAAGTTCATGGTCAATGGAGAGCACTGCCAAACTGTTGAACCTCTCCTGGAACGTGGTAGAACAGAAGTAAAATTGTACAAAGGTTTATAATATGAGATTGTAGGACAGCAATTATCAAATCAATTTATTATAAATGAAATCTAAATTTTATCCAAATACCATCTTCAATAGCATTTGCTACATATCACTCAACTCCAAAAAGGAATTTCAAGAATATTTCAGTTCATTGCCATCCATGCAATCTCATATTGTAGCTTCCGCTCTGACGCTAGGCTATACCTCTTAACCCCTTTGCGCAGAAGCTAAATCTGGCTTTTTAGGTGTTACCTGATTCAAGGCTTTATAATTCAGATTGCAGCTTCACAGACAGAAAAACTTTGACTCAATTGAGTCTAGACACTTGAAGCATTTAGACTTTCATCGTATTTCAGTTTATTTTTATGATTTAAGTGGAGAAAAGGGGCTGCAAACATAAAAGATCTTCATGAGAATTCACCATTGAAATAGCAAAAAATAACACTGACAAACGAAAAACTGCTGGGGCTTAAATCTATACATATCTGGGATCATAAACTTCTTGACCACAAGTACAATTCATCTTGAACGTTACATTCTAGATTACCCGCTTGCTATGAGCCAAATTTTTGAGATCCATCAAAATGGTTCACTGTCAAATCTTACATTAATCATATATTTAACAAAAATTAACTTTTGGGGCATGAAATTCAGCATGAACTAATGATTTTCTGGTTGAGTTTAGCATGAATTTATCAATATCAGTGCAGTTGAACATCATTGGTCACCAGTAACCTCTCTAAACACAAAACATGCCTTTTCTCCATAATAAAGTTAACAATATTGTCCATTTTTCTCAGAAGTCCCCCAAGCATTAAATAAAGTGCTGATTAAACAGCTATAAAATTCATGCTGCAATGAAAAGCTAACCGCTCTCACATCCAAGCTCATAACCTTACACTTTATAAGGGTAAAAACTCACAAACTCAGTAATATCTGAATTCTGTAATGCACCTTATTTTAAGAGAACGGAAATTTCACGTTCTGGAAAAATCTAAGGACACATACCTCCATATTCAACAGAATGGTGTAATAGACGTACCGAGGGATCTACCGACGTGCGTGTGCTGCATGCATTTGGAGAAACGAAAACCTTGGCATTCGAGGTCTTTAAACGCGGCATAAATTCTACAGCAAAAAGCCATATTGCGCAAAATGCAAACAGAGTAGAAGTATAACCTGTTTTCTTCATTGATGCCCTCCTCCAGAGACAGATGTATCGGGTAGAAGGAACCCTCCAGTACTGTTTCATTCGGAATAATTCCCATTGACCGCGTCCATACAACATTTATCTCGTAAATGAAACTGAATACTTCAGGCCGGTTTCGGGTGTCCTTGTTTCTTTGATATCGCATCATTTTCAGCTGCGCAACCGTGGCCTACATTCGAAGAACACAACCGACCTTACTTTTACGCTTAGCTTTGTATCCTATTCTTATTGTCCAATCAATTTATTTCAGTTATTGAGGAAAGTTTAAACACTCGGGAATTGGCTAAGAAACGAGTCTATCAATACATCATTACCGGGGAAGCTTCACGAGGTCATGAACTATAACTAGAGTTACGCAGATGAATCTGAGTATATAATTGAGTGACTGGCTATCGAAACCAGTACTTGGGTGGAAAGAAGGGAGCGCTGAATTTGTCAATGGAGTAATCTATGCATTAATCCTTGGGAGGGAACTACGCATATTTTCTGTGTGATGACTGTAATTGACAGTAGAATGCGAGAGAATCAATACTATGTCGATTTTTTGCTTATTTACGTATTTTTTTAACCACTAATTGGAATACTGTTGGCTCACAGTAGCTAAAATGGTAGCTACAGAGTACTAAGTTTTTTTCTGTTGCAAGTGATAAAACTACTGGATCGATACTATGGGCAAGGATATTGACCAGTTTGCACATCAGGCTAAGCTGAGGAGTTTAATTAATGCTACTCCTGACAAACAGGGATTGGAGGGAACTTCTCCATACTCTTAATCACGTTTCAGCTCTGCCTGCTTGTGAATATTCAATAGCTGATCCGGGGGTGCCATCGCGTGGTCGAGTACTGTAACTAAGTGCTTAAATTTGCATATCTTTAGACGCAAGCGTCTACATCTGCAGAAAGGGGTTAATCATTAATGACAACGCAGCTTATTGGAAGCCTATTTGCTCAGCAAATTAATTATCCTATTCTTGTCACTGGTTATATACAGTTTTATTTTTACTTTAGCCAACTCAGCGACGTGCCATCAGATGTTCAGAGGCCCTCTGAATCTCACCCTATGCCGCTTGCAAATTTTTTTTATGCACCAGAGTTCTGGACATACAGTACTTCTCATTAGCATACGACCAATCGCTGCTCGCTTGGCCCTATTAATATATTACTACCTCCCCCAGGAACCACATGGTTTTCAAGATGTTAAAGTGAGAATGTAAACACTGCACGATAGGCAGCTAGCGCTGTGATTGGTCGTATGCTTATGAGAAATATTGTCTGTCTGGATTTTGAGGGCAAATGAGAAAATTGGCTTACCGCTTTATTCCCTTCAATGTGTTCTTGTTTAATTATGCCTGATTAAAAATCAAACAATTTATTGACTGGCCAGCTCAGGCCAATGCATAACCTGTAATAAGAAAAGATAAAAAACTGAATGCCTATTGCCTACATTTATACAATTGATATGGCATTGAAAGAATAAATGCAAAAAATCCTGCGCTTTTGCTGACTTCGCAGCATTTATTCTCACCATCCTTACAATTGTCACTCGGCTGTGCATTGTGCCTAACAACGTCTTTTAGCCGTGACAACATTCAGAATATAGAACGGAATCTCGTGGCTTATTGCTCAATGAGCAAAGAATGTCTCATAATTTTGTGGTGCAATGTACAACAATGCTATGGTAAATAAATTTGACTGTTGTTCAAGCGATTAGTCTGAACAACTGTTACAGGAGAAGTAAACTGCGAGAGTAAGTATTGAATGGTGAGGTTTCAAAGGGCCTTTGACATTGCCCACGGACCGCTACTGCCAACTAAACATGTGGGCCTGAGCTGGCAAAACCCATGTTTTTAAACATTTTCTGAAGGTGTATCGAAGCCAATCAAACATTAGCCCAGAAAAATGAAATATGTACCGTTTGTGAGCTGCGGCAATTCACGTCACTATTCTTGAGTAGGAAAATGCATGATAACCAGCGTTATTGCAACCAACAATAAAGCCAGAAAAAAATGAAATGGCCAGTAACTCCACCGATTAAACCTTGCAACTGAACTAATTAACTCTTAGTTGCTGATCAGGAAATGTAATGGGAATAGGTTTGGAGACATAATGCACGTCACAGCAAACTAAGCGAAGAGCAGGGCTTTAACAGTCTTACCATGCCGTAAATTATCCTCGTTGGTCACTTTGTGGTCATTGTCCACCAAACCTTTTTAAAAATTTGGTCAAAAAATTCCTTGCACCTCTCATTTTATTCTCTCTCTCTTTTCTCCTGACTTTACTGTACTCCTAATTTTTGGCCGCCGACCACTTCGACAGCATACAGTCACAAGAGGCGGGAATGCCAAAAGAACTTCTTTATTTACACAGCGTAATAGGCCAAACCATTTTTGCTTGGAGGGAAAGTAAAAATATTTTTGGCCGCAGTGTCAAGGAAAATTAGAAAATAAAAAAAGCTTAAGCATTATTTATGACATAAATGCTATAATTTTTTTTTTTTTTTTTACCAATTTTGACAAATTATTCTAGCAGATGTTTAAATGATCCCCCTGACCCAGGGCCCGGGACAACTGATCCGGTTGTCCCCTCCGTCGGCGGGCCTGGTCTTCATGGTCATGTTTCATTCTTGAATACATCAGAAAAGAAAGAAAAGTGGAAAAAAAAGCTAAACTAACAAGAACTGTCCAAATATTAATGCAAGTCTCTGCATATTCGATTTTCAGCTTTTGACTGAACCAGTGATAAGTATACTGTAAGAACTATACTCTGAGCCATTCAAAATGCGCGGGTGAGGTATGTATTGTATTTGCTGCAAATTGAAGAATCAATTTATTTTTATTGCTTTTCCAGTGCAAGTCAAAATAAAGAAAAGCATGTGATATTGTAATCCCTACGCGTGCCACATGGACGCGCTGAGCACTTCAGTAATAAAAAACATTAGGCCTCATGCAGCAACATTCTCTTATTTTTCTCTTAGCAAATAAATAATTTAAGAGAAATTTAAGAAAAACTCCGGATACAACAACGCTCTTACTGTTCAAATCAGCTCTTATCCATGCATGTTGAATGTTCAATCCCACCTGATCGTAAATTGGAACACGGAACACCATATAAGGACAGGTGACGTGCCGCATGTAAAGAGCCGACTGCTCGTGGCAATCTATGGCGCTTTCACACTAGGTACGATTGTTCTGGACCGTGCCACAGTACGAATGTCTCCCTCCCCTCTCCCCCCGCTGGTCAGCTTTCATACTAGTAATAGAGACCAAGTACACTTGAATAGATGTCAAAATTCCGATACAGCGGTATCGTGCAGTATGCACCTAGATGGTTTTAAATGGGGAATGATAAAAGGAGGTGCCAATATATTTTGGGGGGTTTTATTATTGAGAAGGGGGTTAAGAATATTAATATTGAATATTAATATCGCAAATACATATGCTGCACGTGCCCTAGCAACCCGGTCTGTCATCTGTAACATGGATTACCATGTATAGCAGCACGAAAAATTAAACTCGAAATTTCAACTGAATGCTTGATGTTTTTTTTACACATCCAAATCTTTCTCTGGGTTTCCAAACATACAGGTAAGCCGAAAATGTACTGATTACATTCAATATAGGTGTATGTTGCATGCGGAATTCTTTCGCTCTTGCGTTTTTTTGCCAATTACGCTGTCCACTGCCTCAGACCACGAAAATTAATCTATTTCATCACTTGAGCTGCCAGACTTTTGCACCGCGTTGCACATTTTGAAATATCTCTGTCACATTTTCTTTAGTTTGTCATGGCACTGATCTATTATTCTGTGATAACCACGCACTCACAAATTATTCCATAACTCTCTGAGTTTTTGCGTGTAGTATCCTGTTGTGATTGTATGTTTTCGTCCGCCTACATTTTGAAAAAGCATTGCATTTTGTCATTTGAATGAAGATCTTTTTGCCACTGCATTATTTAGAACAAGAGAGCCGTAACACATAACAGTAATCTTCTGTGCTCGAGTACAGGTGCGTTCACATTTGGTATGAGTAGCCATTCATCTGTGTCAGCAAATAAATCTCTAAAAACGCACTCTCTGTGCAAGGCTGGATGGCCAAAGTGTCCAACAGCAATAGATAAGCCATTCAGAGGCAGAATGCATGCAAGTATCTAAGCTTCGTCCGAATTGGGATCAACTGAGCCAAACTCTTCAGCCCAAGGATTAAATAATAGAATCATTACAATTTCTCAAAAACATAAAACAATCAACATTTTATAAAATGATGCATTTTTAATGTTTAGGTTTTAAAACTTGTGTTTCCGTGCATTGGGCAAGCAATTTGTGGACAGAGATGTAGAACCTGAATGTTTGGTTGATTTAGCTCATAACAGATATGTCAAATGTCCAAAATAATATTGTTGGAACACATGCTCATTATGCGTGTAAAATCTGAATATTTGGTTGATCTAGCTCAATCCAGAGCCAGCAGTAAACTTTTATAACCTAGGATGTTCTTGCAGTCTGCCTGTGGGGGTAGCGCCTCTGGCTTTGCTCGGCAGGGGGCCGGAGCCACAAAGCTCTGCGGGTCCCATGTCTCCTGTAAAAGTCAAATCACTATCCCCACTGAAGTTTAAGTCCAGTTAAATTAATCTGTTTAAAACAATCTAAATCTCTGGGAAATTCATAATATGTTTATGTTCAATATCCTCTGAAGAAATCACTTATATACTTCACTCAAACTATACAATACTCCATCTTAAGGCTTTTTTCATGACAACTGCATCATATTAGTACATATTCCTATCATGTTTGGTCTTGTTATTCTCGGAGGAATCCAAGGAGTTGAGTGGAACATGTTTCATTTCCGTTGAAATTATGGATCATCCTGTTTTGGAAACTCAGATTCTGCTCTCCTCTCTATGCTAACACCTCAATGGGGGAAGGCCCACCTTGATCGAAGGCGTGGTTTTGAGTGCTTAAAAGCAAGAGATTCTAACTGGAAGGGTCTCTTCTTTTTCAAGATCTTGCGCGCGAAAGGTGAGTGAGGGAGAATCACATGCCGCCTCGCTCCGCCGGCCTGGGTCTGTGCGTAAGTAACGGATCTAGGTGGGGGGAGAGGGATGGCATCTGAGTTCTTCCCGGCCACATGGTGCGGCCTCGTTCTGCGTGGCCTCCATTTTTTCCAGGTATGAATTTATTCTCTCTTTCTAAATTGTGTGTAACCGATAGTTGGCTTAGCGTTGATTTGTTTTATCCAAGTTTGTGCCTACCTGGTAATTAAATTATTGTTATTCCGTTCGGCTTGCATGGTCTTTGTGACTCTTAACTCTCGTACATTCTTTCTAGCCATGTTGCGACCGGTACTTAGGGGGCAATTCCTACTATTCCAGACTAGCTAGCTGATGTGTAGGTAGTAATGGGTTTTTAAGTTGAATTGCAAATTACGGTCTACCCCTCAAGGGTTTGTGTAATACCAGTCCCGGGAGATTCTTTTTAAAGGGTTCCCTTGGGCTGAAAGTTATAAGCCGAAGCCTGAAAAATGTCCTTAAGGGGCCCTTGGGGGTACATAAACCTGGGTTCCTGATATGTTCATGCTCAATGCTACTTTGTTTATGCCTAGATACTGCTATCATGGTAATTTACTTCATCCTTTAAAAACTATTACCGAACGATGATCCGGTAACGTTAGCCGTGTCTAACCCGAGGACGCCGGCTGAGCAACGATGGTTTTCACTGCTAAGTCTGATGGCATAGCTGTCTCGAGATTCCTGCAAGCGGTCCCTAAACTATACATACTAATTCTAATTTGGAGTCAGATTTTTAACGAGGATGTAACTAAATTTGGTATTCTAAATGTATTTTGGAGTCAGATTGATTGTAACCGCTGTGTTTTTATGCCCCATCTTTGGACGGAGAAAAATATCCTTTTTATTGAGATTCACACAGGCCAGGAAGTTGCGTGAATTAACGCCAGCCAAGTAGAATACGTGAAACCTTCAGCCCTCTGCAATGTCCGTCCTTGGTATTGTTGTATGCGGCTTTACAGAGATAAGTTAAGTTTTCTCTTATTTCAGTAAGAGTGCTCTCGACCACTCGCAAAATTTTCTCTTACCTGAGAGACAAGCAAAAATAAGAAAACATTGACGCATCCCAGAAATCAATGGGTAAGAACAAAATAACAAAAAATCGGATATACGAACAAAAATAAGAGAAAATTTGTCCATATATCACTTCTTGCATGACTTGGCCCATTGACTTGTTTTTGATGTGTGCAGTGATGCTTGACTTGTTCTTCTGGGTGTGCTCAATAGCCTACATAAAGTCGAAAAAAAAGGAAAAACAGGACCCCATATTTCACAACCAGTTTGAGTTGTTGTCCGGAATCAGTCACATACATGCAGTGACCGGATGTGGCACTCTTGAGCTAAAGTTGTCATTCGTGGCTGACATAAGCAGGAACGGTCAGCAACAGGGTCTGTTTTCCATTCTTGGACAGTCAGCTGCATAACCCAAAAGAACAAGTCAAGCATCATTGCACACCAGGGGCAGACTGAGGCAAAAAAGCGGCCCGGGAATTTGTACCTGACTGGCCCATTCTCCAGGGGGCACGGATGGGGAGCAGTGTTGCCAACTTGGCAACTTTCTCGCTAAATCAGGTGACTTTCCCAATCATCTTGGCGATTTTTTTTTTTTTTTGTCAAAAGCCACCAGCGACAAATCCAGCTACTTTTTCTAGGGTTACTGGAGACTTTTCTGGTGTTTTGGAGACTGAACACCAGAAACAAACAAAACAAACATCCAACCCCCCCCAACTCAACAAGATACACGCGGTCTCCCCCCGTTCAGGGTGCTTTGCGACTTTTAGAACAGCCAATAGCTACTTTCCTTACTGAGGAATTGGCAACACTGATGGGGAGGTAGTGGCTGGCCAAAAAAATTTCACGTTATTTGGGAAAAAAAGTATGCATTTTAACATCATATTGGACTATATTTACCATTGACGTTATTAGTTTTTGAGTTTATATAATACCAATTAGCCTTCAACAAAATAATTGTTGCGTATATCTGACATTCAAACCCAGTGGCTATATGCATTTGTGATTTTAGCAGATGTTAATAAATCAACAAAAGCCCCACCCCCCCAAACCAGGTTTTGTAAAAGATACCACCCTCAACAGCTTGTAAAACGTTAGTATAATGCTGTAATGGTCTTTTTTTTAAATGTTTCTAAAAGATGAGGCTTTAATGCTTCCGAAACACTCGGACATTGTCTGAGTCACCATTAAGTTGAACTTAAGTACATGTGAGTGAATTTACTACTCTGTTGGCAGGGGTTGGGGGTGGTCCATCAATGGGGTCCTTCTCTGAGCTCAAGCAAATTTTAACCAGACACACACTTGTGATAGCTTATTAATTTAACGTCAGCCTTACCGCTTCCGTGTCCCCCTGTAAATGAAAACTGCTTGCCTCGAGGATCATTATGGCCAAACAGCCGGTCAGTTTTTTTGCATTTGAAAGCCTGAGCCTCTAATGTCTGCTTACTTTATTCTCTCGGCTTTTCTGCCTCTTCATTGATTTCTCACATTTTCATCTGATCTCGCAATTGTTGAAACACGGTTTTAGACTGTTAACACAACAGGGGACAAGCAAGGTCATTAGCCAAACAAATTTCCCAGCAAGCCTGCCCTCTTAAACTTTGAGGACAAGAACAACAACATTAAATAAATACTGTAGTACATAGCTTAAGCCCATGAATCATTTTTTATTTGCAAGTATACAGTTTTTTTGGTCATTACTATATTATAAAACAAATATACAGCATATTAATAGATACAAAAAATGACAATGATGCAATATAACCGGAGTAATGAAGCAGAACCATTAATAGTGATACATAAAACAAGAATCACTTCTTTGGAATTATGGTGTGTTAGCCACAGTGAAAATGTCTGAGTGAAAACAACATTTTGTCAATAAACCATGGCATACCATCACGTGTGAATGCCGTCCTGTAACATATCGCCTTCATCACACTTCTGCTTGTTGTATGTAGGACATTGGCCACCTGTGGGCTGAATATTCATCTGCAGTTTTCTTTTGCTTTTTTTTTTTTGCCGGTCGGACCGGCACAATGACCCAGCAGCCCACCAGGAAAACTCCCGGTACTCCCGATGGCCAGTTCGCCCCTGTTGTACACCTCAAAAACGATTGGATGTTCATTATTTCTCAAGTGCTCGGCGCATCCATGTGACGTGCATGAATACCACGCACTTTTCTTTATTTCCACTTGTGTCTACCTGGAAAAGCAATAAAAATCGGTAGATCCTTCAATTTGCAGCAAATACAGTGCATACCTCACTCGTGCTCTTTTAATGGCTCTGAGTATATAAAAGCTTCATGGCTTGTTGAATAGGCCTCGACAGCTATATCGTGAAACACAGAAGAAAATGTCTATGAAATCTCCAGAGAATGAATTTGGCCACACTGATTCCTTTCTTGACTTTCCAAAAGTATACTTTTGTTCAATTTATTTTTGATTAAGGACTTTGGGCTCTATTTTGTGCCTTTGTAGATGGAAACGCATGCAGGTTATGCACAGTTATGTTTGTCGCAAACTGCAGAGGTTTGTATTTTCCTACTCTAAAATAAAAGTGTTTCCTTCTCAAAGGGTTGGACTGTGCAAAAGGTGTGTCAATGCATAAAGCTGGCACGTGCAATATTCGTATCACAGACCTCGCTTGCATTTTGGCTCACTCAAACCGCATTTTAATGCAAATGCTGTCTCTCAGTGGTTGATTCATGGGACTGAATTGCCGCCAGCGGAGCTGTAAAAAAAAAAAGCATATTGTTTCTTTCCCATTTAAATTTTTTTCACACACCCTATAAATAATGACAGCAGAATGAGAATGTTTTCTTTTTGTGGGCAAATTCAGATAATTTACTTCAGTCTCCATAAGTGCCATTTTACAAACAGTTTAAATTATTGAACTACCTGATTGAACTATTAATAACTGAACAAATCTATTGACTGTTTAATTAAAGTGTAACTAAACCCCAAAACCACTTTTTTCTGCTGAAAACAAATGCTTATGGGTATGTAGTAGTGTTGTTGATTGATTCTGGTCCAACTGATGACATTTTAGTCAAAATATTTCAATTTGGCGTATTTGGTTATTTAAATGTAATAGTGGCTGTCCTCTATGGGTTGAAATCTGACCATTACAATCGAATTTTGTCATTGACTGAGATGAGGCCAATGACGTTTTGGAGGCAGATTTTGTCACGAACCACCACTGTTCGCCCCGTCCCTTTTATAAAAACTAGCACCTGCGCAATAGTGGTGGGATTGGCAGTTCTTATGATGCCACTGAATCACTAGAATCCGTTCATTAAAAGGAGTCGTTCAAAAATAATCGCTCACCGGATCGTTAAGTGCTTAGCAGGAGTCCTGACTGCATAGCGCATAGTTCTCCGACTCACTGAACTGGTAAACAGCCAAACGATCCGTCATTCAGTTCATGATTCAGCCCTGAGGTTCACATTCACTCTTTGGAACACGTTCATCGCAAGTACTGAGGGACGGTGCGTTCATGGACCATAGTACACAGTCATTGGCGGGAGACGCAGCACTACTTTGAGTGGTATACATGCATGAAACTTACAACACGATAAACGGAGTCCTCAGCTCTGTGCGCAGTACATTCACTTAACATGCTACATGGGTGTTAGCAAGTTGACAGGGTGCTAATTTTAGCAGTAGGCTACGGTTATGAACGTGAATTCGCAGTAAGTGAACGTGAATCACGTTCTCAGCGACTGGTCTCTGTGTGCGAGTCAGTGACACAGAGCTCTACTGTCGGCAGTTCATTCTTTGAACGACCTCCACCCTGTGTGCAGTACATTTGCGATTGACACAACACGACTCTCAGCAGTACGTTCAGCAGTAAGATGTGTGTTTATGATTTTTTTTTTTTTTTTGCTCGTGTGTGTTTTCGCATGTGTGAGTGTAGCGGGGGGGGGGGGGTGGGGGGATGGGGAGGGGGTGTTGTAGCTGCTGTTTGAGACTGACTGGGCGTGTGTTAACTGCTCCAGGAGCCCCGGCCATAATCAGGCATTTTTCAAATTTTACAGCCTAGATGCACGTCAGCCAAAACCTTGGGGTTTAGTTACATTTAAAACCCTTCATTTGGAGCAGTAATTTGTCTGAGAAAGGAGATGGCCTTCTCTTGCTTTGTGAATGCTGTAAGCTAATGGATATAATTTATTTCAGTAGATCCGTGCTCCACAGCAATTATGACAAAATCTGTAGAGGCATATGGTCTAAAAATAATGACAAAACCTATTTTATTTTTTAAAAACCCAAGTCCACTGCCCCTCAGAGTGATGGCTCAGCCCCCCAACCATAAATGTCTGGTAATATCCCTACAGAATATTGAAAATTAGAGGATCTTACATGAGCAGGCCTGTCATATGAAAGTTATGAAACCAGTTGAGTAAATTTTGTGTTTGTCGTGAGTTTTAGCAAGCAAAATGACAAATAACTTTCATATGACACGACCAAGAGTGTAATATTCTATTAATCACAAAGCCGACTGCGTAACTTAATAGAAAATTTGCATTAGCGCCGTAATGGTAAATAATCCCATCTTGTTAGCAGTGATCTAACGCCATCAAATTGATACTCCATAAGTCACTGAGTCACAAACGTTTGCGGTTGAACTCATGCATGGTTTTGAAATTCGCATTCAACTGAGTAGCAAGTTAGCTAACAAACTAATGTTACATAATGGTTATGGGTAGGTACTCCATGTAGCTGGCTAGCTAGCTCAGTAAGAATAACTAAGTTATGAGAGTGGTACTTAGCTGTCTCACTACATAGATGAGCCATATCGATTTAACCAATTTTATGCTTGATATTCAGTCTGGCTAAATATTATGAGTGTGATGTAGTGTGGAGCAATTTTTGTTCTCCACGCTCTCAGCTAATACACTTTTTTGCAAATGTGATATTACCCTGGGTACATATCAAAAATATGTCATGAGTTGAGCTATGGGAAAAGCACCTCAGTTATGTGATAATTATTGTTTTTTTTTTTTTTTTTTTTTTACAAAAAATTGGGCATCTCAAATCCCTCTTGAATCTGAAATGCCCAATTGGTGAACTATGTACAAGGTTTGCTTGTATGCGACCCCTTGCTGCCAATTCAGGAGAGTGTAGACAGTTCGCGGCTCTCCTCTGAAGCACGCGCCTGTCAGCCACCGCTTCTTATACACTCATTGGTTGAATCATCGCAAGTTCAGAATGAGGGCGGAGGAAACCCAGACATGAGCAGGCTTAGAATCTTCCTGATGAGCGCCTGTCTGGTCAACAGGAGGCGCTTGAGCAACGAACAAGGCAGCTATTATTTTCCCTCCTCAGCAGTCCCTTCCCAATTTGCGACCCTATAGCGCAGTTGCCAGTTGTGCACTACTCTGAAAAAGCTGCCAACCATTTTATTGGTTTGCGAATTTTGTTATGAATGTATCGCAGAAAAAATCCAAACACGAGCAGCATGTTTCGAGTGCAAGCAGAAATGTTTCAAGCGCGCAGTGGCGGTTTTGAGTGCGAAGAGAAAAAATCCAAGCGCGAGCAGCAATGTTCCAAGTGCAAGCAGAAATGTTTCGAGCGGTAGAGGCAGTTTTGAGTGAGAGGAGAGAAAATCCAAGTGCGAGCGAGGGCAATTGAGTGCAGTCTACGCACGAAACAAAATACCACGCTAATTTTGGGGAAAAAATTTGCACAGTCTACGCACGAAATGGAATACCATGCTCTCAAATAAAGATAGGGATTTACCTCCATAATGATAGCCAGTTTTCCCACAAATGCGTGAGAAAGTCTTTGAACGGTTTAAAAGTAATGTTATTGAAAGGATGACAGGATGGATCCAGATATTTAAACCCAGGGGTGAAAGTAAGATTAGATTCTTGCAGGAACTGTTCTACTCAAAAAAAATTTTTGCTTGCGTACTTTGCGCACTCGCATCATATTTAAGATATTAAAGACTGCTCTTTCTGACTTCTAGATTCTTAATTTCTGTCTGCGTCCTTGAGTGCATGATGTAAGACACGTAACGTAATTTATGGCAAAATATTTATTTTCCGGTAAATTCTTAATTCACTTAATTCAGTGTAATAATAAAAATCTCATGCTGCTGCTGTGTTACAGCCTACAGTAAATTTACACGAATAAAAAATTCATCATAATAACAGCCTACTGTGTACTGTTGTTTTCTGATATAGTAACATTGTCAGCCATTTTCAACAGAAGGATAGACTTCATGGCCCATCTCTGGTCTGTCTGCATAGCCTATCTGCTCCATGTTGTTCTATTGCATCTTCCTCCATCTGTTCCTCAACTGCCACAGTTTTATCATCTCTCTTTCTTTAAAACATATAATCAATTTTTCTTTGCATTTTGAGCAAGTTGTATTTTACTATAGATGCATAAAAAGATGGGCAAAGCTACGGTGATGTCACCCCTTGGTTTCAGCATACCATAAAGGAAGCCTCGATTTTGGCAATTTGAATTGCGCTATGTTGTCATTTTGAAACCGGATGTGATTTCTATTGGACGAGAGCTGTACTGAAGATCCGGGGAGGAAGCATATTCTGGCTTTATCCTTTATTCTAGCCTATATAGGGCCATAATTTACAAAAATGAACATCACATCGAAGGAGACTTGAAACTTTCTATTACTACCATAAAATGGATTACTTTCGCAAACCTTTGTTAAGTTCTACAGTATGTAGATACATCTACAAATGCCGGTTAAAACTTTCCGCCAAAGAAATGTGGGAGTGAGTTTTTATTCATCCAATTAATATTTTTTCCTTTCTCAAACTCACTACAGGATGCCATGAATACACAACTACACAGACACTCCCATGTCATTGCACATGCACCTTCATTTTTTGTCAATACAGTGTGTACAATTATCATTTTAATTTTATGTCAATACTCTGAAATATTTTCGGTTACAGATGTCATTTTTGGTCATTAAGGAACTGGGCTGTCATGCAATGCAATACGTCACTCTGTAGGCATGATGATGACTACTTCCGCTTCCCTTTGGATAAAGGGCAAGGGCGTCCTAAATTTATGCATTTACATCATCCCCCTTGATGAATTTTCCTTCCATAGCGCTGAAGAATTCATATGGAGGGACGCTCATTATTGAAGCGCTAGTGAAGCAGTTTGGTAAAAAGCTATTGTGTCAGTGGCCTTGGCTATGGTAACTTGCATTTCTGAAAAGATATCATTCATGCTTTAAATGTAGCCCAAAATTATGGAGCAACACATGCTGCCAAAACAAGGTATTTTCCAATAACCCCATTCATATTTCAACAAGGCGATGCAAAAGCACATTGTGCTTGTATTACAATGGCGTGGCTGCATAAGAAGGTGCAGACGCTGGACTTCTCCCCAGTAGCAAAGATATGACTCAATTTGAAATGCCAAATGCCACAAATTTTATTAACTGAACAAAAATTTTTAAATGATCAGAAATTCTCAATGCTCTGGATATTGTATTTCTCCAGTATTCTGCAGTGATGGAAATGCAATGACTTTCTGTCCAGCATTCATAAAGTTTTTGTAAAAACATTGGGGGTTTGTTTGGCTGTCTCACTAGGCTGGCCTCAGCATGTCAAAAGGAACACTGAGTGTATTGAAAAAGGATGGCAACATTACAGTGTGGTCAAAACTGCTCCACCATTTTTTGAAATATGTTGGAACAATCAAAATTGAAATATGTTAATTTTGAAAATCAATAAAATTCATGTTTTGAAACAACAAATAATGTGCTGTTGTGTTGTTTTCAACACAATACATGTCTAACATTATTTTAAAATCATTGCTTTCAGTTTTACTGTTAATTTAACATACCATCCCAAGTTTTTATGATTCAGGGTAGTGATGATAAATTTAGCAGTTCTACCGCCTTTCCTGCATGGGCATGCCGCTATTTTTATACCTGTCTCAACTCTTAATTAAAAGGCACTGTGCAAGTGTCTTGACGCCCCAGATGTGACTAATCTTCGAGCCAGCATGATTCTAGTTCTTGCTACTAAAAATGGATCCATGCATCATACTGCTCATCATTATAAAACTGTGTTAAAGTGTCAGCTCAGAAAAAGTGAACAGCATATGAATCCAGTGCTGTCTTACAAAATTCCAGATGAACTTTGCGAGACAGGATTGAAAATTTGGACGCTATACTGATGATTTCGGCAGGGTTGTGTCGTTTTTATTTATTTTACGGGAACTGGAGGCAATATCTGAGGTGCAGTGGAACAGGTGGTGATATCTGTGGTGTAGTGTGAGAAAAAGTTGTTCATGACCTCTGTTTTCAGAAAAGGATTAGGTGGCGAGGTGGCTCAGGGGTATCTAAAATGGCAACATAGGTTTGTTCCCCAAAACATTCACTGTGTTGCAGACCCACTTCATAGTACCTTTGTTCTGAAGAAACAAGGGAAGTAAATTTCTCAAAGACCAGAGCAGTGTCCTTCAAAGCCTCCTCAGGGACACTTGCACTGGTCACCCTTTGACGCCCCTCAGATCTTGTGAAGTCCCAGCTTGTCTGCTCTCCCTGCATTGTTACATCTTCAGTTTTTCCTCATTTTCCACTGAGCTTAAGTGCCTTGTGTCCTTTTCTTTTTTTGCAAAGTCACAGAATCTCCAACTAAGAAATGGACAGCACAGTGACCCACAGTTGCTGCACCTTTCTTTTCACGCCTTGCAACATTATTTATTTATCCTATTTGAGAGGGACAATGCTCGATTAATGCATTGTGCCGGATATAGCATTAAACTGATTTTCATCTGTAGTCCTTGGGTCGTGGGACTACAGAAAAATACATCAAACCAAAGAATATTTCTTTTACTTGAATACACGCATAAGTATAGACTCATATATTTATGATGAGCCAAAACATTAAAACCACTCACAGATGCAGCGAATAATGTTGGATCTCGTATTCAAGGTGTGTGTGTGTGTGTGTGTGTGTGTGTGTGTGTGTGTATGTCTGTGTAAAATATATATATATATTCACACAATACACAGCATGTAACAGATAAGAAAACCATATACCTGAATTGTGCAGAAAAGGTGAAAAATCCTACTGGGCTTATTCTCCCTTACATGAGTTATTACAAGTGCAGTAGTATCAGAATCAAGAAGAAAACATTTTA
Organism: Gymnothorax reevesii; assembly: GCA_029721435.1. Taxonomy (NCBI): domain Eukaryota; kingdom Metazoa; phylum Chordata; class Actinopteri; order Anguilliformes; family Muraenidae; genus Gymnothorax; species Gymnothorax reevesii. The sequence continues at coordinate 93,523,731 of CM056575.1, forward strand.
ATGTAATAAGCACAGATTTATACATTACTTGGCATATATACTAAATAAATATGCTTTAAGAATTCTTTTAAATACATTTTCTGATGGTTTTTTACTTTTGCATTACGTGGTGAACGATTCCATAATGAGGGACCTAGAAATCGAACTGAAAACTGTCCTCGAGTAGTTCTGAAGAAAGCTGAATGTACTGAGGAGCATGACTGTATTTGATAGTTAGATGTAATCATATGGTTGAAGCCAGCAGTAAGCATGTTAATTTTGAATTTGAATTTAAAAAAATGCATAAAATGTACAATATGTCACATATTTTAAGTATCTGGAGATCATAAAAGAGCGGTGATGAATTGGTGAAATACTCTTTGTAAGTTGCAATTCTTACAAACTGTATCTGTAAAATAAATAAATGTTTCAATTAGCTTTTGTAAGTACTTGCCCACACAATATTACAGTGGGGTACAAATAGATATATTGAGAATCTCTAAAGAGTGAGCCCGAAATATCAAATTTGGACAGAAAGGACAGCAGGGTGGGAGCTGAGGGAAGATGCGTGCCATTGTACCCGAGAGGTAGCGTTCAGGAACCAGAAGCGAGACCAAAAATATCCATTAAACTGGGGTGGAAACTCCTGCAAGGCAGTAAACAACGGCACAGAGTCCACAATCCAAAATCAGAATCCAGTCGTCGAAATCCAATTCGTAAACAGGGCAGTAAACACAGAACTCAGGGTCGGGCAAGGCAGGTACGGTACACGGGTGCAGGAATATCAAAGACAAAGCCAAAATCGAAATCCAGGACGTTCCAGTCAGAAGTATAACAGGAAGAGTACAAGGAATAAACGATCACAGCACAAGGAAAAGTTCTGACAAGAGCTGGTAGTGAAATGACTGCTTAAATACACTTACGTGAAGTCACATGCTATAATAGGGAACAGGTGAGCTGGATCAGACTAACTAAGCAAGGAATGAACAAGAGGAAATGCCTTACCACATGAAATTGGCGAAAGCCAAAACGCAGACAGGGATTACACAGGCAACCTATGACAAACAGACGACTCCGGTTAGGGAGAACAGTTTTTAACAAGGTGCGGAGAATCCGCTGAAGCACAGCAAAGTAAATTGAGTGAAGGCAAGGGGCGGAGACAAGAGCAGAGCGAGTGTTGAGAGCTCGTTAGTCAATTAGTAATGTACGGCTATAAAATCCCTAGTGCTTGTTCGTAAGTTAGTACTATAAACAAGGTTAGTTAATGTTAGTAATTTATCTAAAATAACAAACTGATTTGTTAGTAAAGATAGAACAGCAAGACGAAAGAAGCAAACGAGACTGGAAGGAATAATTGAAAACCCAGAAACTATGAAATCACCTGAAAATGTGGCTCACAAGACTGGGGAATAAATTGTCACATAACATATGACCAGACAGGGGAGACAATGTGCAATGCCGGGCATGGGAAATACATAAAGCAGACTAATAACTAAACAGTGAATATGAGAAATGGCAGGCAAAAGACATGGCAAGGCAAGACAGGCAAAATACAAAACATGGCATGGACTAAATAAAAAAAACATGGCATGGAGGCAGAGAGTCGTAACAAAAACATGGTCAGGCAAAACAGAATCATAACAGCAGCAAAAAAATCTGTTTTATGACCACAGCACCAAAAGAAGTGTCCCAGGTTCCTGGACTCCTGCCCTGCTTGCTGATGCAATGTGTAAGGTTGGCAACAGGGGGACAGCTACCCATTTTTGGGGGGGTACGCAACAACAACACCACCACCCCCCAACACCTACACCTAGTGTTCACCACTTAATTATTCAATGACTGGGCGGTAATTAGCGGCCTTTTGCAAGTGGGTGCTGCATGTTTCATTTCGTTGAGTTGGGTGGGGGGGGTCGTTAATTATGTTGTTGTGCACTCAATCGCACGTCTTCCAGTACTTTTTAAATTAAATTGTTTTGGCGCCCCCCTTCGTGGACCACAAGTTGTGGACCGCCGTCAATGGTGCTAAAAAGTTTAGCTCCTGAAAGTCTGTCCAAAGTGTCGTCCACTCAAAGTAAAGGATGAGAATCTTTGATTGTCATGGCATTTAGGCGGAGAAAATCGACCCAAAAGCGATGTCTGGCATCTTTTTTTTTCACCAGTACCACCGGTGCTGACCATGGACTGCAAGACTCCTCAATGATTTTGTGTTCCAATAATTTTGACACTTCTTGTTGCAAGAGAGCTTGAGTAGCCAAAAATGCTCTGTAAGGATGCAGCTTAACCTGTATTTATTTTATGTGTAAGTACTGTAGTGCGGCCATAGTCATAAGTATGGGTACTAAATACCGATGGAGCCTGTAAATGGGACTAGTTCCCATAGATTGTCCTTGAAAATAAATAAATAAATAAATAAACATGTCAGCATACTCTGCCAACAGGTGTTACAGTTGTGAGTGCTCCTCTGAGGATAAACATGAATCCTACAATGATACCTGGGGAGTTGGGTAACTGCGTTGGTCACCAACTGCAATGGAAGACACCACTGTATATTCGTCATATGGGCGACGCATGACGGCAAAAACCTAGCCAAAGTAGCATCCACCCTCAAGCAGAACTAGATCATGAGTAGGATTAACAACTCTGATGACGCCCCTGCCATCATGGATAGAGGTCAATGTTCTAGCAACAATCAAAGGCACTGCAGGTGATATTTATGGCTCTAAAATGCCTACATAAGTGTCAGAATAAATGGTAGGGACAGCATTACTCTTTACAGAGATTGTTATGGCCATTTCCAACATAGGTGGGACAGTAATGGCAGAGATAGTCACAGCTGCTATCTGAGCTGGGATAAGGGATTGTGCTTGTGAAAGGGGGGCTTCAGTGTTATACAGCTGAAGAAAAGCCTCAGACAGATTTACAGACGTGGTGTTTTGTGAGAAAGTCCCATCCCAAAATTACTGGATGACTGGCAGTGCGATCGACATGGAATATGTGAGGCAATACCACATGGCCAATGTGTACCGGTGCAGATATTGTGCCTAAGATACCTAAAAATTGACCCGTAACTGAAGAGGCCAGAGTAAAGGATTTATTGAGAGGTCGAGTGGAGAAAGCTGCAATGGATTTCCAGCAGTCATCTGTAATTAACGAACTGGTGTCTACCAAGGCATGCAGCTCTGTAGCAGGTATGATGACTTTTATGAATGGAGTAGGGAGGGCATAGTCAAAGCCCTGAGTGTCAGTGTGGACCATTGTTGAAAGAGAGGCGGCCATGCTGTCCATCACGGCAGCCCCTGGAAGTTTCCCTGATCGCCAGTGTCTGCAGAAAAGTGAACATGGCAGCTTGGAGATCTGTGGTAATGATGGGGGAATGGTCATGGGAACGTGAAGGTGAATGAGGATTTGCAATTGTTGGTTGTCTGCTATGAGGACTGGGAGAGGGTGAGCAGGGGTTACAGGAGTATGTGGCATGGTTAGGATGGGAGTAGCGGTCCACAGGGCGAGATTGACGCTCCCAAGAGGGAGAATGGACAGGCGAAGCAGTGTGATAGGTCTTTAGGGGTGTGTAGTGTCTCGTGGCAGAAGGGTAGTTTGGGGCAGACTTACCCCTGTGATAGGCAGGAGAGTGACAAAGATGATGCGGGTCGGAGGAGTCATGGCAACAGTGAGATTTGTGAGTGACTGAACGGGCCCACCCTTGTTCAGGAGAAGCACGGCGTTGAGGCGGAGAGTAGTAATCATAAAATAAAGGAAATCGACTGGATGGACGAAATGAGGCACAGCAGTCAGATGAGTAGCGCCAAAGGTGGGCATCCCTAGGTGGGTCGCAGGTGGTGCAGTCAGCAGCTGCACAGACATGATGTGGTGGATTCAAAATCTCAGACTCCTCAAGATGAAGGCCAGAGAACTACTGTGCGAGTTGATCCAGTCGGCCATCTGCAGCCGTTGATTGAGAGTGGTGCAGAGCTCGAAAATCCGCACGCAACTCAGCAATATGCCCATCAAGTTCACAGTAGGTGTTGAAGCTGGACTCTATGAGGTGTGATGATCAACAGTAACTGGCATAGCAGAAAAGGGCGAGGCCATACTAATGGCTAGCTGACCTCTTTCATGCTGAGTTGCAACTTTATTAGCAGCCTTAAGGGTTAGCGCCCCATGCTCATGGACTTTAAGCTGGAGCAAAGGGTTCAATCCAGTAAAAAAAATGTCTTAAGACTTCAGAGCTTTTAGCTTGAGGGTCATAGTCAGGGAAGGCTTCAGCGGCATAGACTGCCAGAGGTTCCTGAGGTTTCCAAGGGGGTGCAGTAAGATATGTCTGGAAAGTGGTGATGAAGGGCAGTCTATTACATAACTGTTCAAGCTAGCTTTAACTGCGGCATAATTATTCTGAATATCAGACCAGAGAGGCTGCCAATATGGAAGAATAGCTTTATCCAAAGGTGTAGCTGAAACTGCCAGTGCTACTTCAAATCTCTGAATCCAAGAATGAAATTATAAATCATGTTCCATCCATAAATCAAATCATGTTCCATCCTGTTGTTGCGGCGCAAAATTAGCAGTAACGTTTTCTTCACCTGCCATTTTGTGTAAACACTGGAGAAAAGAAAAGAAAGACAGAGAAACTCTCCCCGACCGCTGTTCCGAGATGTATGGCTCCTCGAATTCTAAGCTGCCCAGGGCGGGGATTGAGTGAATATTCATTACGGAGGTTGTCGTAAGCGCTTGCGCGTTAGGCAGTCATTCATGGCAAGTGAACCGAGAGGAGCTGAATATCCTGGAGTAGCTCAGTTGTTAATGTGGGGGACAGTGACTGTTTGGACAACAGCTGATGAGAGAGGAAGTGTGACATCAAGCAATTTGGTGATCCTGTTGTTCTCTTTTTGCATATGAAGCTCATATTCATATTAGCGCACACGGCAACCTCCGGAATGAATATTCACTAAATTCCCGCCCAAGGCAGCTCAGAATTCAAGGAGCCCAATATCTCAAAACACAGGTCTGATGCAATGAGATATAAAAATATGTCCCAACTTGAGAAAAATAATGCATATAGTGACAACTACACACTTGGAAGTTAAAGTAGGGAAATGTCCGTGTAGGTAAAAAATAGCAGCAACAACAAGAAAAAGGAAAATAATTGTTGAAAACTCACCACCGCTACTTCCAGTGTTATAGTTATCAAAGTGGGTATATTCAACGCAGACCTGAAACGGAGTTTTGATGCAGAACACGCTTGGAAGTTTATTTATTTCCACTTCAAAGTCCACACATTGCTACGGACTGCAGATCTCGTTCAGCTAAAAACCCCCAGACCGGCTCATCCGTCTCTCTTCAGGTCTCCCTCTCTGAATCTAATCAGGAAGCCCCCAACCGGAACTTATCGTCTTCTCCTTCCCCCTGAATTTCGCAAATGATTTTCAAAATAAAAGTTCCCACATACTTCATGTGCAATACAATCATAATTAGTAAATAAATATTGTAAAATTTAAAAATGTGGATTTTTTGCTTTCAAAGACAAGAAAAATTAGGTTTTATTCCCCCTAATAAGTTGTCGTGTTTCAATGGTCGTGATAATGACGTGACATCCCTTGAGAATGACGAAACATCGCCCTTCGCCCACAGGTATGCGCTGTTATTGTGTTGGGTAGTGTGATTGTCCCAATCCATTATTTTAGGACAAAAGATTGTTTAATATTGCCCATTGGCTAGTTGCACGGGATGGTGTTAAGTACTTTCTGAAATATGCAGGGTTGCGTCAACATTAATGGTTTGCCTCTGTCACTTATCAGTCTATATCAGATGCTGAGCAGATGACAGGTATATCATCCTGCATATGTGATTTTAGCTATCGCCGATATTCCCAGGATTTAGCTTAATTAACCACAAATGATGTTCGCAAGATTTGTCTCGATTACCCTTGACTGATGTTTGTTCTTTGGCACTCTTAATGAGACATCAGCTGCTCCACCGAGAAAAGAGTGGATTTTTAACTAGCGTCACATTTCCAGCCGTTCTCACTGATGACTGATGAACTGGCTTTAAGCGACAGACAGCAAATGTGAAAATGTCTGGTAATTAATGTGTAAATATTCCATAACATCGAAATGCTGTTTCATAAATCTAACATTCGATTGACGCATATTTTAATATTGTCAATACTTTGTTTACCTTCCCACTCAGCGTCAGTTGCTCACTCAGGACCATCAATTCTTTAGCTATGGTTAGCTGAGCACATCTAAGAAAACCACAATGATGTAGCAGAACTAGCTAGGTAGTTGCATTAGATAATGTCGAAGTAAATTCACTATAAAACTGAAAAAATTAAGCCAAATCCTGGGAATGTTGGCAATCGCTAAAATCACCTATTCAGGATGATATACCTGTCATCTGCCCAGCATCTGATATAGACTGATAAGTGACTGAAGCAAACCGTTAATGTTGAAGCAACCCTGCATATTTCAGAAAGTACTTAACACCATCTCGTGCAACTAGCCAATGGGCCATATTGAATGATCTTTTGTTATGAAATAATAGACTGGGACAATCACACTATTGCATACCTCTGGGCGAATGGGACAGTTAGTCATTCTCGGGCGACGTTGCGTCATTATCACACAACCGTTTAAGCAGAGGACAACTAATTTGGGGGACTAAAACCTCTTTTATCCCGTCTTTAAAAAAAAAATTCCACATTTTTGTATTTTACAAGACAAAACCGTAGCAATTTGAGACCGCGTTAAAACCCCTGCAACCCCTTCATACAGCACTGCTCATCTTCTACACAGATGGAAGTCTCAGTTTGGGAAATAAGGACAAATTTGATGATGTCTGAGTTTAAATAGGGTTAAAATGTGACTTGGAAGGAGAGTTGACTGAATTGAGATGGTGACTGTCTCATGGATACTTGAATATAATGACTGAATATTGGCTATTTTACTGACATTAATTATCTCAAGTTTTTTATGATAATTACACTGGGCCTACTATAATTGAGAAAGCAATGAGTATTGGACAATTTAGAATGACCGTTAAGGACATTGAATTTCAATTTGGGTGACTGCTGACTGAGGTGAGGTGAAATTGGCTGGAGGCAGGAGCTAAGCTTGTTGATAAGCCTGCTCTAGAGCTGGCTAGCTGCATAGACTTTGTTTCCATAGTCATTAGTGCCATGGCTTAGCCCACAGATTCTGTGCAACCGAAATGGGGCTTGAGATCAGGCTAATCCCGTCAGGGCCACTGTATAGGGGGGAAAGGTGATGACAATTATAAGGGCTCACAAAACCCGCAGTAACCACCATGACTAAATTATTATGCATAGACCTAACTGCTATTCATACTAATGCACCAGAGTTAATCACAAAGCCACAAAGGCATGCAATATTGATGAAATAAATTTAAACAACCCCCTTCTTAAAAAAATGGTTCGGTCCATGCTTCGTGCTCCTCTTGGAAAATTGTCTGTGCGTTTTTGCTTGCGAGGTTAGCGAACTACAGCAGTCAGTAGTATGCGCAGCCCACACACACAAATCTGGACACCAGAAAAGGATAGAGGGAGAGAGGCCAGCAGAGCAGGGGCCCAGAAAATTACAAAATTCTTTTCAAAGAAAGGTGAGAGTATTTAAGTAGCTTGCTATGTTAGCTGTTCAGGCCGGTTGTTTAGCTGCTAACATGATGTTAATGTAACATGCAGTCAGCTGAGTAAATAATCGCCTGACAAGAATGACATTACTCAGTTATTAACAGTATTATCTACAGAAAAGATCGGTATCGTCATCAATCGCCACTCATTATAGCAGTGGTTCCCAAATTGGGGGGGCAGAGCAATTGCAGGGGGGGCGCGGGGTGTGGGAAGCGAAATTTTTTTCCCCCACTTGAGTTCCGGACACCAACAGAAAATTATTTGCATACAGCACATCAGCAACCTTGTTCCGGACCACTGAAGGAGTGTCTTGAGACAGATGAATTTTTTCTGTCTTTACTGGCCTTGGACTGAGATACGGTCTCGGAACCACTGACTGCAAAGTCCATTCGCTGCCCAGAATACTGCAATTACATCGTAAAAGCCTGCCTTACTCTCAAATTTTACATTTTCTTATGTACCAAAGGGGGGCCCAGCAGAGAAAGTTTGGGAACCACTGAATTACAGTATGCCGTCCAAAAATCCAGTAGCAGCAGGACTCGTTCCTCCATTCTTATTATGAGTGGTTACTGCATACTTGGTTCTCGTGACGGTACAGGCTGGGTTTGGATAGCGAAGTACATGCAGTCTGTGAGGTAACCTTAGGTGTAACTGAAACAATCGCTTGACAAGCCTGACCTTTTACTTTATTACAAAAGAGTTCACTAAAACTAAACTGCTACTTCATTCTGTTGCCATAAGTCTTGTTAACATGGGGGGTAATTTTACAGAGCTTGCCCTCCTCATACAATATCAAAGTAAAGCTGTGTGCTTAGAGCTATGGTACTGAGAGAGAAGCCCATCTAAAGTTGGTTTATTCCAAGACTAGGAATGTTAGTTCTTCATTAGTTGAACCATAAAATATTATTTTAAATGTTTACAAAAGCAATAAAAAATGGAATAATTAAACCTTTATGTACTGCCTCTTCAGAATCAGCTGTGGTCAGTTCATCTGAACCTGACCGAGCAGTAGATCCTCACCACCAGCAGTCTGAAGATGTTTTTGATGGTGTGAGTGAGTGTAGCAGGAGCTGGTTGGCTGTTAAGATTTATTAGCAAACTGTTGTACCAATGGCAATTACTTACATATAGGTCAGTCTCTCAGCCATTTGAATCATATAATTAACTGGCAAAATTGGTTGGATTTATTTGTAAGTCTACATAAGTCACTATCGATCCTGTTGACAGAGCCAGGCCCATCTCTCCTAAGCAAGGCTACTTCAGATAGTGAAGGGAATAGTGAATCTGATCATAACTGTAGCCTACAGCTATAACAACCCAAGAGAGGTTTAATAGCCTTGCCAGACTCTCAATTGAAAGTAATTTAAGCAGACAGTTGCACATCAAAGCCCTTAAGCTGTGAACAAACAAAATAACTTAAGCTCAAGTTGAGATAAGGGAAGAATTAAAATGATAGTTTTTGATATTTATTTTACTAAGAAGTATTTTGTTGTGTTGTCAATACTACTAGCAAGAAATTCAAATAGTTAAGTTACATAGCTACCTTAGTGATTTCACTATAACAGCTCCAGCTTGTGTTGTATCTTTAGCCAGTATACTTTGAGTTATTGTCTGTTGCACATCAGTGCTCGATGTTTTGCAATGGAATACCCAGTACCCATTTGCTTAGTGGTTAATTTAAAATTTATTTCTGATCAGACTAAGTGTGATAATGGTGTTTCAGGTAGCCTCTTTTGTGAATACGTGCCACATCTAATAATTCAGAATTTGCATAATAATACTCTTGACTCGGTGTTGAGTGGTTAATCGTTAAAAAAAAGGAAAAATTAGGTGTATTGCATCTAGCACTGTCAAGAACACAGAGAAACAAAAAAATGATGACAGCCATTGTCGCAAGAAAATGGACATGAAATGTCGGGGGCGGGGGCCCACACTGATATTCTTTCAGGGGGCCCAGAATTCCTAGCAACTGCCCTGAATCCCATGCTGATCCTGGGCTAATCCCTTATCCCACCTTTGTGCAATCGGCCCCAGGAGACTCAAAAGCTCAGCGAACCATTCGTATGGAAAACTGGAAAGCAAACACGCACACTCCAAATCACACAGACGGGAATATAAAGGTAAAATTAAGGGGAAAAAAATCTAATAAGTAATAGTTGTGTTGAGCTGAAAAATGTGCAGGGAGGTGTGGCTGCAAATGAGTGAACAACCAAGCACTTAGCAATGAACAAGAGTGGTGTATGTGAAGGAGTGACAACAGAAAGCACATGGTAAATGAAATAACTAGGATTATACATTTCAATGAAACAGTAAACAATGAACATGAAAAGTAATCAACACAAGTATAAAAAAACATAAAACAAACAAAAATTCAAACAGAACAGACTCAAACACTGAAATTATCAGCAAACTTCAAAGACTTGTGATAATTTCAGGTGATTAGTAGATTCTGGGATACTCAAACCACCCTGTCTGGCTCCAGATATCATTTCTTTGTCACTTAGATCACAATTCTTCCCCATTCTGATGTATGGTCAGCACAAAAACTGAACCTGTTGAACATGTTTGCATGCTGTCATGCACTGAGCCGCTGGCGCATGACTGGCTGATTAGATCAGCCATTTTGCAAGCAAGTGTAGAGGTGAACATAATGTAGTGGTCACTGAGTATATACTGATCAGGAACAATGTAACAACTACCAGCCTAATATTGTGTCTGTGTGCCTTGTGCTGCCAAAAGAGTTCTATCAAACTGATTTCCTCTTGAAATCCCAAACCATGTTTCTCGGAGAAACGTTTATTAGAGGATCATATTACTTCCAACAGCTTGTTTTCTCTTCTCAGTGCATTCTGGTGCCATTGGTTCCCCAAGTAAATGGTTCACATGAACCTGGCCGATGACACAAAAGAAAATGGGACTGTCTGAACCAGGGGACCTTAATTGCTCCAAGGTGCAGTTTTGATGCTCACCTGCCCATTATAACCACTTTTGACAGTGTACCAGGGTTATAATGAGCACTCAAACAGGTCTGCTGCCACCAAAAGCGCTACATGCAGTAATGTGCGATGTGCTGGGACGCATTCCTCAAGTAAGTATCCAGGGTTCTGCCAATGCCGGTCAGCGCCGACCAGCACTCGGAATGCTCTGACCAGCACTCAGAATCCACCGAAATGAAATCCATGAAATCCATCAGCCCAGAAAGTGCTTTTTCCTCATGGCACCATTTTTTCAAGGATCAGTTAAAACGAATACATCCACTGTCCAATAAAACCACAAGAAACAAAATAGAAATGACCCTAAATATGTCCCCTTCCCCCTTTTGTTACTGTCAGAATAGCGAGCCTTCGTTTTTGACCCGCTCCCTGACAGCCAATTCGCGGGAATTGTCTGCGGTGGTCGTCATGGTGATGCACTTATTGTATATGTATTATGCCTTGACCCCAGTGTAGTGGACGTGCAGAGGGCTAGCGGAGAAATGGCCAAACGGAAGAATCAGGGCCCAATTGACAGATTTTCAGACTCAGTGTTGCACTTACAAGATAATTACAGAGTTCAAAATTTGTGGTAGTCCGCTAGTGCTCACAAAAGTAAAAATTAAGGCGGACTCGTAAACTTGTCGTCTTCAAAATAGTCAGAGTGTCTAATAAAATATTGCCAACATGGAAAGAATTCCGTGGCCAACCTCTATCTGGTTTTTATTTCCCAGAATGATTTCAAAAGGAGGCACCAATAGTGTTCACTGACCTGGGGCATATCGCAAGACATGTCCTCCCTCCCATTTGCGAACGCATTTAGTCGGCAAAATGAAATTAAAGGCCCATTTTAAATTTAAATGGGGGAAGCTCCTTGACTTCAGAAAGGTAAATCGCCAACGTAACTGTTAATATTTGTTCGAGATGAATGAAAGTCTTTTACCCTATGAATTGAATGGGCTACCTGTTCTGTGACGAATCGGTGGGACGAATCGGCGAACATCGGTCACACGCTGTGTGATTTGGCTGACAGCTTTTCCCTTACCCAGATCATTGACCAACCTACTCATATTAAGGGAAATGTGCTTGATTTAGTTTTTACCAATATCCCTGAACGTTGCTCCAAGCCCAATGTAACATTTGGTCAGTTTGACAGTGATCATGCTGTGATTCAGTTCAATTTTCAAACCCGTGTCAACAGACTCCGCACATGCGCGAGAAACGTGTACAATTTTAAAAGAGCTGACTTTATCGGGCTACGATCTCACATGGACAAAGTGTCATTTCATTCTGCTCTTCTTCATCTTGATATTAATGTTAATTGGCAAAGTTGGCTTGATTTTGTACATTCATCTGTCAACAAATTTATTCCCATTGCTGTAATTAAGGATATAAATTCTCCTGCCTGGGTTGACAGTGAAGTGCGCCACCTGAGCAACAAGGAACAATCCACACGGAAACTTGCTAAAAAACGCAATACTCCAGCGTTGTGGGCAAAATTTCGCAAACTAAGGAATAAATTAAAAAATGCATGTACTTTCAAGTACAATAAGTATTTGGATGTTCTCAGTGATTCTCTTGCCACGACACCAAAGCGCTTCTGGGGATTCTTCAAGAGTAAAACAAAGACAAAAAGTGTCCCCAGTTTTGTTGCTTATGGAGATAAAACTGCCTCCAATCCCAGCACAAAGGCTAGTCTGTTCAACAAGTATTTTCAATCCCTATTTACCCCTCAGCCTCTAGAACGAACATACTCTGATATAACAGTCTTCAAACATGTTCATTTGGGTGATTTAAGGATTACTGTCCATGAAGTTGAATCAGTTTTGATTAACCTTGATACAAATAAAGCATATGGGCCTGACGGGTTACCAGCTCGGATTTTAAAAGAATGTGCTCGTGAATTGGCTCCATCACTTAGTAGTCTTTTTAACAAATCTCTTCAAACTGGAGAATTACCACTTGATTGGCTAAGAGCAAATGTTATTCCAGTCCATAAAAAAATCTGACAAAGAAAATGTGAGTAATTATCGACCGGTATCGTTAATGTGCATTTGTAGCAAGGTGCTGGAAAGGTGCATACTTAATTTTGTCTATCCTCATGTAGTGCCTGTTCTACATCATCTACAACATGGTTTTGTTAAGGGTCGGTCGACAACAACTCAGTTAATCCAGGTATTTCACGATGTTGGCAAATTCTTAGATCAGTCTGGACAAATTGATATTTTATATCTAGACTTTTCATCTGCTTTCGACTCCGTCCCCCATGACTTACTTTTATATAAACTCCAGACATATGGATTTCATGGAAATCTTTTAAAGTGGTTTACGTCGTACTTATCCAATCGTAAACAAAGAGTTGCTCTCGATGGTGCCCTATCATCCTGGTCTCCCGTTAAGTCAGGGGTTCCACAAGGATCAATTTTGGGCCCTTTGATGTTTCTGCTGTATATTAATGACATGCCAGACTGTGTAAGTCCTGAGACTAGGGTTGCCTTGTTTGCAGATGATTCTAAATGCATAAGAGATCAGAAACACGCAAGACTGTTCACACCTGCAGTGCGACCTAGAAAACATCTTGGATTGGAATCGTAAATGGGACATGAGATTTAACGCTGGTAAATGTAAACTATTGAGCGTTACAAGGAAGCGAAATCCCATTCTTCACCATTACACAATGAATGGTAATCTAATTGAAAAAATCGACTGCATGCGTGATCTTGGGATTGTGGTGTCATCAAATTTATCATGGGATGCACATGCTAATGTCTTGGTCAGTAAAGCAAATCGCATGCTTGGATTAATTCAAAGAACTTGTGGTCATACGCGTTCAGTTGAAACAAAACGAAAACTGTATATTTCGCTTATAAGACTACTTTCAGAATACTCCACCCAATCTTGGGCCGTATCATCAAAAAATCTCTCCTTCATATTGAAGGTGTGCAACCAGGAGCCACCAAGTACATTCTTGGTTATAATGATTGTGTTGATAGCAATTATAAAGCCCGACTAATGAAGCTTAATCTTTTACCGCTGGGCTACAGACGTGATATATTTGATTGTGTATTCTTGTGCAAATGCTTGAAGGGGGAATATGACATTAACTACAACCATTTTGTTTCATTTCAAAATGAGGATACATTTTTAATGAAAATTCCAAAATTTAGGACTGAAACTTTTCGCCATTCGTATTTTAACAGATTTTTTTATTTGTGGAATGCCAGTCACCTCTATCAAATTTCTGATACTACAGCTGCTTTTAAATTGAAGCCATTTCATTTTTATAAAGAAAAGTTCAAAAACTATTTTTCTTCTGATGATTCCTGTACATGGGTTGGCAAATGTCATTGTTCATGTTGTCGTCTGTCCCTCTGATGTTACTCACACTTGCTGATAAACTGTCTTATTTTATTATTACTATATGTGTATGTATGTGTAAATATATATATATATATATATATATATATATGTATGTATATGCATGTGTATGTATGCATGTATGTATGCATGTGTGTATATGTATATATATGTATTTTTTTTTCTTCTCATTGTTCAATTGTCTGTACATGTTGTGGGATGATTGCCTCACAATAGGTGCCTTGCCACCTGTGCGATCATTTCCTGACTTCTGTCAAAGCTTAATAAATAAATTATGCATGATAAACAGCTCACTTGAAAAAGTAAGCTTCCTACGCATCGTATCAATGTTGTCGATATATCCCGCACTTCGGTAGCCTATACATGAACGGTATTCTTTAAGCGTGATGTTTCATGAATTAGAATGAACAAAATGATCAAGTTTCATGTTATCCTGTCTGACCTTAATGACGGCAGGGTTCTTCCTAACCCAAGAGAGAGCAGTACCCTTGGCTATGTCTTAATAACCAAAGCATATATTGACTTTAATAAATAGATGTGCTATCAATACGATTAAAAATTACAAACCATTTTCCTCTGCGTAGCGTCAATGACGAAATTATTTTCCTCATGGCTTTTGAACACCATTATCTTTATTTACGTGAAAGAAAGTCACAGTAGCCCGCATAATGATTGTGATCGAGGTCTTAGCATGTTTACTTTGTACCCAAGATGTACAGTAAGTATATAATACTGTAAACACGAGATAATTAAACCACCGCGCTCTCCAGCCATAGATCTGACTCGTGTGTCAACATTTTTTTGTAAAAATTCCGTAAAATAATTTTTGGCTTCTCTCACTTAACTTAAGAAGGCTGTGCTGCCCGGTCAAAAAAAGAAGAAAGAGAAATTTGGAGAAAAAAAACCAGAAATTTGGAAGTACTGGAAGACGCGCGATTGAGTGCGCAATATTACTGCCATGCCCCCTGCTGGAAAACGCATCTCAAGCCCTGCCCCCGCTCAACAAAATGGAACCGGCGCGGCAGAAATTTGCCGACCAGCACTCCTAGCGTATCCTTAGTATCTTGAAAACCTTCAGATACCCTGAGTGTCTTGAAAATTCTCATTGACTTTTGCCACTGAAGCCCTTTTGTTGGTTAGGATCAGACAGTATAGTGTTGGTTGCCCGTGTACATCGAAGAGTGTGGATGGTTTGTCTATCATTTGATCTGTAAAACCCACAGAACAATCCCAAAGACTGACATTGCAGGGGCCGAAGGCTTTGCGTGTTCTTTTGGCTGGCGTTAACTTGAGCAACCTCTTGGCTGGTGTGAATCAAAATAAAATGGATCTATTTAACCGTTCAAAGAACGGGGCACAAAAGCACAACGGTTACAATTAATCTGACTCCATAATAAATTTAGAATACCAAATTCAGTTATAACCTCGTTCAATATCTGACTCCAAATTGGAATTAGAATTTATGTTTTAGGGACAACAGGCGTGAATCTGGGGGCAGCCACACCACCAGACTCATCTGTGAAAACCAGTAACTCAACCAACGTCCCCGGGTAATAATGCAGTCACCTGATCTTAGTTCGGTGATAGCTCTAGAGGATGGAAGAAATTACCACGATAGTAGCATCTTGGCATAAACATAGTAGCACTGAGCATAAACATATGATGAACCCAGGTTTATGTACACCACAGGGCCCCTTAAGGGGATCGGCCAGGCACCAGTTTATAAGCCCAAGGGTGCCCTGAAGGCAGAATCCCCAGGACCGGCACTCCATAAACCCTTGAGGGGTAGACCGTAATTTACAATCCAACTTAAAACCCATCACTACCTACAAACATCAGCTTGCTAGTCTGGAATGGTAAGGAATCGCCCCCTAAGTACCGGTCGTAACATGGCTAGAGAGAATAAAAGGATTAGGAGTCACTGAGACCAAGCAAGCTTAAGGAATAACAACAAGAGTTTGTCACTAAAGTGACTATATCCCCTGCCGTTAGGTCACCAAAACCTACTGGTCTCTGCGAATTCCCAGTAGGAGGGTTGGTACCAAAAAGAATTAAAATAGGTTGACTCCTTCTTGAGATATCGCGTTGACAATGTTCGGGACGGATGGACGGACATGCGTACGGAGCTGAATACTACATCCCCCGCTTTGCGCTAAACGCGAAGCGGGGGATAATTCACCAAGTAGGCACGAGCTTAGATCAAACAAATCAACGTTAAGTCAATTACAAGTTACATACAATTTAGAAAGAGAGAATAAAGTCATACCTGGAGGGAAGCTACACAACCTTTAACATGCCAGGGGAGAAACCGGATGCGATCTTCCATAATTAAAGGACTACTCACGCCCTTACGTGCACGGGGAGGAATTGGATACGATTCTGGCAGAATGGCTAGTTTCTCTTTCCTTTAAGCTAAACCACATCTTTATTGCAGGCGACATGGCCATAAACACCCTGGAAGGGGGGTCGAATCTGGTTTTTAGGTTTCCACCATTGGAGGATGTAATAAAACAATCTAGCAGAGAGAGGAGAATAGGGTGATTACCCGAGAGGATTCTGACCAATTTTCAGGAGTTTCCAAAAGGGAATGAACCATAATTTCAATGGGAATGAAACATACTCCATTCCACTCCTTGGATTCCCTCGAGAATAACAAGACCAAACATGATATGAATATGCACTAATATGATACAGTAGTCATGAGAAAGCCTTAAGGTGAATTATTATACCGTTAAATTGGGGTCTATCTCGGCAGGATGTTGAGCATAAGAATATTGTGAAGTTCTCATAGATTTAGATTATTTTAAACAGATAAGGTCTAGTTATATTAACAAACTGAGAACAGTAATATAACTGTGTATCAGCCAGGGCTTTGCACCTACCCCCTCGTACAGAGTAAAACCAGGGACACTCACAGACCATGGACACCTTCCACTGGCAGGCTAAGGGAGCATCCTAGGAGGAAGGCCATAAAAGTTTTATAGTGGTAGCTACACACCACTAATGACTGGGAGCAGCCTGGAGCCTTACCTGACTCAAAAGATGTTCTGACCAACTTGTATGGCCGAAAAGATTTGTCCCTAGTCAAAGTTGCTCAGGTGCCATTTCTCCTACACTACAACACGTCGGCTATGGTAGCCGACTTTTCACGTACCTGTCTAGACATGCTGTTGTTACAAGATGATCAGTTTTATTTGCTTCACCTGTGAGTGTTTTTTTTTTTGCGTTGTTTTGACTCATCATTGTGTATGCTATGGTAACCTCCTCTCATAACAAATGCTGCAACATATCTCCAATTAGATTTCTGCATAATAGGGTGCACATCAAGAAAGAGACAGTATTTTTATTTTGTAATTTGCTGCTCCCCATGTATTCCAAACTCTGACGTGTCCTTTTGGAGGTTTGCGGACGTCGCCATTTGTATTGTGGGATATGTGGGCAACAAAGCGTGGTGATGGTCGTGTCCTGGAGCACCATTTACATCACACCTTAATTTCAACTAAAATTCACTCTTCAAGGGACAGTCAAGTGACCATTATTTGCCCTATGATCCCTGTTATTACTGCCTGTGCTGTCATTCCATCTATTGGTTGTGTGTAACACGTCAGTTGCATTTACTTATTTATTTATTGTGATAATTGTGATTGTTGATTGTTGTGATTGTTGAAGTTTTATTGTGGGCTGTACGACTGGTTTTCCTTTTTCTGAATATGATATCTGTGTGATTAATGAAGTGAGTGCTTAGTTTTCTCTGCTATTGTATAGGTGGTGTAGGAGTCTAAAAACAAGGATTTTCTCGAATATTTAGTGGAAGTCACGGCTGTGCTATATATAGAGCACATTAGTTCTTGATACCATGCACAGTCGGACGACCCAAAGCTAATTGTATATAATTACATATGAAAAATCTGTGGACAGGTGCTACAGGGGATTAGTCCAAAAATACAAAATTTAATCTTTCATCCATTCTCTTGTGTCAGGCTCAATTGTGGCTGCTGCTCCATGGACAGTTGATAGGGTTTTCAAT
This sequence comes from Gymnothorax reevesii, assembly GCA_029721435.1. Classification (NCBI taxonomy): domain Eukaryota; kingdom Metazoa; phylum Chordata; class Actinopteri; order Anguilliformes; family Muraenidae; genus Gymnothorax; species Gymnothorax reevesii. Next base: position 93,541,729 of record CM056575.1, read on the forward strand.
TTCTCCTTGCACAGCTGCAGTGTGCACTGGTTTGTCAGATAACCACAGTCTGGACATGTTACAAGCTTATTTTCACTCCATATTTGTGTCCTCACTTAACCTAGAACCTTTTTTCTTTTTAAATGGCCAACACTCTTATTGCATAAATTATATTTAGAATTTAGGATGGATAAACTCCCAAAAATCCCAAATGTAAATACTATAAAATTGCTAAGTCTATACAGAGAGATTTTGGTAGCAGAATTGATTTATATCTATTTCTGACATTATTGAAATGGTTGGTTTGCATTTTAAGCTTTTAAACTGTTGCACAGACTTTTGCTTCAGGCCCCACCTTGTCTTAGTGGTCTCGTGGTACTTGCTCCCGGCCTTGAAGGACTAGCAGTCCATGTGGGTGTTCCCTGCCACCTACGCTCCCAAAAGAAGGACTCCTTTGTGCTCCATTTCTCACTCCTTTCCTTACTGTTGCCTCCCTACTATCATGTGTATTTCACAGACTGAGCCCACCCTACCCTCCACTACCATCTGTTTTATCCCTTAAGCCCAGCACCATGACAAAATATGCCAACCAGTGACGTTATATTTGCTAATGGCTTGGTATTCGCTTCTGAAACTAGATTAATCATTAACTACTCTATTATCTTTGGACTTGCTAGCTATAATTGAATGAAATTTGTACATGCATATGTCAAACACATTTTTGGGGAAGATGTATTTCTCATGGAGGAGATGATCATCTATTTTGCAAGCATGTAAATTATTCACTTATGCTCACTTCAGGGTGCAGTTTGACTGTGTATCTCTGATTTATGAATATAGGGGACCTACAGCTAAGCAAAATGGCAATTTTGGTGCAAAATATTAGTTTTGAGGTAAGAGCATGACGTGGTCCTTCAAATAGTCCGTAATATGGAGCCGTGTTCCAAAGGAAACATTTGTCTGAAACACTGTCTTCAAGACTGGAACAGCTATGAGTGTGGTGACTTTCAATGATGGCCAACAAGGAATTTCCTCCATTCTTATGAAACTTGGCATAAAGGCAGGGGCACACTCAATGAAAGGCTATCACAAAATGGACAGAAAATGTGAAACAGCGTGAGAAATGCGCACTAGAACTTGAAAAAAGAAATGAATACACGGTCAACAAGCACGTAAAACTAGGGAAGAAACACCGATTGAAGAAGAGGGAGTTACTAATGAGGCTGGTGCCTTTTAAGGAGGCAAAAAAAATCCTAACAAGAGCAGTCAGAGACAGCAATATACGCCCGTCACGCAACAGTTTGATGGGAAGGTACATCGTCACTTTGTGTCCTTAGTTTGTTTGCCGCAGCATGTTTTTTAGCTTCTCTCTTTTGAATTTCATCATTCTGTCGCCTTGCTTTGTGTGCTTCTGCATCCTTTTTAGCTTCCTCTTTTGTAAACTCCTCATTCTGTCGCTTTCTTTTGCGTGCCTCTGCATCCTTACTGGCTTCTTTCTTTTGGAATTCTTCACTTTGTGTCCTTAGTTTGTTTGCCTCAGCCTGTTTTTTAGCTTCTCTCTTTCAAATTTCTTCATTCTGTCGCCTTACTTTGTGTACTTTTTGTCGATTTCGGGGCATAAAAGGGTTAATTTTGAGAAAAAGGGTGATCCAATCAGGCTGATTTCTGAACTTATCTAAGTTCCACCTGATATGGTGATTCTGTGTGAATTGTATTGTGAACATAAGCAACGGACAGACTCTTTTTGTCGATGTCTGGGCATAAAAGGGTTAATTTTGAGAAAGAGGGTGATCCAATCAGGCTGATTTCCGAACTCATAAAATTTCCACCTGATATGATCATGCTGTGTGAATTTGGATAAAATCGATTCAGAATTGGCGGAGTTATTGTGAACACAAACAACGGACAGACTGACATCATGATTCCATTATACGTTCCGTCTTATGACGGGCGTATAATAAAAACCAAAACAAAATACTCAATGTATTCCTTCTGAGAACATTACTGTCAAACTTCGATCACATCATTACTACTGAACTAAAATTGTATTTTCTAAAAATACAGATTTCTCAGCAACTGTACATCCAATTTAATTCATACACAGTTTTCTTCATTTTGTGACAATCTATGTCTGTCCAGAGCTATTTTTGCAATATGTACCTCTGAATGTGAGTGAATCAAAATATGCATATTTAATTCGCTGTTTCTCACCCCAATCAATTTAGGGGGGTCAAAATCAATTCTAGAACATACAGTAGACACCTGGAAAAAAGCTCTGTAGTGACATTAGGAATGGTTTTTACTTCACATTATCGCTGAAATTACACCAAACACTGTTTAGTTATCTCAGTAACTGTGTTTCTCTACGTATCTATATATTCATTAAAACAGCCATTGCCATGGCAACCACTGATATGATGCCACAGAAACTCTGTGTTTTGAGTTGCAATTTCTGATAATTATTGTGATAATTCTTAGCTTAAAAAGAGAAGATCTTGGTAAAATGTTTGCTTTACTAGAAGTCCCCTTAAGTTGGAGATATATGCAATTACTATCATTCTTAAATGAGAAGTATGTAAATTAATAAATAAATGAATGGATTTGGCTTGGTGGATAGAGTCCTGGATGAGCTAATGACTGGCAACACTCTTGACCATGAGGTATTAATAGATCTGGGCCAGGTGGATGGTCGAGAACACCTTTAGTCCTCTAAACCACCAGGCCCCTCCGGTGCTGCTGCCAGACCTCAGCCCCAGCAGACCGTTGGCAACGTATTAACCCTTGCCTGTGTTTATCCTGCAAAAGTGCTGACTACCTTAATGCAGAATTCTCTGTCTGGTGACCCTGCCCTGTCTCATCTCTTTCTCTCAGCCACTTCTCTGCCACTCCTGTCCAGACGAGGATGCCAATTATCTATGAGAACATTAATAGACTCTGGACCCTATGGCATTTTGGAGGAAGGAAGCATTCCTCCCTACCCCTTTCGCCATCATTCTTTATCTGTACCTGGCTACCCACTTCCGTTATTGAATTTCCCCGGACAATAGTCGGGAGATACTATGGTTTAGTTCCAGGGCCGCCGCTGCGCCCGCAGAGATTTTCTGTTCCAGGCTCTGGAGGCTTCAATGTTTATAGGATTTTTTTCTAAATTTGTATAGTCAAAGATATTTAGTTTGATAGTGCTCAAGATTAATTTTCGGCAATTTCCGACATCCAATATGGCTGGCGGCAGCCATTTTGTAAAAAAAAAATTTTTTTTTCAGATTTTGTGTTTTCTGGTCATTTTGAGCAAAATTTTTTTTGGTTATAAGACTTCTGGGGTCAGAAAATGTTAGGGTTAGGGTTAGTTAGGGCAAGCTGCCGCGCCCGCAGAGATTTTCTGTTCCAGGCTCTGGAGGCTTCAATGTTTACAGGATTTTTTTCAAAATTAGCATAGTCAAAGATGTTTATTTGACAATGCTTAAGATTAATTATTGGCCATTTCCGACATTCAATATGGCCGCCAGCGGACAAGAGTAAAAACGGTAATATAGCACCTGTAAAAACTTGAGTGATCTCTGATGGGGATTGGGGAGATACACAACTCGGTCCCTGTGGCAACCGAGTTATCAAGTTATAATTTGAATGTCCCTCCAAAACCTCCTGTAGTTCATTCATTTGTTTTCCACTCCATTTATGTTTCTGTGTCTTATCAAGATGAACATATTGTAAAGAATAGCCCACTTAGTTTTTCTATAAATTTGTAAGAGCCCATTTTAGGGGCTTCTCTTTTTCCTGATACCAGGAAGGAGGGCTGCAGACTTCAGCACTTGGCTTTTGTTTGTAACAATTATTTAATTACTTGCTCATAATTTTGTAAACATAATAAAGTTGATAAAAGACTACTGGCGTGAATCACATGGTTCCACGACAGCATCTCACTACATCTTGGCTTTGCCAAATGTCATAGGGTTACTTTGCCGCCGGCGGGTCACAAATACCCCCGCAGTGTTCTACAACCTTCTCATTGATGTCCTCTGCAACATAATCTCCCATTTCGTGCAAGTCTACCTTGATCTTGGTGTTCTACCAAATCCTGGAGGATCTCGCCCCTCATGCTCACCACGCGACTCTGTATTTACTTGAAAATTAGCTCCGACTGAAACCCAATAAGTGTGTTTCACAAGATGTTTGTGCAGTTGCTAGGCTTCACTGTCTCCTGATGCAAAATAAAGATGGAACGTAAGAAGCTGTAGATTGTTCTGGATTGGTCAGTCTCTGTGGACTGGAAATATTTGCAAAGGTTCTGTGGCTTTACAAACTTCATCCAAGGCTACTCCACAGTTGCTACTCCTCTCGCCACCTTCACCTCAAACAAGGTTCACTTCCACTGGATCCCTCAAGCCACCTCTGCCTTCCAACAGCTCAAGGCCAGATTTACCAACACTCAGCACCAGTCACAGTTGAGGTAGATGCCTCCAACATCGGTGCTTGGTCAGTCCTCTCCTAGCAAGCAGCTGATAGCAAAGTTCATCCGTATGTATTCTTCTCCCATTAGTTGTCCCCTGCAAAGAAAAATTAAAGCATTGTCCTGACCATCAACTTGGTGTACAAAAAGTGGAGGCACTGGTTACAGGAGGATAGCATCCTCCCTGTTGACGGACTCCGCAATCTCAAATACCTCAGCCTCGTCAAACCATTAAATCCCAGGCAGGCCTAGCGGTCACTGTTCTTTGCCCACTTGTACTCTCCCCTACTGTCCAGGATCAAATTACCTGAAGCTTAATGCCTTTTCCCATTTCCAATCCCCATCTCCTGAGTTTGAGCCAAAAACTGAGGTACCTGACTTTTCCCTCCTGACAGCCACCAAGCTGGAGGTTGAACACATCATGGAGGAGGGCCTTTAGTCCTGCCCCACTCTTCAAGGATATCCTGCCAACTCTTTCTTCGCTTCTCTGGGAGTGAGGGCCAGAATCCTCTCCTGGGCCCATGCCTTTCCCTTGGCATATCACCCTGGATCCTATCACATGCTGTCTTTCATCCACCTGTGCTTCTGGTGGCCCATTGTCTGGCAGGACAACAGGGAATAATTTACCGCCTGCTATATCTGTGCCTGAGCCAAGTCCAATAACCAGCCTCTCAGCAGCTTCCCCCAGCTAGTTGACCATGGCTATATCAGAATCAGAATCAGACGACTTTATCTGTCCTAAAAAAGGCAGTTTCTCCAGTCTACCGGGGAAGGTAGACTGCAGCGGGTCGCACACTGAGAAGCACCTCGGAAACTTTTCCTTTAAAAATTAAGGTTACAGATGCAGAACACAGAACAAACTTATATAACATATATTGATGACATCAGACATAATACACATAAGGTTTATAAAACACGACACGCGGGAAACGCATTGGAATTTTTTCAGGGGAATGGGGAAGGAGAGAGGTGGGGGAAGAAGGGATTAAATGCAGGAGAGCAGCCTTGCCAGAGTCCTTATAAGGGCAGAGTGTTTTGTCCTTGTCCGAGGAATAAGAAATTTGTAGACATTCCGTGTGAGACTGAGGCAGCAGACAGAGGGGAGATGCGGAGTTGGGGGGGGAGGGGCTGCCGAATTTTATTTCAATTTTGGATTGGAACAAGAAATTTTGATTGATCCGCTATTCATTTTGTAAATTTTTTACTTCACGCTTCAGAGCCACCAGTTCTCCCAGTTGTTCTCCCATCCTCTTGTCCAGTCTCTTGCCTAAATTCACAGTGAAACGCACAAACTTCCCACACTGACTCAAAACAGCGTCCGTCTTTCTGTGCATTTCTGCAGATGATCCCAGAGTCTTTTGAGCAACTCACCATTTTCCGATATTCCACTGAAGCGCTCCGTAATTATTTCGGTACAGGGCATCGCATGGACCATTTTTCTCGCTCCCAGCTCGCGTACTTTGCGGTAGATCAGAGCAACTCCCATGCCAATTAGGAGAAATCCCGTCACCATAAATCCAAAAAGATAAACATCCTCCACGTCTTCAAGGGATAGTGCCGCCAGACAAAGAACTTGCCATCTAGACTACGCGTCCCGAACGTAGCCAGCAGCAAAAGTTCCATCCGGGCAGCGTGGTTCACCAGGTGCTCCGCTTTTTGGTGAAAATATTTTCTCAATTGCATTCAGGGACCAGCTAATTAATTCCATCTTTACTTGAAGAGCCTCAGAAGCAGACGGAAAGTTCAAAAAAAAAAGGAAAGAGGGGTTAACAGGACAAAACAGGACAAATAAAAAAGACGCAGGCAGGAGCAGAGATAGAGTGCGACTGCTCTCCTCAGAAGCCGGAAGAAAATGTCACCATTCTCCCCTAGTCAGACATTTTTTTTAGTTGTATTAACCAGAGAAGACCAATTTTCGAAGGCAGCCCATTTCATTCCTCTGTTAAGGCTTCCCCTGGCTACGAAGATGGAAAAGCTTTTGCTGCTGCACATGGTGAGGTTTCCGGACTTTCCTCAGAAGTTGGCCTCCAATCAGGTGCCAGTTTGTCAGCACTTCTGGAAGGTTTTCTGTGCACTGTTTGGCGCTTGCCCTCCCCTCTCCTCCAAATTCCATCCTGAGACCAACAACCAGCTGCAATGGTTGAACCAGGAGCTGGGTAAAGAACTCCACTGCCGGCATGAAGATTCACCTCCAAAGAAAGGGAAATGGAGGTTCACTTGGCTCAGTTCCTGATCTTTTGTGCCTACAAGAGTTGGAAAAGCCCCTGTCGTCCTCCAGAAGCACAGCCTTTCAGAAGTAGTCCCACTGCCAAACGAGTGGGTCAGAAGGTGTGGCATGTGATCCGGGATATTTCCCTGTGGGAGACTTCTAAGAAGTTCGCCCCTTACTTCATGGGGCCTCTCAAACGTCTTACTGTCTTTGGTGCTCAGGCTTATCCTCGGACATCCCTTCTGCCATACTCACCCCATGTTCCACATTTCTCTAGTTAAACCGGTCTGTCCTCTCATTTCAGTCCTCTACCCCATACCATGCCCCCTCTAAGCTCATTTGATGGCAGCCCCATCAATACTGTGAATCAAATTCTGGGTATCCATTGCAGGGGGCAGGGATGGCAATTCCTGGTGGATTGTCATGTTGTGAATGTTCCCCTTAATTGCCTGATGTGTAGAAAAGTCCCTTTCTTTTTCCCCTTTTCCCCCTTTGTTTTCTTGTTTCCCTCATTCCGCCTCATCCCAGTTCCAAGAAGAAATATCTGAATTAATTGATCATTGGTTTTTAAAGAAAATACTATGGACCAGTTTATTAGGGATCATCTCCCTTCATTCGGTGGCTCCTCAGTGGCGATCACACCCGGTTTACAACCTGCATGCCCAGTCCCCCTTGGATTGCTTTCCCTATGCAGACCTCAAACTAAATCCTGACATCGCCTTAACCATTCCTCTTGCTCGCCAATCGCCAGACCTGGACTGATCTTGACCTTTCTCTTGCCAAGCCCCTCTTAAGTTTTCAGATTTCCTTTCATGCCAATTTATTCAAATGTGTCACATTGTGACATAGAGAAGTTATCAAAGAAGAGGCTACACTTCAGATGGTGAGTGCTGTTCAGGAGCTCTGTTTACTGTTGGAAAGAATATCTCTTTTTGGCATAGACCTTGGGCTCTATAATTTCGTGGATATTGCACATGCATAAACATATATCACACACTAAAGTTTAGGGAATAATAATTTAAAAAAACATAATGTTGGCCTTTCCAAAAGCTCAATGTTCAGCCAATATGCCATCATAGCACATTTGCAACAAATGCATAAAAGGCGATAATCTGTCGAAGGGAGGGATGCTGTATTATAGATATCACATACGTAAAGAAAATAATGAATAGAGGCCAATCTCTTGCAAAAGGTTGTTGCATTTAAGAGGCAAGTAATGTGGATTTTGTTGAAATTACTTCCCATGATTACTTCCTGCAAGCAGTAACACCAGCACAAAATATACTGGCATCCTGTCCTTCAAACCTGAGCAAAATTCTTGAACTGCAGAAGTGGAAAACACTTTGTAATGGATCTCTGCTTCTGGTACTGTCGATATTACAAGTGTAATCTGGTAACAGTGTATCAAGAAGTGTTGATTAATTTTTTTTTGATGCATGAGCACATGGCTAAACTCTGTCCTCTGCTCACAGGATTTTGGCCTCAGCAGAATCTCATATGAATATCCCAGTGGACCTGCGGACCCTGAGGGCCGTACGAGTGCTCAGACCCCTTAAACTGGTCTCGGGGATTCCCAGTAAGTGAATTTAAAGATGGAGGTCTCAATCAGCTGTAACGATGATCCTTAAGTTCATGAGAGTCAGTGAAGGTAAATATGTACAAGCTACACAGAAAAAAAATTCAAAATCAGATTTGGTGGGGCATTACCTTTTTATAGGGAGCATACAACCGATCCTCAAAAAAAAAACAAATCTGGATTCAGTAATACTTAATACCTTTAGACCAATATCAAAACTGCCTTTTTTTATCAAAAGTTTTGGAAAAAGTGTTAGCTAAGCAACTTTTAGAAGTGGTAGAAAACAACAATCTTTTTGAGAAAGTTGAGTCTGGCTTCAGACAGCAACTCAGCACAGAAATGGTCCTTCTCAGGGTCACAAACAATCTTCTGATGAATGCTGACTCAGGAGACTGCTCTTTATTGATGCTGTTGGACATAAGTCCAGCCTTTGATACAATTGATCATGTAATCATGATTGACAGGCTGAAAAACTGGGTTGGGTACTCCTGGACTGTATTGAAATGGTTTACCTCATATCTGTTGAATAGAAAATTTTTGGTATCTCTTGGAGATTGTGTATTATCATCTGCACTACTTACTTCAGGTTTACCACAAGGCTTCATACCTGGGCCTATATTGTTTTCTCTTTATATGCTTCCTTTGGGTTTGATTATTCGTCAGCATAACAAATCTTTTCATTCTTATGCAGACAACACAGTTATATCTTTCGATGAAACCTTCTGATTTCAGTAATGTGTAATTTTTTGCAATTCACTACAAATAAAACAGAAGTCATAAATCTTGGTCCTATTTGGCATCTATTTGCGACTTTGAAACATAGCTAAACTAGAAGAGCACTCAGAGAGCGCAGAACCTCCACCGTCAGGGGGCAGCAAAGCCAAAAGCACGGCGATTGGAACTCCGACCCATTGGAAAGACTTGAAATCTTGAACTTTGGAGTATATCTCAGCAGTACTTTGGCCTAGATATGCCAAAATTTGCTCACCTCTTCCTTGACTTAATACCCACCTACCCTGAAAATGTCATCAAAATCCGGCCATTAGTTTTTGAGTTATCTTGTACACAAACAAACAAACCAACAAACAAACGGCACCGAAAACATAAACCTCCTCGGCGGAGGTTAATTAGACCCGCTTTGTCTTTTGAAGATACTGAAAAAATTATTCAGGCTTTTATTTCATCAAGGTTAGACTACTGTAACTCCTTATATAAGAAATCTCTGGCTAAGCTGCAAGTATTTCAAAATTCAGCTGAAAGATTGCGCACTAAAATGAATCAGAGTCCGTATTATTCCAATTTTAGCATCTTTACACTGGCTGCCCATTCATTTTCATCTTGATTTTAAAATTTAATTGATTATCTTCAAAGCTCTTTGTGGTATAGCGCCAGAATATGCAAGTGAGCTTTTAGTTCCTTATAAACGTAATAGATCACTCAGGTCCTCAAAGCTAGAATGACTGGCTGTTCCAGAGTAAGTTGAAAACAAAGGGTTATTTAGCCTTTTCAGTTAAAGGTCTATGACTAAGAATTCTGAGTCTTTATCTATAACGTACTTTTTAAACTCCTTTGAAGAGTTACTTTCATGGGCTTGCTTTTGCTGTCTAGTTTTTCTTTTTATGGTGTAATTTTGAGTTAGACTGCATTTAAATCCTAATTCTTCCTAATCTGATGTTTAATTCCCTCAATTTTCCTATTTTGTACTATTGATTTTTATATACATGTATTTTTCTTACCTGTTGGTGAAGCACTTTTTATTGTTTAGCTAGAAAGGTGCTATATTCATAAATGTAGTTTTCATTATTATTATTAAGGGGTAGAGGTTCTCACAATTACATTGTTATTGGTCGTCCTCATTGATTTTATGTAAGAATTTTGTTAGTTTGAGCTGATGATTGTGGATTGTGTTTGGGTATCACTATTGCAACAGTTTGCTGATGGTCCTGTTTCTCCATTATACGTCCAGTGATGAAGGAGCCCTAAGCCAGGCACTGTAGTTAAGTATGCGTTTGCTTATGCGCAGGTCTCCAGATAGTGCTGAAGTCCATCATGAAAGCCATGGTGCCACTGCTGCAGATCGGCCTCCTCCTCTTTTTTGCTATCCTCATGTTTGCCATCATTGGTCTGGAGTTCTACAGTGGGAAACTCCATCGCACTTGCATGCCTGATCTCAGCATCCCTGGTGAGAGCAGAGGCATCAGCACTGGCATATAGAATTAGTTCTAATGATTACTTTTCCTGTCTGCTCCTTCCATTACATATCAGTTTTACATGACCTGTCGTATTATGCATGCTGTGCAGTATCCCCAAGTTTTCTGATTTATAAACTTCATGAGCACCCTGTTGTGTTCATCACTTCTGATGTATGGCTGTGTGCCTGTCGTGTGCAATTTCAAAATCATGTAATTTGTTCTGATTATTATCTTATTAGTCTCATTCCAGAATGTGCTTCTTCTGACAGTTTAGTTGTTTTCTTTCATGCATAAATTCAAACAGGCTGAAGAAAAAAAATTGTTTTCATTTCATTGTTGTCCAGAGAGTGAGGTCGAAGATCTAAAATTTCCTTGTGGATCAAGACCCTGTCCCCCCAAATACAACTGTACTGATAATTGGATCGGACCGAATGATGGAATCACCCAGTTCGACAACATCCTTTTTGCCCTACTGACTGTCTTCCAGTGCATCACCATGGAGGGCTGGACTACTGTGCTCTACAATGTAAGTTGAGATGTTGTGTGGGGAAAGGCAGGGTCACAGTGAGTATGTGCAGTCACATATTGCCTCCTAAAACAGTGCAATATCCTTATGTGCCTTCAATAGTCATTGAACCATTGAGACGGATCAGTTTCATAATGAATGAATGCACAGAAGGATTCACAAATTCATTTTCAGATTTAAATGTAAATGACTCTCTACGCCAAAATAGTTCCCAATGTACACGGTAAAATTTATCATTGTATATGAATGTAAAAAAAATGAACATATAAAAAAAATGATTTTAACAATTTTATTTCTGATAAACACCAAAATATTTTTGTTTTCAATAAATATCAAATAAATCCCCAAAAACATGTATTTAAAAGTACTCAAATTTTTTATCAAAACACATGAATTTTGTTACATTTATGTACAGACTGTTGAACCCACATTTGTATGGTGACACATTTGTAAACGGACTGCTGAATCTGCTTTTACACACTGCTTGTGATTTGCGAACCTTACTACATTCATCTGTGAGGTTTTTTTGAGTATCTTCAGAAGTCTCTCAATTCATAAATGCATTTTTTAACTGTAAATAATCAGTAGCCAATAAATTTTTTGTGTGCGTTGGAAAACTTCTTCTTCGTTTTGGAGATATATTTTTTGGAGATATTTTTTTTTTGGAGATATATATTTTTGTGAAAAAAGTCATTTATGATTAAATCCCAAAATACATTTGCTAATCCTTATGTGTGCATTGATTTGTTGTGTCCCTGATCTGTGATGTCTCATGAGTTTGAGACGCCAAACGCAGCGGCCAGAATAAAAGGTGGAACCGCAGATAAGAGAGAGACAAATAAAATAAGAGAGCAAGATTCGCGCTTCCTACGCCTACGGACCTAGATGTCATGCGAGGCAAGGAAGCAAGGCGAGCTCGGAACTAGGGCTTAAATAGAATCCGGGCGACGCCCCCAATTAGCTGGCCCTGGAATCCGATTGACAGCAAAACAATATCGTCCCGGACGAGAGCAACAAAGAAAGCTCCCAAATCCTCCAAACCATGACATGATCTGCCCCGATTGAACAGTGTGCACCATACTCCGATCCATCTCTAGCCCTTTTTCCATCAGATTTTCAAGCGAATTAACTCTGTCTACTTATTCTTTAGCGACATAAGAAGCGTCAACGGTTTTGCATAAACTAAACTATTCTAGCGAATTAAAATGATGTCACAATGCCCCGAATTGAAGTGCATTTTTCTGACCCGCTGGATGATTTTCCATCAACGAAAAAGTAAAAAAAAGTAGCAAATTAGAACCTTCTGAGAAAGTTTGTGCAGCGCAGAGGTAAGGAACCGGGGGCTCGCCAGCAGCAGGATCTTTTGTTGCTCTGCCGGGGCCCTTGGGCAACAAAAATAATAACAATAATACATAAAATAATAAGCTAGCAATCAAGGGATAAGCCTGGGCCTAGTAGAAGACTAAAATAACAGTCAATACTACTTATATTAAAATGCCAAGGCTTTGTGGCAAATACGTAGGTCTATCGGAGTAGAAAATGAAAAAGAAAAACTGTTGAATACAAAGCAAGGCAGTTTTATTCATATTTTTACATCAAGACATTTCAATGTGCTTTACAGAGGAAAAACAACAGTATAACTGAAGAGAGCATAGACATTGAATAAAGTAGCTGCAAGTTAAATTTCCAAAGTTTTTCTAGTAACCGCTTTTATGTGGCTCTTCTGAGGTTAAAAAATAGGTTAATCTTTCCAGTGCAGCAAACATTTATTAAGTTATTTGGCAAGAAAATTCATTGGCTGTCGTTGCGATGGATACATCGTGAATAATAAGTGAACGTTAAATGGCTATTATCAATCTACCTTTACACGACAGTTTCGGCGGCTATAATCAACTAGCCAAGGCGGTTGTCTCAAGAATATAACCCACTTCAAATTAGTAACCCTTTGCGTTAGCCTAATTTATATACACGATTTCACAACTGCACCTGACGTTATCAATGAGATCCATGTCACACGCCATAACTTTTTTAAAGCCAGCATCATTGATACGCAACGCTGTTTTATAATAGACTGTTCTTACACATGAAAATACAGTAAAACTAAATTTGGGCTGTAGATGGGGTTATTGGCTCATTTATGGAAAGCTAAACTTCCACTGACCTGGGTACTGAGGATGTGTGTAACAACAGACATCCCTGACTATTTTCAAGCTAAATGGAGAAAAAAAAAAAAAACATGCTGAAAAAATAGGGACCTGACGCATACATGGACTGCATTCCTCCTCATAGCTAACCACAGGTTGACAACAATACTTTGCCTGTTTTGCGTATGATTGTGTATATGCTGAGGTTTAGAAAGCACACTCAGTCCATAGTCTGAAAGATGCCCGGATGCTAGGCTAACGTTAGGCAGTCACTGGTTAAATCATCAAGGCTCATATTGGATCATATTGCCCAATAATCTGATTTGAATCTAATTTTGTGCCACTGGAAATGTGTGACTGCTGACGTGGCACAAAATGATCACGATCACAAATACCAAATAGTTTCAGCTAGCTACCGCTCACCTCTCATCTCATGTGAACGACAACTTTATTATGATAAGCTTAGCTGATGTAACATTATCTTCACTGAACCCATTTGCTTCCTACGACTGTTACCCTGGCTTATTGTCTGCTATTCGGTGATGGCTAGGACTGGAAAAAAAAAAGGTAAATGAAACACAAGACATTCTTTGGGACTTGCATGTCACATCTAGCAAGCTTTTCTAAAATAAAGAAAACGGCTGATGTCTTTTTTATTTAGTCATCATTCTTCTGAATTTGGGCGATAGGATCATTTCTGAGGTGAACTGAACTAAACTGCATGAGACAGAAGACCGCAGAGGCGGCGCAACAACATTCGAATTCTCGTTACCAATGTGCATGCGCGACATTCTATGAAGGTAATTTATTGCATGAACCTAATTGATTTACTTCACTGCTGAAAAAAGAAGTACCTGCCTGAGTAGTCACTTTCAGCATTTTATGTTTTTGCTGGATTACATCATGAATCCAGAAATCTTTTGTTATACTCTTTCTTTCCTGTCTACTAACTGAAACAGTGCTTAGTTAATTTAATATTTAACCTCTTCCATCCTGGACTTACCAGCGGAGGGATTATAGCCCTGCTCTCACCTCACCTTTATGTGCATTACTTCTCAGAAGCCATTCTCATTTACATTTCCTAATTAGCTACTAACGCCTGAAATACTCCAGGCGAGCCCGCGGCGCAACACATCAGTCGCAGCAGAATGCACCCATTATTTTCTATTGAAGCTGCTCCACCGGAAACATAAGCCGTGCTAAATTGTGCCAGCCCGCGCGACAAATCTCTTCATTTATGCGGCTGGTCTATTTTTTTTTCCCCTCTATGCGCAGCAATGCGGCCCCATCAACTGGCAAAAACTACATGAAACTGTATCAAAAACGAATACAAGTTTAAAAGTGATTAAATTCAAAAGTTTGATTGTACCAGAGTCATAGAAGTCCAGCTTTGTTTTTGTTTGATTTATATTGTGGGTCGAAAAAAAACAAACAATTTCATCAAATTGTATTCTGACGTTAAAACCTTTTCTTGAAAATTCAAAACTTTTTATTGTAGGCTATACTTCCCTATTGTACCCAGTAAAAAATATTTAAAAAATATTAAAAATATTACTTGGCAATTCTCAATGTGGGCAGTGAAGGTGATCATCTGTGGATAAAAACAGCAGGAAGGTTCACAGCAGGTGAAATGTAAATGAGTTGGGGGTAGGAGGAGTCCTACTTCAATTTCCAGGTGGGGTAGGGTCACGGATATTTTGCGAAACAGTTTGACACAAATATGGACCAGGAGAAGTTAATCGAAGAAGCTGAAAAACACCCAGAATTGTACAACCCAGCGAAACCTTTTTATAAGGACAACCTTAAAAATGAGTCTATATGGAAAGAAAAAGTGACTGCTGCTGAAGCATCAGGTGATCTGTCGTGTTAGCTAAAGCCAGCTCTGCAACCAGGTTATGGAAGGCTCCCTGCTGTCATCTTAGAAGATTCAGTGGATGTACCGAAAATCCTCTCCTCCTCCTTTGTAGCCTCCAAATTACTAAAAAGAAGACAATCGCTTTCCTTCTGTTAATAGCAGGAGCTGTCCATGAGTGGAAATAAAATAATCTGTTCAGCATAAATTATTTTGCTGCTCCATGCATAAAAACGCTAATCAGTAAACTCGTATACACAACGTAAATCAGTAATATGGATAGGATCGCCAGCATGTGAAAGTGCAAATGTAAATAAATTTAAAGTACAAGTGTACACAGGTCATATTTTGTAACAGTTTAAGTAAAAAATGCGTTAATGCACTAATTTTTCATTGCCGAGTACTCAAAATCTCCTCTAGAAAAAACGTCCGGCAGACTACCGTACACGACATCAACGAAACTAGTGTAGCAGATGAAATTCTGTGCTCCGTCCCGCTCACGTTACACGTTGCGTCCGTTCTCAGCGTACATTAGGCTTAAATGTTAATTCATTCAGTTGCAAGGATCAATCAGGAGAGTTACTGTCCATTTCCCATTACCTTACATTATTGTTCATTGCAATAGTAATCAAGCATTTACCCATCTACATTAATGGTGACATAAACATCAATGTCTTTCAAAGCCTCTGAATTCCTGATGCTCAAAAAAAACGATGTAAATTTTATCCTCTGTGTCAGTGTCTGATTGGCTTGGTATGCCTATAAGAATTTTTTTTTAAAAATACAGTTTCACCGACTCTAGTCCACGTGTTAATTTTACTTTTGTGAAATTAAAACTCTTTCTACAAAGAATGACACTACCATAATGCAGGTTAACTCTGAATTTGATGCCAGTTAAGAATCAGACAATTAATTGCATTAATTTACTGAGCAAATCGGCAATCAATAAGCTGCATTGCCGTTAATGTTTAAGGCATATACATTACCAGTCAAAAGTTTGGACACACCCACATTTTTCTACCACACATGTTAAATAAAGAAAGAAGCACCCTTTATTTTGCAAAAAAAGATCTAATTCTTAAATCCATCAAACTAACCAGCGTTTGTTGTCATATTTTCTGAGCATACTCAACGATTTTTTCCCCCCCCACAAGGACAGTCATATGTCTATAATGAGTTTGCAGCTGCACGGCTGTTTAAGTTCCCGGAGATGTGTTACACTTGTGGTTTGCTTTTCATCAACCGTCTTGCCCAGTGAGTTCCTAAACAGCTTGACTTTAATTCAACTGTTGGAAAATGGAAGGAGCTTGCTTTTCTGGTTACTTGGCAAAATATGGCTTCTTTGAGAATTCCAAAATTTTTGAAACTATTCAAACAAAAAAATTATTTTCTTCCAACTTCTGACTGTTTAACTCTCACAAGATTCCTTTGAGATTATGTAAAGAAGTTAAGCCATTTAAATTTCTCTAAAAACAGAGTGCTGTGACATTAGCAAAGTGTGTCCAAACTTTTGACTGGTAGTGTAGCGCTGCGTCAATGAGGATGGCGATAATATGCAATTGCATGGACAGCAATTCACAGAAATTTCTCAGTATTCCATCTTGAAGTAGAATGTTATGTAGTAAATGCTGCTGAAGATGGTTTCCAGATAAGTTTTAAATTTTGTTTCTTTGTAATTAATTAGATAATTGCTGTTCATTCATTCTCATAACCAATTGCAGCCTTCCTTTAACTTTCCAAGCTGGATGATAAAGACCTCCTCAATTACTTTGCTACCATGAAAGTTTGACGCATGGCATGCATATTAAATGATTTTCAGTGCATGCTATGTGTTGAACTTTCATCAGGCAATAATAACCAATTTACTAAATCATTCCATTCAAACATTTCTATATAAGAAGCGTTGGTAATTTAATAAATCAACTATAATCGCATCACGGCAACCAATGTCCACCTGCACTTCCTCGAAAATGTAGCCTGTTTTTTTGAATGCTGAAAACATTTTGATTAAGGAGAATCTTAAAAAAAAAATCAGGTTGTACTGCTGAAACGAATTATTCTATTGTATTGTACTGTTTGTACAGTATATAGCATGTCCTGTTAGGACTCCCTTGAAAATGAGATGGTCCATCTCAAGGGGCTATCCTTCTAAATAAATAAATAAAATAAATTGCTCAAATGGGAAATAGAATTCAGAGAAGGTATTGGATTAATTGAGTTTTTTTTCTCTCCCTACAGTATCACTATTCAGTATGTCGTCAATGTAGCCCAATCGGTAATCTCTGTCATTTCTTCTTAATAAGCACAGGCTTATATATTCATCTTATATTCTATAATTATGTTATTATTAATCAAGAGATCTTAAACAGGAAGAAATTGAAAGCAATTTTGCGTTTAAGTGTCAGAGGCTCACGGCATGTCATTTGAAAATACTGTAACGCCAACGTTACCGCTAGAAGGATGTTGGGCTTTAGGAGGTTAAAGTACTGGCATGTTGACTGAGATTTTACTCCAAAACAAAGAAATGTCTAAAGAAATGAGCGTAAAAGAGCATGTATATTAATGATCTTCCTCAAGAATGTCCAGAAGTTAACATCCAAATGTATGCAGATGATACAAGTGATTTTTACCCATGCAAGATCAAAAGAACAAATTGCATCAAAAATGACTGCTGCAATGAGTAAGGTGTCAGCTTTGCTAGCCAATTTTGTTTGTTTGAATGTAAGCAAAACTACTTGCATGTATTTTACAGCAAGGAAAAATAATTCAGTTAATCCTGATATTTTAATTAGGCAATTACAACTGTGACACACGTTAAATATTTAGGCATAATACTTGATGTTAGCCTGTATTTTAAAAAGCAGGTGAAAAAAGTAATAAGTAATGTTAGGTATAATCTTAATCTTTTAAAAGGCATGAGGCATCAATTGACTTTACCAGCAGCAAAGCTTTTTGTATACACTACTGTATGATTTTTCCCCATTTGCCCTACTGCATAACAACCTGGTCACTGGCAGGTTTAACTACCCTCAAGCCTGTGTATTCACTCAAAAACAAATCCTAAAAATACTAGATAAAAAGCCAAGGGATTATCATCACTGCAATATTTTGAAATAATATGATTTGCTTAAGTTTGATAATTTCGTATTTTACTTTGATTCATGTCTGATATGTCTGATTTTTAAAATTATCAATAATCTTGCACCCCCTCCTCTTAGAGGGTGCTTTACTAATCTTGACAGTAGGAGCCGAGGCAGTGGGACTAGAGCATCTACAAGGGGTGACCGGGCAGCACAGTTCAGAAGATAAGCCTTTGGTCAGTCTGCCTTCTCTGTTTGAGTGGTGGGAAAGTGGGGCTCCATCCCCACAAGTAGTAGAGACTCAGGAATCTTTGCAGTTTTTTGAAGCAAAGTTAAGCTTTGGCTGGAATCAATCCAAAAGTGCCATCATTTATGATTGCCTTGAATTTATTGTATTAATTGTATTGATTCTATTTATTACGTGACATTGGACCTGTATATATTGTTGTTTTATGTATTGTATTTGTCATCTTTTGTGTTTGTCCTTTTGACTTCCGGCCCAGGGACGACAGAGGCAAATTAGCTGCTAGCTAACTCTGATGCAATTACTTTTTTATTGTATGCTGTCCCTGTAAAGATAAACAGTAAAATAAATGTGTAAATTAGATTTTTATAGAAATTATGCACCTTCTCTCTTTCTGTTCAGTCTTGTATTAATCTTCATTTCCTTTGTTGATCTTTATAGAAAGAATGTTGGGTCAGAGGCTAAAGGCAAACAACAAAAAAACTCTGTTACGCTGGTATTACCGCTAGGGGGGCATTGGGCTTATGTTAAACAAAAATTGTTGAAGCATGGGGATTATACAAGTTGTTTAAAATGTGTTGAGGATGTGGTTCCTTTCACTGAAATAACACTGAAACCTCCTCATTAGCTTCCTGGAATAGTTGTAAAAAATTAAACTTACAAAAGTAAGGCAACCAGCAGCAAAGCATTTTTGCGTTTGCTCAACTTGAATTTTTGAGTCTGCACAAAGTAACTCTCTATGGAGCTCAGAACTTGAAATTGAGCCAACTTAAATGTGCTTTACAGCTGGATGCCTTACTTTCTTAGGTTTAGTGAACTTTGTAGTTTTTTCACAGCATACTTAAGATACCAATTCCGGGTTATGAGCATTTTTAGGCCACAGTCCTTATGGGCTGGTGGGGTATTGTTATACCCTCTATCCTCTGGGCAGAGGTCGGGTCCATAATTTTTCCGGGCCTCATCTCCGAAAGTGTTGGCCACAGGAGCTTCAAATTTGGAATTCTGGTTCTTTGCGAGGGATAGCTGTGCAATGTAAGGGTCATTATTGGATTTGTTTTTTGACCTTGGCACAGTAACCAGTGCCTTGCCGTAGATGTACGCCGTTATTTATTAATAATTAGTTAAAGACTGTGAGGTTCTCTTGGCACTTATCGTCAGCTTGTTTAATTCAGAGTTATCCCGTCAATTGATCAGCAGAAGATGATGATCCTATCTCCAGTTATATTTTCACTTCTAGTCAAATGTTTTGTACAAACCAGTCATGTTTTTGTTTATGCTGTAGTGAAATATAAGCTTCTTAACTTCCTTAATTTACATTACATGTTTTAATATAACTCCTTGAGAAGTCAAATGGATCTTTCATTCAAATTAAATTAATTTAATCTCACAGGATAGTTTCTTAAATTTTCCAGTGAAAAAATAACATTCATCGATAAACTGGTTTTGCAGCTATAACTGTAAAATCAATCGAATTTGGCATGTATTAAACAGAATAAACAGCCCATAAATGTAAGACATCGGTGGAAACTTCCTCCATTGCGTTGGGTGCCAACTTTCAGAGTTATACAACTGTCCTTTTAAAAAGAAATATTTTCAGCATCATTAGAAAAAGACTGCGATTAAGATGAATCTAAGATTTTGTGTTTTCTTTCAAACAAAGGGCGCCACAATTTTTTTCCATCACTGACTGAATGTGTGTGGGTTTTCAAAAAACTTTGACCTGCAGTCTATGGTCTCTTTCCTCAGTCCTGATTCCTCATTCTTGTGTTTCCTCAGTCCTGATTCCTCATTCTTGTGTTGATTTTGCTATTATGTGAATGGATGGTTGCATAATTAATGCATAGCTCCCAAGTGACGGGCATTTGAATAGCAAAACTCGCGGATCCGCAAGCAAGTGAAAAAACCCGCAATTTGCGCATTGAGGGATTTACGTGTTATTCCTTAACCCCCGCATAATAATTGTCATAAATGAACGAAATTAAACCGAAATTTCACCCCCCATTCTACAAAATAAGGAAATCAATCTTTTTCTCAAACCTGGGCGATATGTAATGGATGCAAATCATACGGTTATTGTGCCAAAATGCATCGTGTTAAAGCAAATAGGGCAGCATTAAGATCAGGTTCTCCAGGTATTTGTTCGCCTCAGTGTTGTCAAGGGTGTATTGGAGACCGTTTTGTTAACTGCAATCAGTGGGACAAAAATTAATTCAGCATTTACATTAATAGATTCAATACATGAATGACAGTACTGAACTTTGGTTTTGAAAATTGCTGTGATGGTGATTTGAGGTCAGTATTATATTGCAGTTATTTTCTGGGCAGGGATGGATAATTTTGTGGACCTGTTTGATAAAGGCTCAATTCAGGGAAACCCAATCAGATTTCCCCCTCTATTGTAAGGGAAATTAATTTTGATTATGAATATTAAATATTTCTTCACCAACCCCCGTGTGAATTACATCCCGTGTTGTCAGGGTAGCTGCAGTACAGACAAGCAGAGTGTTTGGCATTCTGACTGATAAAACTGTTTTCAGAGGGGGTTTACCAGTGGGTTGTGGGAATGTTTGAGAAGATGAGAAGGTTTGAATGTGAAAATAAGAAATTCAAAGAACTGGATAGGGCTCTGTGTGATTCATATGGTTTGGGATTATCCTTATTTTTTTTTTAATTCTTGACTGAGTAGGTGTGCAATGAAAAGGATATCCTTGGCTGCCTTCCGATGTTTGGACTGAAAAGTAGAGTCCATGTACTGTTCGGCTGCATTGTCTTCCCCTTATTTTTGAAAAATATACTCAGCAACAAAAGTTTCTGTGACACCATTTATGTGTATGTTATAAATGACACGCAAAGATCTCAATGCAATCAATATGTTTATTTAACAGGAGAAACACTGACTTTTCAGTGCCAACGTCACTCAAAACGAAAAATGTCATTTTCAAGCGTCATGAAGCACTTGTCTGACGTCTAACCAATTGTGACCTTCACACTTCAATACCGGGTGTGACTTCCTCGTGCCATGATGCAAGCAACGCATCTCCGGCGCATGGACCGAATCGGATGTGCCAGAAATTGCTGTGGGATGTCATTCCAAATCTGACGTAGACGTTGTCGCAATTCCTGGAGTGTAGCTGGCGGGTTATCCAACCGCCGCAAACGTCGATCCATCTCGTCCCAAAGATGCTCGATTGGGGACATGTCTGGGGATCTGGCTGGCCATGGCAGGACATTGACATGTTGTTGCATCAGATACTGCTGTACAATCCTTGCAACGTGTGGTCTGGCGTTATCATATTGCAGCGTTATTCCGGGACCATGTTGCATCAAAAACGATACCACCAATGGCCGTAGCACTTCATCACGATATCTTTGACCTGTCAGATTTCCATCCATAACAAGCAAATCTGTTCTGTTTCTAGCCGTGATCCATTTCCAAATCATGACACTACCACCTCCAAAACGATCAAATTCCTGAACACAGTTGTTGGCATAATGTTCTCCACGTCGACGGTATACACGTAAACGACCATCACATCGGTTAAGCATGAATCTTGATTCATCAGTGAAGAGTACAAGATCCCACTGACTTTGGATCCACCGTCGATGTTGTTGTGCCCACTGTAGACGCAGTCGTCGGTGTTGTACTGTGAGTATTGGACGTCTTGCTGGCCGACGTGGGACAATGCCAAAATGACGGAGACGGCGACGGATTGTCTGTGCAGACAGTTGCCTCAAACCAGGTATCGTTCTTGCAGTTATGGTTGCAGGTTGGAATCGATTTCGGAGATGGGTTGTTCGAATCCAGTTGTCCTGTCTGGGAGTGGTTACTCGTGGACGGCCGCTGCGAGGACGGTCTCTGACATGTCTCGTCTGCTGATGACGCTGCCATAAGTTCCAAATGGTGTTTCGGTGGACATTCAGGCGATGAGCAACTTCCCTCTGCGAGGTTCCGGATTCAATCATCCCAATGGCCCTCCACCGATCATTTTCAGACAGTCTTGGCATTTAGAGGGTAGAGTTCCTGATCCGAAATGGCTGTGTTTTCGATAAGTGATGCTTCCGTCGTTCATCAGGCACAATGTGAACATTCCAAAAATTCTCCTCTTTTATTGCCATCCACAAGCATGATTTACGCACATTTTCACGTGCAAAGTCATTTTCTCGCATTTTCATGATTTCCATTTCAATGTTGTATTTACGTGTACTGTTTCAGTCTGATATCACCATGTATGACAATTTCATAATTGCGTTATGAAAAATAATTAACAATATTGGTGTCACAGAAACTTTTGTTGCTGAGTATATTTTTCATGCATAATTTGACAGACTGAAAAAAAGAAAATGTGGTCAAAGCCAAAAACTGCACTGTGCCATAATTTTTCCTTCATAGGTCAAATTTGATCTTCATGCTGTATATCAATCTTAAGGTGACAGGCATATAGTTTATGCTTTATCTTCAGGCCAGCTGATCCGCCGTCTATTCATTTAAGTTGAAATTGGTAGAGTCAGTCCAGGCAGCATACAGGGAATGGGGAGAAATAACAAACATGAAACAAGTAGAATAAGCTGGATCTGGAGAATTATTTAGTCAAACAGCCCTTAGTTACTGGGAAATGAGCAGTCTGCCCACTGACTTCTAGACCCAGGCAGGCTGTAAATCAGTGCCAGTTAATGCGTCTTATCCCTCTGAAGAAGCCTGTCCCCTTGCTTAGGCCTTTTGGCTGACTGACAGAGTTGAGGGGAATTGAGGAGCTGTATGACTGGGAGATTTAGATGTGTTATCCTGTGTGAAGGCTTACCGGAAAGTGAAAAGTTGAGGGATTGCTTCTAAGATGTGGCGAATACAGCAGGGATGAGATGACAGCATTTCTGGTCTCTTCAGAAAGGGGTGCAGTGTCACATAAGTATTCTTTCAGTGTTTGAGTATTTTTTCCATTATATGTTTGGATTTGCACCTTTTCAAATCAAACTTTTATTAGACTGTAAGTGTGCAAGCAGTAAATAGAAAAAGCTTGGTCTTACATCATTGCATTTGTGTCATTTTTAGAGTCAAAGTGAGATTTATTAATGTGGGTCTGTGGTCAAAGCATTACTCTGGTTGTTCCGAGAAAGGTACATGCCTTGGCAAAGTTGATCATTGGCCTTAGCTTGCATTAGTGGGAAAATGTATTACTTCTGCTTCCCTGCTGGTATTAATTTCATTCTCTCCTCTTTAGTTCAATTAATCTTTTTCCTTTTTTATTCTCGCTGACCTGCTGAACTTATTGGTATTATTGTATCATCTTTTGACAGTGTTATATTTTTACATCCTTTGTTATTCAAGCACCGGAATAAAACCATTTGCTTGAGGAAATTATGCATCAGATGCTGTATTTTTGGTGTGCCCTGTTTTTTTTTGTTTTTTTTTTTGGTCTCACAAACAAAACACAATGAAAAACATTCAGATTGTGTATCATTTTGATATTGTTCATGCTGCAGAGAGCATTTAGCCTATGTAATCTTATTTATTTTTTGCTGTGGATGAGTACATCTGAGACCCTGCCATCATCCCAGTGTAGTATAATGCCAGCCAGTTGTCGGCTGAGCATGTGCAGTAGAGCTGAGCAGCTGTTGGCTGGCAGCTGCTGCTCTGCACATCCTCCTGCAGAGGAGAAGTCAACTCTCCTGGTCTACCCTCTCCCCGGCTCTGTACTACCCATTGTTCAGCCTGATAGCTTGTTAGAACACTGTATAGCCTGAATGGTGCCTGTCTGATAAAAGACAGAGGGAGGCCATTTCAGTTGATATCATGCCACTTAGTGAAGGATCCTTGTGATTGACCATTTTTATCATGCTTTTTGTGCTAAAGACCCCTCCCCCATCGTGTTCCAGGCCTACAAATTAAATTAGGCATGATCTCAACTTCCAGGTGTTTTTTCAGTTGCACCGGGGTATTTCCCGAAGGGCTGGACTCAGAGCACACAACATCGCATCACATTTTTTACATTTAACAGATTGCAGCATGAGGCTTAAATGCATCACAGTTGCCTCGATGCACCAATGTGTCCACAATGTGAGACCTGTCTTCACATTATTTCTAGGTTGCCTCTTCTGTAGAGGTATTGTTACATTTCAGAGTTGCTCCACAGTATTCACCATACAGCGAGTATCTTGAGGGTGAGGACAGGTTCTCAGTGTTACAAGTACTGTATATATCAATATATATGAAGACCACAATAGAAAAAAATGAGTCGCATTTTTACATTGTGGAGAAATGATGAATTAAAAATTCAAAAACGATCTGAGAAACAAAGCAATGAAAAAATATACAAAAAATATAAAATAATACATGATATTATTACATATTTGAAATATTATAATCATATATTAAATATAAAATATACAACTAGAGTGTTCAGGTGAACACGTGTCGCCTGCGAAGCTTATGTGAAAGTGTGACTACCAACTGAAAGACACCAGACAAAGTGTTCCCTATGTGCCGCTATGCTTCGCAGGAGACACAAAAATGCAAAATTTGGACTTGGATCATTTTTTCTTTGTGGTCTTCTTATGAATATGTGGGAATGATTCTTTCAGATTCACATCCTGTGGTAGAGTTTCATATGCTCTTTTTTCCTCAGCTCAGGGTAAATTGTATTTCTAAACTTAAATTTGAAAGAATTTATTTTTTTTCATTGAAATTTGTCTGACCTGGTTTAATTGCCTCGTACTTATCATGCGTTTTCACTGAAACAATGACTTGTATGTTTTGACTGCCTTCAATGTCTGTATTGTGCTGGCAGTGGAAATTAATTAAAATCATTATCAAAATAACCAAATGGAAGCTGGCAATAGCATTGTCACTGTTCCTACTAAACTCAAGTAAAAAGGAAATTAGTCTGTTGATCTGTCAGAACCAGAGCAATTAACAATCTGTGTACAACAATTGGAGCCCTTTCCCTTTTCAAACCTTCACTGGGACTCCCGCATTGAATGGCTACTGTGTCACAACCCTTATGTGAATTCCTTGTGTCTCTTTGCAATCCAGCAGCTTGTGGGTCGATTAGGTGTGTGTGTGTGGTGACAGGTTTATGTCTTGTGCGTCTCGATACAAAGTCGTTTTATAATGAGTGAGTGACAGGTATTAAAGCTCTCCAGTGGTTGTGCAAGCTGGTGGATTGTGAAGTCACATTCGTACTGAAATCTCAGTCATATATATGTTGGTAAAACATCTTTGTCTTCATGTAATGAAAATAGAAATTCAGTGACAGTCTACTCTCTCAGTAACCTGTATTGTCATTTAGTTAATTTGTTGCTTCTGGGTGGAGAGAACGCTGGCATTGTTTGTTCACCGCTTCTCCGCCCGCGATTTTGATTGTTTTTAATAGTTTCCTGTGCTATTTTTATCAGCCAAGATGCCCTTTTTATCGCACGGATTGTTTTTGTGGTGCTTTGTACTCTAATCTTTCTGGACCTCGGATCTTACGACTCACCCTCTTTTCTACCAGTGGGGTAGCCAGGTACCAACCTGCTACAGACGACTTCCAGCTGTAAACTGAGTCCCACCTGGAATCTGGTTGCAACCATCATAGCGCCTTGACAGACAACTTTCCTCCCTTCCACCACCACTCCATGAACTTGACGCGGAGTTCTACGGAGAGGTATTCTGGCTAACAGTTAGCGAGGCTAGGCTGCATCTTTCCTTGGCCAGCATGGCGTTCAGCTATTCCATCTCGCAACTCCGCCGACTAAAATCTGCAACTACTCCTGGACTTAACATCCCCATCATCAACGAACTTGGACTTCTTTGCTGCCCTCGTTACATTCATAGAGGCTCCAGTCAAAAATTCATCCATAATCTTCCATAATCCCCTTCCATAATCAGCCAAGCTACTCTGCAACAAACATCCCATCTCTCTGGTCACCCCTCGCACGTCTGACGCGTCATCACTGCAGCTACTATTCACACGGGAAACACCGCAAGATCTCTGTACTCCAGCATTGGAAACACCGCGAGATCTCTGCACACCCGGCTGGAAAGAATTCGTGGAAGGGATTCCAGTTTGCATGGAGTGGATTTCACCATTTTGCGACCTGTACAGAGATCCACCCAACCAAAGTCACTGGTCAAATTCGAACTCTAACACTAAATCCATCAACAATAAATCCACCCTGATTGAGGAACACATCAGGGAGAAAGGACTTAACTTCATGCGTTTGACAGAAACCTGGCACCAGCCGGAGGTTTTCTCTGCCCTTAATGAAGCCTGTCCCCCAGGTTACAGTTATTTGGAGGCAGCCCGCAGCACTGGCCGTGGTGGTGGCCTAGCTGTCATTCATCGACAGGACCTGGAGCTGTCCCTCATCGGCCTGCCTACAACAACCTCCTGCGAGTGTCGTGTATTTAAATGCAGGCCTCCCTTTCCCATGACTGTTTTCCTCATCTACCGGCCCCCCAAACCCAACTCTGCTTTCATCCTGGAAATGTCTGATCTTCTCACAACACTCTGTACTACCTCTGCCAATACCATAATCCTGGGAGATTTAAATATTAATGTCGACACCCCCTCATGCCACTCCGCTGCCGATTTCCTGCGGCTACTGGACTCCCTCAACCTACAACAGCATGTTGATGTCCCCACACACTCCAGGGGACACACACTGTATCTGGTCATCTCTGACTCCGCCCCCATCAGCAACCTACAGGTTTACGATCTTAGCATGTCAGATCACATGGTTGTGTCTATGGAGCTGCAGTTTCCTCCCCCCCCCCCCCCCAATCAAACCCAAGTGGCAGATCCACTTCAGAAACCTGAAAAACATAAACGCCGATGCCCTAGCCCTGGAACATTTCTCCTCTGGCTCTACAGACTTCCACTCTGTTGCTGACTCAGTAGATTCCTGCAACCAGTCCCTGAGCAGTCTTCTGGATCTCCACGCCGCCTTAACATCCAGGTCAGTCTCCTTCTCACGTTCAGCACTCTGATGCACCTGCGAGCTGCGAAAGATGAAGGCGGCTTGGCGTGTCCTCGAGTGGCGGCTCAAGGCCTCTGGGCTGTCTGTTCAACAGGCATACAGTATAGTGAGCATAGGAAGGCGTACGTAGAAGCTCTGATGAATGCACAGTCTAGGTTTTATCCCACCATCCTCAACAACAGCCCTGGCAACTCCAAACAACCTTTTCCAACAATAAATCACCTTCTCAAACCCCCTTCACTCTCCCACTCTGAGACCCCCGAGGAGAAGCGCAAAATGTACATCACTTTTTTCAGACAAAAAGTTGATAATATCCGCTCACACTTCTCCTCCACTGCTGTCCTGCCCCGCCTCCCCGCCCCCCACCCCCCCAATCGCTGAACCACCGTCTGAGTTTGTCCAGCCTCTCTGCTCCTTCTCCGATGTCACACAGGAGGAGGTGGAGGACGTCATCAGAAAAATGAAGCTGACCACCAGCGGCCTGGACTCTTTCCCTTCAGCCCTGCTCAAGGCCAAAATCTCTCCATTCATCACAACGATCATCACCACTCCCTCCTGTCCAGCCAAATCCCATCTGCGTTTAAAAACTGCTGTCATCAGACCACTACTGAAAAAACCCACCCTGGATCCAGAACTCCTCCAACTACAGGCCCATCTCCAACCTTCCATTTCTGGCTAAAGTTCTGGAAAAAACAGTTGCAGCACAACTTCTGGATCACCTCAAACACAACAACCTTTTTCAGAAGTTTCAGTCTGGTTTTCGCCCTGGCCATTGCACAGAAACAGCCTTGGTCAGGGTCACCAATGACATCCTGATGGCAGCAGATACCGGTTCCCCATCTTTACTTATCTTCCTGGACCAAACAGCTGCCTTTGACACAGTTGACCACAATATACTCCTCCACCATCTGTAATACACAGCTGGATTTTCAGGAAAAGTACTCCACTGGTTCACTTCTTATTTGACCAACAAAACTGAGCACGTCGCCCTGGGAAAGGCAAAATCATACACCCACAGCGTCACCTGTGGTGTCCCTCAGGGCTTGGTGCTGAGCCCCACCCTCTTCACATCTGCTACCCCTGGGCAAACTCATCAGCAGACATGGGATATCCTACCATAGGTAAAGCTGTGTATCATCAGCAAAACAAAGGACAATGCCCACTTCTTCTGCCCCCCTGCCAACATCCATACTGACCATCTGCCTGGAGGAGATGGAGGCATGGATGAAGCTCAATTTTCTTCAGCTGAACATTTCTAAAACCGAAGCCATCCTAGTCGTACACCACATCAGCTCCGCTCTTCCACCATCACCAGTATCACATTCTCTGGCCACAACATCCCCCTTTCCACATCGGTCACCATCCTGGGTGTTAAAATGGACCATCAACTCACCTTTGACACCGACATCAAACACCACTGTAAAACATCATTCTACCACCTCAGGAACATCGCAAACTCCGTCCAACTCTCCCTGGCAGATGCAGAGAAGCTTGTCGTCGCCTTTGTCTTCTCCAGGCTGGATTATTGTAATTTACTCCTCATCGGGATCTCTGGCAAGAGCATCCAGAGACTGGAGTACATCCAGAACAGTGCTGTCAGGATCCTGATGAGGGTGCGCAAATATGATCACATCGCCCCCATTCTGAAATCTCTTCACTGGCTCCCTGTCCCACTCAGAATTGAGTACTCCCTCCTCACCCACCAGTGTATTCACGGACAGCCCCCCCTCCCCCAATACCTCAAGGAACTCCTCACCCCCCAGATCTCCTCATGCACCCTTCGTTCTGCAACTAAAAACATTCTACAAGCACCCAGAACCAAGCTCCGCTCAATGGGCCATCGGGCTTTTTGCTCGGCAGCTCCGAGACAGTGGAACGCCCTCCCTGACTACATGAGGGCCCCACAGACTACAGCTGCTTTTAAACGGGACTTAAAAACACATCTTTTTTAAAAAGCATTTTATTAAATGTCTTTTTTTGGTTCTCCCTTTTAACATTTTTTAAGTGTATCGTGTTTCTTTTCTTTTTTGCTCTGTAGCACTTAGAGATTGTAAAGTGCAATATAAATAAAATTTGTTATTATTATTATTATTGAACAAGTTTCCAATCCTAATCAGGCTCCAGGATTGGGACCAAGTTTAAGTTAACTCTGCTCAAGCCTGTTCATCAACTCCACTTTCCAAGATCAAGCTTCCAGTCCTGACCAGGGTGCAGAACTAGGGTCAGGCTCTTCTTAATCTTTCCAAGACAGCTTCTTTGTCAAGTTTAACAGGAACAAGCTTCCAACCCTGATCTGAGTCCAGGACTAGGACCATGTTCCTCCCAAGCAACCTCCTCTTCATTGTGAGTAACTTAGTGCTGGCGGAGCCGACAGAACATCTGGCAGCATCCCAGAAGCCACTGGCCAGCAACACAGCCCAGCAAAGCTTATTACAACTGAGCTGAACTGTTTCTCAATATCCTGGGGTTCTGTCCCTACCTATTCTCTTGGGGGTTCAGTCGCCATCATTTCCGCACTGCTGTCTATAAACTACCTGTTGAATTGCGCGTCTGACTCCGCACATGATTCCTGGGCAGGACCATAACAACACGGTTCCACTTAGTCTCTGTTAATCTGGGGTCTGAATCCTGGGACTTTAACACTAATGGATTTATGATCCCCACATATACATGAAGAGCATATTTTCACTGTGTTTGCAACATTCTAATTGTTATATATGATTTTATCTCAAAGTAAAAAAAATAAAAAATCTTATTATTATATTTCATTAAATGAATTTGTGGATGACTTTCAACCTGCCGTTTACCAGAGAGTCAAAAATAGATACAATAGTTTGCATTGGCATATGTTAGCCCTTAATTGAAATCAACTATGGAGGTGTATGTGTTGCTCCTGTAGCTGTCAGTTGTCATGAACATTTCAAAACTGTCATGGTTGCAGGTTTTATCTTTGATTTTTTTCTGCCTTGGTTGGAACTGCTTTCAGCTTCTGGGTATTTTTCTTTATTGACAGGACTTGGTTTGGTCTTTTTTGTGGGTTTTCTCACATCTTTTGTCCTTTTTTTTGTTTTCCTTTGTACTGTTGTCAAGGAGCTAACAACATTCATTTGGCTAATCGGCTTTCTTTTCCTATCCGTTTGCGCTCGATCTGCTGACTGCTGGGTGTGGCTTATTAGTAATTGGTTTCAGGTGTGTGAAGTCTACATAATACAGAGGGCTCAGGGTTTTCCACGATTGAAAATTTAAACATACAAACTGCTGAAAAGTTGACATCATGAGCGCAAAGCGCAAAGTCCTTGCGGCCGGGGTCCAGGGCCCGCGTAAGAGCCCTAGAAGCTCTAAGGTTTTTAGACGCTCTTGCGCAATCTAGGCCTATTTTTAAACCTAATATGTTGGATTTAGAATCAAGATAGAAGGAAACAATTTGCAAATTCATGTATTTTTCCTCATTAAAATGTGATGCAATGAATTGCTTTCTTTCTGAATGATCAAATTTTATTTGAATGCGCGATCCACACCTTGACAATAACAAATAGAATCTTCAATAAATGATTAGAGATAGACTTATAACACAGCCCTGCATTTTGAAACTTTTTCTCCGCTGATTTGATAAACTGTGTTGTTTTTATATCATTCCAAGGGGCTGATTTCAAATTTGCCTAAAAAATTTGTGTATCACGTCAGGTTTTTTGACAAATCGCCAATTCTTTTTTTCATATTGACATATCTAAGAATACTCTGATAAATTAAAGCAAAATCACACAGATTTTAAGCATTCTGCAAGATGTAATAAAACAAAATGCAGCTCACCTCAGGATTAAATTTTCTTTTCTTTGATTTATGGGAATAATTTCATTCGGGGCGGTCTCTCTGTAAGCACCAACAGTTATTACAAGGACAGTGATTTGTGACAAAACCTGAGTCACAAAAGTCTTTGTTTTAGCCTTAATATTGCAATATGAATCAGTTTACAGTAGTAACTTTGTTATTTTTCAGCTTATTATAACAAAAGCAGATGTTATAATGGCTTGGATAAATTTGTTTGAAGATATATGCCCATCCACCATCATCATCCAATTTCTGCATTTACAGGAAAACCTAGCGTGTACATGCCAATATATTTATGCTTCTAGGTCAAAAGGCGCACTGTAAAATAAATCTTTTTTTATGATTTTTGAAGATACTTAAGATATGTGCGAAGAAACAGCTCTGATTTTAGGTTTGAGCAAGTGCAGAACTGCGAGGTAGCATATTTTGATAGGTAGGAAAATTCAACAGAAGACCTGCAGTTCCAGATGTACCGAGACATTCAGGAGGATCCGGACATTGCTGGTCATTTCGCTTTAAAATGGTTGTTAAAGTGAGCTGCTTCTGTTTTTTTCCATGATTTGATGATCAAGTTGATTTTCAAAACAATTATTGAATCAATAAAGGCCACCATTCACTGCAGTGACTGCACACTACATGAATACGATATGGGAGTTAGGCCGACTGTAAACGTCCATGGATTGAATTCGTAGATCTCTGGATAACAGTGCTCTATGGTTCAATTCTGATGAACAGTCAGATCGATATAAGTTTAGAATTACATGTACACCATACACGTGCATCGGTCAAGCTAGCTATTTAACTGCACTCCGCAGAATGACTCACCGCGAATGCAACGTTACGAACGGCCCGTCTCTTTTCTCTTCAAGAACCCGGATGGGGCTTGGAGCACCGGCATGGTAGCATTCCAGCGCCTGATGTGTCCAGCTATCTTGTCGGCCACACGTCTGCTAACGTGAACTGGAGCCCCGAGATAAAGCACGCACATTCAAGCTATTTGTTTTCTCGATTTCTTTGAGCTTTCGTCACTTCTGCCGTGCCTAACATGACTTAAACTTAGCATACAAAAATATATACAGCTATCACGTCTTTAGTATGTTTTGATTGTGAAAATTTGCAAGGCAGTCAGTGTTGATGACCTATTTAAAATCATTATTTTGTAACTTGTTGCTCATGATTTTAAACATGTTGCAAATTTTTTTAACACCACACAATATTTCAAACCTGTCGCACTTACATTAAAAGTCGTCGCAGAAAACACTGCTAGGGCTCCAGCATTTCTTTGCGTTAGTGTCGTCTCTGCACTTTCTATATGAAGGGCTGATAGTGGAAACACTCCTGAAGCCTCAGTTCTTTGGGTTTCTTTGTGTTGGGATTTTCCCAAAGGAGTGTTACTTTTGAGTTGCATTACTTTAGGGGTGGGTCCCTTCTCGTTCGTCTCCATCAAGAACATTGTGGTTAAGGTCTTCGTGCCTTAGCTTTTCAACTGAGAATCGTGCACTCTAGCGAGTCCACTCTTCACTATCCCTTGCAGAAAACAAGCTGTTTGCTTTTTATTGCTGCCATTATTGGAAACGTCCTCAAAATGTAAGGGCTGTTCATTTTTAAAATGTAAAATCATAAAAATATCTTCTTCATGGAGGTATTGCTGAAGTAGCCTTCATTTAGTACATATAGTCACATCATGTGTCATTGATTTATGATACAGTCAGTCTACTTGACAAGAAGCAAATTCTGGGAAGAAAAAGGGTGCTGATAAGTTCTCTTGTTTAATCAAAATCATGAATATACATGTCCGGCATTAGGTTCTGGGTCAGGTGTTCATCACTGTTTTCACTGGCTTCATGTCATTGGCATTACAGTGTCCGTAGCAGGTAAAAACAACTTCCTGCAGCTGTCGGATCGCTAACTCAGTTAAAGCACCGCTTTGCTGAGCAGAAGTGACTGTCACAACGCGGGTTCAAGCCCCGGTCGTACAAACCGGCAGTGGTCGGCAGCTTTTTCAGAGTAGCGCACAAGTGGCCATTGCCCGGCAGGGATGCAAATTGGGAATGGACTGCCAGAAAGGGTAGTATAAGAATCATTGCTTTGTTTGTTACTCAAGCACCTCCTGTTAGCCAGCTGTGCGTTCACCAGAAAGATTCTAAGCTTGTTCATGTTCGGGTATCCTCCGCCCTCATTCTGAACTTGCGAGGATTCAACCAATGAGTATAAAGAAGCAGTATTGACGGGCACGTGCTTCAGAAGAGAGGTGTGAACCATCCCTCTCTCCTGAATTGGCAACAGGGGGTTGCAAGCCTTTTACATAGTTCCCCAATTAAGCTTTCCAGATTCTGGTGGGATTGGAGCTGCAAAATTTATGAAAAAAAAAAAGAAAAGAAAAAGAAACCAAACCTACTAAAGTAATTAACTCATGTTCCCACTGGGAAATAAAAACAGTCATCCCTCAACAGCCATTTACATCAAACCATTTTCATGTGCTTGAGCACAAATATGGTATTTCAGATGCCTAAACCAGCCCATTTTCAGAGATCAATAGCTACTCTATGCTTGCATGTTTCCGGTGATCTTCTCCCTTAGTGATTGTTCATTCAGTACCAATGCTCAGGAGAGGAGTCGTCAGTGTGTTCTTCATCATCCAGTATTTAGTTGCACAGGAAAGGTCATAATCCCAGTGGTACATTCGTAATGCAGAAGTAAACACAGTCTGAACAACATGTGGCTTGTTCAGTCCTGTCCTCCACCTGTATTCATGCGGTAAAGTTAGCCACATTATAAATTCAGCCCGAGAGAAGCAGAATAACCTTTTAGGGAAGTGGTCCTGTAAAAGGACTTTGAGAGCTGAGATGATGGAGATGGAGGATATCTCATTATCTGAGCATCTGTGCCTGTGGAGCCTTCTATTCTGGCAGTAGCAGACAGTCAGTGCAAGCAAACTGCTGACATTTCTTGGGAATGAACAGCCCTGGGAAATTTCAGCCACATTGCAAAAAAGGAACCACGACAGAAGGCTTGTATACCTACATCATTTATCAGGATTGGCAGACATGTTATTGCTTGCATAGACAGTATTTGGGTGCAAACTTTTTATTTTAATGATCAAAATTGTCATTTTGGAACGTTATTACTTGTTATAACGTTATTTTAAAGCAGATGTAGCGCCCCTTTGCTGTCCAGGCTTTAATTGGGGTAGCTATCCTGAGTTCTTAAAAGGTTGAGATATCACTTTATTTAATGTTAGATGGTATTGTGTCTCTCTGTACATACAATTGCAAGGTAATAGCAAGAGAACAATGCCTGAATTAGTGCGAGGCTAATCTACCCAGGATCATTAATTCTTTTTCCAACTGAATGTCTTAACTCACTCTGCACTCTCAAGTGTCATACCATACACATTAGAAAGGTTTACGTTATCTCCACTGGCAGGGCTTAAGGTAAATGTTCTAATATTCAACATAATCAGTTTGAAAAAATATATAGGAACCATTTACTTTGGACACATTCAAATCACGAAGCATTGCTCGATTTGAATGTCAAAGAAAAAAATTCTCACCGCATTTGAATTTCACGAATACCTCAATGAGAAATACACTTTTGTGTAATAAGTCGAACTCAATTATGAGACTCTCTTATCCTCAATAAACGAAAATAAATACTAATGGCGGCAAATACTAAGTAAATACCCCACGTTCAAAGCGTTGCAGGCCTGGTGTGTAACTTGCGTGCGCTCTCACCAACCGGCAATAGCGGCTCCTTCGCTCTCCTGAGCTAGAAAACGATTTGGCAACTCACAGTTCCACGAGCAGGAAACGTGCAGGTAGCTCCTCTCTCCGGAATCCAGTGCAGTCGTCTTTTGAATCGCAGGGATCTTTTGTGCTTTGCTACAGTCTCTTCTGGGTTTCGCGGACATATCAAGACCACTGTACGAGCCAGCATTGAGTCCACACGCATGCCAGTAGAGCTAGGTTTTCTCACTCTCGAGCTAGCTAGAAGACAGCACGAATGTTTACTCCTCGTCGGAAGAAAGTGTTCGAAACAGTCCATCCGTGAATGTAGTAACTTTCAAGAATTCACAAGTTGTGTACTCACTGAACTATATTCTTTAAGAAATCCATGGGCAATGAATTTCACCGTAATTACCTTTCAACTACAACACATCAGCACATCCAATGCATTCGCGTCTCGTTTCATGTTACCTACACTTCCTGCTAACCCCTGACCTTCAACTTACGTCTCATTGGCTTGGAAAATAAATATTCAGAGACTTACATTCCATTTTTCTTTTTCAAATGTATAGAAAATAAAATATTCTCCCAATATTTCCAGCATATTGAACTCTATTAAGGAAACATACTTATATTTCTCATCCTGTAAATAATAGACCCCTTCGCATATTTGTTAACAAACCAGCCGTTGCTAGGATGCGCGCGCAGCTTGGACTCAGAAACAATGGCGCTGCCCCTAGACCGGCATGAGCTGCTAGATTATGCAAAATCGATGTCGCGACAAGATCGAGAATGTTACATTAATAAATTAACACTGAAAAGTGGACATCGCCTACCGGATCCTTATTTAATTAAAGAGTGGACAGACGATGTCAGTAAGTTCCCTGCGATACAATGGCCAGATATAAACCCATACCTCATTGACAATACTTCTGTGTATACCCTTTGGACACATGATTATGCAACGTGAGGGCATGTACAGAATGTGTTTCACACAGAAATTGACGACAAATTCTGTGCTCTGAAGTCAAAAATCCTACCAAGTCTGCGTCAAGGTCAGAAGGCTGCTGTATATGAAGCCTGGGTGGTGTACAACAAGCTGGGTGGCTACGTTTTGACAGCTGATTGCACATGTATGGCAGGGTAAGTCAGCCTACTGTATTGAGTGAGTTGTTGTTGTTGTTTGCCCTTGCAGATGTTTGTTTTTATTTCAAATGTGTATTTTATCGTAGGCTTGGATCATGCTGTAGGCGGCTGCCAAGCTGTCACTGAATTACAGTTCCACTACATTTT
This sequence comes from Gymnothorax reevesii, assembly GCA_029721435.1. NCBI lineage: Eukaryota > Metazoa > Chordata > Actinopteri > Anguilliformes > Muraenidae > Gymnothorax > Gymnothorax reevesii. The sequence continues at coordinate 93,577,779 of CM056575.1, forward strand.
GGGTTGTAACTCTACAACTAAATAAGATAAAATCAAGTATGATGTGTCATATTGAAGGTATTAACTTGTTCTTTAATATTATTTAGTGAAAGTATATTTTTTGAGAAATTTTCATAGAAGAAACAAGCAAAAACTACTCCGTCACTGAATTACACGAAATTGACGTGGTTTTTTTAATGTTGTGTTTAACTATTCAGAAAATGATGTTCCTGTCATAGTTAAGTTATGAAACTTCAATATGATCATATTTAAGGTGTTTTTTGTTAATACTGCAAGTTATAGAAACAAAAATTGAGTTTAACCCTGCTTTATGGGCAAGAAATTTCAAAAAGTAAATGTCACGGAATTACAAGAGGCAAATTGTCACGGAATGACAGCAATAGTATTAATTAGTTTCAATGTACTTATTTCAATATATTATACATATATACATGATTATTTACATTTTTACAGTAAAGCAATATATTACAATGAGTTTTCCACTTATAATGACCAATCATAATACATACTTGGCGGCGGCCCCCTGTAGCCATGCAGCTGCAGCTGTAAAATTGTGATTTTGGGCATACACAAATAATGATGGCACAAAATCCGGACTGCTTGAGTCAAGCGAGACCTCTCCTACAAACCAAAAAGGCATGCATTTGTTTACAATAGAAGTTAACTGCAAAGCTAGGTTAACATGCTAACAATGTTTATATTGTGTAACTATGACACAGCTTATCAGACAAACATTATCAAACTGTTTTGCTACATCAATAAACTTCCACAAAGACTAGAAAGAATAAAAAATAAAGATATAATTATAAATCGCCTGATCTTACCTGAGATAAAGTGGGCTGCAAACCGGGGCATTCCTGATATTGCTCTCACCCCAGTCTAGACGTTTAATGGCTTGTAGCCATAGACGTCGGCGATTTTTTTGGAATGGGTGAGATTCTGCTGGAATCCTGTACATTTTAACCCCGTCATTGCTACGATTCTGACACCCGACAACACAACAACTAGGCATTTTTCTCCAAAATACTACGTCGTGTCTCCGTGCCGTTGCTAGCAGCTAAGTGTTTATTGAGTCCAATCTGCGCGCGCATCTTCCGCTTACGTATGAATGACATTTACTGTGAAGGGGTCTATAGAACACATGAACGAAATTCCATAGTCATATAGTCATATGGTTTCATAGTCATATGAAACATCAAAACTCTTAGAACTTTACACCAGTTTTAATCCTATTTATTATATTAATGAAGTTGTGCTTTTTGAACTATGTATTGATTACCATTTGTTAACCAAGCAACTTATATAACCTAAATTTCAAAGGGCTACACAGATATGTATTGATCTGAAACTTTCTAAAAAAAAATGTTCCATTAGGTATCATTCAAAAGAGCATGCAATACTGTCTCTAATTGTCAACATTTTCCATCCAGAGATGATAATGGAATAGAATAATCATGGATGTAAAATGGGCTTTTAGCAACCCCCCATATCGTCCTTGACCAGCACTGTGAATCGGGCCAACTGTGACACATAGTCTATCGTGTGTGTATTTTACATTGCATAGATGTTATAATCCACAGAAATGTCAGAATTTTTTTCAACCCATGCTTGACTTGGACATTGAATATACTTTGCAATGTCTTGAGCAGTTAGCAAGCCCAAATCCAAACAATTGTGATGCAAGATGGCCACCCACCAGTTCCACGGTCTGAGTTTGGAATTAAAATTAAGTACTCTGGGAATCGTCCTATGTGCATAAAACTTCAGATATAAGTTGATAATTACATGAAATACCGCTTTATTATAGGTTATAAGGACTTTCTAGTTTCCATGAGGTAAAGTAAGGCAGACTTTTATGACTCAGAACTTCGTTAAGGACAGTTTTACTCTCTGGTGTTGCATGAAAAAAATGTGAAGACAAGATATTGCAGGGATGTGGTTTCTGTATCATCAACAATAGCATACTTTTTTTTAAAAATTTGGCATCTCCAATCCCACCTGAATCTGGAATGCCCAATTAGCGAACTAGGAACGCAAGCTCGCTCGTATGCGACCCATGTTGCCATCGCATGAGTGCGAAGACAGTTCAGGGCTCTCCTTCGAAGCACACGCCTGTCAGCTGCTGCTTTTTTTTACACTCACAGTTTGAAACTTCGTAAGCTCAGAACAAGGGTGGAGGATACCTGAAGCTGTGCAAGCTTAGAATTTTACAAACGAGCGCCCGGCTGGCTAACTGGAAGTTCTTGAGCAATGATGCTATAATCCAGAATTGGCAGTCCCTCATAATTTATTGCTCTGCAGCGCGAAGCCAATTGTGTGCTGTTCTGAAAAGGCTACTGGCCACTGCCGACACTGACGTGACATGGACCTACTCACTACTGCTGTGCAAAGCGGCGCCTTAACCAGGTGAGCCAAGCCAATAGCCCAACAATTTCATGCTTTTGACAAGCATAAATCTAATCCGCTAGAAATATAAAACAAGACTAAGAAATTAACAAATTACAACAGGGAGACGATAGTTGATGCACTCGACTTCATTCCATTTGTCCCTGTTTCCTACGTCGATGATGAATGACGTCATCAGAAAGAGGTTACTATCAGTCGGTCCTTTTCGGAATGTGCGTGAGTTGAGAGCGTGTTCAAAATGCCTCTTTAATTCCCTTCCTATTTGAGCGACTGTCCGGAAAGTATTTTATTCATCATCCCCATGACATTAACTTTCCGTGGAGGTATGATCAGCCCATTTTAGGATATCTCAAGACATGTCTACTCTAAGCTTCTGTAAAAAAAAATGCTTGTACTGGGTTAAGTCACGGAAGCGTGCAGCATGTCTTTATTAATCTGCTCTTCACAAAACCTAAGACATCTATACAGTCTGCGGTCCAATTTCAATGCATGTATTATTTTTTTTCATCTTTCCACAGACCAACGATGCCTTAGGCGCCACATGGAATTGGCTGTACTTCATCCCTCTTATAATTATTGGGTCCTTCTTTGTGCTGAACCTGGTATTAGGAGTCCTCTCAGGGTAAGTGCAGTACCCTTTTCACAGCTCCCAAGTGGCTACCTTTGTGTTTAAAACTGTCTCTGCTGCTCCAAGCTGATGGAAAGGATAATGCACTGAGCACAGTAATTAACTGAACAGACTAGATGCAATGTCTTATGCCTCTTTGGCAGACAAAGTAATTGGCTTTATTAAAGATATTTACAGTGAATTAAAACTTCTCACAGATCTGTCTTGAATGTTCTAACTGCAGTGAGTTCGCCAAAGAGAGAGAAAGGGTGGAGAATCGCAGAGCATTCATGAAGCTCAGAAGACAACAGCAGATCGAAAGGGAGCTGAATGGTTACCGAGCCTGGATCGATCGTGCAGGTATCAATAATATGCATTACTCTCTACACATATAAGAATATTTACACATATAGGAATATCTTTAGAAAATGTAAAAGCCCGTTTTTCAAGATCATCATGCTCCCCATCTGATATGGCTGTGCACATTGCTTGTACCACTATATGAAAAGCAGATCTGTTTGCCAGAACGATCAATGCTGCTTTCACATTCACATTCAAATTTTAAAATAAATACTTTAGATGTTATCCTTTTCAAACATGTCGGCCACTTATCAGTGTGTTCTTTTATTATTATTGTCGATTTCATCATTGTCAAATAATCTTTATATGACCTTTATCTGGCCGTATTGACATCTGTACTCTGACCAAAACTTTAACAGAGGAAGTGATGCTGGCAGAAGAGAACAAAAATTCAGGACCATCAGCACTGGATGGTAAGGGGTCTTTCTTTTTTTATTTTTTCTTCTGTAACTATGTTATGTTGATATTATAGAATCATCATCATGTCCTTGTCTACTGCAGATCCTTTGCTTTAACACAATAACTCAAAAACTATTTTGTAGATCCTTTTTCAAATTTAATATGCCTTTACTTCTTATCAAAACGGAGAACTGGATTGATTTGGGCTTTATGTTATTAGTAAAAATGAATTAATTAACTAAATAATTTCCTGGAACACCTGAGTTCCGTCATATTTCCTGATATGTCAGCAAAATCTTCTTGAAATTTCGCCATTTGATTCTTTCTCTCATGATAAATTATTGCTCAAAACTACTGCAAAAATATCAATACATTAAGTAAAAAGTATTCAAATTTATTAGTGACTGCGTGAGAAATATTTAAGGGTACTTTTCATGATGCTCTGCGATGGATTGGGGAGCTGTCCAGGGCGGGTCCCTACCTCTCACCCAGAGCGAACTGGGACAGGCTCTAGCCTCCCTGCTTCCTTAGTGAGGAAGAAGTGCTATAGTGGACAGATGGATGGATGGATATCTGTATTTTTCATTATTACTCAGTAAATATAGGCAATCTGAGCATATATAAGATAAAATTTGGTATAGTTTGTAAAAATGTAATCAGTTAAAAGTTATGTCATTGAATTTATTACTGACCTCATCAAAAAAAATTTGAGTGTATTTTAAATTATTTATAGTTTGTTTGGGCAGTTTTAGGATATCTAAAATGGGTTCAGTTTATAATCATCTATAAAGGTACTGCAATGCTTGGAAAAAATGCACATTTTTCCAAGTGGTATTACTCTTTTCATCCATGCTGCCTGGGTCAATACTGTAGCTAGGCTTTCTTTATTCAGAGCTTCACAGATATACCCTTTGTTGTTGGAGGCGACAGCGCAGGCCATGTCCTTTTTTATCATTAATTCAGGATGTTCGTGTGATATAATCATTTGTGCGGGTTGGCAGTTGGTGATAACATACTTCTTTTGCGTGAACACCCTTCCTCGGAGCAATTACTTTAATCTGTTTTTAGCCCTTTCGCGAGCGTAATAAGAGATATATTTTTAAATATTTTTCAAAATTGTCTTAGCAGCTCGACCCTAAGCTGCTTACTTACAACATGAGGCAGAACCAGGGTGTGGGCACTACCGCTCCGCAACAGCACTGGCTTACCACCTCTGTGATTATAACAGCATATTAGTATTAACTGCCAAATGAGTACCACTGCTCGCCTGCTGACTTCCAGCTTGGGTCGTGTACAGCAAGAAATGATGGTGACAACCAGCCAGCTGGACATAAATAGCCTATTGCGGTCAAGCTTGGGTATAAGCCGTGATGGTAGTTTGAATTATAGCAGGCAGCTCTCATGTTAGATTTTACATATAAGCATGAAAGAGGCCAAATTATGGTGGAGACTAAATGGACTAGCTAGCAAAGTTGCTGGAGGAGTAGTGGCTCAACCTAGAGCTGCGTACTCACTGGTCCTGGGGAGGGAGAGAGGGGGGTTCCCCATGTAGAAAAGACCAAGGGAGTATCGGCCTCGCCTTGCACATCACAGTTCCACTGTTACACTTGAAGAAAAAGACTAATTAGTGGGCTTCAGGCTAGTACATCTACTAGTACATCGCCTGGCTGCCAGAGCATTTTCGTCACCATTCTGTGTCTATGCTGTGATGGTAGATGGAAAGGCATGTGCGTGGCTCTTACTTTCACTGTCAAATAGAAACGCAGAAGAAACCGAGCTGTAATGGTGGCAGCTATCAATGATAACAGGGCTAACAGCCAACGTTAGCTAGGGGTGCCAGTGGCAAGCAGCTCAACCCTGGGCCTTACCCACCAGGGCGACATGAGGAGGAATCAGAGTGGACGCTGCACTTCAGTAACAATATCTGCTTGCCTCCATGGCCTGGGGTGGCATTATCAGCAGTTAACATTTCATCGGATGCACAAGTGCTATTAGCTTGGACAAAGTCGTCGAGTCCTCCGCTACATTCACCAGGCTTGTGTGGAAGGGGAACACAGACATGGTGAAGCACGCGGCAGGCAATGCAGATGGCAGAGAGGATGAATGAAGATGGATTCTTCTGAAACGCCTGATATTAACATAGTTCAGAGGTGATGATCCGTTCTCAAGGTAGCTGTGTATTAAAAGGGAAACGAACAGTGATAGCGCGAGGATTACACAGGGGGCAGGTGCTGTGCAGATGCTGTTCCCCATTGGGTGGTGGGTACACCGATTTTTCTCAGATGCGTCGGCGGAGCCTCAAAAGGGTGAAGCAATAGCAAAGCCCATTAGAGGGTGGAACATGTATGACATTAAAGCTACATAAATTTAGGTTTACAACTCTTGCCAATCTGAAAAAAAACAAAGGTATGACCCTGTAAATTGAAGTATGCCCTCCCCCAAACAAAAGTTTTAATTAAATGTTGATTGACAGTTCCCAAATGGCTCTCTGAATTAAATCCAGTCAGTAACCATAGTAAGGAAGAACTTGCGTAATATACCTTCTTGCCACCTTTCATATCCTGTGACTGGACACCTGTGGAAATAAAAAATAAAACGAATAAAATCAAACTTTCAGTCACTCTGTTAATGTCAGCCGAAATACAGGTAGGCCAGGTCAAACTTTCTGACCTCCAAGTTGACTTGCCAGACAGACAGCAAAAGGAGAGAAAAGGGCCATCTCAGCAGAAATACGAAAAATGGACTCTTTAAATTGGTACACCAATAATTCATCGGTAGCAGAGCGAAAAAGATTGGCAGCGTCCTCTGTTTGGGCACAAAGAACATTCTGTCTTTGTTTGAGAGGTCCATATTTCAGGGAAACAAAGGTAAATAATAAGTAAATTCAACAGCCCTCAGAGAGAGAGATAGAGAGAGTCTGACACTTTGAGAGAGGTAGCAGGCACATGCACAAAAAATGCCTTTTGCAAAGGTATTATAATACATTGTGTCAAAATGGTTATATCATAATGGATGGGTCTGGATTTCAACCACTTGGGTGACTCCATATACATTTGGACACCCTGATTTTTTTCTTCATTTTTCTTTTATTTTAGTCTTTTTGATGTTCTACATATTTACTTAATCTAAATTCATGTAAGTACTCAATAACTTTTTTGTTCTTTATTCCATTACAATGGGTATTAAGCTTTATGCTCTTTGTCACTATTGAAATTTTGTGTCCAGGTTATGGTATCCTCTTGCTAGGTTTTGTTATCCCATGTCCCATTATCTCACAGTAAATTACAATTTTACATGGTTTTGTGATGCAAATATCCTTATTCTCATTACAGTATAATTTTTGTGCAAACATAAGATCTTCCGGTGAAAAATATGTATGGGCCTTAGGCCATGATTCAGTCAATGTTTGTCCTTAAACTCGCAGCAGCTCTGGGTGGAAATGATCATTTTCCCCTTCCCCTTGTGTTGGTGGGCTAAGGACAACTTTCCACCTTGGTGAACAATAAAGTATTATTCATTCATTCATTCATTCACAGGCATAGTATTGTGTGTTCAGTATTCATAAATATTAACTTTCCCAGCTGATTTTGAGAGGAGAAATGCTTCAATTTACTACAAACCAATCAAAGGAAGTAAAGACCAGCATCTGGTTCTCAATGTGTTAGTGCTTGGTGTGTAGATGTATTGCCAGTAATTTTTTCGTAGCTTGTGGCCAAAACTGGTACAATTGGTACTGGTGCGATTACATTCAAAATACTGCAGTATCCTCTCCCCCCGATGAGAAGTTGCCAGCTAGTTTGCTGCATTTAGCAAGAACTTCTACTACACGGAGCTACCATGGCTACGTTTCAATATCATCAATGATTTGCTCTCACAAGGTTGTGTTCAGTTCAGTTCAGAAAAGATTGAGACTAATGACTAACTTTAGCAATGGTCATTTTGGTCAACTTGCTCGTCACTCTTCTGTGTGGATAGCCCACTAAAGTCCATTCTGTAAAATGTGTAAAGAATGAATGAGGACTCATTTGACCGATGTACTGTCTCAATTAAATTTCATATTGCCATAATGGCTGTGCTAATGATGGGACGGTTTCCACAGCGTCTCAGCATAATGCCAGAAAAATGGACTCTAATAATGCATTGCTAGTGTTAGCAATGATGAGTCACAGTTTTTATTTCTCAAAAAATGCATTACCTAGTCAATTCGATGACCCACTTGCATACGCACTAACGTACCATGAACGAACATACATAACGAACATAACATACATAATGTTCGACTGTAGAGAATATTTGAAATGTCCGTGCCTACATTAGATAGAATTTAGTTAGCCAAACTTAGCTGAATCTTACCTGTCCAGGAGAGAATTTGCAACTTCGGCGCCAGTCTTGAAATTCTACTCCGCTTTCAGCTGTCTCCATCTTTCAAAGAAATGTCTTATTCAGATCCTTGTTATGTTTTTGACTTTGTCAGGACGTATTTTGGAATCATAATGAGGCCTTTTAGGTTTAGTAACTTCAGACATTTGTGCTTCAAAACGCTGGGAGCTGCCGCTCAGTGGTAACTGGCAACCTGGATACCGAAACGCTACTGACTTTGTGATTAGGAGATGGATGGAGGGCGGCGCAACAGGCCAAAACACAAAATGACAACTAAACATTAGTTGTGGGCTGCAACTTCGCTTTTCTAATGAGAATATTCTGGCTGGACAGCTGTTGTCAGTATTTGAAATTAACATCATTCCTTAAAGTCTGGTGATATGTCTGGGCCATTTCATGATTAATCAACATATATTTCTTACATACTGCTCCTTTAATGCTTTAGCCTGGTGTGTCTGTAACCGTGGGGTTGTGCTGTGAATGAGTGCACTTTCAGCAGCGTTTACAGTGATTAGTCGTGTTTTCAAAACCACTTCACTTCCGCAGTGCTAAAGAGAGCCACCATAAAGAGGAGCCGTCTGGACATGATCCGGCATGGTCCAGGGGATGATCAATACACTGATATCTCCTCTGTCGGTGAGTCTTGAGAACACGCTTACCAGGTGCCTATGGGACACAGTATTTGGATAATGATGCAGTTTTAAACGGCTGAAATTCGCACACTGTTTACACCATCTGAATGTGCTTATGCTCCAATGGATGCTGACAGTATCTGATGCTTTAAATAATTTGAACGTATGTGCTGTTATGAACCAGACACAGGGACTGCGTGGAGATCGAAGATGAGCCACCTGGGGTACATTTATTATAAGCTTGATGCAAGGAGACAGAAGAAGACCTGGAAAAGTCAGAGTAGTGGGACATTCCAGGCCATGCAATTTGCAGGCAGTCATGGTAGGGTGAATCTGAGCTGTGGTCAATACAGTCTGAGGGCCCAAAGCCAGGTGGCCAAAGCAAACTTGAAGAGGCCAAACTGCTCTCCCAACAAAGGAATTATTAGGGACAAGGTTCTTGATCTGGAGACTGCTGAGAACAGGTAGCTGTATCTAATAATTAGCTCAAAATAGTGATTAAGGTTTTTTTTTTTTTTTTACTTTGACAAAGTCCAACACTTGGACAAAGAGCTACAGTATGTTCACAAGAAGATTTACGAGGACAGTTCACTGGAAAGTTAAGGCAAGATGATCCAGTGAAGACTGAGGCACACCCAGAAATTATGTAGATAAGATACTTAAACAAAAAGTAGTGGCTACAAATGGATTTTGTCAGATTTTCTATTATGGAATTGGGGCGTTTACAAGAAAGAAGCCTAATTAACGGGGTCAAACCACAAAACTCGCCCAGACTTGCTGGAACAGGGGGAGAACTAATCAGGAAGACACAGGGTTGTGACAGTGTGCATCCATATCAGGCAAATGATGTTGGATTTATTGCCCTTTAAAACTGTCATTGCACAAATACTTACTGGACTTGACGTACTTCTGGCTACCTGAATATACCCAAAGCACTGTTTCTCAAGCATCGCATGAAGAAGCTACAGTGTAATACTCCTGTAAAGTGAGGTCTCTAATGTTAGATTAACTCAGATGAAATTAATACGAGCCCAATCAGTGCCATAGGTATTCTGTATTAGTTGTTTTACTTTTGAATATTTTATTGTGTCTCATGAAGTCATTTGCAAGGACTATATACAGTCAAATACACCAGTTTGTGTGAAAAATATAACTTACAATCTCATGTCATCCATGCCTTCCCTCCCAGGTACCCCTTTGGCGAGGTCCAGCATTAGGAGTGCCAAAAGAGGGCCGACCGCCTACCTCCGACGCAAGGAGCGCATGCTGCGCATCTCCATCCGCCGTATGGTGAAGAGTCAGTCCTTCTACTGGACTGTGCTGGGCCTGGTGGCCCTAAACACGCTTTGTGTCGCCATTGTGCACCACCATCAGCCACTGTGGCTTTCCACCTCCCTCTGTAAGTCGCCCAGAGTTCTGCGTTGTGTAACGTTCAGACACTGCTCTGTGACCTGGTTGAATGGACCTTAGTTGTTCCTTCCCATAGTGAGGCCCAATCCCAATTCTCTTTCCTTAATCTTAACCCTTGGTTTCAAGTGCACTAAATACTAAGATTTCGCTCAACGACGAAGGGGTAGTTTCGTGGGGAAGGGAATTTCACCTAAGAATTGGGACGCCACTTCATGCGAATTAGCGTAACAAGTGTGTCTATCATGTAATCTGTGTAGGATTTTTACCCTGAAAAGTAGCCTACATTATGCAGTTACTGACTCATTGCATGGCTTGCCAGAGCGATCATTGCAACTTTGAAAATTGGCATACGCAGCTACAGCCGGGTAGCTGTCGTGGTATATTTGCATTCACAATCACAAACCAGGCAATGTCACGACACAAATTTCAAAGAAAGTGGAATATAACACATGTAAAACGCAGGGATGTTCTTTACGCATAATGATAACCTCAGCCAAATGTGTGCAGCATTACTGCTGTACAGAGAACTCGGTGGATATCATGCCGTTACAAGGTGAATTAGCGATTGTCAAGCATTCCTACTCTAAATCAACACTTACAGATAAAGGTGTATTCCCACAAACATAACGCATTCCAACATGTTTTGGATTTTTTGCATGTATGCTTACGGAAATAGTGCTTACAATTGTGCGATGCTTTTTTTCATGGCAGTTGCCATCTTCTTGGAAAACTCATCCAGCTCGATAGTCTCGCAGTGCATCCTGCGAAATTCATTCTTCCCCTCAGTCTGTCGTGAGCATCGCCCAGCCCTGACAATTAAGTGGGAATTTTAAGGGATAAAAAGTACTTCCTTAATCATCTTACAGTTTGGAACACCCTTGCCCTTTGCGGGAACGCGCAAATATTAAGGCTAGGGTCAATTTTGAGTGTAAGTGTGGGCATTGGGACAGACCCTTAATATTGCAGAAAGTGATTCAAGAACAAGGAATGCACCTGTGTTTCTCAAAAGACTGTGGGCTCTAATTTCCTGGCGCAGCGCTGGTGGCGTAGCGTGGCGCAGCCCGCGCAGTGGTAATTTCGTCCGGCGCAGCCTGCGCAGTGGTAATTTCGTAAGATGCGCAGCCTTTGGTAGATGAATGTGCGCCGAGATGGGTGTGGCGGCGTAGTAGGGAGAGGTGTCACATATTCATCAAGACGCAGTGACAAATTTGTAGAAAAAGTCTTCGCTGCAGTTGCGCCGAAAGCTCGCCAGCTCCAACCTGGTTCACTTTCTGCGCAGTGGTAATTTGGCTGACCGGCGCTCAGTGCGCACTCGTCACCGAAACCTCACAGGCAGGTTTCCAGAATGTCAGGCACATTTCAATTACAGGAAATAAATACAGCAACCACTGTTTAATGTAACTATCTGAATCAGCACATAAATTATAGTATCTATATCGATTGTCTTGATGTCAGATCAAAGGCGGTTGGCACGCGTGATGGAAACTCGACCTGACTTAATCAACGCAACTGAATCAGTGATGCAAATTAACGACTTCACATCTTTCCCAGCCAACCACGAACTGCCTCGGCATCAGGCAGTGCGTATATAACGCTTGCGTTCTATGCTCGGTAAAGCCGCTTGCACAATGGACGCGAAACAAATTTTTCGCGCGACTGATTACAGTCGAAGTCAATGCACTGCGGTCAAGCTATCACCAGTTCGCAAAACGACGGAGTTACAAGCAATTATTTGTCATCTGGATTCACAGCAGCTCGCCAAAATCTCACATTTCAATCTGCACAAAATGTGAACTATTTATTGAAAAAAGAAAAGTCATTTTCAAACTACATTATGGAAGTTGTTGACGATTTTTTTATGAAGAAAATATACGCATTCTTTCGTTGAATAAGCCTCGGTTTTTCTCTTAGCAAGCCGAATTTTGACAGCATTTGTATCACGTGACCAAAGTACCGCGCTATCCGCTGTAATTGCAAAATACTCCATGTCCGGCACCCTGCAAAAAATAAAAGTATTCATATGAGAACAGATTTATAACAGATTGTCTCGCGCCAATGTCGACTCACTTCATTGAGCAGCTTAAACAGAAACATTGATTGAAATTCTCGGTACTCATCATGAAGAACTGAGCCCTCTTATCAAAACATGCACGTTTAATATCTAAAAGAGTCAGTAGATTTGAAGAAATTAAAAACAATAATCGACGGTTGGACACGGAGATATATTAAAACCCTGTTAGACTTTCGGACACAAGACACTGCTTTCAACGCAATCTGTCGAGCGAAAAATTTGTTTCGCGTCCAGCGTGCAAGCGGCTTAATACTAGGCTACTATTATTGTCACTTAGGTTTTATCGTTTTTAGTGGGGGAAAGGAATACAGCCTGATTGCTATGATCTCGTACTGAGTTCAGATCACATATTGAAAATAAATGTGTAACGTATCTTGCATCGTTGTCCATTCATGTTAATCCCAAAATTTTAAGCGGCAACAGTTTGTAATAATAGGAACACGCTATCCATCGTTTCTCTTGCCAATGAGCAATATTTGACTCGGCTGTGTTATACCCAAATACGCCTTCTTTGCCAACTTGCACTGGAAAGCGAGGCAGAGGCGGGACAGAGGAGTAGGCCTACTTGCGCCAGGCTACGCCGGGCACGAAATTGCAACATACGCACACCCCGTTGGCGCGGCGCACCCTCCATTCGCCGCGCCTGCGCCTGGTCTACGAAATTAGAGCCCTGCGTTTCCTCTCGATTTCCCTCTAATAGCGAGCTGAAACTGTTGCTTCTCTTTTGCAGACTATGCAGAATTACTTTTTCTGGGTCTGTTTCTGACTGAGATGTTTTTGAAGATGTATGGACTTGGGCCAAGACTCTACTTCCACTCTTCATTTAACTGCTTTGACTGTGGAGTGAGTTTTTTCCTCTTTTTATGACACCGTTTCCCCACACAAAAGTTACCAGACTGGAAAGATAAGAGGTGTAATCTCTTTGTGCTTACAGTATGCATGTACTGGAGTGAACAAGTATTCACTGTAGTTCATCCAGATCAGGGAAATTTGTTATTGTTTTTTAATACATAATTATTTTCTGGCCCAGATATTTCAGAGATCACTTTATTATGACTAATTTTTCACAAAAAGCAGCCCAAGAAAAATTCCCTTCTTGCTGTCAACAAACTGACTGTACTTTGCCAACTTGAGTTTGCCAACCTGATTCTGTGAGTTTATCAACTGTAGTCCAGATGGTGTTTGAATTGTATTCTTTGACATTAATGTGTTACTAGTAAATGTGTGGCTTGACTCAGGTGATTGTGGGCAGCATCTTTGAGGTGCTCTGGACGTTCATCAGCCCTGGCATGTCCTTTGGGATTAGTGTGCTGCGAGCCCTACGCCTGCTGCGGATATTCAAGATCACCAAGTAAGTGTGAACAGTTAAGAGCATAAGCGCCTGTGTGTGAGCCCCAGCACATTTGCGCATGTGTACCACATGTGTATCTGTCTGTGAATACAGGTGCACTTGAAGGGATGGAGTGGGAGCGGGCCTCAGTTGTTGTTTTTTTCCATTCTAGAAGATAAGTTGAAGGTTAAAATATATTAAGCCGAGTTATATCTCACTGTTTTGTACAACCTTTATAGAATCCATCCCCAATTTCTTTATTCTACTGAATTATAAAAATAGGGAGGGCATTTCATGACAGTGATCTGCATCCCTAATTCTGAAAAAAACTTGGCACGTTATGGAAAATGCAAATAAAAGGAAAATAGAGTGATTTCCTCCACTATATTGAAAGCACTACAAAAAGGCATTGGACCTAATCTGATGATCTAAACACTGTATGCAAGTGCACGCTTTAACGGTGTCATAGATGAAAACTTGGTATGTCTGACTCCATTTCGATAATTTTGCTGCAGAAATACAACTTTGGCATTATTATGAAAAGGGTTGGACTAAAACAGTGTAATAACCTGTGGGTGTGGGGGGTTGTTTCAATTAAGTCTGATCAAACAGCCACTGTCATTCCTTTAAATTATGTGGGTTGATGCCATAGGAAACTGGCAGTTTCATCAGATGACGAACAAACTACTAGCTAGAATTACTGCCACCTCCAGGGGTCATCTGAGAGCCGTGCTCCAATGCTGTAAGCGGTATAATGATGCGAGGTGACGTTAAAAAGCTAAAGCTGGCGCCAAGTAGCCAGAAAATATGAACTAGAGAGGTGGGGCATCCATGCGTGGAGGGGTTTGGAGAGATAAAGGTCAATTCACTTGGTAATGTGTTTGGTATGGAAAGATGTGGGCCATTTCAACCATATACAAATGGCACTTGCATTCAGACAGTGGCAAAACTGAGGTTGTTATTTAAATTCATCATTTGTATTTCCCCACAAAAGGAGAATAGGTATTATTCATTTCCAATCCACTAGAATCTGGAATGTCCAATTCGAGAACTTTGTAAAAGGCTTGCTCGTATGCGACCCCCTATAGCCAACTTCGGGAGAGCTCTCCTCCGAAGCACGCGCCTGTCAGCCGCTGCTTCTTTACACGTATTGGTCAAAACCTAGCAAGTTCAGAACGAGGGCGGAGGATACCCGAGCATGAGCAAGCTTAGAGGCTTACTGACGAGCGCCCAGTAGGCCAAGAGGAGGTGCTTGAAGCAACGAATTGTCCCATCCCGGCAGCCCCTTCCCAATTTGTATTTGCGTTGCTCTGGGGATTAAACCCGCGCCGTGGTAGGGACTACTGCTCGGCAATGCGGCACATTAACCAAGTGAGCAAATGGCAGCCTAACACCATTCTTTTTGTCAACGCAATGTTCTTCTAGGTTACGGGTTGCGATGATGTCACTCTCACATAAGTATGTGAAAATGACATCACAGTGTGATGTCATTTTCTCAATTTTTGCCATTCTGTTCATTAAGCAATATGAAATACCTTTTCACCCTTTTAAATTTAGATTTTGGCAAGTCATCGTCCAAAGAACGACCTTGCATTTCTGTTCTCATTGCCCACAACCGTATATTTTGATTCATTTTCACCAAGAAATGATGGAGTCATAATTTATTAGGACCCCTTTTAATAAAGGTGGTGGTGTATAATCATCATTGCACACTACTGCACATAGCTGTAAATATCAACTTTACCAGCTTTTTTGGACTGTGTTGTAGTCATCACATTTTATATTTCCAATAAGCAATTAAACTAACATCAAATAATGTGTTGTTCCATTTTCAATACAAAAGAGGTTGAATGGATTTTTCAAGTCAGTTCGATTTTATTTTCTTTGCATTTTAAATTTTTGTGCCAACCTCTTTGAATTGGGATTGCGTTAAGGAATCCATGAAGGTTTTGTGGCGTAATATTATGTTCTTTGACTGCATTTGACCCATAATCCAGCAACATCATGAGTATTTGTTGCACCTGTTATAGAGGAAGGACTTAACTTTAAGTGACCTTTTCCTGTCACCATTTCTATATAGTTTTCAATGTTTTTTTTTCCCTGGAGATGCCTGCAACATGGCATGGTTAAACTATCCTTCCTCAAAACTAAAGATGATTGTTGAAATGTTTCCCAGCTCTGCTCCTAATCAAGTTAGGCTCGTGCCTGTCAGTTCTGCTCACATATGGGGTGGTTCCAGGCTGTTCCAGGGTCATGTTTCATTTTTTTAGGTATGTATCCAAGCCTTGAAAGCATGCAGTGTTGGATTTCCAGAGTTCTGCACCTATTCTGTCATTTCACACAGTGGTTTGCTGAATCTTATCAGAACAGAATAACCAGAAAAAATGCTTCATAACCATCTGGTGTGGTAGGATTTCAAGTGCCTTGTGTGATTTTTTTTATTTTTTTATTCTGAAGCACATAACAGTAAATAATTAATATTGCTGCTGTGCAGAGAAGTTTTCTTTCTAAGACTGTAGTTGTTTAATATTCTCTGAGTGAAGCGGAAAAAAGGCATGTTTTCTGTCTCCGTTTCCGTCAATTTTTTATTCTTTTATGTCAACTTGTGAACAACTTGTCTTTGCTTCAATGAATATAAAAAAATTATCAGCTCCTTCAAATCCTTTCTCACCAGTGGTGGCTCATGAATTGGCAACAGGGGAAGCCCAAAAATTCCCTTAAAATTAATGACTGGTCATGACCAGTTTTCAATCATTCATTTAAACTACCATAACAGAAAGTCCGAAAACTCTCTACATTATCAGATGTGGCCAGTTTTCATTTATAACGCATACTGATTACGACTCCTGACTTCTCACGCTTTTATTCTCAAGGGTTGGGGTTGGAAGCAATGCATTTGTTTCAGGATTGTTTAAATGAAATAAGATAATTTAAAACGTCTTTGTGCAATTCCATTGCTTCAAACTCCTCCATGCACAAGTACTTAAATTACAAGCGAAAATCTCTTACATATGCGTTGATAGAATAATTGCTGTCTACAACAGAGAAACGTAAAAATGCCACTTAAACTCATGCCGAATGCGTTAGAGTTGACAGGTATGCGCTATTAATGAAAACTGGTTGCATCAGATAATATTGAGTTTTCGGAGTTTCTGTTATTGTAATTTAAATGAATGATTGAGAACAGGTCATGAACAATCTTTAACTTTAAGGCATTGTTTGGGCTTCTCTTGTTGCCAATTCACGAGCCGCCACTGTTTCTCACTGACATTTATTGAGGATTTTTTACCCCGCCCCACCCAAAGGGTGAGGGCGAGGGGTATTGATTTTGGTTCGGTTTGCTTCTGTGTTTGTTTGTGAGTTTGTGCGTTTGTTTCTTTGTTTCTGTGTTTGTTTGTTTGTTAAAACTTTAGCAGCAAAATTCATGGCCAGATTCACCTCAAATTAGGCTTAGGGATTGCCACTGACCCAGAAGAGATGCCTACTGAATTCTGGAAAAGTAGGTCAAAGTATGTGCGAGGGGCGGGGTTTGTTGTGCCTGGCACCACTTGTCCAATCTTGTGTTGGAGGCCATAATTTTGATCTTGTTGGAGTTCATGCTTATACTAACCTGCTTACAGCCATGTTCCAGTCTCAATGTTTTTTCATGACTGTGAGTTGCATGTAATGAATTAGAAACATGGTCATCAAAAATATCTTTGAGGAATGAAAAGAATCATTTGCACACCAAAGTTCCTTTTGAGTGTTGTTTACCTTCTTAACCTGTCCATAGTACATGGAACAAGGCAGAGAGACTCCAGCCTTGTGTGTATCACTCATGAAAGATGACAATGTTTGCAAATCCTTTGTGAAATTACTCTTCAGGGCTGTGTTCCAGACTTGCTCTTAGCCCTCAAGCCCTCTAATGGAGTGTTTTGTGGCATGGCAGGATGTCAACAGCTCTCAATATGAAGCTAGACTGTCAACAGTAGATTAGAAGACAAGTCAGGAGCAGATCTTTGTGTGGTTTGTTGGATCTCTATGGTTTGTTTTTGGATGATGTTTATCCTTGTGTAATCATCGCCCAAAAAGTTTATTTAATGGTTAAGTCTTTAGATAGGTGAGGAGGCAAGCAGGACAAGGTCAATGAAGGAGGCCAAGGTCAAACCAGGAGGTGTTTAGGCCATGGGTGGGGAAACTTATCCAGAAAGGACCAGTGTGGGTGCAGGCTCTCATTCCAACCCAGCACTCGCACACTGAATTCTATTAATCAATTTCTGGAATCTTTTCTAAGGACCTTAATTAGTAGAATCAGGTGTGTAACTACATGGTTGGAATGAAAGCCTGCACCCACACCGGCCCCTTCTGGAACAGGTTCCCCACACCTGGTTTAGGCGTTCGAATCCAAGCCACACCATTACCCCCTATGGCTGGAGGTCCGCATGCGCAAGACAACAATTAGTGTGGCCTCCCCTGGAATACTTGGGTTCCAGCCAGTTAAAAAACTTGTTAGGTCATTGCTCTGTAGCAAGTCTCCTGACCACCTCTGGTCAGTCAGGTGCGTACGACTGTACAAAATAAATTATACCCTGATTTTGTGATCCTCTGACAGCACAGGCAGTGTGTGATTGGTTGTGCAGCTGCATAGTATAAAGAAGTAAGCGCTAGTCATCACATGAGTCGGAGGACTCACATGCCACTCCATCTTTCTCTTGAGTCACTGGGAGCAGGTTGCTTCGCAGTGGGCTCAACAGTTCAGCTGTGTTCAGGGTGGGGGGAAAAGGGGGGGAGGGGAAATCAATCCAAGAGGGGTGGGGAAGGACAATTGTTAGGGTCGAGGAGGGACAGGGCATGAGAGGCAGGAGATATTGGAGTAGGAACAGGAATGAGGAGCGCAGGAGAAGTCACTGAAGGGAAAAGCATGAAGCAGGCACTGGAAAATACAGCAAAAAACATAGAACAAAGACAGGCTTAAATAAATAAATATTATAGACTCGACATAAGGTTTGGGAAGTGACACAGAGCGAATGAGGAACTGGAGAGACTAACAGAAAAACAATGCTCAATGAAAGAGACAAACTATAGAAAGTGACATACATATTAAAACAGAAACACCAAAATGAAAACCAGTGCTGGGAGACCCTGGACGTGACAGCCATTGACATCATGAAAAAAACCTCATGATTTTGTATGCTGCAATTTCTCTTGTAGAAGAATCACAAAGTAATGGTTCCTGTGGTCAGTTTTTACTCTTTGTCCAATCAAATGCTGAATAATTTTAGTCAGACAAATTGTGGTTGGGCTTTATTATATTTTCACACTGGTCGTTCCAGAATCATTTACACCAAAATAATGCATAAATGCAGAATACCAGCCGCATGCCGTCAGATATTCAGAGGGCCTTCAGTAACCTCATACTTTACCGCTCAATTGCCCTTAAGCTGTTTTCATTTAAGTTTGCTTGATAATCAAACAATTTATCAACTGAGCAACCCAGACCAATACATGACCTATAATAAAAAATTATAATAAAAAAGTGAAGGCCTATTGCCTAAATTAACGAGCCTCACAAACTAATTTACACAAGTCTGTGCTGTTTCATGAGCCACACGTGCACAGAAATTATGAAGACATATTGGTGTTTTCCTTCGTCGTTTATATGCAGAAAAAAAATGCCTCATAATTTTGTGGATCAATGTATAACAATGCTACTGAAAATAAATTAGACTGATATCGGTTCTACCAATTAGTCTGAGCAACTGTTGCTAATCGGGAAAAGTAAACTGCAAGATGTTTACATTATGAAGGATTGAAAAGTGAGGTTTACGAAGGCTTTTGTTAATGCCGATGGACTGCAACTGGATGTAACATAAAAATGTTTTTAACTGCTAGTCATGCAGGGTTCTCCACACTTTTGAAATCACCTGTCTGTACTGTAAATTTTAGGCATTTTCCGAGTGTTGCATGGTAAAAAAAACTAGCTGGGGGTTTGGGGGCGGGATGACAAGACACTTGGAAAGATATTGTCAGGAATCATTAGCACTTGCAGAATACAAGCAAAGTAATCCCATAATCATTGACATTTACAATGAATATTCCTGGAAATTATCATTCCAGAATAAAGTTCTAAAGAGCGCATTGCCCGTCTTTGCATTTATTGAGGACTAGAGGTCCATCTGGCTATACGGTCAATCATAGACGCGGATCAGAGTCACTTTGAAACAGAAATGCTGGGAACGTAAAGTTATGAAGCCTTTGCGTGTCAGCAACACGCATATCAACACTAGATAACTCTGTCTTTGGGTTAAAAATAGATATATCTGCCAGTATGGGTTTTTCTCTAAGCTCTTTAAAGACAGAATCGCCGGTGTAAGGACACAAGATCACTTTAAAGCCAGCCCTCTCACGTCAATGCTTTCTGCATATCGAGACAAGCAAAGATATTGCCACTGTTGACGATTGTTTCCAAGCTAGTAATTTTATCCTAACCTTTGAACGTGATGTTGGAATTAACGTACCGCTTGCCTACTTGCAACAGTGAAGCTGAGTTTTTTAAATTGTTTCCATTATTTGAAACTTATGGAAAGAGTAGCAAGCTAACTGTATGTTGTATTTAGTCACGGTTTGTTAGGCAGCTGGTTACATATTTTAAAGTTAACTCCTTTTTGTGAATGTTAGAAAATTCATGTGTCGCAAAAGGTTTGTGATGCTCCTACTGAAGTCCACAGCGATCTCGGAAGCATTAACCAGTTAGCTTTCTAGCTCGCTTGGTTACAGAATTCTGCAGAGAATTATGTGATTTGTTTTATCAGTTGTTTCAGATTATTAGTTGGTTAAGACTAACAAAAACACCCGGAAGTACAACGGAAAACAGCTGAACGTAAACCACCGAATGCCGGTGTTCCACCAAAACCTGTGACCACTCGGAATCTGTAAGTGGGTCCATGACGTGACATTGTCTGAGTGCACTTCTTTGGTTTAAAATAATTAAAATGATTCATAATAAGCATCATTTTATTCTGTAAAACCTGTTTAAATTTGAACATGTTTCCAGTTTATCATAAAAATTATATATATTTTATGTTTTGCCATCTGAAACCCTCAAAATGTCAGGTGGCGCAACCGTCCGAGCAAGTCAACACGCGAAATGTATTAAGTATGTAATTTAAAATATGAATTATTATAATTTTAATATGGGGGCATAATTTATATTGAAAACCTTTCAAATAAACAAAGTTTAATAGTTTAATTGTTCTAAAATTGTTTGGAAGACCAAAATACCCGCCCTCTACAATAAAGAATCCATAAGTTACTTTAAATACCCAGCTCAATTACAAAATAGTAATGTTTTAGGCAGAGTAGACACTCTCGGGTATACTTACTAAAAAAATCACTTAGAAAAAAAAAGAAGGAAGTATGTTTTTTTTTTTTCAAGAAACTTGGTTGTGCCTCCTGACATTTTTTGGCTGATTAAATTGTAAATAGTCTAAAACTGTACTAAAACCCTGTAAATGTTGTGCAACCATTAAGATTTGTTTAAACACACTCTTCCAACTTCAAATAAATGTATTTTGTACATTTTTAAAGAATTTATTTAAAAAAAAATAAAAAAACATTTTAAAAGGCTTATTTGTCATTGACCTAAGTGCTGAGGCTGTGGTCCATAGCAGAGCACTTACATCAACTGTGTATGCCGTGGACGCGAGTGCTTACGCAGTTGATGTAAGTGCTCTGTTATGGACCACGCCCCCTGTGGTCACAGATTCCGATGGGTCACGAGTTTTGGTGGAACACTGGCCTTTGCGGAGAACCTTGGTTGTACTGGTTTTTAAGCTTGTTCTCTCCAGAAGATGCAAGCCATAATTTAATGCTCTTCACATTAAAACCTGTCTTTTGTTGGTGCCACATCTGCTCATGTTTGCTCTCAGAGCAGCAGATGGGAAAAGCTGATTTCTTACAATTCTGGTGGGACATTTTATTAAAAACAAAAAACAGGGTAATTGGTTGCATCATTGGAAAATAAATTAATGCAGCCAAGAGTTTCACAGGACAGGAGAAAAAAAACATGTTGCTTGCATTAATTGAACTATAATTCCTTTCTTTTGTCAGCTTGTCACACTTTATCTAGTTAGTGCATTGTGATGGGTAAGACACAGGGTGGCAATCACACCTGCCACCAGTGTATCACAGTCATCAACACTGTGATCTGGCGTTAACTCTTGGCATGTGCCACACAGATACTGGGCGTCCCTGAGAAACCTGGTAGTGTCTTTGATGAACTCCATGAAGTCGATCATCAGCTTGCTGTTCCTGCTGTTCCTATTCATTGTGGTCTTCGCTCTCCTGGGCATGCAGCTCTTTGGCGGCAGGTACATTCCTGGTGCATCGCAGGGGCCTTGCAGCACTGCAAGGCATCTGCTTTTCATAAACTGTATGTGGTATTTCGATGTCTTGAATAAGGAATGTACTTCCTCTTAAAATGTTTTTAATCGCTTTGTCATAAGGTTCACTTCAGGTAATTGAGCAAGTAGTGTTAGTGGAAATCCCTGATGTGCCCATGTATGGTTGAAGTCCAGTACCTTGTAAAATACAACTGTTAAAACCACTCTTTTTCAGTATTGCATGACATTGTATACAGTTGTGAGTGTTTCTTCTAGCCACATGACTATTTGTAGGACCCGCCACTTTTGTAGCTCCCTTGTTTATAATTGAGAAATGCTTCATTTCCCTACTGGACCCTGCATGACAGATGGAGGGGGAGGGGGGGAATCAAGTGTTAAAGATATTTTGGAAGCTGTCAATTAATCACATATGTTCAAGAAAGCTGCCGGTCATCTTTAATGAAAAAATCCTTTTACTACAAATGCAGTCTGATCCTATCTTCCCTGCAGGTTCAACTTTGAAGATTACACCCCCACTAACTTTGATACCTTCCCAGCTGCCATCATGACTGTCTTTCAGGTTTGGATGGCAGAAATGTCTGTTATGACTGCAGCTTGTGATCTATTATGATTATGACTACAAACAAATATCTTGGCTGCAATGTGTAGCACCTTTCACGCAGTGCACATCCCATATCAGGAAAAAAAAATGCAAGGGCCACAAAAAGGCTGGAATTGTTCGGACACCATAGCTATATGTTGACTGATATGACAAATGAGCCCCTCAGAACTATACCAGGCCAACCCATGTTGGGGTACTTTCCAGAAAATTGGACTCAAAGTTGCCAGCCTCCTGTGTCATCTAGAGTAACTGGCAACAAAAAATAACTCTTTATTTTACAAACACAAGATATGTGAAATTATGTACATGCACTTCTTACGCAGGTTTTCGAGGTACAACCATCATTTAAAGTGATACCTTCCTCTTTCTGAAGAAGAACGATTATCTTCTGATTCATTTGGGACAAACTCTGGGTCCCTGTTATCTTCCACTGAATGTCATCATCAGTCATAATAAGCTATTCCTCATCTGTGAGATAGATAACTAGCCACCACAGTTACAATGAAGCATGGGAAAGTTGCGGGATGGCTCACCATGGTTTTGGCAGTGCAGTGCAGTGCATTTGCACAGTGGTAGAGTAGATGTTTGCTTGAATTAACAATCAATGTGGGCAGATGGAGTTGGCCCATTTAGGAAATGTAGATCTCAGTTTTCTGCACATGCTGACTACCTCAACTCTATCTCGCCAAAAGTGCAGGATGGCCCAGGTTGGTTCTTAGGGACTCAAATATAACTTCACGCCAGTCATGTGCAGAAATAATTTGTCACGCAAAATGCATGTTGTTTGTTTTATACTGGTTGAGTGTGTTTTCAATAGTTCTATTCACAAAATAATTTAGTGCCATTGTGTATGTGTTCATTGCTTCAGATCTTGACAGGAGAAGACTGGAATGAGGTAATGTACAATGGGATTCGCTCCCAGGGTGGAGTGAATTCTGGTATGTGGTCTTCTATCTACTTCATCGTCCTCACATTATTTGGCAACTGTATCCTTGAATTTGGCTGAAAATTCTGATTAACTCAGTTTAGTTTTATTTTTTTTTTGATGATAAAGGATGCACCTCATTTTGAATATTTATTGTTTGCAATTCCTTGAGAAAACTGATCAGACACACTGCTAAATGTCTTCTTGGCCATTGCTGTGGACAATTTGGCCAATGCACAAGAACTTACCAAGGTATGAGTTCACTTGAAAGATCACTTTGTTTCTCTGTTATTATTCTTTAGTTGTTTAACCAAGTTTTATGGTTTGTCAATACAACACTGTAGGTGGTCCCAGTGGTGATATTTTTGTGGGGTGCACTTTGCCACGTCCAACTGCCTCCCTTCATCTCTGTCAGGATGAAGAGGAAGCAGAAGAGGCCTTCAATCAGAAACATGCCTTGCAGAAAGCCAAGGAGGTGGGGCCCATGTCATCAATGATGTCATCAGAGTAAGTCACCGGTGTGCCTCTGCCTGCCTGC
Source organism: Gymnothorax reevesii (assembly GCA_029721435.1). Taxonomy (NCBI): domain Eukaryota; kingdom Metazoa; phylum Chordata; class Actinopteri; order Anguilliformes; family Muraenidae; genus Gymnothorax; species Gymnothorax reevesii. The sequence goes on from CM056575.1 coordinate 93,601,819, forward strand.
CCCTCTTCTCCCACCCCCTGTCCCACATGTACTAACAGTACTAACACCTGCGAGTGTTAACAGGCATGAAGCACAACAGGCCACTGACTGGACTTTTAAAGACCCTGCCTCTAGGTCTGAAGTTTGAGTTAGAAGCTGGAGGATACCTCGTGAGCATCTTTTTAAAGTTTAAAGGCAGGAAACAGATCCTCTTTTATCACATTATGTTGGATAAAAATGTGACTAGAATGCTGACGGTAGAATTAGTGTAAACTGTGTAATCGGGATAATGATAACCATTTTAATACTACCATGATTTTTTTTTTTAATTATATTTTTGTTGATTAAAAGCCAAAAACACCCTTGTAAAAGCCGGTCCAATTATTTGCGATATCTTACTTGTGCAAATGAAATTATTAGCATAAAGGGATGAATAATGCAAAGAATGTAGTAAAATAAAATCGCTCCCAAATGCATATACTATAACGATGCCATAAAATGCACAGTGCACCAATGTGATGTTCCACTGAGCAGAGGGAGCATTCAGTTTACGGTGATGATTGAACAGGCCTAAATGTAGCATGAGCATATAGCAGTTCTTGAGATTTGAAAAGATGACACACAAAGATTTTCTGGACTTGTGGTTCTATGACCTCTCGCTAAAGGAATCACACTGTGCTGGATAGGATGTCTGGCCTGTGACTATGATTGTAATTCAGGCTGTTTTACGGCACAGTATGCTGAATAAATGATGTCTTCATGTCGTCATCCCAGTCAAGCCTCACTTCGGATAGAGAGGAAAGAATGGGGCCCTTGAGATTTGCTCTTTAATCCTCTTGGAGATCAGCATCTGGCTGAAATTGTCTTTAACTGATTGTCAAAAATGGAGGACAGAGAGCCTAAGAGAGCTTTTACCCAGTCAAGCACTTAAAGTGGGGTCTTTATCTTCGGGACTTGTGCCTGTTTCAAAGGCCACATCACATTTAAAACAAGCAGCAAGAACATAAAGCTATTAAATAGCCCAAGCTTGTAGAAGAATATAGGAGTTTGTTTTTGTTGCTTTATTGTGACTTAGCATTTACTCCCATAATTTTCTTTGAGTAGCAGTAAATTGGACAGGGCATCTCCATGGCAACTGGCAGGCTTCCCAGTAGCAGAGAACAGCCTGAACCGTCGTCATGGAAACCGGTTTTTTACAGCCTTCAAAATGAGGATACTAGGCCTGTTTAACACAATAATGTAGTATTGATCAGCTGCTTTTAATTCCAAAGTGTTTATCCGTCTGCTGCTGTCAAAATAACATATTTTTGATGAGTTTGGGTTTTTTTTTTGCATATTTGTCATTATATTTGCCATTATAATATCAAAGAATCTGGATATTATTCTGAGAGGAGGTTTGAGTATGCAGTTCATAATTGATTCCTTATTATTCCTTATATATATATATATATATATATATATATATATATATATATATATTCCAATGTTCTCTCAATGCTGAAATGTTTGGCTGATTATGTTATACCACGGAGTTAAAGTATGAATTGAACAATTGACATCAGAAGTCAAAAATTAACACCATCTGATAGTGACTTATGTGCCATAGCTTTAAATAGTGAAAGCAATTATTGCAAGTGGAACAGTTTATTTTGTCGATGTAACTAATCTGACAGAACAGCAATTTCATTGTCTCTGTCTTTATTCACTGCCCCAAAAAAAAAAAAAAAATTTATGCACAATTACATTGTTTTGTACATTACAGCCATATGTACTATTGTATTGTGAACAATTACTACAATCTTTATGACTGAGCATATTTTGCAGAACAAAAAACTCTCTTACTCAAAATTGATCCTTTGTATCCATTGCTAGCTGTACGAGATTGGGATTAGTAAATATAAATTTATCTGTAATGTTATGGTGAGCAGATGCATGGAACATATACCATTCTATAATTTATAAGTATCTTCACAGTTTCTTGGCACTTTTTATGAAAAGTAAAGCCCATGATTTTTATATGCTCTTTGGAATTATTTTATATTGGTATCTATTATATTCATAACCTCAAGGAAAAGCTGTTCGGGAAAAATTATTTGCATCTTCGTTGGGTTTCATTTAGTGGTGTTTAGGATGGATGCCCAAGTCATTCATTTCTATCTGTACTTGAACAGTTGATTCTCTCCTGGACAAGTAAATCAGATGAGCAGATGGTACGAGGTTGCTAAAAATGTTGTTTTGACAACGGCGAGCGAGATTGCCAGATATGACAAATTACTCACTCTTTATAAAGTTGTGGTAATGTGAACACATACTGCCTTTTGTGTCTCATCATTCAATTTTTTTTGCTTTTTTGTGGTCACATTTTTTACTCTAAGTTCAGGGACTAGCACTGTCTCCAGCCTTGGCATTGAATTTGGGAGCATCAGTCTTTATTCATATTTGATATTTGAAGATTTGTTATTGTCGGCATATTGCTTGTGCTTGCAGATTAGCTGAGAATGTGCTTTTGGTGATGTATTGTTGAATCATGATTACCAGAGGATACAGCAGCAAATATGCTTAGTTCAGCATAAACATTCCCATGGGATGCTGGGGTTAAGTTTGAGTGATAACTTTTATGTTGCCATTGAATACTATGACTGTCAGCAAGCTTACTGATTTGCTGTAATGTTTCTGCTGATATAATTTTAGCAGAAATCCTCCTCCAGCCCCTAACGCTGATAAAAAAAACTTTAGAATGGATTAATTTTAGTGGAAATCTGCAAGTAACACAAAAGTTTTTGCTTTTCAGATACTCCCTGTCATATTTTTCTCTTTGTGCTTTGATGATATAGTAAATGTAATGAATAGTTTTAACCCCAAATTGACCATTACTCATGAATCTTCTTTATACTTCGAGGTAGGTTTGCAAATTCAACACATTGTCTTGAAAATGCTTGAGGAGATTTAAATGTAACTTTGATTGCTGTTATGCTGAAAGAGAATGTACTCACTGCATCTTCCAGACATATGTCACAATCAGGACATGGGCATTATCTTTGGTTGTGTGGCACTGCGGCAGTATGATGGCCGATCAGAGCTAAGACGGCTAGAGTCCCAGCTGGAGGCTGCATGCTGATGCACACAGTGAGAAGGTTCTGCACAGTGAAGCATGCTGATATCCCCTGCTCTTCCCATCCCAGTCGACCCTGGGATACTATTGCATGCACCTGACTGATGAGCATGCCAATGAAGTCATCACCTGCAATGAAAACAAAAGTGGGGCAAAAAAATAAGCAGTGACACTAGTTAGTTCAGGATTGTGTATGTTGACGCCAGGTTCTGAGAACAAGCATTGTGTACATGTTTTATACCTGTGCCATTTATCTTAAAGTCTTAACATTCTGATTTTATGGAAGCTGTTTGTCTTGCACCTGTTGACGTTGATGTTGTTTTGATCTAATACTGCTACCATCTTGTTGTCATGTGACGCTTTGCTTGCCTAGTGACACAGACCAAAACATTTTCATTCCAATCTATGCAGATAGTGTAATTTCTTCTTAAATCTAGTGACAATCAGAAATGATTGGTATTCTTTTTAGTACAGATAATATTTAATTCACTTAAATGATGTATTTGGACTTTGTCACTGGGATTGTTTTGTCTCTGTTCACAAAAACACTAATGTCTTGTTTTCAACCAATCGCTCATTGATAACACGGACAACACAAGAGTACACATGCGAGTAAGTAATGCAGTCTGTTCACTTATATTAAAAAAAAACCTGTCTGATTTTCTTGACTCTGTAAATAATTTTTCATCGCAGCTTGACTTTTATATTCAATTTGGTATTTGCTAAATGTTTATTCTGGTTCTCTCTGCTGTTTTCCTGTTTTTGTCACGTACTATGTTTTCTGCATTCCCTTGTCCTAGCGCTTATCTCCTGTAACTCTCATGATTGAATTTGATTGCAGTAGAATTATCATTGTGTTGCATATTTATTTACTGAGCTCTGAAAATCAGAACATGTGTCCAGTTCTGAAATATATTTCAAATGTCCACTCATTGATGCAATTAATTATGTGCATTTTATTTTCACTGCATCACCATTTTTACACTGAAAAACAACTATTAAAAAAGCATGATTTTGAAGGTAGTTGTTTGAATGTTTTCATCATGATTAAAAAAATAATTAAAGAACAAGCTCATGTTGCTCTCCTACAACCTGCATGTTAACTGTCTTTCCTCTGTGTTCGCAGGAGAAGGAGGAGGCCCTACCTCTACAGGAAAAGAGCCATACACAGGAACCGGCCTGCTTACATTGCAGAGACAGCTCTGGAGACCCTGGCAGAGAGAGCAAATGACCAGGCGCTCAATGGCTCTAACTCTTTCATGTCCAGGAGAGAGAGGAGAAGAAGGATGACCATGTCAGTGTGGGAGCAGAGGACCAGCCAACTGCGCAGGCACCGGCAGATGTCAAGCCGCGAGATCCTTTTCAGCGGCCCCAATGAAGACCTGGACCCCCCCCCTGGCTGCCTCCATCACCGTAAGGTGCCCCATCCTCCGACCGGCAGCTTGCGATGCCTCCCTGAACCATCGCCAGCACTCACCATACCCCCCCTTGAGCCCCCATTGCCAATAGAAAGGTCAGATCCAGGAGAAGACATGCCCATCCCTGAGCCCCCCTTGTCCATACCTCTGCCTGAGCCCCCAGAGTCAGAGCCGATCCATCTACAGGGGTCTGAGGGAAAGCTGGGCGTCACAAATCACTGCCAATTGAATTTAGATGGTTGGCGGAGCCCGCGACTTAATGGGGATAGGAGGCACCGTGTGGCCCGCAGGGTTCGTCCTCCTCCTGGAGGCACTCTGACGCCTGACTCAGGGTTTCGGCCGAGGAGACATCGCCATCGGGAACCCCAGTCAGATGCCAGGAACACCGATTCTCCTCACAGTGAGGGTAGTGACTCTGCCAGTCAGGAGAGGAGTGCCAGAGACGATTGCAACAATGACGAGAGGGAAGTCAAAGCGGAGGGAGACCCTGGCCTACCAGAGAGAAGAGAAGCTGAAGAGAGGTGAGTTTTGGATTAACTTATACTGCACTCGATTGAATTTTGAGATTCTGGTAGTTCTGTTGGTGGTGCTTGGTGAAAATTTTCATCGCCTTGAGCACTTGACTTTTATCCCCTCTGTTCAGATGTAGATGCCAGTGGACATGGAGCTGCTCTATTTATGCACACAGTTACTCTGTCCTATAAAAAGTTTGTACACCCGAAACGGTTATTGAATATTCACGAGGAAGTGGTGTCTGTGAAGGATTTAGAATGTGGGCGAGTTAAGTCCCATCATTGTTTCTCAGGAATTGCATGAATTAAACTCCTCAGCCAAGCCTGATGTGCAAACTGCCACATATACTCGCCCATAGTATCTTAACAGCAGTTTAGAAATTGATCTATTGAGACAGAAAAAATAAATTCTTGTCCTTTGCAACCAGTTCAGCTATGATAGGCCCAAGGTGCCACAATTAATTACAGGAAAAAATCTGTTTTCTGAAGCAAAAATTCAACATGGTATTGAGAGTATATCATTCTACAATCAAGTATTGTCATCAGATATTAAAAACTTGAGATGCCATACCATTGAATCAAGCATAGATTCATCCCTTGAAGAATTCAGTGGTTCCTTAAAACCTCATACGATGAGTCACTGATATCCAGTCTCTCTAATGCGTGCTTAGGCTTATCTGCGTATAGCACAATTATAGTTCACATCCACCTGAACTTTAAGCCCATAATTATCTATTGAGTGACACATTTTATCCAATTACAGACAGTATAACTGTGATTGGACCCTCAGAAAAGTATTGAAAACTTGGATAACAGCATGTTAAGTTGTATTCTCGGAACTGTGCACAGCTGAATGACATTAGCACAAATGAAAAAAAAAAAGGCTATAAGTGCTTAGGTTACAGATATGTACTGACAATTTGATACCAATGTGGATAATGGGAGTTATTCCAAATGGAACACTAATGGAGGGTTCCTCGTACCAGAGAGTTCTGTTGCTCTCTTAATCTGGAGGAGGACTTCATAGGTGGAGAGTTTTGCTTTATTTTGAGTGAGTACAATGGAGTAATATGGAAATGCCTACGGCCAGCTAGCCAGCTGCCTAGCTTTTATTTTCAGTTTACCATAGCCATGATGATCACAGAGCATGTTTGCCACATTGGTGAGTATGAGTAACTGTTGGCCTTTGCTAATAATTCTGTATATGGTGGCATTTTGCTCATTGTGGTATTGTTTTAGAATTTATACTGTATTCAAGGAAATCGAATGTTGAATGGAATGCCTATTTTGTTAAAATGAGGTATATTTCAGATATTACTGTATTAGTGAGTTATACTTGTTTCTCATAGGGTGTGAAAAATGCTTGTACAAGGTTGCGTTTCGCTTGAATGATCAGAATTGTGAATAGCAAGCTTTTCGTCTCAGGGTGAACATTTTGACCATAAAATAAGCAGTTCCTTTAATGAGTACGTGCTGTAATGAGTGTTTGCTGATGCGCTTTTGCAGAAAAATGGACTAAACTCTGAATTTTATCATTGAGAAAAGGAATCTTTTTGGTTTGGAGCGGTCACTGGTGACTATTGATGTCCATTCGCACCTACACTGATGAATTCATGCTAAATTTCACAAAAAAATAATTTATTTAATTTATTTATTGAACTTTGTGAGTCACAAGTTAATTATGTTTACTATATGATTCAACGGTGCGTAATTTTGAGAGCTCTGACAGCTTGGGAAGCCAATTGGATAGCTATCTTATTTGTTTCATAAATGGTAGATAATTCAAAAAATCCCTGTGCACGTGTGGTTAAGGAGTTTATGAGCTCAGAAATGTATTGTCTTAACTCCCAGCCATTTTTCAATTCTTGGAATTTTTTTATAATTTTATAGCAGAAATTTCATGAATTTTTTTTTAGTTTGTGGCCCTTACTCTGAACAAAAATTATGAAAATAAACTGAAATACAATGTAATTCTAAACTCTACAAGTGTCTTGTTTTATTTAAGCCATTGTCCCCCTCTCTGTGAAGCTCAAATCTTAAATTATAAAGCCTTAATTAGGGTGGTATATGTTTTTGTGTGTGTATGTTCAGAATACTGGAGAGATTTCAGGGACAGTTATTGTTCATTGTTTCATTGATGATTGATGCATTTAATTGATTTTCATTTTGTTAAGCACATATGAGGCCTGTATCCCACTGGGGTTGAGACTGTTTGGCGACATTTGCATGTGCCATTCTGCAGAATGTCCGCAGAATTCCTGTGTGTTCGTGGAGATCGTCATGCCGTCTTGGGAATTTTGAATCTGTTCAAAAATTTGTTGGTGACAACGGTAGTCGCTAAGGTTCTAAAGTGTTTATCAAATTGTCTGCAGAATGTCTTCAGATTGGCTTGAGAATAAGGGGGTGAAAATTCATGAAACAATCGGGAAATAGTCAGCAGAATGTCTTCAGAATGTCTTCAGAAATTTATAAGACATTTAAAGACGTTTTGCATAAATCCCGCCCATGCCTTACATGTGCAGTCAGTAATACCATCGTGACAACATCAAATACAAAAGTACATGCCAAGACAAATCTGTTCAGTGGGACTGCAACTCTGTTCACATACTTTGTCTTGAAACAGTCGCCAATTTCAAGGCTGCAAACAGTCTCAAACTATCACAGCCTGGTCAGATACAGGCTTTAGAGATAGTGAGGATGAAACTAACATTTGGACTGAAGTCGTTTTTTTTTTTTAATTAAATTAATTAAAAGAAATTTTGGCTCAAAGAGGACACCAAAATGTAACATTAAAAAAATCTGTTTTTCACTGAAAGAATGTGGGAAATTAAAATTAGAAAGTATCATGTAGATTTGCCTGTATGCTATTCACTCACAATCCAGTGAATGAATTCCGCTTTGTAAAAAAACTTTTCTATTTAGAACATAAGACGGTATCAGACTGAAATTATCGGGTAACGTTCGTTGCCTGCCGTGGCTGCTGTGCTCACGACTGTTACCACAGCTGACAGGTCTTCAGTTAGTAGCACTGCTGAAATGTACTGCTACTCTGCAGAAGAACTGACTTTCCTTACACCACTGAACCAACTTCCCCCCACTAATTTCTGTCGTTTTTAACAATAATTAACGTTAACACAAAAAAAAAATGTTTTGTGCCCAGTAAATTACGACCATTACCAAAGAAAATATCTTGTTTTGTATTTTATGATTATACTGATCAATTTATTTATTCACGTTTCCTGGAATGACTCTGTAAACACCTTTGATTGGCAAAGAAAGCTTTCCAGTGAGTTGCTGCGAGTCAGCTATTTCTGCTGCTATAAGTATTGGGTCCACAATTTTGCATGCGGCAACGACTGTTATGTGGTAAACAGTTATTATAAAAATTGTCCAAATCCATCCTTTTTCTTGATCATCGTTCGGCAATTGGCTGTCCTCCCACAAGGTAAGAGGGTACTGACTGCTATTTTCATGACTTTTCCTTATTATTTATGTTAATGAACTCCCAAAGTGGAGGAGAGTATTCGGTGGAATGATGGATAAGGGATTGGGGCGAAGGCGATGTTGTATGGATTTGGTCTGTGATTGTGCGAACATTGGGAGCCCCAGATGGCGAGACTCAGGCCGGGGCTCACGTCTCTTGTTGGAGTCCGTGTAGGCTCCTAAGCCGCCAAAAAGATATTAATGAATCGACGATAGATGGGCTCTACGTTCGTCGTCGATATAATTGCGAATATAGCTTACGTTAGAGTTTGACGTCCGGCGGCCGAGGATTTTAATCAGGTGGCCTCGCCCTCCTCGCATCCGATGGCTCCGATGCGAAAGGATGCCCGGGGAAGTATTCAGGCGAAATATTGGATATAATTCAATTCGATTCAATTCCGTGTATTTGTATGGCACTTTTCACAGATAGATTGTCATGCAGAAGCTTTCGTTGAGAGATTAAATAAATGAAAGGGCAGTGACCAGCCTATTCCCCTCAAAACAAATGAGGCAGAACTCCCAGTAGGGAGAAAAAGCCTTGAACGGTGGTGAGAAAAAACTTTCCTGTGGGAAGAAATCTCAGGTGGATGGGTGGAGAAGCCCATCCTCCGTGGGCTAGCTAATTAATAGCAAAATAAAGTAATAAAATATTGAATGGCAGTGGAGTTCAATTAAAGCCCATTTAAACAGGGATGTCTGCAGCTTCAAGAAGTGGCATGTCGAAGATGGTGTAAATCTAATTCGAGCATGGCGTGCTGATCGTGAATAACGGGTCTTGGGGACATGCTTGGTTATTGCTTCTTGGGGTGACGCAGTTTGACATTGGCTTCGATGCGCTGAGGGCACAGTCAAGGCGGAATAAGAATATGGGCTGAGAAATGCCGAACTGATCTGTTTAACTACTTTTTATCTTGAACGTGAGACAGTGGAGTAGGATGAGAAGAGATGTCTTACAGGCAGGCGTGGCGAGGGGGATTATAATTAGTGGTAAGTATAATTATGTTATAATTAAGTAAAATTATGTCAGGTAGTCCGTTAATGTGGCCTATGCTCATAAACTCCCATAATAAATTACCGGAAGCGACTTGATTTGTATCACAACGATATAAACGATAGAGCCAAACATGGAACGAAAGACATTTTTCTGTCATGGCACAATATATACCGTCATAACGCACAGCCCTTGTCCAAACCATTAAATGTGATGAAAAAAAACTGATAAAGTGCGGTTTTAGAAATGCATGCTTTTTAATTAAAAGAAAATTGAGCAACACTGCTAACTTCAATATGCTCCAACTTCGTTCAGAGAGTTGTTACACACACAGACACTGTAAAAATGAGTCTGCGCAAGTTCAATACCAATTGTATTAGGCCTATGTACTGAGTACAAATAAAAACGCACCACTCAGGAAATCTGGAATAGCTCCACGGATTGATAGGTGAAGTATATACGTATGACGCATTTGAGATAATGAATGATTTAAGAAGACATGTAAACATCATTCAATTTCATTCACGATAATGTTAATGCGCGAGAGAGGTTTAACTGGTGCAGGGGTCAAACAGGAAAGTCAATAACGGGTGTGACCGCCATTTGCATTGACACATGCGGTGCATCGTCGTCGCATGGAGTTGATCAGTCTCTGGATAGTGTTCTTAGGGATAGCATTCCACTTCTGAACAAGGGCAACCTCAAGTTCTCGGATGTTGTCCATCTGGCGTCGACGTGAAAGACGTCGTCCAATTTCATCCCATTAGTGCTCGATAGGGAAGAGGTTGGGTGACAGAGCTGGCCACTGAAGCACGGGGATGTTCTGCTGTGCAAGGTACTACATGGACACCCTTGCAGTGTGTGCCCTAGCGTTGTCCTGTTGGAACGCGTGGACATCGTGGTGTTGGTTGAAGAACGACACAACATGGTTCTGCAGCACCTGGTCCCGGTAGTAGACGCCGTTCACCCTTCCTCTGCAGATATGGAGAGGGGTTCTGTGACAGTAGCTTATTCCACCCCACACCATAACGCTGCCACCACCCCAACGGTCCGCTTGAAAGACACAATCGGCGTTATAACGCTCACCACGTCTCCGCCAAACACGTATACGGCTATCTGCGTTCCTTTAGTGAAATCGTGACTCGTCAGAAAAGATGACTCCGTGCCATTGTCGTAGTCGCCAATTCTGGTGCCTGTTTGCCCACTGTAGATGCCGGTTTCGGTAACAATCGGTCAATATGGGGCCGAAATAAGGACGTCGTGCACGCAGGCCTGCAGCTTGCAGACGGCTCCGTACGGTTCTGGGGTGAATAAATCCACGTCGTCCTTGGACTTGAGCAGCCGTTCTTGTTGCTGGTAGTGTTCGGTCTCGGACATGATCCCGTACAATCTGACGGTCCTGACGTGCCGTTGTCACACGTTGTTGACCCGGTCATGGACGGTCCTGAGTGTTTCCCGTTTGCAGAAACCTTTGATGGAGTCTTGCGATCGTTGTGTGTGCGCAGTGTAGTCGTTTGGCAATTTCCCTGGTGCTGGCGCCAATTTGAAGCATGCCTATGGCACGTTCCCGTTCAGGGGCTGTACGTTGCGGCATAGTGTCGATGTTTCACAAGTGTTAGTGAAGAAATGAAATTTTATTGGGATTCACATGCTTTTAAAGGCAATGTGTGCACAAATATAGAATGTGAAATTCGTTTTTCCCGTGGTGTGCGTGCAAGATGTTGCGTTTTTGCAAAAAAATTGCCTTGCGTTACAGTTAACTTGAAATTCTCGAATTTCTTGCACCTGGCATGTCGGGTGACGTCACTGTAGTGTTGTTGTTGTATAAAAATGATATTGAAGTTCATTTGAAGTGGTGCGTTTTCATTTGTACTCAGTATATAAAAAGGTAATATAAATATAATTTAGCATATGAAACCTATAAAACCACAGTATGAAAAGTTGAATTTGGTTTTTGAAATGAACATGTTATTTTAACCAGTTGTGTAAATATCGAAGAATTTTCCCTTGGAATAGCAATTTTAACCAGTTGTGTAAATATCGAAGAATTTTGCTTTGGAATAGTGCGACAGGATCTTGTATTCTGTATGCTGTATTCTGATTTTTTCATACTTGCTGTGGATCTTCTTGCTGTTATATGCCAGTCTTATACTAGTTAAGAATCAAATAAAGTTGGTTTTCTGTTCCTTCAATGATTTTGAAATTTCATGTTTGTGTCGCACTTTTGTCTCCCAGTCTTGTGAAAAGACCCACATATATACAGTGCTGTGAAAAAGCATTTGCCCCCTTCCTGATTTCTCTTTTTTTTTTGCATATTTTTCACACTTAAATGTTTCAAATCATTAAACAAATTTTGTTATTAAACCAAGATAACCCGAGTAAAGATGAAATGCAGTTCTTAAATTATGATTTCATTTATTGAGGGTAAAACCTACTGGGCCCTATGTGAAAAAGTAATTGCCCCCTACACATAATAACTGGTTGTGCCACCCTCAGCGAAAACAACTGCAATCAAGTATTTGCGATAACTGGCAACGAGTCCTTCACATCGCTTTGGAGGAATTTTGGCCCATTCTTCTTTGCAGAATTGTTTTAATTCAGTTGCTTTGGGGGGCTTGTTTAAAGTCATGCCACAGCATCTCAATCGGATTTATGTCCAGACTTTGACTACGCCGCTCCAAAATCTTCATTTTGTTTTTTTTTAACCCATTCAGAGGTGGATTTGCTGGTTGTTTTGGTTCAATGTCCTGCTGCATAACCCAAGTGTGCTTGAGCTTGAGGCCACAAACTGATGGTCGGATATTCTCCTTCAGGATTTTCTGGTTGACAGTAGAATTCATGGTTCCAAACAAATACGGCTAGTCGTCCAGGTCCTAAAGCAGCAAAGCAGCCTCAGACCATCACACTACCACCACCATGTTTCAATGTTGGTGTGATGTTCTTGTTATGAAATGCTGTGTTAATTTTATGCCAGTTGGTTGCACACCTTCAACTTTTGTCAACTTCAAGACAAGTTCTACTTTTGTCTTGTCAGCCCACAGAATATTTTCCCAAAAGGCTAAGGGATCATCAAGATGTTTTATGGCAAATGTGAGATGAGACTTTGTGTTCTTTTTGGTCAGTGGTTGTTTTCAGTTGTTGAATCATGAATACTGACTTTAATTGAGGCAAGTGAGGCCTGCAGTTCTTTAGATGTTGTTCTTGGTTCTTTAGTGACCTCCTGGATAAGTCGTCAATGTGCTCTTGGAGTAATTTTGGTGGGCCGGCCACTCCTGGGAAGGTTCAGCACTGCTCCAAGTTTTCTCAATTTGTGGATAATTGCTCTCCCTGCGGTTCACTGGTGTCCCAAATTGTTAGACATGGCTTTGTTACCCTTTCCAGAACGATATATTTCAATGGCTTTGTTTTCTTCTGTTCTTGAATTTCTTTAGATCGCAGCATGATGGGTTGCTTTTTGAGATCTTTTAGCCTACTTCACTTTGTCAACAGGTTCAATTGAAGCAATTTCTTGATTCAATAGGTCTGGCAGTCATCAGGCCTGGGTGTGGCTAGTGAAATTGAATTTAAGGAAAAGTGGTTAATCACAGTTAATTCATGATTTAACAAGGGGGGTCAATTACTTTTTTCATATCGGGCCAGGTAGGTTTGGATAGCTTTTTTCCCTTAATAAATTAAATCATTTCAAACTTAATTTGTATTTACTCGGCTTATCTTTGTCTAATATTGAATCTTGTTTAATGATCTGAAGCATTTAAGTGTAACAAATATGCAAAAAAATAAGAAATCAGGAAGGGGGAAAATACTTTTTCACAGCACTGTACAAATATAAAATATGTGTATGTGTGTGTGTATTCAGCACTTTTATGAAGTTACGTATGAACTTTCATTACCTGGCCCCCCCCTAGGGGGGGGGAGCCAGGTTGAGCAATGATCATGTTACAAGGAGAGTTAGCAAGCTAGCTAGCTGCCCAGGATAAACTACGCCATGCCACGGGGACCAGCGCATTGTTTGTCTGTTCTCGTATTAAAATGGAGGCCGCTGCGGCCCGTAGGCCTATTTGCTTGACGCCTGAGGAGCCTGGATTGTCGTGTATTATATTATTTACTATGTCTGCTTCGGTAATTTTTGTATTATTTTTTGCGAAATGAACATTACGTAGAATTTCTGTGAACGTTTGTGCTGTATGTAATTATATCGTTATAAGCGTGTAGCTAGCCTGCTAGCTAGCTACATGGAGCTCCGTGTTGTGACACGGACCCGTGCGAACCATAATCGCGATGCATTTTCATAAAACAGTATGCTAGTTTGCATTGAATAATTATGTTTCCTAATTGTATGAGATTTGTCAGTTGTGATGTTACGACTGAATTTGTGCTTTTATTTCTATTTGCGTTGCATTATTCGGCATACTTTCGCTGCATACTGCCCGTTTCTCATTGGCGGACAAAGTGATCGCGTTGACACGGATCTTGCATGGAATTGCACAGAGCACACAGGTCCGCTTTCCAGCCAGCTGGGCTTGCTGAAATCACCGATTCTTTTACTTTTTTTTTTTAAGATGGTATAACATGTTCTATCGTCTTCTGTGTCTAGTTAGCATTTTGTTTTACCTAGCTGGACACAGCTAAGCATTTTTCTGGTCATTTGTGCAGTAAGAATGAATTTGACTTATATTACAAGGAGCTAGCTAGCTAGCTGCCGGGGATAAACTACGCCATGCTTCGGGGACCAGCGCAGTTCACCGCTCTTCGTATTAAAATGGAGGCCGCTGCGGCTCGTAGGCCTATTTGCTTGATGCCTGAGGAGCCTGGATTGTCGTGTATTATATTGTTTTCCATGTCTGCTTAGGTTGTCTTTGTATTATTTTTGCGAAATGAACATTACGTAAAATTTCTGTGAACGTTTGTGCTGTATGTATGATCGTGTCTGTGTGGGTGTGTGTGTCTGTCACTCACTCTGTCCGTCAGCCCGTTGCTGGGGCCAGGTCTGCTATCTCTGATTGCCTTGTTTGGTATGAGTTTAAGTTTAAGATCAAGTATGAGTTTATTAATATTTGCACGGATGGACATTCAGCCTTCGGTTACACTTTACTTGAAGGTACCGTCATAAGAGTGACATGACACTGTCATAACTGTTACATGTGTCATGTAACAGTTATGACAGTGTTATGTCACTCTTATGATGAAGTTGTCATAATCAAGACAACCCAAACAATGTCAACTTGTCATCTGAAAAACCGAATGACACTTAATGACAACATTTATGACATTAACATAATGTTTATGACATGTTCATGACTGTGTCATGTCACTCTTATGACGATACCTTCAAGTAAGGTGTTACCCTGCATTCTTTTAGAAAAACTTTATTGCCTCTGTTCAACAACAATACAATTAGAAGAAAAAACAGCTTAGCATTGGGCAATGTTTTATTGTTGCGCCTGAGAACATTTCCACCTTCCACTGTGATTAACGCTTCTGGTGAAATCGTATTTTTCTGGCACAGTTTTAACTTTCGCGTCCATGACACTTCCGCATCTATTACTAATGACTGATTGATTCCAGATTTCAGTAAGGTAGTTGCTTTGAAGTCTTTATCTGCTTTCTGTGCTCTAATGAGGGTATTTTCTACTTATATGAATGAATCTCTGTAATTTTTAAAAAATCTCCCAGTGAGAGGGTTTTGACAATCTACAATGCTATGTTATGTTGAGCAATTACTCTTCCATTATCTTATTATGGCAAAGGGAAGTAAATTTTTCGCCATCAAAACACTGAAACTCAGAAATTCATTTTACCTATTGAAACTTTCTACTCATTTTTTATATTTGTGCAGGGAGGATGAATCTGATTTCCCAGAGTTCCCTGGGGCTGCTGAATCCAAACCCATGCTGAGCTCTCCTCAGCTCCAAAAGAGTGAGGCAGAGGAGAATTTAAAGGAAGAGCCAGCCATCCTGCAACCCTCAGAGGAAACGGCCCTTGAGCTCCCCAGAGCCACCAAGGGGGTGGTTGAGGGCGAAAACGACCCTGCCTCTTTGATCACAGAGAAGTGTCCACTCAACACCAGCATAATGATCGAGGTGACAGGAGATGAGTCATCATTGGAGCTTACCCCCATAGCAGGTATGGTGAAGATATCTTGCTGCTGTCCGCAACCTATTGGCAAAATATTTTTCAATGGTGCTCAAAAGTGAAGCTGCTTTCTACAAGTACCTGACCTCAAATTTAATTGTTGCATTCATATTTTCCAGTGAGTCATTTTTGTAAGCCTTGGGGACATTTTGGGAGGTTGTCTAGTGTTCTTGGGAAATTAGGTGTGTGACCTGACAGTTGCTGGCTTGATGTATGACAAATACTCATTTGGAAACAGCATTACCTGTGTCTGTGTGCAATCCATTTGAATGGCAATGTGAGATGAACTTATGAACAACTGGTGAACAAAGTAGAAAATAATATTCTCAAGCAGAATGTGATCAAGCCCTTGACTTACAACGTGTTTGGAGTGATTTCTGTATTGAGAGGAAGGGGAGCACATAGAACTGACCCTGAGCCGTTTTAAATAGCCACTTTAGTTCTTATTTTCTGTCCTTAGTTCTGGCTGTACTACCCACGCAAAGAGCCAGGTCATCTTTCCAAGAGGTGTTGGGTTGGTATTGGACTTGAATGAAAGTATATTTCACAGTGTAATGATAACCTTTGCTTTGCTGTGGAGCAGACATTCCTGCCTTGCTCTTTCATTTAAATTTTTAATGCTTCATACAGCATTGTAATTCTCTGAAAAATTCGAGTAATGAGAGGATGCTTGATTACAGGTATGATTCCACTATGATTCTAGACTCCGCAGAATCATTTAAGAATTCTCTAAGAACGAGTATTCATTGTTAATCCTTTTGAATTTGATTGCAAGTAATTGACACAGATTGTTTACAACAATATTAAAGTCTTCAGTGCAAATGAAAGCACAGTAGGAACAGTGAAAGATAATCACAGGAAGCTAAACATTCTTGTCAACAACACGTCTAGGAAAATATTGGTTACTGGTGTGGCATGCGTTCCATTACTGCTATTGAGCAGATGCTCCTTTACTGAGTTACATACAGTTCAACGAACAAACTCAAAGGTCACCACAGGTGATTTTTCTCCCCCCTCTTAAATATTAAGGATTAATGCATTTACCTGTCTATGAATGAATAATCAATTTGGATAACAGTAATTCACCAGGACAATGATTATTTAAATATTTCTCCAAAATGCTATTTATACACATTTGGAGGCCGGCATTTAACTAGCTACTGCCAGTTTATTGGATGACTAATATACAGGTTCCGTAATATTTTATTTATTTATTTATTTTTGCAGTGAACTGTAAGGATGTTGAGGCTGCCAAGGGAGATAAGGATGAAGAAGAGGGATGCAACCAAGCCAATGCTCCACCACCAGACAGCATGTTCATCTTTAGTGCCACCAACCCGTAAGAGACCTTCGTAAAATGTGGGAACACAAGCATGCACAAATGCCCACACACTGCCACATACTCATACACCTATACTGTGCAGAATCACACAGAGCTGCTCATGTCCTTATGTTAAAACATGCATGGGAAGGCCATTCTGGATCTGCTGACTCTGCTGTTGAGACCTAGTGTTGTCTCTTGTGCCTTCTACAGTGTGCGAAAGGCGTGTCACTACGTGGTAAACCTGCGCTACTTTGAGATGTCTATACTCCTGGTGATTGCTGCCAGCAGCATTGCTCTTGCGGCTGAAGATCCTGTTGCCACTAGCTCCTACTGGAATAAAGTGAGACTTCATTGGGCTGCAGTATTCTCCTCCTCACCATTCAAAGATACTGCAAAAATATGCTATGTGCTAGAAATGTGCTACTTGCAGTATGAGACACCAGATTTGTTCCCTCAGCATACATTTTTTTCTATTTTTACTTTTGTGATGACTGTTTTTTTTCCTGGACACAACTGCTAGCCATGTTGATGCTCTTCCAGTCACGGTTTTTTGAAACATGACGGCATGCTGGTAGC
Source organism: Gymnothorax reevesii (assembly GCA_029721435.1). Lineage (NCBI taxonomy): Eukaryota > Metazoa > Chordata > Actinopteri > Anguilliformes > Muraenidae > Gymnothorax > Gymnothorax reevesii. The sequence goes on from CM056575.1 coordinate 93,619,346, forward strand.
GAGGTATTTTGCAGGTTTGCCAACTCAGATAGCAGACGGGATGTTTCCTATAACTAGAAGCAGTTTTAAATCCAGTTTGAGAAGTGGAACTGAAGATGAATGATTACAATAATATTAGAATAACAGTGACCAAGGCAGTAATGGTATGGCATTATTTTTCTGTTGATGCTATTTTCACAGTCATTATAAATGGTCCCTGGAGTGAAAACTAATCAGTCCGTCTTTGTGCCTTGGGTCTATTATTTCCCCGTTTATAGAGATGGCCATAACAACAGTTAACTTAATTGCTTTTTTGAAGTCTCCCATTGAGATTTGATGAGAATATCTCAAGATACTGAGGACTGAGGCAAATTGAGGGAGGTATAAATGAACAGCTCCTCACGCAGTGGTTGACAGAAGCAGTTGTCATGCTTAAAGTGAGAAACTTAGCAGCTGTGATGAGATTACTTGGTAGAGTGAAAAATTCACTAATTTTTCTGGGAAATTGCAATCAGACAGAGGACCCAAAAACTCAAAATAACAGATACTTGAAATGCTGGCATTATCATGTCTGTTCACAGTGATGCATTGGTGAAGTAATATATAATTTTGCCTCTGAATGTGGGCATAATTTTGTCTTCATTAGTCCAGTAAGTGTTCATATTGTCTCTGTCTTAGTGTAATTCTATTTGTTCATTTTTTGCCAATATGTTCACAGGTTCTGCGTTACTTTGATTACGTTTTTACTGGGGTATTTACCTTTGAAATGATAATTAAGGTAAGTGTTTTTGGTCACTTTGTATGTTTTTTAGTTCTCTTTGCAATCTTAACCATGGTGTGCTCAAATACAGATCCAATAAATCAATATCATAATATAGAACAAAAAGAAATAGGGGTGTTATACGATGTGTTGTATATTATTTCTTATCATTGTCTCTGATCATGGACTTGGGATTTGATTTGCACCAGTTAATAAGTAGCGTCGCCTTCCTCCCCCATAGGTCACTGTGGGAGATAAGACAGATTAAATGTAGAATACATGGAGATGCACAGTAATTAGAGCAATAGCCAATGCTGCCATAGGAATATTTTAATCCCAGATCTCCCACTGAAATAAATACACAGGTGGTTCACACTTTGATCTGTTCTGGCATTTGAATAGGTTTCCTCAGACCATATCAGACACCAGTTTGGATTCTGCTCTGAACTGAGACCATTTGGTTGAACCTCAATGGACTTCAAGAATTTTCAATGAAATACTTGTCAGTTTCTTTGTTGATACAATTAGGTCAAGCCATGTTTGTTAAAAGAAAAGATCAAATATGAAATCGATGGTATTGTTTGATGCATAAAAGACCTTTTCCGAAGACCTCTTTTTATCATTTCATAAATCCACCTCAGATGTACAGTGCTGTCTGCTGAATTATTTCTGAGATCTCTTTCTTTCAGATGATTGACCAAGGCTTAATCCTGCACGATGGTTCCTATTTTCGTGATCTGTGGAACATTCTGGACTTTATTGTGGTGGTGGGAGCTCTGATCGCTTTTGCCCTGACGTGAGTCATTCTGCATATTTTCAGGTTACGACTTGCTCAAAGTAGAACCACAAAAGCTTCAACCAGAATCACCTAGGCACACAAAAACAGCAATTTTATTGAGTTCTGTCACTGATGTGACTTGTGTATACATGAGCTATAATATCATGTGTACACTTTTTTGAAATGGTGATGTCTCCATCTGAAAAACTGGGAATAGGTGTCCATTTTGATCTGTTGAGGACATTCCGACTTCTTCACGAACATATTCACAACCTCTGTCTCCTGTTTTTTTCCTCTTCCTCTTTTCCCTGTGGCACTGCCAGGAATGTGATGGGGTAAAATTATTATTTGTCTCTCCATCATGTTGTCCACAATCTGCTCAAAACTTGCCATATGTGTTTTTCATGGCTTATAGCTGTCTCACTCATCCAAGACATGTACATCTGCTGGTGTCTCTCTAAGCACAACCATATGCTCTTTTGTCCTTTCATAGGCTGTTGTTAAATGTCTGCCTAAGTTCTTGTCTGTTTGTCGGCAGGAACACCAAAGGTCGTGACATCAAGACCATCAAGTCCCTGCGTGTCCTTCGTGTCCTGCGTCCGCTCAAGACCATAAAGAGGCTTCCTAAACTGAAGGTGCTGGAAAAGCTAATCTTTCCTCAGATGAATGATAAGAGTCATTGGTAAACAAAGTCAGAAGAAGACTCTTTTCCACAATTATTTTGGACCATATTTTTTAAAATGGAAAGTAGCTTACACTTGTACACAGGCCATAAAAGAAGATTGATGGAGAGGGAGAGAAAACAGTGCATCTAAATGTGAAAAGATTTTGACAAGCCTGGAAGCTCATGTTTCCCTACTCTTAGGAATGAAATGAAGTCTAAAAGTCTTAATTTAGCTCATGGCTGCCAAAGGGAAAAGACTCCCGTACCTAACAATATATTACAGAATTTTAACAGCTGATTCATGAACAAGCACCACACCATCAACAAGATGTGTTTTCAAGTTTCTTGATGAGAATATGGTTGATATGTTAGAGGGGAATTAAGTGCCATGTTTTTTTTTTAAAAACTCTTCCCAAATGGAAATGTATTTTCATACCCAGGAAGTGACATATAATGTAAATTTTACTGACTTTGTTCAGTAATTAACCTTTTCCACCCCTTTTTCCTTGCCATCAGGGGGATTATAACCCTGCTCTTACCTTGACTTGAAGCGCATGACTTCTCCAAACCCATGCCCATTTATATATATGCACACTGGTTGCCTGATCAAGCATCTGTGGGCTAAACCTCTTAAAGTTGAATACTTTCGCAAAATGCTAAGGTTTTTTGAAATTTTGCTCTTGACTTGAAAATTCTCTACCTCATTATATATTCACCACCCCCTGAAATTGAAAGAGTAACAAGAGGGCCATATTTTTTAGGTTCAGGAAAATCATCATACTGTAAACTATTTATGTTCCAAATTTCATTAAAATCGGAATTCCGATTTTTGAGAAATGACGCATGAAAAATGTGGAAATGGAAATGGTATTTTTATAGCAGTAATCTACCTTAATTAGATTATTGCTGTTCATACAATCTCATATTGTAGCTTTCCCACAACCTTCCTAGAAGCTGGAGTTTAAAGCCCTCATCAATGAATTTTCTACCATGAAAGTTCAACACGTAGCATGCATTTTTAATTATTTCTTCACCTCATGGAGTGGGTATGAATTACTGTTTTTAGCGGCTCTGTGTGTTTGTCTGTCTGTTTGTGTTTCTGCACTCACCAATATTTGCGTGAATGGGGTGAAGTCTGCCATCTCTGATTGCCTTGTTTTAAATGCATGTCATGCGTCAAACTTTCACAGTGTACTAATAATCAATTTACTAAATTATTAACCTGCCAACGCTTCGAATAAGGAAGCGTTGGCAATTTGCTAAATTAATTATTATCACATGGCGACAACGAGTGTGCAACTGCACTTCCTCACAAATGTAGACCACTCTTAAGAGCCATCTTAAAATAAATAAGGTTGCACTGCTGAGAAAAAAGAACAGCTAAAACGGGAGATGGAAATCAGAGAAAGAACTGGATTACTTAATGATTTTTTTCCATCCCAACAATATCACTGTCAAGTACGTTGTCACTGTGACTTATGGATGATCTCTGTCATTTCTTAATAATTATGGGCTTATAAATTTGTCCTAATAAAGTAAGTAAATTCTGTGATCCTAAAATGCTTAAGAGGAAGCAGCTTGAATGAAATTATGCATTTAGGGGTCAGAGGCTCATGGCAGCCCTCTAAAAATCCCATAACACCGGGGTTACTGCTAGGGCGACGTTTGGCTTCAGGAGGTGAAATACTTCATTGTGCTCTTCGTTTCTTTATCATCTTATTTTTTCCTCACTCCTCCTCTCCATACAGGCAGTATTCGACTGTGTGGTCACCTCCCTGAAGAACGTCTTCAACATCCTCATCGTGTACAAGCTATTCATGTTCATCTTTGCAGTCATTGCTGTGCAACTATTTAAGGGGAAGTTCTATTTCTGCTCGGATGGGTCCAAGGACACACGCAAGGAGTGCCAGTAAGTGCCCTCTCAGCTACCTGCTTTTTTCAAACAGTTGTCAGTCAAAAGTCTTATGATATTAGTATAATGATGTTGCAGTTCATGGCTTAAGTTGAGAATTCACCAAAAAAAAGATTCAATTTGAATGGAGGAGCAAAGGAAAGAAAACATAAGTTCATAAAAAGTCACTGCCTCTCCAAAAAAAAATCACCATGTGGATTCAAATGAGTAAATACTCAAAAGCCTAAGATTGAATCATTTTTTTCAGTAGTGAATATGTTTCAGCTCAAAATAATTCTTTTAATCCTGACTGATTCAGTGCGTAAACTCTCATTTCTTAAGCAACCATGTCAGAAGACGTATCCCATGGTCATTGAACAGATGTTACTGTGTTTGCAGAGGGGCAAAGTATGGGCCAGCATCAAGCAAAGCAAAAAACTAAGGAGATTGCTGAAATCTCTGGGTCTTGAACTACTCAACAATATATTAAAACCTGGAAGGATTGTGGTGAACTTTCAATTAGGTGGAAGAAGTTGTTTGGAGATGAAGCATGACTGATCCTGATCTGAGATCACTAAAATGCTTGATGAAGTCCCATCAAAAAAAAAAAAAAAAATCAACAGTAGTACTCACGGCTGTGTTTAATAATGAAGGTTAGAGGATTTCCACATGCACGATGAGAGAAGAATTTGGAGGAACACAACTGAAACAACTGTGTGGCCACAAGATGACTATTTGTTGGTGAGGCTAATTAGGGAAAAAAAAAACAAGTTCAGTTTGCAAGGGAGCATCAAGATTGGGCTGTGGAGCAATGGAAAAAGGTCATGTGGAGTAATGAGTCCAGATTTACTATTTTCCGGAGTGATGGACATGACACGGTAAGAAAGGAAGCCTATGAAGCGATGCATCCATTATGCAGAGTGTCCACTGTACAAGCCTCTGGTGGCAGTATTATGATCTGGGGTTGCTGCAATTGGTCAGGCCCAGGCTCAGCACTGCTCTGCAGCAATAAAATGAATTCATCAGACTACCAGAATATACTGCATGGCCAGCAACTCATCAAAGTACTTTTTGGTCCCTTTTGGCACAGACATATTCCTGGACGACAAGATTCGTCAGGCTCATATTGCGAAAGAGTGGTTCATCGCGCATGAGGAATAATTTTTACACATGAATTGGCCACCGCAGAGTCCTGACCTTAACCAATTTAAGGTCTTTGAGATGGGCTGGAGAAAGCATAAAGGACTGGTTTGACTCACCTGTCGTCAATAGAATATCTTGGCCAAAAATTAAATGTAAATCTGGTCGGAAATAAATGTAACGTTATATAAGATTTTTGAAACAATGCCAAAATGAATGCATGCTGTCCAAAAGCTAAATGTGGCCCAACAAAATATGACTCTAAAATATTAGAGTGCAACTTTTTTTTTGGATGGACAGTGTTTAAATAAATAAGTTAACCTTATTTCAAATTCCTTTCAGAATGTTACTTGGTGATTATTTCAGTTGTTTTTAGATTTCTTGAGGCAGGAGATAAATCAGGACAATAAAATAGAGGCACTGATTTTATTTGGCTATTCACTGTGTAGTCCTCTATCCGTGAGAGAAACAATCCTTCATAAAGTGTGCTGAGACTATGCCTTCATTATTTTGATTATTAATGCCTTCAGTATAACACATCAAGTGTGATTTTGTACATTATGCTTTGCTAAAGTGCACATTGAATATTACTTTTTGCTTTTAGGAGAAGTTATTTTTATTGTTACATCTGTTTGAAGTTTCGGCAGTATGGAAGGGTAACAGCAACCCCTCACCGAACTGTGACACCTAACTGTTGCATTTTGATGCTTGTGTGTAATTGTTTACAATTCAGAGGTTATTATATTGACTATGAAAAGAACAAGAAAGAAGTCAAATCCAGGGAGTGGAAGAGGCATGACTTTCACTATGACAACATCATCTGGGCTCTGCTCACCCTATTTACTGTGTCTACTGGAGAAGGCTGGCCACAGTGAGTAACAGCCTTCGTCGTTTTAATTGGAGGACGCTTGCTTAGCACTGTGGTAATTCTGAGGATGTCTCATAAACCTCGCAACCATGTTGTTAGATAAATTATTTTGAATTCAACAAATCCAAAGTGCTCCATCTGGGTATCATGGAAGTGTTCAATTCTTAACCACCACCTCTTAACCAAATCTCGAGGACAGGAGTCAGCAACCAGCGGCTCTGGAGCCGCGTGCGGCTCTTCAACCCATCTACAGTGGCTCCCTGTAGCTTGGAAAAAAACATATTAAGACATTTAGATTTATTTATATTTTTTCTTTCAAACGAAACATCTCCTATTTCCGAGATCAGGTTTATGCTGTGACACTAAAAAAAAGTGTTTAATATTTGCAACCTCGTTTGTGAAAACACGCCCAAACTCGCCTGATCTAATTTTGTGATAAAGATCGTCAAGTAGTCCCTGTGATAAAAAAACGAGAAAAATATGAGATGTGAGTTTATTGCTGTAAATGATAAGTTAAATTTTGCAGTTTTGAAATATAGTGTTCAACAGTTAATTTCTAACATCATTCTAACATATTAAAATTAATGAATTTATTGACACCTTGTTCACAAATTCCAGAGAACTAGAAAGTCAACATTTGCGAGCAAATGCAGGATATTTCACTCCCCATCCCTCACCCGAGCGGAAATGGACTTGTCTAAAATTACCCCCATGCAAAAAGGGACTATTACGAAATCACCCCGCATCTCTTGAAAAATAGATTTTTAAAATAAAAAATAATAATAATAATGGACATGAAAAAACATTAAATATAACATTTTTAATCAAAGCAAAATGTTCGCCGTCAAATGATAAGGTTATTGCTAACTGTGTTACTATCTAATAATTCCCCACCGTACAGAAGCCTGAATAAGATTTTTTTGGGAAATGAAACAAAAACTGAAAAAAGAAAGAAAACGAAATTAAAATCGCCTAATTAAAATGATTTGAACCTTGTAAAATGGTGGGAAAATCTTTCTCATTCGGACTCAAACTATAAGTGGTTCATTTTAATGACATAGTGCACTTCGCGATTAATTGACCTAGACTTCTTTTCAACTGTATGAGTCGCCAAAATCTTAGTCCAATTATTGTATGCTTTAAAAAGAAAAAAAACTGACATTGTAGAATTTAATTCAGCTGCCAGTGAATTATTTCAAATTCATAAACTCTGTGGAGATTGTAGGCGTGACCTGCCGTGGAATGTGACATGCAATGCCAGCCATACTGATTGCAAATTATGCAATGTGTGAGCTTTAAGTGAAAGGAAGAAAAAAAGTACCAGCTATCTCCATGCCAAATTTTAGGTCATTTGGATTGACCGTAATGGCACAGGTAGCAAAAATGTATATTTTTGCCTATCATTACCCAAAAAAAAGCTTATTTAAATCATTTCTGAGGCCAGCATCCAAAAAATGAAAAAGCCATCTGGGTGTATGTTGCTAAGCTACCCCTGTTCCAAATTTCAGGTCATTTGGCCTTAAAGTGAAAACATGGCGCCCATTTGATCAAAAAAACAGGAGAAGAAACGGAGCTAAAACAGTATATTTCTTTCTCCCTATAGGGGAGTGAAATATAAATAGCGGAAGTTGGTTTCCACAAGCAAGGTTTTCAACCGGCTTTTAGTTCACCTTCGGCGGATAAACGCCTGATAGTTTGGGTGTCATTTGGTTTAGGAACTTCTTTTCTACCATTGAAAATGAATATAGACCATAATGCGCACCATCGTAAGGCAAGTCAGTTGAAGGTATGGCAGAACCGCACAATTTGAGCTGGCGTTGTATCACCGCGGAAATTTCAGAAATGAAACATTTGCATTTGCAGATTAACGTCTTGTGAAGCTAATTAGTCTAGTTTGAAGACATGTCATGTCTGCCAAAACTTTGAAATGACCTTACTCAGTCAAAATTAGAGATATCAGTGAGATTTTTTCGCAGAATTTTCCTTACATGATGTATAATGACTTTGTGTAAAAAACTGTACACCACCAGAAAATTACTTTAGCTGGGTTATCACAGGCAGGGTCACATTCATTTTAAAGTGGCTACTTTTTTAGTAATTTTCCACAAACACGGGAAGGACTCAAATAGACCCTCTTGGTTCTGTTTTTTTTACTGTCAAAGTAGGTCTGCGTACGCGACTGTTTTTCATAAGAGTTTGAGGTTTTCCTTTGTTATGAGGTAGCCTAAAAACAGCAATAAAATATAAAAGATGTTATTGTTGTTTTATAATTTCATAAATGCTCACAAACTGTAGTTCTTTTACTGTGGGTGACAAAAAACCGAAATTGAAATATCAGAAAAATAATAAAAATGAAAAATAACAATAAATGCTTTTGAATAAGTTCTAATCCTTCTGTGCAGTATAAGTAGGCCTACATACGGAACTCTATAATCTACTGTTATCTTCATTTCATGGGTAAAGTAGTTTTGCGGCCCCCTATGAATTTTATTTCGCGGTGGAGGGGGCGAAAATGGATCTTTTCATAGTAAAGGTTGCTGACCCCTGGTTGAGAATATTGCTCTAATTTTATGTCATTTTGCAAGGCTAACCATCATGATCATTTACTGACTGCCAACATAGTTCAAAGCATGATGCTTTTAAAATTGTTTCTCAACATTTATTGAGAAATTTCTCATCTCAGGTGATCAGTTCATACATTACAACCTATATAACTGCGCAATAAATAGTCCTGGAATGTAATCTACAGCATCTGATCAGTGTTCCTTTGAGTAATGCTGTATGTAATGGTATTTGCAGAAAGCACGCCCATCCATGCTTTGGAGTGTAGCGCTCTCCTTCTTTTGCGGATTTTTAAATGCATTTACATCCTTGACACGGGGACAAGTTGAAAGGATTAAAAAATGTGAAGCACCTTAAATCAGGCAAAATTGCTGAGAAGGGTGTTGAAGAATGTGCTCTCTATCCTGCATTGATGATAAGGATCTTTCAGGGTCCTGCAGCACTCTGTGGATGTGACAGAAGAGGATAAGGGTCCCATTCGTGGGAAACACATGGAGATGTCCATCTTCTATGTGATCTACTTTGTGGTCTTCCCCTTCTTCTTTGTCAACATCTTTGTGGCCCTCATCATCATCACCTTCCAGGAACAGGGGGATAAGATGATGGAAGAGTGCAGCTTGGAGAAGAACGAGGTGACTGTGCCTGCATTTCAACACAAACTGGTTACTTACACTGCAGATGCCAATGTTGTAATGTTGCACAAGCTGTTTGATGTGATAATGGGTAACTGCAGCCTCCCTTCCCCGTGTCTGTCTTTTCAGAGAGCATGCATAGACTTCGCCATCAGCGCTAAACCCCTGACCCGCTACATGCCGCAGAACAGACACACTTTCCAGTACCGGCTGTGGCACTTTGTGGTCTCTCCCTCCTTTGAGTACAGTGTACTGGCTATGATTGCCCTGAACACCATAGTCCTTATGATGAAGGTAAGGGAAAATGAAAGACCCTTGTGTTCTGGAATGGAGCCTGGCAATTTATAAAATATGCGTATTGTGACTTTTTGTTTCACATGAACTGAGCCTCAAACTGTCAGAATAGAGCAGCCATAATTCTTTGTGTTTTTGTTGGTTGTTGATATTTCCCTGCAAGATTCAGCTGTAGTTTGGCAAGTTATGCAGACATTTCAGGCCTCTTTTCCTGTTATTGGTGATTGCTGGTGACAAATTTTAAGAAGGCTTGGCATATTTTCATTTCCAGGCTATTTTTTGTCAGCTCGTAATTCAACTGCAAAAAGTTGAAACCTTGCAGTTGTTGGTTCGCTTAAGTTATGAGCACAATCCATCAGGGTAAGGTCTCTGACCGTCAAATAAAACACTGCAGGCAGTATACAGCCGTCATAGGCTCATACTGTACTATGTGGTTCAAAGGCATCCATCCTCAGCTAAAACCTAGAACTGCTGGGCTCTGTGCTCTCCTGTGGGCAATCATTCTTTGATATGACTCTTAGTCAGGTGTGGTCAGGCACTCAGACTCAACAGGAATGAGTCATCCGCACATAAAATATTGATCTGGATTCATCAGTCAATATTTTCCCTGCCCTCGTTAATTCTGAAGACACATTCTTCCCACAGGCTGAAGGGTACTGCCCATATTATCCTAAAACGTTACTCAAGAAAATGCATGTCATGTTGCACGCTGGAACTCACTGAACCTTTTCCACATCCAAATTCATCCAGTCTTGCAAAATTCCATGCTGCAAGTGTGCCCTGTCATTGGATTGTGATGCACTAATTTTTATGCTGTATGGTTTTTGTTGTCATTTATGAAACGGCTCATTGTCATTTTGCGTCTGTACAGTACTACTCCGCCCCAATGGCATACGACTTGGCCCTGAAGCACCTTAACTCGGCATTCACTGTGCTCTTCTCCTTGGAGTGCATTTTGAAGATCCTAGCCTTTGGCTTTCTGGTGAGACATTACAATAATCACCTGCATATATACTTTTGCCAATGCAGTCTGGGTCTCAGTGTTCATTGCTCTCTGGCTTCCGTTCATTGGGTAATGTGATCTTCCTAAAAGAAGCTGTCGGTAAATCAGTAATACATTGCTCCACACATTTATATAAACACCTTAAGCCCTATTTGCACATATGTGCCATGTTTATCCAGTTCCTTAAAAAAATGATGCAAATGGGCTTTGGTAATTGCTCGCTGAACAGAAAATGTGTTTAGGCCACAATTTGGCAAATCCAATGTGAATTACATATCTATGTATCATGAATGTAGCTTCCTGAAAATACAATATTACCAATACCCTGTTGACTCAAACTACTTTCTGGCAAAATTCCCATAAATCAGTACACCCTGCTGCACTGTGATTTGTTCTGTGGAGAATAACCCAGAGTGGAACAGCGTGAGGAAATGCACAGAATTCGAGCAATCGTCAATAATTAAAAAAAAAAAAACCCTGATATTGCAGTCACGTCCCATTTCCGATGCGTTGTGGGATAGTTCGATGGTCGAGTCGCTTCCAGTTTCGCGGAGCAGCGGTAAATTACTTTAGCATGCATGGTTTCAGATACTTGGCCTTACGATACCGAGCATAGAAGTTGTATTAAGAAGCTTTCAGGTGGAGAACAGTCATTTTCTTGAAGTTTCAAGAGGGGATTTCCATGGCGATATTCAGGCGATTGATATAATTTCTAGTATAACTTTTGGTGTTGCCATCAACTATCATAGATGATGTACATCAGTGCTTCTCAAACCTCTCCCTAATGTTTTAGATCTCTCCCCGCCAGCACTGGTGGGTCTTACAATTCGCTCATTATCAAGCTTCTACACCAGGGGTCCCCAATCTTTCCCAGAAAGGGCCGGTGTGGGTGCAGGCTTTCATTGCTACCAAGCAGCTACACACCTGATGCTACTAAACAAGCTTATTACCAGAGAGTCCAGGGGTTGATTAGTAGTATCAGGTGTGTAGCTGCTTGGTTGCAATGAAAACCAGCACCCACACCGGCCCTTTCTGGGAAAGATTGGGGACCCCTGTTCTACACGGATAACGAGCTGATCATTTGACTCACCTGTGCTGGAGTAAGCAGAACTCTGGAACATGCAGGAGAAGTGGTACTCCAGAAGAGGTTTGAAAAGTGCTGATGTGGATGATAAGATTGTTCAATGTTATCATTCACATGCAATAGACCTAAGCGCTAGCAAACTGTCCTCTGGAAGTGTGGTAGTCACAGAAGTGCAAGAAATTTCTGCGAGGAAGCTAGTTCCGGCTATTTTTTTGTGTATTGACAATTGCTCGAATTAGACATGCACAGTGCTTCATTTGTAGGTGCTAGGTCAAAATGTTCTTTTGTGACTGGAGATGACTGATGCATCTCTGATAGGGCAGGTCCTCTTTGTAGGCTGATGTAAACTTACTGCGGAAATTTTCTGTCCTTGCAGAAGCTTAAATCAAACAAACTCATAAGCTTTCACAGAATATTGTGTGAGTCTGCATAAGATAGCATCAAATTGAGGGTCTTGTGTAAACTTGCAGATGTAACAGAAAAAAGCACAAAAAGTTTTCCAGCATGTCGGAAAAAAGTCAACTGCTCAAAATGATATGACGGATATTCACGTAAGAATACTCAGCATGCTGTAATCTGCCCCCAATACATCAGAATATTTATGACACACATATTAATCTAAGAAAAATAAATAAAAAGGATAAAAAAGCTTCACCTCATGCCAAGTAATTCAACATTATAGACAAGTCCCCAATCGTGGATGTGTAGGTTCCCATATTTTCATGTGACCACAGATACCCTGCCACTTAAGTTCATGGCTCTTTACTGTCACTTGCAGAGCACTATCAATGTGATGACCAGAAGGAGGTTAACATAAATTTATGCAAGCCAAACCACTCTTGCAAAACTTTACTGCATACTAGATCTGCCAATGAGGATGGAAAATGAAGCAGTAGCAAAGCTGGAAGCCTCATTTGTAGCATAATATGTCCTGCAGTACATTTATTATATAGTGTATTATTTTACTGTAGATGTTACACTTGTATGGCAATTGTGCACTGTAGTCTATGTTTCGTGCTTCAGATTGACAACATGCTAACTCAAAGGAAGCACAGTACTTGCAGCGATTTTAAAGGTACATGTACTAATGACGAATATGATTGATTATCTCAAAACAATGGTGCATGCCAAGGCTATCTCATCTCATCAAAAAGAACATGTTAGACATGTTAATGAGCAAGGCACCATTCAGAAACACTTTTGTATGATTTATTTCTGATAGGACACTTTGTCAAAGAGAATATTTATTTAAAGCATACAAGCATACATTGAGTTTGGCGGTATGGCTCTGTTCGAGAGATCCCTGCCTGTTCAGCGTGGAACCGAAGGCTGGGAGCTGCAATTAACCTCCCTTCCACAGAACAGAGTCAACAGCAACAATGACCTCAAACAGAAGAGACATTGTTATTGAACGACAGTTTAGTCATGAAAGAATAGGATTACAGAATGCTATAAATGGACGGGAGGAGCTGGGGAGGAGGAGGGATGTTAAGCGAATGTGCTGTGGAGTCGCTTCTCAGAATGTGAGCTTAAGTAAACTAGCATATTATCAATCAAGCAATCATGTGACAGCAAATCAGATGACATTCATGAGCACTCAGGTGATTCTCAGGCACGAGAAGCGGCTCCTCAAAATTAGCAAGCTTATCAGAATTCACGTCAAGCTCCTTTTCTGATAGGACACTTTGTCATAGAGAATATTTATTGAAAGCATGCAAGCATACATTGAGTTTGGCAGCATGGCTCTGTTCGAGAGATTCCAGCCTGGAACCGAAGGGAGGGAGCTGCTATTAACCCCTTAAAACAGAACCATGCTGATGCACGCCAACGGGAAAGCAAGAGAAATACTCCATGAAAAGTGTAGTATGTGTAGTGACAGCCCAGCGGCTGGCACGATTTCTCTTGCAGCCAAACACAAGAAAAATATTCCATACGAAGTGTACTATGTGTCGAGACAAACTGCGGCTGGCACAATTTCTCTTGAAGCCAAATACAAGAGAAATATTCTATGCAAAGTTTACCATGTGTTATGACAGTCTGGCGGCTGGCACAATTTCTCTTAAGCCAAATACGAGAAATATCCTATAGGAAGTGTGGCATGTGTAGTGACAGCCCAGCAGCAGGAACAATTTCTCTTGAAACCAAACGCAATAGAAATATTCTATATGAGTGTACCATGTGCCTTGACAGCCCGGCGGCTGGCACAATTTCTCTTGAAGCCAAACGCAAGAGAAATATTTTGTGTGAGTTTACTATGTGTTGTGACGGCCCGGCGGCTGGCAAAATTTCTCTTGAAGCCAAACACAAGAGAAATATTCTTTGAGAGTACTAGTGTAGTGACAACCTGGTGGTTGGCACAATTTCTCTTGCAGCCAAATGCAAGGGAAAAATTCTATGTGAGACTGGGCTGTGATGGCCTAGCAGCTTGCACAATTCTCTTGGAGCCGCATTCAATGAAATAATCTATGTGAAGTAAAGCATGTGTAGTGACAGCCCGGCGACCGGCACAATTTCTCTTGAAGCCAAACACAAGAAAAATATTCCAAATGTAGTGATGGCCCTTTCAAAGCAGTATCATGAGAATTATACTATATGATTGGAAGAGTATAACATGAAGGCTGATACCTTTAATGATCGAAGTGTATGTTGTGGTGAATGACAGAGCATGAGTGCTGAGCAGTGACGCTTCGTGCCCTGTCTATGTGTATAGAAGTATTCTGAAAAATGCATGAAACAGATACAAGTACAAGAGGATTTTAACATACAAAACATGATAACAATTTATTATTAATTATTTGAAGAGTTTGGTTCCAAAACGCTATAAGTGCCAAAATGACAAAAATTGAGATAATACCATCAAGCAATAGTCCTGCACTTCTTACACATGGTGCAAAAACCTGTCATTAGAAATGTATACTATATTGTGTATTTTTTCATGGTCAACGTTTGTGTTTTTCTATGAAATGCAATAGGCGCCAACAGAGAAAAAGCTGATTTACTCAAAATGACTAAAATGGATATATTGCATTTTCGAACCAAACTCGTCATTTATTTTAATATCATCATTAGGCCATGAAGGTGGAGTGTAGCTGCTCGAATGAGGGGAAAGAGGGCTTAGTGTGCACTCTTGCATGTTTCTGATTAGCCTGGGCCTGCATAACTGTAAGTTTCCAAATCTGACCAGTGCATCATGGCATATAGCCTATCTGGAGCCATCCGGACCTGATGGACCCATAATAAGGGCTAGATGGTCTTTCTCTCTCTAAGTTTATGTGTTTACAGAAGAAGGAGTACAAGGGAGAAGCTCCAAAATGTATAACAAAATAAGCTGGAGCCATGGGAGCTGATAGGGAGGGGAGCACCTGTCCTCTCTAACGAGATGTATGTGTGCACCCGAGGGTAGCTTGACGTGGGTTGCATGAGATGGCAAGAGCTCTCCAGATGACGACATTATGTGTAAATCAGCACAGGGGGAGGAGAACGTCATGAAGTATTCCTACATAAGCCGTTTTGATGGTGGAGCAGCACTTGGCAGAGGCCAGGTGGCATCGATGGCAAAGATCAGCAACAGCATTCTCAGGGCAGGGCCCGCTGTAGACATGGAGAGAACAAAACCAGGCAATTAGTGGAGAACATGAGGGGAAAGCAGTGCTAGGAATGTACCAGGAAATAATACTGCCTACTCCATAAAGTTGATATAAAAGAATATATATCTACACACACACACACATATATCTGAAAGCTGCGAAACAACTAGAATCCCCCAAAAACCAATAGTGTCACAAATCCGAACACCATAGGCTAATGACAGTGAGCCTTGGAGCCATTACGTTTGGGTCAACACTAAATGATGCGAACACCATGTGTCTTGCCCCAAAAAAGTGCCGCCTGTTGTTTTGAACAAGAAACCTGACTTAGCTTTCTTCACGGAGACCTGGCTGAGAGAACCCATCAACAATACCATCTTCACCTCTCTGGATACTATTCTCCTGTAAGAAATCGTATTTTGGATATGGAGGAGTCAGCTTATACAATACATTAAGAACTGTATTAAGTTTAGGACTCTGGAAGATCTATATAGCCCTGACTTTCAGACATTGTGGACATGGCTTCAGCCGCCCCGTTTACCACGTGGAACGCCTTGCATGATCGCAGGCATTATTTATCACCTTCCATCTGACAATGACTAAGCTATGCTTGACCATCTTGCTGTGACCCTGACAACTACTGAGGGCCTGTATTCAGGCTGCGGTGTCCTCTTGAGCGGCAGCTATAACCAGTAGAACATCAAAAGGTCCTCTTCTCTATTTAAGCTAAAACAACTTGTCGACAAACCCACCAGAGGCGAGAGGACCTTGTTATCACTAACCTGCCACAGTTGTAAAATCCAAATTCTGGTCAAACTTTGCCACCCTTTAGTCTGTCTGATCCCCAGGTTGTCATTTTACACCCTAAATCAAGGGCATCCCGTGGAGGGCCGAACAGAAAGCTCATATCAGGGCGTGATATCCATGCGAGCAGGAAGCTCTAACTTGGCTGCTGCCTTTGCACTGTGGACTAGTCACTTGTGGAGCCGACTGAGGATAGTGAAGAGAAGCTGCAGCTACTTACAGACTTCATCAAGGCTGGACTTGATAATATCATGCCTGTCCAGGGTCCATGTCAATGACTCGCCGTGGGTGTCACCAAAATTCAAGCACCTTATCAAACTCCGCTAACAAGCTCTGGCTGCTTGGGACACCGAGCATTTTCAGTATTTCCAGAATGCAGTCAACTGTGAGTGTAAGGTCCTCTGTAGCAAATATTATGCTTCAAAAGTAAACCATCTAAAGGAGACAAAGCCTAGTCAGTGGTGGAGCACAGTCAAGCAAATTGCTGGCATGACACTGGAGTCATTTTGTAGGTTCAAATCTATTCTGGCTTACAGTGAGGACTCAGCACCACAGACCCTTTCCAAGTCAGTCCTGCTACCAGCTAAGGTGAAACTGAACCCTCGTAAGGAAGCCAGACCTGATGGAATTCCCAACTGGCTATTGAAGGAATATGTCGATATGCTCACTAGCCCAGTCTCCTCAGTCTTAAACTGCAGTTTTGCCGAGCAGAGATGTCCACCGTCTTGGAAGATGGCTGAAGTGGTTCCTAATCCAAAACAGAAACCTGTCACTGATGTCAACAAATATCTGCCTCTAATTTCTCTCACTCCAACACTTTCCAAGCTAGCTGAGGACTTTGTAGTGGCTCGTCACATTGGTCCTGTGGTGTTAGAGATGATAGACCCTGACCAATACAGAGGCATTCCCAACTCTTCCTGTTTACATACTCAAACATGTATGGTTCATTATTAGTCCCAAGCACGGTTGTGACAGAGTCATCATGTCCAAGTCAAATCAAGTCAGTGGTCATTAGCTCAAACTCAAAGCAGACGAGGGAGAGCAATGAGGAGTGAAAGGGGGCAGGGGAACAAATTAGACAATGAGCTAGAAGTTTAGATACATTTAGCATCAGAAAAAGGCCAATGTCAGCATGAAATGCAGCTCATGGCTCTCAGCTTTCCCCACTCTGCTTGTTAATTCGTCTTTTTTATTCTCAAATCATGAAACTTGCCATTATGAATGGTCATTTAACACCCAGGGGTCTAATTTCTTGGCGCAGGGCAGGGTGGTGCAGCGCAGGGTGGCGCAGCGTGGCGTAGCTTGACGCAGCCCACGCAGTGATAATTTCGTCCAGCGCAGCCTGCGCAGTGGTAATTTCGCGAGGTGCAACACCGTGCACAGCCTTTGGCAGACGAACATGCGCCGAGATGGGTGTGGTGGCGTTATAGTGGGAGGTGTCACATATTTATCAAGACGCAGTGACAATTTCGTCGAAAAAGTCTTTGCTGCAGTTGCGCAGAAAGCTCGCCAGCTCCAACCTGGTTTACTTTCTGCGCGGCGGTAATTTGGCTGACCGGCGGACTGTGCGCACACGTCACCGACATCTCACAGGCATGTTTCCAGAATGTCAGGCACATTTCAATGCAATAAATAATTACAGCAACCACTGTTAAATGTAACCTTCTGAATCAGCACATAAATTATAGTATTGATATCGATTGTCCTGATGTCAGATCAAAGGCGGTTGGCACTCGTAATGGAAACTCGACCTGACTTAATCAATGCTGCTGAATCTGTGATGCAAATTAACAACTTCACATCTTTCTCAGCCAACCACAAATTGCCCCGGCATCAGGCAGTGCGTAAATATAATGCTTGCGTTCTATGATCAGTAAAGCCGCTTGCACACTGGATGTGAAACAACTGATTACAAAGTCAAGGCAAAGACACAATAGTCGAATTGGTTTTTAATATATGCCCGTGTCTGAAAGTCATAAAAGGTCAAATTTTTTGAGTATTCCAGGAATTATTAGATGTGCAAACTTGGCCATGTTTGTGTTTGACCTTCACAAAATGCAAATGGATAGTTATCGACTTTTCTTGGTCTTTTTATTTGTCTGTTTTCTTCCGTTGAAGATAGACAACAGTCTTTATTCGGTCTCTCTTTTGAAAATTAGACAGATGGATCGAACGGATTCACGCTTTATTTCCACATCAGAGATAAAATAGTGCTTTTAGTCAGTGAGCAAATAAATTCCATGACCATTGACAGAGCAAATAAATGATCTGTCCGACGTGAAATGCAAAATATTCCATGTCCAAAGTATTCCAAAGTATTGATATGAGAACAGATTCATAATGAAATAAAGAATAAAAATATATCATCAAAAAACAGAACATCTAGAGAAGATCGCCCGCAAATAAATATATCGCAGTGTTCATTGGATGTTTGTTGTTAAAATGCTTCTCTCTATCCTTTATTTCGTTGTCAATCTGTTCTAATTCAGCCTGATTGTTATGATCTCGTACTGAGTTAAGATTACATCGTGAACATGAATGTATATAACGTATCTTGCATTGTTGTCCATGCATGTTAATCCCAAAATTTTAGGCAGCAACAGGGTGTAATAATAGGAACATGCGATCCATTGTTTCTCTTCCCAACAATGCAGGCAGAAGAAATAAATGAGCGACCGTTGTATTTCATTCCAACTTCATAAGTTTGAATGATCTGGCGTAGTTTCGTTTTGAAATTCCATTCTAGTTCGCTAATGGTAATAATTCAAGAATGCCCTAGCTAGCCTGCTAACTCATATTCGTAATGCTTAATATAGACGTAAGCGGTGCAAAAAACATGCCTGAAGCAGCAAAGTAAAATGCAACATTAATGCATCATGCAGATATAGTACAGATGTTTCTATATTCCAACATTAAAGGTGAGGAGAGGAGCTAATTTGATTGGTGAAGATTTGACTCGGCTGTGTTATACCCAAACACGCCCTCTTTGCTACTTGCGCCGGGAGGCGCTGGGAGGAAGGATGGAGGTCGGACAGAGGAGTACTTGCACCAGGCTGCACTGGGCACGAAATTGCAACATGCGCCTGGACACACCCCGTTGGCGCGGCGCACCTCCCATTCGCCGCGCCTGCGCCTGGTCTACGAATTTAGAGCCCCCGACCTGTAGCAGCCGTCATTTCATGTTTACTATCTGTGATCATGTGAACAGTCTCAAGCAACACTTTATCTGAAGCACTGCATGTTACGATTCTGCCACGCCTGCCTTGATCTTGCCATGTTTTGATATTTGCTTTATTGTTTTCCTGACTCTTTGCTATGCCTGACTATTCTTCGTATTACGTATTGTGATTTGTTCATTTGATTTGTCATGTTTTGTCTTAGATTACTTTTCCATGTTTTACATTTTGCCATTCTCCCCCGTCTGGTCTCATGTCTTGTCATTGCACTCAGCCCCAGTCTTGTGTTTCTCTCTTTGGGTGATTTATGGGATTCTGGTTTTCAATCTTCCTTCCGATCTCGTTTGCTGGCTTCACTCTTCTTTTCTATCTACTAACAATACTAACAGCTTATTATTTTCTCCTGAGATTACTAACAACAACTAACCTTGTATATAATACTAATTTACTAACGAGCACCTAGGATTTGTATAGTTGCACTTACTTATTGATTAACAAGCTCTCAGCACTCGCCCTGTTCTAGTCTCCGCCTCTTTGCCCTCCTTGATTACCTTTTTTTGCATTTTCTGTGAAAGCTCACACCTGATCGCGCTGTTCTGTTTCTTATTATCTATGCACATTAGAAACTTCGTGACTGGAGCCGTATGTTTGTCTATAGGATTGTCTCAGGTTCTCGTGCACGTTTTGGCTTTGACCAATTCCATGTGATTAGGCTCTTCCTCATGTGCCTTCCCCTTGTAATCAGTCTAACTTCCTGCACCTGTGATTCTCCCCATGTGATATTCCCTGAAGTGTATATTAGGTGTCTTCTCACAGCCAGTCTCTGTCAGATCATTTTCCTAGTCTTTTCGGATTGCCCTTAGATTGATGAGTTTGCTTCTCCTACAAACCTCTGTCGGTGTACCGAATCTGTTTTGCCCGACTACGATTTTAGTGTTTGCTGCCCTGGTTACGACTCTGTTTCTGCCCCACTGGACTTTGACTTTTGGATTGCACACTCTGTACTTTTGCCTTCTGCCCTGCGGGGGTTACCCCCCTTGATCAATAAAATCCTCTTTTTTTGCAATACTGTGTTCTCGCGTCTGGTTCCAGATCGATGCCTCACACTGCACACGGATCTGTGTTCTCTTCACTTCATGCTCTCCCAATGACATGCAAGACTAATGTAAGCCTTTAACCATAGGCTCGTGATATGATGAATACATTACACCCAATTTAACTTCAACTACTATAAGAAATGGGGAAAGAGACATTCCATTGTATGATAAACATGCCTAGGGTAAATGATGACTCTCTCTCTCTCTCTAATTAATGGTGAGTGGCCAAGGGAACAATCCCGATTTTAAAAACCCTATATTATGCTACCAAGGAAATACACCCATAAACCTGCTACTTTACACAGCATGTGATGAGAGTAAACTCAACACAGTATCTTGAGTTTTAACCTTAAATTGACTGAACGCAGAAATGGCATTAAGTTCCAAAACCCCAATGTGGAGAAAGTAAACAGTATTTAACAGAGAGGCCTGAGAAATAGCCTACGCTAAAGTAAGTGCACTTTTCCTTTCAGTTTTTTTTATGTTGAGCAAGCTTGCTTTAAAGTTTGCTGGCGCACTTAACATCGGAGCTCATGGAGGAAAAAAAACCCGAACAGCCATGTCATTACCTTCTTGTATGGAGTAAAAACAACTTTTACCGCATATCTCCATCATTAGTAGACCATTCGCAGCACAGCGTGAGACATCGGTGAAGACCATTAAAGCTGTTACGACTCGGTATCATGCAGGCAAAGATGCAATCCGCTTCACCTTCAATGATAGTGGCAGAGTAGCTAATCTTGGTAACCAGCCAGCTTCACAGTAAGGGACATGCTTAATCGGTAGCACAGTACATAGTAGAGGCTCATGTATACTGCAGTGTAAAACTGGTCTTCACTTGAAAACTGCTATTTGAGCCCTTCAGACAATATTGCACTGTTCCTGTTGTGTTTTTTAGTTTATAGCTGAATTTTCAAAGTTGAATAAAAAATTCATTGATCTTTTCATAGCACCATCAGACGTTCTATTTGTTCATTGTCTTCATTCATACAAGATCACTCAGTCTTGGGTCTTCCTGACACCCTTTTTAGACCTTTGCAGCTATATCTGATGCCGTGTAGCTTGTTGCAGTCGTGCCCGAAGGTAAATTTAAGCCAATGCCATGGCGTCCCGACTAACTTAATAAAATTGCATTGCTGCCCTTGTGATTTTTGGGGAAACAATGGCAATTCTTCCCGTGCCCTTTTCATAATCCTGACACCCTTTTTAGACCTTTGCAGCTATATCTGATGCCGTGTAGCTTGTTGCAGTCGTGCCCGAAGGTAAATTTAAGCCAATGCCATGGTGTCCCGACTAACTTAATAAAATTGCATTGCTGCCCTTGTGATTTTTGGGGAAACAATGGCAATTCTTCCCGTGCCCTTTTCATAAACTAGTTCAAGGCCTGTCCTATTGATGATCAACGTCCTCGGAACTCTCGAAGTACACACATGGAAATACGTCAATGTAACACCACAGTGGCTGAGATCGTCCCGCATGGTCCGCAGGGTGGTATCCAGAGCACCGATACCACCATTGAGGATTGGTCTTACGAACACAACTTGCAATTGAATGCAGACAAGTGCAAGGTGATGACAGTCGATTTCAAGAGGAACAACCACTTTTATCCAGCAGTGGTTAATGGTATAGAACTCGCAATTGTAGATAACGAGAGGATACAAGGGGCTACGCAATCGAACGACCTAAAGTGGAAAGAGCATGTTAATCAGACGACCAAGAAAACAAACAAGCGGTTGTACTTTTTGGCTTTGCTTTAGAGAGCGGGCGTAAACTGCGAGGATATTACCAACTTTTATTGTACTGTTATTCCCCGTTCTTGAGTATTGTTCACCAGTGTATCATAATAGTCTACCTGACTATCTTAATAAGGACTTGGAGCCAAACAGACAAAGGGGCCCTCTATAATTTTCCCCTGGCATATAATGTGGGGGGATATAGTCATGGGTGCGGTCATTAGTCTGTCCGTCCATCTGTGAACATTTCATTTCCGGAGCATAACTTAAAAACCATGCAATATATATCCACAAAACTTGGTGTGCACATTAATCATGACCTGACGTGGTGCTTTTTGCTAATCCGAAGTTGATGATATCAACTGATGGCGCAGAAAAAATATTTTAATTACCAACTTTGATCAAATATTGGGCTTTCTGTGGGTATACCTTTAGAATCCGTTCTCGTACCTAATTTGTGAAAATGGCAGAGATTCCCAGAGAAGCTTTGTTTGTTTGTTCAAGTATCAGTCGAGTTTTTTGTTTGACAAATACAATTGTACATATAGGCATGTTCTGTTATGAGACCACTCTTCGTGACGAAAAAGTGACGAAAAATCTCAGATTTGCCTGCTTACTTTTAAAGCCTTGTGTGGCCTTGTGCCTGCCTATCTGATAATTTAATCTCAGTTAAGGTAAGTACTTTCAATATCAGGTCATCCAACCAACATTTGCTCAACTTACCAACTATCAATTAGATGTTTAACAAGCAGCACAACTGAGTTATTTTCCTTAGAATATGGGCCAACAATTTGCATTCCATTTTAACTACCTTTTGACTGACAGTTAGGTCATTGGATAATCTATTGTGTCAAAAAAAGTTACTGGTAATCTGAGAACGTGTACTTGAGATTAGCTTCAGATGCAGTTAAAAGTCAAAACGTAGAAGTCATATTTCAACCAACGCTATGCCTGAATTCAAAAAGGAGAAATACCTATGGATACCTATGGATTCCCAACCTGGGGCGCATATCCCAAAAGCGTTGTACATAGTTCGTCCATTCATTGTCAAAAGGGCCCAACTACGTAAGTGAACATCTGAATACGGGAGATGGAATTCAGAGAAATTTTGATTTTTTAAAAATTATCGATGCGGATAAAAAAACATTGCTTGTTTGTGTTATCAAAGTATGACACAACACTTAGAGTAAGAAGTTCTGTTCTGTCTGTTGTCGTCAAGTCCCAGTTTGACACGTTTGACGTCAGGCAGCCATAGTTTCTGAGTGGGTCAGGGAAAAAGGTTGAACTTTTGGAGCTTTAATAAACATGCAAAACATACCAAATTACTTCATTACCAGAGAGTATTAGAGTGAAATTCTATGCTTAATATTCAGCTTGCAACATCCTGCATCAAAATTTTGGTTAAAAAGGATAAAAGTTGTATATTTGACCTTTAAAAAAACATCTATACCTGCATGCAGATAATTTAGCAAAAATGAATCACCTCTAGCAATTTGCAATGGATGTGAATGTGCTTTACTTGTCAAACTGGACATGGGATATTCTATTTTTCATTACATAAATTGAACTTTTGTTATAAGGAAAGAAATGTGTACTGGAAAAACATAGTGTTTTGATAGGTGTACCATATATTCAGGAAATTTTATGAAATCAGGAACTTTTTGTCTGCTTTCTTCAATGCTAGTTCAGATATATTTCAGGAATTTCTGAATAATCATCTCATGAAGTTTTGAAATTTGACAGTGTCGCACAAGGAATGCAATGCAATGACTGAGTAAAATGCATTATGTATTTGTATTATTATTATTATTTGTATTATTTGTATCATTTAAAATGTCAAATTAAAATAAAAAATATTATTTGATTTGCAATGGCTAATTTTACCTGACAACAAAAACAAGTCACAATCATAAATTACATGGCAAGTCAATAGGTGACTAGCTCTGGGAAAAAATTATGAACAGAACATGGGAAGTTGATGATAAGATATTTAAAATATTTCGCTGGGATATCAGCAACTAAAGTGCTACAAGTTTTTGATTTTTGACATTTTAAAAAAAGTATCATCTTGCACTTGTAGGCAATCTTGTTCCCAGGGACTCAACGAGGGTGCTTGCCAGCATTAGCCCCCACATGTAGTGAGAATCAATGTTTAACTACATGGTAACATCTCAACTGTTGTTTATGAAATACAAGTAATAAATGTCTATCTTTTTTTTACACTTATACAACAAAATAGAGTTCTCCAAAATTGAATAATCAATCTTAGCTCAACTGAAATGCTTTTTTTTTGGTGAGTATCTAATTTTTAAAAAAATTCTATGTTATTATTAAGTAATATCTATATGCAAAACGGTACTCCAAGATACATTGGAAGCCACCATTTTTGATGTGTGTTTCAAAATTTTTCTGGGGGAGGAGCCCCCAACCCTCCATCTAGAGTTACCTTTGGCCTGCCTGCCTCCTGCTGCTGGCGCTATGCCTTCTTTTTTGCTTCTTAGAAGGCAGTGTCTGAATTTTGATCCATTTCCTGTTCGCTGATACTCATTCTGATTATTTTTATTGTACCTCAGTCCAACAGTTTGGCAATCAACCAGACTGTCTGACTACAGCCCTTACAATAATGGTTGTGAAACTGAACTTCCGTCTGCACTTGAGTTCTCAGTCGGAGTTCTGACAATGAGTTTAAGGTTGGTCCCATAGCCTCTAAATTTTCCAATCTCAATTTGATTCAGGGTCTGTGGGACATAAAATAATAACAACTTTGATCTGTGGCGCCTACACTTTGTAACATGCGGGATTTAAGGGATCTGCTATTTACATCTTAGTGCCAGATATCATGTACGTTGCTTCCATCCATCTTACAACTGTATCAGGCTTCAATGAGAGCAGGCCTTTGGAGACCAGTATCTGATGGCACCGATTGAATAGTCTACCCTTCTAGCTTAATCTCTTCCCTTCTTAGATAAACTGTTTTGACTAAAGCTGTCCTCCTCTCTATGGCAGAACTACTTTCGTGACACCTGGAACATATTTGACTTCATTACTGTTCTTGGGAGCATCACTGAAATAATTGTTGAGCTCTCAGGCTTATCGGTATGTGATCTTTTTCATGCCATAATGTATATTTACATTTTGTCATTTGATTTCATGATTCAATGGCATAGTTTGTGTCCTTTGAGCCACCACTTTTCTCTCTCTACAGAGCCACAGCCAATCATCCTTCAATATGAGCTTTCTAAAGCTGTTCAGGGCCGCCAGGCTCATTAAGCTGCTGAGGCAAGGCTACACCATCCGCATACTGCTCTGGACCTTTGTCCAGTCCTTTAAGGTTAGACTCTTCTTGCTGCGGTAGGAGCAGGGAACTGTACTCATGAGAGTACATCAAGGTCATTTTGAATCCAAATGTTATTTATTTATGATATCTGCAGATAAAGTGAATACGTTGAAAAACTGTTCACTACAAATTCTCAGTGGATTTGCAAAAGAAGGCAATAATTTAGTGAATTTGAAAATTTTTTCATATTTATCACTTGATAATTTGACGCTAATATCAAAATTGCAGTGTATTTATGCAAAAACCTAAAGGAACTGTGGTATACACCACCTTCACTTACTTTGCAAATTTGATGGCAAATTTGATTGCTTGACTGCAAGCCTGATCAAATGTGAACAGATATGGTGTTTACTCTATATTCACATGAAATTCACCTTAATGTGAATCTAATTTTTCATGCTGTGGTGGATGCTTGCTTGGGTTTTTTGATCTTTCTTTTTCTCTTACAGGCACTTCCATACGTCTGTTTGCTCATTGCCATGCTGTTCTTTATATATGCTATCATTGGGATGCAGGTAAACAAGCATCCTTCATAATTCACTCATCAATGTGTTTCAGTGTAAATGCCTCTCCCGTTAGAGGCCTGTGCATATTTGTATCATTGAATATTGCAGTCAACAATTTCCCATTGCAGATGCTGCTTCTCACTGGCCTTGAGCCACTGAACAATTTTACTTATTCTTTATTAAAATAGCTCCTTACTTCTCCAACTTTTTTTCTTTGGTCTATTATTCTTGTTGTTGCTCTCATTATTCTTTGAGTTGTGTTGCTGTCTTGATTGTACTGCTCTGAATATCAGTGACTGCGTGATTTCTCTATAAATTTGGACCACAGGTCTTTGGAAACATTCTTCTGCAAAACGACAAACCCATCAGCCCTCACAATAACTTCAGGACCTTTTTCGGTGCCCTTATGCTACTCTTCAGGTGAGATTGACATGAATTGAAGCACCTATTACTAAAACCCCATAAGTCACACTTGACTTGACTTGACTTGTGGGGTTTTAGTAATCAGAGCTTCAATTACTGCTGTAAATTGATAAATGTAATGTTGTGCTGTAAAGATACTTTGTACATGTTCTAATTAATACCATCATGACATAGATATGATCCTGTAATCACAGTGAAATTGTTAGTCTTTGACTCATTGACTTTTTTTATTTTATTCATTTCACTGATATACTGTCAAGTAGCCGATTTTGTTCGTTTTGTTCTACACGAGTGGCAACCAACCATGTTGCTGGAGATCTGTCATCTCATTAGTTTTCATTTCAACCCTACTTTGGCGCACCTGACGCAACTATTTTGCTTGGCAAATATCTATTTTTAGCTGTTGAAAGAGTTTTGCTTTGCTTAGATCAGAGTAGCAGTCCACTCAGCAGAAGATATACTGGAACGGGGTTGATTGCCAGTGGTCCACATTGATTGTATATGGGGATTTTCAGGATGTTGATATAGATTCTATGTTTGATTTTATTCTGTTTCCAGGAGTGCCACTGGGGAGTCCTGGCAGGAGATCATGCTGGCCTGTCTTGGAGGGCAGAAGTGTGAAAAAGACCCATCTATTGCCGCCTCTGTGCAATCAGACCACACCTGTGGTACCGACTTTGCCTATGTCTACTTTGTCTCCTTCATATTCTTCAGCTCTTTCCTTGTGAGTGTTGAGCTCATGCAAATCTGCATCCCTGAGAATACCGAGTTAAGAAATACTGAGTCAGGTATTACATGTCCTTGTATGTGCACTCTATCTTGTGTAACTACCTCCAAACGCAGATGCTGAACCTCTTTGTCGCCGTGATCATGGATAACTTTGAGTACCTGACTCGGGACTCTTCCATCCTGGGTCCGCACCACCTGGATGAGTTTGTGCGAATCTGGGGAGAGTACGACCGGGCCGCGTGGTAAGGGATAGTGCACGACTTCCACCCCTACTCCCCCAAAACTGCCCCACACTTGAGCTCAAACTACATAATAAAGTAGCACCTTATAATTGGCTAATATTACTCTTGGTGACACTGTGGTGCACCTTATTGAAATTTTGACACTATCTGGTCACCTCAAGAAGAAAACTCTCGGCAAATCTTTTGCTATCCAGCCCCCAAGTGGCTCAGAACCCACTGGGTTTGTCACCCAAAACACATTCAAAGAAACTATTCAGTAAATGTAGTTATCAATAGGAGGATAGAGCAGACAATGTGATCAGTTTATTTTCACTTTTACTGTTTGGTCATAGTGCTTTTTCAGCTTTGATTGGTAACTGACGGATTTTTATTGAGCATTTAATTCTGGAATGCTTTGTAGGAATTTGAAAGCAAGATAATTGTAGCATTTACATGCAAAAGGAACAGCTTCAGAGTTGTTTTCAATTAGCTGAAATTCTGTGTGGCAATGTGTTGTGTGGTGTCATCATGGAGGAAACCTCTAGTTAAGAATATTCATTTATTTGACTTTCCTGCTATCATGCAAGTCCCTTTTCCGATTCGAATACCACATACTATTAGGCATGTTTACACTTGGTTTTAACTTGTGTTTTGAGTGATCAGATCACAAGTGGTCAGATGAGACACATTGCTGTTTACACTTGATGTTCAGCTGACCACTTGTGATCAGATTTCATCGCTTACCACGTAACTTCCGCTAAGACCTAGCATGCAGTTAATACTTCATATAACAATAATAGCAGCCATTCCCGCCTGATGAAGCTGAGATTCTGATCACATTTCACGTTGTTTTTTTGGCAAGCTAACATGTTACTGCCTATTGTTTACTTGATTGGATTATTTCAGTCATTGAAATAACCGGACAAGCGCATTTGCAACTTGCAAGAGCACTCAGGACTGCATGGAAGAGGAAACTTCATTGGAAAATACTAGCTTTCACTGCTGCTATGATAGCCTCAAGACCTCGATGAGCGATATCAGGACGTTTTTCCCCTTACGTCTTTGTCGGAGACGCATCAGGATGGATTAGCGTCAAACATATGTGGTCAGTTGTGTTTTAGACCACCTCCGCATGTGGTTTGAGAGATTGGATCTCAATTCGTCTTGGAGCCTGTGTACACGTGCATTTAGTGCTGAATACTTGTGATCTGATCACCCAAAATGCATGTTGAAACTAGGTGTAAATGGGGCCATAGACTAATTCACTAAATGTGTCCAGCTTGCATCTTGAGAAATGGTACTGTGAAGAATAGCCAAGTATACTTCATGTATTCTTTTTTTACCTACAAATCTACATCTCAGGAAAGTCAGGCCCTTCAGCGGTCCATTGTGTGTGTGTGCTGCTGTGACCTCCAACAGGAAATTGTGTTAATCTATACACTGGAATCTGCGTGTATATTTCGTTAAACTTTGATTTGTGGGTGCAATGTTTTTTATAGAAATAAACCCTCAAAAGTTAAGACATTTTGTTAATCAGCCCTAACATCATAAAATGGGCCTGAAATTACGAAAGCCTGCTCTCCATCAAGGTGTTTTGTCTACTGATGTATACTGCCAGGCCAAAAAAAAGTTGGAATTTTATTTCATTAAGTGAATACTTAAGAGCCTGTATTTGGATAATTATTGCAGTGAATAATGGGGCTAAATTTCGTGAAGAAATTTGTGACGCTGTAGCGGAAATGAAACATGGTAAGTCACCAGGTCCTGGTGGGATTGTAGTAGAAATGATAAAATCCTCTATGCATGTTTTGGCACCATTTCTACTAGTGCTTTTTAACCAAATTTTGAGCTCTGGTGATTTTCCAAACAGTTGGTCCTCTGCAATTATTTGTCCTTTGTACAAGAATGGTGATGTGAATCTACCTACAAATTATCGAGGTATATCATTATTAAGTGCAATAGGCAAAATATTCACAAGAATCTTGAATAACCGATTAGTACATTTTTTTAATTATCGCAACATCTTTTGTGAGGAACAAGCAGGGTTCCGGAAGGGATATTCAACTATAGATAACATATTTACCATGCAGTCTGTTGTTCAGAAATATATATGTAAGCGTAAAGGCAGGATGTTTTGTATCTTCGTAGACTTCTCTAAAGCGTTTGACAGAGTGCAGCACGACCTGTTGTTTTTCACTTTAAGGAAGAATGGTGTGAATGGCAGATTATATCGAGTTCTGAAATCAATGTATGCACAGTTAAAGTCATGTGTCAAGACTACAGCCGGCTCGACAGAATATTTTTCTTGCAATGTGGGAACCCGACAGGGTTGTGTTATAAGCCCAGCAATGTTTGTCATCTTTTTGAATGAGTATTTATCTTTGTTGCAGTCATCAGGATGTTAAGGTATTCAAATAGACAACGCTTGCAATCTGTGTTCACTCTTGTTTGCTGATGATATTGCAGGCCTTGCTGACACAGTAAGAAGGTTGCAGAAGCAGATTAACCAACTAGAAATTTTTTGTACGAGGTTTGGTATGGAGGTCAATCTGCAAAAAACAAAAATTATGGTCTTTAGGAGAGGTGGTGAAACCAAGAATATAGAAAAATGGTCCTTTAATGGTAATATTATTGAAATTGTCAATGCTTATAAATATCTAGGTACATGGTTCACGCCAAAGCTGTCATGGTGGAAAGCCAGACAACACGCAGCACAACAGGGAAAGAAAGCAGCCTTTTCACTACTGAGATTTATAAGAAAATATGGTATTAATTATCAGACAGCTTTATTTCTATTTGACAGAATGATAGCTCCTATATTACTATATGGTTCAGAAGTTTGGGGTTTTGAGTACATTGAATGTATTGAGTGTGTACAAATATTTTTTCTCAAGAAGCTACTGCGAGTCAGTACAAGTGTTTGTAATCAGGCTATACGTGCAGAATTAGGAAGAAATCCAATGTCCATTTGCTACTTTAAACGTTGTATCATGTATTGGCTCAGACAACTGAATATGGATAATACTAGATACCCAAGGAAATGTTATAACATGCTGGCTGAATAGGATAGTGTGGGTAAGCGAACGTGGGCCACTTCAATGCGTGTATTGTTATTCCACTATGGTCTGTCTGATGTCTGGATTGCACAGTCAGTAGGAGATATTCATATTTTTAAATCAGTTGTAAACCAGAGACTAAGGGAGATAACTCATATAGCATGGCTACAGTCTATACAGAGTACAAGTAAACTTGATTTTTTTCTCCAGTTTCAAAAAAGTTATACAGCCAGAACGATACCATATAGACATAAAAAGCGAACAAATCAGGAGATCATTGTTTTTATTCCGCTGTAGTGCACACCACTTAGCTATTGAGTCTGGACGTTGGAAACAAGTACCACGGGAAGAACGGTTATGTATGTTTTGTCATACAAAAGAAAATATTGCAGTAGTCGAGAATGAGGAACATTTTCTCCTTGAATGTCATTTGTACAACACACTTAGGGAGAAGTATCTTGGTGTATATATTCATAATACTACATTCATAGACATAATGTCACTTTGCAATACTGAGGATGCCTGGTTGCTAGGGTTTTACATACATGAAGGCATGAAAATGAGGCAGAAGTTTCTAGACAGTAAAATCTAACAATTATAATACATGTTTACGTGTACACATACTAGTGTATACACTGTGATACCTATAGTAGATCTGTCTACTATTATATCTGTGACATCTAATTATTCTTCAAGTCTTGTTATTGTACATGATTGGAGTATGATTATGCAGTGCTTGTTTAGTATCATGCACTATGAAAGTTATGTGGAATTATGGGTCGGAATGGCCTAGATTCCTGGAATAAAGAAATCTGAATCTGAATGGGGCTATTGCTTTTTAATTAGCTCAGCTGCAGTTTAGAGTTTAAAACGAGTTAAAACTGGCGTTGATCCAAACAAGTAATGAGACCACACAAACCTTACTGCTGTCCCCAGAACCTGAAGTTTGACGCTTACCTATGGTTTAGTCTAATCCCTGTTGTTGTATCCTGTAGAAAGCACCATACTGTCACTAGACACCACAGTATCCAAGGTTTAAGTTCAACCTGCTGCACACATAGTTGAACTATGGTTTAAGTGTACTAATGGCATGCAGTACTAGCATGGATAAAGTCTCCACTTTCGCCAACGCACCATTGGCCGTGTGTCAGCCGAAAGTCAGGTTGGCGTGCCCTGCTCACTGAACCGGGAAGTAGAGGGAGTGAGAAGGCATGTAGCAGGCCGTTTCACAAATATCTTAGTGTAAATCCCTGTCGCAAAAAAGTCCAAATAAGTTCAGCGCTGTAATTTTTTCGTCGGACAACATGACATCCATTATATTTGTAGTGTAGTGTAAACGCCTGAAGTAATATTTGCTACAGATTTTCTTTCGCACAGTTGGCGATATATTTATTTCCAAGAAAGTTAATGTCCGCAAATTCATGTATTTTTGCCGTAGGGGAGAGCCGCCAAAATTGTAACATTTTATACTTTTTACTCTATTACTAAGAGATCGTTTTACCTACCTGTGTAATATTTTCAGGCAAAGCACCAACACCTCTGCTATCATTAAGCGCTTAAAGTTTTTCGATTGATAAAACTGGTCTTGAGCAATATAACTGAAAGCGGACTCTGTCCAATGTTACAACTGAAGCACGTTTTAGTCTTAATTGTAACAAGCTGGAGTCAAATCAAATCAGGTCAAATCAATTATATTTCATTCAGGCAACTGTTTAATGTTTCTTTAACACCAATAATGTGATGAGAATGTCTTATCAAAAATATTGTATATTATTTAAACTTACCAGATGTACCAGTCGGAGCGTTTGTGTTCGTTCCTTGAAAGGAAAATGCATTGATTGTGCCTAAAGATGGAGTTGTAAAAATGTTATACAACCCTAATTTGATTTAGAATATAATTGAATGACAGCTGACTGAACACAGAATACTGGCAAATATGACTAATGAGTTTTGTAAAAGTCCCATTCATACCTGCACTGGTACCCCTGCAGGGTCAAATATGTAGCAACACCCAAATCACAAATTTTTTTACAGTCAATTCTATAGAAAAACTGTCTATTTGTATTTTAAAGTTTTATTGCAAAAATCCAAAATTGGATACAATAGCATTTGCCTACAGACAGAGCCAAATTGGTTAGCTTATTAAATTTCAAGGTTGGACTAAGCCTACATCTCAGTGCAAAGAACATTATAATTAATGCTGTTCAACATCTAGTGCATTTTTTAAAAGGTAAAACCGCAAAATTAGGCTCCCAATTTAAAGGTAAAACTGAACTCAGTGGCGTAAAGAACATGCCACACAGAACAAAGTGCATAAACACAGCATCCAGAAATGTTTAAATTTGTTCACCTTAAAACATTTAGAGTATAAGGCTCAGAACAAAGTAAAAATCAGCCTAAAAAATGACATAACAGAACCAAAAAAGCAAACAAAGAGCAAAATTATTCGAGCTGTGCTTGCAGATGTCTGCCGTTGTCTCAAATGTAACACGTGTTACAACTGCGCCGCTCGGCGTCCGTTCATTTGGCGTTGTTTACAGAGGGGACCTAACAATCAGAATGTGTTAAAACAATGCAAACTAGTGACGAACATATACATACAGACACCCAAGTGGATTTTAGCTCTGTAGCATTGAAGAAAAAAATCTGTAGTCAAAAAGTGACTATAAGAATTAAGAAATGAAACCTTTCCTGGTTCTAAAGCGCCGTTATCAGAGAAAGCAAAACAACAGCAGCATGTTTTGCCACCACTTTAATATTATTTAAATTATGAACAAAACTCACACTTCTGAGAATAGAAATAAAATATGCAAATATCTATGTACTTGTCACTTACAATAACGGTGTAACTTTTTCCTAAGTCTGCAAGAAATGTTTCGGCCATTGGAAATCCAGAGGTTTTTGTCCTTGTTGTGTATAAGCCGAACAACAAGAAGAAAGCAGTGACTTCTTCAGTCGGATCAAACGGTTGAACGTAAAGTGTGCTAACTTTTGTCGCCTTTTACTCATAATTTGAGAGTTAATCTCAAGAATAAACTTTTGCTGTTACTGACAAATTTACGCGATAAAGCCCTTCACAGTTGCAAGCGTCATGGGATAGCGTGAATTAAAAACTGTTCTCACAGCGGGACTAATTATGTTTTCACATTTGTGAGAAATGATCACTTATCTGCTTTAGGTATACTGTGTAAAACATTTATATTTAATTGTATAATTATCAATTTGGGAACTGTTTGCAAGCCAATGTCTTACATTATTAAGAATACCCAATTCGCCACAACAAATTATCAACATTTACAATGACACGAGCAAGACTTAAAATGTTGGGCATCCAACTAGAAATTATAAATGTATTAATAAATATTTTTGTGACAGTAAATGTGTAATTTGTCATCCATAAGGAAAGCGTTTCTACTTCATGACTACTCCTACTTCTAACTGC
Organism: Gymnothorax reevesii; assembly: GCA_029721435.1. Taxonomy (NCBI): domain Eukaryota; kingdom Metazoa; phylum Chordata; class Actinopteri; order Anguilliformes; family Muraenidae; genus Gymnothorax; species Gymnothorax reevesii. The sequence continues at coordinate 93,653,112 of CM056575.1, forward strand.
CTCTTACCGAATTAGATATTTTAAAACTCTAGTGACAAAAAACATCGACTTGATTGACTTGGAAATAAGTTGTATCCGAAACAGTTGCAGTAGTTTATTCTTGCCAATATTCAAGGCCTGCAATAACATCTGGTACACACCAGTCATATCCAAAAACCGCTCCCCCCATCGATAGACCCCGAAGTTCTGCCTGCCGGGACTACACCGACACCTGTTGTAATCCTCCGCCACCCGCCAGGCCGATCAGAGATGGACGAAAACGCGAAGCCAACTTCTCGTTTACTTTAGCGGCACCTTTATCCATGCTGGTACAATATTTATGGTAATATTTGCAGAGATAATTATTTTTCTAGTTGTACATTTCCAAAAAGAATTGGCCAATTTCTTCACAAGCACGCATACACGCACACACACAAAATGCTCTCACGTAAAGTTAGCTGTTATTATACCCTTTTGACGAAGGATGACACTGTCCTATGTACCCACTAAAGTAGTGGAAATATTGTGAAAGAGCAGTGGTATTTGGTGGATTATTGGGTGCGGTCCACTGCCTGCAGTGCACTTTAATATTGACGCACATCCATTTTCATGTAGGTACCATTTTAAGTGGAACCATTCTAAACCCAAAGCTAGCCCTGTGCTAACTGATAATCGGCAAATGTTTCATCTGGCAACAATTCTTTAAACCCTTAGCAGTTGCAGTGTGCAGGTTCTCATTTCTTAATGTTGCCTAGCAATTTGGCAAACTTTAAATAGGACAGGAAACAACACCAAATTTGAGGTTCCGTGATGGTCCTGCCCTGCAGGCCCTTCCCCCTGCTACAACAGGTGTTGCTCGTTAAGGTGGAGGTGAAGTTTTGCCATTTAAGGGTTGGCTGCACCACAGATGGGGGCAGCAGCATTTTGTTTGTTCCTTGAGCCCTGCATTGTCTTTTTATGCTGCTGCTCTCCTCCGGTATTTTATTTTGTAAAATAAATTAAAGATTTTTATATATATTTTTACTCAGCCTGTGCGTTTGGGTCCCTAATCCGGTTGTTGGGTACATGGTCCCAGTCCCCACCGGTTTATGATCTTCTGCCGGCGGGGGCAAATCCATGACAGGTTCTTTACAACCCAACTGCTCTCCAAAGGGAAGAACACTATTAATTAGCGTTTGTAATTTAGAGTTTTCAATTTGTGAAAATGAGTGCTAAGTTCCAATCAAAACAAATCTACTTCAGACACATCGTCTACTTTTGAAAGTGTGACTTAATGCTGAGCCATTCATGAAGAGTGTTCTTATATCTGATCGCTTAACAATCTTTACTATTTACTGGAGCAGTTCAGCTCTCTGAGACTAACTTAAAGTGTCCACAAAAAATACTTAATTCAGAAATTTTTAACTGCATAAATAACAGCCCACAAAAAAATAAATAATTGTGGGCAAAAATAACTATAGCGGTAGCTTCTTTACTTTAGCAGTGCTAACTTACGACCATGTGTGATGACCAGATGTCATCTTCACACAGCAAATGTTTCCAGAGTGCGTTAACTCAGCCACATTTCCGTCAATTAATCAGCCTAGGTGGATAACATCTGTTAACATCCGACCATCTGGATCACCATTCAATGCAAACATTCCAGTTTATCTCTCTAAGAAATTGAATGTATATCTGTGGATATTCTTGCACTGAAACAACATTTTAGACATATTTACTCTTCTTGAAAATGCTACACAAGGAAACAGCTGGAACTTTACAAAGAATAAATTTTAACTTTCCTTTTTCCTCCCACAATAAGGTTGTCACTTAATTTCACCCATCAAATTGACATGACATGATTTCATATCCGTTAAACAGCTCCGGTTTAACCGATTCATCACTGGCTTCCTTAACCCTATCCTTAACTCTTACTCCAAACCCTAAACCTAGCCCTAAATGTAACCATAACCCTAAATTTAACCCTTGTCCCGAACCCTAAATGTCAGTCTAACGGATGGAAATAAGTGACGACCCCATGACAATTATTTAGTGCACATCTCACTCTGAGGACACATGACATTAAAAAAACCGTGTTTGAAGACACAGTCTGTTACTGTGGAAAAAGTGTTACTGTGTTTCAGAGGGCCAAAGAATTGGCCTGCATCGAGCAAAGAAAAGAACTGAGTAGATTGCTGAAATCACTGGACTTGGGTTAAGAACTTCCCAACTCATTATTAACCCCAATAAAAGTCTTTTTGTTGTGCTGGAGAAAACATCACAGAGTCGTTCATCACTCATGCCCACAGTGCAAGATCTCAGCAATAAATTCATGCAATTCTAGCCAGACATTAATGTTGTGATATTGCATAAGGTTGTGTTAACAATACCATGATGAATTCATGTCTTAATCAAAACTGAAGACAATCTAATGAAAAATTACTATTCAAATTTTTTTTGGCCCGACAGTAATTAGCTTTGGGAACTTGATTCATACACTGCAGGCCAAAATATTGCAAACACTCTTCATTTTTCAGAATTTGGCTGGTTTTTGTCACCTTAAAATTAATTTTGAGCGACAAAGGCACACAAAATGCCAGAGGGACACTTGTATTGGTGTTGCTTGAAATTCAACTTGAGTTGCTGTGGGATGAATTTGACTGGGCAGTCAGAGAAGTGCGCCCATCAAGTTCAAAAGAGCCCGTGAAGGAACTCTTGAGAGCCTGGAATGAGTTATCAGGCTGTTCTGTCCTTAAACAGCTGGAAAGAATGCCTAGGATATGTCCAGCTGTAATGAAGACGAAGGGAGGGCACTTTGTAGAAAGTTGAATTTGAATATATATATATATATATATATATATATATATATATATATAGCAGATAATTTTGCTCATTTCAAGTTAAGATATGTGTTTCTATGTTATTCTGTTTTTGATTGTTGCTGAAAGTATACATTAAGTAAAAATAATAATAATAACAGCCAAATCCTGAAAAATGCAGGATGTACGTAATATTTTCTGCCGCAATGTCAACTCTACAGATACCAATGCGCTCTGACTCTAGGCTATTTTATGTTCTGATGAATAACTTAATGAGTCACTAAAACATACCTGACCTTTTTGTGGTTTTGGCAGTTTTTGGTACTTTCTATTACTCTTTCCCCAAGCGCATTTGTAACTGAGCTCAAGTGTCCTGTTTGTGTTGAAAACAGATCAAAAACTAGCCTAGCTGCAACGCAATTTCCATGATTTTCAAAAAGCAAATTACATGGTAATTTTGCATGTAACTTCGTTCTGAGACTCATTGCAGCTCTCGCTTCGACATGGATATACGAGTGCTTATGTTCCCTAAGAAATATACGAGCTAAAGCTTCACCTTTGGGTTTGTTAATACATTTTATTTGACAAATATAGAAGGCCTCGATCTTGTGCAGTTGAAGGCTGTACAAGGAACATTTTCCAAAAACTCATTATGTCGGTGTAAGATTTGAAGACGTTAACTGTGCCAATGACTGAAACAAGTGACGTTCTCGATGACGTGCAGAAACATTGACTACTGCAAAAAACCACAAAACTTATTTTGCATTCATGAAGCTGTAGAGGATTTATAGAATATGGCTGCCTGGCTATAAAACCAGAGAGTTGAACCAACGTAGTTTTGACCACATTTTGAACCCCCTACCTAATGAACTTGCTCACCTTTGATAACAAAGAAAATTAATATTGCCAAGACAGAAGCTCAGGAACCAGTTTATTAACCTCAGAAGCCCTGAGCAGCAGTCATGATAGAAATCGTGGGGAAACTATGTAAATGGATAATAAGCCTCTTTTAGCGGTGGCTTAGTTTCAGTGTATAACAATGAAGAACTAAATTGAGACAAAAACTCGATATGTAATCAGCATTCAGATGACTAACTTGATTTTATACATATTATCCCAATACTATGAATACACTAGTCCAAAAATATCACAGTGCTAAGCTCAGAATCCATATAATCACACACTGGCTTCTCCAGATACTGTTCTCAGGTGAGAGCCACCAATACCCAGCTAAGTGATGAACAGAAAATGCCAATAACCAATACACAATATCAGTGGTAGCTTACTAACTCATCTTCCACAGCTACAACGCCCAGGAAAAACTGAAGGAGGGATAGGGCAGAGCACTAAGGTGAAGCTTACCATTTAAAATTCAAACCAAACCAAATGGACGACTCAAGTAACTATTGCCCTTTTAACGAATGACTAAAATCTTAGATCTCAAGTCAAAAATGCAAACAGTAACTATCTAGCTAGCTGGGCCACAAATTCAACCAAAGGTAACCAAAAAAGAGTAAAGCCCTGGTACCCTTTAATTCAAACGGACCGAATAAACAAGTTGTTTACTTTGTGAGCTAACTAAACATGCTTTCTCCCCCAACAAGCTGTCGCTAAGCTCTTAAAATAGCAGCTAAACTTTAACCAGCTGGTCAAGGCACAGCCACCATAGATAAATACAAAAATAACGTAAATTGCAATATGTTTAATCAGAAGAACCCTTCGGTAAAAATGAGATGCGAAAAAGACAAAAACCCCGGTTAGCGTTAATATTTAATTCAAGTGTGGTAATGTGTTTACATGGTAAAAGAGAGACCGAAGAGGATTAAAAACCCTGGTGAACGTCAATATTTATTTGCTAGAAGACTGTATGAAAGGCAAGCGACCAAGCATGAAACCAACCCAGGTTATAGCTATAGGTAATAAGTAGCTATAGGTAATTTGATCGTATTCTTCGCGTTGAGAAGCTTGCTGAAGTTTGTTAGCCAAATCAGCTACAGAAAAACCAGGCGAGAGTAGTGCAGTCCATCTCCGTTTTGCTTTGTGTATCATGAAATTTTACTTAGCTTGCTAGTTATTTAGTGCTAAAGTTTATTTTACTTTGCTCCCAGGAGAACGAAACCCCAACTCCCCGCCTCATCGCTCTTGTTTGACCAGATTAGCGACTTAATTTGGCTATTTGCTAACTGAGTTGTTCCAAGGGGGAAAAGGGGGAAAATAAGGGAAGTTTCTCCCTGCCCCTAATGCGACAAAGGTTATAGCTCAAGAGCGTATTGTCTTACCTCTTTAAATGTTTGAACTTTTACACACGAATTATATTTTTTAAAAAACTGTTTAAACAAGAGTAAACCTTCCGCTACAATCCCTGCACCCTTCTCTCCATTGCAACTCAAGCAGAATGATCACCAACAAACAGTGCTACAGCAGAGCCAAAAGGTCACCCAGTTGTGCGCCACTTGGTGGAAACAGCTGCAATCAGTCTTTTCTGATAACTGTCAATCAGTTTTTTTTACATCCCTGAGGACAAATTTGGCTCCCTTTTCTCTGCAGAATTGTTATAATTAATTCAGCCACAATTGAGAGATTTCAAACATGGACTGCCTGCTTTGGGTCACAGCACAACATTTCAACTGGATTGAAGTCAGGACTTTGACTGGCCACTCCAAAGCCTTCATCTTGTTTCTTTCGAGCAACTGAGGTCTGGGATTGTTTGTGAGTTCTTTTAATATAACGCGGCAGCCTGGTTAGGTCTGTCTGGTTCTCATTCTCTCTTCTTAATCATTATAGGCCGCATTTTGGTTTTGATTTGTCAGTTGGCTGAATAAATGGCTTGATTGCAAGTCAGGCAAAGTACATGGGAATTGATTTAAGGTTAGCTAATTATGCCAAGGCGATGGAGACTGTCCAACCTGGTAAATTGAACTTCAATTTACAGTTTTCTTCCCAGAAGAATTTCAAATGGCCACATTAGGTATGTGTCATAGAAAAGGTAATAAGCAAGCTCGTCTGTCTGCCTCATAGTGGCAGTTACTTTTATTGCGCTTAAATTAATCGCGATTAATTATAGTGACAGCCCTACTCTCACTTTAGTTTGCTGGAGTCCCAGACCATTATAAATGACTTTGTATCCCGTTCCAGACTAACAGTCAACTGCTTTGTTTCTCATCTGCTCCTGAATTTCTTTAGATTGCGACATCATATGATGCTTTTTGCTTGCTTCACATTGCAAGACAGATTGTATTTTAGTGATGCTTAGAATCAACCGGACTGGCAGTATTCATGCCTGGGCGCGAGTCGTGAAATTGAACCCAATTATCAATTAAACTTGTCTAATCCGTTGATTTCGTAACTAGGGGGGCAATTACTTTTTCACATAAAGCCTTGAAGAGTTGGATAGCTTTTTTCCTTCAAATGAATTCATTATTTAAAACTGCATTTTGTGTTTACTCAGGATATCTTTGTCTAATCTTAAAATTATTTAGATGATCTGAAACATTTGATCTATACCATTATTAGTCTTTGTAAGCTTGGATGGCAACTGCAGTCTACTTGTGGAATGGCATTGAAATTGGTTGAGAAATGGAGGAGATATGAAACTTTGTAAATCGCCATTTGATTGTGGAATGGTCACCAAGGTAGCAAATAAAATACTGTATCCCCCAGCTTCAGAGTACAAAAGCAAAAAAAAAGTTTCCTCATCGTTACTGCTTGATCTAAAATACAGATTCAAATAATATGGAGGGAAAAAAAAACTCATTTGATACAGCTGTTTGATCAGCTTACAAGTCATCCGTCTCTCAGCCGTGAGTAATATTCCACATGGATTGTAATAGAAGCACATTTTTATTTATGCATGACTGTAACTGTGATGAAATTATACAAAACCTATTGAGATATTATAAGTATTTTCTTCTGCAGACATTCTTGAAGCACTATGACATCTATAAGAGCAAAAATAGTTCATGACAGTTATTAAATTTCTTCTGTGAATTCTCCAGGCCGCCAGACAGATTGACCAATATTTTTTCACACTGTTTATGAAGGCAAGCATTTTTTTATTCTGGGTCAAGTGGCTCTTCAGTCCTGGCACTAAGCAGGTCCAGCTGTGGCAGAGGAGTGCATGTTCCTTCGTGTGTTCCCCAGCAGAGGGCGATCATTTTGTTCCTAACTCCATGTGTTTTCTTTCCAGTGGAAGAATTCACTATAAGGACATGTACAAAGTAGTGCGAACCATTTCGCCTCCTCTGGGCTTTGGAAAGAACTGCCCCTACAGGGTGGCCTGCAAGGTTTGGCTCCCCACTGACTCCCATGCCACTCCTCGCTCTTTTCTCTCCTCGCTTACACAAGTGTGCTACTTCCTTTTCCTGTGCCCCCCTCCTGGGCCAGTAATCCAGGAACCTACAGTCAACCCTCTCTCTGCCTAGTCTTCTCTGGCCAGGCACTGTCCTTCTCCTGGCCAAGAAATGAGTGAGCTGCAGCCCAATGGTGCAAAGAGACGAGTCCTCTAATGACTGCCTATCAGTGCCGAGAAAAAAAGTTCTGCAGGATGAATTTAGACCAGCATACTCTTCAGGAAAAATTTTGGCTCAGTATTAAAATTTAGACTAAATTATATGGTAAAAACCATTGCATGCTTAATGAAAAGATCCATAACTGCACATTCAAATGCAACTTTGATATAATCAATTTTTTCAATTTTACAATTTTTTGTGAAAATATATTGTTTGCACATACAATGTATTCAAACCTCATTGTTTAAATCTGAGATCTAGGATCTTATTCTGTCATGGGAAGGCTTGCGTCTCTGTGCCAGGATCTGAACTTATGCTGGTGCCATAAAGGGGGTCTCCATGGGAACCAGGGGGTGGAGATTAAGTAAATGGGTGGAGATGGGAGATGGTGGGGCTCAGGGTGTGCAGTTCCTGTGCCACTCTGCTGCCCTCACTGTGCCTCCTCTCAGGTTGTGCAGCATGTTACCATTGAGCTCCCAGTAAGGACACAGATCACAAGGGTTGACCAGTCATTCCTGTGGCCGTCGTAAGACTTTGCTGTCCTTTGGTTTCTATGCCAAAGCTGCATAGAAAGAAAACAAACCTGTTTTTATTTATTTTGATTTGGTTCATTTTGCCCTTTTCCTCTCCCTTATAATGTGGAATGAATAACCTTCTTTCTCCCCTTTTCTTCTTTTCTTGCTGTGTTTGTGACTGTTCTCTTCCCCATACCTCTTTACTCCTTTGTTCTCTGGGAATGCCTGCCCCACCCTTTCTTCCTCTACTCCTCCTCCTGCTCCTCCTCTTTCTCATCTGCATTGCTCCCTGGCTCCTCCCAGTGGCCGCATTCATTACACCGCAATGTATGAGATGCTGACCTTCATGTCCCCGCCTCTAGGCCTGGGCAAGAAATGTCCTCCCAAAGTTGCTTATAAGGTAGATCAAAGACACAGCCTTTCATCAGTCAGCTCATTAAAGCCAGGGAAGAGAGAGAGTGCGCTTTTCTGTTTGTCTGTTCGCTAAAGAGGAGTTTGTACAAGAAAATAAGCAGAGACCTTGTGTGTGAAAATTGTTGCTCAGTGTCCCAGTCTCTCATGCTTTAAATCTCTGGCAGTTGGTGTCTGTGTTTTGTGTTTTTTTTCGGTGAGGATAAGATTATCAATAATGTTCCCAATCAGTGGCGTGCACAAATAGACACTAGGTGGTGCTACAGCACTTGCCCCTTTGCCCTTTATTAATGAAAGTGCCCTTTTGAAAATGGGCCACCTCCTCACGCACTTCCGACCTCTCTTCCTTTGTCACATGAACACGCACGCAGTGCATATAGATGCGCTGCAGGAGCATATCAGCTGAGCGACTGGAAGCCACAATCTTATGCCCCACCAGCCAGGTAACACACAGCAGTGATGGGCAAATGAAGCCTTATGAATCACTTAGGCTTTCCAGCCCATTGCTTCACCTAAAGGTTCAGTACTCGAGGCCTCAATGAAACATTGAATGCAAAACAACATACGACAGTCAATGAACAGTACCATGACCTGAGCGGAAATGTATGAAAAACTTTAGTGTGCAATAACAATAAACAATGGATATATTTCTATAGCATGTGTAAGTATATGGACATAATTGTGTAAGTAGCTATATTTGTTCATAATTAAAATAGCAATGAAACAATCGCGATACTTTGTTTTTTAAATCATTTTTATTCAAAACACAAATACAGGAGTGACATTACTTAAAAAACGAAATAACTGACACTCTCACATCAATGTCCAACAGTAGGGAAAATAATTTGCAACTCACTACAACTCTCCAACGTACTACACCTCGACCATCTTATACAAACGCCGACAACACCCACAGTTTGGCGAGAGATTCGAAGCGTAGTTACGAGGAGGCGATACGTTGAACGAACGCAAGTTCGAATCGGGGCTTCATCTGGCACGCCCCTTTTTCCTCGACACAGGCTTCGGCGCCTCGCTTCAAATGTCACATCACTAACTAACAGATCAAGTGAAATCGTACAGTTTGCCCTCCAAGCCCAACCTGTAGTCATTTTGTTGTGCAGTAGAGACGGTCCATCGGCAGAAACACAGGGCCAGCAATAACCTCACCTTTCACTTCTTAATGATTACAGACACCTCTCGCAGTTTACCTCCCCGATTGGCAACCGTTGCTCAGACTGATTTGAGGAACCGACGAGAATCTAACTTGTTTTTTGAAAGCCGTGTTATACTTTGCACTACGAAATTATACGGCGTTTAACTTACTTCCGCACACCAATGGCTACGGAAAAAATATCAAAAGCCTACCTCTTTATAATTTCTGAATTAGCGTAAATTACTTTGCGACGTTCATTGAGCAATTAGCTATGAGAATCCGTTCTATATACTCAGAATGTGACAGCCAAAGTGCGTAGTAGCACAGCTGAGTGAAGACGAAAATAATTGCGTGAAGTCCGCGAAAGTTTCGGATTTTTTGCAGATTGTCATCCTTGAGGATTCACATCAATTATATCAACATAGCCAACAGGTAGGCTAATCGCTTTGTAATTAGCATTTCTTAATCATAACGTGTCACGAATTGGTGGTGGCTATTCCGTTAATTAACTGTTTGATTGTTAATCAATCAAACCTGATCGCAAACCGTTTAAGAGCAATTATCCGGGAAAGGGTGATGTTACTGAAAGCACTCCTGGCATCTGACGATACGCCACTGCTCATACAGCACCAAACAACTGAGCATTTTTTAGCCGACTGGTCACCTGATTAGCTAGTTTAATGCTATATCCCAAATCAATGATAGATAACGTGAGGACGACCACCACAAACAATGTCGGTCGATTTTGCAAATCTATCTGTTAAGCTGAACGTTTTCTTTTGTGTAGGGTTTGTTAGGCAACATAAATGAACACATAAAGAAGAATCAGGCAGTTCCCCATTGCCTGTGAAAAAATATCCCCATAAAGGCTACCCATGTGCCTTCTTGTGATGAATGACAGTAGTCATGAATTGCATTGAACATGTGCGTGTGATGTTTACTTTATTTTTTTAATCTCACTCTATAATAACATGTTCCACGTGTGCAAAAATTGCCCTCCCCCTCCCCCCTGAGCACTTGCCCCCCATAATGTCTGTGCACGCCACTGTCCCCAATCACTGCACCCTGGATAAGGATATTACATAAGCCAGTTTTCATCAGCCATTTAAACTGCAGCAGTATTTTGGTTGTACTCCAGTATCACGTAAATCTTGCAGACATGGGACTTTGAAACCCATAAATTCATTTCGAATTCATAAAAATCACGGCAAATCAGAAACAGCAGCCCGGGTTTTTAAATAAATTACACACCTGATTATTCATTCTAAAGTTGAAGCAGAAAACCACAACACAGAATTAGATTGATTGCTGAATAGGGTCTGGAAGAGACCGTTCACTTAAAAAATTTAATTTGATGTGTTCAGTATCGATGAAATATAACATTAATGACTGCCTAATGCTGCTGAGTGGCACTTAGTCTGGAGTTAACCTCTGCCTCGGTCAAAGACTTAATAACACGCTACTGCTGTGCCAAGAGCTGTTGAGGGTGTATTGTGCAGAATTGAAAAATAACCTAATGATACTATGTGTGTTTCTTGCTAAATCTTATATACCCACCTATATCCACATTTTTAACGTTAATTTGACCAGGGCAAGATCCATTGAGAAAATGTTCCTCTTTTTCAAGGATGCCCTTGGAGAAACACCAAGTAGTACAGTGGCAGGTGAGATGGGATTGACAGAAACAGGGCCTGGTGCAATTTTCAGTTAAAGGATCTTACTCAAGGCCCCAACAGCAGAGTTCTTCCCAACTTCATCTCCTCAGATGCAGGCCAGAATCATAAACCACACCAGGGGCTGGAGCCAGCAATTCTTCAGTTACCTGTCAAGTAGCCTACCATAAGGGTGACCTGCCACCAGAATAATTATTTATTAATTGAGCAAGTATATTGTAATTGGCATCATTTTAGGAATTTCATCCTCCAGAGACGTCACAATTGATAAGTCGCTTTTTTTTTTTTAATACACCATATGATTAGGAATAAGGTGGCACAGAATGTCCTTCATCCTGTCCTAAGGGAAAATAAAATTTAGTCCTGTGTAATAGAATAAGTTTTAAATTTTGAGAAAAGATAAAATTAAACTTTTTTGTTGTATATCTTTGTTTATATGGTTGCATGCTTCTCGGACTAAATATAACCTTTTATGACCGTACATGGCCTGCAAATTGGCATTGGGGTGTAATCAGCAAAATATTCAGAGAATCTTCCAGTCCTGTGGAATTGTGTGTCCATTTCATACCTGCACAGTCCGTTTTATTTCTTTCCATGTTCATGTTTCTATCTTTCTCCTCAATTGCTTTCTTCTGTCTGTGTGCTACCCTTCCCCAGCATGCTGCTGTCTGCTTCAATGTTGATAACAAAGTTATTACCATGGCAGGTTAGTAAGGGAAGGTCCCCTGATGGGTTTCCCATGCTGTGCTCATAGCTTGTATCAGGTGACTGAGGCAGTGCACTGAGTATTAGAAATAGTGGGACCAAAGAAACTTTGGATTCAAGTACAACCCCAATTCTGAAATAGTTGGGACAAAGTGTAAATTGTGAATAAAATCAAAACTCAATGACTTTCAAATCACACCAGCCAGTATTTTATTCACATTAGAACAGAGATAACATAGCAAATATTCAAACTGAGAATTGTTACAATTTTATCATCCACAAAATGAGCTCATTGCAGGTACAGGTCTCAAAAAAAGTTGGGACAGGGGTCTGTTTATCATGGTGTAGCATCCCCTCCTCTTTTTAACGCAGAGTGGAGTCGTCTGGGGATTGAGTAGACAAGTTTCTTGAGTTTAGTCATTGTAATTTGATCCCACTCTTGTTTTATTACAGACTAGAGAGTTTTGGGTCTCCTTTGATAGATTTTTCGTTTAATTATGTGCCAAATGTTCTCAATCGGGAGAAGATCAGGACTGCAGGCAGGCCAGTTCAGCACCCGGACTCTTCTACTATGACGTCATGCTGTTGTAATAGCTGCAGTATGTGGTTTTGTATTATCCTGCTAAAATACATAAGGCCTTCCCTGGAATAGATGTCATCTCGAGGGGAGCGTATGTTGCTCTTAAACCTTTATGTACCTTTCAGCATTCATGGTGCTTTTTAAAACATGCAAGTTTCCCACACCATATGCACTAATGCATCCCCATGCCATCAGAGATGGTGGCTTTTGAACTGAACGCTAATAAAAGGAGGGGTGGGCTTTCTCCTATTTAGCCCGGAGGACACAACACCCATGATTTCAATCAACAATGTCAAATTTGGACTCGTCTGACCACAGGACACTTTGCCACTTTGCTACAGTCCATTTTAAATGAGCCCTGGCCCTCAGAACACGGCGGCACTTCTGGATCATGCTCAACAATGGCTTGCGTTTTGCATGATAGAGTTTTAGGTGGATGGCACGGCAGACTGTGTTTACAGTCAGTGGTTTCTTGAAGTATTCCTGGGCCCATTTAGTATGTCATTGACAGAATCATGCTGGTGAGTGATGCAGTGGCATCTGAGGGCCCGAAGATTATGGGCATGCAGTAAAGGTGTTCAGCCTTGTCCCTTATGCATAGAGATTTTTCCAGTTCCTCTGAATCTTTTGATGATGTTGTGCACTGTTGATGATGAAATCTTCAAAGCCTTTGCAATTTGACATTGAGGAACATTGTTTGTAAAGTATTTCACAATTTTTTTACGCAAGCCTTTACGGGTTAGAGAGCCTAAGGACATCTTTACTTCTGAGAGACTCAGCCTCTCTAAGACATCCCTTTTATCGCTAATCATGTTACACATCTGATGCCATTTAACTTAATTACTTGCTAAATGTTCTTTCATCTGATTATCTTATCTATTAATCATTTTTTGAGCCATTTTTGCCTGTGTCCCAGCTTTTTGGAGACCTGTTGCAGCCAGAAAATTTAATATGAGCTCATTTTGTGGATAAAAATGTAAAATGTCTCAGTTTCAACATTTGAAATTTTATCTGTCGTAAATAACATATTGGCTCATGTGATCTGAAAGTCATTGCATTCTGATTTTATTCACAATTCACACTTCGTCCCAACTATTTCAGATTTGGGGTTGTATAATCAGTACACTATGATATAATCATTACAACAATAAAATTCCACCCTGAGTTGTGACATTCAAATATAATTACTGCATATGCAGATACCTTGGGATGGCCTTGTGTAAGGTAACCAGCTTCAACAGTATAGTGGAAATGGGTTTCTCTTTTGCTACCAAGAGAGACTATTTAGTGAAACAAAACACAGTGCCTAGATTAGCAGTGACACTTGAGTTTGATGGAGAAAGCTGACCTGAAACATGAATTACCCGCTCGCATTCTCCTGATCCTATTGCTGTTATTGGCACCGTAGCGCACATTTTATCTATGCACAATATTGTAATTAAGTCATCAGTGCATTAGTACTTTTTTTGTCCATCGCCATTCAATAAATGTATTTTCTCCCTTCTGCACAAATGACAACAGCGGCTTGTGCTCATGAATATGCCAGTGGATGAGGAGATGTCCGTACACTTCACATCGACCCTGATGGCCTTGATTAGAACTGCCCTGGAGATCAAACTAGCTAGAGGTCAGAGACAATCAAAACTTCCTTTCTTACATTTTCAGTTGAAGTGTGAATCTCTATCCACATCCATCTTTGCCCGTTGCCAACAGCCAGGATGAGCTATGACTTCATGGAAGTTGTTGGTTGAGAAACTAAGTTCAGAACCAGTGTGTGGTTATGGCTTGTAATATAATTTTTTTCCCGATCATATGTTCAGGAGGTGATGACCGAGGCCAGCTGGACATTGAGCTGCAGAAAGAGATTAGTGTCATCTGGCCACACCTCTCCCAGAAGACCCTGGACCTGCTGGTTCCTATACATAAAGGTTGGCTTTAAGTTACACAAATTCCCACCGACTTCATGCCACACCATTTGCTCTGTGAAACAATATCAATCAAGTTTTCTTTGCCGGCTACTTAAATGGCAGGTGTTTAATATTTACTAAGCATTCTCGTATGTTTATTGTATGGGCTCTCAGCGTGATTTTCATTTGCGCAATATTTTATCAATGGTTTTTTCGTCATCAGTGTTGTCACTGATGTTGGCACTCATTCTTGTTGGCATTTGGTGTGTAGGCAGCTGCTGTGGCAGTGGGTGTCGTGAAGTTTGGTAAATATATGCCTGCCATCATATGAGTGATCTAACATTGGGGTGATTAATGTTCCAGCCAGTGAAATGACGATTGGAAAGATCTATGCTGCCATGATGATCATGGATTACTACAAGCAGAACAAAGCCAAGAAGCTGAGACAACAACTGGAAGAGCAGGTTCGCAGCAGTATCAGATTATGTAATGGTGGTAATGGTTTACTTATTGCGTCAGAATGAACAGCGATATAGTCTGCGACAGCTAGAGAGAGCTCCGGTTATGTTATGAAGATAATACAGGTTTTCCAGATCGTAAGGTGCAGAGAAATTGTTTGTTATACCAGACATGTTATAGCTTGTGCGTTTCGCGATGGCTTTCACCGCAGTAGCATCAGAGAGCTAGCCCATATGTTGGTGAAGTATCCGGCTGACCCCGGTCATAGATAAGTAAAGCAGTCGTTTCACAAGCACCCAAAAACGCACCTCAAGCTCTGCAAAACCTAGCTATGTTTGGTCCAACTGCAGCCTTTTACAGCACCTATCCGGTTAGCTTCAACTGTCCTGGCTACAATCAGGCGACATTATGATGAAACTGCCACACTGATGCTCACCGAAGTAATTCAAGCATGCCGATCATAATTGCTGCATATAAGTTAACCAGAAGCATTTTTAAGTAGCACAGGACGCAAAATAACACACAGTAGCTGGTAACCAAGCGGTCATAACAACCACAGAGACAAATGTGACCCTGCGATACTGGTTTAACAGACAGCAAGTTCCGTTACCATGAACAGTTGTTCCAAATTACAAACAAGTACAGTTAGCTTCAAGTGAGGTTTATGTTCGCTTACCTTCTGTTGAATTTCCCCTGATATTACTCTTGCATAGGACACAAACATTAGCGACAGTAACTTGGCTACGATAGCTGCAGTGCAACAGCAACTTTCAACATTACATTAGGTAGGCTTAAGCAGTAAAAGCTATTTACAGTTGCTGCATCTGTGAGTCACTGACAGTCGCAACTGATCCAGGCTTTATCTTCAGATATTTTACAAAGCCTGCGTTTGAGGCCAGTTGTTAGTGCTAACATCATTAGCGGTCCTGCTAGCCACTCCTAACACGATAGCTTCACTGACATTATTTTCTGTTGTATGGTTACTTACAGCAGGTAGCTCCGAGCGCTTGATCAATGCAACTGCTCTTGTTTTCAGTGTCAAATTATCCTTTATTTTTTTTTTTATTTAACCCTTATTTCAAGGGAGCCCTGGGGGAAGAGGTGGGGAGGGACAGAGGAATTACACTGCCAATTAGATCAGGGGATGATTAGGTGGCAGATTGAAAGAGCCAGGTTGGGACTTTAGCCATGACACCGGGGAACCCCCTACTCTTATCGAAGAGTGTCATAGGATCTTTAATGACCACTGTGAGTCAGGACCTCAGTTTAACGTCTCATCCGAAAGACGGCGTCTCCTTCAGTACAGTGTCCCCGTCACTGCACCAGGGCATTGGGGATTATCCCGCCAGAGGCAGGATCGCCACCTACTGGCCCACCAACACCTCTTCCAGCAGCAACCTGGTTTTCCTCAGTGGTCTCCCATCCAAGTACTAGCCAAGCCCACACCTGCTTAGCTTCAGCCACGCAGCTGAAGCAGATCAAATTGTGGTATGGCTGCTGTCGATCCTTTAATCGACAAAGTTGTCTTTCGTGAAATGCTGAGCACAAACAGCTCACGTCCTCTTTGGCTGTGGCTGTTTGCCGCCAGCAGACAAAAAAGCTACCCGTCTGATTTCTAGTGGCATCGTCTTTTGGAAGAGAAATTGGTGCTTTCCTCCGCGTCCAAAAATAAACGGGCGAGCAGATTTGGGAGAGATAGTTTGAGAAGCAGCTGAAACGCTTATCCAGCGCCAAATTATTCTTTATTGACAAACCTGTCTTTCGTGAAATGCTGCGCACAAATAGCTAACGTTCCCTTTGGCCGTGGCTATTTGTTGCCAGCAAATAAAAAAGCAACCCACAAATTTCCGGTGGCATCATCTTTTGGAAGAGAAATAGGAGCTTCTCTTTGTGTCCAAAAGTAAACGGACAAGCAGCTTTGGGAGAGATACTGATAAAACTGCACCTCAAATGATCTGCGGTTCTTCTTTTGTATCTCTGGAAGTGTAGACGCTACTAAGGCATAGTATGATCCGCGGTTGTTTGTGCCTGCTAGAATAGTTTCAGGTGTGGGCAGGTCCAGCGTAGTGATTGGCTTTGGCTAGGTCTGTATTAATTGGACGGCGCAACCTGACGTCAGGTTTTGCCCAGATCTCATGAAGATCTCGGGACGAGCTGTTTAGAAAGGAAATCATGTTCACCAAATCACGATCTTGGACTATAGCAAAGGCCCTGTATCTTATAATATGAAGGAACCCCTTAGAGGTCGGTGCTCGCAGAAGGGACAGTAAATCCAAATATAAAGAAGAAACTGGAACACTCAAATCACCAGCATAAATTTATTAAGGTGCCAAGACTGGCGTTTTTACGCACTGCGTCTTCCTCAGAGTATCTTATGTTTAGAAACCTTACAGAGGTTGAGTATGGACATCCACCATTATAACATTACTTATATGTATTAAAAGAAGGATCAGTGTAATAGGTCCCCTTAAAATTAAGCTTTGCGTATTTTGCTCAAAAAGATAAATTACTTTACTCATTATCTCAATAGTCAATTTCTTACATGCTTGTAAGAAGAATTTGAACATTCATGTAGATTCAGCGTTACTTGTTGGCTATTATTTAATGCACATAACAGCTTTAGACTGAGACATTAAGAAAAGTAATTTACTTCTATCCCAATGTTTGAAAAGCCTTTGGCCAACTGGTGAGGGAAACCATGGCATAACTTCCAGTTTAGTGTACAAAATGATGCTATCACTCTGTACCTGATTGAATATGATATTTTGTTTTTAACTGTGCCTTATTTTGGGGTATGATGATACTGTGCATGTGACACCAGGATGTGTAGCAGACTAACAGCATCTTTTTGTCACTGCAGAAACACGCTCCAATGTTCCAGCGCATGGATGCATCATCTCTGCCTCAGGAGATCCTCAGTAGTGCTAAAGCTCTCCCATTCCTGTCTCACAGTGCCGGATCAGCCCTGTAAATCTCATATTCCCTGGCTCTGTGTGTGTGTGTGTGTGTGCATGAAAGCAGAGAGAGAGCATGCATCTGTACAGTACAGGCCAAAATATTGTGAGCAACTGCATTTTCAGAATTTGGAGGGTTTTTTTGTCATCTTAAAGTTAATCTTGTGCAACGATGGCACACAGAATGCCAAAGGGGCACTTGTATTGAGTGAAAATGTTGCTTTCCAACAACTGTACATCTCCAAATTCAACTTTCAACACGTATGTGCCTTAGCCTGGATTAGAGCCCCACAGACATGGGTTAATAGCTTTGCCAATAATAACTTTTTTGTTAAACTTGTTGGTCAAACAGGTTATACTTTTTTGTTCCCTTAACACCTGCATACTTCTCCCTCCGGGCAAAGACTGGTTGATCAGAGCTTTGTGCTTCAGCAGGACAATGAGCCCAAGCTCCTCAAAGCTGTGCCAAAGACATGTAGACAAAAAGGAGGAAGCAGCAGTGCTTCAGAGGATGGTGTGGCCCCCACAGTCACCAGATTTATCACCCATTGAGTTGCTATGGGTGCTATAACTTGACCGAGCACTCGGAGAAGTGCATCCAAATTCAAAAGAGCTCATGAGACAGAAAATGTACTTTAAAAAACCCAAATTCTGAAAAAAGCAGGTTGTTTGTAATATTTTGGCCTGTAGCATACATTTGAGAGATACCTCAAAACACACAGTCAAAGATCCTGAGAGGTACTGAATAGAAAGGTATGGAGATAAAGATAGATAAACTGGCCAAAAGAAAGACATGCGGACAGAGAAAAAAAGAAATTGCCAAAGATTGAGGTAGAGAGGGAAGTTGATGAAAGCCGGAATTATACTTTGTGTGAGCACTGTTGGGTGCTAGAGCGCGCTGATGCAATTTTCGTCATCAAACAGTGTGTGCATAGCTCTTCGCGGTCGACCGCGTACCCTCCAAAATTTTCTGACCGCGGGCACAGGAACGCGTGATCAAAACACCGACTGCGCATGCTCTAGCAAACAAACACGGATGCTTTTCAATGCTTTTCTTCCCGTGTACAGGAGCGCTCAATGCGTTTAACTATATTTGGCGGAGTGTGCACAAATGTGTTTGCGGATGCCCAAAGTATAACGCTGCCTTCTGAGAGATGCAGAGAAAGATATTAATAGGGAGACAGTTAAACATAGATGCTGTCCTAGAGAGAGTTAGACAGATACTATCCCTGAAAGAGTTGAAGACAGAAACTTTCCATGAGAGTGTTAAAGATATTGTCCGAGAGAGAGTTAAAAACAGATAATGTCCAAAAGAGAGTTAAAGACAGATACTCTCCATGAGAGAGTTTAAGACAGATGCTGTCCAAGAGAAAGTTAAAGGCAGATGTTGTTCAAGAGAGAGTTGAATACAGATACTCTCCAAGAGAGTGTTGAAGACAGATAATGTCCTGGAGATAATTCAAAACAGACACTGTCCAAGAGGAAGTTATGTACTGCACAAGAGGGAGTTAAAGATTGATACTGACAAAGGGAGTGGTAAATACAGACCAAGAGAAAGTGCGTATGAGAACAATGTGGACAGGCGGAGGTTTCTGATTCTTTGTGTTCCTATCAGGACCAGAGGGGGCTTTGTGGCCCTCAGTCCCGTCTCCCCTCAGGAGCTATTCATGCCACCCAGGACTCACGACTTAGAGGACAAGGAAGATTACCACCATCTACACCATCATCTCCATCGCCACCAGCAACACTCTTTGGTAAGGGAGTAATATCAGAGTCCATATGGCTATATTAATCATGCTACCAACCATCACATTTGGGGATTGTTGTCTTGGGTACCGTGGCTTGGAACTTAGTCACTCAGACTCCCCTTCCCTGTCTTGCAACCTTTACAGCAATTCAATGCTATAATTTATAAACATCAGGGTGACGGCGCCCTGAAATTGTCAGTAAGTGCATTATTATCTGTTACTGTGTACATGGGAATTGGTTCTGTACCTCAGGTATGACCATCAGCTGAGGGGATTTGTAATGGTCACTGGATAGGTGAAAGAATCACCCCTTCATTGTGTGCAGCATCAAATGTTTTCATGTGCACTATTACTCTGAGAAGTTAATGTTCTGGATAATCGGTTCATGCAGCACTCACTATGCAGGTCTGTTTATCTGGAAAACTGCAGGAAACTTTTGATTTCAAGAACTGGTGTGATATTAGCCTCATTTTTGCTTTGGACATCAGTGGTTTTATTGTTTGTAGAAAAAATGGAACCCACAGGTTGGCGGAGCATCTTTTGTTGTGCATTTGCTCTTTCATTGCCGCCAAAGAAAAGGGAAAAAATATTTTAGTCGCTTAAGAATTGATGGGATCCCGAGATGTACCACTGAGAGATTAGAGTAAATGCTGAGAGGATGCAGCAGTGAGTGAGAGGGAGTTTTATTATTTTGCATTCAGCCAGTGAGGAGACTCCAACCCCCCCATAGAAAGGGGATAAAGGGATAGAGCTTTCCTCTCATCCGTGACTGATCTCACTGCCTCATCTCTGACTCATCCCCCCAGACTCATCCATTACTGTCTCTGTCCAACAAATCAACAAGTGACCTAGAAAAACCCCATCTAATAGCTCCATTTTTGAAGATTTAATACTTAGACCTTGTAATTAAGCATCACATGTTAGACTTGAAAGGGACTGAATTTCCAGAAAGAACACTCAATAAAGCATTACTATGGGTTTGCATATCAGCTGTACTAAGAAGCATTATTCCTGACCATCTCCAGAGAGTACCAAAGGCTTTCACCGCTGTAGACATTAATTACACATACCATTAGCTGGTACTGTAAACCTCACCTGGTCATCTTTATATCAACAACCTTCACATGCTCCTGCATGCAACCTAAGATGTTTCATCCAAGGTCTGTGATGCATTCAAAGTATAACATTACACTGATGTTTGTTTATCACAAAGCTCTTGCAGGGAGTTGCTTTTGGCCTTCTGGAAACAGGTTACTTGTTCCTCTGTTTTTGCAGTAAATTACCATAATTGTTGTAAAAAAGGCAGGTAAAAAACTTACTTATTGTATATTAAGAATAAAAGGAGGGCTCTTCACCGAGCCGTATCCATTGCTGTGCTGTACGCAACTTGGCCCTGATTAAAATACAGCAAAGGATATTGTATTTTGTGCGCTGACTTTTTTGTTCTCATATTCAGTATCAATCCCAAACCAGGGGGTCTTTCATTTTTGAGCTTATGTTTAGGGTCTTTTGGTGCTTTCAAAATAATGACCGCTCTTCAGATTACTGTAAAAGTAAGAAGTTGACTGTGCTTGAAAAATGTAAAGCAACCAGCTGCAAAGCATTTTTGAGTTAGCTCAACTTCAAGTCCCAGTGACTGCACAAACAAATTTTTGAAAGTAACTGGAACTTGTTTGTGAACTTTTATTTCTGTCTGTGGCATGTGTTAACACACCATTCAGTATTACAGATTTATTTCTTTTCTATTTCCAAGCGTATCCATTGCAAGATTTGTATACTTCCAAATGGTTGACTGTTGGGGAGACCGTAGCACAACCTAATGCCCTGTTTACACCAAAATATGACTGAAATGGCGACTGCTGCGACTTGTGAGATCACAAGGATTTGATGAACTCGCACAAATCTTGTATATTCTTGTATACTCTCCAATCTAATCGCTAATTTGCGTTCACACCAAGCTTCCAGTGAGACCACATTTGAGATATATTAATAAAAATTAGGCGATCTATGTGACGTAATTTACGATGACTCTCCTCTCTCTTGTTTGGTCTCTCTAGGTCTTGTGCTGTTGATGCGATCGTTGCAGCAAGTGATGAACCGATTAAAACAATGGCTTTATATAGGAAACCCACTCTCAGAAAGAGTCGCGTGGAAGCTCGCCATTGGTCGCAATTTCACTCTCACTGATCGCCATTGGTCAAATTTTGATCCCATCCCTCACCGATGCTCTCGCGATTTCACTCGCCATGACTTTTTTGCTCTTGAAGGCATTGCAATGGGCTCTTGTTCAGCTCGCAAAAACGATCGCCTTAGTCGCATAATGAAAAATATTCCGATATTTGGAGATTATTTATGCAACCTGTTTGAGAGTCCATCAAGAGTCCATCAAGACCCGTGAGACCGAGTTAAGAGTGACTTGAGAGTTATGAGAGCTCATTACGATTGTTTTTGAGATCTGCATTTATTTCTGACCACTCGCACACACTCGCAAACGTTATGCGATTTTTTTTAACAGCTCAAAACAATCGTAAACCCCTTCAAGATCGATAGAGAGTGACAGAGATCAGAGAGATTGAATTTGAGACCATTGAGAGTTTATTAAGAGTCACTTGCAACCTCATCAAGAGTCAGAGAGAGTGATGGCGATTTTTGTCCATTTTTCGGGAGCAGCCTGCTCGCAAGTCGGGTGTAAACAGGGTTTAACATAGAGAATGTTGCAACGTGAAAATTTTGAGCTGATGCTTTGAGCAAGAATCATCTGTTCCACAGTAATGCTGTCCTATGCAGGATATTATTTTGTAATAGCAAGGACATGCACTGACCCATGTCTTCAGAGACATTTGATCATATACGTATGATGCCATATGCCATCAAATAGGGAAAATGTTGTGATTTCTGGATGAAAAGTGTCAAAGATGAAAAGTTTTTTAATGAAAAAATTGGATCCTCTCACAACCCTTATGTGAATTCCCTTTGTTCCTCCTCCCATCCAGCAACTTGCATGTCTTTCAGATATATTGTCTCGTTTGATTGGTTTGACATTCTGAGTGCCCCTCGAGCCAGGTATCATGCATTTATGTTGCTCATTCCCTTACATGTCTGTGGCAAATATAACCCATTGCTCTGAGTGTGCAAATTGTTATGTTGTCACTTGCTATATGCTCTTAAAATAGTCAGTGTATAATGCTCCAGACCAGATATCAAGGGAAGATGCAGAGTACAATCCAATAGGTAGTTTTTTGACAGCATATATGGTCATTTGGGGATCGAACCTCAGAGGATAAGGATTGCACAGTTCAGCTCAGCAAAGCTGAGCTGTCTATTGCTGCCCAGCGGCATCTGGGATGGCAGCCAGGTAGAGTGCACATTTTGCCAGCACCAAACTGTCCCACAGCGGAGGCTGGAGTAGCTTGAGGGGAACTTTGTTCCAATCCTGATGACTATGGAAGGATTGGGAGCTTGTTCCTAATAAACTGGACAGAGGAGCAGGCTTTGAAGGATTAGCAAGAACGCTCTTATAATCCTGGACCCTGATTAGGTTTGGGAGCTTGTTCCTATAATACTGGGCTGATGAGCTGGGTTAACTTGAATGCGGTCCCAATCCTGGATCATTAGTTGGCTTGGCAGCTTGATTGAGTGAACTAAGTAAAGAGGAAAGTGTCTCGGAATTGCTGTCATTAAAGTACGTATTACACCTTGTAAAGACAAAGAGTTTGTTTGAAGAATACTGACTGTTTCTTCATCCACCCGTCCATTCATTTCTGCAGCTTATCTGGGGCAGTTTGCGGGGGTGACAGACTAAGCAGAGAGGCCCAGGCGATCTTATTCTTTTGTTCACTACCCAAAGCTCATAACCATAGATGAGGGTTGGAACCTAAATTGACCAGTAAATCGAGAGCTTTGCTTTTACGCTCAACTCCTTCTTCACCACAATGGACCAATACAACGCCCGCTTCACTGCAGACGCTGCAGTGATTTGTCTGTCAATCTCATGCTCCATTCTACCCTCACTTGTGAACAAGACGCTGAGATACTTGAACACCTCCACTAGGGGTAACAACTCACCCCCGTCTTGAAGGGGATAATCCACATTTTTCCGGGAGGGAACCATGGTTGCAGATTTGGAGGTGCTGATCTTCATTTCGACCGTTTCACATTCTGCTGCGATCCGCTCCAGTGTGCGTTGGAGGTCGCAGCATGATGAAGCCAACAGGACCACATCATCTGCAAACAGCAGATATGCAATCCTGAAGACACCAAACTGAACACCATCTAAACCTCGGCTGCGCCTTGATATCCTGTCCATGTAAATCATGAACAGGATAGCTGACAAGGCACACCCTTGGGGGAGTCCAACACTAACTGGAAATAAGTCCGACTTAATGCACAGAATGCAGACACAACTCAACCTTCTCCCAGACTGTTTTCAGCAGGGGTGGGAAACTGCAGACCTCGACTGAGGATATTGTCTGGCGGTTGAAGGATCAGTCTGAGGGACTCCTGAATCTGGCAGACACACCCTCCATTGAGGAGGCAGGGACTGAGGACTCAGGCGAGTCATTCCCCATTTCCTTGGTGGAAGTCACTGAGGTGGCTGAAAAGCTCCCCAGTGGTAAGTCACCAGTGATGGACGAGATTCATTCTGAGATGCTGAAATGCCCTGGATGTTGTTGGGCTGTCATGGTTGACACACCTGTTCAACATCGCGTGGATGTTGGGTACAGTACCTGTGGACCAACAAACTGGGGTGGTGGTTCCCATTTACAAAAAAGGGGACTGGAGGGTGTGCTCCAATTCTCGGTATCGCCAATACGGAAAAAATGCCCGGATGTAGCACTTTCGGCAAAATATCTTGCTACTTCCGGAACCCACTCACTTCCAGTGCGTTGCTGAGGTCACGGCTATCGTTTAGCGTCAGTGAATTTTGACTCAGCTATGCATGCACGCATACATATATGCAGTCATTGTGCATATAAGTCTCTCATCCAGGGGTATGAGCTTGTTTCAAATTTTCTGGTTGCAACAGGTCTCAGAAAAGTTGGGAGACAGGCAAAAAAGGGCTGTAAAAGCAATTAATATATAAGAGAATCAGCTGAAAGAACATTTAGCAAGTAAAAAAGTTAACTGGCATCAGGTGTGTAACATGATTGGCTATAAAAGGGATGTCTTAGAGAGGCTGAGTCCCTCAGAAGTAAAGAGGCCAAGAGGCTATCCAAGCTGTGAAGCCTTGAGTAAAAAAATTGTAGAATACTTTAAAAACAGTGTTTCTCAATATCAAATTGCAAAGGCTTTGAATGTCTCATCATCGACAGTGCATAACATCATCAAAAGATTCAGAGAAACTGGAAAAATCTCTGTACGTAAGGGACAAGGCTGAAGACCTTTTCTGGATGCCCATGATCTTCGGACCCTCAGATGCTGCTGCATCACTCACCGGCATGATTCTGTCACTACTAAATGGGCCCCGGAATACTTCAAGAAACCACTGTAAACACAGTACGCCGTGCCACTCACAGATGCCACCTAAAACTCTAACATGCAAAAAGGAAGCCATTAATGTGTCATGCGTAGTGCGTAATTTCTAATTTCAGCCAGCTGG
Source organism: Gymnothorax reevesii (assembly GCA_029721435.1). Taxonomy (NCBI): domain Eukaryota; kingdom Metazoa; phylum Chordata; class Actinopteri; order Anguilliformes; family Muraenidae; genus Gymnothorax; species Gymnothorax reevesii. Next base: position 93,678,101 of record CM056575.1, read on the forward strand.
TGTCAGTTTCACGTGTGTTGGGATACACACCTGTGTTGAATTTTGCCCAATCTAATCTACCTATATAAACCTGTTCAGCCTTTCTGTCCCCGCTTGAGTATTTCACTTTAGTCGATAAAGTACGGACCAGTATGTTTATGTCTGCTACACCCTCTTGATTCTTGTTGCAGTTTTAGTGCTGGGTGTCTCCACGTGAGCATAAAATTGTAGTGGAATGAGGACTTCATTCCTTTTTTCTCACTGTGAAGTAGGTCCCCATCTTGGGGGCTGAATACATAGAGCTCCTGTTCTGTTTACATCCTTTTCGCCCGACAAGAGTTTGGAAATTATTGTTGAGAAGCCGAGAAGTGTTCCCTCTCTTTCACTCGGTTTATCCCCCGGGTTTAAAGGCTGCCCTGATTTACAGAGGCTTGTTTTTTGAGTTTATTTAGGTAGTCGAGTCACTACGAAGCATTGGGGAATATTTTACAGGTACAAAAGGTACTCCCTTATCTCAACGTAAAGTATGGGCCATCTTAAGAGTGCCAAAGCATTACAAGACAACAGTCCAGTGCCACTAAGACAGTCTCCTTACGGAGAGCTTGAGTTCATGTACCTTTCATGTTTTTCTTATTGTGGCATCTACTGATTATTTGGTTTCTTGCCCTGTTTTATTGAGGGTTGTTTTTCTTTGTCACTTGTATCTTCCCCCCTAACATTCAGTGGTTATTTCTCGCATATGTGGAAATAACTTGTAGACCCCCATTCGATCGCACCTGGTTCTCCAACACGCCCCTTGTAACATGTTGAGCATGATCCAGAAGCGCCGCCGTGTGCTGTTGGCCAAGACTCATTTATAATGGGCTGTAGCAAAGTGGCAAAGTGTCCTGTGGTCAGATCAGTCCAAATTTGACATTCTTGTTGGAAATCATGGGCATCGTGTCCTCCGTGCTAAAGAGAAGAAAGACTACCCCTCCTGTTATCAGCGTTCAGTTCAAAAGACAGCATCTCTGATGGTATGAGGATGCATTAGAGCATATGGTGTGGGACACTTGCATGTTTTAAAAAGCACCATGAATGCTGAAAGGTATATAAAGGTTTTAGAGCAACATTTGCTCCGCTCCAGATGACATCTGTTTCTGCGAAGGCCTTGTGGATATCAGCAGGACAATATTACAACAGCATGGCTTCGTAATAGAAGAGTCCGTCTGCTGAACTGGCCTGCCTGCAGTCCTGATCTTTCACCAATTGAGAACATTTGGCGCAGAACTAAACATAAAGTCAGTCAAAGGAGACCCAAAACTTTCCAACAGCTGGAAGCCTGTATTAAACAAGAGTGGGATCAAATTCCAATGGCTAAATTCAAGAAACCTGCCTCCTCAATGCCCAGACGCCTCCACTCTGTGTTAAAAAGAAGAGGGGATGCCCCTGTCCCAACCTTTTTGAGACCTGTAACAGCCATCAAATTTGAAATGAGCTCATTTTGTGGATAAAATTGAAAAATTTCTCAGTTTCAACATTGGCTATGTTATCTCCGTTCTATTGTGAATATAATACTGGCTGGTGTGACTTGGAAGTCATTGCGTTTTGATTTTATTCACTATTTACACTTTGTCCAAACTATTTCAGAATTGGGGTTGTACATCACTGGGTCATTTGGAAATGATCATGACACAAGACAGCCGAGTATGGGCAAGCACACAATACGTAAACCAAAGGACACATACTTCTTATAGGCTCTAGGACTTCTTGTCCCCTAGGAATTTTCATCCCCGGACTGTTCGTCCTCGAATTTTTCGTCCGCGGACTTTTTGTCCCCTGGGAATTTTCGTCCCTGGATTGTTTATTCCTGTAGTTTTTTCCTCCTCATGAATTCTACGTCCCCAGACTACTCATTCCTGGACGGTTCATCCCCAGTTATGCTCTGCCATCTTCCCGCATTATAACACTATCCGTAACCCTATGCCCTATATCATGGTGATCTGTCCATCACCCGTTCATCCATCCATCTGTCTGTATGGGTAGTGTTTTTTTTTATCATTTGGGTTCCTTGTCTTAATCATAGCAGGATTCACCAACTTGATTGAATTAAAGTAAAGCTATCATCACTCCATTTTTTAGGATGTTGGACAAGTAATAGTTTGCCATAAAGTTTTTGCAACTTCTCTCATTGCTGAAGTAGGTTGTAATGACTGCAATTAAGCTACTTTTGGTTGCACTGTAATCACCATGGAAATACAACATCTGAGCTCACAATTTCAACTAATGGTCTCTAGTCATAGCAAATAAATGTAATCCTGATATTTTTTAATTAAGCAAATTAATAATAATGTTTGTGCCTTGGTCTCCCTGACATACAGTAGTGCACAGTGATGATTATATGCTAAACAAAATGAAGAAAATTAGAAAAGTACGTATTTATTTCAAATAATATTGGATCATATAGGTGAAAATAAGTAAACTCTTTTAGTAAAATAATGTCTTTTTTGGGAAAAAAAAAAAAGTTTGGCCACCCTTTGCTTTGATTAAAGCATTTCATCTTTCAGGCATATTTACCACCGCCAACGAAGTTGGGGCGGAGCTTATGTTTTCACCCCTGTTTGTTTGTCTGTCTGTTTGTGAACAACATAACTCAAAAAGTAATGCATGGGTTTCTCTGAAATTTTGTGAGTGCGTTGCTATTACATCAAGGATGGACCCTATTGATTTTCATCCTGATCAGTGAAACAATATGGCCACCACGGCAGCCATCTTGAAATCGTATGACACGCGATCACTGAACTTTGCTCCCACTCATGAAGATTTGGATTGTGCTGCCTTGGCAGAGGTTTGCACTCAACGAGCGCCTCTAGTTTTCACATTGTTTTCCTCACTCGCTAATCCATTTCTTTATGCTTTGAAGTTCAAAGAGATTATTCCAGTGTTACAACAGATGTGCTCAATCGGAATGAGGTCTGGACCTTGAGCGGGCCAAGTCATAACTTTTACGTCATCAGATGATTCTCTTTAACTGAGAAAATTCTTACACAACTTAGAAATGTGTTTAGGGTAATTAACTTGTTGAAAATAAAATCCGTGACCAATCACTGTCTTTAGAGATGGCAATTACTGCCTCTCAAGGATACTGTGATACTCAATTTGATCCATGATTCCGTCAATGGGATCACCGGCTCCTTTCAAGCAGACTGAACCCCAAACCATAATATTACCATCTCCATGTTCTACTTAAGGGGTTTAACAGTAATTTTTGAAATGTTCTCCAACTCTACAGCGAAAATAAGTTCTGCGTTTGGGTGAACATATTTTGAGTTTTGAGTCATCAGTACAAAGGACTGGTTCCCAGCCCCTTGCTGTCTAATCTTAAAATTTCTTGGCAATTTCAAGTCTTTTTTTTATGTTACCTGCTCTTGGCAACAACACAACCAATCAGACCATTTTCATGCAGGCATCTGGAAATAGTACAGGTGCTGGTCAACGAATTAGAATAATTTGAAATAGTGTAATCGTAAAATTTTTTAGTGCATTTTTTTGTCCTACTTGTTAGAGTAATCACAGAACTCGCTACCTGTAAAAAATTTGCTCAGCAGAGCTTTCCAAAAGGCCCATTTAGGCCATTTAACTGTGACACTGTTGTTTTATTGAATTAGAATAATGGAGAAACCGTTTCACTGAATTAGAATAATTTTTATTATAATTAGAATCATCACTTTCTCAGTATTTTGTGGCTGCCCCCTTGGCTTGTATGACTGCCTGAAGTCTCCGCGGCATCGATTTGACCAGCTTGTCGCAAGTTTCTGCACTCACTGCTTCCCAGGCTGTGGCGATGTTCTGCTTCAGTTGGTCCAGCGTAGTCGGCCTTCTGTCGCGAATTTTCCGCTTGACGATGGCCCAAAGGTTTTCAATGACATTGAGGTCAGGCTAGTTGGCCGGCCATGCCAAAACTTCCAGCTGTTTTTCGGCGAACCAATCTTTGGTCGACTTTGGCGCATGAGCCGGTGCAAGATCCTGTTGAAATATGAGGTCTTCTTCGCCGAACTGTTCCTCCACAGTCGGAATCAGGAACGTTTCCAGAACATGTTAGTATACGGCAGCATTGACAGTCTTCTCGAGGAAGCATAGTTTCCCTACACCCCGAGCGGACATGCATACCCAGACCATAACGCTCTGGGGAAACTCGACGGATCTTTTCACGGCCTCGTGGTTGTAGGTTTCGCCACCACGACGCCAGACACGAGGACCTTGGTCACCGAAGGAGATGCAAAAGCGTAATTCGTCACTGAAGACCACTTTCTGTCAGTCTTCAGCAGTCCACTCGCCGTGTTCTTTGGCCCACTTCAGCTGTTTCTCCATTTGTTTCTTGTTTAGCGTCGGTTTTACTGCTGGAACGCGAGATTTGAAGCCGAGTTTGTGCAGACGACCGTAAGTGGTTGATCTCGAGACGTTAGTGCTGGCCTGCTCGTTCCACAAGTCGCTGAGCTCGGAAGTGGACTTGAACCAGTTGCTGACTGCGATCTTTCTCAGCTGCTTGTTGTCGCAAGCAGAAGTTTTTCGGACGCCAGAACAGTTGGTGCACTTGCTCCAGTCTTTCTTGAGAGCTTTGCAGATGGAAGTCTGGCTGATGCCGAGCAGCTCAGCAATTTTAGTTTGGGTCAAGCCTTGTTGGCGAAGGGTTGAATTTGTCACAGTTAAATAGCCTAAATGGGCCGTTTGGAAAGCTCAGCTGAGCAAATTTTTTACAGGTAGCGAGTTCTGTGATTACTATAATCAGTAGGACAGGCGCGGTGAACACCTGATTTGCTTTCTGCACAAAAAATGCATTAAAAAAATGTAACGATTGCACTATTTCAAATTATTCTAATTCGTTGACCAGCACCTGTAGACTTTGATGCTTTCATCGCTTCACTTCTGGCACTATTGCTATCATCATGGAGTCATGCTGTTGTAACGAGCATGATCATGAGTAATTTCCATGCGACCTGATGATATCAGGATCTGGTGTTGTGCAGTTTACGTGTATGGAAGGGGGAGAGGAGAATGATAGAAAACTTCCAGGATGTTCTGAATGGCTACTGAGTGCCTTCATAACACTGTATGGCTACCCCCAAGTTCATTTCCCTTATGTATATAGAACTGTTTATCTGCCTCGCACCTCCTCCTCTCACCACACTGTGAAGATCTAATTCAAGGAGCCATTCCAGGCCTTTAAATCTTGACACACCCCCCTCAGTCATGGATCGTCACACTGTCAACTGCCAATTTTTTTTTTTTTTTTACACATGTCATACACTGTCATACACATACATACGAACATCAGAGGCACTGAACCTCCAATTCGCACCTCTGTTGCCATTAGATTTCAGCAAGACGGTCTTTTTAATAATAATGCATCAATTTTATATAGCGCTTTTCTGCTTTCTGGGCACTCATAGACGCTCCACAAGGATACATTATTCATTCACTCACACATTCACACTCTGATGGCGGTAAACTATGTTTTTGTAGCCACAGCTGCCCTGGGGCAGACTGACGGAAGCGTGGCTGCCAGTATGCGCCTACAGCCCCTCTGACCACCACCAACATTCACACACAGCCATACAGGAGTGTTCCTATATTGCATGTTTTGTGGGTGGGGGAAACCGAAGTACCCGGAGAAAACCCACGCAAACACGGGGAGAACATGCAAACTCCACACATTCGAACCCACAACCATCTTGCTATGAGGCAGTAGTGCTAACCACTGTTAGCCGCCGTATATCACCGTGTATACTGGAACAACTGACCAACAGAGGTACCTGAAACCAATTTAAAAATTTTTTTAGCATCAATAACCGTGGAATGAGCCTTCAAACATGCATTCGGGTTATGCAAAAGTAAAAAAATTAACATTCCCAACACCTTTCAATTGTTATAAAAAGTGGATGTTCAATGTTTTTGTTAATATTTTTACCTTATTATACTTGTGGGAATGATTTTTCTTTTTGTTCTCACTGCCTACAATAGTATTTCTCAATACATTTTCACCAAAAAATTATAGAGAAGTAACATATTATGACCACTTTTAGACAAAAGTGGTGGATAACTTCACTGCTGTGTGTGTGTGTGTGTGTGTGTGTGTGTGTGTATACTCTTCCAAAAAAGAAACTATTCATTGTTTTTAGCATCAATTTATTTTACATGAAATGTTTTGACAAATGTGGAAAACATATTGAAATATACTCTTCCAAAAAAGAAACTATACAAATATTGAATTATTAATTACACTTTCTTTTCAATATGTTTTCCACATTTGTCAAAGTATTTCATGTATAATAAATCGATGCTAAAAACAATTTATAGTTTCTTTTTTGGAAGAGTATATATATACAAATACACACAATCCCAGTTCCGGAATAGCTGGGACTAAGTGTAAATTGTAAATAAAATCAAAACGCAATGACTTTCAAATCACACCAGCCAGTATTTTATTCACATAAGAACAGAGATAGCATAGTAAATGTTGAAACTGAGAGATTTGACAATTTTATCCACAAAATGCTCGTTTCAAATTTGATGGCTGCTACAGGTCTCAAGAAAGTTGGGACAGAGGCCTTTTTACCATGGTGTAGCATCCCCTCTTCTTTTCAACACAGAGTGGAGGCGTCTGGGCATTGAGGAGACAAGTGTCTTGAGTTTAGCTATTGGAATTTTATCCCACTCTTGTTTAATACAGGCTTCCAGCTGCTGGAGAGTTTTGGATCTCCTTTGATGGACTTTTCATTTAATTATGCGCCAAATGTTCTCAATCGGGGGAAGATTAGGACTGCAGGCAGGCCAGTTCAGCAGATGGACTCTTCTACTACAAAGCCATGCTGTTGTAATAGCTGCAGTATGTGGTTTTGCATTGTCCTGCTCAAATACACAGGCTTTCCCTGGAATAGATGTTGTCTGGAGGGGAGCATATGTTGCTCTAAAACCTTTATATACCTTTCAGCATTCATGGTGCTTTTGAAACATGCAAGTGTCCCGCACCATATGCTCTAATGCATCCTCATACCATCAGAGATGCTGGCCTTGAACTGAACGCTGACAACAGGGGGGTGGTCTTTCCCCTCTATAGCCCGGAGGACACAACGCCCATGATTTCCTACAAGAATGTCAAATTTCGACTCGTCTGACCACAGGACACTTTGCCACTTTGCTACAGTCCATTTTAAATTCGCCTTTTTTTTTAGGACTGTGTTTACAGACAGTGGTTTCTTGAAGTATTCCTGGGCCCCTTTTAGTAATGTCATTGACAGAATCATGCTGGTGAGTGATGCAGTGGCATCTTAGGGCCCGAAGATCACGGGCATCCAGTAAAGGTCTTAGGCCTTGTCCCTTATGCACAGAGATTTTTCCAGTATCTCAGAATCTTTTGTCGATGTTATGCACCGTCAATGATGAGGCCTTCAAAGCCTTTGCAATTTGACGTTGAGGAACATTGTTTTTAAAGTATTTCACAATTTTTTACGCAAACCTTTACAGTTTGGAGACCCTCTGGCCATCTTTACTTCTGAGAGACTCAGCCTCTCTAAGACATCCCTTGTATAGCCAATCATGTTACACACCTGATGCCAGTTAACTTAATTACTTGCCGAATGTTCTTTCAGCTGATTCTCTTATTACAAAAGTAATTGCTTTTTCAGCCCTTTTTTTTTGCCTGTGTCCCAACATTTTTGAGACCTGTTGCAGCCTGAAAATTTGAATAAGCTCATTTTGTGGATAAAAATGTAAAATGTCTCAGTTTCAACATTTGAAATGTTATGTATGTTTTATCGTAAATAACATATTGGCTCACGTGATCTGAAAGTCATTGCATTTTGATTTTATTCACAATTTACACTTTGTCCCAACTATTTTGGAATTGGGGTTGTATAAAGTATGTATGTGTGTGTGTGTGTGAATGCATCAAGTAAAAATGGACGTGTCATGACATTTTGTGATTTTGAGATAGTCTGTTAAAGAAGTCTGTTAAATGTAGGCACTTTTTACTCGATCTGCGATAGCAGTTTACTTCTTATATGATTCCATTGAAATTAATATGTGACTCATTTTTAGACATCAAATACTTTATAGTTACATACAACAAACTATAGCTAAAAATAAAAAATGTATCAGTAAATGTCAATTTGTACTTGATGAGTTCTCATATGATTTTCTGAACAACCTTCCTACGGCCAGAGATGAAGTTGACATGCTCTTTTGTGGATTCACACTTTTTTGTGTGGCTCATTATTCCCTGCTCTCATTCCTGTCTCAGGTTCTAGGTTTGTCTGCGAGTGTAGCCTTTTGAATCGAGTTGCAGGATAATCCAGTGGAAGCGCCCGTGCTGTCCTCAAGACATAAGTTGCCCATCTCATGCTGGTCTTATGTGCTATCAGCACTTTTGGAATTGATGGACGTCTGCTTTTGTGTCTGTATTACGTCAGTGCTCTGCACCACCCCCTGCTGAGCAGCTGGGATCACTGCTGCTGTTTTTTCCTTGTTTTTCAGAACTTCTCATTTCTCTCTCCCTCTTTCTCTGATTACGTAGGTCCCGGAGCAGAAAGAGTTTAATCGCATCCTTTGCCCCACTAATAGGCAGGGTGCACCGCTCAAAGTGGCTTGGAGGACAGAGTCTATCCGAGCCTCCTCTATGCCTCGGCTGACAGTAGAACCGCAGGTACATTCCCATCCCATCAGCCTCCGCTGGGGGCTATCCTTACACCCCACGCAAGCCCAAAAGTGCAGGGCGTCAGCAAATGTGTAAGGGGTGTGAGTATTGTGTGCTCTCTTGTTCCAGAGGTGTTGCATGAACCGATTATTCATGTCAATCTCTGCAATCTCTCGCAATCAATGGCTTCCCAGCTGGGATTCTGTACATGGTGAAACAGTCAGACTGCTTTTGTATTCACTGCCCAACCTTCTGATGTATTGGCAGTCCAGGCTGCCAAATCTTTGTTGCGAGCACCAGGTCCGCTGGGATAAAAATAAATGGCATGCAGTTTGATTTATGTATGAGCAGACAGAGGAGTGATTGTTATTCGGAAGAGAGAGCTCAGGATTTTTTTTTTTTTTTTGAGGTGAAGCACAGTTTTTACGTGGCTGCACAGTGCTTTCAGCTTCAGGCTGCTCTGTCCCCCAGGCTGAGTTCATTCTCTTACAGCAAGGTGGCCAGCATGAAAATGGAAGCGAGTAAGCGTGTTGTTATTGCGGTCTGTGTCTGTGTCTGTCACTACGTCTGCATGTCTTTTTATGTACCAGGTGATGACAGACAGCAGCTCAATGAAACGCTCCTTTTCTACAATTGGTGACCAGTGTGTCAATGGGCTTTGGCTCGATGAGTATTCCCTAGAAAGGGTTAGCCCTGATGGGCTGTACAAGCCGAGGAGGCGGAGCTATAAGGGCGCAGGTCAGTCACCCTTTACCCTCTAATGCTGATATTCTGCATCACTTAATCAAAATGTACGAATAGCACATTATTTTAATGAGATTATTAGTGAGATGCAGTAGAATACTGTTTCTGCCAGCTGCTGGATTGTCTCTGCGCTCCCACAGGCTCCAGGGCAGACCACAGAGAGTCAGGCGATAGGGAGCGAGGTCGATCCAAGGAGCGACGCCACCTGCTGTCCCCAGATGTGTCGCGCTGCAATTCGGAGGAGCGAAGCCAGCATCCATCTCGAGAGCGAAAGCAGTCTCGCTCCCCCAGTGAGGGTCGGACAAGCGCAGCTCACAGACAGGTGAACATGGGTGCAAAGCAAGGCACCCCTCTTTAACTGCCTCTCTCTTTATATCACTCTGTCTCTCCAATTCTCTATTACCGTCTCTCCTTCTTTCTTTATCTGTCTTGCTCAAGGCTGCATTGAAGCATCATGAGCCCTGGGACTAATGCTTTTTCAACCCACCTCCCACCCTCCACCATCTCAATTGCACTACTGCCCTGTCTCACCTACACAATGAAGAACCATCACAATTACACTACGTGCTGGTCAATGAATTAGATGTAAAATCAATCACGGGTAAGCAGCGCAACCTCTCAACCGGAGTAGTGGCTCAAATTCAAGCCCTTCGCCAACAAGGCTTGACCCAAACTTAAATTGCTGAGCAGCTCGGCATCAGCCAGTCTTCCGTCTGCAAAGCTCTCAAGAAAGACTGCAGCAAGCGCACCAACTGTTCCGGCGTCCGAAAAACTTCTGCTCGCGAAGACAAGCAGCTGAGAAAAATCGCAGTCAGCAACCGGTTCAATTCCACTTCCGAGATCAGTGACTTGTTGAACGAGCAGACTGGCGCTAACGTCTCGAGATCAACCACTTACCGTCGTCTCCGCAAACTCTGCTTCAAATCTCGCGTTCCAGCCGTTAAACCGATGCTGAACAAGAAACAAATGGAGAAACAGCTGAAGTGGGCCAAAGAACACGGCGAGTGGACTGCTGAAGACTGGCAGAAAGTGGTCTTCAGTGACGAATCACGCTTTTGCATCTCCTTCGGTGACCAAGGTCCTTGTGTCTGGCGTTGTGGTGGCAAAACCTACAACCAAGAGTGCGTGAAAAGATCCGTCAAGTCTCCCCAGAGCGTTATGGTCTGGGGATGCATGTCCGCTCGGGGTGTAGGGAAACTCTGCTTCCTCAAGAAGTCTGTCAATGCTGCCGTATACCAAGATGTTCTGGAAACGTTCCTGATTGCGACTGTTGAGCATCAGTTCGGCGAAGGAGACCTCATATTTCAACAGGATCTTGCATTGGCTCATGTGGCAAAGTCTACCAAAGATTGGTTCGCCGAAAAACAGCCTGAAGTTTTGGCATGGCCGGCCAACTCGCCTGACCTCAATGTCATTGAAAACCTTTGGGCCATCGTCAAGCGGAAAATTCGTGACAGAAAGCCAACTACGTTGAACCAACTGAAGCAGAACATCACCACTGCCTGGGAAGCTGTGTGTGCGGAAACTTGCGACAAGCTGGTCAAATCGATGCCGCGGAGACTTCAGGCAGTCATACAAGCCAAGGGGGCAGCCACAAAATACTGAGAAAGTGATGATTCTAATTATAATAAAAATTATTCTAATTCAGTGAAACGGTTTCTCCATTATTCTAATTCAATAAAACAACAGTGTCACAGTTAAATGGCCTAAATGGGCCTTTTGGAAAGCTCAGCTGAGCAAATTTTTTACAGGTAGCGAGTTCTGTGATTACTCTAACAAGTAGGACAGGCACGGTGAACACCTGATTTGCTTTCTGCACAAAAAATGCATTAAAAAATTTAAAGATTGCACTATTTCAAATTATTCTAATTCGTTGACCAGCACCTGTACTGCTCTGTCTCACCTGCACAGTGAAGATCCATCATAATTACACTACTGCCCTGTCTCACCTACACAGCTAAGTACCATCACAATTACACTACTGCCCTGTCTCACCTGCACAGCGAAGTACCATCATAATTACACTACTGCCCTGTCTCACCTACACAACGAAGTACCATCACAATTACACTACTGCCCTGTCTCACCTACACAACGAAGTACCATCACAATTACACTACTGCCCTGTCTCCCCTACACAACGAAGTACCATCACAATTACACTACTGCCCTGTCTCACCTACACAACGAAGTTCCATCACAATTACACTACTGCCCTGTCTCACCTATACAACATCAGCCTTGCTTACTCTGCATCAATGATTACTCATGACTGCAGTTTCATTCTGTGAATGTTATGGTGCAAAATACTATTCATATATCATAGAGAGGCCATACAGTACATATATTCAATACTACAATTCAGAAATTGCGTCATCAAACAGTACACAGACTGGCTTACTGGAGGACGATATACATCACTTGTACATAACTAACACATTTGTGCTTATACACATTAGCATATACACACACACACACACACACGCGCACGCGCACACACACACACACACACACACACACACACTACAACAACTAAGGGTGAGCACTGTGTCTCATAATTCTGTAAGGCCACAATAAAAGCGAGCATCAATTTCCAAAAAGAAACTCATACACAACACGGACAACCTGCCTGCATTGTTTCATCTACTCACAAGTATCGCAAAATGCAATAAATGCCACTTTGAACATTTTTGAACCACCACTGCATGAAGATCATCTATGGCGGGCCGGTTCACATGCCAAATTCAGCCCTTAGCTATATGCAATATACAGTGTTTGGCATGCTTGAACATCAGCTTACATCAACTTTTTGCCAAGCCAGTTTTTCTGCTCACTGCAATATATCCACACAGCTATGCAGCAGAGTTTCAAAAGCAAATGATCCTAGAATAACACGGGAAAACAACAAGTACAAGAAGACAGTGTGACTAACATTACTCTGCTATATATTGGGATTTTAGAGGTTACACGCAAAACGCTGCACAAAGCGCTATGAGACTTTTTACTGGAGTGGTTTAAAGCTCAGGCTTATGAAAGCTGTGATGGATAATTGACTTGTAATACACAGCTGCACGTAGTTGAGTGATGATTGGGAAAATAGGCCAGTTCCTCACAAGTCTGGTGATGCAGACCGCTGGGGGCGTAGCATAACACAGGCTTCAAATTGCACTTCTATGCTTGCCTGATAATCACAGCAAAGTTCGCTTTTTCACAAAATTCATTATTCCTAGATTTAATTGCATCCTGGTATTATCTTCTAGCTTCTTTAACGAGACATCTTAACAAATAAGTAAGCAGTTTTCTGCCTACTTTTTCCATGACAAAAATTTGCCTTTTTCTAAAAAGGCCTCAAATGAATATAAATAACAGGCAGCTTTTGCATTTTGCAGTGAAACCCTTCAATTAGACTAGACAGGCTAAATTAAATCTATAGTCTGCATTTTCTATGTTGTCATCATATGAAGCTAGCTAACTGCCAAAGATCTAGCTTAATTCCTAACCTATTGCAACAGCAGGTGATAATTTCGCTGGCATCCTTCTTGTTTTCTCATATGCAGGGAGCTTGTTGTCATCATTAGCACCCAGCGTGCCCGTCAGTCAGTACGTTTACATGCACAGTTAAGTTGAGCTACGATTATAGCTTGATTAGGCCATTTAATCGGACTACTGTCCTTGTTTCAGTATACATGCACAACAGGGGGATCTGTTTATTGACCAAAGCATGTCCGTCCCCACTATGATTGGTGGCGATAAGCCCGTTTTCAGCTTGTTTGTGTTGGACCCCTCTATGGTTGACCTATTACGTCGCAGAGCAAATAATCGACGAACAAGTTCACTGACGGCAAACTCTTAGCATGTCGAGTGGCGGAAATCTGGGTAACTTTACAGCTCTGTACATTTGTACGTGCTCTATGCTATGTATTTCGTACAGTTGAGATGCGCTATCTCTGGTGGTTATGGTATCAGTTGAAGGCAGGCAGCAACGCCGTATACTGATGAACTCCAACATTGCAATTTCTGCTCTGCTCACTTTTTGCCCTCGACATTTCCCAAAAGTCAAGTTGCTAACTAAGTTGGCAACTTACATAGATGGAACCACTGACTGTGAGGGGATGAACTATGTGAGTTAGCATCAGTGCTTTTGGTAAACGCACCCTTGGGCCTCCCGTGCATGTTGGATGCAGGTCAGGAGCAAAGACTGGTGGGAGAGAGTCGCTGTCATAGTTTTCCAGTGGCAAATGGAAGGAAAATTTTTAGATGTTGTGCAGATCGTTCGATAAATTATGCGGATTAATGGAAGAAGTTATGAGCCCCCAAGACATGATTGTTCGAGGACCAATACCCTTTAAGTTCTGTACAAAATTGTTATTTGTGCCTAGTACAAAGTTGTTGCTGATCAGTTTGGTGTTCACAAGTCCTCAAGACTTCCAGGTCAAAACCCTGTACGATTAACTATGGAGCATGCAGTGAGCGTAATCACAATAGCTTTTTTTATTCAAGGTGTTAATGCCCCCCGCCGCCCTCCAGGCCCAACATACACATAACAGTCAGAGCACCGTATGAGCATTACTGTATTTTGGGTTTCTCCTGATGATTGTTTTGATCCCTAGCCTCGCATTGGGCCCTTTCACATTGCCAGGCCCCCGGGGCTTGAGTCCTGGTAAGCCTGTGCATTAAAAAGCCACTGTTCTTGCGCTCTGACTGTCTCAGCCTCTTTTGTTCCTGCTTGTGCATACTGATTCATCTGTGTTTAATCATCATTGTTGGCACAGTGAGTGGGAGTTTCCTCAATAATATGTTTTGAAAATGTATAAAAATAATCCTTCTTAAATCATTACTTATGACCCAGTAGTAGTGTGCAGCAGTGTCTGTATCACCAGAGACCTTGCTGTCTGCCTGTATCTTCTTATTTTAGTTTGTATGGGACATTTCTGGGTATCTACCGATGGGAAGTAGGTGTTTAGCCCTCAGCCAATGACAATTCGCAGGGTGTGAGGACGGGACTCTGCAAAAGGTTTGCAACCCAGATGCCCAAGAGGCAACTATGAAAATGGCAGAAACATCACAGAGAAAAGCAAATATAGTTATGTGGAACACCAAGCAAACAAAGCTTGTTCCAAAACAAGACAAAATCTGGACTTTGCTTTCAGCCTCTTGCAAATGGTAGAGGAGGATCAGGATCAATAGCAATGCTAAGTTTGCCTGTTTTCTGTTGGCAAAGTCAGTGCCAGTTGTTAGCTTCATTAGCTTGCTAAAGTTATCTGCTTTTCCATAACCCAAATATAATGTTCAAACAATAGTAGCCAGCTAACAGTGTAACTTTATGTGTACAAGCAATATACACACACACTAAGCCTTTCCATCGACCAATGCAAATATCTTTACATTTTGAAAAAATAAGTGCTGAATTTGATCTGAGTATCAGACCGGAGAAAGCCGAGATCTCTGGCCTGGTTAGGACAGGGGCAAAATTATGGGAGTAACTGCCCCCCTTAATCCACAGGATCTTTCTGAGCAGGCAACAAATAGACAGGCAAAGGCCATCTTATAAGATAGTGCCCATGTGCTGAATTGTGAATATGTTCTACTGAATTCTGGAAAGAGATATATGCTTCCCTTGTGCAGACAAAATAGATACAACAAGCTGCTGACATTGTCAAGCAATATCCCCCGCAACTGGCATTGCATTTTTGAATAGAGAATGTTTATCTACCTTTAGATTTCTAAAGAACTGTACTAATCGCAAAGCCGTTAATTTCCTTGCAAAAAAAAATGGGCCGGAGAGTATGCATCAGAAAATTTGGAAAATTATACCGAATTGTTGTCATGACGCACCTTTATGTCACCTCGATGCGAAATATGATCACGATCGGATGATTAGTTTCAAATTTATTGCCAAGACAGGACACATTACAGATTTCCCAGAAATCTGATGTTTTTTGACCCAAAACGCAAACAATTGTAAAGATATTTTCAAAATTGTTTTTCATGACACACCTTTATGTGTTTTTACACCTTGATGCCAAATATGATCGCAATTGAATGATTATTTTCAAAGTTATAGCCCAGACACGAGACATTACAGATTTCCTAGAAATTTGTCGCTTTTTGCCCCGAAACGTGAGAAATTACAATATTATTTTCAAAATTGTTTTTCATGACGCACCTTTATGTGGTTTTATACCTTGAAGCCAAATATAATTAGAATCGGATGATTAGTTTCAAAGTTATAGCCCGGAAAACGAATGTGTCGGACGGACTGACGGACGGACCCCATTTTTATATCCCCCGCAACAACGTTGTTGCAGGGGATAAAAATTCCTTTGTTTATGTATCAATCAAGCTCCTTAATAGTCAGAGGTGAATGTGATGGTTGTGTGTGGAAATGAATGTACATTTGTGACTGCGGCTTGTGTATGGATGTATGAAAGAGAAAGAATGAATGAAAGCCTTATGATTGGATGTGGGATGGGTGATGTATGAATCTGTATTTATGATATAATTAATGTTTCTGTATGTTGTAGTGGGTGATGTGAATGTTTACGATGGAGTGTGTGGATGTGGTATGCATGTAAATATATTGGAGTGAATTAGTCTCTGCATGCTGTAACATGAGGGAGTTTTAAATGGTGTAGGATTGGGTGCATTATTGGATAGCTATGGGCAGTGTTTGAGTTGTAGTCCACGTTACTCTGTATTTGTCTACTACTTTTTTTTTTACTTGATGTATGTCCATATGTTTTTTTTTGTTTTTTTTTTCTCATTGTATGTCATAAACTTTCTCCTTATCTCTGAGTCAAATTTCTCCCTGGTGGAGACCAATAAAGACACCTAACCTAACCAAATCATTTTCTGTGTAACACACAAGCCATGCTGCAGCAGTCTTGCACAAGTGTAACATGAGTACATTGGTTTTTGATGGTCAGGGCTTCTGTGTTTAATGAGTTGGTGGTGTATTCTTGATAACACTGCATACCGTACTGCGTTGGCCTAGAACCACAATACAGAGTGATTTTGCACAAACTAGATAAAATTACATTAGAGGTAGCCAGTTGATGCTTCCACAGAATAATAGTGTGTAACTAGCTTGGAGCGCAGCTCAAATTGCATTCAAGGGTTGTGCGCTTTCGATATGGTTGATCCGCGGAGGAGAGGCCAACTTTAAATGTGGTGTTTTCAAACACCTACAGACAAATCCTACTCAGTACTCCATCACGCTCATGCCGTCCTTTGCTGATCTCACAGCTCATCAGGCCTTCTCTTCTCCGACACTCCTCTTCCCTTCAGTCATCGCCTTCTGTGGCATTTCTGTTCCCCAGGTGAATGACGGCAGCAGCCCTGTACCCTCAGCCTCAGACACCAGCACCCCTCGCCGGCGGCAGCTGCCCCAGACGCCCTCGCGACCGCGGCCACACATCTCCTACTCCCCGCTGGTGTGTCGAGCTAACCCCTCCCCAGCAGACGGCAGGACCACCCCTCAGACTCAGGAGGCAGAGGAGGGGGGTGTGGAGCCCTCGTGGCAAGAGGGAGGCACGGCGCCGGGGGCAGGGCCGGCGGGAGGGGGCAGTCACCTCTCCACCCCCCACCGCTACATCTCCGAGCCGTACCTGCCTCTCCGCGAGGAGTTCAACAGCCCCGACTCAGCCGGGCTGGAGGACATGCTCACTTTTGAAACAGCCATCGCCACCAGCCTTGGGCGTTCCAACACGGTGGGCTCGGCTCCCCCACTGCGCCACGGCTGGCCCGTCCCTAACGGCCACTTCCGCAAGCACCTGGCCCAGTCCAGCTCTGCTGCTGCCTGCGAGCTGCTCAGCGACACCGACGAGGACGACCACTGTTAGGGGCAAAAGACCAGAGAGAAGCATGGAACTGGGGAGCAGGACTATGCATAGCTGTGTGTGTGTGCGCCTGTGCATGTGCGCGAGTATGTGTGTGTGTGTGTGTGTGTGTGTGTACATATACGTGTTTGTGTGCTTGTCTGTGTATGCATATATCTGTGTATGTTTGTGTAGTATATCTGTGTGCCTATGTGTCTGTGGGTTGTGTGTGTGTGTGAGTGTGTGTGCGTGTAGATGTGATTTTGTATGTGCGGGCTTGCATGCGTGTGAAAGTGCACACACGTCTAATGAATGAATATTGTGTAAAGGAAAGAAGCAGGAATGAAGGCAAGTTTCCCGCTCTCTTCCATATCTGCGCTGAAGGGCAAAAGGAGGCGCTTAAACTGATAGCATGTTCCTCCTGCCAGGCAGGGTGCAGTTTTTGTGCTTGAGATGGATTGTACTGCACTACATGGCTCTTTTTTATTTTAAAAACCTCAGCTAACATTGGATAATTTGGGATTTTCCTGTCATTGATCTGCCTTTAAACTGCCGTTAAAGTCCAGGTATATTTTCAGGCGATTATTCTGCTGTTTTCTAATGAGCACTTGATCTGGGTCAGGAGATACAAGACGCCTTATCACAAAACCACGGTGTGTACTTTCTATACCCCATACCTAAAAATCCTTGAAATGTTTATTCCATTTCATTGTGGAACGTGTATTGTAATGGTTACCGGGTGAACAGTTTCAAAAGTTTTGATCTCTAGGAATGTTGTGGCAGGTTCAGTTCTACCAAATATGTGATGAGGACAGGTCCTTCATCCCATGCAGGCTCTTCATTCAACAAGGTCCTCGTATCTTCTGCTACTGGGGAAGAATCTATTCATAGTTTGAGCCTAGAATCCCTGTTAAGTTGTGTGAATTTGAATGTCAAATCATATAATGCAAGATCATTAACGCTCTTTCAAGAGTATAGGTTTCATGTATCTGGACTACCTTTAGTGATGTTGGGGCTTTCCTCCATTCAGCCATACGCTGGACATCGCTGGAGCTTGGCTGGTGGAGTGTCAGTGAAGGGAAGGGCTTTGATCACTAGACTCTGCATGTCCTGGACCAGTCGAACCCTCGTTCCTCCCTGCCCCAATTTTTAGTTGGGCATTTGGACTCTTGTACAATGTGTAAACATCAACATCTATGTCTTCAAACTCTGTACCAGGTACATACTTACAAAATTATACGTACATTCCTTTCTAAAAGCCATGTTTTTGTACAGAACATAGTGTTGTGCAGTGTTCACGTTTGGATCAGTTACAAGTGTCTGTTTGCTACACATGCAATGAATTTGGATACATTTTATTTGCCTTGGAAAAGTTCTGTTCTTTTCTCTTAATTTCTTTTTTAACGTATTGTCAGTTATACATCTGAAGTGTGGTGATAAAATGATTGATATTTAGTGTGATAAAATATCAATTAAATTATTTAAAACATCCATTTCTCTGTGGATCAAGGGAGTCAAGTTTGCATTTGCGTTTTCCTGTATCAGGTATTTGCTATGATATTGTAATGGGTGATTTGTTTAAGCTGAACTCGAGACTGGACATAACTGAGATCAGTCAATTTGATGGAATATTTGGTAATGTCATCATTCAGGATTAAAACTCAACCCTTTATTGAACAAACAACAGGTCATCCTGTTTCTTGCTGTTCAGCAAATGATTAAAGAAATATAAGGGCTCTACCTTGAGCAGTGCACAGTCGTCATATGTTAGGCACTATGGGCAACCAAAACTATATTCGCTAATTTAAGAAGGATGTCTAAGTCTTACATCTTGCATCTTAGCTGTTATAATAGCAGATATTTAGAAGATAATGCTGCGAATTTTCAGGTGGGTTTGTCTTTAGCAGAGGTGTGGTGATAGTAATTATCAGTGCTTTGCTGTTTTTAAGCAGTTGATCCTGTTTGCATTTGAACCAGCCCTACGCTGGTCATACGCTATGTTGCAGTTTCGTCTGCTATTTTAATGGAGCAAAATTAGTCATGCGCCTACACCTAGGTTATCGTGCAAATTTTGCTCAGCCTCGTTTGCGTTAAATACGCAGGGCTACAAGTAGACAAGGTAAAAGGTCAAGATTACCATGCAAAATATCATGATAGTGTCAAAAATAATAGAAAAACACCCTATTTTCTTGATTCCAATTTTGCAGCTGCAGTAATGAGGAATAAAATTAGCCCATGGCCAACTTAGCAACAATCGCTGTCAAACAAACACACATTTTATTACTAGTATGGTGTGGTGAATTGCATGCATTTTCTTAGAGGATGGAAAATGAAAACACAAAATACCTGACACAAAATGATGGTGAACTTCTTGGTCATTTTTGAAATAAAAAATTGCCAAGAGAGCGTCTTCATTTATCGCCAAAGTGCAAGGCTTCATTTCATCAATTTTTCTTTTATTGGGAAAATTAGAAAAACATGACTTTAAAAATGGGACCCAACCAAGCTTTTAAATCCGAGTTTAATCCCAATTATTCGTTCATTGCATTTTTTTTTTCTGGACCGAAAGCATATCATTGACGAGAGGCTCATTAAGCTACGGGGACCTGACTTTCCTATTTTAAGCTTTTAAATCCTGGCAAGGGGACAAAATGCATTGAGCTTGAAAGGGAATGAAAGATAACAACATGATTGTTTTATCGCATGTTACAGCCAAAGAACTTCTTTTAATTAATTGTGCTTCATTGACTCACTCTGTGAAGCCCGAGGTGGACTTTGCATGAAAAATCATCAGTGTAACACTCGCAGATCACATTGACCAGGCCCTAAAAAGTTTGCAGTGTCACACTTTTGACTCAGCACATAGGCTGTGAACATGGGGCCTAAAATGTCACAGTTGTTGTTATTTTTGCAGGGTCAACTCAGTCATAAACACACTGCTGCTGATCAAAGTAAAAATTAAACTAGAGAGTGTGTCCAGAGGCCACATACCCCGCCTGCACAAATATGGCCGATATTTTAGAGGTTTTTAATCTGTCATATCTGGACCCGGATCTGAATCAAACTAATCATGGTTGTTGCCCTCCCTGGAGAACTGTAGTGTGTTGATGTTTAAGTGATTAATAATGTTTTTGATGGAGTTATTGCAGAAAATCTCCCAATGTTAATGAAATTTTCAAAGTGATCCAGAATCCACAGTTTGATCTGGATCTGCACCACTAACTAATCACTTCTCACTTGGGCCATTACCAACCCCTCTGAACTGCGGCCTGTAGGCTGTCCACAGACAAAAACACGCAGTTAAATAAATAAATAAATGGAGACAAACACAGAACCCCTCCTGCACTTTGTTGTGGGGTAACTATATGTAACAATTTTATATTTTACCTTTATTTAACAGATGAGGCTCACTTATGAATTTTTCCCAGGCTGTATTGGTAATATGCGAGGTAAATATTTTGTGACCAGAAATGAATCAGAAATGTAATTTATAGCTCCTGACTCCCAATTAAAGGATGCCATCTGGTCACATTACCCCTGCCGTGTCTTCAATTTAAGGCATTATTGTCCCTTGCAATGATTTTAAAAAAAAGATTTTGGTCATTCCATATAAAACCGACCATTTCTGAAAAAAAGTTCCTGCCTGACCCCCTCAGAATCAGCTGTTTTTTTTTTTTTTGTACAATGACTATAGTCAAATTAACCTCAAATCAAGGAAAGATGCTTCATTAAATACACTATCTTGCCAATGTGGTAAGTAAATTTCACTTGACAAGTAAAATTTACTTACCCCATTGGCTAGGTAGTCAAAATGACCTAAAATCAGGGACAAATTTCTTGCCTTACTAAGAAATGGTGATAGAAATAAGTGTTTTAAGCCTTAAAATAAGTAAATTTCCCTTTCTTGAAAATCACTTTTTGCAGTGTGTCAGTGATTCACAGGGGAATCAACCTTGTGGATTGCAGATTGAAACCATTCAATCTCACAGACCCGGAGTCACTATTTTTCTTGACTAGTAATTACATTTTTGCCAACTTTGCTGATTTCCCCTGCAATTTTCAAATTCAGGAATTATATTTGAAGCACATGACGAGACATTTGATGATGCACTTGTTTCTCAAACTACAAGGATTGACTTTGGTTCATACCATGAAAAAAGCCCATTAATATTTTTGTTCTTTAGCTCTAAATGACCTAGAATGAGCTTAACATTCAAACCTGCTATTTCCAGGGGGGCAATTTTATGTGTTGTGCTTTGTGTTGTTGATTTGCCTCTGAAATGTGAATGGAAAGTATTCGGTATATGCTTTACTTGCTTGCGTAAAGTCACTGTTTTGTGACGCCTGAATTCCTGGTCGAGAAATGCTTACTGGTTTATGAATGTTAGATGTCTGATTAATTCATTCTTTATAACTTTATAATATAGATGCCTGTCAATATCTTTGACAGGATAATTGAGAATTTGTTTTGTGAAAGAAATATGGTTTACAGTTATCGTTGCGAAGGGCCAATGGAATGACTAATGCTCTTTAATAAAAACGGCAACCTTGCTATGGTGACAACTCATAATTTGTTGTGGATTATTGGCCACACTACTAAGCTCTTTAATCAACTTTTATTCAAAAAATAGAACCAGACATTTTAAATCGGTTCACAACCCTCTGATTACAGTGAATAATAATGATTTTAGCCTGTTAAAATGGCATGTTTTCCCATTAATTATTGATTTATTTTTTTCTATCTTGAGTCCTTGAAAATTGTTCAGGATTTTAAAGTATCACATCACATGTCACTTATGAGCTTGAACAGTGGTTCCCAAACTCAACACTGGAGACCCCCTGTGAATGCTGGGTTTTGTTCCAAGCATAATTACAATCCCCAAATGATCAACCCGTTAATTTTTCTTAATTAGTTGATCTTCAGGCTACAAAGATGTTACCCTCTTTAACCATGCTTAAAGAAATGTGTTCGCATTGCATGATGTTTAAAACCCCAGCATTCACATTGTGTTCATTTTATGATAATCCAAGTAAGCAAGTCGTGCCGAGGAGGCAATATCCTGTCATGGTTTGGGAGCTTTGTTAGCTCCTTTTGTTACTCTCGTCCGGGACGATATCATTATGCTCACCGTCGGATTCCTTAGCCAGTTGGCATTGATTGGGGGCGTTGCCCGGACTCTATTTAAGCTCCTGTCCTTCCTCGTTCGTGTTGCTGGAGTGTCATTGTGCTCTTGACGCTTTAGCTGGTAAGGTATTTGAGAAGACAGAGTATTGGCAGGATCTTAGCTGCATTAGAGTAATAGTGTTAGTGAGTAAGGGATTTATCTGATTTATTTCCCTTTTCTTTTGTATTTTGTTGAGCTCGCCTGTTGGCTACCACTGACGACGTCGGGTCCGTTGGTAGCGCGAGCCTTGTGATTTCCTTTTGATTTAGTCTCACAGCAAAAAATACATAAAATTTGACAATTTAAGCTCACATCTAATCAGAGCGTGAGCGAATGGTGAAGTGCATGGGAGTGTGCATATATATATATATATATATACAACATGTGTGCGCTCTATTCTATTCTATTCTCTACTGTGCACAGTAGAGAATAAAGAGAAATGTACATGGGAGTAAATATAGATATTTATGGGGTGTACTGAGAAATTATGTACCGCATGCAATGCAAGGATGAGGGGAGAATATAGCCTACAGCAGAAAACAGTTCACTATGCTTTTATACAATGAAATATAGCTACATACAAAGTAGTATCCTGTATCTGTGGGAAAGGTTCGCTGAAACACGTAATGTAAAGTGTGTCGCTATCAATTGTAGAACTCATTTCATTTCAGAAATACAACGAAAACCATTGAATTCAGTCGCCTGAACCACGCGTTGTAGTGACTACGTGAGATTGGTACTTTCCCCGTGGTATATCAGTCTGCTAGAGCAAGCAACGCTGCCACATCGGCTAAAGTCTCTATCAGAAGAGTGCAGATCTATTTCCGGATGCTGTAGCCATCACAAAATCCACCTATGCTTATAGTCCCTATTCAGTGGTGGGCGGTGGACAGAGAACAAGGGGGGCGATAAACATGTCTATAAACGGCTTATTAGTCTTGACCTGTTTTCAGTCAATTTCCCTAATAAAAGACACTTGAACTCTCCCCTTTCAGGTGTTGCTAATTGTCTTTGTTAAGACGAGAAATCAAACGCACCAGTTGAATGCAAAAAAAGCGCATTTCAATCTTTTTCAATTAAACTATCATCACGCACAAGTTGGCGACTTGCTTACGATGTGACAAAATTTAACACAGAAAATCCACAGTGGTTCTTTCGATAAGACTTGCCTATTAAGGCATGTGAATTAAACATTTTAAAGAATTTATTATTCACTCGCCTAAACATTCATTATAAGGGAAACTAACATGTTGACCAAGGACAATGATTGAAATCGGGTCAATAAATCTCATCCGTTTCAAGGGATGTTTTCGGCCCCCCCAGTTTTCTGTCCACCGCCTGCTACTGGAATCATTACTGCACCGTGCTGTGCTTTGGTTACACCTGTAGGATGGTAGCTGAATGGGAATGGGGTTGGAGGGCACCATACTGACTGGTTTCAAATCATACAAAATGTAATATGGGACTAGGTGAATACTGAGAAAACAGGCAATATAGTTTTTCATTATTCTTTATGTATTGGAGGAACAGTTATCCAACACCTAAATTCACTCGTGTGGAAAGGGAATGGTCCGCCCCACGTAAATTTTATATTAGCTGTGCCTGCTTCCTCTGCATCTGATCCAGTCAGTTGGTAACAAAAACTGGAGATGTCTATTCATCACTGTGGAGTAATAATGGTTCGCTCTTCTTTGAAGAATTGCTTTAATTCTGCCATATTGGAGGGTTTTTATTTGTGGCGCTCTGATCGATCGGCCACCAATAATTATTTGCCGATTTCGTTTGCCGATCAATGCCAACGAACGAATAGATAGTAATCTGTTCCCCTATCCTTCCTATTCGTTGGTGCTCATCAATCGACTTATCTTGACTTTCAAAATGGAGGCGATTAGAAACTGAATTTAGGTACTGTTTGCATAAATAGAATTTTTTAATAAACTAGCGGTGCATTTTCAAAGTTCTCAGTGCCTCGTTTTAAATGTCAGGGCCCTCAGAATTCTATTGATGAAGTGTGGAGCTACTTTGAGCCTTTTTAATGATGAAAAGATAGCGATTTCTTTGCATGGAAACACAATGCCCGATTCACAACCAGGTGGGGTATTCAACAAAAGTTAGTACTCATTATCATGTTTCAATACACCCCAAGTCAGTTTCACACCGGAATTCTCCTTTATAAACTTTCATCATATACGTTCATAATTCCCACCTACATTCAGAAATTGGGTGCAATCACACTGAAAATGGAACAAATCCATTGTTGGCAAATGCAGTTCTATCAGATATTGCTGTGTGAATCCACTGAGTGTATAATCACGGCAATCTCTGGTCAAGCCCTCCAAATACTCTGGGTAATCAGCTCAGGAGCCCCGTCATTTGGGAGTGTGCTATGGTGGTTCTAATGATGTAGCTGACCAACCAGTTACGTTGGCAACCTGTTAGGGAATCCATGACGGTTTTCCTACCCCTGACTGACAGCTTTTGTGCAAAAGTATGTCAACCCTAAATTCGGACAATTTTCTGTTTCGCTTTTACTTCGCTGCATGCCTGTATAATAACTGTGGCAGGTCTGCACTCCCACTGGCACAGCTGGATAGCAAAAACTATCCGGGGGTTCCTGTATTTATTCTCTGGCTAATTGGCAAGAGAACGAGCTTACGTTACTTTGTGTTGGCATATTATATTATATGAAATAATATTAGAATTTCATCACCTTAGAAAATAGACCACAGACTCCAAGACATTATCATCCTAATTTTTCGATAAAAAATCCCCAGTCAGAAATGTCAGTCAGAATCTTGAATGGATCAAGATCCGTGACTAAAATGAGCCTAGGTAGGATAACGGTCCACAGACGACTAGAAAAGCCCAAGGATTTGCAGCCAGGCTAGCCGAGCTGTAGTAACCCCCCTCCCTCAGACAGCCAGGCTAGACCCGTCGTTAGCGGCAGGGCTTGGCCTTCCTACTCTACAGCTCGAGGCCGTATAGGCCTGTGCTGTAGCTTAGCCACGACAGAACCGGATGAGACGACTCATGACCACAGACTGCGTAATTCAAGGTTCTGTCACTCAGTGGCCACGCCTTTAATTATGCAAAAAAGTTAAGGCTTTATATAATGTAAATAGAAGAGTGACCAAAAAATTCACTCCTCCCACAGTTTTCACGGAGGGGAAAATTATCCATAGGGACCAAAACCGTATTTTGAACCAGGCTGTAAACATGTTCAATTTTGCCGTGAAATTGAGCTTTTTAACACTGGGGTCAATGGGGATTGATTCCTTTCTGCGGTCAGCCTCAAGTGGCTATTCGAAGAAGTGCAGCTTTTGGCACTTCCGTATTTGCTTCACTTTTCAGCCCCGCAGGTTGGCGCTTGGTTATCACTGGCTTGATCACATAATATTTTTCATCAGAGACTTTCCCTGATCCAGGATCAGAGAGTTTGTGGGACATCTGCCCTCCGCGACACCAGGGGGCGCAGCCACGGCAGATCACGATCTGCACCAATGGGACTGTGGCCTAACAGGAGAAATAAATGACATTTTATACTGATTGGGTGGACACTTGAAATTATGCAAGCACATACTCGGGTAGACACTTGGGAAATAGTAATTGAGATTCATGTTTGTAGATCCCTTCATGTTGGTTGATGTCTGCACTTATTCGTTGGATATAATGTAAGTGGCTGCTGGGTGATCAATAAAATCTTACAAAAAAAGTCTTCTAGATTAAATATAATCTAGGTGGAGAGGGTCTTAATTATGGAGTTATGAAGAATGTAAAAATATAAGAACAGCAAAAAGCAGCACTGTTGCTGCTATTGAGGCCAGAGAGGTCCTATGATGGCGAAGTGGAAAATTACATTAGTTTCTCGGCAAAGTCAAACAAAGTTATAGATTGAATATTATCCGACTGTGATTAATAACAACAGTATACTCAGTTGTAAAGACATCTTCATTTTTTAAAAGTATTTTTTCCATTATTTTTCTTATTTTCAGCATGATTTTGATAAAATCTTATCCCACCAATAACCCTAACCTGTTGCACCACTGCAATGGAAAATCAAAGAATATGAGTTTAAGAATATTTTTGTTAATTCATTTTTTACTGCTGCAAAGTGGCTTTTTTATTGAATTAAACAAGTTTTAGACTGTGCACCTAAACACGCACGAGTGCACCCATTTTCAAAATCCTAATTCGAGCCCTGAAGTAGATGATAAGTGAATTTTCATTTTTCGGTGAACTTTTCCTTTTGTGTTTTCAATCTGTTAAAGATTGTGTTACCGAAAGCAGGTAAATTTAAGTGTTTTTCAGTCCTTACGAGTGAATAGTTGCTGCATTGTGCCTGCAAGGTTTTTCTATTTTTTTCTCTTGAAGAAGTTTATAAAAACATGTTTTTTTCTAAATTAAGATGATTTTATTGTTCCTTTTTTCCAGATCATGTAGCCAGTAGCACTCATCACTCATCACTAAATCAAAAAATTTACAGCCAATCCATGTGATCCGTATTAGTCAGCGACGTGCAGTGGAGGTTAGTTTGGTGAGGCAGAATCCTTCCCTTTGCTTGATTAGCAATCAGAGTAGTTTAGTAAGACTATTCGGCAGAATGAAGGGCCAGTTTAAGTTTCCGCGGCGTTATGATATGTGCTTATTTTGAATTTGATGACAGTAACACATTTCAAAAAAAATTGGGACGGGACAATAAAAGACAGGAAAAGTTGCATGATCTGCCAGTTGCAAAAAGACAACTGGCAGATCATCTCACAGCTAATTAGATTATATAGCAACAGGTCAGTAACATGACTAGGTATAAAAAGTCTTTCATGAGTAAATACAGTGAGGACTTAACCACTCTAAGAAAGACCGCATCAGGAAATAGCTCAACAATTTTAAGAATAATATTTTCAACTCAAAATTGCAAAAAAATTTGGAGGTTTTATCATCTGTGAAGCATAATATTGTTAAAAGATTCAGAGAATCCTGAAAAATCTCTATACATAGGACAAGGCCAAAATCCAATTTTATGCACTCTATTGAAAAGAGACAGGATTCTGTATTGGAAATCACTGCATGGACTCAGGAACACTTCTGTAAACTATTGTCAGTAGACACAGTTTGTTACTGCACCCACAAATGCATGTAAAACCTCTGTTATGTACCAAGTGAACCATATATAAACAAAATTCAGAGACACTGCATTCTCCTCTGGGCCCGAGTTCATTTGTAGAAAACTGCCCTGTGGTGTGACTAATAAAAAGATGTGAAATTCTTCTTGGAAATCATGGATGCCACATCCTCTGGGCTAAAGAGGAGGGGGCTATCTGGCTTGGTATCAGCAGACAATTCAAAAGCCAGAATCCATGACACCATTAATGGTGAACGGTATATGCCGTTTTTGATGCAACATTTACTGCCATCCAGAAGCCTTTTTTAAGGGTAGACCTTGCTCATTTCAGCATCACCATGCCAAACACCATACTCAGCATTTATTACAAAAATATGGCTCTGAAGTAAAAGAGTCTATGTGGCAAAGTGTTCTACCTGCAGTCCAGATCTGCCACCCAATTACTTTATTTGGTGCAATCCTACATAAAACAAGAATGGGGAAACATTTTGCTTTCAAAACTACAGCAGTTGGTCTCCTAAGTTCTCAAATGCTGACAGAGTGTTGAGTAAGGAAGGCGTGATGCAACACCGAGATAAACTTGCCCCCGTACCAACATTTTTGAAATGTGTTGGTGGCATCAAATTCAAAAGAAGCACATATCTCAGCTTCAAAATCTAATATATTGTCTTTGGACTATTTTAAAATAAATATAAAGTACAAATGATTTGAAAATTATTGCATTTTTTATTTACATTTTACACATCCCAGCTTTTTTGAAAGTGGGGTTGTAATTTACCTCAACTGTCAAATTTGGTTTACTGCTCGATGAAGAAACTGGAAATTACTTTCCTCACTGGACCAATATAATGTGTCAAAATTCCTGGATCGTTCAGTCGTCTGGCTGTGAATTTTGAAAATATGCCACCCCTCTCATGACTGCAGTGACAACTTAGTTAAATGCCCGAGACACAGGGAAAAAAAGATTGTAAAGGTATCCTGTGATCCACCAAGCTTACTGATCATGTGGCCAATATGTATCTGAAGCCTTCTACAAAACTCCCCTGTCCATCAAAAGTTCTGATATTGTCAACTGCTGTCTGTAGTAGACTTATGCCCCGTGTTACAAGCCAACTGGCTATGCACACATTTCTACTGATATGTTGTGCAGGCATCATGTGACAATCATCTACCTGCTATGATAGGAATCCACAAATCAGTTCTAGTTTTGATTTCGTCATTTGTTGCAGTTGTCTTTTTTGAAGTTATGAAAACTGCATGACTCAGAAGTGCACAAAACCATTCAAGACAGATTATGGCAATAACTGAAAATAGCAGTCACTATTCAATGATGCACAATGCACAAAGAAAAAAGTTGATGATAACTGAAATTCATAGTAATGCATGAATATATTTGTACAGATTTTTTTCTGTGTCTTAACCCATTTAGGTGTGTGACCTGATTTTTAGTTTTCAGGCTATTGCACTTGAATGAATTTGTCAGCTTTATGGTGAACTTGACACAGTGGTGTTAAGCTTGACTGGTGGGACGGAGTATGTCTATGCATTTCAAAGGGCACCATTTAAACTCACAGGCTTCTTCTGTGTCACTGTATATTTAAGTTTTTCAACCACGAATACTGTAAATCCCAGAATGTCACGATAATAATCTATTGCACAGTAAAGTTAGTCTGAACAGATGCATGCTCTGCTGTGTGTATGTTGTTAGTCATCTCTCTGCAGTCTGCAAACTGCTGATGTCTGATTATCACTTAGCTCTGGTGTTTTTATGAGATGAAGAAAATATACTAGTGGTGTTTTTCCATCAGCACTTTCGGCTGTACCAAGTCAAAGTGTACCACACAAACATTCATTTCCATTGCCACTTAAAGGAGGAACTCAAACATATCTGACTTTTTTTGCAGTTTAAGGTACTTCATATTCCTCTTTCCTCTAATACATTTGTAACCAAGCTCAATCGTCCTATTTTTTGGAAAAAAAGATCAAAAACCAGCTTAGCAACAATGTAATCTCCTTGATTTCTGAAAAGCTAGTTTCATGTTAATTTTTTCATGTGAGGTAGTTCTGAGACTCGTTGCGGCTTGATTTGACGTGGCTATACGAGCCCGTATGCTCACTGTGGAGACCTTACTGTGCCAATGACTGAAATAAGTGACATTACTGATGGCCTGCATTATATTATATTAACGAGTCAGTTCCGTAGAGGATTTATCGTTTGGAAACATTTGGAAACAAAATGGCTGGCTGGCCATAAAACCGGACAGTTGACGATGTACAGAAGAGCATGTTACAATAAAATCTGTTCAGACGCCATATTTCAGGAGAGCGCAGTGGCTTCTGGTGAGTCCCCATATTCTGAGCTGCATATTTTTGTGAACTTATTAATTTGCATGTGCGTGAAATAATTCTAAAAAACGCTTTTGTTTGCCAAATAGGGGGCAAGTTAGCTAACTAGCTAGCAAATTTGAGTTTGCTGTGATTGCCATTTCTTACCCTCAATGGTTTGTCATTAGTCAGTGACGTATACTATTCCATTAGGCTGTAAACAGTCTTTGCTCGAAAAACTTTAATTATTTTGTTTTTCATGGGCTAACATTTGCTGTCCCCCACTGCCGCGGTAGCGAGCGGAGCAGGGGACATAGTATTCAGCTTTGTTAATCCGTCACGTCCCGTTTGTTGCGAACGCCATACCTTAAGAACGGTTTGACCGATTACATTCATCTCATATAGCTTAGCGAAAATTCAAGCAGGAAGACTATCTCCCTGCACATGCGTTGTAAGTCTCTAGCATAGATTCCAGCTTGTCCCTTTAATTACACTAGCCTGTTATTGACCAATCAGAGTCTTACACCACGTCGCTAGTCCAATCACCTGCTTGCCGTCAACCTTAAATTTTGCTCTATCCCTGCAGTCATTCAGCTGTCGACCAGTTGCGCTCTGCAACCCTCCTCCTCCCCACCACTATCCTCTGAAAAATGCCCAGACCCTAAGTCCTGGATAGTCCGAGCCCTGTCTTTCCATGAGCTCTGGCTGCTGCTGTCCTGATCCAGTTCAGCTCCATCCTCCACATGCAGCTTCTGGAGCTATTGATGCCACTATTTAGATGGACTTTAAAATGGCAATAGTTCAATTATTCTAGTGGTACTTTATTTTATTATTAATTATCAAGCCCGTGGAGGTTGGGCTTCCCCACCACAGCCGGGTTCCTCCTGAGATTTCTTCCCACTGAGGAGTTTTTTTTCACCACTGTTGAGGATTTTTCTCCATACTGGGAGTTTTTTTGCCTCATTGCTGTAGCGGGGATTAGGCTGGGCACTGCCCCTTCATTCTTTTATTTAATGTTTCAATGTAGAGCGTCTTCGCGACAGTCTCTGTGAAAAGCACTACATCTCATGAATTGAATTCAATTGTATTCTACCAGCCACATGATCAAGTCGGCTCTCAGAATCGTTCCAGCAGTAGTTCCTAACCACCACCACCAGTGTTTAGATCCCGAGGGGTATTTTATTACTCATATAGAGCATATAATCAACAGAATCATCAACAACGTTATATAATAGTTATTTCTTGCCGGGGTCTAACCGCCAAAGTTCTTGCTCTGTATTATTTAATAAACATTTATCATTTATGAATCACCACCTTGCTCTAGTCTTTCCTGATTGAAATAATGTGTACTAGTGTCATACGCTGACCCCAGTCGATTTCCATGACCTGGCGGGGGACAAGGCCACGTTTAGTGGCAACACTTGTTATAATTGTGTTCTGTCTTCCTCCCTTCGTCTTCATGCTCGTGTAAATGGGTAGCACCATCTTGCAATTCGAACGCAGTCTTTACTTCTGACTCTGACTTGAGTTGCTACAGCAGCAACACAAACCTTATTTTGCATGAAAAAAATTTGTGAACAATCTAATTATGGCTCAATTTATGCCAACATTTCTGAAACTGTATGTAGTACTAAGGCTTACTTGTACACTGAACAGCCAGTGCACACAGTGCAACTGAGTCTCAGAATGAAGTCAGGTGTTCTCATATACAATTGCGATATTTGGATTTCTGACAAGGTTGGTGCAGAAATAAAGTGCCTATAAAAACCTATTTCTCACCCAAATTTGTTTTTTCTTTTTGAATGATTTAACCCATAATCCACCACTTAGACACAAAAATATTAATACTTGCCGTGTTTGTTTTGTTTTGACCACCCCAGTTCTCAGTTCTACTGAATTTACTCCATGATTTCATCGCTATTAGATCGCATATGGAGAGAAACCGCATCTTCAGTTGCCAATTACGATAATTGAAAAACGCATCAATATAGGAAAATAATTGAGAACTAGCCAGGACTATCCTAATTGTCATAAAAGGATGTGTCTGTGCCCCCCTGTTCCCTGTTCTGGCACCGGGCCTGGCTGGAGCTACAGCAGGTCTGCATCAGATCACCCTGCTCACCCTTATCACTGTGGTTAAGCTTATCACACCAGATCAGTGACATTGTCAGAGGAATGGATGGTGTGATTGTCGCATTTTTCGCTGGCTGCACTTCTGTCCATGCTGGTGCTGCATAATGACTGCCCGCTGGGTTGCTGTGTCTTGGACAGGGGTGGGCAATTCCGTTCCTGGAGGGCCGTTGTGTATGCAGGTTTTTATTTTAATCAATTACCCTGACTAATTGAATGAATTGGTTGCATACACAAATTAGGTTTGGACAATGATTAGGTCAAAGAAAATTTTAATGAAGGGAGATAAGAAAGGTCTTTGGATACCATTCACGATAATTTATAGAGATGCGCCTGAAATGTCAGATTTCATAAATGGTTTGGCTAATTTAGACCATCAACTAATTAAAGGCCAGAAGTTGGTGTGGAAACCGGGGGGCAGATACGGCCCTCGTTGTCCACCTCTGGTTTTGGAGGAGCTATTCAGGTCTCTGGACGAGAGTTCTCTGTTTACCTGCTTGGGGGTGCCATTTGATCATCTGACACACCATTTACAGCAAGTGAGGAGCTTTTCTTAGGCCTGTGTCACATTCCTCACATAGTCCAAGGTGCCTATGTACCGAGGAAATTAATGTTTGTGGAAAAGAGAGGAGTCAGTATTCACTTACAGATCAAATGCCGAATGTATGAATCTGACAGGAGGTATGCTTTCAGATAGTTTGTTTGGAAACCTGAAACTGTTGTTTATCTAGAGATTTTATGCTTCAAAAAAGGAGTTTAGTGTTTACTCTTTGTTTCTAGGTGTGTTACTTTGTTGCAGTAGACATCTCATATTTAAAAAATTGGTTTTGAGCTCTGACTGTTCCGTAATCAGTGATTTATCCCAGGATTTTTCACACTTAAGTAGTTTGTTAAAGTGCCAGTAAATACCTTGCATGTCTTCAATGATATCTCAATTGTAACAACATATAAAAATGGTATCAGTAGGTAGGGAAATCATTCATCTTCACATCAATATGTTAAACAAATTTTTACGACATCGAAAAATATGGATTTTGATGTTAAAAAGTCACTCAACCCTCAAACTGTCGCGCGAGCGAAAATGTGATGTCATAAGAGTAAGTTCCCTTTCTTGTGTACCACGTGACGTGTGACGTAGCACACACAACAGCAATGGCGGAAAGAATCAAGTTGACAGCCTCGGAGAGAAAACGCCGAAAAATTGCCCTTGATGCCAAAAGAAGGCGATCCCTAGTATATATTGGGAGTGCTACTGATCGGTGGAAGAGTCTGAGAGAGCGACTGGGCATTGACAATGATGAGTTGGCCCTAACTTTGATGGATTAGTAAATTGAAATACCGTGTTGGTTTTTCTTAGCAACATTTCTCGCGCTACTCGAGTTCATAAAAGTATACAACGTAAATGGTAGTGTGCCTCGAATGGGGGAATTATGTTTTGCTTATCGTGTTTGCCTCCACATTCTCCAAAAACGTTCCTGTCTGTCTTCTTTTTCGTCCGCGCGACGCCATCTTTGTTTACAGTGCGCGATTTCGACCCACAATGCTTTGCGCGGTAAATAATCTAGCCAATCTATTTTTAGACCGGGAAACCCTTTTTTGAAAAATTGTATTTCCTAAGGTTATTTTTGGTCAAATATTTTTTATAATTTTTTTTGGGCCATATTACAGACAGCTTGAGTTTGGAATTTAAAAAAAAAAACACATGCAAGGTATTTACTGGCACTTTAAATAAGGTTTGTTGACTCTTGGGAAACAGTTGTCTTTAAACATGTCTTTAAATGTCTTTAATTCAATAAGTATCAAGAAAATTAAGATTCATATAAACATTAGAATATAAAGAAAATAGATTTACAAAGGTTTTGTGTTTTAGAAACATTCATACCAGTAAAATCCTCACTCCTGAACAAGACCCTGCGATACTTGAACTCCTCCACTTGGGCCTCAGATTTAGAGGTGTTGATCCTTATTCCGGCCGCTTCACACTCAAATGGAACCACTCCAGTGTGCGCTGGAGGTCACAGTGTGATGAAACCAACAGGACCACATCATCTGCAAACAGCAGAGATGCAATCCTGAGGCCACCAAACTGAACGACCTCCAAACCTTGGCTGCGCCTTGATATCCTGTCCACGAAAATCGTGTCCAAAATAGCTGACAAGGCACACCCTTGGCGGAGTCCAACACCGACCGGAAACTAGTCTGGTTTAATATTGAGATTGCAGACACAACTCCGGCTTTGGTTGTACAGGGATCGAATAAAGGGGTAAAAACTCACTAACTCAGTAATATCTGAATTCTGAAATACACCTCATTTTTACAGAACAGAAATTTCACTTTCAGGAAAAATCAAACGACATATGTTTCCATATTCAACAGAATGGTGTAGGCCTAATGAACGTACCGAGGGATTTACCGACGTGCATGGGCTGCATGCATTTGGAGAAACGGAAACCTCGGCATTCAATGTCTTTAAACGCGGTATAAATTCTACAGCAAAAAGCCATATTGAGCAAAATGCAAACAAAGTAGAAGTATAACCTGTTTTCTTCATTAATGCCCTCCTCCAGAGACAGATGTATCGGGTAGAAGGAACCCTCCAGTTCTGTTTCATTCTGAATAATTCCCATTGACTGCTTCCATACACCATTAATCTTGTAAATGAAACTGAACACTTCAGGCCGGTTTCGGGTGTCTTTGTTTGTATGATATCGCATCATTTTCAGCTGCGCATCCGTGGCCAACATTCGAAGAACCCAACCGACCTTACTTTTACGCTTAGCTTTGTATCCTATTCTTATTGTCCGTTCAATGTATTTCAGTCATTGAGGAAAGTTTAAACACTCGGGAATTGGATAAGAAACGAGTCTATCAATACATCGTTACAGGGGAAGCTTCACGAGGGTGTGAACTATAACTGTAGAGTTACGCAGTTGAATCTTAGAATATAATTGAGTGACTGGCTATCGACACCAGTACTTGGGTGGATAGAAGGGAGCGCTGAATTTGTCAGTGGAGGAATATACGTGTTAATCCATGGGAGGGAACTACGCATATTTTGTGTGTGATGACTGTAATTGACAGTAGAATGTGAGAGAATCAATACTATGTCGGATTTTTTGCTTCACAAAACGTATTTTTTTTTACCACTAATTGGAATACTGTTGGCTCACTGTAGCTAAAATGGTTGCTACAGAGTACTAAGTTTTTTTCTGTCACAAGTGATAATTTTTTAAAACTACTGGATTGATACTATGGGCGAGGATATTGACCAGTTTGCACATCAGGCTTAGCTGAGGAGTTTAATTCATGCAACTCCTGAAAAACAGAGATTGGAGGGAACTTCTCCATACTCTAAATCGCGTTTCAGCTCTGCCTGCTTGTGAATATGCAATAGCTGATCCGGGGGTGCCATCTCGTGGTCGAGTACTGTAACTAAGTGCTTAAATTTGCATATCTATTGACGGGGTTAAAAAGGGGTTAAACACCAAATTATTTACAGCTGGAAAAATAAGTATTGAAGGCGTCACTTTTTTCAGTTAGTATACTTCTAATGGGGCTATTGGCATGAAATGTTCACCAGATGTGTGATGGTGCGTTCAGGAGTCACACACCAGAACCGAAATACCAAAAATCGTAAACCTTTATTGTAAAAATGGGTCGAGACCAGAAGAGACAGGAATTGCCAAGCCAAAATCAGAATCCAAAAAGCGAAGTCAAAATAACAGGCAGGGGTCAGAAGCAGAGAAGGAGATGTGGAACGGTTCATAAAACAGTAATCCAAAATCGGAATCCAGAAGGGTAGGTCATACACAGGGCACCAAAAACAGGAATTGGGGTCGTACAGAAAATGGGTCTAAATCCAAACAGGAACAAACAAGAACAGCAAGGGCAAGGCAATCTCAAAGTCGTACAAAAAATGTCATACGAGAAGCAATAATCAAAAGGCATAGGAGGAGCTCTGCTAAAGTGAATATTGATCAACGTTTTGACAGGGAACAAACTGCAGTGAAGACCTTAATTAGAAAAGAGGGAAGTGACATGCTATGCAGGGCCAGGTGAATTGGATAAGAACTAATAACAAAGGGAAGCACACACGGGGAGGTTAACCTTAACCACAAACAATTGGGACAAGCCGAGACACGGACAGGATCCACTCAGACATCCTATGACAGATAAACAGCTCTGTTCAAGGAGTTCTACATGCACAGACAAGGAGTGCAGGATAGCAACTAAGCACTTGAGAGAGATCTCGCGGAAACACAGGAAGATGCAGAGAAAGTAAAGCAAGGTGCGGAGACTAGAACAGGGCAAGAGCTGAAATTGCATTAGTAGTAATTAGTGCAGCTTTATAAATTAACAAATTAATTAATTAAGTGCTCGTTAGTTTATTAGTTAGTAGTACAGTATGTACATGGATTAGTTAGGTTAGTTAACTATGATACAAAATATAAATGTTTGTATTATTAGTAATTAAGGAAAGCACGGTGAAGGAAGTAAACGAAAATTGAAGCTATAATATGACACACCAGAAACCACTGAAATCACCCAAAGCATTTAAGGACACAGACTGGGAGAATGGACTGAACCAAACTGATCACAAGACAGGGGTGACAAGTGCAATAAATACTGAAATGGCATGAACAGAAAAACTGGGATGTAAAATAAGCGAAATGAATCAAGAGAAGAAATGGCAAAAACCCAGAATCAAGGCAGCAAAAACACAGAATCATAACAAGATGTCGGTAACAACCCAAGTAATCCACACATACAAAGAAATCAAAACAAATAAGTCCATAAATTGAGTTATGTGTCATGAAGTGGAAACCAAACTCTTCCAAACTCTAATCCCTGTTGAACTTACTGTGGGGAGCAAAAGAGTTATTATCGAAGCGTTCGTGGATTCGGGTGCCGTAAATTGTTTTATGGATGTTGAGTGGGCTAGGAGGCAGTCCATTCCCACCTGTTCTCTCTCACAGCCATGCTCTGTGAAAACTTTGGGCGGTCGCCCGCTTGGAACAGGAGTTATAACCAAAGTTTTTGGTGGCCATTCTGAGGAGGTTCGGTTTTTTATTATCAATTCCCCTGGTTTTCCCATTGTTTTGGGACATTCTTGGCTTCGGGAACATAGACCTTGCATCACTTGGGGGGAACAGAATAATCCTATCGTCCACTAGACCACCAATTGTAGGTCTCATTCTAAAGAGAATGTGACTTGTTTTCCCAGACATCAAGCTGTAGGGCAGGCTGATGCCTGGAGCGAGTGTGAGGAGGTTGTCGCACCGTACCCTCCTAGAATAGAAAGAGGGGCAGAGGAGGGGTTGGAGTGGGATCCTCAATTTGATTGGTGACAGCCAGAGGACAATTACCTTTTAGAGGATTTTTTTTATTCTGAATCAGTCACTGAGACGTTAGACGTTATTCTGAACAGGGTGAGGCCACCTTGAACTTTAGTTTGCCTCCTAATGTTCCTAATGATTATGCTGATCTCGCCAAGGTTTTTAGTAAACAAAGAGCATCGATGTTACCTCCCCATTGTCCGTACGATTGCGAGATTAATCTCTACCCAGGTACCACTCCTCCTAGAGGTTCGCTATTCTCGCTGTCAGGGCCTGAGCGTAAAGCCATGCGAGAATATATTTAGGAAGCTCTTGCTTATGGTTTTATTCAGCTGTCCATGTCTCCTGCCGGAGCTGGGTTTTTTTTTTGTGGGAAAGAAAGATGGTGGTCTGAGACCCTGTATTGATTATAGGGGTTTGAATAAGATCACCATTAAAAACCGATACCCCCAGCCATTAATGAATTCTGCGTTTGAAAGTTTGCAGGAGGCATCGTTTTTTACTAAGCTAGATCTCCGTAATGCTTATCACTTAGTTCGCATTCGGGAGGGGGGCGAATGGAAGACAGTAATTAATACGCATGACAGGTACTACGAATATTTGGTCTTACCGTTCGGATTGGTTAATGCCCCCTCGGTGTTTCAGGTGCTCGTTAATGACGTCCTCCGAGAGATGGAGAAATTAATCTTTGTTTATCTTAACAACATTTTGATTTTTTCTCCAAAGCTCTCAGAGCATTAACAACACGTCAGACATGTGCTTGAGGCCCTCCTTAATGCAAAACTTTTTGTCAAGGCTGAGAAATGTGTCTCTTACGCCCAAACTGTCTCATTTCTTGGCTTTATTGTCTCCTCGGGATCGGTTCGTATGGACGCAGAAAAGGTGGCTGCGGTCAAAAATTGGCCTGCTCCTCAAAGTGTTACAGAGGTCCAATACTTCTTGGGCTTTTCTCATTTTTACAGGCGGTTTATTCGTAATTTTAGCACAATTGCTGCCGTGTTGATTATTGCGCATACCAGGAAGAATACCTCCTCAGCGTTTTTTTTTTTTTTTGGTCTCCAGCAGCCGAGGCTGCCTTTCTGGGATTAAAGAAACATTTTTGCTCAGAGCCCATTCTGGTTTTGCTCGATCCCTCCCTCCCTTTTGTAGGGGAGGTGGATGCTTCGGAGGTTGGAGTAGGTGCTATTTTGTCCCAGTGCCCCCTTTGGGACAATAACTACACCAGTGCACATACTTCTCCCAGTCTTTGTCCGCTGGGGAACGGAATTTTCAGCATTAATGACCGAGAGTTATTAGCGGTCAAGTTAGCCCTTGAAGAGTGGTGACACTGGCTGGAGGGGAATGAACACCCTTTTGTGGTATGAACAGATCATAAAAACCTCCAGTATATTCAGCAGACCAAGTGACGTAATTCCCGGCAGGCGCTGTGGTCATTATTCTTTAACCGTTTTAATTTTACGCTAACCTACCGCCCTGACTTTAAAAACATTAAGCCTGATGCCTTTTCGCGGATTTACGACCGCTCTGATCGTGATCCTTCCCCGGAGCCAGTCATTCCGGATGCTCAGATTGTGGCGCCCATTCAATGGGGAGTTGAGGCGGTGGTTCACGAGGCTTTGAAGACTGATCCTGGTCCTGGAGGTGAGCCTCCTGGCTGTTTGTTTGTACCACCTAGAGTTAGGCCACATATCCTCCAGTGGGGACACTCTTCCCACTTGGTGGGGCACCTGGGGGCCCATCGGACCAAGCAGTTCCTGGCCCAACGTTTTTGGTGGCCGGGTACGATGAGGGACATTCGGGAATTTGTTGCTGCCAATGGCATTTGCACCAGGAACAAAACTTCCCATCTCCCTCCCTCCGGTCTGCTGCGACCATTCCCCATCCCCGGGCGTCCTTTGACGCATATTGCTTTGGATTTTATTACGGGACTGCCTATGTCTGAGGGCAACACGCTCATCTTGTTCGTGGTTGACCATTTTTCCAGGGGCGCTCATTTTGTCGTGCTACTCAAGCCGCCTTCTGTGCGGGAGATAGCCCTTCTTGTGGTTAAATATGTGTTCTGGCTGCATGGGCTTTCACAAGATGTTGTTTCTGACCTGGGTCCTCAGTTTACGGCTAGATTCTGGCTGGCGTTTTGTGGGCAGTTGGGGGCTACGGTGAGTCTCTCCTCTGGGTTCCACCCAGAGACCAATGGGCAGACTGAGCGTACGAATCAGTCATCGGAAAATACTCTTCGTTGTTTAGCAGCGGATAATCCATCTTCATGGTTTTGATTTTTAGCATGGGCAGAGTATTCCCATAACTCTGAGTATTTCCTCCACAGGCTTCTCCCTGTTTGAAGCTCTGGTGGGTTATCAACCCTTACTGTTTGCCAAGACTGAGAATGATTCCGAGAATGATTAACCATTTCATTCGTCGATGTCAGTCCATTTGGACCAGGGTCCCTTCATCTCTGTTGCGCTCGGGGCTCAAATAGAAATCTGCCGCCGATGGGGCCAAACGACGCCTTCTATCTTATCGTGTGAGTCAGAGAGTGTGGCTGTCTACTTGGGACTTCCCCTTGAAGATAGTCACGGAAACTAGCTCCCCCGCTATATTGGCCCATTGAAGATTGTGAGGAAGATCAATCCAGTCACCGTTCAGTTAAAGCTCCCTATCTTTGCGCATTCCTTTGGTCGTTCCACATCTATCGGATTGAGCCGGTTAGCACAAGTGTCCTGGCACCTGCCGACACACCCCCGCCGCCACCATGAATGATTGGAGGGGGGCGGTTTACACCGTGCACCATATTCTGGCCAAGAGGCGTGTTAGTTGTGGGGTCCAGTTTCTTGTCGACTGGGAGGGATATAGTCCCGAGGAGCGCTGCTGGGTTCCTTTTCAGGATATTCTGGATCCCACACTCATTTCTGAGTTCCATGCACAGGGTCCTCTAGGGACTTCTGGAGCTGTCCCTTAGAGCGAGGGATCCTGTGATGGTTTTGGAGGCTGGTGGTGGCTTTGAGAGCCTTCTTCCTTGCTCTTGTCCGGGACGATATCGGTTTGACCACAATCGGATTCTTGGGCCAGCTGGCATTTATTGGGGGCGTTGCCCGGATTCTATTTAAGCCCTAGTTCTGCCTCACTGCCCTTGCTAGAGAGTCAGTGTTTTGTTTGCACTTTAGCCGGTCAGGTCTCTAGTGAGAGATTTGTCGCGGTATTAGCTGCAAATGAGGAAAGTGCTAGATAGCAAGGGAATGTTTCTGTTTTTCCTCTTTCTGGGCACCATCTTTGCCTCCTTATTGTTTCACGGACTGGATCTAGGTCCTGTGGAAGTGCACGTCTCCCTCTTATTTCTGTCAGTGTTTGTCTCTTATTTTGCTTTTCTTCATTTCGGCCTCAGCATTTGGCGTCTCAAATCCGACCATCACAGTAAAAGTGACTCTCTCAAGATCTTTACCTTATTGTTGCAAAACATACTGATGGAATTGGTTACAAACGTATTTCTAAACTTCTGAATGTTCTAATGAGCACTGTTGGGGCCATAACCCGCAAGTTGAAAAAACATCATTTCACCCTAAACTGGCCCAATCAGGTGCTCCTGGCAAGAGTTTTGATAGAGGAGTCAAAAGAATAATCAGAAGAGTTGCCTAAGCACCACTCGGACATTGATTCAGAAAGACCTGGAATGAGCGGGTCCAGTTGTTTCAAATAGAACAATAAGTAATGCATTCAACTGCCATGGCCTCTATGCACGCTCACCATGCAAGACTACATTGCTGAAGAAAAAGCTGTTAAGAATATGAGGGGGAGACACACTGGGAAACTCGGAAAACCTCGAAACAGGAGGGAGACACAAAAGGGGAGTGAGACGCCATATGCGGGGATCCAAAATAATGTTTATTAAAATAAACACAGAATAAACCAGGGGGAAAAAAGGGGGCACGCCGGCTAACAAAAACATCGTGCCTCGCACTGAAACGGGAGAACTCAGGAGTCCAAAAACTCTAACGAATACCAGGGGGCAGACTCGGAACACACTGGGGGAGCAGACTCAGGAACGAGGGACAGACTCGGAACAGGGACTCCGGAAGCTTGGGAATACTCACAAGACAAGACAGTTGGCACAGCTGGCAGATGGCTAACTCGGGTAGCACAGCTGGCTAGGAGAAGGGTCAGGGAGATCAGGAGGGGGACAGACAGGACACAGGGCTCAGGGCAGGCAGGGCCGCTGGTGCTCAGGGCAGGCAGGGCCGCTGGTGCTCAGGACAACTCAGGACAGGCAGGGCGCTGGTGCTTGAAGGCAGCAGGCACACTAGGGCTCAGAAGACAGGCTGCACACAGGGCTCAGAAGATGACAGTGGGCACCAGGGGCTTGAAGGCGGCAGGAAGGGTAGGCTGGGCTGGGTAATGCAGCTGACGAGAAACACAGAGAAGATGAGGGGACCAGAGGGAAGGTGCACAGGGC
This sequence comes from Gymnothorax reevesii, assembly GCA_029721435.1. Classification (NCBI taxonomy): domain Eukaryota; kingdom Metazoa; phylum Chordata; class Actinopteri; order Anguilliformes; family Muraenidae; genus Gymnothorax; species Gymnothorax reevesii. The sequence continues at coordinate 93,719,831 of CM056575.1, forward strand.
AGGGAGTGGTGTGAAGCAAGCAAAGCGAAGTCAGATCTGAAGGACTTGCTGGAGAGGGGAACTGATATAGGGCAGGAGCACACACAGACACAGGTGCTGAAATTTAATATAATTAACAAAGGGTGGAACATGAGGGAAACCAATTACATGGAAACAGATAAACATTAACACACAGACAAGGATCACAAGACAATCCCAAAGACGGGATAAATAAACTGGATAAAAAGACTCTTAAGTGTACAGAATAAGAGCCAGAACAGATCATAAGAATGCAGAGGGTCTGCAGAAATTTTAGCAAAGCCAGTGAATAGAAAAGCAAGGGGCGGAGACAAGAACAGGGCGACCGCTGAGAGATAATTAGTCAATTAGTAAGTGCAGCTATACAATCCTGGTGTTCGTTAGTAGATTAGTATTATATACAGGGTTAGTTAGGTTAGTAATTTAGAAAACAAACTGTTAGTAATGTTAGTATGTATAGAAAAGCAAGGGGAGACTAGCAAACGAGAACAGAAGGAAGGATGAAACCCAGAATCCATTAAATCACTGAAATAGTGTCACAATCAATTAACACAGAAACTGCTACAAACAATGACGCGACCGGGGAGAAAGCAAAGACAGTACATGGGTAAGACATGGACTGGACTACACCGGAGAGGAATGAAATGTGAACACTAAGACATGGACTAAAAACAGACATACCCAAAATAATAGAAACCTAAAATAGACTAACCAGACACTCAGACCAGGGAACACAACAAAAGCATGTTGAAGCTCATTTAAAGTTTGCTGCACAACATTTGGACAAGCCTATGAAATACTGGGAGAGTATAGTCTGGTCAGATGAGACCAAAATTGAACTCTTTGGATGTTATAGCACACACCATGTTTGGAGGACAAACGCCACTGCACATCACCCCCAAAATGCCACACCAACAGCAATGTTTGGAGGTGAGAACATCATGGTGTGGGGCTGTTTTTCAGCTTATGCTACTGGCAGACTTCATATAATTGAAGTAAGGATGAATGGAGAAATGTACGGTGACATTCTTGATAAGAATCTGCTGCCATCTACCGGGATGCTGAGGATGAAACGAGGGTTGACATTTCAGCAAGGCAATAATCCCAATCACACAGCCGAGGAAGCTCTCAAATGGCTTCAGAGAAAGAAAATAAAGCTGCTAGAATGGCCTAGTCAATCACTCGACTTGAATCCAATAGAAAATCTATGGAAAGAACTGAAGATCAGAGTTCATAGTAGAGGGCCCCAGAACCTTTAAGATGTGAAGATAGTTTGTGTGGAAGAATGGGCCAGAATCACTCCTGAGCAATGCATGCGACTAGTTTCTCCATACAGGAAGCGTCCTGAAGCTGTCATTTCCAACAAAGGATTTTCTACTGAGTATTAAATTAATAAACGTGTCCAGTAAGCATGCTCAATACCATTTCCCCTGTTTCATTCCACTTCATTACACATAACTTTACATAAATTTATGGGCTTACCTGTTTTGATTTCTTTGTATATGTGGATTGCTTTGATTGTTACCACCGTCTGATGAAAATTTCATGTCAATGGCTCTATTAGAAATATATTTACTGAGGAAAATGTTGACGTGTTCAGTACTTATTTTCCCTGCTGTAATTGCTTTTAGCTCTGCCATGTTTCAGTATTCACCTCATTAAAGTTACTCATATGCCATGTATTTGCTGTAAAATATTATGCTCACATTAATTTTGCCAGCACAAAGAAGTGCTTGAGTGAGATTTTTAGATTCTGTTCGGGATCTGAAGGCTTGTTTTTATAATGCTGTCTGCTGCTATGCAGTTTAGCCCAAATTAAAAATGTCCCGTGCTCTGGGTCTGTTTTTGGGAGATTATCCCTGAATGATGAACATGCAGCCTCAAATATTAATTTTGCTCATCTGCTGATTGCATTGTAATGGCAGGAATGGAGAGAATATGGAAAGAGAGGGAGCTTGAGCTCTCTCAAGCTCAGGATAAGGTTAGGTGAAAGCATTATAGAAACATTGCAGCCACATCATACATTGTAATTGCGGTTACTATTCATTAAGCACACAAACAGTGTTGAGTGCCTCTATGTATCTTTAGTTGTTTTTATTTTTCAGACTTTATGTCTTTTGAAAGGAATGGAAAGGGTGCCCTTCTTTTTTGCCTGAGTACCTGCCCCCCAAAATGTCTGCTTGGCCCTGACGAGAAAAGGCAATTTCATCACGTGTTTAATGTGTGTCTGGCAAGTCTCACTTTGTGATTGTCTGTGTAGACACAGAGTGGGTGGTGTTAGAGTGTGACACTGCAGTAAGAACCTGCCCACATTTCAAGCTCTTATGATGACTCCACTTCAGTGATGCCCTGTATAAGTCTCCTTCCGCTATGTACGTGAGATATACAAAGAGGAAGACTGTGAAATAGTGAATATCAATGACCTTTCATTACCCAACGGAACAATAACACTGAATAAAGCTCTAACTTGCTGTAAAGTGTATTCAGATTTTGTGAAAGCTAGTGAATGTGGATATTAATCACCAGAAGCTTTATAAAGAGAAAAGAAGGACGTTGCAACAGTGACGGGCCAGTTCTGGAATATTCCGTGGTCATTTGCAGAGTGCTGTGGCCTCTTACTGTGGGAGTAAGCCTTGTGTTGGTGAATCTGTAGAAGACGGTCTGTTTAATTGATCTTTGGGAGATGGACGGAAGGAAACCTGGCTTCTGAGGACTGACGGATCGCCTGGTATCACGTAAATGATGCAGATCTCAGCTGCAGTTCTTCTGCTGCTCTACAGTGTGAGTTGAGTGTGTGTTAGTCATATGGCAACGAGAATTTTATCAAAGATGCTCAGAAAACTTTTAGTAAAATGTTGTGCCATCCTGCTTTTGCGATCATACCATGATTAATTCCAGTATGATTTAATTAAATTAAACTATTGAACTAAACATAAAATAATCCATCTTGGTTTTTGCAATTCACATTTTGAATCTCATTTTGAGTTTGGTGAAGAAACCTCATTTTGCTGTGACTTGATTTTTACATTTAGACTACTGCAGGGATTTTAAACTGGAACTAAAAATGAAAAGGTAATGTATTAAAACATTGGAATTTGTGCACAAGGTTGGACCTGGTCATGACAGGATGCTGAAGAAAATGAAAACATGATTGTGATGATGACGATGATTTTTGTGATGATGACGATAAAGATGATGATGACGACAATCACAGTCATCATTGTCATTATCATCCTTGTTCTTCATTTCGCTGTTTTTGCCTGTGTTGTTGCTATTGCCGGCAACCAATTTAAAATCATTAATCTCTCACTTCCCTGTATTGTGTTGCTGCCTGTTTCTGAGCTATCACGAGCAAACCCTCTGAGCTGTGCAAGCATGACATGTTCATGTCATTTCACATGCTTACTGATTCGCACCATATTCCGTCAGTGACTGCAATATGTGCCAGATCGTACCTGAGGCCTTTTCACTGGCATGCGAGCGGATGAGGGCAGCGCAGATGACTTTTCACAATTACATGGCATTTCCATAAATCTTGCAGAAAAACGTCTCATTTCCTGCGCAAGTACATCCAAGGCCAGAGATTGGCTCTCTGTGTTTACATCATATTATGTCCCCTCTATTTTTATTCAACCAAATTGACCTGTCCTGTAAATTAATTTCTGTCTGAATCAGACTGCTTACAATTAAGTTTGACACTTTACTCACAAATTGTCTGGTCTCATTTTAAATTTGCAATGTCTGCATGCAGCAAAATAGAGGATGTAAGTTCTGTGACTGAAAAACAATGTGTATGCGGTAGGTATTATTTATTATATAAATTACAAATATGTGACTGTTATAAAATAGATTTTGATTACTTTCATTTTGTTTTCCTCAAAGATGCCTTTTCATCACTCTGATGATCTGTGCATTAGAATTATGCGTTATTGTTTGTGATTTAACATCAAATCTTTGGGGAAAGAAAAAAGACGTGATGGAGGAGGCCTCAAGTTCAGCGCTCATGAAGACTTTGATTTACTGTGTACCTAAATTCCTTCCAGGCGAACAATTTAGCAAGAGTGTGTTTTACAAAATAGCAGCATTCAGTTAATTTGCTCTTTTCTGGAAAAGCAAGCTGTGTAACTTGTGCTCTACTTCCACATCACTGAGCTGAATGGAAGAGGACCTAGCGTGAATTATAGCCTGGTTAAGAAAGACAAACAGTGACCATGAGAAATTCTCCTCAGTCAAACAGCTGTTGAGTGAAGTAAAACATTGATGTTGTCTGAAAGTGTGTACAGTAGAGCGCAGTGATGATTATACACTCAAAAAAAAGGTGAATTAGACACAAGTACTATTCAAGAATTTATTTCATGCAATATTGGATCATATAGATGTAAATAAGTAAACACATAACTATGTAGGAAAAACAAAAATAATAGTGTAATTTTTAGAGAAAAAGTGAACATCTAGTACAGCTACCCATTGCTTTTATTTCAGCATTTAGTCTTTCTGGCATACTTTTCACATATTTTTTATTTCCTCACTCTCTAAACTATTTCATATGGTGTGACGTTTGTTCCAAAGACTCTTAATTATCTTGTTGAAAAAAATCACCGCCCAATTAGTCACTTTCTAGTTGGCAATGCGCCCCTCATTAGGATGATGTGATCCTTCTTTTGATCCATGATTCCATCAATTTTTATGAGATCACCAGCTCCTTTCGAGCAGACTGAACCCCAAGCCATAATACAACAACTTCCATGTTTTACTGAAGGGGTTAACCTCTTCCACTTCAGACTTGCCATCGGTGGGATTTTGCCACTGTTCTTACCTCACCTTAAAGTGAATTACATCTCCAAACCTGTTCCCGTTTTGGTTTCCTAATCACTAATTAAAATAGTTTTTTTCAGATTCGAGGATCACTCCATATCCATTTTTCCTCAGCTTGAATTATTTATTCATTGTAACAATCATAAAGCACCTTCCTATCCACATTAATGGTAGACCAAACATAAAATGTCAGTGTTTTACAAAGCTTCTGAATTCCTGCAGCTCACAGAACTTTTTTTTCTCCCTGCATTTGCCGCCTATCGACTCGATACACCAAAAAAAACTTTTGTAAAAATGCAGGCTCAAGTCTGTGTGTTCAGGCTACTCGTAAAATAAAACTCTGTCTACAACCAGTGACATTACCATAATACCGGTTATCACTCAATCTATTTCTGAGTAAGAATCGGACAATAGACTGAATGAATTTACTCAGCAAATGGGCTTTCAATAAGCTGCATTGCCATGAACAATTAAGATATACAGCTTTACGTCAACGAGGAAAGCTACAATATGAGATTGTATGAACAGTAGTTAACTGAAATTTCTCAAAGTTCCACCTTGAAGTAGAATGTTATGTAGTAAATGCTGCTGAAGGTGATATTTGGATAAGGTTTAGATTTTGTTTAATTAGAAAATTGATGTTTCAGAAGCTAGACTGTAAAGACCTGATGAATGACTTTGCTACCTTGAAAGTTCAACACATGGCGTGCATGTTAAATGATTTTAATGCGTGCCATGCAGTGAAGTCTCATAATGCACTGATAACCAATTTACTATATTATTCAATTATTTCACTAGAAGTGTTGGTAATTTAATAAATTAATTATTATTGCTTGGTATGGCTACTAGTGCGCATCTGTGCTTCCCCACAAATGCAACCTATTCTTGGGAACACTGAAAACATTAGAATTAAGAGCAATCTTAAAGTAAATTAGGTTGCACTGCTGAAAAAAATCTTAAAATGGGAGATGGAAGCACTGGGTCAATTGATTTTTTTTATCATTCTTCTTTTTATTATCATTATTATTATTTGCATCCATATAATGTCACTATCAAGTACATTGTCAATATAGCCCTTTAGTGATCTGTCATTTCTTAATTCTTTCTTTAAAATCACATGCTTATACATTGATGGAATTTAAAAAGTTTATAACTATAACTGCAGCCAAACTCAGATTCAAATTCAAACCATTTATTGACTTTACCCATAACAACAACTTTGGCAAAATGTCAGATAACATCGACAAAAAAGAATAACAAAAGAATCAACAATGACAAGTTTTACAACAAAATCAACAGCAAAGATCAACTCCAATACCAGTAATGAGTGTGACTGCCACGTGCCTGCAATAAAGCTGTAGAATGGTCTGCCACTCCTGGAGAAGGGCTTCTTGGAGCTCTGCCCTCCTCCTGGGCGCTGGAGTGTGTTGCCGAACCCGCCGATCCAACAGGTCCCATACATGCTCAATGCAGTTCATGTCAGGGCTGAAAGGTGGCCATTCCATGACTCGCACACCATTCTGAGCCAGAAGCTGCTGGATGACACGTGCTAAGTGAGGTCATGCAATGTCTTGTATGAACGTGACCTAAGGGTGGTCTGTGATGTAAGGCATGATGTGCGGTCTGATGACAAGGACACAAAAGGCATGACGTGCGGTCTGATGACAAGGACACAGTAGCAGGCTGCATTAAGATTTCCATTGATTATGCCCAGGTCAGACCTCCAGTCGTACCGTATGGCACCCCAAACCATCTCCGAGCCTCCTCCGAAGCCATCTGTCTCAGCAATACCGGGGGCCGCGTATCTCTCACCACATCGTCTGTAGACCCTCTGTCTTCCATCATGTCGGTACAGACAAAATCTGGACTCATCACTGAAGACGACATTCCTCCAGAATTGGTGGGGGACTCATCCCTGACCATATTCTTCAGCCCAGTGAAGCCTGGTAGCCCTGCGCCGTGCATCAAGCCGCATTCCATCACATGCCCTCTGATCCCTCACTCTACAAGTCGGCGACTCACTGTTCTTCTGCTGATCCTCGGTCTGTGGATTCCCTGGGGTCTGCTGAGTCGAACTAGTGCAGGTATGAAACTGATCTCTCAGGTGGACGAGGCGGATCTGATTGTCCTGGGCTGGGGTCATGACCCTAGGCTAACCTGGTCAGGGTCGAAAATTAGTGCTTCCAGTCTCTTGGTAACGAGCCTGGGTTGGTTTACCCCAAAACACTGGGCGATGTGATTTTGGGATGTTTCAGCCATCCACAGCCCAATGGCTTAATCACGTTGGGGTCTGGAAAGGCGACGCATGGCGCATGTTGTGTCTTTGAATAAATGCTCTCAGGTTCTGGACTTCCAGTCTCCTGGTACGGAGCCACAAGGTTAGAGATTGTGGGTTGGCTTACCCCAAAACACTGGTCGATGCAATTTTGGGATGATACAGCCATCCACAGCCAATTGGCTTGATCACGTTCGGATCAGAAAAGGCGAATTATGGCGCATGTGGGGTCTTTGAATAAATGCTCTCAGGTTCTGGCCTTAATGACATCAAAGATTGTTTTAAGGCATTTGACAGCATTGCAGTTTTGATCAGTGAAGCCTGACAAGGTTACATCACTAATTCCTCAAATCCTGCTCCACAGACACAAACAAGGTCATGACCTCACGCCCTGTTGTGTCTCCTTACTCAATGACAACTGCATATCAATCATTTAATCATCTAATAAAGTTCCCCTAACCCAAGTATAGTATTTCTGCTTAGTCAGACTTATAAGTTTTTAAAGTCCATCAGTATATATTGGTCTTGATTTTTCAGTTAATCCAAACAAGTTGAGTGATTCTTACTCAAGCGATACTGAACACCAACAACTTGAAACAACTATGTGTTTAAGGGCTAAAAGCTCTCAGCAAGTTATTTGAATATCCTGTAATGCCAGTGTTACCACTCTGGGGACAATAGGCTTTAGGAAGTTAAACAGCAAGTTTTTTTAAAAGTCATCCAACTCTACAGCGCACATAAGTTCTGCGTTTGGGTGAAAAAATTTTGAATTTTCATTTATCAGTCCAAGGGACTTATTTCCAGTACACTGGTGTCCAATCCATGAGTTTTTTGGCAAACTCAAGTCTTTTTTTTTTTTTTTTTTTGATGTTACAAGCTCTTGGCAGCAACTTAACCAATCAGACTCTTTCCATGCAGGCATCGGGAAATAGTAGATCTTGATACTTTTATCTCTTCACTTCTGGTCCTTTTAATATCATCACAGAGTTTTAATGCTGTCAACCACCAATCTATTTTTCTTCTCATACACAGATAACATAAGAGGCTCTATGGTATCTTCCATTTTGCACCTCTATTGCCACTAGTTTTCTGCAAACTGGTCTCTTTGAGATGCTTGATGGAGTTTCTTACAATGTCATGCCAGCATTTAATGTCTTCAGCATCATGTAAGGCCACAATATGGCTACAGACTATCTCAGAGAGTTCCTTCCATTGTGTCATCGTGTTTACACTGTGACACTGCTCAAAGTTTATGTCACCTTATGTACTGGAACAAATGACTATCAGAGGTATTTATGCAGAATAGTGTTGCCTAAACCAGTTTAAACTTTTTTTTAGCATCAACAATCATGGAATGAGCCTTCAAACATGCATTCAGGCAATGCAAGAGTCAAAAAAAATTGCGACACCTTTCAATAGTCATAAAAAATGTATGTTTTCAATGTTTTTGTTTATTACCCTTATTTTTACATTAATATATTTGTAGGAATAATTTTTTTTGTTCCCATTGCCTAAAACAGTATTTTTCGATACATATTCACCAAAAAGTATAGATTAATTATATAGAAGGTAATTATAATTTAATATAATATAATTAATATAATTTAGATGAAAGTGGTGGTGAAAAGTCATCACTGCACACTGCTGTAGTTTGAAATTAGGCCATGAGATCTGCTCTGCAGGCTGACACTGTTTGACGAGGTGCTATATAACAGTATAAAATATAAAACTAACAAAGCATTTTTGTTTTGCCACATAGCAATGTTTAATAATAAATTAATCAGGACACTTTCCAGAAGTGAATAATGTCAATTTTGTTATACCATACCATGGGCTCGAAGGCGACCATGTCCATTTTTTGGCAAAATGAGTGAATACCATCAGTGGCACTTCATGGAAGCAATAAAAACTTCAGCCTGATTGTTCTCAAAACCCTAATTGCCGTCCTAATTATTTCTGCCTTTGAGTCACTTTTATGTTTTCAAACTTTTCTAGATTGATGAAAAATTATGCCTAAAGATGTCAAGAGGTCAGCAGAACAAAGCAGTTTTGGGATGACTGTCAGGATTACGTATGAGAACCACAAGCGAGCACTAGAGAGTACAAAAAATGGCGGCTTTATTTCTGAAGGGGGGAGACCCCCAACAGAGCAGGCAATGGTACAATGTCCACAATCCAAATATCAGAATTCTAAGGGCGAAATCCAGAACCGTAAACAGGGCACCAATCACAAAATTCGTAGTTGGGTTCGTAAACAGATGCAGACAATAGTACCAAAGAGCGAATGCTAAGAGATCGTTAGTCAATTAGTAGAGTGCAGCAATACAATCCGTAGTGCTTGTTAGTAAGTTAGTACTATGTTCAATGTTAGATTTGGTTAGTAATTTAATAAAAACAACAAACTGTTAGTATTGGTTAATAATCTAGAAAAGCAAGGCAAACGAAGTAAATGAGACTGGAAGGAATGGTTGAAATCCAGAAACCATTAAATCACCTGAAAGAGTGGCAGGCAATACAAGGGCTGTGAGCAATGGCAAGACAAGAGACCAGACTGAGGGAGACAAAGTGCAATGCATTGCAAAAACAAAAACATGGACTGGAAAGTAACTGCAGGAATGGAATATGGCAAAATACAAAACATGGCAAAACTAAACTGGACAAAACAAGAATATAATCAGGTAACCAAATCACAATACACAATTCAGGGCATGGTCAGGCAATACAGAGATCAGGCAGAACATCAAGAACATGGCAAACAGAGCAGAATCATAACAATGACTTGCGTGACGGCACATGCAAAATAACGGTTTTAAATCTACAGTCACTGCTATAAATAGTCATGACACTGTTTTTATTGAGATTGGTTTAGAAATAAATTTATTACATTCAGAGCTGATAGTTCTGTGGTTATTGGCAAATATCCAAACAAGTGTCCCTCTATTAGAGTCATAGAGCTTGGACTCTTGGCCGCATAGTTTGGTTTTACTGTTGTGATATTTTTGGTGTTTGTCATTTTTGGGACAGTTCCTCATGCCATCTTAAAAAAAATATTGCTTATATTGTTTTTTCGGCAATTCAGGCACCAAAATTGCGGCGCCTTTGAAACTGTTATATTGCTGATCTTGCTTCGGAGACATACCTGACAACTTGCTCCTGGATAGTCCTCTTATAAGCAGACACATGCTGTTGATTACCATTCAAATAAATGAAAATGGTCTACATACATGCTTTTGTCAATTTTTGATTGAAGACTTCAAAATGAAAAGCTTTTCAGCTGTGCCTCTAATGTTTTATCCACCCCTTGTATATGCACATCTAAAACTGGGCTGAGTACAATTTTTTTTGTGTGACATGGATATATTGACATAAATCCCCAACTAATACTCTCAACAAAAATATAAACGCAACACTTTTGTTTTTGCTCCCATTTGTCATGAGATGGACTCAAAGATCTAAAATTCATTCCAGATACACAATATTACCATTTCTCTCAAACATTGTTCGCAAATCTGTCTAAATGTGTGATAGTGAGCACTTTTGCTTTGCTGAGACAATCCATCCCACCTCACAGGTGTGCCACATCAAGATGCTCATCAGACACCATGATTAGTGCACAGGTGTACCTTATACTGCCCACAATAAAAGGCCACTCTGAAATGTGCAGTTTTGTCTCACAGCAAAATGCCACAGATAGCGCAAGCATTGAGGGAGCGTGCAATTGGCATGCTGACAGCAGGAATGTCAACCAGATCTGTTGCTCGGGCATTGAATGTTCATTTCTCCACCATAAGCTGTCTTCAAAGGCATTTCAGAGAATATGGCAGTACATCCAACCGGCCTCACAACCGCAGACCACGTGTAACCACACCAGCCCAGGACCTCCACATCCAGCAGGTTCACCTCCAAGATCGTCTGAGACCAGTTACTCAGACAGCTGCTGAAACAATTGGTTTGCATAACCTAAGAATTTCTGCACAAACTGTCATAAACCGTCTCAGGGAAGCTCAACTGCATGCTCGTCGTCCTCATCGGGGTCTTAACCTGACTCCAGATCGTCGCCATAACAGACTTGAGTGGGCAAATGCTCACATTCGATGGCGTCTGGCACGTTGGAGAGGTGTTCTCTTCACGGATGAATCTCGGTCTACATTGTTCAGGGCAGATGGCAGACAGCGCGTGTGGCGTCTTGTGGGTGAGCGCTTTGCTGATGTCAATGTTGTGGATCGAGTGGCTCATGGTGGTGGTGGGGTTATGGTATGGGCAGGCATCTGTTATGGACGAAGAACACAGGTGCATTTTATTGATGGCATTTTGAATGCACAGAGATACCGTGATGAGATCCTGAGGCCCATTGTTGTGCCATACATCCATGAACATCACCTCATGTTTCAGCAAGATAATGCATGGCCCCATGTTGCAAGGATCTGTACACAATTCTTGGAAGCTGAAAATGTCCCAGTTCTTGCATGGCCAACATACTCACCGGACATGTCACCCATTGAGCATGTTTGGGATGTGCTTGACCGGCGTATACGACAGCGTGTACCAGTTCCCACTAATATCCAGCAACTTCGCACAGCCATTGAAGAGGAGTGGACCAACATTCCACAGGCCACAATGACAATCTGATAAACTCTATGCGAAGAAGATGTGTTGCACTGCATGAGGCAAATGGTGGTCACACCAGATACTGACTGGTTCTGAGTCCCCAGACCCCCAATAAAGCAAAAACTGCGCATTTCAGGGTGGCCTTTTATTGTGGACAGTCTAAGGTACACCTGTGCACTAATCATGTCAATACTCGCAATTAGACCACTCATTTCTCTTTAAAGTTCAATTTTGTTTTTTTTTTAAAGCATTCAACCTCATAGAACCATCCTTGTTATGGAGAGAAAAAAAATTCCAAAAATTCTTGAGGTAGCATGAAAACTAAGTGTTTTTTTGGAGCGTTTCAGACTAATAAGGCAATATCATCTAAAAATAATTCGCAAAAAGTCCTCATCCTTTTCTTAAACTTACACCTGAGCTAGAAACTGCTTTCCAGGCTCAGAGTCCTAACAGTCTCTTGGGATGCAAATTTCTTGCTGAAAATCAAGTTCAGCATGTTTAAAGATAAAATGTATTGTTAATAAGGAATGTCTAGGGAAATGAACCAATAGCAAGTAGTCTGGGGTAATGCAAAATTGTAGGCTTTGACAGTCCAAGTAACATAAAGCTGGATTAGGGCTTATGACGGTAACTTCAGGTTTACTTCCCTGGGTTTTCTGTAGCATGAAGCCGGCTCACTTCTTACCGAGGTATATCACCGCGGCAACATAAGCTGAACAGCGAACCTGCTCTGTAGCTGTTGTAGTTCCAGATTCAGATCATAACATGCAAAAGTACCGCCTACTGACCAATCAGTTCTCTGAGAAAATGGCATCACCGTTCGTAGAGGTTTGAGCGGAGTTCGGTGCGCGGATAAATACCTATATGTACGATACAGGTTCTCATATGAGGGTTTGACGTGGTGAACGCAGCGGAGTCATGCGCATAGAGTTTCACATCTTGAGTGTATCACAATACTGTATTTTTCCACGGGCAAAAGCACTCAAGCCTTGTATTTGTTGCACTTATGAAAGTTCGCCTACTGACTGCTTTGAATTATGTTTTTGTTGTAATTCAGTATTTTTTCTCTGGGTCTTTTGGCACCGCCAGTGTTGCAGCTGGAAAAAAAAATCCATGCACTCCATAAGAATACATCCTCGCATCACGTCAATTCAATGAAATATGCAACTGTAACTTTACTGATGGGGCAGGGACATAAACGATGACACGCTCATCCCTGTACCCAGCAGGCTTTGTGCTGGATCAAACATATCCTGTAAAGCAGAAAGGAAGAGAGATGCGCTCACTAGTCTACATAGCACCTGTTGTCATGATTTACTGCAGCAGAAGTAAAAATAAATCATCACTTTTGCAGCAATAGCCCACATACAATCATGAATACGGGAATTATTTGCAGTGATATCATCATTATAATTAACGTGCGCATTTACAAGGTCGGTGATTTTTTTTGTCAACTATCCTTTCTGTATTTGGCAGTGCAACGGTGTTCATTTTTGCCAGGATGATATGTTTATTCTCTTCATACTTTTATTAAGAGCTCTTGGTCTGCATTTGAAAAGTACGCAGCTTTGCTTCCTGTCGGTTTGTCCATGTTTACAATTGGTCATTTGCTTCAAACACCACACAATCCAGCTTTATGGTACAGGCCCCAAGGCACAATATGGTACAGGGATCATGGGCACAATACAGAGGGGTCATCCAAAACAGGGTACAAAAACAGGAGGTCAAAACCAAGTAGCGCAGAGCACACTATCGCAAACCAGAGGGATAGTCGAGTGTCCAAAATCTGAGGTCATAAGCTAGGGCAGCAAAAGACTGGAATCATGCTCGCACAGAAATGGGTGGGTAACTGGAGGCAAACAAATCCAGAAGGGTACTGGAATCGGACGGAAGGGTGTCACTAGCTCACAAACTGACCAATGGCATAGAGGTAGCTCGGCACAGGAAATGATGATCTACATTCTGAGAAAGAATGAACAGAAGTGAGGGTCACTTATACACAAGGGAGGTAGCGATCTACAAACCCCAAAACCAGTGAAGTTGGCACATTATGTAAATCGTAGATAAAAGCAGAATACAATGATTTGCAAATCCTTTTGTAATGTGAATATAGGCCACTAGATGGCAGTATTTACCTTTTTTTTGTTAAGCTCAGACTGGAGTCATGTTTAGACATGTCCTGGACATGTCTGGGGCGAGTCTCAGAAAATTAAAAAAAAGAGGTCTAAATGTGGGTGGGGTCTGCAAAAGAGTATATAAGGAATAGAATTGAGGCAGTAAAGTAGTAGGAGAAATTGCAAGAAGAAGGATACGTGTGACCAGACCTGTCATTTCTGTTCAAGACCTGTTAAGTTTCTTTTGTGGATTTTTCTCACCCAGCACATCACCAGGAAACCCACCAAAGGGACTGTAAATATGTCTGTTTTTTTTATTCAATCTTGGTCATTTAGTTTTAGATAGTAGAGTAGTTATTTGTTATTGTCTTTGTTGGTTCATTAAATGTGTTATAGTTGTTAAAACTGTGTCTGTCATCCCTTGCTGTTGCTGTTGTGTTGTAGATTGTAAAAAGAAATTGGGGCCATGACACTTTTCAACTTCTATTCAATTGAATACACAGCAAAGACAAGATGTTTAATGTTCAAACTGAGAAACTTCATTTTTTTTTGCAAATAATCATTAACTTAGAATTTAAAGGCAGCAACACATTGCAAAAAAGTTGGCACAGGGGCCTTTTTACCACTGTGTTACATCACCTTTCCTTTTAACGACACTCAGTGAACGTTTGATACTGAGGAGACCAATTTTTGAAGCTTTTCAGGTGGAACTCTTTCCCATTCTTGCTTGATGTACAGCTTAAGTTGTTCAACAGTCCGGGGTCTCCGTTGTCGTATTTTACACTTCATAATGCGCCACACATTTTCAATGGGAGACAGGTCTGGACTACAGGCAGGCCAGTCTAGTACCCGCACTCTTTTACTACGGAGCCATGCTGTTGTAACACGTGCAGAATGTGGCTTGGCATTGTCTTGCTGAAATAAGCAGGTGCGTCCATGAAAAAGATGTTGCTTGGATGGCAACATATGTTACTCCAAAACCTGTATGTACCTTTCAGCATTAATGGTGCCTTCACATATGTGTAAGTTGCCCATGCCTTGGGCACTAATACACCCCCATACCATCACAGATGCTGGCTTTTGAACTTTGCGCCTACAACAGTCCGGATGGTTCTTTTCCTCTTTGGTCCGGAGGAGATGACGTCCACAGTTTTCAAAAACAATTTGAAATGTGGACTCCTCAGACCATAGAACACTTTTCCACTTTGCATCAGTCCATCTTAGATGAGCTTGGGCCCAGCGAAGCCTGCGGCGTTTCTGGATGCTGTTGATAAATGGCTTGCGCTTTGCATTGTAGAGTTTTAACTTGCACTTGCAGATGTAGCGACGAACTGTAGTTACTGACAGTGGTTTTCTGAAGTGTTCCTGAGCCCATGTGGTGATGTCCTTTACACACTGATGTCGGTTTTTGATGCAGTACCGCCTGAGGGATCGAAGGTCACGGGCATTCAATGTTGGTTTTCGGCCTTGTCGCTTACGTGCAGTGATTTCTCCAGATTCTCTGAATCTTTTGACAATATTACGGACCGTAGATGATGAAATCCCTAAATTTCTTGCAATAGCTCGTTGAGAAATGTTGTTTTTAATCTGTTCGACAATCAGCACATGCATTTGTTCACTAAGTGGTGACCCTCACCCCATCCTTGTTTGTGAATGACTGAGCATTTCAGAGAAGCTGCTTTTATACCCAATCATGGCACCCACCTGTTTCCAATTAGCCTGTTCACCTGTGGGATGTTCCAAATAAGTGTTTGATGAGCATTCCTCAACTCTCTCAGTCTTTTTTGCCACTTGTGCCAGCTTTTTTGAAACATGTTGCAGGCATCAAATTCCAAATGAGCTAATATTTGCAAAAAATTACAAAGTTTACCTGTTCGAACATTAAGTAACTAGTCTTTGCAGTGTATTCAATTGAATATAGGTTGAAAAGGATTTGCTAATCATTGTATTCTGTTTTTATTTACGATTTACACAACGTGCCAACTTCACTGGTTTTGGGGTTTGTAAGTGGGGTAACAGGTGTGAGGGATAATCTAAACATTAACTGAGAGGGGAAAATACGTTGTTCAAGAGGATATTAACAATACAAAATGGGAAGCAATGGCAAAGGCTGGTTTCACGAGACATCTTTGAACAACAATGGCTCCATTCAAGGAGTGCCTAACAGGCGAGAGAGATGCGAAAAACAGATTAGTATTGGAGATAGTTGCTAAGTATCAGCAGAAACTAAGCACTTGGAGAGCAATGCGGGCGGAGTAACAGATTTGTGTGGAAAGCAGAGAGATTCAATAAGTAAAGTTTGTAGTTTGTACGATAAGAATATTACCCAAATATTGCAAGTTAGTATGTTATTTATTTACAGGATTATTGCATTACTATGGATTAGTAGATAAACTAGACAAAACATGGAGTGTTGGTGGTATTGGTACTTAATGAGTAGTTAGTGTTGAAGGAAGCAAATGAGACGTGAAAGAGCTGGTGAAACACCGGACAACTTCCAAAGTCACCTGAAATGTGACAGCTGGCAGACGGGCGAGCGCTGGCATTTAACAAAGAGATACAAGACATCTCTGGGGGAACAATGTGCACAGAACTGGAGAATGGCAGTGATATGGCAGATAATACAAAATACAATAGAGTAAATAAATGAAAAAATCAAGTGGAATAAAACATAAAACTAGAACATACAGAAACACAGATCATGACATAATAATAATCATAATAATAGCCTGCACTGACTGCTGAATATAACTTGTCTGCCCCACAGGAAAAATGAGTGTTGTCACGCATGTTTTGAGAAAACTGAATTTTTTACTTTGAAACCCAATCACTATTGTTCTTGCCGACTTGATGCTCCACCCACTTTTACATCATAAAGATGACTGAATTGACTGTAAGATCACCAATTTCCACCTTGGGTCATTTTAGAAGACATTATAACCCTCTCAGGAAACATACCCTTAATGGATATCACTCATTTTTTCAATTGGAAACCTTTAAATAGTTGTATGATTTGAATGATAAAATCTGAAACCCACTCTTCAGGTGAATGGTGTAAAATAGCATGCTATTGTACTGATACAAAATTTAAGATAAGTTGTTTTTTTCTACTTTTGTTGTTTTTTTTTTAACGTGATGGTCATTCAACTATAGTAACATTTTCATTGCATATCATTTGTGGTTGTAAATTTCAGGTTCAGGTGTGTCAAGTTTAATTTAACGTAGAATAGCATTGATGCCTTAAAAAGAGGAACTCAAAAATTCTGTTTATTTTTCAAGCCACAGCAAATTTTCAAAAGAAAATCATTTCTACATACACTCCCAATTTCTCTCTTCCTATTTCATCTTGAATGATGTTTTATTCACTTTCTGAAGGACTACTAGCAAATTTTTTTAAAATCCTCACCAAACATTTTGCAAATGTTAGTTGTGGCAAAAAATACTGTTTCAAGAAAATGCGCAGTGCTGGGGACAGTCACTGATTGGTTTGTGATGGTCATGTAATATTTCATGACATCACACCCATGGACCTCACTCCCTTTTTCCATTAAAACACCTGGACAGCACCTAATATTTCCAAATACTTGCTTTTTGTCTCTGTCTGCAAAGAATGACTACAGTCATTTTTTACGCGCCGCTATTACCCAAATCGGTATTTTAGTAGGGAAGCTGTGGAGCGAGGGGATAATTCAACATAATCTCAAAATGGGACAATGGTCTATTTCCCCATGGAGTCTTCACATGCAGTAAAGCTGAGTACTTTGCAGAGGAAGCACCTCTCTGCATTGTTTTTGAATGAAAGCACCTGTTCCTACAGGGTGCTTTGCCGCAGCTTTCCTTTGTGACGTGCGATCCTGAAGCTGCTAAGCTGCACTGTCAAGTCTACAACTCCACCTGCCAGCAGGACGCAGACACTCAGGTGATATAAGCGGTTCTCCGATTCCTCCAGAGTTTGGTCATTTAACTTGAGGGAATATTCTACAAATTAATTTAAACAAATTCTCATGTAGATTACAGCATAGAAAATCTAAAATGTTTGAGATATCATTTTTTTGAAGTGTTTTTTTTTACTATCATTCAAAAGTAGTAATATGAGTGGCGCCCCAGTGGCATATCAGCCTAAGCGCACGCACCATAAAGGCTGTGACCTTCCCGTGGCGACCTGGTTCGACTCCAGCTCGGGTCATTTCCCACATGTCTTTCCCGTTCTTCTCCTGTCTCTCTCTACAGGGTGACTGTTAAAAATCCCCAAGAAAAAAATATTAAAAAAAAAAAAAGTAGTAATACAAGCTATGGGTGCTGTTGTCAGATCTTCATGACAGTGGTGCCCAGTGTGTCCAATGGTTTAAGTTTTATATATAAGCTCGTGGGCTGTACTTTATGAAGGACGAAAAATGACATAAGTAGAAATAAATAAATTAATAAATATATAAATGAATGCAAAAAATGAATGTGAATTTTATATTTTTACGTGTTTTATTATTTATTTTGGGAAACCTATATTTATTCATTTATTAATTTTTTTATTCCCTTATTTCTGCGTTTTCATGCATGTATTTGTTTATTTCTGCATTTATTTTTACACTTCTACATGTATGTATGTATTTAATCATTTTTACATTAATATATTTATTTACGTATTTATTCCGACATTTATTCATTTATTTATTTCTACATTTATTCATTTATTTCTGCGAGACTTGTGTCACCCAACAATGTAAAAATGTAAATGAGCTGGGCGGCCCTAGCATCTGGCTGAAACGCAATTGGTTGTATCGGTGTGCATGGATCTTCTGCTACTCAGAGCCATGTATCCCTGTGACAATTACTGTGAATGCCCTCCTGAAATGAGGAAAATTAAGGTGCTTTCACATCGGACTCAAAATGATTTTTGTGACGACAGACTGCATTCAAAGTCAATGCAAAGACGTGAATACATGCGTTTTCGCGAGTATTCGCGTCTTTGCATTGACTTTGAATGTACTATGTCGAGCGAAAAATTCGTTTTGCGTTCGGTGTGAAAGCGACTTTAGGATGTTGAATACATTGGCATGCTAGCTATAACACTATAGATATCGATGTCTCTTTATCTTGCTAGCTAGCTAGCCTAATAGCTCGCTCGCGAGTATTCCATTGTGAGCGAACTATAGCCTTTTTAGCACGCTAGCCAGTTGGCCATGTATTTAAATACTTTGGCGCGGTAGCTATACTATTGCTAGCTTGGTAACCAACTAGCTCGCTAGCAAGTAAGACTGTAAGCAACTGTGGCCTTATTTTGTCGGCGTAATCATGATGCAAATTGACGCGCAATAAGGGACGAAAGTCTCGTGGGGGATAATAGCGACAGCTGCGTCTAGCTAGCTCAGTTCCTTAGCTAGTAGAAGAGAACTTAAGTGAGTCGGTGTCTCTTGTCGTGCGGTTTCCATGGGAAAGCAGCAGGCGAGGCTAGTGTCATATGCGGAAGTGGGCGCGGGCTTGTCTAAACTGGGTTGCGATTCAGGCAGTCGCGGTCCGACAATGGCCTCGCACTCGAAGCCATCGCAGCAGCAGCTAATATGCTGACGAGGATAGCTGGTCGGAGTGTATGGTAGCTCTCACGGAGATCAACTGCTTTTGTCTGGGTTTCCAAGCTGAGCAATCGCGTTTCAGCAAGATGCCTGGGCCGCCCAGCTCATTTACATTTTTACATTGTTGGGTGACACAAGTCTCGCAGAAATAAATGAATAAATGTAGAAATAAATAAATAAATAAATAAATAAATGTAGGAATAAATACGTAAATAAATATATAAACGTAAAAATAAATAAATACATACACACATGTAGAACTGTAAAAATAGATGGAGAAATAAATAAATACATTCATGAAAATGTAGAAATAAGGGAATAAAAAAATTAGTAAAATAAATAAATATAGAAATACTAAAATAAATAATAAAGCACATGTAAAAAAATAAAATTTACATTTATTTTTTGCATTCATTTATATTTTTATTAATTTATTTCTACATTTATTCATTTTTTATGTATTTATTTATCTATTTATTTATTTCTACTTATGTCATTTTTCGTCCTTCATAGGACTTGACTGCTGACATCTTTATAACATCACTTAAATTGTTGAAGTATTTCATGCTTGGGAGGAAAAAATGTTTGTTACTTTGTACAAATTCTGCACCTCATGTTGTCCTTTTTGCAGGAATCTCTGGTATTTTAGTTACCTTTGATGGATCTCTTCTCCAAACACCATGTTGATAATTCACTGTGATTAATTATAGAATCAATGGTATATTTACAAATACATTGTGTTATGCATCGATTGTGATTTTGCTATAAAACTACAGCTAGAATTGCAAGATCATAAAGTGTTCATTAAATAATTTATTAAAGACTAATCAAAACATATTGAGAAAGGTCTATTTTTGTCACACGAGATCAAACACCTTCAGTTTAAACAAAGACTTTCACAGTCGCATAGTGTTCTGTATTGTTGACTATTTTTAAAATCATTGTTTTAATTTCATTTTGACAGAGAGGTTCCTGTGGAATTACTGAAGAGGCCATATCACCCATACAAATTGATTCACCTGGACAAAAAATAGTATGGTGTAGTCATAGAATCAGGCCAGTAAAATCAGATTTAACAATCTGCAGCGACCACAGGAGACCACGAGCCCCATCCCATTCATCTCCCAAGAAGGACACTCACAGCACTGCAGCTGTGACCATGGTTGTACATGAAGTCAGACCAAAGAAAATCACTGAAACAGGACAGTTAGATAAATCAATGGCATCATATGAGGGAACAGGAAAGAATGAAACGTCTGTGCCCGTACTGGATACAGAGCTGTTGATTGAAAAAATGAACTACAATGAAGGAACTAGTCTGAAAAAAGTTACAGAAAATGATTTTTCTTTGGTTTGGCAATATCAATCATCAAGATTAAGAGAGACAGCTGAAACAGACAGGCACTCTGGACCAAGGCCTCAACCTCAATCTTCCTCACCAGTGGGAACTGCAGTTGCAGATCTTGTAAACCAAACAGCATCTTTACAACGAAATGACCAATTTTTCCCAAACAAGTCACTGAACACCATTTTAGGGAATGTGACAAAAAGTTCTGTTAAAATAGGTCAAAAGAATACTATTACTTTAAATATTGCAGCTAAACATCTTAATTTGACAAGAAATACTAGGCAGTCAGGGCAGCCCATTGACCGAACTCTGGCAATAAAAGGCAAGTCTGTGAAGTCAGTACTGCACCAAAAACTTTTGGGCCCAAAGATCAAAAATAAGGATTTTATGGCTAAGCAGGCAGTATCTACAGTATCTTTTGTCTCTGCTACAAAGAACAAGGTTGCAGTAACTATTTCAGGGTCAGGAATATCAGGGGGCAAAAATGAGTCAGGGCTAATGGACTCTAAAATGAAGAATAACACATTATCTGTGGCTCTGCCAGGTGACGTCATGCGCAATGTTGCAGAGCCAAATGTGTCACGTGGAAAGCCTCAGAAACTGATTTTTACAAATCCACAGAGACCAGCTCATCAAAATCAGACTTCTGTGTCTGAAAAATGGGCAGCCAAACAGCCCTCATTCAGGAGACAAATTGAAAATACAACCAAAATTAATAAAACCACACCAGAGATACAGAAATGGTTAACTGAAAAGGCAGTAATTCATCAACCTCCAACAAACAAGTCAGATGGAGACAAAGAGACAATAACCAGAACAAGAGGGGCGCAATCTGGAGTCGACACAGTGGACACCCTAAAAGGTAAGAGCATTTCTGAAGGATTGTTTTTGCCCTGGAAGAAAGGATTTGATCGAAACCTTTGTCGCGTCACAATAGATGCATCAATGTTTTCCCCAAACTCTCAGGGCTGCCAACAAAGTCCTGCCAGGTAAAGTACAAGGTCAACCAAACGGCTGGGAGAAGCAGGTCATTACTTTCCTCCTGGTCCTGGTGTTACTTCATCATTACCTGCACTTCATAAGAGGGCTTTAGGGGCTTTTGAATAGGCGGCCAAGGCCAAGACACTGTCGACATGCCCATTCCACGCTCACGGATCTTATTCCTGACAAAGTGTCTGCGCTGTCACAGGTACTGCGATTGCCCATGATGCAGTCCCTCTTTTTTCTGTCCTTTCAGCCAATCCTCAACTAACACAGACCAAAGGGGGTAGAGGTCTGGCCATCAGATCAGGTCCTAGAGGCCCACAGGTAAGAACACCTCCACGAGAGAGATATCTTTGCAATTCACGCTTGCCAGATACTTCTAGTTGCAGTGCCGCATCTTCCAGGCTGGAGCGAATTAATGAGTGTAGTACCACCACAATGCTTACCTAGGAAGGGATGGATGTTGTAAGAAGTCTTCACCTCAAGCATAGGCTCACCTAAGCTCATATAGATTCATTCTGTTAATCAGGAACCTTTTGTGCTGCCAGCAACATCTCTTTCAGCTTTGGTTTTGGCAGATGTAGAAAAATGGTAAATAAAGTTAGTCCTTTGTGTTTTATTTTAATTACCTGAATTTATGAATTCACACAATTCTTTAGCCAGTAGGTGAGTGAAATGGGAGAAAGAAACACTTTTCTCAGGGAATCAGATTTTTTTCTTTTTTTTTTTTTTCCTCTCTCTTCAGTGGTAAGAGCAGTTCTGAATAATTTTCACTCACAGTTTACACAGGATTCAGACAAAGCGGCTGAAACGCCACTATCATGTCCCTGAAAATAATTTTCTCCAACAAAAAGCAAGCTGCTTACAGTCATTTTCTAAATTTTTTAAGTTGCATTAACTACTTATATATCCTTTCACCTGGATTGGGGCTTTGCAAGAATGAAAAAAGTCACAATTCATTCAAAACGTGTTTATTTCCCAGAACATATATGTGGTTTAAAAGCTGTTTTGAGGAAACACATTACCACAACCACATGGGCATGTTGGCCACAAGAGGCCAGCTTTTCTCTCATAGTGCCTTCATTTGAAATTGAGTTTATTCAGCTTATTCAATTAATATTGAGAGAGAGAGAGGGAACATTTCCCAGAAAGGGCTGTATGGGTGTGGTTGTGCTTTATGTGAGGCACAAATGATCTCAATGATGGTCCTCCTTAAGAGGGTAGACATTCATGGGCTATATCCACGAAAGCTTTATTTCCAACCATTGCTCACATAGAATGCATTCATTGGATGAGAAAGTTGTTAACTGTATGAAAATACCGAAATGATACAAGCATTTAATTTGTTTTGTTCATTTTGGCAAATATGACAAAAATAAAAAGAAAGACAAAAATACTGCATCCAAAATATATACATGTGAGGTTTTACGAAAGGGACCACAAGCGAGAACCAGTAAAATACAAAAAGGGGGCTTTATTTCTGAAGGGGGGAAAACCCCCAACAGAGCAGGCAACAGTACAGAGTCCATATTCCAAAATCAGAATCCAATGGGCAAAATCCAGAATCATAACCAGAGCACCAATCACAAAAATCAGAGTCGAACAAAAAGGGTTCAATAAACAAGAAGGCGGCGAAGTACAGGGATCGTAAATCCAAGACAGTCCAGTCAGAAAGATAATCACAACTGAACATTGCACAAGTAAACATGAGAGAACGATCTGACAAGGAAGTGCTGTGAAGAGACACCTAATATACATTTCAGGGAGGTCACATGATAACAGAACACAGGTGCAAGCAGTCAGACTGATTACGAGGGAGCAACACATGATCACATGAAAATTGGCAGAAGCCGAAACGCGGACAGAGATCACGGGACAAATCTATAGACAATAACACAGCTCTGGTAAAGGAGTTCTACCGTGCACAGATACTAAGAGAAAGGAAAGCATAAGGTGAGAAGATTCGGCTGAAATGCAGCAGCGAGGATTAGGGAGAGACAAGAGGCGGAGACTAGAATAGGCCGAGTGCTGAGAGCTTGTTAATCAATTAGTAAGTGCAGCTATACAATCCCGAGTGCTCCTTAGTAAGTTAGTCTTATATACAATGTTAGTCTTGGTTAGTGAATTAACAAAAACAACAAACTGTTAGTATGTGTTAGTAATACAGAAAAAGCAAGGAGAAGGAAGTAAACGAGATCGGGAAGGAAGATTGAAACCAGAAACCATTAAATTACCCGAAGGAGTGGCACGCTGTACTGGTACTGTGAGCAAAGACAAGACCAAAGACCAGACAGGGGGAGACAAAGTGCAATGCATGGATAAATTAAAACATGGACCGGAAAAACACTATGGTGATAAGTAAAACATGGAAATTCAAAACTAAGGCAATATATGAATGAAAAAGCAACCAATACACAATACATATTTCTAAAGAATAGTCAGACATGGCAAGGATCAAAATACACATATGGCAGACAGAACAATGGCATGGCAAGGCAGAACCAGAATCACAACGATACTGTCTTTACCCAAACTGTTTTCCTACGGAAATAATTAAAAAAAAATAATAATAATAAAAAGAACTGGCCTCTTCTTCAATCTGTCCCAAAGTGATGGGATCCAAAGATTGTTCTACCTGTTCAAATTTGTTGGTCTGCCAAAACAAAAGTATGTTTGAGTTAAAAGCACATTCCTGAATTCTCTTGCCACAGTTCATAAATATTTTCAGTACATAAATCCCAAGAATTAAAGTAAACTACATTTAGAGAATAATTTGAATCCCTTTAATGTGAGCAACTGGTAACTGGCAAGATGTTTTACAGACAGTGCTTACAGTGTCTGTAGGGATGAACAGTTAAGAAGCAGTTTTCAACAGCTGATCATGTGGTGTGTGGAGTGGAGCTTTCAAGAAACTGCAAGAACACTCCCTCTAGTGGTTACTTTCTAATATTGCAATGCATGTTTCGAGGCTGGATTGACAGATGCTTCATCAGTATCCTAAGAAATATATAGACAACTCATTATTATTATTATACCCCCCGCAACAAAGTTTAGGGGGGTATACTGGATTTGCTTTGTCCGTCTGTGTGTGTGTGCGTGCGTGTGTCTGTGTGTGTGTGTGCGTCTGTGCGTCCGGACCTAGATCTCATAACCTACTCATCCGATTTTGAAAATTTTTTTTCTCGCTGGAAGGTCTATTGACTGTGGTACTACCGGACTACTTGTAGTTGCGGGGGTATCCTGTAAGCCATGCTTACTGACTAAATCTAGTTCTGCTCTGTTTCTCAGGGTCAACGGGGCTCTCCTGGATTGCCTGGTCCACCAGGGCCACCTGGACCAAAAGGAGATAAAGTATGTCTTCAAATTTCCTCCAAAACCTTGCTTTTCAATTGTGTATTTTTTTCAACTTCACCACATATTCACAGAGATACAGGCATACAGGTCCACATCTTTATATTCATTTGTTTGTACTTGCGCAAGTTTACAAATGTCTGAACGTATGTATCAGTGGATTTATGTCATCTAGGTATTCAGATACTGCATATTAAAAGGTGCACACCGTAACTTGTTGCAGTTATTTGTTAATGAGGTTCTACTGCATCCCGAACACCAGGCTGAGAGTGCAGAAGGAGACAGACTCAACTAAAATAATTTCTCCATCATGCCGGCATGCATGGCAGTGGATTCTATATTGAAACTGACTTGAAATCACACTGAGCAATAAATAAGGAAATATGCCTCCTCACAGGGTTATGCCGGGCCCATGGGGGGTGCTGGGCTGCCCGGATACCCTGGTCCCTATGGTCCACCAGGCATGCCTGCCATTTTGGTGTGGAAAACATCTGAGGAGGACTGGGAGAAGTTTAAGGTGATCTGAATCCACTTTGTTCTGGTTTTATCAGCACATGGCCTTGTATTTTAAAATTATTGTGAAATTTACATACAATGTTTACTCTACAGTTGTCATACATATCAAGTTCATAACAACTTAAAAGAATTACAAGGTCTTTTATCAGAAAAATAAAAACGAAATTTGAATGCTTCGATTTCATTTCGATCTTTACTGTTTTGAAAGTATTTCTGTATTCATATATCACAAAACAATTTCAGCAGTTTAGATCCATGGGTCATCAGATATGATGTTTGAATGCATTGTAATCATTTAGGGTACATCATTATTATCATTATCATATCATAATAATTTCTCTCCCATTTTGATACTAGAGACCATCTAGGATCGCACCAGCAGTGCCCACGACGCTGGTACTGTTTTCAGTATAGCAGCTCAATATAATATGTTCTTGAAGCGCGTACTCGTACCACATACATCTTCGAACTCATCATACCTTTTCATTTTTATTGCGGCAGGTAAATACTGTCACTCAGAGTTGGCCCTCCTTTCAGTACAAATTCAGCCTGCTGCCTTTTCTCGAATGCTGAACATTTCGATGCAGGAAGACAAAATGTCCAAATCTTTGACCGATTTTGCGTAATGTGAAATAGGACATTCCCAACAGTGTGATGATACAGGGGTCGCCATACTGACCAAAATCCTGCCACCTATTTTGATCCGAATAAGTGTTGTCTCTTGGGTCCTCTATGACATTGTTCAGAACTGGCATGATGTGAATATCCAAAGTGTACAATTTATCTCTGAACCAGTGCCTCTGCTGTACGAGCCATCCTAGAGAAAATGTCATTTCTTTCGAAAGCATTCTTCTTATGAACATTTGTATTCTTCTATTTCTGCCTCAAGTTATTACATTTACTGCTACATGTTAAACTGAGAAAAATTAATTCACAAAAGCTGTGTGCTGTTGGAGCATTAAGGAGTTGCTCAGTCCAGAGGGTTGCAGTATGAGTAATGTATGGACTAAAACTATAAAAAGCAAGTAGCATGTGAAAATTAGAAGACATCTAATTTTTGAAAAATTTCCAGTGCCACATCTTCATCAGAACCAACAAGTTTAAACAGGTGTTAACTTAAGACTGTGAATTTTCCCTCTTTCTTTACACA
This sequence comes from Gymnothorax reevesii, assembly GCA_029721435.1. Lineage (NCBI taxonomy): Eukaryota > Metazoa > Chordata > Actinopteri > Anguilliformes > Muraenidae > Gymnothorax > Gymnothorax reevesii. The sequence continues at coordinate 93,746,577 of CM056575.1, forward strand.
GAAAAAGAAAATATACAAAAAGCTTATTTCCACATGGCCGGTGAGTGATTTCAAAATAGGATGTTCCAGTTTTTATCAACTGTTTGTTTCAAACTTATTATTATTATTTTATTATCATCATTATTATTATTATTATTTTGTACAGTCTAGCCACATCCAGTCAGAGTTTAATTATTCAAATGTTTTCATTGATTTTTTTGAAAATTGCGAATATTTAAGCACAAAAAGTGGTTCAAAAGTGAAAAACAATAGACATCTAACATATTGTGAAACAAAAACATTTTGCCCATCATATTGGGTGTTGGTTGGCCAGTAGGTTGCGATCTTTCCTCTGGTGGAATAATCCCCAATGCCCTGGTGCAGTGATGAAGACACTGTACTGAAGGAGACACCATCGGATGGGACGTTAAACCGAGGTCCTGACTCACAGTGGTCATTAAAGATCCTGTGTCACTCTTCTATAAGAGTAGGGAGTTCCCCAGTGTCATGGCTAAAATCCCAACCTGGCTCTTTTGACCTGCCACCTAATCATCCCCTGATCTAATTGGCTGTGCAAATTGTCCTCTCCCTCCCCACCTCTACCCCCAGGGCTCCCTTGGAGAAGAGATTTCAATCTCAACGGGACTTCCCTGGTTAAATAAAATTAAATAAATCATGTGTAGTAAACACAGCTACACGTATTATGCTTATGTGGGATGTAACAAAATAATAATAAAAATTATAATAATAATAATAATAATAGTGTGTATTCCATAAATCAAAATAAAATGAGAAAGAAAGGGCAGGGCTTAAGGTTCTTGATTACACAATACAAGCAGAGAGTAAATATGTTCAAAATACAATATAAACAGTTGCCAGCCATTACAAAACTTTTCAGAAAAGTGTAAGATTGTGTATTTTAGGTACTTGAGTTTGAGGTGTGCTACCACTTCCTTCACTAAGTGTTAATGGTATTGCAATTGAGCCTTCTTCCTGCTGAAAAAGAATCAATCGTTTAATCAATACTGAGGAAAAGGCTATAGCTTTTCCCTGATTTGTCAATCAATGCATCTCTTCTGGTACTACTGTGGAGATAAAAGTCAAAGGCTTAGGAGCAACAACTTTGCTAAATTATAAACAACAAATTTACATTTCCAGTACATCTGTCTGGGAATTAGCTCATTTGGTACATGCCGAAAACATGCGGCACAGATTGGCCTGCTATCACCAATGTTCTCGTAGACGGATGAAGCCTATAAAGCTTGAATTGAAATCACCTGTCTCTGATGCACTCTGATGATGAGTGCATCAGTCCTGCTGCCCCTGCTAAGCTGCGCTCAAAATCTCTGTTGCCCGTTCCTCCTCCCAAGGCCTCCTTATTCAATCCATTAATCAGGGAAGCAATCTTTTGCCTGTGCTGATATAGGATGGTCACCATATCCTAGCATATATTTAAACGTATATTTAAGTTCAGCTAAGATCAAAGTGTGTTTACACCTGTGTTACACTTCTGGGATATGATGATATCTGCTGCTACCATATTTGGCTAACATCTGGACAGCAAAAGAAGTGTTGGCTTCAAACGTACATCAGCTCTATTTTAATTTATAGTGCTCTGTTATATACTATAGCCTAAGCTACCATCTTGCAGAATATTGCTGCAAAAGAAAATTACAAGAATCAAACTATTGCGTTGCTTTTAGAACTCTAAGTAAATAAACGCAAAGGCAAAAAATTTCTGTCGTATCAATAATTTTTCAATTTGAGGGCAGCAAAGGTTAGCCATAGACTGTGTTTTATTTTGCTTTGTAAAATGGACAAGTGAACTATCTTTAGATTTCTGTTCCTTGTTCTTGTTTCATCTGTTGCACTTTGCACAATATTAGACACAGTCCACATTTTAAATCAAACTGAAATGACATGGATGCAACACTAATTTGTGCAGAGCAAATTTGGGCAGACTTATATTTGTCAAATCCAAATACTATGAAATTGCCTTGACAGCATTGTTATGCAGTGTATTGAATTCAGCATTACTGTGCAGTCAGATTTCTTGTCACTAGGCTGGATGATTACATCCCCATATTTTCACAAAATACTATTGATGCATGTTTGGAGTCTTGCAACTGTACATTGAAATATATTCACCAAAACAAAAGTTGATTTAAATTTTTCATTTCCAGAGACGGAGGGGACCACCAGGACCATATGGTCCCCAAGGTCCTCCAGGCCCACCTGTAAGTTGGCCCTCTTAGGTCTTTTTGCGTGTTTACAACAGTTCTCATGTACACAATCATTCATGAAGTATCACATATAAACCATGAATGACCCAAGATAGATTCATCATTCAACATTTATTTTATAATGGCAAATAATTACCTCCGCCAAGGAGGTTATGTCGTGGTTTTGACCGTGTTTGTGGTTTTTAGACTCTCTCTGTGGCTCTTTTTGGACCCACCTCTGTTCCTTTAATTTTCTGATTCCTTCCAGCTGTTTCGTCTGGTGTGGGCGGCACCTTCCTCTGAGCCTATATAAGCCGGATGTCCGCCATGCCTCCCTCACTGGAGGCACACTCTTATTTTAGCTACACAACGGCCAAAAGATATGTGTAGTTAGGAATTGTTGGTGAAATATCAAAGCGTTTCTTTTGTGGTTCCTATTTCTCTAGGGAAATTCCTTTTTCTCCCTTTCCCTCGCTTACCTTCCGCTTCCTCTTTCTCCTTCTCTTACTTTGCTTCCTTGTTTCGTATGGTTAGGCGTCCTTTTGGAAGCGCGAGAGCTGTCTCTGTTGTTTGGTCTGTATCTCTATCTGTGACTGTTTTAAGTCCTTGCTGCTCTGGTTTTCTCCTACCGCTGCACTTGGCTTCTCGATTCTATTGGCACTTACAGATTATCTTTTCACCCATTTGTTTGGTTGTCTGTCCATCTGTCTGATGATAGGTGGTAATCCAAGGGTGAGTTGATCCAATTTGGGAATGATCCAGAACATATTCTGGATTCTGGATCAGGAACAATGAAAATATTTCTGTCTAACACGGGCCTGTGTGATATTTCTGACCAGATAACTCAAAAAGTTATGAAAGGTTTGGAAGGATAAAAGGTGGTAGTCGAAGGCAGAGTTGTTTCATTTTGGAAGTGATCCGCAACATATTGTGTGACCAATAGAACAGATATATGGCGTGACTGAGGTATGCACTCTATCGAACACCCTGTAGTTTTGGAATCAATTTTTTAGGCCAAGCTTATTTGCATATTTTTAAAAATCTACTCACATTTGAAAAAATGTTTTTCTCCACTGGCAAAGTACATCCTTCTGCCATGATAATTGACTTGCAGCACTGTTCTACAACATTCCTGTCAATTCCAGGCTACTAATAAGAGTGGCAGTGAATTGTTACCACTTTTCATGTAGCTGCAGCAAATTGTAGCAGCTCTGTGGCATGTTGTAACGCTGTCCAACATGAACAATAAACTACTTGGAAATTATTTTGTTTCAGTTCAATTTAATATAAGCATAAAACGTTTTTAATTCTACAATTCTCATCTTTAATACTTGAAGAAATTATCAATATTTTTTCTGCACTGCAGATGAGGCTTACCAGAAGTGAGCTATGATATGCTAAAGATATGACAACTGTGAAAACTTATTGCACCTTTGGTCGAAACAATTTTCTCTTGGGCTTGGTATTTTATCTTGGTTTCCTGAACATTTCATATACCTTTGCTTCAAGAGCATATTGTTATGATTCTGCTTTTACCAGGCCATGTTTTGCTTCATTCCATGTCATGTTTTGTATGTTCTGTCCTACCATGTCCTTATCCTGCCATTACTCATAGTCACTGTTTAGATCATCGCTCTGGTTTATGTGTTTCTCCATGCCCTGCATTGCACATTGTCTCCTCTGTCTGGTCATGTGTTTGGAGACTGTTTTTTTCCCCAGTTTTGCGTGCCACTTTTTCAGGTGATTTCATGGTTTCTGGGTTCCCAAGTATTCTTTCCAATATCGTTTGCTTCCTTCGCCTTGCTGTTCTCTCTTCACTAATAATACTAAGAGCTTATTATGTTGGATGAATTCCTAACAGTAACTAACATTGTATATAGGACTAACTTACGAACGAGCACTTAGGGATTGTGTAGCTGCACATTACTAATTGACTAACAAGCTCTCAGCACTCGCCCTGCTCTTCTCTCCGCCCCTTGCCTTCACTCACTTTACTTTGCTGCAATTCGGTGGATTCTTCATACCTTCTTAAACACTGTTTTGTCTCTCACGCTGTACGCATTTTAGAACTCTCTAACCAGAGCCGTTTGTTTGTCATAGGCCGTCTGTGTGATTCCTGGCCGCGTTTTGGCTTTTGCCAATTTCATGTGGTTAGGAACTTCCTCTTGTTCATGCCCTTGTTACTTAGTCTGATCCAGCTCAACTGTTCCCTTTTATAGCATGTGACTTCCCGTATGTGTATTTAAGCAGTCTGATCACAGCCAGCCTTTGTCAGAACGTTTTCTCTTGTCTGCTCGTGCTACTCTGTTCATTCCCTGTATTCATAGCGTTATACTTCTGACTGGAACGTCCCGGATTTAGATTCTACCTCTGCCTGTGATATTACCTTGCCCGTGTACCAAACCTGCTTTGCCTGACCTTGAAACTTGTGATTGCTGCCCTGGTTACGAACTGTTTCTTGCCCTCTGGATTGTATTTTTTGGATTCTGGACTTTGTACTGTCGCCTTCAGCCCTGCCAGGGTTTCCACCCCTGATTTCAATAAAATCTATTTTGCTGCACTTCCTGTTACTGGCGTGTGGTTCTGGAATGCACCCCAACACATTTATTGAAAAATTGAAGGACAATGGCCTGTGAGAGGCTGGTAGGCTGTGGCAATTAGTCATTTTGGGCTCTTTTTGAGGAAAGATGTAAAGGAAATTGGTCTTATCATTTCATTGGTGTTTCAGGACTCAAGGTGGACAAAGTCAAAATGCTTGGCACATTGGAATATGATTTTGCGGACATAGAAAGAATTATTTTAAAGTGCTGCTGATACACCCACAACAGCTGTATGAAAATACATTCTATGCATTTCACTAAGACCTTTCTAAACACATGATTGTAGCTATGTTATCAATTTTAATTTTTCCCACCTGGAATTCCTTGCCAAGTTTGCCTTCTCAACGAACAAGGCGGAAGCGACTTTACGTCACAATTGGAGGTCCCGATTGGACTTTGTTCTTTACTCCCATTTCTCGGTTGAGTGATAACTGACAAAAGTGAGCAATCTCAGTAGTGTAAAAATGCCTCGCAGGTGTGTAGTTGCTGGCTGTTTGAATGAAAAAGACGACAGTCGGAAACATTAGTATTCATGTGTTTCACAAAACGCAAAGTTGAAACGTACGTGGGATAACTTTGTGCAAACAAAGTGAGCTAAGTGGACAGCCAATAAACTGGTATATTGCAACACATTGTCTAAATAATACGTATCATGATACTCTTTGTCCATATCAATATGCCATTTTACATTGCCCCGATTTTAAATCGTTCTGGTAAATAAAAGTGGAGGTTAGATATGGAATTCTTTCAAGCAAAAAAAAATGTCAGTAACATCAGATACTAAAATTTTAGACAACTCACTGGCTCAAGTTGTTCAAATCACTCTAGGTAACACTCCAGGTAATCACTCCGGCTGCCCCCTTCGTTTCCCCATCAAAAGCATATGGCTCAAACCTATACAGCTGTTTACCAAATTCGGCTTGCATATCTTCTTCCCTGTCACTGTCAGAAATTTCCAGCTCATGCGACCTCTCGGAAGCCGATTATGTAATATTTTCATCAGAGCTGCTTGCATTCGAATTGCTGCCACATTCAGCCATTGTTATGATAAAGGTCACCCCCGTCGGGAGGGAGCCGAGAAGCTTCCCTCTGTGACGTCACTCCAATATGGCAATATGATTTACTGTCAGGAATTTTACATATCATTGAGCAAAATTTTCAATATTCTTTACAGCCCATGTCTTAGCGCGTGTCAGCAGCAGCCTAACATATTTAATAACATAACGCCTAAAATATTTAATTTTTTATAGAAATATATTTTTTCCCTTATGTATCTGTGCTGTGTGAATGTTCGATCTTAAAACTTCCAGCATTTCCTCATGATCTGCCCTTCTCAACTTCCCTCACCGCCATCACAAGGACCTTCCGAACCACAGCCTCACTGAGTATGTCTCAGTTCTCTAAAACTGCATCCCGGTTTCCTTCACTAGCATCTTTTCCTTGCGTCTTGGTCCCCTTCACCAGAGATGCAAGCAGAGTTGCAGGGAAAGCATGCATGGAGAGAGGAAAGAAGAAATATGTTTTTAGAGAAATAAAACATCCTTTCCTCTGCGGGGCCACGTGAAGTAACAAAACACCACTGGATCTGATGCCAGTGTCTGTTGTTACTGATTGATGTCATCGCTTCCGCTGACAGTTTTCTTGAAAAGCTGCGCTCATTACACCCTGTGAGCTTCCTAACCTTCATGGCAATTAGAGCTTTGGGATGGCCGGAAAGATTGCAGATCTAGAACAACTTCCAGTTCAAGCTAGGATCAAGGAAATATCAAATAAGAGAATTAAGAGGTACACTCTGTTTATTTTGGTGTATTTTTAATTCTGTTGAGGAGAGAATCTGTTTCTCTTCATTAGAATGTTTGGAATGGAAGGTTTCCATTAATTCTATTTTGTCTCACGTGGCATATTGCTCAACACAAAACATCAACAAAAAATACAGGTGTGAAATAAGCAGAAAGCATAAATACAATGCTAACTCATGAAAAGCTGGGACAGTATGGAGAAAATCCATAAAAACAGAAAGCTGTCATTTTTGAGTTTAGTTTGATTTGTATATCTTTGCTGACAGTATGTAGACAAGATAGATAATATTTTGTGTCAACTTCATCACACAATCACTGGAAAAAATGATGGGTCACACTTTAGATTGCGTTGCTCATGAAGGCTTTATACTGCATGTATAATGCCTCATAAATCATACATAAGCAAATATCATGCTTTGTAAAGGGTGAAATAACACATCCTTATTCAGCATATGATGCCAGATGTGATATAACTGGCAGTGTCGCTTAGCTTGTGGCTAAATGCTATAAAGGGTGACATTGTCAGCCAATTGACATTGTCATTGCCACATCTGGCACCACATACTTTTTTGAAAAGGTTTGTAACTGTCTTTTAGGGGCTGCCAGGGATCCCTGGGAAAATTGGGAGGAAGGGAGAAAGAGGGAGAATCGTAAGTATCTCTGTTTGCTCTTTCACAGTTACATAATTATGTAGGTGGGAGTTCAGAACTCCCATCTGATGTGGACTTAAACCCTTCACAAAGAGTGATGAGGTGCTCTAATGCAGAGTGATTTGTCAGGGATATGGAGTCACTTTTACTGACAAATGCCAAGATTGATACAATGAACATCATAATTAATTGGACAGGGACTCATTTTTTAAATTTTGGTTTGAATTAATTAGATACTATATGATTGTGGTTAAGGTGCAGTCTGCCAGATTTAATTTTATGGTGTCTTCATAGTCATTGGATAAATTGTTTAGAAATGATTGCACTTTTTGCACAATGATTCCCCCCATCTTTGGGGATTTCATGAAATATTAGACAGTTTAACATAATGTGCCAGGTCAGGCAGTAACAGACTCACACTTTCGCAGCTTATTTTTTGCCCCTCTATTTATCCCCTATCATAGTACATCTAAATGTATGTCTAGATGAGTTCTTGAATGGGCTCCAAAAAGGGTTAAGGAGAAAAAAAATGTTTTTTTTTTAATCGCTTTTTTTTCAAATATGTGATTGGTAAACAACTCACTGAATATTAACACCTAGTTTGAGGGGGTATACACAAAGTGTCATAACAAACTGTTCTCTCATGAATATCATTAATAGAAATATATATCGTCATTATACATATATTTAAGTGACACCCCGAATATGGGGAGATTTGAACTTTAATAACATACCAGAATATCTGTGATACTCACTGTGGGAGTGGTAACCGGCTCACATGGTTACAGACTCACAACTGTTCATATTTTTAAATTGAAACATAATTTTTGACTTACATGCATGTGGCACACTGTTAAGGTCATAAATTTCAAGTTGATACATAAATTAAAAGATGATCAAGATAATATAGCTTTATTCAAAGAGTGATGGGCATATATTATAATCATGTTTAGACCATACAGACAATAAGAGAGATATTGGGCACTGGAACTCTGGGTGAAGTATGACAGTCTGGTAATCTGAATGGTACTTTAACCACACTGGAGACATCACAAAAATTGATATGTTAGAGTTACAATTATCATATAGGATGTAGACACACTGGAGATGTCAGAAAAAAATTGATATGTTCACTTTACCCTGTGGCATGTTTGACTACTCCATGCGGTCTCAGTGAACATGAAGGGTGGCTTCCTTGGCTGGCACCAAGGCCAGTACCAATAGAGCCACTATAAATGTAGCAAGTGACTGGATGATCTCAAATCACTTCTTTCCAGCCCAAGATAATCCCACATGATCATTATTCATCTCCATTTCCAGAAAAGGTGGGACATTTGGCAAAGTGTAAATAAAAACAGACTGCAATGATTTTTGAATCATTTAAACTTTATATTTATTTGAATATAGTACAAAGACAATTGAAAATTTGTGCTCATTTTGAATTTGATGCAGCAACATGTTTCAAAATATTTGGTACAGGGGTATGTTCACCACTGTGTTGCTTCTATATATAGCATTTATTCAAACAATTACAGTACAATGTCAAAAAAACAAACAAGAGAGCAATACAATATGGTACAATAGATACAGACAAAAAATATAGTTCACAAAAAAAATGTTCAAAAGTAATGTTCAATAGATAAACATGTGTTGGGTTTTACGAAATGGACAAAAAACGAAAACCAGTAGAATCCAAAAAAGGAGGCTTTAAAAAAAAAAAAGGAGCTGGCAACAGTACAATGTCTGCAATCCAAAATCATAGATAATGAAAGAAGTTTGAAACCCAGAAACCTTTAAATCACCGGAATGAGTGGCACGCAAGATAAGGGACAGTGAGCAAAGATACACACCTGACAAGACGGGGGAGACTTGTGCAAAGTGCAAAGCATGGCAAGGAAAAATAAACATGGCTAAGAAAACAAAACTGATATGGAATCAGGTAGACACCAGATGCGGGGAGATGAGAATGAGGATTTATTAAACAAAAAACAAAACAGGCACGAGGGCCAACGAAAAACTTGGCCCAAAGGGTTGCAAAAGACAAACTAAAGTATGCTGCACAGAGCTATAAACAAAGAATGCAAAACGACAAAAAACAAAAGGCACTGGAAACTCCAGGCAAGAGATTAAGAAAAATAAATAACAAGACTATATATATATACATACACAAGGCAAGAGGCTAGAACAAGACTTGAAACTAGAAATGCAAGGGAACTTGACAACAAGAACTTGGCAAACTTGAGACACTGTCTGCCAGCCAACTTCCACCGCATCCAGATAAAGGCTTGATAATCAAGGACACATGAGGGGCAACACCTGGAGAAGCAGAAACAAGAGGCATGGCAAGATCAAGACATGGACAGAGATTGGATGACATGACCTGCTCATTAAGAGAATGAGCGTGCTCAGCTTAAGTACCAATTAAGTATGCAGCTTGGAAGCAAGCATGAATGTTAAGAACAGAAAAGCACAGCAAGATCTTGAAATAGCAAAGCAGGAATCATGACAATAAACTCCCTGTCTAAATTAGTAATATTAGTAATGTGCCTATCTAAGAATTACACCACCCAGTGAGTGTTAGTAAATGTTAGTAACTTAAAAACAGTTAATTGTCAATTAAGCTTAGAGAGGCCCGAATCCAGCACAGCATGGAAGGAAGGGGAAATACCAAAGCCAACCAGAGCTCTGAAATGTGCAACAACGAAGGCACGGGGCGGAACGCAGACAAGCGGTGGAGTGGCATGGCAGACCTGGCAAAAACAAAAACATGGAAAAGCAAAAACATGGACAAGGAATGTAAAACATGAAATGCAAAAACCTGATACAAGAAACTGTTAAATCTGTGACTATGAACATGACTATGGAACATGAAACTATGAACTATAAAATCTTGAAACATGAAACTGTTAAAACCATAAATGCTGTCCTGGCCAAAGGCCAGAACACAACACAAAACATGGCATGGAGACTAGATAAACTAAAACATGAAAATAATAAAACAAGAACTCCTAATAACCAAATACACAATACATAGTCCGAGAGTGGTCAGTCGAAGCAGTGGTCACTAAAACACAAGAATCAATAATTCATGGCATTAGGCCAGGCACAGAACTTGAACCAGACATTAACATGGGCATGGCAAAGACATGGTACATGGGCAAGGCAAAGACAGAAAATGCAGGATCACAACAATATGAGTACAATTATAACCACATTTTCAGGCACAAGGAGTGATAATTTTAACTAGTACACATGTAGTATATTAGATCATTAATCTCTGCCAGATTCAAAATATAAAAAGCTCAGCATCTCTGATCAAGCACAATTTTTTTATAACATATCTGTAAGCATTTGGGAACGAAGGAGACCAACTGCTGTAATTTTGATAGCAAAATGTTTGCCCATTATTGCTTCATGTAGGATTTCAGCTGCTCAATACTTTGCAGCCTTCTTTGTCATATTTTTCATTTCATAATGCGCTAAATATTGTCAGTGGGTGAAATATCTGGACTGTAGACAGATCACTTTAGCACACAGACTCTTTTACTGCAGAGTATACCTGTATAAGTATATTAGTCACCATTAATGGTGTCTTGACTTAAGTTACCCATGCCATGAATAATAAAGCACCCCCATACTATCATGGATGCTGGATTTTGAATTAGGTGCTGATAACAAGCCAGATGTAATGATGATGATGATCGGTAACTGATTCACACCAAAATAATAATTTTATATATATAGGTGTAGCTTTCTTTCAGTCAATTTCAACTGTCAGAGTGAAAACATTTTTTATGAGAAGAACTGGTGGTTTTTGGTTATTGACTCAAGAGTAACCAACTCACTACCCACTGAATTTCGAAAAGCTTTTTTTTCCCCACCAAAATCACCAAAGTTTGCATTTTTTTGCATAAACCTAGTAATATATACAGCTATTACAACAGCATGACTTCGTAGTAAAAGAGTCCGTGTGCTGAACTAGCCTGACTGCAGTCCTGATCTTTCACCGATTGAGAACATTTGGCGCATAATTTAACGAATAGTCCATCAAACGAGACCCAAAACTCTCCATTAACGCTTTGTCCCAGCTATTTCGGAATTGGAGTTTTATATATATATATATATATAAAATTCTGAAACAGGGCTGAAAAAGCAATTAATATATGAGTGAATCAGCTGGAAGAACATTTCAATTAAGTTACTGGCATTAGGTGTGTAACATGATTGGCTTTAAAAGGGATGTCTTAGAGAGGCTGAGTCTCTCAGAAGTAAAGATGGCCAGAGTCTCTCCAACCTAAGAGGGTTTGTGTAAACAAAATTGTGGAATACTTTAAAAACAATGTTCCTCAACGTCAAACTGCAAAGGCTAAGAAGGTCTCATCATCGACAGTGCATAACATCTTCAAAAGATTCAGAGCAACTGGAAAAATCTCTATGTGTAAGGGACAAGGCCGAACACCTTTACTGGATGCCCGTCATCTTCAGGTGCTCAGATGTCACTGCATCACTCACCAGCATGTCACTGACATTACTAAATGGGTCCAGGAATGCTTCAAGAAAGGACTGTCTGTAGCACAGTCCGCCGTGCCATCCACAGATGCCCCCTAAAACTCCAGAAGCGCCGCCGTGTTCTGTTGGCCAAGGCTCATTTAAAATGGACTGTAGCAAAGTGGCAAAGGGTCCTTTGGTCAGACGAGTCCAAATTTGACATTCTTGTTGGAAATCATGAGTGTCCTCCGGGCTAACTTACCCTTCCTGTTATCAGTGTTCAGTTCAAAAGCCAGCATCTCTGATGATAAGGGGATGCATTAGTGCATATGGTGTGGGACACTTGCATGTTTTAAAAAGCACCATGAATGCTGAAAGGTATAGAAAGGTTTTAGAGCAACATATGCTCCCCTCTAATGACATCTATTCCAGGGAAGGCCTTGTGTATTTCAGCAGTACAATGCAAAACCACATACTGCAGCAATTGCAACAGCATGGCTTTGTAGTAGACGAGTCAGTCTGCTGAACTGGCTTGCCTGCAGTCCTGATCCTTCACCGATTGAGAACATTTTGTGCGTAATTAAAGAAAAAGTCTGTCAAAGGAGACCCAAAACTCTCCAGCGGCTGGAAGCCTGTATTAAACAAGAGTGAGATCAAATTCCAATGGCTAAACTCAAGAAACTTGTCTCCTTAATGCCTAGATGCCTCCACTCTGTCTTAAAGAAAAGAAGAGATGCTACACCATGGCAAACAGGCCCCTGTCCCAACGTTTTTGAGACCTGTAGCAGCCATCAAATTTGAAATGAACTCATTTTGTGGATAAAATTGTAAAATTTCTCAGTTTCAACATTTGCTATGTTATCTCTGTTCTATTGTAAATAAAATAGTGGCTGGTTTGATTTGAAAGTCATTGCGTTTTAATTTTATTCACAATTTACACTTTGTACCAACTATTTTGGAATTGGGGTTGCCTAAACATATGTTGTTTCAATGCAGTGATGTGTTGTCTTTGTGAATATCAGGATAATAACAACATTTTTAAAGAGGTTTTGGCAGTTTTAACTACGTTACATTATTCTTTCACCAAATACTTTTGTAATCGAGCTCAATTGTCCTACTTGTGTTGAAAAAAGATCAAAAACCAGCCCAGTTGCAATGCGATTTCCCCGATTTCCAAAATGCTAATTACTTTAACTTGTGCATGTGACACTGTTCTGAGACTCTTCGCAGCTCTCGATTTGGCGTGCATGTACAAGTGCATATGTTTTGTGCAACTAAAACACCACTAAACGCAAAAATATTGAAACTTCCAACCCCTCTGTAGTTCCTCTTTCAAAGTGATGCAGAAATTCTTATTTCAGCACAATTACAGATTTCAAAAGTCCTCTGTCTTCAAACTGTGATAATTTTCAAAAAATAAAGTACACTGTACTAATAAAAGTAAAAAGTGTTTAGGACACAAGAAGGCAAGTACTACCAAATGAACTCAAGATTATAATCTGATTGTACATTTGAATTTTTCTTGCTGATGTTAACCATGGCTGGACCTGGCCCTAATACAGAATGAAGTAATATTTTTTTATTATTTAGCTACATATCCTTTGTATGGAATGACTGCTTGAAGTCTGTGACAAATAGACATCAAAAGCCACTGAATTTCTCCCCCGGCAATTCTTTGCCAGCCCTGTTCAGCAGCCATCTTCACCTCCAGCTAGTTTTGGGAAATTTTGCCTTCCGCTTCCTCATCAACATTTAAAATACATGCTTCGTTGGATTAAGATCAGATGATAGACTTGGCCAACAGAAACAAAATAAGAAATATTGTGTCACTGGCCAATGAATCATGCTGCTCCCTTTACATCTCATCGGTGCCATTGGCTAGAGACCTCTAATACACTGGCTGCCATGCTTGACGCCGTACACAAAGTATGCTTTAAATTGGAGCCAAGATTCTTTTCACTGTCACTAAACATCCTAAATTAACCCAGACATAAGGCAGTTGATTGAGAAGACATTCTGCAGTGTCCACACTCAAAAATTGAGGTGTTGGGTGGGCGGCAGACAGCACAATCTGTCCTGTAGCTGTGAGCCAGGAGTCCTCTCAGTTGATTTTGCCCAATGTGTTTGTGAGAAAGAGATGTGTTAATTTATCAAGAGTGTTAAAATGCATCATGTGAAGAGCAAATTTACAGCAGGGTGTAGAGGGTATCTACACCTGCCTCCGTACTATTGTTAAATGGACTGTGCAGCTTGTCTTCCACCTTGTGAATAATTTTTAGGGTAACGCAGGGCCACCAGGGTTGCCAGGCCCTCCAGGAAGGCCAGGACAAGATGGAATTTCTGTAGACGAAGCAGCCAGGGGATCACCAGGACCACCTGGGGATCAGGTGAGAGATATAGACGTGCACAAGAGGAAAAAATGAAGTTTTATATAGTTTTATATTATTACTATTGTAAGTTATGATTCAACTGGAATTGTTTTAAAGATTGTCATGTGATTCCATAAGAGTTAAATGTTAATATGAAAACACCAATAAAATTAGCTTTTCAGCTGGCGGGTGGCTCGCATGGTAAAGGCACTGCTTTGCAGTGCAGAGGCGATCACCACGTCGCGGGTTCGAGCCCCGGAGTACCCACCGGCAGGGGACGGCAGCTTTTTCAGAGTAGCACACAATTGGCTATCGCGCTACAGGGTTTCAAATTGGGAAGGGACTGCCGGATTTGGGTATATAATAACAGCTTTGTTCGTTGCTCCAGTGCCTCCTGTTGGCCAGACGGGCGCTCGTCAGGAAGACTCCGAGTTGGTTCATGTCCGGGTATCCTCCGCCCTAGTTCTGAACTTGCGAAGATTTAACCAATGAGTGTATAAGAATCAGTGGCAGACAGGCATGTGCTTCGGAGGAGAGCCGTGAACTGTCTCACTATCCTGAGTTGGCAGCAAGCGGTCACATACGAGCAAGCTTTGTACATAGTTCCCCAATTGGGCATTCCAGATTCGGGTGGGATTGGGGATGCAAAATTTATTAAAAAAAAAAAAAAAATTAGCTTTTCATATAGTATGAATGCGATCAAGGAATTTTTCCATAATCAAATGAAATATATGGCATCAAGAGGCAAACAGTGTCAGTTAGAATCACAGTTTCCATGTGCTGTGGATTTCTTTTTTTTTTTTTGAAATATTTTAAACTTGGAATTTTTAACTTTTTTTGATGGAGAAGCATCTGGGTGTCTTTGCAGGGTCCACAGGGTTACAAGGGTGAGATGGGCAACAAAGGGGAGCTGGGTGAGCGGGTAAGAATCACCTGGATTTCTGTTTGGGTCACACCATTTTTCCACTCAATACCATCGAAAGCTGGAGTTGGACACCACAGAGAACCGATAATCCTTGGTAAAAAGGACCAAGGCTATATCACCATTGAGATGTTTAAGTCATGATATTGTTATGGCCCCAATTTATTATGACATTTATGACAGCAAAGCATGACAGACAAAATTTTAAAACTTAAACACAATTAATTAAACAAAGACTTTTAACTAATCTACTATCTACTCTACTGACCAAGATTGATAAACACAAGAAAAAAAATATTTACAGTCCCTTTGGTTGGGTTGCTTGGTGATGTCCTGGTTGAGGAAAATGCTCCAACACAGGCAAAAATCCACAAAAAACTTCACAGGTCTTGAACAGAATGACAGGTCTGGTCACATGTATCCTTCTCCTTCAATTTCTCCTTCTACTCCACTCCCTCAGTTTTCCTCCTTATATACTCTTTTGCAGACCCCTCCCACATTTAGACCTCTTTTTTTTTTAATTCTCTGGGACTTGTCCCAGACATGCCCAAGACATGCCCAAACCTAGCTCCAGTCTGGGCTCAACACAAGAAAGGTTAATACTGCCATCTAGTGGCTCCAATTCGCATTACAATATTAAAATATACTGTATAAATGAGAACAGCTTGTTACTCCAATTTGGGCCCCTTTCTTTCAGATTCATATATTGATTTTGGTCTAGTTCCAGGTTTCCATCCACATCAAAAGAAAGTCAGTTAATTGGATGAATGGGGCCCCAATGTCTAACACAATTTTCCTACTTTGCTCAGGGTTATCAAGGGGAACCAGGCTCTCACGGTCCAAGGGGCCAAAAGGGGGACAAGGTCAGATGAAGATTTCAAGTGTCATTATTTCACTGTTCACCAAATGCTGTGATCTCTTAAATTACATCTAAGGCTCATGACTGACCCTTATGTACATGCAGTGGAAAATGTCTGCATACCATGACTCAAAGTGAATTTAATGATTCTCTTTTTCTCTTTAGGGAAATAAAGGTGTCAGAGGATTGAACGGGATTACAGGGTATCCTGTGAGTAATTACTCCTAGCCACTATTAATAACTGCTGAAAAGTCCATTTCACAAAGGCACACTCAAGAATAGTGCAATACAGTGCAGTTTAGTCTTGCATAAATGGAAGGCTGAAATCATTTCATTATTATGTAATTATCTGAGCAAACATGAGTGAACCCAATGGAAATGAGCACTGTTGCAAGCCGTTTTAACATTTAATTGCCAGACTGGATATGTGTTGCAGATATTTGCAGTTCAATTCTGGGAATGCCCACCCGAAGGGCAAAAGAAAGTACTTCTACTTCCCTCTAGTTATTTTTAATTTAGTGTATTGACAAAAAGCCAGTTGCTTGTTTCATTAGATGCAGCGACTGATAAGGAGACAACCCAGATCGCAAGCACCTCCGCTCTGCATCTGCCCCGGCTCCAGCTGATCCGGCTCAAAGTCGGGGCAGATCCGGAGCGGAGGAGCATGCTATCTGGGAAGCTTGGGTTGTGTTAAGAGAATCCCACCCAAGAAAGAAAATCCTAAGAGAAGGCGAATGAGGATTTGTTGCTAATGTTACTCCCTTCTCCTCACAAATGACTGCATTATTGACCCATCTGGATTGAAAATGTATTTAAATATCTGTCATTATGTAAGCTTTCCAGAGGTGTAAAATCTAGGGGTCAGAAAGTAAAAGTCCTGCCAAGTTTTTCTCCCTCCCACAGATTGCGCTGATCACTCATATTGGCTCTATCTCTATCTGTCTGAAGTTAATCCAGGTGGTTGGAATAAAGTTTTGGGGAGGATTTTTACTTTCTGACCCCTGGATTTTACACCTCTGATGCTTTCATCCCTGCAGCAGTGTATGGAGAAGCAGTGTCCGCACGATCACTAGCCACATTAAATGTTAACATCGTAAAAATGGAGCTCAAGTATTTTGAGAATCATTACAATGTTAATGAGTGAAATAGGCCTACTGCAGTGGGTGCTGTAATTGGATCGCAAGTGCCTATAATTTGGAGTATCTTAACCTGAAGTGCTTAATTTTTACTTACCCAACCAGTCCAAAAGTTAATCATTCATTATGTAGTTGACAAATGACCTTCAGAGGGACTCACGGGTACCCATGAACCCTTCTGAAAGTCATTGCCAACTATTGTCATTGCCAATTGACAACATTGCTGACCATTTGAAGGCTGAAATCTGACATTTTGCTTTTTATATTTTGCACCATGCATGTCTTTAGCAGTGATAAGCACTTTAAGGGTAAACACATCCTTGTTCTTTTCTAAAGAGGTGTTCTAAATACAGCGCCCTCCATAATTATTGGCACCCCTGGTTAAGATGTGTTAAAAGCCTTAAAATAAATTCAATTTTTATTGCAGAAGCGTTAAAATAAATTCAATTTTTATTGCAGAACCATACTCTCACACTGAAAACTGAAGAAAAATGTAACCTTCAACTCAAGTGAATTTTAAGGGGAAAAAAAATCCCTGACTAAGAAATAATTATTTTTCATAAAATCACCTGTTCCACAATTATTAGCCCCCCTAACAATTCCTAGAAAAAAATGTTATTTAAGTATTTCTGTCATTTCTACAGTAATTTACAAAGTTGATCAGAGTATCTAGGAACATTTAATTAGTATTTTATCACTTCCTGTTTCCCTAGGGTATAAATAAGACATGACACAGAGGCCATTTCTCTTGTACACTCTTCAACATGGTAAAGACAAAAGAACACACCATTCAAGTAAGGCAGATGTGTGTCGACTTTCACAAGTCAGGCAATGGCTACAAGAAAATAGCCACTCGCCTGCACCTGCCCATATCTACTGTCAGAGGAATCAGTAAGAAGTTTAAAACAACTGGAACAGTGGTAAACAACCCTGGACGAGGACGCGATGTTATTTTGCCACCACGCACAATGAGGAGGATGGTAAGAGAAAAAAAAAGTTCTCCAAAGCTCACTGTTGAAGAATTGCACAAATGGTAGCATCTTGGGGTCACAAAGTCTCCAAAACAACCATCAGACACTATCTACATGCCAACAAGTTGTTTTGGAGGCATGCATGTAAAAAACCTTTTCTCAGTCATAATCATAAATGCAAACCTCTGGAGTTCGCTAAGCATTCTGGGACTTCAATTGGGACCGTGTGCTTTGGTCGGATGAGACCAAGATAGAGTTTTTTGGCAACAAACACTCTAAGTGGGTCTGGCGGAACACAAGATGAGTATGCAGAAAAGCACCTCATACCCACTGTGAAGTATGGGGGAGGATCGGTGATGCTGTGGGCCTGTTCCTCTTCCAGAGGCCCTGGTAACCTTGTTAGGGTGCATGGCATCATGAACGCTTTAAAAATACCAGGACATTTAAAATCAAAATCTGGTGGCCTCTGCCCGAAAGCTGAAGATGGGTCGTCACTGGGTCTTTCAGCAAGATAATGACCCAAAACGTGAGGCCAAATCTATACAGAAATGGTTCACCAGACACAGAATCAAGCTCCTCCCATGGCCATCTCAGTCCCCAGACCTCAACCCCATTGAAAACCTGTGGAGTGAGCTGAAGAGGAGAGTGCAGAGGAGAGGACCCAGGTTGCTGGATGATTTAGAGAGATTGTGCAAAGAGGAATGGTCGAAGATCCCTCTTTCTGTTTTCTCCCATCTTTATTATAGGAGAAGATTAGGTGCTGTTTTGTTGGCAAAAGGGGGTTGTACAAAGTATGAACATCAGTGGTGCTAATAATTGTGGCACACATGATTTGATGTAAAAGATTTATTTCTTAATGTGGGATTTTTTTCCCCCACTGAATAAATGCACTAGAATTAAAGGTTGGATTTTCCTCTTTTTCATTGTGGTCCTATATTATTTAGAAAAGGACTGGATTTATTAGAAGCTAAAGAACACATCTTAACCAGAGGTGCCAATAATTATGGAGGGCGCTGTATTTGCCCATTCAAACAACTGTTAAAATAGTGGCAAAGCCATAGAACCGACTTTGCAAAACATGGCTAAAATCAAACTTGGCCTCGATTTTCATCCCAAATACACATATAAAATATGAAAAAGATCGGGGAAAGGCTGAATGCGCCAGGATGCTGACAAGGCAAAGGGTTTATGGACGCACATACGGACGCACAGCAGACCACCATGAAGGCATCTAACCACAGCATAAGCTCAATTGGCCTAGATGCCAAGCGGGCTAAAAATGAAAGGCTTGAGTGGCACTTCTGTGGAATGTCTGGCACTAATCGCAATAATGAAGTGGTGTTTTCCCAACACCCAAAAGTCAAATCCCTAACATTCTATGACAAATGGTTCAAAAGTAAAGAATCAAAGATCATCCATTTGCAAAATATATGGGATGGTGTGATGGCAAAAAGAAAAATTCTATGTGTGTGTGTGTAAGGTAGGGGGACAGAGACACCAATTTCTATCTTGTTGTAAGGTTTTAAATGAGAAGGTTGAAGGCTCTTACAAATTGCAAGACTTGGTAAATAAATACAGCTTAATGAAGGATATAGAGCTAAAAAAAAAAAACAAAAAGACAGTAATTAGGGAAGCAGGGGTACAGAAACATCAGCATCCACCCATTGGGGCAGTCTGAAGCTGTATAGACAGTTTGGAGGCTCTAACCTCCATGAGGGCCTTTGAAAATGAATGGAAGTATATGGAGCTAAAAAAGACAAAAAAGGATGAAAGAAAGGGATCAATAAGAAAACTTGGAAATGACAAATCTGACCCAAACTTCAGCTACGCAGCAAATTTGATGTTTAGCTTTGATACTGCATGAGTTGAGCAGATTTTAAATGGCCCATTATAAGTCAAAACAAAAAGGGGAATTCATGGAATTGAAGTAGTCATGGCATGAAAAAGATAAGCAACCAAATATTGAAAATAACACAATCTTTTTTTTTGATGCATGCAAAGACTGGGGGTGGGGGGTGTCTGAGAACCATGTACAAAACGGTGCTGTCATTTTTAATTCCATATGGACAAAAACACCCTAAAATCAAAGCTAAAGATCTTGCGACATAGCATTCAGGAACCACACACAAGAGATGGAAATCAAAAAAAAAATAAAATAAAAAAATATGCCTTTAATGAAGTACGAGTCAAAGCAAAAAATAAATAAATAAATTTACAATTGCCAAGCCGCAATACGAAATCCAAAAACAGTGTCGACTAGACAGGCAGGGGTCAGAACCAGGAAGACAGATGAGCAAAGGTAAATAACGGTAGGCAAAAAGTTGTAGTCAATGAACAAAGCCAAGGGTCATACACAGGGTATCCAAACACAGAAATCGTGGTCATACAAAAATGGGTCAAAATCCAAAAAAGACGAAACAAGAAGGGCAATGGCAAGAATCGAAGTCGGACTATCCAGTAGAAGAAAAACAATACTCAATGGCATACACAGACAGCGCTCTGAACAAAGAAATATTGATTAATGTTCTGACAAGGAGCTGGCTGTGAAAATACTGCTTAAATAAAGGTTAGGGAAGTCACATGCTATGCAGGGAACAGGTGAACCGGATCAGGCTAATTACATTGGGAGAATCACACGAGGGAAACCCTAACCACGAAAATCGGGGAAAGCCAAGACATGGACGGGAATCACACAGACAGCCTATGACATTTAAACGGCTCCGGTCAAGGAGTTCTAAGTGCACAGATAACGAGTGCAGGAGAGTAATTAAGCACATGCGAGAGATCTTGCAGAAACGCAGGGGAAGACAGGTAAAGCTGAGCAAGAGGCGGAGACTAGAACAGGGCGATTGCTGAGAGGGAATTAGTACTAACTAGTAGCGGTGCAACTTTACAGATTTAACTAGAGTGCTCATTAGTAAGTTAGTAATCTATATACATAGATTAGTTGTGTTAGTAGACTATGGTACAAAATACAAATGTTAGTTTTCTTAGTGATCAGAACAGTAAGACGAAGGAAGTAAACGAGAATCGAAGAAATATATTAAACATCAGAATTCATCAGAGTTTGCTCATCCAGTCTACATGTGTTTTGTAGTCTTGGAGAAGACGTATGAACGTGTCCCACAAGGTATCTCTTTAGGGGTGCTGTGGGAGTATGGTGCATCGGAGCCCAGGGTTTGAGCTATCCAATCCCTGAGAGAGGTTCAGAGTAGAACCGCTGCTCCTCAGCGTGGAGACGAGTTAGTTGAGGTGGTTTGGGCATCTGGTGTGGATGCCTCCCTTTAGAAGTGCTCAAGGCATGTCTAACTGGGAGGAGGCCCGAGGCAGAGCCAGGACATGCTTGAGGGATTATATCTCCCGGCTGGCTTGGGAATGTCGTGGGGTGCCCCAGGTAAAGTTGGAGGAAGTGGCTGAGGAGGAGAATTCCTGGGCCACACTACGTATTCTGCCATCCCCATGACCCGATCCCAGATAAGCAGAAGAAAATAGATGGATGGATGAATGTATGGATAGAAAGGAAAATGCACGAGTGAGTGAGAAACGGAAAGCACATGGTCAAAGAAAATGGAACTACTGAACTAATCCCATAAATTGCTAAAATTAAACAATGAAACATGCCAAATAACAAATATAACTACAGAAAACATACAAATCACAATTAGACACTTTCAGACCCTAAAATTTACACCTTTGTGCAAATTGAAACAGGAATGATTTTATTCTACCCTGTTGAAATAATGAAAAAATAAAGACAAAAATACAGCTTTTTCCTGAGATCATGAATTGGGATAACCGATTTAAAAATTGCTGCTTGTTAAAATTTATGTCCACAAGGGTATATATTGTCATATTTTCTTCATTTTTCAGTAAGAGTTACAGACTTCAGGGACTGGCCATTCTCTCCGTATGTCCGTAGTTGCATCACTCCCTCCCTTGAGTACTGGAGTATCACAGTATGAGCAACAGTAAGTAATAAAGAGGGGGTGCCCATAGGTATATATAAACACTGTGCAATTAGGCCAAGTAGGGTTCTAGCTGAGGCGGAAGGTCTCAGTGTGTTTGCCTAAACAGCGAGGGAAAATAAAATCTTTCCAGTCTCCATTATAATAATGGGGTCTGGCTCAGTGTTAGCACTAGGCCACTGCCTCAGGCCAAACGTGATGAGGTCGACTCATGTTCCGCTTTCAAGTGAGCCTAAAGTGTGTCCCGTGGATGCTGCAGCCCAAATATCTTAGCGGTTACAATACAATCTGACTCCATATCAAATTTAGGATATAAACTTTAGTTGTTACCATTAGCGGTTACGATTAAAGTATGCATTTGCATAAATATTGATCTGACTGCAATTTATGAATTAAGAGCTATATTGTGCATCGGACCCGTAACTGGCCTATAACTCGCTCCGCCGGACCAGAACATCTGTACAGCCCTATGCAGTGGATGAACTCAGTGGCTGGCAGTAGTATCAAGCGCAGTAATTTGGCATAAAAATTAGCTATGACTAGGGATTACCGGTGCCCAGAGCGAGTAACTCAGAAGTGTGACTTTATCAGTTCAGGGACTTTGTATTTTTAAAGATTTCCGTTCAGTGACTTAGCCTACTCGGTAAAACGGAATCTCCTCAAAGCATAATCATAATAACCCTAATCACAGCGTGGAAAATCGACCTTATAACACAGACCAGGCGTGTTGAACAGGCATCCCAATTACAGTCCTACAATACCCAATTAGAAGACAGGACTCCGAGCTAGAAGGAAATATGCTAGTCCGAATCAGAATCCCACAACAGAATGCAATTATCAATTTATTTCTCCAGGCAGGCACAAGCTTAAATCACAAAACCAAAGAAGAAGTCAAATCATACCTGGCGCAGCACACAACTACACATATGCACAAATTACACTATGGGAAAGTTGAATACAAGCTTCCATAGTCAGATCACGTCTGTACACAACTGCAGGAGCACGTGTGGGAAATCGCCTAAGATCTTCCATGACTAGATTAAAGCTACCCACAGGATTGAGATGCGCCTGGGGAAAGTTGAATGCAATGTTCCATTGTGATAATGGCTCCACACATACAGATGAATGTGTGGGGGAGTCGTCAACGATCCTCCATAACTATTGACTATTGGCTACACACGGCATATAGATGCAGGTGCGGGAAGTCGGTTGTGATAGTCTTCGATTAGTTTGTTTTCCTACCCTTGATGCCCAAAAAAAGGGCTTCCTACAGCAGGGTCATAAAGCACTTAGGTACTCAGGAAGGCAACCCCTCCTCAGAGGGAATCCGGGAGAGGAAATTACCGCGAGGAGAAGTAGAAGTATACGTATTTTCATACTTATTGAATAAGGGTTTAGTACAATTTTAATCCCATCGAAATATGCCCCATGTGATTTCGGAATCTTAGTGGAGTAAAATGATACCAAACAATATATGCTTGCACCACAGTTTGCCATGAAACGTCTGGTACAATATGGAATTACACGGATAATCCATATTAATGCTATTAATCAGCTCTTATCCTACAATATAACAGAAATACACATTATATTTGTAACGTTGTTGGTGAAATTT
Organism: Gymnothorax reevesii; assembly: GCA_029721435.1. Classification (NCBI taxonomy): domain Eukaryota; kingdom Metazoa; phylum Chordata; class Actinopteri; order Anguilliformes; family Muraenidae; genus Gymnothorax; species Gymnothorax reevesii. The sequence continues at coordinate 93,770,152 of CM056575.1, forward strand.
GTATCTTGCCACTTCGATCCTTCGAACCTCCCATTCCCAGGGCTCAATTCTGTAAATGTCTGGTTGATGACCTTGTGGCATTGTCCCACACAGGGCAAGGTCAGGAAGGCCGTTTTAGGGTGATTTGGGGGACACCCTGATCGATATGCTTCCACGGTCCGGAAATATCTCTGCAGGATGCAGGTGTTTTTCAGACAATCGGGGGTAGATTTAAAAGAGTCCCACAGAGTCTGTGAGAAACGCTTGAGTTATCTCTGCATTTCACGGCCCAGAAATGTTTCTGTCAGGATGCATGGGCCATTAAGATAAGTTCACCAACATCATGTGTCCGTGACATGGTGCACACAGTCCACCCTGCCTTTCCAGCATGGCTTACATCTAGGTTGAGCAAAAATGGAATAATATCCATTGAAGGAAATTATAGTCCAGGCAAAGGTCCCCTCATGTTTGTCAGTATTTGTGGGGCAGAGGGTCTGAGACACATGAGCACAATTCATGAAGGATTTGAATTCAGTTGTGTCATGCAGGGAGTGCCTGGAGCAAGAGGAACGGAGGGATTTGTTGGATCAATCGGACCACGAGTGAGTATCATATTTACCTCCACCAAACGAAGTTGGCGGGAGGTTATGTGATCGGTGCCGTTTGTTAGTCTGTTTGTATGTGAACAAGGTAACTCAAAAAGTAATGAACGGATTTCTCTGAAATTTTGTGGGTGGGTCGCTATTACATCAGGGATGGACCCTATCGATATTGACGGCGATCAGTAAAACAATTTGGCTACAATGGCAGCCAACTTGAAATACCATGACACGCGATAACTGAACTTTGCTCCCACTCACCAAGATTTGGACTGTGCTGCCTTGGCGGAGGTTTTCTCTCTAGGAGTGCCTCTAGTTTAAATATTTCTTTGTCTCACATATTGCATCTTTTGATTCTTTTTTTTTTTCATTCTTACTGTCTTCTGACATTCTTCCAGGGGGACACTGGATCACCCGGGTACTCAGGACCTCCTGGTCCCCCTGTAAGTCGGGTTCAGTTATGTGCGTTTTACTCATGAACAAACAGATTAATTCCTGTCAATTGATTTGGGTTGTTCTCTTCTCCTTCAGGGAATCTTGGGACCGAATGGAATAAAAGGGGTCCCAGGAGTTAATGGTCCACCGGTAAGAACAACTATTAGAAAAAAGCTTGCACACTCGGTATATTTATTGAGCTAATATTTTTATTGAGCCCTTGTGAAATATATGCTTAATACATCTGCTATATCATTAGGGCCAGCCTGGGTCTATAGGTCTAAAGGGACCCCGTGGCCAACAAGTAAGTATTACTGCCCTCACTAATCATGTCTGTCCCACTATGTTTGCACTGTGTACACAGATCACGGTGTATTAACATGACAAGTTGTAAATGATTCAGTCAATAAATTGTATGAATTGTGACTGATGGTACATATTGAAAATGTATCCTCACATGTAGGTTAATCATGCTTCTTGGATTATTTAAGTGGAGAAAACTGTGAAGTGGGTTCAGTACGGACAGCAATTTTAGATGCTCACACTTTTGAAAAAAGCAAAAATGTAACATATAGGTGATACCAATATATGAAATGTACTTTTTTTTTGTTCTGAGATCTTTAAGCTGTGGTTGCAGACCAGGTATTCTGAAAAATATTCAGAAACAGCCATTGTAGGGCAGGTCTACATTGAAATTATGCATTTTCATGCCAGATTGTACCAATCAACCCTCTGTCTGGATGTGGTCAAAAACCACGGTGGACGAATGTCCATTAATCTTCACATGCTATAACCAGACAACCGGCATGGAAACTTTGTCACTGATGCAGGGTATTTGTTGTTACAGGGGGAGGCTGGCCCTGATGGTATAATTGGGCTTCATGGGGTTCGGGGAGCACAGGTATGCTGAGCAGATTATGGTAAGGTAAATGGATTCTGGGTTAAGAAAAATAAACCTGCCCATTTGTTGGGAAGTGAAGTTAAATTTGCTTATGAGCAATTTCTGATTCTGGCCAGCTCAACAGTTGCCTTCACTTAACATCCAGAAATATAAATAGTAAATACAAGTGCATCACCTGTTAAAACTCCTCACTTATGCAATATTTAAAATGAATATATTAATTACCATCAAAGATATCAATTAACAAATGAATTGCCAGGATGTTGAATGGCTGTGCAACTGTTGGATCAACCTTAATCAAAAAGCACAACTTAGAATCTGATTAGTAATAGTTGCAGTTAAATATGCAATGTCTAAGACAAGGGCTTACTACCTTACACAAGAATGAAACAAAAATTAAAAATCAAAGAATAAGAGAAGAAAACGAAAACTAGAGTGTTCAGGTGAACACATGTGTCGCCTGCGTGTGACTACAAACTGAAAGTGTGACTACCGGACAGACAGACAGACAGACAGACAGACAGACGCCGGACAAAGTGATCCCTATGTGCCGCTATGCTTCGCAGGCGACACAAAAACCAAAGCTCGCTTATCCCAAAACAGTCTCCACAAAGGCCAAAAAGCATGGGAATATTTCTGAGTAAATTATTTTCCTGTACTGTATTAAGCCCATTATTTTGTCGCTGTTGGATCACATGGGGGAGGGAAGCCACGTCTTCTATTGCAAATGATTTATTACGATAATTGGAAAAGTTAAACATGTTAATAACGGAAGTTAATGATTAACTAGCCAGGACCAGTTGTTGCTATAAAGGGGTATTCTTTGGGCATCACTGTCTTATCAATGTTGATATCAATGTTGATTGCAATCTTCAGCCTGACATTATCACAATATTGATTCAATCATTTTTTGCTATCTGGGATAGGAATGGCGACTTTCATAAACTTGTGCTAATTAGTTGTATTTCAGAAGTTTGATTACTCAGTACATAAAAATCGCTAAAATTTGCAAAAAATATTATGGAATGACAAGAACATGTACTTTTTATTGGGAAAGAGCTGAAACAAGGGTTTGTTTTCCTTTAAAATGGTCTTCTTTGGAATGTCAGCCAGAATGCATGCAAGGCAGAGATAGAGGAGACAAATTCCATAGCCAAGGGGGACAGGCACTTCATCATATTTAAAGAAATGCGGAAGTCATTACCAATATCAATTATTTTGTCTGCCTCTCTGAGGTTTGGTCAAAACCACAAAAATTAAACATTAGTTGCCCACAGTATACAACCTCAATTCCACTGGACTCAGGACAGTGTATAAAATTTAAGTTAAAGCAGCAAACAAAAATCTGCCAATCCCTTTTCACCCGTATTCAATTGAAAAAACCTTTAAAACCTGAGGTCTTGTGGAAAACAGCACCCAGGTGTCAACGTCTAGTAAAAAGCTGATCTCAGCCTCTGTAGCAGATAGAAACAAAATTCAAAAGGTATTTGAGAGCTTACACCTGTGGCTTTCAGAAAAATTATGTTTTTTATTTGTGCAAATCTTCATCACAATATTTAAAACACTGTACAAACTATAACAAACTATAAAATATAATAAAACCAATGAAATAAAAAACAAATCTCTATCTACATAACATGCACAACTCAAATGGAATCAAGAGGCCTAATAAATAAAAGTAAAAGCTCTACACTAGAGAATAACAAACATTTTTTTACTTTCTCTGGAACAGGTGGCAGCAGTGGCAGAGCTACAGGGTGGCAGGCATGATAAATTGTGTGTTTAAATAAAATAAAAATATAAAAAATAAGTGAAGTGTTACGATGACATCTGCCCTTGTATGAAGTGCCAGTAAAAGAACAGCTATGAGCCCGGAAATGGTCAGAAAAGTAATGAAAAATACAAAATGGCATATTTAAAAATAGCTGCTTGTTAAAATTTATGTCCACAAGGGTGTATATTGTCATATAAACCCTTGAAGGGTAGAAATGCGTAACAGCGTCCCCGGTTTTAAAGGTTAAACTGTGCACATGCTGTCCCGGTTTAAATGGGTTAAAAAAAATAGTATGGATTTCAAAAAGTGATGTCTGCAACATTCTACTGTAGGTGGGATTACCACGTTCACCTCTGTATAGCATCTCCTCTCTTTTTCATTACACGCAGAAGTCCACTTCTAAAGTACAATTTGTTCCTATTCCTACCAGATATTGGACCTCAGTTGATTAATAACCTAGTGCATCTTGTTTCATATTTTGTGTGTCTTTTATCTGCCACATATTTTCAATGGGAGACAAGCGAGGACTGCAGGCAGTCCAGTCAATTACCTACTCTCTTTGTCTACAAAGCCATGCTATTGTAATATGTGCAGACAGAGGCTTGGCACAATGCTGCTTGAACAAGATGATGCCCCTGAAAAGAAAATATCTGGAAGGCAGCTGTTGTTTCAAAATACTTGTTTACCCATTTCTGATTGGACACTTTGTCAAAGAGAATATTTATTGAAAGTATACAAGCATACATTGAGTTTGGCGTCATGGCTCTGTTTGAGAGATCCCTGTCCATCTAGTGTGGAACCAAAGGCACGGAGCTGCTATTAAGCCTACAGCAACAATGACCTCAAAAAGAAGAGACATTGTTATTGAACGGCAGTTTAGTCATTATTGAACAGGATTGCAGAATGCTAAAAAAAGACAGAAGGAGCACAACACTTGTGCCATTGAGGTTGTATTTTTCTCGACAACGTCTCACCACTTCATTTGGTATCATTCTAGCACCATTTTTCACTGTTTCCAAAGATAGCTTATATTTTAACTAGATAACTCAGTCGCCATGGGGACCGGGTCGTGTATCTCCCCGATCCCCAAATTTCAGACAAAATGGCTGCCGGCAGCCATATTGGACGTCGAAAATTGCCGAAAATAGGTGTTGAACATTGCCAAATAAATATCTTCGCCTGTGCAAAATTAGAAAAAATTCCTGTAATAATTGTTGCCTCCAGAGCCGGGAAAAGGAAATCTCTGCGATGGCGACCCCTGGAACTAAACCATAGTATCTCCCAACTATCTTCGTCAGGGAGAGACAATTAAGAAGTATATGTCACTTTGTATAATTATATATTAATTTATATTCAGGCTGTTTGTATTTTCGCAGGGAAAACCAGGCAGGGATGGACCTCCAGGTCCCAAAGGGGATCCAGTGAGTGTGTGGTGTAAATGCTAATTCTTTAGCATTTATTGATAAAAGCAGTGCAAAATTTGTAAATTACATTACACCCATTTCTTCTCAAGAATTTAATAAAAATAAATTAAAGTGATTGCATAAAATGTGTTAAAGGTGGGGTCATGTTTGAAGTTCATTTCTTTTTCTAATGCAGGGGCCGCCTGGTATTGAGGGTGAGATAGGGGAGCCAGGACTCTCTGGAGCAAATGTGAGATTTTGTCACACCTTCCTTCAACGTATCACAGAGGAAAGAGAGAGATGGCCACGTATTTAAAAATTATTGCAGTAGGGGCAGTGTTCTCAGATCATGTTTCCTCTGTCAGTATTTCTACTGGACAGTTTGAGCCCAAAAACAAGAATGGGTCAGCACTCCTTCGTCAAGAGATCTACAAATCTGCATGCTGGTCACTCCAACAAAATGATTGAGCAAACTGTACAGTAATATTTGAGCATTGGTCAGGGTTTTTAAACTTAGACAGATATACAGTCTTTAATAACATTTCCGTCGATTTAAGCGCATTATTACAGAATATTCCTGAATGTCTTTATAATGACTGTTTCTTCTGTCATGTGCTTCGCCCTCTCTTGTCTTTCAGGGAGCCAATGGAAAGCCTGGAAAAACTGGCCCCTCAGGTGATCCAGTAAGATTTCTTCAAGCAACTCCTTTATATCTTTGTTTTTTCCCCAACCTGCATGAGAATGTTGACAATCAGATCCATAAATATTTGATATTGACAAAGTTTTTGTTATTTTAGCAGTCAACCAAGGCATATTGGAAATGAAATGAAATCATTAATTTGAGCTGACATTACAATTGTTCAGCTTTGAGGGTATTTAAATCAGGGAAATGGTGTAGGAATTACCGAACTTTTCATTCAAGGTTCTCCTTTTTTTAAGGAACCAAAAGAAAATGTGCACTTCACTGCGCAGCTGCTCTATGTGTTATTCTCCCATCATTTCATTAACATGTAAGCTGATTAAAGGTCAATAGTTAATGTTGCTTTTGAATATAGAATCTGTTGCAATTAACTCTCAATATGAAGTTGAAAAGACTGTCACTGACAGTGTAGCAAACCATTATTAGGCTGAAAACTATTTTGAGAAAAAAAAAAAGATTTATAGCTCCAGCTCCCCTGAAATCCAAGTGAGGAAGATGAAGGATAGATAATGGATGGATGGATGGATGAATAGTTAAAAAGAAGAGATTCGTTAGTGAATACAGGAACACCAAAAGACTAGGAGGACTATTGATATCAACTCTGGTTGACAACAGAACTGTGGCCCTAATGAAGATAAACCCCTTCAGAACAGAAGACTAGGACCCGTATTCATGAAGCATCTTAGTGCTAAAAGTAGGTCCTAACTGCCGGATTTAGAAGAAACTCCTTAAAAAAAAATGGGCTAAATTTAGGATTCCTAATTATTCTACCTAAGTAGAGAAAAGCGCTCCTCACAGAAAAAAATCACTGAGGACAGATTGTGTCCTGAGCTCTGTGTGCTCCAGCTTTTGCTTTTTACCGGAATAGTCCTTTGTGATGTTTTCGGTGAGGTGCGCTTTCCTCTGCATTGACTGTCCATGCTGTTGAGCACCTTTACAGTCCTTCTCCATAGCGGGCTTCATAGGTGCCGATTCTTGTATATGCTTGTGGGTGCTCAAAACCAAAAATAACTAGCAACTATTAAAAAATCAATAATAAATAAATAAATAAGCAGTAAAATGCATGTGTTTTTGCAAGCTTTGACCAACATGAACACCTGCCGGGCTTTGAGTGCGTCTGGTCGACTCCTATTCTTACTAAGTGTTATTCACAAAGCATTTTGGGCCTAAAAGTAGCTCCTACGTCTCACAGAGCTTAAAAGTTGTCAAGAGGACTCCTAACTCGCTAAAACCTATTCACAATGAATCAGAAAATGGCTACTGCTGTTGAAAGATGGAATGACTTGGAAATTCTGAATGATGCGCAGTTGTTGAACAGATATCGGATTGACCGTGACTCGGTGAGAGAGAGAATTACGTCTACAACCACGAGAAACAACCCAATAAGCCCCGAAATAAAATTTTGACAACACTTCATTACTTGGCCCCTAAAATACAACTTTGCAAGGTGGACAATTTAGGGATTTCACAATCATCTGTCAGTTGCTTAATTCAACAATCAGTGCGCTCAGTGAGCCCCATATCATCCGACAGTTTATCCGATTTCCAATGGACATTCGCCAACAACACAGAATCAAACTAGAATTCATGCCCATCTCAGGTATGCCCGGTATCATCAGCACTGTTGAGGGGACCAATATTCAAACTACAGTATTTCTCCGACCCAAGATGAAAAAGTGTTTGTAAATAGAAAAAAGTTCATTCCATCAACACCCAGATAGCATTTGATGCCGAATACATTGCTGCGAAATGGCCAGGATCCACGAACGACTAGCATTTTAATGGAAAGCAGCTTATGCCAATTATTTGACAGGCATTATATGCCTGCGGGATGCCACTTGCTTCGGGACAGGGGCTTTGGTGCTGTACCTCCCCCTGCTATGCATGAATTATTTTATTAGGCTATTGAGCAAGGGTTACATGTATAAGATCATCATAGTAATACCAGTCTATGTCATATTTTGTATGCATATTTAAATTGTAGGCTATAAATTACAAACCAAGCTTAGTATGCTTTCCTTTTTGAACGATTGCCCGTTTATAGGCTGCAATCTCAGACCTCCCCAGCGATTGCAGCCCATACCACCGCGTCTCGCAGTCGTCTGCCATCCGAGGGGAATGCAGCATTGCTGATATTATCCCACACCTCCCACTTGGATTTGCTGTTCACTCCCGCGCCACATTTCTCTTTGATTACATGCTTCCGCTACAGCACCAATTAGGCCAGCAGCAGTAACTGGTCGTGGCTCCGGTTGGGCTTTTACATCCTTTCATCAAACTTGAACAGCTTAACATTTAAATGATCACAATATATTCTCATTGGGTAATAAGTTGCTAATTTTTGGGGCCAATCACGCGTATTATAAACTGTCATAACGTCACAATACACAACAATATCTTAAAAAAGAAATTTTTGTCATTTTTCATTTGTACCTGCAGTTTATATTAACATTTGACAGCGGACACCCAAAAAGACTATCATATAAAAAGCATTCTGACAAGTTTATTTCATACAATGCCATTGCATCGGGGAACAAAAAACTCGGCTGGAGTGCGCAGACATTGGCGTGTGAGGGAGCAAACGGCATAAGACGTTTGCAACGGAGGCTAAACTCAGCTCGCTGCTACAAAGTTCCCTTTGGCCAAGATGCTCGGTCACATCTGTCCTAGTAAAGTAATTGAGCCTGCCAAGTAGCTTGCGGTACCGAGTCAAACGCTGATTATATCCGCAAAGCGGTTGGTAGACCAACGCTGTTCACCACCGAGAAGTTGCGGCAGCTGATTCACTGTGTATTGGTATCCCCCTGGGAGTGCGAGCAGGTGCTCGGCTCAGCTTTTTGACGCATCTTAGTAACCTCTCCTTAACAGGAGTATGGCCTGTCAAATGTTAATATTGCATAACGTCAAATTATTGGCAATCCTGGTGGACCTTTATTTTCCAACCTCAGACACGAACATTTTTTCATTATATAACTCGTTGCCCACCAGCAGGAAACCTGCGTGAAGTTTGTGAATAAGCAGAAAACACTGCAGAAGCACCTGAATGGCAAATTGCAATTGGACGGTATTCTGGGTATTATGGGGGAAAAAATACTCAAGTACCTGTATCCTGGTTAGGTGATTGTGCAGCTTCCAAAGATCTTCCAAATTGATGGAAATTTTATGATGGGCAATAATGTGCGTGATTTGCATTTGGAATTATCGCAAACTGCAGCAAACCACACACAAACCATTCCCTTTTCTTTGTTTCTTGTTCTTTTGTAACAACATGACAATATGTTTTCTCAACTTCCACTTCCTTGGGATATTTTGTGATGGGTGGTGAGTTTGAGACGCCAAACGCAGTGGCCAGACATAAAAGAGGACACGCAGAAGGAAGAGAGACAAACAAACAAAACGGAGAGCAAGAATCGCGCTTCCAACGGACCAAGATGTAGTCTGAGGAAAGGAAGCAAAGCGAGCTCAACAGGACGAACAAAAAGAGGAACACACAGAAAAATTCCCTTACTTACTAGAACTCTTCCTCATATATGCAGCTAAACCCAAAGACCTCTCTTACTAGAGACCTTACCGGCTAAAGTGCGAAACATAGCACTGACACTCAAGCAAGGGAATTGAGGCGGAACTAGGGCTTAAATAGAATCCGGGCGAAGTCCGAGAGCAGCAAAGAAAGCTCTCAAAGTCACCAAACTATGACATATTTCTCCGCTGTAGGAGCACCGTTGTCTAGATCAATCGTGACATCCACAACCCAAATAATCATTATACTTTGAATTCACTGCACAATATTGTTGTGTTGTTAGTATCCATGGGAAATTTCATCAATAATATTGCTTCAATAATATTTCCAATTACTGTACAGTATATTTATTGTGTATGGGCCATTTTAGATAATAACTACATTACACCTTAGTAATCCAAAACTGAGAAATCAAATGTTGCTCAATAGAGTACAGCGCTCTCACTCAGTAAGGTTTGAAGAGGTCTGCAGCACCACAGGCATGTGACATCTAACATACAAAAACTTAATAACAGTTATTAGCACAAGGCCTGGCAGGTAGAAGAGGAAAAGAAAGCTGAGAGCCGGCTCTTAAAAATGAACAAAATACCTAAACCTGGCTGGCAGCTTAAAGGAACAGTCCACCGTATTTTCATAATGAAATTTGTTTTTCTATGAAATGAGACGAGATGATACGTACCTCTCCGAGCTTTGAGCGACCACCCAGTCTGCCAGACGCGCTGCCACTCCTGTTAGCATTTGTAGCTAGACTCATTGTGGTCAACGGTATTTTTCGGGGCTGTAGTTAGATGCGACCAAAGTCTTCCACGTTTTTCCTGTTTACATAGGTTTATATGACCAGTGACATGAGTTGGGGTTCGGGTACGCAAATCCAAACGTGGCTTTTTCTATGCTGTGGGAAGTGCGTACTATAATGACAGGCGTAGTAACACCTTCTGCGCGCTTCGACAGCGCATTGATACCTTCACTTCTGATTTCTTTTCTCTCCCACGACCCCCCCTACTTCCGTAAATACAACCAACGTGACTGCACTGCACTGCTTGGTACACAGCCAGGAAGCCAGAGCTTGCAGAAAATTATAAGTAAGGGATAATTAACGAGAAGGTGTGCATTCCACGAGTTGATTATCCCGCTTATACCATAGTCATTTGCCAGCAATATCAAATCGCAGCATTAATCTGAAACGGAGATTATGCATAACCCAATATTATGCGCGATTATGCGGACTGTAGCTTACTTGCTACCCACAATTACAATGAACTTATGACGGTTTCCGCAGTCAGCGAGCTGAAATCAGTCTGCTGGCATAGCACGTAGCTAGCGAACTGTCAGCAGTCGCTGATACATGAAGTGGACACGTTAGCTTCATTTGTAACCGTACTCAATTACAATCTTTTAATGGATAAAGCCTGATTTTTTCAGATTAATGCTGCGATTTGATATTGCTGGCAAATGACCATGGTATAAGCAGGATAATCAACTCGAAGGTGAGCATTCCATGGTTTTAATGCTCTTCGCGTAGGCAACCACCCTACGCTTCGCGTCCGGTGGTTATTTTATTTGCCTCCGCGTCGTGCATTAAAACCGTGGAATGCACACCTTCTCCTTAATTTTCTGCAAGCTCTGGCTTCCTGTGTACCAAGTAGTGCAGTGCAGTCACGTTGGTTGTATTTACGGAAGTAGGGGGGGTCGTGGGAGAGAAAAGAAATCAGGAGTGAAGGTATCAATGCGCTGTCGAAGCGCGCAGAAGGTGTTACTACGTCTGTCATTATAGTACGCACCTCCCACAGCATAGAAAAAGCCACGTTTGGATTTGCGTACCCGAACACGAACTCATGTCACTGGTCATATAAACCTATGTAAACTGGAAAAACGTGGAAGACTTTGGTCGCATCTAACTACAGCCCTGTTGACCACAATTGACCACAATGAGTCTAGCTACAAATGCTAATAGGAGTGACAGCGCGTCTGGCTGACTGGGTGGTCGCTCAAAGCTCGGAGAGGTACGTATCATCTCGTCTCATTTCATAGAAAAACATATTTCATTATGAAAATACGGTGGACTGTTCCTTTAAGCAACATGCAAACAATGGTAACCAAAGAAGTTGGGACAGAATAATTAGGGGGTCAATTGTTGTGGCTCGTCATGAAATGGGAAGGTGATAATGGAGAAAGATGCAGTACTGCGGGTGGTTGATAGGCTGGGGAAGCTGGCCACTGCTAGGTAGGAACTGAAGGCGTTAGGCTGTGGGTCACATGCACATGCAGCAGGAAAAAAACTGCTCATCTACAAGTTAGCTTGTAGTGAAATTTATTAAAAGAAAAATGAGTGAATTTTAATCTTAACCACAAGTAGAAATTGGTTTTAGAGCAAAAATTTTGCACAACAAAATTTTGCATGAACCAGATTCAATTGCAAGTGTTCCTGTACTCTATCTCTACTTGATTGGTTCTTCCTTTTGTTCTGTGGCTCGGTAACAATGTGGCTTTCTGTCTGTGTCATTCCTTTTCTTCCCATCCTTTAGGGGCCCAAGGCTGGAAAGGGTGGGAAGGGAAATCGTGGGCTGAAAGGAGATCTGGTCAGTGGAAATGAGGCATCTTGATGGTCACACAATGAACCTCAGGTTGTTCATAAACAGTCATGTCATGGTAGCTTTCATATCAGTTCAATAATACATTAATCATACAACTTAATGTTTTACCAAAAACTGGAGGAGCATTTTGCAACTAATTAGGTTGATTAGCAACAAGGCAGTGACATGACTGGGTATAAAAGAGAATTTTAGAGTGGCAGAGTCGCTCTGAAGTAAAGATGGCCAGAGGTTTACCAATCTGCGAAAAAAAAAAAAACTGCATCTTAAAATTGTTAAACAATTTCAGAAAAATGTTAATCAATATAAAATTGCAAAGACTTTGAATATCCCACCATCGACAGTACATATTATCATCAAAAGATTCAGGGAATCTGAATAAATCTTTGTGCACAAGGGACAAGGCTGAAGGTCAATATTGGATGCTCATGATCCTCGGGTCCTCAGGCAGCGCTGCATTAAAAACAGGTATGATTCTGCACTGGAATTCATTGCATGGGCTCAGGAACACTTCCAGAAATTATTGTGTGTAACGCAATCCACTGTGCAATCCGCAAATGCAAGTTAAAGCTGTATCATGCAAAGAGGACGCCATCTGTGAACACAATCCAGAAACGCCACCATTTTCTCCAGGCCAAAGCTCATTTAAAATGGACTGAGGCAGAATGGAAAACTGTTCCATGGTCGGATGAATCATTTGAAATACTTTTTGGAAACCACGGACACCATGTCATGCCGACTAAAGAGGATAGGGACCATTCAGCTTGTTATCACACAGTTCAAAAGCCCGCATCTCTGATGGTATGGGGTTGCTTGAGTGCCTATGAACAGCTTACACATTTGGAAAGGCCCTATCAATGCTGAAAAGCATATAGAGGTTTCACAACAAAATATGCTCCCATTCAGACATCTCTTTCAGGGAAGGCCTTGCATATTTCAGCAAGGCAATGCTAAACCACACACTGCATCCATCACAACAGTATGGCTTCGCAGTGGGAGAGTCCGGGTGCTGAACTGGCCTCCCTGTTGTCCAGACGTTTCACCAAACCTTTGGCGCATTATAAACCGAAAAAACCAGCAAAGAAGACCCAGGACTGCTGACCAGCTTGAATCCTACATTAGACAACAGTGGGGCAATATTCCTCTCCCAAAACTTCAGCAATTGTTCTCCTCACTCCCCAGTCATTTACAGACTGTTGTTAAAAGAAGAGGCGATGCTAGACAATGGCAAACATGGCCCTATCCCAAGTTTTTTTTAGATCTGTTGCAAAATGAGCTGATATTTTTCATGAAATGGTAAAATGTCTCATTTTCAACATCTGCTATGCTGTCTATGTTCTATTGTGAACAAGGTGTCGGTTTATGAAATTTGCAAATCATTGCATTCTGTTTTTATCCACATTTTACACAGAATCCCAACCTTTCTGGAATAGGGGTTATATTGTAACATACTGTATATCCACCGTTCCACACATCCAGGTGGTAAATATTTTTTCAAGTTCACCTTCAAAATGTTCTTGTTAATATTGTGAAAGGTGTATAAACCTCCTCGCACCATTAATATTCATTATGACATATCCATGTTGGTAAATTGACATAATCATTAATTTATTATCGATCTGCAGTAGTTTATAGGGACATTTTCCAGGTTTGTGGAGTCTGTAGGTTTGTCTGTTTGTGTACCTTGCCAAGGCATGGCACAACATGGGATCATTAAACATAGCATTGTCAGTCATCACTGTTAGTTTGCAAATTCATCTTGTCTATGATAAGTTGATAGAATATGCTGGCTTCAATGGTGAATAGTCATACTTTGAGTGATGCATGTAACTTTCTTGTGATGGTTGTCTTTGCTTAGAAATGTTGACATACATATTTAGGCTATGATTTTTACTGTTGCACAGGGATCTCCTGGTCCTCGTGGAAATAAGGGCTTTAGCGGCAGATGTGGGCAGTCAGGCCTTCTGGGTGGAAAGGGACCAAGAGGACCACCTGGATCTCAAGGTCCAACTGTGAGTGGATCTCCACATTCACATTCTGTGAGCGAATCAAATCATCTATTTCAGTCGAAAGTAATGTATGCGGATGATCTTTTTAATATTCACTTCTGATGTTAAATTATGAATGGCTTAGGCTTTATTGACTGTGCATGATGTTGATGAGAGGGGCTCCATGTGGGTCTACATGAAAATATTTGAACAGTTCAAATTATCTTCCACGGTTTGTGAGGGTCCTGATGGTGTGATGGGAGAAACTGGAAAGCAAGGGAAAGAAGGGTCAAAGGTAAGTTTATCGATGTTGAGATTTTATGATGACATAAACTACAGTCAGAATGAATCAATGCTAATTTTTTTACATCTGGGGTGGGCAGTTCAGTCCTGGAGGACTGTGTTTAGAAACTGTGGACTGTGTCTTTGTTTTTGTCAGTTAAAATGACTGAGGGGGCATTCAAACTGAACGCGCTTTATCTGCTTGGAAGGTGGGTCTGTCCTGATTTTTTGAAGCCTACATTGTAAGAAGCGCTGAATGCGTCTTTTCCGTGGTTAAATAACACTGCTGTATCTTACTTTGTGAACATGTTAACAGCCATTTGCAAACCACCGCCAAGTCTGGGGTTTTGGAATTTAGTCCCTCGTTTCAGTAGATTTCATTGATTGTTAAGAACGGCGTACGCTCTGCGCTAAAAATAGACACATTTTCAACTTGACGAGCCCTCTTGCGCTATGGCGCCCAGAGCACATCTGAGCGCGGGGCATGGAGAGGCACACCTGTTGCAACCATACACGTCCAAACCATTGAAAGCTATTTAAACCCATTAAGCCCTGAGCCTCTGGCTGAAAAATGACATACCCAAAATTAAATGACTATATCTCTGTAAGGAATTGGCCATTTTGAATAATCTTGGTATCATAATAAAGGTAACACCTGAAGGATTTTTGTCATGGTGCAAAAATCAGCGTATGTTTCACTGAGCCAGAATACAGCGACCTCCATAATTATTAGTACCCCTGGTTGGAATGTGTTAAAAGCATTAAAATAAATTCAATTTTTATTGCAGAAGCATACTCTCACACTGAAAATTGCAGAAAAATGTAACCTACAACTCAATTGAATTTTGAGGTAAAAAAAAAATCCCTAACTAAGAAATTATTATTTTTCATAAAATCACCTGTTCCACAATTATTGGACCCCTAACAATATCTAGGAAATAAATGTAGTTGAAGTATTTCTCTCATTTCTACAGTAGTTTACAATGTTGATCAGAGTATCTAGGAATATTTAATTAGTAATTCACCACTTCCTGTTTCCCTGAGGTATAAATATGACATGACACAGAGGCCATTTCTCTTATCCACTCTTCAACATGGGAAAGACAAAGGAACAC
This sequence comes from Gymnothorax reevesii, assembly GCA_029721435.1. Lineage (NCBI taxonomy): Eukaryota > Metazoa > Chordata > Actinopteri > Anguilliformes > Muraenidae > Gymnothorax > Gymnothorax reevesii. Next base: position 93,785,439 of record CM056575.1, read on the forward strand.
ACCATTCAAGTAAGGCAGATGTGTGTCGACCTTCACAAGTCAGGCAATGGCTACAAGAAAATAGCCACTTGCCTGCACCTGCCCATATCTACTGTCAGAGGAATCATAAAGATGTTTAAAACAACTGGAACAGTGGTAAAGAAGCCTGGACGAGGACGCAATGTTATTTTGCCACCACGCAGTTAGGAGGATGGTAAGAGAAATTAAAATTTCTCCAAAGCTCACTGTTAAAGAATTGCAACAAATGGTAGCATCTTGAGGGTACAAAGTCTCCAAAACAACCATCAGGCGCAATCTACATAAGAACAAGCTGTTTGGGAGGCATGCATGGAAAAAAAAACCTTTTCTCACTCACAATCATAAACGCAAACGTGTGGAGTTCACTAAGAGGTACTGGAACTTCAACTGGGACCATGTGCTTTGGTCAGACGAGACCAAGATAGAGTGTTTGTTGCCAAAAAGCTCTAAGTAGGTCTAGCGGAACACAAAAGATGAGTATTCAGAAAAGCACCTCATGCCCACTGTGAAGAATGGGGGAGGATCGGTGATGCTGTTGGCCTGTATCTCTTCCAGAGGCCCTGGGAACTTTGCTACGGTGCATGGCATCATGAACGCTTTGAAATACCAGGACATTTTTAATCAAAATCTGGTGGCCTCGGCCCAAAAGCTGAAGATGGGTTGTCACTGGGTCTTTCAGCAAGATAATGACCCAAAACATGTGGCCAAATCTATACAGGAATGTTTCACCAGACACAGAATCAAGCTCCTCCCATGGCCATCTCAGTTCCCAGACCTCAACCCCATTGAAAACCTCTGGAGTGAGCTGAAGAGGAGAGTGCAGAGGAGAGGACCCAGATCGCTGGATGATTTAGAGAGATTGTGCAAAGGGGAATGGTCGAAGATCCCTCTTTCTGTATTCTCCCATCTTTTGAAACATTATAGGAGAAGATTAGGTGCCGTTTTGTTGGCAAAAGGGGGTTGTACAAAGTATTAACGTCAGGGGTGCTAATAATTGTGGCACATATGATTTGATGTAAAAGAATTATTTCCCAATGAATAAATGCACTTGAATTAAAGGTTGGATTTTTCTAATTTTTTCATTGTGGTCCTATATTATTTAGAAAAAAAATGAATTTATTAGAAGCTAAAGAACACATCTTCACCAGGGGTGCCAATAATTTTATATTATAATTAAGTATTATTGGCAAGTACTTTAGAGTCCACTAAAGTGATTCAGGATGATTTGGATAGAATCCAGAATTGGGCAGAAATGTGGCAAATGAAATTTAATGTTGCGAAGTGTAAAGTTGTACATGTAGGTAATAAAAACATTAGATGGGATTACTTCATGGGAGGTTTAAAACTGGAATGTGCTCCACACAAGAAAGATCTGGGAGTGATTGTAGACCAAACCCTCACAGGCTTTAGCCTTTGTGCCGTAGCAGTTACAAAAGCCAATCGGATGCTGGGATACATTGCCAAAAGTATTGAGAGTAATTTCAATGTGGAATAGCTTGCCTGACCATATTGTTAAAGCAGAGACCTTGGGGGTTTTCAAGAGCAGGCTTGACTTAAAGCTAGATACCATTGAGTCATTGAGTATCTGACGGGATATATGCACAATAATATTAAGAAACTGGCGAGCGTAGTTGGGCTGAACGGCCTGTTCTAGCCATTCATGTTATGTTTTGTCATGTATGTTATACAAAAGTAAATGAATGATTACAATATTCAACAAAAATTGGAAAACTAGGCTTAATTATCAAAGCTAAAATTCAATAGCAGTATAATTATCATTAATATCCAACATCAATAATATAACCAAACATTGAAAGGGGAGCTCTTGACCTGGCTGAAGATAGATTCAAGCTAATATCGAGGCAAAGACAACCAGAAGCACTTATTGAAAATATATAAAAAGGTTTATTATGTCTCAGTAGCAATGAACATGCAATCAATACCACTTGAATAAACAAAAAACACACAGGAACGATGAAATAGTGGTTATATTGTGAAACAACAAATACAAATAGACTAAAGGTAGGATGTGTGAGTGTGTGTGTGTGTGTGTGTGTAGGTGTATGCGTGTGTGTTTTTAAGTCTGAGTACTAGTGATGCACGGGTCAGCCTGGCGGGGCGGGTCAATATTTTAATAACATTTAGCGGGTGCGGGCGGGTTGGGCCAAACAGTGGCGACATCTGATTCCCATGAAATTGCGAATAAAAAGTATAATAGGCTATTGGCCACTTGAGGGCTCTAGACATAGCCTACAGCTTAGCTAATATGCTCTTGTCAATCGATGTAACGCTACCTTCAGCAGGATAGAATGCCAATTGTACCTCTCCCTCTTCCTACTCTCCATGTACACGCAGTCACTGGTGCGCGGCTTAATCCTCCACCGTTAGACTGAGGATCTAAAGGTTGAATTATAGCTCATCTTATAAATCATTCTGCAGTCAGCACCTAAATATTATATAGTAGTAGTAATTTTATTGACCTGTGGGTCCAAACAGCACATAGACAAAACATTTTTTCGCCACTTAACAGTGAAAAGCATATCACGATTCTAATTCAAAAATAAAATCAACTTGTTGAGGTGCTTCCGTTTATCAGCTACGTGTTCTCTGACAGCAGAGCGTGTGCTGTAAAGTAAAGTAAAGACACTTCTTAGATATACATATCTATAACACTATTCTATACACATATCACCCAAACGAAGAGGTAACTTATCATTACTGAAGCATGTATGGTCATAAACTTAGTCTTGCTGTCATTAATTACCGTATACCATGAGACAAAGAATAATTGTGTAAAACTCCATGGTGGCCAAAGCAGTCCTCTGAGTCCCAGCAACTAGCGCAACAAGCGAGCGAACCTTCAGTTCGGCTGGCCGTGTCCAGGAAGCGCGCCGTAATCGCCTAAACCCTGCCACTGTTGACGCAGTTTTGTTTTTGCATAGCTTGGGAAAAAATACCCTAGGCCTACATTATAAGCTGTGTTGAAAAAATACCCTAAAAGCCCCCCCAAAACAATCTTGAAATAAATATACAAGGAAAATAAAATTTCCTCGTAGACAGGATATCGCTACACTGTATGGGAGAGTAGGCGATAGCGCCAGTGCGCCACTGTCATGTGTCATTTTGTTCGGGTTGAAAATCAGTGCGAGTTTTAGCAGGGCGGGCGGGTCGGGTTAGCTGTCATGTCGGGTCAGGTTGGTGCGGGTGTTAAAAAACCTTGACGCGCGCATCACTACTGAGTACCAAAAGGGAGAGGTTAAAATGGCAGACTTGGACTCAGATCTAAAATGGAGGACTTGGATCTAAGAGAGAGGACTCAGATCTAAAATGGTGGACTCAAATCTAAGAAGGTGGACTGATGATGTAGCAGTCAGAGAACCACGTGTGCTTGAGAGTGGAGGAAGTGAGAGGGAGAACAAAGAACTGGATGGCACAGGCGGGAGAATTAGAAAAAGACTCCTGCACGAATTAGGCCAGAGTCTGAGTTTTCCACTCAGTAAGCAGAGTGTAGTGTGCAGAAACTAGCTGAAAAGAGAATAAGAGAATGGAGAGAGAGTGAGAGAGGATGAGAGAGAGAAACAGCAGAAAAGAAGGCGCAGGCAAAGTCTGATAGGATGGAGTAGCCAGCCGCAGCGGGCTGAACAATCAGTCAGATAAGCCAAACGTCCCAGTTCAATTCAAACTTTCTCAACAATCCTTATGATTTCCACAGAGCAAGGCAACAATGTAAAACAAAGCAATCTGGCAGTTTTATACAAACTCTCTCAAAGATCAGATATGTAACAGGTCAGCAATGCAGCAGTGTAGGGTAAATATCCGCGATTTCCATACAAATTTTCTTTAAAACACAGAAGTTTTACAACCAGTATAACATTAAGATCCAGTACATTAAAACCAGCAAGCAAAGAAAAACACAGCTCAAAGTATACAGTCATGATTAAATTCAAAAATCCATCCATCTATTTTCTATACCCGCTTATTCCTCAATGGGGCGAGCTGGAGCCTATCCCAGCTGACTACGGGCAAAGGCAGGAAACCCACCCTGAACAGCTTGGCGTAGGGCGCACACACCATTCATTCTCACACTCACACTCATACCTATGGGAAATTTGGTGTCTCCAATTAGCCTGATATACATGTCTTTGGACTGTGGGAGGAAACCGGAGTGCCCAGCGAAAACCCACGCAACACAGGGAGAACATGCAAACTCCACACAGAAAGGCCCCAGGCCGGATTCGAACCCACAACCTTCTTGCTGTGAGGCAGCAATGCTAACCACTGTGCCACTGTGCCACCGTGCCGCCCAAATTCAATAATCAACAATTGGACTATACTCGCGCATTTCATATTCTGGCTAAATCTGCCTAGATGCAAATTGCTTTGCTTGGGATCACTACCGAGTGAGTGACCCAGTTCTCCACCTTGGGCGGCGGTCCCTTTGTTTCCAGAGCTCGTCAGCAGACAGGAAATGGTGTCTGCTTTCAAGGCACAATGATGCACGACAGAATGCAGAAAGTTCGTCGACTTGTTGATCGGGAAAAATAGCATAAAGGGAAGCTGGTCGCCTTTTTTTCGTTTCTTCAAAAGGTTAAAGACGTTGAAACAAAAGAAATTCCACTGTCGTCTCGCAGTGTGAATTCTTTTTACTGGTCCTTGAATAGATACACCTATAGGCAACTTCAGTAATTACGGAACAGAACATAGTTAATCTGTAACTCTACCGTGACCAACTGGAAAGGTCTGAAAAACTTTGTTCTTAGTTCTTTTCCTTGGAAACTTTTCAGTCAGATGGATGTGCACTCCTGATCTCTATTAACCCCCACCGTGGCAGAAGTCCAGTGAGAGAGAACAATGGGTTGCTTGACTTGTTAAAGGGGTTTGATGTCAATAGTTTTATTGCGTTCAAGATAATGCTTTTGGTGTTCTGGGAAATGTAGTTAAAATGGCTGTTCTTTGTGGTTTGCAGCCATTTTGGCGGGCCTCGACCTTACAATTGCGTTGTATCTGATCACAGCCTGAATTAGCTTATTGGCTCGACAAGCATGTGAGTTTACTCAAAGTTTAGATCTTGGTAAAATATTTAATTTAGGGATGCCAGTTCATTTCAATATGCATTCATGACCTTTTCAAGAAACACTGCTATAATGAATGATTTCATCCATGGTTTGGCTAACTAAGCTAATTAAGTCACTTTAAAGGCCAGAAAATGGCACTTAAGCCAAGAATGCATACGGCCCTCACTGCCCACCTCTGTTTTGCATGATTGTTCATGATATACTGTGCCTCTGTGTAGCTATGGAAACACATTAAATACCACAGAAATGATCTGAAACTGTTTTCAGTTTTCAAGGCCTTGAGGGAATTCTTGTCTCTTGTCAATAGGATTTTATTTATCTATTTGAAATAATTTGAAACTATGCTCTCCAGGGAGACAGGGGCCGCAGTGGTGTACAGGGACCACCTGGGACAAGAGGAACGAAGGTAATTATGAGGGCAAATATTTTATACGTATATTCTAAGTGACAAATCTTTTGATGGTGGAGCATATATTCAGATACATGAGACTTAACAATCCATTACAAGAATAAAATGAAATCTGTGAATAACTACATCTTTAAAATCCCAATGTGTAAGAATGCAATTACATGTTTCATCGTTATTCCTTTTAGGGTCGCACTGGCCGTGGAGGATTTTCTGGCGTGCCAGGCCCAATGGTAAAAGAATAGGCATTTTCATTTAATAAAAATGTATGTTGATCTGTGGCGGCCATATTAGATATCACACAACGCTGGTTCTCGAAAGGAACCTTCCTCTAGCCACTCCCAATACGGCATCAAGAAATGGCATCAATTCGACAAAGGATTCTATAGTTATCCCACGGAAACAAAAAGTTTACGGTCGACGAACTCACGGACGACGGACGACGGACAGACATGGTGTCGACGTAATGCCCCCTTTCCTCTTTGGAGGGCGGGGGCATAATGAGCAGTTATACTCTTTCAGGATTCGTCAAATAAAATGTAATTAAATGCCCTTGGTGCTTTCTGAGCTTCATATATATAACACTAATATCATCACAACAAAGTTTGCTCTTTCAATCCGCAAAAAAAGAAAATTTTAGGGGCATATCAAATAAGCCGTGCAAAATGCTGTGTGCCAGTTACAAAAGTTAATGAGCTATGCTATTGTGCTATCGAGCGGCATCATACCAGCGAAAACAAAGCCGGATATGCAACTGTTTCTTCAAGATAAGCCGTAGTTTCAAGAGCTATCGTCTGTTGTCTTAGGTTTATCACTGCACTATGGAGGAGGACAACCTATGTGCACTGAGGGAACTCAAGTCTGTCATGATCTAAATCAGGAGTGTCCAATCTAATCCACAAAGGGCCGATGTGGGTGCTGGTTTTTGTTACACCCCAACACTAACACACCTGATTCTACTCATCAAGGTCTTGATTGACACCTCTGATCAGTTAATTAGCGGCATCAGGTGTTCGGGTACTGGGATGAAGTGAAAGCCTGCACCCACACCGGCCCTTTATGGATAAGATTGGACACCCCTGATCTGAATGAAAAAAGAAATAACAAATGATCGGGATTGTACATGCATACAGTGGCGATACCAGAACAGGAAATTTGAGGGCTACAGAACATCCCTTTACAACAACAATTAGTCCTAGATAGTTCCCAATAATTTTCATAATCAACGGATTCACTCCAAGAGCAATCCACACTATCAGGTGCTGCTAATTCTCCCCTCTTAGAAATCACATCAGTAATTATTCATTTGGACACGTGATTTAGTGCATTTAAATCAGTGTTATTCAAAATTGCATACCGGTCAACTCTTGTACCTATGGCATGAGTCTAATGCTTCTTAGTGGCATATCACATTCTCACGCCATAGTATGCAATCTTAACAAAAGTGAAGATTGAAAAATTTTAGATTTGGCAAACAATATTATATTTTATTGCTGAGTCCCACTTTATAATCAACCTACGCTGTACCGAGAGTGAAAGGCGATATTTCATTGGTTTTTCATTTAACAAATTCTCACGCGGAATTGAAGTCAACTCTCGCTTTTCTTTTCTCAGGGGTTTGAAGCCAAGAAATTGCAGAAAGACATTTCAAATGGTCTTGTATTTCGTTTTAACAATTTAAACTATCAAGGTGCGCAAGTTAAATCACCTGATGTGTGGATCGGGTAGCGAGGAATTTTCAGAGTGGTTAAAAATTATTTTTCTGGAGGCCTACTGAATTTAGCCCATTATTTCGTTGCTGTTAGATCGCATGGGGAGAGAAGCCGTGTCTTCACTTGCCAATGTATTATTACTATGATTGGAAAACGTGTCAATAAAGGAAATTGATTAAGAACTAATCAGGACTAATTGTTTTTATAAAGGGATGTTCTGTAGCCCCCAGAGTTCCAGTTCTGGCGCTGGCGCTGCCACTCAGGAAAAAGCTCTGTTAACCACGACCTGGCATTCAAGTATCCCCAATATGCCTTTATTTTGGGATGAGATGCATGTTGTACTTGGGAGAAATGGCCTGAGCACAATCTGCTGTGAGCAGCTAACAACGGCATGTTCTCAATACGTTATCGATAATTCGCAGGTGACGATAATGGCCTATACAAATTTCCCACACAAATCACTGGGGATTTGCTTGTGAGACGTCACTGACGGAAAATGCCAAGCAGTGTCGGGAATATATGCATACACTTACCAGTGATTACACTTACCAATGCAGATTTTGATGAATAAAATCATTATGTGGTGTCTTTAATGCATTATTTTGCCCAAATTCAGATTTCTGAACTCAAAATTCCTGCAAAATGCGTATATTTGTGGTTATTTAAGGAAATCTTCTAATACATTCTTTGAAAGTAGTCATATTGTTTATATGTTTGGACATATTCAGTCCTTTACCTTGTAGAATCTGAACATTTTTTAAACTTAGTTTTTAGCATCAGATGACACATAAAAGGTTTAGTAAGCACATAAGGAAGAAATCATTAACTTTGATACCAGTCTACATATATCACTTGTTTTTCCTCTTGCTGGGCTAATGATGAATTTCATAATGAATATGAGACGTTGTTTACAGGGAGAAATGGGGAAATTGGGAATACGAGGACCTGACGGAGAACCCGGTATAAAGGTTATTGAATACTTAAGCTTTTAATATTTTCTTAATTGTGTAGCTGATTGTGCTTCATTGATTCAGAAGAACTGTGTTGGGTGTGAAATGTTCTTGTTGAATGCAAACTGTGCTGTTTCTCATAGGGAAGGCAAGGCATTCCTGGCGTAGCTGGACCTCGAGGACGAAAGGTATTTTGATATCTTATTTGACTAAATACTGTCTTATAATTTTGGTTGGAACTTGCCACTGCCATGTTATCGCATTAATTCTGGACTATTCATTTTTCAACAAAGTACATAAAGAACAAATCAGTTGAAGATTAAATTTCTCATGCTGTTAATTAACGAATAACGAGCAGTTTTAACCATATACAAGTCTTCTCACAGTTAGGGAATCAAGTAAAAAATAGTATATAGTCCAACCTCAATTCCAAAAAAGTTGGGACCGTATGGAAAATGCAACCAAAAAGAAAATCATGATTTCATGGTCGACTTAAAAAAAATAAATAAATAAAACATGACGATTTTGGAGAAGCATAGTCAAAGTCCGGACTTAATTCCGATTGAGATTCTGTGGCATGACCTTAACCCCTTATGCCCTACGCCCCGGTACCAGGAGGTGGTGTTTACAAATAATAAATTCAGCATGTTTCCAAACCGCACCATTGTCATGCGGCATATCCACATTTCGAGAAGAAACTCGGCCAAAAGCTCATTTAGACCATTTTTACCTCAACCGAACACATTTCAAGCAACAAGCAAGTAAATAAGCATGCAGCAAAACATAGGATAAAATCATATCGAAGCTGAATTGCTACAATTTCTCCTGAATTTGTGTTATGCATACAAATGATACCTCAAATGAAAGAGGAAAGTCCACAGAATCCAACAATATGAGCCCTGTCATTTTAAACCGACACCACACTCAAAGAAAAGCAGGCATACACTTTACAATCTACAGAGATGAGCAAAGAAATGTCTTACCTTTGATATTTTGTAATAAAAAAACTGTTTGAGGGTAAATCCACGCATGCTATTGTTAGCTCAATTTGTCCATGTTATAATGAAACTAGATCTGCGAGTCTCGAAGCACTTTTTTCTTCTCGAGCATTGCTTCAAAGATCTCAGTTCCTCAGCATTCAGCTTGCTGGCAATGTGTTTTCCTCTCTGTGATCGGCTTGAGCTGCTGTCAGTAAAACTTTGCCAGTACTGTAGCCATTTGATTCTATGGCTTCTGAAGTTTCCAAAAAGCCCTAAAGCACCTTGATTGCACAAAGCTAGCCTGAGCTAGAGCCTTGCTTTCCCAGTGCATCAAGCCGAGTCCATGGGCCATTCGAATGTACTTAAATAGTGCGATAACATAAATGCTTAACAGGTTTGTTTGTGGTATTTTTGGTATTTTCGGTTAAATTTTCCGCTAAATATTCAACTCTTGTTGTCAAAGTCAGTTTCTGACAGACACACACGAATACTGAGGGCACAACAGTATAAACAAGGTGAGTGACTTTGACTCATTGACTCATTCTTTATATGGGCAATTTGGGAGCAGCATCACTGTCAAATGGTATAGCTTAGTGGTTAGGGTATAGGGCTACAGCGCAGGTGAACAGCATTGGAGTCCCTGGTCAGGCGTGCTTCAGTAAGACAATGGTGCCATTTTGCTTGTATAAATAATTGCTGGGATTTTTATTATTATTGTATTGGCTATAGGACTGACAGAAATAATAATTTAAAAAATTATAAATTCAAAAAATGTAAAATGGTTTTTTTGGGTGGAATGTATGCGTGTAGTGACATATAAGTGATATTAGATGAGTTTTACAGTTTGAGAAATCTGATTTGGCACACCAGGAGAAGCCACCTTGACATTCCTCTCTAAGTTTGTTCTGATTTACTTGATTACAATAATTTTTGGCACAGATAATGGTGAGATTCTGTGCTGTAAATCTTTAGAGGTTTCAGACCAACTAATTTAGTATATAAGGGATAGAATTAAAACTTTGTTAGGTGCCAAATGAGGTCTTTGATTTATACTGTGTTCGATCTGCATTTACTCTGACTCCGACATATACACTGATTTTTACACCATGGCAGAAATCTCAAATGGTTTTACCTTTATTATGATACCAAGATCATTCAAATGGACCAAATAGTTGTAGAGATATACTCATTTCATTTTGGGCTTGCCATTTTCGAAAAAGAGGCTCAGAGCTTAAGGGGTTAATAAGGCAATTCATGCTTGAACACAATTTAATCAATTCTGCAAAGAAGAGTGGGCTGAAATTCCTCCACAGCAATGTAAAGACTCATTGCCAGGTATCGCAAAGGCTTGATTGCAGTTGTTCTCGCCAAGGGTTAGGGGGCTATTACTTTTTCACATAGGGCCAGGAAGGTTTGGATAGCTTTTTCCCTCAATAAATGAAATCATCATAACTGCATTTAGTCTTTACATGGGTTATCTTTGTCTAATATTAAAATTTGTTTGATGATCTGAAACATTTTAAGTGTGACAAATATGCAAAAAAAAAAAAAAAAAAGAAATCAAGAAGGGGGAAAATACTTTCTCACAGTTCTGTATATCGACTCTTGGTCAGGTAGTGTCACTATGTGACGAGTTCAGATGAGAATGTGTTGATAATTTATATTGGTTTTTTCGTTAAATTGAGTTTCTGCCTCCTTTTAAGGGACTACAAGGGCTCCTTGGAAAGCGTGGACAAGAGGGAATGCTTGGAGCTCCTGTAAGATCCTGAATTTTAATTGATGGATTAGAATGAACTGATACTTATAATGATAAATATCTCTATTCTGTTTTTAGGGGCCGCTTGGTAAACTTGGATTAGAGGGGGATTCTGGACCCAAAGGGCAAAAGGTACTATGTTTGATTGCATGAATGAATAAATGAATGAAAATGCACACTATTCAAGACACTCCAGTGGTACCATTAATTATGTTGGATTAAAATATCAGCTGCTTTAGGGTCATAATGTCTGCATTGCCATTTACACTTCAACATTAACACACACAAATGTCATCTAAATAAGTGGAATAGTTAATCCATCATGGCATGTGTCCTGAAAATATTGCCTTTAATGTTAAAGCTGCTGTAACTGGTTTGGTCATTTTCATAGCTTCGTGTCCCTGCTCACCATCCCCAAGCCGCAAAGACACACACATCGGTTTTGACAGAAGCAGAGATGGAGAGCAGCAATTCAGTTCCAATATAAGTGCAATATAAACAGACATTCTCATTGATTTTCTGTGAAAGTCACACTGAAAACATGGACCAACCAGTGGTTAAATTGGGTTTTTTGCGGAGGGGGAGCCCTTGTCTACGACTGTGAATGGTCAACATTTTTCAAATCATCTTTATTTACATCTCATGACAGCGAGGGGGGTAACAGAGAGGTATCGGTGCCTGATCACCTTCGGTATAAAAGTAGTTACCCTGGGAGGTAGAGCAGAAATTGAGTGCTTTGGAAAAACCCAGTAAGTATCAAAAAGAAGATTTTTAGAAATAGACAGAAACCTGTATTCCTCTGGGGTTAAGGTTTGACAATGAAACTGACTTGGCTGTTATTTATTCATTGCAAATTTAAAAATATTTAGGGAGAACCCTTTTCATTGTTTGTCAGGATCCATGGCAATATCATCATTTAAGTTTTTCCATTCAAAAATGTCATTTACCAAAATGGACAAAAACCTTGCACTTATGTACTGTAGTTACAGTGAAGTTTGACAGTTATGTCAGTGCTAACTCCACTGTCTCCTTCCCTCCTGAAGCCATTTTTCAGTCATTCGCCTGTGAAATTCAGGCCATGAATATCCTGCACAACCAGTGCTCTGTATGGAAACTGACCAGGCAGATCATGTATGCTGCTTCATTGGCTGATTCGACTTGGTACATTTTGCCATTCAAAAAAAAAAAAGAAAGGAATTGAATGGGGAAAACCCAATACAATCAACTTGCTAGTTTTTTTGCTCCACAAATGAATAAATACAAATGACTTGCTAGGGCTTGCCATAGCAAAACATGGGACATCAGGGATTATTCTTTTTGTATCGCATTGTATGTGATGAGGCAAAGCCTAGTAAGCACAAAAATTGTCCTAACTCAGTGTTGATCCATATCTGATTTATTTGGTTTTTCCGTTACACTGAAGAGAAGGAGCTGGGTGGTTGGGAGTCAGGGATTTTATGACGGACAGTTGCCAGCAGCCTTAACAAACTGGTGTTGGTAACTGCAGCTCATAATGAATCAATAAATAAATAAATAAAGTTTTGTTAGCCATTGTGTTGAAGAGCAGTCTTGATAGTGTGATGCACCATTTTGGCTGCAGTATGCAGGAGAACTTGGCTCAGCAAGTTTCCCTTTGAAGAGGATGAAGAGGAAGAAATTAAACCGGCAGGGGTCGGTCAAGTGCGGTGCAGGGTGAATAGAGAGCGAGACAGTGCTGGTCAGGAGAACAGAGCAGTGAACCAGAAATAAAACATAATCGTTTCACAACAGTTGGGTATTAAAGCACCAAGAAACTCACACACCTCTGCACAGACGTCTTGCTTGTGTTCCTGCAATAATGTTACAGAAAAGCCCGAAATGATGTGTAAAATTACACGCTTCACCTTTGCTTGGTTTTCTGTGCACAAAAGCAGTGTAAAGAAGGATCTTCATTAGAGCTCTGCTCTAATTTTTGGACCAAAGATAGCCAAGGATGTAAGCTTTAAGATGGTGAAGATTTCAAGAATTTACAGGTTGTCACCATAGATATACAGCACTCTCCATTATTATTGGCACCCCTGGTTAAGATGTGTTCTTTAGCTTCTAATAATTCAGTTTTTTTCTAAATTATATAGCACTACAATGAAAAAAAGAGGAAAATCCAACCTTTAACTCAAGTGCATTTATTCAGTGGGAAAAAAACCCACATTAAGAAATAATTCCTCTTTGCACAATCTCTCTAAATCATCCAGCGACCTGGGTCCTCTCCTCTGCACTCTCCTCTTCAGCTCACTCCACAGGTTTTCAATGGGGTTGAGGTCTGGGGACTGATGGCCATGGGAGGAGCTTGAATAGTGTCTGGTGAACCATTTCTGTGTAGATTTAGCCACATGTTTAGGATCATTATCTTGCTGAAAGACCCAGTGACGACCCGTCTTCAGCTTTCGGGCAGAGGCCACCAGATTTTGATTTAAAATGTTCTGGTATTTCAAAGCGTTCATGATGCCATGCACCCTAACAAGGTTCCCAGGGCCTCTGGAAGAGGAACAGGCCCACAGCATCACCGATCCTTCCCCATACTTCACAGTGGGCATGAGGTGCTTTTCTGCATATTTATCTTTTGTGTTCTGCCAGACCCACTTAGAGTGTTTGTTGCCAAAAAGCTCTATCTTGGTCTCATCTTACCAAAGCACATGGTCCCAGTTGAAGTCACAGTGCCGCTTAGTGAACTCCAGACGTTTGCGTTTATGATTGTGAGTGAGAAAAGGTTTTTTCCATGCATGCCTCCCAAACAGCTTGTTGGCATGTAGATAGCGCCTGATGGTTGTTTTGGAGACTTTATGACACCAAAATGCTACCATTTGTTGCAATTCTTTAACAGTGAGCTTTGGAGAACTTTTAATTTCTCTTACCATCCTCCTCACTGTGTGTAGTGGCAAAATAACCTTGCGTCCCCCTCCAGGTTTGTTTACCACTGTTCCAGTTGTTTTAAACTTCTAACTGATTCCTATGGCAGTAGATATGGGCAGGTGCAGGCGAGGGGCTATTTTCTTGTAGCCATTGCCTGACTTGTGAAGGTCAACACACATCTGCCTCACTTGAATGGTATGTTCCTTTGTCTTTCCCATGTTGAAGAGTGGATAAGAGAAATGGCCTCTGTGTCACATCATATTTATACCCCAGGGAAACAGAAAGCGGTGAATTAGTAATTAAATATTTCTAGATACTCTGATGAACTTTGTAAACTATTGTAGAAATGACAGATTTACTTCAATTACATTTATTTCCTTGGAATTGTTTAGGGTACCAATAATTGTGGAACAGGTGATTTTATGAAAAATTATTATTCCTTATTCAGGGATTTTTTGTTTTCCCTTAAAATTCACTTGAGTCGAAGGTTACATTCTTCTACAATTTTCAGTGTGAGAGTATGCTTCTGCAATAAAAATTGAATTTATTTTAAGGCTTTTAACACATCTTCACCAGGGGTGCCAATAATTATGGAGGGCGCTGTATATATAGAACACTAGATTGCTGATAGAGTATGTTTGAGTGAAGCATCTGTCCTAGGAGCTTATACACCTTATACACTTATACACAAGTAAAATTCTCACGTGGACTCCCATTCATTTTCGCCTACGTTAAAATAATATTTTCAAAAAGACTTGCGTGCGAGTAGGTGTTATTTTGGTATCGTTGTGCAGAGCAGCATTTTGTCTCCCTAAATATGTGCTTTCTGGAGGATGGAAAGCGCCACACTTACTGAAGGAACTATCGAAATTTGACCGGTGTAAACATTAAAGTGCAGCAGAGAAGTGAAGTTAACGTGACTAAGGCTTTTACCTCTGATAAGATAATTACTTGGAAGTTATCGCCGTTATAAGAAACGTCAATGAATGTCCGTATATGTTATCAAATTACACTCTGGTTTCCTCACTTTCTTGTAGCGTGGTTGACTATTTGACATCAACCGAATTGTTTATATTGAATCACATAGCTAATGCCTACGTTGATAAAAGGAAGTGCTAGTGAAGCCGTTCTCCCCTCCTTGTCTTTTGGAGCTCTCTATAAAACAGACAAAGCGACTTGTCCACTGTTCTAAATATTATGCGGGTAAGATATGTAAGGCCCCACAAAACAATACCAACAACGGACATTGCAGTGAGGTGAAGGATTCACGTGTTCTTATTGACTAACTTTAATCAGAGCATTTTCCTGGCTGGTGTCAATCACAATATAAGGGATATTTTTCTCCGTCCAAAGACGGGCCATAGAAACGCAACGGTTACAATCAATCTGACTCCATCAAACAGTTAAAATACCAAATTTAGTTGTATCCTCGTTAAATATCTGACTCCAAATTAGAATTAGAATTGATAGTTTTGGGACAGTATGCGTGAATCTCGAGACAGCTATGCCATCAGACTTGGCAGTGGAAGCCATCGTTGCTCAGCAAATACGCCCCCAGGGTTAATAAGCGCAGCTGTCCTGGCTTAATTCGACCATAATTCCATTGGTTAGAGAAAAATACCATGATAGCAGCATCGAGGCATAAACAAAGTAGCACGGACCGTGAACGTATCACGAACCCAGGTTTATATATACCCAAGGGCCCCTTAAGGGGTCTAACCCGGTGCCGGGTTAATTATGCGCCAAAAAGGCGCCTTTTCAGAGCTAAATCCCCAGGACCGGTATTCCACAAACCCTTAAGGGGTAGAACGTAATCCCACATCTAACTTAGAAGTATCGTTACCTACACAAGACTTGGTAGGACTTTCCCCTTAAGTCCCGGTCGCAACAAGGCTAGAAATATACGTGTTAAGAGTCATGGAAATCACGCAAGCTGGTAAAGGAATAACAGGTAGGCACAAACTTGGATCAAACAAATCAACGCTAAGCCAATTACCAGTTACACATAATTTACGAAGAAAATACGTATATTCATACCTGGAGAAGATAAAGGCCATGCAATACCAGACCGCACCACATGGCCAGGGAGGAATTCAGACGCCACTCCGATCCACCCACCCACGCACAGGCCTAGGCGTGCGGAGCGGAGGGGAATGTGATTCCCCAGTACTCACCCTTCGTGCGTCAGAAAAGAAGAAGAGACCCGTTCGGTTAGAATCTCCCACCTTTATAGATTCCAAACCACGCCTCCGAACAAAGTGGGCTTTCCCCATCGAGGTGACAAGATTATTTTGCATAGAGAGAGGTGAGCGAGATTTGACCACTATAAGATCTTCCCAAACGGGATTATCCATAATTTTAAGGGAAATGAAACATGTTCCATTCAACTCCTTGGATTCTCCCGAGAATAAAAAAGACCAAACATTATAGGAATATGTGCTAATATGATGCAGTTGTCATGGAAAAGCCTTAAAATGGAGTATTATAGTCCAATTGTGTTATAACTATATAAGTGGTTTCTTTATAGGATATTGAACATAGACATATTATGAATTTGACAGAGATTTAGATTGTTTTAAGAAGATTAATGTAACTGGGCTTTAAATTCAATGAGGGTAGTGGGGTAAGTTTCAGCGGAGAAGCTGGGCCTGCTAGAACTAATGGCTCTGACCCCCTGCAGGGTAGAACAAAGGATGCCACTCTCGCAGGCAGGCTGTAAGACCATTCTAGGTTGTAAAGTTTACTGCTGGGCCACAATGGGGCTAGATCAACCAAACATTCAGATTTTACACGCGTAATGAGCACAATATTATTTTTGACATACTTTTTTATATTGTGAGCTAAATCAAGCATTTACGTTCTACAGATATAATGTCGTTGAATGTCTATTACAAGTAGCTGGCTAGCTTCTTAGCCACCTTGTTCATTTTATTTACTACCAAGTCAATGAAGTCCCCGCGACGGTAAGGGAGCCAAGGTCGCTAGCCTTCACTTTCAGTCAGCGGTGTCCTCAAGTCAATGGGATGGCTAATTAGTTAGCTAGCACAAAACGCAATTCTTTTAATTAAAGTGACAACTTTGCCTTTCTACGTTAACTTACGCATGAAACGTTTTTTTACAGCGTTTTATTAAGACTCAGCCTCACTGAGAAGATCTTTCATACCCATTCATGTTACTGACCCATTGCTGTGAGATGTTCCACCAGATGGATTTTTTTTGCACTATAAAACATTTCCAATCTTTTGATGCCCCTGTCCAAGCTTTTTTTGATACATACTATTGGCATCAAATTCAAAATGAGCAAATATTTTTCTAGAAACATTCAATTTCTCAGTTTCAACATTTGACATATTGTCTTTGGACCATTTTTGATTAAATATAGCGTTTAAATGATGTGCAAATTATTGAATTCTGTTTTTATTAATAATTTACACAGCTTTCCAACTTTTCTGGGAATAGTTTTATTAATTGTTGATCGTTTATCAGGCAAATTTAAATGAGAACGGCTTGAGAGGAAAACGTCATCCCAATGCCGACCACTGATTGTTTGACAGAATGCATTGCGATTTATGCAAATAGCACTTGTCATTTAGAAAGAAAATGAATTATACTGCAAATGAATGGTGGACAATGCATTTTGGCAAAAACTGAATATAGAATGAATAAACCATGACAATGTACTGGTGACAGAATTTTAAAATTTTCAAATTTGGCATTTATTGCATTTTGAAATCACACTCTTAATGAACTTTTCACAAATCCTCAATATAATTTATGGCTCAGATTTGTTGGCTCATGATAACTATGCTTGCATTTAAAGATGAAAATCACACTGCACCCTCCAGACTAATTTTGTCCTGGCTTCTTTAAATCATTTTACGTAATTGAAGAGCCTAGTGCTAAAAATACTTAAAGTGCAGATCCTGGACCAAATTCTTCTTTTTTGTTTAAAATATTGTTCCTCACCACATCCTTAGGGTGATTTTGCCAAGGGTGGTCTGCGTATAGAACAATTTTTGAAAATTTCCAGAAGCGTCTGGAAAAATCCCCAGGGAGTTCATAGCCATATTGATCCAGATTCGTGACATCTGCCATTCCCCCATAACCAGGGCACTGAGAGACCCAGTCCCTGCATGGATCAGAGAGCAGTCACCAACATTTACCGATCGCAACTGAACAACAGTTACTGCACTTATTGGTGTTACTGCACCCTCCCACAAGACACCTGTTGACCATTCCTGTCAGTCACTAGCATTTCTACACTTGCAAAGATTTCTTGATAGAATCTTTGCGCCATTCCGCATGAGTACTGCGAACACAACAGTACAAGCGGGATGAGTGACATGTTTTTTTTTTTAGCTCATTCTACATATTGGCAATTTAACTACCAGGATCCAGCGAGCTGATGTTGCCTAGCGGTTAAGGCTTAGTCCCACTGGGCATTTTTTGCCTCGGCAATGTACTCCCAATGGAAATTTATGCACCTCGGTAGGCGTCGGGAACAGGTTCCCCGATGTCATGGGGAAACTTCGAGAGCATCACGAGCCATCTGGGACCTGCGAAAAATTTCAATGCTTGGATTTAAATTTTTCTCTATGTGTTCCCGACGTTTTGTCGGGAAAACAGGCCGAGGAGGCCTTGCTGGTGATATGCATTGGAAGGGAAAACACTGAGAACTCGGAAACCACGGAACTGGACTTGGCAAACACTGGAACAATGAGCCAAGGGGGAGAGACGCCAAATGCGGGGATCCAAAATGATTTATTAAATAAACTAAAAAACTAGAAAGGGGGAAAAACGGGGCACTCTGGCCAACAGAGCCACCGTGCTACTGCACTGAAAGGGGAAGAACTCAGGAATCAAAACTATGGGAAACACTAGGGGGCAGACTCGGGGCAACTCGGATGAGACAGGGGCAATACAGGGCAGAGGGAGCTCGGAACAGGGAACTCGGGACAGGGGAGCTCGGGACAGGGAAGCTTGGGACTGGAGGATCTCGGGAGAGGGGGAGCTCGGGAGTAGGGGAGCTCGGGACAATGGAGGCTGTAGACGTCAGGAAGAGGGCAGGCACAGGACGAGAAGGCACAGCTGGCAGAAGAAGGCGCGGAGAGACATGGGGGGGTGGGGGGTCGACAGGAAAATCTTGGGGCGGAGACAGGACCATCTTGGGACGAAGACAGGAACATCTTGGGGAGCCGACAGGAACATCTTGGGGCTCGGGAGACGACTGGAATACTTAGGGCTCGGGAGACATCAGGGGGCACCAGGGCGCTTGGAGACAACAGGCAGGGCGGACAGGACTGGACGGCACAGCTGGCAGACTGGCACAGCTGGCGGGAGAAGGCTCTGGAAACAGCAGGCGGGGGGCAGACTCAGACAGACTGGAGCGGAAAACAGCAGGCTGGGCTGGGTCATGAGGCTGATAGAGGACACAGAGAAGATTTTGGGGACCAGAGGGAATGTGGACAGGGGCAAGGAGTCGTGAGGCGCGGTGAAGTCAGATCTGCAAGACTGCAGAATCTGAGGACCTTTATAGGGCAGGGGCACGAACATACACAGGTGCTGGAACTTAATATAATTAACAGGGTGTGGAACACGAGGGAAACCTAATTACATGAGACAGATAAACATTAACACACAGACGAGGATCACAAGACAATCCCAAAGATGGAATAAATAAACTAAATAAATATTTCACAGTGAATAGAAAGAGTTAGGACAGATAAGATAAATGCAGAAGGTTCTGCAGGAAAACACAGCAAGGCCAGTGAAAGAAAAGCAAGAGGTGGAGACTAGAACAGGGCGAATGCTGAGAGATCATTAGTCAATTAGTAAGTGCAGCTATACAATCCCAGTTAGTCTAATATATACTCAGCAACAAAAGTTTCTGTGACACCAATATTGTTAATTATTTTTCATAACGCAATTATGAAATTGTCATACATGGTGATATCAGACTGAAACAGTACACGTAAACACAACATTGAAATGGAAATCATGAAAATGCAAGAAAATGACTTTGCACGTGAAAATGTGCGTAAATCATGCTTGTGGATGGCAATAAAAGAGGAGAATTTTTGGAATGTTCACATTGTGCCTGATGAACGACGGAAGCATCACTTATCGAAAACACAGCCATTTCGGATCAGGAACTCTACCCTCTAGATGCCAAGACTGTCTGAAAATGATCGGTGGAGGGCCATTGGGATGATTGAATCCGGAACCTCGCAGAGGGAAGTTGCTCATCGCCTGAATGTCCACCGAAACACCATTTGGAACTTATGGCAGCGTCATCAGCAGACAAGACATGTCAGAGACCGTCCTCGCAGCGGCCGTCCACGAGTAACCACTCCCAGACAGGACAACTGGATTCGAACAACCCATCTCCGAAATCGATTCCTTGCAAACATAACTGCAAGAACGATACCTGGTTTGAGGCGACTGTCTGCACAGACAATCCTTCGCCGTCTCAGTCATTTTGGCATTGTCCCACGTCGGCCAGCAAGACGTCCAATACTCACAGTACAACACCGACGACTGCGTCTACAGTGGGCACAACAACATCGACGGTGGATCCAACGTCAGTGGGATCTTGTACTCTTCACTGATGAATCAAGATTCATGCTTAACCGATGTGATGGTCGTTTACGTGTATACCGTCGACGTGGAGAACGTTATGCCAACAACTGTGTTCAGGAATTTGATCGTTTTGGAGGTGGTAGTGTCATGATTTGGGGAGGGATCACGGCTAGAAACAGAACAGATTTGCTTGTTATTGATGGAAATCTGACAGGTCAAAGATATCGCGATGAAGTGCTACGGCCATTGGTGGTACCGTTTTTGATGCAACATGGTCCCGGAATAACGCTGCAACATGATAACGCCAGACCACACGTTGCAAGGATTGTACAGCAGTATCTGATGCAACAACATGTCAATGTCCTGCCATGGCCAGCCAGATCCCCAGACATGTCCCCAATCGAGCATCTTTGGGACGAGATGGATCGACGTTTGCGGCGGTTGGATAACCCGCCAGCTACACTCCAGGAATTGCGACAACGTCTACGTCAGATTTGGAATGACATCCCACAGCAATTTCTGGCACATCTGATTCGGTCCATGCGCCGGAGATGCGTTGCTTGCATCATGGCACGAGGAAGTCACACCCGGTATTGAAGTGTGAAGGTCACAATTGGTTAGACGTCAGACAAGTGCTTCATGACGCATGAAAATGACATTTTTCGTTTTGAGTGACATTGGCACTGAAAAGTCAGTGTTTCTCCTGTTAAATAAACATATTGATTTCATTGAGATCTTTGCGTGTCATTTGTAACATACACATAAATGGTGTCACAGAAACTTTTGTTGCTGAGTATACAATGTTAGTTTGGTTAGTAAAATTCTAGAAAATAAAAAACTGTTAGTAGGGGTTAGTAATTGATATGGGATCAGGTAGACACCAGAAGCGAGGTGAAGGGGAATGAGGATTTATTGAAAAACAAAACAAAACAGGCACGAGGGCCAACGAAAAACTTGGCCCAAAGGGTTGCAAAAGGACAAACTAAAGTATGCTACTCAGAGCTATAAACAAAAATGCAAAATGGCAAAAAACAAAAGGCACTGGAAACTCCAGGCAAGAAGAACAAGAAAAATAAATAATCAGACTATATATATATACACACACAAGACAAGAGGCTAGGACAAGACTAGAAATGCTAGGGAACTTTGACAACAAGGACTTGGCTAAACTTGCACATGCAACGAGACGCGAGACACTGTCTGCCAGCCAACTTCCACCGCATCCAGATAAAGGCTTAGAAATCAGAACATGAGGGGCAACACCTGGAGAAAGAGAAACAAGAGGCATGGCAAGATCATGACATGGACAGAGATTGGATGACATGACCTGCTCATTAAGAGAATGAGCGTGCTCAGCTTAAGTACCAATTAAGTATGCAGTTTGGAAGCAAGCATGAATGTTAAGAACAGAAAAGCACAGCAAGATCTTGAAATAGCAAAGCAGGAATCATGACAATGAACTCCCTGTCTAAATTAGTAGTATTAGTAATGTGCCTAAGAATTACACCAACCCAGTGAGTGTTAGTAAATGTTAGTAACTTAAAAACAGTTAATTGCCAATAAAGCTTAGAGAGCCCCGAATCAGCACAGCACAGAAGGAAGGGGAAATACCAAAGCCAACCATAGCTCAGAAATGTGCAACAACGAAGGCACGGGGCGGAACGCAGACAAGCGGTGGAGTGGCATGGCAGACCTGGCAAAAACAAAAACATGGAAAAGTAAAAACATGGACATGGAACATGAATTATGAAATGTAAATCCTAAACAAGAAACTGTTAAAACTATGACATGAACTATGAACATGAACTATGGAACTATGAACTATGAAACTTGGAACATGAAACTGTTAAAACCATTAATAATTCTGTTCTGGCCAAAGGCCAGAACCCTGGAACACAACAGTAATATAGAAAAGCAAGGGGAAATTAGTTAACGAGAAAGGAAGGAAGGCTGAAACCCAGAATCCATTAAATCACCCGAAATAGTGTCACAATCAATTAACACAGAAACTGCTACAAACAATGACGCGACCGGGGAGAAAGCGAAGACAGTACATGGGAAAGACATGGACTGGAATAACATGGGAGAGGAATGAAATGTGAACACTAAGACATGGACTAAAAACCAACATCACAAAAATAATAAAAACCTAAAATTGACTAACCAAACACACAGACCCATGGAACACAACAGCTGGAGCTTTACAAAAAAAATATTGTTTTCCCCGAGGCATCCCCAAAGCATCTGTGATGTCTCACCGAAGTATCAGGGGACCTTCGGGGATATTTGAATCTTCGGCGAAAGTTCGGCGACTTTTCAGTGACACATTCCCGATGTCGGGGTTGCATCCCCGAGTATTCGCCGAAATTTCGGCGGCAGTTGAAAACTGCATTCTTCCCATGGCGCTGATTGGCTGGATTTTGCATTCATGCGCACTATAAGTACATTTCATACAAGTATATGCCATAGAGAGAATGATGCTGAGCCAAAAATGTGCATATATTATAGTGCAGCCAAACACAATTATTTTATCAATGATTTGTTTGGGCGTCAGGTGATCTGCTTGGCCAAAATAAATTAGTTGTGTTCAGCACCACTACAGCATCTTATGGAAAAACTCGTCCACAAAACCATGAGAAAGTAAATAACTTGTATTGTACCAACAAAGAAAGAGGCACTTTCATTTGCTCAAATCAAAACATTATTCAAGTCAAGAGAAAAAATTAACAGGTTAAGGGAAAAAAAACATTTATCCGCGGAAAATAAATAACCGAAATTGCAGGCCCCAGCCTAGACACCTACAAGAAAACTATATATGTACATCCAGCTGTTCACAACAGACTATTGCGTAAATCTCCGTCCAGCACTATGCGCTGGTGCGGCTAATTGGGGGAGAGCAGGGAGCTTTCTACTGCATCTAATGTACATACAGGCTATTTGTAGCTCATACAACCCCACTTCAAAAAAAGTGAACTATCCCTTTAAGCCCTTGTCCAATGTCTTGCATTCATGCTTTGTTTACTCCTTGTTCTGCCCAAGTGTTCCTTGCTCCTGTAGCAAGCCTCGTACCTTTATATTCCATGGAGGCAGTTCAATTGGCAGTCGCTCTGGAGTTCTGTTTCAGTTCCCTGCTGGGGTCTAGAGTGTTTATGTGTATTTCCTTGCCTGTATTCATGCCATACTTTTCATGTCCAGTCAGTATATCCTCTTTAGTTCAGCTCTTGAAGTTCAGTGCAGTTTTTTGTTGGCCTTGTGCCCCCTTAAGCCTGCAGTATTTTTAAGTTTTTCTTCTCAGCTTTTTAAGTGGTGTTTTGTTGGCTTCATGCTCTCCTGCCCCGCTTTGCACAGTTTAGTTTGTGGATACTCTGTTGGCCCACCTGCCGTGTTTGTTTGGTTTTCTGTTCAATAATTCAATTCATTGGATTCAAGACTCACTATTGATGTCCTTCTGCGAACGTAACAAAACCTCTCAAATTTTGCTCCAATTTATTTGGTTTGAATAAACTTTGGCACAGATAATGGTGAGATTTGGTGCTGTAATTTTTTAGGGGTTTCAGATTGCAATTGAATAAATTTAAAACAGATAAAAGTAAACAGGCAAGTTGGAGAGAAGAATGGGGAAGACATGCAGCAAATGACCCAAGCTGGAATTGAACCTGGGTCGCTGCGAGAAGGACTCAGCCTTTATGGTGCATGTGTAGACCAATGAGCCACCGGGGCGCCAGATACACTGATTTTCGCACCCAAGCTGTTACCTTTATCATGATATCAAGACTATTCAAATCGACTTATTCCATGCAGACATATAGTCCAGCCAGAGGCTCGGGGCTTAAGGGGTTCAGTCACATTTTTTCACACTGTGTGATCGGGAAAGGACAATCTTTATTATTGTTAGCGAAGTTGATTTTCTTATTTTCCTCATATTAGTCGTTTTGCGACTTAAGGGGTCTTCAATTAGCAGATTTTATGGATCTATTGTATGCTCAGAGCATTTTTAATCCTCAAGGCCAATCGGGCTAATGCTGTGGTTTGATGCCTTTGTGGTGGTCTGCCGCACGTCTGTAAAAATTTGCCTTGTCAGCGCTCTGGTGCCTTCAGTTTTTCACAGATCTTTTTCATATTTTATATGTATTTATATGGGATGAAAATCTGGGCCAATTTCAATTTTGTTTCTCAAAATAGAAATATTGTGACTAAAAGTGCTTTTATCACTAGGAATCTTCAGTTTGACCTTTTCAGACAACAGTCCAGTGTTTTGAAATGAATTTAATCATCTGTTTAATTTGGATTTATATTTTAATGTAATTTTTTTTTTACATTTTTTAGGGTGAAATGGGAAAAAATGGAGCTCCAGGAATTCAAGGTCCCATAGGGAAAAACGTGAGTAAATTCTTTATCTGGAGTCCATAGAACAAAACTCAAAACCAGTGAAGTTGGCACGTTATGTAAATCGTAGATAAAAACAGAATACAATGATTTGCAAATCCTTGAACTTATATTCAATTGAATACACTGCAAAGACAAGATGTTTAATGTTCAAACTGAGAAACTTTGCAAATAATCATTAATTTAGAATTTAAAGGCAGCAACACGTTGCAAAAAAGTTGGCACAGGGGCCTTTTTACCACTGTGTTACATTGCCTTTCCTTTTAACGACACTCAGTAAACGTTTGGGAACTGAGGAGACCAATTTTTGAAGCTTTTCAGGTGGAACTCTTTCCCATTCTTGCTTGATACACAGCTTAAGTTGTTCAACAGTCCGGGGTCTCCGTTGTCGTATTTTACGCTTCATAATGCGCCACACATTTTCAATGGGAGACAGGTCTGGACTACAGGGAGGCCAGTCTAGTACCCGCACTCTTTTACTACAGAGCCATGCTGTTGTAACACGTGCAGAATGTGGCTTGGCATTGTCTTGCTGAAATAAGCAGGGGCGTCCATGAAAAAGACGTTGCTTGGATGGCAACATATGTTGCTCCAAAACCTATATGTACCTTTCAGCATTAATGGTGCCTTCACATATGTGTAAGTTGCCCATGCCTTGGGCACTAATACTACCCCATACCATCACAGATGCTGGCTTTTGAACTTTGCACCTATAACAGTCCGAATGGTTCTTTTCCTCTTTGGTCCGGAGGACACGACGTCCACAGTTTCCAAAAACAATTTGAAATGTGGTCTCGTCAGACCACAGAACACTTTTCCACTTTGCATCAGTCCATCTTAGATGAGCTTGGGCCCAGCGAAGCCGGCGGCGTTTCTGGGTGCTGTTGATAAGTGGCTTTCGCTTTGCATTGTAGAGCTTTAACTTGCACTGCAGATGTAGCGACGAACTGTAGTTACTGACAGTGGTTTTCTGAAGTGGTCCTGAGCCCATGTGGTGATGTCCTTTACACACTGATGTCGGTTTTTGATGCAGTACCCCCTGAGGGATCGAAGGTCACAGGCATTCAATGTTGGTTTTCGGCCTTGTCGCTTACGTGCAGTGATTTCTCCAGATTCTCTGAACCTTCTGACGATAAAATCCCTAAATTTCTTGCAATAGCTCGTTGAGGAATGTTGTTTTTAAACTGTTCGACAATCAGCTCTCGCATTTGTTCACTAAGTGGTGACCCTCGCCCCATCCTTGTTTGTGAATGACTGAGCATTTCAGGGAAGCTGCTTTTATGCCCAATCATGGCACCCACCTGTTCCTAATTAGCCCGTTCACCTGTGGGATGTTCCAAATAAGTGTTTGATGAGCATTCCTCAACTCTCTCAGTCTTTTTTGCCACTTGTGCCAGCTTTTTTGAAACATGTTGCAGGCATCAAATTCCAAATGAGCTAATATTTGCAAAAAATGACAAAGTTTACCTGTTCGAACATTTGCTAATCATTGTATTCTGTTTTTATTTACTATTTACACAACTTGCCAACTTCACTGGTTTTGGGTTTGGTACATGGACTTGTATGGGCTGAAATTCTTTTTTTCAAAAAAGGGTTCTCTGTGCATCTTGCTGCAAAATTCAGCTGAATCAGGTGCAAAATAGCTCATGGACAACTAACTTAAAGAGATAAAATGAGACCGGAGCACGCTGATGAATTAACAGCTTATACTGTGTCAGTAGTGTCGAAATGTCTGTTTACACCATAAAGGTTGTGAATTTATAACCGCGCTCCAGTCTCCTTTTGTCCTTTTAAGATGGAATTTTAATTGTCTGTCACAGCAAATTAGCCAATTGAATAAAAGAGTAACATGGGGTTACATAGGACCACTGCCAACATCGGCTGAACAAAATTATGCAAACTGTAAATACTGGGCCGGATCCTGCCTGGGGCTCTTAATTCACTCCCTTGTTTTATTCAACTCGCTGAGACCATTTATGCTTCTTGCTAGTTTTGATCTAATGTAATTTATAAAGGTTTTTGTGTGTCTGTGTGTCTGTTTGTGTGTGAATATTTTGAAGAATAATGGAAAGTTTTGTGGAGTCATTCATGACACCAGAAAACATGTATGTTTTTCAACCTTTAGAACATTGCTTTTATTGAAATGGTCAACTCGTATTCACTAAATTGTTATGTTTTGTTGTAAATATTGCCCATCAGATCCAGAATAACAATGATTTTCAGATATTTTTACCCCTGCCAAGGAAGTTATGTTTTAATTTGTGTGAGTGGGTGTGTCTGTCTGCCACCAAATTTAAGCCAAAGAATAATAGCGCAATCTGCACCAAGATTCACACAGGGGTAGATATTGATTCAAGGACCAAATTATTTTAATTTGATATCAACTGAACAAAGCAATAAGGAGCTAACAATATTTCAAAACTAAAAATTGACACAGAGGCCTGATTAACGGGATTAACAAATAAAATGAGTTATTTTTGTATTTTGATGGATGGGATCTGGCCCCTCTGGGTGCACATTTTCAAGTTCTTCAAGGAAATACTA
Source organism: Gymnothorax reevesii (assembly GCA_029721435.1). Lineage (NCBI taxonomy): Eukaryota > Metazoa > Chordata > Actinopteri > Anguilliformes > Muraenidae > Gymnothorax > Gymnothorax reevesii. The sequence goes on from CM056575.1 coordinate 93,812,734, forward strand.
ATGCTTTGGATGAGGTATGCAGCCTTTGAGTGCTCTTTTATGGACTTGAAAAACACTCCAATGTACACTTCTTTCTGTTATCCTTGCCACACCAATGGCCCAATTTCTCTCGAAGCTGATGAAAAGTTGTTAGAGGAATAGTTTGACGAATTCATGGAGGGAAACATTTTTCTGATCAAAGAGATCAAACCGGCCCATAAACCCCATCCGGGGTCGTAAATGACTCCTCTCAGTTGCTTGAGGGTTAATGTGATATAAAAACCACATCACTAGCAAATTGAAAAAAAAGTATATTTAGCATTTAATGGAAATTTTCCTGTGATTGGGGGGCATGACTGATGCGCAATAACGCAAATTGCATATTGAGCCCAGTGTAAGAAGGGAGCCGGAAACACCAGGCGCAGGATGCAGAAGAATTTATTAACAAAAACACTAGGGGAAGAATATGGCTGGCACGCCAGAAATAAAACACCGTGCACATGCACTGAACGAAAGGGAGAACTGAAATACACTGCCAAGGGCAGGGGGAGAACTGAGGTACACACTCACTGAGTGGCTAAACTAAGAAACAAAAACTGAACCTAATAAACTGACGAACCAAACTGGGAGACTGAACAAAAGAAGACAAGACTGGGGTGTAGCAAAAGCAAGACTCAGGACAGGCTCGGGAAAAATACAGGAATGCTGGAGCAGAGCTATCACCATGTAGACAAGTCAAAACAAGGATCCGTCTGATGAAAACTTGCAATACTGCCACATTTAAGGATCACGAGAGGAGGCGGGGACTCGAAATGCAATCACACTGAAACAGAAACACATGGGGATTAATAAACAATCACACGAGGACCGGGTATGCAATAATGACTCGAGACAAGACGCTGAGACGAGCAATCAAGCTAGACGGTTTAGATTAAGGCAATCTAAACGTGACAAGTAAAAAGCACCACAAGAAAAGCGAAAGGAAAAGCGCAGTTTATTAAATGCAGTTACTCAGAAAGCTCAGATTGAAATCACGAAAGCCAGAAACACATACGTTCGCTAAATGAGTTAATCAAGGTTAATACTAAGTGACGAAGTATTTACAATCACCCTTAAATACGTGAAGATTAGTACGGTTAGTAATGCCCTATCAGAGAACGCATTCACTCAGTTTAGCGAGACCCGGAATTAAGCACAGCTAGAAGCAATGAATGAAATACCAAAGCCAAACCGAAAGTAGAAAGGTGATTGGACGACGAGACCCAGGCATGCTGAAGGCAGTCACACGACACCAATGACGGCAGATTGGAAGCGGATCATCAGCCGGCTGGAAAATAAACGAGACGAAAGTAAATCACAAGCACAAAAAACGCATGGGACAACACACGAAAGGGCAGAATCATAACACCCAGTCTCATCCTGGCGCATCATATATTACTGCTACCTGACCAAGCATCGATATATGACATAAAAGGATGCTTTTGGCATCCTTATTTGGCGCCTGTTTAAAACGAACACCACCCCTTAACCCTTAACCAGATAAAGACACCAAAAGCATCCTTTTGCGTCGTATATCAATGCTTGGTCAGGTATTGTCATTATATGACCAGTAGGGATAAGAATGTGTTGGCATGTTTTGTCACCTATCACTTAATATTATACTGCATACTTTCTGATCTAACTTTGTCACTGTGCAGTTAAGTCTTCCTCAGCCAAATATTGACATTCATTTTTGTTAATGGACCTAAAAAATGTGCTCAAGAGCCTACCCTGGTGTGGGCATGTGTTAAACAGGGAGATCCCGGTAGAGGGGGATTGGCTGGCAACCGTGGAAGCCCAGGGATCAAGGTGAGTCCATGGCAATTTGGAGGATGGAAGCTGACCTGCTCATCCAAAATTAGTGGAAAGCTTCATATGCTGGCTCTGTCATTTTATTTTGGTAAACATAACATAATTATTTGCTTAATATAGTTTCACATCTATGTCATCTATTTTCAAAGAATCCAAAACCTTTACATTTTGATTTTTTAAATGTGTAAATTTGTTATTTGTTATTTGAGACAATATTAAATTGAAAATGTGAGGTTGCGCTCAGGAACCAGTCGCAACAACCAAGTAATCCAAAAAGCTTGTGCTTTATTAGGAATGGGGGTGAACCCCCGCAGAGCAGGAGGCAACAGTACAAAGTCCACAATCCAAAAATCAGAATTCCAAGGACGAAATCCAAATTGTAACCAGGGCAGCAAACACAAAACTCGTGGTCGGGCACAAAAAGTTCGATACAGAAATGCAAACAAATTCGAGTCAAAGCCAAAATCGTAATCAGGGACGGTCCAGTCAGAAGAGAATTACAGGAAGTACAAGGCATAAACGATCGCAGCACATGTAAACCAAGGGAAACGTAAACAAGGAACTGGCTGAGAAAAAAAAAACTGCTTAAATAGACAAACGGGAAGTTGCATGCTATAAAGGGAAACAGGTGAACTGGATCAGACTAATTACAAAGGAATTAACATGAGGAAGTTCATAATTACAAGAAATTGACAAAAGCCAAAACACGGACAGGGATCATGAAGACAGCCAATGGACAGACAGACATACGGCTCCGGTTAGGGAGTTCTATCATGCACAGAAAAGGAGAGAGAACAGAGTTTCACAAGCATGGAGGTTCCGCTGAAACTGCAGCAAAGTAGATTGAGCAAAGACAAGAGGTGGAGACTAGAATAGGGCGATTGCTGAGAGGTCGTTAATCAATTAGTAAAGTGCAGCTATACAATCCCTAGTGCTCGTTAGTAAGTTAGTACTATAAACAGTGTTAGTTTAGGTTAGTATCTTTCACTAAAATAACTAAAATAATAAACTGTTAGTATTGTTTGTCATATAGAAAGGCAAGGTGAAGGAAGTAAATGAGATTGGAAGGAATGACTGAAATCCCAGAAACCATTAAATCACCTGAAATACTGGGGCTGTGAGCAATCACAAGCCATGAGACCAGACAGGGGGAGACAGAGTGCTATGCATAGTGAAAAACAAAACATGGACCGAACTCAAACTGCAATGATGAAATATGGAAGACATACGCAGACAAAGCAAAAACAAAACATGGCAAGGCATCTAAATCACAATACAAAATACAGAGCATGGTCAGACAAGGCAGATTTCAAAATAAACATGGCAAACAGGGCAGAATCGCAACAGAAATGAATGTATTAATTGATGTATTAATCCAGTTATCACAACCATTTTCACATACTCATATGGGAACTCTATGACTATATTCAAATGATAATGAAAAGCTATTTGACATTTTATTTTCGAAGTTGTGCCCCGCAATACAGTGGACAATATTCAAATGCAATGAGCAAAACAGCATCCAGAGCCTTTTGTATTCACATTTACATGCCACTACACTCTTTTAGGGTCAATATAAAAATGTGAATGCTATTTTCTTAATATTTGAAAATGATATTGAAAACGACATTCAACTTTTAATTTTCCAAGCCTTAACCTGCTCTACTGTGGACAATATTCAAATACATTAAGCCAAACAGCACTCCCAGTCTATCGCGTTTACACGTACATGTCATCACGCTCTTTTAGGGTCAACATGAAAATGAAAATGCTGTTTTCTAATCACTTTGAAATAATAATGATAACGGCATTTTACGTTTTATTTTCAAAGACTTATCCTGCAATACATGGGACAATATTCAAATGCAGTAAGAGAAACAGCGCCTCCCAGTCCATTGCCTTCATAACTACATGCTCTTTTTGGGACACATTGGCCCTTATTTATCAAACGTGCATCCACCAAAAAAATGGGTGTACGCCAAACCTCCCGCAAGGATCGGCATTTATCAATCTGAACGTGAGCGAACGGTCGGCAAAAACCTCCCGCCAGGTCTGACCAGGTGTACGCAGATTTGAAACCAACGAACAACATGCCGGAACGAGTGCAGCTGTCAAAATGAGTAATAAACCTTATGCAGCGATGCTTACGTCATGCTGCTGTTGCTCTTTTTAGTAAAATGAATAAATAGGCTAAATAGATAAAAGGGCTAAATTAATAAATGAATTAAACTTATATTTTGAGACAACCTGCTTGTCAGGCTAGACAGCTGACAATTTCAATCGATCTGATTAAGCGCAATGCGTGGCAATGCAGTGTGGTATGTCAGATGCTCATCCAGTCAGATATATACTGAACAACAAAAGAAACACAAGTTAATAAAAGGCAGACTGGAAAATAAGTTTGCACATAATTATTTTTGAAAGTCAAATTTATTACTTGCGCGTGCAAATTTACACTCGTTTCATCAAACTTTTCTTTATTTTGCGCTCATTTTGACTGAGTAACCATGAGAGTACAATGACTAACTAGCTAACTTGCATTTCTTTTGTTGTTCAGCATACGCCTACAAACAGTTTGACTGTGATCACATTTTGACAATGGAAGATCTCCATTGTTCGAGGAAAAAGCTTCTGTCCGACGTGAGAAGAACTTACGGCACAGAGAAGATCTCCGGGAAAGTGACTAGTGGCTGCTCGTTTTGTATGGCACCCAATAAAATGTTGTGGAGTAATACTAATAAAAGTACAACCCCAATTCCAAAATAGTTGGGACAAAGTGTAAATTGTGAATAAAATCAAAATGCAACGATTTTCAGATCACATGAGCCAATTTGTTATTCACGATAGAACATTGATAATGATTTTATATCACATGAGCCAATATGTTATTTACAATAGAAAATAGATAACACTTCAAATGCTGAAACTGAAACATTTTATATTTTTATCCACAAAATTTTCTGGCTGTAACAGCTCTCAAAAAAGTTGGGACACAGTCAAAAAAGGGCCGAAAAAGCAATTAATATATCAGAGAATCAGCTGAAAGAACATTTAGCGAGTTATTAAGTGAACTGGCATCAGGTGTGTAACATGATTGGCTTTTAAAGGGATATCTTAGAGAGGCTGAGTCTCTAAGAAGTAAAGATGGCCAGAGGCTCTCTAATCTGTGAAGGTTCGCGTAAAAAAAAACTTTAAAAACAATGTTCCTCAACGTCAAATTGCAAAAGCTTTGAAGGTCTCATCATCGAAAGAACATTACATCATCAAAAGATTCAGCGAAACTGCAAAAATCTCTGTGTGTAAGGGACAAGGCCGAAGACCTTTACTGGATGCCCTTGATCTTCAGGCCCTCAGACACCACTGCATCACTCCCCGGCATAATTCTGTCATTGTCATTACTAAATGAGCTCATGAATACTTCAAGAAACCACTGTGTGTAAACACAGTCTGGCGTGCCATCCACAGATGCCACCTAAAACACTATCATGTAAAACGGAAGCCATTGTTGAGCATGATCCAGAAGCACCTCCGTGTCAGCCAAGGCTCATTTAAAATGGACTGTAGCAAAGTGACAATGTGTCCTGTGGTCAGTCAAGTCCAAATTTAACATTCCTGTTGGAAATCATGGGCGTTGTGTCCTCCGGGCTAAAGAGGAGAAAAACCACCCCTCATCTTATCAGCGTTCAGTTCAAAAGGCAGCATCTCTTATGGTATGGGGAAGCATTAGTACACATGGTGTGGGACACTTGCATGTTTTAAAAAGCACCAAGAATGCTGAACGGTATATGAAGGTTTTAGAGCAACATATGCTCCCTTCCAGACGACATCTAATCCAGGGAAGGCCTTGTGTATTTCAGCAGGACAATGCAAAACCACATACTGCAGCTATTACAACAGCAAGGCTTCATAGTAGAAGAGTCTGTGTGCTGAACTGGCCTGCCTGCAGTCCTAATCTTTCACCGATTGAGAACATTTAGCTGTGCTGTTGCGCTGTTCGTTGGTGATCATTTCGCTTGAGTTGAGTGAGGAAGAGAGGAATTCTGTGGGATTGAAGCTCAGAATTTATGCTTGTGTAAATGGGATTTTCTGCAAATAATTTGTGTGTTAAGACTCAAACAATAATAGAGATTAGACAATTGGCAACCTTTGTCGCAGTAGGGACAGGGAGAATCTTCCCCCCATGTTCTTTTTCCCTTTTTTTCCCCTGTAACAACTCAGTGAGCAAACAGCCAAATTAAGTCGCTAATCTGGTCAAACAAAGGCGACGGGGGTTTTTTGGGTTTTTGGGGGGGTTTCAGTCTCTCGGGAGCAAAGTAAGGTAAAGTAAAGTAAATTTAAATGCTAAATTTAGAGAATGAATTAAATTAAATAATTGTCTAACTGAGTGAATTGTGCGATATACAAAATTCAAGGACTGGTACTGTCGCCTGGTTTTTTTTTTTCTGATTTAGCAAACAAACCCTTGCAAGCTCTCAATGCCAAGAGTGACGGTCCGTCGGCATACACACAGGGCCTGCAATAACCTCACCTTTCACCTCTTAATGACAGACACCTCTCGCAGTTTACCTCCCCGATTAGAAACAGTTGCTCAGACTGATTGGTGGAACCGACGACGAGAATCTAATTTATCCGCTTCGCGTCGGATGGTTATTTGCCTCCACGTCGTGCATTAAAACTGCGGAATGCACACCTTCTCGTTAATTATCCCTTACATAGCCAACAGGTTATCGCTTTGCCATTCGTTAATTATTACGTGTCATGCATTGGCGGTGGCTGTTCAGTTAGCAAACTGATTGTAAATCAGGCAAACGTGATTGCAAACCGTTTAAGAGAAATTATTCAGGAAAGGGCGATGTTACTGAAGGCCTTCCCGACATCTGACGGCATGCCACTGCAAGAATATAATCAAATTATCTGGATACCAACTATAGCCCGGCTTGGTTCATACTTGGTGGCTTGCCTTTCATACAGTCTTGATGAGATGCTGACAGATTGAATTTTAATTTTCATTGTGTTCCTTAAAGAGCATGGTGACATGTATTTATTCATTCAATAGACTGGGAGGTGCTGTGTCCCTTGCTGCATTTGAGTATTGTCCCATGTATTGCAGGACAATATTCAAAATGAATATTGAAAATGAATGTCAAATGCTGTTATCATTATTATTTCCAAGTGATTAGAAAACAGCATTTTCATTGTCATGTTGTCCCAAAAAGAGCGTAATGACATGTATATGTAAACGCAAAAGAGTGGGAGTGCTGTTTGGCTTAATGTGTCTGAATATTGTCCGCAGTAGAGCAGGTTAAGTCGTTGCAAATTAAATGTTGAATGCTGTTTTTAATATCATTTTCAAATAGTCAGAAAATAGCATTAACATTTTCATGTAGACCCTAAAAGATCGTGGTAACATGTAAATGTAAATGTAAATGTAAATGCAATAGACTGGGGGTGTCATGGTTTGGAGGCTTTGTGAGCTTTCTTTGTTGCTCTCATCCGGGACAATATCGTTTTGCTGTCAATCGGATTCCTGGGCCAGCTGGCATTAATTTGGGGCTTTGACCAGATTCTATTTAAGCCCTAGTTGCACCTCACTTCCCTTGCTAGAGTGTTGATGTTATGTTTGCACTTTAGCTGGTAATGTCTCTAGTAAGAGAGTTGTTGAGGTTTAGCTGCATATTTGAGGAAATGCAAGGGAATCGTTCTGTGTGTTCCTCTTTCTGTTTGTCCCGTCGAGCTCGCTTTGCTTCCTTGCCTCGGACTACATCTTGGTCCGTTGGAAGCGCGTGTCCTCCTTTAATTCTGGCTGCTACGTTTGGCGTCTCAACTCACCAGCCATCACAGGGGGTGCTGTTTTGCATATTGCATTTGAATATTGTCCACTGTATTGCGGGGCACAACTTTGAAAATTAAATGTCTAAGAGCTTTTCGTTATCATTTGAATGTAGTCATAGATTTCGCATATGAGTATGTGAAAATGAAAGTGATAATTGGAATAATGCCTTTTCAATTTAATATTGTCTCAAATAACTCATTCATAAGTGGAAAATGATAATGTAATAGTGGAATTTCAATTTTATGTTAATATCGTCCCCTATGGGCTTCCATATGATTCCTTGGCAACCCTTTTATTTTATTGTCATTTTATATCATTTTATCTGTATGTTTCTGTATGGCCAGGGCATTAAAGGTAAAACTGGTCCAAATGGCCCTCCTGGACATCCTGGGCAAAAGGTATTGTATGGGACAATAATTTAGCCTTTTTTGTTATTCCCCGTTTCTCAGCAAATTGGGGATAATTTGTACTTATTGGCTTTTGCTATTCAGGGCATGTATTACAGAATATTTTTGAACCCACAACGGAATACAGTACATATTTATGAACATACTCTGCAACTGTTTTGAATATGTAGTAGTGAATGTTTTTTGATATTAATTTTAATTTCATTGCTAAAGTGTTACAGTAATATTGCTGCATTAATGGAAATTTTAAATCTCCTTTGGCTCAGGGTGAGAGGGGCCAGGAGGGAGCAAAGGGGAAGCCTGGAACCACAGTAAGTTTTATATCTTTCACAAGTGAAGGTTTGCCCTCTTCTACAAGATATTGTCCAACCACATCAGGTCCTTGTGCTCATGACTCCACTTGCTGTTGCAGGGCCTGCAAGGAATTCCAGGACCCAAGGGATACCGTGGAGCAACTGTAAATAAATTACTTGAGTAGCAGTAATGGCCGTGGTACCATTAAATATTTGTAAATAACTGAAATTTTTTTATCTGTCAGAAATTATGAATACATATGTGCTTATGGTAATCTTCCCTTCACTCTAAGGTTTTTGGCACTTTTGCGCCTGTTTGAGTGCTTTAAGAATGTGTGCTGAATATCAAAGAAATAATATAATTAATTAATTTAAAAAATTTTTTTGATGTATTTTATGATTGTAAAATCCCATTTTTAGTCCCCATCACTTCTTTGTCCTAACAGTACTGTGTCCCCCCTTAAATGTGTTATTTTGGTATCCGAGAATAGCACTTTCATTATACACTGCCCGGCCAAAAAAAAGTCACCGTTCGGAAATTCTAACGCATGCTAAATAAGTTTGTGTTATTTGACCCTTTACAAAGCATGACATTTGCTTAAGTATGATTTATGAAGACATTATGTCTCATTAATGAAGGCATTATACATGCTGTATAAAACCTTTACAAGCAACACTTCATTTAAAGTGTGACGGATGGGTTCTTGGTGGAGAGTGCCATGGGACATGGATGATGGCCCTCTTGATGGGGGTACGAAGAACAAAAAACACTTCTTAAAAAGGAAAACCATAGGAAAGGGTATAACTTAGCAAAATAACTTAAAAATTTGATGGGAGTATAACCAAAATGGTTTTTAAGACGCTAAATCCCAAAGTCATCCCTTCACGTCAATTCACTGTTGCAGATGCTATTTGGCAGGTACTATTGGGTGTCAGTTTCTTTAACGAGACTGATGTTAAACCCAAATTACCATCTTCTTTTAAGGTAGGGTGCATACTTCTGTCTGAAATCTTCAACGTCATGAATAGAATAGCCTTCTTCTCTCGGATCAATAATTCACAACTAAATTGCCGAAGAAAGTGGCTATTTTTAAATCAAAGAACCTTGTATCAGTGTACTAGATACTGCAGCAACAAACAGAGCTTGTTTCAGCTTGTTTTCAGCTTGCTTTGCTCTTAATGCATGAGTGATTTTGTTTGGCAAAATTTGTATTTTGGCACAATTACTTAAAAACGAAGTGTTAGTACACAGGCATAATTGCTGTGTTAAATGGGGTTCTGGAATCATATATAAGGACTAAATTTAAAAAGATGATTATCTCAAACAATAAATTTGTAAAATATTAGCTATTTCTTGGGTTTGTGTTTCATCAATACAATGCAAGCTTGAAGAATAAAGGCATTTATTCATTCCAACAACATTAAAATCGCTGCGGTTCCAAACTTTTGAATAATACAGTTTGCACCGAACAAATCTTTATACCTACTGAGCGAAGCAACTAGATAATGTTCATGATGTATTTACCCTCCGGTGCCACCTGGTAAATCAATGTCACAAACATCATTTGACTCTAAATGTTATCATGTGCATAATATGTGCAAAGTGTCTGTCATCAATGAGCTGTTAAAGTGATCATATTATCTTTTCATTTGTATCTGCAGGGTATACAGGGTAATATTGGTCCATGGGGAGCGGCGGGGCTTCAAGGGCCACCAGGAGATCCAGGGCCTGCAGGACCAATGGGGCCACAAGGGGTTACAGGTTACCCTGTGAGTGGCACATCTAAGGGTGTTTTCATACATATTTAGGTCGACCAAATATACAGGGCTCTAAATTCGTAGACCCGCGCCAACGGGGTGTGTCCAGGTGTATGTTGCAATTTCGTGCCCGGCGTAGCCTTGCACAAGTACTCCTCTGTCCCGCCTTCCTGCGCAAGTGGCAAAGAAGGCGTTTTTGGGTATAACACAGCAGTGTCATATCTTCACCAGTCAAATGAGCTCCTCTCTTCACCTTTAATGTGTTGGAATATAGAAGCCACTGTCCTATATCTGCATGATGCGTTAATGTTGCATTTTACTTTGCTGCTTCAGGCATGTTTTCTGCACTGCTTACGTCTATATTAAGCATTACAAATATGAGTTAGCTGACTAGCTAGGGCATTCGCGAATTATTACTATTAGTGAACTTGAATGGAATTTCAAAACGAAACTACGTCAGATCATTCAAACTTATGAAGTTGGAATGAAATACGACGGTTGCTCTTTGGGAAGAGAAACGATGGATAGCGTGTTCCTATTATTACACCCAGTTGCTGCTTAAAATGTTGAGATTAACATGCATGGACAACAAAGCAAGATACGTTACATATTGATTCTCAATATGTGATCTTAACTCAGTATGACATCATACCAATCAGGCTGTATTCCTTTCCCCCACTAAAAACGACTTCAGTGAAAATAATAGTAGAGCATTGAGCTGCTTGCACACTGGACGCGAAAATAATTTTTCGCACGACGAATTGCGTTGAACGCAATGTCTCGTGTCGAAAGTCTGACAGGGTTTTAATATATCTTCGCGTCCGACAGTCGATTATTGTTTTTAATTTCTTCAAATCTACTGACTCTTTTAGGTATTAAACATGAATGTTTTGATAAGGGGGCTCAGGCTAGGTTTACATGATGATGGTGTGAACAGAAGACGCAAAAGTGGCGTCGCGTCTTCACTTTTTATTTCGCGTTCAGACAAGCGTTTTCGGGAGGAAATCTGTGTGCATACGGTGACGCAAAAAGTGTGTAGAAATCGATTGGGTATGCATGCCAGACGGCTAGGTGGTGCTGTGATACACTAACACAAACGCCGCCATGCCTACGCTTATGTGTAGAATCTTCCTTCTTCTCGTCACTGTGCCGCGAAATCACAAAATATGGCTACCGGTAACAAGAAGAACTTTGTCTGGTCAGACGAAGAGGTCGAGCTATTGCTCCAGATTACTTTAAACTATAAAACCTCTAAGGCTCAGCAAGTCATTGACTGGGAGTCCTATCAGTCAAAATATACCGACATATGGTCAACAATATCATGTGTACATATTCTGTACATTTGTAGTAACGATTCCTGTACATTTATTATGGCTGCCAGAGTAGCCTGAAGGTCCGAAGCATGGATGTAATCCGACATGTTTGTTTACTGCGTGACGTAAACGCCTACGCCACATGAGCAGAACAGCAGATCTGAGCCAGTTTTGCGTCTTAGCCAGTTTAGACGGAAACGCTATGCCGGAACGTATTCAAGTTTCAGATTTTTGCGTCTTCAAGCCCCAAAAACGCCGTCACCATATTAACAAAAGGCACTTCCATTAAAATATTTTGTCGTCTTTACTCGCAAGCGACTTCGTGTAAACTGGGCCTCAGTTCTTCAAGATGAGTACCGAGAATTTCAATGAATGTTTCTGTGTAAGCTGCTCAATAACGTGAGTCGACATTGGCACGGGACAATGTACAATGACACCGTGTCTGACAAAAAAAAAAAAGAAGAGGACGATTAGAACAGATTGATGACGAAATAAAGAATATAAAGAAACATTTTAACAACAGAACATCCAATGAACACTGCGATTTATTTATTTGCGGGTCATCTTTTTTGGATGTTCCGTTTGTGATATATTTTATTCTTTATTTCGTAATAAATCTGTTCTCATATCAATACTTTTTGCTGGCTGCTGGACATGGAGTAATTTGCATTTCGCGTCGGACAGTCTTGATCATGCATGCAATAATTTATTCACATTGTCAATGGTCATGGAATTGATTTGCTCACTGACTACAAGAACAATTTTATCTCTGGTGTGAAAATAATGGCGTGAATCTGTTTGATCCATCTGATGAATTTTCAAAAGAAGGACCGAATAAAGACTGTTGTCTATCTTCAACGGAAGAAAACAGATGAATAGGCTAAAAAGACCAAGAAAAGTTGATAGCTATCAATTGGCATTTTGTAAAGGTCGAGCACAAACATGGCCAAGTTTGCATGTCTAATAATTCCTGGAATATTCAGAAAAATACAGACTTTGTCTGTAATCAGTTATGTGAAAAATTAGTTTCGTGTCCAGTGTGCAAGCGGCTTTACTGAGCATAGAACGCAAGCATATATATATATCCAGGTTGTGGTTGGCTGAGAAAGATGTGAAGTCGTTAGTTTGCATCACAGATTCAGTTGCGTTGATAAAGCCAGGTCAAGTTTCCATTACGCGTGCCAACCGCCTTTAATCTGACATCAGGACAATCGATGTAGATACTATAAATTATGTCCTTATTCAGATAGTTATATGAAATAGTGCTTCCTGTAATTATTTATTGCATTGAAATGTGCCTGACATTCTGTAAACCTGCCTGTGAGATTTCGGTGACGTGTGCGCACTGTGCGCCGGTCAGCCAAATTACCACTGCACAGAAATTAAACCAGGTTGGAGCTGGCGAGCCTTCTGCGCAACTCCAGCGGAGACTTTTTCTACGAAATTGTCACTGCGTCTTGATGAATATGTGACACCTCCCCCTACTACGCCGCCACACCCATCTCGGCGCACGTTCATCTACCAAAGGCTGCGCACGATGTTGCACCTCACGAAATTACCACTGCGTGGGCTGCGCCATGCTACGTTACCTGCACTGCGCCAAGAAATTAGAGCCCACAATGTGCCAATTTTCAACTGGAGTGGCTCGGTTTCACATGCTTTTTATGCTTTTTATCGCCGCACCAAGTCCACCGTTCTACAGAATGGAGCGTCATGTATCCATGGCAACTTGACGAAATTGACATGTATAGCACCATACCATCCGGAACAGAAGGTTGAAATGAAGCCTAAAGATGTAAACAGAACAAACGTGAACGATGGAGAGTCAACAGTAACGCCGTCCGACATGCCTAACGTTACTGCTTTTGGCAATCTATATAGTTTGTCTCGTTCAGTGTCGGGAAGTTATAATGTTCGAATTTGATAATGAGGCACGTCTGCGCGTGGAGAACGATGTTTTCTTGCCCTGGAGATGGTGAATACGAATTGCCAGACAAACCAGAACAAGACGCAGATTGATAATTGGGTCGACCCAAATATGTGTGAAAACACCCTAAAACCCTACTTCCAGAAAAGCTGGTGTCGACTGGGGTCTTTGGTTCCCAAAAACCGGTGTCCTCAGTTCAATAAACAATTGAATTCACAAATTAAAGCATTAAATAATGCGTCATCATAGTGTTTTCAATAGAGTGGAAGGTGAAGCGACCTTTAAAATGACTCCCTTTTTATTTTATTTTATTTTATTTTCCATTATGTGCCAAATTTTTCAGAATTGGGTTGTATTTGGGTGCAGATATTCATACCTAGTGGCCATAAGTGACCTGTTACTGGATTTTGAAGAGACAATTCTTCTGTACTTTTTCTCCTGTAAGGGCAAAGATGGTCCTAGTGGACACACAGGACCACAGGGAGATAAAGGGGAAAAGGTGAGCATTTGTTTTTGGACAGCATTGCCTTTTTGTTTCGCTCATGAGTTGACATGCAGTCTCAGCCTCTCTTCTCATAATTTCTCAAGTACAGAGAAACAGCAGTAATCAATGAACATGGAGATTATTTTGCTCTTTGTACAGGGGCTCAATGGACATTCTGGAGAAAAGGGAGTTGCTGGTGTCGATGGTGAGGAGGTAGATCAATAAGCTGCATTAATTACTACTTTTAATATTCTAGTAGTAACAGTTATTTTTAATTCACTGAGTTTACCTTTTAAAGTAACCGTTGACACCAGGTTGTCAGGCGGTGGGTGATAAATCTGGAATTACTTTGTATAAACAAGTCTCATTCTGAATCCTTTTATGTCTGATATTGTTGCAGCAGAATATTGTAATAGGGGTTTGGAAATATGTCTTGTCTAAAACCCATAATTACCTTCTGTGGTACTGTAAGATCATTGCTGCCCCATTGCAAAGCCCACTACAAGTGTTACTGTTTTTTAGGGCCCAACTGGTTCAGTTGGGGCTATGGGGCCACCGGGATCAAGGGGGCTACGAGTGAGTACCTCAAAGCGAACCGATAAATTGGTCACATTGTTAATCAGTTTGGTATTCAGGGCTGACATTAAGCAAACATAACTGCGCAGCAAAAACGCTACACAGGCTCTAGAAGTCTATGGCATTTTGAAGCATTTTTCAGACCTGTGTAGCAAAAATAGAACTAAACAAAAACATCTGTATATGCATTTAAACTTTCAACTCTTAGAACACTTAGTTAACAGTACTAACACTAATCAGCATAGCCGCATGAGAACCAAGGCAGTTGAGTTACAGTAGCATTGCAGTACTAAAACTACTTGGGCATAGCTGTTATTAATCAACACTTCATTGGTATCAAATGAAAGAGGGAATCTCAGACAATAGATATAACAGAAAATCAGGCTGGAATATCGCCATGTTGGCTTTTATTTAACAAGGTGAAGTTTGACATTACAAAACACAAATGACACTATCAGAATCTTGTATGTCCCCCGTTAGCATCGCGCACGGCGGTACACCTGCGTCTCATAGACATCACCAGACGTCTGATTGTTGCTTGTGGAATGCTGTTCCACTCTTTGGTCAGCGCTAGTCTTAGCTGATGTGCTGTAGCTGGCGTTAGTTGACGTCTCCGGATTGCTCTATCCAGAATGTCCCACAAGTGTTCAATAGGTGAAAGATCTGGAGTAAATGCAGGCCAGGGAAGGATTTGCACGTTTTTGGCCCAAAGGAACTCCATACAGATACGTGCCACGTGCGGACGCGCGTTGTCCTGTTGGAAAGTCAGTTGGTGATGTCGGACAAAGGTAATGACGACTGGATGGAGAATTTAACTCACAGTAATGGACGGCGTTGAGGTTTCCTTCAATAAAATGAAGTTTGATTCGGTGTGTAGCAGACGGTCAGCTGTGATATGACGGGCAGACACTGGAGTCATAACGTGACCTACTGGATCTGGGGCGATCGGCCTTGTGTCCAGAACTCCTTAAAAAAGGTTCTGAAGCTACAAATTGTCGCAGAACGCACACTGAATTGACGGGCAACTCTATCTACCCGACTTCCGGCCTGTAGCATCCCAAACGCGCGTTCTCGTTGAACTTCCGTTAGTCATGGAATTATAACCCGTTTGATTTTCACTCATTTTTGGTTAGACTTTTATAGGCCCCAGTGTCTAAGAGGAACTCAAAACAAAAATGGGTGTGTTAGGGCAATGGTAGTACTCATACCCAATCACTGCCGATTGTTTGGTTCCGGACAAATGGCGGCACCAAATTTGTATGGTAGAAGTAATCACCTCTAAAAATAACTCAGAACAAAAGCATCTTTTTCAATGGGTTTGTTGAAATTTGGTACTGGATTATGTAATTGCGTTTCTTTTTTTGGTCAGTATAGTAACGAGTAACTGAATAGGAATTAGTACATTTTAGTTGATTCTACCTAAGCCACTCACCTGGCTCAGGCTGTATATGAGTGAATATTTATATTCATGAATATGATATATTATATTGATTTTTATCATACATAATATTTTAACTGTGAAAGAAATTAATACTGGTAATTGTTATGAGTCAAGGTGAACATTTAATTATTAAAATAAAAATTGTCATAATCTAGAATAAAGTGCACTACAGGAATTCAAGGTACAAATACAAATGGACATGTGTTAAAAAAATGTAAACAGCATTCCTTAGAAATGAATATACAACTCTTTTATAAATATTTACCATTCATTTAAATCTAATTTTTTGAATTTTAACCATTAAGAATTTCCTTACAACAAACACCATCCATCCATCCATTTTCTATACCCACTTATTCCTCACTAGGGTCACGGGGCGAGCTGGAGCCTATCCCAGCTGACTACGGGCAAAGGCAGGGACCCACCCTGAACAGCTTGCCAATCCATCGCAGGGCGCACACACCATTCACTCTCACACTCATACCTATGGGCAATTTGGTGTCTCCAATTAGCCTGATATGCATGTCTTTGGACTGTGGGAGGAAACCGGAGTGCCTGGCAAAAACCCACGCAACACGGGGAGAACATGCAAACTCCACACAGAAAGGCCCCAGGCTGGATTTCGAACCCACGACCTTCTTGCTGTGAGGCAGTAATGCTAACCACTGTGCCACCGTGCCGCCCACAACAAACACCCATTCACAAAATAATAATTTATTAAATAACAGTCGTGCTTGTAGGCTGATTTTATCTAGTTGCATATACACACGTTCAGCGGTTGATTGCACTATTCCTCTGGCAATTCTTTACGCAAGATGGCAGACACATCTTACGTTTTGCGGTTGGTTCAGCCAATGGCGTTGTCCACTCTCGAGTTTCCGTTAGCTCTATGGGCGGACCATAGTTTCAGAGTTGCGCTGTTAGGTTATCCATAGTGCGGTGGCAGAGGCCGATCAGGGGTGCGTTCCCCAAAATCACAGATGCTAACTTACGTGGTTGGGCCCATTGACTGTGAACGGACGAACTATGTAAGTTGCTAACTTAGTTAGCAACTATGCTTATGGGAAATGCGCCCCAGGATGATATTAAGAGACTTTAGGAGCCCTTTTTGTTCAAAACTGGATGAAAACTTTTATTGACATTATCCGAAGACTGTATCGCAAAATATGCAGTGAGGATTTCAAAAGCCCGTCGCAGATTGGCGCATTACAAAAAACTGATCACATTTTGCGACGCAATACCGCTTATCGCCAGCCCTGGTATTATTGGGATATTGCCTCTGCTGCTTGAATGACAATCACTCCTGCGTCATGGTATCAATAGGAGGTACTCAGTGTTAAATTTGTTCTTGTCTGTTGGGTTTGATTGTAGGGTGATCCAGGAAGGAACGGGCCTCCTGGTGAGAGAGGTGCGAAAGGAACCCGTGGAGAGGAAGGTAGTCAGGGACTTCAAGGAGTTAAAGCACCACCAAGGAAGCAAGTGAGTAATGGTACTTTTATATATGGCTTGAAAAACAGTATTTTTAGATCAGCCAAGGTAATGCACAGAGAAAGGAGATCTCATGAAATGAAAGGAAATTTCATATGTCGGGCTTTAGGGTCATCCTGGAGCCCCAGGGGAGAGAGGAAACCCTGGAGTGCCTGGAGAGAAAGTGAGTGATTGGATTTCAGTGGCCATGTCTACCACAATACAGCTTGGTCACTTATCATCCTGCATGAGTGTTTATGATGCTGCAAACTGATTTGATCCGTGTGTCTGCAGGGCCAACCAGGCACTAGAGGTCGTCCTGGTATAGCTGGAATGTACGGCCCCATGGGGAAGACTGGAGGTGGTGGCACCAACGGGGAGAAAGGCTTAGGTGGACTCACTGTGAGTGTGTTCGCTCAGAGGGGGCTCGCATCCACCATTTGCAAGCATTAAACTTGCATGAAATTGATGACGACATTGATGACGGTATATTGACGTTTAGGAATACACAGATAATACTGAAAGGATTAGCTTGTACACTCAAATGATTGGGGTGAAAAGGGACAGGTCTAAGGTACTTCAGGCTCAGCTTATGAACAGTTATGTATATTATTATTATTTTTTTTTCAGGGAGCTCAGGGAAGGCTTGGCCCTCCAGGCACTTTGGGACCAAAAGGATTGACAGTGAGTTTAAAGATCGAGTATCAAGCAGTGAAAAGGATGTGCAGTTATGGGCAGGTCATTAGATACTTTTGGTTATGGCTAAACCACACAGAGCAAAGGAGAACCTTTATTTTCTTGAAGGGCTTGCCCGGGAAGACAGGGTCTGCAGGGAAATTTGGTTCTCCTGGACCAAAGGTAAAGTGTATTCTTACCGACTAAATGGTGTCATATTTAATTTAATTTATTATATTTTTGTGCTGGAAATGTTTTGACAAAAGCTTCATGGCATACTACTGAGTCTCACCTGGATCTTTCAGAAATGACGGGGTAAGATTGTCTTATCTCTCACCAGGGTGATTATGGTGAAAGTGGAAAACCTGGCATTCGTGGCATTAGACAGAGGGTATGAATTATTTTGTAGAATTTCAGTTTTCTCTCTGATTTTGAATGCATGTACAGTAAACCTTATTAATCTTGTACTTCGCCTTATCTGGTTTTTCATGCTGTCTAGGGATCACAAGGCTCTAAAGGGAGTAAAGGAGTTCCAGGAATTCAAGGAAAAATGGTCAGTTTTTGTTTCGGAATTCATATATATTTCAAATGTGTATGTTCTTGATATTCCTAATATGCCATTTTGACCCATAGGGGCTAGTGGGACCGAGCAATTACACTGGAAATCCAGGCCCCAAGGGTAAACCTGGGCCATTGGGGCCACCAGGCCCCAAGGGCCCCAAAGGCAGACAAGGGCCCACGGTGAGACAGAGAAAATAAGCAACATGTATTTTTTGTTGTAGTTCTTATTGCTGTTGTTGTTTTCTGCTACATTTCCTGTGTGCTCAGAGGAATAGACTGTTAGTATTTTTGTATGTCTTTAATGGAGGGATTGAAAGGCAGCCGAGGACCGAGAGGGAGCAAAGGTGCCACTGGTACAAAGGTGAGTTACAGCACAAAATAAGTGATCATCTTTCATTACTGAGCTGTGCCTGCAGACAAAGCAACTTTTCTTGATGCTCTTAGTGACCATAATGCAAATAATGCAAATCATCGTTGGCCATAATATTGGATAAGCAGGGAGGATTTCAATCACGAAGCCAATGCAAATTCTGTGGTGTCTCATATCCCAGCCAGCCTGCACCTGGCTATGCATGAATTGCATGAATTTTCCACCTCCAACACAGCGATTGGACTGGCAGACTGTGGGGTGAAAATTAGTGGTGAGAGGCGCATGACAGTGGAAATGGGAAAAGAGGAACAATACTGAGTGTGACCTTTTGATTTATTATGTTGGGTGCAGGGAATTGAAGGTCAGAAGGGAAAGCTTGGACCGCCTGGAAGGTCTGGATTACCGGTAAGTGCTCTCAGTCCAATCAAGTAAACAACGTTTTTCCACTACTGCTGCAAAATTGAGATGAAATTAAACAGAATTTTCTTAAGCCTCTTCCACCCAAACTCTGGACTGGCTCTGATTTATTTTTCTTCATTTGAAGAGAGAACACAAGCCTGCATTTGAGCTCTTGCACACTTGTAGCTGCGATGCAATAATAATCAATTTATTAAATTATCAATGGTTTCAACCTAAATCTTTTTCAGGGTATTGAATTATCTCTATGCCCTGAGGAAGATGTACTTGGAAACATCAATAAATTTATAAATTTAAATGTGCCCCTACCCCTCAACATCGAATTAGCATCCAAACATTAATTCACTCATTAGCAAAGTCTTAGTAGTAAAATAACTGGCCAGTTTGTTTTTAGCTGGTATTATTGTTCATTGCATCACACAATTACCTTGCATTTTCCGATCCACATTGATGACGGCATAAAATGTCAACGTCTTTTGAAAATTCTGAATTCGTGCAGCTCAAAGCTTAATATATAGGCTTATAAAGTACAAGTACATCAGTTTGCATCAATTTTCAAAATGCATGAAAAGACGTTTACAATTTTAACACTTTCATTTTAACACTGATAACATTTTAAACAAGTGGTGCCAGGCACAACAAACCCCGCCCCTCGCACATACTTTCACCTACTCGTACAAAATTTAATAGGGATCTATTCTGAGTCAGTGGCAATCCCTATACTGAATTTGGGGTAAATCTGGTCATTAGTTTTGCTGCAAGTGTGTTAACAAACAAACAAACAACACAGAAACAAACCGAACCAAAAACAATACCCTTCTCTCACCCTTCCGTTGGGGCGGGGTAATAAGTTAAAATAAATTGTAACACTTTACTTGAAGGTTTGGTCATAAGAGTGACATGACACTGTCATAACTGTTATATGACAC
Source organism: Gymnothorax reevesii (assembly GCA_029721435.1). NCBI lineage: Eukaryota > Metazoa > Chordata > Actinopteri > Anguilliformes > Muraenidae > Gymnothorax > Gymnothorax reevesii. The sequence continues at coordinate 93,833,015 of CM056575.1, forward strand.
AGTCATGAACGTGTCATCAACATTATGTCAATGTCATAAACATTTATGACTGTCATGAAGTGCCATGTTTGTAATGGGAATTTGACATTGTTTGGTTTGTCTTGAGTCATAAACGTTTATGACATTGACATAATGTTTATGACATGTTCATGACTGTGTCATGTAATAGTTATGACAGAGTCATATCACTCTTATGACGATACCTTAAAGTGTTACCAAATAAATAATACAGCTGAAGAAAATGCTGTAATGGAAAATGGAATTCAGAGCAAGTTTTGGATTAATTAATTTTTTATATTTTTGCCATCCTAATAATATTACGAGCATTACAAGTATGTATGTTATCTATGTAGCCGATTAATGATCAGTTTGTTAATAATTTCTTCATTGGCTTATGTATTGGAATTGACAGAATTTGTCTGACAAAATTTGTGAAAACAACTTGAACTGTTTTTTGAACCATGTACTGGTGTTCTTGGTTGGTTTTAAATTGACCCATCCACAAATACTGCATTCATTAATGCTAGATGGCTTTATGGTAGTTTTCCCAATGCATGCCAAGACACAATTTCAATACCCCATGCCGCCTGGTACTCTGACATATCATGCTGTCTTCTCAGAAAATGCTACTGCTCCGCAAAACAATCACTGACTTTCTCACCGTAATACTAAAATATCAGTCAGCCTACTCTAGCAACTATGATATTTGTCAGCTTGTAATTACATACAGGTATATAATGAGCTAGTTAAATTTATTTAAGGTAACATGCTACACGCCATTCTCATCCAATGTCTAAAAGTTTCATTGTCTAGCAAAGGCAGTATGTATATACAATTCTTTACATGCTTACATGTCAAAAGGCACAATATACAGTGCTGTGAAAAAGTATTTGACCCCTTCCTGATTTCTTATTTTTTGCCTGTTTGTCACAATTAAATGTTTCAGATCATCAAACAATTTTTAATATTAGACAGATTACCCGAGTAAATACAAAATGCAGTTTTTAAATTATGATTTCATTTATTAAGAGGAAAAAGCTATCCAAACCTACCTGCTCCTATGCAAAAAAGTAATTGCAAAACCCACCCCCCCCGTTACATCATGAATTAACTGTGTTAACCACTTTTTTTTTTTGGTTCAATTTCACTAGACACTCCCATGCCGGATGACTGTCAAACCTGTTGAATCAAGAAATCACCTAAATAGAACCTGTCTGACAAAGTGAAGTAGGCTAAAAGATCTCATTAAGCAACACATCATGCTGCAAACTAAAGAAATTCAAGAACAAATTAGAAACAAAGTAATTGACATCTATCAGTCTGGAAAGGGTTACAAAGCCATTTCTAAGGCTTTGGGAATCCAGCAAATCACGGTGAGAGCCATTATCTACAAATCTAGAAAACTTGGAACAGTGGTGAACCTTCCGAAGAGTGGCTGGCCTTTCCAAATTACTCCAAGAACGCATCAACGACTCATCCAGGAGGTCACAAAAGAACCCAGAACAACATCTAAAGAACTGCAGGCCTCACTTGCCTCAGTTAAAGACGGTGTTCATGATTCAACAAAAAGAAAGAGACTGGGCAAAAATGGCATCCATGGGAGAGTGCTAAGGCAAAAACCACTGCTGACCATTAAGAAAACAAAGGTTTGTCTCACATTTGCCAAAATACATCTAAAGGATCCCCAAGACTTTTGGGAAAATATTCTGTGGACTGATGAAACAAAAGTTGAACTTTTTGGAAGGTATGCTTCCATCCTGTTAAATCTAATGTAAAACTAACACAGCATTTCATAGAAAGGACATCATACCAAAAGTCAAACATGGTGGTGGTAGTGTGATGGTTTGGGGCTGCTTTGCTGCTTCCAGACCTGGACGACTTGCTGTGATTGACGGAACCATAAATTTTGCTCTCTACCAGAAAATCCTGAAGGAGAATGTCTGACCAACAGTTTGTGACCTAAAGCTGAAGCGCACTTGGGTTATGCAGCAGGACAGTGATCCAAAACACCCCAGTAAGTCAAACAAACAAACAAAACAAACAAAATGAAGATTTTGGAGTAGCCTAGCCAACGTCCTGACTTAAATCCGATTGAGATGCTGTGGCATGACCTTAAATAGGCCGAAAACCCTCCAGTGTCGCTGAATTTTAACAATTCTGCAAAGAAGAGTGGGCCAAAATTCTTCCACAGCGATGTGAAAGACTCATTGCCACTTATTGCGAATGTGTGATTGCGGTTATTGTCGCAGAGGGTGGCACAACTATTTATTAGGTTTGGGGGACAGTTACTTTTTCACATAGGGCCAGGTAGGTTTGGAAAGCTTTTTCCCCTTAATAAATGAAATCATCATTAATAAAAATGCATTTCTTCTTTACTCCGGTTATCTTTGTCGGTTGTAAAAATTTGTTTGATGATCTGAAACATGTAAGTGTCACAAATATGCAACAAAAAAAGGAGAAATCAAGAAGAGGACAAATGCTTTTTCATGGCACAGTAAAAAATGTATTTTTAAGATCTTTGATTATATTTAAGACGTGCGTGGAAACACTCCAAAGATTTTGGGTCTGCGTGCGCTGTTGCTGCTAAGTAGCACACCTCGATAGCTACTTCAAATTAATACGCCATGGGTTTGATGTCTGTGGATTTTAAATAGTTTGGGGTGATATATATAGGTGATAAGGTGATGATTCTTGTTAGCTCTAGCCATGCTTTTCCTCTCTCAGTCAATATCTTTCTTAAATCACAGGGTTTCAATGTCTCAACCACTATTACAGCTGCACCATTATTGCTTATGCTTAGCACTCTAGAAGTGGGGATACGTTTATGTGGGTGTTGATGGACATGACGTTTTTCCAAGAGAAAATCTTTAAAAACCAAGAAGCACATGGTATTTGTGAATGGGTCCGTTGTTAGTGTTTCTGTTCATCAGCTATGATAGCGCCCTCAATAATTATTGGCACCCCTGGTTAAGATGTGTTCTTTAGCTTCTAATAAATTCAGTTTTTTTTTCTACATAATATAGGACCACAATGAAAGAGGAAAATCCAACCTTTAATTCAAGTGCATTTATTCAGTGGGAAAAAAAATTCCCACATTAAGAAATTATTCTTTTACATCAAATCATGTGTACCACAATTATTAGCACCACTGATATTAATACTTTGTACAACCCCCTATTACCAACAAAACAGCACCTAATCTTCTCCTATAATGTCTCACAAGATGGGAGAATACAGAAAGGGGGATCTTCGACCATTCCTCTTTGCACAATCTCTCTAAATCATCCAGCGACCTGGGTCCTCTCCTCTGCACTCTCCTCTTCAGCTCACTCCACAGGTTTTCAATGGGGTTGAGGTCTGGGGACTGAGATGGCCATGGGAGGAGCTTGATTCTGTGAACCATTTCTGTGTAGATTTGCCCACATGTTTAGGGTCATTATCTTGCTGAAAGATCCAGCGAAGACCCATCTTCAGCTTTCGGGCAGAGGCCACCAGATTTTGATTTAAAATGTCCTGGTATTTCAAAGCGTTTCATGATGCCATGCACCCTAACAAGGTTTTCAGGGCCCCTGGAAGAAAAACTGGCCCACAGCATCACCGATCCTTCCCCATACTTCACACTGGGCTCATCTGACCAAAGCACACAGTCCCAGATGAAGTCTCAGTACCGCTTAGCGGACTCCAGACGTTTGCGTTTATGATTGTGAGTGAGAAAAGGTTTTTTCCGTGCATGCCTCCCAAACAGCTTGTTGGCATGTAGATAGCATCTGATGGTTGTTTTGGAGACTTTGTGACCCCAAGATGCTACCATTTGTTGCAATTCTTTAACAGCGAGCTTTGCAGAACTTTTTATTTTGCTTACCATCCTCCTCACTGTACGTGGTGGCAAAATAACCTTGTGTCCTCATCCAGGCTTGCTTACCACTGTTCAAGTTGTTTTAAACTTCTAAATGATTCCTCTGACAGTAGATATGGGCAGGTGCAGGTGAGTGGCTATTTTCTTGTTGCCATTGTCTGACTTGTGAAAGTCGACGCACTTCTGCCTTGCTTGAATGGTGTGTTCCTTCGTCTTTCCCATGTTGAAGAGTGGATAAGAGAAATGGCCTCTGTGTCATGTCATATTTATACCCTAGAGAAACAGGAAGTGATGAATTACTAATTCAATGTTCCTAGATACTCTGATCAACTTTGTAAACTACTGTAGAAATGACAGAAATACTTCAATTACATTTATTTCCTACGAATTGTTAGGGGTGCCAATACTTTTTTATGAAAAATAATTATTTCTTAGGGATTTTTTTTTCCCCTTAAAATTCACTTAAGTTGAAGGTTACATTTTTCTACAATTTCCAATGTGAGAGTATGCTTCTGCAATAAAAATTCACTTTATTTAAAGGCTTTTAACACATTTTAACCACGGGTGCCAGTAATTATGGAGGGCGCTGTATAAGGAAATACCCTGTTGTATTTTATGCATCCAGAAATGTCTTATTGTTCATTTTTATGCATATTTCAGGAAAAGTATAGACGTAAAATGTAAATTTTAACATGAACTCCTCACCGAAAAATAATCGGAGAGACGGGTGAATTACAAGCTCACAACCAGCAAGAGCAAACTCTGTGCTGTTTCCATCAGTATGGACGACAACCTGGCTGCCCTGCACATGAGGCAAATCGTCACTGAGGTCATTATAGTTTTCCTTGTGGTTAACTGATTCCCGTAGGTGCATGTCCATCCACTGATGACTGGTGTGTTGCCTGCTCTTGCTGTGTTTGGCATAGTACTGTTACTCATGGATCAATGGGTGGTACCTATGGTGCAAGAAGATGTCATCCAAATATTGCCAATTTTAAGAGGTCAAGAGTTGCTTTTCTGCTCTGAGTTACAAAGTTTAATTTTGTTGTGCAGTATGTACACAATACAAAAATAGCTACCAATACTCTAATTTTAAGGCAGAGTCTTTGGTTTTTTAAAATAAAATGCATATAATCATCAGTTTCTCTTTTTCTCTTTCAGGGCAAAGGTGGATTAGATGGACTTCTAGGTGTGGTAGGAAATGAAGGGGATCCAGTAAGTTTGTTCTTTTTCAATATTTTCTAGTACTCAATGTTTCTAGTTTACACTCTCTTGGTAAAGTAGAGGTGAATAAAAAAAATTGAATATGTATAAACAGTTAAAAATGTCTTAATACTGGATAAAAGCTTCATTGCATCTAAGTCCGTAACTTAGACATTTATTTTATGGTGGGCAGCCTTCAGTCAATTGTAATTCACGCAAGGAACGGAATGGTTGAATAACACATTGCCTGCTGTGACTGTTAGACTGTTTAAAAAGATGGCTGTATCTGACCGAATCGGATGAGGACCGGTGGATAGCCATGCCCCTCAAGCATATTCTGGCTTTATCCTTTATTCTAGTCTACTTGAGACCATAATTTACAAAAATATATCACAACATATCGAAGGAGACTTGAAGCTTGCAATAGTTACCATAAAATGATGTTGAAAATCATTATTGAAATAATAAATCAGGTGGCAAAGTAATGTCATTTTCCCATAGACTTCAATAGCATTGAACTTCTTTCTGCAACCACCGACGCCGCCATCTGCTGGCTATTAAATATCATGCAAATTTTTGAGATTCCCTCAGCGGTCTCACTTTTCAGACCTGGGTGCTGCGTCCATGTTTTTATACAGTCTATGGCTGTGTCACAGCCCTTGCATGAATTCCTCCCTTGTCTCCTCCAATCCAGCACCTTGCATGTCTTATATTGTCTCCTTTGATTGGTTTGTCATTCTGCACGCCTCCCCCACCAGGTGCTATGCATTCATGTTACCCATTCCCTTATCTATGTGTGGGAAATACATACCCTTTACAACCAGTCAGTTTCTTTCTACTCTATTGTTTATCATCTTTGTAAATTATTTGTAACCTTTAATGGCAGTTAATTACGGAAGTACTCTTCCTTGTCTTACTTAATAGAGCAAACTCCCAAGACTTTCTCTCTCCAGGACTCGGACCAAATTCCTATTAATAATTCTTCAATCTGTTCCTCTGCCCAGTTTAATAGGAACACCTCCCTAGACTTCTGCGGTCATCAGGATTGGGACTACTTTTCTGCTGAAATCTACAATCCTGCCCTCTGACTGTTCTGCTCTGGTGACAGCATTCTGCACCAGGCTGCTGCCCCCAGATGCCACTGACTGGGCACAGACACATCCTACACTCCAGCCTATTACCATCTGAGCTGAACTGTGCCATTCTGCTCTGGGCCCCGCACAGTCATTTTCATACTGCTATCAATAAACTCCCTTTGTGTCAGCCTATGCTGCATTCACTGAGGAGTTGAGGAAGGTGTTTGATCAGTCCCGTTCCAGCCATGGTGCTGCCTAGCAGTTGTTCCAGCTGTACCATGGCATCTTCTCAGCATTGGAATATTCTATAAACTTCCGAAGTCTGGCTAAGTTTATGTGCCGGGGCTCCCGGACGCTTTATGACATCTACTTATTCAGCTTGACTGAGCAAGTTCAGGATGAACTAATCTGGTGCGTCCTTCCCTCAGACCTGGACAGCCTCATGCACTTGGCGCTCAAAATAAATGTCAGGCTGCAAGAAAGGCAGCTGGATCAGCGGGGGAGGTTATAGGGTATACCCTGCTTGCATCCCAAGAAGCTCAACCCGGAGCTTTATCCCACCTGGCTCCTTCATTACCCATGGCTGTTGAGCAAGCTTGACTTCATAAGCTGCTCTCTGAAGAACAGCTGTCCCAAATCACACCAAATCTGTTTTCTCGGTGGTAGTGCTTACCATGCCACTGCAGAATGCCCTGTTCAGCAGATGTGAGCAACACCTCAGAGGAGGTGCTGTCTGGTGCTGCTGTCTCATCTTCTTCTTCACTCTTTTTGCCTGACCTAGCAGGTCACCCTATTTCACCCGCTCCTTAGTCGACTTAGGTGCAGATGGGAACTTTATCCATCCTGATCTTGTTCGCCTCCTGAGAGTCTTGACTGAACCACTGACATCACTCCTCTGGTCTCAAGGTCTCACAGGGATTGCCCTTCCTGACGTCATGGAGGTAACTTGGCTTGTGCCCATGTAGACCTCCGGTAACCACTCAGAAGACCTCACGTTTCTCATCATGATGCCACTGCATGACCCGGTGGTGTTGTAAGGGCCCTGGCTTTAATGTCACAACCCTCTGGTGGACTGGCCCTCTAGATTTATCCTAGAGTGGAGTTTGTCATGCACTCGCTCCAGCCTTTGCTCAACTTCCAATCTCCCTGCACCTCCTTGCTGTGATCCATGAGGAGCCACCAGACCTGAATGGAGTTCCCCTGATTTACTATGATCTCTGACCGGCATTCAAAGAAGCCTAAGCATTCTCACTTCCTCCTCACAGAACCTATGATTATGCCGACTTGTTATGCAGAACATTGTCCCTCTGGGGTTAGCGCTGGCTGTACTTCTTAACTTAACTTCTCCCAGGCTATAGAAGAGTATACAAATCTATCCCTGGCTTATGGAATCAATCACACTTCATCATCATTATGACTTGTTTTCTCATTTGTGGCCGAAAAAGATGTCTCTACTCCCGGCATTGATTATTAGGGACTTAACTCAATAACTATCAAGAATTGTTTCCCTCTTTCTCTGATGGACTTCTCTTACCTCCAGATTTCTTGTGATTTTATCCAGCTGAACCTCCACAATGCTTGACATCTTGTGCGCATATGTGAAGGAGATGAATTAAATACAGCATTTTAAAGCCCCTTCGGCTACTACAAATACCTGGCAATGCTGCTCAGGCTTACTAATGCCTTCACAGTGCTCCAAAATCTCATTAATGACAACCTTGGAAACATAGTCTCCCGATTCATTTGCGTTTAGACTATATCCATGAAAAAACAGAGGTATGTTGAAAAAAGAGAGAGGTCGTAGAAGCCCCCTCCCCAAAAAAAACGTTTCAGACAATGTGAGCCACCTCAGTAAAACCTAGGGTGACTGTATATTTCCAACAGCACACAGTATGCATGGTACGGTTCACTTGCAAAATCAAAGTGACTTCAGTGTAGCATTATGGGCCAGTGTCAGAAACAGTGGTGGGGGTCTGTGGGTACTCCCCCAGAGAATTTTGGATTTTGTTGATGTAATTTCCTGCAATCTGGTCAGTTTTGGGGATCAAATTCTAATCAAACAAAGATATAAAATAAATACAGCATATTTTGTTGGCAAATGGTTATACTGGTGATAACAATAGCAGGGTCTTCTCAAGGGCTTCTTTAATCTATCCAATATAAGCACATCTGAAAATGGAGCTAGCCTACAATATGTGAGGTTTTACGAAATGAACTAAGAGCAAACACCAGTAAAATGCGAAAAGGAGGCTTTATTTCTGAAGGGGGAAACCCCCCAACAGAGCTGGCAACAGTACAATGTCCGCAATCCAAAATCAGAATCCAAAGGGCGAAATCCAGAGTCATACACAGGGCACCAATCACAAAAAATCGTAGTCAGACAGAAGAGGTCAAAAAACAAGAATGCGGCAAAAGTACAGGGAGTAGGCAAAGCTCGATATCAAAGACGGTCCAGTCAGAAAGATAAACACTGAGAGATCAAGGCGAGAAATGTGGCACGAGAAAACTAGGGAGAACGATCTGACAAGAGTGTGAAGCAAACAGACATCTTATATACACATCCAGGAGAACACATGACCAGGGAGAACAGGTGCAATCAATGGTGACAATGATTAGGGAGAGACACATGAGGGATAAACTAATTACATGAATTTGGCTGTAGCCAAAACGCAGCCAGGGATCACAAGACAAACCTAAGTACAAACAACAGCTCCGGTTAAGGAGTACTAAAGTGCCAAGATAAAAGAAAAGGAAAGCACAGAGTATAAGTGGAAAACCACAGAAACTTGCAGCAGAGATAATTAGGGATAGGCAAGGAGGCGGAGACTAGAAGTGGGCGACAGCTGAGAGATCATTAGTCAATTAGTAAGTGCAGCTATACAATCCCAAGTGCTTGTTAGTAAGTTAGTCCAAATATACAAGGTTAGTGTGGGTTAGTATCTAGCAAAAACAATAAACTGTTAGTATGTGTTAGTAAGACAGTTAAAGAGAGAGGAAGGAAGAACACGAGATAATGAAAGAAGATTGAAACCCAGAAACCAATAAATCACCCGAATGAGTGGCACACAAGACAAGGGACCGTGAGCAAAGATACACACATGACAAGACAGGGGAGACAAAGTGCAAAGCATGGAAATGAAAACATGACATGGAAACCAAATGATCTAAACATGAAAAAACAAACAAGAAATTGCTAAATTGCCAAAACACAAAACACAATCCTAAGAATAGTCATAAGGCAGGCAGTGGTCACTATACACAAAAAGCATACATGGCTGAGCCAGGCACAGAACTTAAACATGACAGCAGAATTCAGAATAATAACATGAGCAAAAAGCAGAATCACAACACAATAGACCAGTGTAAAACCCCACAAAACAAGGCCAACGACGGAAATTGCAGGGGGCGAAGGCTCAAAGTGTTCTTTGGGCTGGTCTTACAAACGCGATCTGTTAGCCGGTGCGAATCACAATTAAATGAATCAATTTTCTCAGTTCAAAGAACATGGCACAAGAGCGCAATGGTTACAATTAATCTGACTCCACAGTAAATTTAGAATACCAAATTTAGTTATACTCTCGTTAAATATCTGACTCCAAATTAGAATTTATAATTTAGGGAAAACATGCGTGGACCTTGGGGTGATTACAGCTCGGACTCGTAAGTGAAGGCCTGCGTCACTCAATATATGCTCCCGGGTTTTAGCATAATTGCCGGATCTTAGTTTGGTGATAGTTTTAAAGGATGGAAGAAATCACCATGATAGTAACAACTTGGCTTAAACATATCATGAACCCAGATTTATGTGAACCCAAGGGTTCCTTAAAGGCGACTCTGACAGGCACCAGCTTATAAGCCCAGGGGTGCCCTTTAATGCCATATTCCCAGAACTGGTACTACATAAACCCTTTATATAAGTTGACTAATTTACAATCCCACTTAAAACCCATCACTACCTATAAACATCAGCTAGCTAGTCTGGATTGATAAGGAATCGCCTTCTAAGTACCGGTCGTAACATGGCTAGAAAGAATAAAAAGGTTTAGGAGTCACAGAGACCACACAAGTTTTAAAGAATAACAATGATTTATTCTCCAGGTAGGCAAGAACTTAAATCAACAGACCAAACATCAGTTACCTCGAATTTAGAGAAATATAAAAGTCACACCTGGCGAAAGCTACACAGAGTTGTGTGAGGGCGAGATCAGACAGATGATCTGCCCTAGCTATAGAGGCTACACACGGCATAGAGGTGCACGTGTGGGAAGACTGCTGCGATCTTCTATAATTAAAGAGGCTACACACGCACTTGCGTATGCGGGGAGAGATCAGATACAATCTTCCCAGAATGGAATGTTTCTCTTTGCTTGAAGCCAAATCACGTCTTTGATCCAGGCGGCATGGTCATAAATTACCTTCAGAGCGTGAATGTGTGAGTGAATGAATAATGTATCCTTGTGAAGCGTCTTTGAGTGCCCAGAAAGCAGAAAAGCGCTATATGAAATTGATGCATTTTTATTTATTATTACCTGGAAGGGGAGGTCGAATCTGGTTTTTGGGTTTCCACCATTTGGAGGATGTAATTAAACAATTAAGCAGAGAGAGAAGAACAGGGTGATAACCCGAGTGTGACGGTGAGTTCAGGAACCACAAGCAGGAAATCCAAAAATCCTATGCCTTTTTTGATAGCAGGGACAGGACCAGAAGACACAAGAATTGCCAAGCCACAAAACGAAATCTGAAAACAAAGTCGACTAGACAGGCCGGGGTCTGAACCAGAAAAGCAGAGGTGCGACGGTACAGAGACAGTAGGCAAAAAAATCGTAGTCGAAATCCAAAGCAGAGGGTCATACACAGGGCATCCAAACACAGTAGACGTAGTCATACAGAAAAGGGGTCAAAAATCCAGAAAGACAAGAACAAGACAGAAGGGCTATGGCAAAAATCAAGGTCGGACGAAACAGTCGAAGAGAAACAATAATCAATTGGCATACACAAGGCTCTACACAAAGGAATATTGATCAATGTTCTGACTCTGTCAGAGCAGCAGTGAGGACTCTAAATAGACAGAAGAAAAGTCACATGCTATGCAGGGAACAGGTGAATTGGATGAAAACTAATTACAAAGGAAGGTACACATGGGGAAGTCCTAAACCTCAACAATTGGTAAAAGCCAAGACACGGACGGGATTCACGCAGGCATCCTATGACAAATAAACAGCTCCGGTCAAGGAGTTCTAAGTGCACAGACAATGAGTGCAGGAAAGCAATTAAGCATGTGCGAGAGATCTCGCAGAAACACAGGGAGAGGCAGGGAATGCACAGCAAAGGGCAGAGACTAGAACAGGGTTATTGCTGAGATTGAATTAGTAATAATTAGTAGAGGTGCAGCTTTACAAATTAACCAAAGTGCTCATTAGTAAGTTGGGAACATACTGACATATCCAAAAGGCCTCCTTTTGAAGCAATATCCTGTCTCTATCCCCTCCCCTCAACAACGGCCTCACTACTTCAATACCCATGAACCGTAATCTGCAGACATCATGACCGACGGAATTAAAATGCCTAGCAATAGCAGACCTCTCATTTTTATTTCTAATGTTACTCTTATGTTCAGAGATCCTCAAACTCAATTCTCTTTTTGTCTTGCCGACATAACAAAACCCACAAGGGCATTTCAATAAGTAGATTACATGTGCAGTTTTACAAGTGATTCTACCCCGAATGTTTATACTACTTCCTGTATGAGGATGTGAAAAATGGTCACCTCTGATCATGGCATTACAATTAACACAATTTAATTTCATTGCTCTTGGTCAACATGTTAGTTTCCCTTATAATGAAATGTTTGGGCGAGTGGATAATACATTCTATAAAAATGTTTAATTCACATGCCTAAATAGGCAACTCTTCACGAAAAAACGACTGTGGATTTTCCGCGTTAAATTTTGTCACATCCTAAGCAAGTCGTCAAACCTGTACGAAATGAATGTTTAATTGAAAAATATTGAAATGTGCTCTTTTTTGCATTCAACTGATGCGTTTCATTTCCAGTCTTAACAAAGACAATTAGCTCCACCTGAGAGGGGAGGATTATAGTGTCTTTTACCAGGGAAATTGTCTGAAAACAGCGCAAGACTAATAAGCAGTTTAAAGACATGTTTATCGCCCTCCTTGTTCTCTGTCCACCATCCACCACTGCAAGTAATGATCTCACACAATAAATTGCATACGACTTAAAGTCATATGGTTTCATACAAATGACATGACTAGATCATATGGCATATGGAATAAAAAATGATCTTACCTGAGAATTGTTGGTGACACCAGAGAGGGTGAAAGCGGCGAATCTTTGATGAAACCACACCAAGATATATATATATATATATATATATATATATATATAGAACACAAGATTGCAGATGATGTCATGTTTACATCATCCAAAGTGAAGCACCCAGCCACCATATTGATACAGTTGGTAAATTAATAAAAAACCAAGAACGTTGTCCCGATGAAGAAGCAGACTCGAATTGTTTGTGTCAAAAGCAGGAAAAAGTTTATTTACACAGCCGGCCGTGGGAACAACAGCGTGATGCAGTGTTCAAAATTCCTTAATTTCGTCAGAAACTTTATACATGTTAAAAGTACAGACATTTGCATATGATTTCTTTAATGTCACCAGAAGTTGTTGCTGATTAGTCCAAGGGTTTACACATTGATAAAAAGGAATATTCTACAATTGGGCCTCTCCTGAGCCTCTCAACTTTATTGGTTCAATGGACTCCCAACCCTCAGAGGTGAGCTCCATATGTGGGCATACGGAACCTCCAACTAAAAGGCGCTAGTGCATATCGTGTCCTGTCGGAACTGAAGACAATGGAGATCTCAGCTGGAAGTAAAAAATAGGTGATATGTCCTGTCAGACCAGACGGCTTCTCTTTATTTCCTAATACACATTCATTATCCGTTGATCAAACCGTCTGGCTCACCTCAGATTGCAAATACCCAAAAAATCCTGTTTCCCAACAGTCCCTCCTGTTTGACCCAACAGACAACGAATGATGAGGTCAACTTCAGAGTGAAATACTTAAAGAAAATTATGCGGATACCAGGCCAGAGGCCAAGAGAGCAAGCCATAGAGGCAGCAGTGGCAAGGAAAAACTCCCCAGTTAAGTGGGAGAAACCTTGGACAGACCCAGGCTCTCGAGGCCCAATGTCATCTGTCAATGACCGGCACTGGAAGGCTATGTGAAATAGGCATGAGTATGAGATGCAGAAGACCCACTGTTAGTGATCGGCTGTGCATAAGAGAAAAGAACAGGCAAGAAAAGTCGAAGAAACATTCCAAAAATACGTCATGTACATGGCCTATTACCAAGTACAGGCACTGCTACTTAAAAGTCCACAGACATAACAGCTCTGATTTGTTGGCATGTTTGGCTGTCATGTGTACCGGTCGTATGTAAATGTTATTATTGTCCATGGCAGAGATCCTTCTGAGTCCTAAGACTGGGATCTTTATGTTGAAGATCATCATCTTGACAGGGGTGGTACTCCACAGCGGGAATGTCGGGTGGTGTTCAGATGATCTTCTGAAGGAGGTGATGTCCTGGAGGTCATCAGGTGTTGTTCAGCACAGATGATGTTCAACTCAAGTGGTGATGTCAGCGCAGATGACGATGTTCAGCGCAACAGGCATCATTCAGCACAGCAGGCAGTGTCAGAAAGGTGGTGGGATACCTGCAGCTCAGAGGACAGACTCAAGGATTAATAACACCAAGCTGGCGCTGCGCAGCCGAGGGTCATTGCTGTTAAGCACAACAGTGACTGGAGTATAACGCAGCGCAGCTAAGGTCAAGCGTTATCCAGAACAGGAATGCCTTTGGGTAATGGGCTTTTACCATGACCCAATCCCTAGACTCCAGTATCTGTGCATTCTCTTCCCCCTCCTGCTGTTCATCTCTTGGAGCCTGTAATGATACAGCATGGTTAAGTTTTTCAAAATTTCAGTCAGGTTCAAATACTGAAAGAACAACACATCGCTTAGCATGAGACAGTCTTTTAACCCTCCACAAAGGCCAGGGGCAAGGGACATTGCTCTGCCAGTGACCACCTCGTATGGAGACAGTTTTGTGATGTTATTCAGAGTTGCTCTCATTGCCATCAGTGTAGCCGGGGGACTCTGAACCCAGTCCCCCATTTGTGAAAACACTTTTGTTCATTTCCTTGAGAGTTACCTTTCGAGTGAGTGTTCACGCTCACAACAGCTGAGTGTTTGAACAATCCCTCATTGAGGTGCCTGACCAAGGCAGGAAACCTCGAAAAGATCAGTTAAGCATGTTGTGAACTGGCCAGGTTCACAACAAAAGAATGAAGGAGTGTGATAATTGGGGCCAATAAGATGGCTTCCCATCGAGTCCAGTGGGGCGGAGACTGTCACTACTAAGGCAGCAGGCTGCGCTTCCTAGAAACAAAAGGAGAGACTGGAGGCCGCAGCGTCCAGGTGAGAAGAATCATATGTAATAGGGCCCTGCACATCTCGAGCTGAGTGTGAACAGCTGTTGCATGCCCTTGTTTAAAGACTGACCAAAGAAAGAATTATAGGTCAGAGCAAGGCATTCCTTTTCAGTGCTTCCAGTAAAGCCTGCAAAGAAAAGCAGGTTATCAACATATTGGAGGCTCTGCGTCCCTCCATACTGAGAACATGGCACTGTAGCAAGGACTGACACCATTTCACAATGGAAAAGCGCAATGCTATTGTGAGAATGCTCAGGCATGCGTGTCCAGGTGTACTGTGTACACCGTTGGTGAAAGCAAACCATGTAGCAAGTCTTCAGCAATGGGCGAGGTCCAGAAGCCATTTGCAATATCTATGAAAGAAAACACATCAGCAGCAAAGTCTTAGGGTCAGAAACAATTGGAGCAAGTTTATCTGCTTCAGCACGAACTGTTCTGTATTCAATGATTAAGCGAACAGAATTATCACCAACGCCCACAAGATCAATGCAATGCCTAGTATAGGCAACTGATAAGTCAGTAAAACGAGCAGACGCACAAGTACCAATTAGCATATCGGATGGCTGGCCTCCTAACCGTGCACTACGGTATGGCCCACAAGGATTGAGTTTCAATGCTTATGACTGAAAAGGAGGCAATCAATCCCTATTGTTAGTTTTTCAGCGCAGCGACAGCAGTTCTCTACTTTGGTGCGAAGAGTCTTCTTTGCCAGTTCTTTATTCTGTTTGTACGCGAATTTGTTATTTAATTGCGTTTTTCCCTTCTTTGTTTGGTTTCAAATATTAGTGTACTATATGCGGCTATTTATTTATTTATCTATTTATTTTGTTTAGCCCACCATTCTAGCGACTCCGGGGTGGATCTGTTCGGATCCCCACCAGTCCCCCACATCTCATGTAATTCTTTTACATCGCCTATTTTTCCAGTAAATAAATAGTAACGCATATTCTTGGGAATTCGGCGTTTCCTTTTTGGTGGACATCTTTAGTTAATTCGTGTTGTTTGGAGCGGTAATTAATGTTGCTTTTTACTTCTACATAGTCTGATAGTTATGATAATAGTATCATATTACAATTTATACTTACAAGCCGCTTAGAATTCATAATGCTCGGGATATTAAGCTCAGAGCAAATATGGTTTTACTTGTAAGCGCGTGTTACTTGGCCGACAAAAACATCGAACATAAAATACTCAGCATCAGTATAAAAACACAAGATTGTGACTTTAGCAATACTGAACAAAAGACCCAGGACGAACAAAAAAACACAATATTGGACAATAACGAACGATGACGCGATTCTCCCGTACTTATTCTCCAGTTAACTAACTCAAAAAAATTATGAATGTCACATGGAGAACCCCATCAATCGCCATACGATTCTCCAGACTCGCCGATGCAGTCAATTGAAATCACGTCGGACAAGAGCACGCTTCTTAGATAATGTGATTAAATAACCACTTCACCTAATACTCTACAAACATAATTACTGTGGACCGTCGTAGACCGGGGTCTAAATTACTCAGGTTCCCGGAACGTAGCTCTATACTTCCAGGTACAGTAAAGAATTCTGCTACCTGTAGCCAGGTGCTTCCCTCAGCAATCACTGGACACTCAGACAAAGACAAACCAGAAGTTGTTGCAGAAGTGTGCAATGAACTGCTTTCATTCATCAATTGACATCAAAAACCAGCAGCCCTCCAGGACCGGGGTTGACAACCACTGTTCTATAATATATCTATGCACCACATGGAATTCTGTAGCGTTTCATACAGGAAAGCGGGAAGGTCCAGCACAAGATTCTCAAGCTGTATCATGGACAGTCATAGAAATAGAGCCGTAGCCAATACGTGGCCAGAGAATTTTCATAGAGGGCTCAGTGCATTACGCTGCACAAACATTGATCCAACATCACATCATCCAAATGAAAATAAGGGGGTTCACACGCTCAGCACAGACTTATGACCGCAGCATGCCAGACCCCCCCCCCCCCAAAAAAACTCCTTGGATCTACACGATTCACTCAAGTCCCCCAAACAGACATGAAAAAAGCGAGAATCGCCAAAAAGCAAGCTGTTTGGGAGCTGCTATTAGTGGTCCATCGGAGGGTACTCCTCAGGGGCAGCCCCTTTGCCAGTGCTCGCATCCATTAAGACTTCCTTTGTTCGGATCCGCCAGGTGGCCTCTGCCTTTAACCATCTCAAAGAACTGTTTACCTCAACTCCAATCCTCATGCTGCCTGGCCCTCAGGGGTAGTTGATCATTAAAGTCAACACCTCCATTGTGGATGCTTCGGCTGTCCTCTTAGTTAGCAGACCATTGCAATGCACATCCTTCTATCTACTGCTCTTGTGGGCTGACAGCTGCTGACAGCCAGTACTTGACTGGGGATTAGGAGCTGTTGTTGGTGGAGGTCACCTTTGAAGAGTGGAGCCACTAGCTGGAAGGGTCCAGTCTCCCTTTTCTCCTTTGGATCATAACCTGGAGAACCTCTCGACTGTTAGGAGGCTGATCACTAGGCAAACCCAATGATCCCTTCAAAGGGTTCAACTTTGTTAGACTTCAAGTCCTGGGGCCTTATTCACAAAGCGCTCTTAAATTTGCTCACTGAGTCAACTTAAGGAGGAGTTACAAGGACTTTACGAGGACTTTGAGAGCCCACTAAGTGGTATTCATGAATTTACATGCTGGTTAAATAAGATTTGGTGGTTGGCAGCATTAATTCGCTGATGTTGTTACGCAAGCTATGAGTTGTTTAACCCCTTTGCGCAGACATTTCCGAGCTGCTCTATTTATGCACACAGTTACACTGCTATATCACTAGATGGCACACCCGGATCAGTTATTGAATATTCACTTGCAAGTCGAGCTCGAACACGGTTTAGAATATGGACGAGTTCACTCCCATCCCTGTTTTTCAGGAGTTGCATAAATTAAACTCTGCAGCTAAGCCTGATGTCCAAACTGCTCAATATACTTACCCATAGTATCTATCCAGTAATTAAAAAAAAAAATTCAAAATGATCTCTTGCGACAGTCAGTTGTTGTCCTCTATAGCAACCACTTCAGATATAGTGAGCCAATGGTATCCCAATGAGTAGCTAAGAAAAATCTGTTTTCTGAAGCAAAAATTCTACATGATATTGATACTATGTCATTCTAATATGAATTTTAGTCATCATCTACAAAAAAGCTAGTTCCCTACCGAGGATTTACCTGTAGATTCCTCCATTGGTGAATTCAGCGCTCCATTATACCCTCCTAAGTACTGATGTTAATAGTCAACCACTCAATTTTTTTTTTTTTTTTTTTTAATTTTTTTCTTTTGTTTAATAAATTTGGCATCTCCAATCCCACCCGAATTTGGAATGCCCAATTGGGGAACTATGTACAAAGCTTGCTCGTATGCGACCCCTTGCTGCCAACTCAGGATAGTGAAGACAGTTCACGGCTCTCCTCCGAAGCACGTGCCTGTCAGCCACTGATTCTTATACACTCGCTGGTTGAATCTTCGCAAGTTCAGTGCGAGGGCGTAGGATACCCGGACATGAACCAAGCCGGATTCTTCCTGACGAGCGCCCGTCTGGCCAACAGGAGGCGCTGGAGCAACGAACAAAGCTGTTATCGAATGCCCAAATCCGGCAGTCCCTTCCCAATTTGTAACCCTGTAGCGCGATAGCCAATTGTGCGCTACTCTGAAAAAGCTGCCGACCCCTGCCGGTGGGTACGCCGAGGCTCGAACCCGCGAGGTGGTGATCACCTCTACACTGCAGCGCAGTGCCTTAACCGTGTGAGCCACCCAGCTGCCCAACCACTCAATTTTATACAGGTTCATCAGTTATAGTTCCGCCGTGAAGCTTCCCTGGTAACGATGTATTGATTGAGTCGAGTCTTATTCAGTTCCCGAGAGTTTAAACTTTCCACAGTCAATAGTTAATAGGAATTACTCCAAATGAAACAGGACTGGAGGGTTCCTTTTACCGGATATAACTGTCTCTGGAGGAGGGATTCTGTGAAGAAAGGTTATGCTGCTACTGTGGTTGCATTTTGCTCAATGTGGCTTTTTGGTTTGGAATTTATACTGTATTCAATTAAATTGAATGGCAAGGTTTTTGCTCTCTAAACTTTATCATGGAGAAAAGGCATGTTTTGTGTTTGGAGAGGTTACTGGTGACCACTGGTGTTCAGCTGCACTTACATTGATAAACTGATGCTAAATTCAATCAAAAAATCATTATTTCATATTGAACTTTGTACCTCAAAAAAAAGTTGATTTGTGTGAAAAATATGATTCTTTTATGATTTGACAGTGCACCATTTTGAGGGATCTTAGACTTTGGGGAGCCACCTGGATAGCTGTCTTATTTGGCTCCTAGAGAGTGGGTAATTTAGTATTTAATTCTCAGATGAATTATCCTTGTGGTCAAGGAGTTTATGATTATGATAATGTATAGTTTTAACCCCCATAAATATAAATAAAGAAACGCATTCAGAATGATAGGCGCAAAATCAGTGCCTCACCTGCACATTCTCCATTCCCCACTGGTGGGCCAAGCCCCACACTTTTAGAACAGCAAAACTAAGTCGATTTTAGGAGCACTTTAGACCTCCCTTGAGCCAAGACCATGTTACGCATGCTCTTAAAATCAATGGGTGCATTGTGAATACCATGTAACTTACTAAGAGGGAGTTACCAGCGGTTTACAAGCTTGTAAACTCTAAGAAGGCTTCGTGAATAAGGTCCCTGGTACTTAGAATACCAAGCCTGACTTGCTGTCTCATCTATACCCTTCAGTGCCCAAAGATCCTCGAAGCCATCCTTCTGGCTAAATGACTACAGGCTGCCACCAGGCTCAAAGTGGAGAGCAAGACCAAAGAGGCATCGCGGCCCTGTCCCTCTCAGTGGCAGCTGTTGAACTGGCGATAGGGGAGGCTCAAAACAATCCCTTAAAATTAATGAATGGTCTCGACCTGTTTTCATTCATTCATTTAAATTACCAATGCAGAAACTCTGATGACTCTCAATATTATCAGATGTGGCTAGTTTTCATTTATAACACATACCGATTATTGGATATTATTATAATTATTGAAGACAGGTCATTAATTAATTTTAAGGGATTGTATTGAGCCTCCCCTATCACCAGCTAACGAGCCGCCACTGGTCCCTCTCCATAGGACACTCCTCCCAATCATCTGTTTGTTCCTGAGAGAGTTGGACGCAATGTCCTTTCTTGAGCGGATGCCTTTTAGCTGGCATGCCATCCTGGTATCTCTTTCAGCCTTGCCCTCATTCCTCAGCACTTTTAGTGACCCACATCTGCCAGGACATCCGGGAATTTGTCACAGCCTGTACTGTGTTCATCCACTCCAAATTGAGTAGCTAATGCTCCTGTCTTCTACTGTGGCTCTTGGAAGTTCCCAAGCAGCCATGGGCCAGCATAGCAATGGATTTTACCACTGAGTAACCTTTCTGTGACGGGTTCATGGTCATCCTCTCCATGATAGACTGGTTCCCCAAAGGCAGCCCATTTCATGCCATTAACAAAGCAACCAATGACTCCAAGAGACTCCAAAGCTCCTATTACATCACATGGTCCTTCTCCATGGCGTACCTCAGGAGGCGGTCTCCGACTCCAGTCCCCAATTTCCCAGCCGCTTCTGGAGGGCTTTCTGAACCCTGATGGGCGCCATCCTTTGTTTGTCCTTGGAGTACCACCCAAAAACCAATGGCCACGTGGGGAGGCTGAACCAGGAGCTTGCCAAAACTCCACACTGCCTGAAGGACGCTACCCCCGCTGGGTGCTCCAGTCTTCTTACTTGGACAGAGCTGCCTCACAGTTTATCATCAGTTGGCGATCTGAGCATGCATCCTTTTCAATTTTGCGTGGGTTACCAACAGCATTTATGCTTGCCTGAGAAAGGAGGTGTCACTTCCATTTGCTCAGTTCCTGGTTCGTCATGCCCACCAGGGACGGAGAAGAGCTTGTGCTTTCCCACCCTAACACATGTCCAGAATTGTCCTCGCCAATCAGCTCCTGCCTATCAAGTGAAACAGAAAGTCTGACTAACCACAAAGGATGTCCCTCCCCGGGAGACGCCAAATCTAGAATGCTATCCTCATCTGCGATCAGGCTCCTCCCTCACCATTCCTATCACAATAAACCTATGTCTTTGTCTCCCAATAGTTCTTTCTCCCGCTCCCTGCCTCCCCCCAGTCTCATTGATGGTGGCCCCTCTGCCACCATGCGTCGGATTCTGGATGTCTGGCATAGGAGACACAGAAACCACTAGCTGGTGCACTGCAGGGATACAGACCCAAGTATTGTTAATGGTTTCTGGAGCGAAACATCTCGGACCGTTCCCTGGTTTGTGATTTCCTACGCCGCCATCCAAAATCGCCCACAGGGTCACCACGGAACTGATCCAACCCTATTATGGATTCCTGTCATGTCTCCTCCATTTGCTTGCATGTCTTTCAGATATATTGTCTCCTCTGTTTGGTTTCACATCCAGCGTGAATCCCCCACCAGGTATTATGCATTTGTGCTCCCTATTCCCTAACATATGTGTGGCCTAAATGTTCCCTGAACTTTTAATGTGCAAGTTGCTGGATTGTCGCTCGGAATATACCCTTTAGATAACCAGGCAGTTTCTTCCTAGTGTAGAGTTTATTGTCTTTGGAAATTATTTATAACCTTTAATGATAGTAAAATACAGAAGTTCTCTTCCTAGTCTTATTGATTGGAAAAAGCCCCCGAGCCTTTCTCTCAGTGTGCAGGATTGGGACTGTGTTCCTGTTAATCACTCTTCAGTCTCTTCCTCTGCCCAATTTATGAGGAACACCTCCCAAGCCTTCTGCTGTCATTGGGATTGGGACTACATTTGTGCTAAACTCTGCAATCCTGCTATCTGACTGTTCTGCTCCGATAATAGTGTTCTCCATCTGGCTACTTCCCCAGCATGCCACTTCCCAGGTGGGGACATACCCTACATTGAAGTCTGTTGACATGTGAACTGAACTGAGCCGTTCTGCTCACAGTCATTACCGTATGACTAACAATAACCTTTTCTATTGGATTGTACTGTGTCTCTGCATCCAGTTCCTCGACTGGATCATAAAAAAATATTGTTTTGTAAATCTGCTCATAGAGCCACTGCATTTCATTCACTAGAAATGGGAACTGTGCATTTTTAGGGGGACATGGGTTACAGGGGAAGTCCTGGAAGAAATGGTCAGCCTGGAAGGAAAGTACGTGTACTGAATTTTTTTTTTTTTTTTTTGATTTTCTAGAGTTTGTCTTTTCTCAAAGTTACACAAATTACCATGGAAAATACTACAGAATTAACTGTCTGTTTTTAAGTACTTTTGTAACTATGCAACTTATTAACACTACATATTTGTACAACCCCATTGACAAAAAACTTGGGGTATTGTGGACAATGTAAATACAAACAGAATGCAATGCAAATCAAAATGCAATGCAGATTGCAAATAACTTAAACCTTATGTTTAATTGAAAATAGTACTAAGACGACGTCAAATTCTGAAACTGAGAAATTGCATTGTTTTTTGAAAAATATCAATTAATTTTGAATTAAATGGCAGTAACACATTTCAAAAACGTTGGGACAGGAGCAACAATGAACTGGAAAAGTAGTATGATGCTAAAAAAATACACCTGATGGAACATTTCACTGGTAATTAGATTAATTGGCAACAGGTCAGGAACATACTTGAGTAAAAAACTCTCTCAGAAGCAAAGATGACAAGGACTTCACTTCTCTGTGAAAGACTGTATGGACAAATAGTTTCTCAACCTAAAATTCCAAATAATTTGGAGATTTCATCCTGTACAGTGAATAATATTAAAAGATGCTGAGAATCCAGGGAAATTTCTGTATACAAGGCACAAGACCAAAAACCGATTTTTGAATGGCTGTGATTTTCAGGCCTTCAGGCAGCGCTGCATAAAAAGCAGACAGGATTCTGTTGTGGAAATCACTACATGGGCTCAGAAATACTTCTGAAAACCACTGTTTGTGTACAAAGTTCATCACTCCATCCACAAATGCAAGTTAAAACTCTGCCATGTAAAGATTTAACCATATATAAACAAGATCCAGAAAGGCTGCCACCTTCTCAGAGACAGTGCCCATTTAAGATATACTGAAGTGAAGTGGCAAGCTGTCCTGTTGTCTGACCAATCAAAAGGATGAAATTCCTTTTGGAAATCATGGACCTCGGGCCTTCCGAGCTGAAGTGGAGAGGGACGATCAGGCTTGCATCCATGCCAGTATGGGGTCGCATTAGTGCGCACGTTATGGGTAACGTGCACATCTGTGAAGACACCTTTAATGCTGAACTATATCCACAGGTTTTGGAGCAAAATATACTGCCATCCAGACATCATTTTCCGGGGAAAGCCTTGTTTATCACAGCAAGACCATGCCAAGCACCATATTTGCACATATTGCAACAACATGGCGCCAAAGTAAGTCTGGGTGCTTCACTGGCCTTCTTGCTGTCTTGACCTTTTAACATCTGAAAATATTAGGCACCTTATAAAATGAAAAATATAAATGTCCATCTCAAAATAATACATCAAGCAAGAATGGGTTAACATTCTGCTTTCAATACTATGGCAGTTGGTGTCCTCAGTTCCCAAATGCCTACTGAGTGTTGTTAAAAGACGAGGTGATGTTAAACAATAGAGAACATGGACTTGTCCCAACTTTTTTGAAGTGTTTCGCTGGCATCAAATTCAAACAATTACATTTCTCAGTTTCTAAATCCAATATGTTGTCTTGAGACTATTTTCAATTAAAAATAGAATTGAAACACTTTGCAAATCATTGCATTATATTTTCATTTACATTTTTTACAGCATCCAACTTTTTTGGAAATGGGGTTGCATTTTTTGCATTCTTCAGTTCCAGTCATTGCTCAGGGTTTCCGTACCATTCATTTTTATCACTTTTCTCAGGGGCAAGCTGGGCTACCAGGTCGGATGGGAAGTCATGGACTCCCGGGTCTTAAGGTACTCACTAATATTCCTTTTCTTTGCTAAGTGAGTTGTATTTGTTTTCTTGGACTTAGTTTTCAGAATTATTTGTTAATCAACATACTTATAAGTCATTTTGGCTTTCTAAGGGTGATCCTGGCCCAAAAGGAAAGAATGGACCTCCAGGACCAATAGGGCCATCGGTTCAGTAAACATTCTCCATTGAGTCATCAGTTACATGCACAATTATCAGTGATATGCTCACGTGATTGTTATCTAGTGATTTTTATTTTTGTTGGTTTGTTGTTCTGCAGGGAATTCCTGGACTAGCAGGGGATAAGGGAAGAGCTGGGATTGCAGGACCAAAGGTAGCATCCACAAACAGACTTGAGCATAACCTCTTCAGCCCTGAGCCTCTGACTCAAAAATGACATGCCCAAAATGAAATGAGTATATCTCTGCAAATACCTGGTCCATTTGAATATTCTTGATATCATAATAAAGGTAACACACTGGGAATTTTTGTCATGATGTAAAAATCAGCATGTAACAGAGTCAGAGTAAATTAAGATGGAACACTGCATATCCGCCTCACAAAATTTTACTTTTATCCCTTTTGAAATTATTTAGTTGTAGTCTGAGACCTCTTAAAAAATTACAGCATAGAATCTCACCATTATCTCTGCCAAAGTTTATTCTAATCAAGTAAATCAGAGCAAAACTAGAGTGATTTTGGTTCCGAAATGTCTAGGTGGAGTCTCCAAATTGACAATTCGGGCACCATTTTGGGCACTGTGTTCCAAATGGGTAAGACACTGTAAAACTTATTTAATTTCACTTATATTTCACCACAGGCATACATTTCATCTAAATACAACCTTTTTTTTTCATTTATTGCCCCGCGGCCAAACTTTGGCCAGAGGGGTATTGTTGTCACCTGCGTGTCTGTCTGTCTTCTGTGGTCTGTCCATGACTTTGTCCAGGTCAGTACTAAGCAACTAATGATCACAGCTTCACCAAATTTGGTATGGTAACTCACTATGACCCATATATGTGGAACGTCAGGTTTTTTGTTGGATTTGCAGACCTGCCAACCTTGAAGAAAATTTATGAGTACAACCTGACCCGCCCCCCCCCCCCCCCCCCCCTCCTCATCACCTCCCACCCTTCTGGTAAATAAAATTGCATAGAGATACAATTTACTTCAAACAGCCAGCGAATTTATTGTCAGAACAGCAGTAAAAATGAATTTGAAATGTAGTACTTTGCTTTTCTTAGTTACACATAAAATAACTGCAAAATCCATAGTCAATAATAAATGAAAATGTTGCCAGGAAAGCAAGTCAACAGAGGACATTCATTGCAAATCAATCAATTAATTAATTTAAAAAATGGGCAAATACCAAAACAAATACAATTTGCCATGCATTAAACACTTGCACTGTTTAACTTTCCATCATTCTCATCTTATGGCCCTTTTCCACTACGCGGAAGCTGCTCTACTCTACTCGCCTCTTTTGCTTTTCCATTAGAAAATAGTACCTACTAGTACCACCTTTTCTGATACCTGCTCTCCCGGGGTTCCAAAAAAAGCCAACTGGGTACTAGGTAATGTGACACTCTAAGGCCTACTGATTGGTCAGAGTGTATCGTCACTGCGAAAGAGGACTCTGTCATCGACCTCTCATTCAAGTTAGATTGAGGAGTCTAAGATTTGCGCAGTTGTAATAATCTTCGAATTATACCGTTAAAGGCATCTTGTTCGATACACTGTCTCAAACACGGTTTCGCTTATTCATCAAAGCTACATTCATGAAATGTGTTTCTCTTTGCTTGTGGCCCGTTCATGGCGAAATTAAGTGACGGTCTTGTGTCCAGTTATGTTCCATAACTAATTCCCCTTAAGAAAGTTCTGCTATAAAGCCTCGTTTTAATAAAATCGCACAGAAAAAAAACATGACGGATGTCAACGAATCATTTTTCTCTTTAAGTTATTACAAATGAGATGACGCATAAGCGATTAATTCTGATGGCTGCCATGTCCTGCGATTTGCAACGAGGAACTCTGCTCTGCAATGATCACTTAATTATCCCATACTTAAACAATTCGTTTGTTTTGCCGGAACTTTAGAGTGAAATATACATTCGTTTTCCATGCCTTTTACGGATTTCACTGCTTTGCGTTGTGGGGTGGCACGCAATTTTACGGGCAACTGAATTGGACACGACAATGTCAAATAGAAAATGCAATTCAATTCAGAAAATACAATACCGGATTTGAACACAAAAATCTTTAACAAAATCGATGAAATAAATGTTAACTTGATATAACTGTAGCTACATTGTGAGTCGTATTGAGGATGACATCGCGGAAGTTTCGTGCTGCGCCACTGTGATGACCAGCTTCACAGAGGCAGTACTATCCACTCAACGCGAACAACCTCCCAGAAAAATATCCGGTACCGAGTAGAGTAGCGTAGAGCCCGCACCACGTAGTGGAAAAGCGCCATTACTGGTGCATTTGAAACAGCGTATCAAACGCTGCCTTTGGAGGCGATCATGTGGAACATTACACAGAATGTCAGAAAGCCTTTTGCGAACTTCGTTATTACAGTTCATTGTTTTAGGCCGTTTCACAGTATTTCTGCAAACACAAACCCAAATAAAAGCGAAATTATCTCAAACTGAAGTAAATGGCGTTCGCTTTTCGAGACAATGAGATTAATACGCAGTGAAACGGCATTATAATCGAACGTCAGCTCTTCAAGCAGCGCCAGGTATTCTACCGTAGGTATTCTACTGATCAAAATACAGGATTCGCTGCATCCATAGTAGAATTGACCATTTCACTGATGTTTGAATTGGGTGTATTTTCAACATATGATGACCCAGAGGTGTGGCGAAGAGGGTTTGCAGCCTATAACTTGGGAATGAGACTAAACTCAATTCGAAGCGAGGTTTTTTCCGAGAGGGTCGTGGTTGGGAGGGCAGGCGAGGCACACGCACTCTCTGATTGGTCGAAACACTTTCGATTTGCATACGCGCCTCTGCTCACCGGACATCAACTGATGAGTGTGTCAACTTAAACTGACGCATAAACTGAAACTGGAGAGATCCAGCGATATGCGTACTCAAATAGCATCAACTCGTACCAGCGTACTTTGATGTCAAAAAGCGTACGTTATACGCAAAATGCGTACATGTTGGCAGGTCTGGATTTGACCTTTGACCATGGCCAAGGTATTCAGCAACGTGTTGTTTTAAAACATATTTCGGCCGGATCTGTATACATTTTCCCAGTCAAAGAAAATACATTCAATGGAAATTAAGTTTGACTCCACTGGAGCAGTTTTATTTTCAATAAAACAAGCAAATAAACAAAATTATTGAGACAAAGATTCGGTAAAAAATTATATAAAATTGAAAAGAACAAATACCTCAGCAATTATTAATATAAAAATTTGCTTCCATTGCACCATAAGGTCGTGGTTATAACCAGGATTTGAGCCTGGGATACACTCTAGCACTCCGCCTTAGCCATTACACTGTCTTGACAGACTGTTCAATATGGGTCTGATTGCTGATATGAAGAGAGAGTCAACAAAACAGGTCATGCGCCTGATTTAGCGGCTGTATACCTACTCCCTCTTTGTACTTGTGCATAATGGCGCAAGGATTCTCAGTCAAATAACGACTTTGAAAATGACTGAGACAATGAATATTTGGAAAATAATTTTAGCAAAAATAGTAAAAACAAAAAAATAAAGAAATGATACTGTTGCACTGTGCTAGTACATGTGTGTAAAGGCAAATGGGCTCAGATAGACACACCAGGAAGGAAAGGCTCAATCACAGGCTAGATTTGTGCGATTACAGTAATTGAGGGCTCATTGGAAACATCAGAGCCCATAGAATCAAATTGCTGCAGGGTCAACCTGACAGCATCACAAGCAGATCACAGAGAAGAAAATACATTGGGTGCAAATGGAATGCTTTGGGCCTGATCTCATTGGAAGCAGTGCCACGAGCTGTACAAATCAAGACTTTAGGTCCAGGCTTCAAAGATTGCTGGCGACACTACTCACTCTGCCTCTAGTCTTTTTGTCCTTCTCGCTTCTGGCAGATGATACCATTCTATTAAATGTTCTACCTCTCGGATCACTAAGAGTTTCTTTCCTTGTGCTGCTCGTAACTTAAATAATCTTTACTTGCATACCTGAATCCACCATTGCACTTGCACACTCGGATGTTAAAGGTGTGTATTTATTACTTATTCTTTTTGTTCTTATACTTTTAAAAGGGTGCCAAACATGAGTACTCTTTTATCTTGCACTTTAAGTAGTCTTGCATTTCTATCTATGATTTCAGAGCAAATGTTTTTACTTTTATATTTTTTATTTTGTATTCTTTTAGACGACTGTGGGCCTATCTCTGGTGGCATTGTCCTTTTTATTGTCCTCTTTATGTTCCTACCTGTTTCTATTATTTATTTTACCTATTTTAATTTGTTGTCTCACTGTCCCTTATGTCTCAAATGTGAACTCTCGTAATTGTTTTCCAAAGTGGTTTTTTTTTTTTTTTTTTTACTGCAAATGGCAAATAGACTGACAGAAAATATCATGCCTGGGGACTGGCAGATCTAGTTTCAATACAACACGGACACATTGGGCGAACAATAGCCAGTGCAGATTTACCCTCATACACAGTTTTTAATTGCAAAATATCAAAGGTATGAAAAATGTTTTGCTCATCCCTTTTTGGACAGCCTGCTGTCCAGATCTGAAGTGCTTTCAGTGACACAGTCTCTGCATTAGTGGTTTCCTCCTTTACCTTCAGGGAATAACTGGTATCAAGGGGCTGCCGGGACCAACTGGGCCACAAGGAATTAAAGTAAGTTTGTTTTCAATGATAGGAGCTTAAAAATGCTCATTTCACAGTGGAGTTCCACAAGCTATACTGTTTTCATAGGGGAAACAGGGACTACAAGGACCCAAAGGACACTCTGGTCCAAAGGGTGTGCAGGTCAGTAACTAGTTAGTTTATTCATAAATATGAGCTGTCAAGGCATGTGTTTATCCCATTCTTACAGAAATCACTTTTCAGAATAAATAATAAATCTACCGTTTTGCAACAATGACTAAAAGCAGCATTCTGCAACTTAAATTTTGAAGGGTGATGTTGGGCCTCCGGGTCCACATGGAGGGAGAGGATTGCCAGGGCCTCCAGTAAGTGTCTTTGCTTTCTTAATTTTATTGGCGCTGTTAAGTACAAGTATTACCTCAGTTAGAATTGTGTGCACGTCTGCATGGATCATTCCCAGAATATCGTGTCAAACTAGTTCATTGCTGTATTAGTTATGATATGGTTAACATTTCAAGGACCCCCACATGACAGATATCAATGTTTAACTTTCTTAAGCAATAAACATCGTTTGACTCAGTTTTGTGCAGTATTCTTTTAAAAATTCTTTAAAAATGCCAAGAAAGACTTGACTATTAATACAGGTGCAGTGCTTTAGAGCAGTGGTTCTCAACATTGGGCCAACTGTGCACTGCTTTTTGTTCCAACCACAATTGTAACTGCTGGATTTGAACATGTTTTTAATTACCTGGGCTACCTGTAAGGTAGCTGTAGTCTAGGTCTATTATTTGCTCTATCTGTCATTCTGTCTCGTTTCTGTCTCTTCCAATATCGACTACAACTATACGTGGGACTTACCCAGAAGCATGCCCGCTGACAGTGGGGGACAAATGATTCAGTTGTCATGAGTCTTGGGCCAGGGGGGGCCCAGACTGTTACAGCCTGGGATCATTCATCAAAATTGGCATTTTTGTAAAAAAAAAAAAAAGAAAGAAAGTGTAGTATTTGCATCGCGTATACCCACGTTTTTTTTTCCCTCTTAACTTTCCTTTACAAAGTGATTGAAATCATTTTTATTTTCCCTCCGAGCAAAAATGATTTTGCTTATTAGACCCTGTAAATTCAAAAGTTCTTTTGGCAAAACCCAAGTAAACTGCCTTAATGGCCAGCTGCCAAAAATCAAGAGTACAGGAAAGAAAAAGAAAAAATGTAAAGAGAGGTGCAAGAGATTTATGACTAAATATTTTAAAATAGGCGGACAAAATGACTATAAAGTGACCAATGAGGATAATCTACAACAAGGTTAAACTCACAGCGCAGTCACTGACGACCAGATTTCAGCCTTTCTTACCTTCTTCTACCCGGGACTTGCCACTGGAGTGACAAAAGCCATCCTCTCATTTCGCCTTAAAGCATGTTACTTCTCCAGCCCTGTTCCCGTTTACATTTCCTAACTAGGCTTATGCCGCCGGAGGCAACGGCTAGGGGTATATCCCCGAACGCCCCCAATCCTCCAACTCCCCAATCCTTGAATAGACCTTGAATAGACTTTCGTTTGAACTTAATTTCAGGTCAATCGGACAAATGGTTCTCTAGATATGGCCAAAATGGTCATTTTCCATCACAAAGCGCCACCTGGTGGCAAAATATTGAACCTTACAGGTATGATGTCATCATGTGATACGTTGTGATGTCATTACCTTGCAGTTGCACATAGTTTCATGTCAATTGGACAAAAGGTTCCACAGATATGGCAAAAATGGTGAATTTTATGTGAGAAAGCTCTACCTTGTGTCAAAATTTTGAACCAAACAGGTATAATGTCATCATGGGACACATCCTCAGGTCACGACCTTTCATTTGCACTTGATTTGAGGTCAATGGGACAAATATTTCCAGAGAAATGATAAAATGAGAAATGTTCTTAAATCGTTGTTCACAAAGTTATTCACAAGGTGGTGAACCTCGCCCCATTCTTGCTTGTGAACAACCTTTTTGGGATGCTCCTTTTATACCCAATTATGACACTCACCTGTTTTCAATTAACTTGTTCACCTGTGGAATGTTCCAAACAAGTGTTTTTTGAGCATTCATCAACTTTGAAACCGGATTTAATTCCTATTGGACGAAAGCATGAATTGAATGTCCAGGGAGGAGCGAGGGGTGAATCTATGGGTTTATCTGACCATATCAGATGAGGGCCAAAGGATAGCCACGCCCCTAAAGCATATTCTGGCTTTATCCTCTATCCTAGTCTATTTGGGACCATAATTTACAAAAATGAATAACATGATATATCGAAGGAGACTTGAAGCTTGCGATAGATACCCTAAAATTATATGGAAAATCATTATTGAAATGATAAATCAAATGGGAAAGTAGGGCCATTTTCTCATAGACTTCTGTAGGATTGAACTTCTTTCTGCAACCACCTATGTAGCCATCTGCTGGTCATTAAATAGAAAGCAAATTTTATAGATTTCCGCCTCAGTTTTCAGACCCAGGTGCTGCTTCCATCTTTTTATTCGGTCTATGGTATGAACACACTGCAACCAAAGAGGATCCAAGCCAACAGACAAAACTCTGGTGCTTTTTTGACAACAGCCACTAGGTGGTGCCTGGTAGCGCTGCTGCCACTTTGGACTGAAAAGCAAGGCGCACTGACTGAAAATAGCTCAGACAAAGACTGAAACGATGGAGAAGCCATGTAAGCTAAGGAACGATTCAAGCAGTGTTCAGCGATAAACTGCAAAAGAAAAAATTGTTTACATGATACATGTGGTTGCAATCCCCCATAAAAGCGAAATAATTTATTCACTGCACCAATGAATACAGATTTTTTTAACTATTTGGACATAGCCATAGATTTTTTCTGCTATGATATTTATTAAGGTTTCTGCTAAAGCTGATAAACATAAAATTTCTTAATATAAAAAGCATAATGCCTGAGTAACTAAAATATATAAATTCAATGCAAACCAAAAATGGATTGGCAAGGATGGAATCAGATTATGACTTGCAGTCAAGCAGGTTCACTTTTTTAGGATGTAAATTATGAGCAAGCACAGTAATTGTGACATGGCTCCTCTAAAGCAAAACATCAAATGAGTCACTTCAGCTAGGTGATGTGAATGTAGCGTTACCTATTTTTTCTGTCTAATTTGAGTTGTTTGAAAATCTTATTACCAGGACCTATTGGCAATACTAAAAAGGTACAGCATTTTTAAGGGCATTTTTTTCTTCATGGAATGCATGGATAGTTCTGTCAAAATGTGGCTTGGGGGATTAAATAACTGCTCTAAACATGAAACATGCAAAATTCAGACTAACAGCTTGTTTAAATCCTATAATTGCAATTGTGGCCTGAACAATGACCATAATATACAGGATCGAAGTTGAGAACTATTGCTTTAGAGACATTTATAGGCATTTAAAACGTATTCCTCATTCAATTTTATGTCGCAATCTAAATAAAGGTTTGAGTTTTATCAATTGTGCACATGAAAAAATAAAACAAACATGAAATTCAAATAATTTAAAAAAGTTTAAGCCTGAAATTCATGCCATCAGTGTCATTTTCAGATCACAAAAAGCTGCAGTTAAGTGCTTCCAGGATCAAAATTCAGAAGAGTGCGGGGCTGTTCCAAGCTGCTCATGCTAAGTTTTGCATAGCGGTTAGCACTGTTGCCTCACAGCAAGAAGGGCGTGGGTTTCCTCCAGGTACTCCGGTTTCCCTCACCCACATAAGAACACTCCAACCAGTACCCCTGACCAAGGAACTGGCTTTAGAACTGGAGTTGGTCCCTGGGTGCTGCTCCGTGGCTGCCCACTGCTCCTAACTATAGGATGGGTCAAATGCAGAGGACAAATTACCCCACGGGCTTCAATAAAGTGTATCTTATCACTGAAGATCAAGAGTAAGGGTTATTGAAAAAGAGTTGATTTACAATTACCACATCCAAACAGACACCAATGCATTACGTATAACAGATATGATAATGTTATTTACACCATAACTAAAATACAGCCTACAGAGCGTGTATCAGACAAACTCATCAAACATCAGGGCAGGAAGCTGGGCGTCACATGCGCAACACCACCTGCCTCCTCTCGTCTACCATCATTAGCCTTCACTGGCTGTCTAATCACTGGTCCTGTTGTTCATTTTTCAGCCACACCTGTTCCTCATTACCAAAATTATCATTACTCCCCTTATAAATGAGTCATGTGTGCTTTGTCAGCAAGTTGCATCAGTCTTTCAGCCTGTGTGCTTTGTATTTTGTGCATTTATTATCCCCCGCCAACACGAAGTGGGAGTGGGATATAGGTTTGACCTCCGTCCGTCTGTCCGTCCTTCCGTCCGAGATAAAGGGGACAGCTTTACTCAGAAACTACTACAGATACAGTAACCAAATTTGGTGTGTAGCTTCAGACCATTAAGGCTTGATCGAGTTCGAAAATAAGAAGCACACGATTGCCGGGGGATGTTGTAGACCATGTCGGCTTGTTATTCCCCGCCAACACGAAGTGGGAGGGGGATATTGGTTTGACCTCTGTCCGTCTGTCCGTCCTTCCGTCCGAGATAAAGGGGACAGCTTTGCTCAGAAAATACTTCAGACACAGTAACCAAATTTGGTGTGTAGCTTCAGACCATTAAGGCCTTGATCGAGTTCAAAAATAAGAAGCACACGATTGGCGGGGGATTTTGTAGACCATGTCGACTTGTTATCCCCCGCCAACACGAAGTGTCAGGAGGATATTG
This sequence comes from Gymnothorax reevesii, assembly GCA_029721435.1. NCBI lineage: Eukaryota > Metazoa > Chordata > Actinopteri > Anguilliformes > Muraenidae > Gymnothorax > Gymnothorax reevesii. The sequence continues at coordinate 93,866,295 of CM056575.1, forward strand.
GTTTGACCTCTGTCCGTCCTTTCGTCCGTCCGTCCAAGATAAAGGGGACAGCTTTACTCAGAAACTACTACAGATACAGTAACCAAATTTGGTGTGCAGCTTCAGACCATTAAGGCCTTGATCGAGTTGGAAAATGAGAAGCACACGATTGGCGGGGGAAGTTGTTGACCATGTCGACTTGTTATCCCCTGCCAACACGAAGTGGGAGGGGATATTGGTTTGACCTCCGTCCGTCCGTCCGTCCGTCCTTCCGTCCGAGATAAAGGGGAGATACAGTAACCAAATTTGGTGTGTAGCTTCAGACCATTAAGGCCTTGATTGAGTTCGAAAATAAGAAGCGCACGATTGGCGGGGGATGTTGTAGACCATGTCGATTTGTTATGCAGTAACCTTGATTCTGTGTATGTACTGTATTTATTGTGGCCTACTTTGCCCGTGTGCTTTTGCAGTATTGTGCACCCTATCTGACTTACATTTGCAGTGGTGCTGAGATGGAGGAATCATTACGTTGAGGTCCTTTTTTTTTTTCAAATAAGAACAGGAAGGCCACATTAGGAACATGACTATCAATACAGCAGGACTTGAGACTGGAAAGAAATCTGGTGTAATCAATCCTGAAACACAATACATATATAATAGAAAACAATTATGTAGCTGTCCTACTTGATTATTGATAACGCCAAAGTGTTTACTGGTGTTTAACATAAATCTATCTGCATGAAAAGAGAGGAAAAAGATTGAATTGTGTGCAATGAAGTCACCATATTTTGAGAGTGACCCATGCAACAAATGTTTTAGCTCTCTATGTCTTGAATTATTTACAGACTAATTTGAATGCAAACATGTGCTTTAGTGGTCAAAGTTATTGAGTTGCCCAGTAGAAATTCCAGCTCAGTTACTGCCTGGCTTTATGCAGGTTTTAAGATGTAGCTGGTTTGAAGTCAGTAAAGTTTGGGGATGGTCAAGCTGGCATCAAGTTGGATGAGACCGCAACCATGCCAGCAGGACCATGTCCAGCTTGGTTCAGAAAACCGAAAATCCCAAAACTTGAAAAGACACTCGTGATCCAGAGGATGTTGTTTGGCAATGCACATGGAGATGTGTATAATGATCAGTGAGACCAAAGACCTAATTTCCATCTGGCTCAGGACTTTACATTGGCGAGTAACATACCTGGAAAAATAAAATGAAATCCACTTTGAAGTATTCTGTTTTGCTGAAGATTTATCATTAACATGCTCCTTCATTGTACTTTGCAGGGCCAGCTTGGAGAGACAGTAAGTTCATATTGAAGACTCCAACAATTTAACTGACAAGAAAAGATCTACCATTATGACTACAAAAAAAATTTCACAGTAAATAACCTAGATATTTTTGTTGTGCAATTGCAGCCCTCTTTGCATTTATAATTACAGTATATCCAGTAGGACCAAAGATTAGAACAATCGCTGCAATGATACAATATAAATCCTTAAATATATTAAATTAGTCAACCATAGAACGTTGTTGAAGTTTACGCTGATGCTGTAACCTTAGAATTTAAAGTTTTTTCTCTCGTCAGTAGATCCTGACAGCTGCTATATTTCACCTAATGGAAGCAGATAGATTTTATGTTATTTCTTTTTTATTTGTATAGTTGATATCACAAACATCTTTACGTCTGTAAATTTTGTATGAACATAATGAAAGTGACACTTTATGAAATTTCGTGCTTTTCGTACTTGCTTTGTCTGTGCTGATTTTATTAGGGTATGAAGGGTGTGCAGGGGATGCATGGGGCAAAGGGGGTGAAAGGCTCAAGGGGACTACAGGTAAGGATGTCCAGTTTGTTATCCCCAGTTTGTCATTCCAGGTGTTAGTATTGCTGGCACCATACTGATTCTTCAAAATTTACAAACAATATTTTGAAGCCATGTGATTCTGGACAGCCATATTCAGCAAGGGTTAACAGGTTCCATCTTGCTTATGCAGAGATAAATTACTGAAAGTAATATCATCAGTGTTATTGAAAAAAGTCTTTATTTCAGGGCAAGTCTGGCCCCCCAGGACAGCCAAGACATCTAATACATTTAATATGGGCACAAAATGTAAGTTTATTTATTATTATTTTTAATTAGTTGATACCACAAAATTGCTTAAACTTTTTTTTGTAATAATCTCATTAATACTGTGGAAGTGAGTCCACTTGTCATGTTCACAGCTGATGAGTGACGAGTTTCTTCTCTCTGGATTGGCTCGCTTTCCTCAGACTACAGCAGTGACTGGGAAGAGACAGAATTCCCTGCAAAATCGGAGGGCAAAAAGAGACACAGATGTGTTCACCTTGCCAGTGGGAACCAAGTACCATCCAGCTACAACTTGCTCAGAACTGATGTTGACCCACCCACATTTGACAGATGGTGAGTTTGATTGCCCTACAGCATTAGTATTGAGTGGCAAACATCCTGACATGAAAGCCATTTTGAAGAGCTACCTGGAATACTACTGCTGTGCTTCATAATCAAGTGTCTATTCAATATGTAAAAGAAACAGAAGTGAATCAGGGTCGTCAATTTCAGTATGGTCTCATGAAATTCACTTTGTGAGTGAAATCAATTTGCCTCACCTGGATAATCTGTTATAACAGGTGGTGCAAAGATGTGGAGTTGTCACAGTTTGTTCTTGCAGGACACTTTTACGTGGATCCTAATCAAGGTTGCCCTCACGATGCACTCCACGTCTTCTGCAACTTCACAGCTGGCGGGCTAACCTGTGTATTGCCTGTGAAATCTCAGGTGATTAGCCCTGTTTTGCCAGAGCAATCTGTGTGCTTTGTGCAGTTAGCTCATTGCTTTAGTGAATGCTGTGTGCAAAATCATAGAAATATAATTTTTGGGAAAGAACAAGATTACAGACATCTGGCTTAGACCCTTTTTTTAATCTATAATCATGTTTTTAACATTTCATAAGAGAGTGACTGCCATAATCTAGACAAAATACCAAATGCAGATTCAGGGTACAATCCACAAGGGAGTATTTATTGACTGGAATTCAGTTATAGTAGAGGACAAGGCAGTAGCCCAGAACAGAGGAGCGGACAGCCCAGCAAAGTTGGTTATGACCAGAGAGGGTCGGGCCGTAACTGCGCCCAGGCCAGTGGCCATCCCGGGGCGGGAGCCAGGTGGCGAATCCCCATCACAAAAGCAGGACTGTTTAGCAGTAAAGCCAGTGGGTTTAGCAGGAACGCAGTCCCAATCCTGGAGACTGATGAAGGGATGGGAAGTGTTGCTAATTAATTGATTCAGAGGAATATAGTGGAACAGAGGATTAACAAAAATGCGGTCCCCAATCTGAAAACTGATATGATATAAAGGCTTGGGCATTTGTTCTTATGAATAAGACTTTGAATAGTAGTTTCATTTTTCTCTATCATTATTTTACTGAAAACACATGGAAGAAGAACTTGGCTCAGTACTAAAGGGCACAATCTGACTGGAAGGACACAACGGTTGTGAAAGTCACAAAACAGGCCATTCAGCCCAATTAAATCAAAAAACATTATTCACAGAAAATACAGAGACAGCAAAGTTTAAGAGATGAAAACAGAATGAAGATGGTAAAAAAAAATGCACCTGATACTTTCTCAGTGAACAGTTCACCCAGAGGTGTTAAAAATGGTGCCAGGGCGAGGAGTGGAGCAGAGTGCCCAAGTGCTGGGACGTGGATTTTATGAAATAAAGAGTAAAACCTAGCAAATACAAAGCTTCAGGATAACACACAAGGGAGAGCACACAACAAAAAGGGAGAGCTGACTAAGGCTCCCTCCCTGTTTGGCGAGAAACTAAGCTATAAATACTTAGGGAATCATAATTAATTAAAAGAAAACAGGAAACAATAATTAATGTGCAGAAACTGAAGGCCAGGTAGCCAAGACTTGGAATGCCAAAGTGGAGGGGTATTACAACAGTATTTTATTATTCAGGCCTGTAGATTGCAATTACTAATGCATAAATGGGCTCTTACAAACTGTACAAAATAAAACTCTGTCAGTCATCATTTCCGAATGCTTATTTTCTGGACCTTAGCATTTTCTTTTCAGTTTTGAATTTCAAGCGGAATATAATAGCAGAAACAACTTAAAAATTACTTATACAGTAAATTATAAAATCAGTAGAAGTAGTCGGATGTCATTTCTCAAGCCACAGAAACCAGGGTATATTTGCACCTTGTTTATGGTTATTAATAGTTATTTTTGGACCAAGATCTAACTCTTCTCTGCAGATTTCGGGAAGATGGAAACCAGAAAATAAGGGCTCCGGTTCTTCAATCCAGTGGTTCAGTCAACTCAATAATGGCTTTTGGGTATGTTCTGACCAGTCATTCACAGTATGAACAATTTGTGAACCTTCAGGTATTTCATTCAATTAAAAAGTCTTGGAGTTGACCTGCAAACACCTCATACAAATAAAGACAGGCTGAGCTATTCTCATTTAACTCATGTATATTGTTTTCTTCCAGTTTGAGTACAAAGGCCTCACTACAGTTCAACTCAGGTTTCTGAGGTTACATAGTCATTCTGCATCTCAGCATGTCACCATAACTTGCCCAGCATCCACTTATAAACAAAATGGGACAACGAAAGAGAAAAATGCAAACCAAGGAATTCTACGCTTCATGGGAGACAACAAAAAAGAGCTCAGACTATCAGACTCAGCCTACACCACGGTTTCCCGGGAAGCTTGTGAGGTAGGAGCTAAAGACCGTTCATTTGACACCTTGCTATGATGATGGTTCATGATTACTTATTTTTAGCATGTTGCAGACCAAGGCAGTGTCTTTACCTCTGCAGACTTCCAGTCTTGTATGAGCTTAGTCACATCATATTCACTGGCCCAAGTGCTGTTCCAGAGTTAAGATCAGCAAGAAGTGTGTAAGTGTGGCTTAAACAGGGATGAGATTTTTCCACAGATTTGGGACGGCTGGGGTCCTTTTTGTAAATTGTTCCAATTTGTTGAGAAAAGTCTTTTGGGGGTGGGGGTCTTACCTGCATGTACTTTGAACTTAAAACCTCGTTCACACAGCTCTGCTACCTTACGAAGATCATGCCGATCACCCCGATCTGAAAAAGTAATCATATCGTGGTATTTTCGCCGTCAAAATCCAGCAATTTGGGAAATAAAACATTACATCATGACTGTACTGCGATGCTTCTACGTCAAAAGCGCTGCTGATTCGCTGCCACTACAATTACACCAAGACCAATAGAGCTTGGCAACCGACGTCACTGCGCAATGCATTCTGGGATGTAAACAATAGCGCGCCGCCATATTGTGAGGCCATATCGTGCGAGACTAAATTAAAACAGAGCCAAAGAGACACAGTAACTAGGTGTAAACTTGTCGAAAGCGCTGAGATGCCAAGTCTCATGCATTCGGCGTAAGTTTCGCGCATTTTTTAAGCTTATTCAGCGTATTCTGCATTTATTCATTGTACGCTTAATGAGATTCTCATCAAATCCTTGTGCATTGAAGTTTCTGTTTCACTTGCGTAAAGGTGCACCTCATCACAGGTAACATGGAAAGCGATTAAGACTCCGGACTTCCCATGCTTCTCTTTACTCAGGGATTGGAAACAATGCACGTGTTTCATGATCGTTTAAATTGTTTTCATGAAACAAGACCATTTGAAACGACTTTATGCAATTCCATTGCTCTCAATCCCTCAGTAAAGACAAGCCTGAAAATTCCCAAGTCATAATCGATTTCCTTGTCACTGTTGGGGAAATCCACCATAATGAACGTGAAACTGATTAACTTGATGCCGCGATTGAATTTCTTCAGTGCGCTTTGGTTGAATAATTGCTGACACAGGAACGTGAATGCCACTAAGAGGAGAGACTCTCGCGTAATGCGTGAGACTTGGCATCTCTGATTAAGCGATGCAAATGAGTCGATTAAATGAAAGAAAAATACTATAAAGAGACAAACTTCTACCGAACGCAAGAAAATGGTACCATAAAAAAATTGCGTTGATCGGAAATTTGGATCCGCATGAGGTGCCAGTGAGAAACTGCAGTCGAAACTGCCTTGCCCCCTTTGACGTTTCTCGATATTTTTGTGTACTAAGTATGTGGTGTCAGTGCATATACCGAGGATGAATTTCAGAATTATAAATCAATGGAAGCCCATGTACAATTCACACATGGCTGGGTCCATGATTTGGAGGTCTGCAAACCACCGAACTGTGAAAACAGCTTCGTTTGCACATAGGTTAGGCCACTCAGTGGCAGCTTGTGAACGGGCAACAGGGGAAGCTCCAACAGTCCCTTAAAATGAATAACTGGTCACAACCCGTTTCTAGTCATTCATTTAAATTACCATTACAAAAACCCCAAAAACTCTCAACACTGGTGTGGCCAGTTTTCATTTATAACGCAAACCTGTCAACTCCCACTGATTCGGTATTACGTTTAAGTGGCATATTTACGTTCATCTGCTGTAGTCAGCAATTATTCATTCAACAAGTACGTAAGAGATTCTCGCGTGGAACTGAAGTGCTTATGTGTGGAGGGGTTGGAAGCAATGGAATTGCTTAAAGACGTCTCAAATGATCTTATATCATTTAAACAATCACGAAATGCATGCATTGCTTCCAACCCCTGAGTAAAGAAAAGCGTGACAAGTATGGAGTCGTAATTGTTATGCAGTATAGGCTAAATGAAAACTGGCTATATCTGACCACATGGCAGGTCATTCCCATGGCTTTGGCTTCTCGGTGCGCAACGACAAGAAGTGGCTTCACAGTATGGCGATCTCTCCTATCAAACCCTGCGGCGCTGCAGCCATGACGTCACGTTCCCATCCCCTATATCGACCAAGCGGTCGTTTCTACTACATTGCTGCTATGACGTGCAGGACCATGTTACGTTGTTACACAGACCGAGAAGACTGTAGGACGATGTCGCCACGCTGGTGCTGACCATATTACGCTTACAGTACGATTTGTGGCGATGTCTATGTAATTGTAATTACTGTATGCATTATATTTCTTTGGAGTATCTTCTACTTGCTCAACTGATTTTGTGATGCATAAGTTAAAAACAGTGAGTGATGAAAATACAATACAGTAAGCAAAAGTCCTTGTTCTAATTATTTAAATTGTGCAGTTATTTTGAGCACTGAATTAAGTTATAATTTATGTCCTCTTGCTTTGATTGAATATTAGTTCTTACTTATTGTTTTACTGGGGAAGAAGGAACATGATGGGAAAACGGAAGTAGCAGAAAAACCGATTGAGTTGAGCAGTCCGTTTTGATGGATGTAACGTTAGCTGTACAGTACTGTATTGGTGTGATTAACGAAGAACGAAGATTAAAGATTGATTTGTGTAACACCAATTGTAGCGCTCATTCCCACAGCCAAGAGACCTGGAGGAAGCTACCTAAATCAAGAAACGAGGGTTACATCTATATAAATCGGGGGTGTTCAAGCATTTCTTCAGTTCTCTCCCAACTTCGAAGTTGAACGGACCTGATGCTGATTTGACTCAACTGGCTCAGCTCCAACAAGAACGACGCTGGGTTTTTATTATGACCACAGAGATCTCACCATGATGCTATCACGCTGCTTGTACGATAATTGCGTTCCCACTATGTTCTTAATAAGACTTTGACCCGCTTATGTTGTGCACATTCAAAATAAGCGTGGTGAGAGCATGCAGCTTCCCGACCAAGGAGATCCCACCCCGACCTAAACCGCATTCATGGAAATCCTCCTATGTTTGGCCCACGATTGGCCACACCTTCGGCCACTTAGAAGCGGCATCTATGTGTGAACGGGCCTTAATAAGAGAGCTCACAGTTCCGAGTGCATGTGTCAGGAGAGTTCCATGTCAGTGGTCCAGGCACATACAAATGCATGCGCAGGTGTTTACACCATGGCGGCCAACCAGTCTTACAGCGATATATGTCTCTGGAAAAGAGATAAACTGCAGAAATCCTTGCAAGACTGGGGCTTGGCCGTTACTGGCACGATAAAGGAACTTTATAAAAGAACTCTTATGTGCGGGGCACGTGTTCAATGCGGCACTGAACATCACACCAAAAGATGCTAACAGTCATCTAGGCGATGCCATCTAAGCGTGGCCATTAGCAAAAAAGTAACATTGTTCATGCAAAGATTTTGGCCTGAAACATGGCCAGAACAACAGAATGGAGAGATGGCGATCGAGTTCGAGTGTCATCATTTGGTGAGTTTCTACGGAAGGTTGAGGTTCAGGAAAAAGCCATGTGCACATTCTACTTGGACCTGATAAATTATGCCTTTCATGGAGCAAAAACATTGGAGCACTGCCAAAAGAAAAAGCATGTGGACAAGGCTAAAATAAAAAGGACAAATTATGTGCGCCCTGGAGCTAGTGTGGCCAGTACAGAGCCTTCCACATACGGATCACACCCGATGTTGAAGAAACTGGGAGTCCAAAAGGTGCAGACGACAACACAACTCCAACTTGTATCAGTCGATGACAGGGTATCTAATGCTCAGGTATGTGTCCACTAATCTTTAAACTAAAGAATTATTTGGATCAGTCTAAAAGTGCCCTATTATGTGACTTTTCACTGATCATTATTGTATTCTTTAATTTTACAAAAAAGGTTTAAATGCGTCATTGTTAAAAAAAAAACACTTGTGTTTTCTTGTGCTTGCCAATTCTGCAGTACCTGTCTGTGAAACGCCCCATTGAAAGTTCTGCCCTCGCTCGCCCAAAAACCCCAGTGTGCTGTGATTGGTCAACGCGATCACTCACTTGTGATGGTCCACCGTTTGCGCCCCTTGTCACGCCCCTTACCATAAATGGATTTCCGCTTTAGTAACAAATACCAGCTAAGCCTTGTGGGCGAAACCCACTTGATTCAAGGACGTGCCAAACTATCTGCTTGGAGCGAAAGTTCAAATGGTGACATCACCAAATGAACAAAATGGCCAAAAGTGATTGGGGCTTTTCGGTCAGCTCTGGAGCAGTGAGTTTTGCGGCAGAGAGCGCTTCTTCTGGAGGTGATGTCAAGTTGTTCTCCAGCACAGACCTTTTAAATGCGCATGAAAACTCTATAATTTACACTTTGACATTAAAATAATTAAAAACCATAATGGGGGCACTTTAGGATATAGAGGATCTTATGTCAGAATCTGACTACATGATGTTTTTGCCTTTTCTAAAGATTGTTTTGCCAGATGAAACGATTATAGAGTTAAAAATTCTTTCTGTGACATGGCTGAGAAATGTGGCATATTACACGAAACTCCGAGACCAATCATTATTTACAGTCTGTCATGATGTGCACAGTATTTTTCATGGAATGACGTGTAACCTGTCCCATAATACCTTTAAAACGAAACATTTTCAGAGTGTGAATTGCGTGTAACCGAGATAAGTTATAAACATGTCGAAATATTCCTGTTATTTTTGGTATAACCCAGCTATCTTATGAGGGTTTCTCATAACTGGGAAGAGGGCTTAATCAGTTAATACTGCTAACTTGAGTCACAGCGTTACTGGGAGTACTTCAATACCCCGGTCAGAAACCGGAATATTGAAGGCATGAACCTAAACGATATTACTGAGTTGCTAGTGGCAGTTCTTGCCGGTTCACTGAAGTGTCTCAGCTGTTTCTCGCCAGCAATCAGATTTATTCCCTTAGTCATGATATAGTCCCTTGAGAAAATGTTGAGAAAGTATGGGTGTTGTTGCCATATTATGACTAACCTTTCCTCTGTTTCACTGCTCCACCTTACTAAAACAGCATCATTCTTCTTTCTACGGCTGTTTTCACATTTGGGCGTTGAGGCTTCATCTCTTCTTGCATGGCGCTGTCAGCTATTCTCATATTGGTCAGCAATGCAGTCCGTCATGGGAGATGAAGAAAAAAATTAAACAAGCTAGACTTTCTGTTTGAGCCTCCTGAGGAATCGAAGATGCTACGACAGTTGTTGTCCATTATGGCACAATACACGCACAAAACGATCAGTCTTTGCCCACGATGACCATTCATCCTTTCCGATCCCACCCGATACCCTACTAATTCTAGATCAGGCTAAAATTGAGCTGAAATCATGTAGTGTGATCCCAGCATTATACGAGAGCATGGGTCATATTAAAGTAATAAAATTAGTTCAGTCAGGAAAACTCACGTTTGGATAAAATATAATAATTTATTCATGGGTATAAGCATTACATTGTATTTTGGTGGCGGTTCTGCTCTGGAGGAATGTCCTACCTAGGCACAGCAAACAGTCATGAACAGAAATCAAAATCCCCTAAAACAGCAACCACCACCAAGTGAGGCTAAACTATGTGTACAGTGGAGCACCCACTGCCTCCTGAATGACCAGGAAGTCCATAGAGATATCCAGGGTCAAAACATTGACTACTAAAGGCTGCCAAGTCTTTAGCGCAGTTTTGCTAATGCAGATAACCTGGATCAAGAATGGACATACAATCATTAATGTACATGACCTCACCCTGTGTAGCCTGGTTCCACTGTGGGGACCCGTTAGGCTTGTTTCCTCTAGAACACACTGCTTGGTGCCCTCACATCTGTACTTGCGGGCAGGGCCTCACTGTTAGTCTGGATACTTGGGCAGATCCTCTAGAGCAGGGCTTCCCAAACTTTTCCAAATCAGGGCCCACTTGAAAATCTAAAAAATGTCCGCGGCCCACCTTTGTCCTATAAACAGTACATAGATGAAATTATGCATTCTCAGAACACTTAAAAGCAACAATTATTGTTTTTGTTGTTGTTAAGAAAATAAAAATAATAAAAAACAACAATAATTGTTGTTGTTTTTTATTTATTTATTTATTATTATTATTATTATTATTATTATAAAGATTCAGGATTGAAATGAAAGCAGGGGGATAAAGGAAGCCCAAACTTTTAATCTGTGGTGTACACACAAGACAGAATTAATTATCGAACACAGTATGTGCTCCTCCGATTATGACCCCCGGTCATGATGACCAAAAAGCTACGTTCCGATCATAAACTATATAAGGTTCATAAAATATTGTGAGGTCAATAACACTCAATAGGTTATTACTTTCAAATATTTTTTTAAAATCGTGCAATAAATATTTTACAATAAAAATCCTAAAAAAACATATTTGCAAAAATGAATCATATTTTTAATGACCTCTCACGGCCCACCTGCAGTACCACCACGGCCCACCAGGGGGCCGCGGCCCACACTTTGGGAATCACTGCTCTAGAGAATAGGCGCATGCCGCTCTCTCTAGTGCACGTCTGCAACCCCTACAGATGAGGGAGGCAAGATGAAGCGTCATCTTGGTTCTGAGAAAACATTCTACCAAGTGAGAAAAACTATGTGTACAGCTGGAGCACCCACTGCCTCCTGGATAACCAGGAAGTCCATAGAGATATCCAGGGTCAAACATTGGCTGCTGAAGGCTGCCCAGCCTTTAGCGCACGTCTGCTGCCACCAATGCAGATTACCTGGATCAAGTATGGACATTCTACCATTAAGTATGGCCCAGCCAACCACCTGCGCAAAGCAATTTATTTCAATTTTTCAATTCAATTTATTTTGTATAGCGCTTTTCACAGAAAGACTGTCACGAAGATGCTTTACGTTGAGATTAAATAAATGAAAGGGCAGTGCCCAGCCTAATCCCCACTAGGCCAAAATAAGGCAAAAAACTCCCAGTAGGGAGAAAAATCCTCAAACAGTGGTGAGAAAAAAACTCCCCAGTGGGAAGAAATCTCAGGAGGAACCCGGCTATAGTGGGAGAGCCCATCCTCCGCGGGCTAGCTAATTAAAGCAATAATGGAATAAAGTGGCATCTAAACAGTGGTGTCTGCAGCTCCAGGAAGTGGCATGTTGAGGAAGGAGCTGAACTGGATCCTACCTAGATTAGGACAGCAGCAGCCAGTGCTTATGTTGAAGGACAGGGCTGAATGGTCCAGGACTCCGTAGTGGAGGGAAAGATCCTCAGAAACAGACCGAGAGAAAAGGGGGGTGAGGCACTGGATAAGACTACTGCATATAATAGAAATACTGTCCTGTCTCAAGTGCCAAGTAAGAATTTAGGAACAATTGGTCATAAACAGTCAACGCCCCTCCATCCGCTTGTTGCATTATAATTCTACTAGAAAGAAACCATCAAGTACCTTTAATCCTAGGTTAAGAGCAAGTAATGATTCATCATACTTCAAAACCCCCAAAACCACAAAGTTTCATGAGGACAATTCTGGTCCTGAAAGGCCGGTGTGCAATGAAAGTTGTATTTCTTCCAATTTCAATGACTAATTGAATAAAATGGTTATATACAAAAACAAATTTGCTCATGCAGTAGAGAGAATGTTTCACATAGGGCACCAAGTTTTTTTTTTGTTTTTTTTTTGTGGGGGGGGGGGGGGGTGTCGATCTTGTGAAATTAGAGATGCCGCAGAAACTTCAGATTTTAAAGAGTGCTTTTGCCAATGAAGGCAATTAACGAATTAAAGGCCAGAAAGGGAGCAAAAACTGGGACAGATATGGCCCTCATTCCCCAAACTCTAAAATACGAGTATTCTCCCTTTAAGATAGTACATCACATTCTGCACGGATTGACTATGATTATGCATGCGCATTAATTTGGAGCAATTTCAAGCAGTAATCCAAACCTAGCACATTAACATCACCTAGGCATTTTCAGGGATTTCTAGCACCCAAAGGAACCTTGATATTGGGAGGTCTGGTCTGAGGCATGATGAAAAAGTCAAAGCTACCGGCAGCATCATTTTACAGACCCTGCATGTTCACAGCTTTAGGATGATATTAGTTGCATGTCTTGGTTAATGAAGGCACTAAACTGTCAAAACTACTGAACAGCATTGAGTAGTAGCTGCTACTCTTGGTATAACCAGTGAGCTGCTCTCTTGTACAGATTATTTGATAATGCACACTATAGCAAAGCAAAACATTAGATTTCTGACAGCAACATTTGAATGGTAGGTTATTCCATCAATTCTCCCAGACTAAGGAATAAAATCCAAAAAACAGCTACTTTACTATAAATCTTCCAAATCCTTGGAATTCTGAGTCATGAAGAGAACGAAACTGGATTGGATACAAGTTCGCAGTTCTGCTACTTTGCTTCAGACAGCAGTCCAATCGCGAATTTTGGAAAAAGCTCAGTAAATTGCCTTCGGAAATGCATATTGTATTCTAATGCGCATTACCATCCATGAACTTTTATTTTTAAAACAATACCGACAGCTAATGTAAAAGGTTGCATGTTTGCGAGTCTTAATAGAACACTGAACCACAAGAGGTCGGCTGCAGCAGACATGAGCGACGAGCAAACTTATGAACGAATACCGAGCCAACCATGGCGCCATATTTTACGCTGCAAAAAGGTTATAATGTGCAAGGATCTCTGACACTGATAATACCCACAGAGTCCTCTAAGGGAGCGATTCCAGCTCCAACGCACACGAATCGTACAAGGAATTTCCTAAAGCTCTAAGTCCACTTTATTTTGTTTACAAATGAGTAGGCCTACCTTTGAAACAATGTGTATTTATTGCCCTGTTCAGAGCAGAGCCGTAGTTTCAGCGGCAACATACACGCATTTACCCTTCTCAGTGAATCAAATGCATACTGCCGTTTTAAATTATGATCTGAGCTTTGTAATGCCACGATACCTGTGTGATTTCTATAAAGCGGAAGTGTTCATGCGTGTCACGCGCTTAATTTTGTTAGGAAATAATAACAGAGTAGGCCTGGTGGTTTTAAGTGATAAAACTCGCCGCACATTTGTAACATGAAGTATAAAAGAGTTTAGTAATCCACGAATGAATGAGGCGAAGGCAGAGGGCTCTGTTTGAATACGCAACCTATCAGCCAATCAGAAAATAGTATTTCTTGTAGCTAGGTGAAAAAGCAGCGTCGTAATCACGTCTTCCACACGCGCGCGAATGCTATTGTGTGCACACGACAGGGAAAAACTGGAATTGGAAGCCCGAAATCAGGTAACGATTATCACTTCATCGCTTTTTTTTCAAAAAGTGCTTATTAAAGTCTAGGAACTATGTAGGATATATTTGCTTTACGGATAATTTTTTACCTCAGTTTAACAGCTTTGGGCGGCTATGGTTTGATGAATTGTCCTCTAACTTGATACGGGGAGAGTGGGGGCTCTCCGTGTATTTTGGCTGAAAACAAACCCTTCTCCGATCCGGTGTTAGAGGTGGTACCGCAAAACCTCGTCTGTGACTGACAAAACGATGCAAATACACAAAATAATTATTTAATTTAGCCTTTATTTTACTGGGGAGTCCCAATGAAATTAAAAAAGCACAGATATTGGGGGCAAATGAGAGTCACTTCTTATTTCAGTTTACTGGCAGTGGTGACATTCAAAAACTGATCCTGGTGAACCATCTAGTGATTGGATTTTGTAACTGCTTGCATAAATTTGCAGCCGCACGTCTACTGGCAGACACATCTGCACAAAGATACGCCGTTGTTCTTCTTGAACACGCCGAATCCAGATAATCCGTAAATGAATTAAATTGATATTTTAATTTGAAACGAGTAAGTTGCCAGTGTCAAAGTAACGAAGTGAAAGTAGGGGAGACCGGGGTTAATTCGGTCACGGGGTTAGGTTTGTCACCCGTTTTTTTATTGCAAATGCACTGATTGGAAAACGAAAATGTACAAATTATGTGACATCCCGGCGACGTCATCTCTTGGAAAGAAGAAGGACTTGTAGTGCCATGTAAGTGTTTTCTGTCTAAATAACTGAATTTTGGCCCAAATTCCAAACTTTAAGTGTCTGAAAGAAATTAGTCTTGCTTCTTTGAAGACAAAGATTTCCACAGTGTTTTTACTGTTTCATAAACGGATGTAACTAGAGTTACATATTTACCTTATGTGTATGATAGAGAACCTATCAGGGCCTCTGTTTGGAGGACACAAGTATGGGTTTGTAAGGGTTTGCTCCTTGCAACCCCTCCCCTTTCTCACTCTTTCACCTCCACCTGAATGGGCTACAGGTGGGGCCCATTAAAGGGGAGGTGTTGGCAGAGTATTTGGAGTTGGCAGGTGCCAGCCCTGGGACCTCTGCATTTCATTCCATTCCTTTGTCAGTGGGAATGTTAGCTGCTCCTCTTTGGTGCCGTGGTCCTTACTCATCATCCAAAGGTGGAGAGGAGTGGATCCACTGCTTCTCATGCAAAGGGTGGGCACATGAGGACTGTGCAAATGTCAGTAGGCTCGCCTACAAATGTCATAACTGCTACTCTGATGGTGATTATGCATAAATCATAGCTTGTTTTGGTTCGTTATAAAAATAAAACCGTTCTCACCATTTCTGTTATGAGAATATTGGGCTGCCTTTTTCAGCTTAAGCTGATTGCCAACTATGACAATTTTTCTCCACCCATCTGACAAAGTATCCCCGGGTATGGGGTTATTTTGGCATGTTTGTGATAAATCGAAAATTGAATATTGTGACAACAATATACGTTATATTGAGATTGTATCAATACAACTTCTGTATGCGACATTCTGCACTACACATAGACCATAATGGTATTTCTCTAAGTTTTAGCAACAACGAGTTATGAAGCCAAATACAAAATCATGATGAGGTAACCCCAGTCTCCCCAATACTACTTAAATACTGTAACAAAGTACATGTACATCGATACTCTGCACCTTTGAAAATGGGAGTATCATGCACCTCCCAAACCCCCCCCGCGAAGAAAATCTCACTCTAGCCTGCATTCAAAACTTGAGAGCCCTGCTGACGTAGTCTGCAAACTACACGCGACTGCCAAACGATTCAAGTTCGCAAATTAAGAATTAAATCCCAGTACAAAATGCTTCACAGAAAACTAGGGTTATGAATAAAAGTACCACCTCCTCTGAGAGGCAGAAAAAATACTAGGTCGGCGCACAATTCATGAATCTTGAAGGAAAAGATCGCATAAGTATCCATGCACTCCCTCGTGCTAATAAAGTCCAGTGTTTGTATTTCACTAATTTATTTAATTTATGAGAGACAGGGACATGCTTAGCAACTAAAAGGAACAGAATTATATCCACAATTAAGCATAAAGCAGGATTAATCGCAAAATTTTAATTACCTGCATTTTTTGGATTCCAGGGTCGTACAGAAGCTGCCGATGTGGTAAACGGACTCCGTCGGTTTGGAGAAATTGGCGTTCTGCGTCTAGGCAGGAACCAGGTCTCCAACTGAATCAGTCCATTGACCGTCATTTTGACTTATAGGAGGAACCTCACTTGAAACAGAATTATCTTGGGTTTTCGATTTGAAAATAACGTTTGAGGGGCGTTCACGCGCACTTTACCAGTCGCAACTCTAACAGGATAAAATATGATTGCAGTAGTAATTCAATTTCAGCAGGCGCCCTTTAATCCTGGAACACAGAGAATACACGCCAAAAGCCAAGAAGAAGCGCAAGCAAAAAAACCAAACCGCATGTTGCATAGCATGAAAAGTCATTGCAAACAGCAGCGGAATCAAGTGAGCTTGACTTTTTTCAAATAGACCGCTGTATGACCTCGTGATGTGTATCCTCCAATTGTGTGCCTTCTGATGCTGACGTGCTGGTAGCTTATCAGGCTGCTGTCAGCTGATGTAGCTCTTCTCGAGTTTCCTGCCTGAACTAGTTACACTCATTTGAGTCAATTTTTCATTTTTTGTAAGCTTTAGTATTTCTGAATCACGTAATTTAATAGAAAACAAACGCAATACCGGTTAGCACCTTAATGCTAATTCCCATTATGTTTGCACTGAGCTAACTCCATCACTGTGGTAGTCTGTCCCTGAGTCATGGACAATCATGTCTGAACTTGCTATGATTTTTTACTTCACAGTCTACTGAGTAGCTTGATACCAAACTAATGTTACAAAGTATTGTGCCGATGGATGCACTGATTTGTTTATGTGCCTTGACCTTTGAACTTTTGCACACAGCCCACAAGGCTGGAGAACTGTGAGCTTGCTTTTGTTCTCAAATCACGTTCTCGCCAATTCATATGTAGTTGTATTTTTGAATTTATATGAAGAATTTCATCGTGAACGTGAAATGTTTCTTGTTGACTGCAGACATATTGAACTGAACCATGTTCTGAGAACTGATCGTGCCGATTGTGAATATCATGGTACAGATATTCAGATGCAAGAAAAAGTTGTTGAACAGGTGAATTGCACATGACTTTGTTGTTTTTAAGGCATTTTCTTCTCCCTACAATCACAAAACATGAATAGCTGCTGGGGGGCTTCACATCCCTTAACCAGGGCCCTGCCCTGGACCTGGCTGCAGCCCACCGGCCCCTGTCTATTATTTTCCTCTTTTTTCCATGTGAGTCATTCTCATCTCTGCTTAAAGAACAGGGAAGGTCTTCATTCTTAGGACATGTCAAAGGCCAAAGATGCAAGCTTGCCCAGCGAGAATGGACCTCATATTCTATCATTCATTTCACAAATATGAATAAAGCTGAATTAAGTTTTTTATTATTTCTAATTTCTACAACTCATATTGCCAAAATCTGCACAAGAATAAAAATTAAGAAATATGTATAGTTATTACCAACCTGAATTAAAATACAATGATTAAAATACATTTAGTATCAAGTTCTTTGATAAGTGAGAGGGAGTTTTCATCAGTATATCAGCTTTTGTAAGTTATGCAGCCAAACATACTTGCCGGAGTTGGGGTCAAGCACTTTTTTAAAGAAGAATTTTTTTAAAGACCAAAGTGCTTGCACTTGTTTTGGAGTACTTCCTATTAATGCCTAAAGTACTTGTATTCAAGTACTTTTCAAAGTTCTCGACCAAGTCCTAAGTGCTGACAGAGATTGGTCAAGTACTTGAAAAGTACTTGGATACAAGTACTGTACTTATTATTAGGCCTAATAATAAGGCCTAATATAAGGCATTATTAGGTAGTATTCAGATACAAATACAAGCACTATAGTATGTAAAAAAAAAAAACAACAAACAAATGATTGGATACAATTCTCAAAAGTACTTGGACCCAACTCTGATCCTTGCATTTGAGTTAAGTTAAGCGCAGGTAATGGAATAGGTGTTTTTGCAAGTGGAGACAGTCAGCATAGCCTTCTGCTTCCTATGAAGCCGAAGAAAGAGTGGTTTTTAACTATGCATTCGTGTGTGCATGATGGCTGCCTCATGTATCCTGTGTTCAACTGAAGCGGTGATCGTGCACGTCCTCAGAAATTAACACTACGTGTCCGCAGGATGCAATTCACGCTTAAACGCATGGGGCAGCATGAATCAGGCAAATGCTTGGTGCACTCTGCTGTGAGTAAAGGAATGGGCCCATTTGATTTTAGAATATTCATTGTGCACATCGAAGCTTTCGTCATATGAAAGTGGGCATGGTTTCTTCAGAACTGGGTGGGGAAAATGAGACGGTACGTTCAGGAACCACACGCAAGAGAGGGAAATCCAAAAAAAAAAAAACAAAAGAATTGCCAAGCCACAATACAAAATCCAAAAACAGTGTCGACTAGACAGGCAGGGTTCAGAACCAGGAAGACAGATAAGGAAAGGTACATAAACAGTTGGCAAAAAGTCGTAGTCAATGAACAAAGCCAAGGTTCATACACAGGGCATCCAAACAGAAATCGTAGTCATACAAAAATGGGTCGAAATCCAGAAAGACTAAAACAATACGGAAAGGGCAATGGCAAGAATCGAAGTCGGACAAACTAGTTGAAGAAATCCAATACTCATGGCATACACAGTGCTCTGCACAATGAAATATTGATCAACATTCTGACAAAGAGCTGGCTGTGAAAAGACTGCTTAAATAGACGAGAGGGAAGTCACATGCTATGCAGGAAGCAGGTGAAATGGATCTAATGGAGACTAATTACAACGGGAGAATCACATGAGGGAAACCCTAACCACGAAAATTGGCGAAAGCCAAGACATGGACGAGAATCACACAAACAGCCTATGACATTTAAACAGCTCCGGTCAAGGAGTTCTAAGTGCACAGATAACAAGTGCAGGAAAGTAATTAAGCACATGTGAGAGATCTCGCTGAAACCCAGGAGAAGACAGGAACAGCTGAGCAAGAGGAGGAAATTAGAACAGGGCGATTGCTGAGAGGGAATTAGTCTAAATTAGTAGAGGAGCAACTTTACAGATTTAACTAGAGTGCTCGTTAGTAAATTAGTAATCTATATACATGGATTAGTTGTGTTAGTAGACCATGATACAAAATACAAATGTTAGTTTTGTTAGTGATCAGAACAGAAAGACGAAGGAAGTAAATGAGAGTCGAAGGAATATTTTAAACATCAGAATTCATTTAAATCACCCGAAGTCAGTGAGCACGCAGACAGGGAAGACAGACTGAACCAACTAGATCACAAGACAGGGGAGACAAGTGCAATGGAACTGAGACATGGAACGAATTAAAAACCTGAGCATTAGAATAACCAAAAAGAATAAAGAAAGGACGAAATCATGAACACTGAACATGAACATAAACATGACAAAAAACCATAGCCATGATAGAAAAAAGTGCACTCGCCCAGATATAGCTCTCCAGTCACTGCTGTTCATTGTGTTGCAATGTGGTGTCCACTATGTGACCATTTGCGAGGTTTTCCCGGCTGAAAAAAAAGCTTTGGAGAAAATCCATCAATATTAAAGCAAAGAATGCATGCCAGCATTGGAAAGCTGACTGAAGGAAATTCTGCTTGAGGGTATGACATTGGTTTAGCGGGATGCTGGTTTACCCATATTTTAGAGGAGCATTTCAAAATTTAGACTGGCTTAGAAGGTTATTAGAGGTTTTTTTTTTTTTTTTAAAGATTATTTTTTGGGGATTTCCCCATTATTAGATTCAGAGGAGAGAGACAGGAATGGTGGGATAAGAGTGGGGATGACTTGAGGCAAATAACCAGAGCCAGAATCGAGCCCAGGTCGCCGCAAGAAGGACTCAACCCTATGCAGTGCACGCACTTAAGTCCATGTGCCACCAGAGAGCCCTGGTTTTGTGTTTTAGGTTACACATTGTCACAACCATCAGGTGAAGCCCTTTTGTGTCTCCTCCCATCCAGCAGGTTGCGTGTCTTTTAGATACTTTGCCTCTTTTGAATACCCCACGTTTTCCTCACCAACTGTGTTGCATTCATGTTTCCCTTCCAACTAGTGTGCTGGCGTATTTATATCCCGTACTCATGGGGTGCAAGTTGCTGGATTGTCACTTGCTGAATGCTCTTAAGCAAGCAGCTCATATTTCCTTGTAAAACCTTTTCTTTGGAAATTTAATCACAGTAATATATGGACATTCTCCTCCAAACTCTTTTAATTGGAACAAGCTTCCAAGCCTTACTCTCAGTCTCAAAGATTTGGACATGATCCTATAAATCAAGTCTGTTCCACTGCCCAGTTTATTACGAGTAACTTTCCAAGCCTTCTGTGGTCATCAGCATTGGGACCACATTCCTTCTAAATTCCACTGACCTCTGGCGAAGTGGGCACTACATCAGGCAGTTGTCTTTGATAGTAGAAAACGGCAGCACGTACAACTCCAAGGCCAAAAAATATGTAAGGGGGCACGGCCGTAGAAATAAATCAAAGAAAATACACTCTGGCACTCACTCAGAAGAATCTTTATCTTCAATGTGGGCGATAGCTATACGCATTTCAGCGTATCACTGAAATGCATCCGTCTTATTACCGATATTAAAGACAAAGATTCTTTTGAGTGAATGGCGCAGTACATTGTCTTTGAGCTGCCCTGATAGCCACTGGCCAGGCATGGATACACCCTTGTGCCTAAACCTGTACTATTTGAAGTGAATTGTATCATTCTGCTCTGGGTTCTGTCCATCTTACTGTCAATGAAACCTTTTATTGGATTGTACACAGACAAATTTGAATTTTACCTCTTTAAACCCATCCAAATACTCCTCCAGAAGGCAGGTAGACTGGTGCCTGGCTAAACCCTTGGCATGGGTCAGGTCATGGGTATTGCAGGATCTCTGATGAGTCACCTGCTGGATTAAGTAGAAATATTTGGCTAAAATGGAAAAAAAATGAATGCCACTGTTTTCTCCCCTCTTTTTTCTCATTCTTTTTCCATGGGGCTGCTGTATTAGGCTTTGGTGGCCACCAAATATTGCCCGATGTAAGAAAAATCTTGACTTTGCATTCAATACATAACAAATGTTAAGAAATTCAGAGTCCCCTGTCACCACCTGGAGTAGAGCCAATTAGCCTTTATAAGCCATTTCAAAATCCATCATTGTGACTTAGCAAGGAGAAGAAACCACCGATAATAATGAAAGAACTGATTTATTGTAAGGACTGAAGTTGATCATGCGATGTGACAAAGAAACAGATTTTGACATGGTTCCCAAAATGCAAATTAGCTGTGCAGCTGATGAAATGATAGGGAACTTTTTACATTTTTTATATTATCCCTAATTTTGTCCTTCAAATATAGTCTATTTGTTACAAAAGACAATAATACTTATTTCAGTGTACTGCATCAAATTCCACTGGATTTTGATTCGAGTCAAAAATGACTTGGGCAATGTAAACTTGGGATAGTAGTGAATGTTACATCAGCTTGTCCAGGAAAGAAGGACCAAATACTGCTATTTAAGTCAATAAAATGTGCCTGTTAGTGTTTGGAGTGAGACATTGTTAAAGCAATTGCAGGATGTTCAGCAAGTGCTGTGGTCTTGTCTGCAGGTGGACGTGAGGGTGACTGTTGGGAACACTAATGGGTTCCAGGAGAATGACATGGAGATGCTGCCCCTCAGGGATCTCAGCATAAGGGCGAGGGGAGAGCCCAGGCAGGATCTTTCAGCAGTCTTGGGACCATTGTGCTTTTTGTAACTGGCCTTTCCAGTGAGGAATGACTGTGCTGTGCGAAGAATTGGCATTTTATGAGATTGTGCCGAGGCAGTTGCAGCAAGAACTCTTAAGCTGCAGTTTTGTGGAAAAGTTGAGCATAAGTTCCAAGGAAATCCCCAGGAGGGTGAAGAAGAGCAGCATGATCTGGACTGCAAATGTTCATGAATAGGTCTCCTTCAGGAGGTGCATGCGAGCTGAACGGTCTTTCCAATCAAAATTTTTGCAAAGACAATTTCAAATTTTGTTTACATTTATATTTTAGTGCAAAACATTTATGTAGATTTGTATTTTGAACTCTGCTCCTAGTGCCAAAGATTTGCATTGATATTTATTAAATTCTAATGTGTAACAAAACCTAAAAATCTGAACTTTTCCCCTCCGGAGACCTGACTCATTTTCAATTAACAATAATTGAAGCACTGATTACTAAAACCCCACAAGTCAAGTCAAGTCTGACTTATGGGGTTTTAGTAATAGGTGCTTCAATTAAGGGATTGCAAATTAGCAGACCGTTTACACCAAAACAAATTTTATACATAACCGTGCATTATAAGTTATATCATGTTATTCACTGAATTATGTTACTTTTGGAGCAAGATCTTGATGTTTTTACTAAAATTGAATTGATCTTTTTTGGATTTTTTTTTTAAATATTGTTCTACCAATTTGCAAGCACTTATTATTCAAACACTCCACATACTGTATACCCAATAGATTATTTTAAGAATATCAAAAGAAACATGCTTTCATAACTAAATGTGTTCAAACCTGAATAAAGTTTTCCACCAAGAAGCGAGTGTTAATCATATTTGCAAAAAAAAAAAAAAAGAAAAAAAAAAGACACCCACACACCAACACCAACCACACGAAAGAAAACACAGCTTTTGACTGTGGTGACAGCGACCTTGTCACGGGGGAGTGGCAGGACGCAAATCCAACACAAATGTATCTTTACTGGCTTTTAATGATTTTAGAGCAGGGATAAAGAGAATGCAACACCGGACACCTTGGTCTTGATCAGGATCTGGAGCTTGTGGATCTTGAGTGGAGCTCTTCCGGGAAATCGAGGGAGCAGGCGCCAGTGATGGGATTTGAATCCGGGTTGTCCACACGGCAGGCTGGAGAGTTACCACCGGGCCACCGGAGCAGGCTGGAGAGTTACCACCGGGCCACCGGAGCAGGCTGGAGAGTTACCACCGGGCCACCGGAGCAGGCTGGAGAGTTACCACCGGGCCACCGGAGCAGGCTGGAGAGTTACCACCGGGCCACCGGAGCAGGCTGGCTTGAGGCTCAGCAGACAGGATAGTAGTGATGTGTCGTTCTGTGCCGAGGCTTCAAGGCGTGTGCTCAGTAATTATTTTGCGAAGCACGTAGAGGAGTGTAATGATGACGTATGTGATCACATCAGAAGCCTCGCCAGCCGGCCACACCTCGTGACCGATTCATGAAGAGATCCGCAATTTGGCACGCGATTCGAATTGGGCTGCAGAACGTAATGGGGATCCCTAACATTTTGTGGATTCTGACCGCTAGAAATTCTGATTGTGCGTTGACCATCAAAAACCCTCTTTTGTTTGTGATGGAGCCGCCAAGAAAGAAAAGGATTTCCCCAGTGTGGGGACATTTTGATCTAATTTCTCCCAAAAAGGTATGTGTATTAATAACAGCAGATGCATTTCTTCCAGTGAAAGACTCTTTTCCAACACAGGGGAAATATTATCCAAACAAAAGAAAATCGCCTGAGCCCTAATACGGAGAAAACTTATTCCTGAACAAAAAACAATAATCTCACCTAAAGCACATTCACTGCCCATATCCCAAAGTCTCACCCTACATTCACTGCCCTCACTCCAGTTTAACTGATCATTTCTACTTTCCATAAATGCAAACTCTTATTTTTTCCCAAATTGTTTACTGCTCAGCAAAATGGACACCATATGGTAAAATGAGTGCATTGCATCTTCGTTGGAGTCACTGACAGTTTCATTCACAGGAGTTTTGCAAAATATGACACTTCAAACTAACGTCATCTGTGATTTTTGCCTGTTTTACATTCTGTCCAGTAGACGGCACAGGCAGCAAATGAAGCCTCAAGCGTCACCCATTAGTGAACCATTTTGGGAGAAAGCTTCAATGCTCCCTGATGCTTCATCTCGCCATCACTACAGGGTAGTGTCCATGCAGGCAGGGGAGCGGCAAGACAGGTGGCTTGAAAGACGGCAGACATGAACCAAGAGGCACACAGGCAGAACTCAGAGACAGAGGTAGAGGGTTTTCAGGTTTACCGGGGCAGGAGCGAGAGGACGTCATCAGAGGCAGGCAGAGTCAATTCCCAGGAAGTCAGGCCGAAGACAAAGCCTGTAGAGTAGTGTATGCTGCAATAACAATCTGGCAATGAGTTGGTGAAAGAGAGCTGCTTAAGGCCCAGTCACACAGCAAAAACGCATGAATTACGCATGAATTACGCACAGATTTTCGTTTCTGCGCGGAGCGTACGTCGTATGTGTAATTCGTAGGTGGAACGAACGTGGACTGTCAGTGATTGTAAGTGGATGTGCGTCGAAGGCGGTTTGTGCGTGATTTTGAGTTTTGAACGGTTCAAAAATTATCCGACGCACAACTGTGCGTTGGTGTGCGTAGGCCTAATTCATGAGTCGGCATGCGTAGTTTATGCGTCGAGTATGCGTAACTATGCGCGGGACACTCGTCGGCCGTCAGTGCTCATGCGTCAGAACTGGTTTGAATCCGCGCACGTCCACGTCCGTCCACTGATGCCCCACGTTCATATCACGCATGAAACGCGCACGTATCACGTTCATTCCACTGACATCCACTGACAATCAATTATAAAACTGACGAATAACTGACATATTACTGACGGAAAACGCATAACGACGCACATCCACTGACGAGTGACTCATTTCCGACGCACAACTGACTGACAGAAAACTGATGATTCACTGATGTTCCACTGACGAACCACTGACAACTCACGTATGTATTTTGGCATATAAAAGCAGCCATTTCGGGCACTTTTGCCATTCCAGACCTACGGGACCTCCTAGCAGCAGCACCAGCAGCAGGTTTTTCAGCAGCAGCAGCTTCTGGTGGATCTACATGGACTTCTTCTTCAGCAGCTTTCTTCTTCTGCACCCTTGTCTTTGAGGGCAAGCGAGCTTACCTGGGTGGCATCTCTTGAAGTGTTCTTGATTGGCGAGAGGTACTGAGGAACTCCCGTCGTTCACCGCTTTTTATATGCGCTGAACCGAAGCGATAGTGACGCCGAAGGTGCGTTTTTCGTGCGTGCTCCGCCGGTGATTCATGCGTCGGGCGTGCGTCGAATGTTTGTGGAATACTGCACCGTGTTTGCTATTATGCGTCGACGTGCGCGATATGTCAGTGATTGTAAGTGATACATGCGTGGTTCATGCGCGATTCATGCGTGATTCGTCCGAGATTTCTACCCCCGACACCCCGAAAAATTGGTCAATTTCTCAACGCACAAGCACGCACAAACCCAATCTGTGCGTGATTTGTGAGTGATTCGTGCGTGATCGGCTGTGTGACTGGGCCTTTATGTGCTGGCTGGGTAACGAGACTCAGCTGAGAACTGTTGCAGTAGAAGGGGTGTGGCCAGGCAGAGGGAGAGGCTGCAGCAGCAGAGCAGACTGTGAGAAACATCATCTCTATGGAAAACATTTGATGACACCTTGTTTTTTCATTTGGGGCCCTGGAGTTAGAGCATTGGGTAAATCATTTCTTCACTCAGCTTTAGGTCAATAAATCAATGGCACAAAATGCTGCTGGTCAAAACATGTCATGTCCTGAATGCTTCAACCAGATAAACCTGTACCCAGAGGCTTCCACCCTTCCACATATTGCAGCAGCACTCTTGCTTAACAAGTTTTCCCTTGCTTAGTCTCTGCAGTTTTGTGCTTGTTCTCGCCCGCTCATTATTTTTAAAGACAGTGCATGTGATGTCTACATCTGCTTGAAAGTTTTATTATAGATGGATAGAATAGTCTCTCAATAGTGTTTGACCCAGACTATGTTCATACACAAAAGTTCAAATATTACCTAATCATACGCTAAGTTCTTGTAAATCTGTTTTCTCTCAAAACAGGAAGGCATAACTCACTGTCTATTTCTTTCCTTCCCTGGACCCTCAGCAGGCCCAGTGCCAGGATGAAGTGTGTCTGAGGGGGCTGTCAATATTGCAAAGTGTCTTTTTTTTCCATAATTAATTAATTTAACCATGCAATGGCCTCAAAAGGCTGAATAATAATGGAAGATTACTGTTTCAAAAATCAAATAATATGAGGTGTGTTCAAAAAGTATCCAACCTTTGTTCATAAAAAATACTTGTTTCCAGATACAAAAAACTTAGACTAATCTCCTTCAAAGTAGTCGCCTTGGGCTGCCACATACGTCTCCCAACGGTCCTGCCACTGTTGGAAGCATCGCTAGAACGCCTCTTTTGGGATGGCGCGCAGCTGGGCTGTCACATTCTGCATAATGTCTTCTCTGGACTGAAATCTGGTGCCTTTCAGAGGCGTTTGCACATCCTCGATAATCTTGTAAAGTTTCATGTCACATGATGGCTCAGAGAGAACAGATGTTGAAATGTGATTAGATATTGGCGGACATTTTATTTACTAAATAAATAACTTATGTTTGCTATAGCACCACCTATGAATAGATTCCCACCAGATTTGGTAAACTAGAGTCTAATTGCCTGGCTGTAGATGAGGGATCTTGGGTTTCTTGATGATGTGAAATTGCATTCAGGATTGTGGCCAGATACGCAAAATTTTATCATAGCTATTTTGGGGATGTTTTCATGGTTACGGTTTTTTGTCAAGTTTATGGTCATGTTTATGTTCAGGATCTGTGTTCATGATTCTGTCTTTTATTTATTCTTTTTGATTATTGTAATTCTCAGGTTTTAGTTCATTCCATTTCTCAGTTTCATTGCACTTGTCTCCCCTGTCTTGTGATCTAGTTGGTTCAGTCCGTCTTCCCGGTTTGCGTGCTCACTGACTTCGGGTGATTTAAATGAATTCCAGTGTTTAATATATTCCTTTGATTCTCGTTTAGTTCCTTCGTCTTACTGTTCTGATAACTAACAAAACTAACATTTGTATTTTGTATCATAGACTCCTAACACAACTAATCCATGTATATAGATTACTAACTTACTAACAAGCACTGTAGTTAAATCTGTAAAGTTGCACCGCAACTAATTAATACTAATTCCCTCTCAACAATTGCCCTGTTCTAGTCTCTGCCTCTTGCTCAGCTTTACCTGTCTCCCCCTGCGTTTCTGCGAGATCTCTCGCACATGGTTAATTACTTTCCTGCACTCGTAATCTGTGCACTTAGAACTCCTTGACCAGAGCTGTTTAAATGTCACAGGCTGTCTGATTCCCATCCATGTCTTGGCTTTCGCCAATTTTCGTGGTTTGGGTTTCCCTCATGTGATTCTCCAGTTGTAATTAGTCTGATCCAGAGCCATGTAGACAAAGAGTCGCATCAACGGAAGTCCAAAGTTCTCGATCGTCACGTGGTTCATGGAGACAGCGAATAGTTCCCGGAAGTCGCTGGTGGACAATTTAAATGCGTCTGTCGAACAGGCTGCAGAGAGACATACCTGAAATTCTCAGTAATTACTAGTCAATAAATAGCATTATTTCTGCCTTGTTTACATATTTTAGGCTTGAGTGAATGTCGCCGTCTCACTTAAGTGACCCCAACGTTAAACAACCGCGAAAAAGCTGCATTAAATGACAGAATTTTGAACATTTGCTCTCAATATAGGCAGTATTCGAGCAGTTTTAGTGCCTTAAAATTATTTTTAAAATTATGATGACTAAAACGATGTTTAGTCATTTTACAGAACGTGTTCCTGTTGTCAATTGCTTTGAATTCTTGGTTTTTGCTTTTGACTGCAATGCTTGTTTAATCCCATCCTAATGTTTATTATGCAGAGGGAGGGGAAGGAACGTTTCAAAATTGTTTCATTTTCTACCATTTCTTCATTTGCTTGGGGTTTTAGATCCTCCATTTCCATGGGATGATTAAGTTATCAATTCAGTAATTAACTAATGTCATCTTCATGAGTTTCAGACAGGACAGAGGACTGACAGGTACCTATCAATGAGTATCAACTGACAGCACAATTAGTCCCTCCATCATTAAAAGCAGCATAATGTTCAGTGTGGCATCTCAGAAAATCCACTGGTAATAATTATAATTTATATGCTCATAATTTTTATGCACATCTGCACTTATCACTAAACACCAATACATAAGTTCAAAACAACTTTTTCATTGACTTTTTGCATGCAGAAGGTATAACTTTATCTAGGTTTACATGTACAGTAATATTTTTAGGAAGGGCTCATTAAACACTATACAGGGTGTTTCAAAAAAAAGTATACACAAAAGAAATCATCATTTTTTATGAAAAAACTCTATATTTTTTAAGTATAATATGTCGTTGGAAAGGGCTGATTGAGCTCTTTCCAATGATGCCTAGAACATGCATTCATTTCCACGGGTGAATGAGCAGCAATGCATCTTTTGAAGGGCACCCAGATCCTTACTGTACCAAATGTTGTGTTCTTCATTACGAAGAATTGGGAAGAGAAATCAAACAAAAAGATTGATGAAGATTACTCATTTATTCACTGAAATGTTCCCCAGAGTAAATTCATGGACCTGGCCCCTCAACATGACCGCCCTCCTGGTCAATGCATAGCTGGCATCGTCTGACCATGTCGCGGTCAGCTCGTTGGATCATTTGGTGATCATGGCGCAAGTTATCAACTGCCTGTGTGATCTTCTGCCTTAAATCATCCAGATTTACTGGAGGTGTGGTGAAAACCTTATCTGTCAGATAACCCCACAGGAAGAGGTCACAGGGGGTAAGACCTGGGGATTCCCATACCCATATAAACCTTTTTTCATGGAGTTCAATAATACAAGAATGATCAGTGAAAGGTGACATTAAAGGGGCACTTTAATGTTCATTGAAAAATTTGCAGCCACCTCCCATAAATTTTAAAGTGCAGTTCCAGCAACACAGTAATAATACCAAAAACGACAGTTGAAGTATTGTATTTTCTCTCCATGGCATCTGTGTACTTATTAATTGCTCTTTTTCCCCTTTAGTGCTCTTATTTGTAATAGTATGAACAAAATTTGCATAAAATAAGGTAAATTAAATCACTGAACCAAATTTTTTTTCTGATGCACGCGGCAAATAAATAAGTAAATCAGCGAATAAATAATAAACAAGAAATGTCCACTGCAATGGTGATAGTAAATATAGGGGTGCCAAATTTTTATTTTACAACGTGCCACATCTACTGTTATGATCAAGAACAGGAATCAAGTGTGAAGTCAACAGTATGGTTTATTGATAGCAGTACAGTAACAGTGGAACAGAACCCAGAGGAGGGTGGCATAGTTGAATTGAGTTGTAGTGGGGATAGCAGGGAGAGTGGCCTTCTGAAAGGATTGCCAGGTGGAGTGCACACTTTGTCAGAGTGGAACTGTCCACAAATGAGGATGGAGTAGCTTGAGGGGAACTTGGTTCTAATCCTAATGACTATAGAAGGATTGGGAGCTTGTCCCCAACAAACTAGAAGGAAGAGCAGTCTTGGACAAGGTTAAAAAGAAAACGGTCTCAATTCTGAACACCAAATTAGGCTTGGGAGCTTGTTCCTATGAAACTGGACTGGAGCTGATTTCCCACATGGAAAGAATCTACAAAACCCAAAACCAGTGAAGTTGGCACATTATGTAAATCGTAGATAAAAACAGAATACAATGATTTGCAAGTCCTTTTCAATTTATATTCAATTGAATACACTGCAAAGACAAGATGTTTAATGTTCAAACTGAGAAACTTTTATTTTTTTTTTTGCAAATAATCATTAACTTAGAATTTAAAGCCAGCAACACATTGCAAAAAAGTTGGCACAGGGGCCTTTTTACCACTGTGTTACATCGCCTTTCCTTTCAGCGACACTCAGTAAACACTTGGGAACTGAGGAGGCCAATTTTTGAAGCTTTTCAGGTGGAACTCTTTCCCATTCTTGCTTGATGTACAGCTTAAGTTGTTCAACAGTCCGGGGTCTCCGTTGTCGTATTTTACGCTTCATAATTGTTAAAGGAATTTTGATTTTATGTTCCAAGTATTACCTTCACGAGAGAAAACTCAGACGACTCAGGAAAAAAATCAGTCGGAGGCAGAGAAGTTAATATCCAAGCCAAAATTTGTTTACTTTTCTGCAGAAAAAGATCCCCACATACAGAAGCTCAGGTCAAAATGGAGGATAAAGAGTTAGAAAGTGTTCTAGTATTTGTAGGGATACTCCATGGCATTCTCCTCCCGCCCGTGCTGAGAGGAGAGCACCTATCCCTTCCATCAGCCCTGGCTCCAGCTTATCTTGCCATGGATTCCGGAGCTTTCTATAAACACATAAACTTAGAGAAAGAGAAGAACATCTTGCCCTTGGTAAAGACATCCAAGTCTTCATGACTTTAGATAGGCTATATGTCATGACACACTAGTACGGTTATGCAGGCCCCTGCTAAATCAGAAATATGTAAGCACACACACACACTGGGCCTAAACTAACTATGAGCAAGCAAGGATAAGCAATTAATAATAATTAAATGAATCAATAGAAAACTGATTCCATAATAATGCGCCACACATTTTCAATGGGAGACAGGTCTGGACTACTGGCAGGCCAGTCTACTACCCGCTCTCTTTTACTACGGAGCCATGCTGTTGTAACACGCGCAGAATGTGGCTTGGCATTGTCTTTCTGAAATAAGCAGGGGCGTCCATGAAAAAGACGTTGCTTGGATGGCAACATATGTTGCTCCAAAACCTGTATGTACCTTTCAGCATTAATGGTGCCTTCACATATGTGTAAGTTGCCCATGCCTTGGGCACTAATACACCCCCATACCATCACAGATGCTGGCTTTTGAACTTTGCGCCTATAACAGTCCAGTTGGTTCTTTTCCTCTTTGGTCTGGAGGACACGACGTCCACAGTTTCCAAAAACAATTTGAAATATGGACTCGTCAGACCACAGAACACTTTTCCACTTTGCATCAGTCCATCTTAGATGAGTTTGGGCCCAGCGAAGCCGGTGGTGTTTCTGGGTGCTGTTTATAAATGGCTTTCGCTTTGCATTGTAGAGTTTTAACTTGCTCTTGCAGATGTTGCGACGAACTGTAATTACTGACAGTGGTTTTCTGAAGTGTTCCTGAGCCCAAGTGGTGATGTCCTTTACACACTGATGTCGGTTTTTGATGCAGTACCGCCTGAGGGATCGAAGGTCACGGGCATTCAATGTTGGTTTTCGGCCTTGTCGCTTACGTGCAGTGATTTCTCCAGATTCTCTGAACCTTTTGATGATATTACAGACCGTAGATGATGAAATCCCTAAAATTTCTTGCAATAGCTCGTTGAGAAATGCTGTTTTTAAAGTGTTTTTAAAGTGTTCGACAATCAGCTCACCCATTTGTTCCCCAAGTGGTGACCCTCGCTCCATCCTTGTTTGTGAATGACTGAGCATTTCAGGGAAGCTACTTTTATACCCTATCATGGCACCCACCTGTTCCCAATTAGCCCATTCACCTGTGGGATGTTCCAAATAAGTATCTGATGAGCATTCCTCAACTCTCTCAGTCTTTTTTGCCACTTGTGCCAGCTTTTTTGAAACATGTTGCAGGCATTAAATTCCAAATGAGCTAATATTTGCAAAAAATTAAAGTTTACCTGTTCAAACATTAAGTAACTTGTCTTTGCAGTGTATTCAATTGAATATAGGGTGAAAAGGATTTGTAAATCATTGTATTCTATTTTTATTTACGATTTACACAACGTGCCAACTTCACTGGTTTTGTAAATGAACATACATGCACATATATGCAACCAGCTAATATGCTGCATATAGGCCCAATTCAGGTACTTATATGTGCTCATAGAGGGCATATAGGGCTCTTATATCGCTTCTTTATTTCCACACATAAGCCCTATATGTACATATGTCTATATAGCTATATACCTATATAGCTCACACCCATGTCATACCTACTGTATAGCTCATATCTGTTGTGATTTACGAAATGAACCAAAAGCGAAAACCAGATAAATGCAAAAAGGAGGCTTTGTTTCTGAAGGGGGAAACCCCCCAACAGAGCTGGCAACAGTACAATGTCCGCAATCCAAAAACAAATTCCAATGGGCGTAATCCAGAATCATAACCGGGGCACCAATCACAAAATCCGTAGTCAGGCAAAAGAGGTCGATACACAAGAATGCGGTACAATACAGGGAATAGGCAAAGCTCGGTAGTCAGGCGATCCAGTCAGAAAGATAAATCACTATGAATCGAGGCGGAAAACAAACATGGCACAGGAAACTAGGAAGAACGATCTGACATTGGAAGTGACTAAACAGACATCTTAAATACACATCCGGGTGAACAAATGACCATGGAGAAACAGGTGCAATCAATGGTACAATCAATCGGGAGTGACACATTAGGAATTATATAATTACATGAATAAGGCAAAAGCCAAAACGCAGACAGGGTTCACGAGACAAACCTATGTACAAACAGTTCCGGTCAAGGAGTACTAAAGTGCAAAGATAAAAGAAAAAGAAAGCACAACGTATAAGTGGAAATCCACAGAAACTAGCAGCAGAGATAATTAGGGATAGGCAAGGAGGCGGAGACTAGAATTGGGCGACTGCTGAGAGATCGTTAGTCAATTAGTATGTGCAGCTATACAATGCCGAGTGCATGGTAGTAAAAAATATACAATGTTAATATTGGTTAGTAATTATCAAAAACAAAAAACTGTTAGTATGGGTTAGTAGATAGCAAAAGAGAGAGGAAGGAAGAACACGAGATAAAGGTTGAAACCCAGAAACCAATAAATCACCTGAATGAGTGGCACGCAAGACAAGGGACCATGAGCAAAGACCTACACGAGACAAGACTGGGTCGACGTAGTGCAAAGCAAGGCAAGGCAGAAAAATAAACATGATCAGGAATCTAGAGGACTAAAGGCAAAGACTAAGAATAAACCGGATATGAAAAATAATAAACCAGGATCATCTAAAATACCTAAACACAATACACAATCCAAGAATGTGATACGTAATCAGGTAGACACCAGAAGCGAGGTGAAGGGGAATGAGGATTTATTTAAAACAAAATAAAACAGGCACGAGGGCCAACAAAAAACTTGGCCCAAAGGGTTGCAAAAGACAAACTAAGGTAAGCTTCACAGAGCTGAGAAACTAAGGATCAGAAAACGACAAAAAACAAAAGCCACTGGAAACTCCAGGGAGATAAACAAGAACAGAAATGAAAAACAAGACTAAGGCTATATACAAAATGACTATGACAATGAGGCTTGGGAACATGAACTTGCAAACAAGAACAAGGACTTGAAAACATGAACATGAGCGAGACACTGTCTGCCAGCCAACTTCCACCGCATCCAGATAAAGGCTAGGAAATCAAGGACACATGAAGGGCAACACCTGGAGAAGGAGAAACAAGAGGCATGGCAAGATCATGACATGGACAAAGATTGGTTGACAAGACTTTCTCATTTAGAGAATGAACGTGCTCAGCTTAAGTACCAATTAAGTATGCAGTTAGAAAGCAGCATGAATGTTCAGAACAGAAAAGCACAGCAAGATCTTGAAACAGCAAAGCAGGAATCATGACAATAAACTCCCTGTCTAAATTAGTAATATTAGTAATGTGCCTATCTAAGAATTACACCACCCAGTGAGTGTTAGTAAATGTTAGTAACTTAAAAACAGTTAATTGTCAATTAAGCTTAGACAGCCCCCAATCAGCACAGCACAGAAGGAAGGGGGAAACACCAAAGCCAACCAGAGCTCTGAAATGTGCAACAACGAAGGCACGGGGCGGAACGCAGACAAGCGGTGGAGTGGCTTGGCAGACCTGGCATGAAACAAAACACGGAAAAGTAAAAACATGGACAATAAACATGAATAATGAAATGAGTGAACCTGATACAAGAAACTGTTAAAACTGTGACATGTACTATGACTATGGACTATGGAACATGAAACTGTTAAAACCATAAACAATACTGTCCTGGCCAAAGGCCAGGACCCCAGAACACAACAGAATGGTCAAAAGACAGGCAGTGGTCACCAAACACGAAAATCAATAATCATGGCAAAGTCAGGCACAGAACTGAAACAAGGCACAAGGCAGAACAGAATCACAAAATCCCAACAATATATCACTTTTGCAACTGTCATACATGATGCCTAGCTCATATTTTTATTCTCAAGGTAATATCTGCATACTAGTCCAAAGTCCCTTTCAGAAATAACAAGAATTTCATGCAATAATTTATTGATAGGATGTGAACACATGAAATTGGCATCACATTTGATCCTAATGTTGACATGTGACAACGGCATGTAATGTGTAAACCAGTCATTGTTAACTATGGCAAGTGAGAGGATACAAAACATCAACACAAATATCTAATACTATTTTTTACATTTTTTTCCTGAAACATTAGCAATAACAAGGTCATCAATTCTTTCTTGACCATACTTATTTCCATTCTATGAAGACTGAGTTGTGTCTTTGCAGTGTATTCAATTGAATATAAATTGAAAAGGACTTGCAAATCATTGTATTCTGTTTTTATCTACGATTTACATAACGTGCCAACTTCACTGGATTTGGGTTTTGTAGATTCTTTCCATGTGGGAAATGTATAAAAACAAAATGGTTTGATTATGTTTATTTCATCATTTAAGCTTTTTTTCAAGTTTAAGTCCCTGCCAGATTCACCACATTAGATAAAATTGGATTCACATCATTACAGCTCATAAACATCCACTGAAAGGCTATACACTACGCTGTTGCATCCACCAAAAGCAATGTTTTCTGTCTTGGCTTAGATTAATATGGCTCAGAGGTCCTTCGTCTAAATGTAGCAAAATAAAACAAAAAATACATAACAAAAGTACACAGAAGAACATACATTCAAGTAAACATGCTTTTCAAAAGTCATTTTCATCCCCACATCTATTTGAGCATTTTGCTGTGGTTAATGAATTTGAAGACCAAGTCTACATTTCTGTTCGCAGTTTTAATTAACAGACACTAGTCTTTTATCTGCGATGCTTGTATAGCAACTAAAGGTCTCAGACTTTTTGCTGCAGGGATGAAATAGCAAGGATTCTTAAATTCCCCACATGAAAAGAACCTATAAAAACATGGAGTACTTTGCATTTCACCTCGGACAGTCTTGATCGTGCATGCGATAATTTATTCACACTGTCAATGGTCATGGAATTGATTTGCTCACTGACTACAAGCATTATTTTATCTCTGGTGTGGAAATAATGCGTGAATCTGTTCGATCCATCTGACTAATTTTCAAAAGAGGGACCGAATCAAGACTGTTGTCGATCTTCAATGGAAGAAAACACACGAATAGAAAAGACCAAGAAAAGTCAATAGCTATCAATTTGCATTTTGTGAAGGTTGAACACAAACATGGCCAAGTTTGCACGTCTAATAATTCCTGGAATACTTGAAAAATTAGAAATTTTATGACTTTCGGACATGGAGATATGTTGAAACCCTGTTTGACTTTCGCGTCTTTGCATTGACTTTGACAGTAATCGGTCGTGCGAAAAATTTGTTTCGCATCCAGTGTGCAAGCGACTTTACTGAGAATAGAATGCAAGCAACTATAATACATTTGAGGTCGATGTCTGTCTGTCTGTGTGTATGAACACGTTTTTCTCCTACATTTCTCAACCGATTATCACCAAATTTGCTGTGAATATCCACTTTGACACCAGGAAGGACTTGACGCTGCCCAATTTTTGAAAAACGGTCATACACGCGAACAAAATGGCAATTTCACTCCGAGTAGCGGGTTGCAGCTAGTATATATATATATATATATATATATACATAGATAGGTAGTTTGTGGTTGGCTGAGAAAGATGTGAAGAAGTTAGTTTGCATCACAGATTCAGCTGCGTTGATTAAGCCAGGTCGAGTCTCCTTTACATGTGCCAACCGCCTTTAATCTGACGTCAGGACAATCGGTATAGATACTATAATTTATGTCCTGATTCAGATAGTTACATTAAATAGCGCTTGGTGTAATTATTTATTGCACTGAAATGTGCCTGACATTGTGGAAACCCGCCTGTGAGGTTTCGTGGACGTGCACACTGTTCACTAGTCAGCCAAATTACCACTGCACAGAAAGTAAACCAGGTTGGAGCTGGCGAGTTTTCTGCGCAACTTCAGCGGAGACTTTTTCTACGAAATTGTCACTGCGTCTTGATGAATATGTGACACCTCCCCCTACTACGCTGCCACACCCATCTTGGTACACGTCCGTCTACCAAATTGCCAAAGTGGCTGTGTGCGGTGTTGCACCGTACGCAATTACCACTGCGCGGGCTGCTATGCCACGCCACCCTGCGCTGCGCAAAGAAATTAGAGCCCAAAGAGTTTTTTTATTGAACTACTGACTGGTTCTTTGCACAAATAGCAGACTACATTCCAGCAACTTGCAACTCAAATCAGGGGGTTAAAATACATGTCACAGGTACATCAGGAAGTAACAATGAAACTAGACACAGCCGACCAGAGGAACATGCAACACGTTATCCAAAGACGACAAACTTTTTCTAATGGACATGCAAGTTGTTGAATGCTAAGAGAAACAAAAGGTATTCACAGGAGGGTTGTGACATCTACATCATTAATATTACCTTTATCATAAAAGGCAAGTCATATTATGCCCAGCGATCAATACAGTTAATCTAGTAGGCCAATAATGTAATGAATTTAGATGGGCCAAGATAAGAAGTAATGAGCTGCACAGGGTAAATCTTTGTCATTATTAATTTACAGTAGGCCTAACGAATGGTTGGCCTCATGTTTTCTCGCAAGGCTCAAGCAAAAAAAAAATGTGGAAAGAAATAATTTGCCAGGTTAATCCTTGGCCCATTTTACTACCAATCAGTCCAATGTAAGCCAACCTTCCAGAAAGGTGTTGAAAAAAAATCTGATTTAAAAAAAAAAGAAAAAAAACCCACTCAAGGTGTTAAAACACAGCAACTTGTGGACAAGTGCTTTTTTTTTCCTGTATTGCCAACTATAGATTGACAATGTAAATATGTTTTGATGGTAGAGTCTGTATTTACGGTTAAATGAGCCTATCAGTGTTCATATTAAGGAGGGATAAATAAATTCCGGGATTGTTAAGGAAGAAGTCAGCGAACACCAGATGCAGGATCCAGAGGTGTTTATTAAAAAAAAAAAAAAACCCCACCCCCACACTGTTCCCCAGACCGCTTCTTACAGAAGGATCCGTTTTTTAGGGCAGTTGGCAACAAAATGCCCCTTCTGACCACAGTAGAGGCAGGCCTTGGACCGCATGCAGCGATCCCTGTCCTCCTTCGTCAGGCGACTGCGCCCTATCTGCATGGGCTCGGGTTGGTGGGCTCAGGAGGATGCTTGAGGAGCCAGAGGTGTCCTAGAACCACCAGGGATCTGGTAGACTGGATGATAAGGAAGCTGATGGTCTTGCAATGGTTGCCTGAGACCAGAAGTTGGACTGGAGCCATCTGTTAGATCTGAGCCAGTCTTTGGCCCCCGAGGCCAAAGACGGTCAGAGGCTGCGCCAGCGGGGAGAGTGGGATACCCCAGGAGGCTGCGGCATCCAGAAAGTTCCCCTCCGCTCCAAAATCCACCAAAGCGGAGGCACGACGGCTCTGGTTGCCCCAAGAGAGGGTCACAGGGATGCAGATTGGGAGTGGATTGTCAGACGGCAGAACTGAAAGCTGAAAATATAAAGCAAAAGACAGACAAGCACACAAGCTCGGACAATACACAAAAGGGCAGAATCATAACGTGGGAAGAGATAGCAGACAGGCCAGAAACAACACACCGTGCACATGCACTGAACAGCTGGGAGAACTATGATAGGGGGGAAACAGAAGTACACACTCATCGAGTGGCTAGGCAAAAAAACAAACACTGGATCCAAACTGAACTGACGGGAACACTGGGAGACTTAGACAAGGGGTAGACAAGACATGGGCGCAGCAACATGACACTAGGGGAAAACTCAGGAAACAAAACAAAGTCTCATCTAAGGTCTCTTCAATCTTCCCTGCTTAAGTACACATGGGAGGAGGCGGGGAAATGGAAGGCAATCTCCCGTGGAAACAGAAACACATTGGATTAATGAACAAATCCACAAGGACCGGTTAACAATTATGACTCGAGACAAGACGCTGAGACAATAATCAACCTAGACAGTTTAGATTGAGATTCAAATTTTAGATTCAAATTTAAATTATTAATAATTTTACCAGTGAGGTTGTTGTACATAATCCGTTTTACTAGAGCTTCACCAAAGTTGAATTGTTGGCATTTATAAATAAAATCCAGACGAACTTTATCAAAGACTTTATCAAAGTCTGCTATGAAAATTAAATTGGCTTTTTGACATTTCTTGGTTCTCTGTCATTTGTTGTAACTGCCTAATATTGTCCACAACATTTTGAGCTTGTAAAAATCCAAAATGGTCATTGTGGACAATATCAGACAGACACTTTTAGTGCGATGGGCCATACATTTCGTGAGTATTTTAGTGTCAGGAAACTGAGGTGTAAGAGGTCTCCAGGTTTTAGAGAGACTGGGTCTTTCTGGGTCTCGTTTTAGTAGTCGTGAAATCAGACCACTATTTTGGATCTCAGACAGTACACCCTTGTTAAATGAGTAATTAAAACATGTAAGTTCTTTAATTTCATAGTAAAAAGTCTGATACACCTCAAGTGGTATGCCATCAAGGCCAGGTGTTTTCCCCGGCTGATGAGACTTCATTGCCTGTCTGAGCTCCTCTTCTGATATTCGGCCTTCAAAAGACTCTCTTTGCATGTCTGAAAGCTTGACATGGTTTTTCAGAAAAAAAGGTCTTTGCAGTGGGCATCATTTAGAGACAAGGGAGGAGTCTGAATTGAAAACAGCTCCATAAAATATTTTTCTCTCTTATTTTAATATATCTGCTTGACCCACCAGAGTTTTACCCTTACTTGTGAGTAGTTTTTGTATATTCTGTATTAGTGCGTTTCTGTATTGAAGATTTAGTTTGTTACATTTTTCCCCCTTCTCCATCCTTTTGGCCTTAGTTTTAGAGTATACATTACTTGATCTGTCTTTATAAAGTTCTTTAAGTTCATCCTGTTTTCCTTCTAAGATCTTGTATATCTCTACACATCTGTCAACAAATTATCAGAGTTATTTATTGCATAAAAAGAGAGGGAAATTCTGACTGTCGATATTGTTGAATCAATGGACTTTTAATTGTTGAAACTGTGGACATGTGGTCACTAAAACTAGCGTTTTATTAGGTGATTGAGATTTCAAAGACAAAGTGAATTATGATGAGTCACACCTGTCAGGGGCAATTCCATGCCTGTCGTACAGGACATTCAGACAGTATTTTAGAGTCAGAAAATGAAATGATGATTGGCTTTAAAGTAGGCAGTGACCTTTAAATTGTGTTCCCATACTTCAACATTATTCAATGATCAAACTGAATCATTTCCATTTTTGGGGGATAAAATAAGCAAAATGTAATCTGTCGTACGGGACGCAGAGAAATCACCATTTTTTTGAACAAAGTCTTTTGAAGAATTCTGTGAATTGACGATTGAAAACTTTTGGAAAATATTGAAGAGAGTCTGCTGTATTGTGTTAAAGCAGTTTTATTAAAAAAAAATTAACAAGACATGAATTCAACAGGGTTTAAAAATTCTAAGGGGTACCTGTCGCACGGGACACAAAAAGTCTGTCGTATGGGACGGTCTGAATTGAGCTCAGGTTTTTACTGGAGCTGTGATAGCTGCTGAAGGTGGACGTCAAGAGCAGCAGCCAAATATTAAAAAGGCAAACCTCACAGCATGAAGAGAGACTAAAAACATTTATAAATAACGAGGCTTGCTCTACCAACGGACCAGATGCCATCCGTGGTAGAAAACAAGCGAGCTCGAGGAAAACAAAAGAAAAGGGAAATAAATCGAAGATTCCCTTACTCACTCACACTGATCCTTTTATGCAGCTAAGTCCCTAACAATAATCTCTCAAGAGACCTTACCGGCTAAAGCGCCAAAGATGCATTGACAGTCTTGCAAGGAACGTTAGGCCCAACTGGAGCTTAAA
Source organism: Gymnothorax reevesii (assembly GCA_029721435.1). Taxonomy (NCBI): domain Eukaryota; kingdom Metazoa; phylum Chordata; class Actinopteri; order Anguilliformes; family Muraenidae; genus Gymnothorax; species Gymnothorax reevesii. Next base: position 93,906,512 of record CM056575.1, read on the forward strand.
TAGACTCCGGGCAACGCCCCCAATTACTGCCAGCTGGCCCAGGAATCCGATAGGGAGCAAAACAATATTGTCACGGACGAGAGTAAGAAACAGAGCTCTCAAAGCCCCCAAACCATGACAGGAGCACTGCCCCCACCTGTTATCAAACTTGAAACTTGAACAGCTAAAGCTAAATAAATAATAATTGATTATTTTGTAACAATTCATGTCCCCTCAGTTATCCCTGGTCCAGTGACATTCCATATCTGTTGTACGGGACAACTATTATCTGTAGAGACCTTTCTTGCCTCAGTATTTACCAACTTCTTTTCTTCAGAACACAGTTTGAAATTCAACCATAACAAACAGTACACACATCACTAGATAAAGCTTAGGTTGATTGAGAAATGACAAGATGTGAACCATGAAACACACTTACCAGTAACCCAAAATTACTATTGGTTCATCATTCCATTGCCAACTTGGATGCTGCATGTAGCCTCACGGTGCTTTCACACTAGGGACTTGGGCATGGATCCGAGTATACTTGACCCTTAAGTCCAGTTTATTTGGTAAGTGTGAGCGCAAGCGTACCATGTTCAGGCATGGTATGCGAGTCCGCTTGGAGGAGGTGGACACGGGCATGGTTCATCCGTATTCGATCGAATGTGAAAGCAATCGTCCTCACGTGACATGTTAATTATTTGACTCTTTTGTTCTGACACATAAAGCAACAAGAGGATCTCTCTGGTTAAATGAAGAAATTGGGCAGACAACTCTCCTCATCACAGTTAGTTAGTGATGTAGTCAAGACCGCCTCAGCCCAGACCGAGACACTGCCAAGACCAAAGGGTAGCAAGACCAAGGCTAAGACAGACCATTTCGAAACCAAGACCAGAGCAGGACGAGACCGAAACCGAGAGCCAGACCAAAACCAAAGAAAGTGTTTCACTTCACTGTAAATATGGGCTGTATTTGGGTGAAAGTAATTGTGTGTAGCAAATGGATCACAACTATTATAGCCCTTTCAGAGGATCGAGACTTTATAGGCATTTAAATTTTTTCCTGTTAGGGATTAATATGGTTACACTGTCCAAAATTCGTTGTCATCGTTCCGGAGACATTAAACATTTAAGATTTCCATCCAGTACAAATAGCAGCGGCAGGCAATGAATTCTCATTTTACCTGCACAAACTTCCACAAACGAAGTGGAAAGATATGTAATGGGTTTCAATCAGATTTTTGTCGTATGGGGTGCCAACTTCACAAAGCTGGAAAACGGATAGCCTATGAGGAGATTTAAATCAACGTTATTCAAAATTACTCTCGGTATTGAGTGGGAAAAAAGTGGCACTTGGCAGTGAAATAGGCTATAAAAAGCATGCGGCTCTATTTGACGTTGATTTGAATTATGCAAACGCGTCCAGATGAATTATTGTCGTCTTACCTAATCGGGGAGAACAAGCAGCACCTGTTAAGTGCACAGCGCTTTCGGAGTGAACATTTTGTTAATCATGAAAATGACTGCGAACAGGTCAGGACTAATAATTCTTTAAAACAGATGTTACGTCCACCCCAATTCTCAGTTTTACGGAATTTACCCCATGACTTCATCGCTGTTAGATCGCATGAGAAACCGTGTCTTCAGTTTCCTATTACGATAATTGGAAAACGCGTCACTAAAGAAAAATAATTGAGAACTAGCCAGGACTATCCTAATTGTCATAAAGGGACGTGTCTGTGCCACCCCAATTCCCGGTTCTAGCTTCGCCCCTGCTCGGTCAGGGTGATTAGACAAAATCTGCGCACAGCAGAAACCCTTTTTTTCCTTGTTATTGCGCATATAGATTATTTGCAATCTCTATAGGAGAACCTTATAATAGATTAATTAGCTGACATTTTTACTGATTCTCTGGACCAATTCATTGCGCATATGTTGTGAGACGAGACAGAGAGACGGGATGGGAGACTGCGCAGGCAGGGAAAAATGAAGAGTTTGGTTCCAAAATGCAATATATCCATTTTAGTCATTTTGAGTAAATCAGCTTTTTCTATGTTGGCGCCTATTGCATTTTATAGAAAAACACAAACTTTGACCCTGAAAAAATACACCATATAGGCTGCATTTCTAATGACGGGTTTTTGCACCATATGTAAGAAGCGCAGGACTATCGCTTTATGGTATTATCTCAATTTTTGTCATTTTGGCACTTATTGCGTTTTGGAACCAAACTCTTCAAATATACATTGTAACATATTTTTAAAGTAGATGCCTCTTATTGGCTGCATTTAAAGAAGGCAGCGTCGTAATAGTGAGGCTTGCCTGGATTTTGAAATCCCCTCGAGATGGTTATGTCCGAGACCAAGACAAGACTAAGACCAGAGAGTGTCGAGACAAGACAAGACCAAGACCATGTAAAAGTGGCCTTGAGACCAAGACCAGTCTTGAGTACAACAACACTACAGTTAGTAGACATATAGGGCTACCCAAAAGCCAAGGTTTCATCAAAATTGGATGAGGACACATGGAGAACTTTGCCATCCCAAATGCCAAATTTCACTTTTTCCCTGACTGAAGCGCCACCTATATTCTTCTGCCCTCAACATCCCATGCTTAATTGGTGTTGATTACGTAAAGGGCATTTCATGGTATCATAATATGAATAAAATGGGCCTCGCTGAAGCGGGCAATACCCCTCAGTCCCGAAGGTCACTGCTGCAAGGTCAAAGGTCAAACAGGAACGAAACCTCAAAAAGGCACACCTACCCCCCATGGGGAGTCCACATATGCAGTATGAACTTCCTAACCCAAGTAGTTACAGAGAAATAGCCCGGACAAAATTGGCAGCCGCCCGCCCACCCGGGTGTCCGCCCGCCAAAGAGATGACAATACCCCTCATGCCCTTGTCGGGCTGAGGGGTAAAAACGTCTTGGGTGGTTAAGGGCACAGTCTGAAAATGCCCCAGATATTACAGCTCAAATGACTAAAAGTAGCAACTTGCAGGCCCCCCCCCCCCCCCAGCGCCCTCGACAGCCCACAAACATTTTCAGATTATTGTGAGCCCTACTCAAAGTAGATTGACATATATGAAAATGAAAGTGGGCTATTTTCGGCGCAATTATATAATTGCATTTAAATACTGAATTTTTCCTTCAGTGCTCATTTCTCATTTCTCCTTGGCCCTTCTGGTACCCCTAAAAAGAAATCAAATGGTCTTGGCACCTGAAAACGAGCAATTTCTCTTTTGAACCAACCATCTTTTGCCAACAAAAATTTTAGGCAGAGCTGAGGCCATCATATATCACCCTCTGCCTGATTCTTTGAAAAACTGGCTCTTAAAAACCACCTAAGTGCATACTGCTACCTGCTGTATCGGAATTTTGATAAAATAATCAGTACTTGGGCATACATGACATCACTAGTGTGAAAGCTGACCAGCAGGGGGAGGGGAGGGGGAGGGGGGACAAGCGTACTGTTCCATGGTATGGAATAATCATACCTAGTGTGAAAGCGTCCTTAGGCTCAAGGCCCTTGGAGTTTTCAGGGGCAAAAATGTTCTCACCCTGGTGTTGGCAAAGTATTATGCTCTTTTCTCATTTGAAGTGTTCATTACATGTACTATATTTTATTCATTTTTATTCAACCAGTCTGAAAGTGCAGAAAATGCGCAGAACCACAGTGCATGTTCATGCATGAGTCAGTCAGGACAGTCAACTCTTTTCTGTCTTTCTAATGCAAAAAACTAATGAAATACACAGACATGGCAGATGTTACTTTCACAAATATCTTTTTAAAAAACTCCTTTAATTTCAAAACATTTTCAATGTTTTACTTTCCTCTGAATCGGTGACTGATACCATTAAGAAACTCTGAACAGCCACTAGCATACCCTTGAAACAGTCACTTGCCTTCCCTCAGTGGAATTTTCCATTCACTAACGCCCCCTATTGTCTCAGAGGTGAGGAATTAAAGTAACACCTATTGTTTTTCAGACAGAACTAACCAACCAAGAAGTAATTTCCTTGAGATTTGGTTTAAACAGTTCTCTAAAGGACTGTACCTATAATCTGTCATACATGACAATACTTTTTTCGGTAATTATGTGAAAACTAATTAATGTAATTTTAGGGAGACCATTGCATTTTACTACCTTTAGTCTAAAATTAGAGGATTTGAAACAAAGAGTTTCCAGCTCAAAAAGTAAAAAAATGCCAAGAACTTTTTGCCTCTCCTATGGGACATGACAATAAACAGCCCGTCATTTATCATATTTTTCTCTGTCAAGCAAAGGTTCCTGTGACTGTCACTTTGCTAGTAGACAGATTAGCTCTAGATAGGTTACTCGTAAAGACTAGGAACTTGAGTGATATCAGTTTGCTGGAAATTAAGGCAATTGAAAATTGTGGAAAATTGAAAATTTGATTAAATTTAATATCTCCTTTAATTCTACCCCAAATCACCATTCTGCAGTTATGCAAGTGAGAAAACTTACTTATTCTAAATGCCTTGGGTATTCCGGGTGACAAATCATAATAGACATGTTAAAAGCATTTCTCAAATTAAGCATTTTCTCAGTTTTTAGCATGGAATCGCCCTATGGTGATATTTTTGTGATTGGTTCTGGGACAACCATTTGAAAAGAACTTGAACACTTGTGTTCAGAAACCAAACTAGAGGCTTCACTTGGTCACTTAAAACATATTGCCTCCTTGGCTTGGCCTCCTTATTAGGAATGTCACAAAATAAGCAGAATATAAACATTGGGATTTCAAGCATCATGGAATGCGCATCAACTTTTGTCAAAGTGGTTTTAGAGGGTGAAATTATTCTCTGGTCTGAAAGGAGATGTATTTAAAAAATAATAACTTGTTAATTCTGGGAATGTCTGTGGTTGAAACGAAAACTAGCATACACAGTAGGTCCCCAGAACGGAGTTTCGGAACCCCTGAGGTAGGTACACGGATGAAGACCACTTTTCGTTCAGCCAATTAGCGATACTGTGGTATCGCCTCCTAGCGGTCAGTACTGCTCCGCGCAGTGGAAGGCGGAGCGATAAATCAGGAAAACGAGAACCTAGTGGTGGGAGTACGAGTTCTCTCATCAGTCCGTAGAAGCGAAAGATGAGCTCTAAACTGCTGTAATAATTTTGTCATCTTGCTACTTTTTGCCAGTGCCGACGAGGTTTACTGAGAGACACGTGAGTATCAAGAAATCTTCAATTAATGTTGATATCGAGAGTTCACGCTGTATTGTGGGGAATTGACTTGCTAGCCAGCGTTAACGTTTAGAGCTAGCTACAAACAGGATCTGATCATCTATGAAAACATTCAACGTTTCGACCATAGCTGATGTGAGTGTGTTCATTTACAATACCTTGTTAAAATATGTGGCTACTGATTGGACGGTGTGTCTGGGTAAATATGCCGCGCACCCTTGCCCTCCAGTTGCTACTGTGATGATGTATATCAAGCAACCCATGTCAGAGGGCTTCATACTGTTAAACGTTACTTCAAACATCGCCTGCTAGCATTTGACACTGTATTAAGGCTGTTAGCAGCAAAACCAAGTGGTCGACAATTGATGAACATGGGTCAAGAAAGATGGGCTCTTTAGCGTAGTTGAATGACTTTATTTGCTGCATTCTCACATTTTCACGCACATAAACCCAGCGGACACAGGCCAGTTGGCTGTCGCTAGCCATTTACTTGGCTAAATAACGCGCGGGGTGCCTCATTCCAGAGCAGTTTTTTTTTGCTGGCGAACCGTTGGATGGACCTGTCAGCAACTTGAAATGCGCGACGCGTTCAACACGTTTATGCTTCTTCGTTCAAACTACTAACGTCCGCTATTAACCATATAAATCGCAGATAGTTTACCGCAGCTAGACTGTTACTTTTGGTGGCAATGTTGCGAAATGTTATTTCAGTACGCCAAATCATGCTCACCTTTCCAAGGATGACATTACTCAATAGCATGAAGTAACGAGAGAGCTGGAAACAAATCGCAGAATTTCGTCTCAGACATAACCTATCCCGACTGTAACGATTCTTCTGTTTATTGATACTCTTGGGTTTACTGTAAATTAGTCCAGCTGTTTCTATATTTGAGATATTTGCTCGAACCCCCGCGCACGGTGAAATGCTTAGCCTCACTGTTGAAAATTGACGGTCGTCTCTAGGTTTAAATGGAAGTTCTGTGCTCTGTTGAAGAATATTTTCAGTAATTTGTGGAGTCTTCCTTTGTGGCCACATTTTGTGGTAATTTGTCCTTTGGATTAGAAATGGGAGGTACTTTGAGGTCGTCTCTGTTTATTTTTGATGGTAAAGTAGCTTTCAAGGATTGAAGAAATATTATATTATTATAATTATATTATTACAAATTATGGTCTGAGGTGATTTTGTCACACACGCCATTGGCGCCGCAATTAGGCCAACCAAATAAAATTAATAAAATGAATAAATAAAAGGCTTGATTGTATTCTGGTGTTGCGTAATGAACATAATTTAGGACTGCCGTTTATTAATTATAAACGAATGATGTTTTGCGAATCTCGAGTAATGGTTCATATTAATCTTAAGTATGCACAATTTGCGGCTTTGCTTTGTATGAATATCAAATGTGTACTGAGGAAGGGAACCTTGACCAAACACACTCATTTGTGCTGTTGCATGCATAAAATATCTGAGGCAATTCTGTTTTAGAAGTGGAGGGAATTTATTAATTTATTATTTAAATTTATTTTAAAGTGGGAATTTATTGCCCACTTTATTCAGGATTCTTCCTCCACTCCAGATCAGGTTGTCTTTCGAATGAGCATTGACAGTCAATGATTGACAGGTTGGATGTGGTTACTCCTGTTGATGGTACAACTGTTGGCCAGTGTTTGCCTGTTGTTCTTGAGCAGTGTTTTTTAAGTTGAAAAAAGACATGGTTTCTGTCATTTAAGGTAATGATTGAGTAACATGGAAAACTCCATTGTGCTTAATCCATGTTGCCATTCTGTCTTTGGCAGATCTGATGTCCCTCCTCTGTTGGGAACACACTCGTTGGTTTTATCAAATCAACCTGACTTGTAACACTTGGAACTTATTACACTATGTCAGAGAACTTTGTTGAGAAACATTATTTCTGATACTTTGCCTTCATTGCAGGTCACTGGAACGGAGGCTTGTTTCATGGTTCATAATGGGCAATACCTCTCACCACTTTGCTATTAATTGTGAAAGTTAATTTGATTCTTTTGTGGGTACCATTCAGTCTTGTAAAGTGATTGAAATGGATGGTAAACTTCTTCTCTTTGTTTCAAAAGTTCACATGGGCGCGCGCCTTTATGCATTTGCTGAAGCTCGTATGTTCTAACCAAATGGATAACTGGCCACACCCGCATGGCGTGGCGGCAGCACTGACAGTGCTTTTACAGTGGCATGGCCCACACTTCCCATTAATTTTCTATGGAGAGTGATGAGCGCATCTGTAGCAGCGGCTCAACGCGAGATGGTAGAGGCGCGTCAAATTTTGTGCTTGCGGTGCATTGAAGAAGCTGGGGGAGCTCAGGTTTATGGTTGTGAATGTGGCAAACGCGAGGCAATCGAGTGATTGCAAACGATGTGTACGTTGTCTTCCAGGCCATGGAACCTATGAAAATGGTTCCGCTTTAATCACAAGTTCAACGTAAAACTAAAACCCCAATTCTGAAATAGTTGGGATGAGGTGTAGATTGTGAATAAAGTCAAAATGCAATGACTTTCAGATCACATGAGCCAATATGTTATTTACAATAGAAGATAGATAACATTTCAAATGTTTAAACTGAGACTTTTTACATTTTTATCCACAAAATGAGTTTAATTCAAATTTTTGGGCTGCAACAGGTCTCAGAAAAGTTGAGACACAGGCAAAAAAGGGCTGAAAATTTATATATCATTAACAATAAATATATAACAGAATCAGCTGAAAGAAAATTTAGCAAGTCATTAAGTTAACTGGCATCAGGTGTGTAACGTGATTGGCTGTAAAAGGGATATCTTAGAGAGGCTTGATAAGGTTGACCTTCATTTCAAGGTCACAAATCATAAATTTGAATATCTTAAGAACGATTGACAAGATTCTTCTTGTGTTTGGTACCTAGGTTCATCCCAGTTGGGGAAAGGTACCATGCTGTTTTGGTGACCTTCACCTTCATTTCAAGGTCACAAATCATAAATTTGAATATCTTTAGAACTATTGACTAGATTCTTCTCGTATTTGACACCTTGGTTCATCCCAGTGTGGGAAAAGTACCATGCTGTTTTGGTGACCTTCACCTTTATTTCAAGGTCACAAAGCATAAATTCCAATATCTTAAGAACTGTTGGCTGAATTCTTTTCATGTTGGATGCCTGTGACGACCCAAAAAATTGTGATGTGTCCTGGAGGTGATGGAGGTGACAGCTTGTCAAAATAAACATCGCCATGCCGATACTTCATCAACTTTGTAATAGGAAAATTAAACATTGCAAATTCCAATTGCAAAAAAAACAATGAAAAAGATCCGCAAAAGTCATAATAAAGCATATTAAATGTTGTTGACCTAATGTGTTGACTTTCTGAGTTTGTTATTTTTATGAAATGTCTCTGTGATCGAGTGGCAGTTAGCCATTACAAACACATACGCTGGTCATGTCAAAGTTTATTACTGAACAGTGATACCTTTTTAGATTATTATCTCCCGCAGCGCGATTAGTGCAAAGCGGGGGATATAGTATTGGGCTCCGTCTGTCAGTACGGACACACAAAATTGAGGCACGGGGGATATTGCCATGTTGGCGGCAAACACGTGTCTTTTTCCTATCAGGAAATGAAAGGACGAGAGTGAACTGCCTCTCTCGTTTTGTCTCTTTTTAGTCCCTGCTAGCCACACAGCCAGCATGCACTGTGAATACTGCTATGTACAGTGATCGCGATGGACCGGGGGGGGGGCACGTATGCTACAAGTACTCGGTGCGATACTAACGTTCGCTGATGCTACACCGGGCCGAAAATGTATAATTCCCAAACCGAACTCATCTGCCTCCCTTATGCTTCTCTTGTACAGATAGCTCAGTTATAATGGCAACCTCATTCCCATATAAAATTCAGTCAGAACAAATGCAAATATTTGAACATCGTAAACATTCATCAATAGTAATTGCTTCAGGTTGTGTTTCTTCATGAACAACTTCCGCATCCCAGACAAAGCCTGAAAGCTCAGACGGTGGCTGTACTTAAATTTTCCTCAAGACAAGTGAATCATGATTAATGCAGAGATTAAATATCAGTGGCCCTGTAAGCTGCCCACCCGGGCGTTTCTCAATCTCGCAATATCACAATCAGGTGTAATGTAACATAAAGTCAGCTGCGAATGTAATGGATGAACTCGGCCACACCCCGGTACCTTGTGTTGGCTCGCGGGCTAAACTAGGTGAGGGTAGCACACAGAGAGTCTCTGCATGTGATGGAGTCAGTCTAGCTCAAATTTGTAAAAGGTGCATGAAGACAACAAACCAGACGTACTTGATCCATCATAAAGTCATTTTCCTTAAAGGAGTGATTGTCGGGCGCTACCAGGGCACACTGGTGATGATTACTGCTGTGAAACCCAGCATGGGGTTCAATGCCAGCTAGCTTTGAAAAACTATCTAGTGTCCCAATTGTTGCTTAACCTACCACGGATCAGGTTAGCAGCCGCACCTGAATTGACAGGATGTGCAGCACGGGATAGCTGAGCCAAGGATAATGGGGTTGAAATTTATCTGGATGGTGTACAGATCGCATGGGACTTGAATGGCATTGGATGAACGATTGGGCTAGGAGTAGGCAAAACATGTTATGTTTCAACTTCAGCAACCAAGGCAACATGTTTGCACAAACCTAGTTGTATCCCATACAAGAAAGTGCCCTATATTGACTCAGGGTGGTAAAAGGACATACATTTTCGTGTATGAAAGTTAGTAAGTTAATACGGAGATATTTTTGCAATGTGTCTTAGTCTTAACTAAGAACATTCTATAATTGTGTACAGTTGAGTTTAGCATGGCGAAGCGAGTGGGAGGGTTAATGTCGTGGCTGGGCAAAGAAGAACCGGCAAAAAAGAAAGATTGAGAAGGATCTCAGATTTATGAAAAGGAGAAGAGAGAAATCCTGTCCCAAAGGGGGAGCGAAGGTATTGCAATCGGGTCCGTCCGTCTGTCTGCCTGTCCGGACGCATACTGAGGGTTCAGAGCACAATGGTTATAGACTATGTCCATTTTGGAGGTTTTGAGAAAAATTGATTTTTAGGTTTCCAAGTGTTCTATTAAATCAGGTATTTTATATCTTTTTTTTTTTTTTTACCAGTCGCTATTTTGCTGCTTGGTTCAGAAGTATATTGAACACCCAAGTTTTCACAGGAGTGTAACTGCAACATCATGGTCAAAATTGCCAAAAATGGACATGTCACCTCAGAGCTCCGAGAATTCTAGCACATGATATGACATAACACAATGGTGATTGGTTGAAGGCAAGTTTGTTTGCAATGGAAGACTGAATATTCTGTCATAAAATTCATGTTTATTCATCAAAATGTCAATGTTTAATTCATTTAAGCAGATTTTGTTGGACATGCCACAAAATGAAAATGTGAATTCTTATTAAAAATGAATGCAGTTGGACATGTAGTTATTGTGCTCCAAGGATTAGCTGATAAAAGCTGTGACGGGGTAAAAATCTCAATACCACAAATTTTGGACACATAACCATGCTCTAAACCCTCAATATCTTAAAAACTATTGGCATGATTTACGTAAAACTTTCACAGCAGAAAGGTCGTATCTGTGGCTCGGCCCTCTAACGTCAGACTGCTAGGTCAAAAATCAAAGTCACAAAAAAATGTCAAATGGGTGAGGATTTGCAATCTGGTTGTCTTGTTATCCGTTCAGAAGACAGCCTGCTAGCTGCCTCAGCACTTAACTTTTAAATATCCTGTCTTATTATATGATACACAAGACCTCATTGTTGCTATATTCTGAGAAATAAATGTTTTGTTCATAAAAAGTTGTCTTTTTTGGGTTTTGTATTTTAAAAAATCAGGGCTGACAAAAAATCCGCCGGGCTGACAGATTTTGGGGTCAGAAGTAAAGGTCGAACCCTGCTGATGGGTTTACTATTTTAGCTAGAAATTAAATAAAATGCTATTATGCACACTGACCTTTTATTTCATACACACACGTTGTTAGCTTAGTACTTAGCGTTACCTTCTAAGTTTAAGCAACATCATCTGACAACTAGCCGAAGAAGTGATCAACGTTAGCGACGTAGCTATCTGATTAAGCTACAAAGCTAGCTTTGCAGATATCCATGGTGGCTAACAAATTATTTCAAATGCAAATTTTGTTAGCCTGCTCAGTAAATTCACTTCGTTTGAAAGATGTTATAAGGAATACAGCCAAATAACTAGCTAGGTACATTGCTATATGCAGATATGCATGATAACCTTTCATTTCAAATGCATATTTTCTTGATCAAGTATTTGCTCACTTCATTTGAGCATCAGAAAACTTGCGGAATCCCTAGCTTCTTATCTTCTGTTCTTACATCCACAATCTTTTACCTTTTTGGCTTTTAATGAACCTGAATTATTTCATGGCTGTTACTGAAATGTCTGTGCTCAAAGTGATATTTCAAGCTGAAGAGTTTCATACCCATTCACATTGAAAATGCTCAAACATCCTGTCATGTGACACCCTCTCCCACTTGCTATTACATTGCCCTTACAGTCAGTGCCTCGTACAGGTGTAGTCTAAGAACATTGATTCAGTGAATGAAATGATGTGCATATGATTCCATAGCTGATTGTAATGACAAGCTTTATGAACCAGCCATAGATAAATATTCACTGAAGGACTTGTTACCAACACCGAGAATTACTGAACAAAATGACACTTCACTTGCAAATCTATTTGTTCCTGACACCATTTAAGTGGTGTATCTAAAATTTAGTCTTGATTGATCTACACAATAAAATAAAGTTTACGTAAAGTTACGCAATTAAATAAAAGTTAGGGTATCTTTAATGGGGGGGTGGGGCTTGAGATGTCCATTTTCGCCAGTGACTTTACTTGCAAATGTATTTGTTGCATACAGATAATGAAGCAGTTGTGCTTGGTCTACATAATAATCTGATGCAAAAAGTTGCCTAAATTGTTTGGTCCTGGACGAAGTCAAGGGTACTCTGGATTTGGCCTCATCACGTGTCCGCGTCCGCTGCTGCTGCCTCCACTGTAGAAATTTCCTTGTGGACACTCATCAGGCCACAAATTTAAAGCTATTTCTTCTATATTTTGTTGGTTATATTGATAGTGGTTAGGACACTGCGTGTGTTTATTTTGGTTGCCATGGTAACTTAATTCAATAAATTATAGACAATTTGTTTCAAAAATAAGCCAAAATGAAAAATGTGGGCGATCGGGGGCTACACCATTAGTCGCGGGCGACTGACCGTCTAGTGTTTTTATTTAGATCAAGCAGGATTTTTCTTATCAGTAGGTTGAGGTCAGTTGATTGACTGAGAATTTAAAGAATATTCAATTTCTTGGCCTTGAGAACTTATTGGTTTGCTTTCAAAGAATGTTTTGGGTCTTTCTCCATCTGTACTGTGAAGTGCCATGCCATCCACTCTGCAGCATATGGCTGAATCTTAGCAGATGGTATAGGCCAGTGCATGTCAGAATTCATTCTGCTACTTTTATCATCAGTCGAATCAATAAACGACAGTAACCCATTTCTGTTGGCAGCCATGTATGCCCATGTCATGATACTGCCTCCACCATGTTTTACAGGGCTTTGCATCATGAGCCATTCCTTTCCTTCTCCATACCCTTCCTATCTTTATTCATCCTGGCCTTCTCTGTCCAAATAAACTCTCAACTGAACTGTTCAGGCTTTTTCCTCATTTTCTAACAAAGTTAAATCTTGCCTTTCTGTTATTCGTTGTTACCAGTGGTTTGCACTTCGTGGTAACTCCTCTGTATTTACATTCATGTTGGTTTATCTTTATGATAGACCATGACAATGACACGCTCACCTCCTCTTGGGAGTTCTTGACCAGATAGATATTGTAATATTCTTACAATATTCTTCACCAAGCAAAGAATTCTGTCATCATCTGCCTGAAAGACAAAGAAAACCCTTCTTTCAGCTCTTACCCGATAAAAGTACACTGTCCCTACTATTCCAATATATTCTTGGATAATTTTTGAAGATTCTTTTAACGTCTAAGTCATCTCGAAGATCAGATTAAAATGTTGTTGGTGGTGGGTCGTGTTTGTTGGAATCGGGGTAGCTTGCTGCATGAAGCGGACATCGGAGCTTTTGAGCGAGCGGAGGTCATAAATAAAACCAGTGGCGTAGTGGGAACTGAACGTTTGGTTGGGCACTGGACAGCCCTTAAATATTTATCAGTCCTGACTTGTTCTCAATCATTTTCATAATTAACAATAGATTCCTCCGAGAATACACTATCAGGTGTTGCTAGGTCTCCCCATTTAGGTAATGCTGGGTTTACACATAACAATGACAAGTCACAAATCTAAATTCATCACGAAGGAGCAAGAATTTGAATTGAATTTGATGATTCGGGGCAGAGGTGTCACGCGTCATTCAGTTCTATTCTTGACAGCTTTCATGTCGAATCGTAGCGATGCGACAGTATGGGCTCCGAGAATGGCAAGAATACGCTACGAATGCTGTCACGCTCTCATTATGAATCACCACTAATCACCACGAATCGACACGCTCAGTTAAGAGCTAAATGAATCGAGGGTGATTTGTGACATTCGTAGAAGATTTTTTTTGCAGCCGAAAACATGCCCACGAATGTCACGAACCGACGCACGCTGTTAAGGAACCTATTCAGATGTGTTAAGTCACGTTACGAATGTCACGAATGTGCCACGAATATTCGTAACGCATCGTGCCTGTGTGTAAACCCAGCCTAAGACGGCAATCATTCATTTGGATGCGTACTTTGAACCCAAGTCAGGCGTACTGAACCACTGCGCTACCATGTCTCCCACGCACATAGGGGTCTATTCTCCCATAAGCGCGTAAGTCCTTTTTTACGCGCTTCGAGTTAAGCGCTTTTGAGTTACGCGTATTCTCCCCTACTCGCTTTGATCACGCCCACAGCGCTTAACTTCAGAATGTAGGCGGCCTTATGAAAGAGGTGTGACTAATGCAAAAGAGAGGCAGACTCTGTACAAAGCTCATTGATTATGGCTATCAGGAAAACATGGAAAAAGGATTTTCTGATTAAACATGAAAACGCATTTGTGGTCCATGGAAAACGCAAACCAGACTTTAAATTTGAATATCGTCAGCCTGCTGATAAAACCTCGTATCTCCAAAGTGATAAGAAACGAAAACTTGTATGTCCGCTATTCTTGCATGCAAAATTTAACATTTTTATTTTAAACTATATTTATCCATTTATTTTATTATAATAATTATTATTATTTTATTTTAGATTTATTTTTTATTTTCCTGTGAAGTTTGTCATTGTGAAGATACGAGGTTTTATATGCCGCTGTAATAGTAGGCCGTACCAATTACAAGACGTAATTCAGACATCTCTTTATTTATCCCCCGCCGCGCGATTTGCGCGAAGCGGGGGATATACACTGCCCGGCCAAAAAAAAAGTCGCTCACTCAAATATTTAGTTGGAACCCCTGTGGCTTTGATTACAGTGCATATTCGTCTCGTCATTGTTTTGACAACTATATGCAATGCCAGAACATTTATCTTCTATCAGAAATGCCATAATTTTTGGCCGAGATCTTATCCTCTCGATATCCACTCGGTGGTCTTTCTTGAGCCCATCCCAGTAACTTTTAATATGTTTAAGGTCAGGACTTTGTGGTGACAAATTTGTTTGTGAAAATGATTCCTCATACTTGTTTTTGTCATTCATGGTTTTCTTTGCTAAATACAAGCCAGTAACTTGCCCGTTCTGAAATAATGTAACATCTTTTCCACCATCAAGGGATGTGTCTTCCGACATGATTTTTTAAGAAATGAGTAGCAACACGCTTCATCAGTCCGGGTTAAAATGATTATTTCCCGCTGAAACATATTAATAACTGCAATAATGATCCAATTATAGAATTTTTTCATTAGTTTCCAAACGGTGACTTTTTTTTTTTTGGCCGGGCAGTGTAGCATTGGGCTCCGTCCGTACGGACACATAAGATTGCGGCGGCGGGGAATATGTTAGTGACAAACACTTGTTATTTCTTACTCTTGCCACCATGGCATTAAAGCTATGCATACAAACAAATTGCCGTGATAATGAAATAATTAATAAAGAATTTAGCGCTTCTCTATCTGCGCAATCAGATCATTGAAAATGTGCCCCTCCTACACCAGCCTGTTTGTTCCGTGGAAGACAGGGAAGAAGACAAAGGGAACATTCTAGTCACACAAAGACAATCAAAGACAGTTTATATGATCTCATTTAGAAATTGCGCACTTGAAAACTACTCCGAACAAGGATTCTTACCCCGCACGAGGTCATCTGCCCGCCCCGAAACCGCCTCAGTAATGACGGAATTCTATATCCATAGCCTATCATCCTATTTGATTTGAGCGACACATTCACTTGAACTTGTGCCTAACACTTTATTATAATCAATTATCCCATTTACTGATAATGATTCTTCCCATGTCGGCTATTCTTTAAAGGCTAAAATTGATTAACAAATGGATAGTGCTTTGGTATTTGCCAGGGTAGGGCTCAATCTAGAGTAGCCTATTTAATAATATCTTTATTCACACATTAAATTACACAGTATTACCAATGGTAAGAAATTATTAGGACTCGAGTTATTTAATACAGATATCCTCAATTAGAAATCAATCCCCTCACTCGTGAGAATATCACAACTTTTTAGATTATCACGAACATATAGGGCAGTCGCATTTGTTAATAGAACATGAAGACAATGATGGCGACGTCGAGCCAAAGCCGAAACCCAAATTTCACAGATGTTGGTGTTGTATGACAAGCAAGCAATGAAGGCTGATCCGAGGAATTAAGCTGCGAATCGTTCTGGATGTGGCTTCGGTGGGGAGATGTAAGCACAGTATCCCCGATTTGAAGCATGAATGGAGAGATCTGCGGGGCGCTGTAAAAGCCAGGTTCTCTGCACACGCAACAGGTGGTGGGCAACCATCATCCACTGTGCATTTCACTGCACAGGAGGAGGGGATGGCATCCACTCTTTCTGCAGTGGAAGTGCGTGGAGAAGAACTTGAAGCGCCAACGAACTGCGTCAAACACCTTGACACAGACGCCTGTGATGTGAATGACATCACCAGCCACCCTCTGGAACGACCCAGATGCCAGGAGCGACAGCGCAGTTTTGACGTTGATGACCACGGGTATGTTTTGTGGATAATTGCTGCGGCTGGATAGCTGTTCATCCAGAAGTGGGCAAAGATAGATGATTGCCTCATGCAAGGTCCAGACGAAAGCGCTATGTTTGTTAGTCCCAGGATGTCCAAACGAAGCCGATATATGCGTGTTCGTCTTCGAGCTCGGCGCGCTCCTCTTACTCTTTCCCAATCACGCAAGAGTGCAAGCAAATGCAGGACTGCCATTTTGGCTTTAGATTTTGAGAGCATGGTAGAATGATGGTCTTATGTATACTCGTATTAATTAATTGTTTTGCGTTGGTAATTTAACTGATTGGAGAAGAGGCTGATGCGTAATATCATGTGATGATTTCGTTTGATAAATTATCATGGCTTTGAGAAATGTAGTTTAGAAATAAGGAAGAAAAATCGAATATTAAATGTCTCAACCTTTACCATGTTAAATAAAATAAAAGTAATGTCAAAATTCGGCCTATAACCGACATCAAACGCAATATTCAATTTCGCCTAATGTTGGCGCTTGACCTTAATACAGCCTTCATAAGCGCTTAACAGAAAAAGCGCGTAAGCCAGGGGGAGAATACGCGTAAGTGTTATTTGCATGAGAAACGCCCCGATTTTGGCCTTGCTCCGCCCCAAGCGCGTAACTGCCTTCAAGGCGCGTAATGCACAGACTTAAGTCAAGGGGAGAATACGCGTAGGCTGAAAAGCGCGTAGCTACGCGCTTTTTTCGACTTAAGCGCATGGGAGAATAGACCCCATAGTGTGAGCTTCATGCTTTTTAGTGGCATACCACGTTCTCACGCCGCAGTCAGCAATCTCACGCTTTATATCAAAAAGTGATCTTTGAAAATTTGAATTTGGAAAACAAATTTACATTTAATTGCCGAGACCCATTCTTTAATCAACCCACGCTGTACCTAGATTGAAAGAAGACATGAGTCTCAATCAGCGAAATTGAAATAAATTCTCACATTAAAGCATAGACTTCTTCAATCATTTATTTTCAGACTGTTTTATAAAAGCTGAATTGAGTTAATTTGGTAAAGAAAATATAAAACCCCAATTCTGAAATGTTTGGGACAAAGTCTAAATTGTGAATAAAATCCAAATGCAATGACTTTCAAATACCACCAGCCTGTATTTTATTCACAATAGAACAGTGATAACATATCAAATGTTGAAAATGAGAAGTTTTACAATTTTATCAACAAAATGAGCTCATTTCAAATTTGATGGCTGCTACAGGTCTCAAAAAAGTTGGGACAGGGGCCTGTTTACCAAGGTGTTGCATCCCCTTTTCTCTTTAACACAGACTGGAGGTGTCTGGGCATTGAGGAGGCAAGTTTCTTGAGTTTAGCCATTGGAATTTGATCCCACTCTTGTTTAATACAGGCTTTCTGCTGCTGGAGAGTTTTGGGTCTTCTTTGACCGACTTTTCATTTAATTATGCACCAAATGTTCTCAATTGGTGAAAGATCAGGACTGCAGGTAGGCCAGTTCAGCACATGGACTCTTCAAATACGAAGCCATGCTGTTGTAATAGCTGCAGTATGCGGTTTTGCATTGTCCTGCTGAAATACACAAGGCCTTCCCTGGAATAGATGTCATCTGGGAGCATATGTTGCTCTAAAACCTTGATAAAATTTTCAGCATTCATGGTGCTTTTTAAAACATGCAAGTGTCCCACACCATATGCACTAATGCATCCCCATACCATCAGAGATGATGGCTTTTGAGCTGAATGCTGATAACAGGAGGGGTGGTCTTTCTCCTCGTTTGCCTGGAGGACACGACGCCCATGATTTCCGACAAGAATGTCAAATTTGGGCTCGTCTGACCACAGAACACTTTGCCACCTTGCTACAGTCCATTTTAAATGAGCCTTGGCCCACAGAACATGGCGGCACTTCTGGATCATGCTCAGGGGTCGTCAACCCTGGTCCTGGAGAGCCGCAGTGTCTGCTGAATTTTGATGTTGCTCAGCACTTAATTGATGAACGAAAGCAGTTCATTACACGCTTAACTCATCTCACCTGGTGTCTTAGGTTTAAATAGGCTTCCTTTTGGCATGATCGAGATTTAGGTGGCATCCGTGGATTGCATGGCGAACTGTGTTTTCAGACAGTGGTTAGTACTGTCAATGACAGAATCATGCCAGTGAGTGATGCAGTGGCGTCTGAGGGCCTGAAGATCACAGGCATCCAGTAAAGGTGTTCAGCCTTGTCCCTTACGCACAGACATTTTTTCAGTTTCTCTGACTCTTTAGATGATGTTATGCACTGTCGATGATGAGACCTTCAAAGCCTTTGCAATTTGACGTTGAAGAACATTGTTTTTAAAGTATTCCACAATTTTTTTAATGCAAACCTTCACAGGTTGAAGAGCCTTTGGCCATCTTTACTTCTGAGAGACTCTGCCTCTCTGAGACATCCCTTTTATAGCCAATCATGTTACACACCTGATGCCAGTTAACTTAATTACTTTCTTAATGTTCTTTCAGCTGGTTCTCTTGTATATCAATAGCTTTTTCAGCCCTTTTTTGCCTGTGTCTCAACTTTTTTAGGACCTGTTGCACCCATAAAATTTGACATGAGCTCATTTTGTGGAAAAAATGTAAAATATCTCAGTTTCAACATTTGAAATGTTATCTATGTTCTATTGTAAATAACATATTGGCTCATGTGATCTGAAAGTCATTGCATTTTGATTTTATTCACAATTTGCTCTTCTTCCGAACTATTCCGGAATTGGGGTTGTAGTCATTTACTCAGTTTTTTTTTTTGAAAAAGTGACTTTTCCCCCAGAGGTGCGACTGCTGGCGTGTTGTTGTTTGGTGGACTGAATGGTGTGTTTTCTGCTTCTGTTTACCTCTTAGCACCATTTTCAGGGGAGGGAAGACATTTTCACAAGTATTTTTACATTTGCCAATTTATAAAAATCTAAACAGTTTCCAATTTTGTTGGAGCTATCAATAGCCATACACAGCGGTATTACCACTGATTTTTTCGCTCATGTTCTCATAATGATTAGTAATATCGGACCTTGATCATTCAGTGTAAAATAAAGCTGCAGCACGAGTGATACGCAAGTCTAATTTGTATGCACTTTTTATAAATCAGGTGATTTCTTGGTGTCCATTTGCATCAAAACATCCCGAACATCGCCACACGTAGTATTTTTCATTTGAAAATATACAGAATGGCAACATTCATGAACTTGTGTTAATTCGTTGTACAAAAGGTATTTCAGAGGTTTGAGGATTGATTACTTGGCACATAAAGACTGCAAAAATTTGCGAAAAATATTTACTGAATGAGAAAAACTTGTACTTTTTGGGGTAAGAGCTGAAAAATGTGTTTAATTTGCCTTTGAGGTGTCTTCCCAGTCTTTTGTTGGTGAGTTCACCGTTGCATTCCTTACTTTAAGAATGTACCAAACTGTTGATTTTGCCAATCCTAAAGTTTCTGCTTTGTGCTTTTCTGCTTTTTTATTTCTTTTGTATGCATTGTCATCATTGGGTGTGACCAGCTTTATTCCTAACATCAAACCAATATCTAGGCCGCGCTAAATTATTTAATTTGATTTCTGTTTCCTTAAGGTGGCAGAGATTGTTCGAATGTTAGGCATGGTTATGATTTACTGGAAATGTTCATTTGTCAAATAGATAAAGTGCAACTTGCTTTCTCCTCACACAAATGGTCCTTAGTTGTGTGTGAATGATGGCAAATGCTGTCACATGACCATCATCTTTAACAATGTGCAAAGTATTTCGGTCTTATCAGTCACTTCAAATTTATTTTTCTGCTGAATGTTTTTCTACATTTCAAAAACAATATTACTGTATTTTAATACCTGATTATATGCAATTCTGCCAGAAGCTTTTTTTTTTACTTGATTGTGTTTAAAGACAGTTTAATCAAAAATGCAATAAATTGGCCTTCTGTTAGTTGCGTTGAATGATGTTTTGACATGCATTTTCAAATGCTAAAAATACCTGAACTTGTTGAAAATGACCAAAATTGTCATTTCAATAGATGAGAGAATACAGAATTGCATGAAATTTTTTAAATTCTGCCTACCTTGGTATTATTTTTGAAGGTTTACCATTGAAACACAAAAATGACTTGTTCGTCATGGACCAGTTACTTTTGAAAAATTTCTCCCTCATGCTCCAAATCCTAGAATTAAAAGGTGATTTTCAGATTGAGTTGAATGGAGGATGTTGCTTTATTCCTTTTGCCAAGCTGATAAACATGTTTTTTGTTTGGTGTGAGATAATGATTTGGACTCAGGGTTTGACGTGTCTATCAATATGTATTGTTCAGGTGTATTTTAGGTCAAAGGAATAATTGAGGGAGATCTTTGGGTGGCTCTGTCAATAAATTTGGTGTTTAATAGGTGCGGGTGCAGTCAGAGTGGTTGAGAGTGCCCTGATTTGTGCAAATAGCAGAGATTTAAAGGGTGTGTGATTGACCTGAAGGTGTGCGACTCCCTGCAGGATGGTGAATAGTGAGGGCATCGGCTTGCGAAGCCGCAGGACTGTTCTTAAGGCTCCTGGGACTGGGAATGCAGAGGAGAGCAGCAGCAGCAATGGCAATCCTCGGATAACCAGCAACGGTGAGTGTGACTGATGCGTCTGCTACAGCAGTGTTCCACACTCCCTTCTAACCCACTTCTTCAAATGAGGAAGGTTTTTTTATTCTGATGGTCTCTAATGTAGTCTTGCTGTACAATGTAGGAAATCTTGGTGATTAAATGATTTGCCATGCTGGAAATCTGGAGAAAAACACCTCCATGATGATATACTGATGCAGTCTTCCTTGCCACTTATGGTAATTTCAAAATTGGTTAGTCTGCCTGTTAGGAATCAAGTGTTTTTGATTGCTATTGCAAGCAATAAGATCTGTTCATAAACCTGCTGCTGGTAGTGCACTAGTGCTGAATAAATGAGTACTGTGGAGTCACTTAATTGCTGGTTTCTTGATATACCGAGGATTGGAAAGGAGGAACTGGGCTTTGAGTTTCATTCTGGACTGCTGTTGTGCACAAGTTAAATCTTTACTTGAAAAGTTTCAGAACATATTCCCCTTTGTGAATGGACTTTAATGTATGTGAAGAATGAAAGCTGTGTAAGCCGCCCGTGGAAAGTGAACCTTTAGAGTGAGAATAAGCAGACACAATTGGTAATAAAGGTCAAATGTATTCTCCATGTGTGTGAATACTGTTCCACTGGTCATGTCACTCAACTTTTTGTGGGAAGTGCTGTAACAAGCTTAGTGAAGTTTCATGCAAGCATGAATCATTTTCCTTTGTTTTGTACTATTATGTATCAATGTGTCTCGCCTCAAATTTGCTAGGATTTGGGTCTGGCTTCTATTGTGGATAACCTCTTTCACAGGTTGTTGTGCTTGTCCAATTCAGTTTGGAGGCTGTTCCTCAGATCACCTCATTTGTAACTCACTGATGCCAACAAAGTCTCTAAACTTTGCTCCTCTGTTGTATTGATTTTATGTGACTTGAAAGGAAAATAAGGAAATTTACAACTGCTTTTTTGCCCCCTAAATTTAAACTTTTCAGTTTTGTTTTCCCTTAAGTTGGTTCAAAATCAGAAAAAGCATTTTTAGCTCACCTGAACTACAAAATTTGTTCATGGTGTTCTGATCCGATTTCAAATGTGGCCACCATGGCGGCCATATTCAAAATGCCACATGGAGCCATTGTGAAGCCGTTTAAAGAGGCGATAAAGCTGATATTTGGCATATGGGTAGATGGAAGCAAGCCCCAAAAACATTTGATGAATTTTGTGAAATTTAGAAATTTGACCATTATTTGGCATTTAATCTTTGGCCACGCCCTCTTTCGAAGGAGTTTACTGGAAACCTCTTCTTATCCAAACCAGTTCACCTATAAAGCTGAAACTTGACACATATTTTCCTACCCATGAGGACACAAAAGTGTGTTCACGGTGTTGTTTCACAGCCTTTACAAGTATAAAAAATTCAGGTGAGCTACTTTTTTTTTTTTTTTTTTTTTAATTTATTTTTTTAGTCTTAATCGACAGTGTCAAGTACATATTCTCTATCTGCATGTTGCAGTGCTTCAATGAAATTACATAACACTTGTATTTAGAGAAGTATTCAAACCCAGGATGATATGACTTTTTTCCCCTAATTAAAATATTTAATTCGAAGCATTTGTGCCAGAGTCAAGGCTTTCGTAAGAATTAATATCTTGCTTCATATTTAGCTGCAGCCTGCATACGTGAGTCAACATAGGAAAAAATTAATTATTTAAATCAAAAATTACAAACAAAATCCATTTGAATATGTGTGTAAAATACAAAATGTGTTACAATGACAATAAATTAACCCCTTAAGCCTCTTTTTCGAAAATGGCAAGCCCAAAATTAAATGAGTATATCTCTGCGACTGCTTGGTCCATTTGAATAATCTTGGTATCGTAATAAAGGTAAAACCATTTGGGATTTCAGCCCTGGTGTAAAAATCACTATATATGTCACTGAGTCAGAGTAAATGGAGATGGAACACAGTGTAAATGAAAGATTTCATTTTGCACCTAACAAAGTTTCACTACGATCCCTTGAAATTTGTTGAGTTGCAGCCTGAAAAATTACAGCACAGAATGTCATTATTATCTGTGCCAAAGTTTATTCTGATCAGATCAATCAGAGCAAAATTAGAGAGGAATGTCTAGGTGGCTTCTCCATTTTGGCAATTTAGGTACCTTGTGTTCCATTTCAGATTTCTCAGATACCAAGCTGTAAAACCCATAAAATTTCACTTATATATCACTACAGGCATCCATTCCATCCAAATACAGCATTTTTTAATTTTTAGAATAAAAAAAAATGTATTATTATTTCTGCCAGTTTTGTTGCCTATACAATTTCCCATTCAAAGATAATACATACAATGAAAATTAAGTTTGACTCCACTGGAGCATATTTATTAAAAAACAAAACAAATAAATAAAATGATAAATACAAAGGCAATGTGAAAAAATGTTAAAGAAAAGTAAGAATAACAAAAACCCCAGCGATTATTTGTAGAAGGAAACTGCGATTATTTCCAAAAAAAAAAAAGTACCCCGATCAGGAATCGAACCTTCACAATATTTTTTGCAGCGCGGCATTTCATCCTTTGCAGCACAGCATTTTATCCAACAGGCTGCGCCAATCGACTACAGTCTTTGTTCAAATTGCCCATTCAACGAATGGGTAAAAAAAATACTTAGTGTGCTGTTGTAGTCTCAGTATTTGTGGGGAATACTGCAAAGAGTCTGTCAGAAAATGAATTTGAGTGCTGCCGGGTGGCTCACACGGTTAAGGCACTGCGCTGCAGTGCAGAGGTAATCACCACGTCGCGGGTTCGAGCCTCGGCGTACCCACCGGCAGGGGTCGGCAGCTTTTTCAGAGTAGCGCACAATTGGCTATCGCGCTACAGGGTTACAAATTGGGAAGGGACTGTGGGATTTGGGCATTCGATAACAGCTTTGTTCGTTGCTCCAGCGCCTCCTGTTGGCCAGACGGGCGCTCGTCAGGAAGAATCCGGCTTGGTTCATGTCCGGGTATCCTCCGCCCTCGCTCTGAACTTGCGAAGATTCAACCAGCGAGTGTATAAGAATCAGTGGCTGACAGGCACGTGCTTCGGAGGAGAGCCGTGAACTGTCTTCACTATCCTGAGTTGGCAGCAAGGGGTCGCATACGAGCAAGCTTTGTACATAGTTCCCCAATTGGGCATTCCAAATTCGGGTGGGATTGGAGATGCCAAATTTAAAAAAAAAAAAAAAAGAAAATGAATTTGAAAATGAATGTTGAATATTTAGAGGATAATTATTCGGACAATACCTCAAACAAACTAGTTATGCGTTTATATTGTCGTGCTATTCAAGAACTTGCAAATGTCCCATGCACTCAGTTTGACGCACTGGGAACGCAAGGTTGTAGCTCAGGCAAGGTTTCTGCGATTAAGGTGGTTTAGAGTCCGTTAGAATCATCAGGACTCATACAATCAAATTCCTACTGGCATAGTCTTACTGACAGCATCACAAGCCGATCACAGAAAGGATAATGCATTGCAAGGAAGCTGAATGCTACCAAGCTGAAATCTTTGAAGCAACGCCCTGGGAAAGAACATGCTAGGATCCCAGCAGATCTAGTTTCGTTATAACACGAACACATTGGGCTGACAATAGCAAGCGCAGATTTACCCTCGAGTAGTTTTTTTTATTGCAAAATATCAAAGGTAAGAATTTTTTTCTGCTCATCTTTGTAGACTGTAAAGTCTATGCCTGCTGTTTTTGAATGTGGTGTCAGTTTAAAATGACAGGGCTCATATCATTGCATTCTGTGGACTTTACTCTTTCATTTGAGGTATTGTTTTTATGCATAGCACGAATTCGGCAGAAATTCTGGCGATTCAGCGCTGATTTTAACCTATGTTTTGCTGCATGCTTATTTACTTGCTTGGTGCTTGGGTTGTAATCAGTTGAGGTAAAAATGGTTTACATGAGCTTTTAGCTGAGTTTCTCCCCATTATTTTGGTATGTTACATGTTAGGATTGGTGCTTCCTGGCGTGTCTATCGCACACACGTCTGACGCAGGCCCCATAAAAGGGGGCCCTCGTAATGAACAGGTTAAAATAATAATGGACAAACAACAAAAAAGGATAATATGATTTTATTGCCACAGTATTACATGAAATGGAAAATATCTAGATCTTGTTCATCATTTTATTGACATTCCCCATAATTCAGGGCAACATTTGGAATCGTTGGAAACCTTTGGGGCTCCACTAGAATTTAAAGTCGGCCTTCGGTTTAACTGGCTTGAATATAGCAGCTGCATTTGACGGACTAACACATGGGTCCATAGGTTCATTGTCAATCCAGCAACAGGATAAGGCAAACACCTTATCTGTTTTGCAAATTGCTGATTTGTGTGTGGTTTGGGACTGCTTTTCAGAATCAGGTAGCAGGTCACAAATTCCAGGAGAGTCAACATGTTCATCTGAAACCCTCTCTGTCTGCATCCTTTCTGAACAAAATGAAAGGAAATGGACAAGATGGGAAGATCTGTCCTCTCTTAAAAATTTCTGACCTTTTCATTTTTACTTCACAACTGCATTTAACCAAGGAATCTACAGTGAGGGTAATATTATTTTCTCTCTGGATCTCAGAGCAACCTCTGTTCTTATTTAGTCAGGCCAAGCATTTGCACGGTTTGATAAGTTCATTCTTGAGTCTGCGCACCTCCCCGATGTGACCAATGGATTTGTGTGTCTTGGTTTTATGCACCAATTGAGGGTTTTCTCAGAGTCATGGGTTTTTCCCGTTTCAACTGCTGAAAGTAAGCATGAGTCCAGTGAGTTATGAGTCCGGCCAGTCTTCCATTGAGTGATTTTGGCTGTTAATACCCAAACTACACTAGTCTTTGTCTTTTTGGTTTTCATGTTCTCTCAGTGATGACCCAGAGTGAACTGCACCCTGGGTCATTAACTGTTTTCCCAGTGAACTGTAGTAGAGAGGCCCATGTCTGCCCATGTGCTGCACTAGGGTTTAACTCTTCAAGGTCAGTCTTCAACGATAAACATTAGGGCTTCTCAAGACCATGGGGAAGATTTTATCTATGTGGCCTTTCTGAAACCAAAGGTTAAAAAAGACATTTTGAATTAGTCCAGGCTCCCCCACCTGTGTCCCATTTTATTTTGTGGGCTGTAGGAGGGCTTTAAGAGGCCATTAGCTGGAGTGCTGTCACTGCAAATCTTTCATGTATGTCACTATTGTTTTATACTTGTTTATATTGTTAAACAAACTGAATGTACTATATATAAACAAGATTGTGCTTATAGATTCAAAGCCTTTAGTCTAACCCCCTTAATCTCAGGTCTTTGTTCATATTTTTTCCTGAACTACGTTCAAGGGGAGAAAAAGTATTTCCCCCCCCCATATTTTAGGATGATGTTGCATACATACATCTGCTGGTTGTGGCTCTTCAATATCACTGTGTTTATGAGTGAGATATTCAAACCCAGAATGACACATTTTCATGGCCACAGCATAACATCAAACATAAAATATCAGCTGTTTGTCTGTGATATATAAGGATGTATTTTTGATCTTTGGAAACCTTGGAATCTCCACTAAAATTTAAAATTGGCTTAATGCTCCATTTGTTTGAATAAAGCATAGCATCTGATAAACCTACCTATGAGACTGCAGTGTTGAAGAGGTTAAGTATCAGTTTGGTTAATGTGTTTATATCCTTTTGGCTTTTCTGGCAGAAAGCTCTAGCTTAGAGTCTGTGCAGGTTAATGATGATTTAAATTGTTTTTGACACTTTTAGGTTGTCATTAGTGGTCAATGGCTGGTCAAAGCCAGTTGCCAGCTGAACAGAATAGGTCAAAGCTGGTTTGTTTGAGAAAGGAGGCTCTTGGTTCAGCTGATATACTCATTATGGATAAACATTCAATTGCTCAGCAAGTAAACAGTTTGTTTACCTGCCAGAAGTTTCAAAAACAAAGTTACACAAGCTTAACTTGGCTCTGGCTGGAAGAATTTTCTACAGGTTTGATTGTTTGTCCAGCATAAGATTTAATTTTCAGTGCCTGTAGTAAGTGAGTATTGTGCCAGCTGGATTACATATTGTCAGTGATCCATAAAATTTGAAAGCCTTTTTGTACCTTTGTCCTGATCAAATATTTGGCATCCTAGGTTCTGCTGTGATTGTAAACACTGCCTGCTTGGATCAGCACAGTGTTGTCTCAGGCTGTGGTGCAACTGGCAGCGTGAACAGTGTTTTGTCTCCACGCCCTAAAAGCTTAATCTATGCAGTTACTGTGTTGGTTTTGACTAATGCTGCCAATTTACTCTAGAGTTGTCATCATCCTAGGTTTGTCTAATGTGTCACAGAATAACTGCTTTGTCTGTCTGTCTGTCTGTCAGCCTGGGTGTGTTTTTTTTCATGTGTATTAAACAGCAGAGTTGATCTGGAGCAGTAGAAACATTAAAAGGGAATCAATGCTAAGGTGTGCTGTGAATATGAGGAAAAATTTTTTTAAGTGTCCTGAATCTTGAACCCATTGGTTTCTTTCAGGTGAAATGGAGGTGGAGCGTGTCCTCAACAAAAAACTACAGCTGAAGATGAAGGTGGAGGTACTGAATTCAGCACTCTAAAAATTAAGCAACCAGAAATTACAGATGGGCAATATCCAATACATTATATCATGTTCAAATAAATGACGAGCCAATCTTTTATATATTACAAACAAGAAAGTGAAATTCTGACCTGCTACCAACTATACACGGCTGTGGTCACAGAGAGATCACAGTCAAATCCTGGGGGCCTCAGCGATACATTGTGATCTTGTTTTGAGCTCGATTTTGCTTTCAAGCTGCCCTCTATTTACACACATCATGTGTCATTGGTCTTATACTGGTGAAGAAAAGCGCTGTGTAATATTATTGCATGATCAGTTCATGAGTTTTACCAGCATTAGTGTGATCTTTGCTTTCTAAGACCTAAACCCCTGCAGCTGGATTAGGTCTCTCATAATCCTCTGAGCTGTAATATGATCCTGTCAAACCCCTCTCTGAAGTAGTTTGCTCAACATTTATTGTGTTTTAATATATGGTAATGACTGACTGAAAGGCTTTCTCTGTGCACAATAGTGTGTTTGAGTCATTGCCTGCAAATATGGTGTACCTTTTGGGGTTTTAAACTTCAAGCATGTTGCAAAATTGAGACCAAATTTGAATTTTAATTCCAGTTTCAGTAAAATGAGTGAATAAACATCCCGTGGAAGTATCATACATTATTGATAAAGCTTGGAATATGTCAAGAAAATTATGAGCTGCATATGAATCTTTTTGTCCTGAAAGAGCAGCAGTTAAGTATGGGCATTTCACCACAAGGTCATGGGAGGTGACTGTTGTGTTTCAGGGAATGGGGAAGCAGTGATATGAGAGGAAGTGTGCTGAATAAATGGTTCTGTGGTCTGCTCTTCATGTGATATTCTGAGAAAAACGGATGTACACTTCTTTATCCGTGTCTTTCTCCTGTGAATCACTAAATGTCTGACTTCCTTCCTAAGCAGCAGTTTGAAAAAAATATCGTTAAAACCTCTTCAGTTTGCCCCCTTTGATCCCTTTCCTGTAATGAAGGATGACTGCTGCAGCAGTTCCTAGGAGCTGTCATCCTAAGCACAGACAAGGCAGTCTTCACCACTAGATATCCCACCTGCTCAAACAATGTAATAAATAATATGGTGCTACCCCACATGAGAGAGTTGGGAAGGTATGCTTTCATGAAAAGCAGTGATTTGATAATTATCTTTGACTCATGTTACAATGAAAAAAATACAACAGGACATTTTATTTGGTGTTTCACCGCAGATGCTTATTTCAGTTTTGATTCTTGAAACATATTTCAAGAAAATTTGGAACAGTAGAGTATTTAGCACTTAGTATGTTTTCCAGTCCTTTTGGCAACACTTAATGGTCCCCTAAGTTTTTTTTTTTTTTTAAACCAAGTTGGGGTTGTATTTCTCCATTGAAATTCCAGTCTTCAAGAACATTTGAGAGATGATTGGTTGTTCTTTATTTGCAATTGACTCATTTCCAGTTCAAGTAAGACAGGGGAGAGGAAGTTTTTTATCAAATTTTTATCTTTTCCTGATGTTGTTCACTTTCTCAAGGCGTTTTCCTGAACTGTGGTGCCAAGACCAACAACTTGACTATTTCAGGCGTGATTTCATTTTGTCTCACAATTTTTGAAGCTAAGATAAGTGAGTGGTTCACAATGCAAAGTGGTGCTTATTGATTAATTTGGGCATTTTTGCTCGGACTCTATGCGCTCATCTCACATTCCATAACCTTTGCTTGTGTTAAACAGAGCTTATAGAATTTTCTCTAAAATCTGAATAATGGTGTCATTTCTTTTTTCCCGTGATATGCAGCACCTAAAGGCAGGTTTAATGAAGCAGCTGGACTCTCAAGTGACAGAGTTAATAGACAGCCTGATCGAGGAGTCTGCCAGTCTTGACCCACCCTCAGTATCCTCGGTCTTTTCTCCACCACTGTCTGACCGGGAGAGGAGCAAGCTCAGGTTTGGGTTCCAGACTCATACTCGGCCTCTCCGCATCCGCTTTTATTGCAAACGTTCTGTCTGTTCACAGTTGTGTCAAAGTAATGATATTATCAAATGAGGGATAAGACATCCTCTCCACTCTGTGCCTCCTTTGTGCCTCCTCAGCTCTTTGTGCTTTGCTCCTTTTTGGGAGGTGTGTTGGCTCTCTGTGCTTTGCTCCTGGTTGAGAGGTGTGTAGTGCTCTATGTGCTTTGCGCCTTATTGGGAGGTGCATTGCGCTCTCTGTCTTTTGCTCCTGTTTGGGAGGTGTATTGTGCTCTCTGTGCTTTGCTCCTGGTTGGAAAGTGCGTGGTACTCTCTGTCCTTTGCTCCTGGTTGAGATGTGTGTTGTGCTTTCTGTGCTTTGCTCCTGGTTGGGAGGTGTGTTGAGCTCTCTATGCTTTGCTCCTGGTTGGGAAGTGTGTTAAGCTCTCTGTTCTTTGCTCCTGGTTGGGAGGCGTATTATGCTCTCTGCTTTGCTCCTAGTTGGGAGGTGTTTTTTGCTCTCAGTGTCTTCCTCCTGGTTGAGAGCTGTGTTGTGTTCTATGTGCTTTGCTCCTGGTTGAGAGATGTGTTGTGTTCTCTGTGCTTTGCTCCTGGTTGAGAGGTGTGTTGTGTTATCTGTGCTTTGCTCCTGGTTGAGAAGTGTGTTGTGTTCTCTGTGGTCTGCTCCTGGTTGAGAGGTGTGTTGTGTTCTCTGTGCTTTGCTCCTGGTTGAGAGGTGTGTTGTGTTTTCTGTGCTTTGCTCCTGGTTGAGAGGTGTGTTGTACTCTCTGTGCTTTGCTCCTGGTTGAGAGGTGTGTTGTACTCTCTGTGCTTTGCTCCTGGTTGAGAGGTGTGTTGTGTTCTCTGTGCTTTGCTCCTGGTTGAGAGGTGTGTTGTGTTCTCTGTGCTTTGCTCCTGGTTGAGAGGTGTGTTGTGTTCTCTGTGCTTTGCTCCTGGTTGAGAGGTGTGTTGTGTTCTCTGTGCTTTGCTCCTGGTTGAGAGGTGTGTTGTGTTCTCTGTGCTCTGCTCCTGGTTGAGAGGTGTGTTGTGTTCTCTGTGCTTTGCTCCTGGTTGAGAGGTGTGTCGTGTTCTCTGTGCTCTGCTCCTGGTTGAGAGGTGTGTTGTGTTCTCTGTGCTCTGCTCCTGGTTGAGAGGTGTGTTGTGTTCTCTGTGCTCTGCTCCTGGTTGAGAGGTGTGTTGTGTTCTCTGTGCTTTGCTCCTGGTTGAGAGGTGTGTCGTGTTCTCTGTGCTCTGCTCCTGGTTGAGAGGTGTGTTGTGTTCTCTGTGCTTTGCTCCTGGTTGAGAGGTGTGTCGTGTTCTCTGTGCTCTGCTCCTGGTTGAGAGGTGTGTAGTGCTCTATGTGCTTTGCTCCTGGTTAGGAGGTGTGTTGAGCACTCTTTGTCATTGACTTTGCAGACAGCTGCGGACCTCCCAGGATCAAGAGAAGCAGTTTGTGATTCGCCGGTCTCTGTTAGAGTGAGTGCTGTACTCGGTTGTGACATCACTAGGTTTGGTGGCTACAACACTCGTGGTAGTTTGTATATGTATACAAATATATACACTCTTAATCGTATATATTTGTACCACTTTATTAAATACACTTACACCTGCTCTGTAATGCAAATGTTAATCCAGACATTCATGTGGCAGCAAATCAATGCATACAAGTGTTTGCCACTAACATGGCAATATCTCCCCCTCCTCAATTTTATGTGTCCGTACGGATGTACGGATGGAGCCCAATGCTATATCCCCTGCTTCGCTATAGTTGCGCGGCGGGGGATAATAATAATCATGTAATGCGATTCGGTTGTTGCTCTGACCAGACATCAGAGTGGGGAAGGAATGTGATCTAAGTGACTTTGCCTGTGGAATGGCTGCTAACGCCAGACAGAGTCGCTTTCGTTTATCAGAGACTATTGATCTCCAAGGATTTTCATGCACAACAGTTTGTAGAGTTTACAGCAAATTGTGTGAAAAACAAAAACATCCCGTGAACGAAGTTCAGTGGGTGAAAATTCCTTGTTAATGGCAGAGGCTAGAGGAGAATGGCCAGACTGGTTCTCCCTGGTGTTCTGTCAAATTTTGCTCCCTTGTCAAAAAATGCTACCGTAATGCAAAGTGATTGTAAAGTCTTTGTTTTGATACTTGTCACCAGGGCGCCGCCACGCATGCTGGACACCATCTGAGCCGAACAAGTTTATCTTGGTCTCGTCTGACCACAGAACATGGTTCTAGTAGTTCATGTTCTTGGACTGGTTGTCTTCAACAAACTGTTTTCGGGCTTTCTTGTGGGCTAGCTTCAGAAGAGGCTTCCATCTTGGCTGACGGCCATGCAGACCAACTTTGCGCAGAGCATGGCGTATGTTCTGTGCACTGACAGGCTGTTATCCTACTGCTACAACCTTGCTAGCAGTGCTGCCAGCACTCCTGCATCTGTTTTCTGAAGCCAACTTGTGCACCTAGCACAGAGCACGAGGACTCAACCTCTTCGGTCGACCCTTACAAGGCCTTTTCCGAGCAGAACTCGTCTTGGAAAACCGCTGGATAACCTTGGCCACTGTGCTGTAGCTCAGTTTCATGGTTTCACAGATCTTCTTGTAGCTTTGACCATCTTTGTGGAGAGCAACAGTTCTCTTTTTCAGATCCTCAGAGAGTACTTTCCCATGAGGTGCCATGTTGACCCTACAGTGACCAGAATGAGAGCATTGCACCTAAAGCACTACAATTTAACCCTTCAACATGTTACACAACCTCATATGGCCCAGTCGAACAGACAAAAGCGTGAACATGATGAACAAGTCGCGTTTCATTACTTGGTTGGCAATTATCAATTGGGGTGTGTACTCACTTTTGTTGCCATCCATTTTGGAAATAGTGACTGTTTGTTCAGGTATTTGGACGGTGCAGTAAATCTACACTGCTACAAATATTGTGCCATGACTACTCTAGAATATATAGAAGTTTCACTTCTGTAGCATTGTCCCTTGAAAAGGTATAATAAATTAATTGTCGAAATGTGAGGGGTGTACTCACTTTTGTGAGATACTGTATCTGCCCATATACGCCATTATCATCTAATTTCTGCATTTTCGGGAAAACCCAGCATGTACATGCAAATGTATGTACGCCCACAGGTAGAAATGCGCACTGAAAATAAATCTATTTTTATGATTTTTGAAGGTATCTAAGATATGAGCGAGGAAACAGCCCGAGATTTTAGGTTTGCGCAAGCGCAGAACCACGAGGTAGCATATTTTGATTAGATAGCTAAATTTGTCATAACACCGGCATGACGGTGACTATACTCCAATAATTGTGCATGACCGCAGTGCCATGTCGTGGAGCATCTCTTGACGCACAGCACATCAAACCTTGATGTTGACTGAAAGAGCGGAATTTCACACCTCCTATCAGGAAAGAATGAGAAAATAATACTACAGTGAGCCAAGGCTCACCAAACCTGGGCAGTTGAAGATTGAAAAACATCACCTGGTGTGATGAATACTGATTTCTTTTGTGATATGCAGACAGTAGGGTCAGATTTTGGCATAAATTATGAATCTACTTTTCAATCATGCCTTGTCATGATTTCAGACTGTTTGTGAGGAAGTGATGGCATTGAGAGTTGTTTCCCTGGCACACATTTGGGTTCCTTAGTATCAACGGAGTATCATTAGGATTCAACGGCCTACATGAGTATTGTTACTGACCATCTGCATCCCTTTATAGCCAGTCTACCCATCTCCTAATGGTTACTTCAGCTGGGTAATGTGCCGTGTCACAAAGCACACATCATCTCAAGCTGGTTCTGCAAACAAGTAAATTAATTCAGTGTGCTGTAATGGCCTCCACGATGGTCTCCAGTCATCAATCTAATGGAGCATCGTTTGGTTGTGGAGGAATAGATGATTTGCAGCCTGAGTGTGCAGTCAAATATTCAGCAGCTACTGCAAGATATTATCATGTCAACATTGACCAGAATCTCAAAAAAATATGTCCAGAACCTTTTTGAATACTGATGGATGATGAAAATGGGAAAAATGACCAAGTAATACTAATAGCACACCTGTCTGTGTTTCCCATGAACCCTGCCGCAGTGAGCTGTTTGAGGTGAATCACATCCGCACCATCTACCACATGTTCATCGCTCTGCTCATCCTCTTCATCCTCAGCACCCTGGTGGTAGACTTCATTGATGAGGGCAGGTGAGTCATCACTGAGTCTGTCAATGGGATCTATACAGGATTTTTTCAGTCTGTGAACAAAAATGACATCATTTTAACACAAACATCTTTCTTCCTGGCCCTTCAAACTAATTCAGACTTGTTCTGGACTTTGACCTGCTGGTCTATGCCTTTGGGCAGCTCCCCCTGGTGGTGTCCACATGGTTGTGCATGTTCTGGTCAGCCCTGGTGGTGCCTTACGGCCTGTTCCACCTGTGGGCCAGTCAGTACCAGCTGTCGCGGCACCGCAGCCTGCACTCTACGCTAGCTGCTGCTGTCTTCCTGCTGTACCAGTGGCTGGGCCTTGGTTTCCTGCCCACATATGTGGTGCTGAAGTACGGCTTTCCCCCCGCATCTCGCTTCATCGTCATCCTAGAGCAGGTACAGCAGTCTCTCACCGAACACCGCTACCATGTGTGTATTACCTGCTCACACTGGTGCTGCAGTGCTTGTGCTGTAATATTTTTGTTGTGCGTTAGGTTCACAATCAAATACTGCCCTGTCCCCTACAGGTCCGTTTGATGATGAAGACACATTCTTTTGTCAGGGAGAATGTCCCAAGGGTGCTGACATCTGCCCATGGAAAGAACAGTAAGACATTCAGTGATTCCATTTCCTACTAAAACAACCTGGAGATGTAAATGTGCTCTAAATGGCGTGCTGACCTTTCCCTGCCCAGATCCTGTGGTCATCCCCCAGGTGACTCAGTACCTCTACTTCCTCTTTGCCCCCACGCTCATCTACAGAGACAGTTACCCCAGGTGAATAGACTGTGTTATTCCTGGATATTCCCAAAAACATGATGCTGGATGTCTATTACCCTGTAATATAAACTCAGGGCGATTCTTATGATATGATTAGTAGCGTTCAATGCTTGTCTAGTTTCATGTTGTTATGTTAGTTCATTTTCTAATGTTACTTTCCACTGCCTCAATAACACACAGTTGTAACTCCTTGTAACACTGAGTTTATGAGCCTTGGCCAATGCCAACCTGCTCATTCTGTTTCTTTGGGCTTGGTATTCTCTTCCTCTTGTTATGATTTTGAGCATTTAGGAGCTGGGGTTCATTTAGTTAATTTTATAAATGGAACTAAAGAAGCAAGATCTTGAGGTTTTAAAATTTTAGAAATGCACACATTTCTGTTTGATACTCAGAAAGGTCCTCTGTCAACAAAATCTCCAGTATCTCTTGCCGTTTTCCAATATTACCTGATGATTTCACCTTTCATCTGGATTGGATTCACAAAGATCCCACAGTGGTCCTTGTTAACTCAGGTCTTTGTATATTTGAGTGACCCCGAGCGTCCAGATAGGATCTCCTTGGTTAAAGATGGCAGTAAATGGCAGTTACTTATTTCAGCTTTACAGAGATGTTGTTCTTAAAGCTGCATCTATGCACATTTGATATTATTTTGCTCTATTCTCAGGAACCCAGTCATTAGATGGGGCTATGTGGCCACAAAATTTCTACAGGTACAGTTTGTGCTTGTATGAGTAGCAGTATTTTTGCTAAACACAGGGCAAGACTGCAGAATAAGCAGCTCAGCTGAATTTTTCATTGTAGGTGCTGGGGTGTCTCTTCTATGCGTACTACGTGTTTGTACGTCTCTGCATCCCCCAGTTCCGCAGTATTAACCTGCAGCTCTTTGACCTGAGGGTGATGGTGCTGTGCGTGTTCAACTCCATTCTGCCAGGTACAGCTCACACACTGACCATTTCATACATTTCTTTTGAAGATATGTCTATCTAGAGCAACATACTGCAAGCGGTGCCAGATACCATATTCCTTGATTAAGCTTATAGTGGGAAAATTTTGTTGCCATAGCTCTTGGAAGTTATTTGACCCATTCTCTATTTGAGGAACTATAAACCATGGCTATTGTCAGCAGCCATACCACTATTCAATCTGCTTCAGCCGTGGGCTTGGTTAGTACTTAGATGGGAGACCACCTGGGAAAACCGAGTTGCTGCTGAAAGAGGTGTTGGTGGGTCAGTTGGTTGCGATGTTCCCTCTAGTGGAATAATCCCCAATGCCCCAGGGCAGTGACGGGGCCATTGTACTGAAGGAGACACCGTCTTTCGGATGAGATGTTAAACCGAGGTCCTGATTCACTATGGTTATTAAAGATCCTATGACACTCTTGGATAAGACAAGGGGGTTCCCCCGTGTCATGGCTAAAGTCCCAACCTGGCTCTTTTGACCTGCCACCTAATCATCCCCTAATCTAATTGGCTGTGTAAATTGCCCTCTCCCTCCCCACCTCTACCCCCAGGGCTCCCTTGAAAAAGAGATTTCAATCTCAACGGGACTTCCCTGGTTAAATAAGGGTTAAATAAAATAAAATCCCTAGTGAAATAACACTCATCAGATTTCAGCTCAATTGGATGAAAATTAACCATTTCGTGGACAATTGAAATTTTTTCCTTCTGACTTTGATTTGAATCCAGTTTGATCCAACATTTGAAAAGGAAGTTTGGGTGAAAAAACAATCTCTGAACTATGGCTTTCTTTTCTCCTAAATTAAATGGCTCAGTCGTCGCCAACCTGTGTACCAAGTTTGGTACAATTTCAAATTTAAAGGAGCAGTGTGTCAAATTTAGATTGATATTTTGGCAGAAATGGAATATAACATTCATAACTTATTTTTAGTAGTGTATAATCACATGAAAACAATAATCTTTGAGTTTCATTTTGCTTAGAATAAGCCCTTTAAACCTACATGGGAGCGGGTCCACCTCCGTGGAGGCCAACATGTTGCGCCGCCATTTTTTCTACAGTAGCCCAGAAAGGGAAAAAACTTAATGAATAAAGCACTGACACAAGAGAGCGCCTTTCCTGCTTTAGCAAGTTTTACAGCCACCGTAGGTTTTCTGAGGAAAGGAATGGTCAGTTGGTTGCAATCTATAATCTGACCACTAGATGGATCGAAATCTTCCACACTGATCCTTTTAATAGGGTTTGAGTTGCTAACAAAGAAAGAAAGACACCAAACTGAAAACAACACCTCCCCCCGGATCCTCCAGGGTGAGGTGGCAACTGCTTGGCAATGGTCATTAAACCTCCTTGAGAACATGATTCTGGAAAGGTACGAATGACGTATTGTAACAATTACCCATGGCTGTTAACCTCATGTCGAGATTACATTGTAAGTATGTCATTAAGTCAAATAAGAAGTAAGGAGTGATTGCAGTATACAGGTATTTGGTCAAATGCACAGCAACAACAACTCCATGGATAAGACATGATTTCATGCATACGGGTAATTACAACTTCAATAACCCGGCATCACTGGAGCAAAGCAGGATTGGGTGCTCTGCAGATCAGAAGTAGACCACTCATTTGAACTCTCTGGGTTCTTGTATGTGTTGATGTGTGTAGTTTCCAGCTGAGCCCTGTTGATTTGTCTCACTGCAGGAGTGCTGGTTCTCTTCCTGGCTTTCTTTGCATTCCTGCACTGCTGGCTTAATGCCTTTGCAGAGATGCTGCGATTTGCCGACAGGATGTTTTACAAGGTAGGCTGAGGAAAATTTTGAAATCTGCATTCTCTTTGTGATGTTAACAGCTCAGAGGGGCACAGGAGCCATTAAATGTCACCTTGAAAGTAGCCGCCCTGTGTAAGATTGTACACTCAATTTCTCAAATGTAAGTGGAGAATGCCATTTTTGATTGTGTGTCTGTCTGCCTGTTTAAAAACTCAGGATTGGTGGAACTCAACGTCTTACGCCAATTACTACAGGACCTGGAATGTGGTAGTACATGATTGGCTATACAATTACGTCTACCGGGACTTCCTCTGGGTAAGTTGCTTGTTTCCATGAGCTCAGTATTGTAATATCTTATTTAGCTCACGTGGTCCAAAGGACCAGATGAAAGATGTTGCATCATAAGGGTAGCTGTTAGAATGGTGCAGCATCTCTCGTCTGTTCAGGAACTTTTTCTTTTAACGACGACTTCTCAAGTTGTACCGGGCAGTTTTGTTATTTTTCAGCTTGATCCAGAATCCAATATATACTGCCCTGGCCTTTGATTGCCTGATGCAGTTTCCTCTTTTTCTCCTGTTCCTCTGGTCAGATTTGGATCAGAAGTGGTGTATTTATTTGTCTCATGGGTCTGACCAAGAGTCGTTATTTTCTGGTTGGATTCGGAATCCTGGTTCCTGATTGGTGAATGCATTTTTGACGACGTCTCCAGTTCCACTGGTCAGATTTTGATTAGACTTTTTGCACGATTTCTCATGGCCCTGACCAAGTGCTGTTATTTATTTATTTTGGCTCAATTTGGAATCCAATATGGCTGCCCTCGCCTCGGATTGTCTGACACATTTTCAACTTTTTCTCAAATGTCAGAGGACTAATGTTTACTTTATACAACTGAAAACTGAAAAGAACCATTATGATGTTAAACTAAGTGAGCGAGAAGACTGATATTTGCTTTATAGTTCTGAATACTTAAAAGAGCTGTAACAATGTTAAAAGTCCCCTTTTATGCCACCAGATGCACAGCTAATTAGCCATTACAAGCCAGTTCAAAATCTCCCCTTCCTGACATCACTAGGGAGGAGTGACCACTAAGAATAATGAAATCTGATTGACTGCTTGGCTGAAGTTGATCAGTCCTTTCCTCTGGTTGATTACTTCCCCATGTGATGTCAAGAGGGGAAAATGAATTGACATTCAAAAATTTGAAATGACTCGAAATAACTAACTGGATGTGCACCTGCTGACATAATAGGGGACCTTAAAACCAAGTGAGCGAGAAGACTGATGTTTGCTTTATAGAGCTGAAAACTGAAAAGAACTGTTTGGATGTGAAACTGAGTCAGCAGTCCAGGCCCATTGGCCTCTTTTTTGTTCTTGTTGCTGTTGCGTTGTACTACAATGGAAATAAACAAATGGTTAAAATAGTCTGTAAAAGGATTTAAATTATTTTGCAGATGTATAAAGTAGGCTCTAATTTCTGAACATTCTGAACATGTAAATTTACAAATTTGGTTCTCCCTCTGTCTTTTTTTCCTTCAAAGTAGGTTATTGTGTTCCACGAGGTTCCTTGACTGTATGGTTTTTTTTTTTATGAGTTTACCAGCTTGCATCTCTTTGAGGGAATACCCAGGTAGCAATACAAGTTCAGCTGGTGTTGCTACATTCACTGTACACTACTGCATAATGACACACCCCTTTCCTGTTTTTTTTTTTCTTTTCTCTTTCTCGCACCCTTCTTCAGATGTCAGGAAAGCGGTTCCGGGCAGCAGCCATGTTTTTTGTGTTCACCGTATCAGCTGTAGTGCACGAGTACGTCTTGGCCATCTGCTTCGGTTTCTTCTACCCTGTTCTCTTCTGCCTCTTCATGTGCTTTGGGAGTAAGACCTGTAACTTTTCTCCTCTATTGCTGTGAAAGAAATGGGAGGATACAATTTAATCTTCCAGCCTATGCATCTCACTTGACTTAAATGCATTTCTGTGAATTTTTGTGATTTTCTCAATGCAATGGCTTGAAGTTCTATAAAGTTCATGTAGGCCAACAAGGATGTTTCACTGGAGGGTGGAAGCTGCCACTTGATGGCGCAAGCTGCAGAGCTGGGGGAATATGGCTGATTTCTCTTGAAATTGGTTATTTTTCAATGAGATGTTTCCTTGACTCGCAATGACATTTTTGTGACACCGTCCCTCTTTCTCTCTGTTTCTCCTCCCCACTCCTGTCATCTGAACTGTACCATCAGTGGTTTTTAATTTTATCCTTCATGATCGGAGGAAGGGACCAATCTGGAATGTGATCATGTGGACCTCCCTCTTCCTGGGCCAGGGCGTCCTGATCTGCCTCTACTCTCAGGAGTGGTATGCTCAGCGATACTGCCCTTTGCAAGAGGTAAGAGCAGTTTAATGGAATCTGAGGAATTTAACTCCGTTTCAGTTGTAAAAATGGACTTGAACTGCGCATTATTTGATTACTGTTATTGTTATTTTCACAGTAATACTTTTTCTACATTTAATGCCTTTTGAATTGTTTGGTGATGAATTCTACTTCATTCTTTGCAACATTAATGTGAATATGCAGATCCGAATCATGTCAAACCATACTAATAATAAATTCATGAAGGAATTAATCAGTTGGATGGTTAAAAAAAGAAGCATAAATTCAGCTCTTCGAACTTGTAAAGGATTACTGCCATATTGGTGAACTTTCATTGTATAAGAGTTTAAGTTGTGTCTTTAATTAAGTTTCGCAATCTCATAATGTGCAGTATGTTTTCTGTAATGCTAATACCTTTTTCAACAGGGTGTAGCTAGTTATGTGGTATTGGGCCCCACCTGCATAGTTTAAGTTTACTGTCTAAAGCACCACACAAAATTTCTCCCAGGGTGCGCCGTGGAAGATGCACATTTACTTGTTTCAGGGCGGGCAGCTCAAGCGTAGTATTAGGGGCAAGGTTGAAAAGGGTTCGATTGAGTGGCTGAAGTAATGACTAGCTGTGTTCTGGGTCTAACGTGATGGGTCGAAGAGAATGTCATCTTCTGTTGCTTTGAGAAACACCTTATTTACTATCTGGTGGATTGTTGAAATAGGCTGATTCTCCAAGTCATTGAACAGACAGGTTTACTGCTGATGTCCGAAGATCTGCTTCAGTATGATTCCACTGAAACTTTTTATTTCTGATTTTTTTATTAAAGGTAAATTAAAGTTGAAAACTAAGTTCTCAAAGAGTATGAGCTATTTTGAATTTTATTGTGCAATGTAATGCAATACATGGCATTATTTATATTCCTGAATAAAAGCTAAATTTGCTGGACAAAACTTTGAACTTCATTCACTTAAATGATCCAATTCTGTGTGCTTGCCAGGGAAGAGAAGCTCTTCAATATTTTCATTCAGTAATTGGCATTTAGTTTATTGTCACACCTAGAGTCCTCTAATGTATCGTCATGTGTGTTTAATACATTCATGAAATTTGGTGCAAGCAAAGCAGACTAAAAATTATACGATGTATTTTTTGCCACCTGACTGATGCAAACATCTTGATTGCATTTCCACTGCTTACTTCAAAATTGGCAATTATAATATTTCACTTTCTTTTTATATTTTATGCATGTTTCTTTCTGTCAGTGTGTGTGTGCAGGATGGTGTGCATGTTTTGCGCAGTAGCATATGCTGGCGCATTACTAATATTACACTAAAAACTTGCAATGAAACTGCAATGTGGGTTAAGACCAGATACCAGCTGGCTGGAACACAAATGTTTCTACTGCATCAAAATGACAATATTCTGATTATTAAATAGCAAAGATCTACCTACCTTGTACTTTCCTGGATGGTTTTAACAGTGTGTATACGACTGTGAGTAGAATCACATGAACAGATGTCCACATTCAGAGAAGGTAGCCACTTGAAAAAGTGATGGGATTTATTGCTAGACGGACATGTTTCTGCTATTACCGTTCTCAGTGTGTCTCAGCAATCATAAAACCACCTGAGATTTGACGTAAATTGGCGTGAACATGCTGCACGCAGTCTTTTAAGAATGTATAGATTAAATATATTGATTAAATGGAGAAATATGACTAAATAGAAAAGGCTTATAATACAAAATCAGTTAAAGGTTAAAATACTACGCCCATAGAGTAAAAATTGCAAAAGAAATGGGGGGAAAAAGTTGACTCGTCAAAACCTAATGGCAAGAAAATGCCTAATGTGCTAATCCAATAGGCCTCTCTTTTAATAATTTTAATATTAAGGTCACCACCCCAGTTCCTTAAAGAGACCACTTCTTTGCCTACACATTTAAAAGATTGGATACCATGTTTAGCCTCAATATGTTTTGCTATGAGTGAATTGAAATCTTTTCACCTAAAACAGCTTTTATGTTCAAACAGTCTTATTTTCAGTGACCTAATTCTTTTGCCTACGTATCAGTAAGTATTGCAAGTAACTTTGTTTTATAGCCAGTATCCTATATAGCCAGTCTCTTACATTCAGTCTCTTACATTGGTAAGAATAGAAGTAGCCTCTTTAGGTGACTCGGGTGGTGACCTCAACCCTTTGACATCCAATTTTTATGAAACCAAACATGACTGCTCTGCTCACATTAATTAAGACCAGATATCAGATATGCTCAAAGTTTTTATTAAATTCTGAATTAACCATATCATTTCATGATGTATAATGTTAAAATTGAATGTTGCTTATACATTTCATTTATGTCATTGCTTTAACACTTGCGTTTGTGGCTGCTGAGAGACGAGAAAATGTTCTTATTGCCATAAATTCTATTACTTTTACAAGTGGATACTTTGTGTGTGAACATTTGTATCTTCTTATAATATTCTGATTTTTACCACGACTGCGGCTTGTTTAAATTCTAACTCACCAAATTTGGTGCACGGCCGTCAGCCATATTAAGAGTGAGGGTCCTGGATGGGAAAGGGCTACGGCTTTTCACTGCACCTAGCTTAGAGGCATGCATTTAAGTAAACATCCTGTTGTGCCGAGACCAAACTAGAGCCTATTATGCCTGAAAATGAACTGTCTGCTTAACTTGTGTATTTTTCTTTTGTACATTTATGATGCATCTTCCCTTCTGTTTTAACAAATTAATGCTGCGTTAAAATTAACGCATTTGTCTGTACTTGCTGTCTGTGTGTGTGTGTGTGTGTGTGCAAATGTCTGTGAATGTCTCTGTTTTAGCCTTCCTTCCTGGATCTGCTGAAGCCCCGCTCCTGGTCTTGCCACAAGTATATCGCCCCAGCTGAAGAGTCACCTTGAAAAAGCAGCAACTGGTTGTAACTGGTCTCTGCACAGTTTTTCCACCAGCCAAATTAACAGGTTAGGAGAGAATAGGGTTTTCTCATTTTTCTCCAGTTTTACATGACTATTGTAAAGAGCCTATGAGCTCCTCTTTTCACTGCAGTATAATTAATGGGCATATTTTCACTGTGTGATATGGGGATGTTGCAAAATAAGCCAAATAGTTTTGCAGTCAATAGTTGCTGCGTTGGAAGAATGCTATGATCTCTCTGGGTAGAGTTTGACACGTTTTCTATTATTTTATTTTTCAAAATCAAAACTAAGCTGTAAATAATTTCAAATGGGGTCCTAGATAATGTTCCTTTTACAGTTTTGTTTTGTTTCAGTTTTCCACCTCTTTTTGAAATTATCGATCATTGTTGCCGTGAATTATACCTTTCTCGGGTAGCTGTCATTCCACTTAACGAAACTTTGATCATGCCTCTTAAAGTATATAAATGTGAAAATGCAGAATTGCCAATTCTTAGAGTCGGTGTTCATGACCAAGTATTTTTAAATAAATTAAGCAAATGTTACTTTTAACTGTACACATGCAACTTTCCTGTGTGGGAGGTCAACTTTGAAATCAATGGACCAAATCAAGATGTACATGGACTCTGTCAACCATTTTGTAATGCAACGTAATTTACAAATAAATGACTAGTGCTATGTGCTGAAGGCATTAGGTTGAGGAAGCTGACTAAATCAGCCATAAGCAACTCAGTATCTTGACCCATGACCTGTCACTTGGTGCACAGAGAAAGCAACTCAATTCAACTTAACATCTTTGTTTCACTATTTTCCAATTCAAACCTATGAACTGTCTTTGAGCTAGCCTTGGTAACAAACCAGTCATGTCTTATTGTTGGTTTTAATTGGAAACTTAAGTAAAACTTGCAATGTTTTTTAAGCTCTGTGACCAGCAAGTTTGTGGCTTTGCACCACCCGATATTGCGCTTTCCCAGAAAAAGGGAAAAATTGCAATAGATGCCAGAAAGATTTGCATGTAAACATCATCTTATCATGTAACCCGATGCATTAATTCCAGAAAATCATGGAGATGCTTAAATATTGTTTACATGTGTGGTTTTCAATGTGGTTCAGT
The DNA here is from genome assembly GCA_029721435.1 of Gymnothorax reevesii. Lineage (NCBI taxonomy): Eukaryota > Metazoa > Chordata > Actinopteri > Anguilliformes > Muraenidae > Gymnothorax > Gymnothorax reevesii. The sequence goes on from CM056575.1 coordinate 93,950,160, forward strand.
CACTGTTAAAAGTTATCCTTGGATTGCTGCAATATGATGGATGGGATCTGGTGTTTGGAATCCTTCCAAAGCAATACTGAAAGTTACATGAAAATCTGTTATTTCACACTTAATGTATTTGAATGCTTTGTGAAAAATGTAATAATATTGCAGCTGGCTGCAGTGATTTCTCCAAGTGTAATTGTTTTTTCGATGTATTTTTATTGATTGGTGCCTATTGTACATGTGCTGGTAAGCTAGCATTGTCAGGTACACAGAGTTTAAATGTTAATCAACAGTGATGAAATATGTGATGAATTGCACTACTGGACCTTGGCTTTCCTGATTTACAAACTGAAATAATGGCATCTGCGAATCAGAGCACACAAATTTCCTTTTGAAAAGGAAACTGAGTTCCTTGCCAAATATGGGAATAATTGGCTGTTATTTGACAGTGTTCATGAAAAACTTGAAAAACAGACGACTGGTTCGCTTTGCCACTATCGTGTTTAAGTCGCCTTGCTGTGCAACACCAGAGGGCGCTGCGTATCTGTACATGTCTTTTCATTACTGTACATTAAGGAGCCGTGTCACGATTACTGCGCATGCTCACAACTTTGAACGAAGTAAATCAGTTCTATTGGAAGTCAAAATCAGAAAGTATTTTTCCTCTCCTATGATAATTGGCGATGGCAGCCAGCTCAGATTATTCGTATCCCTTGGCTAAAGCTTAAAATGGCGCTTTGAATCTTCGGATTTCCATGGAAACCTCCTCAGTATAAAAAAAAAAGCAAAATTCCAGTGACCAAAATATATAAAAACAATGCAAAACGAGTACGGTATTGGCGTAGATGGAATGAGATTATGACTTGCAGTCAATCAGATTCACTTTATTAGGATGCAAGTTCTGAGAATGTGCAGTAGTCGTGACACAGCTCCTTAAAATACACTGTCTGACCATAAAAAAGTCGCACACTCAAATATTTAGTTGGAACCTCTGCAGCTTTGATTACAATGCAAATTTGTTGTGCATTTGTTTTGACAACTGTATATGCAATGTCAGAACATTTATTTTCAATAAGAGTTGTATTAATGTTTGGCTCAACATCTTGTCTTAATAACTAGATTGTTGAACCACTCCAATCTTCTCCAGCACATTCCAGTGACTTTCAATATTAAAGGGGAACTCCGGTAGATTTCAACACGTATCTTTGTTGTTTGTTGTGAAGAAGTACTGTCAATAGGGAGACAAACTAAGAAAATTGGTTTTGTCTACTCCGAGCTATACTCCTGCTAAAGTTTGCACCTAAGCGGCTCAAACAGGGCAGGCATTTAACGTGCTTTTAGCCTCTTAACACCATCGAGATGTCAATTCAAGTCCATAGCCATGTTAACCTAACCCTTCCAAGTGACCACAGTGAATTTGACTGCAGTCGCTGACCTAGAAATGCATAAAAGTTGTGCTAATTCACTCAGTGCACACACCTCTGTTTACTTCCTGTGTTCTGGTGAAGTCCACATTAGTCGATTGTCGAACTCTTATTATCCAATATTCCAAAATGTAATTTTTCCACCAAGAAATTATGCTTCGGAACTGCTGTGGTTATGTCCATTGTAATGACTATTACATAGTTGCACCATAATCATAACCACAGTAGTTTGTTTGTCTCGCTATTGGCAGTACTCCTGTCAATAAACAGGACAACAAACAACAAAGATACATGTTGAAATCGACCAGAGTTCCCCTCTCAGTCAATAAAGTTAGGACATTGCGGTGGCCAATTCGTGTGTGAAAATGATTCCTCGTGCTTGTTTTCCCTCAGTTTTATTTGCTGGGTGCTGGCCAATTATTTTCCCCTCCTGAAAAACTAACATTTTTTCTGCCACCAATGGATATGCCTTGTAAAATTTCTGAAGACAGGACAAGCCTCGTGCTTTATCAGTTAGTCAAAATAATTATTGCCAGCTGAAACCTATTATTCGCAATAATGATCCGTTCATAGTATTTATTTATTTTGTATCTGGAAAGTGACTTTTTAAAAATTTTTTATTTTGGACCGGCAGCGTCATTTTTATCACAAATTAAATTTTTTGAGAGGCCACCACTCCCATTAGACGTCCTCATCCATACAGTAAAAGCCCAAGAAGTCCAGTCACTTTTGTGAAGATTTTTTTTCTCTTCAAACACACTTGAATGACATCATTGAAATGCTATTAAATGTATTACGATGCTAAAACAATGATATTTTTCTAGATTTAAAGGCTGTACATCTTTTTATAAACTGGTCATGGTTGTAATTGTAGGTCATATAGGGTTGATGCAGTTCTTTGATAATACTGTTTTGAATTGTTAAAAATCTATATTGACTTTAATGTACATTATATTTTTTGAAGAAAGGTTTTCTTTTTCATTCACTTGATACTTGTCCGATATAGGTGCTAACCAGGATATTTAATTATTTTTTATTGTTAATATGCATGTCTAAATAGATTTTTAGACTGCCTGAAAAATATGGCAAACTACTGAGATTACAAGGGTTGATTTTACTTACCGTGAAAAAAAGTACTGCATACAAGGAACGAATTATATTTGACTCATTTCTATCTTCAGTGAAGAACAGTGTGCTTGAGCTGCATCTGATTTCAAATTATGATCATTTAATATTGCACTTATAAATTGGGGGAAATGTCAATCTACATTGTTTTGCTTTTGTGTTTTATGTACAGACATGACTAGATCTATGCTTAAATTGTCATAAATAAATGATGTAATGAAAAGGCTCGTTGGCACTGGAGACGTTTCAATAAAAAAGATAAAATTTGCCCCAATGCAAGACTTGTTTTTACTCCTGAGACAGTGGTTGACAGTAATTCTTGAAAAATTTGTGTTAAATTCATTCATTCGTGGAATAGGATTGATTGTGGTCTCCCTAGAAAACGTAATCTAAAAGGAGTTGAAATGATGCAAGGGATGAATTGGGAAGTGCAGCACCATGCATCATTTGCAATGACCGTCCAGCTTCTGTCGATTTGCCGAAATCGCCTCTGGGGTCCGCTGACGACGCTGAGATTAAAGGCAGCACGTCATACTCAAATCAAATGTAAGATGACATCTCTGAAATAGAGGTGCAGGTCACAATCCGAGCGTCAACATGCAAAAATTATAAACCACCAATGTAAAAAGTTACTTGAGACGAAAAGCCGTGGAAGCTCCACAGATGTTGCAGTTACAGTTCAGCGATGCTACCCTGTGCGTTTATCGGCGGAAATGCAAGATCTGTTTTCATATCATCCACTCCTAGGCGTAAGCACTTATTCCTTTGGGATACAGCGCTGTCCTGAACGTGCTGAGCATAAAGATCTTAATCGCAGACAACATGACTTGGTCAGAAAATCAAACTGATACAACTAACTGAGGTTTACCACGCTTCAAAGAGAGAAGCTGTCTTAACTCACGCCGCCGTTTCTAGGGATTTTATTCCCCGTCCCCAGCTTTCCATCTAGTGGCTGGGAGGTCTTGGTGAAGTATAGTGAGCGGATCTGCCGTACAGATCAGTGATCCGAATAGTGGACTCTCCGAAGCTCAGTAAGCGGCTGTTCTGCGGTAAAGATGGCGGCAGCAGAGGGGGCACGCAGTGGCCAGAGCAAAACGGAACGACCCTGAAGGAATAATATATTGTGGGTTGATGGGAACACTGCCGCCTCATTATTCAGTTGACCGTAGTCTTCTAGTCAGATGAGCCGATTTGTCTCCCGACCGCTGGTTACCGTTGAAAGCAAGGAAGGATTGTGTCTGGGAGGGGGATCAATCTCGTGAAACTAAACGTTAGCTTGCTAGCAAGACTTGAAGGGATTGAGGAATACAGTTCCGATTAGGCCAATCCGTTGCTGGGGGATGTGATCCAGCAGGGAAGTGGGTTACGTCCCGCTGATCGCAGCTCGTAATTAGAAATATGGGACAACAGGTAGGCCGCGTTGGGGAGGGGGCTTCTACGGGGCTCCAGTCGTCTCAACAGCAGTCGCAGCATCAAGGAAGGACAAACCGTGGGAGCAGCGTCGGGAGAAGACCAAGGGAGACTTCCACTACCGGAACGCCGCCAGGCAGGGCTATTGCTGTCAGCGTGCCTGATCCGGGGATTAATATATTCACACAGCATTCAGGTATCTGGCGCTCACTTGAGAATTTCATAACAGATCCATGGACAGAATTTACTTGGTGAAGGTGGAAATAGAGACGATTGTGCACTAAACTCTTCAGTTCGCAGGGTGGTTTCACATGAAGCCAGTTACAACCAAGTATCGATATAGCTAGCAAGCTAGCCAACGAGCGACATCTGGCTCGCTGATAAAATTCCCTCTGTCCCACGGTGATTCCGGAGGCTGATTGGCCGGCGTTGTGTCGCTAGCTCGCTCTTTGTGGAGTAAGTTAACGTTTGCCAAGCTGAAGTTGGCCGATTCTTTGTTTGCAAGTCGATCAGACTTCACATCGATATATCGGTAGCTCATTATTAACTGGCGCGTTTTCTAAAAGCTGTAACATGAGTGCGCCTTATACCTTGCGAACAATTGGTATCGAAGCTGTGGTCCAGCATGGCTCGTATTTGCTTGCTTGCTAGCCAACGTAGCTAGCCAGCTTCCGAGTTCAGGATCACTCGGGGCCAACGACGTCTTATTCCGCTGAAATGCCTCAAGCCAACAGCATTTTTTCATTTGAATTTCTGTGTGTTTCTGTGTTGAAATCGCTGTTGGCAACTGCCCTTGAATTTCTAAGTGGTGACTTCAGCCGTAAGTTAGCGTTCAGACTAAGTTGAACAACTAAATTAATGCTAGCAATTAACGTTACTGCCAATAACGTTAATAACCATTGTCGTAACGTTTCTTCATAACTTAAGATTTCCTCTTACTAAACATCAGTTCAGATCAACAAATTCAACTCTAGTTGCCTGCTAACTCTGGAGCAATGTTCTCCAATTTCTACTTGACATGTGGAGTTACTGAGCTGAAATATGAAAGCGTCTGATTTTTTTTTTTTTTTTTTACCACGGCTGCACAATCGTGTCCAAAAACACAAATTACAAAAAAACAACTAATGGCTGATGTTCTAATTTTGCATATGCAAGTTTTTGCCAAACTGATTATTGTTCCAGTCAAAACTGCAATCCCAGAGTTTTTATAAGCAGTGAGTTTTCCTTAATTAGTTGATTTTCATATTTTGGGGGATTTTTACCCTCTATAACCACTTTATGACTAAAATAATTAAGCAACCCATGAAGATTCAAAGCCCAGTGTTCCGATTGTTTATTTTCCTGTCTTCGGAGTAATTGCCTCAGAAGACACTACATTTTTCTAGGCATTTGTGAATCAATAAGCTGCTAATTAAGTTTCTGAACGCAGGTATTTTTTCTTGCAAAATATTTTCCCCCCTTAGATATTAACAATGAAAAGAGACAATAGGTTTGAGTAGTAATAATAATAAAAAGAAGAATTTACGTGCGTTTTCGTCATTTATTTATTTATAAATCATAAAATGCAGCTCAAAATGCTTTATGCAGAAACGATAAAACGGTGGCAGGGTATATGTCTAAAAAGTATGATAAAACAAGTTAGAAAATACAAAAGAATGGATATAAAACAAGTAGGACAAAAAAGAAACATTCGAAAGGGAGCATTAACATTATGGTAACACCATTGTTATCAGTTCATTGTTAAGTAAGAAAGGAATAAAGTGGAAGAAAGATCATAAAATGAAGTTTGAGCAGAAGTTGATTTATTTGCAGTGGGAGTTTATTTCTAACCTTTGGAACATAAACTATATAATGGGACGGTTTGGATCATACTTGGACGAGTAATCTTGAAGGTGCTAAACTGCTGAAGGCCTTATAGACAAGTAAAAGAATTTAATTTTAAAATCAATCCTCAACAAGATGGGGAGCTATGCATTGAGGGTAGAGCTGGTGCAATATGTTCTCTTTAGGTTTAGTAAAAATTTCAGCTGCTGTGCATTTCACAAGTTGCAGCCTATCGTTTTTTTTCTGTTTTTTTAAGATTATTTAGTAAATACTGCATTGTAGTAGGATATGTGAGAGAATACAAAGGCATGGGTCAACTTCTCAGCATCTTCTAGAGAGTTGGGGTCAAGCCTGCGAAGAGGCTCGTGGCGTATCTGAACGTAAAATACTGATTGGCTGACTTAGAACACGTGGCCGTGAGACATGCATAAACGAAACAAGAAACAGTCCTGTATATTCAATGGGCTCGAAGCCCGGCAAGCGATTAGTCAGGTGCTTGTGTCGGAATGCTAGACATAATTTCGTTTTAAACGGCGTAAACTACATCCATTTTCAATAAATTTTATTTTGTTTCCTTGTGTATTGTACACCGATTCATGTGTCAATGTTTACTTTTTCATGACATTAAACTGTTTATTTCCAAGATGCGACGACTACACTTCAGGACGCTACTGCTGTGCGCCGCTATGTACAGCCTCGGCTAAGTTCAATTTGTTCCTTAGTTTCCTCTCATTTCCCAAAGACGAGTGGATGGTTAAGAAACTACACGACAATTTCACCATCATGAATCACACCAGAGTCTGCAGCTGACATTTTCAGACTACAGACCTGGGGCATGTTTCCAGGAATCACAGGTGGTAGCTTACATAGTTGGGCCTATGGTCTGTAAATGAACGAACTATGAAAGTTGCTAACTTTGCAAGCAATTATGCTTTTGAGAAACGTGCCCTAGATCCACTGTATATTACATTTGTGCAATCTGAGTTTGACTCTCGAACAAACAGCGTTTTCTCTAGCTGACGATGGTGGAACTACGAATCTGGGCTTACTATACGTTACCAATGTACTATTTCAATGTCCCACTGTGACACCAGCGTAAAAGCATTCACACATACCTGACTTATGCCAAGAGCACAGGAATCAAATTAATGTTCAACATGACTGCGCTTGCTAAACCCATTTAGCGAATGAATATGACGCAGAGTTTTCAGCTTGAATGCAAACTGGAGTTCTTGCTTCCGAGAAACTGTCGATTATCCAAGTGGGCTAACCTACTGCGTGGTAATGAATATAGATCCACAGTCTTTCCATTCAAATTTTGTACCTGCTGCTGAGAGAGAGCAGGATGAAAGTAACGCATTGTAACTGGACCCAAAGACAGCAGAACAGGGATGCTACGTGCCCGTGCGATTCTCCCTGATGACAAACTTATGTTGACGAGCGTATTGCGACAATCTCTAACTCATACAAATGAGTGTGAAGGGAGAGCCTGCCCTGAACATCTGTTTGCTTTGTAGCGCAGTCAACATGAAACATCATGGCGCATTAATCACACTTAAAACAGAGTACTGACTAACTGAGATTCATCGCGTAGACCGACACATAGACGCCTTATTTTCCATGACAGCAAGGGCAATGCCATAGCTTTTCTTTTGTCATCCAACTTCCTTTCCTCCTACTTGAGCTAGTTCCCGAAGACGAGGACTGACAGCTAAGATGTAGTATCACTTGCAGTTAGGGGATGCCACAATAGTTGGATGAAGAGACGACTGCAATTACAGCGACAATATTACGACCATAAAGTGCAGATATTCGGAGTGTTGTGGGGCATTTTACAACTTGCACCCACCTCTCAAAGATGAGGAGCACTGGAGGCTATGGCTGAACGCGCAAAATCGGAAGTGTCCACCAAACCGCCACATGCATGTTCCTTCCATTTTGTGGACGGAAAGCCGTCAGATGAATGTTCACCACGATAAATGGCTCAGCTACGAAACTCCGTAAAACAAGACATGTCAGGCGTTGAACAGATTGGCAGATTGGCTGGTTTGCAGTGTTTTCAACTTGGCTACCGCAACCTAACATTGCGATAGTGAAATCCGTGTCCTGATACATTTAAAAATCCATAACAGGCTGTATATTATATACAGTAATTTATGTTTAGTTATCATTGCCACCCTTCATTTTTCACAGCCAACAGCACAAAATGAGTTTCACCATTGCAGTTTTACAATAGCTCACATTATTCCTGTATGTTAGATACTGCAGGTGTTTGTAGGTGAGTAAGCTACACCTCAGATATTGACCTTATTGACACAAGGGTGATTACAAGATTGTGCATATCATCTCGTTTTAATGCATCTCTTTCTTTTTATATAATTATGGTTTCCATGATGATGGACCATAAACTATCATATAGCCTAGTCTTCCCAAGTTAACACTGTCGACAGATGGGACATCTGAGGTCCTGGTTGTTCATAGCTTTGTTAGTTTGGCTGGCGCTAACCACCTAACATTATGGCCATTTTCTAAGATCCTCACATTCTCTTATATGATGTCACTTCAACTAATCGGGGAAACCCACGCAATGCACGCAAGACATACAAACATCTGCGCTTTCATTCTGAGATATAGACACTGTGGCATAGACTTAACCACCAGTTGAAGTTAATGCTTTGAATAACCGGACCCTGATCATTCTATGTAGTTTTCTGTGTGCTCACATTTTAAAATATTTGATGTGTTTTTGGAAGTAATTTTAGATTAGAGCCAGTGAACAATGTCTGATCTTTTTACTGCTTTCCGGGAGTCTAGAGGAAGTCAGATGACAAAATTCGTAAAAGGCGAAGTATTAAAAGTGGGCAGGCGGAATAAGGTGAATAAAAGATGGGGATGTCCTTGAACAGCGACGACACCAATTATGCCAGTTTCTTCTGCTTTCAATCTCATGGACCGAAAGTAGGTGCATGGCTTTAACTCAAACATGGAACTGATTGGTGCTTAGAGCTTATTAAACATGGCATCGTCTGAATTTATTGATCACACGGCTCGTTTGAAAAAAGCCGTAGGAATTATATCTTCAAGGTGCGCAAGAGCCCTGCAGCTGAAGGCAGAGCAAGGGTTTGCTATTCACAGTTTAATGAATGGCAGCTGTGCTGACTACTGGCTTTGAGAAAAGCTTCATTTTCCAAGTCTTTGCGCTATTTTGTTCTTAAAGAACATTTGCCAATTTTACAAAATTCATCCACTGAGTTCCCGATGCTTATGGGCTTTCTTCCTTTGCGTTTGCAAGATTTTGTTGGGGTATTTTTTATTTTGAGCTTCTTCGAGCAAAACAACCGCACAGGTAGTCAAAAGGCGCAGCGTTTTGGTTTTGACAGCATCTTGGTTGATTGAGCAGTAGCTCACGTGCTAAGTCCTGATTGGCTGATTCCATTTTGACAACAACTCGAGAAGAACGGGGGGCAGAACGCAAATCATCACAGGATCGTTGTAGGCCCTCTTTTGCCTCTCTCACTTATCCAACGGGGGGCCTATTCGCAGACGAGTTAGGGTCTGACTCATAGGATATTTCTTGTATGAAAAAAGGCAGCCTTTGTAATGTCGTTGATATTTGTTTCAGGTCTAAAGTTTAAACTCTGAATGAAGAATAACTGCCAGGCCTTTTGCCTCAGGTTTAGGCTCGACAGCCAGACTTCTAAGATTAGTTAATACAACCCCAATTCCAAAAAAGTTGGGATGTTGTATAGAGATGTCACAATACCAAAAATTCAGTAGTCGGTGCCAATACCAGTGAAATTACAAAAGTCTCGATGCCAATTCGATACCATGGTAAAAAAAAAAAGATTTTCAAAGATCACATGGCAACGCGACCATTTGCCTAGAAAGTCGAGCAACAAAGTCCCACGATCTGACAAGAAGTTATCCTAAAGAAGTTACGTTGGTCTTTTGTTCACATTCACTCCGTTCAGAATAATATCTTTTAGTTCAAAGTTTATTCAGCCAAAGAGGGTTACGTTCCGTTCCCGTTGTTCAAAAAAAGGAACACGTTCAGGCACAACACTGGATGAGGCATTGTAATACATGTGCCTGAGAGCCATCCCAAGCATCATGTATCGTATATTTCAGTATATTTAAAAAAGAAAACGATAATTCGTTAAAACGCTTGGATGTTGTCAGTGACGTGCAGTCGGAGGTTAGTTTGGCGAGGCGGAATCCTACCCTTTGCTTGATTAGCAATCAGACGATTAACTAGTTTAGTGAGACTATTCGGCAGAATGACGGGCCAGTTTAAGTTTCTGTGGCGTTATTACTCAGTAGGCTACATCGAACCTGAAATGCTCATGAGACTGCAGATTTACAGGAAGCCAGAGTGTGTGGTGACGTGTGGTGAGGCAGTGACCCAAACTTTTATCACAGGATTTTGGGAACCTGTTCCCATGTACTATTCTTGATTGACAATCAAAACGATTAAGACCAAGCCTATAGGAAGCTTGTATACTGATAGAGGAGATTATGACTTAAAGATTCATTCACCTATGCGCTTCAATTCGAGACTGCAAGGAAGGAAATCTGAATAATCAATGAGGGAAAAATTCTCAGCTCTCGGTAATTCTGTATATTGTTTAAACATTTTGTTAATCGGATTATGAAGACTGAAAAACACCCACTTTTTTGGGTGTAAAAGCGCGTATTTAAAGGAGAATACATTGTACATTGTATATTAAGCATTGAACTCTGCATGAGTCAAGCTGTTTTAATATTTGTTGATGACATTGCTTCGGCTTCCTCGAAGTAAGTACGCGCAAATCTGCTGTCTAGTGAGCATTTCAGGTTCGATACACTGAGTAATAACGCAGCGGAAACTTAAACTGGTCCGTCATTCTGCCAAATAGTCTCACTAAACTAGTTAATCGTCTGATCACTAATCAAGCAAAGGGAAGGATTTTGCCTCCCCAAACTAACCTCCGACTGCACATCCGTGCTTGGTGCCTTTTTTTCAACGAGTCGGGGTGTTGCAGCCGCAGTTTCCATCTTGCATATGGGGTTTGTTGTGACATGAGGTCTACTTCTTCATGACCTCCTTCTGAATGCAAGTATCAACTGGAACACTCTGAAGCGTATACTGCCCCCATTAGTCCCGGAATAGTCACAGCACGTAACATACATGACCGAAACGAACCGTGCCTCGGTGCTTACGGTACCTCAAAATAATAGGCATCCTCTGTGTTTTTTCATTTAAGAATCGAAAGGTATCACAAGTCTCGGTTCTTGTGACATCCCTAACCCTGTGTGAAATGTGAATAAATGCGATGATCTGCAAATCTTATAAACCCACAATAAACCTGAATTTTATTCAGAATAGAACATAGACAACATATCAGATGTTGAAAGTGAGACATTTTCCCATTTAATGAAAAATATTGTCTCATTTTTAATTTGATTGCAGCAACACATCTCAAAAAAATTGGGACACGGGGCCATGTTTGCCATTGTGTTGCATCCCCTCTTCTTTTAACATCAAATGTTTTGGAAGTGAAGAGACCAGTTGCCGCAATTTTTGGAGAGGAATGTTGTTCCACTCTCATCTGATGTAGGACCCTAGCTGCTCATCAGTATTGGGTGGTCTTAGCCAGATTTTTCATTTTATGATGTGCCAAATGTTTTCTCTTGGTGAAAGATCTGGACTGCTGGCAGGCCAGTTCAGCACCCTGACGTTTCCTCTGTAGAGCCATGCTGTTGTGATAGATGTATTATGTGGTTTAGCATTGTCTTGCTGAAATATGCAAGGCCTTCCCTGAAAGAGACGGTGTCTGGATGGGAGCATAGTTTGTTGTAAAGCCTCTGTATTCTTTTCAGCATTGATTGTGCCTTTCCAGATGTGCAAGCAGCCTGTCCCATAGGCATTAATGCAGCCCCATGCCATCAGAGATGCAGGCTTTTAAACTGTGCAGATAACAAGCTAGATGGTCCCTCTCCTCTTTAGTCGGCATGACACGGCGTCTGCGGTTCCCAAAAAGAATCTCAATTTTTCATCCAGGCACTAACAACGGCAGATCATACTATGCCTGACTAGCATCTACACTTCCAAAAATGCAAAAGAAGAACCGCTGATCATTCGAGGTGCAGTTTTGTCAGTATCTTTCCCAAAGTTGCTTGTCCGTTTACTTTTGAACGCAAAGAAAATGACCTATTTCTCTTCCAAAAGAGGGTGCCACCAGAAATCAGTTGGTAGTTTTTACCCTTCGGCCGACTCTGGCCGGAGGGGTATTGTCGTTACCTGCGTGTCCGTCGTCCGTCCATGATTTTGTCGGGCCGGTACTCTGTAACTAATGTTCGCAGCTTCACCAAATTTGGTATGATTACTCACTATGACCCATAGATGTGCAATGTCAGATTTTTTCCTGGATTTGACCTTTGACCTTAGCTCTGTGACCTTGACCCTGGAAATCTTGTCCGGGTCAGTACTCGGCAACGAATTATTGCAGCTTCACCAAATTTGTTACGGTAACTCACTATGGCCCATAGATGTGCAACGTCAGTTTTTTTTGCTGGATTTGACCTTTGACCTTTGCTCTGTGACTTTGACCCTGGAAATCTTGTCCGGGTCAGTACTCAGCAACTACTGATCGCTGCTTCACCAAATTTGGTATGGTAACTCACTGTGACACATGGATGTGCAGGGTCATGTTTTTGCTGGATTTCACCTTTGACCTTAGCGCTGTGACCATGAGGCAAGAAATCTTGTCCGGGGCGAGGGGTATTCAGCAACACATCATGTTTTTGTTTGCTGGCAGCAAACAGCCTCGGCCAAAGGAAACGCTGTTTGTGCTCAGCATTTCGCCTTTATTGACAGCTTTGTCAATAAAGGATAATTTGACACAGGATAAGCTTTTCAACTGCTTCTCAAACCTGAAGCAGCTGTATCGTTCAGCACTCAAAGCCACGAGCTGTAAGTAACGATATATCAGCAAATAATGTCAGTTTAATGTAAGTGAAGATAACATGTTACGGGTGGCTAGCAGGACCGCTAGCGATAGTTAGCACTAACAACTGGCCTCAAACGCAGGCTTTGTAAAATATCTGAAGATAAAGCCTGTATCGGTCACGACTGTCCGTGACTCACAGACTCAGAAGCTGTAAGTTGCTTTTACTGCATAAGCCAACCTGACATGATATCTAGTTGATTGTGGCTGTAGCACAGCGGCTAATGTAGCCAAGTGACTGTTGCTAATGTTTGTGTCCTAAATATGCAAGAGTAATATCAGGGGAAATTCTACAGAAGGTGTGTGAATATAACCCTCATTTGAAGCTGACTTGTGTTTCCTAATTTGGATGCTTGGTACAACAGTCCATGGTAACGGAACTTGCTGTCTGTAAAACCTGTATTGCAAGGATTTGTCTCTCTGGTTGTTATGAATGCTTGGTTATCAGCTACTGCATGTTAGTTTGCGTGCAGCCGTGCTAATTAAAAATGCTCCTGGTTAACTTGTATGCAGTAATTCTGATCGGTATGCTTGTCTTCGGTAAGCATCAATGTGGCAGTTTTATCATAACGTTGCCCGATTGTAGCCACTACAGTTGAAGCTAACTGGAGAGGTGCTGTATGTGTTCGCAAAGTTGAGCTGAAAAGGCTGCAGTTAGACCAGATATAAGTTTTGCAAAGCTTGGGATACCTGTTTGGGTTTGTTTACGGCCGGATGTGATCGCTTCACTTATCCATGACCGGGATCAGCTGGATACTTCACAAATATATCTGGGCTTGCTCTCTGATTGTACCGTGAAAGCAATCGCGAAACGCAGAATCCCTAACGTCTCTGGTATAACAAACGATTTCTCTGCACTACCGTGACATAATTTCATCCCCCTTTAGAAATTGTTGTTGCTAATAAAAAGCCAAAAAAGGCAGAGATTAAAGAGGAAATTATTTCCTGTAGAAGTAATCGATTCGATTGCTCCACATAAGCAACTTGTCCACGCTATGGGAACTTATGGGAACTTCTGTAAAACCTGTATTATGTTCATAACATAACCAAGCTCTCTCTAGCTGTCGCGTACTGTCAATAAAGCTGCTTTCACATTAGACACGAAGCAAATTTTTCGCGGGACAGCTTACATTCAAAGTCAAGGCAAAGATGCGAATACACGCGTTATGGGCATATCAAGCCACTTTCATACCGGACGCGAAACAAATTTTTCGTGCGACAGATTAGCTGCATTCAAAGTCAATGCGAAGATGCGAATACACACATTATGGGCGCATTAATCAGCTTTCACACTGGACACGAAACAAATTTTTCACGTGACAGATTACATTAAAGATCAATGCAAAGACACGAATACACGCGTTATGGGCGCCTTAAGCAGCTTTCACACCGGACGTAAAACTAATTTTTCATGCGACTGCATTGACTTGGAATGCAATCTGTCACAGGAAAAATTTATTTCGCGTCAGATGTGAAAGCGGCTTATCAATACATGTCAACTCTCTACTGTTTTTGAGGCGTTTTTTTTTTTTTTTTTTTCCCAGAATGAAATGCCGGCGCCCCGAAAGTGGTAGTCTACCGCCAAAAGTGGTACAGATGGCATGTATGCTTATCGGGCCCATTTTCCTTGAGCAAATCCTGGATTACCAGGCCTTTTCTTAATAAATCTTTTGGTGCGCAAACAAACGCAAGTGTGCATTTCAGTTATGCCCTAAGATCCGCCCTAACTACAGTTATGTGATATAGGCATTCGTTTCTCTCTTCGATTTAGTCTTGGAACATAATATGAAAGAAAAACTCCAGGAGTTTGGTAGAATTTCCTGTAAATCGCAGATTATTGGAAAAAAATGGAATGAATTTGCAGGCAACATTTTGCTTACCTAACTCTACTACGAACGGGGCTACCACTTCAGAACGGTAAATCATCTTGCTTAGTACTCTCTCCGCGCAGAAACCTGTGAAATGTGCTTTATAGGTGAACATTAATATTAAGTTGTTATATGGCAATTTGAACCGCTAGTTAGTCAGGTTACTTAAATTGAAACTGAATGAAGAGGTGCATCTCCACTGCATTGCGAGCAGTAATATTGCAACTTGCAGGTTTAACGCAGACACAACCTGCTAATATCTCCGAAAAAGAGAGCGCAATAACTGATGTCTCCGAAGCCAGTCTGACAAGCCTAAACCATATGAAAACGAACCCAATAAAACTTCTTTTTAGCTTATTTTGTTACTTAGCGGAATTTATTACACCAAAACAAACCGTGTCGTGGATCATTGACCAGCCATATATGACAGTTTAAAAAAAAAAATTGCTTAAAATTAAATTGCTTAATTTAAATCAACGTTATCCGTAATTACTCTCGGTCTTAAGTGAAAAAAGTGGCACTTGGCAGTGAAATAGGCTATAAAAAGCATGCAGCTCAAGCTGTTTGCGCAGGTATACAATTTTGAATAACGTTGATTTAAATTCAACTAATACGCGTCTAGATGAATGATTGTCCTCCTACCTAATCGGTGAGAATAAGCATCACCTTATAAGTGTGGGGTGCTCTCGGAGTGAACCTTTTGTTAATCATGAAAATGACTGAGAACAGTTCAGGACTAATAATTGTTTAAAACGGATGTTTGTCCACCCCAATTCTCAGTTGTACTGTATTTACCCCATGATTTCATCGCTGTGAAATGGCATATGGAGAGAAACCGTGTCTTCACTTCCCAAGTACAATAATTGGAAAATGCGTCAGTAAAGGAAAATGATTGAGAACTCGCCAGGACTATCCTAATTGTCATAAAGGGACATGTCTGTGCCCCCCCGATTCCCGGTTCTAGAACCACCACTGTACAGAATTTATCCCACAATTTAATTGCTGGTGGATCGCATATGGAGGGAAACTGTCTTCACCCAGCAAATATGAGACGTCTGCCCAACGGGCAGATCTTGCCTATATTACGTTATATGTCATCTGCACGTCGGGCAGACGTCTCATGTTTGCTGGGCAGTTGCCAATTACGATAATTGGATAACGCATCAATGACGGAAAATGACTGCGAACTAGCCAGGACTAATTGTTGTCATAAAGTAAGTGTCTGTGTCCCCCAAATTTCCAGTTCTATCTGCGCCACTGTCCACATAAACATTGCTGTGCTCTGCGCGTGACTAATCACCCTGTTTGTAATCGAACGAAGAAGGGTTCCAGCTTTGTTGCTTTGTGTTCTTCCAAGTTTTGATCGAGAAAATTATGGAATTCATGAGCAGAGAATTCTTGAGGGACAGTCGCCCATCAGTCAGCTTGAGATGTTAGAGACTGATACAACATGTTACTCTCACTGTCAGTTGTTGTCAAAAGTTTTCCCTTCAATTCAAGTTTGTGTACCGGTACATGTAGATGCTTGAACATATTTTTACTTTTTGAGTCAGGTGAATCACTAGTCTGGTGGAAAACTTTGTTTTTCATCATGAAAAGAAATTAAGGATCGACCGATACATTGGCCGGCCGATATATTAGGCCGATATTTGCACTTTTTACCAGAATCAGCATCGGCCAATTCGCGCGTGGGTTCGCCGATTTATATTTCCGTGGCATGATTTACAGACAGGCATTCAGGGGCAGCTCTGTGTTGCCGGAAGACCCTGCAGCACATGCAGACGCATTACCCTTCCCCCACTGGAAGAGTGGTGAACGCAGTGGCTGCTTCAGAACAAGGTGTTTTAAAATTTCTATTCGCCTCTCACTGTTATACTTAGTTGAAATATTGCCACCCACTTTGAAATGGGAAACATGAATGCCAAGTAATTGGCAATTGGTACACGTGCTTGCAAACATAGTTAAGTTTGTGGGTCAGTAAAACGGGAATGCTGCTGAATGCTTCGTCTTTAAAAGTGCTTACCATTGTATTTAGAGAGATGTTGACGTAGTTGTGGGCTAATATGTACTGATGTAACGAACACCGGTTTAAGGACTAAGTAATGTCAATGTTGTCATGGTGTTTGTAGGAGTTTAAAATTCAGCGAACACCGGGGTTAGGTTAAATGCGTTTCGTGTCGTGTGTGTATGTGGAGGGCTCGAAATTGCGAACAAAATTAAGACTGTGCGACCTTCGAATTAAAATAGTTGCACCTGTGCGACCGCTTTTTCCCCCCATTAATCGCCACGTTTCAGATACATTTGGTCGTCAGAAGGCATGCCAGCCGCCGCTGCAGTTTAAATGAAGATGGGCGTATGTCTTGGAGCAGCGCATGAATCTACTAGACATACCGCACCCAGTGTGTTCCCTCGAGCTGACAGTAACCATTCTGACCAATCAAAAGGGAGGTTGACGTCCTAAAACTCAGTACTGATTCTAGAATGGTTAATATTAGCCGTCAAACAATCCATTTTGTGGGAATGAGAGTTACTATTGTAGCTATGCACAAGATTAGGACTGAAAATGGAATGAAGAGCGATGGAAGACTTCTTGTTTTTTTGGTACTGTTAACGTTTAAAAAGTCGAGTCGGTATCAAAAGTTACTGAAACTGAAAATAATGACGGTGATTCGGATGAAGCGGTTGTTAATAAGTTGTTAATAGTTACAACTTATCAAAATATGCTGCCTCGCGGCTCGGCGTTTGCGCAGCCCTAAAATCTCCGTCTCGGTTTCTTCGCATATCTTCAGTATCCTATCTCCAAAAATCATTATCATTTTTTACAGCGCGTCTTTAGGCTAGTAAACGTTAATATATTTGCAAGTACACGCAACGTTTTCCTGAAAATTCCGAAATTAGAAGACAATTGCGTGTGCAGTGGCGTCTCTGGAAGTGATAATTGGTGGAGCCTGGACCATGCCTTTGCGTCAAGGATTGTTCCTGGCTTGTACTCAATTATTTTCCATTATTAACACGTTTTCCAATTTTGACAATAATCCTCTGGCAATCGAAGCTACGGTTTCTTTCTCCGTGAGATCAATTGACACCTAAATAATGGGATAAATTCAGATCTAAATAATTTTTCTGGCCACTCAAAAATTGTTCAACGCTTTATGAAAGACAAACTGCTCTCAAACGTCTGCGCTAATTTCCACACATCAAGTGATTTAACTGGCGCTTCATGATCACTTTGTTTAAATAAAATATAAGACGTCAATGTGCAATTCTGAATAACGCTGATTTAAATGCACGAAATTACGCTTCCAGATTAATGATTGTTGCTGTACCGAAATGTATCATACAGTACCGGCGTGTTCTCGGAGTAGTAAATCTATTGCTCAGTACCTCAAGGAAGTTGCATGTTGCGATTGGAATTATTAAAGCAAATTCAACCAATCCACGCAAATTTCTCGCGGACAAAAAAATAAATTGCCAAGACATTGCAACTTTCATTGCCACTTTTTGAAAAAGTTAGGCCTACCGCAAAAAATCCAAAAAACATTAAAAAAGCCAGGAAAATGCTGGAAGTAGGCCTATTGTTAGTCAATTGTGCGAATGATTGCTTGCAAGTCAGGGTTAGTAACTAAGGGGAGCTCTTGGCCCCACCAATCTTTAGTCCGAGAGACGCGCCTGGGCGTGTGGCATCGGCTATCTTAAAACAAACATATCCAACTCATTATAAAGTCTGCTTATGTTATAATATGTCAGCAAATAGAAAAGTTACCGCTGTGGACTGATTCATATTGCAATATTGAGGCAAAAAAGGACTTTACGTCAGAGCTGCAATTAACCCTAGCACAATCGAAGATTTGATTCGGATCAGTATGGAGGGTCCTCTGGATTTATTTGATGCCTCACACGCAGTGAGGAAGATGGATAGAAGGGCAGAGAGCAAGGAGACCCAATTTTAAATCCTGGCCTCCAGATATGGCATAAAGCCAATGTAGTTGATTAACCTTTGTTAATCAATGAACAAGACTCTCATATTGTTTAACAATACAACGGTCTTCAACAAATGACAATTATTTATGTGAAGTGTTATATTGTAGTTTCTTTAAACACATATATATATATATATATATTGGTGCTTCTTTGATTTCGGTGTGTGCACTCCTAAATTTTTGCTCGCTCTCCTAACTTTTTGAACTTAGGGGCGCAGTGCTACCAAGTAAAAAAGTTAATTTCAGCCCTGCTGTGTGCTCTCTCCCTCAGAGCAGAGAAGCGCAGCCATGTCTGCTATCAGAGAGGTCTTTAGCATGCACTAGAGGAATTTAAATGATGAGAGAAATGTTTTATATGTAGTACTAATTTGTGTCAGTGTTTCGTGAAAACGTATTTAGAGCTGTTTGCTGCCGCTATCAATCCAGCGGTAGCAGAGTTTTTCAGTCAATTTCTGCTCAGCTGGTGTGTGCGTGCGCGTGCGTGTGTGTGTGTGTGTGTGTGTGTGTGTGTGTGTGTGTGTGTGTGTGCGTGCGTGTGTGTGTGTGTGCGTGCGTGCGCGCGCGTGCGTGGGGTGCACGTCTCACTGGGGAGGAGCAGCCATCGCATTGATGGCTGGTTGAAACTTTTCAATAAATGTTTGTCTAACTTGAGACCTGTGATATTTGTTATCATTGTGTCATTTTTTTATGTAAATTGAGGGAGCAAAAGCGGTATCGGCCACAAATATCGGCCCAAAAAAATCGGCAGTCCATAATCGGTCATCGGCTAAGGGTGATGGAAAAAAATCGGTATCGGCATCGGCCCTGAAAAATCCATATCCGTCAATCCTTAAAAGAAATACAACAAATTGTTGAATCATACTTCTGCCTTTATTTCCTAAACTCATCACATAGTCGTATGCATGAAAATGAGAATGGGTGGCCAGCCTCAGCCTCTCCTGTTGCTGAACAGTCACCAGTGAACTTGGCACAAGAGCAAATAGGTTGTGGCCTCGACTGAGCTTCATCTCCCATGCCCCATCCATCATGTCCCAGGGCTGTCCGTGTGGGCTTTCTTGTCTGGAATGGATTCTTCTGCAAGGCAAGGAGATTACCAGGCTGAAGTAGCAATGTAATGTCGAAAAACAGTCCTTTCACTGGCCTTGGGTCCAATTGTTCTCCTAAGGGGTGATGGCTACAGAAGAGGAAAAATGGCTACAAAAAAACCTGGCTCGGAGAAAAATCGAGTGGCTTCTATATAAATGATTTGGCTAAACAGGTTTGCTACAAAATAAAAAATGCCAGAGGAAGCCCAGCCAGTGTGTCATGTTCCCTTCAGCAGACCTCTCAAGCACACCGTCATAGCGAAGGGTATGGAGTAGATCCAGGCCACTTGGTACCTCTTGGTCTAATAGCGATCAATTTTCAGATAGTTAACCTTGGTTCCTGGATGGGTTGGCTGCCACAAGGGTCATCTTCAGGGAATTGTAAAAATGCTGTGCTGAACATCTACCATGCATTGATTATGAGCAAGGAGATCATTTTACAAATTAGAATGGTGTAAAAATCGTATGTATGAAAAAGCATATAAAATTAATGTATAAATTGGCATAATTTTACTTCATGCCATGTAATCCGATTGTGACCAGAGTCATTTCTTTGTCTAGTGCACATTATTGTCCTGGAAAGAGCTTGCAAGCTTTTTGGTTCACCTGCACCAAACTTGGTAGGAGACAACATCTTGCCCAAGTTTTATATGAACAATTCCATGCGCATCTCTGAGTAGAATGAAGGCTAAAGAATTACTTCACTATTCCACAGCTGCACACAGAGGACTGACAGTTCAAGCGCTTCTGTCAATGGAGAGAGGTGTGCTAAAGAATGATCTGCATGGCTCGGGAAGGAGTCTTTACTTCCGCTGTCAAGCTGTCAAATCACTTCACTTGGCTTGCATCATACTGGGATTCAGGAGTCTGTGCCCGACCATGGCTTTTTCTAGAATAGGCAGAGATTATTTGAAGTTGCATCTTTTCAGCAGTATTTTCATTAGCAGTTTAGTGTGTCAATTTCCCACTCTCTCATAGGCCTGGGCTCATTACATGCTTCAGAGAGGGAGGGGAAAGGCGAGGGACCTGACGTTCACTTTGAGCAGGGGTGTAAAAGCGGGTATGAGTGGGAAAATGTGCAAATGGATTCAGAGGGACTGGTTGGCTTAGCATTATCATGTCACATTGAAAATTATGAGAGCTTCAAGTTGACCAACATTTAATGCTGCTGAGACTGGAAGGTTGACTGTACATTGCCATGCATTATTCCCACTTATATTGACACCCCCCCCCATGGGCATAGCTGGGTTTGTAGTAGTGCTGCACGATTTGGTGAAAATGTGCGATCGCGATTATAGTGGACCAAATTGCAATTTGCGTTTGCGATCACGATATGATTTTTTTTTAAATTATATCTTGAGCCTATCTGCTTTGTTATCAAGGAGAGTGCAGAGAATAATGATGATTTTGCAGGGCATTTTTCTCAACTCAAAAAATGCAAACATTACGGTGCATAAAAATATCAAACAAGTTTATAGCACCGTTTTCAAAAAATAACATTTTGCCCTTTTTTGTAAATCAGGATATTTTCTGCAAAGTACAAATGCAGTGGCACTATTGTAAACTTGGATGCCTTTCTGCAGGCATTTTTGTAAACCTATTAAGTACTACTTAATACAAAAGGCAAAAAGTTTGTTCAGTACCCTTAAAAAATAAAGGCATTTCTGCAAAGTACAAAAGCAGTGGCACCATTGGGCCTTAGCGGATTTCAGTGGTCTCTCTGGCTTTACTTTGCTTGGCTTTCATCACATGCATTCCTTATGTTTCTCTCTCTGCTGTCCCAAGTGTTGATACAGATTGGTAGTGTTGTCGCGGGATGTGGAGATTTTAACTTCGCAAGTTTTACACAACACGTCTTATTCTGTTCAACGTCGCCGTACCTGAAATCAAAGTATCGTCATATGCCGAGATGCCAAGTCTCACACACTCGGCCTAAGTCTCGCGCATTTTTTTATTTTTTTTTTTGCGCTTATTCACCGTAGTCAGCAATTGTTCAATGAACGCTTATTAATGAGATTCTCACGCGGAATTAAAATCCTTTTGTATTGAAGTTTCAGTTTCACTTGCATAAAGGTGGACATGATCGTTTGAATTGTTTAAATGAAATAAGAACATTTGAAACGTCTTTATGCAATTCCACTACTTTCAATCCCTCAGTAAAGACAATCATGAGAGTCAATCGATCTCCGTGTCACTAGTGGGGAAATCCACCGTAATGCACAATGACTTAAATTCCGCGAGTGAATTTCTTCAGTGTGCGTTGATAGAATAATTGCTGACTACGGCACAGAAAGGTGAATGCCACTAAGAGGCGAGACACGCGCCTAATCTCTGCATATGATTGTAGATGTTGCGGGGTTTTTTCGGCCACGAGCTCACTCTCAGCCTGGGCTTGCTCGCGCGCTCCTGCTCATGGTTTTATTCGGCGCCAGTGTTGGTCTCTGAGAACTGTAGCGAGTAGTCACGTGACCATACCTGCTGCACGGACCACAGCTGCGTCTCAATAGTTTTTTTCGCTGGGAAAGTTCCTAATTCCTGAAAACTGATCCGGAAATGATTACGTGCCGTAGCAACTATGATAAGAGCCTTTGAACTCTTTAAATGTTAAGAAACGGTGTCTCAGTTCTTCCTAATTTACCTCCTTTAGCATAGGGTACACAGACGCATCCTTTTCGAAAAGAAAGGAGATAACGCCATTCCACAATTCTGCGCCGCAGCAGTATTTAAAGGGGCAACTATTCATCTGACCAATCGCGTAAAGAAACGGATGGGACCCCATCATGTTCACGTTGCCTGCTTTAAGTGCATTCTTATTTTCTTATTCGCGCGGTTGTTTTCCTAAGCGGTAGGAATTCCATATTACACCCTTCCTTCATCTTCAGATGTTTTCCACATAGATTAAAGAAAAATGGTGTGGAGTTATTCTATAGCACGTAATTTTTGACTACTCGGACACAGCTCAGGATAGCGCTTGTGGGCATAACGTCAACAGACTCCATACAATTAAAGGAGACACAGTTATGTTCACTGGCAGCACACTTATTTAGATTGAATCGCAAATCGCTGCTTTTTTTGCGGTTATGCAATCGCACTGCTTGACATCGCAATTGCGATTAGATTAATCGTGCAGCAGTAGTTTGTAGCCTATATTTATATCGCCGAATGGCGTTACGGGATATGTTTTTGGTCCGACCGCTGCTGCACTGCCCTATGTGTTAAGCGATAACTTCAGTAATTTTTCAATTCGAAATTTCTTGTTTTGCATATAAGTATCATAAAGAGGAAGAACTGAGTCAATTTTGGACAATTTACAATGTGTAGATTGGCCACCAGGGGCCAAAAACGGAAAAATCACAGATTTTATCATATCCCTGGAAATATTTGTCCGATCAAATCAAGTGCAAATCAAAGGTCATGACCTGAGGATATGTCCTACGATGACATTATACCTGTCTGGTTCAAAATTTTGACACAAGGTGGAGCTTTGTCATATAAAATTCACCATTTTTGCCATATCTTTGGAACCATTTGTCCAATTGACATGAAACTATGTGCAACTGCAAGGTCATGACCTCACAATGTGTCACATGATGACATCATACCTGTATGGTTCAATATTTTGCCACCAGGTGGCGCTTTGTGATGGAAAATGACCATTTTAGCCATATCTTTAGAGCATTCGTCCGATTGACCTGAAATTAAGTTCAAATGAAAGTCTATTCAAGGATTGGGGAATTGGAGGATTGGGGGCGTTGAATGAATGAATGAATTTATTTTGACAAGTCTTTAAGAAAATAATGCATATACAATACCAGCTCTGAAGAACATAAGTATATGCATAAAGTAAAAAAAAATCGTCAAGGATAACACAAAGCTAAAAAGCTTATTTCCATTGTGGTCCTTTGATGTTAAAAATGGAGAAAGAAGAAAAAAGGAAAGGAAGACAGATAAAGAAATGGAGAAAAACAAAAGCACTGGCAGAGTATGGCAGAGACAGGTTTGGCAGTAAGACAGTGCTCACAATAAATTACATTAAAAATGATCATAACTATAATCTTTCCATCATTCCAATAAAATTACTGTTTCTAGATAAATACAAACATTTTACTCTATACAAAGTTTACATGACCTATTATACACAAGATACGTGACCTACCCTCCCAGCCATGAGGCCCAAGTTCATAAAAATTTCACCGAAATATCTACCTAGTATTGATTTGAAGCCACCTCTTCAAATGATTTTTAAAACTATTTAGACTTGGTAGAGTTTAACGTTGTTTTGGTAGTCCGTTCAATTCTTTTGCAGCAGAGTATAAAAATGATTCTTTCCCTATCATGCTTTTAAAAATAATCACAGAGGAACCTCGGGACGTCACCCTGAATGATTTTTTGAACAAGACAAAGCTTGATCATTACAACTCGAGCATCAACCTTAAGCCAGTTAAGAGCAACAAAATGAGAGGTTTCAAGATGTGTTTGAGGGGGAAGCTTCAAAACTAATCTAACCAGTTTCTTCTGAGATGTCTGTAACTTGTTCTTAAATTTTTTGTGTGTGCTGCTATACCATGATGTACACGCATAATCAAAATGACTCTGAACAAGAGCTCCTGCTAAGGTTTTTAGAGCCTTCGTGTCCAAGAATTTTGATATTCTGCTGAAAAATCTAATTCTCTGGTTGACTTTGGTGAAAACTCCTTGTGCCATATTTACTCCTGTTGGTTGATAATCCAAAATACATCCTAAGTAATTAATGGACTCTTTTGCTGCGATTACTGTATCTCCAACCTTCACCTTAAAATCAGATGATGTTCATGATTTAGTCCACGTGCCAAACAAGGTGGCCTCTGTTTTCCCTATATATAATGACAACTTGTTATCGGAGAGCCATTGACTGACATTTAACAGCTCAGCGTTTAAAATGTTTTCTACATCTTCCTTGTTTTTATGAGATACTAAAAGTGCAGAATCATCCACATACAAAAATGAGTCACAGGAGCAGGCCATTTTCATGTCATTTATGTACAATAAAAAGAAGAGTGGACTCAGGACACTGCCCTGAGGGACCCCACACTCAATCATCATGGGTTTAGAGGAAATGCCCCCAACACTGACCATCTGCATTTGATCTGTAAGATAGGACTGTACCCATTTTACTGCATGATTGCTAAAACCTAAAGCTTTTAATTTACTCAGCAAAATTATGTGGTGTACTGTATCAAATGCTTTTTGTAGATCTAGCATAACCAAGCCACAGAATTTGCCATTATCTACCTCTCTTTTTATATGATCAGTTAAGTACAACAAACGGGTATCTGTGGAATGAGATCGTCTAAAACCGGATTGAAATTCATATAGAATCTTTTTAGTGGATATATATTCAATAATCTGTTCGAATACTATTTTCTCCACTACTTTTGAGAGTGAACCAAAGATAGATACAGGCCGGTAATTTTTTAGCTCCAGTTTACTACCCTTATTATATGAGGGAGTAAGGCGCGCAAGCTTTAGTTCTGTAGGGAACTTGGCTTGGATAATAGATAAATTCACGATGTGTGTCACAGGGGGAGTGATGGTTTCTGCTGCGTCTCTTAAAAAAGGCGCTGGCATATCCAAGCCAGTTGCCTTGGAGTGGTGGAGATCTTTTAACATTTTTAAAACTATTGACTCAGACACTCTTTAACGTGATCTACATCATACAATCCTGTTTGAGCGGGCAACTTCTGAATCAGATTTTTTGCCACTGATATGAAATATTTATTAAAGCTATTTGCAACTTCACTTTTATTAGATGTGATTGTATCCTTGTTGTTTAAACTAATGGAACTATTTTTTGTCTTCATTTTAGAGCTGTATCCAAGCTGTTTCAGGCACTTCCACAGTTTATTAGGGTCATTTCTACGTTCTTCTATCTACTCATGGAAATGACTTTTTTTGCACTTTCTATCAATTTATTTACCTTATTTCTAAGTTTCTTATACTCTATGAAAATTTCCTCTTTGTTTTCTTAAATTCAACAAACCTGGCATTCCTCTCTCTTATTGCCCTTAAAATGTCCTCATTAATTCATGGTTCAGTTCTCTGTTTAATTCTAATAACTTTCTCCGGGGCTACCTTATTGATAACCTTTGAAAACATAGATTTAAAAAGACCCCATGCTTGATCAACGTCATCACAATTCATAACAAACCAATCCGCTTTATTAACACATTCGTTTAGAAAATTTTTACCGTAATTCCTGAGTGATCTGATTTTTATGGAATTATGACTATGAAATTTTCTTTTTTGTATTTTCCTTGTACAGAATATAATGGAGTGGTCACTTAGACCGAAGCTTGCCACTCCGCTCTGTAAAATCTTCGTAGGCTCGAACACCAAAATTAGGTCAATAATAGATTGAGATGTTGAGCATTCGCGAGTGGGTTTATCGATCAGCTGATGTAAATCAAATAAATGACAAAAATTTACGAGAACCTTACTCCCGGGATAATTTTTGGACATACCAAGGTTCAAATCTCCAACAATAATAACCTCGGATTCGCTTAATTCGATACGACTGGAGCATAGCTCTTCGAGTAAATCAACAAAGTTGCTTTGGTCTGGTGGGCTATAACAATTACATATAAGAATAGGTTTACACTTAGGAAGCAGAATATCCACCCACACAGCCTCTAATAAATCATGACTTAAATCTAAACGAAAGTTAAAACCAATATCAGATCCAATATAAATACAAACTCCGCCTCCTTTTCGATTACGATCTTTCCTCACTACCACATAGTTGTCAATTTCTATTTCCGCATCCGTAACTGAATCATCAAGCCATGTCTCACTAAAACACAGAATTCCAACCTTGCCGCTATTGCAAACTTGTCGGTTTTCACTTATCTTTGGTAGAAGACTTCTTATGTTTAAATGTAATGCATTAAGTCCTTTGAAGTCCTTCGGGGATATACCCCAAGCCGTTGCCTCCAACAGCATAAGCCTAGTTCATTGCAGTAGAAGGTGAAATTGGAATTAACAAATTGTGACAGATACGTAGCCTCTATATGAATATTATTTTGTTTTAGCTTGACTGTACCCTACATGTAATGCTTACTTAATTCGTACAGCTTCGAAGCTGCATGGGACAGGGAGGAGAATGCAAATGACTCCAGAGCAGAAAGAGAACTGAGTTTGGATGGACAGAATCCTCTTCTTTTAAAGCAGGCATGCTCAGAACCTGTTCCCAATGACCTTGCTGCATTACCAATCAGAATACTCAATAAAAACAAAGAATCAGAAAAATGAGTGGCCACGTTCATTAGCGTTGACATTAATGGATCTTTTATGCTATTTTAACTGAACAGATTTGCCCGAATTTGTTTGCAAGACTTACTGTGCTTAAAGCAGTTTTGCAGGCAGAGACAGATGACACTTTAGTTGCGCTTAATGTTAGTTAAATATTCAAGATGTTTTCTGCTTGAAGTAAATGCATTTTAATGTTTAAAAGAAAATCAAATGAAATGCTGCTATGGGACATGGAATTCAGTTTGCTTGTTGAAATATTCAGATTATTGCCATTACATTGTGGCCTTTTCGCCAAGTTTTCTCTATTATCACTTCTTTATTATTGGCTAAGTGTTGTTCTTGAGTATTTAGCAATTTGAGTGTCAATCAAGTACTACTTTAGGCTTTGGGAACTTGTTGTGTGGTTTTTTACCCCTTGGCCAAACTTTGGCCAGAGGGATATTGTCGTCACCTGCGTGTCTGTCTGTCTATGACTTTGTCCGGGTCAGTACTCCGCAACTAATGATTGCAGCTTCACCAAATTTTGTATGGTGACTCATTATGACCCATAGATGTGCAAAGTCAGGTTTTTTGCTGGATTTGACCTTTGACCTTAGTGCTGTGACCTTGATCGTGGAAATTTTGTCCGGGTCAGTAATCAGCAACTAATGATCACAGCTTCATCAAAGTTTGTGTGGTAACTCACTATGACCCATAGCTGTGCAACGTCAGGTTTTTTGTTGGATTTGACCTTGACCTTTGCGCTGTGACCTTCATTGTGGAAATCTTGTCCCGCCAAGTACAAAGTAACTCGTGGTCATAGCTTTGTCAAATTTGGTATGGTAACTCGCTGTGACCCATGGATGTGCATTGTGCAACATCAGGTTTTTGGCTGGATTTGACCTTTGACCTTAGCACAGTGACCTTGATGCAGGAAATCTTGTCCAGACCAGCACTCAGTAACTATTGATCATGGCTTCACCAAATTTGGTATGGTAACTCACTGTGACTCATAAATGTGCATTGCCAGGGTTTTGGCTGGATTTGACCTTTGACCTTCGCGCTATGACCTTCACTTTGGAAATTTTCTCTGGCCCAGAACTCAGTAACTATTAATGGAAGCTTCATCAGTTTTGGTGTGATAATTCTCTGTGACCCATAGATGTGCATTGGCTGAGGGGTATTCAGCAACACATTGTTTTTTCTTTGTTTTTGTTTTTTTGTTGAGGGGTGGGAGCAACAGTTCTCTTTCATAATATTTCGCTCGATGTCTCACTATGGGATGCACGCCTCGCTGCAGCCTCAGAAGCATTAATCTCATTACGCCAATCCTGATTGGCTGGTGAACGTGTCCGTCCGCCCAGGTGGTACACCCACCTTAAATAGCTCATGCGGACGGCACCACGTCATTCAAACACCTCTTCTCACTCGGAGCATATCTCGCGTCCAGGGCTAGTTAGCTGAACTGTCCACAGACGGATTTTCTGTCGCCGGGCGCTACTAGTTTTGGATACCTTTTTGCTTCGTCGGTCACACCAGACCGGACTCAGTGCTCTCCCGCCCTACACGGCTTGGTCAGCACTGTCCTCGACGCCTCACCACGGCACGTCGAGTACCGAAGGCTAGCACACCAGTTACCTGTCGGTTTTCTTCACTCGACGCCTCACCACGGCACGTCGAGTACCGAAGGCTAGCACACCAGCTACCTCTCGGTTTTCTTCACTCGACGCCCCACCACGGCACGTCGAGCTCCGAGCGCTAGCACACCAGCTACCTCTCGGTTTTCTTCACTCGACGCCCCACCACGGCACGTCGAGCTCCGAGCGCTAGCACACCAGCTACCTCTCGGTTTTCTGCCTCGTCTCCCGGCTTGCACACCAGCTGGCTAGGAATGGAGGCCCAAAACCCCCATACCAAGGGGTACGGAGACTCCGGGACCCGTCCCTGTCGCTGTGGGAACAAGATCTCGAGTAAAGATCCACACCAGGTCTGCTCGAGCTGCCTGGGGCTGGAACACGCCCGTATGGCTTTCGAACTTCCCGGCTCGTGCCAACACTGCGCGGTGTTTACAGCGAAAAGTCTCCGCAGACGGCTAGCCCGCCAGGCTAGCTTGTCTGGAATCGACCCCCTCCTCCCCTCCGACGGTGCTGCCGCCGAGGGCAAGCAGGATTTGGCGGTCGCTACGGCGGCGATTCCGGAGGCTAGCGCCAGCTGGGGCTCCCAGCTCGACCTAGCCGCGGATCCCCCGTGTGAGGAAGACGTCCTAGAACTGGACTATGGGGACGATGAAGATGGCGTCTCTGAACTCCTCATATCAGAGGATGAGGAAGATGACGACGTCTTCATTACTCCGGCTCGGGCCGCGCAGCCCGCGGCCTCCGTCACCTCTCGGGATGGAGATGAGAGTAGCATACCAGCTTCTCCTCTCCCCAGCTCCGACATGCTCGACGTGTGCAAACGCGCTGCTGTCCGGCTGAACATCCCCTGGCCCGTTGTCGTAGCTGAGACCACCAGATCCCGCTACGAGGGGAAGAAATTGCCCTTGGCTAAGAGTGCGACGAAACAACTTCTCCCCGTCTTCCCGGAGCTGCTAGATGAGGTTGCGCGCTCTTGGAAAGACCGCCCTTATAGCAGCAGGAGCCCAGTTCCCGGTGCCTCGTCCCTCGATTGTGAGGCGATGGAGAGCCTGGGTCTGCTCCGCATGCCTCCGATGGAGCCACTCGTGGCAGCGCACCTTCACCCCCGCCTGTCAGCGGTGTCCTCCCGGAGCCCCAGTCTGCCGTCCAAGTCGGACCGTTTTCAGTCAGCCTTGACTGAGAAGGCGTATAAGGCGGCTGCGCTTTCGGCCAGAGCGCTCAATGTCCTCTCCCTGCTCACGGCTTATCAGGCTGAGTTGTGCGAGGATTTTGTGCTAACTCAGGACCCAGCTACATGGGAGGAAATACCGGTCGTCACCGACCTGTGTCTCCGTGTCCAACGCTGCGCGGTCCAGGCCACGGGAAAAGCGCTGGGGACTATGGTCCTACAGGAACGGGCGCGGTGGCTCAACCTCGCCAACCTGTCGGACAGGGAGAAGGATGACATCCTGGACATGCCCATTGTCCCGGAGGGGATCTTCGGTTCCGCGTTGGCTTCTATGCAACGGCGGTGCGAAGCTAAAAAGAAGGAGGATGAAGCTCTCAAGCTCTGCCTCCCTCGAAAGCCCCCTGCTCCTCTTCCGCCTGCTCAGCGTAAGACCTTTGCACAGGCTGCTTCACAGGATTCGCAGTTTAAAATGCCGAAACTGCGGAGGCCTCAGCCCGCCCCGCCTGCTCCGCCAGGTCGGCCCGGCTGGCCTAAAAAGCCCTCGGCCCCGGCTGTAGCTGCGCCTGCGCGACCCGCGCACACCGCCAGCAGCCAGGCCAGGAAAAAGAAGAGAGCGGCCTGACTCCCCCTCTCTCCTCTGGTGATGCAGCTGGAAGTTCCCCGTTCTCCGGCTCCACCTGTTTGGCTTTCGGGCGTGCACCCAGGGGCTCCCCACGCCCCTATCTCCCAGCTGCCTCGGACCGTGCCAGTGCAAGCCGGGAGAGATGGACATTTGACGTCGCGGGGTTTAGCGGTTGCCCCCCTCTCATGTCCACAAGCACGCACATACACAAATGTTTTCACAAAGAGAATAAATTGTGTCCCGCTGTCGCAGCCAGGCCGAGTGCCGAGGGCGCAGCTAAAAATAAAGAAAGCCAAATCTGTCAAAATAAGCACGCCACCCGGGGGCCTTGTCATTCCGCCACAGGAGAACGCCACCGCACTGCGGCTGCGCCCTCTTGTGGTGGGAGGACTGCAGGGCACGTCACCCGGGGGCTGTGTCATTCCGCCACAAGAGGGCGCCACCGCACTGCGGCTGGGCCCTCTTGTGGTGGAAGGGCTGCGGTGCACATCACCTCTCGCCCTCAGATGGCGGAGATGGGTCGCACTGGCAGCCCCACCCTGGGTGTTGAGGACGATTTCGAGGGGGTACAGGCTGCAATTCGCCGCTGTCCCCCCGCGATTCGCCGGCGTTATACACTCCCAGGCGCGGGGAGAGTCAGCTCGTGTTTTACAGGAGGAAATTTTCTCACTGTTAAACAAAGGAGCAATCTGTGTCGTCCCTCCCGCACAATGTCAGAGCGGTTTCTACTCCAGGTATTTCCTAGTCCCCAAACGGGGGGGGGAACGGTATTCGCCCTATCCTGGATTTACGGGCTCTGAACAAATATCTCAGGAAGTACAAGTTCAGGATGCTCACACACGCATCCCTGTTGCGTCTTGTACGTCAGAACGATTGGTTCACTTCAATCGATCTGAAAGACGCGTACTTCCACATTCCAATCTATCCTCCCCACAGAAAGTTTCTGAGGTTCGCTTTCCAGGGGATCTGCTACGAGTATCGCGTGCTCCCTTTCGGTCTGTCATTAAGCCCGAGGGTGTTCGTGCGGTGCACGGAGGCAGCAATAGCCCCGCTGAGACGGCGGGGCATCCGTCTGGCCACTTACCTGGACGATTGGCTGCTTTTAGCGCAATCGGAGCAGGAAGCCAGGGCGCACACGCGTATTCTCACACAGCACCTAGTCGATCTGGGTTTTGTGATAAACGCGGAGAAAAGCATGCTGTCCCCAGCGCAAGATGCTATCTTTCTGGGGTTATCCCTGAATTCGGTGTCTTTCACAGCTCGCCTCTCGGCGGAACGGGTGAGAGCTTTCAGGGCATGCCTCGCGCTTTTTTATCCAGGCAGGTTTGTTCCATTCAGATTGTGTCTTCGGTTACTCGGTCTGATGGCGTCTGCCATCCTCGTGATCCGTCTCGGTCGCCTCCACATGAGAGAATTCCAGCTTTGGGTGGCCTCATGCGGGCTAGATCCCGTGCGTCACGGCACGCGGAGAGTCTTGGTTACACTGGAATGCGCCAGGGCGCTGCGTCACTGGCGGACTCCGTCCTTTCTGACCCAGGGGGTCCCAATGGGCTCGGTCCTGTCCAGGAAGGTGGTCACTACAGACGCCAGCCTGACGGGCTGGGGCGGAATTCACGGGGGCCAGTCTGTGAGGGGCCGCTGGAGTGTGGGCCTCCAGCAGTCTCACATAAATTTTCTGGAACTTTCAGCGGTGTTCCTCTCCCTGAAACATTTCCTTCCATCTCTCATGGGTCATCATGTCCTGGTGAGAACGGACAATACGACGACGGTGGCGTACATCAACCGTCAGGGGGGGTTGCGCTCCCGTCAGTTGCACATGTTGGCACGCAAACTGATCCTGTGGAGCTGCGGCCGTCTCCTCTCCTTGAGAGCGACGCACGTCCCGGGGGTCTTGAACACAGGCGCGGACCTATTGTCCAGGGGTGCGCCGGTGTATGGGGAGTGGACTCTGCACCCGGAGATTGTGGAACAGATATGGGCCCGGTTCGGTCGGGCCGCGGTAGATCTGTTCGCGGCGAGAGAAAACGCGCAGTGCGCGCTGTTTTACTCTCTGCGCGGCATGGATGCTCCCCTTGGCATAGACGCACTAGCGCACGTCTGGCCGCACGAGCTTCTTTACGCGTTCCCTCCCCTGGCCTTGATATCCCCCACTCTGTCCAGAGTGAGGGAACGTGGTCACGCACTGATATTGATTGCTCCGCATTGGCCGGCGATGCATTGGCTAGCGGAAATATATCGGTTACTGTGCGCTCAGCCTTGGCAGCTCCCGCTGCGCAGGGACCTGCTATCGCAGGGGGGGGGGGCGATCCTCCACCCGCACCCGGAACGCCTGGCGTTGTGGGCGTGGCCCCTGAGTGGCTCAGTCTCTCGGCTGTGGGATTGTCACAGCGTGTGATTTCCACTATACAAAACGCTAGGGCCCCATCCACTAGGTCTTTGTATGACTGTAAGTGGAGGGTGTTTGAGGGGTGGTGTCACAGGAACGGCCACGTTTCTTTTCAGTGTCCAGTGAGTGCTATATTGTCATTCTTGCAGGACCTGATTGACAAAGGCAAAGCCTTCTCCACGATTAAGGTGTACTTGGCGGCTATCGCCGCCTGTCACGTGGGGTTTGAAAAGCGAACGGCGAGTCAGCACCCACTGGTTTGCCGTTTTATGAAGGGAGCGCGCAGGCTTCTCCCCGTGTCCAGACCACTGGTGCCACCGTGGGATCTGGCTGTGGTTCTGGAGGGGCTTAAGGGCCCTCCTTTTGAGCCACTGGAAGGGGCAGACTTGAAGCACGTGTCTTTCAAGGCTGTGTTGTTGCTGGCTCTGGCTTCAGCTAAGCGAGTTAGTGACATCCATGCGCTTTCGGTGCATCCGTCATGCGCTCAGCTCTTCCCGGGAGATGTAAGGTTGATTTTGAGGCCCAACCCGGCTTTTGTGCCTAAGGTGGTGGGCTCATGTTCTCCAATTGACCTTCTGGCCTTTGCTGCCTCAACAGAGGAGCAGCAGTCGCACGCGTTATGTCCAGTCCGTGCGGTGTGCATGTACATGGACAGGACTAGGGGATTCAGGAGGAGCGATCAGCTGTTCGTCTCCTGGGCTAATCCTCATAAAGGAAAACCTATCACTAAGCAGCGCCTATCCCATTGGGTGGTGGAGGCGATTGCTTTGGCCTATACGTGTCGGGGTTTGCAGCCGCCTGTGGGCATGCGGGCGCACTCGACTCGGGGCTTGGCCGCATCCTGGGCCTTATTCAGGGGAGTTTCTGTTCAGGACATCTGTGCAGCGGCGAGTTGGTCCTCGCCTCTCACTTTTGTCCGCTTTTATAAGCTGGACGTTTCCGCCCCGTGCGTGGCACGCGCGGTTCTGCTGTCCTGACTGGAACAGAATTGCTTCTCTGTGGGTTGGTGGACGCTGGATAAGCTTGTCTGGCAATACGGGAGCTACGATATCCCATAGTGAGACATCGAGCGAAATATTATGAAAGAGAACTTTAGGTTATTTACATAACCCCGGTTCTCTGAGTAATATGAGTGAGATGTCTCACCAGACAACCCTTCTTGCTGGGGCGAGTGAGAAGAGGTGCTTATCTTGAATGACGTGGTGCCGTCCGCATGAGCTATTTAAGGTGGGTGTACCACCTGGGCGGACGGACACGTTCACCAGCCAATCAGGATTGGCGTAATGAGATTAATGCTTCTGAGGCTGCAGCGAGGCGTGCATCCCATAGTGAGACATCTCACTTATATTACTCAGAGAACCGGGGTTATGTAAATAACCTAAAGTTTTGATTTTGCTTACCCCTCAACAAACTGGTTGTTACGCTCCTGATTGAGTGACACAGGTTACATATTCATATCACTCAAAGGGCAGGTTCTTAGTTATTTATTTTTTGGTTTTTTTGTGTTATTACATGGCTTTCCAGTAGTGTGCCTCCTGTATTAAAATCCATTTGAATTTTGGTCAAAGTATGCATGTTATGGCATCAAATGCTCCAAAGCCCCACTGAGAACATTTTATCCAAGTTCAAGTCTTCCAAGCTTATACTTCAGTCTCTATCCATGTTTACACTGTCTCTATCTCTCCTTGCTTACACTGCACGTGCGGAGGGAAGAAAGGGCATCACCACTCTGAATTAAGTCACTGCTTTTTGCGAACACCTGAGTTGGAGTTTCCATTTGAAAGGCACGAAGAAGAATGCAGTGGATGTCGCCCTTTAATGTGATGGAGGGTGTGCGTGTCATGGTGATGCAGTGAGTAGCACTGTGGCATCATCACAAGGAGGTCTTGCCTTTCATGTGTGGAGTTTGCTTGTTATTCCCACATGACTTTTGTTTTCTCTGGTTTCCTCCCACAGTCCAAAGACATGCATCTTAAGTGAATTGCGCCCTTCCATTTGCCCGTAGACATGATTAGAATGGTGTGTGTTAGTGGACCTCACGGTGATATTTAACTTGTCGGCAACGGCCTTGTTGCTCAGTCCTTTATTATGACGCACAAGAACGGCATTCTTTTTGTTCAGGTTGCTCAAAGTTTACAATGCGCTTTGCGGTATTATATTTGAAGGACTGTAAAGCCTAATTTAAAAGGGGATTTAGTATTGCACATACAGCTTCCCATACATGTTGTGTATTTTGTATTCTAATTCTGCCCCTCTTTTATGAATAATCTAGAAAACATTAAGGCTTGAAAATGGGGGTGGGGGGTGGACACCATCCGCCAACATCAAATTGACTGTTTTCAAAAGATTGGATGCCTGTTATTAACATATCCAAAATTTGTGATGGAGTGCGCAGTGTCTGAAAAGTTCATGTACCCCAATGGGCAACATGTCTGTCTCCAAAATGGGTTGCACCTGGTCAGCCAGGTGTTGTGAGTTTGTTTACGAAGTTCATCTGTTTGCGAGAGGCCTATAAATTTCTTGTTTGATTAAGAATCCAAGAGAGAACTGTCACTGAGAGAAAATTGGTAGTGCTGCCATGATGGCCAAACAAAAACCTGGAAAGGCTGCTCTTTCAGAGCCTCAGGTCCCTGCTCAACCCATTGTCCTGCGCCGGGCAGGGAAAACTTGTAGGGAGGAGCTCAGGACCTTAGCAGAAGCAGACAATGGGTGAAGAAGTGGTGGCAGAGACACCAGAGTTGTGGCTCCCTTGAAGACGATCCCTGTGCAGGTCGCCCCTCACTCCTGATTTCCAGGGCTAAGGACCTCATCTGTAAGCCCAAGGGAAAGAGAGACCAATCCTGCCACAGACTCATTCGAAGACTGAAGAATCTTGGGGAAGCAGTCTCTTAAGAGTACCATCCATCCTTTTCTAACTGAGAAACTGGGTCTGAGAGCATACAGAAGACAGTGGATTCCTCGCCTTACCAAACTGCAATAGGAGAAGCGGCTGGCTTTTACAAATAAGTATACCACAATAGCCTCAAGACACTGGGAAAACTGGGTTTTCTCTGATTAGTGCCCAATCTACTTATTTCCAACTCCCAACAGCCAAAACAACCGCATCTACACTGATAGTCAAAAGAAAGTCCCACCTTCTTAACAAGTCAGGTTCAGCGCCCATTGCATGGTCTGGGGGGCGATGTCATCGTCAGGGCTGTTGGAGTTGCATGTTGTACCCTGGGGCATCTCCATCAATGCTGAGTATTATGTGAAGAACATTCTCCAGCCAGTGCTACTTCCCATACTCACCAGAAAAAAAGAAATCGGGCCTTGTCACTGCTAGGAAGATGTTCAACAGGTCTGTGCGGAAATGGTCTTCGTGCAAGATGGTGCCCCCGCACATACTGCTCGTTCAACTCAGCAGTGGTGTTCTGAGCAGCTTCATGGCTTTCTGCGCAAAGAGGTATGGCCCCCCAACTTCCCGGACCTCAACCCGATTGATAACTCCTTGGGTATCCTGAACAGTCGGGTCTTCCACAGCCCATCCACTACCACCATGAAGCAGCTCAGTGCGAGGGCTGTGCGGGAGTGGGGCAACTTTGAGCCTTCTGTTCTAAACAACGTAGTGCTGCACTAAGTGCATTCTATGCCCCACAGGCTGAGGGCAGTAATTAAAATGCACTGGCTTTTGAATAAACGCATTCTGTTGAATATTCACAATCATGAACTTTGGGGACAGGGTGTACTGCTTTATTTTCTCAGAATACATTTTTGAAAATATGGTATTTTTGTGGACGCACAGCATTTAATGGCATCGAAGGCATATTCAATTATATTATAAAATGCACATAGTTAATGATAAAAAGCTCAAACTCAATGAATTTTTTTTAATTTCATGAATTTTCACTTGAATTTTAGCCCATATACAGTTTTCAGATAAATATTGAAATACTGTAGTCCCATCAGTGGAAGATCAAACTTGTTATGATGATTGTAAGTAGTGATTTTTATCAGTGAACATTTACATCCATGTAGAAAAAATTAACCTGTATGCTTCAATTAGTAATCAGTTTTTGACACTCCTGCAGAATTGGAAATAATGGAATATTTTAAATGACCAGTTGATAGCAGTTAGCACAGATAATACACTAATTATTTCAACTATTTCATAAAGTTTTCAGCTACTTTGGAAGCCTACTATTTGAGTGCATATCTATGTCCAGTTGTAGTGCTTGGAACTTCAGTCTTTGCAGTGTTGCACAGGTGCCCAGCATGGGTCTTCCCATCTGGGCCAGATGACTCTTTCTTTTTTTTTTTTTTCTGGGCTGTGTGAATGCATGAATTGTTGAGACAAGTTATAGCTTCTGCATGACCAAACATGTTTCAAAACCTACAGCTTAAAAAAATGTATTAATTTATTGTTTTATTTCATAGGTTGATATTTTAATAAATAAATTAATACAAAGTGTATATGTAAATTGTTTAATCTGTGATCAAATAAAATTGCATTCTTAACTCATCCTCGTTAAGATGGCTATATTCTATTCGATCATTGTCGCTCCCGGACGAAGTCGGGCAGCTACTATGGATTCATGCATGTCGTCTCCGCCTCCGCCGCGTCTGCGTCTGTGTCCGTAGACACTTTCTTGTGGACGCTCTACAGGCTGTAATTTTTGGCCAATTACCTTCATATTTGGTATGGACATGAGTTGTACTTTGCTTCCAACACCTAGAGATTTAGGTTGCCTTGGCACCAGTATTGGCCGAATAATATGCAAATAACACTGAACAAAAATATGAATGCCCCATGTCAAATTTTTTTAGTTTTTCTAATGCCCCCGTAAACGAAGTTTCGAGGGCATATAGCGTGTCACCTGTCCGTCTGTCTGTCTGTATGTCCGCACTTTGCGATGGCTATAACTTTTGATCGGCTCATGATACTTGGCATATGCATTGCTTGTGAGAAGGCATTTCAGATGGGGTCATGACTTTTCACCTTGTGACCTTGACCTTGGAGCATGACGTTTGGTGACAAAAACTTTAACATGGGCCATAACTTTTCATTAGCTAGTAATGGGCATTTGATACCTGGCATATGTATTCCTTAGGATAAGGCCTTTCTGATGAGGTAATGAATGTTGACCTTGTGACCTTCACCTTTAACCTTTAATTGACTCATGATATGCCTTTAATGGTTAGCATGTGCATGTTATGCACGGGGGCATCAGTGTTTCACGAACGCATCTTGTTTAACATTAGGGTTATATATACATATATAGTATATGAAGCAAATCAAAATTCTTTTTTGTAAATGACTTATCTTTGCGAATCAAAATTCTTTTTTGTTAATGACTTATCTTCAGATCACCGTCCATTACATCTTGATTTTGGCATCAGATCAGGTTGAAGAAATTGAATGTTTAATAACTTGTGTGTCCACCATTTGCGTCTCTCAGAGCAACACATCTCCTTTGTGTGGATTTAATCAGGTTGTCTATCGTGGCCAGTGGAATGTTACTCCAGTCTTCCCGGAGGGCCACACGGAGCAGGGGCACATTATCCGGAACTGGAACATGGTCGTGGACACGTCGAACTAGAACATCCCAAAGATGCTCTATGGGCAACATGTCCGGCGAATTCGCAAGCCAGTCCAGAACTGGAATGTGCTCTGCTTCAAGGAACTGCATGCAGACCGCTCTGGTGGACATCCCTGCATCCAGCATGCCAATGACACATTCCCGCATGACCTGAGACATCTGAGGCATGATGACTTTTGTCAAAATTTGACATTTTGGGGTGGCCTTTTATTGTCCCCAGTATAAGGAGTGTCTGCTCATTCTGTCTGATCACCATTTGGAAATGGCACACCCACATACTGAGTGAAATCACTGCATCACTGAGCAAATGGTCGCTGACAGAGAGATGGATCAAAAAATGGTATACAAGAGAAATATCCCTATTGTACAAATAAAAATCAGCATATGCTCATTTTGAGTTGTTAACTCCATGTGGCATCAATATTTGACTTGGGGCATTTATATTTTTGTTCAGTGTAGTTGTAAAACATAGAGATTTTCTTGTGGACGCTCTATAGGCTGTAATTTTCGACCGATTACTTTCATATTTGGCACGGACATGTGTTGTACTTCACTTATGACACTTAGCAATTTTGGTTGCCATGGCGACAGTACTGGCAGAATAATATGCAAATTAGTGGTAAAACATTTTCTTTTGGACTCAGTTAAGGCTGCAATTTCTGCACAAGCTGCAATTTTTGGCCTTATACTTTCATATTTGGTGTAGACGTGTTACACTTCACTTATGATGGCCACATAATATGCAAATTGGTGGCAAAACACAGATTTCCTTGTGGACGCAGTACAGGCTGCAATTTTTGACAAATTACTTTCATATTGGGTATGCACGCATGTTATACTTCATTTATGACACCTATCGATTTTGGTTTCCATGGTGACAGAATTTACTGCATAATATGCACATTAGTGGCAAAACAGAGATTTCTTTGTGGATGCAGTACAGGCTGCAATTTTTGACAGATAACTTTCATATTTGGTATGGTCATGTTATACTTCATTTATGACACATCGACTTTGGTTGCCATGGCGACAATATTGCCCAAATAATGTGCAAAAAATAGTAGAAGTAGGCTTTTGAGGGCTACACTCGTGGTCACAGCCAACCGGACTGTCTAGTTAATTATTGTAACACTTCCAAATTCATATCAAACTTGAATTTTTGGCCCTGTTAAGGTTGTAATATTTCAATATCTAAACTCTACAAATGGGTTATTCTTCAAGTGCAAGTTAACCTGTACGAAATTCACTATTTTGTTGAGTTTGAGCTTTCTGTCATTAACTATGTGCATTTTATAAAGGGTCATTTCGTGTCAGATCTCTGAATTTTGGAGAAACTTCCCACTTGACAATCTCAGATTTGGCTGAAAAAATTCCAGGGGGTGCATACACCTCCTAATCGGATGAATCCAGAATTTTTTCTCTCAACTTCTGTGCATGATACACCTTTAACTTGCATTTGTGGATTGCATGGCAGACTGTGTTCACAGACAATGATTTCTGGAAGTGTTCCTGAGGCTTGTTTTTTATGCAGTGCCGCCTGACAGCCCGAATATCACAAGCATCCAATATTGACCTTCGGCCTAGTCCCTTGCCCACAGACATTTCTCTGAACCTTTTGATGATATTATGTACTGAAGCTGGTGGGATATTCAAAGTCTTTGCAATTTCACATCGAGGAACATTTTTCTGAAATTGTTCCCCAATTTTTAGATGCATTTTATTGCAGATTGGTGAAACTCAATGCATTTTATTGCCTATCTTTACAAAGCCAGGATTTCCATTTACTGGTGAAAATTTCTGCTGAAATGATCTTTTGATGCCGGCTTATTTCAAAAGTATTTTATTCCCATATTTCCAATACAGAATGTGGTAAATTATTTAAAAACTATTTTCCTAAACAATGGTATGCCTTCAAAGACTCAAGTGGTATTGGTGAGATTTCAGTGTGAGACGGTGGATTGCCAGTAAAACAATGACCATCTTCTGAAGCTGTTGTATTGGACATGGAGAACTTTCATCTTTAGACTTCTACATTATGTAGTTTCTATGCTTTTTTCCTAACTCTGACCTTCTGAAATTATATGTTTGTGGCTTAAACTTTGTGAAAGAACCTTTTCAGTTGTGAGGATGGTTAGTCATGTGGGAAAGACCTGTGGAGTGCTTTCCAAATTACTGTGTGCGTAAACAGGGTGACTCTTCCCCTTTGTGAATTTTCCCTTTGTTTATCTCGATTAGCTTTGTGTACAGCAGACTAGCCCCTGACCCATGTGTGCTCTTTGCTGTTTCTTTTTTTTTCCAAACCAGGAGTTGCAATTATGAAGGCAGGACTCTTTAAAGTTGTTGTCACATCAGAAGAATAACTACATTTAAACAGATACGGCTGTCTGGGTTTGATCCAACATTTTTTATGATTTTGGAATTTGCTTTGCTGTTTTTAACTTTTTAACACGTTTTCGAGGCTTTGGTCTTGGCTGTATGGTATCCTACCAGAAAACTTGTTGATGCCTCACAGGCAATTGCTTAATTGTGGTACTAAATGATCTCTTCGACATAATATCCTGAGCATCCCTCCTGTGGATTGCCTCCAGAAAGATTGACATAAAGTGAACTTGACCAAGGATGGAAATACACTTTATCCCTGATGCATGATCTGGTTTACTTTTCAGATGTAAAAGGATTTGACTAAGCAATTTTTGCATATGAGGACATATAGTGCTGTGAAAAGCATTTACCCCCTTCTTGATATCTTTTTTTTTTTTTTTTTTTTAGTTTACCGGCCATATGGGCCAATAAGCTATTGTCGTGGTGTGGCGTCCGTCGTCCGGAACATTTTTTATCTTTTTTTTTGGCCTGATGAATATCCTTGTAGATTTGCAGTAACATACTACTAGACCAGTGGTTCTCAAGTTTGGTCCTGGCGCCCCCCTGTGTATGCTGGTTTTTGTTCCAACTACAATTGCAATCTTTAGATTTTAACAAGCTGATGATTTGTTTTAATTAGGTGCATTTATGCAAATATCCACATTGAGATATATTGTAAGTATTGGCAGAGGGAAACAATTTAACCAAACATTTAATCAACATAAACCTAATCAAAAGGTTCCTCATTGGTGAAACTCTTGACACAAGGTGGCAAAACCCGACAATTTACTTGGCAAACAATGGAGTCACACCTGTTGTGTTTCCTGTTGATTTTATTTGGTTCAGGCAGGTTATTTGGGAAAAACTCAAAACACCTGTAGTCAGAAACCTAATTTGGAGCTTATTGATTTTCTCAGAGTCTAATTTGATCTGTGTAAAAATGTTTTCATCTGAAAATCCTAGTAATATTGAAAATTAAGCAAGTTCAAGGGTTTTTATTTTTCATAGCAGAATGGATATGTCCATCCAAATGTGACTTAAGATGGTAAATAACTGCTCAAAACGTGGAATGCTGCTAATTTAGACAAAGTAACAGCTTTTTAAAATCCTAGAATTGCAATTGTGGTTGGAACAAAAACCAGCATACACAGGGGGGCGCCAGGACCGAACTTGAGAACCACTGTACTCGACTATATCTCCAGACTTTTTCTCAGATTTTTGATCGAATCATTTTTGCCCATTTTTTGGGCCCTTGAAATTTTGGCTCCAATGTTAAAGATAGGACTGAGAAATTTTTTAAAATTATTTCTCAAAAAATGCATGATAAATTTTTTTCTAAATCAGGCAATCAACTTAACTTGGTACCATCAATGTACAGTGCGAGCACCATTTTGATTGAATCGACAGAAGTGGGTCTATTGGGGGTGCTGTACTTTATGAATATGCAAGATGGTCTGTGGAGGCCAAATGGTTGCAGATTGAGATTAAGTTTGTGTTATCGACATATAGGAAGTCTCATATGACCTATACATTGGCTGTGTTAAAGTTGACCTACTTGAATTCAAGCAAAATGTTACAATTTTCAAAGGTTTCTTGACTTGAAAATATTGAAGCACATATTTCTGAATCTTTTGATGATGTTATGCACTGTCGATGATGAGACCTTCAAAGCCTTTGCAATTTGACGTTGAGGAACATTGTTTTTAAAGTATTCCACAATTTTTTTTAATGCAAGCCTTCACCGGTTGGAGAGAGACTTAGCATCTTTACTTCTGAGAGACTCTGCCTCTCTAAGACATCCGTTTTATAGCCAATCATGTTACACACCTGATGCCAGTTAACTTAATTACTTGTTAAATGTTCTTCAGTTGATTCTCATTTGTGTTAATTGCCTTTTCAGCCCTTTTTTGCCCGTGTCCCAAATTTTTTAAGACCTGTTGCACAGTTGCTGCCAGAAAATTTGAAATAAGCTCATTTTGTGGATAAAATGTCTATTTTCTATCGTAAATTCCATATTGGCTCGTGATCCGAAAGTCATTGCATTTTGATTTTATTCATAATTTACACTTCGTCCCAACTATTTCAGAATTTGGGTTGTAAACTGGCGGACATTTTACTGGGATAGTTTAGGTTATTTGAAGTGGATATGTATTACCTGCTGTAGATGGCAGTCAGCAAGCAATTAACTGGTATGGACGGAAACAGCAGCAAAATGTAAGTTGGCCAAAATAAATCAATATCATTTTAAGTGTACGCTATATTCAGAATATAGAAGACCGTCTGAAGAAGACTGGAGTATCCCGTCGAAACATGTCAAGGTAGGATAAAACCTTTTCTGTTTGAAAAATAAGAACGTTAACGTAAATTAGTTACTACAGACAGTATGAACCTTTTTGGATTATATTCAGAATATTTTCAGTGCTTTACTATGTAGTCTGGCAGCCCTTTCCTTTGCTTCATCGTTGCATTTTCTCAACTGTAGAACTCCTCAATTCATATAAGGCTGAGAAAATGTAGCCTGTACCAAAGGAAAAGCTTAAGTGGCTAAAAAAATTCTAAATATAGTGTATGCTCAAACAGAGACTGAATTTGTCTCGTTTTTTTTTTTTTTTCTTCTTTTGTTTGTTAATTTGACTACCTTTTAGATGGCTAATAGTCTTTTTTTTTTTTTTTTTTTTTTTGCGCTGTCCCCATGCACAGCAGTGTGGTAGTGTATTGCTCTGCTTCTGAATGGGCATTACACTGTTTCCTAAAACCGGGAACTTGCTGACTACCGTTCACTGCTGGTAGTACGCTGAGTAGGGATAACTTCCTCATACAACCCAATTTCAAAAAATCTGTACAATCTCTTTAATGTTCTTTTATATATTTGGTTATTCTGGTCCTGATGTGTTCAGTATTTCACAATTCTGTATTTTCAGTCTGAACCAAACTCTTTTCAGTTACATTTTTCTTCCACCAGAAGGAGCTATGCTCTTTATTTTAATTACGAACGCTGCCCATCGCAGCCTTATTAGCCCCTTCTTTTCTAGAAAGTATGGAAAGCAGGAAACTAGCTTGTCCAATTCAACATCTGCACTGGCAGTAGAGTGTATTACCGGTCTCCTCATTTTTACACTTCGAGTCTCTGCTGTCTGCATTAACTGCATTCCGCTGCTGCAGCTATTTCCAATTCATTTGCACTACATTAACTGCCTCAGTCCCTGCCTCTGCAGTTCATTCTGCTCTCATTAAATGGAGGATTAGGAAACAGAAAGGGAAATGACTGCTTCCCGGCAGATGGTGAGAAAATGTTATTTTCCACGCTGATTTGATGTTATGCAACCTCTCTCTGCAGAGTCTCTCCCAGTGAAGTTGGTCGGATGTGCTCTCTGAGTTTGTGATCAGTGTTTGTCAAGATTGAAACCGGATTGCTTTATCAGTGGAAGTCCATTTATTTCTATATTTGTAGAAAAAATTGTTCAAATGGCACTTCTTGTGTGCTACTAGCTCTATGTTGCCTGTGCATTACAGCGTTTGGCTCTATACTCCGTGTCATAGGGTGTATTCACACTTGGCATGTTTGGAGAGATTGTTCCGACACAGGGAGCGTTTCCCCCTAGAGATCGGTTCGTTTGGGCAGGTGTGAACACAGCAAACGCTCTCTGATGCAGAACAAAATAAGCAGGCCGAGAGTCAAAAAAGGGTGGTCTCGCCTCGCTTCCATTTGAATCCTGGAGCAGTTCGTCTCAGAAACCTGCACAACTGACTCATAGCTGTTGCAAAGACAGTTTAGCGAGACTCCTCATTCCCCTTGACCCCCATTGTAAGAAACTGGTCTCACTTTCTGTCTCCTAAGTGGGCGCGGTCGCAGATCTTGTCAGAAGTGGTTGCTAAATGATGGATAGACCCCAACGTTAAATTTCTATCCTTCTATCCATCTATCTATCTATCTCTATCCATCTCTATCTATCTATCTTATTTTTGCATGTTGCATGTATTTTTTCTTTTACTTTTCAACATCAGGCATGCCACGGCATTACGAATATTAGGTAGCTGGCCAGGCCAGCTACTGCGTTCGCAAACGTTATTTCACTTGAGCTTTGAAACGAAGATATTTAAGTGCGTCCAAGCACAAAAACATCAAAATTCACGTTATGCGCACTTGTAGGTGTGGTGAAGGTGCACATTGCTCCGTTGCCCACACTTATTTTAAGTGTGTCCAAAGCCAAAATTCTTTTCTTGGCCAAACTTATTTTAGGCGGTATACGTTCTAAGCGGCGCTG
Source organism: Gymnothorax reevesii (assembly GCA_029721435.1). Taxonomy (NCBI): domain Eukaryota; kingdom Metazoa; phylum Chordata; class Actinopteri; order Anguilliformes; family Muraenidae; genus Gymnothorax; species Gymnothorax reevesii. The sequence continues at coordinate 93,995,131 of CM056575.1, forward strand.
GAATGGTCTTCATCTGGCTCACTTGCTAGTGCGGCCAAGAAAAAATACAGCATTGGCCACACGTATGGTTCGAATAACGTCATAAAAATTAGATTTGGGCTTGCTGGCCTTTACTCTTGGAGTGGTTGTTAGAATTTGAACAGGATAACGTTTGGCCAGGTCTGTATTTTATTTTCCAGTGGGACTCCCGGGTATAATAAAGGCAAAATTAAGTAATCCTCAAATTACGTTACGTATTTTACTGTAATTTGCATTAGCTATAGCTTAAAGGGCAATGCATCAGCTAGTTTAAGCCTGAAAAGCTGGTCTGTAATATGACAGTTGCTAATCTATTCCTTACTTGTCTGCATACGACGGAAAATAAAAGATGGATAGCTTGTCTATTATTGCAGCCAATTGCTGCAAAAAGTTTCGGCATTTTAATGTGGATGGCCAACGCAATACGAGCTTCACATTTAATTTTTGTGCTTTATTTTGCCGCTTGTTTAATATCTAATATCAGTCCAGTTAAAGATCATAGCCATCAAATATGTTCCTTTTCCCCTTTAAAAACGATTAAACATAGATGACCATAACAGTATTACTGAACATATAAATACAAGCCTTATTTCAGCTTCAATTTTTATTCGTGGTTTTCCGCAGTCCATACTGTATTTCTGTATTGCCAGATGTTACGTGAGCGCTGCTGAGAGAGACAGAGGTCTCGAACAAAGTTCATTTTCTCCTGATCTGTTGGTCTCAAATGCCGTTGCAGCACCAGAATGTTTGGAAGATATGTGACCTGTGAAAGATAAGTCTAATATTTAATTCTGTGATAATGGGGCAAAATAATCAGTGATACGTGCTAACGTTCACCCTGTGTTTGCTCTGACACTCCAGCTCCTCTCATCCTCTGCCTGGCTCACTCATGTTTCTCGCATTAGTTTCTGTGTGGAGTTGATGCTGAGCACAGCCTGTGCTGGGGATGATCCCTGCATGCTCCCACTCACAGCCTGTCCCATGTAATCTCATGTGAGTCTGCTTTAATCTCTCTCCTCCTTCTCAGCGTCCCCTGTCCCTTACCCTGCTGCTGGCGCCTCTCCAGCGTTTTCCCTGGCTGTTGCTGTGGTGACGCAGCGCTCCGGAAATTTGTGTGAAATGATGAAATGCAGTGCTGAATATTGCAGGAGCTACTCCACTGTGCTGCTGGCTGTTTCTGTTCATTGTCCTCCCCATTAGTGGAATGAAAAAATATTCCCAACTTTAGCACTGTGCTGTATGACAGACTCCCGCTAAATCTATGGACTTAACAAGTGCAGGGCTCATGTTCCAGCAAGGACCAGCCAAATTTTTCTGATAGGTTTGACTTGGCACTTATTTTCCTCTTTTTCGCCTTGTTACGGCCTTGAGACTTTATCATTTGCCTCAGGATGCCAATTTATAGAATGCCCAGATCAACCAGAGGGCTGTGGGAAGTCTCTCCTCCATCTTTTACCTTCAACAGTGGCCATTTAGCTTTTATTAAATTAGCAAACCGTATATTTGCTTTTAACCCTTCTTTGCAGTACATCTTATATTTTAGTTTTGGTAATTGGATGATTTATTCATTTCCAGAATCAAATCCTTTTGTCACTGTGATAATCAAAGGAAGGTGCCAGCATTTCCTTTCTCAGTTTAGTCAAGCGGTGGTAGACGTCAGAAGATTGATTCAGCCTCTCTGCACATTACCACATCACCAGGGTGCTTCGCCTCCCTGCTGTCTTAATCTGGTTAAGAGCTCAGAGATCACTGCACTGAATCGGTAGAAAGATTAAATGCAGCCAACATCTTTCAAGTCCGCCTTCTGCAGGATCACGGCAATGCTCTCTCATTAATTCTGTAAAGACCGAGTGGAATCTGGAATTGAGTTGATATGGCAGCTCACATTTCTGCTTCGTTCTCAGTCTCGAACAACAAATGAACATTTTCCTCGCGGAACCTCAGCTTTGTTGGGAATGATGATGAGGGACTGACTCAGTGGGGATTCACCAGTCGCTCCAGGGCAGAAGGGGATTGTATTGGGAGGATGGGCCCGGGACTTGTAATTAAGCAAAACACTCAATGCTTTGATAGTTAAAAGACTTGCTGCAGAGGACTGGACACTTGGCTCTGAGACACTCCTTCCAGAGGCTTGTTACGACAACATGGGACCGGATCAGAGGGCGTACATGCTCTGATGACGTTGAAACACTGAGACGAATCGAAGAATACAATCCTGGCTGAAGGTGGGATTTGGTGCGTTGATTACTCAGGGTAAAGGGGAGTTGGGGTGTGCCTCCCCTGATGATTGGGCAAGAAGCAGCGCTTTGCTTTACAACACGGCGTCTGGCTCTCCCAGCAGAGTGCGCCCGGGTCCTGCCGGGTCTTGTTTCGCGGTGGGTGCCGCTCCCTGTCAGAGTGTGTGTGCTTCCTGAAGCCCTGGCAGCGCACTGCTCACTGCTCTCCTCCGCACTGCCGGAGGAGCAAGCTCTCAGACACAGTGAAGCAACTCATAGGCATGTTAGATGAGTTTGGTAAATACATGGCTTATTGAGTAATATGCACTAGACAGTGGTGATTGTTACATAAGTTTGTTTAAACAAGGGTTTCTCAGCCCTGGGGGTAAGTTTTCAGTCTTGTCTGCTTTGTTTTTGTGAAGATGCCTATGGCAAACAGTTTCAGAGCATGATGTGTTTTTTCATCCCACATTGATCAGCGATGATGAGCAGAGTCTGAATGTGGTTGCCCTTTCCTCTGAAATTTGTTTATTCAGAGATCAGTTTATCATTTTGTAGTCAGATGATCAGTGATTTTCCCAGCAGCGAAAGCCCATGAAATAAACATGATTCTCAGTGCTCTCAGTGTTTGCATTCCTATCTGGCAAAACCAGTCACCCTTCAGCCCCCTCTCAACGACCTCTCTTTGCACTTTTCAGCCTCTGGCGCAGAGTATTTTTAGGGTATTGATTTTATTGGAAGAGTAAATGCTATGAATGCCTTAAAAGCTCTAAGAAATAAAAGCAAGTATAGAATACAGTGACTTGGCTTTGCTTGTCAGCGCTGAGTCAGGAGAGAGGGCCTTGACTTATTGATTATTAAGTGTTTACTTTGATTCGTTAACACTGTTTCACCCCTGAAAAAAATAACTGTGGTCACTGTATTTATTTGTTCTTTAATCAGTGAGCGACTTCCCATAAGTCCACCTCCTATTTTCTTATACAGGAGATGAAGAAAGCTCTGGAAAGGCAGATGAGTATGATTGGTGGACAGTGCAGGAGTGTCTATCGCGGTCTCAGCGTTGAGTCAGCTGTGTGGCGAACCTAACCCCCCCCCCCCTCGCCCGCCCAAGGGAAGCGCTTTTTACGCAGAACATTAACCTATTAGAGGACTGTGGGAGGCGGCCGCTGGCCAGAAAGCCTCATTAGCCTCTGCTGATATACTGCTCATACCAAATGGGACTGCGGCTAATGAATGTGTGAGCAGCAGAGATGGGCCAGATGAATGCAGTACGGGGCGTTTCCCAGCATCCCTGGCCTGTAATTATGTTTTCACAGATTTATGGGAACAGGAACTGAGAGGAGCCGGGAATTGCGAGCCTGCAGGTGGCTACTGCTTTTCTGGAAACTCCTGGTGCCATCTCAAATGGCCATGTCACCTTTCACTTTGGATCATTGTGAAACTGGACAAAGTGTTCATGAGAGCTGAAGTTTGGATTGATGGAAGGTCTTTGTATGAGAGGATTTTTTGGCGCTTTTGGTGTAATGGCCAATACTTAATTACTGGTATAGCATTGAAAAGTGTTTACATAATTCCCCTACTGCTGCATGCTGTGACTGGTATGAGGCCCATTGGAGAAGGACTTAATGGTCGATTTGTCCCAGCCTCTACGTGGTCAGCGTTGGACTGGGAGGACTCGGCCTCGGCTCAGTCACTCCTGGAGCTTCACTGTGTGAAGCAGACACATTGGTTACATCATATTCTGCATTCCATGTCCTCTTTTGCAATTCGATTGTTCAAGACCATCGCAAAGCCAAGAGCTCAGTGAAGACCTATATGTAATCATGCATGCAGTATTTGCCGAACTGTTATGTGCATCTGTTCCCACAGAACTTTCAGCTGGTCTGGTTCTTTAGTTCTGCTGAGAGGAGAGATGTTCCGCGTTTCTGAGGCCTGGTTTTTGCTCTTGTGGTTGGCCTATCTAGGTCACTTAGCAACTGCAGTTAGGAGAGGCCCCTCTCTTTTGTTTGCGTGTTGTGCGAACGTGCACAATGCCTAATGCAGGCGTTTCTCTGGAATATGCTAATTGACCATAACTAAAAGTGGAACTGTTTGGGCTCATTGTTGGGGCTTCCTGTGACCCTTTGTCTTAAAGCTGTTATCATTCAGGAGGTATTTGTGGCCCTATTGTATTTATAATGGGAGTTAAAAATATTCACTGCTGTTTCTGAAATAGCCGAGTGCAGCTCCCGACGTGCCCAGAGGAAGACAGGAAGGGTGCTGTTCCCGTCATTCAGACCCCATCTCCTCCAGTCTGTCGAGTGTAGTGACATCACTTCACCGTTCCCACTGAAGAGGGGAGGCACTTCCCTTTGCGCTTGGAGTTTTGGGTCCGGTTGTTAATTATTCAATAGTGCGAACCAAGTGTAAAATACCTGTTACACCCAAATTACACCAGATGCATGTCAGTGCGCTTTAGTCAATGTGTGAGCTTACACTGGGTCCACTGTGTTGCATTTCTCATCCGTCCCAGCTCTGGTGAAACGCAGGCGAGAGCAGCAGATCTGTAAGACTTTTATTTTTGCCAGATGCCGCTGCAGAAATGCAGCACTTCAGATAGATTGGTGCACTGATATAACATTTCAAACATACGGTTATTTTTCAAAATCCACGATGGAACCAGTTCGTATTGTGGGCTTGAACACTAACTGAAGTAAGAAAATACGTAGGCTAAACTTAATCAACAGAACACTTTCCAAACAAATGACAAACCCAACACAAACAGGAGATTAAGAACATTTATTAATAAATAGGCTACTTATCCCACGGTAAAAGCAGAAAATCTCGAAAAATACGCAAGTCGACCATTCCTCAACCTTTTCGGTAAAGAACAAAGGCTGCTGCCTGTTTGTAGTTGCACTCAATACAACGTGTATCATTTATCTCGGGTGATCACGTGTGATTTTGTAATTACCTTGTCAGGCTCGCTCATTGGTCTCACTTCTCCAGCCGTCTGGCGCTGTTTCGTCGAATAAACATATTTGGTGGGTGACAAGCACGCATCAAACATGCAGCGGGCATAGGCGTATCTGGTGTAATCCCAGAGTTAGTTCCTCAGAAGCATCTGCTGCAGATTTACAGTCCTTGCAGGTTTTCTGGTCCCGCAATGATGCACTGGTTCTGGATCCAGCAATGCCCAGTCGATAGCCCTGTCTGTTGCCACTGTTGAGCCAAATATCTGGGGCCTCACGACTACAGAGCTGTCATGGGCTTCAATGGGAGAGGCAGGGTGAGGCCCTGAGACCTGAGGGAGTGCTGTTCGGTATTGGGGAGTGTCTCCTTGTGTAGCATAATGCTCTGGTCTCCAGCCCCATTTGCTTAATTGAATGTTGCTAACCCACTCCATGATATTCACTGAAGACTTTCCATGGAGTGGGTGATTTTTTATTTTTTTTTTTGAAGTACCATATGAGTTTGATTGTTTCTTGAGAGTTTTTCAGTAAGTATGCACTATATGCTGTTCCACTACTTTATTTTGGAGCTTAAAGGGCACCAGGGCTAAATGGTACATTTGAAAAGAGGCCTGGCTGAGTGTACTACAGCAGTGACAGTGCAGCACTGGCTGCCTGCGCTGTGGGGTATTTATATATTGTTGGGCCGGCTGGCCATTTGTAGCAGACTTGGCAGGACAGGGTGATGCAACGTGTGCTGGAGCTTGGCCTTGTCTGGCCCTGATGAGCGTTCTGGGAAGAGAGAGTGGGGGATAGGCGAGTGATTGTGGGGGTGCAGAGGTGCTGGTTCAGCTGCTCTTGACAGCTGGTGGAGGGAGGTTTCACTGTTTGGGGGTGGTGGAGTCAGTGGGAGGGTGATGATGGTGGGGGGGGGGGTGGGGGGGGGGGGTGGCACTCAATATCCCCTTTGAGCCGCTGCAGGGCTGGAGGCAGCTCCTCTGGTTCAGCTGTCTACTGTTGGACCTGCGCCTGCTGCATGTACACTCACTCCACGAGACACGTACCCCTGCCCCCGGCTGGCCCCCTCTGTACAGAATAACTAACAGATGGACAGACACGCGCTTCAAGTGTGTACACATCCTTGGAGAAACAGATTCTCTTGCGCAAGTTTGCATGGTCTCATTTGAAATGAAATGCAAACTCTCCTTTTCCTCACGGTCAGTAATGTGCGCATGAAGACTTACCGTCATGCTGTCGCATACACACTTGCTAATGCTAATACACAATAACTGGATCTGTTGCAGAGGAAAAATCAACGGATTATGGAAATGGAATAAGAGAGGGGCCACATCGGCCTTTAGCTCTGTCTCTCTCTTTCTGATGGTGTGTCACTACCTCACTGATTCGTTTGTGGTATTAAATGGGAGGAATGAAATGTGTTTCGGGGATGAAATTTTCTGTGTCCATCATAAAGTGTTCCAGAACTGATGCTCAGTGAGAGCAAGTCTTGTTGTTATCTCTGGGAAAAATCATTTTGTGGGAAAAATGAGGGAAGAAGCTGCAGTACTCTCTGTCTGAGAGACTCATTCATAACTGCTTAGCAAATTGGAGTGCTCAGATAAGAGATATTTGTGGTGATTTCAGTATAGTTTCCATAATGTAGTTAACCATGACTGAGGCGGATGGCGGATGCCTCTGAGCCCAGAGAAGTCGCCGGCGCATCTGGATGCTGTGAACATAAGGCGTGAGTTTTGCATAGTTGAGTTTTAACTGGCATTTATAGGTGTAACTAGCTGTTATAGTACTTGGCAAAGGTTTGTCAAAGTAATCCTGAGCCCATGTGGATATTTCACTTTCAGATTAAAAAAAAAAAAAAGATTCTTGATGCAGTGCTGTCTGAGTGATCAAAATTCAGCTTGGACTGAAACCCTTGTCCTTTATGCACAGAAAATCCTCCAGATTCCATGAATCTTTAAATTAGACAGTCCCGCAGTGGCCCGCAGGTCGACCTGTATCCCCTGACACCCTACACCAGTCACTCCCAAAATCAATCGACTTCATAAACTGACTACACGCAGGGTCTGTGCCGAATATGAAATTAATCCATAAAGAACTGTGACTAGTGGAGCACTCAAGTAATCTCTACATGCGTGGCAGCCGGCACAATGTGGTAATCGCAGATCCATAGTATCCCCGACTCCTAATATCCCCGAAATTAAGTTTCCGGGGTATTATGGTTTCGCCCCACCCACCGTCACGGTTGCGTCTGCAGATTTTAGCCGTTAGCGCGATAACTCACCAAATACTTTACATTGGCTTCTCATTTTTAGCATATGGGTAGGTATGGTAGAGAGGATGAGCTGACTCATTTTTGGGCAAGTATGCACTCCTAGGTTTGACACCATGTGGCGCGGTTATATATTGAAAAAAATCAGTTATTTAACCATATCTCTGGAACAAAGACCTAAAATTTGCATCATATTGTTGGTCTAGTAAAGGGGAATCTAGTACAGGGGGCTTCGAGGATTGGGGAAATTCGAGGATATACCCCTTGCTGTCAGCCGCCGACAGTGTAGGCCTAGTTTTTCACCTGGAGATGCCATAAAAAGTTTTGCACCACTGAGGATGAAATATCTTAATTCCTTGTTGCATTTTTAAGGTACATTGTCTTTAACCCTTTCAATGATTTTCTCATGCATTTGAGGGCAAATTGGAAATACTCAACCCATCTTTCCCCTTGAAAGATTGAGGCTTTCCTGGATGCTCTTCTTGCACCAAGTCATGATTGCAGTCTCCTTCCGACAGCCGCTGTTTCAAATTGCATTTGTTACAATTTTTTTGCCCCTTTTTGGTCCTAAATTAGGCCTGAATAGCTGGAATGGATGAGTATATACAAAGAAATAAAGTTGACCAGACGAAACATTGAATAATGTCTTGTCTTCATCGTGTCTGCAATGAAATACAGGTCAAAGAAAATTTTGAAATCACAGCTTTCTGTATGTATGTGCATTTTCCACGCTGCCCCAACTTTTTCTGAGTCAGTTATGTAAAATTGCTGTGGTAAAACAAATAATTGAAGACATATTTAGGTTGCCGGCTGTAGGCCAGTAACCTGTTGTCGTCACTTTGTGTCTGGCGGCGGCATCGGCGTCGTCCATTTTAAAGCCGTATCTCAAAAACGGTCTGATGAATTTTTTAAAAAATTTGGGGATGTGGTCGATTCAGTCATCAAGTTAATGCCCGAGCAAAAATTTTTTTGAATGAATCGTTCATTTAGACTTGGCGGCCATTTTTATGTCGAAAATGGCCATTTTTGGCTCTTAGGTGCAATTTTCTCAAAAAACCATCTGATATACATTTTTTTTAATCGCAGTAATGGAATCAGTATCAAGACCTGCTTCAACGGTGTAAGCAGCATTTTGGTTGAATCGCTCTTTCATAGCGCCACCTGGGCAATGTGTTTGGACTTTATCATTTCTCGGGGTGTTTTGTACTATAACTCTCTTAATATGACATTTAGAACTTAGGTATGTGCGAGGCATCAATAGGGAATCGGGTATGCCGAACATTGTGAGTCAGTCACATTTGACCTTGGGCCAGAAGTGAATTTAGAAGAGGGCGCACTTCACAAATTGACAGCAGACAACAGTGAAAGTTCAGGTTAGAAAAAAATCTTATCGGATTTCATGATTGAGACTTCTTCAAAATTATATTTTTGGTAAATGTCAGAAATGTTGCTGTCTGTCACTCATGAAAAAGTGTGACTACTCAGTCGTGTTGCCTGATAATGGTAGCTAAAACCCCTTCATCACTGAGCTGTGTTGGCCCGTGGAAGTGTTCGGATGAAACGGTTCCCTTCTTTCGCAGAGAAGAATTGATTCGAAGAACCGTGAATTGATTCGCAGTGGTACGGGACCATTTCACCATCACCACCGAAATTTGTGAAAAAATTAAACAGGTCTAATTTTTTCACGGATGTCTGAGCTGGAGCTTTTTAACGCCAATATCGTGTAGAAAATGCGTTGCTTTCACAAGAATTTGTGTTTGCTTGCTGTTGAATCCATGGACTGATGCTAGTTACTCTTCTCCTGTTGGAGCTGTAACTGCCAGCAACGTTCAGGGCCCTTGGCACTCTAGTTCATTGTGCAAAGCTTGAAGCCATGTAAAGATTAATATCCATCAGGCTAAAAGATGGCATAAATGATGGGGATCTGATGCATTAGAATAAAATACTGATTGGGTGCCACAAATGGTAATTGTTCTTTAGCCTCCTCCTAATGGTAAAATGGTGTACTTTTCTTAATAAGCCTTGTGCTGCGTATGTGTACCGGACTGTCATGAATAGCTTGTTGACCTGTGAAACCATTTAAAGCAAAAGACAACAAATGTAACCGTACTCTGTTGGGAAGAGTATGACCTGGAGTTTCCAAACCAACCTACTATTAGTTTCAAACACATTTTTCCATCGACTTGGAAGGATTACGAAAGCCATAGCAAGCAAGTTTGTGTAAATCGCCATTTTGGTCATTTACAGCAGCATGCATGGTGATCTGGTGTGCTTGCTGTGACATTAGAGAGTTCGTAACTGCTAGCCTGCTTAAGTGATCATGAACTCTTCTCTCTCTTGCCACTTTTGTTCATTTTGGCCACTAGCTTTCCTGTTTTTATTTTCCTTTTCACTCGTCGTGCTTATTCACATCCTTGCATGCGCTTTCATCTTCTGCCAAGGCAATGGCAACTGACGTGAGAATTATTGCCACCTAACGGTACCTACGACTTATCTTGTGAAACAAAAGCACATAACAGTAGTGCAGGGCTTGACATAAGCGGTGGCCTGGGGCCACCAAAATTTGCTCTCAGGCCACCAGATTTCTGAGATTGATCAATTTTAGTGGCCCGATCGGTCCACCAAAAAAATACAGAAAACATGCTTCAACCGCGGGTTCAGTCGCTAACGTCTGATGGCGCATCTACAAACGTAACTAGGGGTGTCAACATCTACACATGTAAACGGTTACATGGATAACAAATCATAACCGTATAGAAAAATCAATAACCGCGTACACGTCATTTTTTCCCTCCTCGTTCCTTTCTCACCAATGCATATAGTCGCCTATATGCATATAGAGAGTGCTAACCGGGAATTTTATAGCGTCTTAAGACACAAATACAAAATCTTAATGTTGACGCCAAAACCAACGTTTTGGATAAAACTGTGTTCCATAGAACGGAAAGGATGCAAGTGTAGCTACAGAACGAGGGTTTAATTTCGGCGCTTTTGGATGCAGCCATTAACTCCATTCAACAGTAGCTCACCGTGAATTTCGTAAGTCAATAATATCGACCGTCATATCAGCTGTCTTGACGTCACCTCCTACCAGAACGATGTCAGGCGCCGGTAGCCAGCACCTTGCATCTTTTATTACATCAATCAACATTCACTGTCTGACAAAACGATCTCTGACTAATAAAACAGTTATCTACCAGTAATTAAATGCTGGGCACACACTTTACTGGTTTATCTAACTAACGTAAAATGATCGGAACAGACTTTGCTGTAAGGAGTAGCCTGGAAGTCTCTCCTATTGATTCTAGCTTGCCACAGGTCTCTCCTCCGCTGGCTCAACTCCTCTGCCTCTCTCCCCTCTCTTTTCCTCAGTGGGTATAGCAAAAAATCTAACGCTGCTTTTTTTGTTGCTGTTATTAGAACAGCCGTGAACCACACAGCTAACCATGTTGAACCAACCAGGGTTGATATGATCGCTAAAGAATGCGAGGTAGAAGCCTCTCGATAGAGTCGCGTCAGGAATGTTAGTGGGGATGTCGACAATATGGCCGCATCGAATACCATCAATAGCAGTGGTGTTCGGGGCTGGTGTTGTTGACTGGTTTTTGTAGTAGTGGTGTTCGGTGCTGGTGCTGTTGACTGGTTTTTGTAGTAGTGGTATTCGGGGCTGGTGCTGCTGACTGGTTTTTGTAGTACTGGTATTCGGGGCTGGTGCTGCTGACTGGTCTCTGCAGCAGTGGTGTTCAGGGCTGGCAGAGACTGGGAGAGAGCTTGGCCTTGCCCCCATAAGCGTGCCTCTGTCCTGGCCCACTTCCCCAGGGTGGCTGCCTCGCTTTGCCCAAGGCAGGCTGCTGCTCACAGAAGAGTTCTTGCCATCTGTTGTTGAGGTCCGAACAGCTGCGGAAGAACGCAGCAGTACGCATATTTACATGAAAAACCATTCTGCCCCCCCCCCCGTCCCCCCCGTCCCCCTCTCCTCTATTATCCCACAGAGGGGAATTTTTCAGAAGCTTGTTGCTCTGAAGAATGGGCGCATGGATTTGCTTAACTGTCTGTTTGGCCTTGAAATTCTGTCTTCTGAAGCCACATCAAAGGCCAAAATCATGGGGAGTCGGGCAGAGTGGCACTAATCAGTGGAGCTTCTCTTCCTTAGTATTTATTTCCCTGAATGGGGATGCTTTCATGAAGCATGAGCATCAGTTAGGGCCAGTTATGATTGTCATTGTATTGGAGTTGATGTGTTGGAGGTGAAGATTGCTGCAAGTTGACTCTAGCAGCTGGGAAGTTGGAGACTGGACATTCAAACAAAAAGCTTCCGGATGTACTGGAAGCAGTGGCCATGCTGTGCGAGCGGGACCTTCGCTCGGCACATTTTGAGCAGGGAGAAAGGTGAGCTCCATGTCATGAGTGAATGGAGATGATCTGTGTTTCAAACTGTAAATTGTCTAGCTGTGTTTCTGCATCATGAGTGTTAGCCAAGCTGTGTTTGAGGTCTATCCTGAATTCATGCTTGAGTGGCAGGTGGTGACAGATATTGTGTTTCTGGAGTTATAGCAAGTTCTGCCGACTGTCTGGTTTTACAATCCCTGGCAAAAATGGTGGAATCACCACTCTGAGAGGATGTTCATCCAACTTTTTTTTTTTTTAATGGCAATAATCCAAATCACTGATATTTCTGTTCCATAGCTGAACAATCTGACTTCATGAAATGCACCTCACTCAAATTTTATTAAATTTTTGAATTAATGGCATATTTTTTTACGGATCAGGTCAAGGGGAAAAATATGGAATCATTCAATGTAGAGGAAGAAATTATGGAATCATCAATAAAAATCAGAATTAGTACTTTGGTCTTTATCAAGCTTTTCTAATTTAGACTTCTGTAAATAAAAACAATATTCTACCAACTTTCTCGTTTAGTAGTTGACAGATTTTTTGGGATGGGGCCTTGTTATGAACCATTCAAAAAAATTTCTACCATAAATTTTCAATGTGATTAAGATCCGAAGTGTATGCTGGCCATGTCATTGAGTTGATATGCCCTTCCTGAAGAAAAGCACACTGTCATTCTGAGAAATGACTTCTTCATCTAACCTACTTTCTATCACGATAGAGAAAATGGTCCAAAATTTCAACGCGCATCTGTGCATTGACTGGTGAGGTAATGATTACCATCTCTCTTGGTCCTTTACCTGACAAGCTACCTCGTATCATAAATGAATGGCGAAATTTGCTTGTCTTCTTCCGGCAGTCATTTTAATATGTTTCATTGAGCGACATTCGATAGAAGTTCTAGCATCATCGCCTTGACGAATGCAGATTTGTGATTTATCCCTGAATCATTTTCTTCCAATCATCCCTCCACCATGAATGCTTCTCTTTAGCCCCCTGTTACCTTTGGGTTTGTGCTTTTTTCCTTTGGCTTTTCTGATGTACATTCTGTTTTATTCAGCTGATTTCTTCCAGTTCTGTCTCAAATATTGACACCTGTTTCTGCTTAGTTGTTTTGTTGTGCATTTTATATTTTCACAGCATATCGCTTCAAGTTTTTTGTCCTGACACTGACATTTTCCGCAGTCCACTCGTATGTTTTCCTTTATAACCTTCTATTTTGTTTATCCTTACACCAAATTTTGGGCACAGCCGACAGGGAACAGCATACATCATTTGCTATTCTCCACGTGTGTTGAATTTTGCTCATGGAGCCGTTTTTTTTTTTTTTAACCCTTTGTTTCAATTGCCAGCACTCTTAACTGCATACCAATTTGCATATTCAGATTTGTGTTGGTATTTCTTTTTGAAATGCCAATTACTAGGTGATTTCCTATTTTTTCCTCAGCAGTGAGGGATTCCTTATTTTTTTCCTCTTCTTTATTATGAAAAAAATTGCCTTTAATTAAAATTTTTAATTTAATTTGTTTCTTGAAGCCTGACCATTCACCTATCGACCAAAAGTTCTTTTGTATTTATCTGCTTTTAGTTAATTTGCTATAAGGCAAAAAACCTGGATGAACATGCTCTAAGTGTGGTGATTCCATAATCTTTGTCAGGGGTAGTATGACTGAAATTTATTTGCATTTTTGGCCACTTGATTTTTAGCATGGAGATGGGTCTTTTCTTTAGCGATAAGTCTTTGCATATGGTCATCTCTTGTAATTTTTGGTACAGATTCTGAATATGAATTCATTCTTTTGGCTTGGTGTGTTACCATTTGGTGCTTGCTAGCAAATAAAAACAATCTGTTTAGTGAGAATTTCAGCCAAGAACTGTGTGACCCCCCCAAGCTGTTTGTTGGAAAACTTGCAATATCTTATTTAGCATTTTTCATTTAATGGGGAAACCATAATTCTGTTACGTCCAACACAGAATATGTTTAACTCTAATGATGCGGTCTTTGCTTATGGGGATATAAGGATGAGTCTTTTTGCGTGTCCCTCCGTCACGCTTCTTTTTCCAGTCTATAACTTCTAAATCATTCAGTATTTCTCAATGAAATGTAAGAAATCGATACATCTTATTGTGAAAATGTGCCTTTTCATACTTCTGTCCAATCGCTGTCTGTCTGTCCATCCCTCCACCGTGTTTTGTTTCCTGGCTTGGTGTCCATCAGACCATTCTTTTCTGGGTCTGAACTCAAACAGTTCAATATTTCTCAACAAAATGGATACATCTTATTGTGTCTGCACCTTATCATACTCCTGTCCATCCTTCTGTCCAGACTTCCACTGCATTTCATTTCCAGGCCAGGTATTAGCCATCCTGCAGTTGGGGATCTGAGTATTTCATGCTTGTTATTAATATTGTTTTAATGTTCAGCTCAAATGTGATCCCTAAAGGTCCATTGACTCACAGCTCGCACACAAACAGACTTTGAAAATAAAATGCAGGACATTGTGACAGCAGCGCTTGATGCTTTGTCCGCTGCAGTTGCTCCATTTGTCAACTGGTACACCCTGCTCTCCAGTTTGAGTTGGGCAGCTCATTATCCATGTCTTACCCTGTTGTTGTCCATTCTGGGTGTAGCCCTGTGCCGATTATATAAGTATCAGGTCAGTTCCACCTTCTTCAGCTTAGTCAGTTGGAGGTGCCCTGTGAGGTGGTCATTGAGAGCTGCTGTGGACCTGCGCAGTACCACAGGGCTCTGAGGTTCTTACCCTCACTCAAGGGCTAAAATGGATGCTTTACATATGGAACTTATGATGGGTACAGTAAAATTTCTCCCTGGTTCTCCTGTCTGTCGGTCTCTTTGTCTCATTGTTCTCTCTGAGTGCGTTCGGATTCAGCGCTGCCCAGACATGCTGTGGATGTCTCTGCTGGCTGTGTGAAAGTAGTGTATTATGGGTGTGGGGGCCTGCTGTGCATTTCACAACCCTCAGGTAGGGCCACTCCTCCAGGTCCTGTGTCTATATATGCTGGAGGAGGAAGAGCAGAGCAGAACTGTGCTGAAACCTCCTCTCTCACCTGCTGTCTCGAGGGGTTTTCTCTTCCTGTATCTGGGACTAAGGGACTTTCATATTGCGGACTCTCAGAGCATGCTATTGCGCACCTTGCTGCCCTCGAGCAGTTTTGAAGAAGAGTGGCTGAGGCTCACTGGCCGACCCTGTCCCAGGACAGACGATGAGGAGGGATACTTGTATTCAGGTATCCCATCTGCTATTTTAGCTGAAATTTTTAAGGGAGTGAACCAGACTTTTGCTGTGTTGCGGTTTTAAGTAGGTGGGTTTAGTGCTGGTGGTCCTGTTGTCGTGCAGTTTGTTGAACAGGTTGTGCTTGGTTAAGCAGCCAGCGTGTTAACTGTGTTGAGCACTGGAAACTTGACTGTGAACTTGACTGTGAAGTCGATTTCTGGTGGATGTGAAAACGAGCTAGAAACGGAACTATTCAAACTGGCAAACTGAAAACCAGTTCAAGTGATTTTCAAGCTATGGTTTCAAATAATGGCTTTGAAATTTGGGCTACAGGTTTGAATCTCTTCAAAGTTATTCAGGAGCTCCTTCAGTAAGTTGGACTTGTTCCTCTCTCCCTCCTCCTTTTCGTACCTCTCTGTCTCTCCCTCTCCCCTTCCCTCTCCCTCTTTACAGAAGCTCTCCACAGGCCGTTTGGGGTGGACTCTGCCGCTCTGACCGAAGCTGTGCGCTGGAGCTCGAAGGAGAACTTGCTGGGTGCTGCTGAGAGTGACCCAAACCTCTTCGTCGCGCTTTACGACTTCGTGGCCAGTGGTGACAACACGCTGAGCATCACCAAAGGTATTTACTCCAGTGGGGTTTCACAACAGGCTGCCTGCATGTCACATCCCAACACGCCCGTGAGATCCACGCCGTAGTAATGATGGGTGGGGACTGAGAGCTGAGCCACTGATGAACTGTCAGAGGGGGAAACCCACTTTCATCTCGCGTCTGGCTCCTCTTTTCTCGCTCCGCCCTTCTTCCTGCTCCTCGTGAGTGTTTTCGCTGTTGTGGAGACCTCATAGCAGGGTTTACATTTAAATGGTACACTACCTTTTTTTTAATGCTAAGGCGGGGAAGTTTACTGAAAAATGTGTAGTAATGGAATGGGTGCTTTGACTGAGTCACATGCTGAGACCTCCCACACCCATGCTTTCTCCAGCGCACAGTTATGTGGGTCATCCTTCCCTCTGCTGTAATAACCTTGGGGCAAACGCAGCAGGGGCGGATTGAAATGGCGGGACCCTTCAAAGATTATGGCCTAAATCTTAGTGTTGGGTCATTTTGATGCGCCCCATGTCTCTGTGCTTAAAGGTTGACTGTATCTCTCACCCCGCTGGCAATGAGACTGATAAGGCATGAGCCGTGGGGCGGGGTTATCAGCAGCCTGTCAAACGTGCTGACTGTCCCTTGGCTACCGGCTCACTTCCTGCATTAAGGGCTGGGAGTCATAGTTCAGTCCCCTGAGAGCTGCCTCTCAGCTTTTAGTCAGTCGCTGTGCTGTGCTAAGCTCTTACAAGCTGCTCTTAATAGACCCTGTTTTCTGACCATTGGTGATGTCACCGGTGTATAAAGCGGAAGCTGGAATGGCTCTCGTGACTTAATATGGCGGTTTATTTTAGTGTGGAGTCTTAGTATATCCGTAGCTAATCACTGAGTAGCTGATCAGACATCGGGGCCTGCATCGGTTAAATGCTGGGCTCTGAGGCTGAAGGGACTTCAGCGCTGCTGTGTGACTGCAAGTCTTCTGCCCCCTGTCTGCCAGGCGAAAAACTGCGGGTGCTGGGCTATAACCAGAATGGAGAGTGGAGCGAAGTGCGATCTAAGAACGGGCAGGGCTGGGTGCCCAGTAACTACATCACGCCGGTGAACAGCCTGGAGAAGCACAGCTGGTACCATGGCCCCGTGTCACGCAGCGCGGCCGAGTACCTGCTCAGCAGCCTCATCAACGGCAGCTTCCTGGTGCGGGAGAGTGAGAGCAGCCCGGGCCAGCTGTCCATCTCTCTGCGCTACGAGGGCCGCGTCTACCACTACCGCATCAACACCGCGTCCGACGGCAAGGTATTCATAGCATTCGCTCACTGTCTCTGCTGTCTTCTGTCTGGCCTTCTCTCTGTTTCCCTCTCACGCTCCTTCACGTCCGTCTCTCTCTCTCTCTCTCTCTCTCTCCACCCTGCCTCCCCAGCTGTTTTTCTGTCTCAGTTTTACTCCTGTCCCCCTCTCCTCCATCTCTCCAAACTTCCGCATTTTTTGTTTTTGTCTCTCGGTTTTACTTCTGTCTCTCTATCCCCTCCCTCCCAGCTTCCCCATTTTTGTTTTTCCTCTCTCCCTCCTTCCCCATTTTTTTTCCCTGCTTCCTCCTGGCCTTTCTCTTTTTTTGTGTATTTCTGTACTTCCCCTCTTTCTCTCCCTGATGGTATGTTCTGCTTCCTGTCTTTCTGTCTGTTCTCCTCTCGCCATCTTTATTCCATCTTTTCTGTTTGATCCTCTGCCCATCTCTCTCTCTGTCTTTTTCTTTCTCCATCTGTCTCCGAGTTTCTGTTTCTCTCCCGTCCCCACTGTCTGTCTTGCATGCACACACTCACGCACGTGCACACTCACACTTCCTGTCACAGCACTGCCCTGTGTAGCTGGTCTGTGCCCCCTGGCTCTGACCCCTGTATTTGCCTGTCCCAGGTGTACGTAACAGCAGAGAGCCGCTTCAGCACTCTGGCAGAGCTGGTGCACCATCATTCCACTGTGGCCGACGGGCTGGTGACCACACTGCACTACCCCGCCCCCAAGTGCAACAAGCCCACCGTCTACGGCGTGTCGCCCATCCACGACAAGTGGGAGATGGAGCGCACGGACATCACTATGAAGCACAAGCTGGGAGGGGGCCAGTACGGAGAGGTTTATGTCGGCGTTTGGAAGAAGTACAACCTCACTGTAGCTGTGAAGACACTCAAGGTCTGCCTGTGACCTCTCGTTCTTTGTTTACTTGTTTTTATGCTGTATTAAGCATTTTCAGTCCCCTTTCTACTGAAGCTCATGGTCCGCAGTGTTATTCATTTCCTCTACGATCATCCAAAATGATTTGCGCAACATCCTTTGTATTTTTTGTGGGTTTTGATTACCACCTAGTGGCCAGTGTGGGTATCATATCTATATTTCATGAATGGAAAAAATAATGTGGAGCCGTTGATCAACAATGTAAAGTGATAAACAGTGCTTAAATTCAAGCCATTAGAGGCTTACTTATACTCCTTAAAAGCATATTTGTGCCAAACAAAACCAATCTAAACCCATTACTATTCTGTACGCCTGATAGGAAGACACCATGGAGGTGGAGGAGTTCCTGAAAGAGGCCTCTGTCATGAAGGAAGTGAAACATCCCAATCTGGTGCAGCTGTTGGGTCAGTTCTGTGGAAATAACTACTTTCCTAGAGTGTGTTTTTAATGTTCCTGTTTCAGTCAGACTCTTATGATGTTGCTTCATACAATACTGTGGGGGGGTCTGCAAACACCAAAAATAAATACATCTCTGTCCATGTACTTTTGTCTACTTTCTAAACTTGATGTTTCATTTTAATTATTTTGTGTTAAGAAATCCAAAAAATTGTCAATGAGGTGAAAGTTCAAAATATTTCAATGAAAATTTCACAAGTTTAAGACACGCTTGTGTTTTCTGCTTGAGTAATGGTTGCATGGACTGTGAAAATATGAAGTGAAAATGACATGCGTGTGTAACTGGTCTCCTCCCCTCTCCAGGTGTGTGCACACTGGAGCCCCCATTCTACATAGTGACAGAGTACATGCCGCACGGAAATCTGCTGGATTACCTGCGCGAGTGTGACCGCGAGGAGGTGAATGCTGTGGTGCTGCTGTACATGGCCACTCAGATCTCCTCCGCCATGGAGTACCTGGAGAAGAAGAACTTCATCCACAGGTGAGAGCCATCTTGTCTCCTTGAGTATTTCAACCTGAAAAGCATCTATGCTCCTGACATACTCATTCACTCACCCACTGGTTTAAGAGCTGTGCTGTTTCCTATGAACCCATCTCACTCATTCACTCAACCTCAGGTTTAGGCGTGTTAAGCTGGCTGAAGATTCTCCACAAGGGAGAGCTACCATGAGATCTGTGTATATTTTGACAGCAACAGAATTCTAAAGGGCTGTAATTCCCACACGTCTCTCTCTCCATTTGGATGTAAACTCTCTCTGACTAAAGTGCAGATGGTCATTACATTGAGGATATTTACATCCATTTTGATTTAGCCACGTAGGAATCGCTGCACTTTTAAACTGAATGACTGTGCAAATTCCTGCGGACCTCCCAGTAGTTTCTAGAAGTTAAAGGGGCACAATGTGAAAGTGCTGCTTTACATTTTTTGGATTTTTTTTTTTTTGGGGTCCTACTACGTTAAATCACACTCTGAAATGTCAGCTTTGTTGACCGTCTCAGAGATCTGGCTGCAAGGAACTGCCTGGTTGGGGAGAATCATGTGGTGAAGGTGGCAGATTTTGGGCTGAGCCGGCTGATGACTGGAGACACCTACACTGCCCACGCTGGGGCCAAGTTCCCCATCAAGTGGACCGCTCCGGAGAGCCTGGCCTACAACACCTTCTCCATTAAATCTGATGTCTGGGGTGGGTGATTATCCTTGCAATTTCCCAGGGTTGTCCTTTGTCCCATATTAACACATGGCTATTGGGCCATGGAGGTGACCGCCGTGGATCCAAGTCTGCTTGGGGGCTCTGTGATGAGTTCAGTATTCTTCCTCATCAATTTTAATTATTGCTGCATCTCCCATGAGGCCCTAAATTCTTATGGCCCCACTCCTCATAGACATTTGCGTTTTAGAGGTAAAAGTCAATGGATTTTGTGTCTGTACCACATCTATGGGACATTTACACAGCCTATGTATTGTACAAGGAGTTTGAGTTGAGAGGTTTTGGTTTAATGTAGATCACTTTGTTTGGTTCCCAATGTTCTGTAAGTGGCTCTCATTTCCAAAGTGAATATTTAGCACTCTTAACTTGACCAGATTCCCTTTTTTTGCCTCACAGCTTTTGGAGTGCTGCTTTGGGAGATAGCCACCTATGGCATGTCGCCGTACCCAGGAATTGACTTGTCTCAGGTGTATGACCTGCTGGAGAAGGGTTACCGTATGGAGCAGCCGGAAGGATGTCCGCCTAAAGTGTACGAGCTCATGAGGGCCTGTAAGTACTCTTCATGTAGACCACATGGGTGCAGGAGGCATGACATTTTTACTGCGGGGCCCTACGGCCACATAAATAAAAACAGACTGCAATGATTTGCAAATTTGCAGCAGGTCGGTAACATGATTGGGTATATGAAGAGCATCCCAAAGAGGCCGAGTCTTTCAGAGGTAAACATGGCAATAGCTGAGCAAATGGCTCAACAATTAATGAATAATTTTTCTCGATGTAAGTTTGCTAAAAATTTGAGGTTTCATCATGTGTGGTTCATAAGATCATTAATTCCGATCATTAATTATCGATGGGACGATAAATCATCGTCCCATCAATAATCGTACACCCGAAACGGTCATGAAATGGTCTCGAGGAAGCGGTGCCTGTAAACAATTTAGAATATGGATGAGAAGTCCCATTACGGTTTCCCAGGAGTTATATGAATTAAACTCCTCAGCCCAGCCTGATGTGCAAACTGCCTTATATACTTGCCCATGGTATCTATCCAGCATTTAATATAAATGAACTCTTAAGACAGAAAAAAAAAAATTTTTCTTTGTGGCAACCAGCTTAGCTATAATGACCCAAAGGTATCCCAGTTAAGTTGAGACAAAAATCAGCTTTCAGCCGCAAAAATTCGACATGGTATTGATACTGTCATTCTTCAGTCAATTATTGTCATCAGATATTAAAAAGGTATGAGACACTTTCATTGATTTACACATAGATTCGTCCCTCGTACAATTTACTGGTCACTTGGTCTCAAACGATCTCTCAACTGAAATGCAGTGACTTTAGTGATTGGTCAGGTTTATCTGTGTAAGACACATTTATACTTCATGCCCATCTGATACTTTCCTAGTAATTGTCTATTGATTGACAAGTTTTTTTTTTATCCAATTCCACACAGTATTAACTTTTTACGATAATTGATAGACATCGATTGTACCCTCAGAACAGTATTTACATCCTTGGTAACAGCAAGTCAGATGGCATCCTCTCCACTTGGCGCATCTGAATGGTGTGAACACATTGGAAAAAACTGCAAAAAGCAACTCCGTGTTCATTTTCTCCCGGTACTCCGGTTTCCCCCACCCACAAAAACATGCATCATAGGAACACTCCTACCAGTACCCCTGACCAAGGAACTGGCTTTAGAACTGGAGTTGGTCCCCGGGCGGTGCTCTGTGGCTGCCCACTGCTCCTAACTACAGGATGGGTCAAATGCAGAGGACAAATTACCCCATGGGGTTCAATAAAGTGTATCTTATATCTTATCTTATAACCCAGAAGTGCCCTGGTTACATTTAGGACTGTGGTTCTCAAACTCAGTTCTGGGGCACCACTGTGCATGCACGTTTTCATTGCAATCCCAACTGTAGGCTCAGAATTTCTAATGATTCCCATGATTTCTGAAGTGCATTCCCAATGATCACCCACCATAATATGGCTTGCCTGCTCAAGCTTGTCTGAGTCACACATGTGTTCTTCAGGCTGGCAGTGGAGCCCCTTGGATCGACCATCATTTGCAGAGACACACCAGGCCTTTGAGACCATGTTCCATGACTCCAGCATCTCTGAAGGTACAGCTTTTAATTATAATTCATGTGCTGCATGCAGTTTACGTCACAAGTTTTGCAGTATGATAAAATGCAGAATCAATAAATATAAGTTTTGGAGTGGCTGAGTGTGCACACTGTATACACCACGCATACGGCGCATACAACACTCACGCAAACACATTGACACATTGGAGTATCCCCTGCTGTTCTGTTAAACGATTGTTCCTCTCCCATTTGCAGAGGTGGCGGAGGAGTTGTGTAAGACTGCCCTGCCAGTGCACCCCTTCGGCCCTGACCTGCCCCTGCTGCCCTCTAAGTGCCGCACGCTGAAGAAACACACGGAGAACAAGGAGAACATCGAGGGAGGGCTGGACGGCAGGCAGGACCCTCCTGGGCACAGCGGCCCCTCAGGTATTCCTGCCCGCCGCCTCCGCAGGCTGAAGAGAGTGGCCGCTGTGTTTCTGAATGACCTGCCATGAGGATGTGGAGTCTCCACAGTGTCCTCTGTGTGGTTCTCATTACAGTCCACCTCAGTGTCAACAATGCTGTTTTCATAATGGCTCACCTCTGCAGAGTCCACATGGCTGTCGTCATTGCAGTCACCTCTGTAGTGTCCACACTGCAGTCATCATACTCTACATCATGATTAGTCTGCCTCAGCAGTGTCCACAGCGCTGTCATCATTCCAGTCTGCATCGTGATTGCTCTACCTCAGCAGTGTCCACAGTGCCGTCATCATCAGTCTGCAATATGATTAGCCTGCCTCAGCAAAGACCACCAAGCTGTTGTCATTATGGTCTGCTGTAGCCGTGTCCACAGTGCTGTTATTTCAGTCTGCATCCTGATTGGTCGGCCTCTGCAGTGTCCACAGTGCTGTGCTACTTCATGGTTAATCTACCTCAGGAGTTGACTACCATGCTGTTGATTTAGTATCAACGGTGCTGTTAGTCTGCATCCTGATTAATCTACCTCAGCAGCGACCGCTGTACTGTTATCGATACTGTAAACTATAGCAGAGTCTGCAGTGCAAATACATGATTGCTATACATGAGTGTGGCATTCGCCATGTCAAATTACAAACTTTTCTGTTTATCCTCAAGAATTATGAGAAACTTTCAAGAAATGCCTCTTTTACAGGATTGATGTGGATTTCATGCATTCATCCCTTGGGATAATTCAAGACTGCATTTTGTAGGAAGGTTAATACATCTCAGGACATTAGTTATAATTTCATGTCTGGTCAGATGATTTCTCATTCAGAGAAGTATTAAACACTAATTTTTCATTTCATTTATTGCCTACATTGTGCCATGTACCATTCTGATTCAAATGACCTTGAGTTAATCGTTTGCATGCTCGTCATTGTGCAGTAATCTGTTTGTTGCTATATAAATAACAGAAAGTTTAATACCCGCTTGCTGCCTTGTATTTGCCCGTTGCGTGCTATTTTCTGCACCCCAGTCTTTTTACAAGAGCTTTGTTACTTTGTTCTCCCTCATTGATTAAAATTTACCTTTTTCAATATCTTTTCAGTGCTTGTTTTGCTGGGTTTTATTTGTATGTATTTTATATTTATGTATTATGTCATTTTCAATAAATAGTGTTTGTCTCACTTGTTCAGGTTAGATTGAAATGAAGTATTGAATGTTCTTTGGGTGTAGTTGATTTTTTTATTTTTTTTTTCCCACTTGACAGTGCTGGGGAAAAAAAGTATTTGCCTCCTTCCTGGATTTTCTTTTTTTTTGTGGTCATATTTAAATGTTTCTGATCATGGCACTAAGACGATGCAAGTAAAGCCAAAATGCAGCTTTTAAATTATTTCATTTTTCGAAAGTACAGTTATTCAAAACCTGTATCACCCATGTGAAAAAATAATTGCCCTCCTAAATCTAATTACCTCCGCCCAACAAAGTTGGAGAAGGTTATTCGATCATTACCGTTTGTCTGTTGGTTGGATTGTCGGTTTGTTTGTAAGCAGGGTTACGCAAAAAGTTATGGATGGATTTTCCTCAAATTTGGTGGAATGATTAAGTATTGTTCATGCAAGAGGTGATTGGAATTTGGCTAGTCAAGGTCAAGAGCATCCCAAAGGTCAAAAACACAAAAACATATTTACGCTGCTGGAAAGCTCACTTGGTTAAAGCATCGCATCGGCAGCTTTTTCAGAAGTTGCGCAAAATTGACCATTGCGCAACATGGATGCAAATTGGGAAGGGGCTGCTGGGAAGGGAAATATAAAATGGTGACTTTGTTTGTTGCTTAAGCGCCTCCTGTTGGCCAGCTGGGTGCACTTCAGGAAGACTCTAAGCTTGTTCCTGTGTGGGTTTCCTCTGCCCTCCTTCTGAACTTGCGAGGATTCAACCAATGAGTGTAAAGAAGCAGTATTGATGGGCACGTGCTTCGTGGGAGAGCCATGAACTGTCCCTCCTGAGCTGGCAACAAGGGGTTGCATACAGGCAAGCCTTGTACATAGTTCCACAGTTGGGAATTCCAGATTCAGGTCGGATTGGAGATGGCAAATTTATATTAAAAAAACCATATTTACGTGAAGAATACCGAACTGCATCAACACAGGGGTTGCAAGCTAATACTGGCAAAAATAACATTTAGTACGCTGGCGGTGGTACTTGCACTCTCTGAGCGCAGCGCTAGTTACTGGTTGTGCCCATCTTGGCAGCAATAACAATGATCAAATGTTTTTGATAAGCCAAAATAAGTCTTATACATCGCTGAGAAGGAATTTTAGCCTGCTAGCTTCTGCAATTGTTTTGTTCCAGCCACACTGGAAGGTCTTTGAGCATGAACTGCCTTGTAAGGTCATGTCACAGCATCTCAATCAGATTCAAGTCAAGTCTTTGATTTGACCGCTCCAAAACGTTCATTTTATTTCTTAAGAGCCATAACCCAACTGCACTTGAGCGTTAAGTCATGAAATGATGCCCAGGTATTCACCTTCAAGATTTTCTGTCTGAGAGCAAAATTTATGGTTCACTCCAGTATGGCAAGTTGTCCAAGTCCTGGAGGAGCAAAGTAGTCCTCGATCATCGCACTACCAACACATTGTTTGGCTGTTGGTATGATTTTCTTATTGCAGAATGCTGTGTTGGCTTTACATCAGATGTGTTACGACTCCTGTCTTCCAAAAGGTTCCACTTTTGATTCATCAGTCCACAGAATTTTATTGCAAAAGTCTTGGGGTCATCAAATTTTTTTTGGCAAATATGAGATAAACATTTATTCCGTTTAGGCCATTTTTGCCCTGCCTCTTTAAAAGTGGAATTATGTACACTGACCTTAACTGAGGACAGTGAGGCCTGCAGCTCATTAGATGTTAGTCTGGGTTCTTATGTGACCCCCTGGACGAGTTGTTCATGCACTCGTGGAGGAATTTCGGTGGGCTGGCCACTCCTATGAAGTTTCACCACTGTTGCAAGTTTTCTCCATTTCTGCATAATGGCTCTCATGGTTTCCTGGAGTCCCAGAACCTTAGAAATTCTCTTGCAATCATTTACCGACTGATGGGCATCAATGTCTTAGTCACTCATCTGTCTTTGGATCTTGTCCGGTGCAGGCATCATGCGCTACATTTTGTCTGCTACACATTGCAAGTCTGGTTCCATTTAAGTGATGTTAAGATTCAGCAGGGCTGGCAGTAAGCATGCCTGGGTATGTGTCGTGAATTTGAACCCAATTTTCAATAAAATTTGTTTAATTGGTTTATTTAGTAACTGAGAGGGGCAGTTACTTTTTCACGTAGGGTCAGGTTGGGTTGGACAGCTTTATCCCCTCAGCATGTATACTGAGAAAGAGATATGGCTATATCGACCCGTCCGTCCTTAGTTCTGTCTGGAATCATTTTTATTTATTTATTTATTTATTTTTTTTCAAAACTTTCTACAATCAATTAACAAGTGCTGGACTGATGCCTTTAGCCATTTTGAAATTTTTATATCGATGGACCGCAATGTCACACTATAACAACAAATTGTGTTTGCCCGTTTAATTTTTGAACCACGCATCTCAGGGAAAAAAATGTATCTTTTCCGGATTCTGTGGGTCCACACAAATCTATCCATATTGGTAGCACCTGTTTGCATATATGTACATTTTCCAACATTTTCATTTTCCTGCAAAACCTTTAAACTTTATTTCCTCATTCACAGTGCAACCAAATTTTGTGAAATTTAGTATTTAATATCAGACCAAGATCGTTTTGATGTGGTATATACAGAATTGCTACGTTAAACAAACTTGGTGGGTGTTGCATCAATTGCTAAAGTGAGCATGAAGTCCTGAATGCAATTTAAATTCATCACTGAACTTGAAATTCCTCATCTACAGGCTATTAGATTAAGCCAACCAAATTTGGTTTAAATCCGTCTGTAGGTGGCACCACTGCAAAAAAAAAAAAAAAAAATTGTCATCACACCGGAACCCAATTACCCATGCAATGTAAAATTTTGCATGCATCATGTTGGTGTAGGGTCCTGTGGTTATCTATTAGTAACCTCTTATTTTGCAATCAAGCTGACCGCCATCAGCCCATCCCTCTTGCTCTTAGCCATCATGCACCGTCATAAAACTTTACAAGGTTATTGGAACGTGTGAAAGACCAACCAACCCAGTGCAAGAGTATTGTCTGTTTTGAAATTTTTCAAATTTCTTGGGAACTGGGGGGGGGGGAGATGCCAACTCTTGTTCCTTCAGCGACCAAAATCATTTATAAACTGCATTTTGTATTCACTTGGGTTATCTTTGTCTAATGTTAATTTGAGGATCTGAAACATTTAAGCCTGACAAATATCCAGAAATAGAAGAGATCAGAAAGGGGAAAATACTTTTTCACTGCACTGTTCTTAAATATGGCTCAGTCTTTTCACATAGGGCCAGGTAAGTCTGGATAGGCTTTTTCCTAAATAAATGAAATCATCATTTAAAAACTGCATTCTGTCTTTATTCAGGTTATCTTCGTCTAATACAGGTTTTCCCGGTCAATTTCATAATTTTG
This sequence comes from Gymnothorax reevesii, assembly GCA_029721435.1. Taxonomy (NCBI): domain Eukaryota; kingdom Metazoa; phylum Chordata; class Actinopteri; order Anguilliformes; family Muraenidae; genus Gymnothorax; species Gymnothorax reevesii. The sequence continues at coordinate 94,021,795 of CM056575.1, forward strand.
TAATTCAAGTTCATACTCAGAGCATTCAATTTCGCGCTCGCAGCACTGAATCAGCTTTCAAATTCCCAATCTTGTCATTCAAATTCACTTTCCAAACAATCAGTTGTTCATTAGCGTCATTCAAAATTCAAAATAATAGCATGCATTTCAGCAATGAGCATTCAAATTCATTTCAAGCCGGCGGCGGAACCTCGTTGAGCATTCAAATTTCATATGCATGAAAAGGCAACCATGTTCCAAATAAGTGCATTCATTTTAAATGAATCATTGCATTTAGTGAGCTTGGGGTCTATGTGTGGCTTTTTTTTTTCCCCATTTAGTTTTGAGCGAGTTTCTCACTCAATGGGAGATCGAAGGTTGAAAGAACAACCCCATCACTGTTTTTGTTTCTTTTTTTTGTTGTGGCATGACAAGTGTTCATATCTTCGTAGGAGGGTTTCAAGCTGGAGACGTCTTTGAACATGTTGAGCAGTGTATACTTGATGTTATATATCTTGTATTAGTTCAATATCTTAAAGACTTATGCAATAAATGTTTTCGTTAAAAGTCATTACACGAACATTTGTTTTTGATTGGTATCTTATTTACTTTCTACCAGTGAGATTGTGATATCATGTTGTTAATCAGTTGGTCTTCAGATTGACTCATTGTGTGGAGGTTGTCTTTGTTATGTGTGGAGTTATCCAGGAGTGTAAGTTAGAAAATGATGTTGTGTTGTTTGGATGTACTGCTGATGTGGCCTTATCATTTGAAATTTCTTGAAATGAAACGACGAGAATACATGAACATATTCAAGGACATGATATCACTGTGATATCATAGAGATACAATAAAAGAACAATATAGAACCTTAAAAAAGAAACATGTATGTATATATATATAGAAGACCATGGAATTGGAAATATGAATTCTGCGCGTGTGTGGTGGGGGGAGGCTGTGCCGGTGGGTTCTACATGTGTGTTCGTTTTATGAGAAACGTTCGCCCCCTTCTCCCCCCAATAACCCCCTTCTTCAAAAATCTATCCTGTCTTCTCCACTAAATTGAGTGCAAGAAGTAGGAAATTGATCACCTGAAAATGAAATTGAACGCCCCAAACAGGCTCATCGTGATTATCACGCAAATTAGAATGCGCAAATAGGAAATGCAATGCTCGCATTTGGAAATTGAACACACATGCGTGAATTTGATTTGCCAAAAATGAAATGGAGTTCGCATAAATGAAATTGATCACTCGGATTCTGAATTTGAATGCCCAAATATTTTCGCGTGCGTGCGTTGAGTGAATTTGAATGCACCTTCATGAATTGGAATGACAGAAGTATGAAATTGACCAGGAAAACCTATATTAAAATTTGCTTGATGTGAAACATTTAAGTGTGACACACATGCAAAAAAAAAAAATCATGAAGGGGACAAATACTTTTTCACAGCATTGTACCTGCATGTTCATGCATACCACCACCATCATCTCTTCCAAGAAATGTCCTGACATTCTGAAATACAGACACACCTAGAAATGGTGCAAAAAAATGGAACATGAGTAAGAGGATGGAGCTATTCACTCCCATGGCCCTGAGGTCTCGTCCACCATTTAACTCCTTTTGAAACTTTAATCCTTGTACAGAGTAGCGTTCCAGTGTAGGATTATACCACTCATCTGTTCATGCCTCCTGTGTAAAGCATGAAGACCCAAGCTGCAATAATGTGAATAGTGTTGGGTCCTGTGATAAATTTTATACTGTTCGTAGTCTGGGTCACCAGAGCATAACCTGCACTGGATTTTGAACTACTGGGTTTTGGAGCCATTTATATTGGAAAGATGTATTGAATTTCTCATGAGTTGGGTGGGTGACCACATGTGAAACTACTTGGCCTTGTAGTAGCCAGGTTTTTGAAGTTCATATCTTACATTCTGTTGTATACATCATGATTGGTGGGGTAATGATGTGACTGTGCCAGCTGAGTGGCCTGTTATTTCCATGTGCAATATACATCAGTTATGGCAAGCATGAATTCTTCTCCCAGAGGTCATGTGTGAGGAGAGGGGAGTGAGTTTGAATTGTTCTTTCTGCTGCCCTCTGCTCTCCCCAGGACTGATGAGTAGCATGCTGGGAGGGGATGCAACAGGAGGTTCCCCTGCCCTGCCCCGCAAGCAGCGGGATAAATCCCCCAGCAGCCTTTTGGAGGAGTCTCAGGAGACCACTTTCACGAGGGACCGCAAGGCTGGCTTCTTCAGCTCCTTCATGAAGAAGAAGTCATCCTCGTCTTCCTCCGCTCAGCCGCAGCAGAGCCTGCCAACCCCACCCAAGAGGAGCAGCTCTTTTCGAGAGATGGAGAACCAGCCGCATAAGAAGTATGAGCCCACGGCCGCGTTCACCCCATCTCTGCCGCAGACAGACGGCCTGGGCTTCTCCCCCTCTCACGGAGAGGGGAACCACATTCAGGCTCGCTGCTGCGGAGCGAGCTTTGGACAGAAGAGCTCCAGCAGCTCCTCGGCTGGGCCCACGAGTGGCAGCAGCTGGGCAGGGCTGGCAGGCTTCTTCACTCCCCGCCTCATCAAAAAGACACTGGGACTGCGGACGGGGAAGTCCTCCTCGGAGGATGGGAGTGGGGGAGGGAAGCCTTTCCCCAGGTCTAACTCCACGTCGTCCATGTCAGCGGGGCTGCCAGACCTGGAGCGCATGGCCCTGACGCTGCCTCGGAACCGCAGCAAACCCCCGCTAGAGCGCACCACGTCCAGCACTTCGCAGCCCGAGAACGGGGCGGCCTCGCGCTCCTCCGAAGCCCTCCTGCGCAAGCTGGACGAGGGTACAGCGCAGATCCGCGAGCGACCCAAAGCCAAGCTCCTCCCCCGCAGTGTGGGTGGGGCTAGCGGAGGCATGGCTGGGCCCAGGGCTCCAGGGGTGGGAGGGGAGGCGGAACTGGACAGTCTCTCGCGCACCAGGGACAGCCAGGAGCCAGCACAAGACAGACAGGGCTGGTCCTCCCCATCCAAATCGGTGGCCCCGCACAACCACAAGGTGCCGGTGCTGATTTCACCCACGCTGAAGCCCGGCTCGGCCGACGTGCACCTGGTCGCCATGGACTCTCAGGGCAACCGCTTCAAGCTGCTGTCGGAGCACCAAAGTGAGCGCGACCGACCCCGACTGGTCAAGCCCAAATGTGCTCCCCCTCCGCCCCCCACCCTTCGCTTTCTGCAGCATGGCGGGGACATGATTGAGGACCAGGGGGCGGCTGAGATAAACGGAGACGGCCTGAAAAGGCCGGGCAGGGGGGCAGGAGTGGGAGGAGGAGGGGCCAGACCTGTAGTGCCACCGCCGCAAGTGCCTCCGCCCCCCTCGGCCCCGTCCCCCAGCTCCACCCCAACCAAGCTAGCGAACGGCGCGACCTGCTCTGGCCCGTCCAAGCTGGCCCTGAGGCGAACTCGGCAGCAGGCGGAGCGGGTGCCGCTGGAGAAGGTGAGTAAGGAGGCCCTGCTGGAGTGCGCGGAGTGCCTGAGCAGCGCCCTGCACAGCTGCCCCGAGCCTTCCTCCAGCAGCCAGGTCCTGGACGCAGGGCACCAGCTGCTGGACTACTGCTCGGGCTACGTGGACTGCATCCCGCAAACCCGCAACAAGTTTGCCTTCCGCGAGGCTGTGGGCAAGCTGGAGCTGAGCCTGCAGGAGCTGCGTGCCTGCTCTTCCTCGGGGGCCGGGGCCGGCCCCGGACACGGCCCCGCCCTCGACAACCTGCACACCTGCATCAAGGAAATCAGCGATGTGGTACAGAGGTAGCCACAGAAACTCTTTCAGCTATCGTGTACCAAACTTTGGGGCAGAGAACAATCTCAAATGTACCTCAGAAATTCACTAAGCACTACTTGATGTTTACAGTTAATTCTTTATTAAGTCTGTGGGGAGCACAGTTGCTAACTTGCATAAAATGTTAATACCAAACTAGAAGCGGCAGTTTGTCTTTTACAGAATGTATTGTAACTTAATTGGTTGTGGCAGCTTTGCTGCTGAGGTCATCAGCAGTTCACTGCGGGTCCTGTCCATGACGGCCTGTCGAGAACTTGGCAAGCTCCTCAGGCAGAGGGGCGCTGCTTATTTAAAATATAGAGCAATGTGAGAATGTATCCTGTCCTGCTTCTAGTTTGGTATGGCATCATTATACAGCACATGCACACACTCTCAACTCAACTGGATTTCCCTAACATGCAACACTGTACAACTCCCCCACCCCCCCATAACATGTATGCATGTAATGTCAGATTTTTTTTTTGTTTGTTTAATGGTGTCACCTGTCCTGTGTAGCGGCAGTATGTCGCTTCCACGTTTTCAGACTTTGCGCTCCGTTTTTTCTGTTACTTGCAGAAGTCCACTAAACCACAATGTCGCACTATTCAGGTTTCCCCTCAAACTGTCGTGAATTTTGACTTTGCACTTAAAAATCTCAAGACTTGCGGTGTCAAATTCTTCAGCCAAGAGGTGTCACCATCACATTTTATCATTTCATTAAGGTCTCCATATTTATATTCTTCATTGTGGACAGTGGAGATTACATTACCAACGGTCACATTAAAGACTTATAATGGCAGTCCGAGCAGAAACTCCCTTACACAAGTGCTGTGTGAAATGTTTGTCGAAGCGTTTGCTGAATGTCAAGAGGCTCTAGTAATTTTGGAGCTGTGGACACTTGGGTAGGGAGTGTGTTGCTGGGGACAGAGATGGCTGTGCTATATCAAGTGTCCTTGAGGGTTGAACAATGTAGGCCATCCAGTCACAGGCCTGGTGTGTCTAACGCAGTACCACTGTCCTGAGGAAACTGAAGGTTTTGAAACACGAGCAGCAGTACTTCACGAGCACATTTTCAGTTTATGGTTTACTTAAGTAGAATGTCTTCATGTATAAACTTGAATTTAATTTTATTTAATTGAAAGCACAGATGTCTTTCCTACATTGTTTCGTATCATGGTAAAAAACGGAAGACCACATTCACTTTCTTCGCCTTTGACAGATATGGAGTGTGTCAGCAAGATGGCTCTATGGCTGTGGGTTCCCTGTCGCGCTGATGAATGTCTGCTTTCATCTTATCATATGAATGTTGAAGTCAACAACCTGCCGACAGTGTGGGCTGAACTGACTTTTGTAATGAGGTCGTGCTTTTCTGTGTCACTGTTAAGTGGAGGTGATAAATCTTTCTTTGCCAGAGATCTTGGCTCAAAATAAAGTAAGTGAGCAGAAAAGGGCCCATGATGGGGTGTCAGTTGTTGTTCGTAATATTTTCTGAAATGTTTGCAGAGATGGCTCCTTGAAGGAAGGGTATTTTCTGGAGGAAAAGCACCATGAATCTGGGAATATGTGCAAATCCTTGGATGTCTCGTCAGGCAATGGTGTAAAACCAAGAAATTTTGCAGCTCGTGTCAAAATAAATTCTGAAGTAGAGACATTTTCTCCCTGGATGGATTTGCTCGAATTACATTTCAAACACAGCAGTGAAGAGGAGTGGCTTACATTTCAGTTTGACGGCAGTTTCCTTGTGCAGTCACATGGATTTTCAGAGCAGGAAATGGGCTTGCATTACTGCCGTCTCAGCTCAGCCTCTCTCCTCTTGCAGGAAAGCAGAACAAATACACTGGACTTTGATGGTGTTCCTAAATCTAGAGTTCAGCTGATTTCTGATTATATTGCCAATTATTGTGGTTTTGTATTTTTCAGATTTACAAGACAAGACTACATGTGTACTCGCATTTGCTACGATGCTAAAAGGGAAATTTAGATGAACAGTCCCAGTATCTCCCAAAATTATTAATTTGTCTTGTACAAATTTAAACAGGCCTGTATTTCTAGCTTTTATTAACGCATCTCTTGTCAAAAGTTCTCTGCCAGTCAGCTTTTGATAAGACTTGATGTCGAATACGCAGTTGCCTTAGAAGATGCCATGTAGACTATAAATCACATAAAATAATGGCCCATGAATAAATGCTTGGAGTATTTATTCTTTGTGGCATTTTATTACATGTGAAAGTGCTGCTCCTGACTGTCTGAATGAACATTACATTTCCAATCTTCAAAGCCCAATGGATTTTTTCCCCCATCCATTTTAATGTGATGGCCTTAATTTAAAAGTCTGTTCAGTTTCCCTGTCTGAGTAACTTCCATTTCAAGACTAAACTGACCACAGGGTCCTCTCTATCCCACATAAAGCAAGGTCATGTGAATGTGAAATGATTTGGCCTAGTCCAGTGTAGACTTTTCAGTTGTAGATTTTAGAGTGATTTTTTTTTTTGCCCACTGGATACAATGTTGCCCAATGATTCATGGTGCCTTTTGTGAATGATTTGATGCATTGTGCACTACTCGATGAAGAGACATTTATACAGTTACCTATTATTGTAAATATTTTTGTATCATAATTTGAGAAATTTTTCACCGAATAAGGCAGTTGCAGTCGAGTGGAATCTCAGCCCAAAAGAATGCATTTATGTTGCCAAAATCAGCATCTGCCAATAAGTTTTCAATTTTTCCTCTTGTATGAATTGGGTGGTTGTCGCTGTATATTTCTCTGCAAAACCAGAGCTGTTGGTTTGCGTTGGCATTTCCAAGCAATTATCGGCATTGCACAATTCTGTGCCGTTTCCTTCGGGCCCTTCCATCTCAGCACAGGAGGTTTTCCATTCTTCCAGTCTGTAGGATTAATGAAGCTGAAAAACAGGATAGATTTTGGTCCTTTTTTTTGTGAGCCACATCTGCTAGTCATCTGTGTGCATTCTGATGTTTCTGATTTGGCTTCTGCAATTTGTCAATGAACTATTTTTGGTGGTCATCCACACCTGAAGACTGTTCATGCACAAGTTACTGGTCATGGTGAGACTTCCCTAGTACTGAGAGGATTATTCCAAACTTCAGACAACTTGTCGTAAAAAGCCAATTCCTTGTACTGCTTTTTGGTTCAGTATTCAGGGAAATTGCCAATTAATTCACACTGTAGAAAAAGCTTCAGAAGCTTCTCCTGTCTCGTCACTATTGTTACCTGAGCCGAATGCAGTCTTCCTGCTCACAAAGCCATTCAGGTCTGGCTCACAATGAGTGTCCAAACATTTGGTTTTGATAATTTTGTATAGGTGTCCAATTTTGCCCTAATTGTATTGTGCCTACATTCTTTTTTTATTTATTCAGTTTTATTTATTTTGTTTTTTAATCATTTTGAAGCCTGGAAGTTGCGTCCTGGGAAACAGTCTCTTTCTTGTAATTTTAAGCAGTGCTGAAGAACATTTTCGTAAACTTCATTTATACCAAAGGCCACTTCTTCAGTTTTACTAGTGCAATGAAAACCCAAACACTTCTTAACTGTAAATATGTGAATTTTAACAGGGATAAAAAAAAAAAAATGGCAGTTGTTAACAAATTAACACTATCAGTATTTTTTTTTAATTGTGAAATATATATTTTGTGTGTTTCTAATTTAAATCTCACATTGAATAGTGTATTACTGTGAAGTTTTCTTTATCAGTGTTAAAATTGGTGTAAATAAAAATGAAAACGAACACTGTGGTTTTGAATCTTTGTGCCATAATCATTTGACATGTGTCCAAGCCGAAAATTGACCATGGATTGGGGGTGTAGGCATTTTTTATTTTTTTTTAAGATTTTAATATACGCTTGATTGAGCCCCGTGGGGTAATTTATCCTCTGCATTTGACCCATCCTATAGTTAGGAGCAGTGGGCAGCCACAGAGTGGCTCCCAGGGACCAACTCCTGTTCTAAAGCCAGTTCCTTGGTCAGGGGTACTGGTTGGAGTGTTCTTACGCATGTTTTTGTGGGTGGGGGAAACCGGAGCCCCCGGAGGAAGCCCACACAAACACGGGCAGAACATGTAAACTCCGCACAGAAAAGCCACAATCGAACCCACAATTTTCTTGCTGTGAGGCAACAGTGCTACCCGCTATGCCACTATCCTACTCGTGCCGTACCGTGCCGGGTTAAGGAATCTATGAGCAGTCACCTTCTACCTTTAGCTTAATTAAACCACATTTTCAGCTTATCCTTTTGTACAATTCTTTTTATTCACTTTTCTTTTTTATTCCAATGTAGAAAGATTTTAAAATATTAAGCGTGTTGCATAATGTTTGAAATGTTTGCTGTAAAGCTTACTACAGATTGAATTACATTCCATTGTCTTCATAATACTCATAAAATTGTCAATGCACACTGCCACTATTAATGATATTTGAATGTGTTGTCAGAGCAAAATGACCGTAAATGCTCATTTTCTGTTGAAATGTTGTTATGGCTCATTCTCAATGTTCTTGTCTACAGGCCAACATAAATGACTGATGTGCATTAAGTTCAGCTTTTAATGCAGTAATCACATGTTCAAATTGTATTTTTTCTTATGCAATGTATGCAATGAATATTTTAGGCCAAAATATGTCCTGTCTTGATTAAGAAATTATGACTAAGCAATAGCTATACTATAATGTAGATGGCAACAATCTGAATAATTGAAACAAAATTCTGATTTTCTATCAATTCTTCCTCCAATTGCAGTATGTATCCATCACAGTGTTCCAAATCAATATGCCCACATAGCAGTCTTGTTGATAACATGTTATTTGAAGAATAATGGGTTTAAAATTGAAGATTCTAGTGCTAAAATTACTGATGTCACAAAATGTTGACAATCAACTCGGATAACTATAAAAGATGTTTCCCCATCCTTGCCCCACAGTGTGTGAAAATGTTACGTTTGTACTTATAGCCTTTATTGTACCCTTTACAATGAGGGCAACCGGTAGATAAGTCCCTGAGAGCAAAAGGGGTCTAACTCAATATTTGGATTTGTTAAGTTCTAGTTGTAGCCCCCGGATGAAGCCAGGTGGCGACTATGGATTCAAGTGTCATCTCTGAGTCCGCGTCCATAGACACTTCCTTGTGGACACGCTACAGGCTTTAATTACTTTCATATTTGGTCTAGACGTGTTATACTTCACTTATGACACCTATCGATTTTGGTTGCCATGGCGGCAGTATTGGCCAAATAATATGCAAACAAGTGGTGCCAGGTGCAACAAACCCTGCCCCTCACACATACTTTCACCTACTTGTACGAAATTCAATAGGGATCTATTCTGGATCAGTGGCAATCCCTATTCCGAATTTGGGGTGAATTTGGCCTTTAGTATTGCTGGTAGAGTGTTCACAAGCAAACAAACCGAACTAAAAACAACACCCCATGCCCTCACCCTTCGGGTGGGGCGGGGTAATTGGTGGCAAAACAAAGATTTCCTTGTGGATGCAGTTCAGGCTGTAATTTTTCACTGATTACTTTCATATTTGGTATGGACACGTGTTACACTTTGCTTTGGGCACCTATTGATTTTGGTTGCTATGGCGACAGGATTGGCCAAATAATATGCAAATTAGTGGCAACACGTTGGGATTTCCTTGTGTACGCAATACAAGCTGAAATTTTTCACTGATTACTCTTTTATTTGGTATAGACATGCATTACACTTCACTTATGACACCTGTCAAATTTGGTTGCCACGGCAACAGTATTGGCCGAATAATGTGCAAATTTGTGCTGAAGTACTCCCTTCCTTGTGGACGCTGTACTTTTTGACCAATTACTGTTATATTTGGTATGGACACGTGTTATACTTCACTTTGGGCACCTATCGATTTTGGTTGCCATTGCGACAGTATTGGCCGAATAATGCACGAAACGATGCATGCTTTCAGGGGCTACACCCGCGCGGGCCTGTTCAACTGGACTGTCTAGTCTTAAAATGATACCCAAGTGGTCAATGTTTAGTGCAATAATGGATTGACTCAATGTATTTCCAGTACTATAGCATTGATGGGTCATGTTCCACAATATGAGAACTCATGTGCTCAGTGCAATTGTGGTCCAAAATGAAAAATATAAGTTGGACCACTCTTGTTCTAAAGGGCACATCTAAGCTGTGCATAGGGATGTGCCAAATTCGGTGCCACAACTCTGGAAAAAATTTTACAATCATCACCATAATCAAAGGGGATCCTCTTCATATCACCACTTGGCCCGCAAAAAAATAAATAAAAGAATCCAGCAAAAAGTCTAGTTTGGAGAATGAGAACAATCAATTCTGGATGGACAGACGGATCATTGGAAGCTATGGAATTGCATAAAGATGTTTCAAATGATCTTATTTATTAAACAATTTAAATGATCATAAAACGCATTGCTTCCAACCCCTGAGTAAACAAAAGCCTGAGAATTTTGGAGTCATAATCAATGTCCAATTACTAATGGTGAAATCCACTGTCAGGCATGTGAAACTGATAAACCTCCATGCACAAGGACTTCAATTCTTCGCGTGTATCTCTTTAATGCGTTGATTGAATAATTGCTGACTACAGCAGGGGAACGTAAGTAAGCAACTAAAATTCACACAGAATGCATTAGAGTTGACAAGTGTGCGTTATACACTGCGTTGTACACAGAAGAACATACATTTAAGTAAACATGCCTTCCAAAAGTCAGTTTCAACCCTACATGTATTTGAGCATTTAGCTGTGGTTAATGAATTTGAAGACACAGTCTTCATTTCTGTTCACAGTTTTAATGAACAGACACTTGTCTTTTATCTGAGATGCTTGTATATCAACTAAAGGTCCCAGACTTTTTCCTACAGGGATGAAAAAACAAAGATTCTTAAATCACCACATGGACAGAACCTATATATTTATTTATTTATTTTGTTCATAGGATGACCCATGGGCACAAGTGCCATTCACGGGCTCCAACAAACACATTAAACACACACAAATTTAACATGTGACACACGTAAGGCAAAAATGAAAAACAAATACAACCTAATAAAATATGCATTGATACAAATATATACATGTATATCTAAAATATACGTAAATAGAATTCTATATAATACATATTGACTAGGGGTATTACGGTAACCGAGAGAAGCAGAAGAGTTAAAACTAAATATCACAAAGTTTGCTTTTAAAAGATGATGTTGCACTAAAAAGGTCAAGAGAAACAGAAGACACCAAATAATTAAAATTGTGCATGTGTTTCATTAAAGGAGAATATTTTTGAACATTTATTCCACTCCTAACAGGTTTAGAAATATGACAATATGAAATATTTTGTAAACGTCTACCAGGAACACCAAAATCTAATCAAGATAAAATACCAGGAGAGTCATAAAAACCACTGACTAGTTTATATAAATACACTGCATCCAGGTATGCCCTCCTGTTCTGAAGAGTGGGGAGCCCAAAGAGAGAACTAAGGTCCTTGTATCTATCAGTAACATATATATGACTGAATTTAAAACATAAAAATTTTACAAATTTTCTCTGTACCCGCTGTAGTCTGTCAATATTACCTTGCTGCCACGGATTCCATACAGTGGAGCAGTATTCAAGATGACTCCGTGCATGTGCAGCATACAGAGATACAACAGTTTTACAGCTACTAAAAGACACAGTATTTCTCTTAATAAATCCCAGCATTTCGAAGCTTCTATTAACAACATTCTGAATATGAGTATTAACCACTTAAGAACTGCGCCCCGGTACCGAGGAGAAGTATTACGCATTATAAATACAGCATTTTTCCAAATCGCGACATTGTCAAGCGGCATATCCACATTTCGCGAAGAAACTCTGTCAAAAGCCAAGTAAACCATTTTTACCTCAACTGAACACAATTCAAGCACCAAGCAAGTAAATATGCATGCAGCAGGACATAGAATAAAATCATATCAGCACTGAATCGCCAGGATTTCTGCTGAATTCGTGCTATACATAAAAACGATACCTTAAATAAAATAGAAAAGTCCACAGAATGCAACGATATGAGCCCCGACATTTTAAATCGACACCACATTGAAAGAACAGCAGGCATACACTTTACAGTCTACAGAGATGAGCAGAAAAAAATTCTTACCTTTGATACAGTATTTTGCAATAAAAAAATGCTCGAGGGTAAATCTCCGCTTGCTAATGTTAGCCCAATGTGTTTGTGTTATAACGAAACTAGATCTGCCGGGATCCTAGCATGTTCTTTCCCAGGGCGTTGCTTCAAATATTCCTGCTCCGTAGCATTCAGCTTCCTTGCAATGTACTTTCCGATCTGATTTCGGCTTGCGATGCTGTCTGTAAGACTATACCAATAGGAATTTGATTGTATAAGTCCTGATGATTCTAATGAACTCTAAACCACCTTAGTCGTAGGATCCTAGCCTGAGCTACAGCCTTGCGTTCCGAGTGCGTCAAGCTGAGTCCATGGGACATATGCATGTTCTTGAATAGCGCGACAATATAAACGCATAACTAGTTTGTTTGAGATATTGTCTGAATAATTATCCACTAAATATTCAACGCTCATTTTCAAAGTCGTTTTCTGACGGAATCTATGCACTATTCCGCGCAAATCTGAGACCACAATAGTAGCGTACAGTACGTATTTTCCTTACCTATTCGTTGAATGGGCAATTTGAACATAGACTGTTGTCGATTGGCGCAGTCTATTTGATAAAATGCCGCGCTGCTGAAAAGAATGGGAAATTGTATAGGCAAAAAACTGGCAGAATTAATAATATTTTTTTTTTTAATTCTAAAAATGCCTGTAGTGATATATAAGTGAAATATTATGGGTTTTACAACTTGGTATCTGAGAAATCTGAAATGGAACACAAGGTACCTAAATTGCCAAAATGGAGAGGCCACCTAGACATTCCTCTCTAATTTTGCTCTGATTGACCTGATCAGAATAAACTTTGGCACAGATAATAATGACATTCTGTGCTGTAATTTTTTAGAGGTTTCAGGCTGCCACTCAACAAATTTACAAGGGATCGAAGTAAAACTTTGTTAGGTGCAAAATGAGATCTTTCATTTACACTGTGTTCCATCTCCATTTACTCTGACTCAGTGACATTTATAGTGATTTTTACACCAGGTATGAAATCCCAAATGGTTTTAACTTGATTACGATACCAAGATTATTCAAATGGACCAAGCAGTCACAGAGATATACTCATTTCATTGGGCTTGCCATTTTCAAAAAAGAGGCTCAGGGTTTAAGGGGTTAAAATTCAAGGGTCGTTTTACAGTCAGGGTACACCATGCAGTCGAGGGTAAAAAAAAAAAATGGTTTAATCAGAACAGTTTTGATGGTTTTTCGTAGCGAAGAGGTCCCTCATCATGTTTTTTGGTGTTTTGAGGCATCCAGGTGCCGAAATATTTTGCAGGGCCTGCCAACATTCAGGTATATGCTGAAAAATGGAAAACTATGTTCATTATTAAATTACCCTCCTGAGAAGAAAAAATGCACTCCAGAATCAATCAGTCTGCTAATGTGCATGTACATAAGGACAAACACTAGTAAAAGCATCACCAGGATTTGAAATGTTCAGGGTTGCTGTGGAGTAAATGGACAGATGTTCCTTTTTTCGGAGAGGACATTTTTTAACGGAATCGCTACATCCATGCAGTGAAATCTGCCTGCACCGGATGGTTGAGCGAGTACAGAGGAAATGAATGCTGCAACTTTGTGCTGACTATTTCAGTGAATTTTATCAGCAGTTATCGAATTCCTTGGCCAAGTTTTATTATAAAACTAACACCCCTGTTTCGGAGAGGACATTTTTTGACGGAAATGACATGATTATTAATTAGACGGTCTCATGATCAACCGACTGTTTGTGTGATAACCAATTTTTAAAATTTCATACAAGTTGGGACTTGACCATTAAATAATGCGCATTATTGTTGCGCATTCATAAACCCAGTGCTGCAGGTGGTGAAACATTAGAGAAAATGAGATGAGACTGGCAAAAACATTCCAAAATGACACATTTTAGCATATTTTTGGCATAAATTATGCGTTTTGAATAATTTTTTTGACATGGTAGGTAGAACTGGGAGAGCCTATTTATGTAACACAGCTGTATTTAAGTACCATTATAATCCACTAATGTAACTGTGTCACAAGTGTGATTTTCAGCCATGTACCCTGACTGTAAAACTACCCTCAAGTCCAATGATAATATCACACCAAGGTCCTTCACATTGTCCACTCTGGATAATTCTGTATCACCAATGATATATGAATATAATATCTTGTTTTTCTTGTTTGTAAATGAAATAACAGTACATTGATTATGTACATTGATATACATGATTATATTAAGATATAGCTTCCAAACTTGAAACCAATTAAGCAGTCTATGAATATTTTCCTGCAGTTGTATACAGTCTTGTGTGCTCGAGATTGTTTTATAGAATTTTGCATCGTCAGCATCTAGTAAACATTTAGAATTTAAGCATACATCCGGTAGGTCATTGACGAAGAGTACAAACATCGACGGTCCCAGTAAAGATCTCTGAGGTACACCTGAAGAGACATTAACCCATGACGAGCACTGGCCATTTAACACGACCCGTTGAGCACGTGACCTCAGATAACTTTCAAGCCACATCAGATGAAAACCACAGAAACCATAAGACATAAGCTTATGGATGAGTAATTTGTGGCTTGACTGAATCAAAAGCTTTTGAAAAATCCGTATAAACGGCATCCACTTGTAGTTTCTTGTTTATACATTTGGACAGAAAATCAACGTGAGAGACCAGATTTCTTTGAGTAATATGATTTTTCACAAAGCCATGTTGACAGTTGGACATAAGATATTTTACATGATCCTGCATACGCACATGGATTAACTTTTCGAATACCTTGCTTATGATTGAAAACAATGAAACAGGCCTGTAATTTGCAACATTATTTCTGTCACCCCTTTTGAATACAGGCACAACATTGGCACGTTTGAAGGATGAAGGGAAAATCCCTTCTGTCAACGATCTGTTAAATATGATTGATAATGTTACAGAAAGTTCATTGGCACAGTTTTTAAGAAAAAATCCAGAAACATAATCAGGTCCAATTGTTTTGTTGGCATTCAGTTCTAGCAATTCATTTGCCACAAGATCAGGGGTAACCATGAAACCGTGGAAAATGTCCGCTGAACGGTCAGCCACAAATGCTCAACAGTGTCCACATCTGTGATAAACACCGATTTTAAAAAAAGTCATTAAACAAATTTGCACAATCCATCAGCTTGTCTGCTGTCACACCGTTATAATTCACTGAGTTAGGAATAGACGACGACTTGTTTTTAGTCTATATATATCCCCACAGTCGTTTGGGGTTTTTATGTATATCTTCCTCGAGTGTGTTTATGTATTCTCTACATTTGTCTTTATTTGCCTTTTGAAATAAACGTCTACAGTCAAAAAACAAATGGTAATCACACTCCCGATGCTTATACCATCTGTGAGCTAATTCTTTCTCACGCAGGAGGCAAATCAGATCACTGTCGAACCAGGGGGAAATTTGCGTTTACCAGTTTTCACTTTCGGCAGAGAATCGTCGATAGCAGAAAACAAAAGGTCATAAAACGATTCAACACTGTCATCTACAGTTTTACAATCATGGAGCAGCGACCAGGGTCTTATTGATAGAAGTCTGCATGCATGCATCAAATCTGCTTTCCAAAAATTGTACACCACACGATTCGACGTCAGAGAGGGGGTCCCACCCCTTACTATGTACAACTGACAACACAGAGCCTCGTGAATTGAATACACAGCATTTTCTGTTCAAGTGGCATGAAATTCATTTGAATTGCTGAATACTAAGTTAAGAAAATGATTGTTACATGTTCTATTATTGTTCAGTTGGTACAGGCCGTGCTCCTGTACGAAGCAGTTAATAAACAATTCCAAACGACTTGTAGACCAGTATTCAGGTTCGATGACGCCATTTACATTTTCAGACCATTCATTGTCCCGAAGGTTAAAATTGCCCGCAATGAAAACGATGTCACGAGGTCATAAATTTTGGTGAACCAGTTTGAGCGATTTATCAAACTCTTGAATAACAGTGTCTGAAGTATCATTGAGGAAATAGACACTTGACAAATAAACTTTCTGACGTGGCAATTTAACTTCCACCCATACAATTTCTGCAGCAGTCTCAAATTCGAAACACCGTCTTGTCGGTAGTGTTTTTCTAACAGCAATTGACATACCACCGCCATCCTTCTTTGTAGACGGTGTATCCTGCCTGTCGCTTCGGAAAAACATAGGATTATAGGGTATAAGAAGTAAGCCTGTACGAGCCTCGTGGCCCATCGGGCCGGTGCTTAACCCCGGATCCCATGGCATGAAGTGACTGGGAGTATTGCTACTCCCCCTGGATGGGTGCCAGTCCATTGCAGGTACTCCCCCCAGCTCTTAGACAAGTTTCCCGGCCTATTTGCTGGTACCCATTTATACACCTGGGTGGAGTGTGGGAGTAAAATGTTTTGCCCAAGAACACACCGCAAAGGCTGTGGCCGGGGCTTGAACTCAGGACCTTACGATCTCAAGTCGAGCCTACTTGATCTCAAGTCGAGCCTACTGCGCTACCGCGTTTCCCCTTATAGGGGATTAAAGGGTATAAACATAGGTTTTAATCCCCACCTCGTAACGACCACCATGGTCGGCATCTATTTTCAGAAGTAACGCGCAATTGGTCAATGCACAACAGGGATGCAAATTGCTAAGCGTCTACTGAGAAGGGTTATGTAGATTAGAGTTCCCGTATGCACACCCTGTTGGCCAGACAGGCGGTCATAAAGAAAATTGTGACCTCACACATATCTGAGTTTCGCCCTCGTTCTGACCTTGCGATGTGTCGTTCAGCGAGTATATGAAATCATTCATGTAACATATACATATATCTATAAAAACAATCGGGGAGAGGTGCGAACTTCAGAGAGGATCCGTGAACTGTATACACTTTCATGTGTTGTCAACCAGGGTCCGCATGCAGAAAAGGTGGAGACATGGTTGGACATGGTTCCCGATTTGGATATCCCAGATTCGAGTGGGATTGGAGGTGCCAAAAAAAAAAAAATGTAAGTTTTAATACAGGGCCACAAATAGGTTTTGCATATATGCGACATATATAAAATTGGCTGTTTTCATATATTATATGAAAACGGCCAATTTTATGTATGTCGCATATATGCGAAACCTAGGCCTATATGTAGCCCGATATTAAAACCTATATGTTTATTTAGGTTATTTCCGTGTGGGCAAACATGGCTTTAAATTGCTTATTAGTCTTGATCTGTTTTCAGTCAATTTCCATGGTAAAAGACACTTGAAGTCTCCCCTCTCAGGCGTAGCTAATTGTCTTCATTAAGACGAGAAATCAAACGCGCCGGTTGAACGCAAAAGAGGAGCGCATTTCAATCCTTTTCAATTAAAAGATATTACGCACAGGTTTGGCGACTTGCTTCGGATATGACAAAATTTAACACGGAAAATACTTAGTGGTTTTTCCGTGAAGAGTGCCCGATTTAGGCATGAGAATTGAACATTTTATAGAATTTATTATTCACTCGCCTAAACATTTCATTATAAGGGAAACTAACATGTTGAACAAGAACAATAGCCATGTTTCCACCCACACGTTATGCGAATTAAGTCATATCGAATTAAAAAGGTCTTATGGAAACGGTGAAATTCGACTTGATTTCAAGAATATCGACACAAAGTTTATACGGTTGATCTGATTGGATTTTCTCTTAATCGGTAAAAGGCCTATGCGATAAATGCTGATGGAAACATTATTTGCCGAATGAATCTGCTACTGCATCGTGACGGTGTTTTGATGCCGTCGTTGCCTTCTGATAATGGTTTGCTATGTAGCTAAAGCTGGCACATAAGCTCGTACAACTTGTGCAATTATCATCATTTGTTGGTAGACGCGATCCATTTTGGCTAACTAGCTAAATTAGTCGGCTAATACACTACTTTTGTTCACTTGAAGGTTCTGCAATTCAGGGCAAAAATGAATGGAAACAGCTTCAAATGTCATAAATCTATTCGATACACCAATTTGATCGTATAACAGCATGTGACGTCATTATGCACAACTTTTTATTTACTTTAATGACGTTAGATGGAAACGCATTTTCACCAGCTTTTTTCGCATGAATATTTTTTGCGAACTTCAGATAGTTCGATTGACAAGTGGATGGAAACATAGCAACTGATTGAAATTGGGTCACTAATCTCATTCGTTTCAAGGGATGTTTTCCGACTCCCCAGTTTTCTGTCCACTGCCGGTGTTATGACAAATTTCGCCACCTGTCAAAATGCTACCTCGTGGTTCTGCGCTTGCGCAGACCAAAAATCTCAGTCTGTTTCCTCGCTTATATCTTAAATATCTTCAAAAATCGTAAAAATAGATTTATTTACAGTGCGCATTTTTACCTGTGAGCATACATATATTTGCATGCACACGCTGGGTTTTCCCGAAAATGCAGAAATTAGATGATAATGGCGTATATGGGCATACATCTTTGAACAAACTTATCCAACTCGTGATAAAATCTGCTTATAAAAGGCTAAAAAATCACAAATTTACGACTGTAAAGTGATTCATGTTGCAATATCGTGGCAAAAACAAAGACTTTACGATCGCTTTGCATTACAGTAGCATTTTTTGACAAAGGAGCAAAATTTGACAGAACACCGGCCACAGCTGACAATTTGGTTTAAAGTTGGTAACTTTGAGGAGAGAAGAGGACTTCGCACAAAATTTGAAAAAAGCTACTTTCAGATCCCTCCCCCTCCCTCTCCACTGCACTCCTAAGACCCTCCCCCAGATGGCTACCGTGGCACGCGAAGGCACCCAAGCTGCTATGCATGTAACTGCGGAGAGATTTTGCACCTTCACATTATGAAAGTGGCCAAGTTGCCGAGGCTATACGTTACTGTTGCGAACAGACAGCACTGCTGGCTAACAAATGGGCGCGTCTTTAGACCTGAAAATTCCGGGGCTAATATCCCTCCTTTTATTGAAAATTATTAGTCTTGGATAATTCTAGATGGTTTTCCTTCATTTCATACTTTTTCCAATTCAAGAATTATCAAGTGGTAGTTGAAGACACGGCTTCTCTCCCCATGCGATCTAAAAGCGACAAAATAATAGGCTGCATTCAGTACCGAAAAATAATTTGATTGTAATTAGGTCTATGAACCGTCACTCGGCGATGGCATTTCAGAACTCATCAGCAAATGAAGATAATTTCGGCGACAAGTATATACACCTGTTTTTGCAGCATGGTCGCTCAATTCGTAGTAAAAAAAAAATAGACAGCTGTCCGATTGGGAAATGTAAACGGACGAGACCACTTACCAGTCTGAAATGCCATCGCCGAGTGCAGGTGCATAGACCTAATAAAAATGAAATTATTTTTCTGTCCTGAATGCAGCCCATTATTTTGTCGCTTTTAGATCGCATGAGGGAGAGAAGCCGTGTCTTCGATTGCCACTTGATCATTCTTGAATTGGAAAACGTGTTAATAAAGGAAACCCATCTAGAATTAGCCAGGACTAATTATTTTTAAGGGAGGGATATTAGCCCCGAATTTTTCAGGTCTGACGACACGCCTGCGAACAACCAAGCAGAAATAAATCATGTCGACATAAAAAGTAATATACAGCAGTATGTATTTATTAAAAACCCAGCACATGCTTATTTTAGTAAGTTACCCATTTTTTTGAGTACAGAAACTGTCGTGAATCCAGCTGAATGGCCAGTGCATCATGTATTTCAGCATTTAGCTGTGAGAGCACAGAAACGTTACACATAGGCTACTTATAAGGACAACAACACAACTGATAAGACAGCCAGGTCACTTCATAAAGATATTTTCTGCTGCTCTCTAATAAAACAACGCCAGTCACGTTAGCCCTAGCATCTGAAACAAGCTAACGTTAGCTCGACTGCAACATCGCTGTAACATCTCATGCACAGCGGAGTACAGTAACAATTACAAGACTCTGGCTATTCAAACAGCGACTGTGCATGTAAGCGACATTCCCTTGCTTATTTGCAGAGCGAAAATGAATTGATGCTGGTTAGGGCTGGGGTTAGTTTGGTGATCAAGTCAGCCACGCCAACTTGCTTATTTGCGGAGCAAAAATGAACCAGCAAATAAAGCAGAGGTTTACCTGTCAAGGAGAAAAGTCGCAAACTCTGCATCAGTTTTTAATCCTTCCAGATCACGGAGTTCCTTCCACCTCTTAAAAGCCACTGTGATGTTCACTCTGGTTTTATCCCGAGTTTTGTAAAATTCTTAATTTTGTGCTTTTTTCTTTAAGCTTCCTTTTTTTAGGAACTTAACTTGACTGAGCACTGGCGTTGAACTGAGGGGGAAGGGGGAGGGGGCTGTCTGCAGCGCGTGCATGTGCACTGTTTGACGGCTGTCAGCCACCACCCTGGCTCTAATTGGTTCTTTTTAGTCGGTCTGAATGATTCTTTTAAATTGCAGTAGGAGCATTAGGTGGGTTAAAAGGAGCCTTTTTTTAATTACAGAGTTCTAGTTTTATGTAATACTGTCTGGACACAGTGACAGTTTTAGCAAAAATGACAAAAAGTCACTTTTCTAAAACTTACCAACTGCAGCTTTAAATGTTTAAATGTTCAGGAAATGCATAGCCATAGTCATAATATACACTGCCTGTCCCCGCCCCCCCAAAAAAAGTCGCTGTTTGGATTAAAATAAGCAAAAACTTTTCTTAAGAGCCTGTGATTGAATAATTATTGCAGTGAATGTGTTTCAGCTGGAATCAATTCCTTTAACCCTGGCTGATGCAGTTTGTAGCTTCTCATTTCTTAAACAACCATGTTGGAAGACAAATTACATGGTCATAGAAAAGATAGAGCGGTGTCTCAAATAATTGGCCCACATCAATCAAAGAAACAAGTTAGAAAATAGCTGACATTACTACTTGAATTGGGTTCAGAATAGTCCAACGCATTATTGAAACCTGAAATGAAAGTGGTGAACCATTAACTTCACAGAAGAAATAGGTCAGAACAAAATCATGCTAATCATGATCAACGACCACTAAAATGCTTGAAGTATCACCATAAAAAATTGACTGTGGAACTCCCAGCTATGTTTAATTGTGAAAGCAAGAGCATTTCCACTATCACAATGCGACAAGAACTTGCAGCATTGGGACTAAACGCTTGTGTGGCCACTAGAAATCCACTTGTTAGTGAGGCTAATTGGGAAGGAAAGGCTTCATCCCAATACCCACACTTGCAGTCTTTGGGTTTTGAGTGTGTGTTCATACACCACCAAGTAAGTGTGGAAGATAGTCCCATTTCTGAAAATGCCCAAGCTCAGGAGCACTTAATCCATAATTAATGAACCCTTATCCACTTCTAAGTGGTATTTGGGGCTAAGTATCCCACAATACATTAGGTTTTTGAATGCAGATAGGAGTGGTTATTAAGAAAATATTCCAATCTAGACATATTTATATCAGGTTACTGAAGCATCATTATTCACCAATACTCTCAATGTAAATCAAGCAACTGTGATCATATTGTTTGCTTATTTATTGACGACTTTACGTATTTCCTAAATTATCATTGTATTTATAATTTAGGACGATGATTCAATGTTTGCCGTTTTAATGTTTGGATGACAAAATGGGCTTGTATTCACAAATTTATTCAAAATATGTATCCTCTTTATGTCATTCCTGGCTTATAAATTCCTCCAACTGCAATGAAACAATCAAAACAATCAATCAGTCTTTATGCCAACTTACACATTTTGGCCAGACCCTGGAAAAATGTCACTCAGAGGCCACTGGACTAAAATATAAAATTTGCTAATGTGGGTGTTGGGATGAAGCCATAGACTTAAGTTTATTAGGGAACATTAACATTTAACTGTGGAGCAATGGAAAAAAGTCATGTGGTCCACATGTACCCTATTCCAGAGTGACAGATGTCAGGGTAAGAAAGGAAGCCCATGAAGCAATGCACCCATGATGCATAGTGCCCCATGGTCTCAGCTTCAGGAGGCAGTGTTATGATCTGGGGTTGCTTCAGTCGGTCAGATCTAGGCTCAGCCACAGTATGCAGTGGGAAAAAGTCAGCAGAGCACCTGAATGTACTACTAACCAGGTTATCCTATTAATTAAATTTTTAATCCCTGCAGCACAGGCTTATTTCAGGTTGTCAATGCCAAGATTCATCAAACTGTGAAAGCGTGGTTCAGTGGGCACGAGGAATCATTTTAAAACATGAACTGGCCACCTCAGAGACCTGACCTAAACCAATCGAAAGAATTATGGATGTGCTGGTGAAGGGTTCATGGAGCCTGCGTCAAACGTCCATCTATCCCAGCACCAACCCAAGTGCGCTGCCCTTCAGCTAAATTTGTGTTCGGGAGAACGTCAACGCCAAAGAAACCCAGAAAAATTCCACCTTTCGAACATTTTCAACGAAGTTGGTATTTGTTAGCCTCCATTGCAGACCTTGTTTGTTTTGCTTCCCTCACAATAGCACCTGTATATCAGAGCTTCTCTCTGATTGATTGAATATAAAACCGGTTCAAGTACGCAGACGTTAGTTTGTGAGGGAAGTGAACCACAAAAGACATTTGCAACGGGCAAACTCTGGTTGGAAATAATAGACAGTGGGGTGAACTTTTAACATTCGCTATTTCGTAGTCTCGTAGTTGGCATACGACCAAAGTAGTTCAGAAATTATTTTAAAAATTTTAAAATGTCAAATATCTTTTGTTCTCGTGATAAATATTCCATAATATTTTGTAATTTAATAAAATCTGACCAAAATTTCATAACTTAATATTCACGGTAATTTCTGGGTCAATGTATAAAATTAGCCTTGAGATCGCTAAATTAACCAATCACGATCCAGGTTTTCGATGATGTAATGCATAAACAATGACCCTCGTTCGCCGATATTGCACCACTGACAATCGCAATGGCGGACGATGTTGAGTCGTCTTGCGCTGAAAGTAGCGATAAAAGTCTGTGTTTTATACACTTTTCCTCCGTCGACGCCAAAGAATTGAGCTCATTTAGCGAGACATCATGGGCTACAGCATTGAAGTATTCTGAAATCTGGGTCAAATATGACGAAGAAAGGGCTGAAATCGCCCGTAAATTCTACGATCGCATCAGTTCATCTACCTATCCATCTTGTAGCACTACACAGTACACCAAGCCTTCTGATGCAAAATTTCATCGCAGATGCTATCAGAAATTCACAGACAGAACTAAAATAGCTGAGGCTGAGAGACGAGCCGACAACAAGAAAAGGAAGATAATACCAGATCTTGCAAAGGATGATCATGGTAAGTAAAGTATTTCTATTAAAATTTTAGCCCAACATTCAACAAACCCCTGTCAGCTCCCCCACAAAGGAAGAAGTTGATTGATATCAAACCTAATGACAACCCATGCAGATGCAGTCTCAGTCTCAACTCATCAAGCAAGCCCAAATAATTAAAATGAACTTGGTCATGATCCATTTTACATTCAGTAAATCGTGATAAATAAAATATTATAGTAACATTTCCAAATATAATATTCTATTAGCCCCGTCAAACAGGGCCAACTTTCATCCATGCTGAATTACAGTTCTGCCCCGAAGTGTCCCCTCTACCCTTCGACGTCGGTGATTTTCCCTCAAAAATTTTCATCTTTTTAACAACAACAGCACATTTTTTCTCTTCTATAGTATCTTCAATGTTTCCACCATGTGTAGAAGCTTTTTAGACCACCAAAGGTACTTTAATTTGTATGGAAATTGATGTTGGAAAAATCTATATCCATTGACACGTGTGTACTGTGTATGAAATATGTCGGAGCCTCCTATAGGATACACTTCTCGTCAAATATTCTATATTTTATTTCTTTATAATGTTTATCATAATGAGATGTAAGCCATGCTTAGGAGAAAAATAATGGGAAGCTCCAAAGAATAAATGATGCCTGTTAGACATTTATTTTTTATTTATTTTTAGTCAATAATTATTAGGCTCTTTCAGTCTTTCCTGAATATCGAGTCATTTTAATCCTTTGGTAGATGGGAGCTTGCATAAATTTACTGCTGATTCAGTTTAAAGCATGACATGGACGAGCAATTTTTACCACAACAAGAAAACACAGACATGCAGAATTACTTTTCTAAAACACCCAATTTGACAACGTTCCGTTTTGTGCCTTGTATATCATGTACGGAATAAAGCCCAGGGCCTACCCACTTCCCATTTTTCTCATATTCATTTTCGTGTTGCTTATTCTGTTTTGACGCATATGTACATGTACATCAATTTCACTTGAATGCATGGAGGATGCATGTATGTGTATGAAAAACTGCCTTTAATAAATTATGAAAGAGACAGGGGAAAGAGACGGTCTGCTCATTTCTGCAGGAATTTCCCAAGTAGATTTTTTATTTTTTTTTTGTTTTTTGGGGGGGGGGAGACATGGATTAACATTTTTGCTATTGCTTTTAAGCTGTTCAAATAGCCAAAGTTGACTTTAATTTCTGTTTAAATTGAATGAAAAATCAGTCCTGCATATTTTCTTGTTTGTACAAAATCAAATGACGGGTAAGTTATGTGAGGTTGACTTGACTCTGAGGCTATAATCAGCTCCATCATACTAAATGTCTATGGGTCAATTTCATCACATTGAATCAAATATGATGTCAGTTGCCAATGAGGCAAAACATATATGAACCTTGATTTTATGAATGACAACGCCAAAAGAGAATGATGCATTACTTGAGTTTCCCTTCATGAGTACTATTTATTCTTAAACTATAATCATATTTTTTTATTGAATGAACATTGAAGACCATCCATGGACGAGCAATTTAGATCATGCACACACTCATCACTCATGTGAATTATGGGCAACATGGAATGATGCAATGCACACAGTTATTTCATGTCTGTTCAACTTTATTAATTGGATTACAATAATGTCATAAGATGGAAAGCCAGTCAGTGCTGAGAGTTGCTTTGTTTTTATTATTATTATTATTATTATTATTTACAAAACCCAAAATCAGTGAAGTTGGCACGTTGTGTAAATCGTAAATAAAAACAGAATACAATGATTGGCAAATCCTTTTCAACCTATATTCAATTGAATACACTGCAAAGACAAGTTACTCAATGTTCGAACAGGTAAACTTTCTAATTTTTTGCAAATATTAGCTCATTTGGAATTTGATGCCTGCAACATACTTCAAAAAAGCTGGCACAAGTGGTGAAAAAGACTGAGTTGAGGAATGCTCATCAAACACTTATTTGGAATATCCCAAAGGTGAACGGGCTAATTGGGAACAGGTGGGTGCCATGATTGGGTATAAAAGAGCTTCCCTGAAAGGCTCAGTCATTCACAAACAAGGATGGGGGGGGTCACCACTGAGTGAACAAATGCGTGAGCTGATTGTCGAACAGTTTAAAAACAACATTCCTCAACGAGCTATTGCAAGAAATTTAGGGATTTCATAATCTACAGTCCGTAATATCGTCAAAAGGTTCAGAGAATCTGGAGAAATCACTGCACGTAAGCGACAAGGCCGAAAACCAACATTGAATGCCCGTGACCTTCGATCCCTCAGGCGGTACTGCATCAAAAACTGACATCAGTGTGTAAAGGACATCACTACATGGGCTCAGGAACACTTCAGAAAACCACTGTAAGTAACTACAGTTCGTCGTTACATCTGCAAGTGCAAGTTAAAACTCTACAATGCAAAGCGAAAGCCATTTATCAACAGCACCCAGAAATGCCGCCGGCTTTGCTGAGCCCAAGCTCATCTAAGATGGACTGATGCATAGTGGAAAAGTGTTCTGTGGTCTGAAGAGTCCACATTTCAAATTGTTTTTGGAAACTGTGGACGCCGTGTCCTCCTGACCAAAGAGGAAAAGAACCATCCGGACTGTTATAGGCGCAAAGTTCAAAAGCCAGCATCTGTGATGGTATTGGGGTGTATTAGTGCCCAAGGCATGGGCAACTTACACATATGTGAAGGCACCATTAATGCTGAAAGGTGCATATAGGTTTTGGAGCAACATATGTTGCCATCCAAGCAATGTCTTTTTCATGGACGCCCCTGCTTATTTCAGCAAGACAATGCCAAGCCACATTCTGCACGTGTTACAACAGCATGGCTCCGTAGTAAAAGAGTGCGGGTACTAGACTGGCCTGCCTGTAGTCCAGACCTGTCTCCCATTGAAAATGTGTGGCGCATTATGAAGCGTAAAATACGACAACGGAGACCCCGGACTGTTGAACAACTTAAGCTGTACATCAAGCAAGAATGGGAAAAAGTTCCACCTGAAAAGCTTCAAAAATTGGTCTCCTCAGTTCCCAAACGTTTACTGAGTGTTGTTAAAAGGAGAGGCGATGTAACACAGTGGTAAAAAGGCCCCTGTGCCAACTTTTTTGCAATGTGTTGCTGCCTTTGAATTCTAAGTTAATGATCATTTGTAAAAAAAAAATAAAGTTTCTCAGTTTGAACATTAAACATCCTGTCTTTGCAGTGTATTCAATTGAATAAAAGTTGAAAAGGATTTGAAAATCATTGTATTCTGTTTTTATCTACGATTTACATAACGTGCCAACGTCACTGGTTTTGGGTTTTGTATATACCCGGCTTTTTCATAACTAAAGAAGCTGAAAATAAATTTTAAAAATTAGCTTTTTGATCATCGGAGCTTGAAATAATCAGGACCAAGAGCAAATTTACCCCCTGATAATGAATGAAGCAAAATCCAGGGGTCTTTTTTTTTTTTTTATGACTATTGTTTACTTCGCAACTAGTTATGCCAATGCCACGGATGATGAACTGTATTGGAAAAGTTGACCTGCATGGGGAGGCGATCTGCTCTACACCCATTATTATTTGTCATAACTTGTCATAACTTATTTGACATTTACTTGTACTGTTGTAACTAATTTGACATTTACTTGTGCTATCTCATGGATGATATGGAATATTGGAAAAGCTTGCCAATGTAGAGAGGGGATCTACAATGTTGCACATTTTCTGTACTTTTATTCTTTGAAGTTTTTATTCATTTCAATTGTAAGGTTTTATGTCAAATCCTAGCAGTTAGGTGACATAAATATTTGTGTTTGAAGTAATTTGCCTATCCTGGTCACTTAAAAGGCGACTCTCAATGAAAATTGGAACGTGCATCAACATGCTAAATTTCTGATCAGTTTTCATGTGGGCATTGAGAAAAGTGATGAGAATGCAAAAATTTGCCTCATTCTATTTAAACTACTTCAGAAATAGACAAGAGAACATAAAAATGTAATGCCGTCTTTTTAAAGGGAATTCTTGTAGAAAACCCTATTATCTAATTAACCCTTCATTATCTGAAGGGTTGTAAGCTTGAGGCCCCATAGTCTATAAATGTAGCGCTGCATGAGATGGTTGGAACAATGCCACGATAAGTGCGCGCCCTGATCGAAACTAAAGTGGGAAACAGCAAGTATTTGACTGCGACTGTTTTAGGACGGGTAGCTTATTTAAGAGGATACTTAAACCCTCGTGAGACATCAAAAAAAAAAACGTAAAAAACGTAAATGCTGAGTTTGCTATCATGGTTGGAACAAAAACTGGCATACATGACCATTCCCCCAGAAATGAGTTCGGGAACCAAAGGCTTACTGTCCTTGCTCAGCACATCCTCAGCGTCCTAGTGAGCAATATCCGTGCATGATCGATTTCCCATCATAAAAAGAATCCCATGTCAACAAATAATTACGTTCTAAGTAACACGACATTGCACCCCTAATAAGTACTTTGGTTTTGCTTCATTAGTCACAAAAGTAAGGAGATTTCAGTCAAAGTGCACGCCCCCAAGGAAAACGCGGTGACGCAACATCATATGCTTTCTCCCCGGCTGAAATTCACCTTCCACTCTTCATACCTACTCTTTCCAAGTGTAAAGATGGCGTCTATTATGGAAGGGCCACTGAGTAAATGGACTAACGTCATGAAAGGTTGGCAGTACCGATGGTTCGTTTTGGACTACAACGCTGGATTGTTATCTTACTACACGGTATGGTCTTCACCGGCATTTGGGCTGTCATAAATCTGAAGGAGGACTGCTTGAGTATGCTCCTTTTCTCTGGTGAAGCTAGTTAGCATACTGTGTTTCGTTTTAGCAGTGTGATATGAAGAGGAGAGGCCTGTTGCCAGGAGTTGGGAACCTCAGCTGCCAAACTGGGCGGGGACTTTAGTTGACTTTGGTCTTGGCCAATCTTAAACCGAGTTGAAATCTAGATAGCCAATGAAAAAAATATCCTGGGTTGAGTTGCGAAGAAATTGAGGTAGCTAGCTAGTTATCCAGTTTGCTATCTCTTGCTAGCCACTACACTCAGAATGTCTCCTGTTTAGCGAGGGTCTCCGTAACTATTGGCTCGGCTAAAATGCGGCAGAATATGGAATTGGTTACCGTTATTTTGCTTATTGGGTTGCCATGAGAAATCACGTTAGCTAGCCAGCAACAATGTGTAATAGTTACCTAAGCTACATAGCTAGCTAGCTAAATGGCTAGTTAGACTGGCTTGGCACATATTGACAGCCAAGTTCGCTATCTTACCCTAGTATGCTGACTACTGTGTTTTGAGTCGATTCCAGTTGATTAGGCTAACGTCAGCCGGCTTGGTAACGTCGAACAGGTTAAATTTGGCTCATTCAGTCACGTGACGTTTATCGGACTGTCTTTGTTTATAACAATGTAACGATAACGTTAAGTTGACATCCGGTGGTGACACCCGTTAGAATATATTCATTTGAATTGTTAACGCAAGGAAGCTAGCTAACTGTCAACGTTAAATTGGCTAACCAGCTAGGTAACTGTTGATGTTGATGCTAGCTCGCTGGGTAGGGCCAATCTGCTGAAAACATTTTGTTGAAAGTCCGCTAATTATTCTTTTTTTCATCAACTCAATACATCTCAAGAACAACTGGCGAAAATTTCTTCAATATATTAAGAAATCAAGAAATTATGAAGGAAAGTATAGATGGTTGTAGTTTTTCAGCAGACTAGCCCTTGCCCAGCTCGCTAACGTTAGTTATTGGCTATGATGCCTGACTGCAGATGTCTTCTCGAACATCATTGGCTAGATTATAGACCTTGCCAGCTAGTTGAATAGTTTCGTGCTTTGAAGTTTTAGCTGCTTAATCATTGTCATTTTATTACAAGAATTAAATCGTTGTTGGACGCCATAGATCTCGACACCTCTCAAACGTATACCTAAAGTTGGCAGTCCTACTACTAACTTGGAAGTTATGCAACAGGTATGGTGAATAAAAAAATGCTCTCTCTCTACCTAGCTAGCTAGCCAGCCAGGGAATATGTACCTCGAGGATCAACGACATCCCTAACGATTATTAGATTTAACCTGTTGAATCAACTGGCTTGCTTGGTATTTGGCTGGCAACCTTGACTTGGGGTAACATGCTAACCCTTAGTAGGCTTGCAGGCTGGCAGTAGTTAATGGAAAAAAGTAAAACTTTTCTTGGAGCCCTATGGTGTCAACACCATATGCCTTCATTCCACACACATTGCCTCATAGACCTGTGCCCATAACTAGATGGATGGCTCATTAGCTAACCTGGTTTCCTGCAAGGATTTGACTGTCCTGATTCTGTTCACAGACAATGCAGAAAAAATCATTCCGAAAAAGTTGTCATCAGAAAAAAGTGCTAATTATAATGCATTTTATTTGTCTGCTTTACAGAGCGCTATACAATAAAGTAAAAAAAAAAACAGAGAAACACACCTATACAACAGAAGAAAGAGGGAAAAAAAAGAAAACCCCTTAGTCAAGGGTTTGCCACTACCCATATACAAGGAAAGTAGCCAAAAAAACAGACATAAAAGCGTACAGCTAATATACAAATTTTAGGGTAGCATTCTTTCAGAAAGAAATAGAATCAGAAAGGTCTGATTTGAATTGCCCATTCACCTTCTACTATGTTGAGAACAGTATTACAGAGGCCTATTTTTTGTTATAACATGTGAATGCATTTGTTTGTTCAAAATGTACAGTGTAATGACTGCCACAGAGTCCAAAAATGTTGGCACACTTGCCTGTTTATCGGTGTGTGACATCTGCATCTCCTTTTAATCATTCATGCAGTATTTGTGGGCTTTAAGACTCCAGTTGATTGAGAAGTATTTTCCCCCATACCTGTCCTTATGCAGGTTTATGCTGCATAGTGGTTCGTGGCCATTGTTACGGTATGTAGCTTCATAATATGCTTTACAATGTAAATTGTAGACAAATCAGGACTGCATGCAGGCCAGTTTAGCCTCCACACACTCTGTTTAGGCAGTCATACACTCACAATCCATTTAGAATGTGGGTTGCAGTTGTCATGCTGGAAAGAG
Organism: Gymnothorax reevesii; assembly: GCA_029721435.1. Lineage (NCBI taxonomy): Eukaryota > Metazoa > Chordata > Actinopteri > Anguilliformes > Muraenidae > Gymnothorax > Gymnothorax reevesii. The sequence continues at coordinate 94,052,116 of CM056575.1, forward strand.
TTGTCATGCTTGAAATGCAGGGATGTCCCTGGAACGAATGACTTCTTTGCCAGCATATGTGTCTGCAAAATTTGTTCATATCTTTCTCTAGTCAAGGTGCCCTTGCAAATGTGCGAGTGACCCATGCCATGCACACTTTCACATGCCCATATACCATGACATACGCTGGTCTGTCAGAGCCATGTGATTATGTCACTGTAAAATGTCTGTACATCTGGCAATAGGGCGATTCCATGCTAGAAATGGAAAAAACTGGTCTATTATGATTGTCACCCTGAATACCCAAGTCATTATATCCCCGAAATACGAGTTTTTGGAATATCATGGTTTCGCCCCTGCCGCTGCCGCCATTGCCGGGTCCGCATATTTTATCCATTAGCGCGATAACGCACAAAATACTTTGGCTTTTAATTTTTGACATATGGGTAGATATGGTAGAGAGAATGAGCTGATTAGATTTTGAGCAAGTATGCACTCCTAGGTTTGCCACCAGGTGGCACTACATAATGAAAAAATAAATTTTTTAACCATACAACTGGAACAATCACTTGCACAGACCTCAAATTTTCCTCATATTGTAGGTCAAGTAAAGGGGAATCTAATAAAGGGGGCTTCGCGTATTGGCGAATTTTGGGGATATACCCCTTGCTGTCGGCCGCCGACAGCGTAGGCCTAGTTTCGGACAAGTAAGTTTTCTCACTTGCATGACTGCAGAGTGGTGATTTGGGGTGGAATTAAAGCAGACATGAAATGTCATCAAATTTTCAGTTGACTACAATTTTCAAACAATTGCCTTAATTTTCCGCTAATTGATATCACTCAAGTTCCTAGTCTTTACGAGTCACTTATCTAGAGTAAAGTCTATCTACTTGCAAAGTGACTGTCACATGAATCTTTACTTGACGGAGAAAAATATGATGAGTGATGGGCTGTTTATTGTCATGTCCCGTACGATAGATTGAAGGCAAAAAGTTCTTGTCGTTTTTAGCTTACCAGCTTTATCAGCAAAATGGTTACAGATGGTTTGGTCCGTATTGGGGATGTATAGGAAGTCATACATGAACTTTCATTTGGTGGCCTTGAACTTGACCTACGGTGACCTTCGAAGGTCAAACTTCACATAGTTTTGGTGATAGAAGTAATTGAAATTGCACTATTACCGACGGAGCTTAGGTTTGTATTGTGGCCTTATAGGAAGTCATGTATGAAGTTTCATTGGGTGAACTTGAACTTGACCTTCAGTGACCTTCAACGGCCAAACTATACAGTGAAATTTCAATAACTTATATGAGCAAAATGTTTACAGATTGAGCGTAGGTTTGTATTGGAGACTTGTAGGAAGTCATGTATGAACTTTCATTTAGTGACCTTCATATTGACCTTCGAGATCTAACTTGACCTAGAGAAAATTCAGTGACTTCTGTCACTGAAAAGGTCTCAGATAGAGCCTAGATTTGTGTTACTGACATAGGAAGTCACATATGAACTTTCATTTGGTGACATTCAGCTTGACTGTTGATGACATTTGAAGGTCAAACTTGACATAATGCAATTACAATGACTTGTTTTGCCAAAGCGGTCACAGATGGAGTCTAGGTTTGTGTTGGAGACATATAGGAAGTCATATATGAACTTTCATTTGGTGACCATGTATTGACTGTCAATGACCTTTGAGAGCCAAACTCGATAGTGAAATTACATTGACTTGTATCACCAAAATGGTCACAGATTGAGCCAAGGTTTCTACAGAGACATTTAGAAAGCCATATATGAAGTCCATTTGCTGACCACAACTTGACATTCTGTGACCTTTTAAAGTTCATAATTGACATATTGAATGCATATTGACATACCGCGCCCTCCGTAATTATTTGCACCCCTGGTTAAGATGCGTTCTAGAGCTTTTAATAAATTCAGTTTTTTTCTAAATAATATAGGACCACAATGAAAAAAGAGGAAAATCCAACCTTTAATTCAAGTGCATTTATTCAGTTGGAAAAAATCCCACATTAAGAAATAATTCTTTTACATCAAATCATGTGTGCCACAATTATTAGCACCCCTGATGTTAATACTTTGCACAACCCCCTTTTGCCAACAAAACAGCACCTAATCTTCTCCTATAATGTTTCACAAGATGGGAGAATACAGAAGGAGGGATCTTCGACCATTCCTCTTTGCACAATCTCTCTAAATCATCCAGCGACCTGGGTCCTCTCCTCTGTACTCTCCTCCCCAGCTCACTCCTCAGGTTTTCAATGGGGTTGAGGTCTGGGAACTGAGATGGCCAGCTTGATTCTGTCTGGTGAACCATTTCTGTGTAGATTTGGCCACATGTTTACGGTCATTATCTTGCTGAAAGATCCAGTGACGACTCATCTTCAGGTTTCGGGCAGAGGCCACTAGATTTTGATTTAAAATATCTTGGTTTTTCAAAGCGTTCATGATGCCATGCACCCTAACAAGGTTCCCAGGGCCTCTTGAAGAAAACCAGGCCCGCAGCATCACCGATCCTCCCCCATACTTCACCGTGGGCATGAGGTGCTTTTCTGCATACTAATCTTTTGTGTTCCGCCAGACCCACTTAGAGCTTTTTGGCTACAAACACTCCATCTTGGTCTCATCTGACCAAAGCACATGGTCCCAGTTGAAGTTCCAGCACCGCTTAGCGAACTCCAGAGGTTTGCGTTTATGATTGTGAGTGAGAATAGGTTTTTTGCGTGCATGCCTTCCAAACAGCTTGTTGGCATGTAGATGGCACCTGATGGTTGTTTTGGAGACTTTGTGACCCCAAGATGCTACCATTTGTTGCAATTCTTTAACAGTGAGCTTTGGAGAACTTTTAATTTCTCTTACCATCCTCCTCACTGTGCGTGTGAGCAAAATAACCTTGCGTTCTCGTCCAGGCTTGTTTGCCGCTATTCCAGTTGTTTTAAACTTCTTAATGATTCCTCTGACAGTAGATATGGGCAGGTGCAGGCGAGTGGCTATTTTCTTGTAGCCATTGCCTGACTTGTGAAGGTCGACACACATCTGCCTTACTTGAATGGTGTGTTCCTTTGTCTTTCCCATGTCGAAGAGTGGATAAGAGAAATAGCCTCTGTGTCACGTCATATTTATACCCCAGGGAAACAGGAAGTGGTGAATTACTAATTAAATGTTCCTAGATACTCTGATCAACAGAAATGCTTCAATTACATTTACATGCCTATGAATTTTTACATGCCAATAATTGTGGAACAGGTGATTTTATGAAAAACAATTATTTCTTTGTCAGGGATTTTTTTCCCTTAAAATTCACTTGAGTTGAAGGTTACATTTTTCTACTATTTTCAGTGTGACAGTGTGCTTCTGCAATAAAAATTGATTTTATTTTCAGGCTTTTAACACCTCTTAACCAGGGGTGCCAATGATTATGGAGAGCCCCGTATTGTATCACCAAAGCTGCTTCAGAGCTTAGGATATTATTACAGAAGGTTTTTCAATGTATGTGAACTTTTATTTAGTGACCTTGACATTGATTTTCATTGATTCAAATGTAAAACTTCACATGAAGTTTTCATAACTTGTATCATCACTGGAAGATTCCACTGAGGGAAGGCAAGTGAGTGTTTCAAAGGTATGCTAGTGGCTGTTCAGAGTTTCTTAATGGTATCAGTCACCGATTCAGAGGTTTTTTTTTGTGTTATTTGTGTTATTGGTAAGCGTATTTCATGGTTTACAACTTTACATATTGTCATTTCTCAATCATTCTGAGCTTTATCTAGATATTTGTGAACTGTTTGTTGCACACAATCCCTTATGTCCAACATCTGGACATAACTGTTTATTGCAGTCAGCCCTCAATATTTTATAACAAAAGTAAACAGCTGTTTCACATTGCAGTGTGAGTGTGTTTGTAAATGCAGTAGTGCCAATACCCGAGCCCATTGTAGTCAAATTTCCTATGCCAGCCCAAGCAATTTAGAAGAGAGAGGAATCAATTTAATGGCAACGGCATGCACCTTGCTCAATCTTAAAATTTCAATGACGTTCATCTGATCGTGACATTTTCAACATTCTCAGACTCCTAAAACTTCAGTGTTTGTTTAACCGCATTATCTTGGAGAAATTGATTGTGATTTTAGTCTTTAATCCAACATGAATGACGACATCAAGATAATGGCAAAATTTTAATTTAGGGAAAGTAGACGCCAAGCATGTAAATATAGCTTACTGGGAAAGTTTGTTTGTATTGCCAAAAATTTGTGGTCGCTTTTTGGTTTAGTACTTGCCGCAGTTGAGTTGACCACAGCGTAATGGCGACCAGCTTTAATTTGCGATTAGCGTTTTACTTTGAAGGGACGCTTCTTCAATGTTTCAAAATACAGTATGGAACGGAGTTTATATATACAAGTGCTGGTCAACGAATTGGAATAATTTGAAATAGCACAATCTTTAAATTTTCTTGATGCATTTTTTGTGCAGAAAGCAAATCAGTTGTTCACCGCGCCTGTCCTACTTGTTAGAGTAATCACAGAACTAGCTACCTGTAAAAATTTGCTCAGCTGAGCTTTCCAAAAGGCCCATTTAGGCCATTTAACTGTGACACTGTTGTTTCATTGAATTAGACTAAGACTAAGTTCAGACTTGAAAAAAATTATTTTTTTTTTGTTTTGTTCAAAGTCTTTCAAAACATTCATAAAAGGTGATTTTAAGACCAAAAAACTATCATTTACATAGATTTTTATCATGCATACGCCTCCAGTGCATTTGTTTTTGACAAAAATGCGATTTTCTCGCATCGCAAAATTTCATAGTTTATCAGCCTTGTGGTGGACATAAATCCACATTTTTCAAGGTATTGCTTTGAAATTTTCCCCATAGCATCAGTTTGTTATGTTCTAAACAATGACATAGCCATTTTTGACTCGGTAGATACATGGTGCATTTATGATCCATCTGCCAGGCAGGTTCTGCCACCCATTTCTAAAATTCTATGACCAAATAATTTAAAAAAATATTTTCCCATGAAAATACCCAGAATGAGTGTCATTGTTTTGCTGGTGATATTAGCTTCAAAACAAAAAAGAATTACTGGAAAATATGGTATAGTTTCTGAGATAGTATTGCCACAAGATTTCACTTTTTTCTTTTTCATGGTAACAAGCTTATTAAATTTGATTAAAATCAAATTCTATTCTGAGCTTTTTTTAGTTGACACAATTTTTATGTGTTTTTAGTGTTTAGAAGTACTTAAATTGAGTGGACCACGCTTGACCCTTTAATATGTTAGAGAATCAGATGAAAGAACATTTAACAAGTAATTAAGTTAACTGGCATCAGGTGTGTGACATGATTGGCTATAAAAGGGATGCCTTAGAGAGGCTGAGTCTCTCAGAAGTGAAGATGGCCAGATGCTTTCCAACCTATGAAGGTTTGCGTAAAAAAATTGTGGAATACTTTAAAAACAACGTTCTTCAATGTCAGATTGCAAAGGCTTTGAAGATTTCATCATCGACAGTGCATCACATCATCAAAAGATTAACAGAAACTGGAAAAATCTCTGTGCGTATGGGACAAGGCAGAAGACCTTGACTGGATGCCCGTGATCTTCGGGCCCTTAGACGCCACTGCCTCACTCACCGGCATGATTCTGTCATTGACGTTACTAAATGGGCCCAGGAATACTTCAAGAAACCACTGTCTGTAAACACAGTCTGCCGTGCCATCCACAGATGCCACCTAAAACTGTATCATGCAAAAAGGAAGCTATTGTTGAGCACGATCCAGAAACGCCGCCCTATTCTTTGGGCCAAGGCTCATTTTAAATGGACTGTTGCAAAGTGACAAAGTGTCCTGCAGTCAGACGAGTCCCAATTTGACATTCTTGTCGGAAATCATGGGCGTCGTGTCCTCCGGGCTAAAGAGGAAAAAGCCCGCCCCTCCTTTTATCAGCGTTCAGTTCACAAGCCAGCATCAGAGATACGCTCCCCAAAGACGACATCTATTCCAGGGAAGGCCTTGTGTATTTCCGTCGGACAATGCAAAAGCACATACTGCAGCTATTAAAACAGCTTGTAGAAGAATGTGTGCTGAAATGGTCTGCCTGCAGTCCTGGGCCCGTATTCACAAAGCATCTTCGCGCTAGAAGTAGGTCCCAACTGCCGGATTTAGGAGAAACTCCTAAAAAAAATGGGGGTGTCAGTCGTAAATTTAGGACTCCTACTTATTTTTACTAAGTATTATTCACAAAGCATTTTGGGCCTAAAAGTAGTCAAGAGGACTCCTAACTCACTAAAACCTATTCACAAAGAATCTGAAAATGGCTGCTGCAGTTGAAAGAGGGAATGACTTGGAAATTCTGAGTGATGCGCAGTTGTGAAAGATATCGGATCGACCGTGATGCGATTTTATTTGTTGTTGACATGGTGAGGGAGAGAATTACCTCTCCAACTATGAGAAACAACCCAATATGCCCCAAAATAAAATGTTTCTCAACACTTCGTTAGTTGGCCACCGGAAAAATGCAACCTTGCAATGCGGACAATTTAGGGATTTCACAGTCATTCAGTCACTCAGTTCACAAACAATTATTGCGCCCAGTGAACCCCATATCCCCCAGTTTATCTGGTTTCCAATGGACATTCGCCAACAACACAGAATCCAACTTGAATTCATGCACATCTTAGGTATGCCCGGTATCATCGGTGCTATTGAAGAGACCCATATTCAAATTATTTCTCCGACCCAAGATGAAGAGGTATTTGTAAATAGAAAAAAGTTCATTCCGAGGATTTGCTGTTCACCCACGAGCCAAATTTCACTTTGATTACATGCTTTCTCTCCTGCACTAACTGGGCCAGCAGCAGTAACAGGTCGTAGCTCCAGTTGGGCTTTGGCGTCCTTTTTGAACTTTCATCCATGACAGTTTTGGGCAAACATACTTGAACGGCTTGACATTTAAATGATCGCATCGCATATTCTCATTGGGTAATAAGGTGCTAATTACTGGGGAAAATGACGCGTTTTATTATAGACTCATTTTCTGCTATTGGCGTTTTTACAACTATCTCTTTCCTATGTTTGTTTATTTGCCTAGAGCGTGATATGTGGGGACTGCGCATAGTGCATTTTCACGAGTGCTCAACATGTTTTTATTTTACAGGACAAAGCAGCCGTTGGGATTGTTTCCTCATTTTTTCCTCCATGGGTTGTATGTGGGGAATTGTGTCAATGGGCGCCCTGTCGCCAAACAACCAATCACCGTGCTCATTGCTCCCAAGACTAGTGCATGAGAATTGACGTCATCCATAGCCACGGAGATTTACTCCCACCTATGTCAGAGCTACTCCTATTCTAGGAGTTAACAGTTTTCGTAACTAAAAGTTGCTCTTAGCGGCTTTGTGAATAACTTTTAAGATTTGACTCCTACAAAAAATGTTTTAGTGCAGCCTAGGAGTACTCCTAGCGGTAAGATGAGATTCTTTGTGAATACGGGCCCTGATCTTTCACCGATTGAGAACATTTGGAGCATAATTAAACGTAAAGTCCGTCAAAGGAGACCCAAAACTCTCCAGCTGTTGGAAGCCTGTATTAAATGAGGGGGATCAAATTCCAATGGCTAAACGCTAGAAACTTGTCTCCTTAATGCCCAGACGCCTCCACTCAGTGTTAAAAAGAAGAGGGGATGCTACGCCATGGTAAACAGGCCTTCATCCCAACATTTTTGAGACCTGTTGCAGCCATCAAATTTGAAATGAGCTCCTTTTGTGGATAAAATTGTAACATTTCTCAGTTTCATCCTTTGCTATGTTACCTCTGTTTTCTTGTAAATAAAATACTGGCTGGTGTGAGTCATTGCATTTTGATTTTATTCACAATTTGCACTATGTCCCAACTATTTTGGAATTATAAATGCTTTGTGTCCCTACACCATGCTTTCTCAGACAAACTACCATGTTTCTACCCTCAAGTTGCTCTGAAGTTACCATTACCTTCTCCCAACCCTACTGCGATAGAATTCCATTTTGATGTGATCTGTACTGTAAAATCGAATATTTGTCTTTCGAAGGTTCCATATGTCCAGGTGAGCTATAGTGCCCGTGGCACTATTTCTCTGTGATTTTAATTAAAAAATTGCAGTAGTCAGTATTGCGAATCCAGCGAGCTACAATCTGTTTTTAATTTTAAATAGCAGAAAATAAAATGCTTAGAAACAATCATTATGCTTGTTTGAGTCACATTTGTGTGGGAAGACCTCAACTTTTGAGGGAGGCTAGTCTTGGTTGTCCCATGTACAACGAGAAATTTTCCTTTTTCAACCCTTGCGTACTTTAAGATGTGTTTTTTTTTTTTTATTTTATTTTGCAATTAGAATTTTGTAAGATGTGTCATTTTAATTTTACATAGCAACCATCCAACTTTTCATAATTTGGGGTCGTTGGACAAATTTTTGTGCAAATGTGTCTGCTGTTTCAAACTGAGGAAGAGCTTTTATGAGATTTATATAATGAAAAATGTAACTTTTTCTGCTTTAGTCCAAGGACAAGATGATGCGCGGTTCCAGAAGAGGCTGTGTTCGACTCCGGGTGAGTCACCGGACCATGATTTCTTACTACTGCATTTCATTTGCAATCAAACCACAAGTGTATAATCAATGCTTTGCTTATTTTTTGCTATGAAATTGTTTCCTTCGGCCGTGGCCTATCAAGTTAGAGTCTGAGTTGTAATTTATTGCATTTTGCATTAGTTGCTAGATGAAGAGCAGTTTGTCAAATCAAGTTAAACTGCACATCCACTAGGGCTGGGACGATTTTGAATCGATTCTTTTTTTAGGCGTAATACCACTACCTGCTGCCATGGGGCGAACATCCGAGCTTTCCCTTTTCGTTTATTTAACCCGACACAGTTTGAACAAAAGTGCCAAACATCAGAGGGCATGTGAAATGCTTCCAGAAAAAATTTGACTCTGACATCAGTATTTTTCGGCGACATGCTGCACGGAGCCGAATGAAGGACTACAGAATCATCTCCTATTAACCATCTAGGCTTATGCCGTTGGAGGCGACGGCTTGGGGTATATCCCCGCACGCCCCCAATCCTCCAATTCCCCAATCCTTGAATAGACCCAATACAACATAAAGCCCCTCAGGTCATGACCTTTCATTTGAACTTAATTTCAGGTCAATCGGACAAATGGTTCTGAAGATATGGCCAAAATGGTAATTTTCCATCACAAAGCGCCACCTGGTGGCAAAATATTGATGCATACGGGTATGATGTCATCGTGTGACACGCTGTGAGGTCATGACCTTGCAGTTGCACATAGTTTCATGTCAATTGGAGAAATAGTTCCAAAGATACAGCTAAAATGGCGCATTTTATGTGACAAAGCTCCACCTTGTGTCAAAATTTTGAACCAAACAGGTATAATGTCATCATGGAACACATTCTCAGGTCACGACCTTTCATTTGCACTTTATTTGAGGTCAATCGGACAAATATTTCTCGAGACAAGAGAAAAACAGTAATTTTTTTCAGTTTTTGGCCCCTGGTGGCCAATCTAGAAATCATAAATTGTCCAAAATCGAATCAGGTCTTCCTCTTTATGATACTGACATATATGCAAAACTTGAAGTTTCTATTTGAAATATTACTGAAGTTATCGCGTTGACACGTAGGGCGGCGGCCGGAGTCGGACCAAAAACATAATATCCCCGGAACACCATTCGGCGTTCGGGGATGTAATAATGGTTATGCTTGTAGGCTGATGTGTGACACCAGTGCAGCATTTTTCATATCATTTTATGTCGTCGCATATACACACGCATAGCGTTTGATTGCACAGTTCCCCCGCTGATTCTTTACACAAGATGGCAAATGCGTCTCATTTTTGCGGTTGGTTCAGCCAATGACGTTGTCCACTCTAGTGTTTTCTTTAGCTCTGTGGGCGGGACTGGTGCGGAGGGAGGAAAATAATGGGGTCATTTCACTCGCTATCATGGTTTCAGAGTTGCGCCTTTAGGTTACATTGCATTCCAGGTTCTTAGCAGGCGCTCTTATCCAGAGCGACGTACAAAAGTGCACAGGATCAGTACAAAAGTGCAGAGCTCCTAGGAGACAAGTGCTAACAGGAAGTGACAGAACACATTCAATTGTTACTGATTGTTACAGATCTAAACTAATAACAAAAGGGCAAGGGTAAGTGAACGAAATGGCAACAAGGTCAAAGTCAAGTGCAAAAAGGGCACTAAAAATAAATGAAGTGCAACAAAAGGGGCAGCAGGTCAACTGTAACAAAGGGGCAGGAACATGAAGTAAACCAGCAACAAAATGAAGGGCAACCAAATTAAGCGGTAGCAAAATCAGGAAATAAACAAAATTAAGTGCAACAAGATTGTGAAAGGGCAACAAATCAAGGGAAGTAGGGACAGGATTCAGGGCAGTGGAGTAGGGGAAAGGTGGAGCCTGAAGAGGTGGGTTTTCAGGCGGCGTTTGATGGTGCTCAAGGATTCTGCTGTGCTGACCTCGATCGGTAGATCATTCCACCAACGAGGTACCAGGACAGACAACAGCCTTGAGCGGGAAGGGGAGGATCGGAGAGGGGGAGGAGCCAGGCGACAGGTTATCCATAGTGTGGTGGCGGAGGACGACATTAAGAGACTAGGAGCCTGTTTTTATTTAAAACTAGATGAAACCTTGCATTCACATTATCCAAACACTATTTCGCAAAATCTGGGTGGGGATTTCAAAAGCCCATTGCAGAATGGCGATACCGCTTATCGCCAGCCCTGCATATACACATAATTTTCCTTGCTCGTGATGCAATCAATTTTGTGAAGTGCACCAACCCCTTCGGCAGGAAAGCTCCCCCAGAACATGATCCTGCCACCCTCGTGCTTCCCGGTTGGGATAGTGTTCATCGGCTTTAAGCCTCACCCTTCTTCTTCCAAACATGACAATTGGGGTCATTGGGGTCTATTCTCCCATTTGCGCTTAAGTCCTTTTTTACGCGATTTGAGTTAAGCGCTTTTGAGTTGCACGTATTCTCCTCTGCGTGCTTCGATCACGCCCACAGAATGTAGGCGATCTTATGAAAGAGGTGGGACTGATCCAAAAGGGAGGCAGACTCTGTACAAAGCTCATTGATTATGGCTATCAGGAAAACATGGAACAAGGATTTTCTGATTAACCATGAAAGTGCAGTTGTGGTCCATGGAAAACGCAAACCAGACTTTAAATTTGAATATCGTGGGCCTGCTGATAAAACCTTGCATCTCCAAACTGATAAGAAACAAAAACTTGTATGTCCACTATTCTTACATGCAGAATCAAACATTTTTTTTATCTTAAATTATATTTATCAATTTATATAATTAAATTATTATTTTTGTTTATTTTATATATATATATTTTTATTTTTATTTTATTTTATTTATTTATTTATTTATTTTTCTGTGAAGTTTATCATTTTGAAGATACAGGGTAGATACAAGACACAAAGCAGGCCCATGATATGCCGCTGTAATAGTAGGCCTATGTTTGTCTGTGCCAATTTGTACAAGAAGAAATGCAGACATCTTTTTTTTTATTTCTTATTCTAGCCACCATGGCATGGTTTGCTATGCAAACAAACAAATTGCCGTGATAATGATATAATAAATAAAGAATTTAGCGCTTCTCAACCAGTGCAATCAGTGCATTGAAAATGTGCCCCTCCTACACCAGCCTGTTTGTTCCGTGGAAGACAGGGAAGAAGACAAGTAAAGGGAACATTCTAGTCACGCAAAAATAACAATCAATGACAGTTTATATGATCTCTTTTAGAAACTGCACACTTGAAATCTCGAACAACTCTGATGTCAGGTTTGCAATTAAAGGACAAGGCAACGCTTTAACAAACAAAGGATTCTTGCCCCGCACGCGGAATAATCTGCAGGGCACTGTAACGGCCAGGCTCTCTGCACACCGGAGAAGTGTGCACGCAACAGGTGGTGGGCAACAATCATCCCCGGTGCATTTCACTGCATTGGAGGAGGAGGTGGCATCCACTCTTTCTGCAGTGGAAGTGCATGGAGAATAACTTGGAATGGATACGGATGAAGCAGGGTTACGTAAAATTGTCATTTTTATTTGCCTACACTCAAAGTATCACTGTGATAGATACGGGAAAAAAGCTTAATATGGTTTCAAATATTTCTTGTATTTTTGGCATTTCAAGCAGTTGCGCAGTACATGGGCTTCGTGGTCCGAGCCAGGGAATTTGATGCAGATGCTTAACATGCGCGCATCATCGCGCAGAACCTGAACATTAATGCTGTGCCGACGTCTATGGTCTCTGTACATATATACTTATTCGTGGAAGGGGTTCTGATTGCAGCGTGAGTACAATCAATGGCTCCCACAACACTGGGGAACCTGGCCACCCGTTAGAACCCCCCCTTAACTCTCCTTCTTTCAGCTGGTGTTTCAGGGAACTTTATTAAGTGGCTGATGTGGCGTCAACCAACTGTGTCATGCACCTTGACACAGACGCCTGTGATATGTGCATGACATCGCCAGCCACTATCTGGAACGACTCAATGACAAAATTTGTATTGTTGTAAAGGCATTTTCTTTTTTGCTGTGATATAAAAGAATGTTCATTTTGAGTTTGATATTAACATGGCAAATAGTTTTCTGTCGTGCTGCCGCCTAAGTTATAGCGGATCAAATTTAATATTATCGAGTCACAATATCTTGCAGCAAATTCCATGACTGCGCAACTGGCCGAGAAAATACCGTATGAAAATATATAGCATAATTAAAATTTTTGAATTGATTGTTAATACAAACAACAGACCACGTTGTGTTCAGCACCATTTATATCAACAAAATTCAAATGATGATATTAATCAACAAAAGCAAATGAAAATGGCCTATCAAAAAACGTGGAACTCCTGACTAAATTTGTGTTGATGAGAGAGAAAATTATCATAAATTACAACCCACCAAGAACGCATTGTGCTTTGTTTGTAACTACTGGTTATGGAAGTATTTTCTGCGCATATACAGTGCCCTCCATAATTATTGGCAACCCTGGTTAAGATGTGTTAAAAGCCTTAAAATAAATTCAATTTTTATTGCAGAAGCATACTCTCACACTGAAAATGGTAGAAAAATGTAACCTTCAATTCAAGTGAATTTTAAGGGAAAAAAATCCCTGACTAATAAATCATTATTTTTCATAAAATCACCTGTTCCACAATTATTGGCACCCCGAACAATTCCTAGGAAATGAATGTAATTGAAGTATTTCTGTCATTTCTACAGTAGTTTACAAAGTTGATCAGAGTATCTAGGAACATTTAATTAGTAATTCATCACTTCCTGTTTCCCTGGGGTATAAATATGACATGACACAGAGGCCATTTCTCTTATCCCCTCTTCAACATGAGAAAGACAAAGGAAGACACCATTCAAGTAAGGCAGATGTGTGTCGACCGTCATAAATCAGGCAATGGCTACAAGAAAATAGCCACTCGCCTGCACCTGCCCATATCTACTGTCAGAGGAATCATTAAGAAGTTCAAACAACTGGAACAGTGGTAAACAAGCCTGAACGAGGATGCAAGGTTATTTTGCCACCACACACAGTGAGGAGGATGGTAAGAGAAATTAAAACTTCTCCAAAGCTCACTGTTAAAGAATTGCAACTAATGGTAGCATCTTGGGGTCACAAAGTCTCCAAAACAACCATCAGGCGCTATCTACAAGCCAACAAGCTGTTTGCGAGGCATGCTTGGAAAAAACCTTTTCTCACTCACGATCATAAACGCAAACCTCTGAAGTTCGCTAAGCCGCACTGGGACTTCAACTGGGACCGTGTGCTTTGGTCAGATGAGACCAAGAGAGTGTTTGTTGCCAAAAAGCTCTAAGTGGGTCTGGCCGAATACAAAAGATGAGTATGCAGAAAAGCACCTCATGCCCACTGTGAAGTATGGGGGAGGATCAGTGATGCTGTGGGCCTGTTTCTCTTCCAGAGGCCCTGGGAGCCTTGTTAGGGTGCATGGCATCATGAATACTTTGAAATATCAGGACATTCTAAATCAAAAGCTGAAGATGGGTCATCATCGAGTCTTTCAGCAAGATAATGACCCTAAACATGTGGCCAAATCTATACAGAAATGGTTCACTAGACACAGAAAACAAACTCCTCCCATGGCCATCTCAGTCCCCAGACCTCAACCCCATTGAAAACCTGTGGAGTGAGCTGAAGAGGAGAGTGCAGAGGAGAGGACCCAGGTCGCTGGATGATTTAGAGAGATTGTGCTTAGAGGAATGGTCGAAAATCCCTCTTTCTGTATTCTCCCATCTTGTGAAACATTATAGGAGAAGATTAGGTGCTGTTTTGTTGGCAAAAGGGGGTTGTACAAAGTATTAACATCAGGGGTGCTAATAATTGTGGCACATGTGATTTGATGTAAAATAATTATTTCTTAATATGGGATTTTTTCCCCCACTGAATAAATGCACTTGAATTAAAGGTTGGATTTTCCTCTCTTTTCTCATTGTGGTCCTGTATTTAGAAAAAAAAACTGAATTTATTAGAAGCTAAAGAACACATCTTAACCAGGGGTGCCAATAATTATGGAGGGCAGTGTATCATGGTTTTAAGACGGCTTTATTATATATAATAAGGAAATTGAATTGGAACCAAGAATAAGTTAAGTAAACATTTAATGTTATGCCGACATTGAGCCCAACACTAGTGAACGCACGCGTTCATGGGGGTGAATATAGTTTCTATATACTATGAGGTTTAGCTGTTATTAATTATCCCCCGTCACAAAGTGCGACAGTTATCGCCCTTGATCCTGGCGGGGGACAGTGATGACACAGTCATCTTGTTTATTATGTACTGATCAACATTAAAAATGCCCCACTCTAGTTTCATGGCCAAATTTAGAAATCATGCATGTGTGTGATGTTTTTAATTGTTTATCAAAGTTTATTAAGCCTCCTGATAAGGTAGACACTCCCAAAATAGGTTTTTTTTTTTTTTGACATTTTCGTAAAATAACCTTCAGTAAGTTCATAGTGGGGTCTATTCTCCCATGCGCTTAAGTCGAAAAAAGCGCGTAGCTACGCGCTTTTCAGCCTACGCGTATTCTCCCCTCGACTTAAGTCTGTGCATTACGCGCCTTGAAGGCACTTACGCGCTTGGGGCGGAGCAAGGCCAAAATCGGGGCGTTTCCGGGCGTTTCTCATGCAAATAACACTTACGCGTATTCTCCCCCTGGCTTACGCGCTTTTTCTGTCAAGCGCTTTTGAGGGCTGTATTAAGGTCAAGCGCCAACATTAGGCGAAATTGAATATTGCGTTTGATGTCGGTTGTAGGCCGAATTTTAACATTACTTTTATTTTATTTAACATGGTAAAGGTTGAGACATTTAATATTCGATTGTTCTTCCTTTTTTCTAAACTACATTTCACAAAGCCATGATAATTTATCAAACGAAATCATCACATGATATTACGCATCAGCCTCTTCTCCAATCAGTTAAATTACAAACGCAAAACTATTAATTAATAAGAGTATACATAAGACCATCATTCTACCATGCCCTCAAAATCTAAAGCCAAAATGCCAGTCCTGCATTTGCTTGCACTCTTGCGTGATTGGGAAAGAGTAAGAGGAGCGCGCCGAGCTCGAAGACGAACACGCATATATCGGCTTCGTTTGGACATCCTGGGGCAAACGAACATCGAGTGCATCCAGCGCTTTCGCCTGGACTGTGCATGAGGCAATCCTCTATCTTTGCCGACTTCTGGATGAACAGCTATCCAGCCGCAGCAATTATCCACAAAACATACCCGTGGTCATCAACGTCAGAACTGCGCTGTGCTCCTAGCATCTGGGTCGTTTCAGAGAGTGGCTGGTGATGTCATACACATATCACAGGCGTCTGTGTCAAGGTGTCTGACGCAGTTCGTTGGCGCTTCAAGTTCTTCTCCATGCACTTCCACTGCAGAAAGAGTAGATGACATCCCCTCCTCCTGTGCAGTGAAATGCACAGGGGATGATGGTTGCCCACTGTTGCGTGTACAGGTCTCCAGAGAACCTGGCTTTTACAGCGCCCCGCAGATCTCTCCATTTATGCTTTAAATCGGGGATACTGCGCTTACATCTCACCACCGAATTCCACATCCAGAACGATTCGCAGCTTAATTCCACGGATCAGCCTTCATTGCTTGCCATACAACACCAACATCTGTGAAATTTGGTTTTCGGCTTTGGCTCGACGTCGCCATCATGTCTTCCATGTTCTATTAACAAATGCGACTGCCCTATATGTTCGTGATAATCTAAAAATTTGTGATATTCTCACGAGTGAGGGGATTGATTTTATAATTGAGGATATCTGAATTAACTAACTTGAGTCCTAGTAATTTTTTACCATTGGTAATACTGGGTAATTTAATGTGTGAATAAAGATATTATTAAATAGGTCTTCTCTAGATTGGAGCCCTACCCTGGCAAAAACCAGAGTACTATCCATTTGTTAATCAATTTTAGCCTTTAAAGAATAGCCGACATGGAAAGAATCGTTATCAGTAAATGGGATAATTGATTATGAGAAAGTATTAGTGTCAAGTTCAAGTGTATGTGTTGCTCAAATCAAATAGGATGATAGGCTATGGATATGGAATTCCGTCATTACTGAGGCGGTTTCGGGGCGGGGAAGACGCGGGGAGATGACCGCGTGCGGGGTAAGAATCCTTGTTAAAGCGTTTCCATGTCCTTTAGTTGCAAACCTGACATCGGAGTAGTTTTCAAGTGCACAATTTCTAAATGAGATCATATAAACTGTCTTTGATTGTCTTTTCTTGTGTGACTAGAATGTTCCCTTTGTCTTCTTCCCTGTCTTCCACGGAACAAACAGGCTGGTGTAGGAGGGGCACATTTTCAATGATCTGATTGCGCTGATTGAGAAGCGCTAAATTCTTTATTTATTATTTCATTATCGCGGCAATTTGTTTGTATGCATAGCTTTAATGCCATGGTGGCTAGAGTAAGAAATAACAAGTGTTTGTCACTAACATATCCCCCGCCGCCGCAATTTTATGTGTCCGTACGGACGGAGCCCAATGCTATATCCCCCGCTTCGCGCTAATCGCGCGGCGGAGGATAAATAAAGAGATGTCTGAATTACGTCTTGTAATTGGTACGGCCTCCTATTACAGCGGCATAAAAAAACCAAGTATCTTCACAATGACAAACTTCACAAGAAAATAAAAAATAGATATAAAATAAAATAATAATGATTATTATTATAATAAAAATGGATAAATATAGTTTAAAATAAAAATGTTTAATTTTGCATGTAAGAATAGTGGACGTACGAGTTTTCGTTTCTTATCAGTTTGGAGATACGAGGTTTTATCAGCAGGCCGACGATATTCCAATTTAATGTCTGGTTGGCGTTTTCCATGGACCACAAATGCGTTTTCATGGTTAATCAGAAAATCCTTTTTCCATGTTTTTCTGATAGCCATAATCAATGAGCTTTGTACAGAGTCTGCCTCTCTTTTGGATCAGTCACACCTCTTTCATAAGGCCGCCTACATTCTGAAGTTAAGCGCTGTGGGCGTGATCGAAGCGAGTAGGGGAGAATACGCGTAACTCAAAAGCGCTTAACTCGAAGCGCGTAAAAAAAGACTTGCGCGCTAATGGGAGAATAGACCCCAGTGTGCGTACTTGATAGGACTTTCAAAAATCTGTTGTTTTTTGTCAATTTCTCAAAAAGTTGATTTTGACCTGCCAAACATTGCTTCAAACACCATTTCTCCTCTTTTTTTCATGCTATGATTGTGAAAGTTGGAATTTAAGTTCAACAGATGCATCTGTATGGACTGATCGGGCATTTTGAAGAAATCATTTGCGTAGCTCTAGATTTTGTGGTAATTAGGTACCCAATAAAGTGGGGGAAAAAAAAAAACCTAAAATGCCCATATTTTTTCACAGAAATATTTATTCTGAAAACCCTCTGATCAGAACATGCACTATATAGTCATAAATGATCTGTGAAAATTTGAGATTAAAGTAATAAAAAGTTTTAGAGATCTCCCGTCTGAGGTAGTTCCTCATTGCGGTAGCCATCTCAGGACCTAATTAGCATAATTTATGTAAATGAGCCATCACTTTAATTCTGTATTTAGCAGTTGTTCATTTGATGTTGGTGTTAAATTGTTATGAATGAAAGAGAGAAATGTATTTGGGAGTGTCTAGCTACCTTAAGATTTTTGTCAGCAGGGCAAAATGCAATAATGTCTTCCTGGGTTTATTCTTGAAATCTGGTCTTCCAAAAGATGGCAAGGCAAAAGCCCCCCTAAGACAGTTGATGAACATTGCGATTAGATGGCTAATGAGATGAGAACTTCATGAAAATGAGTAGAAACATGTCCTTAGAATGTTGTGAGCGCACATACGCGTCTGTGCCCTTGCTCCGTGGCAGCGTTGTTCAGCTTTGTTCATCACTGGGAAGATTGACCAAAAAATTTGGGGATATCTGTCCAGTGCTTGACTGTCCACAGTTTTCCAGCCATGGTGTGAATTAATGAACTGAGATCATTCAAACTGAGTCAATCCTGGTTAAACATGAGCATGGTTACAACCCATCAGTGACTCAAACGGCTCACCAAGGTGATGTCAAAGGGTTCGAGTGTCTGAATCTATAGTCGCAAGTCACCACGCAGCTACCAAAGTGGCTTGTTCAACCCCCACTTTAGCCCTTTTTCACCAAAGGCACCACTTTACTACTGTTTAAAAGCAAGGGTTGCTCCAAACTAGAGGCAAGCAATAACCTAAATCATTTGGTCTGTGTGCAGTTTGATCATTAATAACATCAATCTAATTTTGTTGTCCTCGCTGCTGAAGATGTTGACAGCGACGTAGGGCTCAAATGGGGTTGTCACATCCCACCTCTGCAGCTTTCAGGTGACTTCTGAGTGTGGATTCGGACTCTTGGTTCCCTTTAACATCTCCCTGGTGAGCTGTTTGAGTTCTGGTCACTTGTGACATACTTGAGTCACCCGGATGGACTCATTTTGACTGACCATCATGCTTTGACTTACCTCAGCTTATAAACTGCGGATAATCAGACGCGGCACAGATGCCTCCAAAATTTTTGGGAAATCTTCCCAGTGATGGAATAATAACAGTGGTGCCTCCTTGCGACAGCAGGGCCGTGCATGCACGAACGCAACTTTCTTAGGGTATGTTCCGACTCTTCATCTAATTCACGCCTCGTTAGCCATCTTTTGATAATGTTTAAAGACTGACTCAGGCTGCTTTCACACCATACATGCGAAAGCGTATAGTTTGCGCAAGGCTGAGAGAAAGATCAAGCGCATTACATCAGGAGGAAGCAAGTTAGCATGAATGGATAACTTTAGCGAAATGTTGCTAAATCTGATAAATTATGATGGGGATTTTTTTTCTCAGTGGATCGCCACCTCGTGTGTTTATTGGGTAAATATAAATATATTCAACGTTCCCCGGATTAATGTAGCGAACTTAACATTTTCGCAGATGGCTGTTGTGTCGCTTTAAATTATTTGGCAATGCTACGGTCTGGCTTCCTTAGAACGTGAAATATGTAAATAGCAGACTATTTTTTTTTTTTTTTCTTTTCAAACCATCAGTGCATTTTGAGTTCGAATTTCAATGCAGCTAGTGCTGTTAGGAAACTGAATGACAGGTCATAGGGAATGTTTTATCTTAGGCTGGTCATCTGTCATGTATTTCTCATGTCCTCATGCACCAGCACTTTAATACCTGCATTTACTATGTGTTATGATTGTTGCTTGTGTTACCATGACATGTTTTTATACTTGATTTCTATATGACCATGTTTGCTGTTTTGACCAATGGATGTTCATGTCCCCATGCACCAGCACTTTTATACTTGCACTTACTGTGCTTAATGATTATTGTTGTGTTGTTTTTTGTTGTTGTTGTTATATGTAGGCTGAGCTCTCTGCCATAAAAATTCCAATGTGTTTCACAAATGGCAATAAATACTACTACTACCACTACTACCACTACTACTACTTTCGATGCCAAACTTTGCGGAAAATCAAACTGTTGCACGTCGCTTAAAGTTGCGCCACCACTAATCCGTGCAGTGTCGCGTTTTTCATTGAAAACAGTGGTCTTGCTCCGCGTGATGTCGCGATTGCGCGTATGGTGTGAAAGCACCGTTAGGGTGGTTTTTCCCCTTGACATATTTTGAAAGACCAGATCGTGTGAAGCGAACTAAATTTATGACACTGCATTTTGCCCTGGTGACAAACATCTTAGATTTTTTAGCCTGCAATGGCATAAATGCCTGTCAAAGACCTAATTTTGCATGAGGCCCTCTTGTCAGGAGGCATCGGACACTAATATAGCACTTACACATTATAAACATACAGACATTGTATCTGGCCATGATATTAACATTGTTTTTAATGCTGGACAGTATATGTTGATATACCCTTCAGAAAATAAGCTTAAATTGACAGGTGAAATGTTATTTTGCTTTCTCATTTTGTTCCTGGCATCTTGAGGGGTGGAAACCACTACCTTCGTTATTATTTATTATTTCCTCTATTATTACGTAAATGTTTGATTTTACGTAAATACACGTGGCCTTTTTTCCGTAAATATGTTGTGCATTTTAGTGTCATTAGTGAACACCCAAAGTCTAAGCCGCAAGTCATTCTTAAAAGAGATTTGAAACATTTTTGTGAACAAGTCTTTTTTTGTGATCTGTCTCATTATGATTGGGATAAAATTTCACTTTTTGATGATGTGGAACTGGCCTGGAAGTTCTTTTATGATGGTTTTTCAAGTATTGTAAGTAACCATGCCCGCTCCGCCAGTTCAGAGTGAAAGGTCGAAATAATTTATGGTTTTCTCCTGAGCTGTGTAGTCTCCTTAAAGAAAGGGATGTTGCCTGGGCCAGGGCAAGAAAATCTAAAACGGAGATAAACTGGCTCCATTTTAGACAGCTTTGTAATAAGTTTACATTTTCTATAAAGAAAGCTAAATCTGATTATTATCTCTCTGAAGCTACAAAAACATTAAATGACCCGAAAAAGTTTTGGAAAATAATTAAACTAACTTCTGGCCATGTACCCTCTAGTGAACTTCCTATTTACATTCTTCAAATCCTGTACTCTGACTGACAAGTCAGCCATACTTAATTGTTTTAATGAGCATTTTATTTCTTCTGGTTTTTTATTTGAATCTTTGTTTCCTGAAAAAATAAACTCTGTTGTACAAATAGACAATGCTTTCACAAGCTCATATAGGCCTACTGATTGCACATTTAAGCTAATGCCTGTATCTGTTGCTGATGTTCATAAAGAGTTAAGGCACCTGGACCCTAAGAAATCAGCAGGCCCTGATAAGCTGGACCCTTATTTTCTTAAGATAGCTGCTGATTTCATTGCTGAACCTTTGTCTTTGATTTTTAATCATAGTTCTATTAGCAGTGAGATCCCAAAAGTCTGGAAATCTGCCTTTGTTCTTCCTCTTTCGAAAGGGGGGCAACCCTTTTACTTCAATAACTATAGACCGATCTCCAAACTTTGTGTCCTAGCTAATGTATTTGAAAAGCTTGTGAGCAATCAATTAAAGGAATTTTTAGATTCTAAGGGCATTTTATCAAATCATCAGTCTGGTTTTAGGAAAAAAAACAAAGCACTATGACTGCTGCTCTTAAAGTCACAAATGACATTATTGAGGCATTTGACTGCAAAAAATATTGTGCAGCACTTTTTATTGGTTTATCGAAAGGTTTCAACACAGTTGACCATAGCATTTTATTCAATATGCTTCACAAAATTTGATTGTCTGAGCGAGCAGTAGCTTGGTTCTCCAACTATCTGTCTCATAGAACGCAGTGTGTTCAAATAGCAGGGTCCACCTCCTCTTTCTTAACAGTATCCAAAGGGGTGCGGCAGGGTTCTGTTTTAGGACCTATTTTGTTTACACTTTATGTAAATAACCTATGTGAAAACCTTTCAAATGCTAATTATCATTTTTATGCTGATGACATCATTATTTATTGCTGTTCATCATCTGTTATACTGGTCATTAACTTCCAGCAGTCTGCATTTGATATTGTTCAGTCCCGCCTGCAGAAACTAAAATTGGTATTAAATACAGAAAAAACTAAACTCATGCTGTTTTCTAATGGTAGTGAATTACCAACAAATCTTCCAAACATAATCACTGCTCAAGGAAGAGTAATTGAACTAGTTTCAAGTTACAAGTATTTAGGCATTCTTATTGATCGTCAGCTAACTTTTAAGTCCCATACTGCAAATCTAGTCATTAAGCTCAAGGTAAAGCTTGGCTTTTAAATAAATCCTGCCTCTCCTTTCCAACTAGAAAATATCTTGTGTCAGCTACTTTCCTGCCTTTGCCAGATTACAGTGACTTATTATTTATGAATGCTTCTGCACAATGTTTACAATGTCTGGATACTGTCTATCATTATGCCTTGCGGTTCGTTACTGGTTTTAAACATCTCACCCATCATTGTACTCTGTATTCTAAGGCTGAGTGGCCATCTCTGTTTGTAAGTAGGCATACCCATTGGTTGAAATTTATTTATAAAATACTCCTTGGGCTGGTCCCTTCTTTCTTGTCCATATCTTTTTCGAAGTAAAGGCCATTACAACCTCTGTTCTCGAGATATTTTGCATTTGACTGTTCTGCGTGCTCGCACAGAGCTTGGGGAAAAAAAGCTCTGAAATATGCTGCCCCCTCTGCCTGGAACATCCTTCAGAAGGACTTGAGATTGTCAGAATTTGTTTCTGTTAATGCTTTTTGTTCAATTTTAAAGGATTTAGAATGTGAAAGCATGAGAAACTGTCTCTGTGTCTAATTTACTCTTTTTTATGTTTTGATATCTGTGTGTCATTGTCCTGGTATGAAACATATATGTGTCCTTTTTATTTTTGCTGCCCTTTTGGCCAGGTCACTCTTGGAAAAAGAGATTTTAAATCTCAGTGAGTCTTACCTGGTTAAATAAAGGTTTAAAAAAAAAACTACAAGTGGTTAAATCAACTGATCTCAGCCAGCACAGTTGATTTTTTTTTATTTTATTTTTTTTTTTGTTTCAGGTGTATCTTTGCTTGATTGCAGTGAAAACCTGCAACCCCTTGGTCCTTTTATGGACCAGTTTGAGACCTCTGTTCTAGACCAAGGAAGAGTGCGTATGCAGAGGAGGGTGGCTGACCAGCCTGTTAACCAGAAATGATTGACACGACCTTAGAAACTTCTGGCTGTGATTGGTTCATTTTCCTCAGGCATGATGGATTCTAGTCAGTTCCATTAGAAGCAAAAATAAAATTTGCTTCTAAAATTTTAGTGAAAGGGGTATGCAAATGAGGCACTCATTTACTCACTCGGTTGTTACAGGAACGGCATGTAAATGCTGTTCTACAAGCTTCCCCAACTGAGTTCAAAGTCGGTACGGCAAGGGCATCCTGGTTTTCACAATATCCACAAGTTGGTGGTACCTAGGGAACATTTGATTACTTGGTACACAGAAACAAATGGAAATGAAAATGAGACAAAAATTCAATGGAAAACAAAAAATAATCTACTGCATTGCTTCCACAAAACATTTATACTAATGGTACATGGCTGAAGCTTTTTTTTTATCTCACCCAGGACGGAGTCTGGAGGGCGAGGTATTGTTTTAGTGGGGTTTCTTTTTTCTTCCTTTCCTTATTTGTTTGCAACATTACGGCAAAATGGCTAGTCCAATCTTTATGAAACTTTCCGGAAAGGTGGTCATTAGTTCCGAATAGATCCCTGTAAATTTTGGCTAAAAATCATATTTCTGGGATGATATACCTGTCATCTGCTCAGCATCTGATATAGACTGATAAGTAACAGAAGCAAACCGTTAATATTGAAGCAAACCTGCGTATTTCAGAAAGTACTAAACACCATCTTATGCAACTAAACAATGGACCATATTGAACGATCTTTTGTCGTGAAATAAAGGACTGGGACAATCGCCCTATCCAGCACAATAATGGCGCATACCTCTGGGCGAAGGGCGATGTTTCATCATTATCCCGCGACCGTTGTAGCAGACGACAGGTAATAAGGTGGAATAAAACCTCATTTATCTAGTCTTTGAAAACAAATTCCACATTTTCGTATTTTACAACATTTGTTTGCTCTATTGTGTTGTATAAAACAGCACGATACATTATCCTTGAGTTCCCCTTTAAATGTTTCAGATCATCAAACAAATTTTAATATTAGTCAAAGATAACCCGGGTAAATACATAATGCAGTTTTTAATGATTATTTCATTTATTCAGGGAAAAGACCTACCCTGACCTTCCTATCCCCCCCCCCTCCCCCCCCCAATGTTAAAAGATGATTTAACTGTGATTGACCGCATTTTTCAAGTTCACTTTCACTAGCCACACCCAGGCCTGATTACTGCCAGACCTACACTACTGCTAGATCAAGAAATCACTTAAATCAAACCTGTCTGACAAAGTGAAGTAGGCGAAAAGATCTGAAAAACCAACAAATCATTGCTTCCGTGATCAATCATCATGGAAATTTCATTTCCATTTTATTTGGTTTATTTTACAGGGACAGCGCACATTAACAACATTTACGTAAATGTGAATGAGGCAGTTATAGCTAAGTAGCTAATTTTCAACCGTAGTCCCCGGGCAAGATCTTGATTGCCAGATCAAAAAACATTCAAATATGGAGTGCATCATCACAGTGAGGACATACCTCACATTTAAGAGGAAATAAATCACAAAAAAAAGCACATTAAAATAAGAACGGGCTTCGGCTAGTAGGCAAGCTACATGGGGCCACAAACGCAGACATAGTAGCCATACAACATATCGGCAAGACACCATAAAGTATAAAACAAAATATTCTACACGAATGTACACTTAGCAACATGTAGGCAAGCAAGACAGACAAGCAGAAGGGTATGTAAGCAGGCAACATGCAGGTGAGGAGGCAAGCAAGCAAATAGACTGAATTTGATTGAGATGGATGAAATCCAAGACGACTGATTGTGATCACAGGCCAGATTATCTTTTAACCATGTTTTTAATGCAAGTTTGAATGCTCTGTGTGTTTCATTTCTACGAATGTGTGGTGGTATGGTGTTCCAAAACTGGGCTGCTCGCACTGAGAAGGCTGACTGACTGAAGGAACTTTTTCTCAGTGGTACGATAAGATTACCTGTGGTAACCGATCTAGTAAGTCTGCTGCCCAGTGTTTAAAAAAATCAGCAAGTGGTGGTGGGGCCAAACCATGGAGAATTTTGAAAACTAAATTTGCATCATGAAATTTTACAATATTATCCCAGCTTAAAAGGACATGCTTGTCCAGGATACTGCAGTGATGATATCTGAAAGATTTCTTGTCTAAGACTTGGGGCTTGCGTATAAACAGAATGAATTAGTTTTAATGTTGTTCTACCGGCCTGGGTCCAGCTGGTAAGACCGTATATTAAATGGGGCATTATCATTGCATTGAAGTATAATTTTACAGCTTCTGAGTTGAAGCAGTTTCTTATGTATCTGAAGTTTACCAAGTTGTGCTTAATTGTTTGCGTGACTTTCATCACCTGTTTTTTGAATGTAAGATTTGAGTCTTGAATAATTCCAAGATGCTTGAATTCTGTCACCACTTGAAGCCTCTCACCTGCAACATACACATTTGATGTACTTGATGTTTTCTTTGAGAAAAACATACACGTTTTTTTTTTTTTTTTTTTTTTACATTAAGGTGAAGACAGGAATCGTAGAGCCATTTAGATACCTGCACCATAGTTGTTGAAAGTTTTTTTTTTTTTTTTTTGCTACCTCTGCTTTGTTCTTACCATGTACATAAATTACACCATCGTCTGCGTACATTTGAATTTCAGAACCAACACAAACGGAAGGCAAATCATTAATAGACTAAACAGAAGGGGCCTAAAATCGATCCCTGGGGCACCCCCACATCATATTTTAGATAAGGTGATACTTCACCATTAACTCTGGCAGATTGTGTTCTGCCCTCCAGATGTTATTTAAACCTTTTTAAGGCATTGGGGGGGAAAAAATAATAGCTTTGTAACTAGCCCGTTTTGGCCAATAGTGTCAAATGCCTTCCTCAGGTCTAGATACACAGCTCCAATCACACCCCCCTTATATTTTTGATTTAATGGTCTCAATGAAAAAAGAAGTTGCAGTTTCAGTGGAGTGGTTGGTTCTAAAACCAAACTGCATAGGATGTAATATAAATGGCGTATTGTTAAGAGGGGTAGTTAACTGCTCTGCTACACACCTCTCAGCATCCTTTGACACTAAAGTAGATGCATTAATTCCAGCTGTAATTTCATCCGAAAACTGCTGAATCGACATTGAAATTATTTATGAATTGAATCCACTTTCGGTAGGCTATGTTTCATTTTTATCATATTGTCATTGGTTAAATAATCTGTACCTCCTCGATCCAATTAGGTTTTCTTGCAGTTTTAGCTGCTGTCTGTAAGGTTGCAACATAAGGTTGGACTTTTGTTGTGTTACCTGCTGAAAAACGAGAAGTTGGCTTGCTGATGCTTATGGAAACACTCAAACCTTGGGGCTCGACTACTGAGCATTAGATAGTAAGCTTGCTACATTGTTTACCCTACTTTAATAGCCTAAGCGACTTCAATTCAAAAGTTGAAGGAATTAGCCAGCCATTTGCAAGGTTCTAACGTTGATCCCCAGGGTAAGCAGAATTCCTACCTGGCAAAGTGACTCGCAATCTGTGTTCATTCTAAAATTCTGAGATACAGACTGCAGAACTGGAAACTAAAGGCTGAAACTACTGCGGCACTGGCCTAATATTTCAAGTTCAAGTTCCTAAGACTGACATTTTATGACACAGTGCCGTTAGCTTCATTCAAATGCTTACCGTGGTAAGAACTAGAAAGGAAGAAACCATCTTCGGAAAAAACTATTTTTCATGTACGCATTTTTCTCCTTGTGGCATTTCTCCCCTCCACGACCATGGAGGGGGCGGGCGAATAATTTGGACTGCAGCCGGCCAGTAGTTGGCGAACGAGAGATTTTGGCTTCACTTTTCAGGAGACGTTCGGCCGTCCATGTTTTATACAGTCCTTGGATCATACCAACAGTCAAACGTGGTGGTGGTTCTGTGATGCTTTAGGGTGGCTTTGCTGCTTCAGGACCTGGACGACTTGCCATAATTGATGGAACCATGAATTCTGCTCTCTACTGGAAAATCCTGAAAGAGAATGTCCAACCATCAGTTTGTGACCTCAAGCTCAAGTGCACTTGGGTTATGCAGCTGGACAATGATGCTAAACACTAGCAAGTCCTCTGAATGGCTTTAAAAAAAAAAAAAAAAAATGAAGGTTTTGATGTGCCCTAGTCAAAGTCTGGACTCTGGACAAAATCCGATTGAGATACTGTGGCATGACCTTAAACAGGCCGTTCATGCTCAAACCCTCCACTCTGGCTGAATTAAAACAATTCTGCAAAGTAGAGTAGGCCAAAATTCCTCCACAGCAATGTGTACGACTCATTGCCAGTTATTGCACACTTGATTGCAGTTGTCGCCGAGGCTGGCACAACCGGTTCATAGGTTAGGGGGCGGTTACTTTTTCACATAGGGCCAGGTAGGTTTGGGTTGCGTTTTCCCTCAATAGATTAAATCAGCATTCAAAAACTGCATTTTGTCTTCACTCAATTTATCCTTGTCTATTATTAAAATTTGTTTGATGATCTGGAACATTTAATTGTCAAAAAAATAAGAAATCAGGAAGGCGGCAAATACTTTTTCACTGCACTGTACAATGTGAAAATGAAATCATGGCGCTCATTGTTCAGCGGCAGCAGCCCACCACTCTTAAATGCATGTAGACGAAACACTGTGCCTTATTTGCAGTTTTGTTTTGTTTTTTGATTTGACATTACGCAAGTTTTTTGAAAGTTTGTCTGACAATAGATGGAAACATAGTATTCCTGTGAAATATAGTGGTAGTTGTTCTGACAGGGAAATCTAATGACCAAAAGTAATAATAATTTGGTCGGCATCATAATACCACGTATCATGGTGTCCAGCTGCTATTTGTGTAGTTGGGCTCATTTGTAAAATCCTGGCTGAGGTGGAAGAAGTCCCATAGTGTAGAAATTCAGATGCACCCACTGAGTCACTACGACTTGCCACCGCATAAATGACAGCACTGCAAGACGGTGGAACACTTAAACTAGTACAGTACAGCCCTCAGTAAAAGTCAAATTAGTGCGGTAGTTCATGCACCGAATGCGGTAGTTCATGCGCTAGCTCAGATGCATCACTGAGGACAAATCACTCTTAACATTTTCTGTTTGCACGGCAAGAAAAAGTCCTAGATTGTTCTCGCCAGTTGTCTCTTGTGTGGTTATTTCTTTGACAAAACATACACTATTTAATACGTACGTAATCAGAACGATGGTAATTTTGCATAAATCTGCCGTTTTAAATTATTTCCGATAACGCTAATGGGCTTAGCATAGGGGTTACAGCGACCCATTCAACAATGCAGGGGTATGCCGAAACAGCCGAAGCGTGTCGCGTATGCGAGTAATCTCTATATGGCTACAAAACCATCGCAAAATCCCGCTTGACATTTTGTGTGTCACTGGTAGTTTGCAAATTGCCTATCTGTCGGGAATTAGATTTTCACCTCTATTTCTTTCTCGCCACAGAGTTTGTTAACACGTAGCATATCGTACTTTTCGCTCAACACGGAAGCAATCGCAAGGAGACAACAAATTTACCCATTCAAACTTTACCTCAAACTTGATTTTAGCGGGCGGGGGGGATGGGAGTGATGAAATGATTTGATTTTACCCCTCAGCCCGAAAGGGCTAGGGGTATTGTCGTCATGCACGGCGTCCGTCCATCTGTCTGTCAACAATTTTGTATTCCATGCAATAACTCCAAAATGACTTCACTGATCACTTTCGTTTTCGGAGTGCATGTTGGGGGTGTGGAACTACGGAAGCCTATAGATTTTGGTCGCGCTCCAATATCCAATATGTGACAAGACTTGATTAGCTAATGTCCGTGATCCGAGAGATGTGATGAAACCGGCTGCAAGTATCCACATTGTGACATGACTCGACTAATGTCCCTGATTCGAGAGATGTGGCGGGAGCAGCTGTGAGTATCCACAGTGTGACATGATTCGACTTATGTCCGTGATTCGAGAGACGTGACTAAACCGGCTGTAAGTATCCACATTGTGATATGACTCGACTCATGTCCGTGATTCGAGAGATGTGGTGGGAGCAGCTGTAAGTCTCCACAGTGTGACATGACTCGACTGATGTCCTTGATTCGAGAGACATGACAAAACCGGCTGTAAGTATCCACATTGTGACATGATTCGACTAATGTCCGTGATTCGAGAGACGTGGCAGGAGCAGCTGTAAGTATCCACAGTGTAACATGACTCGACTAATGTCCTTGATTCGAGAGATGTGACGATGAACCAGCTGTAAGTATCCATACGGTGACATGACTGGACTTATGTCTATGTGATCGGTGAAGTCGTTTTGGAGTTATTGCGCAGAATGTGATTACAAGATGGCGGCTGTGGCAGCCATAGTGGATATTGTAGCACGACCAAAATCGAGAGGCTTCTGTAGTTCCGCACCCCCAATATGCACACCGAAAACGAAAGTGATCGGTGAAGTTGTTTTGGAGTTTTTGTGAGGAATGTGCTTTCAAGATGGTGACTGTGGCGCCCATATTGGATATCGTAGCATGACCAAAATCAATAGGCTTCTGTAGTTCCACACCCCCAACATGCTCCCCGAAAACGAAAGTGATCGGTGAAGTCGTTTTGGAGTTATTGCGTGGAATACAAAATTGTAGACAGACGGACAGATGGACGGACGCCGTGCGTGACAACAATACCCCTAGCCCTTTCGGCTGATGGGTAATAAAGCACAAGCATAATACCAACAAATAATATGCACATAGCACAAGCAACACCGGCAAATAATGCATAACCAGGAGACAAAATATCATGATTATAGCACAGTATATGCTTTGGGACTTGACAACGGCAAGCACGGCTGGCAGCACGGCTTGACAACGGCACAAACAACACGAACACTGGGAGACCAAAAATAAGTAGCATCAGTGTGAACATTGTTGATTTTCACTGAGCCATTTCTTTACATTCCTTTTAAATGAGTAAAAGGATGGAGATTCTCTAATTGTTTGTGGTGCTGTTTTCCAGTGATGTGATACTGTGAATAAAGAGTCTGCCTGGCTAAATGCAGTTTTCCTGAGAGGGATCGTGCAGTCCCCCCTAGCTGCACCTCTAGTGGCTCTGTTTGCGGTAGATTTTGGTTTGATGAAACCTGAGCATGGAGGTGGGGATAGGCCATGTATTATCTTTTAAACTTCACAGACATTTTTATATTTGATGAGGTTTTCCCAGCTAAGTAGTTTGTACGTTTTTAGGGTGTAGCGATGATGAAAACTGAATGGCTTCTTGTCTCAGGTTTTTTAAGAGCTTGTTTGAATTGTTATTCTGATGACTTTAAGGTTGTGGAGTTTGTGTTTGACTAGTATGTAATGTGAGAGAGAACCATTTCGTGAAAGTAGGCCTTAGCTGCCGCAGTTGATAAGGGAGTTTCTGATGAACCTGAAATTTGGCAAACTGAACTTTACTTTGTCAGCGACCTTTATGTGATTTTAAAACTGAGGATTGAGTAAGTGTAGCCCTAGATATTTAAATTCAGACACCACTTGTACTTTCTGTCCTGAGATGAGAATATGTTCTACACCAGTTCTGCCTTTGGAGAAGAACATGTAGACAGGTTGTAATGAATTAAGTTCCAAGCAGCTACAGGTGAGCCATGATGTGGCCTTTAGCATGATGTCGGTTTTCTTGAACGAGACATCTAGCCGTTTTCCCATGGGTGAAGATGACTGTCGTCAGCGTACATTACAATGTCAAATTGTTCACGCAGAGATGGCAGATCATTAATGTACACTACTGCTCAAAAGGTTGGGATCACTTAGAAATTTTCTTGTTTTCCATGGAAACAAACATGAAATTAGTCTGAATAGGAAATATAGCAAATGAACAGTACATGCTGACATTGTCTAAGTTAGATATAATGATTTTAATGGAAAATGATGAATATGTACTTCAGACTTTGCCATCATCAAAAAAAACCACCTTCACTGTTGATACTGAAACTGGTGTTTGACGGGAACTATTTAGCACAGCTGCTAGCTGACAACATGTGAGGCGTCTTTGCTTAAACTTCACACTCTCAGATATTTGTCTTCTTGCACAGTTGTGCATTGGGGCCTCCAACTCCTTTATTCTGTCCTTGTTAGTGCCAGTTGGTGCTGCTCTCTGGAGGGAGTAGTTGACAGCATGGTAAGAGATTTAAAGTTTTCAATTTCTCGCATTGAATAGCCTGCTTTTCTAAGTACAACAATAGACTAACGGGTCTCTAAAGTACAAAACCCAAAACCAATGAAGTTGGCACGTTATGTAAATCGTAGATAAAAACAGAATACAATGATTTGCAAATCCTTTTCAACTTATATTCAATTGGATACTCTGCAAAGAAAAGATGCTTAATGTTAAAACTGAGAAACTTTAGTTATTTTTGCAAATAATCATTAACTTAGAATTTAAAGGCAACAACACATTGCAAAAAAGTTGGCACTGGGGCCTTTTTACCACTGTGTTACATCGCCTTTCCTTTTAACGACACTCAATAAATGTTTGGGAACTGAGGAGACCAATTTTTGAAGCTTTTCAGGTGGAACTCTTTCCTATTCTTGCTTTATGTACAGCTTAAGTTGTTCAACAGTCCGGGGTCTCCGTTGTCATATTTTACGCTTCATAATGCGCCACACATTTTCAATGGGAGACAGGTCTGGACTACAGGCAGGCCAGTCTAGTGCCCGCACTCTTTTACTACGGAGCCATGCTTTTGTAACATGTGCAGAATGTGGCTTGGCATTGTCTTGTTGAAATAAGCAGGGGCGTCCATGAAAAAGACGTTGCTTGGATGGCGACATATGTTGCTCCAAAACCTGATTGTAACTTTCCACATTAATGGTGCCTTCACATATGTGTAAGTTGCTCATGCCTTGGGCACTAATACACCCCCATACCATCACAGATGCTGGCTTTTGAACTTTGCACCTATAACAGTCCGGATGGTTCTTTTCCTCTTTGGTCCGGAGGACACGACGTCCACAGTTTCCAAAAACAATTTGAAATGTGCACGTCGGACCACAGAACACTTTTTCACTTTGCATCAGTCCATCTTAGATGAGCTTGGGCCCAGCGAAGCCGGCGGCATTTCTGGGTGCTGTTGATAAATGGCTTTCGCTTTGCTTTGTAGAGTTTTAACTTGCACTTGCAGAAGTAGCGAGGAACTGTAGTTACTGACAGTGGTTTTCTGAAGTGTTCCTGAGCCCATGTGGTGATGTCCTTTACACACTGATGTCGGTTTTTGATGCAGTACCGCCTGAGGGATCGAAGGTTACGGGCATTCAATTTTGGCCATATCTTCAGAACCATTTGTCCGATTGATCTGAAATTAAGTTCAAATCAAAGTCTATTCAAGGATTGGGGGCATTCGGGGATATACCCCCAGCCGTCCCCTCCGACTGCATAAGCCTAGTTTTTTGCTTGAATCCAGTAACCAGCTATGCACATTAGTAACAACAGTATATAAACCTTGTCACATTTCAAGAATATTTTTTCCTGGCTATATAATGTCATCACCAGGTTTGCAAATACTCTGAATAGATGAAAGGAACAAGCTTGTGTAGGGGCACGAGGAAAGCACAGCAAAGGGTCTTTTTCACCCATCCTCTCTCAGTTGTGTCTTACATTTCTTTAGCTGATGCATATTTTTTTCTGACAACATCAACTCTGTTTTGAATGTCTCATTTTAACAGTATTTTTTAGAATTCATTTTTTCTTTCTGCTTTAATTTTGAACATTTCTCTTGTATTGTTATAATGTGCCCCGAAGCTACAGCTAGTTTTGATGTCATATCTAGGATGCACAAACTCCTATTGTTCTGTCAAATGCGTAAAGGGAAACTGCAGTCTTCACTCCAGTGGAAGCACATTGATAAGAGTTTGCCTATGTAAATTGCAGCTCAGTAACTGCCGTGCCAATTTACTTGTGAGGCAAGAGCCCTGGTACTCTTGGGCAAGGCACTTGCTTATCAGAATTGGTAGTGAAAATCCATTTGTTTAAAGGGATTGCATGCAAAATGCAGACTGTATAAATCACTCTGGATTGGACGATTCACCAAGTGGCTGAATAGAATTATAAATCAGTGTCTGTTTTTAATGGAAGGTCTCCAGAATGGTGGGTGATGACAATGTTTGATCAAATGAAGCAGCAAAGCCATCAGTTAACTGGACTGTGCATAAAATGAACATGAAGAAAAAGCCAATGAATAAACAAATAAATAACCGTGTTTTTGGATAAGCATAAATAAACAGTGTTGCTTCTCATTTTCTTTACCCCTGCATATGAATTTAGTTGCCTGCTCCCACAAGTGGCCTGTGTTATGTTTGCCATTACCTTTCCACAGCCTTCATGAAACCCATTCCAGTAGATGGCAGTATTTTCAGAGAACAATTCAAAGCCATCCTGTTCCATAGCACAGGAATTGAATTGCTCAGATGGGGTATTCAACAAAAGTTAGTCCTCGTTATCATGTTTCAATACACCCCAAGCCAATTTCATACCGAAATTCTTCTTTAAAAGTTGCCCTCTTTAAGGGGGTCAAAATGTTTGGTGGCGAATGATGTCACACATGTAACGCATCGCAACAAAAGTTTTTATAAAATGAATAAATCCAAGGGAAAATATGAAAAACCTGAGATTATAAATTAATACCATACCTTCCGTGCTTGGAGGGTATAATTCCCTCAGTCCCACAAATAGTATCTGTTTTTTAGGCAAAAATGTACCTGTCACACAAGTAACACAGTGGTACATGTGTGACATTTGATGTTACATGTGTGACCAAAGTAAAAAGCCAGTTTTATGACAAGACATTAATGACCTTTATCCTTAGACTAGTAAAGGTTTATTTCACGTTCTGTCAGAAGGTAGTCTTGGTTATCTCTATCCAGAACAACAACGACGACGACTAAAGCCTTCAACATGAAGTTCTGCCACCCCACGACTTGACCAAAATATTTTGCCAGATTTTTGCAACCTCGATGTGAATATCCATGTGCAAAGCAGGAAAGAATTTAGATGTAATATCGTGGAATATGTAATGTGAAGCTAAATATGGCCATTTATCTGTTGCCCTACTCTGTTTTAACCTCAGAAGTGTGCCCTCGCACACACGAATATTCTGTTTTAACCTCAGAAGTGTGCCCTCGCGCACTACTGTTTTAACCTCAGAAATGTGCCCTCGCGCACTACTGTTTTAACCTCAGAAGTGTGCCCTCGCGCACTACTGTTTTAACCTCAGAAGTGTGCCGTCGCACACTACTGTTTTAACCTCCGAAGTGTGCCCTCGCGCACTACTGTTTTAACCTCAGAAGTGTGCCCTCGCGCACGACTGTTATAACCTCAGAAGTGTGCCCTCGCGCACTACTGTTTCAACCTCAGAAGTGTGTCCTCGTGCACTACTGTTTTAACCTCAGAAGTGTGCCCTCACGCAGTACTGTTTTAACCTCAGAAGTGTGCCCTCGCGCACTACTGTTTCAACCTCAGAAGTGTGCCCTCGCGCACCACTGTTTTAACCTCAGAAGTGTGCCCTCGCGCACTACTGTTTTAACCTCAGAAGTGTGCCCTCGCGCACTACTGTTTAAACCTCAGAAATGTGCCCTCGCGCACTACTGTTTTAACCTCAGAAGTGTGCCCTCGCGCACTACTGTTTTAACCTCAGAAGTGTGCCCTCGCGCACTACTGTTTTAACCTCAGAAGTGTGCCCTCGCGCACTACTGTTTTAACCTCAGAAGTGTGCCCTCGCGCACTACTGTTTTAACCTCAGAAGTGTGCCCTCGTGCACTACTGTTTTAACCTCAGAAGTGTGCCCTCGCGCACTACTGTTTCAACCTCAGAAGTGTGCCCTCGCGCACTACTGTTTTAACCTCAGAAGTGTGCCCTCACACAGTACTGTTTTAACCTCAGAAGTGTGCCCTCGCGCACTACTGTTTCAACCTCAGAAGTGTGCCCTCGCGCACCACTGTTTTAACCTCAGAAGTGTGCCCTCGCGCACCACTGTTTTAACCTCAGAAGTGTGCCCTCGTGCACTACTGTTTTAACCTCAGAAGTGTGCCCTCGCGCACTACTGTTTTAACCTCAG
Source organism: Gymnothorax reevesii (assembly GCA_029721435.1). Lineage (NCBI taxonomy): Eukaryota > Metazoa > Chordata > Actinopteri > Anguilliformes > Muraenidae > Gymnothorax > Gymnothorax reevesii. The sequence goes on from CM056575.1 coordinate 94,087,513, forward strand.
AAGTGTGCCCTCGCGCACCACTGTTTTAACCTCAGAAGTGTGCCCTCGCGCACTACTGTTTTAACCTCAGAAGTGTGCCCTCGCGCACCACTGTTTTAACCTCAGAAGTGTGCCCTTGCAGACTACTATTTTAACCTCAGAAGTATGCCCTCGCGCACTACTGTTTTAACCTCAGAAGTGTGCCCTCGCGCACTGCTGTTTTAACCTCAGAAGTGTGCCCTTGCAGACTACTGTTTTAACCTCAGAAGTGTGCCCTCGCGCACTACTGTTTTAACCTCAGAAGTGTGCCCTCGCGCACTACTGTTTTAACCTCAGAAGTGTGCCCTCGCGCACTACTGTTTTAACCTCAGAAGTGTGCCCTCGCACACTCGTATACTCTGGCCCGGGCTGCATTAGAAAGTCACTTGTGGTTTTCAAAACATGTGAATGATAGTGCGCTGCCAGGCATAGTGAAATGGACTGACTGCACACATGCACTCTGGTTGCTGTGTCTATGTCCCTCGACTGTTTGCGCTGCAGTATTTTTTCCCTCCCTGTTCTGCTGCTGGTCCCGCATGGTCCACCCCCCCCCCCCCCCCCCAAGCTCATCCATGTGTAGGAGGAGAGAGGGATCGAGAGAGCGAGTGACGTACACCTCTGTCTGACGGGGTGCCATTCTCCTGCTTTTGTTTCCAGGGAGCCGTTATAGGGATTGACGACGAGGACGACAGCACTTTCACCATCACGGTAGACCAGAAGACCTTTCATTTTCAAGGTGAGCACTTCCTCCTCTCTGTCTTCCAATCTCACCCTTCTCTCTCTCTGCCGCGCTCTCTCTCTCTCACTCTTGTTCGCTGGCTCTAGCTCTCTTTTGCTTGCTGTAGCTCTCTTTCTCTCTCGGTCTCTCTCTCCCTCCTCCATGCACGCGTGCTCTCCGGTTTCTCTTGCTGCTTTTTTCTGTCTCTAAAAAGAGGATAATCCTGTTGGTGCACCAGCACGCACGCACACACTCCACAGATTGCACATAAAACCTCCCGCATTTGCCAGGCGTCTCCAGGCAGAAACTCCCTTTCTTTATTCCATCTGAGGAGCTGAGAAAGATCTAATTTTGGAAGAGAATTTTTTTTTCCCGTGTGGCGTATGGAACGGACCGGGCCGAGTCAGGAGAGCAGGGCTGCTGTTCTTAAGATTGTAGGAGCGTTTCACTGAGGAGCAAGGCAGGACTGGCGCTGTGGCTCGGCCACTGTTTGAGCGTGCTCCGCTCTGCACCCGACCACCGCCGCCTGCTCACCGCAGCTGCAGGACCAGCCCCCCCCCTCCTCCCCTCTCCTCGCCCCCCCTCATCCTCCTCCTCCGGCAGCGCTGCCAGCTCCAGGAGAGTGATGCATCGTGGGCCGTTCCCGTGCAGGTCTCTCGCCTCTCCCTCGCTCTGTGGCCACTCCATCCTCACGCGTCCATCTCCCTCCTCATCGTCTCTCTGCTCGCTGGCCGCTCCGCCTCCACCTCCTCCATGCCCTCACCCATTGCTATGTTCCGACACTGTATGGTGTGGCTCTACAGTAGGAAGGGTAAGGTAGCACACGCTTTGCATGCTGTGCGCTGCTCTTTCATCCTCACCATTTCAGGGTCAGTGCTGTTTCTTATGCACTTACCAGAAGCTGTCAAGCACTGGATAGGAACATTTTTGCTTTTAACTTGTTCCCTTAAAATGTTCTGTCTTAAAGCTGTATGTGTTTGTGTCTCCACCTGTCGAGGATGCAGTTCCTGATGTTTGTCTGTATATTTTATTCATATGTGCATGTGGATTTGTCAGTCAAGGCAATGTTGTGTTGCTGTGCACATTGGGAACTCCGGTAGTTGTTAGCATTCGAGCTGGTGTTGCATCTGCTGAATCAAAACACCCGTGTTGAGAAACTGCACTCTCCTCCCACCAATTCCCTTGCGATGCATGGATATGGAGCAGCAGCTCATGGTCAACAATTGTTTTGGCTTTACCCCACACACCCCCCTCACGCACCCAGTGAGCATGTACACGTGATGTGGGACACTCATTTTACGAAACGGTAATCTCTGAATGCAGCTGCGAGACTGTTTTTAAAGCGGTTCAGCTACTGTCTGCCACCGTTGGGTACTTATGCACTGAGGCATGGCAGCCCTGAGTAGAAAAAATGCATTTTGAGGCACATTTCAGGGAAATGTCGGTGAATGCTGCTGTGAGTATTGGTGAAGTACAGCATTTTCTATTTATGGAGACATCCATAATTCATCATGCTAGCAAGCTGGGGACCAGCGCTGGAGCCCGTTAATATACAGCGCTTTCATTGCGGCACGCCTTACTGTGCTATCAACAAAAAACAAAGCTGGCTTGACCTGCTCTTATTTACAGAATGTGCAATTGGGCAGGGTTGTGACAAATTTCGGAGAATTGGTCGGTGTACTAAGCAGTCAGTGAGTTTGCCTGTCACACCGTCTCCATTTCTCTGAATTTTGTCCGAGTACCATGTTATTTCCTGAGCAGTGCTTCAAGAAGGACTGGGATAACAATCTAGCTTACTGCTGAAAGCCCATTAGCCTCGCATGTTCAGTATTTTCAGATGTGTTTTACATGAGAAACAAAACCAAAGCACTTGAATTAATCCCACTCCTGATGTGCTCTGATGTAGCATTTCATATTCTAAGTAGTCCATTACTTGATTGGCTTGAGCGTCACAAGTCTGTTTTTGAAAGAAGGCAATGAAACTGTATGTGTACTTGCTGTGAGTTTCAAGTGTATGACCGTGAATTCCAGAATTTAAACTTCAAGAGAACAGTATTGCTTGTCAGTTGTATTGCTGAAGTAAGATGGTCATGTTTTAGCCCTCCTAATGTGTTTGTGTAAACCAAGAAAGAGCAGAACTTTGTGCTGTGTTCGGGCCTTGAGTGATAATGGGAAGGGAGTGCTCTGTTTCCTCTGCTCTGCTATTAGCCTTTACCTTCCCCCAGAGACCCACTGCCCTACACACACACACACACACACACACACACACACACACACAGCTGCAGAACCTGAGACCTCCCTGCCTCTCTGCACTGCATGTGGCCTGCAGTGCACTGAACACCGTGTGCGAGTGCAGGGGTGTGTTCACACTCTGCAGAATGTGCTATGTTGTCGAAATCTTTTTTGCTGTCTAACTTTGCATTTTAAACTCTTACTGAAAGTTTGCAAGATAAAGCTGCTTAGATCTATCCACTGTGATGCGCAATATTTCTGAGCTGGTGATTTGAAAAGTAGGCTATGAGAGGATGGATGAAAAATTGTTTACAAGGAATGAAATTGTGAGCCGAAGATGGAAACGGACCAGAATAATAACGGAAAAGAAACCAGATGCAGTGAGATACTGGGTCTGTGTGGCTGCCGGTGCGGTAAGTCCTAATCCTTGCATTGGGATAAAAGATGCTGAGCTCTCGCCGGGCTCTTGGCTCTCTGCCCTTTCTTTGAGCCTGTCTGTTATAAGATGTGCTCTGAAAAATGCCTTATTCTGCCTGGAATGGCTGCAGAGTGGGGATAAAGCTGGACCAGCCACTCTACCTTCATGCAAGAAAAGCATTAAGCAGTAATTGGGTTTTACAAATCTCTCCCTTGCTGTTTGATGGAAATGTATTTTCTCTCTCCCTGTGACTGTGTGGGAATTTGTCTGTCCACTTTAAACACTGCATTCAAAATAATTGCTTTCTTATCATTGTAGACTACTTCAGGTGAGAGCTGACTGAAATTTTTACTGAGATTTTCTTTCTTTAAAAAAGCAACTATGAAGCAACATAGCAGTGATACTACCCACTATAGGTGGACGTGATATTCATCTTTGGAGATGTTTTTTCTATTTTTCCACAAATAACCCGTTTACATTTTCAAACGGCTGTTTGGTGTGCTGTTAAGTGACCCATCCACAAATACTGTGGTCATTCACGTCAGGAGGCATCACGGTAGTTTTCCGAGGGCTTGCTGAGACAGATTTTTGACACCGAATGCTAGCCGGTATTCAGATGTTGATGCTGCCTTGGTGGAAAATGCTACCGCTAAGTAGAACTACCCTTCTGCAGTACTTGTTTTCACCATAGTGTTAAAATGAAAAAGCGTACGCTAGCAACTTTGCTGTTTGCTGGCTTGTTATAACTCATGCACATGCAACAAACTAGCTATGTTTGTTTGAAGGTAACATGCTGCATGCCATTATTATCCAATATCCAACTGAATAATTACATTTTCCAGACAATATAAAATGGTGAAGAACTGTGGAATTTTTCTACTGTGACGAAAAATCTCAGAAGTTGGCAGGATCAAGAAAACTGCTGGGGACAGGTGTACCTTCAATCAAGAGAAGACTTCAACAAATTGTTGATGAAAGTAGCGGGATATATTCTGACTTGAATGGGGCCATTTTTTGCTGTTCCAATTCAACCAAATGCTTCAAAAGTCCATGGAAGTTGCTTCCCAGTGTAGATGGCTAAATACCCTAAAGCATACTGGGAAAACGGCCTCAGACTTTTTTTTTTTTTTTCTTTTTTTTTGGGTAACACATTGGCATCTCCAGTCTCACCCAAATCTGGAATGTCCCGTCAGCAGACTATGTACTTGTAAGCTCGTATGCAACTCATATTGCCATCTTGAGAGTATGCAGACATTTTTCAGTTTTCCTCTAAAACGCACACCTATCAGCCGCCACGGTTTTTCCCACTTGTAGTCACAGACGTGCACAGAAGAACAATGGAAACCCGAAAGCGTCTGCTCTGGTTGCAACAGGCCAGACTGGCCAATAGGAGATGCTTGAGTTGTGAACTATGCTCACTTAAACTGACTGTATCCCTCCTATATCCCTGTGCACCGCAAGGCTGATGATGAGCTGCTTTTGTGGTAATGCTGAATGCGGTCGGCAGTTGCATGGCTTGATGCCATCCGAGCCCATGGTGGTCAGGCTTGCTCCGCGAGCAGCGCATTTGCTGAATGAGCTAACCTCGCAAACACTTGCAGTCATGATGAACTTTTATCTTATTGCTTATATTCAGTCATCAGGCCTGAATCTAATGGAGCATTCATTTCACTTGCTGAAGACTAAATGCCCAAAGAAAAGCAGGAGCTAAAGACAGGCACAGTCACAGCCTGGCAGAGCAACACTGGTAAAACCCAGCGGCTGTTGACTGCTATAGTTTACCGATGTCTGGCTGGGATTGACTGCCACTGCCATACATTTTCAATCTCAGATTTAAAGTTTTGATTTTGTCACACGACTTTTGAGACCCGAAAACTAGGGGCCAGTAAAGATATTTGTTTGACGGATCATATAGCTTTGGCAAAACCGATAAATTAATGGTGAAAATCTTCAGGCACTTCTTTATCATTTAATTTCTAATCTGTTATGATGGTGTACGGATCCATAATGATGAAACTCGTGTCCCTGTGGAGTCCTCTGCATCACTGTCCAAATACTTATATCCCTGACTTTATCTGTTCATTATATCCCCGAACGCCGAATGGCGTTCCGGGGGATATTATGTTTTTGGTCCGACCGCCGCCGCTGCCGCACTACGTGTTAATGGATAACTTCAGTAATATTTCAATTACAAATTCCAAATTTTGCTCATAAGTAAGTATCATAAAGAGGAAGAACTGATTCGATTTTGGACAATTTGCGATGCCTAGATTGGCCACCAGGGGCCAAAAACTGATTTCACTGTTAATGCGATAACTGCAGTAATATTTCAATTAGAAATTCCATGTTTTGCTTATAAGTAAGTATCATAGAGAGGAAGAACTGATTTGATTTTGGACATTTACCAATTTCTAGATTGGCCACCAGGGGCCAAAAACCAAAAATCACTGTTTTTATCATATCTCTGGAAATATTTGTCCGATTGACCTCAAATCAAGTGCAAATGAAAGGTCATGACCTGAGGATGTGTCCCACGATGACATTATACCTGTTTGGTTCAAAATTTTGACACAATTTGGAGCTTTGTCACATAAAATTCACCATTTTTGCTATATCTTTGGAAGTATTTCTCTAATTGACATGAAACTATGTGCAACTGCGAGGTCGTGACCTCACAACGTGTCACATGATGACATCATACCTGTATTATTCAATATTTTGCCACCAGGTGGCGCTTTGTGATGGAAAATTACCATTTTGGCCATATCTTCAGAACCATTTGACCGATTGACCTGAAATTAAGTTCAAATGAAAGTCTATTCAAGGTCCATTCAAGGATTGGGGAATTGGAGGATGGGGGCGTTCGGGGATATACCCCCAGCCGTCGCCTCCGACGGCATAAGCCTTGTTTCTAAAAGAAATGTATTGGCCCAAATAAATTTTTAGGATTCTGTCTTTCCTGGTCTGCAGTGTCCTGATCTTGCTTTATCACTGGGGGTGAATACTGCACTGCATTTTTTGGATTTGAGGATTATTCTCTCTGCTTAAAGCAATTCTTACCTTTCTGGCACTTAGCACTTAGTAAAAATTTGAACGCGAACAACTCCGCCTCCCTCCAAAGTCCCACCCTCCTACCCCTGCCTGACCTCTGAGGCTCCCCTCCTCCCCTGACGCGTGCAGTGAGAAAGTGAGCGGCACGAATGAAGCTGCTTTCACACCAAACGCGAAACGAATTTTTCGCATGACAGATTAAATTCAAAGTCAATGCAAAGACGCAAATCTTGCACGTATTCGCGACTTTGAATGTAATCTGACGTACAAAAAATTTGTTTCGCGTCCGGTGTGAAAGCATCTTGAAACGGGACAATGAGGTCAGACTCAGAGGCACCGGTCAGTGAAAACTAACCAACGGTAATTACATAATATTCAATTCTATTTGTGGTATAAAATAAAATGCTGATGAACTACCATTAACGTTACTATAGTAGCCTAATTATAGCATTTTAGCGCCTGTTTGTTTATAGTCAGATGCGTCGTCGGCAGAATTCATAGATATTTTCTTACAAAACTGCTGTCATAACGTCTTACCTCATAAGAATTGTCCCTACAACGTTAGTCATTAAATTAGGAACAGTTGCAGCTATTTTATTGGCAGGCTAACTTTGTTGAGTAGCCTTCCTGTTTTGTCTCTACCGCTCTGCTGCTCTGCCAGAGGAGGGCGACTCGCAAGCGGTGACAGCGGTAGGCAACTGGAAGGGACTCGGCGATGGATGACAAACAGGAAGCTTGGCAAATCATTTTATTCGGACCGAAGAAAATGATTGGTCAGACTTTTATCAGAAATATGAGAATTGAAAATTAATGACTTTCAACACCTGGTGGATTTCTTTACATTTTAGTGTGCCATACGCTTATTGGGAGCATTTTAAGATTACTAAACAAAAGTGTAAAAATGCCAGTAAGATAAGAATTGCTTTAAAATGCAAGTGTGTGCATATAATAGCAATGCAAATGACTAAAATGCACCGATGTATACATGTTTTAGCAATAGGTTATAAGCTAGTTATAAAGGCATATTCAATTCAGTAGGCAGTATAATTGCTGAGTGCCCTCGGTCTTCTCCTGTGACTTTAGCGCACTGTGTAAAGCCCTGGGTGGACTGGCTTGTTTTGCAGACTGAAGTCACACATTTGGGGCATTGCTTGCAAGCAGTTCACAGGTGCATGTGAAAGCAGCCAAACATGGAGACGGTGGATTAAACTTTGTCCTCTGCGGCTTCACAGCTCGCCATTTCAGAGATTTGAGTTTTTATGTAACAAAACCAGTCCAGCATGCCAGGAATACGACTTGAGTAAAATCTAGTACATTGTGTCCTGCGATGTTGGGAAGGTAATATCATAACAGCCAAGTGCTTGCCTTTATAGGACTCTGCCAAAGTGCAGTGATAAACAGCTTGGCTTCGCAGTACCAGGGCCTCGGCTGAGCCACAGTGCTGTGTGTGCTGGAGGGATTGAGATGGTATGGAGGCACCCAGCCCGATTTAACCTTGGAGAACCCACAGGGTCAAATTTGACCTCACCTAATTGGCCCCTACCCTACATTAGCAGATGTCAATTTTTATGCCAAGTTAATATTTTTCCTGAGGAAAAAAGATATCTTTGGTTCTCCAGGGTTAAGAGCTACCCACCAATGTTCCTCCGCTCTCCACTCAGGGCTAATGCGAGTGTTTTGTGTCTGCAGACCCTATGATTTTGTTCAGCTAAGAGGAGCAGTCGTGTGTATGGGCCTGGACTGTGCTTCTTGCTACTGTGTTTAAAGTAGACTTGTATTGAGAGATCTGAAAAAGGGCAAATTGTACCCCTCTAGAGAGCTAAGGTTATGGAGATGATGAATGAAACACTTTCTGGACACTCACTTACATAGCAAGAGAATAAAAGCCATCTTGAACACCCTTTCAAGCGTGCATCCTGAAAAAACCAAACAGAAATGGCCCCTTTCTGATGATGTAATTAGTGGGAAATGGGTACAAACAGTGAGAAAGTTGAGTGTATCTACCATCATCTGCCTGTTGTAATTTGTTCATTTCATTTGTTTTGTTTTAAATTTAGAGGATTAGATTTATGCTCATCAAAAAATATGGTATTATTGCGCTACCTGGTTAGCTCATCTGGTAAAGGCCCCGCATCGCAGAGCAGTTGTGAGCACCGCAGCCGGGGTCGTGCCTGGGCCGGCAGTGGCCAGTAGCCTTTTCAGAGCAGCACACAATTGGCTTTGCGCTGCTGGGAAATAAATTGGGTGGGAATGGCGTTTTTATTGGATTATAGCATTGGTCCTTGCTCAAGTGTCTCCACTTGGCTAGCTGGGCGCTCATCAGTAAAATTTAAGTTTGTTCATGTTCAGGGATCCTCCGACCTTGTTCTGTGCTTACGAAGTTTCAAGCTATTAGTATTAAAGGAAACAGTGGCTGGAAAGCATGTGCTTCGGAGGAGAGCCGCGAATTGTCTTCGCTCTACCGTGATGGCAACATGGGTCGCATACGAGAGAGCTCATACACATAGCTTGCTATTTGGGCATTCCAGATTCTTGTGAGATTGGAGATATAAAATTAAAAAAAAAAAAATTTTTTTTAAATGTTATTGTTGACACAGAGCACGCATCCCTGTAATATCTTGTTTCAGAATTTTTTTCCCATGCGACAAGTAAAAGTTTAAAACTTGTCTTGACAAAGTTCTGGGTCGTAAAAGTCTGTTTTATTTTACTTCTTGGAAACGAAAAAGTCCTTAAAACCTATAATAAAGTTGTAATTCATATAATTGTTGACATATCGCTGAGGTTTTATGCACACTGCAAGATTCCCAGAGTACTTTATTTGAATCCCAAATGGTGGAACTGGTGGGCAGCTCTTTTGCATCGCAAATGCCCAAGCCTAGCAGGAGTTGGAAAATATTCTGACATTTTTAAAGGATTTTGATGTCTTGTTTGTTATCTTAAATACACATATGGTAGACCATGTATTGCTATTGATCCCATGATTGATGTCACAGCTCTTGGCTCGACTCCGAGAGCTGTTCAAAGACAATATTGGGGGTTGCTAAAGGCCGATTTTACATCCATGATTACTCTATTCCATTATCATCTCCGGGTGGAAAATGCTGATAGATACAGTATTTTATGCCCTTTTGGATGATACCAAATATAATGATTTTTTAATAAACTCTCAAATCGGTGCATGTCTACTTTAAAGGGCCTGTGTATCTGTGCTGAGATTCGACATGTCTCTCATCGGTGTTGAGCTTGCCATTTTCACAGTTTCTCTCCCACCCTTGTCTCTCAAACCCTCACCCTTAGTTGTGTGCGTGTGTGTGCATGCGTGTGCGTGCGTGCCTGTGTGTGTGTGTGCACACTCGCACACAAACACGCAGTGACACCTCTGGGGTGCATTATTAATGCATTTTATGGCGTGCCTGGGAGGCTTGGTTATGTTTTATTTCTCCCAACCCCTTCTTATTGAATGTGAGTGTTTAAGGACTGATATCAGTCATCAGTGTGGGTCCATGTGAGTGACAGGATGCATTGAATTTTCAGGAGGGTCTTCTCGCAGTCTATTCAAAAATAACTGCTGGCTCCCTCAGGCAACGGTTTGTAAATTCGTTTCCTAGTTATGACTGAAGCTGTAGTCAACATCATTTTCTAACACGAAGTCCCCAAAGAATAGCTGTAGTTTTAATAGAGCGAGCAAGACTATTCATTCATACATCTGTGTGTCAGCGACTGGTTTACTATCCTTGTATTTTCATCTCCATTTAACTGTAATGTTTCTTTGAACCATGAGGTGCTATTCGTGCCCTATGTGCTGACAGGCCCCTCGAGAGACCATTGATCCCACAGGTTTTCCTCAGGAGAAATCTGTCGTACCCCACCTCTCCTGCAGTACTTGCTCAAGCTTCTGCATGGATGGGAATACGCTACAGCAATGGTGCTATAAAGCTTGTGCTAACCACGGGAGCGAGAATTGCTGAGCAGCTTTCCTGTGAGCTGAGGGCTCCCTGCGCCATTATCCGTCTCTGCGGTGCGTTTGAAGCTTTTGTGCGGCTCACTGGTGTGACTGGTTTGTGTTTCCCCCCGCAGCCCGTGATGCGGACGAGAGGGAGAAGTGGATCCATGCCTTAGAGGGGACGATTCTAAGACACACCCTGCAGCTCCGGGTAAGGGCTCTGCCTTCTTAGCAGTCATCCTGGCAATTTTTTTTTTATTCCCCTATTGGGTATAGCTGGGCTACTTCATTTTCCAAACCTGTTCTGCTTTTCTTGAGAAACCTGCTACATTTTGGTCAGTCTCCTGTACATGTGTCTGTATTTCCTTAAGTGTGAGAATGCTGTAGCATTTTTTCAGCAGCTGCTTATTTGAAATGGAGTCTGGAAACTGCCTTTGCTGCTTAGGGCCGCTGTAAACCGCTGTACCAGAAATCTACTTGTCAGGTATTGCTCTTAGGGGGAGAAGAGCTAAAATGACAGCAAATTTGTTACTGTACAATTATTTATGGTTCTTACTACGTTCTGCCTTTGTACTGAGTCCAAAGCAGGGAGGTGTTTTAATACTTCACTGCTGGTTGTTACACTCTATTTATATGCTGGTGGTTGGGACGAGGAGCATGTCTGTATCTGTCAGTTGCTGTCCAATCAATTCATTCAATCATCCAATTTGACAGCACTGGGCCAACCAGTGCTACACATTTTAACCTTCATCACTGGAGGGATTAAACAGTTTTTGGAAATCACCAGACACTAATGAGTAGGCAAATCATTTTCCGAGACTACTCTCTTGTCAGCTTCTACTTTCATTTTGAATGCTCTGATGACATACTACTCCCGTCTGGTTCTGTTACTGGTGCTCCTCCTCCGATTAAACCCTGTTCCCTCCTCCCACCCCCTCCCTCCATGTAAATAACTGCCTGCATGTATCAACTCGCAAACACTGTGTAAGCATGCAGTCACCGGGGCATTCGACAGACAGCAAATCAAAGCCCAGCTTCTTGCAGAAGTCAACCGTCTGCTTTACAGGTTTAACCAATCAGAGCAGCTGTTAGTTACACATTCTGACAACAGCCTGTGCTGTTTTTTTCCACTCTTTTTTTGTTTTAAGGAAGTCTCAGTTTCCTCTCGTAAGTTGACAAGCGGTTTTCTTTGCTCGGCCGATGCGGACTGTACCATGTGGCATTTACCGCTCGACACCATCCGAAGCCCTGCGAATGAGCTGTGAAGCAGACGAGGCTAGTGTGTGTGTATGTGTGTGTGTGTGGGGGAGGGCCAAGAGGACAGGAAGTGAGGGTCAGGTTTGGCCTGCCCTCCCTGCTGAGGCATGTCCGTCGGAGATTTGCGCTCTGTAAGTACCGCAGTGCTGCAGCCATTACAGGGTGATGATGCACTTTAAATGGGTCAGCCTGACTGAAATGCTCGGGGAGAGGGGGTGGGAGCTCCAACATAAGCTTCTAGTGTTTGTTTCCACTGCTGTTAGTCTAGGCAGGAGGGGGGAGTGTTGGCAGCTAGCAGTATGGCTGCCAAGCAGAGAAGTGCCTCTTTTGCAGGAGCAGATTGTGACATTTGCTGAAGCTGCAGCTGCTGTCTGAATGTCCCGTGGGCTTTTCAGCTGGTGAGCTGCAGCAGAGAGAGAGAGTGCGAGAGCGAGAAACGGAGAGGGACAGAGAGAGTCTGTCGTTAGGAAAATGTGTTTGCTTTGACACGGCGGGGCAGAGAAAAGGAGAGCAAGGTTTTGGTCAGTAAGTCTCCGTCATGCTAGGAGTTCATGGTTTTTTTAGGGGATTTTCCTCTGTCTCTCTGTGAAACTGAAACGGTGTGCATATTGAATGTGTCTGTTTGTCCCTTAACTTTTTTTTTGAGTTTGTGCATGTTGAGGCAGAATGTCTGGAATTGGTCCAAATTTTCACATCTATTTCTCAACCTTATTACTTTTTATGGAAAGAACTTGGAAGTACCCCTCTGAAACTGCTACTTTAGTGAAGCCTACTGTTTTAATGCAACCAGAATAAAAAAATTCTCTATCATTCTGTTCGCCAATCTGTCTATCGATCAGCTGAATTTAGAAAGGTTTGCGAAACACTGATTCTGCTTGAGATGATCATGACACACCTCTTAGCATTCAGGTCACTGTTTGTTCTTTTACAGCTTGAGTATAATGAGTTATTGTCACATGTGAGCGTAACTGAACTCTTTTTAGGTGACAAACTCCACCAGAGCCAATTATCCCTGTGCTCATGAGACATGTAAAACAAGAAGAAATTTTATGCATGTTTTTGTCGACTCGCAACAAACGACTGTTGGTGGAGGCATTCAAATATTAACCTTACTGTACTTCGTGTTTTAAAACACAGTGACTCATCCTTGTGCTGACTTGCGCCAACACGGTTGTCTTACGTCAGCATGATAAAGCTGGCCACTGTATCGCCCTCATGTTTCTCTAAAGCTTTGAACATGTTGGTACCCTGGTAGTTTCACACCACTAAAATTCACATGGGGTGACAATTCTCCACCAATGGTCACCCAGTTGTTTTCTTCAGCTCCCGGAGTTTCCCTGCACTGAGGTATACAAACAATCTTGGTTGTTCAAAGGTCATTGTTGACACGGTAAATTTCATGCCTCACAGTTGATTGGTAACTTTAAAGTGGTAATCCGTAAGATTTCCATCTCGTTACTGTCTGTGAAGTCAGTGTCTATCAGAGACGGGGGATAAAACAATGGTGATTGGGCCTATGACCCACTGATGAAAGCACTTGTATTTCATTCTTTGCCAGGGAAAGCGATCAGCGGGTGTGTTCGTGCGCGTCTGCAAGTAAGCCGGCTTTGTGAAATCCCAGAAAAATAACGTGAGAATCTTGCCGGAGTTGCACGATAAGCCCTCCAAACCCCGCGATGGCTGCAGCTATCACGGGGTTTGGAGGGCTTATCGCACAACTTCGGCAAGATTCTCACCTAATTTTTCGGGAATCTCAGGCAGCCAGCTTACTTGCAGAAGTGCTTGAACGCACCCAGTGAGTCTGTGGCGACATTCCCGCGCTATATTCAAATAGCGCACATCTAGTGATGCTTTTTATGTCAGTAAGCAGTGTTTGGTCTGTCCAGAAGGTAGGTGGAGCTGCGGACAAGCTTGAAGGAAGTAAGGAACCCTGGGAGAAGCAGTGGCAAAGTAGACGTCAGAAGGGATCCAGTAGCGGCACTTTCCCTAGCGTGAACCTTGGCTCTCTCCCCTAACCCTAAATCCCACTTGTCCCTTACACTATATGTTAGTTTTACGGATGGAATTAAGGGAGGACCGTTTAAAATGCAGCCTTCCAAGAAGCAGAAAGTACCGCTACTGGATCCCTTCTGACGTCTACCCATTGGCAATGGCAAATACCATACTGTGTAGCTATACTGTAAACAGTAGGAACTAACGTTAGCTGAGTCTCTGAGGCTAGTACTGAAACTAAAATTTTAACGTAATTTCAGGAAGCAAACGGGGGGAAAAAAAACTACGTTAAGTACCTCGACAAATTATTTTTATTAAAAAAAGTTATAACGTGTTAACCAACTACCATTTTCATTATTTACTCAGGACTCTCAACTTTTACAAATTTGGCTTGAGTTTAATGACATTCACGTTCCCGTGCTGTAGTCAGAAATTATTCTATTAGACCATTTGTGGAGATTCTCAGGTGGAAGTGAAGTCCTTGTGCATTGAAGTTTATTAGTTTCACATGTGTTACGGTGGATTTCGCCACTAGTAATATGAGAACAATTATGATTTCAGAATTCTCGTGTTTCTCTTCTCTCAGGGGTTGGAAGCAGTGGAATTGCACAGAAATGTTTCAAATGGTCTTATTTCATTTAAACAATTTGAACGATTGTGAAACAGGCATCTCTTTGATTGAATAATTGAAGCACCTACTAAAACTCCATAAGTCACACGTGACTTGACTTGACTTGTGGGGTTTTAGTAATCAGTGCTTCAATTACTGACTTCAGCACGGGAACGTAAATGAACCACAAATGCTCATGGCGAATGCATGAGAGTTGGCAGCCTTATCATGTTACTGGAATATGATGACGCTAATGGACGACTAACGTTGGATAATTTTTACTTTTATTGAGTTCAATTGCCGTGTCAAAGAGCATCTTTCCCGTCTGCATGAGAGTTGAGGAGGCGTGGAACTGGTAACTGGGCCGTCAATTTACCGACGTAATGCAGGCGACTGTTGGATCTCGACGAGTTATGGGAAATGAGATTCAGAAGCACACCTGCAATTACAGCTTACTGCCAAAGACGTCAATATGAACAAACCAATTCAAATCTTACGGATTACCGCTTTAACTTGGTCCATTTTTATGTTAATGGGAAGGCTGTCAGATTTATTCATTCTGGCTCTTGATCTCACACTCGACAGTGTTGTCTTTTGCTAAAACAAGTTGGCTACACACTACAAGCACCTAAAAACTGAGAAAGGGCACCCTTTTCTAAGAAATTCCCACCAAAACTTAGAATACACGGAGTTTTACTGAAGGTTTGAGGCCAACTTGGTAAACCTCAGAAAAATTTTACTGGGGTATCCCGAAGTCTGTCCGGTTTACTTACCTTTGGAAAATATCTCCGTAAACCTCAGTGAAATTTCCCCGAGACACACAGAGGATTGTCTGTGGTTCAGAGACCACATCGGTATTCCACGGGAAAATTTCACCGAGGTGGACCGAAGCTGGTCTGCTAGGCCTACACTCACTCAAGAACAAAGGGGAGGAAAGACGGGAAAATTTACCGAGGTTTCCTGAGGTGTTCAAACTTAAGTAAACTGGACGGACTTTGGGATACCTTGGCTAAAATTTTTATAGGTTAACCAAGTTGGCCACAAATCTTCAGTAAACCTCGGTGTCATCATCATTCTCCTTCGGCTGCTGTGTAGTCGACCATAAGTCTCATCCAGGATTTTCGATCTGCAACCAGAGCAGCAGTGGCCCCAGGGCTCAGGTCACCCTCTGCTTCCCCAGCAGTTTCCGGACATAGGTGAGATAGTTGGTCCTCTGCTGACCTGGATGCCTATTGCCATGGGTTGTGACGTACAGTGCATAACCTTGGTGTATTCTAAGTTTTTATCGGATTTTCTTGGAAAAAATGTGCACTTTCTCGGCTTTTGGGTGCTAGTTGTCATAGTTTGACTGGTTCTGTTGGCTTGTAGTGCAGATTTCATGTAACTGAAGTGTTGCTTATTTTTTGGTTTGCGTTGAAATTTTGCAACGCAAATTTGAGATTTGAGCTCTGACTCTTGGTTATTGCTTGTTCATGTATATACAAATGAAAATCACAAAATTTGCAAACCAAGAATGAAAAGATGCGAAGAAACTAAAATTTCCTGAGGCATACCAGGTGGGCCTATTTCATGTTTAATCAGCTCAGCTCTGGAAAAGTTCAGACAGTGTGTAATATTTGTATGAAAACAGAAATTGAAAATTCTCTTACACATGTATTTCATTGCAAACGTACACAATTTTGAATATTTTACCTGATCTACTTTATTAATGTTTGCAAATATAAGCAAATTCCAATTTTGATACCCTTCACATTTCTGTAAATTAGATATGTGCAATGTAACACCAGGAAGGTGAGGAATGTAAAAAAAAAAAAAAAATCAACCATTTGGAACATTCTGTGGGTAACCAGGTTGTTTACAGGTCATCCTGTCATGACTGACGTTAAAATAAGTAGTGCTTTCCCTGACTAAAATAAATTGTGGTCGATCAACAGCCGGCCGCTTTTCCGATTTGTCGAAACTTTCAAACTCTGTTTAGAGCCTCCTCTTCATACTTCACTTCCAGATTTTTCCATTGCACTTGTAAAGTTGAAGTATGGCCACACATTTGGCTGATGCTTTTATTTGACGAAATCATCACACATTCTAGCACAGAGCACGTGTTTTATTTAATAAAACGGGTTTGTTTCTTTGGAATGTACAATCTCTTTAGCAAATTTCTTTTCACCTTCGTTGAGAACAATTTAGAAGTCTAAACATTCTCATGGAAGCCGATAATCTCTCAAATGGAGGCAAAATGAAAAAAAATATATGTAAATAAAGGATAGGTTTGGTTCAGGTTAATTTGTTGTGTCAAGTCCTGAGTACCGCTGATGTTACATACCATACCAAAAGCCTGCCGTGACAAATGCCTTGTTTTTCCACATCAATTCAAACAGCGATAGCAAATACACTAGTGGAAGTAGGCCATGCTTAAAATTGAGCAATATTAAGTAGATATTGTTAATTATTATCAATGACTAATCAAAGGAATTACTTGCAAAATAAATAGGGTAAAACAAATTCTCTCATTATTCCACAAATTGCAACTTATAAATTGCAAAGCTGAGTGAACATAAAGTGCTCTCTATTGTAACGCATCAAACTCTGAGACCTACTGGCCACTTATCGTTTTAAGAGCCATCACAAAATGAACAATTTAATCGCGCTAAAAATGCCATAGGCTACCTGTGCCTGGTCTAATGCTCGGCAACGTGAAATTGTACATGCTGTAATGATGCTGCACTGATAAAGTTAACATGCAAAAAATACAGGGTTTTTTTGGGGGGGGGGATGGGTGCATGATCTGGCTCTAAATTTCTGTTTGGCCAATGGATTAGCCTGGTCAGACTGGCTTCAGTGACAAGTGTCCGTTAACATTTCTTTTCTTTATTCTGAGATGGCAGCAGGATTCAGCTCCACGTTAACATTAAACCTGAAGTTGCAGTGAGACTGCCTGTGATGTAATGGGGTTTAACCTTTAAAATTCAGCGTCAAATAAAGTGGCCTTTAAGTAACTCTGCACACTACTGATTGCCAACATATAACAACTCAATCTTAAATGTTCGCCAGTAGAGGACATGAAACATGTTTATGTGTTGAAGGAATATAAAGTTGGCTGATTTACTGTTTTAAAGTGGTTGGTAATGTTCGTTGTTGAACTACGTGAATCAAAAATGTTGCTTACAAAGTCATTCCAGGTTTTCGATGGTCGGAAACTAAAATGAAATGCTGCTATGTTCCAGATTTTTTTCCTTAACATTATGTTCCAAGATTATATCGAAATGAACAATTAACAATTATGCATACATCACGTATCTTAACTGTAGCTTAGGGCAAATACGATACAATTAAAATGCATATTTACATAACAAGAAGGATACAATGTAGGCATGAAATGGGGTTGTATACATGACTTGTTATTTTATTTTACAAATATGAAAACAATTACATAATATTTCCACAATAACCTAATATTATTTATTTAAAGAGAACATAGGCCGACTTTATTCTGAAGGACTGTCTCTGCAATATACTGCAGCATCGAGAATGGATTATTTATGGATCTGGATTATTTGCGACTGTTCAATCAAAAAAAAATCCTGGTCGACCAACAGCCCATCAACCAGCCAACTAAATGGGGCTCAGCCCTAAAAATAAGCATCCGCAAAAATCTTTGTAGTTTACAAGCATGGCTGGTTTGAGGTTGACCAATTTGCGTAAAGCTGTGTGTGCAAATGTCCCATCAGTTTTTCAATGCATGATTGCAAGAAATTTGAGGATTTTGCCATCTACAGTCCCTAATATTTAGAGAGTCACAGAAGTCCATCTGAGTATAGGGAGGGGTGGAAGAACTGTATTGAATACTTTTAGTCTTGGAGCCCTCAGATGGCACTGCTTCAATGATGTACATGCTTTTGTAATGAAAATAACCACCTGGGCATGTGAATACTTTAGAAAATTGTTGTTCATAAACACAATTTATTGCTTCATCTTTATGTGAGATAAGACTGCACTGCGCAAAGCTGAAGTCAAATATCAACATCATTCTGAAACGCTGCCGACTACTGTGGGGTCAAATGCATCAGGGATGATCTGGCACAAATTGTAATTGTGCTGAGTCCACATTTCAAATTGTATTTGGAAATAATGGATGTTATGTTCTCAGAGCCGAAGAGGGAAAGGACCATCCTCATTGTTACGAATGCCCAGTTCTTACGCCAGTGTCTGTAATATGTGAGTGTGTTCGTTCTAATGACATAGCTAAATTGCATGTATGTACATACTATTAATGCTATTCATACTATTATTGGCGCAGCATACTCCCTCTTATTTCTGCAAGGCAAAACAGCCAAATCCAGCATGACATCAGTATGGCTTTGTAGTCAAAGGACAAGAAAGCGGATGCTAGAGTGGCCTGCCTACTGTCCAGACTGGTCTCCCATTGAAAACGTGTGGCACATTGCAAAGCACAAGATGGAACAGTGTAGACTCTTGACTCATTTTGTGTCAGGCTTATGTCTAAATGGTCAATGTTGTGGAAAGAAATAGATTTTAATGGTCAAATCTAATAAATTTCAGTCAGTTGCCGTGTGGTGTTTGTATTTATCTTGAAGAAATTTACTCAGGTTGACTTGAGAATGATAATTAATTTTTTATTGACTCCATATTACATATAGCTGCTACGAGGTAATTTCAAATGCTGTTGTCCAATAACTGGTCACTGTTTGTTCAAATAATAATGTTTACCTGATGGGACTGAAACTTTCATGGGCCTTTAGGTGTTGCGCTAATATCTAGCAAGTAGATATTTAGGCCAAGGAGTAAACTGGGCGCACAGACAAAACAGAAACATTTTGACAATGAACAATGAATGCACACTGCTTTTTGACTTGAAATCAAATTTACTCAATGTTTCTTTGTTACATAAAATTGTCATGATCCATGGGATATTCTCCTGAAGTGCAAACAACTTTCTAATGCATGATTCTTAAGGTAGAGTCTCCTCTCTACTTCCACACTGGAGACTGGGAGCATCAGGTTATTCTGGCACATGTAGCCCTCTCGAGATATTGCCATAGACTGTGGTACCAGGGTACTACCTGCTGAAGTCACGATGAGGACTGTGCAGGCTGTAGCAAAAGGAGATTGGTATAGATTTTTCACTTGGTAATTTTTGGCCAAAGGTGGCATTCGTAACATTCCTGAAGCACTTAGTGATTAAAGTTTACTGGGAGCAAATTTCCGAACAGTAGACCGAAATATCGACCTGTTAATTACCATGAACACCTCTCTCACTGCTTGCAGTTGGCTCACTGTTTATAAAATGTTGGCCTTGTCAAAAGCAGAAGAGAAATTCAAGTCATTATCCTGTGTCTGTGGGTTTTGGAGGGATTCTGAAAGGTGGTGACGAGACTATGAGTGTAATTGGGCAATATGATCTTCAAAAGCATTGGTGTGAATTTTTTTTTTTGAATGTATTTTGCACAGATGTATTTGTGCCATAGTAATGTTGCCTTAGTCCAGTGATGCAACTTTGCTAATATTTTGAAAGAACAGTTTGGCACATCATAAAAGGGGCAGGTTTGAAGATGAAACTACCAGAAAATGAAACAAAGTTTGTTGTAGGCCTACATTTGTCATTGTCGTACATAGTTACTGGGCTACACTTGGTTCCTTCGATGTACCCAAAAATGGCCCAGTTTTGCTGGTCAAAAGCTAGTATTTACTAGCTAACTGATACACTGCCCTGACTGTGTCAGTAATTTTTATCAAGCAAGAACAGTGAAAATTCCACTTAAGCTGCAACAGTTGGTGTCCTCTATAACCAAATCACTTCTGAGAGTTAAAAGGCATGGTCATGTGACATAGTGGTGAGCAGGTCGCTGTCCCAATTTTTTTGTAGTGTGTTAGAAGGTAGTACATATAGAAGTGTATTTTCACACGCACACAAAAAATTTAAGTTGATGGAAACATTAATTATATTGACTATGTACAGTCTTGAATTGGATTCAGGCCAAAACAGGCAAATTCTTGATCTTCCATTTTTATGTGAGTTGAGGTTATAAATGGTGTTTGTTTTTCCCTCTTGTGGCCTCAGTTCTATTTCTGAAGATGAATCATTTTCTACCTTGTTTGCATTTTGTGAGTTGCTCTTCTGCTATGTGGTGTTGTATCATTGCTGAGCCATCTTAAATTCACTCTACTGGTACCTTAATTTTTCTTTTGATTATCATATCAGGGTACTTATGATGTATTAAAAGTTTGTATCAATGTTTGAGATATATTATTGAAATTCTGTTAAACCCTGTATTTGATACCTATGCATACACACACACAAATGTGGAGAGATGCACATTTCTGAGTGTTTGTTGCTCTAGATACAAGTGAGACTGTAATCACCGTTCCTGTGAACAGAAGGTACATAGTAGCAAAGCACTGGCATACACTTGTATGGTGACAAAGTCAGCCTCATAAACCCATCATGATGTCTTCTTTACATGCGTTTATGGCCAGCTGAGAAGCAACTTGCTGAAAAAGTACTGAGCAGTGCACTGACTTATTGACTTCAGTCTTGTGAGAGTGTTTTATTATCGTGCTGCAGTTTCGTAACCTTTTTCTGAAAAGTCGCGAAACGAGGAGTATTCCTCTGAAACCGGCTGTAAATCTTTGCGGGCCGATATTCCAGTGAAGATTAGCTGGAATACACTCAGGTTTAACTCTAACGGTTAGATGGACAGGGAA
The DNA here is from genome assembly GCA_029721435.1 of Gymnothorax reevesii. NCBI lineage: Eukaryota > Metazoa > Chordata > Actinopteri > Anguilliformes > Muraenidae > Gymnothorax > Gymnothorax reevesii. The sequence continues at coordinate 94,108,475 of CM056575.1, forward strand.
AATGGTTTCATGACCGGGCCATTGCCAGCAGGTTAATCTATTGAGCGGTACTGCAAAGGCACATTCTCAATGGGTGCATTTGAATTTCGGCTCCATCGTACATCAAAGATCGTTTTCCCTAGTTGCAAACAAGACACAAAAATCTCTAATTAAACATTGACTCTCATGAAGAGAGCTGTGGAGAGTTCAAACTGTCTATGAACATGGCTTGATGGGCTGGAATGTTATTTTTATGCTGTTGATACCATGTCACATATTCTTTAGAATTGCCACAGTAGCCTACTTGTCAGGTCATTGTACTCAAGGATTAACTTGTTTACTGAATGAATCTGAATTTCTTTAGTGCCCCATGAAATTTTAAGGCTGATGCTTAAATCTGTCTGTCGTTTTAGTTTGTTTTGGTTTTTTGCACTGTCACTGTTTAGAAATGGTTAAGAGAGATTATGGGAGGGGTGGGGTCATCGTTTTAGCGTGTTCTCATAATGTGGTCATGATGCCCTAGTTTCATGTCCTCCCTATTTTGTTGTTCACTTAATACCACAGAAACGCCTGCAGGATTCCCTGTTCTGTGTGGGAGAGGGGAAGTGAAAGGCCTTGGGTTTGTCCAGTGCTGTTTTGCAGGTGCTACGTGACGCACTGGGCACTGTGTGTTCAGCACTGCCTGCGCCTCTGCACGTTCTGCCACAATAAGCCACCCATCAGCGCACCCCTCTGTAGCGCACCTCCTAACAGCCTTACTGTCATGAGTGAGATAACACGCAGAGAGACACCTGACACGCTGTTCCCAAGCTGGCATCTTGTGTTTGGACTTTAAACATTTCGGTGTGACGGGGCAGTTCATCATGATCTCTGAGTTGATGCACTCGCCTGATTTGCAGGCCCAGGGAAGCCGCAGAGAGATTGAGCGTCGTCTTCTCAATGCCTGGAATACCTCAGCATCTCTGCCTTCATGTATATTTGCTGGTGAACGGCGAGTCATGTATTTTTACTGGACATGACTCCTGGGTGAATATATTTTGACTGCAACAGTCGTATCCGCAACTAACTTCTGATGGAATAATTGCTGATTCCTTCACAGTGCCCAGCTAACTGTGGCGTATCAATCACCGTGAACCCAGCCTTCTTTGTGCTCCGTGAAATTCAAGTGCTGCCTCTGGCTGTGTTTCCTTCGGCTCCCCACACTGTTGTTTTAATGGCGCAACTGTGCTAATTCAGTTCATTTGTTCCTTTCAGAAAGTACATTAGAAGGACTTGATTCTAATTCTTTTGGCCCATTCATCTCAAACTGCCTGTGAAATTAAAGGAGAGAACTGCTGCAGCAGTGGTTTCTGTTCTTCATTAAGAAGAAATTAAACATAATTATCTTGTTTGTGTTTGGGGAGTTGCTTATCCGAAGCAACGAAGTCTGGCTTGGTTATAGATGGACTACTTGCATTTTGCGCATTGCCTCTTCATTGCTTTGGATGTGTAGATAGGTATTTTTGTCCCATTGGACCAGCACTTTGTCTGACTGTTTACCTGGCAGATTACGTGTTGATATGCCTGTGTACCTTTGACCAATCCCTGTGTTCACATTATACTGGGTGGGGTGGGAGGAAACCCGGACTTCGGCCTCTGCCATTGTTGTTTCATGTTTTTGCACCAGTGCTCTTCTGACCTCAGGGCCCATGGCTGTTCCTCATGGTTTTCTTTGCCCTCCTATGAGATGCACTTCATCAATGGCATGACCCTTTCTACAAGCTTCAAAACACTCAATGACCACTGCGTCCGCTGCTGACATCAGTTTTGCACAAAGCGTATGCATGCATTTGTGTGATATGTGCTAGATTGTGAATAGTGCTAGATTGTTGCGTCTTTCGTACATTGTAATCCTTTGCTGATGTTTGGAGTAACTTCTTAACTTTTCAAACTTGTTAACTGCTGTTGGAGTCTTGTTTGTAATTTTTGGCCATGTCAGAATGTTATGGTTTGCAGTCATATCTTGTGTAATTACTCGGGCCGGTAGGCCACAAGTCTAAGTTTCAGCTCCGTTCTTCTTCTTTTTTTTTTTTTTCTTTCTTTTTTCGGGGCAGCGATTGTCCTGCTCACGCGCGTGCGCAGTTTCACGATTGGCCCAGGCCTAGACCCGGCCCGAATATAGGCTCTGAAAAGCCTCTTGTTTAGAGAGTAGTGCTGTTTGTTTGCATGCATGTGAAGTGACAGTGAGTGTGTTTATGCAGTGTGCTGTACGTGGCAGTTTCATTCTTTGCTGAGCAAATTATCATCCAGTTTGTAGCATTGCCCCCTGGTTGAATTACCTGTGTGGAAAAATGGCGACTCTCCTAAGTCATACAGAGCCTACAGGACTGCCTGCCCCTGTTATGTTGGCTTCATTGCTATAGCTTAACACCTCTACTGTGAAGCTGAGCCATTAAGCCTTCCTTATAACTAATTTGCGGCATTGTATTCTTCATTAAGCCGCCACTTTCAGTTTGGCGATGAGGCTAAACTTTGAGTTCTAGCTTTGAGCTGTGCTAAGTCATCTGTTCTTTCAGCATGCTGTAGTCTTAGTAGAGCTCGATGCACCTTGCTGATGGAGAGCTGCATTGACCACAAACGCACTACCTTATTACAGAAACCGCAAAGCCAGGAAGGGAAGCTGTTATGTATTATGAAGAAATTCAAGTTCTTGTTGCGCTCTTTGAGCTCACCTCTTGCATTAGTTATGGTTTTACTTTGATTAGAGTGGGGTGTTGCCCTCTGCTGATGTTAAAGTTGCGGATGCTTGGGTCCACAGTTTGAGTTCTGATATAATGAGCGTAAAATTGATGTGAGTTTAAATGGGATGTGCAGTGGGTTCTGTTCATTTTAATATGCTGGGTGATGATTTAGCAGCCTGAAGAGCCATGAAATCAGACTGGGTAAGTGGGCATGTGGAAGTGTGGTGTGGGTGGCCTCATCAGCGGAAATTGTTGTGGGCACTACTGGATGGTCCTTATCTGAGATCCAAGCCTGGTCTTTGGTCGAGTGATTTGACTTGAGTGAAGATTTTATTTAATAGTTCTGTGGGACGGCACAGAGCTGGCCTGAGATGGCAGGCTTGATTCAGTAGGATTTGCCTGACTCCATCGTTCATTCGTAACAGATGTCTAGTATGCACTTGTGATTTGAAATTTTGAAAACGAGTGCATTAATAAGTTAATAAACTGGTGCTCTTTCTCTGCGTTTCAGGAGGCAGAAACGGGGTTTGTTCCCAGCGTTCAAGATTTCGACAAGAAGCTTGCAGAGGCTGATGCTTACTTACAGATTCTGATTGACCAACTGAAAGTAAGTGATTGGACACTTTGGCATTTTGTTCCAGCCAAGGGCGTGTTCTCTTTGAGGGCAAATTTACTCAGTAAATGCAAGTTACATTTCATGACAGATGTATACGAGGCCTTGGCTTGGTGTTCAGGAGCTGCTGTCTTATTTATTCTGGCTTCTGGCTGAGGAATAAACATCAGCTTGTGTGAGATTCTGCTGGAGCCGGCCCAAACTCTCAAACCGCTCCCAAGCACTATTTAAGCTAGTCTGAAGCCATGCTTTTCCCGCTGTGGGGATATTCTTGAAATGCAGTGACTGAAACAGAGAAACATGGGCATACAAGTGTTCTCACTGTACTAATCATTACTTTTAATGAACAGATATTCGTTGAACATTTGGAACATTCATTAATGATTTCGTCAAAAGTGCAGTTTCTACTTGGCATCGTGCAGTAGATGTCATGACCAGCTGAATCCAATGATCCATAATTGTATCATCGGATAATTTAGTTTCACGCTTACACCTGTGACTTTTGTCCGACCAGACTGTTTATTTCCCAGATTGCGAATGTGAAGTGACTATTAGGCCAAGTTTTCCCTCTCACAGATTGCTGTTGCCAGCGGTGATTTCATCCTGGGCCCGAACCAAAATCTCTATTACCTAATCAAGTCTCTGGCATCTTCTGTTACAACAGTCCTCACGCAGTCAGAGGACCCAACCCTAATATTTAACCCAGTGATATACTGTCATCTTCCCCAGGGCAAGTCTATCTGTATCTCCCCTACCTTCCCAGCAATTCACTTTGTTTTCTTGTCTTAATCCTCCAGCTTTTCGATGAGAAGCTCAAGGATTGTAAAGACGATGAGCCGCGCAAAGTAAGTCCTCTTTTCCATCTCACTCAGTGCAGGAGACATGTTTATCTCTGAAAATGAGTGGTAATGGCGAGTATTACTTTTGTGTATGAAGGGAAGTTAGTTTAGTTTTCTGAGGTAGATCTGGCTTGAAGGGAAAGTTCTCTGAATGATGGAACATGTTTGTGATCTCTTGCAGTTGAAAGAACAGTGCTATGTGAGCGGTTAACCCATCTTTAGCCAGGCGGTGATAAACGGTGGGAGTAAAGTTGTTAATTAGGTGAAGTGAGAGCCAGGAAAGTGGGTTTGCTTCAAAAGATAGCCATGCAATGTTTTGTTGTAAACAAACAAAACCATTCATTATTTAAACTCTCCATTTCCCTTTTTTTTTGGCAGAAAATTGAGAATTTGAAGGATACAACCTGTGTGAGTTCACTGTTCAGTACATTTGTTTAAATTAAGACTCTGTGTGAAGGATTTTGCATTCACATGAATGTTTTCTTTCCCCTCCCCAGAGTATGGTGGAGTCAATCAAGCACTGTATTGTACTGCTGCAGATTGCTAAGGTACCACTTTAATTAATTGGGTTGCTTATTTCTGTGCTACCTCACCATTTGCATTTGACAGTAGAAATTTACTTTATTCTGGACCGATGGATTCAGCCTCAGCAGCACTTTACAGCCTGTGTCTCACTATGGCAGATTACTGGAGCTGGTTTTCTCACGATCCTCCGGGGTCCATTCTTAAGTTCAGAAGTGCTCCTCACACCTGCACTCAAGAATCCTGGCGCCTAAACCACACTTCTCCTTTTCACAGCTCCTCACAAAAATTAATTTTAAAAATGAAAAAAAGGTTTGGGGCTCTTTGATTGGCTGAAGTGGTTACCTTATGCCTGCTTTCCATGTCAGTTGAAAATTTCAGTGGGCATTTCAGCTCTTGATTGCGTGCACCGAGATCTCTTTCCATGTAAGCGTGTCAGCGGCTGGTTTTGTGCATCACTATCAAGCAATGGTGTCCAACAGTACAGACCATGAAGGCACATCATTTCGCCCCTAATCTGATGGTGCAGATAAAGCAAAAAAAAGAAACATAACTTGATCCACCAGATATGCTTCCAGTATGTCAATCAGCCTTGTCTGTTGGTCTGACATTTGGCTGTTTTCTATGACATCTTCAGTCATTCTGCATGGGTTTTAGACTAAATTTAGCGCCCATGGGGCAATAATTTGTTCATTAAGGTGGGCAATACCCCTAGATTCCGCATTATAATATTGCATTATCTACATGGTGACCGGATTTTGGCACGTGGACACCAATCCCCCCAATGTGCTGAACACCAGCACGCGGAGACGTGTACATGAAAAGGGTATTGTGGTTTCACATAGAATTAACTTTCCCGCGTATGAATTTGAGCTAGCATGGAAAGCGGGCCTTAGTGCATTTTAGGAACCTGTTTGAATTAATTTATCGCAAAGAAGTCGGAACTAGTACTCCTGTTTTACTCTCATTAACACGTGCGTTTTTTCACAAAAATGTTTTCTTTTCAAAATTTGAAGGATCAGAGTAACGAACAGCAACACGCAAACGGACTGATAGTAAGTTTTGGCATTCTCTAAACATGAAAACCACCAAAACAATGCAAACCTTCATTCTTTCTTCTGACTCATTTTTCCCTGGAAAAATCAAACGTCCAGTTGATTTGCAAAAGGCGGTGCTTGCCATTGTGATTGCCATAATTGCATTTTTACTTTTCACACCTCTCTCCTTTTCTTCAGTTGGTGGAGGAGTCTGTCCTTGTTTTCTCTCCAGCACTTAGTAACAATATTCTTCAAATGCTTATTTTTATTCACCGGTCACAGTGGTGGAAATATCGGGTGTAAGAGGCTCAAATCCTACTAACAGGCAAATATAATCTGTAAAGTGCGACTGAAAGCTTTGCCGTTACAGAGGCGCATTTTGTCTTCATTTCATATTGTGAGCACCACCTTGTTGGACAATTAAGATGTCTTTTGCTGAGCCTACCAAATGTGTTTATTTTGTGTTCATCTCAGTTGATTCTGACCTCTGCCTAATGGACCGACTGCTTACCACCTGTTTGTGCAATCAGACTGGATATGCATTCTCTCTCTCAGCACTCTAAATCTGGCACTGACATCAATGGCCAAATACGTTGTATTTCAGACATGCAGAGGACTTGAATACATAATTTAGAGCATTTTAATTGAAGTCCAATTAGAAGCAAATTCGCCTTGAGAACCACATTGATTACACGGTTTATGCCGATTGGTTCTCAAGAAAATGATCTCCAAAATATGAAGCCTGCAGAACCTTGTGTTTGAGCTCATATTGGTGTGTACTTCATGTGTGACTGTTTTGTTCAGTCCCGTCCTTCTGCTTTAACTGCAGTTCCTCCATTAGATACAGTGCCTCCTCTTCCAACTCTTTCCAAATCTCATGATCTCTTATGATCACAACTACTCCACGATCCCCCGCTCTGTAACTGCTGTGTGAACCGTGGGTAATATTAGAAGAGATGCAGCACAGAGCCTCACCATTCTACCCTGAACTGGACTCACTGGAGATTTCCTTCTCTTACTGCATGCCTTTATTCCCTTTGTCTTTTTCTCTGTGGGAGGCGTGCGTCAGTCTGCCTCGGTGTGTAATGAGAGTATGGTGTCGGTCACCGTTTCATTCACTTGTGACTGCTCCGCTTCTGGTGTTCGCTCACGGTGCTCTCAGACTTGCTTTGGAGTGGGGTGTAGGTTGAACACAAGAGTATGGGCTGGTGTGGTTCTGTTTGCCTCCTGTTCTGGAGCAGAGCTACCGTCCTGCAGATGGGTTTACTTGGCAAGCTGCAGAGAAGGGAAACACAAGCGCTGTTATAAGAGTCAGGAGGGTGGAAATGGCTGTGTGTTGTTGAACTGAGCAGGGGTGTTGCATATGTTTTGGCATCATTTAGAGGGAATTACAGTAATGTTTTTATGGACGGGGGGCTTTCAGCTTTTGATGAAAGAGGACAGTGTCGACAGACAGACAGAATGGGGAATGAGTGAGGGAGGGAGAAACATTGCAGCAAGCGTTTGGATAGAGCTGCACAGGCTTTGCCACAGGGAGACCCCTTTAATGCACTGCCAGCTGTGAGCAGTTTATATTTAATGTATTCAGGTTTCTGGTGCTTTACGGGACTGTTCGCGAAAAGATGGAAGATTAAGAAGTTACCTAAGTATATTGTTTCAATATCCTGTCCGGTTAGTAAATATGGGCAAGGGGGGTCTGCTTACAGTGACGGATTTTTCACGGAACCAGCCTTCCTCTATGAGCGATATTATCGCACAATATTACCATTTATATTACGACTACCAAAATATCTACGAATTCAGGCAGAAATTAATTGAGAAAAAATTGGCAAAAAATTAAACATACCAGTGAGTTCATTACATCGAGACCTCTTGCATGACCAAACAAAGCTTCAAAGGCTTAGAAAACTGGGTTGGTGTATGAAATGGCGAGTGTAATGTGTGACTGACGTGAAGACTCGAGAAGTGAAAGATGAAGTGACTACATGTCAGTAATTCTGCTTTATATCCTAAATGAGTGAAAAACACTTTTTACAGATTATATATACCAATTTTCTTGACACAAGATATCATGACACGGAATCCCCAAGTAGCCTAAGTATCAGTCGGACATTTAATAACATTGTGCTTTTAAAGGTACTGGTTTATGTCAGAAATGCGAATGTATGAGTGCCATCTCAAAGCGATGTAGTGAATTTATGCTTTATATTTAAGATTGTTCTTGCTGTAATTGCAAGTTTCTGGGGTTGATAATTTGGCCTTTTTTTTCTTTTGGCTGTTTTCTTCACCGGTGACCAGTGTTTACCCAGGTCAGTATCTGACCCTGTGAGGCTGCATAACATTACAATACATGTAGCTATTGAGCTACATGGTGCGCTAACACAAGGTTAGACTCGAGCAGACAACATACGGCAAGCCTTGCACCAGACTACCGATAATATGTATACATGAGCTGCTTAGCCGACCATGACGACCAGTCCTGAACCAGTTACTACCATCTTTCTCACTTTATCCTCACGGCCTTGAAACAAGTTAGATTTCTATCTTTTCGCGAACAGTCCTGTATGCAGTAGCTTTATCTCTCCGTATGGGAGCCCTGTTGCAGTGTGGAGACAGAACTCCCATCAGGCTGTGCTCCTGTGACCTGCTCTCTCCTCAGTCCTCTCTCATACCTCCTCTGCAGAGCACCATCAACCCCGTGGATGGGATATTCCAGCCCCACCCCCTGGAGTCCTCTGTCGTCAGCACTATGCCCACTCAGTCAGCCCTCCCCACAGGTAGGAGCTGCCCTGCTAACGCTAGCCCTCCTGCCTTTCTTTAGCACTGCTTTGTGTACGTCAAGCCTAGACAGTTCTAGTTCTACAATCACAGACAGTTTTGGTGTGAATTTTTATATTTTTTTTTTGGTTTTGATTATTTTATCCCTGAAAACAAGGGTATTGGTCTGGCTTTTGTTTTAATTACCACGCAATAACTCCCTCTTAATTCAGCAGTAGAGTAGGGTTGCAGAATCTCTCCTGCTGTAACTTTATACTGTCATCTGATTACCTCTGCATCTCTGGCATAAGTTCACTGTTTGAATTTGAATTTGTATCAAGGACAGGCTAACATTTCAGAGAATAAACTAGGGTTTCTGAGAGATCTTAGGCTTTTCATATTTGTTTTGCTGCATACAATGTTTTTCTGAATAAATTCCAGGTGTTGTGCCCAACAACATACTTGCTTTATTTAAAGCTGCGTTTTAAATACATTTTAATGTGAGTCATAACATGGCTGCCAAATTATTTCCTGAAAGTTGATCTCCTGTGCGAGTTCTAAATGCCTATTATACAATGTGAGATGCAATTTCTACTTTCTTGGTCAGTATTTCTAAAAGGTTTTTCCTTTAAACTGTTGAGTAACTAGACTGTAATGGAGGACAATCGATATAAATAGTCTCTGCGCAGTTTATAGGGTATAACCCTTTCTGCTGGCTTGCTGGAAATGCATTATTAGCTAATGTGTCTTTAAAGCTGTCGTGGAAGCGTTTGTCCTGACTTTGAGTCTTCTTTCATGTGCAGATAATGCTCAGATATGCAAAGCGGAGCAGAGGCCATCCTCTTTACCGGTTGGACCTGTCGTCACTGTCGTGGGAAGCCTTCAGACCCCAACTCCCAACAGCACAGGTAGCTGCTGCTGTGCTAACGATTCTCGACAGTTCCAGCACCTGCACTTTTAGTTCAGCCTTGTAGATGTTGTGAAAAATGAGTGATCGCATTGCCACTTTGTTACACATCTTAAACAATGTTACGGCACCTGAGCTGACCATTGAAGTCTGTCAGTAACAAGTGCTGTTGAAACAATAGCCCCGATGGCAGCCATGTTAAGGAATGGACTGCAAAATAAGCATAGGTGGAGTTGAATACAAATCACAAAAGATTTATCCTACCTCGCATATAAAGCTTACAATAGGATTGCATCATTGTGTCATCGTGTCTTGCGGAAATTAATTATGACTAAAAAAGTTATTATGCTGCAATATGGAAACTCTTTTCTTGGTCAAATAAGAAATTGTAGCTTGCTACAGCATTTTTCGAACAATATAAACATGTAATTTCTCAAATATTATACGTGGAGGCCAGTAGGGCTGTATTAAGTGATATTGTGTGCATTGTTTATGAGCAGACACTCTGTAATAAGTAATTACTTGATAAAATGAAGTATTGCATCAGTACATTTTGATTGGTCGTGGCTTAAAGTATTGATCAGGATTTGTTCTCCCCTTGCTGGAAGAATCTGAAGTAGTGAATAAATTGGGAGATGAAAGCTGAGGGAACAGTGCAGTGCCAAAAATATACTCTTTACCCACAAGACACACGTCTTTTTGAACCTGATAGGAATGAATCTCAGCTCGTTTTTGCTGAAGTACCTCAAATAAAAGTGCTTTAACTTGCAATCAGGGAATGTGTGGGAGCGAATACGGCAGCACAGAGGGGGAAGAGCAGGGATGTGTGAGGGGCGAGACACAGGAGGAAGGCATTTAAAGGTCAGATGGTGAGGAGAAACTGAACCAATGATTTCCCTCTCTCTGCACTAATGTGAAATGAGGTGAATCAATGGAGCCGTGCTGAGGCTGCAGGCTAAAATCAGTATAAATTCAGCACACGTCCCAAGTCTGTTTCAGCTCAATGCTGCCTTACTGCCATCTCTAACCAAAGCAATATTGATGAAATACTTTCACAAAGTATGAAATGCTCAGTGTGGAACTGCTGTGCTGTATTATGCAGCCTTGCGAAGGTCAGCAGAGGGGCGGCAGTGATGTGGGATAATACAGCAGCTCTTTGTGTTCGTATTTTAGGGAGCGGGCCGTCAGGCCCCAGCAGCAGCGTAACCTCTCCCAGTCACATAAACCTCTCCTCCAACACAGTCCCCGACTTCTCCTACTCCAGCAGCGAGGATGAGTTCTACGATGCAGACGAGTTCTACCAGAGCAGCACCTCTCCCAAGCACTGCCTGGAGTGAGTTACACTGCTCTCACTGTGTCCATCCTCACAATTCTGTACAGAGAACCACTCACCCCATCTCACTTTTACATTTCTGATGAGCAGGAGACTTGGAATCTATCGCTACTACTGCCTTTGTGTTGACCTATATTATTTATACAGTGGTTTACAAATCATTAGGAACAGTTATCGTGCTATAAATGAAGTCCGATGCTGTTGTACTGCTGTTCGATGCATTTTGTGCGATTGATTGTTTTTTATATATATATAAAGATTTTAATTTGTAGTTGATGTATCATGGCTCATAATCAATATCCCATTTTATTTACACCAAATATTTCAAAATTGTATGTGTTGCCTTGGAAGTTTTGGTCAGTATATAAGAAGGAATATTCTATTTGGTGCATACTATCATAGTGACTACTATACATTGTGCATTACTCTAGATTGCCTGAATGTTGAAAGTCCATCACAGCATGTTGAATACAAGCCTGAACGACATCTTGATACTGTTTCTTTTGCTTGGCGTAATTTTGATCATGTTCAACCTTGGTTAATAAGTACAGTGCGTGTATTTACTTGTTCAACACTATTTCAGTCCTCCCTCCCACTGCAGTGCCCCAGATTTATGTCATATCATTAGTGGATTGATTGTGGATCGGCTTGTTTATGGCATGAATTATTGATTTGGTTGTTGCTCTTTAATGAGCTTTTGATTTAGTATCATATTCCTGTGACATGTGGACAAAGATGGATCATTATGGAGAGAAAAGCTCTTGAGCGCTCAGTGAGGAGTTTGATCAGACAGTCTTGCACAGATGCGTAGGAGCGAGAGTCCAGCCCTCACAGAGAGACCATGTGATTGAGTTTGAGAGTTTTAGTCTCCGTTTTTAATGAGAGGTTTGATGAGAGAGCCCGTGTCTGTGTGTCTCTCTCTTTCTCTTCAGTTCCTCTCGGACTGCGGCCGTGGCGCCTCACGCTGGTGCAGAAGCAGCCCTCAAACGGCCCGAAACCAACGACTCCCTCAACTCCTCCATGTCCAACGGCACCACTGACGCAGGTAATGCTCATACGCAAACACACATACACACACACACGCGCGCGCACACACACTCATGCATACACCCACTCAAACTCACACACACTCTATGTAGATCTCACATGCTTTAAGCTACTTTAGTCCTTTGCTCCCACACCTCTTCATGATGCCCTGCCTGACTCAGAGAGGTAATGAGGAAGAGGAACATGGCTGTTACATGATCAGGTTCACAGTTGCTTCTTTGTTTGAGGTTGGTATCACTTCAGTTTTCTATAGAAAAGGGCTCTTGAGGCTCAATTCCCCATGCATTTGGCACAGTATTCATCTGAAAGGAGAACATGAAGTAGATGGTAATGCGCATTATGAACATTCTATACCAGAACAACAGAGAAGTACTGCCTGCTATTTCTTCAAGGTCTAATTTACTGGTTCCCAACTTTTTAAGGATAATGCTTCCCGGTGAAAGCATACACATCCGTCAAGCTGCCAAAAATTTTATTTTACTGACTGCTATTTGAATCAAACAAAACGAGTTAAAAAATGACCAATTCGCTCACTCTATCTCACGATGGGGTGAATCCGTTGTGTACAGAAACCTACATGAGGTGGATGTATGTATATATAAATCCGCCTGGCATATTACTCATCAATTCCAAACTTAATATGTTACATTGGCTGTCTGTCAAGTATGTTGATTTCAAGATTTGCCTACTTTTTAAGCCTTGGATGGCTTTGCGCCTGCTTATCAGAATAGTTTAATTTTCTTTTAGGTAAATGCTTTCATTGTCAGGTCATCCAACCAACATTTGCTTAATTTGCTTAGGAAAGTCATCAGGAAGACCTAGAAGACACAGCATTTGCGGTCACAGCACCAAAGCTGTGGAACTCTTAACCTGTGAACTTGCAGGACCAAAACGGCCTTAATGAATTTAAGAGCCACTTTAGGAAGATTTTTTTTTTTAATGCTTGCAGTTTGTTACTGATGGCTCCAATGATGTTGCATTGTTACTCACAGGCTAATGTATTACTTCTAATACATATCTTACTGGATACAACTGTTCTATGCATTCAACTGTACTATTATATATTACAATAGCCTTCATAAATGATTTTTGGTTCTCATTTATTTCCTTATTTCATTAGTCAGATTTTAGATTTCATGTTATTTGCACGATATCATATTTTTTTTCTATTTTTTTGTGCAGGATTAATTATAAATTATTATTGTTATATACTATCATATGCAACAATGACCCCTCCAGCCTAACTGACGGTTCAGTGCAGAGTTCATCTTTATCCAGGAAGATGACGAATGTGTGCCTGTCTTTCACCACTGGGAAAATGTTCTTGGTGCACACAATGATCAAAAACTGAGAAAAATTTGTTAGGTAAACCACTACGGCATTTCGGACATTTGGACTGAGATTTCAAAACTTTTTAAAAACATATTACATTATTTTTTTCTTGGCATTTATTAGCTCTTTAACAAGTAGCGCAACTGAGCAATTTTCCTCAGAATATAGGTCAACATAAGTTTGCTTTCAGTTTTTACTCCTCGGCCGACTCTGGCCGTAGGGGTATTGTCGTCACCTGTGTGTCCGTCCGTCGTCCGTCCATGACTTTGTCCGAGCCTGTACTCGGTAACTAATGATCGCAGCTTCACCAAATTTGGTATGGTAACTCACTATGACCCATAGATGTGCAACGTCAGGTTTTTTGCTGGATTTGGCCTTTGACCTTCACGCTGTGACCATGACCCTGGAAATATTGTCCAGGTCAGTACTCTGCAATTAATCCTCACAGCTTCACTAAATTTGGTTTGTTAACTCACTATGACCCATAGATGTGCACCGTCAGGTTTTTTGCCTTGAGGCAGGAAATCTTGTCCGGCCGAGGGGTATTCAGCAACACGTTATGTTTATCTTTTGGCTGACTGTTAGGTTATTGGATAAGATGTTATCTATTCTATTAAAAAAGTTAGTGGGAATTCCAGAACATGTGCTTGGGAATAACTTCAAATACAGTTAGAAGTCAAAACGCAATGGTCATATTTCAAGGAACGCAAGACCTAAATTCAACAAAGAGAAATAACCTATGGATTCCCAACTTGACCACTTTAGAGTAATATCTGGCGGTATCTTTATTATAATAGCCGAGTGGACTCTGTGTGCATGAGTGTTTGTGTCTGGCCAATCAGTGCTAGATTCCACCAGGCGCGTATCTGCAGCATAGCGCGAGCAACGCCATTTTGCTCCATCTTGCAGGCGACTTCCACCAGGTCCGTAAAATTGGGCCCCATGTGGGTTGAATCTAGAACCTGAGGATCCCCACTGGCACAGTGCTAGTAAATGATTATTAAAGCATCAGAACGCTTTAAGAGACTGCCAACCAAAGGCTTGTTACATAAATTTGATATCTTGGGCTCACTCATTGGAGAATATTCAGCGTCAAAATCAAGCAGTGGTTGAAAAAAGTCTGACATTTTTAGTGGATTGCTAAGTCTTGGTTGCAATGTAAAATACGCATGCTATAGCCTATGAGTCACTATGGTTCACGAGTGCTGTCACAGCTCTTGGCCCGATTCACAATGCTGTTCAAAGACAATATTGGGTGTTGCTAAAAGTCTGTTTTACTTCCACGATGACTCTATTTCATCATCATTTCCGGATGGAAAATGTTGATAGTTAGAGAGAGTATTGCCTGCTCTTATGAATGATACCAATGCAGATAAGATCCATTGCCTTTTTGCGTTATCAAAGTGTGACACAAGACTGAAGGTAAGAAGCTGTGGTTCAGTCTGTTGTTGTCAAGTCTGTTTGACGTGTGACGTCAGGCAGTGATAGTTTCCAAGTTAGTGGAGCTATGATAAATATGCAAAACATGCCAAATTACTTCTTTACCAGAAATTATTAAAGTGAAATTTCATGGTTAACATTCATTTTGCTTCACCCTGTATCAAAATTCATTGCGGTTAAAACCTGCACATTTGACCTTTAAAGGTCCCCTATTATGTCACCTGGTGAACAGCCAATTGGTTATTACTAGCCGTTTCAAAATATTTCCCCTCTTGACATCATATGGGGAAGTAACCAACCAGAGGGATGAAGAAGTGATCTACTTCAGCCAAGGAGTCAATCAGATTTCATTATTCTGGGTGGTCACTCCCCCTTGATGTCAGACTTTGAACTGGATCATAATGGCTTATTAACTGTACACCTGGTGGCATATTAGGGAACCTTCAAGTTATTTGGGCATTTTAGCAAAATTTCTTGAAGAAATTTTCCTAGAAGTGAGCAATCGTGTAAGGACTTTTAGAGTAAAAGCTGATCTCATTAAGAGGAGCTGAGTTCTCTTGGTTTTAGGGTGGGTAATTGTGGATATCTTTTTGCACGGATGGTACAGTGGCTCAGACTGCGTGCACATGTCAGATGTGCTGCGCACACTATAGTATTGCACCTGAAAATGCGAAGCACTGTGCTGCTCACGTGTCGACTGCATCTCATAAACTGGTTTCTGTAGTTTGAAGGCCGATTATTTGTGCAGAAAGATGAGAAATTTTTGCAGTGTGCATAGGCTGCAGGCAGATAGGATAGGGAAATGCATCACACACCCACCTTATGTTCAGTACACCCCGTAGCTCCAACAGAAAATGCTCCTTTACCAGGTGCAGTGTGGTGAAAAAATTTCTGCTGGTTTTGCATATTGTCACATTCAACTGTTATGGATCTTTAAATAAGATTTATTACAAAGACAAAGTGAGAAAACCGAACTGAGCTTTTTTTGGTGAATGCTTTTATCCCCATTTGCCCTCTCTGCTGTTACTGCTTTCAGACCAGTTTGACAGCCATGATGATCGTGATGACGACGGCGAGGGCGAATCGGTGGAGGAGCACAAGAGCGTTATCATGCACCTGCTGTCCCAGGTGCGCCTGGGCATGGATCTCACCAAGGTGAGCCCCCCGAATGTGTCCACCTACTGTAATGTGGCCTCACCAGCTCAATGTGCTTCTGCTCTGTTACATTTCCTGTGTACTGAGGTTTTTAAGTGTTGGTGCAGTGAATCTGCATAAAAGACTGCTGCAGTTTGCATGTATGTAAATGGTTTTTTGGATGTGAATACCCCCATATTTCAACTGGCTACCAACTATAACTTGGTAATCACTGTTTCAAATTCAGTTTGTTAAAGCTCAATAAAAATCATGTCCTTGTCCAAATCCCTGACTTTGATTTGTTAAATGTTAATTATTGAGTATTGCTGGACTTGCTAGAGCTAGCTAACTCTGGTTAGCAACTGGGTCTGTTGGAGGGTTTTTTTTTGCCTTCATAACTGCCACCAGTTCAAACCCAAGAGGCAAAGTGAGATGAGGTGGCCATTCAGTCAGTGGCTTGATTTGGTATTTAACTTGCTGAACAAAAGTCAGCAGTCCCTGTGGCCCTCCAGGGTCAGGAGTGAATGTCCCTGTTGTGGAGTGTTTTGCCCAGTGGGTGTCCACACACACTGTTTTTCAGCTGTACTCTGTTCAATCTCGGCCTCAGGTGGTCCTTCCTACATTCATCTTGGAGAGGAGGTCATTGCTCGAGATGTACGCTGACTTCTTTGCCCACCCGGATTTGTTTGTCAGGTATGGTTTCAATTTATAATTAAAATGTTTCTGATTCTTTAGCCTGCCTCTCACTTTTGTCAAGGAAAACTATTGTTGGTTATGAAGAGACACATTTTTAACTGTTCCTGTCTCTGGTGTCTTGGTGTGTTTTGCTTGGTCTGGCTTTGAAGCTCCAGTTTGCCTGTTTGTTCTAGTATTGCGGACCAACCGGAGCCCAGGGAGCGCATGGTACAGGTGGTGAAGTGGTATCTCTCAGCGTTCCATGCAGGCCGCAAAGGCTCAGTGGCCAAAAAACCCTACAACCCCATTTTGGGAGAGGTGTTCTTCTGCCACTGGGACCTTCCAGTGGAGTCCGAGGAGCCAGCTGTGGTGGTGAGCTCAGTTATTTATCTCTGCAAAAGTCTAAACATGAGTCAACAACTTGCTACAAAGTATTCTGGTTAGTTATGGACTTATCTCATTTCTTTTTTTTAAATTTGGCATCTCCAATCCCACCCGAATCTGGAATGCTCAATTGGTGAACTATGTACAAGGCTTGCTCATATGCGACCCCTTGCCAGTTCAGGAGAGTGTTGACCATTCACGGCTCTCCTCCAAAGCACGTGCCTGTCAGCCACCGCTTCTTATACACTCATTGGTTGAATCTTCACAAGTTCAGAACGAGGGCGGAGGATACCCAGACATGAACGGGCTTAGAATCTTCCCGACGAGGGCCCGTCTGGCCAACAGGAGGTGCTTGAGCAACGAACAAGGCAACTATTATTTTCCCTTCCCAGCAGTCCCTTCCCAATTTGCAACCCTGTAGCGCAATAGCCAATTGTGCGCTACTCTGGAAAAGCTGCCGACCACTGCGGGCTGTATCGAGGCGGGGATCGAACCCGCGACATGAGTTATCTCATTTCTATTACTTTTTTGCTGCATAAGAGCAACATTTTGCTGATGAAGCTAGACGGTTTGACTCAAGGACCGGCAAAGGAATGAGAGAACTTTAGCAGTCAATGTAAATGTGACGTAAAGAAAATTAATATGACATTCTTATTGCCCCTCCCCCTCAGGAACCCATGTCAGAGGGCCCGGTGCCCTGGTGTGGGAAGAGCAGCGTGTCTTTCGTAGCAGAGCAGGTCTCTCATCACCCCCCAAGTAAGTGTCCTTCCCATTATAATTCACAGGGGCTCCATTAACGTTGTGCTGTTCCGTTCACTCACCATAATCTTGTTTCTCTTCCATCTGACAGTTTCTGCCTTCTATGCTGAGTGCTTCAGTAAAAAGATTCAGTTCAATGCCCACATCTGGACCAAGTCAAAGTTCTTGGGCATGTCTATTGGAGTTCATAATATTGGCCAAGGTATGAAAACACCTTGTTTTCTTGCCTGCAAACAGGTTAACTTGCAGTAATTTAACCCTCTGAACTCCAAGAGGTTTGTGGACATTTTTTGCTCCTCTTAGTTTCAATGAATATTTTTCACAGTTGTGTCAGCTGATCCAAATATGGCTTCCCAGTTGTGCTAGGAAGCACAGAATTGTATGTTTTTTGTGGGATCTGGTCAGTGCATACGTCTTAGTTTTGCCTATATTTTAAATTAGACATCGAATAAAGTGATTTATCTATAATTTTACACTTTGGTTCGGTTATTTTTCCTGAAGAAAAAATACTTCAGGTATGATTCAACTAAATACCATCAGAAAGTTTAAAATCCAACAGTACATTTAGTTCATATCACTCCTGGCTATAATGAATTTTATATTTTTTGGTGATTTTTTCATTAGAGAACTTGCATTTTAAACCTGCTTGAGGATTTTTATGGTTCAGGGGCTTTAACACAAAGTATTTTGGATCCTAAGTAATGACTTGCAGGGTACCCCATGAGTCAGAATGTAGGCTGTAAGCTGGAATCAGGTTTGCTATCTAAGCTAGCAGTTTCTGGGCAGAATTCCATGATTTTTGTTTAGCTGGTGTTTGCTTCCTCTGACCATATGCTGCCAGTGCTGACCTGCTGATGAGTTCACAGCGAGTGGGGCGTCCAGCATCATCAAAAAACACTTGAGAATTGTTGTACAGATGAATTACAGCAGCCAAATCAATCCTGTTTGGTGGAAATGGGAACTTCAGACTGCAGATGAGCACCAGGCACCCTATGATCAGGGCAGTTACTCCTATAGTGCAGTGTAATGCCATGCTTGGAGAAACTCAGTTCTCTGGTTTCAGCTGTATGTACAGTTTTGAAGTGTTAAGTGCCAGCACTCCATCTCGTCCTGAGACAGTGAGGGGGGCCCTGGAGATCCTGCACCCCTCCCTGAGTGTTTCTGAGCGCTGGTATACTGTGATCTGTATTCCTCTGCAGGCTGTGTGTCCTGCCTGGAGCATGACGAGCACTATATCCTCACCTTCCCCAATGGCTACGGCAGGTAGGCTTTGCCTCCATTACCCCTCCTGAAGGGAGCTGTAGTGAGTTAGGGGTGGGTGGGCAGATGGAAAGGAAGGTGCAGTGATGCATTTCACACTCCTCATCTCCAGATCAATCCTGACTGTGCCGTGGGTTGAGCTCGGTGGAGAGTGCAACATCTCTTGCTCGAAATCGGGCTACAGCGCCAACATCACATTCCACACCAAGCCCTTCTATGGCGGGAGGAAGCACAGGATCACGGCTGAGATTTTGTAGGTGTCGCGCTGATGAGTAACCAGGTCTTTGGTGCTTTCGGTCCTCTGCATGGACTGCTGCAGCCTGTGGAGCAATTTCCACCTGCCGAGAGTATGGTCCAACTACTGCAACCTTGCCTATATGGGTTATATTTTCTTACAGCGCACCAAAAGTCACTCATTTCTGATTAGTATCTTGGCAAATGGGTTGTTCAGTGTACTGTTAATATACTACTTCCCTGGAAGTGATACAGATCAGCAGATTTTGAAGCGAATCATTTCTTCATTAAAGAGAAGTTTGAATGCGGCGGGAGTTTGCAGTGGTTGGACAATAATTTTAGTGGGCTGGATTTTTCTCTCTGACTGTCATATGGTCGTTACCTCGCCCGAAGTGAGACGCCTATTATTTTCACTTGTCTTTGTTCGTCTGTGTTTGTTTGCGTGTTTGTCAGCAGTGTAGCGCAAAGAAATGGTTGCACAAATGACAAAATTTTTAGGTTATGTGTGCAAAGTTCATCACTTTGATGGTGCGTGTTTATAATTTGCAAATATGCTGGCTTGCTGTGCCTATAGGTGCATTATTAGGTCAGAGCAAGGCCCCAAATGTTCATTAAAATAAAATATGGGCTGTTGAAGTTTGTTGTGAAGAATGGAAACCAACTTCATCATTGTTTACTTGCGAGGCAAGTTCCCCACTCCTGTCATTAATTTAGATTGGCGGCAGAGATACGTTTTATACCCGTTTCTGAAAAAACTTAATCAAATAACTGCATTTTCTATACTTGACAGTGAATAACATAACATGAATGGCGAGAACAGGCCGTTCAGCCCTACTTGGCTCGCCAGTTTCTTTATACTATTGTGAATATCCCTTCAAATACTCTGACTCCATTGTATCTAGCTTTACGTCAAGCTTGCCCTTGAAAATCCCAAGGTCTCTGCTTCAACAATATGGTCAGGCAAGCTGTTCCACATTGAAATTACTCTTTGGGTGAAGAAATATTTCTGAATATCAGTGCTAAATTTAGCTTTGGTCAACTTCCATTTGTGACCCCTAGTTCTACTCACAACACTTGGCCGAAGGAATCCTACATGATTCACTTTGTTAATCCCTTTAACATATTTAAAGACCTCAATCAAATCACTCCTTTGTCTCCTTTTCCTAAGACTAAAGAGATTAAGGATCTTCAGCCTCTTCTTATAGCTTTCATCTTTTATACCTGGAATAAGCTTAGTGGCTCTTCTCTGAACTTTTTCTAGAGCCTCTATATTTTTCTTAAAGTCTGGTCCCCAGAACTGTACACAATACTCCAGATGTGATCTGATGGATGTGTTGTACAAAAGAAGCATCACCTCCTTAGATTTGTACTCAATACTTTTGGCAATGTATCCCTGCATCCGATTGGCTTTTTTAACTGCTATGGCACAATGGCTAGAGCCTGTGAGGGTTTGGTCAACAATCACTCCCAGATCTTTCTTGTGTACAGCACATTCCAGTTTTAAACCTCCCATGAAGTAATACTGTCTAATGTTTTTATTACCTACATGTACAACTTTACATTTTGCTACATTAAATTTCATTTACCACACTTTTGCCCAATTCTGGATTCTATCCAAATCATTCTGAATCACTTTAGTGGACCCTAAACTATTTGCCAAACCCCCCAATTTAGTATCATATGCAAATTTAACTAATCTGCTCTCAATATTCCTATCAAAGTCATTAATGTGGAATGGTACAGCTCACTAAAATTGGAAATATGAGAACGACATATCAGGTCGTTCCAAGAGGAGCAATTCAGAAATGCATTTCACCATCCATGTAAATGTCACTAAGCCTCAGTGACCACTCGATGGCGGCAACTCACATTTGTAGTGATAAGCTGCAATTAAGTCACTTCCATGGTTTTCCCCCATAATTGTCTATTTCCACCAAAATATTAGGTGTACAGAAATGAGCAAGCATTTATTTTGGCTATCTAGTGCCTTTAGAGGTTAGGTCAGATTTTTTAATTGAGGTTGTATGAATTTCTTATTCATAGTCAGTATATTACCCACGTTCGGCTATTGCAGTGCCCCCAGAAGCAGGTGGGCATAACAGCTCTGTGCAATGTATGAGTTTGGATGGGCATTTCTGCACCTAAATAGACTCACCTAAGAAAATCAATATCAGTTAAAGTGTATGCTGTATTTATAATATTTTAACTGCTTTCCCTTGCCATCAGACAGCCCTATCCTTTGGAACGAATGTTGCATTTTCTCAGTCACTGAAATGGGCTGCTCCGATTTCTTGTGTTGTGTGCTTAATAAAACTCTCTGTCAAATGACTGTGTACTAGACTTGGAAATTACGATGAAACAAGCTAAAGAAAAATATACAAAGGCAGAGAAACATGTCTAAAGGGAACCTAGTTTCAGTTGGAGAGAATGCAGTGGAGTGAACTGTATTACACTTCTCCTGTTCATGCTTCATTTTTTTTATGTTTTCTTTTTTCACTTTTGAATATTTTCTCCTCTCTTGCTTATTGATGTCAATGCTAGCTGCTTCATTGTTTCTCCCTCAAAGTCAATAAGTTGCCCTTCTGAGAAAAGAGCAAAAAAAAAAAAAAAAGCCAACAATTTCCATCGTGGAAAACAATTCAGCTTTGCGAATGCAGAATGGCTCATATTCTTCGGTATTGCATCTCTGTCTAGGGACTCTACTTCTAACAATATGCTGCACTTAACTTAAAGTGTGACATAATTGTCCCCCGCAGCGCGGAACATAGTATTCACAACCGTCCGTCTGTACGTCCCGAATCCTTGTCAGCGAGATATCTCAAGAACGAATTGACGGATTTTCTTCAAATTTGATGTCAACATGTATTAGGGTGATACCCCGGCGCCAGTCAATTTTGGTGACCTTCGCATCACTCTCAAGGTCACACCGAGAGATTGCTCATTTGGACACGATTTCACATTTTGTGGCGGGGGACAAAGACTGGTTACTGGCAAATACTTGTTATACTTGTTACCGGTTGCAGTTTAATTTGAGGGGCGATCCCAGGTTAATCAACACCCAAAGCACTAAAACGTCTCCCTCGGGCGGGGTATGTTGTGCCTGGCACCACATTTCTTCTGTTTAATTTCATTACATGGTAGTTTTGTTCCTTTGTCATGATACAGTTAGTTTTATTTAAATCAGCATATCAGGCATGTTGTGCCTAATGATTGGACTGTGATATCGCAATGTGTTGGCTCTTGGCAGTGCTCCCAATGATAAGAAATCCTTCTGCTCCATCGAGGGAGAGTGGAACGGCGTCATGTATGCCAAGTGGGCATCAGGGGTGAGCTCCCAACCTTAAGCCCTTCCCATGTATTTGACCTTACTTTGTGTTTATGTGTATACATTGAAGTGCTATAAAAATCAACAGCAGCAGTCAAGTGTGAAGTGTCAAGTCTTGTTTTGTTCATGCATGCAAATGTGAAATTAATATCTCGAGACTCATTTTGTGTGCAGGAGAATTCCTTATTCATCGACACAAAGAAAATGGGCACCATCAAGAAAAGGGTGAGGAAGCTGGAGGACCAGCTGGAGTATGAATCTCGTAGGTGAGAAACTGCCCGTCTTGGCATCATGTTGGTCGCAGAACCAAGGAATCTCTCTTATTGGGCAAAAGGTTTCTCATGTGATTCACTCGAAGGGGAAAACACTCCTGCGAAAGGACGTTTGCTGTTTTTATGCACCAGCTACTTCATTTAGGAATTTTAAAAAAGGATTTGTTTGGTTCTGGATCAATCCCTCCACTCCCCCAGTAACTGCATCCTTGCCCTGCTTTAGGAACATCACTGAAAGGCCTATAGCAATATCAAATAAAACCTGGGCAAGGACGGTCCCCTTTAGCGTAAATATTGCATGAGGCATACTTAATCTGAGGCGGGCAACATATTTATATCCCGAGACTGATATAAATAAGAATAGATTGTTTCAGATATATGTTTGTTGATTTGTTCATTTGCTTTTTCATTTGTTTGAACAAATAGCCACCTTTTGGGATTAAACCATGGAAAGGGGTTGCCTCGGAATCCATTCTTATTTTCTAAAACTACAGGTGTACTAGAGGAATCACAGTTTTACAGTTCTGTTCATTTGAAGTCTTGGTTTCTTTTGTTGCTGTGATTAAAAGTGAATACATACAATTTACCTGGTTCAGTATCTCACTGAACATTCACAAAGGCAGTATGATTTTATGTTTCTGGCCTCCTCTGAAATATAAGGAAGCTCTCAGAGGTCTGAATTGGGTGCTCCCTTCATTTGTGGGATTTGTGCCTTGATGTGGGGGATAGGTTTTGGTGCTGCTCTGATGTGAGGGATAGATTTTTATATTGCTCTGATGTCTGGGATCAATTCTGGTGGTGCACTGATGTGGGGGATAGATTTTAGCGCTGCGCTGATATGGGGGATATTTAGCGCTGCACTGATGTAGGGGATAGATTTTGGTGCTGCCCTGATGTTAGGGGGTGGATTTTAGTGCTGCATTGATGTGGGGGGTAGATTTTGGTGCTGCTCTGATGTGCATAATGATGTTTGTGCTGCCCTGATTTGAAAGGATGATTTTGATTCTGCCCTGATGTGTGTAATAGATGTTTGTGCTGCCCTGATTTGAAAGGATGATTTTGATTCTGCCCTGATGTGTGTAATAGATGTTGGTGTTGCCCGATGTGACTGGTTGATTTTGATGCTGCCCTGATATGCGTGAGAGATGTTGGTGCTGCATTAATGTGGCCAGTATTTGCAGTTGCTGCCCTGATGTGCACAATAGATTCTGATGCTAACCTGATATGGCTAGTAGACGATGATGTTGCCTTGATGTGGACAGTTGAGGATGTGGCTCCCTAATCCGGTGCTTAAAAGCTGCAGAATGCATTTAGTCCCTGCCATGGAGCTCTGGGCATGGCCTCTTACAGCCTGCTTCCCTGTTTATATCTCAGGCTCTGGAAGGATGTCACTACTAACCTGAAGTTGAAGGACATTGATGCAGCCACAGAAGCTAAGCACCGCCTGGAGGAGAAGCAGAGGGCTGAGGCCCGGGAGAGGAAAGAGAAAGAGGTCCAATGGGAGACGAGGGTAAGCGCAGACTCCAA
The DNA here is from genome assembly GCA_029721435.1 of Gymnothorax reevesii. NCBI lineage: Eukaryota > Metazoa > Chordata > Actinopteri > Anguilliformes > Muraenidae > Gymnothorax > Gymnothorax reevesii. Next base: position 94,132,571 of record CM056575.1, read on the forward strand.
TGCAGCCCGAAGGGAAGATTTTCATTACCAAGTATTTAATATTCATTTTAACATACTCCATCATATTTGTTTGTTTGAGTTTGTCTGAAGCGAATGTTCAGGGTTTTATTAGTTTTATCTTAATGAGGGACTCCTCGGAAATGGGACAGTTACTTCGGTTCAGAGTGTTTGGTATGGGAGCCAAGGCAGAAAGCAAATTTGAATGCCTTTCCGGTATATTTCGAAATGCTGTACTTAAAGCATTTTACTAAATGTGGCATTTAGCATTGGAGTGTTCTGTCACCACAAAATTTGTGGTTACTCATTGCCAACAGACATGCAAAAATCTTTAAACATCATTATAGTTTTTGCACTTAGTCCACAAATCTGAAGGTGGTCTTGTAACTTCATTCTTTGTTTGTGCATTTGTGTGTCCCACATGGTGCCCCATCTAAAATGTAAGAGGTTCTGTCATAGGACCTCCAGTTCTGAAGTATGTTGGTGATGTGCTGTTCGGCTTAAGCGTGCTCATTGAATACTTACACAGAAAATCTTCGGAGAGGTTCGGTTAGACTTTACAAGTGATTTTCTTTTTGGCGTAGACACGCTAATAAAGTACCTAGGATGCAAACTCGCCATGTGTGTTTCACGCTTCTTGCGGTCAGCATGACATGGTGCAGAAGGCACACACAGTTTCTGCATTGTTGTCCAAGATGTAGGAATTAATATTTGCATAGTGAATCTTCAGAGAAGTCTGGTAAGAACCCTTAAGTACTGTACATTACCGATTCACCATTTGACGTCGGCATGCTAACAGAGTACCCAGCTCGCCAGCTGACTTTTGGTCTCTGTGTATTGTTTACCTAGATATGAAATTCGTACATTGCCACGTGGCAAATCTCCAGCGAAGTGAAAAAAGACTTGTGAGGAATATTGCTGATGTGCTCTTTTTCGTTACTATGCTACCAAAGTTCCGAATTAACTAGTTCTGGTCTTCATGGCCACTTGGTGGAAATGAGTAATTACGTAGCGAATCTTCACAGAAGTCGGGTAAGAGTTTCCGAAGAACCATGTATTCTGATTCGCTGTTTGTTATTAGCATACTAATAAAGTGCCTGTGGCAGCTAGTTCACTATTCCTTTTATACTTGTGGTCGGCGCAATCTTAATGGTACATACGATCCATATGGTCTCTGTGTATTTTTTAGCTGGGCGTGATGTCACACTCATCTGACTGCGCACAGCAACACTATCTGCCATTGTGAAAAGTGGACACAAACAGTTGTGGCTCATTGTAGTTGGTCCTTTAGTACACAGTAAAACAATATAATCATTACTTTTAAGACAGTAATATTGGCAATCTTCAAATAAATGGCAAGAGAAAAGTATTTATCATCCCTTGGCAGTTTTGGTCTTCCTGCAGCGCAGATCTCGCTATGACTGGATGATGGTGATGTAGCGGGCTGAGAGAAACACTGGGCACAGTGCTAGAAGCGCCCATTTGCCAGTATTAAAAATGAAACAAGCACAGAAAATGTTGCTAGGTAATTATCATCACTTACTGGACCAAGAGAATTCAGATTATTCGGCAACCAAAATGTCTGCCTCTTCTCTCTTCAGCGCTGTGCTGTGGTTGAGCAACTGATGACTTGGCCGTTTTTCATCATACTTGAAAAAAGTTTCCAATGTCAGGTATTTAAACATTGCTCCATTGGCAACAAATGATGGGTTTTCACCATCATGCTGGTTGCTGAGGTGCACTAAGTATCATGGGTCCTGAAAGTGCTGACCAACCATGAGAATTGATATCCAAGATATAGGAATAAATGCTTGCATTGCAAATCTCCACCGAATTCAGGTAAAGATTTTGTGTTTTGTGCTTCTTGCGGTCCATACGATCTATATTGTGCAGAGGGCACACACGGTCTTTGTGTATTGATGTTCAAGATTAATAATTAATACTCCCATGGCAAGTCTCTAGAGAAGACAGGTGAGTGCCCGAAGACATTGCTGCTCTTCTGTTTGGCGTTAGCATGTCCAGTGAAGTACCCAGGAAGCAAGCTCGGCATTCCTGTTTCGTGCTCCTTGCAGTCAGCTCGGTCCACACTGCAAATGGCACACACGGTGTCTGTATATTAATATCCAAGATGGGCAAATAATACTAACTCAGCCATTCTTCAGAGAGTTCCGGTAGGAGTTCTGTGTATTGCTGATTTGCCACATAGTGTTGGCATGTTAATAAGGTACCTTGGTAGCTAGCTTAATCATGTTACTTGCTTCTTGCACTCAATGCGTTCTACTCTGTGTAGGTGGCACACACTGTTTCCAGGTGTTGATTTGTCGATGTCTAAGAAATGGAAACTAATATTTACATATTTGTACTGCTTTGACATCTACCCTTTACCCAGAATAGTTTTGAGGGGTGGGACACAATGATTAAGGAAGGCTAGGAGAGAAACCAGTGGAGAGGGCTGGGGTACTGGGGCCAAAGTCTCAGGGGTTCATTTAAACCTTTAACAAATGTAGTGAGGCAGTGACTTGGACAAAGCCGTCGTTCTTCCCATTTATGGTAAAATATTTTTGCATAGCATTTGCTTGTGTGCCGGAAAAGGCATTAAATCAGGATTCCTTATCATAACATGTAAGATGCGGGGTCACCAGTTTATATATTGCATATGACCCAAATAATAGAATTAAATTTACATTACCTAGTAAATCCCTATTGAGCCAGTGTAGATGTTTGATAGTTTAAATTACTAGCCATAAAATTCCAATTTTTATGTCAATTCACATTGATCTGGATTAGGGGGAAAAAGCATTTCCATTACGATGGTAAAAACAGCAGTGACATGTCTGCAGTTGATTGAATTGTAAAATTGCAGTAAATCATGCTCTGGTCTAATTTGCTTGGCTAATTACTGGGGAGGGGCAATGTAATAATTGACTTACAAATGGGCTTCATTGCCCTCTTCCCTCAGGATGAAATAAAGCTGAGAACAGCTCTGAATAAACTGGTGTTCCTCTTGAAAATATGGGATTAGCTCATATATGTCTGTGTCCAATCCCTGCAGCTGTTCCATGAGGATGGAGAGTGCTGGGTGTACGACGAGCCCCTACTGAAGAGAGAAGCAGCACAACGGCACTGAGCAACCGCAGGGCATCGGGTGCGAGGCAACAGAGTCTTTAATAAGAACTCCTTTGTGAACCACTTCTCATCTAAGCCTTTCGATGACTGCTAATAGAATATGTACTCGGCTCTGCATTTTCAAAGCTGTTCATAAAGAAAAAACTCTTCAAAAAAAAGACTTATCCAATATAAAAATGTTCCTCCAACCTCGCCTCTGCCGCCTACACCTTTCCACCCCTCTACGGGAAGGAGCTGGATAAAGACTGGAGTGGGAGCTGCTCACTAACTTCAACAGCCACCCCGAATCTCACAAGCCTCCCGTGGGCCTGATGCCTCTCCTCCTGTGGGGGGTGGGGTGGTGTTTAGATCGAACGGACCTTAGAAAAATGGCAGCATTCTGCATCTCAGGGAAACTGGGGACTGAGGAATGAAGGCCGAATCTGTGGGAGTTCAAAGGCCTTACTGGTGGAACTGAGGGAGGGGAACAACCTGGCTTGCCTACAGCTTGTTACGGCTGTATATATGAATATATATTTATATATTATTCGTTATTCATTTGTTTTTCTTCCTGGCAATAGTATTTGTTTAAGGACATGAGCTGACCGGTCATACATCAGGAACAACCCACCCCTTTCAGGGACTGATTGTTCTGTATGTAAACTTGATGTCCATCTGTTTTAATTCCTACAGATATTTCACACACCTCTACGGAAAAGAACCTTAAGACCTGCATTAGCAAAAGTGACATTTTTGAAATGCTTTAAGCAGTAACGGGTGCTTTTCTCATCTCCCACTGTCCTCCAGGAACGCAGGCTGTGTGCACGTAAGAATGTAGCTAGACGGAGGGAATCAGAGAGGCTTTGTGTATATGATCCAGCTTGGTGTGAATAATATACTGATCAGTCTACAGAATTATTGTTACACACCCTCTTAAGCCCATTAGAAAGCACAGTGACCTGTAATTTGCTATTTTAAGACTGTTCGACTGTTGGAGGATTAGCTTGGGCTTTTCCTTCTGCCTAAGATATTGACATTTTAAATTTTTTTTCCTTTTTTGTTACCGCAATAAATTACATTATCCCTTGTGTCTGCCACTGTTTTGCAAGATGGTTCTGAATTATACCCCACAAAGCCTAATTGGTCTGTATAGCATGTCAGCGGACAACCATTCATATCTGAAGGCTTTGGTTCTCTCAGCTCTTTCATTTAATTGGTAAATAACCTGAAATGCTAATGGTTAATGAGCTGATGTGCTGAAGTCCTGTACTGGGGAGGATCTGTTTGTCTTACGAAAAGCGGCAATGCTCTTTGGTAGTCTTTTATTGCTGATTACATCTAAGGCACAGGATCTTATTGTTAAGAGCCAAATATGATTTCCTATTTTTAAATTAAATCTTATAAATAGCCAAGCTGGAGTTTTTGTTATAGTCTCAAGAAGGCAATATATCTTTTCTTGTAATGGACTTGGCAGATTCTGAACTAAAGCCATTATATTTTCTTTTTCATATTGTTTTTGTAAAAGAATATTAAATTGAGGCCTTGCCATTCATTTCAATATTACTTGCTTGAAAAGAGCAATCAAAATGTATTTTTTATTTTGCTTTATCTTCCAATCATAACCATTGATTGTACCAGACTCTCATGTACATTGATGCAGAATATTAAATCTCCATAAATTTGTGTTCTAGATTTGTCTTATTTAGCACTTATACAAAACCATAAAACTGTGGATCGCGCCATTTTACCGGTGACTGCCTTGTACTTTTCTTTCGAGGTAGGCCTTGCATACAAGGTCGCTATGTGCACGCAACCCGCGGAAACTTCTAGGTGGACGAGTGTTCCGTTTTTTTGCACTTCACTGTCTGAACTAAACTCTGGAGCAAAGCATGGCAAGTTGCAAGATGTGCCCAAAGAGTAACTCTCATCTAACCCTAACATTACCTTTGGTATGAAACAAAAGTAACAGTCTTTGTCTGCATGATGAGCAGAGCAGGCACAAACCTAAGAAACCTAATTTGCTTTGGCGGTCACCCCATATGACTACCATATAATAATATAAAGTGAGTTTTTACTTAGGGAGGTTAACCTATATTCACAGAATTGTCCCTCTATATACTGCATATCCATGCTTCTGATGAGGAAAATGGGTGTTTTGTCTGGAGTGTTTAACGTGTACTCCCGTTTTTGAGCAAATTGTTACGAACGGTATTGGTGTAACGTCGGCGTGTCATTCCAGGTTAATTGACCAAAAGCGCTGTGTGGTTTGGATCATGTTTAAACTTTACTGGTTTACACTTTACATTCAGTTATGCCCATTTTCATTCTAAGATGATGGCGCCTCACCCAGAGTTCAATTCACATCTTGTTCATGAGTGACCTCTATTGGCTGATCAACCTCAAAAGATCCCTTGTTGCTCTGCGAGTGAAATTTTCCACAATGCGCAGTGTCAGTGTGGATCTCACACTGTAGCAATGTTGTGTGCTGCACAACCCCATGTGTGAAGAAGCTGGGACAATATGTAAAAAGCAAGTTAGTGATTTGTAAATCATCTTTGACCTCTGTCGAATTAAAAACAACTACCTCATTTCCTTATCAACTTCCATCCATCCAGCCATTGTCTTCCGCTTACCTAGAGCCGGGTCACCAAATAAGTAGAGAAGCCCAGACATGCCCCCCCCCGCCTCCCCAGTCACTTCTTCCAACTCTTCCAGGGGGACCCCAAGCCATTCCCAGGCCAGCCGGAAGATATAGTCCCTCCAGCGTGTCCTGGGTCTGCCTTGGGGCCTCCTCCCAGTTGGACATGCCTGGGAAACCTCTAAAGGAAGGCGTCCAGGAGGCATCTGGACTAGATACCCAAACCACCTCAACGGATTCCTCTCGACACGGAGGAGCAGCGGTTCTACTCTGAGCTGTTCAAAGTGCAGCAAAAGCACTTCGTAGAGTTTAAGCTTTCTATCATTAACTATGTGCATTTTATAAAATAATGTTTGAATACCCCTTTAATGCTATTAAATGCTGTGTCCCCAAAAATACCACATTTTCAAACATTTATTTTGAGAAAATAAAGCAGAACCCCATCACAAATTTTGAATCTGTCAATAACGGGCATCTAATCTTTCTAAAACAGTCAATTTGATGTTGGTGGATGGTGTAATTTTTTTGTGAAAAATTTTTTAAATGACACAAATTTTATTTTTTTCATTTTCATGCCTTAGTATTTTTTAGATTATTCATAAGAGAGGGGCAGAATTGGAATACAAAATACACAACATAAATGGGAAGCAGTATGTGCAACCCCAAATCCCTGTTGAGCAACTTTAAGCACCCAGAAATATATGAACTAGAGGTACACTTTCATGAGTCCATATTCCTCAAGTTCAAATTTTCACCCCTGAAAATTTGAAGGACCTAGCTGAAATACTTTTCGAGATATAGCCATGTGAAAGTGGCTCCTCAGAAATCGCTGTTCAAAAAGGGCTGGAACTATTAGGAGTTGAGAGCTAAAATTTTGGAATTCTTCTATTATGAGGTGAATGCAATGGCTGGATTTTTTTTCAGCCAAATCTGAGATGGTCAAGTTGGAGCCATTCGGACATTTGACATAGAATAACCCACATCCAACATAAAAGAGTAATACAAAACCGATTTGAAAGAGGTTCTCTCTCTGTCTACACCTAATTAAGAAGCCTCTGAACGGACGTTTCTCAAAGCAAATAGATATTTCTTGTTAAAAAAAAAAAAAACCCAACAGCTATCAGACTAGCAGAGCTTCAAATTTGTACAGGCGCCACCGGAAATTAAGTTTGCTGTCTATGAAATTACACAATTCAGTTTCGTGATAAACTGAGTCTTATACTTTCGGTCGTCTCAGTAATGTCATGGTTTGTGAGGTGTGCGTGTGGTTTGGACTTTTCTTTGCGGCTCTCGTCCCCGGACGATATAGAATTCCTTGGCGATCAGATTCTTTCCCAGATAGCTGATTGAGCTGGGGCGGTGCCTTCTCAGACTCTATATAAGCAGGAAGTCCGGCATGCCCTCTTCACTAGAGTGTCTGTGTTTAGCTTCGCACTATAGCCGAAGATATCTGTAGTCAGGTTTTGTATGACTTTCTATCTGCTGGTTATTGAAGTTTCTTCTCCATTTTTTCTATCTCACTTTGCTTTTCTATTTTGGACTATAATTTGTCCTTTGGAAGCGTGAGTACTTTCGTTTGGTCTCTATTATTCTCTGTGTTTGCACTGTGTCCTTGCTGCTCACTTTCTCTCTGGTCGTTGCGCTTGGCCTCCTAATTCTATCGGCCATTACAATTAAAGTAGTGAAACTCGTTGAGTTGATTTTAGGTTGGTCAGCAAATGCTAAATTCACTCAGCTTGTGTCGTACTTTTCATAAGCAAATAGGATTTTGTGTACTTAGCGTCAAGCAGACCCTGCACTGGCATCTGCGCTTATAGTAGAATTTCCTCGAGCTCAATGTCCGTGATGTAAATGTGCCACATTTTATTGACTGATTAAACATTTAAACAGTTTCAAGTGTTTGTTGTTTTTGTAATTCAAAAATTTTGGTCGAAGTTGAATCATAACCCAACGTTGACGCATAGACCTGATACTGTGTCCCAAGTATTCATCTGCTTGGCCCGTCGAACTGTCATTAATAATTTCTTTCTACTGCAAGTTACTGCAATATTCTTTCAGTCTGTTTTTCACCACACTGTACTTTTTCGATGTTTTGCATTTACACTGACACACAGAAAAAAAAAACTGTAGATATCTTCCTTGATGCTCAAGACAATCTGAATGAATATGACTGCACCACTGCAAAAAATAATAGCTGGGTCATTCCGTGTCAACTCAACCAGAGCCCTCCACATTAAAATTTTAATTTTGATAAAACTTTGCACATTTCAAGAGATATGCATTGGCAGTACTGAGGTCAAATATTTCAGCTCAATTATTGCTAGTTCCTGAAATTTGAGGGCCTCAGAAATGGATTTTCAGAGCTGACAGACCCACAAGTTTAATTTTGTCTTCAGAATAGTTGCTGAACTCTTTACTTTTCTTTACTCGGTGTGTTTATTTTATCTGTACTGTGGCCTGGAAAAATCAAAAAACACCAATCATACTAATTTTTTCAAAATCTAATGCATGTATTATTCTGTAACTAATTAAGATGGAGCCCTGAGACTTGGTATGCAAACTGTCAATCAACTTTCTGAAGAGCACAAAAAATATCAAAGTTACAATGGTTGTATTAAATGTTTTGATGGCCTTGGAGGTAGTCTTCAGAATGAAAAGTGTGTATTTTGGGTCATTATTGTGGATATATATCTCAAAAGGGACACAAGTGATCAATGTCATATTTTTAGTGCTTGAAGGCAGGGGTCTCGGGTCTAACATATTAAAAAACTGGAGATGTAAAACTCTTCCTTTAGACTGTACAGCATGCCAATCATCATTAGGTGTCTAATTTACTTTTAAGATATTATGACCCAAAATGCGCACTTTTCATTCTGAGCAAAATTCCAAGGTTACTAAAACATTTAATATAACCAATGTGACTTTGATATTTTTTGTGGTCGTCGGAAAGTTGACTGACAGTTTGCATACCAAGTCTCAGGGCTCTATCTTTTTGTTTTCCAAATTTTATTTATGAAATTTCATCACAAAGACAAATAAGCATGAACCCTCAATACATACAATAATACTACACAGCACTCTAAAGTGCAGAGCATAGAGTATCATGTAAGCAAACACATTTGTACATACATACAACCTCAGAGGCATACACATACAAACACAGAAACAAATACAAAAAAGGGCTCTATCTTAATTAGTTATAGAATAATAAATGCATTAAATCTGGAAAAAAATTTGTATGATTGGTGTTTTTTTGCTTTTTCCAGGCCACAGTACAGGTAAACTAAACACACTGAGTGAAGGCAAATATCTTAAGCCAAGAGTTCAGCAACTATTCTGATGACAAAATGAAACATGCATTTGCAGAGCAAACAGAGCCATATCTCAGGCCCTCAAACCGATTCCAAAATTATGAAGATTTTCTTAAAACTGACCCCCCCCCCCCCCCCCTAAAAGAAGCTAAATCTCAGCAGGAACTGGCAATAATTGAGCTTAATTATTTTACTATTTAACACCAGATATATAAAGTTTCCACTGTGGGGAATATAATCAAAATATTTTTTTTGGTGGGGAAGTTCTTAAAATTTGGTTGATTTGACATGGAATGACCCAGCTTAAATAAACAAATAAATAAATGAGCCACTGTTTTGACTGATGGAGGAAATGTTGAGGATTATATTTCAATATTTCTCATCATATTCATCAGTAAATCAATAACCATAATCAATAATCATAAACAGTAACTGTATTATGTAAGCAGCAGTAACACACTTACACACGCACAGGCACACACACACACACATACACATACAAGCAGTTCAACACTCGCATGAGCAGTGCACACACACATAAGCAGCTGGCTTCGGTAGCTTTAATTGACATCTTTTCAGTTGATTCAGGCAATATCTGTTCAGTCATCAGCATTATTCACCATCATTCATCAGATATCATATTTATGCATGCTCCAGTATTTCACTGGTTGAGGGTTGTTATCTTTTGGTCGCAGTTTTCAAGGCAAGTTGCCAGTGTTTGGGTTTGCCTGTCTCTGGGATGACCTGTGAGCCAACTAAAAGTCCTCTGAAACAAGTAGCCTTGAAGATGCTATTTTGAAAAGGATGCCAACTAATGATAAAAACAAGTAAGATGCAGACATCACATGATTGTACCATTGAAAAACAAGTAAAAAGCAGACCATTACGTTATTGAACCATTGTAGCGTGAGAGGGCGGAAAAACCTTATTTGGAAGATATTTCCTGTGATGAAGGTATAATAACTGGATGTGAAAAGCAGAATGGCAGTTCTTCTTGTGCAAAAAGAACTTGGCTTTATATTCATCAATTGGCCTCAGTAAAGCCTAATTTTCTGAAGAATCTGTCTCTCTCCAATTGGAGGATGAGGGAACCTCATAATATGAAAATATCTCTGAACGAAAACCACGACAGAAACTAAACTCTTTCCTCCGAAAAGGGGGTTTTTAAACTTAAAAAAAAAGTTTCAATTTTTAGTGGTTCACACTCACAATATAGCAACACATTCAATCGTACACTCAACACACGGCACGAAATACCCAATATTTGACGATCAAAATAGACTGAGAAATGCTTTCTGTTTTTTTTTTTTAAATCACCATAGTTTGGATTTAGGATTGCTGAAAATAATGCATAATTCCCTACAAAAAACGAGGGCCATGGCCGTGGCACGTAAACCTCGGAGTGACGTCACGACTTTGGCAGCGAATAGTGAGCGCAGTCTATCTTTTCTCTTCATTACTGTCCCATACATTATCGGTTTTTATAGATCTTGTTTGGAAGGCTCCAGTATCTTTGCCCGTCACTGTGGGTCACGGTCACTTATTTGCATCTAATTTACATTTAGCGCTCACACGCAAATTCTGGCCAATAGCAGGCGACTGATAACCATGAAACTCAGAGTAATACTTCCCGTCAGCCTCATTTCTTCCTGGCTGTGGCTGCTGGTCTGAGGACATGGGTATTTTTACTGTCGAGTACCATTGTGAAGCACCCGTATTTTATTTTATCTAAGTGACTTAGCTGCCGTTAGCTAGCTGGCGAAATTATGTCTAATCTCGATAGATTGTTAAGTAACAGTTGTCAGCAGGCTAATGTTCGGTCCAGTTCTACAGTGAGTTAGTACGTTGAGTTCATATTAACGTTTGCTGCCACGTGGTTAAAGCGAACTTAAACATTAGTGATCATTAAAGTTGGCAATCTAGCGAGTTATTTCACATTTACGAGACCGTAATTTTTGGTCTTCGTTTATGTCCTCAAGTCTGATTTGTGAGCTGGAGATATGGCCAAGATTTTTGCGCGCACAAATATAAGCAGCTTACGTTCATTTGATGTAGTTGAGTGCAGATGGTTTCCCAACGTTTGCTCGTTACCAGTGGAACCTACATGATGCTGCTCGACGAGACTGTAGTCAGTAATTTGGCGCCAATAAATATACATAATTAATCTCATCCTTGTCTGTGTCAGGTAAGTTTTTCGCTTACTACCTGTGATGATTGCTTTACATCTAATGTGCGGTGATATAGCTCGTGAAAGATGTGTGTTTTTTGTGAATGTAACCTATAAATGACTAATTATTAACTTCCGAAACTTGTAACGCAGCGGGCACCAAGGGTCCGACCAGCTCCACTTAGACTGTTCAGCCATCTTAAAATGTGGCCATTGTGTTTCGTAACGTAATCAAGTTATTTCTGTACACCACCTTTTGGGCCAAGCGCTATAATCCCAGTCGCATCCATTTACGCCATGTAAGTACAATGATTCCCCCTCCCCCCGCAAAGCAGGTTTTAACTTTTTTGCTTATTTTCCAGGCCTCGTTTTCATGAAGTTCCAGCTACCTCTGAAATTCAACGAACGCCCTCGTGGATGTTGGTATGCTAACATTTGCTTACATATTGGTTTTGGGACTAAAACTGCTGCGTCGATGAATGGTAGCTATCATTATTTGCTACTCTTGACCAAGCAAAATGACGAGACTTCAGCCACCAATTTCAATACATCTGAAGCACAGAATTTTCAGTCACTGAATCTAAACTCTTCTGTTTCAGCTTGGTATAACTGTTGTGTGCTCAGGTAAAGAAGTGAATTCAATTTGAATGATGTAAATTGAATGGGTTTGTGCTGGTCTCTGGTTAAAGGTTTGAATCATACTGTTCACGATGACTGGTTGAAAAACAATGGGAATCTGAGAGTATTTTTTTACTGAGACGGTTAACATTGAAATTGTTTGTGAGGCATTGGTTGTTACATTGCAGTAATTTAAACTTTTCTTCAACAGGGAATTTCAGATTGAACTTGGAGGCTTGGGCTTTAACTGGTAAGACACACTGCCATTGCATCTGGGCTCTTCAGTATCGAGTGGTACAGTGATGACTGCATAGTTCAGCAGATTTTCCATGAAGAGCAAATGGCATTGTCTTTCGCTCCTAGCTGATGTATCATAGGTGAATGCCTAGCATGATTTTTGTCAAGAGGGTGCAGTGTCTAATCAGTCTCCCTTTGTTGTTTTCTCAAGGGCCTAAACATGCAACTTCATGTGGCAACAAAAGGTATATTTCCCCGTTTGAAGTTAAACACAGAATGTATTTCCTCTATGATGGCTGCATAGTTCAGTGGATTTCCTATTAAGTACAAATGGCATTGTTTCTCACTCCTAGCTGATGTCTCCAACAAAATGAAGCAATTTTGATGTCAGGACATTTGTGCCTGATCCATCTCTCTTTGCAGAGTTCCTGCCCAAATACTTGTTTTCTGGCTTCAGTTGATATCAACTGGTATGTCCTTCTTTTTTTAATTCTGAAGTATCTTGTGATACAATGATGACTGCATAGTTCAGCAGATTCCCCCCTGAAGAATAAACTGTATTGTCTTTCGCTCCTAGCTGATGTATCCAGTATGTATATTGTGCTCTTGCTGGTTGAAACGCTGCCCTTCTTGACTTGGGTTTCTCTTTTTCAGTTGCTGCTACGTGGCTTTTTCTACTTTGTCCACAGAAAGGTAATTTGTGCTGTAAATATCCTAGTTGTGGGATCATTTGCTCTAAATGAAACCTTGAATTTCTGTTGGACATGGGTATTTGCATGCAAATCTTCATTTGATGCTTTGAAAGATTTCAAACATTTTTGGCTTCGCCTTTTTTATGGGCTACTTTGACTGAGAACCAAGTTGCTCAAAGGAATTGTCCTAATCCCTCTGACCTATATGATGATCACCTCCACTGACCTCCCCATGGAGTCTGGATATTAGCTCTAACTGAACTGGTCAGGGTTGAAACTGTGCTTCAGTGCTCATGAAGACTTTATTTTGCTAATATTTTCCTAACTCCCCTGACAGCTACACTTGGATCACAGCTCAGTAGAGTGGTAGAGGATGAACCATGCATTTCATACTGGTAAGTTTGCATACCAGTGGCTGAAATGAATTTTGACTGGGTAGGAAACATTACTCTGGGTTTGTGATGCTTCAAATGTCTGACCTGAAAATGTTAATGTGGAAGTAGTTCGAACTGAACAACCCAGAGTTTTTATTAATTTTTCTTTGTGGATCTGGTGGTTTTTGTTCTGACTGAGAGAAATCTCTTTTAGGCACCTGTCACTGTTGGCATTAAGCCAGGATCAGGATGCAGAAAGGTTGGTATGAGTACTGGGTTTTCTTCCTACATGACCTGAAAGGAACAGAACCTATTCAGTGCCCCCCCCAACTTAGTTTTTAAAAAATTCCCAGAAAATAAACATTTCGGGCACATTTTACAATCAAACCAATACCAAGTTTGACATGAATTTGTTTTGTTAGTTTCATGGTGTTCATACTGTTCTTGATTTTGTTAAATTTTGATTTGCCTGAAAAGGCCCTTTCATTTGATTGTAATATAGGAATGAAGTGTTCACCAATTGTCTTCAGCCATTTGTGTCTGTGTTATTTTAAATAAACGTGTTTAATAAACAATATCCTTGTCAGTCTTGAATTTCTTATAGCTCAGAATTTGGATTTTGGTGAAATGTCATAATTGGAAAACTGCTGTTCATCTTCCATGAGGAATCGCTCCAGTGACTTAAATATTTGCTCATCATATCTACTCTGCCCACATTAGTATTTCAAGATTGACTGTACTGAAGATCTTGATCATTACACCGTAATGGAACATGACGTCTGCTGGCAGGCCCACGGAGCATCTGATCCCGATTAATGATTTCCTGATCAGCTGGGGATTGGCGGATTCAATGGCTGCATTAATCATAACTCATTTTCTGATATCTGGCGTTTTTTCATTGATTAATCATTTAGCATGTCTAGCAGAGGAGAAATTGACCAACACGAAAGGACTCCAGATGCCCATGTCATCTGGTCTTAACGCTGTCGCGCCAAAAAAAAAAAAAAAACGCGCGCGGTGGGAAAGAGACTCACCAAAATGACTGAACTTATTTACGGTGCATTTCCAGCAGGAATAGTCCATGTTTTCCTTTTTAAAAAATTCTATATAAAAAAAACTATTTTCACGCCTTTTTGGGGTATCTGATTTGAATATAACTTTATTTGTATGCAGAGGATATGACCTGATGTGATGGGATCATCAGGATATGACGTATTTGGTATGAGGAAGCTGTGTGAACTAAATTATTTTTATGGTGGTTGCGTCGGTGGTTTGTGTTCGAATGGACGGATGTGAAGGGCGCCTGACAGCGATCGCAGTGTCAATTTCAGCCTTTTGCGCGAAACGACTCCTTGTCCGATGACTGTTCTTAGGCTTTTGCCCGTTATTTGGGCTATTTCCGTCAGAGCAGATTTTTTCCAGTTCGATAGCATTTCAAACGTATCAACATACTATTTTAATTATATTTACTGCAATATCTGGGAGGGGGAGTGTCAGCCGCACCAGGATGATGCGACCCAACAAGGTAAGGAGCCGATTTGATGCGAAAACGGTCTGCTATCTTCCAGGCAGGCTAGTTATTGTGGTTAGCTAGCTAAAGCCAGGTAGTCTCGAATGGGCCCGAGTGTCGATAAATTGCTTTGCGCATTGGTGCACCAACGGTAGATTTATAGCCGCTCTGCCACAGTTATTCAGTGAAATGAAAATGTCACCTCGACCACAGTGTGGACCAAAAATACTGTAGGATGGAAAACGGAACCTTTCATTGAACACGTCGAGATGCTGTATAAATTACGTGACTGAGGCACCACTGCGTATGCTGATGCGTTGTTACAAGCATTTTTTTTTTAAAAGAAATTGAAACAAAAATTACATACAGACAATTGAAGTAATTAATACCAACAAATTGAATCACAAACATAGCCAGGGGCGAATTTAACAAAAACATAAAACTAAGAGCACGCAGCGACAGTCTTAGCAGCTTTCTTATTTTTAGAGTTGGAGATGGTTTTAATATATTCCCTGGTTTCCTCTTCAAATACAGTAAAAGCTGGTTTACCATGACTAAATTACGATTTGTGAATATGATATTTTGCTAAAATGATAATTAAATTAATCATATATAATTCTCCAGATTTATTACCATCGTTGTTTTAGAAACCAAACATATTTTCCCATGTAAGAGAAAAAGTGGAGTCTATAATATCTACAATAAACCGTGATGTATCTTTCCATAACTTATAAGTGTATTGGCATTGCCAAAATAAATGTAACACTGTCTCTGGGTACATATCACATTAAGAACAATTGACACAAATATCTTTCTTAAACTTGAGCAGATAATGACTTGCAGGGTAATACCTGTGTATAATTTAGAAAGAAATTTCCCTTACTTTGTCGGTTAGAAGATATTTGTATGGAAAAGTCCAAATATTTTTCCAATTCATGTCAGTCACGAATCTAGACCAATAGGATACAACAGCAGAGGTAGTGGTAATATTTTTTTGAAATAATGAGTGTACATTGTGATTATTCCTGAAATTATTACTCAAACAGATATTACCAATTTGAGTTTTGAGGGTCAAGTACTGGAGAACTAACAGTTCTCTCTTCATTTTTAAGTAAAACTAAAATTCCAGAAGGAATAGTGTCCTGAACTATGGCGAACTCCCTTGGAGTAACAGGGATTTGAAAGGAGGAAAGAGATTCTGTGTAATTCAATAATAGGCCATTATCATTACTGAATTGATTAATGTGAATTATATCATTATTAAACCAGTTTTGATAAAACAAAGATTTATTTTTGAATAAAACATATTGATTGTTCCAAATGAAACATTTGTGGGGAGAGAAATTATGTTTGTAAATTAGGGACCATGCCAAAATCATTTTTCTGTGATAGTTGGACAAGTTAAGGGGAAGTTTCTCAATCTTATGATGACATAAAAGTAGAAATTCAAGACCACCAATTTTGGAGAAAATATAATTTGGTATACAGTTCCAAATAGACTTAGGGTTGTTTAAAAACTGCTTTTCCTAATTCAAATCCAGAAAGTTGAGACCACCAGCATCATAGGTATTCATTATAACAGATTTTTTTAACGTAATGAGGCTTATTTCTCCAGATGAAGTTAAATAGTAATTTATCAATTGCATCACAGGTTTGCTTATCGACAAATAAAGAGGTTGCTGCATAAGTGATACGTGATGAACCTTCTGCTCTTGTAAGTAATACTCGTCCTTTTAAGGATAAGTCTCGCTGTAGCCATTGTTAAGTTTATTCCCTGTTTTATCAATAATCATGTCTAAGTTTTCAGAGCATCTTGTTTCTTCATGTCTCACAATAGTAATTCCCAAATCAGTAATTTTCTCTATATATACACACACATATTATATGTATACTGCAATCTTTGAGAGAAAAAAGCTCACCTTTGTTCAAGTTCAAGCGAAGTCCAGAAGCGGCAGAAAATTATTCAATTATTTTTATTGTATTAGTCACTTGACTAGCATTTTGTAAAAATAAGGCAGGGTCATCGGCAAGTTGAGTAATTTTAATTTCTCTGTCAGCAATAACTATTCCCTTTAGGGAGCTATTTTTTAAAAACCAGCTAGAAATTGGGTACAAAGAATAAATAAATATGGCAAGGCTGGACAGCCTAGCCGAATACCACATTTTAAATTAAATCTTTGAGAAATACCATTTTTCAATCTGCAAAATCCAAAACCAGTGAAGTTGGCACGTTATGTAAATCGTGGATAAAAACAGAATACAATGATTTGCAAATCCTTTTCAACTTATATTCAATTGAATACACTGCAAAGACAAGATGTTTAATGTTCAAACTGAGAAACCTTATTTTTTTTTTGCAAATAATCATTAACTTAGAATTTAAAGGCAGCAACACATTGCAAAAAAGTTGGTACAGGGGCCTTTTTACCCCTGTGTTACATCGCCTTTCCTTTTAACGACACTCAGTAAATGTTTGGGAACTGAGGAGACCAATTATTGAAGCTTTTCAGGTGGAATTCTCCCATTCTTGCTTGATGTACAGCTTAAGTTGTTCAACAGTCCGGGGTCTCCGTTGTCGTATTTTACGCTTCATAATGCGCCACACATTTTCAATGGGAGACAGGTCTGGACTACAGGCAGGCCAGTCTAGTACCCGCACTCTTTTACTACGGAGCCATGCTGTTGTAACACGTGCAGAATGTGGCTTGGCATTGTCTTGCTGAAAAAAGCAGGGGCGTCCATGAAAAAGACGCTGCTTAGATGGCAACATATGTTGCTCCAAAACGTGTATGTACCTCTCAGCAGTAATGGAGCCTTCACATATGTGTAAGTTGCCCATGCCTTGGGCACTAATACACCCCCATACCATCACAGATGCTGGCTTTTGAACTTTGCGCCTATAACAGTCCGAATGGTTCTTTTCCTCTTTGGTCTGGAGGACACGACGTCCACAGTTTCCAAAAACAATTTGAAATGTGCACTCGTCAGACCACAGAACACTTTTCCACTTTGCATCAGTCCATCTTAAATGAGCTTGGGCCCAGCGAAGCCGGCGGCGTTTCTGGGTGCTGTTGATAAAAGGCTTTCACTTTGCATTGTAGAGTTTTACCTTGCACTTGCAGATGTAGCGACGAACTGCAGTTACTGACAGTGGTTTTCTGAAGTGTTCCTGAGCCCATGTGGTGATGTCCTTTACACGCTGATGTCGGTTTTAGATGCAGTACCGCCTGAGGGATCGAAGGTCACAGGCATTCAATGTTGGTTTTCGGCCTTGTCGCTTACGTGCAGTGATTTCTCCAGATTCTCTGAACCTTCTGACGATATAACGGACCGTAGATGATGAAATCCCTAAATTTCTTGCAATAGCTCATTGAGGAATGTTGTTTTTAAACTGTTCGACAATCAGCTCACACATTTGTTCACTAAGTGGTGACCCTCGCCCCATCCTTGTTTCTGAATGACTGAGTATTTCAGGGAAGCTGCTTTTATACCCAATCATGGCACCCACCTGTTCCCAATTAGCCCGTTCACCTGTGGGATGTTCCAAATAAGTGTTTGATGAGCATTCCTCAACTCTCTCAGTCTTTTTTGCCACTTGTGCCAGCTTTTTTGAAACATGTTGCAGGCATCAAATTCCAAATGAGCTAATATTTGCAAAAAATTACAAAGTTTACCTGTTCGAACATTAAGTAACTTGTCTTTGCAGTGTATTCAATTGAATATAGGTTGAAAAGGATTTGCAAATCATTGTATTCTGTTTTTATTCACGATTTACACAACGTGCCAACTTCACTGGTTTTGGGTTTGTAATTGAGCTATTACCATTTGTATACATTGTCTCAACAGCTTTGCCTTGTTCCAAAATTGTAAAATAAGTTTTCTGATTTATCATTTAACTGTCTCATGTTGTAAGAGAGAACAATATAGTTTCCAATACACATTTCTGCTTACCTTAATATGAGCAGAATGTAAAGGAATAGAAATATAGACTGCATTATGATCTGTTAATGGGGTTGTAATGATATTAGTTGATATGTTGTCAATATTCATGTTTTTAGATACTAGCCAAAAATCCAGTCGTGAGTGTCTGGTGGCATTTCTGTTACGCCAGGTAAAGGCCTTCATATTAGGATTATTTTTCCTCCATATGTCAATTAAATCAAATGTTTGCATAAATACCATTAAATTTTCATTTAGTGAAGAGTTTCTTGGTGGCCAGCAGTCATTATTGTGATCCAGTATCATATTGAAATCCACCCCAACTAAAATACCAGAAATTGGAAAAATATTAAGTATGTGTTGAATCTGATTTTCTAAGGTTTCAAGCTAATAATAGTTCTCAAATTTAGAATTAGAACCATATATATTGACAATTATAATTGTTACATTGTCAATATTAATAACTTGAAAAAGAAAATGACCCGCTACATCACAAACAGAATGCAAGATAGTTCCAGAGAATGTGTGTTTCAAGGTGGTGACCCCCGCAGAGTATTCAGAACCATGTGCTAGCCACAAATCATTACCCCACTGGGACCTCCATAATCTTGTATCATTAGCAACTGAATGTAATTCCCGAATAAAACAAAAATCAGTTTTGGGCTGCTTAAGAAACAAAAAAAAGCTTTGCGTTTGACAATATTTCTTAACCCCCTGGCATTGAAAGTTACAATAGATTATGACGTATTAACAACAATAACGAGATGAGAAAAGGAATTACCATTTGATTGAAAGTAAAGAAGTAATGCAATAATCGAGAGCTGCACCTTAAGATTACAGCAGGAACATAGCGTGACTATAAAAACAATAAAGGTATTGTTGTTTCTTTTCTCAAAGTCGCGGTGTCGTCACTTCCAGCTGACCCAATTAGGCACTCGGTGAAAACAATTAACCTTTTGCGTTCGCCTTCGTGTTATCTCATCAAAAAATGTCCATTTCTAATCCACCATATAAGTATTTGTATCTGCGATGTTTCTTTTCTGCAAGTAGATACAGCATGTAGGAGTTATTATCAGGTAATAGAGATGTCATTTGACTATGTTGATCATCATTGTGTCACAGATACTAAATATTGCAGGTACTTAGAGTTGTAAATCAGAAGCATGAAAGCAAATGGCAAAAGTAATTACCAGTTAATTCCCAACGTAATATTTAGCTATTTACTATTTCACCTCTGATAAAATGCTTCCCACACAGCACTGCATGAGCTGACGGTTTCCACTTGCTGCCGCATACATGCCAACTCTACCGCTTTTGGGATGTTTTTTTTTTTAGAATGAAACGCCCCAAAAGCCGTAGTCTACCGCCAAAAGAGGTAGAGTTGGCATGTATGCATCAGGGTCCTGTCTTTTGACAGCTTGTGTCCATGCTTCAAGCTGCTTACGCTCCTTTGGAAATACCTGAAATGAAATTTTCTCTCCCCCTTTCATGTTGTGATTCAAGCAAGCAAACGCTACACACGACTTGGGCATGTTTTTTGATGGATTATTTGTTCGTTCGCATCACTTTCAATTCGGTTTCACGGGCCACGTGGGTTTTGTTTTCACCGAGTCACCCTGCACCGGAAGTGGGCCCGACTTTGTGAATTGTCTCTGCAGAGTGCGGATTCTTGCTCTTTTTTTTTGGTGCTGGAGGCTTGGAGGGTGCAAATGGTAAAGGAGGAAAGTCCGAATCTGTAACAGTTGAAACCGACTGAAGTTTGATGCAGTAGTCGTGCGCGTCGTGCTCATGAGGTTGATCCATTGGCTCCATATTGATGTGTTAGCAAGCAATGCTACTAGCAAAACTCAGTTCTGTTTGATAATTGCAAACGCTGATAAATATCAACTGTGAAGTAAGTAGCACATTACCAGAAAACGTTGCTTTAAAACATGTTATGCCTTATAAGACTTATTTGCCATGTTCAACTTATTTTATAAAGTTTAAGGTGGCCAGCTCAAGACATTGCAAGCGCTCGCGACGCCATCTTAGCCCTCTCGTGTTGTTACAATCATCTGCCATTCCTGCTCAAAAATAATTTTGTTGCATTTTGATATCCTGAATAAGTTTTTGTTTTTCTTAAAGAGAGCCAATGGAAATGACTCTTGGAGATTAGTTATTCATTTGCTGTATTTATTTAATGGAAGAAAATCCACATAAATACAAATGCCAAGTCCCCCCCCATCACCCGTACAATACCTACTGCCTAAAATATAGCTACCTATTGGTTACCATCCTTTCCACGAAAAGTGATTTTAAGTAATCATCTGATCCAAGTCTCGGTAAGGATTCATTGTATGGTCATGAAAGTTACGCTGTATTATTATTATGTGTTGTCTTTTAGCTGTTGTTATTCTGTATGTTTCAGTGCCTTCAGGGGATCTCTGGTCCGTGTTCCCTCGGTACTATTTGCGAACTTTATCAGAGTGGTATTGCAGTCTTGGTCAATGCTGCGACACAGGGGATTGTCGGATTACAAATAACATCACAGGTATTATTTTTCACTTTTAAAATGTCCAAATTGAGTCGGAAATCCTTAAGTTTAGATTTTGTTGGCCTATTTCTGGGCTATGATTTGAGCTGTAAGATGATGCAGAAGCAGCGATTATTGTCATTCTTAAAATACAGTTCTTCATCACAGCTTGACCTATTCGGCTGTAAATTGCAATTCTGGACATGACGTCTCAGAGAATTGTCCTTGTAGATCAGGTATCATAATTGTCTCCCTTTATGTCTTCCACCCCTAAATTCAGGATTGGCAAGGGATCTGGAGCTGAAGCTTCATGGGCAGCACCTGGCTCAGTCTGTCGTCTTGAAAGCAGTGCAGGGCTTCATTAGCAACCCTGATTCAAACAAGCCGCTAACCCTCTCCTTTCATGGTTGGTCTGGGACTGGCAAGAACTTTGTGGCCCGGATTATTGCTGACAATCTATACCGAGACGGTGTGAAAAGCGAATGTGTGCGCCTATTTATTGCCCCCTTTCACTTCCCACATGCCAAGCTGGTGGATGTGTACAAGGTGAGTTTCTCTGGATTGGTTCCTGGTACACCCTCTCAGGACTGTGCCATTGAAAGTATGTTTAGGGTGGATACGTGGTGGCAGATGTGCAAACATCTGAACCGCAATGGTGGAAGACTGTCAACTGGCAATTAATTCTTGCATTGTGAAATTATGCTGATGATTTGATTAGATTACACCATTGAACCAGATTCAGCAGGATGTCACAGAATCACTATTTGCAAAGTGATGCCAAAACATGGTAAAAGTTATCCCTCAACTTCAACACTCCTTATTTGGTGACTGCTCATTTAGTGTTTTTGTGTGTATTTGGTCATGAATTTGTGTAATGCCAATTGCTGTACTGTGCAGGGCCAGCTGAAGGAGGCTATCCGTGATACAGTTCTGCGCTGCCAGCAAGCACTCTTTATCTTTGATGAGGCAGAGAAGTTGCACCCTGGACTTATTGATGCTGTCAAGCCATACATGGACCACTATGACAATGTGGATGGGGTGTGTTACAGAAGGGCCATCTTCCTTTTCCTCAGGTGAGCAGGCCTTGAACTAGTTTCTGAAAAGGGTATGGCAAAAATTGCCATAGTTTCCCCAAAAATCACGAGTGCTACAATGTTATTTAATTAAGTTAGGTAGGGCACCTTGGCTTTGGCTTAAATTTACCTTAGGGCACAACGTCAACTGGCCATACAGCATCAGATATAGCTGCAAAGGTCTAAAAAGGGTGTCAGGAAGACTGCCCTTTGATGTTTGGCACTTTCGGTAGTCGTTCGTTCGAGACTGCATTGGGTTTAATAAAGGAAAAGGTCAAGCTCGATCGTTCACCCCATGGCAGCAGGTGGTCTTACTAAGCTTTGAAAAAAATTGTGGCTGAATATCATTAGTCTTGGCGGCTTCTGAAAGCCACAATGCCCATCGCCGGGACTGGCTGGCTATGTGCTATGATGGAACAAACGGGCTACAGTGCAGGGAGTTTTTAAGAAAAAAGAATTATCCAAACACTGGATTTTGATTTATGAAGCGTCAACATACCTAAATAAAGAAGACCGCTTCAAACATTCTGCTGCCGCTGTAGGTAGTTCTTATTTTTTTAAGCTTACCAACCCTATGGGCCAATAAGCTATTGTTGTGGTGTGGTGTTCGTTGTGCGGAACATTTTTTATCTTTTTCTTTTTTTTTTTGGCCTGATGAATTTTCGCGTGAATTTGCAATAACATACGACTACACCGTATCTCCAGACCCTTTTCTCGGATTTTTGATTGGGCCCTTTTATGGACCCTTGAAGTTTTGGCTCCAATGTTACAGATAGGACTGAGAAATTTAAAAAAATCATTTCTCAAAAACTGCGCGATAAATTTTTTTCTAAATCAGGCAATCAACTTACTATGGTACTGTCAATGTACAGTGCCAGCGCCATTTTGATTGAATCGACGGAAGTGGGTCTATTGGAGGCACTGTACTTTATGAATATGCAAGATGGCCGGTGAAGACCAAATGGTTGCAGATAGAGATTAAGTTTGTATTACTGACATATAGGAAGTAATATATGACCTATATTTTGGCTGTGTTAAAGTTGACCTCAGATGACCTTGAAAGGTCAAACAAAGTCAAGCAAAATGTTACAATTTTTATAGGTTTCTAGGCTTGAAAATATTGAAGATTGGGAACATATGTGCATTGATCACATACAGGAAATCATGTATGAACTTTCATTTGGTGGCCTTGAACTTGCCCTTCGGCGACTTTACAAAACCCAAAACCAATGAAGTTGGCACGTTGTGTAAATTGTAAATAAAAACAGAATGATTACAATTACAATGATTTGCAAATCCTTTTCAACCTATATTCAATTGAATACACTGCAAAGACAAGTTACTTAATGTTCGAACAGGTACTCTTTGTAATTTTTTGCAAATATTAGCTCATTTTGAATTTGATGCCTGCAACATGTTTCAAAAAAGCTGGCACAAGTGGCAAAAAAGACTGAGAGAGTTGAGGAATGCTCATCAAACACTTATTTGGAACATCCCACAGGTGAACGGACTACTTAGGAACAGGTGGGTGCCATGATTGGGTATGGAAGCAGCTTCCCTGAAATGCTCAGTCATTCACAAACAAGGATGGGGCGAGGGTCACCACTTAGTGAACAAATGCGTGAGCTGATTGTCAAACAGTTTAAAAACAATATTCCTCAACAAGCTATTGCAGGAAATTTAGGGATTTCATCATCTACGGTCCGTAATATCGTCAAAAGGTTCAGAGAAGCTGGAGAAATCACTGCACATAAGCGACAAGGCCGAAAACCAACATTGAATGCCCGTGACCTTCGATCCCTCAGGCGGTACTGCATCAAAAACCGACATCAGTGTGTAAAGGACATCACCACGTGGGCTCAGGAACACTTCAGAAAACCACTGTCAGTAACTGCAGTTCGTTGCTACATCTGCAAGTGCAAGTTAAATCTCTACAATGCAAAGCGAAAGCCATTTATCAACAGCACCCAGAAACGCTGCCGGCTTCGCTGGGCCCAAGCTCATCTAAGATGGACTGATGCAAAGTGGAAAAGTGTTCTGTGGTCTGACGAGTAAACATTTCAAATTGTTTTTGGAAACTGTGGACGTTGTGTCCTCTGGACCAAAGAGGAAAAGAACCATCCGGACTGTTATAGGCGCAAAGTTCAAAAGCCAGCATCTATGATGGTATGGGGGTGTATTAGTGCCCAAGGCATGGGCAACTTGCACATATGTGAAGGCACCATTAATGCTGAAAGGTCCATACAGGTTTTGGAGCAACATATGTGGCCATCCAAGCAACGTCTTTTTCGTGGACGCCCCTGCTTATTTCAGCAAGAAAATGCCAAGCCACATTCTGCACGTGTTACAACAGCATGGCTCCGTAGTAAAAGAGTGCAGGTACTAGACTGGCCTGCATGTAGTCCAGACCTGTCTCCCATTGAAAATGTGTGGCGCATTATGAAGCGTAAAATACGACAACGAAGACCCCGGACTGTTGAACAACTTAAGCTGTACATCAAGCAAGAATGGGCAAGAGTTTCTCCTGAAAAGCTTCAAAAATTGGTCTCCTCAGATCCCAAACGTTCACTGAGTGTCGTTAAAAGGAAAGGCGATGTAACACAGTGGTAAAAAGGCCCCTGTGCCAACTTTTATGCAATGTGTTGCTGCCTTTAAATTCTAAGTTAATGATTATTTGCAAAAAAAAAAAAAAAGTTACTCAGTTTGAACATTAAACATCTTGTCTTTGCAGTGTATTCAATTGAATATAAGTTGAAAAGGATTTGCAAATCATTGTATTCTGTTTTTATCTATGATTTACATAACGTGCCAACTTCACTGGTTTTGGGTTTTGTAGAAGGTCCAACTTCTCATAGTGACATTTCAATGACTTCTATCACCAAAACTATTACAGATAGAGCTTAGGTTTGTATTCTGGGCATATAGGAAGTCATGTATTCATCAGTTCGGCAAAACGTCATCCACAGTGGGCCCTGATCACCACATCCCTTTTAGGGGTAAAACAATCCTGCTTTCTGCAAAGACATTCAAAGCGCAAACGCTTAAAACAAGCCGATTTATCTTGCATCCGGCATGCCGAGGAGTTGCTGTGTTGTTGGCTGCACCAACAATAAAACAAAAAACGAGGATCTCTGGTTCATTCCTCTAACATGCCCAAAAAATATCCGGAGGGAGGAATCGTGCATATGCTTGGACGAGACAGACGGATAGGCTAACTTACGAACCTAGCTACGACTGTTGTCACGGTCTGGTCAGAGCAGTGTGCTACTGTTAACTAGCATACTATCCAAATAGCAGGACCGAAAGGTGATCGTGAAATATTAAATTTTTATTCAATGGTTAAGTATGTTATTGCTCGCCTACAGTAAAAACGGCCTGCCAATGCATCCTGTATTGCCCAAGTTCAGCAGGTAGCAGTTGCGGACCTAGCTTTTAGCTCTTTTATGAGTCATGAAGTCGCGTACTTCAGAAGTCATAGTCACAATATTGTCATGATGGCACAACATACTTAACCAATTAATAAAAATATTATACATTGCTTATTTTCGCACTACTTTGGTATTGTCCTTTGGGTCGCAATATAGCCCAATGCGGCATACGGCGACCCTCAGGCCAATACAAGGCAATATGGAAATAAGAAATTAATAATATATAACATTTTTTTACCAGGAGACTCAATCAGATAAAAATAGATGTCGGGGTATGATACCTCTGACCACTGGGTGGGGTCATTGCATCAGCTAGATGCCGGGAGACTGAAAGGACATGCCTTAAGACTGATTATTAAATTTATCTTTTTGAAATATCTCACACGTTCTCTATCTGGTAGAGTGGATGTATATGAATCAGACATGGTGTTTGTACATAATTTCTCGGCTGATTTACCTTCAATGGTCTTGTATTTATGCCATTTTGTACAGCAATTTTGCATTAAAGTCAATAGGGAGTGTGGTTTGTTTTCCCTCTAAAAGGGGCAGGGCTACATTTGCCGACCTGATGAATGAAGTTTCATTTCGTGACATTGAGCTTAACCTTCAGTGACCTTGAATGCAAAAACTTCACAGTGAAATTTCAATGACTTATATCAGCAAAATGGTTAGCGATAGGTTTGGTTTGTATTGGAGATATTTAGGAAGCCATACATGAACTTTCATTTGGTGGCCTTGAACTTGACCTTCGGTGACCTTTGAAGGTCCAACTTCACATTAGTGAAATTTCAATGACTGCCACCAAAACTATGACAGATAGTGCTTAGGTTTGTATTGTAGCCATATAGGAAGTCATGTCTGAAGTTTCATTGGGTGACCTTGAACGGCCAAGCTATACAGTGAAATTTCAATGGCTTGTATCTGCAAAATCATAACAGATTGAGTGTAGGTTTGTGTTGGAGAAGTAAAGGAAGTCATGTATGAACTTTCATTTGGTGATCTTCATATTGACCTTCGAAGGTCTGACTTGACCTAGAGAAAATTCAATGACCTCTATCACTGAAAAGGTCTCAGTTGGAGCCTAAGTTTGTGTTACCGACATAGGAAGTCATATATGAACTTTCATTTGGTGACATTCAGCTTGACTGTTGATGACATTTGAAGGTCAAACTTCACATAATACAATTACAATGACTTGTCTTGCCAAGACGATCCCAGATGGAGTCTAGGTTTGTATTACAGACATATTAGAAGTTATATATGAACTTTAATTTGGTGACCTTTGTATTGACCTTCAAAGGTCAAATGTGACCAAGTGAAAATTCAATGACTTGTATCACTAAAATGGTCACAGGTGGAGTATAAGTTTGTGTTGCTGACATCCAGGAAGTCGCATATGAACATTCATTTGGTGACATTAAACTTGATTTTCAGTGACCTTTTAGGGTCAAACGCCACAGTGAAATTACTATGACTTGTATCCCCAAAATTGTCACAGATTGTGCCAAGGTTTGTATAGAGACATTTAGAAAGTCAAATATGAAGTCCATTTGCTGGTCACAACTTGACATTCTGTGACCTTTTAAAGTTCACAATTGACATACTGAGTACATATTGACATATTTTATTGACTTGTATCACCAGAACCGCTTCAGGTCTTATAAATCTAGTAGCTGCTACCCGCTACCCGGAGTGAAATTGCCAATTTTTTTCCGTGCATGATCGTTTTTCAATAATCGGGTGACATCAAGTCCTATCTGGTGTCCAAGTGGATATTCACACCAAATTTTGTGATAATCGGTTGAGAAATGTTGGAGAAAAA
The DNA here is from genome assembly GCA_029721435.1 of Gymnothorax reevesii. Classification (NCBI taxonomy): domain Eukaryota; kingdom Metazoa; phylum Chordata; class Actinopteri; order Anguilliformes; family Muraenidae; genus Gymnothorax; species Gymnothorax reevesii. The sequence goes on from CM056575.1 coordinate 94,159,994, forward strand.
CGTGTACTTACACACAGACAGACCGACATCGACCTCAAATATATTATAGATGTGAACTTTTATTTAGTGACCTTGACATTGATTTTTATTGATTCAAATGTCACACTTTACATGAAATTTTCATAACTTGTATCATCGCTGTAAGACTGCTTGGCGGTAAGCTACAGGACCCTGGGTCCTATTTTTCATTTTTCGAGTCGTTCTTTTCAAGGCATTTTGTCGGATCTATTTCCTGGATTTTGGCCTAATTAACATAATATGAATACGACATTACCATAGTCTTGTGCATCATTGGGAGAGCGGGAAGTGAACAACACACATATCCGTCTGCAGTGCTTTAGATAAAGTGTTGCTTGAGACTGTGTTCACGTGATCGCGGATAGTTAACATGTAGTGGTGGTCGCTGCAGGTCAGAAGCATGACTTGGAGTTAAATGATGGTTCATGACTGCAGATTTCATGATTTGAGAATAAAACAGACTTACTTTTTTATCAGTTGCACTGGCGGCCAAGGCATATGATAGAGCATTACTATTATTGTCCAGGACGAAATTGATGTACCATTACGTCTATGGGATTAGGGAATGCTGTCGTGAATTTCAAGATCTGGGTGAGCCTTGTAGGTGACTGGCCATTTACTCGGCTTGTGCTGAATTGGGGCTCTGGAAAGTTGTAGACTGAGGGGCAACACAACATAATGTTGCATAAAGTTCAGTTTGTAGAACCCCAATTCTGAAATAGTTGGGACAAAGTGTAAATTGTGAATAAAATAAAAATGAAATGACAATCAAATCACACCAGCCAGTATTTTATTCACAATAGAACAGAGATAACGTAGCAAATGTTTGGAACTGAGAAATTTCATGATTTTATCCACAAAATTGGCTCATTTCAAATTTGATAGCTGCTACAGGTCTCAAAAAAGTTGGGACCAGGGTCCTGTTTACCATGGTGTTGCATCCCCTCTACTTTTTAACACAGAGTGGAGGCGTCGCTGTCTGGGCATTGAGGAGACAGGTTTCTTGAGTTGAGCCATCGGAATTTGATCCCACTCTTGCTTAATACAGGCTTCCAGCTGCTGGAGATTTTTGGGTCTCCTTTGACGGTCTTTTTGTTCAATTATGTGCCAAATGTTCTGAATAGGTGAAAGGTCAGGACTGCAGGCAGGCCAGCTCAGCACACGGACTCTTCAACTACAAAGCCATGCTGTTTTAATAGCTGCAGAATGTGGTTATGCATTGTCCTGCTGAAACACGCAAGGCCTTCCCTGGAGTAGATGTCGTCTGGAGTGGAGCATATGTTGCTCTAAAATCTTTATATACCTTTCCTCATTCATGGTGCTTTTTAAAACATGCAAGTGTCTCACACCATATGCTCTAATGCATCCCCATACCATTAGAGATGCAGGCATTTGAACTGAATAATGATAACAGGAGGGGTGGTCTTTCTCCTCTTTAGCCCGGATGACCCGATGCCCATGATTTTCAACAAGAATGTCAAATTTGGACTCGTCTGACCACAGGACACTTTTCGACTTTGCTACAGTCCATTTTAAATAAGCCTTGGCCCACAGAACACCGCAGCATTCTGGATCATGCTCAACAATGGCTTGCTTTTTGCATGATAGAGTTTTAGGTGGCATCTGTGGATGGCATGGCGGACTGTGTTTTCAGACAGGGTTTTCTTGAAGTACTCCTGGGCCCATTTAGTAGTGTCAATGACAGAATCATGCTGGTGAGTACTGCAGTAGCGTCTTAGGGCCCAAAGATCAGGGGCATCCAGTAAAGGTCTTCAGCCTTGTCCCTTACGCACAGAGATTTTTCCAGTTTCTCTGAATCTTTTGATGATGTTATGCACTGTCGATGATGAGACCTTCAAAGCCTTTGCAATTTGACATTGAGGAACATTGTTTTTAAAATATTCCACAATTTTTTATGCAAGCCTTCATGTTGGAGAGCCTTTGGCAATCTTTTTTTCTGAGAGACTCAGCCTCTCTAAGACATCCCTTCTATGGCTAATCTAGCCTCCGTTGCAGACTTCTTGGTGTTCGGTTAATTTCCCTCAACCTACAACGTCTGCGCACTCGAGCGAGGTTTTGTGTTCCGTTACGTAATGTGATTGTGCTTGATGAGCCAATCAGAATGCTTATTATATGTTATGATCTCTGTCATTACTATGGCTTTTCCCTGCGGCTTGTCAAAAATAGTGAAATGGCAAAAAAGAAACTCTTAAAAAAACTTGTAGAAAACGACATTTGTTTTGTGTATAAAAAACAATAATCCTCTCAAATAAAGACAAGATCCGAGTGCATGGAAAAAGCAAGCTTGATATCGCTGCTGTAATAAGCTCTGTCATCTCTGTTAACACAGCGGTATACACGAACGAGTTATAACAGCATCGATATTGTTTGAATATGCGGCAGTCAGCAGCATCTTCCTCCACCGTTCACTTAGCCAAAACTCTGGAGAGCCGTATACTATTGAAAACAATCCTCTTTCCACACTTCTCTTCTCCATTTCGGTATCGACCAGACTTAAGCTCGTTGCTTTCACTCCTATGTTATTCAAATAATTGACTTGATCCTTCATAAGGTTCACAAGAGGAGAAACAACAATAACAATAGGAGATTCTTTATTAGAAAACGCTTCCCCGAGGATTGGAAGAGCTTGGTATATGAGCGATTTGCCAAATCCTGTTGGCAAATTTACGTAGACATCTTTCCTCTGGATAAATAAGTTGTTCATTGCTTGTTCTTGTAAGCTATTCATACTTTCAATATTGAAGGCTTTGCAGATTTTCTCCAAAGTTCGAGAGAAAACATGTTCGCCACCGTCCGCCAATTTGGCTTTATCTGTTTCTGCATATATAATTAGCTCCTGGATTTTAGGAGCTAGTTTCTGATTGGTGGAACACAAAACCTTGCTCGAGTGCCTAGACGTTCTAGGTTGAGGGAAATTAACCAAACACCAAGACGTCTGCAACGGAGGCTATGGCTAATCATGTTACACACCTGATGCCATTTAATGCATTTACTTGCTAAATATTCTTTCAGCTGATTCTCTTATATATTAATAGCTTTTTCAGACCTTTTTTGCCTGTGTCCCAACTTTTTTGAGACCTGTTGCAGCCAGAAAATATTGAAACAAGCTCATTTTGTGGATAAAAATGTAAAATGTCTCAGTTTCAACATTTGAAATGTTATCTATAATCTATCTATATAAATAACATATTGGCTCATGATCTGAAAGTCATTGCATTTTGATTTTATTCACAATTTACACTTTGTCCCAACTATTTTGGAATTGGAGTTGTATTAATAATGTATAGTGCTGTGGAAAAGTGTTTGCCACCTGCCTTATTTCTTCTTTTTACATATTTTTCACAGGAAATGGTTTTAGATCTATTCATAAAATGTTCACTGACCAAAACTTCCAACACAACACATACAATTTTGAAATATTTGGTGTACATAAAATGGGATATTGGTTTTGAGCCATGATACATCAACTACAACTTAAAAGCTCAGAAAATTGTCTTGAATTTGTCGTGTGGGCAGCTTGTGGGCAGCTTGTTCCGCTTGATTGCACATTGTTTAGAATTTTGCCGATCCCGTTAGGTTGAGTAGAACTCATTGACCAATCCTTCGACAATTTGGTCAATAAATTGCCGTAGCCATGGGCAACTTAAATACTCCTTTGCATTATCCTGGGTCAAAGTGTGACCGTGCTGCGCCAAGGTCAAAATCAGCGAGAGCGAGCCGTTGGTATGCTCACTGGTGGAATGTCGCAAAGACGGGTTGCAAGGAACCTAGGCGTCCAGGTGTCGACTACATCACGCCTCTGGAGCCGTTATAATGAAACAGGAAGCACCAGTGATCGACCAAGTGCCCCCAGACCACGTGTCACCACCCCTCAGCAGGATCGCCATATTCGCCTCCAGCACCTGCGCAATCGCTTCCTGCCAGCTACTTTCACTGCTGCTCAGACCAGAGGTCATCACCAGAACTGAATTAGCGACCAAACCGTACGCAACCGCTTGCGTGAAGCCGACTTACACAACCGACGTCCCCGCCTTGGTTTGGTGTTGACTCCTGCTCGTCACCGCGTCCGTCTGCAATGGTCAAGGGCACATTTGGGCTGGAATGCTCTCAGGTGGAACAGGGTGCTCTTCTCCGATGAATCGAGGTTCAAGTTGAGTGTGTCTGACCGAAGACTGCATGTATGGCGTAGGCGACGGGAACGGTATACTGACGCTACCATCCTGCAGCGTGACCGCTGGGGTGGACCCAGTGTGATTGTTTGGGCTGAAATAAGCAGTTCACACAAGACAGACCTCATTTTCATCGATGGAAACCTCAGTGCGGCCCGTTACCGTGACGACATCCTTACCCCTGTCGCATTTCCACTCGTCCATCGCTATCGCCTAGCGCTGCAACAGGATAACGCGAGACCACATGTCGCCAGAGTCTGTTAGGACTACCTGAGGCAGAATAATGTTCAGTGTCTTGATTGGCCAGCGTATTCCCCAGATTTAAACCGTATACAACATCTATGGGATATTCTGGATCGCCGGGTGAGAAGGCGTGATCCAGAACCAGCTACAGTCCAACAGTTGCGTCAAGCACTCCAGGAGGAATGGGAACGCATCACACAGGCTGAAATTCAGCATTTGATTGACTCCATGCATCGCAGAATCCAGGCTGTGTGTGACGCCAGAGGAGGCCACACAAGATACTGATTTCGGTGATCCAGAATCGCGCCTTTAACTGATGCAATGAATTGGAAACCAGGAAAAATCTGTTCTTCATTCCTGACTGTAAAACTGTGTTTTTGATTTGAGTCTTAATATTTGTTATGTATTGTTAAATTTATCATAAGAAAATGATATGTGCTGGAATAAACCCGAGTGTTGCGTTGGAAGTTTTGGTCAGTATATTTTACGATGAGGTGAATGCAAGGAAAAGCAGTGTACTGTTTTTTTTTTTTAATTATCTTTACTTTTTGAAGGAAAAGGTCTATCCAGGTCATCACCAATGTGGAAGAGTAATTGCTCCCCCTGAAGTTAACTGTCCCCACAGTCTTGCCACAGCATCTCAATGAGGTTCATGTCACGACTTTGATTAGGTCACGCAAATCTTACTTCTGCTTCTTTTTAGTCATTTAGAGGTGAAGTTGCTCTTGTGTCTTAGTTGTTTTGCTTGCATAACCCATTTGCTAGGTGAGCTAAGCAAAAAAAAAAAAAAGAAAAAGTTTTTCATACATTTGTTAGCAACTTACTGGTGAACTTACAGGTTCCTTACCCTGAACATTGTCCTTTCTCTGGACTGTGAGGGTGATTACATTTAGGGGGTTTGGCTTTAAAAACACAATTTCAGTTTTGGCATTTATTGGATTTTGAATTTTTTTTTGTTTCAGCAATATTGGTGGGGCAGCCATCAACGATGTAACGTTGGATTTCTGGCACTCGGGACAGAACCGAGAGGACATTGGAATGGAGGATTTGGAGCATCGGATTCGTGCTGAAGCTGTTGAATCGCAAGGTATTGCAAGGTTATGGGTCATTCAACAATATTGTCATTTTGCAGAGACAGCATTTAAAAACTCAAGGAGGGCGTGAATTGCAATTTATTTGTTAACACCTATGAAGGTTTATGTCTGGTCAAAAGTTACCCTTAGGTTGATGCATTATACTGCTGTGAACATTTCAGATTTAAACCTAATGAATGAATAACAAATTACAACAAAAATTACACTGTTGCAAAGGCAACATCAGAGAATTGTATATTTTTGGTACACAAAACTTTCGTTTTTAAATTAATCGAAATGGCCCAGTAATTTGGCTTTCTTTCTTTCTCTAACTTGATTAGTCTTTGTGTTCCCAGTTAATGAACGTGGATGTTAGTAGGGAAACAACTTGCCTGCTTGCTATTCTCTCAGTGTTGCTTTGGGTCCATAGGTGGCTTTGCCCAGAGTGAACTGATGTCCGGTCACCTGATTGACTTCTTTGTGCCCTTCTTACCTCTGGAGTACCGGCATGTGAAACTGTGTGCCCGTGATGCTTACGATGCTCGAGGTGTGCAGCCCAGTGAAGCCACCCTGGATGAGGTGGCTAAGGCTATGATTTATGTGCCCAAGGAAGAGAAACTCTTCTCTGCTCAGGGCTGCAAATCCATTCCACAAAGGATCAATTTCTTCCTGCCCTGATGAGGCAGGTCCAGGCCAGTTGCATCACAAGAAAACTCCCTATATACAGATGTAAAGACTTCAAAAGACTCAAGGGAAGGGTCAAATGTGACCTCTCTTGTATACAACATGCCCATCGGACATGGAATGCCTCACCTTTCCACACCAATGTGAACTGGAGCTTGGTGGGAGATCTGGCTTGTATTTGAGCCAGATGAAAGACACTGCACTGTTAGCAACATCATACTTTTTGTTTTTTTTTTTTGTTTTTTTTCTATTTTTAAGTTTATTTCATAACCAGTCTGACACTGATGTTTATTGTAATAGATTGGTCCAGCTCAGGTCACTCATGAGCCAGTTGCAGAACTTATCTGCATCTCTAATGGCTTTTCCCCCCTATTATTCCCAAGTTCTATTCATGTGTTGTGAAAAGAGTGATTGCATACTTGCATATGTTTTAACACTCATTGCTGTCAAAAATTTGAAAATTTAATGACATGTGCTTAAACCACTACTTGCTTGAACTGCACTCAAGTTTACATTATCAACACTCATTTGTAGTGTGGAGTATGTAGCATGTACCTTGCCACTCCTTTTACGCAACTACTGCTTGAGTTGGCTGGTGGCCAGTAGCAGTTGTAATTTTGGCAAGTGCAGTATGCATCAGGGAGAATACATTCCTTTCCATGTTTCCCCACTTTAATGGATGTTGTCAGTCAATAGACTGAAACATTATTGTCTATTTCAGACAAAGGCCATCAATTACCTTGGATTACACAAATGCTTCTCTTTTTATCATTGTGGTGCCACTTGGTATTTTCATTGGAATTTAAAACATTGATTCATCTTTCTGTGTGCTGAAAGCATAACATTTTTACATCAAAGTTTTGGTCTTCAGGACATTCTTCTTGAGGAAGGTTTGAAAGCAATAAGCCTCCCTGTAATTTGATGCTGCACATGCGGAAACTCTTTTCCTGTTTTTAACCTTTGTATTATGGTTTTTTGGAAAAGAGGGAGTCAAATGTTTTTATTGTGTATTTGAAACTGTCAGTAGGTATTTATTGATTGTTGATGGTATATGATTTTGTCACCACGACATGAAGTATAATGTTATTTATTATGGGGTTGGTTAAACACAAGGCTGCTCCTGGAGCTCTGCCATCCTGTATGATTCCATTTCAACACTAATTCAGCTGACCTGATTGTAACTGTTAGCAACTAAATGGCATGATGTGCTACGTTCAGGCTGAAGTTAAAACCTACATAATGGAGGTTAGACAACACTTGTTAAAGATGTGAACGATAGGCAGAATTGTTCAGTATGCAAGTTCATTTGTATGTTCAGTTCATTTGTAAAAAGTCTTATGTTGATTAGCTTTTTTTACTTGATCTGAAGAGGGACAGATGTTCATTAAACATGTTATTCTTATCTAAAGTTGCCCAAAAACACACATTCAAAATTGTTGTAATTAAATTTTTTTTGTTCATTTTGTGGTGAAGTAATTTTTTTATTTATTTATTTTTTACTCATGCCTTCTTTTTTCAGTAAATGCATGTACAACCCCACATCTGGAAAGGCTGGTACGGTACAGAAGATGCAAGTACAAACAGAAATCAGTGACTTGTAAATCACCTTTGACCTCTATTATATTTAAAACAGCACAGGACAGTATTTCACATTACAAAAGAAATGGGGACAGTGGGCAGTAAGAGACACGGAATGAGTTGGAATGCTAAAAAAATGGGTGTACAGGTGTAGTACAGGTGATGCTATCACACTTGAATACAAAAGGAGCATCCAAAAAATGCCCAGTTTTTTTAACAGCAAGGAGTGGTCTTGGCTTAGCAGTTTGCAAGAGATTGTAAGATTGAAAAATCCAAAAGTTTAAAAACCACACAAAATGACAGTGTACAGTGCATAATATTACCTGATTCTGGAAAAAATAAGTGTAAAAAGGGTGAGGTGGAAAATCAATACAGATCCTTCATCCTTCAGATGGAGCTGCATTACAAACTGACATGCTTTTGTGATGGGTGTAGCCTCATAGGTTGAGGCTATGTTGGAAAACTGATGTTCCCAATGAAAACCACTGAGTATTCATCTGCAAATCCAAGTGAACACTTCCGTGCACAGAGGAAACCTTTTGTCAGAGATGCCCAGAAATGGTTGCGTCTTCACTGTGTTTGAGCTCCTCTGAAATGGACTTGTGCAAGGTGGAGACGTGCTGGAGTCGGATCCATCAGCCTTCAGATTGCGTATGGTAATAATAGGCATTGTGTTCTACAGTCGAGGTAAGAATAGGACCACCTCAGTTGTTACGAATGTGAGTTAAATAGACAGTGCCTACTCAGAAAAAAGTTGCATAATTTCCTAAGATAATCTGATATCTGACATGATGTCGCATTCCCTCCCTAGGATCCCCCAGGTATTGCATCATCTTCCATGCGTATTGCATCAGATCGCACATATATTGCATCATCTTTCATGGGTATTGCATCACCTCTGGTTAAAACAATAGGGTAGCTAATTAATGAATTCACTGAAGCTTCAGCATGGCTTCTGACCGGTGCAAAATTGGGATTTCCTTAGATCAGGAATATGACAAACATACATACTGCAGAGAGACAGGACAAATTTTATTCTGTGATCTTAAACCAGCCGACAGACAACTTTTGACTTGGCGGTGCAATGTCATATTCAGTGAAAATGACCGAATCGGTTTCCATCACGAAAAAGTGTATTTGTCACGCTTTGAAAGTCTACAGCAGTCCTCTGCCGATACATTTAACCATCGTAAGAAGCACATCACAAGTAAGTTCATGGTGGCATCATCCTGCATTCCTTTTTGCATAACAGAGAAAGGATTTTATTAATTTACTGTACTAAAGTTCATTTTTCTCACTGGGTTATACTTTATTTTCAGAATCCCTGAAAACTATTGAAGAAGAAATGGCTACGAAGTTCAAATTGAAACCAGGACAGGAATTGCCCTAATTCAAAAGAAGTTACCATCATTTGTTGGCAGATGGCCATATACTAAGCATCTCAAGCATCTTGGGGACTTTAAATCTCCTGCCAGATGGGAGGCACTGGGATTCACTGAATAAGGGCAGGGAGTCATCTTTACAAATGGACCTGGCTATCCACTGCAACTATCTGGTATACAGCGACTCTGGACACAGCTGTGGCTCCCCGATCAGCCAACTGGACCATTGAACAATCTGATTCAGTGAATTTTTTTCCGTCAGGGACAAGTTTCCAAACCATGAAATAAAAGAAAAGGCTAACACTGATTTAATAAAAGCATGGTAGAAAAGTGTCATCATGGTTCTGTCAATATGAAAGCGGGATAACTTCCGCAAGCAGAACAGACGCTGGTGTCCCCTCTTACACAGCTTCACAATTATCTTAAGAGTTCACCATGGAGTCAATAATAGTCCCGAGATACTTATAGGATTGTACCTGTTTGATGGTTTGTCCCTGGATGATAGTGGGCTCAGGTGTGTTGGCATTTCTTCTTTAGTCAATGACCATGTCTGTGGTTTTAGATGTGTTAAGCCGAAGTTGTGTATCCTCACACTACTTGACAAAGTAGTCAATGACAGGGCCATGGCTGCTCTCATTTCCCTGGAGCAAACTTACAATCACAGAGTCATCAACGTACTTTAAGATAAAGCGATTTATGAAAATGCTCTGGCACATTGATGTATAGAATAAATAAGGTGAGGTGAGAGCACGCACCCCGGTGGTGAGCCAGTAGAGGAACATATTCTGTCAGACAAGGACTCAATGACCCTGACACTCTGTGTCCTGTCTGTTAGGAAATTTCAAATCCAGCCCACAAGACTATTACTCAGGATAAAATGTTCTAAAAGTCTCTTGGTTAAAATGTGCGGTTGGATCGTATTAGAAGTAGAGGAGATATCAATGAATAAAAGCCAGACATGGCACCCACTCCCTTCTAGATGCTTGAACAGCAAGTTAAGCAAAGTGAGTCCTCCACACCTCTTTTAGGCCTATAAGCAAACTGCATTAGATCAAGTGCACATACAATTTTTTTCTAAATGTCCACACGTACCAGTTTTGCAAAGGTTTAATAATAATTGATATCAGAGCAATCAGTCTAAAATCATTCAGCGTTGTGTGACAGCTGGATTTGGGGACTGGGACAATAACAGCACGTTTCCAGATTTTGGGGACATGCTGCGTTTCCAAGGATCTACTAAAACTATAAAACTATAATTCACTTGTGCAAGTTTTAATTAGCCAGCCACAGATATTGTCTGACCCATGACTTTTGTTCACTTTTGTGCACTGGAAGGCTTTTTCAACATCCTCTTGATTTACAGAAAAGTGCTGATTATCATGCACTTTAAGGGTTAGTTCCTCTACCTCTCCGCTAAAATCAAACACGCTGAAATGATTGTAGAAGCAATTTAAAGCATTAGAAAAATCAGCATCTGAGTTAAAGCCATTTAAAGTGATACTGGTGCTGTCTTTTTTGTTCTGGAGGCCAGCGATTGTTGTCATGCAGTTCCAGGCTAATCCAAGAGTGTTAGATGCCATTTTGTTCTTCAGTATAATTCTATAGCTGTTTTGCTTTTTCGATCTCCATTTTGAGCTCCTTGGCTGAGTGTAGGTCTGATGCCTCTCCTTTTTGAAATGTCAATTTCTTTTTTGTCATAGATGACTTAGCAGATTTAGTGACCTATGACTTATTGTTTGGGTACATTTTAACCCTCTTACTGGGAAAAAGCATATATCTGCAGAAAGCAGCATATGAGCAGGCAACATCAATTAGTTAATCCAAATCTCTACAAGATTTCTCAAACATTTCCCAATCTGTACAGTTAAAACATCCCTGCAAAGAGAGCGGGTCATCATTTTTCTAGATTTTCACATCCTTTGTTTGGACTTTTTCCCTCTTTAAGGCCATCTTGTAGATGGGGAGAAGATACACACAGTTACAATTGTGATGTGACTATAGGCCACTAGATGGCAGTATTTATCTTTTTTTTGTTGAGCCCAGACTGGAGCTAGGTTTGGACATGTTCTGAGCATGTCTGGGGCAAGTCCCAGAAAATAAAAAAAAGAGGTCTAAATGTGGGTGGGGTCTGCAAAAGAGTATATAAGGAGAAGAATTGAGACAGTAAAGTAGTAGGAGAAATTGCAAGGAGAAGGATACATGTGACCAGACCTGTCATTCTGTTCAAGACCTGTGAAGCTTTTAGTGGATTTTTGCTTGTGTTAGGGCATTTTCCTCACCCAGGACATCACCAAGCAACCCATCAAAGGGACTGTAAATATTTCTGTTTTTGTATATAATCAATCTTGGTCTGTAGAGTAGTTTGTTGTTAGTTGCCTTTGTTAAATTAAATGTGTTTTAGTTTTAAAATTTTTGTCTGTCATCCTTTGCTGTCGTTAATGTCATAACAAATTGGGGGCTCAAGTCCGGGATAGACCATTGTGTGAGTCATTAATTGAAAATCTAACATTTCAAATTGTAAAATTGCTTTTGTAAATTTTCCTATATATATATATATATATATATATATTTATACCATGGTCTGGGTGAATACTTTTTTCTGATTGGCTGGCAGGTATGCATTAAAACCGTGGAACCGCACGGGTAGTTCGGCTACGGTCGTTTCACCATTCGAAATTCATCCACTAGCCAACTTGTATCCCTAGCAACGTTAAACGTAGTACAACGGCTGGGTACAACGGAAAACCTAGCTGCTCATTTATCTCCAGTAAACTAAGCGGCGTCATACAAGTTGCGTCCAGCGGGGCGGTTAACTATAGGTACTCGAGCGATAATGACCAAAAATATTATTGCAGCGAAGTAATCAGGCTTAATTCATTAAACGATTGTAATTGTGTACGGTTACAAAGGAAGCTAACGTGTCCACTTCATGTGTCAGCAACTGCTGACAATTCGCTAGCTACGTGCTATGCCAGCAGACTGATTTCAGCTCGCTGCCTGCGGAAACCGTCATAAGTTCATTGTAATTGTGGGTAGCAAGTTAGCTACAGTCTGCATAATCACACATAATGTTGCGTTATGCATAATCTCCATTTCAGCTGGAATCCGTATTCAAATCAGCTGGTAAACGGATGTAAGCGTGAGCAAAAAAAAAAATCTTTCTCCATGAACGTAAGATGAACTAAGATAGCTGGTTCAATTTAACTTGGCCTATAGTAGGCTATTGGGTATGAGAAGGCGCTGCGCCTCTTTAATGTTACCAGCACGTTTTTTTCAGTGCAAAACTTTCACTAAAATTCCTGAATGCTGCGATTTGATATCGCTGGCAAATGACCATGGTATAAGCGGGATAATCAACTCGAAGGTGAGCATTCCACGGTTTTAATGCACTTCGCGGAGGCAACCACCTTCCGCTTCGCGTCGGGTGGTTATTTGCCCCCACATCGTGCACTAAAACCGTGGAATGCACACCTTCTCGTTAATTATCCCTTACATATATATATATATATTGACAGATAGACAGCAATGGATGATTTCTTGGCATCACCAACTGTAGAGGTTTTGAAGTCTTTTAAAAAGACAGAACTACTAGAAATATGCAGACATTTAGAGCTGACAGAGGTAAAACCAGCCATGCAAAAAGCAAGACTGGCTAGAGAGATTGTTGAATATTACATTGATGAAAATGTGTTTGCACCAGGAGATCTGGAACAGTTTCCAGTGGAAAATCCAAATATAGAAATGGAACTCAAATTAAAAATGCTAGAATTTGAGAGAGAGAAAGAGGAAAGAGCAGAAAGAGAGAGACAAAGACAGAGAGATTTTGAATTAGAGAAGTTGGATAGAGAAGAAAGACTCCAAATGGAGCAACTAAAACTTAAAATTGAATCTGAAAATAAATTTTGTGCCAGTCAGGAGGTAAAACTGGAGCCTCCATTTTCAGAAAAGGATGTTGACAACTACAGTGCCCGGCCAAAAAAAAAGTCACCGTTTGGAAATTAATGAACAAATTCTAGAATTGGATCATTATTGCGGTTACTAATATGGTTCAGCTGGCAATAATCATTTTTCCCCTGACTGATGAAGCGCATCACTACTCATTTCTCAAAAAATCATGTTGGAAGACACATCCCTTGCTGGTGGAAAAGATGTTACAGTATTTCAGAACAGGCAACTTATTGGCCTGTATTTAGCAAAGAAACTCATGAATGCAAAAACACGTATGAGGAATCATTTTCACAAACATATTTGCCACCACAAAGTCCTGATCTTAGACACAGTAAAAGTTATTGGGGTGTGCTCAAGAAAGACCACCGAGTGGTTCAACCATTATGTCGAGAAGACAAGATCTCGGCCAAAAATTGTGGCATGTATGATCGAAAATAAATGTTCTGGCATTTCATATAGTTGTCAAAACAATGACAAAATGAATTTGCGCTGTAATCAAAGCTACAGGGGTTCCAACTAAATATTTGAGTGTGCAACTTTTTTTTTTGGCCGGGCAGTGTATTTCCACTGTTTTGAAAAGGTAGCAAAGAGTTGCCAGTGGCTAAAGGAACACTGGCCTCTGTTGTTGCAAACTGTCCACAAGGGTAAAGCTCAACAAGCCTATTCGGCTTTGTCTGCAGATGATTCCTCTGATTATGAGGTTGTCAAAAAGGTTATTTTGAGAGCTCATGAGTTGGTTCCAGAGGCTTACCGACAGAAATTCAGAGGTCTGAAGAAGTCTGAAAATCAGACTTATGTGGAATTTGCTAATGAGAAGAAAATTTGCTTTGAGCACTGGTGTACTTCTATGGAGGTCAAGGATGATTTCAACTCACTAAAAGAGATGGAGTTAGTTGAAGAATTTAAGAACTGTGTTAAGGATGATATAAAGACCTACCTTAGTGAGAAGCAAGCACTAAATTTGCAGTCAGCTGCCAAATTTGCAGATGAATATGTTCTCACACATAAGTCCAAATTTCAGTCTAGCAGTAACAACAGATGGTTCCAATTTCAGAAAAAAGGGAACGGTGATACCCAAGATTCCTCACCCAAAGACAAAGACAAATCTGGTGATGGTGCTCAAAAATCCAGTAACAGGTCTGATCAAAGTGTGAAAGCTGACAGTGGCAAAAGTGGTCTAGTTTGCAGTTATTGCAAGAAATCTGGTCATGTTACAACTAACTGTTGGTTCCTTAAAGCTAAGAAAGAAAAAGAAAAGGATACCAAACCAAATGCCTTTGTGAAAACAAGGTTAGAAACCCCTGTAGTAGATAACCGATCTGCTAAATTGCCTGCTTCTTGTGGGGCTAAAAAGCCTGATACTGCTGACTTTGTGAGGGAGGAATTTCTTCCATTTGTGTCAGAGGGATTTGTGGCTCTGAATGAGCATACTACTCCTGTCCCCATATATATCCTAAGGGATACTGGAGCTTCTCAGTCACTTTTGTTGATGGACTCCTTGGAGTTACGTGATGAGACCGCTTCTGGGGATTTCATACTTGAACAAGGTATTGAAGGGAGGACTATATCTGTACCCCTGCGCTCTATATTCTTGAAGTCAGATTTAGTTACAGGACAGTTAAAGGTGGGACTTATGTCAAGTCTAGCTATCAAAGGTGTTTCTTTGTTGCTAGGCAATGACCTGCCTGGGGGCAAAGTAGTTCCCCCTGTACATCTTTCTTCACAGCCGAGCACTGAAGATGGCGATGAGGACCCATCTCTGTATCCTTCCTGTGCAGTGACTCGTGCTATGGCCAAGAAGGCTAAAGAAGTAGATGATGTGGTGCCGTCCAGCACATTGAACAGTCATGACTCAGGTGGTTCGCCTTATGACTTTGTTCGGCCAACTATGGTTTCTCCGTTTGAGGACTTATCAGATACTTTTATCAGTTCTCTATTCAGCCAGCCGGATGGGTCTGGTGATTCTGATGTGTCTGGAGACTTGTCTCTGTCCAGAAAGCGGTTGATTGAGGAGCAAACTAATGATCCTGAAATTTGTGTACTAAAGAGGAGAGCCCTTCCTGATAAAGAAATAGACGCAGTTCCAGTTGGGTATTATCTCAAGGATGGTGTGTTGATGCGGAAGTGGCGCCCTCCTGATATCCCTGTCAATGCAGATTGGGCAGTGGTCAAGCAAATTGTTGTTCCGACGGTCTACAGGAATGAGATCTTAACAATGGCTCATAGTTTACCTTTAGGAGGTCATCTTGGTGTTAACAAGACTGTTGAAAAGATCATGAAACGCTTCATCTGGCCTGGGCTTCGGAAAGACGTTTCCAGCTTTTGCAAAACCTGTCACACTTGTCAGGTAGTTGAAAAACACCAGTTAAACCCTCCTGTTGTTGTGTTCTGGCCTTTGGCCAGGACAGCATCTATGGTTTTAACAGTCATGTTTCATAGTCCATAGTCCACAGTCATGTTCATAGTCATAGTTTTAATAGTTTCTTGTATTAGGATTAAACATTTCATAGTTCATTGTTATTGTCCATGTTTTTACTTTTCCATGTTTTTGTTTTCGCCAGGTCTGCCATGCCACTCCACCGCTTGTCTGCGGTCCGCCCCGTGCCTTCGTTGTTGCACATTTCTGAGCTATGGTTGGCTTTGGTATTTCCCCCTTCCTTCTGTGCTGTGCTGATTCGGGGCTCTCTAAGCTTAATTGGCAATTAACTGTTTTTAAGTTACTAACATTTACTAACACTCACTGGGTTGGTGTAATTCTTAGATAGGCACATTACTAATATTACTAATTTAGACAGGGAGTTTATTGTCATGATTCCTGCTTTGCTATTTCAAGATCTTGCTGTGCTTTTCTGTTCTTAACATTCATGCTTGCTTCCAAACTGCATACTTAATTGGTACTTAAGCTGAGCACGCTCATTCTCTTAATGAGCAAGTCTTGTCATCCAATCTCTGTCCATGTCATGATCTTGCCATGCCTCTTGTTTCTCTTTCTCCAGGTGTTGCCCCTCATGTTCTGATTTCTAAGCCTTTATCTGGATGCGGTGGAAGTTGGCTGGCAGACAGTGTCTCAAGTTTTGCCAAGCTTGTTCCTAGTTCATGTTCCCAAGTTTTGTTGCCAAGTTTCCAAGCCTTGTTCATAGCCTGTGCGTGTGCGTGTGCGTGTGCGTGTGCGTGTGCGTGTGCGTGTGCGTGTGCGTGTGCGTGTGCGTGTGCGTGTGCGTGTGCGTGTGCGTGTGCGTGCGCGTGTAGCCTTGTTATTTATTTTTCTTGGTCATCTTGCCTGGAGTTTCCAGTGCCTTTTGTTTTTTGTCCTTTTTTTATTCTTTGTTTATAGCTCTGTGTAGCGTACCTTAGTTTGTCTTTGCAACCCTTTGGGCCAAGTTTTTTGTTGGCCCTCGTGCCTGTTTTGCTTTCGTTTTAATAAATTCCTTATTCCCCTTCACCTCGCTCCTGGTGTCTTACTGATTCCATATCACCTGTAACTCCATTGCAGCCTATCCCAGCATTTGGGGAGCCCTTCTCTAAGGTCATTGTTGATTGTGTTAGTCCATTACCCAAGACTAGATCTGGAAATCAGTACTTGTTGACAATCATGTGTGCATCTACCAGATTCCCTGAAGCCATACCTCTACGTAACATCAATGCAACTGCAATCTCAAAGGCTTTGATAAAGTTCTTCACGTTGTTTGGCCTTCCCAGGGAAATTCAGTCAGACCAAGGTAGCAATTTCACTTCAGGATTGTTTCAGCAGGTTGTGTATGAACTAGGTGCAAAACAGATTCTTTCTAGTGCCTATCATCCAGAAAGTCAGGGTGCCTTAGAGCGGTTTCATTCCACTCTCAAGACAATGATGAGGACTTATTGTTATGACCATGAGAAAGACTGGGATGAAGGGGTTCATTTGCTGTTGTTTGCAGCAAGAGAAGCAGTGCAGGAGTCTACTGGATTCAGTCCATTTGAGCTAGTGTTTGGTCATGAAGTGAGAGGACCTTTGCTATTATTGAGTGAACAATGGCAAGAGGAAGAGCCGTACATCAGGCTGTTAGACTATGTTAGCAAGTTCAAGGAAAGATTGCGTGCAGCTTGTGACCTAGCAAAAGAGAACTTGAAATCAAGTCAGGGAAAAATGAAAACTTGGTATGACCATAAGGCTAGAAGCCATGAGTTTAAACCAGGAGACAAGGTTCTTGTGCTGTTTCCATTGCAGTCCAATCCATTGCAGGTTAAATTTCATGGTCCTTATGAAATTCTGACAAAACTCAATGATCTCAATTACATTGTAAAGACTCCAGATAGGAGAAAGCCAAAACAGTTGTGTCACATTAACATGCTGAAGCCTAATCATGATAGAAATGCTAGGGTTGCAGCTGTCACTTCAGATTCTCCTATGGTCGAAACGTGTGAAGATGAGGGGGAGTTTCAAGATGATGAACCTAGAATTAAAGCTGAAGTTCTTTCATGTAAATTGTCAAATTCTGAAGTGTTGCAAAATCTTGATGTAAAACTCCAGCACTTAGAACCCTGACAGAAAGATCAGTTTGAGAGGTTGATCAAGAAATAATGAGGATCTGTTTCCTGATGTTCCAAAGAGAGTTTCTATAGCCTCTCATGATGTAGATGTTGGTGATGCAAAACCAATTAAACAGCATCCGTACCGGATGAATCCTGAAAAGAGAAAGATTGCTGAGAAAGAGGTTGAGTACATGTTAGAACATGATATTATCAGACCCTCCAACTCAGATTGGAGTTCATCCTGTGTGCTAGTTCCAAAACCTGATGGAAGTACTAGATTCTGTACATATTATCGGAAAGTCAATGCTGTAACTAGAACGGATGTGTTTCCAATACCTAGGATTGATGATTGTATTGATAGAGTAGGGCAAGCAAAGTTTCTGACCAAGATTGATTTTTTGAAGGGTTATTGGTGTCTGCCTTTAACTGAGAGGGCCAAGAGCATCTCTGCTTTTGCCACACCATCTGGGTTGTACCAGTATGAAGTCCTACCCTTTGGCATGAAAAATGACCCAGCCACGTTCCAAAGGATGATACAGTCTACAATCGCCGGATTGCCACACACGGGTGCATACATCGATGACCTGATCACATGGTGTGACTCCTGGGAAGAACATCTAAAAGATGTAGAGACGTTGTTCCAGCGCCTGGCCCAGGCTAACCTGACTGTTAACCTGAACAAGAGTGACTTTGGTTGTGCTACTGTCACCTATCTTGGCTACGTCATAGGCCAGGGTAAGGTGGCACCCATAAATGCTAAAACCCAAGCCATCATGGACTTTCCAGCTCCTGACAACAAAAAAGCTTTGCGCCGCTTCCTTGGAATGATCGGGTATTACTGCAAGTTCTGCAAGAACTTTTCTGAGATTGCTCTCAGTCTCACTAACCAACAGAAGAAAGGCGTAAAGTTCACTTGAGATGAGGCATGCCAGAGAGCCTTCGATCGCCTGAAGTCTCTGCTGTCACTTCCCCGTGCTCAAATCTCCTGACTTCAACAAACAGTTCTCCATCGCGGTCGACGCTAGCGACCAAGCTTGTGGATCTGTCCTCCTACAGAGAAGTGACTCTGATGACATTGAGCATCCCGTGGCATACTTCTCCAGGAAGTTCAATCGCCACCAAAGGAACTATTCCACAATAGAGAAGGAACTGTTGGCTCTGGTCCTTTCTTTACAACACTTTGAGGTTTATGTTTGTACAGGACAAAAGCCAATGATTGTGTACACTGACCACAATCCGTTAATGTTTTTGAGTAAGATGAAAAACAAGAATCGGAGATTGTTGAATTGGAGTTTGATTTTACAGGAGTTTGACTTGGAAATTAAGCATGTAAAGGGTACTGACAATGTAAGTGCTGATTGCTTATCCCGTGTTTGAATATGTATATATACATCACGTGTTTATTTATATATATACACACAAGTGTCTACTTAACCATTTTGTATTGAAAAGAAAAATTTTGCCTTTGAGTCAAAATTTTTTCCTTTTGGAATGGAGGTGTGATGTGAATATAGGCCACTAGATGGCAGTATTTATCTTTTTTTTGTTGAGCCCAGACTGGAGCTTGGTTTGGACATGTTCTGAGCATGTCTGGGGCAAGTCCCAGAAAATAAAAAAAGAGGTCTAAATGTGGGTGGGGTCTGCAAAAGAGTATATAAAGAGAAGAATTGAGACAGGAAAGTAGTAGGAGAAATTGCAAGGATAAGGATATATGTGACCAGACCTGTCATTCTGTTCAAGACCTGTGAAGCTTTTAGTGGATTTTTGCCTGTGTTAGAGCATTTTCCTCACCCAGGACATCACCAAGCAACCCACCAAAGGGACTGTAAATATTTCTGTTTTTGTAAATAATCAATGTTGGTCTGTAGAGTAGAGTAGTTTGTTGTTAGTTGCCTTTGTTAAATTAAATGTGTTTTAGTTTTAAAATTTTTGTCTGTCATCCTTTGCTGTCGTTAATGTCATAACAAATTGGGGCCATAACACAATCTGCAGAGCACAAGGGGGGAGAGGGAGTGATTTAATAGTATCTTTACTAGACCCGTAGCGCGAGTCCAAAGTCTAACCCGATTTGATGGAACAGGTGACACATTGGCAAAAATTTGTTAGTCTTTTTCATTGAGATATGATTAAAATCACCCAGTATAAAATTCGGAACCTCCAGAGAAATAGACTGCAGTTTCTCTACAACATCAAATATTGTGATGGAACAGGTGACACATTGGCAAAAATTTGTTAGTCTTTTTCATTGAGATATGATTAAAATCACCCAGTATAAAATTCGGAACCTCCAGAGAAATAGACTGCAGTTTCTCTACAACATCAAATATTGTGCGGGAGGCAGAGGTGGCATTTGCCTTGGGGTGAATATATGCAACCGTTATAAAGATTTGGGGAAACTCGAGGGGCAAATTAAATGGGCGCAGCAATACAAACAATAATTCTACATCTGATACACACATTTGCTCTCTAATGGTCACAGAACTGCAGTTGCGTTTGTTAACATTCAGACATACCCCGCCTCCCTTTGTTTTCCCGTCACTTCAGCATTGCGGTCAAGTCGGAAGGGGGTCCCAAAGCTGTCAATGAGGAGGTCGGTGCTGTTGCCAAGTTCACTGAGCCATGTCTCAGTGAGGGCCAGGATACAACAGTCCTTAAAGTCCTCCTGGAAGTGGACGTGCCCCTGGAGCGCATCTTTGTTCCTTAGGGACTGGACCTCGGCCATAATAACCAATGGCAGTGGAAACCTGTTGAGCCGCTGCCTCTTCAGACGCACTCTGACACCTCCACTTCTCCCCCGTTCACTGATTTTCTTCCTCATATCACTTGCAGAAAAGCCATGATCCTTCCTTAGGTCTTTCTGAATGAACACTGGCAGTTGCAATAAAACATCTGCTGCTTGGGTGTCATACTTGGAGTGTTGTCTTAATCGAATTAATATCAGATTATTGCTGTCCATGTAGACATTCTCACTGCATCCTTTTACACTGAGTGCTAGAGTACAGAATTGGAAACTAAGAATGTATCACTGTCCAATGAATTATGCTGATCACTGTAAATGCATTCCGGAGCAGCATGTGTTCTCAATGACTTCTTTCAGGGACACCCCCTGCTTATTTCAACAGGACAAGGTCAAGCCACAATCTGCAAGTGTTACAAGAGCATGGCTTCATAATCAGGAAATGTGGCACCTCGACTGGCCTACTAACAGTCTAGACTGGTCTCCTGTTTGAAATATTTTCTGCTTCGATTTTTTGAAGTAAGCTAGGCTTCTTCGTCCAGAGGTGTCCTGGGTGAAAATGACTGCACGTGACAAATAAACTTTTGTTACAGGAACTTTTCTGTGCATCGGCAGGTAATAACAGAACAAACAACTTTTTGCAGTCACATTGGTTGTTATGCTAGTTTAAGTGCTCAAGCTCGGGCACAGAACAGCTAACTAGCATAGCGCGTGTGATGATCAGCGATGACCATTTCCATAAAACTGAACACATCTCGTATCATCTCACAACATTTCTCCCTGTGCTCTCGCATAACCTGCTGACCAATTAAAACAATTGTGTCTAGCAAAATGCAGCATGTCAAGCAAAGACAGAAGGAGTAGTCTAACTTGAATGAACTGACTTACAACATTTCTAACTGCCTTACACTACCCCTCTCCGGGAGTATTGAGTCCCTTCAGTACAGAAGACTCAAATAAAACTCTTGAGAACTTAAATTACCACTGTCAATGTACATCACCTCCTGAGCAAAATCAACAAAATCATAATAAATCACAAAATCACCCTCTTTTCTCCTGTAATTACTCTTCCAAGTCCAAACATTTTAGCATTTAAACTGAACAGGAATTAATTGAAACAGATGAACTAGATAATCTGCAGAGAAACTACCTTTTTTCTAGCGAATCTCTGAACTTTTCTGGCATATGATCTTTGCGACCACTGGAAGTTTTAACAGGCTTTTCTGGTATGTCCTCAATTCTTTGTCCCTTACCTTGCAGACACCTTGGAGTGTTGGATTGAGGTTTTTTCTCCAGATCATGCAACTCCTAAGGTGCCCTTTTCTGCTGGCTCTTTATCCCTGTTTTTTGTGGTTGCTGCTCTGGTACCAAGAAGATGTCCTCTACAGGTGGCTGGGTAGCTGGGTCTTGAAACCACTACAGTGCTCTGCTCCGTTGATGGTTGATCAAGGCAGGGACCATATTACTGTTGTTTAGTTCAAGTTGATCATGTTGCATTACCTTGCAGTCTTTCAACCCTTGAATATCATAGAGAATAGGACCACAGCATGCTGAAACAATCACAGGGCCCTTCCAGGAGGCTTGCAGTTTGGGGTCAAGTCCCTTCTTTTTGGTGTCATCCCATACAAACACCTAATCTCTGATGCTGTAGGGATGCTCCTGAGCTCAAACATCATACATTTACTTCTGATGTCCTTGTGCAGTGCAAAGGTGCACTATTGCAGCATCTTGTGCCCCTTTAAGTCCTCCTTCCGAGTAGTAAAGGAAGTCTTCCACTTCCATACGGTCTGACTTGAGTTCTGCTGCCTCAGACTGAAAATCCTGTGGTTGATTAACCTCTCTGCACAACATAAGCCTATTAGGTGTGAACCCACTGACTGCATGCCGTAAACTGTGGTAGCCTGAGGTGAGAAGTGGCAGATAATTGTCCCAGTTTCTTTGGTTCTGGTTGACGAATCATCTGGAGAAAGGATCTGTTGAATTGCTGCACCTGTCCACTTGTGGTCCAGATCTTTGATCTGTACAAGCTTGCAAACTTTCTAGAAAAAGGCACTCTCAAAATTGCCACCCTGGTCTGCATGCAACTTGAGAGGAGCTCCAAATCAAGTGATGAACTCATACATAAGCTTCCTGGTTGTAGTTTTGGCATATTGGTCAGGAATAGGAAAGGCTTTGACCCATCAGGCAAACTGATCTATTATGACAAGAGTGTTCTTGTTTCCAGCACTGGATACGGGAAATGGCCCCAGAATGTCTAAAGACAGTCATAAGATGCCCCAGCTTGTAACTTTTCCACTTTCAGTGGTCCCCTCTCTTTGCATGCATTGCAGTGCTGGCATCTCCTCAAAAACAGGTGGGCAGCATCACTCATTCCATGCTAGAGGTAGCTTTGGTGCAGGCGCTCCAGTGATTCCGCTTCTACCAGATGACCAGAATGTGGAGGACTATGACAAGCTTGTAGGACCTGTTGTTACATAGAAGATGGAACTGGTAGCAGCAAGGTTGGATGTTTGTCTGCTGCTTTCTCCCAGGAATAGTGTAGAACTCCTTGCCACAGCACAACCTGAGGCCAACAGAGCCAGAACATCCATAAGGCAGGGCTCTCGGCCATCACCTGATCTTTAGTGGGGAGGGTCCCTGATTCTTTCCATGAATGGAGTGTAGAGAGGACAGGAAAAGCCCTCTGGAGTTTTCTGAGCTCTTCGGTGCTGACTGACTGCAGGCAGTTAACTACTGGAGTTTTAAGAATGGGGCAACCGGTTGTCATGTTTCTGTTGACTGAGTATTATCACAACCAGACTCACTGTCAGGCTGGATGCATCTCAAAGCCAGAAGCGCAACATCATCAACATCTTCTTTAAATTGTGCTCACTACTTGAAAAGTCTTTGGCGATACTTGGCGCCGCCAATTGCCTGGCCGGCGGGGAAAGAGTTCAGTGATTGGTCGGCCACCGGGGAAGAACTTCAATGATTGGTTAGCCGACAACTCGTCGGGGAAGAACTTCAACGATTGGTAGGCTGACTACTGGTCTGTGCATAATAAATAGGCTACATGGGCCTCGGATTTTGGCATTGACGCTTTGCAGCAGGAACGAAATACTCTGCTATTGGTGGATTTCGGATTTGAAATGGAACACCTACTTTGCCGTTGGTGGATTTTGGATTTGTCTCTAGAAGGTAAGTGAAATTTTCACTTTGCTGACTTACGAATGTGTGCCAAGGTGAAGTCAGACCATTTGAAATTCATGGCTTGAAAAAACTTCACCCATTTAAAAATGGGGGCATTTCATGAGTTAAGTCACAGTAGTATTTGTTAGTTTAGGACTTTTGCGGGTCTGCAATGTTGCTCGAAAATTCAGTTTGCTAAGTCACAGTAGTGTTTGTTTGTTAATTTAGGGCTTTTGCAGGTCCGCGATGTTGCTCGAAAATTAAGTAATGCACCTAGTTTTATTCTCTTGCTTGGGCATTTCATCATAAGTTAAGTTACAGTACGTGTCTGTTCGCAGCATCTACATGTCCAAAATTGGCGTTGCTCAAATTAAGTTCGGTACCCAGTTTTATTCTCTTACATGGGCATTTCATCATGAGCTAAGTTACAGTAGGCTACGGTGTTTGTCTGTTCGCAGTGTCTACGTGTCTGACATCGTAGTTGCTCAAATTAAGTTCACCGTGGCTATTCTAACATGACCGTAATCCATTGCAAGAGTAACGGAGTTGATTCCACTTAGCACCGAGGAGGCAATCAGATTTGCCGTCACATAAAGCAGTCTATGTATTAGGGACACCTACTGGTTGGCCCGACTCTCCTGAGGTTATAAATAATGGCTGCAACGTTACGTCAGCACCAGTAGGAGAGGATTGAGCCCATGGTAGGTCACGCAACGCACAGCATTGCACTAAAAATGTGAAAATAATATAATATAATAACACAGCTAAAGTGATGTTTTGCGCAAGAAGGTGCTGAATACATAGTACGGAACTGAATGAGTTGAAATAGTTGTGTTTTATTATTACACGATAGTTAGCGACTTAGCTCAAATGCTAAGTTAACATGTGCTAACTCCTTTTCCATGAAGCTGTGCCGGGCGACTGATGAATGTGACCGTGACCGACCAGTGCGTGTTTCCTCGCTGTTTTTACAGGTACATATATTTTTGGTTAGGGTTAAGTTGCATTTACTAATTAGTATTTATGAATAACGCGACCAGTAGGAGAGGATTGAGCCCATGCTGTGCCGGGCGACTGATGAATGTGACCGTGACCGACCAGTGCGTGTTTCCTCGCTGTTTTTACAGAGACAATAAAGTATGTTAAAATACTAAGAAAGTGTCGGCCTTCATCCAAAAGAAATCACACCACACCGCAGACAGCGGTTACACAGGCAGGCTATTCTTACGCGACTCCCGTTTCAGGCATGTGCAGACTGAAACTGTATGACTTCTTTGTGCAAATTTTGTCAATCATGTCAATTTGGCGGCCGAGCTTGTACAAGGGGCCGAAGGGTTAAGCCCATAACCATGGCACTGGTAAATTGAAATCTTGTCCATACTTCTATATCTTCTATACTGAAAGAAATGCAAATTTTCTTGTTAGTTAATGTACTCTTATAATTACTCAGTAAAGTGACCGCAAAACAAAGAAATGTTTGATGAAACGAGTATAAATGTGCACGCGCTGGTAATAAATTTGGTTTTCTATAATAATTACGTGCAAACTTACTTTCCGGTCTGCGTTTCTTTTGTCGCTCAGTATACTTGCTTGACCAAGGTTGGGCAATCTTGTGGTAGCATCTGGAACTACCCTGCTAAAAATTCCAGCTTTGACCAGCCTAGGCTGGTCAGGCTGGTTTAAGCTGTGTTTTGGATGGTTTTAGTTGGTCGACCAGCCCTTCACCAGCTGACTCCAGCTGACAATACCAGCTTAACCAGCTTTGTTGACCACCTTCATCAAGCTATAGAGACCAGTTTTAAACATCTAGACCAGCTAATAACACAGCTCAGACCATTAAACCAGGGGCCGGTTGCATAAACTTAGTTTAAGATTGGTTTTCACTGTAGACTGGTCTTAAATTGTCAAGTAAGACTAGTCTAATTAAGATTGCCTGTTGCATAAAGCTTAAGACTGACTTAATTTGAAGCATAAAAATTAGCCACCTCTCCCCCTAGCTAACCCTGAGATGATAGCTTTGTTGCCATGGCAACACATTGTTAGAACCTGTTAGAAGACACAAAGATACAGCAATATTTATTGTTTTTCAAACAAAAAAGGACAAAAAATATTTTACATTGGAAACAGAATTATCAGCTCTGTTTTTTTAAAAATTTGTATTTATTTATTATGTAGTTATGGAGGGGATCCTCCTGTGGTGGCAGTTTTTTTTCTCTTCCATATTTCCATCTTAAGCTGCTTTCACACCGGACGCGAAACAAATTTTTCGCACGACAGATTAGCCTACATTTAAAGTCAATGCAAAGACGCAAATACACACGAAACGCTTTCCGGTGTGAAAGCAGCTTTGGATTCTTGCACTATATTTTTAAAACGTTTTTGAACTTCTTTCACGGTTCTCACGAACGTTGATACCGTTCACCTTTTCTGTAATTTTCTCCCCTAACTTGATGACGTGTCAAATTTTATGAAGGACGAAAAATGACATAAGTAGAAATAAATAAATAGACAAATAAATACATTAAATGAATAAATGAAGAAATAAATTAATAAAAATATAAATGAATGCAAAAAATAAATGTAAATTTTATATTTTTACATGTGCTTTATTATTTATTTTAGTATTTCTATATTTATTCATTTTATTTATTTTTTTATTCCCTTATTTCTACATTTTCATGTATGTATTTATTTATTTCTGCATTTATTTTTACAGTTCTACATGTGTGTATGTATTTATTTATTTTTACGTTTATATATTTATTTACATATTTATTCCTACATTTATTTATTTATTTATTTTTACATGTATTAATTTATTTCTGCCAGACTTGTGTCACCCAACAATGTAAAAATGTAAATGAGCTGGGCGGCCCAAGCATCTTGCTGAAACGCGATTGCTCAGCTTGGAAACACAGACAAAAGCATTTGATCTCCGTGAGAGCTACCTTACACTCCGACCAGCTATCCTGGTCAGCATATTAGCTGCTGCTGCGATGGCTTCGAGTGGGAGGCCATTGCCGGACCGCGACTGATCGCAACCCAGTTTAGACAAGCCCGCGCCCACTTCCACATATGACGCTAGCCTCGCCTGCTGTTTTCCCATGGAAACCGCACGACAAGAGACACCGACTCACTTAAGTTCCCTTCTACTAGCTAACGAACTGAGCTAGCTAGACGCAGCTGTCGCTATTATCCCCCACGAGACTTTCGTTCCTTAATGCGCATCAATTTGCGTCATGATTACGCCGACAAAATAAGGCCACAGTTGCTTACAGTCTTACTCGCTAGCGAGCTAGTTGGCTACCAAGCTAGCAACAGTATAGCTACTGCGCCAAAGTATTTAGCTACACGGCCAACTGGCTAGCGAGCTAAAAAGGCTACAGTTCGCTCACAATGGAATACTCGCGAGCGAGCTATTTGGCTAGCTAGCTAGCAAGATAAAGAGACATCGATATCTATAGTGTTATAGCTAGCATGCCAATGTATTTAACATCCTAAAGTCGCTTTCACACCGGGGGCGAAACTAATTTTTCACCCGACAGATTACGTTCAAAGTCAATGCAAAGACGCGAATACTCCCGAAAACGCGTGTATTCGCATCTTTGCATTGACTTTGAATGCAGTCTGACGTACGATATAATTATTTCGCGTCCGGTGTGAAAGCAACTTAATTTTCCTCATTTCAGGAGGGCATTCACAGTAATTATCACTGGGATACATGGCTCTGAGTAGTAGTAGATCCATGCACACCGACACAACCAATCGCGTTTCAGCCAGATGCTAGGGCCGCCCAGCTCATTTACATTTTTACATTGTTGGGTGACACAAGTCTCGCAGAAATAAATGTATAAATAAATAAATAAATGTAGGAATAAATACGTAAATAAATATATTAATGTAAAAATGAATAAATACATACAAACATGTTGAAGTGTAAAAATAAATGCTGAAATAAATAAATACATACATGAAAATGTAGAAATAAGGGAATAAATAAATAAATAAATAAATATAGAAATACCAAAATTAATAATAAAACGTGTAATAATATAAAATTCACATTTATTTTTTGCATTCATTTATATATTTATTAATTTATTTATTTCTACTTATGTCATTTTTCGTCCTTCATAAAATTTCCATTCGCTTGATTAAAGCTATTGAATAAAATACTTCTTTCGGCATTATATTCCTCCAGCAAAGAAAAGGTTTTCCATTGCGCTTAAGTGCGGTGATCTCCCGCTGCCACCGAGTGCCGCTATTGTGTCCGCCATGTTTTTCTCCTCTGAAGTGTCTTATTTTACCCATGATACACAGCGCGACCGGCTATCCAAGTCAGTCTTAAAAAAGTCACTCAAAGACAGGTTTTATGCAACAGGCATATTTAATTGTCTACAGTAAGTCTGACTTAAAATTACATTTGAGTCATAGACTGGGTCTAATTTTATGCAACCGGCCCCATCTTAGAATTCTAGCAGCTAGAATTCGGAAGGTATCTTAGCCGCTTTGTGCACGTGTTTGCCAACGGACATGGAGCTCAAAATTTATGCACGCAGTTACAATATTATAAAACTAGATGGCACTCCAGACTCAGTTATTGAATATTCTCAAGCAAGCCGAGCTCTCAGTGTAACCGGTGGAAACCTCAGCGTTGTGTTGGGTAAATGTTGAATGATGCTACGACACAGGGATTCTCATAGATCGCGTTTACTGGCAGAAGCTAGCAAAAGCAACAGACATGCAGAGTCTCCGTTAAACTCCCCAGCCCGCTCCAAATCCTATCCCACAGGGATTCATAGAAAAGGGCGGTGTTTCGTTATCAAAATTGAGCACAAAATGAACAGCGCATACCTGGTAAAGCAACAGACATACAGAGTCTCCGTTAAACTCCCCAGCCCGCTCCAAATCCTACACAGGATAAAGATACAGCACGAAAGTTAGCTTCAAGTAACTTGCATATAGCAAGGTAAATATGCTATCCACGTGCACTAGCTTAGCTTGCTGTATACAGCGAACTCCCGTCTGCCCACAAAATACCATTCATGCCGGACCTTTCGTTCACATGTTGTGGAATAATGCACGGAAATGTTGTATTTAATAAAATGCACAAAATACTCTTTTAAATTTATGGATAGTATCAGATGTAAATTTGAACAGGACAACAACACCCACCTCTCCCACATGGATTCATAGAAAAGGGGAGAAGAGAAGCCGCCACGGATTAAATAGAAATTACCACAAAGTAAGAAAACAAAGGTCGGGGGGCTCCGACCTACAACACAAGGCATCGTGGATTAAAGAGTTCTTTTCAGCCTGACTGAACAGAGAGTTGCCAGGTATTTTAGAGTAATTATAACCAACAGTATTAAATTATACAGGTGTGTATTTGACCCCTGTTTCATTAGTATATGGACGAGAACACTCTACTCCCTGTTATTCAGGACTTACCTTAATTTAACTCCTCGGCTAAGCCTGATGTGCAAACTGCGCAATATACTTGTCCATATTAGTTAAAAAAATCATAATAAATAAAAATGATATATATACATAATCTTGCTAGAGGAAAAAATTGTTGTCCTATGGAGCAACTACTTCAGCTAGAGTGAGCCAATGGTATCCCAATTAAAAGTTTAGAAAAAGCAGTTTTCTGAAGCAAAAATTCAACATGGTATTGATACCATGTAATTCTATCAATTACAGTCAATTATTGTGGTTTTTTAATCCGCCAGTAAATTCAAAGAAGAAGAAGAAACATATAAAGGTGAGACTGTCAGTTTGTTTTTTAAATTCTTTATCTTTCATTCACCTGAAAATTAATTAAAGAGCACAAGGAGAGAACAATGTATGGTTGCTTTGCTTCTTTCTATGCGTGCTATGAAAAATACTTTATACTTGCACTTTTGATACTTAATTCTATTTTTTCACAAGATACTTTTGGTACTTAAATACATTTAATGTGAGCTACTTTATGATCGTTCTTTTGACTGTCTACCATATTTGAGGTAAAATTGACCTAAATTGCTCACTTTTCAACATTCTTTTTTTCTCTTTATCCGCACCGACTGAAATAAATGCCAAACAATTCGCTATAAAATTTCTAAACTTTCTTATTTCTCGGCCAATTCTCATAACCCTTGTGTCAACTACAAGGCCTTTTCGAGAGTTTTCAATAGGTAAACAATTCATTAAAATTAATTGCATTTTAATTTTTTGTCACAAAGTTAACCATATTCAACCATCTCCAATATTGAATAATGCTTTATGTAAACACACTTTCACACTCTCACTCTCCCACTCTCCTCACCCACTTTGAAAATAATTCATCAGCTCCAGCTCATTACTAAACTTGCACTTCATGTAACTGAATGAGCTTTGCCTCATTTAGCACCCTTTTCTTGGGCACACATTCTCATACAGCACTCGGCGGCCCAGCCATATACAAGGTTACACCTAGTCTTGTTATCCACAAAATGAGCTTATTTCAAATTTTCTGGCTGCAACAGGTCTCAAAAAAATTGGGACACAGGCAAAAAAGGGCTGAAAAAGCAATTAATATTTAAGAGAATCAGCTGAAAGAAGATTTAGCATGTAATTAAGTTAATTGGCATCAGGTGTGTAACATGATTGGCTTTAAAAGGGATGTCTTTGAGAGGCTGAGTCTCTCAGAAGTAAAGATGGCCAGAGGCTCTCCAACCTGTGAAGGCGAGCATTAAAATATTGTGGAATACTTTAAGGCTTTGAAGGTCTCATCATTGACAGAGCATAACATCATTAAAAGATTCAGAGAAACTGGGACAAGGACAAGGCAGAAGACCTTTACTGGATGCCCGTGATGTTCGGGCCCTCAGACACCACTTCATCACTCATTAGCATGATTCTGTCATTGACATTACTAAATGGGCCCAGGAATACTTCATGAAACCACTGTCGGTAAACACAGTCTGCCGTGCCATCCACAGATGCCCCCTAAAACTCTACCCTTTGTTGCACTGTAACAATGGATCATGTTCTGTCACTGACTGTTAGCACTTGTACTTGTCTCCTAGGAGGTCTGCTCTTTTGTACTGTTCTTATGCACTTTTGTACGTCGCTCTGGATAAGAGCGTCTGCTAACAACCTGTAATGAAATGTAATCTATCATGCAAAAAGGAAGTCATTGTTGAGCATGATCCAGAAGCACCACAATATTTCTGTGGGCTAAGGCTCATTTAAAATGGACTGTGGCAAAGTGTCCTGTGGTCAGACAAGTCCAAATTTGACATTCTTGTTGGAAATTATGGGGGTTGTGGACTCCAGAAAGACCACCCCTCCTGTTGTCAGCATTCAGTTCAAAAGCCAGCATCTCTGATGATATGAGGATGCATTAGTGCATATGGTGTGGGACACTTGCATGTTTTCAAAAGCACCATGAATGCTGAAAGGTATATAAAGGTTTTAGAGCAACATTTGCTCCCCTCCAGATGACATCTATTCCAGGGACGGCCTTGTGTATTTCAGCGGGAAAATGCAAAACCACACACTGCAGCTATTACAACAGCATGGCTTCATTGTAGAAGAGTCCGTCTGCTGAACTGGCCTGCCTGAAGTCCTGATCTTTCACCAATTGAGCACATTTGGCGCATAATTAAATGAAAAGTCCGTCAAAGGAGACCCAAAACTCTCCAGCAGCTGGAAGCCTGTATTAAACAAGAGTGGGATCAAATTCCAATGGCTAAACTCAAGAAACTTGTCTCCTAAATGTCCAGATGCCTCTACTCTGTGTAAAAAAGAAGAGGGGATGCTACACCATGGTAAACAGGCCCCTGTCCCAACTTTTTTGAAACCTGTAGCAGCCATCAAATTTGAAATGAGCTCAATTTTGTGGATAAAATTTTAAAAATTCCCAGTTTCAACATTTGCTATGTTATCTCTGTTCTATTGTGAATAAAATACTGGCTGGTGTGATTTGAGAGTCATTGCGTTTTGATTCTATTCACAATTTACACTTTGTCTCAGCTATTTTGGAATTGGGGTTGTAATTACACAGCCGAGGAAAGCTGCAGATTGGGGTCTGAGCTGAGTAAAAAGAGCTGGGTTCTGGCAGATCTCATCATCACTCACAACGTAGCCTCGGAAGAGGACTTCATCTTGAAACAGGTGACACTTTGATGGTTTTACCTTCAACCCATAGCTGTGGAGACACTTGAAGACCCGTTCAAGTCAGTCCAGGCTTTTAGCCACACCAAGGACAATGACATAATCCAGGTACAGTTGCAATAAAAATTATTCATCCCCCGTCGCAAATTAGGTTTCATGGAAAAATTTACAAACTTTCAGCTGTTTGCAATGAACAAATCAAACAAGAGCAATTTAAATTGCTCAACCCAACAAATATTACAAGTGGCTTCTCCAAATTCAACAAAAAAGCCACTTTTAATGACTATTGCAGGCTCAAAATTATTCAACCCCTTCATGACAAGCATCTTTAAAGGGGACCTATGATGCTGATCCTTCTTTTAATACTTATTTGTAATGTTATAATGTTCATTGTCCATACTCAACCTCGGTAAAGTTTCTAGACATAAGATTCAGAGGTTTTGCCGTAATCCAAGAACGTGATTTCTTGAACGTGAATATCCTCTCTGAACAGCTCCTCCCAAGATCTTCGCAAAATCTGGGCAAAACCTGATGTCAGGTTGGGTCGTCCAATTAGTACAGAGTTAGCCAAAGCCAATCACGGCACTGGACCTGCCCACATCGGAAATTATTCAAGCAGACATGAATAACAGCGGATCATACTATGCCTTAGTAGCATCTACACTACCAGAAATACAAAAGAAGAACCGCAGATCATTTGAGGTGCAATTTTGTCAGTATCTCTCTCAAAGCTGCTCGTCCGTTTACTTTTGGATGCAAAGAAAAGCACATATTTCTCTTCCAAATGACAATGCCTCCAGAAATCAGTGGGTAGCTTTTTTGTTTGCCAGCAGCGAACAGCCATGGTCAAAGGGAATATTAGCTGATTGTGCTCAGTATTTCACCAAAGACAGCTTTGTCAATCAGGATAATTCGACACAGGATAAGCATTTCAGCTGCTTCTCAAACCTGAAGCAATTGCATTGATCAAGCACTCGGAGCCACAAGCTGTAAGTAACACTATAACAACAAATAATGTAAGTGAAGCTCACGTGTTACGGGAGGCTAGCAAGACCACTAACGATAGTGAGTACTTACAACTGGCCTCAAATGCAGGCTTTGTAAAATATCTGAAGATAAAATCTGCATCGGTCGCGACTGTCCGCGACTCACAAGCTATGTTTCCATGCACTTGTCAATCGAATTATCTGAAGTTCGCCAAAAATATTCATGTGAATAAAGCTGGTGAAAAAAAGTTTCCATCTAACAGCATTAAAGCGAATAAAAAGTTGTGCGTAATGTCGGCACATGCCGTGATGGGATCAAATTGGTGTACTGAATACATTTCTGACATCTTAAGCTGTTTCCATTTATTTTCGCACTGAATGGCAGAATCTTAAAGCGAATAAAAGTAGTTTATTAGCCAACTAATTTAGCTGGTTACCCAAAATGGATTGCGTTTACCAACAAATGACAATAATTGCACAAGTTGTAACAGAGCTTAGGTGCCAGCTATTAGCAGCATAGCAGACCATTATCAGAAGATAACGACGGCATCAAAACACCGTCAAGATGCAGTAGCAGATTTATTCGGCAAATAACGTTTCCATCAGCATAAATATTATCACATAAGCCTTTTACCAATGAAGAGAAAATCTGGTGAGATGGATCGTACAAACTATGAGTCAATAGTCTTGAATCAAGTCTAATTTCACCGTCACCGTAAGGCATTTTTAATTCAACATTACTTTTGCCCCCTCGGTAACAGAATTTACTGTCTGTAAAACCTAAATTGCAGGGTAAGGTTTGTCTCTGTAGTTGTTATGACCACTCGGTTATCAGCTACTGCATGTTAGTTTCCATGCTGTGCAAATTAAATTAGTCCTGGTAACTATTGGCTGTAATTATGATCGGTATGCTTGTATTACTTCGGTAAGCATCAATGTGGCAGTTCCATCAAAGGCAAACATAACGTTGCCTGATTGTAGCCACTACAGTTGAAGCTAACCGGATAGGTGCTGTATGTGACTGCTGAGTTGGGCTGTGAAGGCGGCAGTCAGACCAGACGTAGGATTTGCAGAGCTTGGGGTGCGTTTTTGGGTGCTTGTGAAACGACTGCTTTACTTATCCATGACCGGGGTCTGCCTGAAACTTCTCCAATATCTGGGCAAGCTTTCTGATGCTACCGGTGAAAGCAGTAGGGAAACGCACAGGCTACAAAGTGTCTGGTGACACAAATGATTTCTCTGCATTGCCGTTGATTGAATATTAAATCGGCGATTGAATATTAAATTCTTTCCAGTAAAAGTGATCGATTCGCTATTTCTACATAAGCAACGGTTCACGCAAACAGAACTTACGGTCTGTAACATCAGTATTATGCTCGTAACATAATCGGAGCTCTATCTAGCTCTCGCGCACTATCCATAACGCCCATTCTCTGCGAGGAAACGCTGGTCATTCCAACACAATAAGTAAACCAATACCACGGGGAATTTCCGAAAAGGCCCTTTAGCCAGGAGCTTTCTCCCCTCCATCATATACCAGCGCAGAAGCTGTTTCTCCACGCTAACGACACACCACAGTTATGCACACGAACCAGCAGGTCCTTATAATACACACGGAGCAGTCCACTTTAAGCTCCTCCTCACTGTCTATGTTTCCCTCTAAACTCAAACCCACCGGATTTCTATGGTCTCCGGTCTATACGTGGGTATGTCGACCCATTTAACAAATGTTTCTGTATGTAGTAGATTCTAGCTTTCCCTGCACCCAAGCTATAGAGTAGTTAAAAACCACTGTACTCACCACTTTTGCCTAACAAACTGTGGCCGATTTGAGCTAGAGCTGCCAGACTTTCGCACTGCGTTCTCCACTTTCACTGCTGCGTTTATGAGAACAACTTCATTTCATTAGATCTATATTCAAGTATAGCATTTCCCGGAGGCGGACCCAGAAAACTGCATTCTGCTGTCTCGTCTCGCCTAGATCTGCCCTCCACAGAGCTGGCCAGTCAGAAAAAAGTGGGCACACAGGGAGTGGGGGCCATAACGGAAGAGCCACCCCAATGAGGCATTTCAGGCAGAGACTACAATGGACTACAAATGGGGTTTTTTGAGGATGGCAGTTTGAGCTAAATAAGGACCCTGTTTAGGACTTGGACGATCAGGAGTACTCTAGCGGAATCCAAGATCGAACTATAACCTTGGAAATATAGCAAAATAGGTCCCCTTTAAAGGACCAGTATGTGAGATCTAGAGCAGAGGCTGACATTTGTTCGGGAATCCCACGGGTCACGGGATTCCCGCAGGATTCCCGCGGGATGGGAGTCAACTTTACTATTAATCACGTGATTGGGACGGTACGGGAGTAAAAAGTTAACGGGAGCAGACGGGAGCGGGAAGCGAAATTTTTATTACCACTTGAGTTCCAGACCCCAACAGAAACTCATTTGCGTGCAGCGATCTTGTACCGAACCACTGAAGGAGTATCTTGAGACATTTTTTGTCTTTACGAGCCTTGCACCGACGCACGGTCTTGGAACCCCTGACTGCGCAGTCCATACTCAGAATACTGCACTTACATCGAAGATGCCTGCCGTGCTCTCAGCAAAACTGTTGGGCAAATCATGCGTCGAGCCTGCCATTTAGATAAATGCATTCTGAATGTATTTTTTCAAATATCTGAGGCTGGTAAAATGAGCTGGTTACAATGATTGTGGTCTAGCACTCGCCGCTTTTTAATCCTGCACTGATCATATAAATAATAAACTAGTTAGTGACACCGAACAAAATCCAATGAATATAAAGTAGAAATAATCGAGATTGCGTTATTTTATTCAAGTAAATATGAATGCTCTGTAGGCCTACAGATTATTTTAATCTAGCCTCGCTACTGAACATTATAAACATACCGGCAGGTTTTGCAAGTGCTGTTAATAAAATCGTATTCGCACTTTGCTGTCGGGTGTTAATATAGGTTTTCGCGATTAAGGTGCTTTCTTTCTGCATCATCGTCAGTAGGGGGCCATACCTAAACTCAGGCAGAGGGGTGTGATACAGCTTAATGATTTTATACATTTTATATGATCCGACATACACACAACATACACACTTACAATAACATGGACTTATTTTGCAATAATGAATTGGTTAGCCCTGATTGCTTTCTGGGCAGTGTTTTCTTGCAAATAGGCAAATAATAAATAAAATCCAGAGTGCCAAACCAGACTGAAATGGCAGTTGTATTTTTATTTAATATTTGAATCTTGTGCATTTTTTTTCTTTTTCCAAATAAAACTTTCCCATATTACCACAGATGAACTGTTCTTGCTGGCATTTTTTTAAAATACTTTGTAGTCTGCAGTTTTAATCTTAAAATAATCGGGAGAAGATCAAGTCAAATATCGTGTACGCATAGAGGCTAGAAGGAAAAAAGAAATGGGAGCGGTACAGGAGTGGGAGTCACTTTTAATGGGAGCGGGATGGGAGTGGGAGTCACTTTACTGGGAGTGGGACGGTACAGGAATTTTTTTCCCCCTCTGGCCCGGGATTGGGACAGGACACAAATTTTCTCTGTGGGAGTGGGACGGGACAGGAATGAAAATCCACTCCCGTGTCACCCTCTAATCTAGAGCTATCAAGTGGTGAGATTATAGATTATAGATATAGCACCCAAATGATCATTCCCTTTCTCAGAGAACCTAAGGTCGCTGCAAAGCTTGCAAAAACGCGAAAGCCCCACTTTCGTGTCAGTGTTTTCATTACTTTTTCCCCTTTTTGGGCTACTGTAGAAACATGGTGCTGCCAAATGGCGAGCTCCATGGAAGAGGACCCGCTCTCTCTGTTGATATAAAGGGCTTATTCTGGATAAAAGAAAACACTATGATTCTTATTTTCAGGAATTAATTTACTGATGAAAATGTACTTTTGAATATTCCATTCCATTCCTGCCAGTTATTCAGCCAGATTGTCAATCTAAATGCTACACGCTGGTCCTTTAATACTTAGAGCACCCTTTTGCCACTATGACCTGCTGGAAATGTGCTGCATAGGCAGACGCCAGCTTATGGCAGCATTTCCAAGGAATCTTAGTCCAGTCCACATGGACAATGGCCTCCAGTTCACTAATATTATAGGGTTTGTATGCTGCAACTGTCTTCTTCATGATTTCACAAGATT
This sequence comes from Gymnothorax reevesii, assembly GCA_029721435.1. Classification (NCBI taxonomy): domain Eukaryota; kingdom Metazoa; phylum Chordata; class Actinopteri; order Anguilliformes; family Muraenidae; genus Gymnothorax; species Gymnothorax reevesii. The sequence goes on from CM056575.1 coordinate 94,196,825, forward strand.
TTTTATGAGGTTCAACTGAGGCGACTGTGATGGGCACTCTAGAATCGTCCCAGACTTCTTCTGAAACAAAGTCTTGGTGGATGTTGAGGTATGCTTAGGATCATTGCTCTTTTGATGCCCATTGTTCAATGATGCCCAAGAGTCAGCTTCCCTACAGATGGCATGACATTTTCTCCTTGGATATTCTGGTACTTCACTGAATCCATCTTTACCTCCACACTTTGCAGATTTCCAGTGCCAGAGGAAGCTAGGCAGCCGCAGAGCATCAAAAAGCCCCCACAATTCTTCACTGTAGGCAGGGTGTACTTTTAAGCATATGCTTCTTTACTCCTCTTGCAGACATACCACTGATTCATAAGCCTAAAATATTCCAATTTTGTTTCATCACTCTAAAGAACAATATCCCCTAACTTCTGAGGCTTATTTATATGGTTTTGAGAATATTAGAGCTTGTGCTTTTAGATCAGTTGTGGTGAATGTCTTGGAGTTCTTCAACGTTTAGCATGTGCCCTACTATGCAAACTGAAACTTCAATGCCTCCCGACTCCAAGTCTTGTTGCGGGTCTCCTGAAGTCACTTGAGGGTTTTTGACCACCTGTCTCCTGAGGAATCTGGTGACAGCCATTGATAGCTTCCTCTTTCTGCCACATCCTGGTTCTGCCGCCACTCTTCCTTTAACCCTGAACTTGCAAACTATGCTTAAAACTGTACCTCGAGGAAAATTCAGTTCCTGTGCTACCTTTTAGTATCCTTTTCTTAGTTTCTGCCAAGCAATGATCTCCTCTGTGAGCTTGTTGGACAATTCTTTTGACAGCCATATTTCTAATAGGCAATCAAATGTCACTGTTAACAAACTCCTAGCTAGTGCAAGTATTTGATGTGTTCTATCTCAAGCAAACCTGATTCAACTAATTAAGCTCTTGATTTGCTGCATTAAGTGTGCTTAAGACAACACCTGATTTGCAAATATGCTCTTATGATGGATTCTATTCGGGAGTTGAATAATTTTGAGATTTGAGTAGTCATTAAAAATGGCATTTTGTGTAAAATTTGGAGAAAGCACTTGTAATATTACTTGTACTGGGCTATTTGAAATGTTCTTGTTTAATCAGTTTATCACAAACTGCATAAAGTTTATACATTTTACTTTTAAACCCAATTTGCAATGGGGGTTGAATAATTTTGATTGCAACTGTATATAAGCAATGCTTCCCACTGATGTCCCAGAAGGATGAGCTCCATTGCTCTCTGAAATGTGCTTGGGGCATTGCATATCCCGAATGGCATACGGGTGTGCTCATGACACCCACTAGGGGATGAATGCAGTCATCTCACAGCCTTTGTCATCTACTGCTATCTGCTAATACCCAGCCTGTAGGTCAAGGATTGAAAACATTGATGCTCCCCAAAGAACATCAACACATTTTTCAATGTTGGGGAAAGAATATGCATCCTTGACAATCGAACTGTTCAAGCAGTGATGGTCTGTGCATCATCGCACTCTTCCATTTTTCTTTTGTAATAAGACCACCGAGGACTCTTCCTCTGATGATGATGGGGTGATGACACCTGCTTTAAGCATATCTTGAAGATTTGTTTCCTCTTCCTGTTAGAACCCAAGACTAGCTGGTGCACAGGCTTAGCCGGTCTGGTGCTAATCTTGAGTGACTGCAGTCAGGAACCCCAGGTCAGAGTCATTTTTAGTAAAGAGGGATTCAACAGCAGCTGGATAAAATGTTGTTCTTGTCTCTCACGAGTAGCACTGACCAGGCCATGTAGGTGTTGAGGTAGATCTGAGATTGTAGCTGCTCTTCCAACCACCAATCATGATGCATCTACTGACCCTATCTGGGCACTGGACATTGCATTTAGTTCTGGTGAAAATGACGCCTCTTTCGGATAAGCCTCAGTTAACAGTCCCAGGAATGCTCCTTTTGACAAGGCTGCTTTGCTGGTTGAGAATCTGCATAATCTGACCAGCACCTGCTTCTCCATGGTGGCAGCAACACTTCCAAAGACAACAGCTTCAGTCTTGTATAAGGACTCCAGTACAGCTGGAACACCGGGTTTTGAGTAATCCACCTCGCCCCACACCACACACACAAGATGTTGGTGGTATAGTGACAGTAACTCCAAAAGTTACTCTGGCAACAGAATAATCTGATCCATCACCTATTATCTTAGAGGGCACAAGTTTGTTACCAGTGAAAACTTTGCCATTGGTGTAGATGACATCATCGTGAGCCTTCATTGGATCCAATGCAAAGAGTCACGAATGGGGTCCACGTGCATCTCCCAGTTGATCATTGTGGAAACAATTTAGAAGGTGACATTCAGCCTACATCCAGCCCTCATGCCATCTGTGACCCCTGCATTTTAAAGAGTTTATGTAGGTTAGTCTGATCCTCTTCAGCGAAACTCTGGTACAGCTCCTCCGAAATGACTGCTGTCTGAGCTCTGGTGTTCACCGTGCATCTGTTCGAAGACCATTTACAATTGCTGGAATCTGGAGATTCTCACCCTTATTTTTGGGGCAGCTAATCTGCCTGCCCTGTGATTGGCGTTCCGGATTTAGATACCTTTCCGAATGCAACTGTAAACCGCTGGTCTGAGACTTCGTCGGCATGGTTATGTGCGGCTGTTGGGCTACGTGACCTCATGCAGACTGCAGTCCTTTATGATGTGTCCATATTCCTCTCATTTGAAACATGGACCATTTACTCGATGGTGCGGGCTTGGTTTCTGAGAGGGCATTCAGTTGGGCTGGACCTGATGATAGTTTGGCTCCCTCTCTAGTGGTGGAAGTGGTTGTGTCATTGCTCTAGTTTGCTGGATCTCTGCACATGTAGACTGGAATTGGTCCAACTGCAGCTGTAGTTTCCCCACCATCTGAACCAGGATCTTTACTTAGTCTGCCAGTGCAATAAAATGATCAGCAGTAGTACCTTTTGTACATACTGAGGGGAATGAACTGTTCGAGAGGTAGCTGTTAAGTCCTCGTAGATATTTCTATTGTCAGCCCAAGAAATGAGCATTGCTCTGCATTTAATTTCAATCTCACGTCCCACGGTAGCATTGAAGTTGCGTTCATGAGCCTCCACACATTTTTTAGCCTCTGCCAGGGTGGATGGATCTCGATTCATAACTTCATAGATCACTCTTTGATTTCTTAGACCTTTCAGGAAAGCATCAGTTGCTAATTGTTCTTTGAGCTTGAGGTCCTGGATAGGCAAGTGTAACAAGACGCTGTACCTCTTCTGCGAACTCAGTCAATGTCTCCCTGCCTTGTTGAACTTCCCCCAACTTCTTTTACTCTGTGGTAGGGGGGTCCCTGTTTCCAAAGCGTTGAGGGGACTGCTCTACCAAGAGAACATAATACTCTCTTATACACTCTGGCAGCGAGCAGACATAAAGTATTGCAGCTCCTCTCAGCCTGTCCACTCTTTCCACAGCAGTCCATCCATAATTCCTGGCTTGGCACTCAAATGGCAAGAGGAATGAGTCTTAGTCCTCATTTCCATCAAATTTGGCCAGTATGCAGTGCTTAACACTTGGGCCAGCCTGAACATTTTTTAGTCTTTATTGTGTTACAACGCTGGCTCCAGCAGTGAAACATAAAGGGGAAACCACATGCAGAAGTTCAATTACAGAGTAAATTTATGGAGATAAAGAATAAGGATAAATAAATGTATTGCAGGTCAGGGTTATGAACTAGAAACCAAAATGTTGTGTGGATCAATCACGGTATCAGACGAACAACACAAAGCCAAAAACCCTGGGAGGAGGAGACCCCCCGCAGATGGAACATCCGGCCCTCTTCAAGGCACCCCAATCAAGTGCACCTGTAAGGCAGTGGAACAGAACACGCAAACAGGCAACATGGGCATGGTTACCAATATGGCAATCAACTAGGGCAGGGTTTCCCAAACCTCTCCTGCAGTACCCCTTGTCCTGCCTGCTTTAGATCTCTCCCTCTTCCAGCACAGGTGATTCAAATGATCAGGTCATAATTAACCCTAGAAACTGCTTGATATTGAGTAGATCATTTGAATCACCTGTGCTGGAGCAGGGAGAGATCTAAAGCAGGCAGGACAAGGGGTACTGCAGGAGAGGTTTGGGAAACCCTGAACTAGAAGGTCATTACAATTGTCACAGTATTCGTCATCTCTATTTGTATCATGTGATTGATTTTGTGCCCCATAGCACAAAATGCCCCCCAGATATGAATATATGCTCAACTAAGATGCGGGAACCTTTTGCGTTTTGGGTGTTGAAGTTAGCAAGTAGATGCCACCTTAATCTTCCTCCTGGGCTTTTGAGGAAACTCTGGATCCTGCTAAAACTTGTGTCGAGGAAAGGCAAAGTACCAGATTGTTGGAAACAAGCAGAGGGAATATTCATCCCAAAGGAGAAGAATTCCAAAACAGTGGACCAATTCAGAACAATCTCTTTACTGAATGTCGAGGATCTTCAAAGATCTTCTTTGCTGTCCTAGCCAGGCGGATGACATCCTACTTAACAGCAAACAAGTATGTTCACACTTCAGTTCAGAAGGGTGGAGTTCCAGGCTTTTCGGGATGTGTGGAACACACTAGTTGCATCAGCCAGCTTATCAGGGAAGCAAGAGTGAACAACAAAGACTTGGCAGTGGTTTGGTTGGATTTAGCCAACGCATATGGTTCCATTCCACACAAGCTGATTAAGGAGGCCCTACAGCATTACCATGTTCCCGACCACATCAAGGGGATTATCACCAACTACTTTGATGGAGTGCATCTGCGGTTTTCTGTAGGAGATAAGATGACACAGTGGCAGAGGTTGGAAAAAGGAATAGTTACCGGCTGCACCATCTCCGTGGTACTATTCATTATGGGAATGAATCTCATCATAGAAGCAGGAAGAAGAGAAACACAAGGTCCGAAAACAGCTTCTGGAGTGTACCTACCATCCAGCAGGGGATTCATGGATGACATGACACTGACAACAACAACCCCTGTACAGGCCAGGTGGATGCTGACAGCTCTAGAGAGGACTGCTTCCTGGGCCAGAATGAAATTCAAGGCCAAAAAGTCCAGAAGCCTCGTTATCAGGAGGGGGCAACCAAGCCAGAGATTCACACTCCAAGTTCAAGGAGAAAACATTCCATCGATCATGGGCAACCCAATCAAGTGCCTGGGGAAGTGGTACAATGCAAGCTTGAGAGAAATGAATAACACAGCAGAGGTGAAAAACCAGCTCCAGGAAAACCTGAAGCAGATAGACCAGACAGGACTACCAGCAAAGTTCAAGGTATGGCTGTACCAACATGGACTTCTACTAAGACTCATGTGGCCTCTTATGCTCTATGAAATCACCAGTACAGCAGTCGAAGGATGGGAGAAGACATCAACAGACATCTGCGGCGATGGCTAGGCGTACCACCAAGTTTTACTGCCATTAGCCTATACGGGAGAACTAATCAGCTGCAACTTCCCATCTCCTCAGTCGTTGAAGAGTATAAAGTCGCCAAAACAAGACTGGTGATGACACTGAAGGACTCAAGAGATGAGATGATCTGGAAGGCAGGCATAGAAACCCGGACAGGAAGAAAATCGTCAGCAAATCAGGCAATGGCACAAGCAGAAAGTCATCTCAAGCACAAAGACATAGTTGGCACAACAGCAGTTGGATGCCAAGGCCTAGAAACAACAAGCACACCACGCTGGTCTTCAGCTTCCAGTAGTCAGAGAAGAAAGATGATTCAAGACGAGGTTAGATCAACTGAAGAAGAAAAACGCAGTTCAAGAGCAGTTGAATTAGGGCACCAAGGTGCCTGGACAAGCAGGACAACAACAGAGAGACAGTTAACATGGGCGGAGATTTGGCAATACGAGCCTCTCAGATTGAGCTTTTTACTGAGATCTGTGAACGACCTGCTACCATCACCAGCCAACCTGAAAAGATGGGGTTTGACAGAGGATCCAAGGTCTCCATTATGCAGTCAAACGGGAGCAATGGAACATATACTGTCATCATGCAAAACAGCACTAACTCAAGGCCGCTAAAGATGGAGGCATGACAAAGTTCTGCGAGAATTAGCCAGCACCATTGATAGAGAAAGAAGGAAGAAAAGAGACACCAAGAAAGCAAGAGAATTCATCAACTTTGTCAAGGAGGGGGAGGCAAGGAAAACAACAACAGCAACACCAACAGCATGTGTATTTGATGAGTCCGACCAGTGGGAGATGGAAGTAGACCTGGGAAGGAGGCTGGCCTTCCCAGACATAGTCCACACCACTCTGAGGCCTGACATAGTCACATGGTCTTCCAAGAACAAGAGGATTGTGATCATTGAACTCACTGTACCCTGGGAAACCAGATGTGAAGAAGCATTTGAGCGGAAGAAGACCAAGTACACCGAATTGGTGGAACAGTGCAGGCAACGTGGATGGAAGTGTTGGCTCTTTCCTGTGGAAGTGGGAGCGAGAGGATTTGCAGCTCAGTCCCTATGGAGAACACTTGGAAGCCTAGGAGTCAAGGGCAGGGACTGAAAGAAAACAGCTAAGGCAGTGGGACAAGCAGCAGAATGTGCATCGAGCTGGCTGTGGCTGAAGAGAGAGGAGAAGAGCTGGAAGCTATCAGCTGACACGTAGTGACTGATCACCACTACGGACCTGCCACTTAGAGAGCGTACCGGGATTAAAAGGTAGAAACGCTTGATGACAGGTGGTTCCCGGCTGAAGATGTCGGCTGATTTTGCAGCAGGAGCTGTATACACACACAGCTCCCCTCACTCGTCCAGAGCCATGTCAAGTTGGTAGTCTATGTTGCTAGCTATATAACTAGCTAACATGTCTAACAATAAAGAGAGATACAAAGTCATCTGAAGGAAAGACCTGTCTTTCTCTGAAATTGCTATGAACAAGCAGACTAAGAAATTATGAAAAATGCAAATGAACTGAGCTATTGTTGAGTGTCAGGAGAGTGGTGTTGGTTAACAGTTCTTAAACTTGAGATGAGAATTTATCGCTTTACACTTGATGGCGTAGTCATATTATCCCAGAGCGATACATTTAAGCATTATTTAGCACTATTCAACTTGATGTTACCTCTCGAAATTGCCTGCTGTCATCCGATAGGTCAATGGACTGCATTTTCAGATCATCTTCCTGAAAGTACTTTTAAAAGTATTTTTTGGAAGAGGTGTTGGTGGGCCAGTAAGTCTTAATCTTCCTTCTGGTGGAATAATCCCCAATGCTCCAGTGGAGTGATGGGGACACTGTACAGAAGGAGACGCCGTCTTTCGGATGAGACGTTAAACCGATGAGCAGTGAATTGGAAATTCCCCAAGAAGCTACTTCTAGCAGTGTCCAAGTCTAGTTTAAAACTTCTTAGTACACAAGTCCAGTCAGCCAATCAAAGCATTGCTTGAAAATTGGTTGGCCAATAGCAACCACTGTAGCTTTCTTACCTAACCAAAATGGCTGACTCTACCGGCCAGGATGTGTGTTTGTGTGTGTGTGTGTGTGTGTGTGGACTTAACCCAAAGGAACTAAAAATAAAAGAAGGCCCAAGCAGCCAGAACATGGGCTAAAAACAAGCTAAAAAGTCATAGCAAAAGGTAATATTTTTTATCTGCTTATTCTTTGGCTGGACTTTCTTACTACCACGCACATCCCTATCAATATGAATGAAGTTTTAAACCTGTTTTGATGGTGGTTCTGTATAACTTCATAATACATGGAGATTGGTTTTAATTGTGAGCATTGTTCAGCTGTATTTACCTTCCAATTGACTGTATACATAACATAACATAACATAACATAGCATAACATTACATGAGTGGCGAGAACAGGCTTTTCAGCCCAACTAGGCTTGCCAGTTTCTTTTTACTATCGTGAATATTTCACTTCAGATACTCAATGACTCAATTAAGTCAAGCTTTAAGTCAAGCCTGCTCTCGAAAATTCCCAAGGATTCTGCCTCAACAATATGGTCAGGCAAGCTATTCCACAACGAAATTACTCTATGGGTGAAAAAACATTTCCAAATATCAGTGCTAAATTTACAAGTTCCATTTGCGACCTCAAGTCCTACTAACAAAACTTAGCCGAAGGAATCCTACATTATTCACTTTGTTGATCGGTTTAACATATTTAAAGATCTCATTAAGATCACCACTAAGTCTCCTTTTCCTAAGACTAAAGAGATTAAGGATCTTCAGCCTCTTCCCATAGCTTTCATCTTTTATACCTGGAGTTAGCTTAGTGGCTCTTCTCTGAACTTTTTCTAGAGCCTCTATATCTTTCTTAAAATATGGTCCCCAGAACTGTACACAATACTCCAGATGCGGTCTGACGAATGTGTTATACAAGAGAAGTATGACCCCCTTGGATTTGTCCTCAATACTTTTGGCAATGTACCCCAGCATCTGATTGGCATTTTTAACTGCTACAGCACAATGGCTAGAGCCTGTGAGGGTTTGGTGAACAATCACTCCCAGATCTTTTTCATGTGGAGCACATTCCAGTTTTAAACCTCCCATGAAGTAATCCTGTGTAATGTTTTTATTACCTACATGTACAACTTTGCATTTCGCTATACATTACATTTCATTTGCCACATTTCTGCCCCTGGATTCTATCCGAATCATCCTGAATCACTTTAGCGCACTCTAAACTATTTGCCAAACCTCCCGATCTAGCATCATCTGCAAATTTAACTAATTTGCTCTTAATATTCCTATCAAGGTCATTAATGTATATATCTTCCATTCATTTTGTTCAAGAAACTTTTTGACATCCATGACTATAATTTACTGGTATGACTAAATTTGCTGTTCATTTTCATTAGAAAGTGGTGTGCCTTCAAAAAGATGATCTGTTTAAGTACTTTAACTATTAAGTAAATAGTTAAATTTAATGCAGTTGAATTTTTAAATCAAGTTTAATTTTCTTTATTTTGAGGCTTTTGCTTCTAAAAGTACTCAAGTACGCAGACACATGTTTGAATTATCTGGGTGAAGAATCAAGATAGAGGCAAGGAGGTCTCTTAACATGTTTTAAGACATCTTTTTTGAAATTTCATAACATTTACATCAACCACACATGCTTAACACATGTAACATGATCCCCACAAGTTGTCAAATTCTTAAAATCTTGTTTCTCAAAGAAGATGAAACTGGACATGCGCACTTCTGGATATCAACTCATATGTGAAAGTGAAAGAGAAGAATTTTTGAGGGAAAACACCCCCCCCATCCCAATATGGGGTAAAGCACCCCCTATTGGCATAGATGATTTTGAATAGTTTTACCTTGCTACTGTCAGATTTCTGAGAAAGAATGAACGCCACAGTCTGATACAATAACAGAGTACCCAGTATCAGTATCAGTCTTAAAGGCTAATTAGCCAACTTTAGGTCAAAATATTAACACTATAGCTGGCAGTATTTGCTTGCAACAGCACTAGTTGGCCAGCTAGAAAAAAAAAATTTGCTAGAGTGGGCTGAGCATCTGTGTTATGACAGCCTGTGTACAGATATATGTCTGTGTTCGTGTGTGTGTGTGTGTGTGTGTGTGTGTGAGAGAGAGAGAGAGAGAGAGAGAGGATGCATGCATGTCTGTGTTTCATTGATTTGAAAATATTAGAAATAATCCTATTATTCACATAATTGTTCAAACTTGCATGATTTTTTTATGTGACGGTATTTTTATGTCAGTACTTTGAATATCCAGGTATTTGAATGTAACAGTGAAGGTATATTTTCTTTAAAAAATCTCTCCAATTGTGATTTGTCCCAGGCCCATTAATTCAAAATGAATTTGCAAGAATTGAACCATTCCAAAAACAATAAAAAAAAAAATTCTGATGTACATACTGTATCTTGTAACATAGATTTTGCAGTTAAAGTAAAAGCAATGTCAAAAGTGGAAAATGAACGAAATGTTACGCATGAATACAAAGTCTGTTTAGATTGAAATTACTCGTGAGGCAAGATGCCGCCTGGGGGCTTCTTCACATGGTAGGGGAGGCATCTTCCTTGCGTCCAAAGGAAAGATGCCTCCTTCCAAGGTTTTACATTTAGTTTTATAATAACAAAGCTATAGTCTGTCATGATTTAATTACCTTCTTAATGAATATACTTCAGCATACTTCTTGTGAACATGATATATCGATTATTCCGATTACACATATTTGAAAAAACATTGTTCTTAAGGGGGGGGGGGGGTCTCACCCCAGTTTACCTAGATAAAAACTAGATCGAGACCACGCGAGAATTTTGTTTCCATCTCAGGAAAAAACTCTGAGTTTGAGAAAATTATGGCAAGATATCTTAAAGCACCCTTGAATTCAAATATAAATCTGTTCCTGCGAGTGGTTCTTTCTTGAGGCACAATGATCTGAAGCACAAGAGCTAGTCCATCGCTGAGTGACTCAAAATGAACAAAATTGTGATTTCAGTTGTCTATTTCCAGTCTTGACTCAGTGCCCACATAGATTCTGTTGCAGGACCTTAAATGGTCAGTTTGTAGGCCTACATGGGGAATCCTCCCATCCTCGCTGTGGCTGAATTAAAGCAAATCTGCAAGGAGGAATGGGCCAAAATTTTTCCACTGTGATTTGAAGGATTCTGATCTCTAGAAGTTGATTCTCAGAAAACATTCCAATAGGGTAAATTAACCTCTTCCACCCAGAACTTGCTATCAGAGGGATTATAGTCTTGCTCTCATCTCATCTTAAAGGCCATTACTTCTCCAAACCCGTACCCATTTATGTTTCCTAATGAGCAACAAAGTGTTAATTCATTTAGTTTCAAGGATCTTTTGCAACTGAAATCAGTCCATTTCCCCTCAGCTTGCGGAGAACCCGCAATATCTATCAAACATTTTGCGATCCACATTAATTGGGACAAAAAACATTAGTGACTTTTGAAGCTTCTGAATTCCTGTGGCTCATAAAACTTTTTTTTTTTGGTTCGATCGGGTTGATACACCTGAGAAAACATTTTAAAAATTGTGATTTTGCTGACTCAAATCCACGTGTAAAGTTAATTTGTTTACGTAAAAATAAAACTGTATACAATCAGTGTGTTGTGTTCTGTAGGTCTGTGTGTTTGGTTGGTCAATTTTAGGTTTTTATTATTTTGGTGATGTCGGTTTTTAGTCCATGTCTTAGTGTTTCACATTTCATTCCTCCCCCGTGTTACTCCAGTCCATGTCTTACCCATGTACTGTCTTTGCTTTCTCCCCGGTCGCGTCATTGTTTGGAGCAGTTTTCTGTCTTGATTGATTGTGACACTATTTCGGTTGATTTAATGGATTCTGGGTTTCAGCCTTCCTTCCTTTCTCGTTTACTAATTTCCCCTTGCTGTTGCTATCTTACTAACTCTGACTAACAGTTTGTTATTTACAAGAATTTACTAACCGAACTAACATTGTATATTAGACTAACCAACTAACGAGCACCCGGGGTTGTATAGCTGCGCTTACTAATTGACTAATGATCTCTCAGCATTCGCCCTGTTCTAGTCTCCGCCTCTTGCTTTTCTTTCACTGGCTTTGCTGTGTTTTCCTGCAGAACCTTCTGCATTTATCTTATCTGTCCTGTCTCTTTCTATTCACTGTGAAATGTTTATTTAGTTTATTTATCCCGTCTTTGGGATTTTCTTGTGATCCTCGTCTGTGTGTTAATGTTTATTTGTTTCATGTAATTAGGTTTCCCTCATGTTCCACCCCTCGTTAATTATATTAAGTTTCTGCACCTGTGTCTGCCCGTGCCTCTGCCCTATATCTGTCTCCAGCAAGCAGCCAGTCTCAGATCTGACTTCGCTCGCTCGCCCGCGCCTCACCACTCCTTGCCCCTGTGCACTTTCCCTCTGGTCCCCATTATCTTCTCTGTGTTCTCCAGCCATCATGCCCCAGCCCGGCCTGCCCTTCCCGCCCCAGTTCCGTCTGAGTCTGCCCCCCGCCTGTTTCCAGAGCCTTCTTCCTGCCAGCTATGCCGTCCAGTCCTGTCCGCCCTGCCTGTCGTCTCTGAGCCCCCTGGTGCCCCCTGATGTCTCCCGAGCCCTAAGTGTTCAAGTCGCTTCCCGAGCCCCAAGATGTTCCTGTCGCCGCCCCGAGATGTTCCTGTCGCCGCCCCGAGATGTTCCTGTCGCCGCCACGGGATGTTCCCGTCGTCCTCGTCTGCCCCCTCCTGATGTTTTACCCTACCCTTCTACCGGCCAGCTGTGCCTTCCGAGTCAGCCACCTGCCAGCTGTGCCCGTCTTCTCGTCCTGTGCCTGCCCTCTGCCTTTTGTCTCCAGCCTCTGTCCCGAGTTCCCGTCAGTTCCCGAGTCTGCCCCTGTCAGTTCCCGAGTCTGCCCCCTGGTGTTCCCTTCTACTAGTTTTTGATTCCTGAGTTCTCCTTCCTTCAGTGCAGTTGCACGGTGTTTCTGTTGGCCGGAGTGCCCCGTTTTCCCCTTTCAAGTTTTTCTGGTTTTATTTAATAAATATTTTTGGATGCCTGCATATGGCGTCTCATCCCCATCCCTGTCTCCTTGTTTCCGAGTTCCAAGTGTTTTCCTCTGTAGAGTCATAACACAGTGATATTACCATACTGCAGGTTAATACTCAACCTGTTTCCAGTTTAGAATCGCACCATTAATTTGCTGAGCAAATGCGCTACCAATAAGCTGAGTTGCCATAAATGAGGAAGGCTACAATATGAAATCACATGGACAGCAATTAGCTGAAATGTCTCGAAATTCCAACTTGAAGTAGAATGTTATGCAGTTAATACTGCTGAAGATGGTATTTAGATAAGATTTCATTTTTATCATTCATTAATTAGATAATTGCCCGTCATAAAGTGTCATATTGGAGCCTTCCGACAACTTTGCCTGAAGCTGAACTATAAAGGCCTCATTAACAGCGGCATCTCTGGAAGAGATAGTTAGTGGGGCCGGACCATGCCTATGCCTCAATGATTGTTCCTGGCTTGTACTCAGTTATTTTCCGTTATTAACACGTTTTCCAATATTGACAATAATCCTCTGACGATCGAAGTTACGGTTTCTCTCTCCATGAGATCTATTGACGACTAAATAATGAGATAAATTCAGATCAGAAATTATTTAGGCCACTGAAAAATTGTTCAACGCTTTATGAAAGACAAACTGCACTCAAACGTCTGCGCTACCTTTTCCACACATCCAACATCAAGTGATTTAACTGACGCTTCATGATCGTTTTGTTTAAAAAAAATAGGCCTAAAAGACCATTTGAAACGTCTGTGTGCAATTCTGAATAACGCTGATTGAAATGCACGAAATTACGCTTCCAGATTAATGATTGTCGCCGTACCGAAATGTACCATACCGTCCCGGCGTGTTGTCAGTGTGAATCTATTGGTCAGTCACCTCAAGGAAGTTGCAACTATTAAAGCAAATTCAATCAATCCACGCAAATTTCTCGCGGACAAAAAAATAAATCGCCAAGACATTGCAACTTTCATAGCCACTTTTTGAAAAAGTTACCGCAAAAAAAAGAAAAGAAAAGAAAAACAATTTTTAAAAAAGACAAGAAAACCCTGGAAGGATTGTTTGTCAATTATGCGAATGATCGCGTGTAAGTCAGGGTTAGTAATTGTTTTAAAGGGGGGCTCAGGGGAGAGAATTTCGCTCACCGCCAGGGGTGCTTTGGGCTTTAGGAGGTTAATCCTGAAAAACATGAAACAAAAATAAAATGAGCTTTTACTGCTCTGTGCTCACCTCCAAAATACAAATGAATGCGAATGATGCATTAAGGCTTTGAAATGATGGCCCGAGAACACAATTCATTTCGAAGCAATTTTTCATTCATCAAATCCTTAATTTCGCTAAAAGCCTATTCAAATGATAAACAAGAGAAAATCCAGTGGTCCCTCTCATCTGCAATTTCCATGCGACGTGATGGAGACCCGTGTTTCATATTCACTTTCGATTTTTAGCTCTGATTCCAGTTACGTTCGACTCCAGTGCCACGTTTCAGAGCCTACCCTATATTGCCAAGCTCAACGCAGGATGGACTAGTGGGAACAGAAACATTATGGCTGCCAGTCTTTCCCTGACCCAGGTAACCCGTTTACTAACACGAATATAACGATCAGAATGTATTTGGAGACTTGACTTTGACTGGAGTTTGTCAAATTAGAAAAAAATACATTCATCAAAAAGTTAAAACTGTCCGCTACCGCAGTCAGTTCGCTTCTTCCGACAAGTTGAGTGACTGGAAAAAGTTTCGGCTGAATATCTTTGGGGACTGTGTAAGGGCGTAGTTTGTGTCAATTTAGCAAGTGAGGGTGGAAGAGAACTTTCCTCGCCTTGTGTTTCAAATATTAGCAAGCTAGTACTTTTGTTCTCGTTGGTTGAATGTACTGTTCCGATCTAACTGACCATCAAGAATGAAAAGCGAGGCTGTAACTAGAGTTCAGCGCCTAGTGGAGCGTGTGGCATGTTTTGTTGTGCTGGTGGACTGTCAAGATTGTTTGGCACGTACGCTAGCTGGCTAACTACAGGATATGGCCGGAATATCAACTAGCATAGCACTTACAGGGCGAGCCAACGTCTGATGACAAAAGTTAACGCGAGAGAATGCGGCTTGCTTCTTCAGTTAGTTGATTATTTTGAACATTTTGGTGTGGAAACCTAGCTCATATTCGCTAAATATAGCTGTGTATTCTGAGAGATGAGGAAGCACTTGCCAGCTGCACATAACTTGTCCACCCAACTTGCTGCAAGCAAGCTCTAGTGAGTTGGATTACGTGCGACCCCGCGTCTGTATATTAATTTCGCAATGAACTGATGGTAAACTGGGCAGGTTGACAAATTTTGATGTCTCGTCTGACACATTATTGCACGTATCTCGAGATGACAAGGTTAATGTTCTGTGTTCATACAAAACCATCGTCAGGGAACATTGGCTGGCTGTTTTGGGTCACTGATTAGCCGCTGTATCTAGTTTTTTTGACGGTTCATAAAACCATTTCTATTGCTGTCTTGCCATTCACATAAAATACTCGCAAGCCAACGCGACTGCTCTGTCGTGAACTTGTAAAATTATTTAGTTATGTTTTTTTGGGTTATATTTAACCAAAGCTAACGGTCTCAATCTGTTCCACGTTTTGTGAGGGAGATTGCTCCAAGTTACTACAGTTCACTCTTTCAACGAACTCGTCAAGTAGTTACCTTGTTTGTTGGTTGCCTTGCGTTATTTGAGGAGAGCGTGCCATACTCTCGCTGTCTAGCTAGCTACTAGTACGCTAGAGTGTAGCGTGTTAAATGTGTGCCCACACTAGTAGAGAGTAAACGTGTATAAGGAGTTATTGATTTCCTCGAGTTGCAAAGTTATTTCAGCGGCTACTCCTTACGTTAGGTTTTAGAAGTCAAGGTATTTTGGCCACTGCTTTGTAGGTGTCTCTAACCCTGGTTATGTTGTTGTTTAGAGTGGCGTAATTTAGACATTCATGTTTGTTTTACCTGTAGCTCATTGACGTTACACGTAAACTATACCTAGAGCATCACATTGTTCAATCACAATTGCAAATTTGCTGGCAACTAATGCAGCTACTACAGATAAATTGGCGGGCTCATCAAAGATCATGTATTCATCCATTTAAAACTGGCTCGCATTTTTATATTTTATCAGAAGTGTAGGTCACGGTATCTGGAAGGAAATTTACCGCGCGTCGACAAAGTTATCCTGTTGATGACGGTTAACGTTAAGAAACGCTTGCGGTATTCATAGTTTTGCTTGGTACGGAGCTACCTTTCAATTGAACACAACCATTTTTACCCCTCGGCCGATTCCGGTCCGGAGGGGTCTGTCATCACCTGCGTGTCTGTCTGTCGTCCGTTGTCCGTCCACGATTTTGTCCGGTCTAGTACTCGGCAACTAATTATCGCAGCTTCACCAAATTTGGTATGGTAACTCACCATGACCCATGGATGTGCAACTCAGGTTTTTTTTTTTTTGCTGGATTTGACCTTTGACCTTAGCGCTGTGACCTTGACCCTGGAAATATTGTCCGGGTCGGTATTCGGCAACTAATTCTTGCTGCTTCACCAAATTTGGTATGGTAACACACTATGACCCATAGATGTGCAATGCCAAGTTTTTTGCTGGATTTGACCTTTGACCTCAGCGCTGTGACCTTGAATATGGAAATCTTGTCCGGGTCAGTACTCGGCAACTAATTCTCGCAACTTCACTAAGTTTGGTGTGGTGACTCACGATGACCCGTAGATGTGCAGCGTCTGGTTTTTTGCTGGATTTCACCTTTGACCTTTGTGCTGTGACCTTGAGGCTGGAAATCTTATATGGGTCAGTACTCAGCAACTACTGATTGCAGCGTCACCAAATTTGGTATGGTAACTCACTGTGACACATAGATGTGCAACGTCACCTTGTTTGCTGGATTTGACCTTTAACCTTAACGCTGTGACGTTCAGGCAGGAAATAGTGTCCGGGCCGAGGGGTATTCAGAAACGCGTCGTTTTCCATTGCAGTCATGTCCTTTGAGTTCCTTAACAAATGAACATTTCAACGGAAAAGTCAGGTTATATATGTGGTGTCTTAAGCCTTCTTTCTGAAATGAGAATTGGTATTTTATTTGTCAGCCATTTCAAGGGTTGATTTTTAGAATACGTTCCGTCAAAATTATGCCAGTGGTGATTGCCAGGCCTACATAAACACTGCTCATAAGGCAGGTGCAACCATTATTCTAAGTGCATTACTTCATGCCTAAATGGCAGAACATCTGAAAGGGTCTATAATGAAAGCAGGACCTGATTGGAATGCGTAGAACTTCTTGGCTGAAAAATATCCCCGAATTTTGAAGATATTAAGAATACCCTGGGTCTGAGAACGAGTCTTGAGGTGTGAAACTTGTTTCGAGTGAAGGGGATTGAAGAAATCATTGTTAAACTACAAAAAAAAGTTAATGTGAGCACTTTATCAATTGCTTAAAATGCTAATTACGCAAAGAAGTCGTGAGTGATTGTCAAACAAATTTAGTGAACATAACTTTGCGTGGACAAAGAAAGGTACTCCGCATTTTAAGCAAAATTTAGGCTGAAATCCTTATTCTAAAAAACAAACTAAAAACAACAAAAAAAAAACCTCCCCAAAATAGACAGTGTTGGTAGTGTGTGGAATCGATCATCCATTTGTAGATTACAGGTCAAGGATTTAAAAATGATCAAGAATTTATTAAAACGCAGTGGCTATTCTTAAGGCAGCCGTAAACATACTCCGTTTGGCATTTCTCACAAGGAAGGGGGGGGGAAGTATACTGCAAAGCTTGCTTTGTGACTAAGCCTGACTTTAAGCTAAAGTTAAACCAGGAGCAGCTCCTTTTACTTTAGTCCACGTTCCAGATTTGAAGAGGTTCTTAGTTTTACTAAGTGCAGAAGTCAGGCTTAATCACAAAGCCAGCTTCGTAGCCAGCCCCCAGTCTTCAAGTTGTGTTTTTAAAAGGTGTGTTGCTTTAGGCAGCTTGATAAACAGGCTATACTGTGCGTTCCCTTACCTTTCAAACAAGGTTGCGTTTGTTCACCGAAGCTGCTGCATTTATGAAATGCGTTTCTTTGTCTGTTACCCTGTTCGTAGCGAAATACACAACGGGTTTGTGTCCAATTCTTTTCCCCTAATTCCCCTTGAGAAAGTCATGATGCTGCTCCTATTTTACGAAAATTGTGGAAAATAACTTTACGAATGCTGATGAAACATTTTGTGCTCAGGAAAGGTACCTTATGAGATGACGCGTCATAAAGCGATAAATCTTAATACTCTGCCATCTCCCGTGATTTGCGCATTTGCTATGTTTGTTGTCTTCAATTTCAAAGTGAAATGTTTCATGAAGCCTGAATATGAATACTTTATGCCTTTTATGTATATCATTGCTTTGCATTTTTAGGTGGTACGTTATTTAGTGTGCAACCGAATTGGACAACACCAGCTGCTATCCGATGCGTCAGGAGAATGTAAAGCAGAAATGACAATTTAACACTCGCGGACTTAAGTGCCACAACCTGGTGACGGTATTGCGAGTACCCTGATTTAAATTCATAAATATTAACAAAAGTGATGGAAAAAAGTGAACTTGATATAATTGAGGATGGCCTCGTGGCAGTAACGTGCTGCGTCACAACGACAAGCAGGTACCACAGAGGTGGTACTATCCTCTCATGGAAAACCAACCCCAATAAAGTACCCGGACTTCGCAAAATCTAATTCAAATCATGAATTCAAACTCAATTCTTCCCAATATTCCTTTTAAAAGGTGTCTCACAGGGCCCCGTTCAACTGAGGCATGACTACAGACTCCCGAGTACCGACTACCCAAGAATAACCTCTCTGAATAACATTACGTCAATGCCATACATGGGCGGCTCATTCAGGGCTGTTCTTACGGTAGAAAATCTTGATCAAAATGTAAGTCCGGAATTCCGATTGACGTAAGAATGGGGAGTATCTTCACGACTGCCGTAAGAATAGCAACTGCCTTATTAAAATGCACGAAACAAGAATGCCGTGGATCTGCTACATTCTTATTAACTTACAACTGCTGAGAGACTTAAGTGATGTGTTGAAATGCTTGTCTATTTCATATAATGGGACTTTGCTAATGCACTGCACGGTCTGAATAATGATATAGCGTGTGCTGACAATGGTCTTGTTTATTTGCAGTACTTGGCTTATTTGTGCGTTGCTGCGCTAAATGGGCCGCAGTCGCCATTGAAAAGTCTTGGCAGCCCAATTGAAAAGTCTTGGCTGCCTAATAAAGATTATGATTAGGACAAAGAGTCTCCCAGGCAAACTATTGATGACAGCATGCGCTTGAATCCCCAGTGGAAAACGATAGGGAGTGTGTAGTGCTGTGTAATTAAAAAGAAACACAAGACCTAGTGTACTGGTTTGCCAGCAGTTCCAGGCACCTGATTGTTTCACTAAGAAAATGGGTTATGTGATGGAGAGACTCGGATATAATAAAGGACTGTCATTTTATTTTAACTCAATGTTATGATGACGAAAAATGAAATGGATACAAGGCTGAAACCAATCAATGCCAGACATTGGTTGAAGTGTTATTTTAATGTTATTAGATTTATTTTGTGAGAAATATGAAATGACTCATCTGCCTAAATTTGTGAAGGATTACGATTGTATCGATCAGATTATGCAAATAGGCTACTTTGCTAAAAAAAAAAAAAAAAGAGTCCATGTATTGAGTCACAAATAAAATATTTGTTTTGGGTCAATGCAATACATCTCCATACTACTCTGCCAGGAAGTGTGCTGGCTGCTGTTTCATTGAATAAGGTCAGTCTACACCGAACCCCAGGAAGTCACTCTCAGGAAATCCAGCTCTGTGCGAACAGACAACTTTACATCATTTGTTCATCAAATGATCAAATGATTGTTCATCAGGAAGCCAGGGTAATGTCCTCACTACTGCGGTCCTCATCCTCTGCACGTAACTGAGTGTTAACCCGTATAAGGCTGCAAGAAATGTATCGCTGAGATTGTCAAATCCTGAGCTGACGTGTAATGACTTTTAGCTGGTGTTCATCATCGTGAACGATGTAAGAAATTTATACAACCCCAATTCCGAAAAAGTTGGGATGAAGTGTAAATTGTGAAAAATCAAAATGCAATGACTTTCAGATCTCATGATCCAATAGATTATTTACAATAGAACATAGCCTAGATAAAATTTCAAATGTTGAAAGTGAGACATTTTACATTTTTATCCACAAGGTGATCTTATTTCAAATTTTCTGGCTGCAACAGGTCTCCTAAAGGTTGGGACGCAGGCAAAAAAGGGCTGAAAAGCAATTAATATATAAGAGAATCAGCTGAAAGAACATTTAACAAGTAATTAAGCTAACTGGCATCAGGCGTGTAACATGATTGGCTATAAAAAGGGATGCCATAGAGAGGCTGAGTCTCTCAGAAGTAAAGATGGTCAGAGGCTCTCCAACCTGTGAAGGCTTGCGTAAAAAAAAAAATTGTGGAATACAAATTGCAAAGGCTTTGAAGGTCTCATCATTCACAGTGCATAACATCATCAAACTAGAACGGGCACTCGGTAGAGCGCATACCTTCGCCGACGCCACTGAATCCCTCGCCACTGGCGTTGGTTTCATGCCGATCGGATAAAAATTGACCGAGATATGGCCGAAAGTCGGTTTTGACCTTTTCGTGGCCTTGACCTTGACCTTTGACCCGATCACTCCCAAAATCTAATCGATTGATCCTCAGGTCATGCCAAATCAACCCACCAAATTTTATGAAATTCCGTTTGGTACTTTTTGAGTTATTCGATACACATACAGACAGACACACAAACAAATAAATACACGGGGATCAAAACATTACCTTCGTCAGCGAAGTGGCTGGCGAAGGTAAAGATTCTGAGAAACTGGAAAAATCTCTGCGCGTAAGGGACAAGGCTGAAGACCTTGACTGGATGTCTGTGATCTTCGGGCCCTCAGATGCCACGGCATCACTCACCGGCATGATAATGTCATTGACATTACTAAATGGGCCCAGGAATACTTCAAGAAACCACTGTCTGTAAACACAGTCTGCCGTGCCATTGACAGATGCCACCTAAAACTCTATCACGCAAAAAGGAAGCCATTGTGGAGCATGATCCTGAAGCGCCGCCATGTTCTGTGGGTCAAGGGTCATTTAAAATAGACTGTAGCAAAGTGGCAAAGTGTCCTTTGGTCAGACGAGTCTAAATTTGACATTCTTGCTGGAAATCACGGGCATCGTGTCCTTTAGGCTCAAGAGGAGAAAGGCCAGCCCTCCCGTGATCAGCGTTCAGTTCAAAAGCCAGCATCTCTGATGGTATGGGGATGCATTAGTGCATATGGTGTGGGACACCTGCGTGTTTTAAAAGGCATCTTGAATGATGAAAGGTATGTAAAGGTTTTAGAGCAACATATGCTCCCCTCCAGATGACATCTATTCCAGGGAAGGCCTTGTGTATTTCTGCAGGACGATGCAAAGCTACATAATGCAGCTATTACAACTGCATGGCTTTGTAGTAGAAGAGTCTGTGTGCCATAGTGTTAGCCAGAATGGAATCTCAGGGTGTCTCACCCCACCGACCAGGCCAACCTCGCCAAGACAAAACCACCTATGGTAGGGGTTCATCCCATGGAACCAGCTTGTTGCAAACAAAATAATCCAGAAATTGTTTTTAAAACAAAAAAAAAACAATTCCCCCCCCCCCCCCCCCCCACCACCCCAATGCAGCCCCCCCCCCCCCCCCCCCCCATTGATGTTTACAGACAGTAAAAGGCACATAATCTTACAATATTTAAAGAGTGTGCAAGATTTGATGTAAATATCTTAAACGTTTTCTGAGTTATTGCCCCAGAAAATGTGGGAATGCCGACGCTAATGTGAATGGGAAACCGTACAAAAACAATATGTCTCCCCTCCCTCCTGGGGGGGAGGCCTAATAACTGATGGGTATTTCTTGCCATTGACACAGAAAAGACACCACTTCACACCAATTCAAAACACCACATTTAATTATACAGGAAACTCTTCTTTAATATATAGCTGTACTTGCAGCCAAACATGAGTGCATTAATGTGTTTGGTTCACTAATGGTAACTGTAAATAAAAGAAAATCATTGCATTTTAGAAACCTCAAACCTTAATGAATTCAGTTTCAGTGCTTTTTCCATGGACTGTATTAAACATGGACGACACATCTCCATTCACTCCCATTCGACAAAAATTGAGCCAAAATATCCTCGATATGGCCGCTGCCATGTTGCACATTTGGAGCCTGAGTCGGCGCAGTAGTGATTGCGGGGTAGAGCCGCGCTATCAAATCCCACCCACCCGAACAGCCCTCTGAACGTCTAACCTGGGCTTGCAGCTACGCTATTAACGCAAGTGCCCGTAATGGCCTGCTCTCACACAGAAATGGTACAGTTTACCTAAGTAATGTGACCCCACTGTCGGTAGCGTAACTATTCGGTCGTTGAGGTCAGTTGACTTTATGGCTAAACAGACTCCACCCCACAGTCATCTGTTTCGTAATTAGTTGAAGTACCTAACTGGCTATCTATGATATCTTGTCACTGAATCTTGCTTAACAAGCTAGGTATGTAGCTAATTACAACTTGAAATGTTGTCAGGTTTTCCCCGATAATACGTCCGATCAATCTTTTAAGAGTTACCCCGTTAACTAGCCAATTTCACAAAAGAAGATGCTTTGATCCCAGCTGTAATTTCATCCGAAACCTGCCGAATCGACTTTGAAATTATTGAATTGAATTCCACTTTCGCTATGTTTCATTTTTGTGATATTGTCGTTGGTAAAATAATCTGTACCTCCTCGATCCAATTCGTTTTTCTTGCAGTTTTAGCAGCTGTCCATAAGGCTGCAACATTAGGCTGGAATTTTATTATGTTACCTGCTGAAAAAGGAGAAGTTGCCTTGCTGATGCTTATGGAAACACTCGCACCTAGGGGCCCGTCTAGTTCCTGAACATTAGATGGCAAGCTTGCTCCATCATTTACCCCACTTTAATAGCCTAAGCGACTTCAATCAATTCAAAAGTTGAAGGAATTAGCCAGCCATTTTCCCCCATATTAATCCTAAACGTTTGCTACTCTGCTTGGGGTCTTAACGTAGCCAAGGTAGCTCGCCTACTTGGTAATGACTAACCGCTCAATTTCAAAAAATAAACTTACCGAAAAAACTGCAAAGATCCTTCAGATCGGTTCAGTCAGTTAGTACAATTCATAGCGTTAAGTAATGTTAAGTCTTCAGTCGACGTTTCCTACTCCAGCTCTACTTAAAATTACTATTCACGAAATGAAATCCGCAGTGGGCAGGGGCTATGCAGTCCACGCACTGCAGTTGTCAGTCACTGCTGTTTATTATGACTAAACGCCCTTTTGCATAATATCAAATCAAAAGTTTACTGCAAACTTTTCAGAAAAAATGACGCTAGAATATAGATCAGCATGGTAAGAACTTCTTAAAGGAAGAAACCATCTTCAGAAAAAAACTTTTCCATGTACGCTTTTTTTAGCTCACCTGACTAAGTCAGATGAGCTTATGTCATGGCCTGTTTGTCCGTCGTTCGTCGTCGTCGTTCATCGTCGTCGTCCGTAAACATCTTCTCCTCCGAAACCACTGGGCCTATGAAGCTGAAACTTGACAGGTACCTTCCTACCCATGAGGACACCAAAGGTTGTTCAAGGCGTTTCGATCCGATTTCAAACATGGCCGCCACGGCGGCCATATTGAAAATCACATAATTGGCCATCTGAAAGCTATTTATGCACACATTCAGCTGAAATTTGCTATGTAGGTAGTAAGTAGCTGGATACATCACATATAATACGAGTTTTTCCGTATTTTGAATTTTGACCATGCTTTGACCTTCAACTTTGTACGACCCCTCTAAGTTGCGCTGAAATCTTTAAAAGTCTTCTCCAAAACTACTTGACCAATGAAGCTGAAACTTGACAAGTATCTTCCCACCCATTAGGACACTAAATTTGTTCAAGACGCTCTGGTTCCTTTTTAAATATGGCTGCCTTACCGGCCATATTGAAAATCGCATAACTGGCCGTCTGAAAGCTATTTATGCATATATTCAGCTGAAATTTGTCCTGTAGGTAGTATGTAGCAAGATGCATCACATGCCTATAAAGGGTTTTTCTATATTTCGCATTTTGACCTTTGACCTTCAGCTTTAAACTTGCCCGAATCGCGTAATTTTGTTGTAACCACAGCTGATTCAGGTGAGCTACAGGGCCTGTGGCCCTATTTTTCTCTGTATGGCATTTCTCTACTCCACTACCATGGAGGGGGCGGGTTTATAAGTTGTACTGCAGTCAGCCAGTAGTTGGCGATCGAGACGTTTTGGCTTCTCTTTTCAGGAGACGTTTGGCTGTCCATGTTTTATACAGTCCTTAGCTGTACCATGTCACTGGGAAGACCTAAAGCGATCATAGACGATACGCATGCACCACGTGCAGACAGGCTCGATTCAAACTATCATGAAGAATACTGGGAATAGCCTAAGGACGTCTAAAATGCAGAGTGCCTTATGGCCGGTACACACTGCATGATTTTGGGCCATCCCAGACGAGAGATGACCATCGTAGGAGAAACGTGGAGAAATCTTTGGTCGTGGCTCTAAAATGGTAGTCTTGCGTCACACTGTGAGACAGGTTCGAGGATGGCCGTTGTCAGCGTCTTGCGACCAACGATAACCTGAGATTAAATTCTGACAGTGTCAGAAATTTAGGATGACTATCTCACAGTGTGACAGCTGCTATGACCTACATCTACTAATCAGCCAATTCTAATGCAGCAGGAAATAAAATGATAATCGTTTATTTTTTAAAATAAAATAAACAGAATAATTTATAAATTACGCATTAGCTGATGCCGACAGTGATTCATGTAGACACACATTGGAGTTAAATCACGGTCACAAGGCAATCGATTTTCAGGGGCATTTAATTGCATACAATGCTTCACGTTTGCCATGCCGAGCGAACTGAATAAAATAAAATACAAATCAGTTCAATACAAAGCATTCTCAAAGAGAACGAGCTTTAAAACATTTCACAAATACAACTTGCTAACCCATTGGCTTTTGAAGGCAATGAACCATTAACCTTACAGAACAATTATTCTTCAAAAAGCATTTAAATGTTCACTGTGGCGTAGATGGTTCATCTTGTCATTATCACAAGCACTGTTGATTGAATAACCATATTGGCTGCACGTTGTCTTATCCGCGTCTTGCATTACTATTAAACTTGCACAGAGCTAAAATAACAGTGAATACAATGAATATGGTAGTGCAGATGGATGTCGTACGCTAGTGATGTTGCATATTGACGTACGTCATAACCTTTGATTCAGTAAACTGCCATCGTACAGTCTGCACACATCACATTTGACGTCATACCATAGTTTATTAGATCCAAGTCGCATAGTAGGTCATGTAATGGTCTTATAAGATTGCTAAAATTGTACAGTGTGTACCGGTCATTTGACTCAATACAAGACCGAAGACAGTACTTTAATTTATTACAATCTGTGATGCCACAAGTTAATTTTACTCGTTTGGAACAGAGATTCTTCAAGAATGGGCTGTAGTGGAAAGACTGGCCATTTGCCTGACATCAGTATTCTGAGGGTGGTTAGTGTAGGGAGATTGAGATCATCGCTCCATACGCCGATCTACCTCATCGGTTTTTCTGCCATTTCTCTGTGTTGCAACACCAAATATTCCTCTAAAGTAACTAAATGAGTTTTAGAATGCACACCAGTGACAAAATCTTATTAAATTTCAACATTTATGGAGATCTCAGCTGGCAAACAACAGTGTTGGAAGTAGTGCCGTCCTTTGACGTGATGTCACTGACCAAAGCGATGGGATTTCCCTCAACTGGTGTTCCCAGCTTGGCTGGGGTTCTTGGTTGGCAGTATCCGGGGCGATCTCTCAGTTGAGAATATAGCCCGGCCAGCAAAAATTCCCCCACCGCGGTTCTGAGCTCAAATGTAACATGCAACATATGACCAATCACTTCTCGTGTCAGAGCCGCATACATAAGAACTTGGAATAACGAAGCTAGCACTAGAGAGCCTTTTGGCACACATTAACACAATGCTTTGACAAGCATTTTCATCCGAGACTTGCACTCGGAAGCCTTTCTGATGTATGGGCTGTATCGTACAAATCTGTTTCGAAGCTCGCCTCGCGATTGCGGAACACGATCAACATGATTAAACTAATATATTGGGAATTGCAATCTACGTGATCAAGATGACAAGCAGTTTCGACGTGGCAGAACTGTTAGCTTTTACACGTAGTTCAATCTCGCCGAAATATTGTCATTTCAAATTAATTATTAAAAGGAATATTCACCCATTTCTACCACTTGTATGAAACGTGTCTTCATTATAATTATATTTTATGTCCTGTGGGCTCGGATTTCAAGAGCGAGTCGAGAAGGAAATGGGTCTTGCGCACTGACCTATATATACTAGATCTGTGGTCTTGCGCCATAACAAGTGGATCAGCTGGAGATGAATTTTGGCGACTGTTTAACTTGTAAGAGTGGAAAGCCGACGACATGATTCTAAAACAAACAAGTGTTTCCCACTAACATGGCAATATCCCCCGCCGCCTCCATTTTATGTCTCCCTACGGAGCCCAATGCTATTCGCACGGCGGGGGATAATAAGCGGAGCCGCAATTACCGTAATACAAGCACATGTATTTCTTTCAGGCTACATTAACTCAAATGTCCGATTTCTGATAAACAAGTTTCAATTGCCGACACTTGCACACCGATACGAATAATAATTACTTGCAGGGGCTTTGAAAGAGGTATTGAATCTAACAAATCAGTGCAAGGTATAGCGTTTAGAAACACATTACACTGAATAAAATGCTCTTGTACATCTATGTTATCAATATAAGCCCTGACCTACCTCTAAAACAACTTTATTCAACTCTTGTGCAAGTGGACAATGCTCAGTCGCTCACATGCGCCATTCCACAGCATCTTGATTGGATTTAAGTCAGGAATTTGACTCGGTATCTCCGATACCTTCAATTTCTTTTTGAGCCTTTTAGAGGTGGACTTGCTTAAGTGCTTCGGATTGTTGTCCTGCTGCACAACACAGCTGTGCTTATGCTTTAGGGCATGGCCTAATGGCCAGACATTCTCCCTCAGGATTTCTTATAGAGAGCACATTTCATGGTTCCATCAGTAATCGCAAGAGCCCCAGACCATCACACTGCCTCCACTGTGTTTGACTGTTGGTATGATGATGTTATTGTGAAATGCTTTGTTAGCTTTTGCACAATGTAATTGGACCCATGTTTTCCAATAGGGGCCGCTTTTGACTCCTCAGTCCACAGGATATTATCTCAGAAGTCTTAGGGGTCATCAACATTCAAGATGTTTTATTGTAGATGTGAGATTAGCTTTTGTGTTGTTTTTGGTCTGCAGTTGTTGTCGACTTGCAGCACTTGCATGGATGCCATTTTTGCCCTGTTTCTATCTCTTATTGTGGAGCTAGTAACACTGACCTTAACTGAGTCAAATGAGACCTACAGTTCGTGTGATGTTGGTCTGGGTTCTTTTTTGACCCTCTGGATGAATCATTAATGCACTCTTGGACAAATTTTGGTTGGCCAGTCGCGCCTATGAAGGTTCACCACTGTTTCAGTTATGGCCCGTTTGTAGGTAATAAGCTCTTGTCATGGTTCACAGGAGTCTCGGAGCCTTAGAAATGACGATAACACTTTATAATAAGGGGACATGATGCATTTCTTCATGCATGGTTTACTCATGAGTTCATCATGATTTATGCATTATTTCATACATGAATTCATTGACAAATCATGAGTTGACATAAATTCATGCTTACTCATGTCATTGCATAAATTCAGACATCATATCAACTCAGGCATTACTTACTGTAATTAATTCATCATGAATCAAAAGTAATTAAGCATGATCATGATCAGTTCATAGTTCATTAAAGACAGTCGTTTTTGTTTACTTGGGTTATCTTTGTCTGATATTTATGTTCGTCTGATCTGAAACCTTTTAATGTGACCAATATGCAAAATATAAGAAATTGAGAAGTGGGAAAATAATTTTCACAGCATTTTTTATGAACCACTTTTGACAGCATGAATAGGTCTGAAATGGATTTTCCGAGTACTTGCGTGTGCAATCAATATGAATCTCCTCTGCCTTTACTTCAGAGAGTTGGTGAGTCAGGGACATTGCCGTTTCCTCATCTGTTTCCTCCACTTGCAAACTGTAAAATGGACCATTGTGGAGAATGTGTTTTTTACTTCTGCAAGGCACATGTCTGAAGGGGATCTTGCATGAGGTCGTGTATCAGTATCTGTTTCTGTCTTCAGCTAATCTTGCACACATCTGTGCCAATCAGCCCTTTATTCTTACTTTTTCTTTTTTCCACATTTACGACTGTATGCTGACATGCCTAATGTGGTTGCTTTGATTCACAAAAAATCAAAATCACAAAAAATCTGTTTTGTCGTCTGCTCCATTTTTATACTGCCATTGACTGCTGACTCCTCACTCCTCTTCACTGTACAGGTTGCAGCTGATCAATAACTGCCTCAGTTTAGAATCTTGTTTCCATGAGGGATAACACAGTCATCTAGCAGAGATCTGTCTGAGTGCTGTCTTCTAGTTTTTAACTTACCGGCCCTATGGGCCGACAAGCTATTGTCGTGGTGTGATGTCTGTCGTCCGGAACATTTTTTTAATCTTTTTTGTTGGCCTGATGAATTTTCTTTTAAATTTGCAGTAACATACTACTAGACCGTATCTCCAGACATTTTTCTCAGATTTTTGATTGAATTGTTTTTGTCCATTTTATGGGCCCTTGAAGTTTTGGCTCCAATGTGAAAGATAGAACTGAGAAATAAAAAAAATAAAAAAAATCATCTCTCAAAAACTGTGATAAATTTTTTTTAAGTCAGACAATCAACTTACCTTGGTACCATCAATGTACAGTGTGAGTGCAATTTTGATGGAATCAACTGAAGTGGGTCTGTTGGGGGCGCTGTACTTTATGAATATGCTAGATAGCCTGTGGAGGCTGAATGGTTTTAGATAGAGATTAAGTTTTTATTATCGATATAGGAAGTCATATATGAGCTATACATGTTAAAGTTGACCTCAGATGACTTTGAAAGGTCAAACTCAAGGTCAGGGAATATATTAACAATGTTAAAACATATGACTTGAAATTAAAAAAAAAAAATTTCTCAAAAACTGAATGATAACTTTTTTTTCTCAATTTGGCAATCAACTCACCTTGATACACTTTATGCACAGTGCGAGTGCCATTTTCATTGAATCGACAAAAGTGGGTCTAGTGGAGGCGCTGTACTTCAACATTGGGTCTTATGGAAAATGGGCCAAATCGCCTATTGAAGCTACATGGTTGCAGACAGAAATTAAGTTTGTATTACTGATGTATAGGAAGTAATATATGACCTATATTTTGGCTGCGTTAAAGTTGACCTCAGATGACCTTGAAGGGTCAAACTTTAGGATAAGCAAAATGTTACAATTTTCGAAGGTTTCTGGGCTTGAAAATATTCAAGATTGGGAACATATGTGCATTGAACACTTAGAGGAAGCCATTAGGTGGCCTTGAATTTGACCTTCAGGGATCTTCGAAGGTTGAACTTCACATAGTGAAATTTCAATGACTTCTATCCCCAAAACTATTACAGGTAGAGCTTAGGTTTGTATTGTGGACATATAGGAAGTCATGTATGAAGTGACATTGAACTTCACCTTCAGTGACCTAGAATGCCCGAAATTCACAGTGAAATTTCAGTGACTTGTATCAGCAAAATGGTTACAGATAGTTTTGGTTTGTATTGAAGATGTATAGGAAGTCATACATTAACTTTCATTCGGTGGCCTTGAACTTGGTGGCCTTCGGTAACCTTCAAAGGTCAAATTTCACATAGTGAAATTTTAATAACTTGTATCACCAAAACTATTACAGGTGGAGCTTAGGTTTGTATTGTGGCCATATGAATCATGTGTGATGTTTCATTGGGTGACTTTGAACTTGACCTTCAGCGACCTTGAACGGCCAAACTATACAGTGAATTTCCAATGACTTACATCATCAAAATCGTTACAGATTGAGTGTAGGTTTGTATTGGAGAAGTATAGGAAGACATTTATGAACTTTCATTTGGTGACATTCATATTGACCTTCGTAGGTCTAACTTGACCTAGAAAAAATTCAATTACTTCTATGTAACTGAAAAGGTCACAGATGGAGCCTAGGTTTGTGTTGCTGACATAGGAAGTCACATGAACTTTCATTTGGTGACATTCAGCTTGACTGTTGATGACATGTGAAGGTCAAACTTGACATAATACAATTACAGTGACTTGTTTGCCAAAACAGTCGCAGATGAAGTCTATGTTTCTATTAGAGACATATAGGAAATCATACATGAACTTTCAACGACCTTCGTATTGACCTTCAAAGGTCAAATGTGACCTAGTGAAAATTCAATGACTTGTGTCACTAAAACGATCACAAATGGAGCCTAAGTTTTTGTTACTGACATCTAGGAAGTCGCATGAATTTTAATTTGGTGACATTCAATTTGACTGTCAGTGACCTTTTGAGGGTCCACAACTCCACAATGAAATTACAATGACTTGTATCACCAAAATAGTCACAGATTGAGCCAAGGTTTGTATAGAGACATTTAGAAAGTCATATGAAGTCCATTTGCTGACCACAACTTGAAATTCTGTGACCTTTTAAAGTTCACAATTGACATACTATGTATTCAATGACATATTTTAATGACTTTTATCACCATAACTACTTCAGATCTTAGGATTGTATCACAGAAGTTCTTATAAATGTATGTCAACTTTTATTTAGTGACCTTGACATTGATTTTCATTGATTCAAATGTCAAACTTCACATGAAATTTTCATAAATTGTATCATTGGTGTAAGACTGCTAGCCGGTAAGCTACAGGACCCTTGGTCCTATTTTTCTAGTATTGGATTCTGCCTGATATTTTTCAATCATTGTTTGCTGGTGCAGAGTTCAGTTGAAAGGGGTCGCCCTAGATGCAGGACAGTGAGAGAGGCACAGGCTGGATGCAGTACAGTGAGAGGCACAGGCTGGATGCAGTACAGTGAGAGAGGCACGGGCTGGATGCAGTTGAGTGAGAGAGGCATAGGCTGGATGCAGGTCAGTGAGAGAGGCACAGGCTGAATGCAGTAGAGTGACAGAGGCACAGGCTGGATGCAGGACAGTGAGAGAGGCACAGGCTGGATGCCGTGCAGGGAGAGAGCAGAGTTCTGCCGATGCTGGTCAGTGGTGGTCGGCGCCGACCAGCACTCGGAATTTATCGACCACTCAGTTCAGATAGCAAGTGCTTTTCCCGACTGGCACAATTTTTTCAAAGATCAGTTAAAATAAATGCATCCAGTGTCCAATAAAATCGCTAGAAACGAAACATAAATGACCCTAAACATGCTCCCCCCTTCTTGTTATTGTCAGAATAGCGAACTTTCGTTTTCGACCCTCGCCCCGTCTGCCTTGGTCTTCATTGATGGCCTACTGAAAAACCCGCCCAACAGTGATGGAAACACCGAGTGCCATTCAAGACGGCGTGTGCTGGGTGTTCATGGCGAAGTGAATCTGAAGCTGTTGGGGAAATGATCGGTGTGGTTGTCTCAATCTAATGAAAGAGAGGCAATTATAATCAGGCAGGGTGATTGATTTCTGCAGCGCTGTACTTTGAATGTTGAGAGAGGTTTTCTTGTTTTATAAACCACAGGATAACTAAATCTCTGTCGAGGACAGTAACCTTCTTTACATGTTAAGCTATCAGTGTTTCATAAGTTGTGGACGGAAAACCAAGGGGGTGGAAAACATGCCTTGAAACGGATGAGATTTTAATCATTGTTCTTGGTTTACACGTTTTCCAACAATATCCATTTGCAGTTAAGTACACTGTTTCCCTTTTTAATAAAATGGCAAGGCGCATGAATAGTAAATTCAATTAAAGCTGCAAGCAGCGTTGAAAGGGCCCTTGCACCCCTCGTGCACGTTGGGGTAGCGGCAAGATCTTGATGGGTGCAGGTGTCCATTCACAGCCATTGGACACTGCTAGCCTGAGTGTAATGTGTTTTCCTGATGGGATTGCAGAAATTTTCTGGAGGGCGCTATGATACTATTTTGACATGCGTGTGTGCAAAATCCAAAACAGAAATTTAAATATCGGGCTCCACGAGTTGATTGATTTTTTTTTTAATTTTTCAACCATCTTTAGACTATTAAAAGTGAAATTTTTAAAAAAATCTGATTGAGTGCGCAAAAGAGCCATTATGCCACATTTAGTGCCAATTGATGTATCAAACTGAAGACAATAAGACAATGATAATTTGTCCAACGTTTTGCAAGTTTTGGAGTATTCTAAGGCCTTCAAACGTGTGTTCGTAAAATTTGGAAAAACGCAGGAAATGGCTCATAGCTCACTTCCCGTTTGGCCAAAAAATGTCAAAAAATTAACCATTGCCTGGAATGACTAATGCAGTGATCACCCCAAATTTTATGAACATTCATGCACTTTTATCTTAACATGGCCAGATTCAGAGGGCGCTGTGGAGCCACCTGGCCACTCTCGATGTAATATTAGCATATGTTTATACTTGGGGAGGACAATTTTATCAACTTTGGAAAGTTTCAGGCAAATCCTATTTAGTATGTGGGAGTTAAACCAATTTCCTGCTTCATGGGGGAACATCGAAAGACGCCACGGATACATCGTTCGATGAATTCAAAAACACTTCGCAATTTAACATCGGCAAGGTCTTACGATGTCGTATGACAAATTTTAGGTTGATCCGATAAAATGGCTAGGAGGAGTTCGTTAAAGTACGTCGCCTGTTAATGGCGAAAAATTTTTAAAAGTTGAAATTTAAATTAAAAATGGCGGACTCCCTGTTGAGTCTAGGTCATGGCACCAAGAGACATTTTTTTTAGGTCTCAACATAAGTCACATGTTCACCGAATTTCATACATGTAGGTTTACTGGGCTGTGAGGGCTGCTCATTTGAAAATTTTTAGGGGGTGCTATAATGCCATTTTTGCCACGCCTATATGTACACTTTTTATCATGGTAGCACCAATGATGGGATTTATACTTGTACAACAATTTGTGAGTTTTTGAGCATGCTGAGACCCTCAAAAGGGCAATTCTTTTAAAAATCTAAATGGGGACGCTACAGAGCCATTATGCCACATTTAGTGACAATTATTGTCATAAATTGAAAAAAATCAGAAAATTATAATTTTTGTAAAGTTTTGCCAGTTTTTGAGTATTCTAAGGCCTTCAAACGTGTGCTCATAAAATTTGGAATAACGCAGTAAATGGCTCATTGCTCACTTCCTGTTTAGCCAAAAAATTAGTAAAAAATTCCCATAACCTGGCATCACAAATGTAATGATCAGTCCAAATTTCATGAACATTCAAGCACTTTTATCTTAACATGGCCGTTTTTTGAGGGCGCTGTGGGACCCACCTGACAACACCCAATCAGATAGATGCATATATTTATACTTGGAAGGAGAGTATTATCAACCCTGGAAAGTTTTGGGCAAATCTCACATAGTATGTGGGAATAAAACCAACTTCCTGTTTCATGGCGGAACATCGAAATTCACTGTGACGCCACGGATACATAGTTCGATAAATCCAAAAAAGCTTCGCTATTTAACATCAGCCATGTCTTTAGACATCACCTGCCAATTTTGAAGTTGATCAGATAGAATCTCTAGGAGAAGTTTGTTAAAGTACGACGCCTGTGAATGGCAAAAAATGCAAAAAAGTTGCAATTTCAATTAAAAATGGCGGACTTCTTGTTGAGTCTAGGTCACGGCACCAATAGACTTTTTTTTAGGTCTTTGCATAATCCACATTTCCACAGAATTTTGTACATGTAGGTCAAACACGCTGCAAGGGCTGCTTCATTGAAATTTTCTAGGTGGCGCTGTAATGCAATTTTGCCACATCCATCTGTAATCCCCATAGCCTTGAAGAAAGTATGACCGGCTTAATAGATTTGCAACGTTTTGTGAGTTTTCGAGCATGCTATGGCCCTCAAAAATGCAATTATGTATTAGGGGGCGCTATAGAGCCACCATGTCACACCCAGTGCCAAATGAGAATTCGAATCAAAGAACTTAATATTTTTAGTCAATGAGCCAAGTTTGGTGAGTTTTCAAGTATGATAAGGCCCTCAAAAATGTGTTCGTAAAATCTGAAAAAACGCAGGAAATGGCTCATAGCTCACTTCCTGTGCGGCAAAAAAAAGTTAAAAAAATGGACAAAAAAACTTATTATGACTACTATGGCCCTATCGAATTTCCTGAGAATCCGAGCAAGTGTGTTCCAAAATGGCCGCGTGTTTGGTGGCGCTGTAGAGCCACCGGGGCATGTCCAAGCACAAAAATAATCATTCTTTGTAATTTTCACCACGACTGACGTGTGCAAATTTTTGTGAGTTTTTGTGCATGGCAAAGCCCTCAAAAACGCGTTCTCGCAGCAGAATAAAGAAGAAGAAAAAGAAAAAGAAAAAGGAAAAAAAAAAAAATCCCATCAAAAACAATAGGTTCCTCGCACCT
Source organism: Gymnothorax reevesii (assembly GCA_029721435.1). Taxonomy (NCBI): domain Eukaryota; kingdom Metazoa; phylum Chordata; class Actinopteri; order Anguilliformes; family Muraenidae; genus Gymnothorax; species Gymnothorax reevesii. Next base: position 94,231,074 of record CM056575.1, read on the forward strand.
TCGGTGCCAGGACCCTGGCACCGGTCGGGGCTCGGGCCCTAATGAAAATGTTTAATTCACATGCCTTGTTTGGTAACCCATCACGAAAAAAACCTACTGTGGATTTTCCGCGTTAACTTTTGCCACATCTTACAAAGCAAGAAATGTGCACTTTTTTGCCTTCAGTTGGCGCATTTTATCTCTCGTCTTCATGAAGACAATTAGCAATACCTGAGAAGGGAGAGTTAAAGTAGACATATCTTTTATCGGGGAAAATGACTGAAACAGATCAAGACTAGTAAGCCGTTTAAAGAAGTTTATCGCCCTCCTTGTTCTCTGTCCAACGGGCCCCAGTGAAGGAATGTTTGAAACAGAAATGACAGTTGTTAAGTCGTATTCAGACATTTTATCAAAAGTATTTGGGTACAAAATGTTAAAACAAGTTTATGAATATGGCATCTATCTATGAAAATTAGAGGCATCTTGCTACACACTGAGGAGCACATTAAAGAAACAGTGATCTGGTGACTCAGAGGCAAGATCTGCTTTCGAATTGACGCTAAAATTGTCCTGCTTGCGCGCTATTCGCGCTCGCATATGAACAATCCGATCAGCACTCCGAGTATCCTGGGTAAAACCCTGAGAGAGGCACAGGCTGGATGCAGTGCATTGAGAGTGACACAGGCTGGATGCATTACAGTGATAGAGGCACAGGCTGGATGCAGTGCACTGAGAGAGTCGCGTGTGGGATGCAGTGCAGTGAGAGAGGCGCGCGCCGGATGCTTTGCAGTGAGAGAGGCACGTGCCGGATGCAGTGCAGTGAGAGAGGCGCGGGCCGGATGCAGTGCTGTGAGAGAGGCGCGTGCGGGATGCAGTGCAGTGAGAGAGGCACACCGGTTTGAGGTATTGGCATCTGGAGATGTCTCACAAGCTTAGGGACTCCAGAGGGGAAATGAGTGCTGGGAAGTGGAGCTTTTTATTTCTATTTCCAGAGCTTCGTGTTACAAACCAGGCATTTCTCCCAATGCTGCATGTTTGTTTTAAACCTGCTCTGAATGTATATTTGCTGACCTGCTAGCAGATCTGTTTAGTTCCAATTATAACAGTGATTTTTGTCATAGTCTGGATATGTTTTGATACTGACCTAGTGTACATTTTATAACCATCTCAAGCTCAAGTTCATTTTCCTGATTCTTCATGCTGTAAAAGTGGCTCTACCTGGATCACGTCTGACCCGGCAGTATTATGCAAGATCTCTGCTGATATCCATTAGTCATGATCCTTGGGCTTGCATTTCTTCTGGAGTGCTTTGTCCACAGCTTGGCTGAGTTTCAGTTGAGCAGCCACAAAGGTTTCAGCAGTCATGAGTCATAAAATACAGTTCAATACAGCTGTGACCTGGAGTGGGAAGTGAAGTGTTTCAGTGGTAAAGGATCCCCTCCCTTGTGCGTGTACTTTGGAGATAGACCAGTCAATGGGAGTGGCTCTGAACTGACTATTGGCATTAGCCCACATTGTGGTTGTCCTGAACATCATATTTCAGATTAAGGAATGCATTTTTTACGCCCCCGTCATTATTGTTCAATTGTGCTCCATTCTGCCTACTACCTCAGTGGCACTGAACTACATCTCTATGATACGTCCATTCACCTACAAATCTAATTTCCTTCCCATGAACTACATTAGAACACATTTAGGTGCTTAGTTTTTTGAAAAGATGCTTGACAACTGTTTATAACTTGTGTACTACAATAGCATATGTTGATTTGGCAATCATGATTCCTCTATTACCTGGGAAGGTTTAAATTATTTCCAGTAGAATTATGCCTTTGAAGAATAACAAAGTGTTTGAATAATCTCAATGAACAGAAAGCAGTGGGTGGTGCCCTTGTGAATCATTACTGGGCTGCCGTCTGTGTAAATACTGTGTGTGTAATAACTTAGAGGGGTACGGTCCCAACTCCCACGACAATCTCCAATTTTTCCAAGTGGCCTACGTCTTTGAGTAGGCTGTAAAATCTTAGTGCTTGAGGTTTTAAGGGCTTATGGTAATTTTTTTTACCATAAACGTGTTGTTAACGCTTTGTAACCCTGGTAGTGTGCCATTGAGTGAAAGTGCTGCTCACAGCTGAGCTACATGGCTGCTTTTGCACTTTTTTTTTTTTTTTTTTGGACTGTCATTAGAACACCGGATATTTGACGGGTGGGGACATTTTAGTTTTGCCTCCTTTTGAGATTGCATGCTGTTTATGAGTATGTTTCACTTCTCCAGATGTGCCTGTGACTGTGGATAGTTGCCAGATGGCATTGTCGCTTTTTTGTGATTTGTGTGCATGGGGTTGCACCAGATGTCGGTTTCATGGGCTAATGCTTTAATAAGCAAATCATGTCCAGTTGTTTGGTTACACCTATGGCACTGACATTTTTTTGTTGTTTGGATCCTACTCCGTCTAAAATTACCTGGCTTTTAAAATGTGGGGCTAATGAAAATACCACTGCTGATTTATTTTAGCTGTGTAATTTTTTAGAAATGTTTTTGGTTATGGCCTAATTTCTTTTGTTTGAATTCTTGTAGTGGTTAACCGCAGTTTAAATCACCTACTCTCATTGATTTATTTTGATTGTGTGTTTACTTGAGAGGCTTCGTTAAAGCTCCAGTTCTTGTCTGATTCATTGATTTGCTTAACAATGGCCTGCAGTCCCTGATGGAAATTTAGTGAGCAGCCATGCTCAGAGGCCCTCAGTGAGCAGGCGGTGAAGGAGGTTTGATCATCAGTCCCTTGGGGGCAATTAGATTGTGCAACGAGCCTTGCGTATTGCAGAATTATTGGTGAATGCATTAGGCAAAAATTGCAGCCGTCTACAGAAATTATATTGGCCATTTTGCAAATTTAATCCATGAAGCTTATGCGCATAATGGTAAAATTTCTGCTCTTTTCTACAGCTTTCAAGTGGAAACCCTGTCTATGACAACTACTATCGACAGGTAAGAGTCCTCTCAGTCCTGTGTCTGTGTAAAGATATTCCAAGTGATGGCTGTGGTTTTGTTGAGAAGCCCTGCGCATTAATTCACTGAGTGATCTTGGAACTGTGCTTTGTATGTTAACTAGTTACTCCTTGTAACTTGAGGCATACTGTGTGGGGTGTTTATTCTGGTTGTGCCCTCATAGCAGAGGAGCCTGTGTGAGCTGCTGTGATGCATGTGGCGGAATGGAGAGTTATCTCCTGCTGAACCTCTGCGTACTCCACCGCACTGCTGAGCAGGCTGCTCCCCTCTGTAATGCACTCTGCTTAAGCTGGCCTCTATGCATTAATGATGGCTCTCCGCTTACCCTATTAGCAGAGACGACGAGCCCTTGAGAGGGGCAAGTAAAGTGGCCACCCCAGCCAGTGAAAGCACAGCAGATCGTTTCCAGTAATTCAGTACTGAGGCCACTTTTGGAGCGTTTGAGAGGAAAATCAGGGTTACTTTACCCTGTCAATTTTATACTGATGCTCATTGCTGGAGACTCATTATTGATTTGGGAGGGTGCAAGGAAGCACTTGTTCTGCCCTGATGCATTTAATTCAGCTTTTCATGTGACCCTGGAGCCGGCTTTTGCAAAGATGATTTGGAGGATGACATGATATGTCATGTATAAGTTAAGGAGTAAACTTGCAGAATGCAGACCCCTGAACCACCCTCTGAGGTCACTGGAGGGTGATGAGGTGGAATACAAAGATATGCACAATTTTCAGATTGATCCTGGAAGTGCTCTTCGTGATCTTGGAAGCCCTGAGATGCATTTCGATTCAGGTTTATTGGAACCATCAGTTGCACAGTTTCTGTAATAGGATAGATTTGTATGTGTGCATTTGAGCTTGAGCTACTGCTGGATTCTCATACTGGGGGTCGCATCGTCCCCTTAATAGTTTTCCTGGAACAAATTGGGCTGGGACATGTGACCCTCCTTTGCTGTTGGACGTTTCCTTCAGGGACAGACTGCTGGTAAAAACAAGTGTCAGTGACCAGTGCCAGTCTCATCTTGGTCATAGTTTATATGCGCATATTTTGCAAATGATCATGTGAGCATCATAACGCTCTGAATGTATTTTGTCATGTTGATAATGGTTCTCTTCAATTTGATTTTGGCTTGGAGATTTCAAAGGATACTTTGACCTTTTTTTTTTTTTTTTTTTCTGTGACCAGTATCTGCTGTCAGCCATTTTGTGCATCTACTTTGCTGTATCTGTTGAACCAGATGAGATTCTGATATGGCTTTGGTTTCATGCTACTGTTCTCCTTTCTCCTTAAGCAGATGTTGCTAATGCGTTAAGTATTTTTTTGGACAACAACTAGATTCAGTTCAATATCGTACTATTTTACGACGGGACTTTGATTATTTTTAACATTTGAACAGATGATAAAAATAGATGTTGGACTGAGCATAAATTTTACACTAGAGGCGTTACAGATCATCCTGAGAACCTTAAAATGGCTTAATCCGGTGTGCGATTCATGCATGCGGCAATCAGGATGCCTAATATTCCTACTGACGCTTACTCTTTTTCTTTTCGACAACCCTGGACAAAAGTGATCAGATTTTGTGCCATAGTAGGAATTGCTGGAAGTTTCCAGATGGGTATAGGAGGAAAGTCTTACTAAGAGGATCATAACTCTTCTGTATTTGTGATGGTCTTAGTGTTAACGTTTGCCTTTATCTTGGCCTCTACAGGTGGACCCTTCTGGCAGTGGACACGTGGCAGCCGCTGATGCGGCTCTGTTCCTGAAGAAGTCTGGCCTAGCAGATCTGGTCCTGGGCCGGGTAGGTGCAATGTAGGCCTGATGAGACTGTTGTTCTGGTGTTTGAATGTTGGCAAAATGCCGGTGAATCTGTTATTATTTCGACCTTACCGGCTCTATGTGCTGATAAACTATTGTTGCGGTGTGTCGTCTGTCGTCCAAAACATTTTTTATCTTTTTTTTTGACCTGATTGAAGTTTTGTGTAAATTTGACATAATATACTACTAGACGATATTTCCAGAAGTTTTTTTTTTTGGATTTTTGATCCATTTTTCTCCATTATGGGCCATTGAAATTTTGGCCCCAATATAAAAGATAGGACTGAGAAATTTTTAGAAAATTATTTCTCAAAAACTGCGGGATACATTTTTTTTAAAACTCAGGCAATCAACTTTCCGTGGTACCGTCAATGTACCGTGCGAGTGCCATTTTGATTGAATCGACGGAAGTGGGTCTCGTGGGGGCGCTATACCTTAACATTGGATCCTATAGAGAATATATAGGACGACCTGTGGAGGCCAAATGGTTGCAAATAGAGATTAAGTTTGTAAAATCGACGTATAAGAAGTCATATATGAACTTTCATTCGGTGACCTTCATATTGACCTTTGTAGGTCAAACTTGACCTAGTGAACATTCAATGACTTCTATCACTTAAAAGGTCCCAGATAGTGCTTGCGTTTATATCACAGACTTAAAGAAAGTCACACATGAACTTTAATTTGGTGACATTCAACTTGACTTTTGGTGACCTTTTGAAGGTCAAACTTGACTTAATACAATGACTTGTAACGCCAAACCCGTTACAGATGGAGCCTAGGGTTGTATTAGAGACGTGTGGGAAGCCATATATGAAGTCCATTTGTTGGTCTTTATAAATGTATGTGAACTTTTATTTAGTAACCTTGTCATTGACCATCAATGATTCGAAGGCCAAATTTCACATGAAATTTTCATTACTTGTTTCATTGCTATAAGGTTGCTTGCCACGAAGCTACAGGACCCTTGGTCCTGTTTTTTCCGATTCAGACATGCAAGTTATTTAAGTGTAATTAGTTTTAAATGCTCTCGACTTAAGAAGTTCTCAGTACTCTTTCCTTTGTGAGATGGTTGACTCAATGTGCATCTTCGCTGGTCTTGTAGATATGGGACTTGGCAGATGTAGAACGAAAGGGTTCTTTGAACAAACAGGTAAGTGTGGGTTGGCTTTTCTGACAGCATATTCATTTTCTGTTATGTTACACATTATTTCTGAGGAAAAGAACTAAATTGCTTATGGCACTTTTTGCTGTCTGACCTTCCAGCAATTCTTCATTGCCCTGCGGTTAGTGGCCTGTGCTCAGAATGGGCTGGAGGTGGCCCTGAAGAGCCTCACTGTGGCTGTTCCCCCTCCCAAGTTTGTGAGTGATCGTAATTTCTCACGGTTCTTGTTTTCTGTGATTGTTGGGTGTGTGCTGTCCTCATTACGCTCTGTCAGATCAGGTCAGACACTATGTTTTCTGGTGACTCACTTAGCTTAATTATTTCCTCTCTCCTCAGCATGACACAAGCAGTCCTCTTCTCCCAGCAGGGGGAGCCTCCTTTGACTGCCCCTGGGTAATTAAGGTAAGAGCCTCCATTTTGGATCTGTTCGAGGGTTACTCTCCTGTCATATATACTGAAACTATGGTCTGAAATAATCCACTGTAATGTGTCAGTGAGTGTGTGAAAGTCCACATCTTGAGTCTTGTACTTGTTCTTTTCTCAGTGAAATCCATTTATTAAAGAAAAAAGGTATTTAAACTTGTGAATTGAAATCATCCATGTCCACTGAAGTGCTCCTTTGCTCAGCAGAATAGAGTGCACTGCTGTTAATGTCTGGAGAGTTCAGCCCTGTTTTCTGACATGGCTCCCCGCTGCAGGCCTCTGATGATGTGTGGTTTCAGTGCACTCACATATGCCTTTATTCCTTTGCCTTGCAGTCGGAGGAGAAAATGAAATACGACCTCATCTTTGAAAGTCTGTCGCCTGTGAATGGAATGCTCTCCGGAGAGAAAGTGAAGCCGGTGCTTCTCAACTCCAAACTGCCTGTGGATGTCCTGGGACGGGTGAGAGGGCGCTTGGGGGCTAAGCCTGATTCCTAATTTGGAACATTTATGTTGTGAGGGCCAGTGAACCTCTGATGCACAGCTGTGACCTGGTCAGATTGAGTCTGAAATATGGCCAACCACACAAATCACTATTGAAACCGGAAATGGGATCTCGGTCGGAACACATTCCAATCTTGTTTCTAGAGACCCATAGTCATCATGTCCAAGCAGCCAACAGCCATGTTCCATGTATTCTCTTGGTCTGCACCCCCACAATAGATCACTTGAATTCTGTAGTTGTCATGTAAATACTAGGTGATTGGGAATGGACATTGCTGTGTGAGCTGCAGATGGTCTGTTTCGCTGGAACAGTCTCTCCTGTGTGATTAGATACAAAGCATTGGGTCCACACCATTCCTCTCTGTATTCATTTTCACATTTAGACGTAAAGATCCCATCAAGAAGTGCGGGAACAACCGCATGTGGTTGAAAGATGAAGACGAAACATCATTGTTGGAGTAAACACAATAAATGGTGTACGTGGGGCAGGGGTGCAGAGCTGTAATGCAGATGCCAAATCCTGCCAATCTTCACCTATGTATGCATGACCCATGTTTAACTCCTTATAACTCAGGATTTGAATGCTACAAGCACTTGAAAAAAGATTTTAATGAACCAAGACACTTCAATCATTTGAAATTAAAACTTATTTCTGTTAATTTTCATGGTTTTGCTACAAAAATTGCCACAATAACGAAGAAAATTCAAAGCTAAAAATGTTTTGCAATAAAATTCAGAAAAAATATAGCCGCAAGCGGCAATTCCGGGGTTCAAGCCAAGAAAGACCATTAGTAGTTGAGAGCTTTAACAGCTTAAGTAACAAGTGTTGCCACTAAACGTGGCTATGTCCCCCGCCAGGTGATGGAAATCGACTGGGGTTGGCGTATCACAAAATTACACATTCAAGCCAAAGATGAATTAAATCGGTCAAAGCGTTCTCGAGATTTTATGTTCACAACAAATGGGATGTGATGGACGGACAGCCGGACAGATGGAGTGATGGAGCCGAAGACTATGTGTCCTGGCCCTAATCCACCTTGACCCCAAAGATGAATGGAATCGGTCAAACTGTTCTTGAGATATTGCGTTCACAACAAACGGGATGGGACGAACGGACGGCTGAACAGGTGGAGCTGAATTCTATATCCCCCGCCCCTAATACACCTTGACACCAAGGATGACTGGAATCGGTCAAACCGTTCTTGAGATATGATGTTGACAAGGTATTTGTAAGTGGTCAAATGGTCGTAATGGAATCGGTCAAACCGTTCTTGAGATATCGCGTTCGCAACAAACGGGACACGACGGATGGACGGACGGATGGACGGAAGGAGCTGAATACTATGTCCGCCACCTCTGATGCTCCTTGACACCAAAGACGAATGGAATCAGTCAAACCCTTCTTGAGATACCGCGTTCGCAACAAACGGGACACGACAGATGGACGGACGGACGGACGGAAGGAGCTGAATACTATGTTCGCCGCCTCTAATGCACCTTGACACCAAAGATGAATGGAATCAGTCAAACCCTTCTTGAGATATCATGTTGACAAGGAATTTGTAAGTGATCAAATGATCGTAATGACCTAGAGAATAATGCCAAGGTCACGGAAATTTACCGGGGTCGGCGTATCACACCAATATACCTTAACACCAAAGATGAATGGAATCGGTCAAACCGTTCTTGAGATATCCCATTCAGAACAAACAGGACGTGACTGACGGCCGGTTGGGGCTGAATACTATGTCCCCTGCTCCGCTCGCTATCATGGCGGGGGGGGAACAAAAACCACTTTAAGAGAGTGTTGCAGGTATTTATGTGGACCTATTTTGCTAGTGTAATGGTTGGAACAACATGATGTATATTCTGATTTGTGTTATGTTAGGCTATTTTGTGCATTTATGGCACCCCCTACTGGTTGATTTGATTGAAACTTTCAGGCTATGTTTCAGGTTCTTATGTGGACATATCTGATGAGTTTTGTAATGATTGGAAAAAATTTATGATTTATAGCCTGATTTGTGTTATACAACACTGCTTTGTTTTGCATTTATAGCGCCCCCTATCAGTCAATTTGAATGAAATTTTCAGAATATGTTTCAAGTACTTGTATGAATATATCCTGCGAGTTTTATGGCTGTGGGACAAACAGTTGCTGATTTATAGTCTGATTTTTGTTCTAGTGCCCCCTATGGGCCGATTTGCATGAAACTGTCAGGGTATGCTCCTGGTAATTACTTGGACATATTCTGCATGTTCTGTGATGATTGGCCCAATGGTTGTTGAATTTTGTCCATTTATGTGCTCAGCCAAGCCCCTGCTGAAGTTCATTGGTCAATATCTTGGAAACGAAATGAGAATTCAATAAGCTTTATGCAATCTTTGATGAGCTTGGTCCTCTGATGATCCACAGCAAATTTTGAAGGAATCAGACCTACGGCTTAGGAGGAGATGTCAAAAATGTGTTTTTCAAAAAATTTTAAATTCCGGAAAATCAAATGCGGCGTACCCTCATGGAAAAATTGTAGAGAATGGGCCAATGAATGTCTCTACCAAGTTTCGTGTAAATTGGTCTGACACAGTAGGAGTTATGATCTTTAAAGTGAAAACCTGTTTTTCTTGAATTATAGGGCCACCATAAGGCCGACTGAGTTAAAAATCCCTTGGTCAGCTGCACACTACTTCCAACCAGTCTGCAAAATCTCAGGTCTCTGCCATTTACCATCTCACAGGAATTTGCAAAAACATTTCAGAAGAAGAAAAGAAATAATAATAATAAAAAGCAAAAACAATAAGGGTTACAGCCCTACGGGCTTGAACCCCTAAAAATTGCTGGGAGGTGTAACGATATATATCCAGAATTATAAACTAATTGACCAGAAGTGAGCTACCACTGAGGGTGATACTTCGAGCAACTAATTATCTGTAGAAACAAATATGAGCTGCCTCCTACGTCCCCTAACAGCCCCAAACAGCTAAAAATTGAGAGATTGTTGCTTTGGTGTGAATTCTAAAATGTGTGATGTTTTACTACTAACTGTTGATGTATGGTACAGACCTTTGCACCAAATGCAAGTGGGGTTTGTTTATTTAATCTTTTTGACTGTTAAAATAAAGGGGGCTTGTGCAGTACCTATCTATTCAGTCTCCAAACTAATGAGAAAACTTTAAGTTATTCGGCTGGAAGAACTTCAATAAAATCTTCCCATATATGTAATATAGTTCCCAGAATAATGAAATGATGCACGCTCGTCCTCACGGACTCTGTGTTGGCAATACATTCACATGAAATTATTCTCTATTGTACATAATGCTGTACTCCAAAGTTGTCATAATTCCACTGTGATGGCATGCCGTTTTAAAAATGTCGCTATTTTCCATCAATCCACAAACAAATAAACTTTCATTTTGGACATTACACGAGTTTTTACAAGTCTTCTGGTACTATCAGTGTGACATTGGTTGTGTTTCATATCAGGGAAAATTGGTTATTCAAGCAGAAACTACGAATTGTGTTTTATAATTGTAGAGAATATACAAATATGGAAAAACGGCACCAAGAAAATAATTTCAATATAACAGAAAAACATACTGACTCTGTCGAATGCATCTTATCCAGATTGTATGACTGAGGCATTCATTCCCTTACTAGAAATTTTTGTTGAGGATCAATTGTTAAATGACGAAATGGTAGGTAAAATAAGGATATTTTGCGGAAATCATCACTTCTGAATTCTTTTACCTGCGCATACTAATAGGTTGGAACAAAATGCACAAAGCATGATCTCTTTACGCTTTCGATGACAACCCCTTACAAATGAGATTTTAATTCAAATGATAAACCATTTGAAAGCAGACATTGTCTCCGATTGGATTTAATTGCTGTAACTCTTACCAGAGTCATGAGAAAGGCGTGAAGAAATTCAAAGTGCGAAGGGCACTGATGTATTGTATGTACTGTTTTTTTTTTTTTTTTTTCTTTTTTTTGGAGGGCTCATGCTTGATGGGGAAAAATGAATGATGAATTTCGAAAGAGGAGTGTACACGTTGGCAACTGCAACATTCTATATTTGTCTTTCATTCTGTATTCCTCTGAATAATAAATGGGACATCTTGATAAATTGTTGTGTTGTCGGTCATCTATCTTGTATATTTTGTTATTCCCTAAGCAGCGTTTCACAACAATATTCGCATTCATTTGAGTTTGTATGGCTTTATGACATTGCTATGAGGTTAGACACTTCATAATCAATATACATTATGAAAGATTCCCTGGTTGGTTCTGTAGCCCGATATTCCAGGCTAATAGCAAATCAGGTTTTATGGATGTGATTGATGCAATATCTATTCTACCATTTCAGACTTTCAGATCTTTTAAATAGTTCTAGGGCTCTACATTCTCATAAATAATATACAGTCATGCATTCCAGGAACAAAGACAGTTACGGCAGGATTTAGATGCCTGCATACAGGGTTACTGCTCCTCTGCAGCAGGGGTTACGGCAGGTTTGGGCATTTCATGTAGACTGTTATTAATGTGACTGCACATTCAATCATTGTTTTTTTTTTTTTTCCCCATACTTTGTCATTGGATCCAGTCAAAGCAAATAACAGGGTCTGCCTTGCTAACACTTTTAGGACTCAACAAGAACAGAGATCAGCCATCATTAAGATCCTTACAATGATATGAAACCATCAAGCTTACTATCTGATGTTGTACTTTGCTGATGGAGTCTGTATTTTCTTTGGAGTTCTCCTGTGAATAATACACATCAAAGATTCCAGAGCAGGACTTTGAGAATACTAAGGCAAATGTACATGAAATTCCTTTCTTATGGAATATTTTGATTGGTACATTTCTGATCAGTATTTAATGGTTGCCAGGTAGCTTGTGCTGTAGCTGTTCCAGTTATTAGGTGGGGGACTAATTGTCTGGCACTGAATCCAGACCACTAACAGCCACACGGTGTGATGCATGGCTCTCTGTTATGTTGCTCTGCAATGGGAAGATATCTCTGGCTTTAATAATAATGTCTTTGTGCAGATCAGCACCCTCTACTGATCAGTCAGCATGTGACGAGTCTTCTAACTTGTATCTCGCTGGAGAGCGCATTTGCCCGTTTCTTCACTTCCCCATAGCACAGGTTATAGTAAATTATGTGTGGAGCAATTTTGATTTTTTTTTTATCGTAGAAATTTCATTCTAAATTACCATCTCTCCTTTTTTAGATTAAAAAATGACCGTGGAATTACACACCTATCGTTTCATGCAATGCTAAATTTAATGTCATGTACATTTCCCACAAGGTGGTGATGTTGTGCTAGATTTTTCCCAGATTTGTAGCTGAAAGATGGAGGCTGTTTTTTAGTCTGTGAGGGTTGTTTTTTACATTATTTTTAAGAAAGTAAAACTGATCTGCTAATGACTTCATTCATACAGTTCTATGTCATTTGCTTTGGTATTGATTTTGAGTGTTTTGTGTGATTTTGCACGGAAGAGTGAATTATCATCAGTCAAAGATGATACCCCAAACGTTTGGGTTTGATATCAGTTGATCAGTAGCGGGACATTTTCGTCTCCGCATGTTCCTGTTCATACTTGTTTTCGTCCTCATCACTGCATGGGTGTTATGCTGACTCTGCAATCTCTGCTCACTGTACCTGTCCCTTGATACCTGGAGTCTACTGTTGCTCAGTTAAAGGCACCGTAACTCTGGATGGAATAATATTTATGCTCTTGATCCACTGCTACTCATGGCAACTAAGGAGTAGGCATATTCTAAAAAACAAGGAGTTATGTTCAAAAACTTTAAAAAAGTCCTTGAAAATACTAAAAATATAATTGCATACACTGATCACACAAGTAACATTTGGGACCTTATTATTTATTTCTCCATTGGTACACATTCTGTTGTGTTGCGGCTCTTTCCTCAAGTCACAAAGTGAGTGCTTCAGGCTCCTCAGCAGCTACTGCTGATGTTATTGTGCCCAATAATAATGCAAACAAATGCTGGTTTGTTTGTTAAAAAATGGCAGCACCGTTTAGACGCTCATTGTCAAAATCACCTGGATCACTGTTCATTCGTAAGGTTTTCAAGCTAACGATCTCTCGCTACATTTGTAAAATAAATATAAAAAAAGTCCAAGAAGTAGCCATAATCCAGATCATTGAAATATGCAGTGTACTATAGCCCATTATCACTCAAACCTTTGACATGTGAAGAGACTGTGATGGCATAGTATTTTTGGGGGGGGGTTGACAAATTTCCCACCCCTTTTGCTCTTCTGGGGGGTGTATGATTATTAAGAACTTTCTGCAGGAACATTGAGTGAGTGTTTACCTGTTTCAGGTGTGGGAGCTGAGTGACATTGACAAGGATGGAATGTTGGACAGAGATGAGTTTGCTGTGGTAAGAAAATGACTGATTTCTTTCAGCAGTACAATATAGATCAGAGGAAAGAGCCAAAATTGGACATTAATTATCCCATGCATTATTTTATATTTGAATGTCTTTTTAGCCATTTGGTGTGATATAATTGCTTGCAAAAGGGGTTTATCTCCGCTACTAATTTTTTTTTCTGCAGCATTTAAGAAAATAGCCTTAAGCCTGTGTATGTATGAAACACATCAATATTATTTCCTGAGTGTTTCCATCCCAAGGGCTCTTTTGCAAGGGCATTGGCTTGTTTGTTTTGGCTGAGCTCTGATCTATTGGGTTTTTGTGTCGCCTGCGAAGCATAGCGGCACATAGGGATCGCTTTGTCCGGCGTCTGTCTGTCCGTCTGGTAGTCACACTTTCAGTTGGTAGTCACACGCAGGCGACACGTGTTCACCTGAACACTCTAGTTAACACAGTTTGATGGAACAGTGCTTCAGTTTTGCATAAACAAGGGCGCTGAATGGTTGGTTGGAGATATGAGTAAAAGCCTGTAAATGGGGTTTATGATGGAATCTCTTGTCCGATGTACAGCATGGATATCATCCATTTATTGTACTGCATCATGAAATTATAAGATTCTTTGTTTTGTAATATTTAGGATTCTGAACACTGGCCGATTTTGAACCCTTATAAGATTATGTTCCACCTTTATGGCGGGCCAGTGATGACCATGCATCTGTAGAACTTGCTTTACAGATGGAAAACTGGATATTTTTGTTTGAACCCTGTATCTGTTCATTAACGTGTATTAAGTTGGGGACAGCTCAGCTTATGAATTGTAGTTAATTTAATGAATCTGTAAATACCAGTGTCCTATGGTGGTTATTTAAATTCCATTTTCTTTGTTTAATTTTCCATGTCTAAAAGTAAGTGAACCCCCCCTTGATTTGATGGCATCTTCCCTACAGGTCATGTACCTAGTGTACAAAGCTCTGGAGAAGGATTCGGTGCCCATGGCACTGCCTCCTGCCCTGGTGCCTCCCTCTAAGAGGAAGAAACCAGCCTCCCCTCCCATGGTGCCCCTGTTGCCATCGCCGCCCTCACATAAAGACGGTCGCTCCTCCCACTCTGGAAGCAAAACCCTGCCTCCCAAACCTGCGGCGATTCAGGTTAGACTGGCCTTTCTGAGGCCTGGGCTGGGGGATGTATGTTAGTTTGGGGGCTTTGTGAGTATTTACATCACTGTGGCTGATCTGACATCAGTCTCTGTTCCTCTCCTGGGCTGCTTAATTCTGCACATGACATAATCATTCTCTGTTTCTCTTTCTTTTTTCCCTGTCAGTGGGTAGTGTCTTCTGCAGACAAGGCGAAGTACGATGAGCTGTTTGCGAAGACGGACAGTGACCTTGATGGCCTGGTGTCGGGGCCAGAGGTGCGAGATATCTTCCTGAAGACCGGCCTTCCGTCTGCCACCCTGGCACGCATCTGGTAATGCTGACCTGAATACACGTTACTCATCACACTTGTGCGCGTGTGCATGCACGCGCAGTGCGGGAGTGCTCATAGTAACTGGAGTTCTCACTCCTTCATATCTGTTCATTAGTTGGCAAACATCTGCTCTTGACGAGCCCAATATGAAGAGTTATTCTGCAGTTACCTGCAGATGTATCATTGTTTCTGTATCGCTGATGACAACTGCTGTGCAGTAAGATGAGTGGGAGCAGAAAGCGGCCTGACGTCCAGCAGTGGGTCTGAAATGAGTCCCCCAGTATTAACATATAAGGAATACTAATAATTGTCATCATTATTAATGTGCCGTGTGTGCTTGTGCCAGCAGTAGAGGTTGGTGACTTTGTGTCTTGGGCATGTGGATGATGTGTCACGTGCGTGTGCACGTGTCCTGCAGGGAGCTGTGTGACATCAGCGACATGGGGAAGCTGACCAAAGAGCAGTTTGCTCTGGCTCTGCACTTAATCAACCAGAAACTGACCACGGGCACAGACCCGCCCCAGGCCCTCGCTCCCGACATGATCCCTCCCTCCGACAGGCTCACGAGACGGCCGGTACAGTCATGCCCGCAAACACTGCACACCCCAAGCCCACACAATAAAGGGCACTCAATAGTGCATAAAAGACTGAGATTTTGACATGGAGATTTGGGTCATTCCATGTCAATTCAGATAGAGGTGTTGCTCACCAACTCGGATTTTGTTCAAACTTTGAATGTTTAGTATATTTGAGCCCAAAAACTGGGCTTTGCAAAATATTTTGTCAGAATTTTGTTTTTCACCACTGGGAAATTTGGAATTTTCACACTGGAAAAAAGCTCCCTGACTGAGAAGCCATTTTTTTTGGTTAAATATCTCCAGGAACAAACATTGAAAGGCACAAATAAAGGTCATATTTATAATTTTTTGTCCTTGAAAATGGAATAAAATGCAACATTTTCAAATGAGGGTGGTTTTGGGGGCTCAACATACCCTCCTGACTTGAATTATTAGGGATGCACCGAAATGAAAATTTTTGGCCGAAACCGAAAAATGAGAATGAGAAAAATTTGGCTGAAAACTAAAACACCGAAAGAAATTGAATCATGGAGTTTAAAAGGGCCGAGATCCACCAGTTTTTTCAGGGGAGCATTTTTTCTGTTTGCTGTTAATGCTATAAAAGGAAATTTCCAACAGCCAAGTGTAACATGTTTAAGCCAAACAGGTTTATTTAGGCTGAACATGAAGTATACTGCCTGTCACATAAAATAATGGTAGCACATGAAACAGTTGGGAGTTTTGTAATTAAACAGAAAAAATGAAAGGACTACAATGATTTCTCCAATGAAATTTGAACTTTATTTCAAACTGCAACATTGCTTCTGCAAAGGGTATGACAGTAGGTCTGCTTTACTTCCAAAACTCTGCCAGTGGGTGCTTTTTCATTGGGTTGTTCACCTCCCGTTTTCTTTCATTATTCACCTCCCCCTTCCCATTTTCATACTCCTTGCCTTCTGCTCTTAGCCTTTTTGCCTTATTTGTTTTCCATTCTCTCTCATTTCTCTTCCTTTTTGGTTTTATTTTATCCTGAGAATCGGACATGTGTTGTTTTGTGGGCGCTTCCATGTTTGAACTGGTGCTACCATCTAGCGGTCACCAGTAAAATTCGTTGAAGAGGGGCTCAACTCCTGGACTTGGGCCGTTCTTCAACTCAAAGCTAAAGAACTCACCTCAGTTAACAGCTTTATGCACTGGAGTTGGGCCTCTCTTCAATTCACTTTCATAGGTCTTAACCCAATATACAAGATAGGCAGATAACCAGGCTTTCTCTAAAATAATGTAGTTGGGCCCTTTTTTAACTCCATGATTCAATTATTACTCCAATTTTTAGTACCATTGCATTTATGACTGATTGTGTACTCATCAAACTAAAGTCAAGGCATTGCAATTGCATAAATTAATATTCATGCTTCAAAGAATAAATCAATAACAAAATTATGAAAATATTTATTTAGCACTCACATTACAACAAAGCATGATATAAAATAAAATTAAATTATAAATAAAATGTTTTAATTGGCCCCACTCATGAATAACCTACAGGCCTATAACTGACTGGCCTATTACTGGCTGCTGAAAAATTGTAAACTTAAATATGTTACGTGATAACACAGCAGCCCACTGATTATTCAGAGAGAATCATCTCTGCGAAAGACACCTCACTTCCGCATAATCGCTAGGAAACTGGCTTCACTTGCCATCATTGAAACAGGTCTTCAAATTTTGTTTTTGAAACGTGTTGTTTTAGGCAGTTTGAGAAACATACTGTGCGTTGCCTTACCTTTCAAACAAGGTTGCGTTTGTGTTTGTTCACCGAAGCTACTGCATTTATGAAATGCGTTTGTTTGCCTGTGATCCTGTTCGTAGCGAAATTAGAAGCAACAGTGTTCCCCTAATTCCCCTTAAAGTTAATATGCTGCCCCTATTTTACGTAAATTGCGAAAAAAATAATTTTACGGGTGCTGATGAAGCATTTTGTTTTTAGGAAAGGTATCACAGATGAGATGAAGCATCGTAAAGCAGTACATTCTTATACTCTTATATATATACTCTCATTCTTATATCTCCTGCCATTTGCGCATTTGCTGCGTGTTTTGCTTTCACTTTCAAAGTGAAGTGTTTATGAAGCCTGAATGTCGAGCTAATAAACAATGATTGCTTTGTCATATGTGTTATTTGCTTCTTTGTTATGAAGGAAAAAAGGTAAATTAACGTCTCCGGTGTGTGGTGATTCCATATTTTTCCGGGGGTTGTAGTTCCATTATGAAATGCTGATGGTACACAAATGCATTGAGAACATATAGTCTTTTTCTATGAATACTCTATGCCTTTTACGGATATCATTGCTTTGGGTTTTTAGGTGGTACGTTATTTTATGTGCAACTGAATTGGACACAACAGCAGCTACTATCCTATGCATCCGTACAATGTCAAACAGAAATTACAATTGAGCACTCGCAAAATTAAGTGCCATAAAGTGGTGACGGTACTGCGTGTCCCCTGATTTAAACACACAAATATTTAACAAAATCGACGGAATAAAAGTCCTGACAGGCGCATGCTGGCCGCGGTTTTTGCTCGCTTTATCACAACATCCTGTTTCGGCCATATTGTTTCGATGTTCAGTCTTTTGGCCGAAAATCTAAAGTGCTTTTTTTTTTTTTTAACCCATTTTCGGCTGCAAATTTTCGATGGCCGAAAATTCTGTGCATCTCTAATATGGAAATTTTTATATTTTTTACCTACAAATACAATCTTTTTCTGATTTTATGGATGCTTTTCAGGGCTCAAATGTCAGCAGAATCAGAGATATGAAATTTCCACCATTTTGACATGCCAAAATGGCAATGTGGACTCACTGGTGGGACCATGAAATTTTGTGTCAAATGCGGCCTATATGTGATCATTTTACCATGCTGTCATCATATTTAAATTTAACAAGATATGAGATGGAGAAAACATGGTAAGCTGATTGTCTCCATTTGCATGTTTTTTTATCGATCACTGATGCTAAACCGAATAGATCAGTGAGTACAATAACAACAAAACTGATTATTTATTTAAACACATCATTGTACAGCATGGCAACTTTGGCAGGAGATCAATGCTGAGCTGAAAGTGCTCAAAAGTGGTTTCAATGGTCATGTTTGTTTTCCTGTCCAGTGTTTACTGTTTTCCCTTACTTGTGGTAGCTGGTGCTTAGGTGGTGCACAGAACATGCACATATGGTACCCACTTGTAGGAGAGCGCAAGCCCGCTCGGGTGCATGAACTTCACCCTAATGTCCTGTATCTCTTCAGCTTTGTTAGTGATGACTGCTTGATAGTAAATGGGCACAAGGTGAGAAGAATTGTTGTTTAAAGTGCGATGATTCTGTAGACCTTAACTTTGCTCTGTTCAGCACGTCACTGATAAACATTGAAGTCAGTGAAGTTATTTTCCGGAGGCATGCCATATGGCCTCTGATTTTTGGTAGCCATTTGTTCAAGACTTATGATTCATGGAAAACAGAAGGAGCAAGTTTGTCTGTCTGCCCCCCAGTGGTAGAACTTGTGCTTTCTCAGTACCCAATGACAGATGACGATCTGAAGCATGATCTTAATTATTTGGCTTCTAACCACTTAAGACTAGCTATGCAATAGGAAAGTTAATGTCATCATAGTATGTGACATCAGAAATTTCCAGATCAGATGAAGCATATTTTGACCAGGAGTTTCAGAAGTATAAATTGATTGATTTTTAAAATATTTTTTTAAAATATAATTATCTGGTCCACTGGAAAAGATATCAACATGATCAATATAAATTATGTACGTGCAGCTGTAAAACACATGGCTCCATTTGGATGGGCAACATAAGCCTACTGCCTTCTTGAATTTAAACATGAAAACAGCATGGAAGCAACTTGTAACTTTGCAGAAGATGTGAGTAGATTTTCATAGGTCCTGGTCAACATCAGAGGAAAGGTCAAAAACAGTTTTCCCGGCAGAGGTATGCTCTCCATTGAGTGCTCTTATACAACCCCAATTCCGAAATAGTTGGGATGAAGTGTATATTGTGAATTAAATCAAAATGCAATGACTTTCAGATCACATTAACCAATATGTTATTTGCAATAGATCATAGATAACATTTCAAATGTAGAAACTGAGACATTTTACATTTTTATCCTCTAAATGAGCTTATTTCAAATTTTCTGGCTGCAACAGGTCTCAAGAAAGTTAGGACACAGGCAAAAAAGGGCTGAAAAAGCAATTAATATATCAGAGAATCAGCTGAACATCAAGCAAGTAATTAAGTTTACTGTCATCAGGTGTGTAACATGATTGGCTATAAAAGGGATGTCTTAGAGAGGCTGAGTCTCTCAGAAGTAAAGATGGCCAGAGGCTATCCAACCTGTGAAGGCTTGCGTAAAAAAAAATGTGGAATACTTTAAAAACAAGGCAATCAGAGATCACAGACCTGGCCCCAGCCACGGGCTGACAGACGGGGCTGACAGACCGAGTGAGTGACAGACACACACACACACACACACACACACACACACACAGACACGATCATACATACAGCACAAACGTTCACAGAAATTTTACGTAATGTTCATTTCGCAAAAATAATACAAAGACAACCTAAGCAGACATAGAAAACAATATAATACACGACAATCCAGGCTCCTCAGGCATCAAGCAAATAGGCCTACGAGCCGTATACGAAGAGCAGTGAACTGCGCTGGTTCCCGAGGCATGGCGTACTTTATCCCGGGCAGCTAGCTAGCTAGCTAACTGTCCTTGTAATATAAGTCAAATTCATTCATACTGCACAAATGACCACAAAAATGCTTAGCTGTGTCCAGCTAGGTAAAACAAAATGCTAACTAGACACAGAAGACGATAGAACACGTTATACCATCTTTAAAAAATAAAAATAAAAAATCGGAGATTTCAGCAAGCCCAGCTGGCTGGAAAGAGGACCCCGTGTGCTATGTGCAATTCCTTGCAAGATCCGTGTCAACGCGATCACTTTGTCCGCCAACGAAAAACGGGCAGTATGCAGCTAAAGTATGCGGAATAATGCAACGCAAATAGAAATAAAAGCACAAATTCAATCGTAACATCACAACCGACAAATCTCATACAATTAGGAAACATAATTATTTAATGCAAACTAGCATACTGTTTTATGAAAATGCATCGTGATTATGGTTCGCAGGGGTCCGTGTCACAACACGGAGCTCCATGTAGCTAGCTAGCATGCTAGCTACACACTTATAACGAAATAATTATATACAGCAGAAACGTTCGCAGAAATTCTATGTAATGTTCATTTCGCAAATATAATACAAAAATTACCTAAGCAGACATAGAAAACAATATAATGCACGTCAATCCAGGCTCCTCAGGCATCAAGCAAATAGGCCTACGAGCCGCAGCGGCCTCCATTTTAATACGAGGACAGACGAACAATGCGCTGGTCCCCGTGGCATGGCGTAGTTTATCCCGGGCAGCTAGCTAGCTAGCTAGCTAACTCTCCTTGTAACATGATCATTGCTTAACCTGGCTCCCCTTGGGGGGGGCCAGGTAATGGCTACGAGCTGACAGACAGAGTGACAGAAACACACACACACACACACACACACACACACAGACATGATCATTGCTTAACCTGGCTCCCCAGGTAACAATGTTCCTCAATGTCAAATTACAAAGGCTTTGAAGGTCTTATCATCGACAGTGTATAACAACATCAAAAGATTCAGAGAAACTGGAAAAATCTCTGTGCCTAAGGGCCAAGGCCAAAGACCTTTACTGGATGCCCGTGATCTTCGGGCCCTCAGACGCCACTGCATCACTCACTGTCATAATTCTGTCATTGACATTACTAAATGGGCCCAGGAATACTTCAAGACACCACTCTCTGTAAACACAGTCCGCCGTGCCATCCACAGATGCCACATAAAACTGTAATGCCAAAAGGAAGCCATTTTTGAGCATGATCCAGAAGCGCCGCCGTGTTCTGTGGGTCAAGGCTAATTTAAAACAGACGGTAGCAAAGTGGTAAAGTCTCCTGTGGTCAGATGAGTCCAAATATGACATTCTTGTTGGAAATCATGGGCGTCGTGTACTCCGGTTATCAGCGTTTAGTTCAAAAGCCAGCATCTCTGATGGTATGGGGATGCATTAGTGCATATGGTGTGGGACACTTGCATGTTTTAAAAAGCACCATGAATGCTGAAAGGTGTATAAAGGTTGTAGAGCAACATATGCTCCCCTCCAGATGACATCTATTCAGGGAAGGCCTTGTGTATTTCAGCAGGACAATGTAAAACCACATACTGCTGCTATTACAACAGCATGGCTTTGTAGTAGAAGAGTCTGTGTGCTGAACTGGCCTGCCTGCAGTCCTGATCTTTCACCGATTGAGAACATTTGCTGCATAATTAAACAAAAAGCCCGGCAAAGGGGACCCAAAACTCTCCAGCAGCTGGAAGCCTGTATTAACCAAGAGTGGGATCAAATTCCAACGGCTAAACTCAAAAAAAACCTGTCTCCTCAATGCCCAGATGGCTCCACTATGTGCTCTAAAGAGGAGGGGATGCTACAACATGGTAAACAGGCCCCTGTCCCAACTTTTCAGAGACCCGTAGCAGCCATCAAATTTGAAATGAGCTAATTTTGTGGAAAAAAACTGTAAAATTTCTCAGTTTCAACATTAGCTATGTTATCTCTGTTTTATTGTGAATAAAATACTGGCTGGTGTGATTTGAAAGTCATTGCATTTTGATTTTATTCATAATTTACCCTTAGTCCCAACTATTTCAGAATTCGGGTTGTAGTTTCGGATCTGTCCACTGGTATTTTGAGTTTGACGGAATGCCTTGACTAAGTGCGGGCTGTTGGCTTTTTTCTTTTTTTTTTGTCTTTTTGTTCTATGTAGTCACACCGCCAGTTAAATACTGCTGATGCTGTTGGAGGATTTCATAGTCGGCGTACAGTTTGGCTTGTACAGCAACATGTGCCTGGCAGAATGGAAGTGGTTCCTCAACGGCGATAAACAAACAAATTTTAACCGGCTTAACTTGTATTATCCCCGGCGAGGCTGGGCCAATGGTTGGCACACCCATTCTGACCTCCAGCCATTGTCTGTATCAGGACTTGATCACAGGGCTTCCAGACGGGGATCTTAGCTCTGAGCCACTTGGAAGCCCTAATATAATATAGAATAGAGTAATCATTTTAAACATTCGGTTTCTTCGTTTTTGCTTGCAATTACTGTTTGAAGTCTGCGATGTGTAGGCATAATCAGACATTGGGTAACTTCCCTGGTGATGCATGATCTGGTCTGCACTGCAGCTATCTTCAGTTCCTGCTTGTTTTGGAAATTTTATGCCATGTTGTCTCTTCTTCACCAGATATGATGAATATTCAGTTAGCTTCGGATCTGGTGATTGGCTCAGCCAGCAGAACCAAAATAAGAAAAGGTCTCACTGTCCAGTGAATTATGGGGCTTACTGTACCTGCCGAAACTTGTACTGTTCAAAGTATCTGGACACCATTACCTTTATATGCCCCCAGCAAGAATATTTGTAGTAATTAATATTTGTAGTATTTGTAATAATTAATTTTGGAAGTGCTTAATGTAGTAAATATCTTAAGCAAAATCACTATCTTATTTTGAGTTTGTGTTTTTTCCTGGCTTGAACATTATGTGTTTGTAAGAGGAAGATGTTCTGTTAAGTTGGGGAAATCTTACCATGTTCTGATTTGGGACCATTTGGTTCAGGGTTTTTTTTTTACTGGTCCTGGGCCTGGATGAGCCCTGCGCTCCAGTTTCAGTTGGTCTTTGAATACAGCATCATCGTTGTCTCTAGCGATTCTGTTTGATCAGGTACCTGTGGTGAGAAGATGCCTCTGGTGATGCCGTGTGTTTCCGTGGGGTGCAGTGATTGTTTACACTCTCTTGAAATTGCTGCGGAGACATTTTTCCTCATGGTATCATTAATCAATGACTATTTGGCTGGGAAATCTGTTCAAAACAATTGACATGAATATACATCTGCTGATTGTTTTCTTTTTTTTTCCTGTCGTCTGTTTCATTGCTGATGGGGGAACCGGTGCGTAATGCATAAACAATGAGATTGAGTTTGACTCCTTTTGTGCTGCTTAATATTGTGTATGTGAGTTTTTTGTGTTGTATTCTTGCAGACATAATGTCAATCCTGGCCGTATGTGTAGTCATGGACTTATTCTGGGCTGAAATGGAGAATAAAGCTTTGGGCCAAACTTTGGAAGACTGACATGATGAGCTGTACCTGGCCTTGCAGCCCCAGCTTCATTGTAATAGCAATTTGTGCTGCATACAAGCTCAACTCTCAGCCTCTGTCTTCTCCCCTGTCCAGAGCCACAATGCCTCTGGTCTGGCTGCAGACTTCTCTGCCATAAAGGAACTGGACACGCTCAGCAATGAGATAGTGGACCTACAGAGGTGAGTCATAAGCCTTGTTTCCACAAACAGTAAGCTACACGTTAGAATGGTTACATCAGCATTTCCATTGTCAGAAGTTGTAAGTGGTACCAAAAGAAGTGTTCCCATCTGTCCTGCATTTTGGTTCGCCTTTATCGTGGAACCGAGCACAGTGATGCAGCACTGACAGGGGTAGCTTGAAATGCTGCAGTCCATTACATGGTTAAGAGAGAATCGAGTGCTAGATGGAGCTGTGATAAATGGAAAAAGTGTTCCAGCTTATTTCTCAGTGTGTGCCTGACAATGGTGTTCTTCATACGCCCATACAAATGTAATGGGATTACAGCAAGATTAAGCATCACAGTTGTTCTAGTGGTGTGAATTGAAAACGCTGGGGAAAGCTGAACTACTTTTAATCAAGCCTATATTACACCTGTTTACTACCATTCCTTCAAGCTGGAATATCAAAAAAGATCTAGGGTTTCAGTACCTGTCCGAACAGGTTATGTACCAGTTGTAATGTTCTATACACGGTTCGAAATTCGCTGTAGTCCGCGCACTCGTAAAAATTACGACTAACTAGTAAACTTGTTCTCAAACTAGACCGAGTGTCTAGTAAAATATTGTCATCTACCTATAATTGGAAAGAATTATATATCCAACCTTCACCTTTTCATCTTTTTATTTGTCAGAAGGATTTTCAAAGAGGGCACCAGTATATTTTGGGGGTTTTATTTGTGAGAAGAGGGTTTATAACTTAATATTTGACATTGCGAATGCACATGCTGCGCCTGCCCTAGAAACCCAGTGTTTCATCAGTAACAAGGCTGCCACCATTACATGCTATTACCATACCATACCAACTCTAAATTTTCTTTACTGGATGTACACTTGATGTTCTTGCACACCCAAATTTTTTTCTGGATACCCAAACATCAAGCCGAAACAGTACTGATTTCATTCGATATTGATGAAGGTTGAATACGGATAAATAAATACGATCAATTGTAAATATGTTTGTGTTTGCATTCCTGACAAAGGTCAACTTCTGGAGAGATTATATAATACATGGCGTAATTTGAAAAGCTTTGACACGGTATACTTGCGTTTCCAATGATTGTTCTTGTTATCGCTCAATCACCTTGCTAGCTGTCCTCTAACACTGATATTAAATATGAAAATAACATGGACAGCGACGTTTTCCAGGTGTACCAATCGCACAAAAAAACTGCAAATTGTATGATGGTCGAGGTCTGGATCGTCCTGCATTGCAATTAAAGGATTGACCGATGTTGAACGAGATGACCAGAATGTTGCTTACATTTTCAGCATCTAAAAAATCAATGATTCAGTGTAAATTAGAGAATAATCTCAACTCTAAAGCGATATATGGACTTTCTCCCATTATTACAAAGAGATTTTTGATGCTTTATTGTATATTTTTGCTGTAGTGTACTGTTTTGCAAATATTGGGCAGTGGTCAAACACATGAGATTGATTCTAACCCAACAAAATTACAGACCAGAATTTTAGATCATGTCAATACTTGGCAATACTTGGAGTTAAATTAGCATAGGTGTCAGTTTCAGTTGTAAAAAACCAAATATATTAGATACAGATATCTTATTGACGCGGTAAATTAAAGAAAAGAAAGGGTGTCTCGTGAAAGGTGGGAAGGACTAGTTAACCTGAGAGATTACTCGTCTGGATGTCTAGTGAAAAAAAAAAAATCCAATTTCTGTCCCTGCTCTACCAAAAGTGTTTGGTGGAAATGTGGCTGTAATGACTGCTCTTTATTGGACTGACCAGGTATACCTATCACAGTTGTAATGTACAGTGCTTCTGGTTTTCAATCATGAAGTTTTTTCCCCCAAACAGTTTCAGAGAGCACACAGAGTTGCTTGTGAGATAACGTTTTGCAGGGCAGTGCTCAGGATGGCATAACGGAATCAGAAATGGCTGGGGAGACCAGAGGAATCGCTGAGAGTCCTGGAATTCTAGTTGAGTGGTTTTATGCCTTTTCTATTGATTTAGCGCAGGCTGAGAGGGACCCCGGCAATGTTTCAGAGGGAAAAAGGGTTTTTTTAAACTACACTTATTTATTTATTTTAGCCTGTCTTCAGTTTCAGTCTCCTTCATCTGACCCCTGCTACTGTATGTGCGCTATTTATATGTACTATCAGCATATGAATAAATGGGACAGCATCTGTGTGTGAATTTTTGCATGCAAGCGTGTGTTCGTATCTGTGTGTATGTGTGCGCTGTTGAATTTAGGCGTGTATTTCCATGTGCTTAAATGCATGTGTTTGTTTTGTGTGTGTGTGTGTGTGTGCGGAATGGATGACTGACTGTACTGTCTTGAGGAAATGCATTTGGTTTTCTAGTAATCAGTCTGTGGCTTTTACTCCTGCATGCATGTTTTGTACTTGTAGCTCTTTTATCCTCCAATACTAAATGCATCTCTCTGCATTCGGTTACTGAATTGCAGAGCTGCAGGGAGCGCAGTCAGCTGTGTCCTGCTGCAGCAGTTCCGTTCAGGTGTTAAGGAGGGGGCTGGGAACACTGAGAATGATGGAGTTTTACCCATGACACCAATATCAGAAGGGCCATCTGCCCTGAGAGCGTTTGTGTGTTTATCTGCGCTCTCTCTACATAACCAGTACCACACAGTGACTCCCGGGATGGGGGGTGCCACATAATGGGCGATCTGCCCAGAGTGCAGTACTGTTTTTTGTGGTATTGGGTTTAGAGAGAGAGTTGTGATTTGTGTTTTCTTGAGTACAAGGAGGGCGTTGTGTGTATGTGTTATTGGATATTGATAGAATTGTTTGTTTGTTGTTGTGTATGAGAGATGTGTTATTTGTTATGGAGAGAGAGTTTTGTGTTATTGGGTATTGAGAGACAGTTGTTCTTGGGTATGGAGAGACAATTGTTTGTTATTGAGTATTCAGAGAGAGTTTTGTCATTTGGTATGGAGAGAGTTGTGTGTTAGTGTGTTATTGGGTATGGGGGGGAATTGGTTTTTGCGTGCGTGTGTGTGTGTTATTGGGTACGGAGAGAGAGTTTCATGTTTTGGTATGGAGAGAGAATTGTGTGTTTGTGTGTTATCGAGTATGGAGAGACAGTTGTGTGTTATTGGGTATGGAGAGAGAGTTGCATGTTTGTGTTATTGAGTATGGAGAGACAGTATTGTGTTAGTGTTATTGGTATTGAGAGACAGAGTTGTATGTTATTGGGTATGGAGACAGCGTTTTGTGTTGATGTTATTGGATATTGAGTGACAGAGTTGTATGTTATTGGGTTTGGGGAGAGAGTGCTGACCATGACAAACAGCAGAGGGGCACCTGCCCGGTCACCCGCCTCGTTCACTCGTATCAGCTGGGAAACCAGGAGAGCGGGAGGCAGCCAGAGGAGTCTCTAGAGGTTGTCTCTCCACGTGATGAAAGCCACTCGCTACCTCAGAGCTGGAGGAGAGAGAGGGGGAAAAAGGGGGGGAGGAGGCAGTTCTGATAAGGAAGCTCATTTACTCGTACGGGCACTCAAAAGCTTTATGTTTACTGCTTTTAATCCGAGGTAAAGCACGTACTGTGTTAATGGGAGCTTTGCTCTTTGCACTGCTGCGGTGCTGTAGCCACATGGTGACTCTGAGAAGAGGGGAATTGAGTAAAGAGGGAGAAGATCTGTCCCGTGCTCTGAGTGCAAATGGAGGAAAGGAAAGGGGGTAGGCCGTCACTGTACGCATCCGGACTCTGAGTGAGAGAGGGAGGGAGGGAGCGTGTGAGCGAGACAGATTCAGAGTTGGGATGGAGCGTCGCATGCCGCAAAGATGATGCGTGTTGTGCGGGACTGCTTAAAATCGTCACGGCAACGCGAGGCCTCTGGAGAAAGGTAAGGAGCAGGTGTTGTTCAAGGGTAAATCCCTGACCGCCTGTGCGTACCCTTCTGAGCAGACCTGGGGGCATGCGCACGCACTGGGTTTTAACTTCACCGGAAACATTCACTTCGGCATGTCGTGTCTCATTGGATAACGTGGGTCATTTGGGTTGCTCCTCAGTCAAATGATTTTCAAGTGTGATGGATTGACTGTCAGAATTTCCTGGTAGTTTGTTTTTTTTTTCCTTCTCTCTGTTCTTCCGCATTCATCCTGCTGCATAAATTATTCGAAACCTGGTCCATGGGCCTGTTTGAAGTAATGTTACCTTCTTTGTGTGGCTGTGGTATGATGCGTCTCGCTGGTGACAGCTCCAGGAGCTGTATACCTTTGGGAGCTGCTGTTTGGAAGAGGCCAGTGCTGTTGTCTGTGAGACTGTTTAATAATTGTCGCAAAGATGAGAGTGAAGTGTGTGGTGAAAGAGCCAAAGCAGGAATCGGAGGGGCTAGTTGAACACGGGATTGTTGTGATGCTGTGGGTATTTATAGTGAATGTATACTCTTTCTATGAAAATAAAGGCTGAAATCACACCGGTCTTCAGACTCACCACTGCTTAACCTGGCACTGTTCTGGATGTTGTCGTTGAAGTTTCCATCTGAACAGACATAAATGGCACAAAACTCATTTTTACATGGACAGAAATTTTTCATAGGGATTACGGTGGAAGCAATTGACTGTAGATCATGTAAGATGAATACAGATTTATTGCATGGGGCAGCAGCATGCCAATACCTTGAATTAGTACCTCTTATTTCGTCATCCTGATTTTCCTATAACCTTGATACTTGGAGACTTGATATATGAGATTTCTTGCCGCCAGGAATAAGAATCTCATCTGTTTATTGCATTTCTGTGTGCATACATGTTCCCTCTGTACAATATACAATTAAGTGTGTGATTTTTTTTTTATTATGAGTAAGTGTTACCGACACTGGGCAATGGGCTAAGTGACAGATTTTTGTTATTTTGTTATTATTCCTCTGTTTTATTTCCATTTAATTGATTCTACATTTTTGTTGCTTGGTTGTGTATAGCTTGTCGTTAAGTCCTCTCGCACCAATAGGAGTGATCTGATATACAATACGCACATCCGGGCACGTCGCCAGTCGGATTTGACGGCAGAAAAATCACGGGTCAAACGTCAAAATGTCGACGAGTGAACTTCCGCTCATTTCCGCGCGCGGTCTAACGCTAGCTTATATTGGCGATTTATGGCGTTTCTTCCAAAACGTGAACTCCGGCTTTGACTCGTTTGTCGCGTTGATCTGAATTTTGCGGTATTTTTCACGTTTAAATCTGTGTATCCACTATGGTTTCGACTGCGAAGCTGCGCAATGCTCATCGTATTTCGTCATGCATGCATTGGCTTGGCGACGCTGGGGTGCATCTCAAAGCCTAGGCTCCATCCTTCGAAGGCTGCATTTTTAGGGGTTGTCATTTCATCCCATCTGCCAAATTGACGTAATGCCATTTCATCTCCGTTAAACCGCTTTGGTTTAAGCGAGTCGTCATCGTTTTCTTCTAAACACCTAGCCCTATACCTAACCCCAAACCTAACCTTGTCTCTTACCCAAATGTCAGTTTGGCAGACGGAACTAAGTGATGACCCCTTAAAATGCAGCCTTCGAAGGATGTAGCCGATGATTTGAGATGCACCCCTGGTCTTATTACCGAAAGTGCGGATGTCGACAAAAAAACCCCCTTCCTTGACCTCATCTCCCGATTTACGACAGTTTTGCGCTATATCATAACGCTCCTATTGTGAGAGACTCCTGCAAATGAGTGTCACCTCATGCAGTGCAAATATTCTGTGTTTTCAACTTTACTGCACCACGGTCACTAACTGGGGATAAAGGGCTACCTTGAGATAGACCTGACAGATGGAAGGGACAGACGCTCAGAATAACTGAGGTAGAGGTGAATTTTTACCTCGCTGTCCATCCAATTTTCGGTGGAAATATTACACGCTTCACCATCAAACCGCTTTCACACAGGACGCAGAACGAAATTTTCGCACGATGGATTCCATTCAAAGTCAATGCAAAGACGCGAAACGCGTGTATTCGCGTCTTTCCATACACTTCGAATGTAATCTTCCGTGCGAAAAATTCGTTCCGTGTCCGGTGTGAAAGCAGCTTTACTCTGGCGCAAAAACAGAACCTGTGGTTTACATAGAAATATTCCTGCTCACATTATCAAAAACTCATTAAGCGTGGCGTTCTGTCAGTCAAAGTGGCACAACTCTGCTGCTGTTCTCTACAGTCTCTTCCGGAGGAAGTGCCTCTCCACTGAGGACAGGCCTGCGGGTCATTCACACTAGCCTTAATTAATATAGACCCAAGGTTTGTGTAATCAGGGTATTGTGTTTACAGATGTGCTTGTAAATAACATGACTAATGAAGGGAAGTAAAAGGCCTCAGAGGCTGAGGAAAGCACGATTTCTCATCTTTACTGTGACCTCCCTATACATTTAATGACTTCACTTTTCATTGAATTTCATCAGCACTTTGTGAAGCGTAGATAACACTTTCCCAGCAGTTGTGCTGGGAGGAATTTTTAAACTTGAGGAAACCTAGAGACTCAATGGATCTAGGCATTTTTTTTAAAAGGTATTGGATTGAATTTTTATTTTAACAATACCTGCATTTTTAAATGAGGAAGCCTTCTTGACAGTTTAATGTTTGACTCTGCCTGATTTGATCTAGTGACCTGGGCCTGTTTTCAGTGCTGGATCCATAAATAATTGTTTAAAGGATGGATTGGCTCTAGTTATCCTCAGTGCATTGCTTTTTTGAAATCTCTTGAGCATTGCATTCCCCTAAATTTTGTTATTTTATTGTTAATTTTTGGAAATGTTCTGAAATATGAGAAATTGGGGCTTCTGGCTAATGTCCACATTTTATCCTGAGAGCCTGCCCTGCTAGTATTCTCCTTAATCACATTGCCATTTGAGCCTTAATTTGTTAAAGCCATTGAACAAATTAGATGTTGGCCAAAACTGCGGAGGTTGGAGGATTAAGATAAATCACCACGCCCAAATGCACCAGTGCCCTCCCTGTTCCCTCACAGTCACTCCTCTCCTTGCATGTCCAAGATTCTGATTCATGGTGGATTTTGGGTGATTTTTTTTTTTTTCTATGGCTTTGGGTCATAGTGTCAAGTTCCTCTAGCGCATTACTACATCTTTACTCCTTCGTTCTGTCATTTAGAGAACCTTATTATTATTGAGAGATGGGAGGTGGAGGAGAGGGATGAGGAAAAAGACTGGAGACGCAGGATTTGCCCCTCCCCCTATTCTCCCTCCCTGCCTCCTTCAGCTCTGCATCTCTGACTCCCTCTGCACCCAGATATCTGCACATGTGCGGCTCCGCCCCCCTCCCGCCCCCTTTGTCTCTGTAGCCACACCCACAGCGGCAGCAGTCGTGGTAACAGTGGGCTCCCAGTCTTCTGACAGGCAGCAGCTCACAGATACCATGGTGGAGGGCGAGCAGCTGAGCTCTGGTGTAGCCGGAGATGGAGGGGGCTGGCTGGCTGTGCCGTCTGTCTCCGCTCTGATTAAATACTCATGCCTGCTCTGCTGGTCGTCCAGGGAGAAGAGCTCGGTGGAGCAGGAGATCAAAGAGAAGGAGGAGAGCATCCGGCAGAGAAGCAGTGAGGTGCAGGTAAGGCTGCCCCCTCCCATCCCACAGACTGAGCTTATGATGCATCTGACTGCATCCTAACACTCCTCCTCAGTGGTCCTATTTGGCTGGAGTCACAGCTGACGTGTGTTCAGGCTCATACTGGTATTTTTTTACTTACAGAAGTAGGACTGAAAATGTATGAAATATCTGTGAAGGATAGACTACTGTCCCTTCTGATCGCTGATTCTTTCATGTATTATTCTGGCTCCATGGGATGTTTTGTATGGTTCAAAAAAAAAAAAATGCTTCTAAAATGCAGGCAAACTGAAATGTTTACATGGATTGGGCCCGTTGCCTATTTCAGATTAGGAATTGCTTGATAGAGACATGCCAATTCAAACTATTGCAGTTGCATTTACATGCAAATTCCTACAATAAGCTTGTGTTTGTTTGCACTCCATGGCACTAGCAGGAAGGACTATACTGTCTGCTGCTGTTGTGCTATACAGTTTATTTAGCTTGTGTGTGTTTGTGATTCCAGAAGCTTTGGTCCTTTTCTGCAGTAACCTTCGACCAAGGGTCGAGGATATTTTAGATTCCTGTTGATTCGAACTTCTTGACTCCTGGATTGGAGGAAATTATTTTTTCAGTTTCATTAAAAAGCCAAATAATTTGATAAAAATGAATTCTGTTTTACAGAAAATTTATAGTTGTGTGAATATTCTTGGACACTGTTTGCAGTTGTCCAGCTAGCTGTGGTAGAATGACATATTTCTAACTTGCACCTTTGAGCCATTGCTTATAAATCCAATATTGAATAACTTCCAGTATGGAATAAATCAATTGTATCCCTCTTACCGAAGTACCTGGGATACTATGGAACAGGGATAGTTGTCACAAGCTGGGTTAACATGGAGTCTAATATTCCATTTAGAATCTGTTTAGAAGCCCAAGCCGAATAAAAATATGTTATATAAACACCTCAATCAGAATAAACAGGCCTAAACCAAATGAATTTCATTCAGTTTCAGAGGGGTAGAATATTCATTTTCCCAAACCAGTCAAAAGTAAAATTTTATCGTGTAAATGGTGAAACGGAAAGTTATCTGGCCGCATTCTGTCTGCGCTCGTTCTGTCATGACGTAAATGCGCAGTGACGTTTCACCTGCAAATATGGTGGCTTCCAAGCACAGCATGAAGAATTGGGCCACAGCAGTGTTGTTTTTAATACAAACTTTCAACTGAAAATGATTGCACGCTTTGATGGTAGAAAAACAAGAAATGGTGAACTGTTTAAAAAAAAGTCCATGGAAAAACTCAACGAAGCAGGGATAGGCCGAAACTTTGAACAATTTAGAACCGCTGTAAAACATCTGTTCTGATTCAATACGATGGCGCATATAAACCCCAGATCGGAATAGGTCACGTCACGTAAACAGTTGAAGTGAAATCTTCAATCAAAATGATTTCAATCCGAATGAAAAAAAAAAAAAAGTCTGCGTGTGAAGTTAGCTACTGATTTCCTTGTAATCACTGTAGAGCCAGCAGTTATTCTGGGGACCATGCTTATGATGAGGGGACAAAGCCTCGCTGTGTGGGGAAAAATTACATCCTTATAAATCAATACTTCAGTGATGCAACCAATTTCATATAGATTTCAAATTTCACATCCATGAAAACAAATACGCTTTGTTTTGAAAACATTTAATTTAAGTTTGTTTTCTTCAACAGACACAATTCTGGGTCAAGAAGATTCTTTTTCCAGGGCCCATAATTCTATAGCGTGCTGCTGTCATTATACATGTGTGCGACATTTGTTTGTCATCGAACGTTGCTGGGGTTGTACTGTCCATGTCCTATAACCCTTTGGCTTGTATATACTGCTGTGATGATAATTCTTTGTTCTTTCTCTTCACCACGGTGGCGAAAGCTTTCCAGTGATGCTTTCATCGCAAATAATTATATTCGATCCGAGCGTAACCCACTGTTGCGAGATTCCCCCACAGAGATATAAGAAAACTAGAGTGGACGACTTGTGGGCTGGACCAAAGCGGAAACGGCAGAATAGCTTCGCCTTCTTGTGTATGTATAAATGTCCAATGAGGCACATGTAAACAGTAGGCTGAACATGGGTGTCAACAACTTAGAGACTTCTTTTCCATGTTCTTTTTATCCTTTCATACTTAAGATGGACACAAATAAGGAATTGTAATCAAACAACAAAATTTATTAAAAAAAAATTTTTTTTTTTTTTTTTTTTTTTAAAATCCGGTGTATTCGATGTTTATTTAAACGGGAGACATTACAGAGAAATCGGAACTTCAGCTGTTGTCCCGTATGAGCGAGTTTTCGTATTTTCCAAGCTCGGTTTAGGCCAGTTGTACTGCATTTTCCATTGAACGTCTTCCTCGATATACATACACAAGATGGCGGCGGCGTGCTGCCACGGAAACGACTGGATTGTCCACTCTAGTTTTCCTATATCTCTGTGGATTCCCCTCTCTGAGCGGGGCGCGAACTAGTGATTCCCAAACCACTTAGCTTTGGGAGAAGTTTTGACGACACCGTTTGGTCACTTTCAAAGTGATCACCCCCACACAACCTCCTTCAACCTTGATTATCAGCTTCTTTTATCTAAAGAGCAAGCAGACAGTTCGGGCTGAGACATTTATTTCATAGCCAGCAAATTTAAGCAGCGGAGCACCGGTATGTATGCGATCACAAATTATGTTACTCGTCAAATTATATGGCCATTTTGCTCGCTAGCTCATGCCATTTAAGGAAAATCTTTGTAAATAAAAATTATATTTAAACGATGCCATTTGGTTTTTGGCCTAACTTTACCAGCTACCTAGCAGCAACGGCGATCTCTCTTGAGCTAACAAGGTAGCTCACGTCTCAAAAATCTGAAAGTACAATTTGAACTCACAGAAGTGCCGCAAAACATATCCGACAAGTGCAAGCCTATTACAGCTTGGTAAGTTAGTGAAGTTTGGGCAAAGCCAAAGCATAATACTAAAATATGACGATTATGTAGTAAGATTTTCCTTAGTTAACATTAGCTAGCTAGCAAGATGGCTATATAATCTAAACCAGGGGTGTCAAACTCACCTGTAAACGGGCCAAGAGGCTGCAGGTTTTCACTCCAACAATGCAGAACCGCACCTGATACAACTAATCAGTTGTGCAGGCCTAGATCAGTTGATTAAATCAGTGCTTTCAGGTGAGGTTCTGCTTGGTAGGATTGAAGACCTGCAGCCTCTTGGCCCGTTTACGGGTCAGTTTGACACCCCTGATCTAAACAGTAACAGGAAGCCTATGCATGTACTGGAGGATGCTCCACTGGACCTTTCTAAATCAGTATAGGTGCTTCTTGAGATACCTGTGATGGTTCTGATTTCAATAAGGATTCCTGTGACAATTTACTGTGGTATTCATGATCTGTCTTTAAACAGATGGCCAATCTTTTTTATTTGTCTTTCCACTGGTACTGTGATGCTTAATTAAGACCGTGAATTTTATTTATTCTTATTAATGATGTACTTTTTTTTTTATTGCAGCAGATTCAAATGTTTGGGGTTTTCTACAACAGAGGGTGCAGATGTTAGTGCTTATTTATAACAGGATTGGTGGAATCAAATATAGACTTAGTTTTGCTGATCAAGTATGACAGAAATTAACAAAATTATGCCCTTAAATACATGCTCTAGTCTTACATGCAGGTTTAGAAATGAATGTGTGGAATATATAGAATAAATTTTTAGTTTGTATTTGTTCTTGATTTTGCTTAACAAGGCAGATGCATTTTACTGAGCTTATGTCGTGAAGTCACACATGCGACGCAGTGTTTTGATCGTGTGGCTAAAAAAGATTTCTTTGTGGCTAAAGCATTATCAGATCCTTCATCCGCAGTGGCTAAAGGCAAAAAAATCCCACAGCACCACCAGCATCTTTTGGCGTGCTACACTGCTTTATTCTCCTCTTCAGTTGATAAAATTGAATCCACTTTCTTGCTCCCAGTTATATAAATAGTACTAACTGCAGTGAGTCATCATGGGGAACAGGATGGGATTTGTAGACGAGCTTCGGGCTATCCACAACTGTCACTTTTTTTATTTCTTAATGTGATGTAGTGTTTATGTGATTTGATTGACTGTGACCGTTGATGTTGTAAACACAGTGTTTGCCCTTTAATTACACGAGTCTAAGTTTCTGTGCTGTTGTTCTATTATTTTTTTTTAAATTTTTTCGGGGTCGCGACTGTCCTGCTCATGCGCGCGGTTTCGTGATTGGCCCAGGCCTAGACCCAGCCCAAGTACAGGCTCTGAGGAGCCTCTTGTTTAGAAAATAATTTCATAAATCCCTCTTATGATCACATTCTTGCGTGCAAGTTAGATGTATGAGAAAAAAACTTAGTTGCCTTACTTCAACCACGGGATCTTTTTTATTTTTTTGCTTTGAATATTTGCGGCTCTGTTCACAACAACATTGCATTCATCTCTACTGGTGGTCAACTTGGTAGAGGTTTGACAGGCAGTATCGCATCGCCAACCAATTGTAATTCAAGTTGAATCTTGTTTACCTCTCAAGGGGCAGTACTTCCTAGCAATACCCAGAAAATCAGCAGCAAGATGGCAATGCTTTGCTATGCTAACATCCCAAACCTATTACTTTGTGACCATTGTACGTGCTTGAGAATAAAAATATTCACAAAACTGATGAGGCCATATCTAATGTTGAGCTAGATCCACTGTTTTTTTTTTTTTTGATGAACTATGTTCCATAGTTTATTTTTATTTTTTTGGATACAGCTAACTTGCTGGCTAGCTAGCTTTCCCATAATCTCAAGCAATGTAATTGCAGTTGTTGGCAGCGTTGCTAGCTGGTATTGCTGCAAGTAACTATGATGCTATTCAGAACACTACTGTACTCGCTCAGATTTTTTGCCCGAGTTGAGAATTTTCAGCTGGAGTGGTCATTTTTTGTGCATTGGCGCAGCTCACGCATGCCATTCTCATCACATCTCCCGCGCAATAAGTGTTGCCTGGAGTGAGGCCGCGTCTTCTTGCATTTATTTCCCTGTTTGCATTGACTTTGAATGCAATCTGTCCACACAAAAAATTTGTTTCGTGTTTGGTGGAAATGCACCATCAGATCTTGAGTAATGACAACTTTCAGAGAACGTACTGTGATTGCACTGGACTGTTTCTTTTTTTACCACGCCAGCCTTCTCTGAGTCTGGGGTATTATTGCTGGATTTTGTTCTGTTATCTGGGTCGGATGGTTTTCAGGCAGTTTACTAACTGTCCAACCTGATACCTTGCTGCTGAACTTGCTGAATGATGGTGTCTGTGCCAGGGCACGCAACAAAAGACTTTTCCATGTTGTGATTTTGTGGAACTTCTCCATCCTAAAAATTAGGTGTAGCTGCAGTCTATACCAGGGGAATGAAGACTGCAGCGTTCTGTCTAACATCGCAAATCAGGAGTCCTCATGGGAATCGCCCAAAAAAAGGCAACTATCCATAACACAATATTTGTTCATAATTTAGACTTTCTTTAAACTGAGCGGTGGCTAATCTTTCTTCTCAGGATGCTTTATGTGGTTTTCAGCTCATTTTGTGTTGAATATCACTGCCTGTTCAGTGTGTGTTTATGCTTTTTCACACGCAGTTGAAGAGTTCTTGTACATGTTGCGTCATGACGCTCCCTCGCTCTGTGGACCGATCCTGGGCTCCTCCGCCGCAGACCTGAGTCATGCCCAACACCTGCCGCTCATGTACTTTGTGTCCACTGTTCGTAAATCACCATAATGATGTGAAGCATAACATTCCTTTAATTTTACAGGACGCTCTGCTTTGATTAGTTTGATCCATGCCTATTGCGCTCAAGTAAGAATATGATGAAAATTTGAAAATTTTCAGAAATGAATGCATGAGATGGGGAAGTAAGGAAAAGGTTGAAGTACTCTCTTTAAAACTTAATGTAATGGCTGTAATGAAGCTATTGTGTGTACATTGATAATCGTATGAATGCTTAATCTCGCACGAGAGCATAAAAATGGCATACAGCTGCAGCATTGGCTGTGTAAAGGAATAGCACATTCCTGGGGTAGTGTTCAGAACGGAGTCCGTGGCATTCAGTACATTACATGCTGTTGGGGAGGCGGATGAGAGCTTCCTGTAATTGATGAAGATAAATTCTACCAACAAAGGATGAAGTGGTCAATAAACCATTATCCGGTTAATCATGAGAGCCTTGCTGTGTTCGCGTTTGTGATGAATAATTCACTGTTTGGGGATGTAGTCGAAATCTTTCGTCAGAGAGCCTGTCTGAAGTTGGGTTGATGAATGGCTTCTATTTTTGTATCGGTCTGTCTGGAGAAGCGGCCCGTGATTTAATGGAAGAGACCAAGCTCAGTCTGTGCAACAGTCCCCCTTCTTTAGCTTTCATGCGTTCAGCAGCTCAGTCAGGATACTGCGTTTCGTCAGTAACGCTGTCCCTGCTGCAGCACATATAGGAGTCCTTCATCTCGTCAGAGGTGTGTTGGTTTTATTAGTATGGGCTTGTCCTCCCCACGCGCTCTCTACACTGCTGCAGGGCTTTTTTGGGAAACCTTGAATGGTTTGATTTCTGCTGCAGAGGCACTTGACGTCAGGCCGGTATGATGGCCTCCATCAGGAGCTGACGACAGAGGTGCTAAAATGAACAGGTTTATTACCTCCCACCCTCTGGGAAAAGATCTGTGCTGTCAGACCGCCCATCCCAGCAAATGTTGATGCTTGGATGAGTCATCGGTTATGCAGTTCTCATAAGGCTTTCCTGCAATATGCTAAAAAACAATAACAGAAAAGGGAAGCTGAGGGATCATTGCATTGTCCAGGCTGTGTTACTTATAGAATGTCCTTCAATGGGCCTTTTCTGTATGAAGAGACAAAGGGACTGTGCAGCCAGGGTCCTGTGGCGTCTTACTACTGTCAGTGGAGCTTTTTTATGATCAGGACCTTGGGTTGAGTTATATTTCCATGTCCTCTGAGATATGAGTCTATGGGTTTTGACACATGCAGAGGTCTGTCCGGATGAATCTGGAGATTGTGGGGCCCATTCCATATTATCAGGAGCCTGATACGACTGCGTTCTTATATTGATTTTGTTATTTTGCATGTGTATTTTTAAACCCACAGAATGATAAAAGTGGGAAAATAAGTCATCCAAAACAGCGCTCCAGTCTGCAACCAAAATGGTCGCATTTGCCACCAAGATTTACATTTTGCAACTTACATTCTCACATCCGACACTTCATGCACTGTGCCCCTATTCTGAGCAGCGATTCACTCCCTAATTATCAGATGCAGGTCGGTTGGTACCATTACGTACATCAGCCAATCACGGCTCTGTATTGGCTCATGCATTGATGAGAATGGCAAAGCATTCGACCTTGTCACTGTCAGCTGAGTTGCGCGCACGGCAAAATCGTAAAAATTGGTCTGACAATAGCGTAAATGCTCCACAATACGCACAATTACAAGTACTCTAGCCGGTCTGCTGCAGAAGTCCAATATGCTACGTAGTAGGCCTCTGCTTTGGTGACTAATACTGCAGATCGGAGAGTAAATGTAATGATATCAGAAAGTGTTTTCATGACCAGTTTTTGATTTCGCTCTTTAGATTTTGCGCATTTCTAAGGGTAATGGAAACGCATCTGGAGAGTGAGTACGATGTCCGATGTTATTAGCCCGAAAACGGTCTGCTTCGTGACCGTAGACTGTTTGTGACACTGCTTTGAGTGTTGTTGATACCATAGACTGTATAGAAAGATGGATGAAGCAACTGTGACGTCACCTATTGGTTTCAGCATACCATAAAGGAAGCCTCGATTTTGGCAATTTGAATTGCGCCATGTTGTCATTTTGAATCTGCATGTGTTTTCTATTGGACGAGAGCGAGAATCAAGATCTGGGGAGGGATGTGAGAGGTGGATCTGACCATAGACATAATATACGTAGACGCCTCATTACGTGCTGGAGCGTAATCCAGCGTCGCCGCCATATTGGATGGGTCTCCTCACTCTGGGCTAGCACCAAAGCCAATTGAAGTAAACGCAAAGAGAGCAGCTATGTCCGTATTATGTGCAGCATATGTTCGCAATAATCGGTGCAGTATTGAAAGCAGATCACGTGGGATTACCTTTCACAAGTAAGATTGAACAATAATTTTGGGTATTATATGCACTAGCCTCGTTGACAGTACCAGTAGACCCGTGCCATAATGTTCGCTGTCATGTTCACGAGTGCCATACGGGGCTGAAATCGTCTAATTTACTTTTCAAGTCGGACATTTCTGTGCTACACTATCCAGCTGCAGCCCTGGAGCAGAAGCCCCTGACGTGACACAAGCCCTTGGGCGCATCTCAAAGCCGAGGCTGCATCCTTTGAAGGCTTTATTTTTAAGGGTTGCCATTTCATCCCATCTGCCAAACTGATGTGTTGTCATTTCATCTCCGTTAATCAGCTTTGATTTAAGCGAGTTGTCACTGTTTTCCCCAACCATATCCTTAACTTTAATACCTAGCCCTATACCTAACCCAAAACTTAACCTTGTCTCTTACCGAAATGTCAGTTTGGCAGATGGAATTAAGTGACAACCCCTTTGAAGACTGCAGCCTACGCTTTGAGATGCACCCCCTGGCTTGACAGAAGTGCCCTTGGTGTGACAGAAGTGAAATACTGGCTATTCACTGTTTTTATTCACTTAGCTGGCTAGCAAACTAGCTAGCTAGCCATTTTGCTAGCTTAGCCAGAGATATTTATTGAAAAGTCATGCTAGCTAACTTACTGAATAACAAGTGACTGTAAACTAACCATTTACGGTTTCTATCGTTTTAGCGATGTGTACAAGATGCAATTAGCTCACAAGCTAGCTAGCTAGGTGGTTCACTCACGTAAATATCACTAGATAGGCTCGCGAAATAGCTAGCTAGCGAACTAGCTAAGTGAATAATGCTGCAATCGGTAACACTAGTAAGCATGAGTCGTGTCCTGAATTAAAGTCGCAGGTACAAGGAAGGGTCATTCAGACAGTGAGGTCAAAAAAACAGAATTCACCAGTTGTGTCTCAAAAACACGGATTGTGGGATGCACTACCGAATGCAGCATTAAAACAGTGAATATAGGTTATGGTGTTAGTTTTTTGAAGCGGATTGGAAATGGTGCATATTATACATATTTTACCGTGCTCGTGTTCGTAGCGTCTGGTGAATTTCGGAACTCGTTGGGCCGACCTTAATACATTTTTTAATATGTCATACCATATGTCTGTATTATGCTCTTTAATAAAGACACAGTATTTCAGCATGAAAGCACGTATTTTTAATGTGTGACGGCGTCCTGTATCATAACTACATCTCTGCCGTTTGTAAGAAACCAAACAGTGTGAAAATCGGTGAAATTTTGGGGAGTTATGATTATTGTAGTTGCGCATACACCTTCCTCCGGAGAAATAAATGCACTGGGGGCGTATGGGGGACCCATCCAAAATGGTGGCCATGCTGTAACGTCAGCTCTAATAGGCGGCGTCAGTCTATGAGGCGTCCACATATGTTATGTCTATGGATTTGACCGTATCGGACGAGGACCAGAGGATACTCACGCCTCTAAAGCATATTCTGGCTTTATCCTTTAGTCTACTTGGGACCATAAATTAACATCATGATATATTGAAGGAGACTTGAAACTTGCTATAGCCACCATAAGATAATGTGAAAAATGATTATTTAAAAACTGATTCAAAAACTAACTGGTGACGCCTGTCCAATGTACTCCAGCGGCGACCATAGGCTTATCAGCGCAATGCCTCAAATATGAGTCTGTGTCACGAACAGTTTAAGGTCACAAAGCAGACCTTTTTTTTTTGGCGGGGGCAATAACGTCCTCACTCTCTGTGTGCATTTCCGTTACACTTCGAAATGTGCAAAATCTACATAGCAAAAATAAAAAAGGTTAATAATAATAATAATAATCATTATAATAAGCCGTCCAACTACATTGTTACCAGTGAAAGAATTTCTTGAAACTTTGTGCTAACGAACTTTGCAAACTGCGCCTATTTTTTTTTACCAGATATTTTGGGTGGATCACTTTGGGAACTTAAAATTTTGGCCTGTGCGCCAAAGTTTTTCAGATTGGGAGTGCATACGCTCCTAGGTCCATAAGTCAGTCTGGATGGTTGCAAAACAATTTGTGTTTACTTTGCTAAATTTCATGCACTCAATCAACCTCTTAGATATCTGAAGAATACTAAACCATGATGTCAGAGACTACACCCTCTATTCCAGTAGACATTTTCATGGATTGACTTATTCTTAGTTTCCTAGGAAATTGTTTGGTACGTGTCACAGCGCTTAATACATCCAGTAGTCTCCAATTATACAACTATTCAGATTGACATAAACCTTTGTGCTGCTCAGCAAAGTTACAAGCACAGGAAAGTTGATAGCTTCTTATTTGAAGATCCAAAAATGAGAAAGCAACTTAGATAATGCATGCACACTTTTATCGTCATTAATAAAAACTCTATCTCTGATACTACATTAGTATGGAAACCCTAAAATGCTGTCTTAGAGGGGAACTTATCAGTATCGGCAGCCTTAGGGAGAAGCAGGATATAGCAAAAAAAGAGGTTCTTAACAGAAATCAAGAAACTGCAAAACTCACTGTCAAATTAATAAAGACAAATTATGGAACAAGCCAATGTCAATCAAAATGCATTACGATGAATCATTAGGAAAAAAGTTGAATATAAACTGAAGAGGGCAAAGCTGAACTTCTGTGAATGTGGTGAAAAAGCAGGTTGGATGTTGGCATCAAGATTTAAAAAGCGGATAACTAAGAATGCTATATCTTGTATTAGATTACCAAATAATACAATTACTACTGATCCAGATAAAATAAATGAAACCTTTCTGATTTTTATGAAAATCTTCAAAAGTCTGAATGCCACAATACGCATGAATCAACACGAGAATTCATAAATGATATAAATCTCCCCAGTATCTCAGATGAAGAAAAAAATGCATTAAAACGACCAATTACTTTACCAGAAGTAAACAAAGCCATAGATTCAGTTGCGAAAAATAAAATAAATCTCCTGGACCTGATGGTTTTAACCTTCCTATTTCTCTATGGGGTCAGGTGAAGATTGTAAAAATGAATATTCTTCCTGCCATAAATTATGGTTTAAGGATGTTTCCCATCACAATACAAAATATTTGGTTTCAAACCCAACATAAATTAATTTCACCCTTTATTTGGCATAGGAAGAAGGCAAGATCTTCATACGGAGGAATGTCTAGTTCAAATAAAAATGGTGGTTTACAACTTCTAAATTATTTGCCACCACTGTCTTTCCATTGGCTGTCAACAAGTGAGTGAGCCATTTGATCATTCTGTGAGAAAAGACTGGAAACCTATTGAAGAAGGTATTCTAGAAACCTTAAATATCGATCCAAAATGCTTGCACTTTATGGACAAAACTCCAAAAAGATGTTGTGCAAAGTCCACTTGAGGAAACATTTCATATCATAAAATCATGTACAAAGAAACTTGGAATTAACCTCTTTAATTAATCAATCTTTATGGCAGAATTTAAATATACTGCTAAATAATAAGGTTACGAAATGGAATAAATGGAAGGGCTGTGGTATTACAAAGCTCTTTTCAGAGGAATAGTTGTGTGCACATCTCATCAAAATTAGGCCCGGTGCTGGATTCGCATGTAATTCAAGCAAAAAAAAAGAAATGTAAAAAAATCCGCACACTGGATTTAAGCTCCCAAACCTTTGTTGATGACATGCAACGTTTCGACCACTCACAGGGTCTTCATCAGGCAAATGACAAACAGACAATTTCTTTCTTTTCTTCAGCACCAGCACTCACAAATTTGAAAATGCACTTTTTAATCACAATTTGTCCTATAACAAGTGTTTGCCACGAACATGGCAATATCCCCCCGCCGCCTCAATTTTATGTCCGTACGTACGGAGCCCAATGCTATATCCCCCACTTCGCGCTAATCGGCAGCGGGGGATAATAAGAAAAAAATGAAGAATGTTTACACAATATTAATGAAAGCAGCATAGATGCATTTAACCCATTCTTGCATGAATTATGATAAACTCAGTCAGGATGTTTTTACTAAGTGGTTTTACACATCCTTAGGGATGTAAAACAAGTTTTGAAAAAAAAATTCTATCTTTATTCTATAAATGACTACTTTTTCCCATTGCAATGACCTGCCAGTGGGATTTTTTTGTATGGGATGATGCAGTAGCTTCCACTAGGGTGGGCTATATGCAGTAGTGCCCAAAATTTCAGGCATATGTAGAGAAAAAACACTTTTAAACAGCTGTACACTGGAGTGACCTCTGTGGATGGAAGGGTTAATTCTTTTGCTAAAAATGGATTGCAGATCTCCGTAAACTGGAAGAAGATATTTCCTGGACTGATATAAGGAAAATGCAAGGCAGCTCTTGGCAATTCAAAATTCTAAATAGACTGTATTATACTCCATCACAGCTTTACAAAATGAGAATTAACCCCTTTGCACAGAAGCCAAATCTGGCTATTCATGTGTTCCGTTATTTAAGTCGTTATAATTCAAGATTGCAGCTGCACAGACAGGAAAGGAATGGCTGAACTGAGTCAGGACACTCAAAGCATTTGGAAGTTCATCGTATTTCAGTTTATTTTCATGATTTTGGTAGAGAAAAAGGGCTGCAAACACAAAAAATCTTCATGAAAATTCAGCATTGAAATTGTAAAAAAAAAAGAAAGAAAATTCTGAGAATTGAAAAATTGCTTGGACTTAAAACTTTACATTTCTGGGATCATAAACTCCTTGACCACAAGTGCAAGTCATCTAAGCATTGAATTCTAGATTACCGACTCTCTAGGGCACAAATAAGACCGCTATCTAGGTGGCTTCCCAAACTCTAACATCCCGCAAAATGATGCACTGTCAAATCATAAAACAATCAAATATTTAACACCAATCAATTTTTGATGCATGAAATTCAATATGAAGTAATGATTTTCTCATTGAATTTAGCATGAATTTATCAATATAGGTGCAGTTGTACATCAATGGTTGCCAGTAACCTCTCCAAACACCAAAATTCTAGAGTCCCATTAGCTGGTACACATACACATAAAAAGAACTGCTTATTTAACAGTAAGAACGTTCACTCCCACTGAAAAGCTAGCAGTTCCCACTTCCTAGCTCGTGACCTTATATAAACATTTACCACACCTTATAAGGAATGAGTATATTTCATTAATTCAGCAATATCTGAAATGTACCTTATTTTAACAGAATAGACATTCCATAATCAGGGATATTCAGCCAAGTTTTTACCCCAAATTGCACAGAATGATGCCATGAACGTACCAGGGGTATACCAAAGTGTGTGAGCTGCTTGCATTTTGAAGAAACAAAAACCTCTGCATTCGATTTCATTGAACACTGTATAAATAAAAAAAAAAAACAAATAGCCAAATTAAGCAAAATGCAAACAGAGTAGCAGTATAACCATTCTCCATTGAATCTTTTTTTTTTAGAAGAACCCTCCAGTCCTGTATCATTCTGAAAACTCCCATT
This sequence comes from Gymnothorax reevesii, assembly GCA_029721435.1. Lineage (NCBI taxonomy): Eukaryota > Metazoa > Chordata > Actinopteri > Anguilliformes > Muraenidae > Gymnothorax > Gymnothorax reevesii. Next base: position 94,276,063 of record CM056575.1, read on the forward strand.
GACCATGTCCGTATCTCATTTAAATCCTGTAAATGTAACTGAACACTTCAGGCCGGTTTTGGATGCCTTTTTTTTTTTGACTTTGCATAATTATCAGTTGCGCAACCATACTCGGCATTAGGAGAATTGTCCAATGTCTTTCAGTTACTGTGGAAAGTTTAAACTCTCTGGAATTGTATAAGAAACTAGTCAATCAATACATTATTACCGGGGCGTGAACTACAACTGTGCGTAACATAGATGAGCCTTAGTGAATAATTGAGTCATTGACTATCAACCTCAGTACTTACAAGGATATAAGGGAGTGCTGAATTCGTCGATGGAGGAGTCGATGCGTAAATCCATGGCAGGAAACTGCACGTTTTCTTCCCTATGTGATGACGGTAATTGATAGTAGAATGGCATATTATCAATACCATGTCAAATTTTTTGCTTCAGAAAACTGATTTTTCTTTACTACGAATTAGGATACCCTTAGCTCACTGTAGCTGAAGTGGTTGCTACAGAGGACAACAATTTTTTTCTGAACCAAGACATCATCAGGCTTGGCTAACACTCTACACCGTGTTTGAGCTCGGTTGCGTGTGAATTTTCAATAACTGATGTGGGTGTGCCATCTAGTGATAGAATATTGTAACTGCTTGCATAAATTTGCAGCTCCAGGTCCGCAGGTGAACGCATCTGCACAAAGGGGTTAAGGATGACAGTAAATGCATTACGTGGTGTTGCTGAAGAGGTACCCTGCTCCATCTATTCTGGGAGTACATTAGAATTAATGACTTATAGTTTGGCATAACAAAGATGTAATGAACAGGATTGATATAGCGAGTCCGTGTACATAGGGAGAATTACATAATTTCAGTAGGTTTCCTTTGAAGGAATATTTCAACATTTTCGCAAATTGGCCTATTGCCATAATCCCTATAGTCATATGAGTAGGTACATTAACTTAAGTTAGCCGTGCCTGTTGTTTTGAGATTTGGGGAGTGATAGACACGAGCTGCTCAGCGAACATGACAAAAGTGAACCGTACAGGTCCCTCACTCCTTCAAAACTCATCAAATACACAATATGAATGTGCAGGTCAAAACTTGTCCACGAGCTGTTGGATTGTGTATTTGATGAGTTTTGAAGGAGCGAGGGACCTGTACTGCTCACTTTTGTTATGTTTGTTATGTGTGTTCATGTTAAAGGGAAATGAACAAAAATTGATGTATATACATGTAAAACAAATAAAAAGTTGTTCAGAAAAAAATGGAATATATGACGAGGAGAACATGAGAAGAAACAAATACAGTTTTTATGTGGTCATTTAAATTTTTGGCAGGATGATGTGATGCTCTTTTTTACATGAGAGATGAGTGTTATTTGCCCCACCTTTGCAGCCAGAACTGGGACTAAATGCCTTCAATAACTGGAGATCAGTCTTCCACTGTAGTGAAATTTTTGCCAGCTCTTCTCTGTAGAAGTACTTTGTCTCTTCACCCCAAGTCTCCTGGTGATCTGGACACCGGCATCCGACAATCATAGATCATTGAGTTAATGCTTAGACAGTAAAACCAGGTTGATTTGTGCTGCACAGAGCAAACCTAGTGTGTCTTGAAGTTCACTTGACAAAAACTAGTTTACATGTATATCTCTGATACCCAGACAAGTTGAATTATTTCAATTTTGAAGCATTGTTAGGCAGTGAAATTGAAGAAATCCTTGAAGGATAGGGCAGGACAAGGTATATTCAGCAGAATCAGGGTTTATTTCTGCGGAAAGGATTGAGCACTTACACATTCCAACATGGAGAAGTCTGAACCTAAAAGGACGGGACAGTTCATTCCTTCTATTAGTTACATTACTTCAGACATAATACAAAATGGTACATTTGATTGGTTCTAGTACAGGGTATACAATGATAACATATTTGATTGGTTGGGCCATCTGTGAGCAGGGAGTACTCTGATTGGTCATTGGTTACATCACACTTTGCACTAATTATTTCACAATGACCTCTAGCCTTGCATTGTTAGTAAAACAAGAATAGCTATTATCCAAAACATATTTATTGAAGACTCCAGGGAGGCTCCAGGAAGAAGAGTGCCTGCCACTATCTCTTCCCAGACCTTAACTGGATGGCACGCTGGGCCTCTATACACCAATTCCTGGAGTCTGAAAGGAAAAGACACAGACACAAACCCAAAGACACAAGCAGGAACAGAAGATCTGCTAAGTCCGTTGTACTAGGCACATAGAGGCCCACTGACACCTGCATAATATATAATTAGATTCAGATTTCCAGCTGCTAAAGAATGTGCTTAATGCTTTGTAAGGTGGAATGTTTTGGGGCACAGTTCCATCCTGGCTTCACTAGGGCCATATATCTGTTGTAACACCTGCCCAAGATGGCCCAAAATGGTAAAATAATAATCATCCAAAGTGCTGCTATCCCTATAGCATGATACATGTGTAATTGGTGAGGTAAATACAAAAAAAAATCAGTGAATGGGGATCACTTGCGCTCAACCCCTGTGGTGCTCAACAGAACAGGACTGCAGAATCAACCAGGACTGGGCTACTTCTTACAATTAAACCCAGGATGACCTTGAGCACACAAAATCTTTCATTAAAGCATTTATTGTTGCAAAAAAAGGAGACTAACATTTCAACATACCAACATCTTCCTCAGAGTCAAACAGTTATGGCCAAGGTGTATGGAAAATAAAAAGACTTCACCCCACCTACACCCATAAGCATTGGTTCATTATAGGGTGGGTATGGTATCTCAATAGCCAGTCCTGTGTCAGCACTCACAAGAAACATAAAGTATCACGAAGCGTTATCATAAAGCACCATTACAAAGAAGTCATTCATGAAATTACAGATAACATACAATGTTGCACAATATTACAGAAAACATGTTAGGCATAATTCTTCATTAAGTCCATTTGGTTCGACAAAGTTGAGGGTGTAAATCCAAAATGGCTCTCGTGTGAGAAGTTGTTTAATTACATCCCCACCTCGTTGGGCGGGTGGGATTTTTTTTCACTGCCCCAAAATTTAAGTCAGGCACTGGAGCCATGGCTTACTTGCATATAATGCTTCGCAATGGCATAATCCATGTTCTGATTGCGGATGGCAGCTTTATGTTCTGCAGTCCGCTGCTTCAAAGGGCGCTTAGTTTGACCACATGGACATTTTGGATAAGGCCACATGGACATTTCAGTATGTAAATCACATGGGTGGTATTGCAACTAGGCTTATGCCGTCGGAGGCGTCGGCTTGCGGTATATCCCAGAACGCCCCCAATCCTCCAATTCCCCAATCCTTGAATAGACCTTCAATAGACTTTCATTTGAACTTAATTTCAGGTCAATCGGACAAATGGTTCTGAAGCGCCACCTAGTGGCAAAATATTGAACCATACAGGTATGATGTCATCATTTGACATGTTGAGGTCATGACCTTGCAGTTGCACATAGTTTCATGTCAATTGGACAAATAGTTCCAAAGATAAGGCAAAAATGGTGAATTTTTTGTGACAAAGCTCCACCTAGTGTCAAAATTTTGAACCAAACAGGTAAAATGTCATCGTGGGACACATCCTCAGGTCATGTCCTTTCATTTGCACTTCATTTGAGGTGAATTGGGCAAATATATCCAGAAATATGATTAAAAACAGTGATTTTTCAGTTTTTGGCCCCTGGTGGCCAATCTAGAAATTGTGAATTGTCCAAAATCGAATCAGTTCCTCCTCTCTGATACTTACTTATATGCAAAACATGAAATTTCTAATTGAAATATTACTGAAGTTATCGCATTAACACGTAGGGCGGCGCGGCGGCAGCGGTCAGTCCAAAAACATAATATCTCCGGAAGGCCATTCGGCGTTCAGGGATATAATTAATGATGTACTTTTTGCCAGATGACGGGTGGGAAAAGTACTTTGTGTCATTGGAGTATGAACAATATGTTCAACGTCCGTGCCGGTAAAATCCGTTTGGGGTGCAGGGAGCCAGGTAGAAGGGGAGGGGCAGGGCATAATGATATGTACCAACCCGTCTCTTAACGAACGGGATCGCTTAAAAGCAGACCTGCCAACATGTACGCATTGTGCGTACAACGTACGCATTCTGACATCAAAGTACGCTGGTACGAGTTGATGTTAATTGTGTACGCATATCACTCGATCTCCCCAGTTTCAGTTTATGCGTCAGTTAAATTTGACACTCATCAGTTGATGTCCGGTGAGCAGAGGCGCGAATGGATAACGAAAATATTTCGACCAATCAGAGAGTGTGTGTGCCCCACCTGCCCTCCCAACCACGGCCCTCTCGGAAAAAAGCTTGCTTCGAATTGAGTTTATTCTTATTCCCAAGTTATAGGCTGCTAACCCTCTTCGCCACAGCTCTGGGTCATCATTTGTTAAACATACACCCAATTCAAACGTCGGTCAAATGGTAAATTCTACCATGGATGCCGCGAATCCTGTATTTTGATTAGTAGAATACCTGCGGTAGAAAACCTGGCGCTTCTTGAAGAGCTGACGTTCGACTACAATTCCGTTTCACTGCGTATTAATCCCATTGTCACGAAGAGCGAACGCCATTTATTTTAGTTTGAGATAATTTCGCTTTTATTAGGGTTTGTGTTTGCAGAAATACTGTGAAACGGCCTAAAACAATGAAATGTAATAACGAAGTCCGCAAAAGGCATTCTGACATTCTGTGTAATGTTCCACATGATCGCCTCCAAAGGCAGCGTTTGATACGCTGTTTCAAATGCACCAGTAATGGCGCTTTTCCAATACGTGATACCGGCTCTACGCCACTCTACTCGGTACCGGATATTTTTCTGGGAGGTTGTTTGCCTTGAGTGGATAGTACTGCCTCTGTGAAGCTGGTCATCATAGTGGCGCCGCACGAAACTTCCGCGATGTCATCCTCAATACGACACACAATGTAGCTACAGTTATATCAAGTTTACATTTATTCCGTCAATTTTGTTAAAGATTTTTGTGTTCAAATCCGGTGTTGTATTTTCTGAATTGAATTGCTTTTTCTATTTGACATTGTCGTGTCCAATTCAGTTGCCCGTAAAATTGCGTGCCACCCCACAACGCAAAGCAGTGAAATCCGTAAAAGGCATGGAGCGAATGTAGGCCCTATATTCACTCTAAAGTTCACGGCAAAACAAACGAATTGTGAAAGAATGGGATAATGAAGTGATCATTGCAGATCAGAGTTCCTCGTTGCAAATCGCAGGACATGGCAGCCATCAGAATTAATCGTTTATGGTGCGTCTTCTCATTTGTGATAACTTTAGGAGAAAAATGATTCGTTGACATCCATCATGTTATTTTTCTGTGCGATTTTATTAAAAGGAGGCTTGATGACAGAACTTAGGGGGAATTAGGGAACATAACTGGACACAATACCGTCACTTAATTTCGCCACGAACGGGCCACAGGCAAAGAGAAACACATTTCATGAATGTAGCTTTGATGTGAATAAGCGAAACCGCGTTTGAAAGGTAAGGCAACGCACAGTGTATGGAACAAGTTGTCTATAACAGTATAATTCGATGATTAGGCCTATTATAAATGCGCTAACCTTAAAACTCATCAATCTTACTTGAATGAGAGGTCGACTATAGAGTCCTTTCGCAGTGACGATACACTCGGACCAATCAGTGGGCCTTAGTGTGTCACATCACATTTTAGTACCTAGTACCCGGTTGGCTTTTTTGGAACCCCGGGAGAGCAGGTACCAGAAAAGGTGGTACCAGTAGGTACTTTTTTCTAATGGAAAAGCAAAAGAGGCGAGTAGAGTAGAGCCGGTACCGCGTAGTGGAAAAGCGCCATAAGATGAGAATGTTGGAAAGTTGAACAGTGCAAGTGTTTAATACATGGCAAATTGTATTTGTTTTGGTATTTTTGCCCATTTATTTAATTAATTAATTGATTTGCAATGAATGTCCTCTGTTGACTTGCTTTTCTGGCAACATTTTCAGTTATTATTGACTATGGATTACGCAGTTATTTTATGTGTAACTAAGAAAAGCAAAGTACTACATTTCAAATTCATTTTTACTGCTGTTCTGACAATAAATTTGCTGGCTGTTCGAAGTAATTTGTATCTCTATGCAATTTTATTTACCAGCAGGGTGGGAGGTGATGTGGGGGGGGGGTCTGGTGCGGGTCAGGTGGTACTCATAAATTTACTTCAAGGTTGGCAGGTCTGTAAAAGTGATGAGTGGTGGTTCTGTGCAAATTTCTTTAAGTGTGGGGCCGCTTTGTAGTACATGCCAGTGTTTCAGTATGACATTTTTTATTTCCCCTCCCATGTTGGAAAATTCAGTGGAAAAGCAAAGACGTGGGGTGGCAGAAACACGATTAGGCTTTTTAAGGAGGTGGGACCTTTGCGTTGTTTGGGTGCGGTGATAGGCTGCAGCCATGTCTCTTTCTGCGTAGCCCCGCTCACGGAAGCCCTCAAACATTTCCGCTGCCTTGTTTTCAAAATGAGAATCAGTGCTGCAGTTTCTTTTTAAGCGCAGAAATTGACAGTTGGTATATTTTTATTCAGCTGTTTGGAGTGATGACTGTCAGCTCAAAACAGCGTATTTCTGCTCAAGGTTTTGCGGAAACCGTGGTTTCTAAACCATGTTTAGCATTTTTATAGATTGTCAGATCTAAAAAGTTGACGCTTTCCTCCGAATATCCAGCAGTGAAACTAAAAGAAAGGGCTGGTGGAATTAATGTATTCCAAAAACTGATCCAGTTCAGTGGTAGTACCAGTCCAAATAAAGAACACGTCATCAATGCATCTTTTCCACTACGGGATTTTCCAAATCGAGAAATTTGTTGGAAAGATCATTGTCAATATATTTCATTTCCCAGAGACCCATAACAAGGCATGTGTAGGAAGGAGCAAAACAACTGCCCATACTGACTCCTCGCTTCTGTAAGTAATATGAGACTGGATATTGGAAATAATTTCTAGTTAAAATGAATTCCGTTAAGGTCAGTTGGAACTCGTTGGGGGGGTACTCTCCCCGCAGGGCGTATTGCAAAGAAATGTGACCGTGCTTCAGTTCCTGCGCCGTGGGGAATACAGGTATCCAGACTTTGGACATGGCAGGTAACCAACAAAAAATCTAAATCGCATGTAAAAGATATTAAGATATCAGATGTGTCACCTTAGTAGGATGGGAGAGCAGCGACATTTTTTTTAAAAAGTAGTCAAGAAATTGTGACATGGGTTCAGTGAGGCAGTTAATACTAGAGACAATCAGTCTCAGGGGTGAATCAATTCAAGACTTAGGGATTTTTGGTAGGACATGGCACACTGGACAGACCGGGTGTTTGGAGGAAGTCTTTTTCTTTGTCAGAGATCCAACCTTTGACTCAAGAACAAAATCAATCTCTGCTTTGTATTGTTGAAGGGGATTTCTTGATAGGGGAGCATAACAGACATGGTCCTGAAGCTGAAGCTGCCATTATTATACTGTTCGACACTGATGATCACAATACAACCCCCTTTGTCTGCTGGACGAATAAGAATCTCTTTTCTGTTTTCAAGTGCATTCAAACATTTTATTTCAGAACTAGGCAAGTTTGTATTTCTGCGGTGTTGCTGCTTACACAAAGCAGGGAAGTCTCTTTCCACCAGGTTGAGATAGGTGATGATGGAGGGATTGAGATTAGAATGGGGGATAAAGGTGGATTTCTTTCTAAAAGGTGCGATCTCTTGAATGGGTGGTTGAGTGTCGGGTGAGTTTTTTTTTTTTTTTTTTTTTTTTAAATAAATTTGGCATCTCCAATCCCACCTGAACCTGGAACGCCCAATTGGTGAACTATGTACGAAGCTTCTCGTATGCGACCCCTTGCTGCCAACTCAGGATAGTGAAGACAGTTCACGGCTCTCCTCCGAAGCACGTGCCCGTCAGCCACTGATTCTTATACACTCATTGGTTGAATCTTCGCAAGTTCTGAACGAGGGAGGAGGATACCGCGACATGAACAGGTTAAGAATCTTCCTGATGAGCGCCCGTCTGGCCAACAGGAGACGCTTGAGCAACGAACAAAGCTGTTTATTTATTTCCCTTGCCCGGCATTCCCTTCCCAATTTGAAACCCTGTAGCGCGATGGCCAATTGTGCGCTACTCTGAAAAAGCTGCTGACCGCTGCCGGTTGGTACGACCAGGGCTCGAACCCACGACGTGATAGTCGCTTCTGCACTACAACGCAGTGCCTTAACTGAGTGAGCTATCTGGCAGCTCTCGAGTGAGTTTCTTATTACAGAATTATCAATTATCAATTGCTTGAGTTGGAGTGAATGGGAAAACTTGAATGCGCCAACTTTCAACTTAAAAGGATTGACAGTGTTGGTGGGACAGAAAGAAGGACCCTTACTCAATACATCAGTCTCCTCCTTGCTGAGATGCATCCTGGAGATGTTGATCACCGTCTGTTCTGGCTGCGTGGAGAGCGGCGTGTTAGTTCGGACGGGTAGCTTCTTGCACGCCCTAGACCCCCTCCTCCTCTTCGGCGTGGAGGTTTGGCATTGGACAAAAAAGTTCTTGCCTCGTGCTGGCTGTCCACATCACTGGAGTACGGAGATTCCCAATTGCTGGCCGAGGTGGAGAGCCGGACCACGGTGGTAGATTGGCGCGCTGAGCGGGTTTTTCGGAATCCTCTCGCCTCGTCTTTTCCAATGTATACTGTTCCCAGGGCGTAATCCTTGGTGTCACGCTGGCATTTCTTCAGCTTGTAACTTCGAAGTTCCCTCTGGAAGGATTTAAGGGCAGTCGTGATCTTCTCAGTGAGGGCTTTGAAAGTTTCTGCTCTAGTTTGCGCTTTGTGCGTCTCTGCTTGTTAGATTTCCTCATCTGTCTTTTCTCTCTCTGCTTTAGTTTTCTCGTGGATCAAAAGCATCAGGTCGAGTGAGCATTTGTTTTACACCAATCAATGCTCTAATGAAAGATTTTGTGCGCGCCAGTTCATCCTGGGTTTAGGCGTAAGAAGTGGCCCAAAAAAATATATATATTATTTATTCTCAAAAATATAACTTTTTATTCTTAGACGATGTCTCCTGTAGAATGGGTTTCTGCATCACAGCATGTATGTTTTTTGGAGGTTGAGAGACTTCTGCGTCCTCCAGCTGGGGAATAAATTAATAAATTAAAATATTCATACATTAATTTGCACAGTTTTTTAAAACCCTTCAGTGAGACAGAATTAACCCTTAATTCTGTCATATCGGGGCATTTTCTAGTATCAGTTGCCTGTTAATTGTCCTGCTGCAGCAAGTCAATGGGGTTTCAGTCAGGGCTGCCACTCAAACCTTGATTTTGCTTGTTTTCAGCCATTCACTGGTGGACTTGGTCTTGTGGCTCAGATGTCCATTTTGCTGCATTACCCAATTTCACTTGAGCTTTTGATCATGACCTGCGGGCTGGATAGTCTTCTTCAGGATTTTCTGGAAGACAGTCAAGTCCTTGGCCCTGTAAAATATGACTAGTTGGTCTGGCCTTGAAGTCACAAAGCATCTCTACACCACCTTGTTGTTGTGATGTTCTTGTTTTAGACTGCTTCATTTGCATTAAGCCTTATGTAAACGGACCCTCGTCATCGAAAAATTTCAACTTTTAACTCGTCAGTCTGCAGTTCATTGTCTGAAAAGACTGTGGGGTTATGAAGGTGTGCTTTGGCAAATATGAGACAAGCTTTGTGTTCCCCTTGGTTAGCTGAGGTACTGTCCTCGCAACTCTGCTATTTTTGCCCTGCCTCTTTCGAATGGTGGAACTATGAATGCTGACTACGTCTGAAGGAGGCAAGTCTTGCGGTTCCAAAGATGTTCGCCTGACTTCTTTTTTGACATCTCTGTTTAGTCTTTGATGAGCTTTTGGAGGGAATTTGGTAAGCTGGTCACTTGGGAGATTCTCCTTTGTCCATAGTTATACCAAATTATCAGTTAAATTTTGGTAATTCACTGATTGCGCAGGAAGGGGGCAATTGCTTGTTCTTGCAGGGGCCAATTGGTAAAATGATCAATTTAAAAACTATATTCTATATTTACTTGGGTTGTCTTTGTCTGATATGACATTTATTTTGAAGATCCTAGACAATTGACGGCAAAAATAGGAACAAAACAATGAAATAAGAAGTGGGTCAAATAACTTTTTTCAGCATTGTAGTGTATTGGATGCACACTTGGGTTGACCCCTCTTCCCATGCACTTTCCTTGTCCTGCTTGACACCTGGGTCTGCCTGTGCAGGACCTGCAGGAGGAGGTGCAGAAGGAGGGTGGGGAGTTGCAGCGGCTGCAGTCCCAGCGCCAGGAGATCCAAGAGGCACTGGACCAGCTGGACGCACAGAAAGCCGCTCTGGAGGAGCAGCTGGGCCAGATCCGTCAACAGTGCAGCCATGAGAACCAGACGGTAACCTGCCTGCCCAGACACACTGGAGATGCGCACCGTCACACGTTATACTTCACGTGTAATATAATGCTACCTGTCACATTGGAACCGGAATTTTGCCGTAAGACCAGTTTGAACAGAGCATTTGTGTAACTAGCAGCTCCTGATTCGTAGAACTAAAAACACCGCAGGCATTCAGCCCCTACTGCAAAATGTCTTCGAGATCATTTGCCTTAAAATGCACTATCAAGTGCTGCAAATGCTATCTATATTCTGAAGAATAGAACAGAGGAGAACCACTGAGCTACCCTCCTGTTGAAGCACACAACCTATGGACAGCACGGAGGAGGCCGTGGTGTCTTTCTAATAGACTGGCTTACAGTACCCTTCTTCCTCAAACCTATTTTAGTCTGTACGATTTCTCCCTGGGGTGTGCAGATCGCCTCCCTGCAGGCGGAGCACACGGAGCAGGAGCAAAAGATTGTGGAGTATGAGGAGGAGCTGGTGCGAGCGCAGGAGGAGCTGCAAAGGCTGAGGCAGGAGGCTGCAGGCCTGAAGGAGAAGGTGGATGCAGCCCGTGCCCAGCTCAGCCCCATCCAGGAGTCTGTGAAGGAGTCTTACACAGAGGTCTCTCAGGTGAGTGTGTTCAGCCTCATACAAATCTTAGGCCGAGGTCGCTCAGGAGAGTGTGTGTTCACTCTCATTTGTGGGAGGGCCCTTATTATTGCATCTGTTGAGGTGCTGCACTTTTTATTCTAAGAGAGTAAGCCTGTTACGAGCCTAGTGGCCCATCGGGCTGGTCCTTAACCTTAGTTTCCATGGCATGAAGCGACTAGGAGTATTATGCCAATCCATCGCAGGTACTCCCCCAGCTCTTAGTCAAGTTTCCCTGACTATTTGCTCGTACCCATTTATACACCCGGGTGGAGTGTGGGAGTGAAGTGTTTTGCCCAAGAACACACTGCAGAGGTCATGGCTGGGGCTGGAGCTCAGGACCTTTCGATCCCAAGTCAAGCTTACTTGACCACTGCGCTGTCACATCTCCCGATCTTTTTCAAAGTGGACTTTAAAACGTTGTGTAAGTGGGGTGCACATGACCCTGAGTTTGTTCTCCAGGCTGGCAGCTGTGCTGTGTGTGTTCTGCAGGTTCAGCAGAAGCTGAACGACCTGAAGATGGAGGACCGTGACGTCACCATGCAGCTGAGCTGGGAGAAGCACCTGCTGGAGGATCCAGTGCTCGTCAACGGCACTTCTGCAGAGGCTCACGAGCAGAGCCAAGAGCCCCCTTTGGCACAGCCGCTGGAGCTGCAGGCATCGGAGGGAAATCTCAAACCTGCTGAAGAACCGGCACCAGGACTTGACTTGGACGAGGATCTGTACTCCAGTGCTCCTCCGAACGCCTGGACTCATGATGCCTTGGTGAGCAGTGGTGCCTGCAGAAAATATTTAGTGGGGGGGCCAGATGGGGCTACAGAATATCATGGGGGTGGCCCACTAAGCAGGATACATAAGGATTTTCTTATGGATTAAGGATTATAGATGGACAAAAATTTGTCAAATGAGTAAATCACAATTTAAGTGCTCCACAATACGCTAAACAGCAAGTGCACTAGCTGGTCTGTTGCAAAAGTCCAATACACTAGTCGTTTGGCCTTGGCTTCGGTGACTAATACTGCAGATTGGAGAGCTTTTGTGATGTCAGAAAGTGATGACAATGTCCGACGTTAGTAGCCCAAAAACACAGACTGCTTTGTGACCGCACACTGTTTGTGACACAGGCTCCTATTTGAGTCATTGAGCTGATAAGCATATGGTCTTCACTGGAGTACATTGGGGAGGTGTTACCAGTTAGTTTCTGAACCAGTTGTTTGAACATCTGCTGCAATTGACAAAATACTTTTCAACTGACCGCTGGCTAATTATCTGAACCCTAAAGAAAATAAACTATCAATCTTAGAAGCGCAGCTTTTCTCATGTTTATCGTACTCAAATGAGAGTAAATCATCTTGCACCCGGACTATCCAGTCATTGGCTTCCTACATGCTCCATGGCTAATCATGTAAATGCAAGACTTCAGACCAGAGTGGAAGAGCGTATCCATTCTAATCCATCAGGATAGAAGGTTAGCGATTGATGTTGATACAAGCTAGCCAAATAAAACCATTTGCCATTGGAGTAATGCTTCCATAGCTCGTATCAACATCAATCTCTTATCTTCTGTGATGGATTAGATTGGATGCTCCCTTCCACTCTGATCTGAAGTCCTGCATTTTTGAGGATTTTTCAAGCAGCGTTTTTTAAATCGGTGACTGGTTGGTCTGGGTGAAAAATGAGCATTTTCAATAACGTACAGTGAAGATGAGAAAAGCTGCGGTGCTTATAGATTTATAGTCTATTTTCTTTGGGGTCCTGATAATTAGCCAGCGGTCAGTTGAACAGTATTTCGTGCACTGCAGCAGATGTTCAAAATACTGGTTCAGAAACTAACTGGTAACGCCTCTTCCAGTGACGACCATATGCTTATCAGCTCACTGCCTGAAATAGGAGCCTGTGTCATGAACAGTCTATGGTCATGAAGCACACTGTGTTTTGGGGCTAGTGACATCGGACATCATCTTCACTTTCGAACATCACAAAATTTGCTCTCCTATCCGCAGTATTAGTCGCCGAAGCCAAGGCCTAATAAATAAACTTGGACTTCTGCCGCAGACCGGCTAGTTGTAACCCGCCGTGCGAACGTGCGAAGCGGAGGGACATAGTATTCACGACCGTCCATCCATCCGTACGTCTGTCCGTCCGTCCCGAATCCTTGTCAATGAGATATCTCAAGAACGAATTGACAGATTTCCTTCAAATTTCATGTTAACATGCATTAGTGTGATACCCCAGCGCCAGTCGATTTTGGTGACCTTCGCGCCATTCTCAAGGTCACACCGAGAGATTGTGGATTTTCACACTGATAGCCTTGTCAGCGAGATATCTCAAGAATGAATCGACGGATTCACTTCAAATTTTATGTTTACATGTATTAGTGTGATACCCTGGCGTCAGTCAATTTTGGCGACCTTCGCGCCATTCTCAAGGTCACACCGAGAGATTGAGGATTTTCACACTGATAGCCTTGTCAGCGAGATATCTCAAGAACAAATTGACAGATTTACTTCAACTTCTATGTCAACATTTATTAGTGTGATACCCCGGCGCCAGTCGATTTTGGTGACCTTCGCGCCATTCTCAAGGTTACACCGAGAGATTGTGGATTTTCACACTGATAGCCTTGTCAGCGAGATATCTCAAGAACGAATCGACGGATTCACTTCAAATTTTATGTCAACATTTATTAGTGTGATACCCCGGCGCCAGTCCATTTTGGTGACCTTCGTGCCATTCTCAAGGTCACACCGAGAAATTGTTCATTTTGACGCGATTTGACATTTTGTGGCGGGGGACAAAGACACGTTAGTGGCAAATACTTGTTTACTTGTAATTAAGCGCATTGTGAAGCACTTGCATTGTAATTGTCGGACAAGCATTTACAAATTTGCCACATGCACAACTCACCTGACAGTGGTAAGGTTGAATGCATTGCTATTCTCATTGATACATGAGTACAGCTGAGCTGTAATTGGCTGATGTACATAATGGAACCAACCAACCTGCAGAAAAAAAATTTTGTCTCCTGCACCAAAAACGAGGGGACTATGTGTGGTTACAGAAGTGTGCGGTAAATACCTAGACAAAGCCACATTTGTTCTACCCGTTATGCAATCTATGGTTTTTATGCTATGGCAAAAATTTGAACAACTGACTGGTGTCGTCGGGTGGGGGAACCAAAGGGGGGGCCAGTCATTTTTGTGTGGTGGCTGTGGCCTCCCCTGGCCACCCCTTGAAGGCGCCACTGTTGGTAAGCACACTGGATCACACACAAAATCACTGTCTCTCCGGCCTGTAGACACACTAGTGTGTGCGCACACACCATGACGCGCAGACAGATGGATACAAGGAAATGTAGACTAATAGACTTTTAAGTTCAGCCAGCTGGGAATGGATTTTATCTGGCTGATGTCTTCCATTGTACTTTCTCATTGGCATTGTGCGCTCTGACTGGTTCTCAGGTTTTCTCTCAAGAAAGCGGTAGTTCATCGTCTTTAGCCGAAGTCTCACCAGAGGCTAAAGAGGAGAAGGAAGAGTCGCCCAAAGCCAGCACTCCTAAGGTACAATCCCTCACCTGAAACTGGCTGAGAACAGCTTCCCTTCCTTTCACCTAATGAGTTCCTAGCATGGAAACCATTGAGTGGGTAACAAATGAGTGGTATTGGGCATCTCCACCTCTGCAGCCTGTGGAATCCCCAGAGCCTGAGAAGGGAGCTGATCCTGAACCTGAGCCAGCCCAACCCCCACAGCAGCCACTGCCCCCACCGGCCAGCCCGCCCACTGCCCCCTCTCTGGACTTCTTCCAGGCAGACCCTTTCACCGACAGTACGTGTCTCGAAATCAGCCTCTGTAGGCCAGCCTTCGCTCGTGAACTCCATTCACCGCTCATGTCACTGCTGACGTTTTCTAAACTCTCTCTGTGTCTGAAACACTTGTAGGTGACCCTTTCAAAGATGACCCATTTGCAAAAGTAGATGTCGCAGGTGAGCATTCACTAAGGATCATGTGTGCAGTTCTGAAATTGTCACTCAAATTGTGCAAGTTAATTTCCTAAATGGATTAAAATGGTCATTGGGACGTTCTGGCCCAGAGTTACAAAGATGAGTTACAAGTGCAAAAACTCTTAGCACATGTGAAACTTAATAACATGGCCAATGATTGGTGCAAAATAAATATCCTGGACTATTATTGACCAAGTTATTGGATTTTCACATGAGGCTGTGTGTGCCCTTGGGGAGTTCAAACAGTAGGCTTTGGTTTGTCAGGCATTTTGTATTGAGTTGTTGGGGCCATGGAATCTTTGTGAATTCTTTGATCTTATTAACATGACTTTAACTCTGTATCGTAATGATCCCCCAGATCCTTTTGGAGGGGACCCCTTTAAGGGCACAGACCCCTTTGCTGCGGATTCATTCTTCAAGCAGCCTTCTGCCGACCCCTTCACCTCTGCCGACCCCTTCAGCGGCACCGCCAGCCCACCCAAACCTGACCTCTTCAGCGGCCCGCTCAACAATACAGCCGGACCTGACCCCTTCGCCTCCAGTCACAACAACACCCCCGGGCTCGACCCATTTGGCAGCAAAAGCAACAACACCACTGACCCGGCCCCAGTTGTACCCAAAAAGAACAATTTTTCCAACGATGACCCCTTCGTCCCCAAAAATAACAACATTGACCCCTTTGGATCCAAAAATGATAACATGACTGATGCTGACCCATTTGCATCCAAGAACAACAACAAGGCAGACTCTGACCCTTTTGCCTCCAGTGCCAGCCCGACAGGAGACCCTGATCCATTTTCCTCTGCACCTCCTGGTCAGGACACACCAACGGTCAGTTTTGATGTGGCTCTGTGCGCCAGAGAGGAGTCTGGAGGTGGCTCACCATGTGCACTCCTCAGCCTTCCTTAGCTCATGGTCATCTTCAACTGGCAGTCTCGTCTTACATTTACTGAGCTCATTCATGCTGTCTGATCTTTTTTTTTTTTTATCAAAATTTTAGAACTTCAGATCAGTGCTGCTTTTGGATTGTCATACCAACCAATATACCATACGGCTCACCTCAAAACGGAAAAAATCGCGAGAACTCTCCCTAACCTGCTGTCTTGGCTTCTTTGTATTGCTACTTTACCGCCAGACTAACTCGTTGTTTCACGAGATTAATGCTGTAAGCCTTTTAACTGCCGACGGTGATCGTTAGGCGGTGCCAGGTAAGAAAATATAGTTCCTGACCACGTGTGTATTCCTGTTCACTGCGGGGCGAATCGCCACTTCCAAAAACATAACATGCGCTTTCAATTTAAAACTTGTGAGAAACCACTATAGCGCATGTGAAAGCACGGAAGAAATTTGCTTTTGAAGACGTCTGTCAACTGTGTGAAAGTTCATGATGTGACTAAAATCTTCTCTCTGGATGTCAGAAGTGCCACGAAGTCCAGCTTTCTACAATATAACAGAAACAAAGTGAAAATTTCTCTAAACTAGGACTGCGGATGTGTCCTATACGGTAACAAGTATCATTCATTTTCACACAATGTTAAGAGTAAACAACAAAGATAAAGGAATTTTCCTGTCTGCACTAAATTGCATCAACATATTTTGAAAGCTTTATGATTTTTGTCCAAGAGAACCTCTCTTACACCGCTGAACTCCTCATAAACAAACCCCACACATCAAGCCGCATCATGCAGTATACTTCTGGTTATATCTCATACATCGTTCCTTTACATGCAATGGTTTACCGATTTTAAAAACTTGTATTTTTATTGTTGTCGGTAGCTTTAAAATCACAACCACAAGCATCTATCTTTAGCAAATAAATAGATGAATAGGAGGAAATAATCTTACGTGGTTGTGTGGGGTTGGTAAGTTTTCACCATTTACAGTGACTGTGTGTGAAAGCATCCCCTGCTGGGAGATGCTTACCGGCCGTTCAGCCAACCATGACATTCTACTGCACACGCAGGGCCACCTGTGATGTGTATCCTGGAAGGGTTTTGTAACTGGGTACTATATTTATAAGTGCTTTTTATCCCTGCGCCGCACTTTCTCAGACAACCTACTGTGTTTCTACCCTCATATTGCTCTGAAGTTACCATTACCTTCTCCCGACGCTACCTCGATAGAATTCCGTTTTGATGTGAGCTGTATTGTAGTTTATCATGCTTTTTCAGGTGACTTTTAGAAGTTAAGTATGAGGACTTGTATGAACTGACAGGTTAGGTTATTATGAGTAATTGCTCATTTTTGTTTATCTTGCGTGAAAACACCCCTTTTTTTTCCAAAGCCAGTCAGGTTTCTGCTGTAGTTTAGGCTTTTGAAATTGATTACCTTTCATCTTTGTGTTTCTCAGAAGGATCAGATTTCCGCGACGAATGATCCGTTTGTTCCTGGAGGTACTGCGGCAAATGTGAGCTCTGACCCAGGTAAAGTCAGGAATGTGATACCTTCTGCTGGACATGAGCAGTACTACAGCCGCTCGCTGCTGAGAGTGATTGAGACCTACTAAATGCCTTCTCTGTGTAGGAGACCCATTTGCGGCTGTATTTGGGAATGAGACCTTTGGAGGAGGATTTGCTGATTTCAGCACCCTGTCAAAGGTAAATTAGTGTGTTGGTTTGTATTGCTCTAGTGCTGACTCACGGTGGACTAGTGTTCTGGAAGCTGGATTTATGAGCAAACTTATGATGCAACTCCCAAGATGACAACTTTTAGATCCATTGAGTGGGACAAACTCCTGGAAGTGTACTTTTGTAGTGTTCCACTTAAACATTTATAATTTAATATCATGCGTAGTTTGCTAAATGAGTCAAGCAGCACTTCAGATAACATAGCTCGTTTTGTAAGGGATAGATACTGGCAAGTGGGTAACTTGTGATTACTTTACAGTCAAATGGCGCAGACCCATTCAGCTCCTCTTCCTCTTTGAGCAACAAGAATGTGTTTAAGGAGGACAGCCAACCAAGCAGCCCTGACGTGCCCCCAGCCCTGCCTCCCAAAACAGGGACTCCCACCAGGCCTCCCCCACCCCCACCTGGTGGGTCTCATCACTTAGAAACCGCATTATCCATCTGTCCCCATTTACTCCGATCTGGAGTTGCTTTAAATGTGTCTCTCTTTTGCCCTTCTGTCAGGTAATTGGTGAAGCTTGGGTGTTAGTTGTGCTCTCTAGGAGTTGTAACTTTGTTTGTAGACAGTGCTGAGTTCATGGCCTTGTTTGACTTCTGCTTTTGTTCATGATGGTTTTTTTTTGTTGTTGTTTTCTGGCACCATGACATGGCCCCTCTGTAATGGTTTTCTTTCTCTATCAGCAACTCTACATATTCAGTCTTCTTCAAAAAAAGAAACTCCACTCCATAAATGATATTGGCAATCAGTGTAGTTGCAGTAGAGCAGCCTTGCATGTGTGCATTCAGAATAGATTTTTAGGGTTCCATTTGCAACCTTTTGAACCATCATCATTTGTATTTTAACTTTTTTCCAAGCCATGAATACCTTGTGTTTTGCTGTAGGCAAACGGTCCACCATTTCTCGATCGGAGTCTTCAGACTCCTTCCACCGGAGGCCTCCTTTCTTACCACATGGCTCCGCAGACGCCTTGTCCCTGCCTGCAAAGGACCCAGCTCAGGACCCCTTTGCCCCAACTTCACCCCAGCAGCCTTTGCAGGACCCTGACAGATTTGCCAGCTTTGACAAAGTGAGCTCCTCCCCTGCTCCTTCTCCCCCTCCTCAGACCCAGTAGCCATGCCGCTGGCCACTCGCCCGCACCTCCATCCATTGCCCAGCACAAATTCTCACTTCAACAGCCATCCTTTCACACTTACAGCCTTCACCAAAGGAAGGGGAAAACAAGCCTATTTCTGTATCTGTGAGAAAGCTCTGTGCTGCTAATTTTCTTCATTGACTTAATTTATTCTAAATTTATCACATAACTGTCGTACTTCTCCCAAAGCCAGCGCATGACATTTTTGACATTACCCGAGGTACATATCACTTCTGCGACAATTTCATTGGCTGAGAGCATGGGAAAAAAATTGCTCTGTGTTGCGTCACACTGTTAATATTTAGCCGAACTGAATACAAGGTGTAACATTGGTCAAATGGATATGGCTCAGCGCCGTGGCAAGATGGCTAAGTGCTAATCGCACAACTAATTTCATATTACTTAGCTAGCTAGCTAATGCTTACGCTGTGCTTTTTCATGTCCATTGTGTAACATTAGTTTGTTAGCTAGTGAGCTAACATTATTTAGCTACTCAGTTAACTGAATTTACAAGCAGTGGCTTGTTTAGCCGCAAAATGTCTGTGACTCCGTGACTGGCTATGTTAGCAGAGTGATGGAGTTAGCTCAATACTAACATACAATGGGCGCTAATGGGAATTACATTGGTTTTCTATTAAATTATGCAATTTAGTTATGTGATAAACAGAATCTTATACTCTTGGTTGGGTCATAAAGTTGTGAGACTGAGTAAATTTTGGCTTTGTTGCTTGCTCAAGCTTGCAACAAATGCATAATTGACCCAACTCATTTCATAACTTTCACATGACACGCTCACTCGTGTAAGATCCTCTATTTATCTTTTCTTTTTATTTTCTTGTTTTACATAATTGCAGTCTCAGCCTTGCATGTTTGTGTGGAAACTGGCGAGATTTTGTTTTATTTGGCTGACCAACCTTTGGTCGACTTTGAAAATGTCTCCCAGTTTTTCAAAATTTATGCAAAAAAGAAATATTTAAGAATAATGCACTATGTTACTTGGAGCATTTATAAAGCTCTTTGCACTCAGTTGCACTTGGAGGCTTTTTATAATTTAATTTGGTACCCAAAAGCAGGTTGTGAGGGGGACCACTTGCACTCCCTTAGACATCGCTAAGCATGTAAATCTGAGGGTTTGATGTTGGCTGTGGCTGGAAAGCCTTGGCTGCTCTTCGCCCTCATTCATTCTGAAAATACAATTTCTACAGTGTCATATACCAGAACTCTTCATTTCACTTCAGTCTGCTTCAGCCTTGCATGTGCCTTACAGTCATGCATGCTCTGACCGCACTGCATGTTCCTCCGTGTGTGTCTCAAGTGGGCCTGTCCTCTGCCCCCTCCCATGACCAGTAACCATACTCTCCCCCCAGCCCCTGTTCTGCAGGGGACAGGTGTGTGCGCTCTTCTGTAGTTCATAAACTCAGCCCTTAAAGGCCTTGAATTAAAGCCTTGGATGATATCCGCAGCCTGGTGCAGAATTATTGACACCCTCAGAAAAAATATTGAAGAAAGGTTTCACATGTTAAACAGCAGTCCATAAACCATATTTTAAGTTTAGATTCATTGGAAAACTTTTTTTTTCTTTACTCTGTGATACATGTATTCCCACATTTCCACCTTGTAATATCAGTTTTAAGGAAATCCTGGGTATCTCATTGATGCCCATGGTTTGCCTCCGTGCTGTTAGAAAGTATCTACCCTGCCCGTGACTTCCTCTTTTATTGCACACTGTCACGCAAAATAGTTTCAGGATATCCTGCAAAATGTTGAATCAGACATGGAGGAAATTATGAAATGCACAATTCAATTTTTAAATGATCATTTCATAATTGAAGGAAAAGGGTTATTGCCCGGTAAACTTAATGGTGGTGCCTCCTGCAGCATCAACAGCTGCAGCCAAATGCCTCCAATAAATGGAAATTGCGGTTTCATATTACCTTGGTGTAACTTCAGCCTGTTCTTATCTACCTTAATTCTGACATGTTACAGTTTATTCAAGGTTGCTTTGTCGAAATAAGGTCCTGCTACATCATCTCAATGTGGTTTAAGTCACGAAATTGACTCGGCCACTAAAGATCTTAATGTTTTGCTCCCCTGGGCTAAATGTCCAGTGGGCTTATATCGTGGCTTGCCTGTTCCTTGGTCTTCGGTTTTCGGTTTTTGTCCTTGTGCAAACACGTTTTCCTCCAAAACCAGGAGGCCTATGAAGCAGAAACTTGTCATGCATGTTCCTCCCCAGGAGGACACCAAAGTTTGTTCGATGCACTCAGATGCATTCACAAATATGGCTTCCACTAGCCATCTTGAAAATGGCATTTTCACTCATTTGTCAATTGTGTCTGCAACAACATAGCTTAAATAATCTATGTACTCAATACCAAGACTCAATACTTGTATTCCACGTTTGGGTGTATGTACCATTTTGACCTTGATGTAACCTCTGTCATACAGCTACACCACAATTAGTATTTTTAGAAATCATCTTCTCCATAACTACTAGACCAAGGAAGCTGAAACTTGGCATATCTGTTGCTGCCTTCGAGTTCATTAAAGCCATTCTTATCTAAATTCAAATATGGCTGCCATCTTAAAAATGCCATTTTGACTTATTTGACTATCATTTGTGCTGCAATTCAGCTGAAATGTGATATGTTCATACTAAGGACAAAGACTCAACACACTTGCCCCAGCTTTTGATGTTTGTTCCATTTTGACCTTCATTTGACCTCTGTCATAAGGCCACACCCTTAAATTTCATGAATATTTAAAAAAAAAATGTATTCTACCAATTTGGTTCACCAAGGAAGCTGAAACTTGACATGCATTTTCCTACCTTTGGGTACATCGAAGTTTGCTCAGGTCATTCCAGTCAGATTTAAAGTATGGATGCCTTGGCGGTCATCTTGGAATATTCCCTTTTAACCCATATGTCAACTGTTTTCGCAGCGATTCAGTCCAGTATGTAGTTACTACACAGCAAGACTCAACACATACAGTACTGTGCAGAAGTCTTAGGCACACTGCACATTTTAAAATTTAAATCTGTAGCAGATGTTTAGATTTTGATTTCATATTAGAGTTCCTGAAGATAAGAATTTAATTTGAAATTCCAAATGCTAATTTAAAGAAAAGTTTCATAAATTAATGTTTGAATTCCATTAAAAACAGTCGATACATGTAGTATAGACTTGGCAGAGCCTTAATGTCAACCTCATCATGGCTGTTTGTAATTTCTGGGAGGGAGAGACACAGATGAGACAGTCAGTCTGTAGAAGAATTATGGCAAGTGTTCCACTCAGCTTGGAACAAGCAAAGTGCCTATGATCTTATAAACTATAGTGCAACAGGACAGTGTCCCAAATTTTTTGGCAAAGGGTAGTCACACCCAATATTGATTTCATTTAGTTTTTAACAGTTTACAGCTCTGTTTAGTACATTTCTCTGTTAATAGATACTGTTAATTTAATCATTTTTGCAAGCATATTTGCAAAATTTAAATTGGCATATTTAAGAAATTGCTTTAAATGTGCTTAAGACTTTTGCACAGTACTGTATTTTGTTAGTTTTGCTGTTCAATGTAGTTTGACCTTCATTTGACTCATGTTATTGGTATTTGCTGCCAGATTTTATGAATATTTACAAATCTTGTTATGGAAAGCTTCTTCATCAAAGAAGCTAAAACTTTGCAGACATCATCTTGCCAAAATGGGAAGTACAGTATGGTCAAGTTTATTTGCACCATCCCAATCTGATTCAATCCATTCTCAAAATTTAGGTGAAGTATGAAGATTTGACATAGGGAGCCGTAACAACAATGACTTATTTTGAAACCTGGCTGTCATGGTGGCCATATTGCAGAAGTGACTTTAGCTTGAGTATCCTATAATTTCCAATTTGGGTGAGTTGACTGATGGGTCAAAAAAACACGCTCAATGCCAAATTTTGCTATATTTTTATTAACTGGCCTTGATTTAATCTCATTGATATCCTTTGTTTTGATTAATTCTGGTGTCCAAGTGAGCTACAATGTTGTGGCATTATTTTTGTTTCTTTTGAGCCAGTCAGGGGTTGGTAAGATCCTGAACTTAGGGTTGTTCTCTTGCTGCATAAATTCAACTGTATCTGTGCTTCAGATCTGATGGTCTGATGCCCTGACATTCTGCTGGCTTTTCCGCCAGAGGGCAGCATTTATGGGTGTATCATTATGTCAGGTGGCCCACGCCCTGAAGCACAAAGCCCTTCCACCAATATTTGACTCATGGTGCAATGTTCTTAATCTGCAATGCTTTGATAGCTTTATACTGCATTTTAAGGAGACCCATATTTTCTTAAAGTGACCTCTATTGACTCATCGGTTGGCGCAACATTACAAAAATAGTTTGGTGGTAATGTATTTTGTCTCAATTTTTTCCTCAAGATCTGAAACAGTTTTACCTAAATGCTAAAATGAAGAATTTCGGAAAGGTGTTAATACTCTCTCATGACACTCTATTTTTATGCAAACACCCCTGGTTGACAACTGTGATGTTCGCCATATAGAGAGGTCAGAGAACTCATTTAGAGGTATTTTTGACCATTAATTGCTGTCAAGGTTACATTTCATGGTTGTTTTTGGGACCTGGTGCCCACTATATTCCAGCAAGCACATCCCTGTTTCTTTCTGGCCTCTGTTTCCATCATACTTGCATCCTCCTCTTAGCATGCTTGCAGATACTGTTCTATAGTTTTACATAATTGCCTTTACAGTGCAAAGTGTTATGTTTAACCATGTAATTATTTTTTTACTCATTACCTTGCTCATTATGGACAATTACCATCTTTTTTTTAATTGACCATTCATTTGCTTGTTTATGGTGCACACAGCAGAACATCACCATGTCAGCTTAAATTGATTCTATTTTCAATAATTATGGTTTTTAGAAAAAATGTAAGTACTTTATAAGAATGCTGGAATGTGAGAATAAGTTATTTGAAAGTATATTGTTTTCCTAAATGACTGAACTTATCCCCTTAAACTCAAGTAGGTTCAAAGTCAGAAAAAGTATTTTTTCATATTGCCGGACAGTGTCACATGCAGATTCTTTATCTTATGTTTGCAGTGCCTAACTTAAGCTACATCACACTTATTTTGAGAGAATTATTCAAACCCAGGGTGCCATGTTTTATGGCCAAAGCATTAAATCAAACAGAAAATATCTAGATCTTGCACGTAGTTTTAGAGGCCTATTCCTGTAATTCAGCAGGACATGCATATTTGCGATCGTTGGAAACCTTGAGATCTCCACCACAATTTAATATAAACGTGAAGTTCCACGGGTTTGAATCCAGCAGCTGTAATCGATGGACCCATGTGTGGTTTTATGGCGTGAAATGGATTATGGGCTGTGTATGTAATTAAATGTAGCCTTTCTTTCAGCTTCATTTTTGTGAAGGTTGCCAGTAATTCTGCACCAGATTTTATGGTATTAAAATGTTCTTACTAGAATATTCTATGCTGATCAAGCTGTACTGGAGAACACTGACTTCCAATATATTCTCAAGTCTCCTTTTAAATGTCTTATCACTGCAGTACTATTCTTTTTCTGCTCTATGCTTTGTAAATGTATGTGACCGAGAAGTCTGTGACCATGTTTGGCTGATGGTTAATTAAAATGGGTTCCAGCCCACTTTTTTGTATGAAAATATGATTAAAATGTTTTGCAGTGGTATTTGCTTGTTGGAGTCATACGCAGTTTTATGAAGCCTGCCTCATAGTTTAATCGCATTGTCTTTTCTTCGTATTCACATTTCATTCATTTGTCACATTCTGTGCATGAATGCATGCAAACCTTGGTTGGCATCATGGCTTAGTGTGATTCAACGGAAACATCAACACACACTGAACCCCCACTCATTTCTGGAGATCATGTCTTGTGCCCATTTAGGGCACTGCGTGGTAATCCCCGGTGTGATAATTTAATTGCTCTATGAAAAATGCACTCTGTTCCTGAAATTGTCATTGTTTCAGCACAACGGGGTCAACTTAATGTTCAATCCTCAGGTCACCAGTTCAGCAAAGGTACAGCCCTGCTGGGGGTGGGTCAGTGGTACACCACAACTAAGCGTGTATGCCAGCCATTTTCGTTGTTTGATCTTCCAGTTCTTCCAGCTGTGTATAAAGCTTCTCGGGAGATGTTCAGTCTCCCTGCCCCTGAGTACTGGAATGCACAAAACTGCACATTTGCATGCATAGAAACACTCCTCCTCTCTTCTCGCTACTTAAAGTGAAAGACAACTTTCGTACAAAATCAGTGTGAATTAAGTGATTATCCGTATGGAGTCCAGGCATCATGACTTGGAGTTTTTGCTACTTTTTTTTCCTTTCCCCTCCTGTTTTTGAAGTTGTACAATCCTTTAAATAACAAAAATGCAACTAAACAATAAAAAACTGAAGGTTTCCTCTTTCCATCCCTCAAAAAGGTTTAGCTAATGAGGCCAAAACGGTTTGGCAGTTTTTGTTTTTTTTTCCCCTAGTATGTTAAAAACGCTACAATCATGTTTGTTCGGTTGAACAACACGCCATATGTTATATTGGTCGGTACAGTTCTTCCAAGATCGCTAAAAAGCTGGTGTATTCGACTGCTGGGTGTCAGAACTCTCATGGGAAAGTAGACACTTTAGGTCTTAAGTACAAGCTTTTTTTTTTTTTTCTTTTTTTACCTTTTGCTGTTGTAGAGCTACAGGACAAATGACATCGTGGTTAACGATGAAATGCTGGATTCTGTGAGTGTTTCAATTGGATGTTAAAGTATTTAATATTCAGCTCCTCTTTGTCTTAAAATGATTAAATAAATACTTTGTTATGCTCAAAGGGCAGTTTTTTCATTTGCAGTTCATTTCAGACGAGAGCTGTCTTTCGCTTTAAAAGCAATACCCTCTGATTTGTGTACTTACTGAAAATCACTGCACAAATTTAAGCTGTGTATGATTCACTGTTGCCCTTTCTTCTTATTGTTTTTACCTTGGAAGCTTGAAAATGTAGAAGCTACTCCATATCCCCTTGAAATTGAAAATCGTATCTGATTTTTACAGTTGTCCCAGACTCCCAGTCCAAACACTTGATGTCTTCATATCCAACTCTATTTTGATTCAACCTTTAAGTTGTTTCTCCCTTTGTTTTCCAGCATACGTGTTCAGTTTTGTGTTAAATCACAGAGATTTTGAAAATATTTTAAGCACTAATTGCCAGAGTCACTAAGGTGATGATTAGGTTGGTAGCTCACCATTTATTCGAGCACTCTGCTTCCTTTTTATACCACTTTAAAATGTGCTGGTCCCAAGGCTACAAGAGTACTTCACTTTGAACGCTGAGAGACCAATATCAAGTGCAGGGATGAGAACAGATTTGAGTTGAAAGTATAATTTTGATTATTTATCATAGCGCATTGCAGTGCCATTTCTGCTTCTCTAAATTCCAATGTATAATATCTAGTGGTGTCTGACCACAGAGGCAATATACACCTGTGAACTGAGACAGCCACACTAAGTTGAAGTGAGTAACATTGATAATTTCATTTTAGCGGTGCATGTTGTGTTATGGGATACATTGGAGGGTAAGTGAACTGTTATATCTCGTTGTTAATGTGTTGGATGCAGGAGAAATGGGTGGGTGTAAAGACCTGAGATACTTGAGGGCCAAATCATTATGGCCAGACCACTGAGTGGTGGAGTATCTTTGAAACTGGAAGGCTTATGGTGTGCTCCCAGGTAGCAGTGATTAATACTTACCGACTGTGGTCTGCGGAGGGCCACCACTAATTGACAACAGCGTGTTAGACGCCAAGGCTCATAAATGACAAGGGCAATGAAAGCTATCATGACTTGTCCAAACCAGCAGAAGGGCAACTGTGACACAAGTTTCAGAATTTTTTTAATGATCATTTTGGAAGAAGTATGAGACAACACTCAGTGAATCACACCCTTCTGCATATGGGGCTGCATAGCCAAAGACCAAACCAGTGCGCCCATTCTAACCCCTGTTATTTGTTGAAAATGTCTTCAATGGTGAAGCAAGAGTTGGAACTGGACTAAAGAGCAATGGAAGAATGTCATCTGGTTGAATGAGTTCTGTTTTTTTCATCATGGGGATAGGCGGATGAGTGCGTTGTGTTCACTTATGGAAGTGGTGGCACCGAACTGCACAATGAAAAGAAGACAAGATGGTTGATGCTCGGGGCAATGTTCTGCCGGGAAACCCTAGGTCAGGGAATTCATGTGGATGCAAATTTGACACCTGTCAAAATACAATTGTGAACCACATAATTGTACACCCCTTCATAGCATTGGTCTCTTCCAGCAGTGTGGCAGCACGATGCATGCAGCCATACTGCAGAAATTGTTTTGGAATGGTTGAAAGAAGAGGAATTCCATGTCCTCCATCCAATTGAGCATTTCTGAGATGTGCTCGATCAAGAAGTCCAATTCGCGGCAGCTCAGCCCCACAACTTAAAAGACTTAAGGGATCTGCTGCTGTCTTGGTGTAAGATGCCATAAGGCACCTTGAGAGGGTTTGTTCGGCCTATGCCTCAGTGACTCTGAGCTGCTATGGTACTGTGCTTGGAGGACCATCAGTATTTTAGGCTGGTTGTCATAATGTTTTGGCTCATCTGGGATATTTTCTCTCCATCACTGCATGTGTATATGTCTGTGCACTGCTGCTGGGATATTGTATCTGTACCCCGTGGTGGAATATGCCATGATGACAAAGTTATGCAAAAAAAAGTGCTGATGATACAATTGAATAATTTATTCTCTTGATTTTAATGCATTTCTTTTTTATTGTCACAAAAGCTGATCACTAATTCGGCTTGCTTTGTATTATGGATATAGTCGTACCAATTTTAAGTTTGAAGTAACTGTGTTGTTTGCATGTTTTTGAAAGAAACTGATGTTTTTTTTCACCAAAGTAGCAGCACTTCACTTTCAGAAAATAAAAGCAAAATATTCATAATATCCTAAATCAATATTCCCAATGCTACAATCACAATATTGCAAAACCATACGAATGCTGTTGGTGAATGACAACAGGATATATCCCCAAAACTGTCTCATTCTTACCATTGGCAAAAGTCATATATTGGCCATGTGCTGGACCTACAGGATAGGGTAGAGTGTTGAGAAAGTCTGGGAACCTCTGTTGGTTCCAGAAATGTTCACATTAAATTTTACCTGATTCCCAAAGGAACGGTTTGACTAATTGCATTTTTTGAAAGATGATATTTAGCCAGTTATATTGTCATCAGAACAACCAATTTGCTCTTTTTGTGCACCAAGACCTTCACAGCAAAAGTTCATCTGATTCCCACTGGAACAGTTCAGCCTGGTGACTCTGCAGTAGAAGTCATGGAGCCATAAAAATAAATAAAGTTCTTCTTCTATGAACCAGGAATGTTGACTGGAAATTTGACACGATTCCCATCAGACACTGTGGAGCTACGTTATTATTAAAAAAGTTGGGCCTGGTGTTAGTGCTGCAGGGAATGTCATTAGGTCATGAACACCTCTATGTACCAGGAACAAGCACTACAGGTATGACATGATCTCCATAAAAATTGTCCTCGATATTGTATCTGCCAATGTTACATTTGGCTGAGTGGTGGTGCTAAAGGAAATATTACAGAGCCACCACAATCTAGAACTTCTTTAAAAGTGATTTAGCCATGGAAATCAGTATGGTTCCTCCTTTTTGCACCAGAAATGGTTACTGCAGATTTATCAGGCTTAGAATTAAAGCATTTTCGGTTATTGCGACTTTATAAAATTAATTTTGACCTGGTGGTGGTGCTACAGTTAGTTATAGTTATCTTTACATCAGAAACAGTCACAAGATGTATGACATGAAACCCATCTGAACTGTTTTGGTGGTTGCACAGCAGGAAAGGTGGTAAGGTCACACAAAAAGACTGGGTTCATTCTCTATGCACCAGGAATGAACGCCAGCAGTTTCATGCAATACCTCTAAAAACTGTTGTACTTGCCTTTCTTACACAAAAGGTCAGCTGCAGCAGCATGCAGGGTCAATCCATACTATACCCGAAAATCTGTTTTCGGGGCTGTTATCACTATTGGCATGTTGATGATTTTTTTTTTTTTTTCCATGTGATTGCTAAGCTTAATTTATAGTAGTCACTTCAGTAATCCGATGTCACCTCATCTCTTTCGGTGTCACCAGAAATCACAAAGATTTGCAGTTTTCATACGGGAAAAACAATTCCCATCATATCAAAGACAGCTGGAACTTGAAAAGATCTTCCTCTCATTTGCTACTCTAGCGCAGGCATTTATGAAGTTCAGTCTCGTTCTGAAAATAGCTGAAAAGTAGTGGCATTTTCTCCCGGAGGTTTGTAGAACCATAGCTGTCACTTCAATAAATTCAATTTAACATTTCTGGCAATTCAGTGCCGTCACTGACATCTCCGTTCCTCACGGGGTATTTTACAATTAGTGAAACTGAACCCCTCGTCACCAAGGAAGCCAGGCGAAGTTGGCATCCCCTGGGGAAAAAAATTAAAGGATAAACTAATCAGATGACGCTATTGTCATGCCTCTGCTGAAGCTTTGCCACTGCCAGAGTGTCAGCCTAGGCCAAGGGAAGCCAGCAGCACTTACCCTTCACACCAATCAAATCATCGTACGTTATTCACGTAATTGAAATTAAATAATCGAGAACCTTTGTATTATCATCTCCATTAGCGCCATTGACTAGTGCTGTTATGGTAGGTAATTATAAAATTGACTTTTTAGGTCTTTGTTATTTAATATTTACACAATCATGATTTACTTTACTCTCCATTGTGGCGTAGGCCTCTTCTTCCAGCTAAACGAACGTGACTTTCTATTGCTGCATACACCGAACATATACATGCTGTTTGCTAGGTGTTTAAAAAATGGCTCATTGTTTTGGATTGCAGAGACGATGTACTTGATTTGTCAATGTAAATTTACTGAAATCTTTTATCCTTTGAAGTGGCTATGTAAAAATTTCCCCACGCCACTGCTGAAAAGAAACCACTTTCTGAGAAAGCGTTTTTGTTGTCAGTGGTATTTTGAGAGGGGAAGGTTATTCCATGCATGAGATGATGAGAAACCAAAAATTCATTCCAAGATGTCTCCTGTTCTCTGAGAGAACATAGCTAGCTGGGTCTTGCCAGCACAAAAGCAAGTGGTTGGTCATGATGCACAAATGCATACAAGAGGACAAGTACATCAGAGTCTCTAGTTTGAGAGATGGGCCCCTTACTGCTGAGCATCTAGCAGCTTGATTGAATAATACCTCTCAATTATCAGCATCTGCAACAGTGCTGAAATGACTTGGGGTGGGGGTGGGGGTGGGGGTGGGGGGGGGGGGTTTGTGTGCTGGCCTTGAAAGCATACTTGGCCATATACCCGTCCAGTTTTGTTTTTATTTGCTCATTTTAACCTTTTTTCATGTTTGCCAGCCTCACATTGAGACTCCTAGAGTCGAGGCAGAATCACAGATTTGTCTTTTTACTGTTGCAGATGCTCTATATGGCTGGTACGACTCTGCGAGCTGAGAGTCTGCACGGGTTTCCTTTCTCTGATGTACTTCTCTTTTGTAGGTGTGCTTCTCTCTCTTTGTGGATCAGCCCTGTTTGTACTTACTTCTTTTTGACAGGTAGAGATCTTTGTGTGAAATGTTCAGTTATTCTGCAGCCTCGTCTGTGGAATATGCTTAAACTCTCTGAATGGCAATTGACTGATGAGTTCAAAGAGAAATGAGAATCTGTTAATGTCCAGTTTTTATTATTAACTCACCTGGACCAAAGGTCTGGTGTGCTTATGCCATGGCCTTGTTGTCTATCTTTCCTCATTGTTCATCGTCTGTAAACATCATCATCTCAGAAAACACTACAGCTATGAAGCTACAACTTGCCTTGCGTGTTCCTTCCAATGAGGTCACCAAACATTATATAAGACATTCTCCATCTGATTTCAACATTTCCATTGCAGCAATGTTGAAAATGTCATATCGAGCCATATCTCAGTCATTTTGGCAGCAAATGAGCTGGAGTTTGGCATATGGCTGCCTTTCAGCAAGCCCCAAAATATATGATGGTTTTTGGGTAAATTTCAAATTTGACCTCTGGACTTGAGCAACGTCCACATTTTAGGTGTTTAATATAAGCATCATCTTCTCTGAATTCACTGCACCTATGAAGCTGTTACTGGTCATTCATTAACCTTCTAGTGAGGACACCGAACTTTATATAAGACTTTCCAATCCGATCTTAAATATAGCCACCGTGGTGGCCATATTGAAAATGTCATATAGAGCTATACCTCAGTCTTTTTGGCTGCAGTTGAGCTGAAATTTGGCATTTGGGTAGCCTTTAGCAAGCCCCGAAACATATTCGACGGGTCTTTTGAAAATTTCAAATTTGACCTAGATTTGACCTCTGTGCTTAAGCCACGCTCCCATTTCAGGTATTGGATGAAATAATCTTATCTGAAACCACTGCACCAATGAAGCCAAAACTTGGCAGAAATATTCTATCAGTGAGGACACCAAACTTTTTTAAAGACTTTTTGCTCTAATTTCAATAAGGCCACCATACTGAAAATGTTACTTGGTTCTTTGGATTGGCTATTTTTGCACTAATTGAGCTGGAATTAAGTATGTGTATAACTTTCGACAAACAACAAAACGTATTTACAAGTTTTGTTAAATCTTCCAGTTTGACGAATTGGGTCACGCCCATATTTTCAGGTATCAAATGTAAACATATTTGTCTATGAAATCACTGCACCAATGAGACTGAAACTTGGAAGACGTTTCTACCAGAGGACATGAAAATATGAGATTTTGCGATCCAGTTTCATTCATGGCCACCATAACTTGTGAACTTTGGCCATGCCGTTATTTTCAGTGTCAGATATGTCAAAATGCATACCATTATATCCTCAAATTTTACTTGTACTACATACTTCCAATCGTCATTGTCTTTTTCGAATGTAAAGAACTTTAGAGGGAATATCATTTCTTTGTTGTTTGCGATGGTGAATTTGGTCATGAACAAAATGCTGCTATATTTGTGCATGTTCATCAATTCATTAAATCTTATGGACATTTCTCATGTTGAGTAACACATTTTTAGTGTTGTACCTGCAATCACCATATACTATATATGTACCCGCCTTTACCATATACCAATAAAATATGTTGAAATGGGAAAATGGACATTTTACATGCTACAATCACCAACTCGTTATATCTTACAAATGTAATTTTTTTAGCTTACCATCTGTGTTTGTTTTAGTATATATGCAGGTGCAATATATGACCAGCATTGTAGTCTAGTCTCTGTAGTCTCCAGCACTGTGTCCTTTGTATGTTAGAACTAAATTATGCATGTAATGTGCATGTCGGAAGAGTGCTATGTAAGTGCCTCGCTTTGGCCCTTTCCGATTGTCACTTCGGACAAAAAAAAAAATTGATAGTCAAAGGATACCAATGTCCTGGTGAGCTACTGTGCCCATGGTATTATCTTTTTTTTTTCTTTTTTTTTTCCGATCAAAATGTGATCACACCCCCCCCCCCCCCCCCCCCCAAATATGCTGGTATTTAGACGGTTACAACTTTCACAAAAGTATCTGTAACTTATGCTGCTGGTGATGAGTAAGTTGATATTGGAAGTGATTTCTCCTGAACCAGAATGCCATGTTGGCACAACTGCATAAAGAAAGTGTGACACAGTTGCATCTTGACATTGTGGACTAATGGCTGCTGAAAATTGGGATTTGCAGTTGTATGTCATTTGTTAAAAAAAGCTTACCTCTGAATAGTCATCATTATTATCAATGTCTCCACCTAATTTAGGTGCTCTCTTCATCTGACAGTAATACATGCTGGACCCAAATTCTCAAATGTAAAGTACAACCCTATTTCCAAAAAAGTTGGGACACTGTATAAAATGTAAACAAAAACGAATGCAATATTTTTTTTAATCATTTGAATTTTATTTGAAAATGGTACAAAGAATATATCACATGGTGAAACTGATACATTTTATTGTTTTTTTTTTTTTTGAAAAATATCTGCCCATTTTAAATATGATGACCGCACCACATTTCAAAAAAGTTGGGACAGGACAATAAAGGATTGGAAAAGTTGCATGATGCTAAAAAAACAAAAAAAAAAGACAACTGCCCGAACGTCTCACAGCTAATCAGATTATTTAGCAACAATTCAGGAACATGTTAGGGTCTTAAACGTCTTTCATAATTAGTGTATGCTTAACCACTCCAGGAAAGACCACATGGGGAAATAGTTCAACAATTTAATAACGTTTTCAACTTGAAATTGCAAGGAATTTGGAGATTTTATCCTCTATAGTACATAATATCATTAAAAGATTCTGAGAATCAAGAAAAATCTCTGCACGCATGGGACAAGGCAAAAATCCAATTTTGAAGGGCTGCAAGATACTGTGGTGGAAATCACTATATGGACTCAGGAACACTTCCATAAACCACTGACAGTAACACAGTTTGTTGCTGCATCCACAAATGCAACTTAAAACTCAGTCATCTTGAGATTAAATCATATTTAGACAAGATCCAGAAACACTGCCTCCTTCTCTGGGCTCGAGCCCATTTAAAATGTACTGAGGCGAAGTTGGAAACTGCCCTGTGGTTTGACTAATCTTTTGGGAAATCTTTGATGCCACGTCCTCTGGGCTTTAGAGGAGGAGGCCATCCGGCTTGTTACCAGCAAACAACTCAAAAGCCAGCATCCATGATAGTATGGATGTGCGTTGGTACACATGGTGTGGGTAACTTGCACATCCGTGAAGACCCACTAATGGTGAATGGTGTATACAGGTTTAGGTGCAACATTTACTACCATCCAGATGCCTTTTGTAAGGGTATCTTAGCAACAACATGCCAAACGCCGTACTCTGCACGTTACAACAAAATGGCTCTGTAGTAAAAGAGTCTGGGCGGTACAGTGGTCTGCCTACAATCCAGACTGACAATAGGAGCTGCAAAGTATCGAGCAGCTGATTTCCCCATTCTTATTGTATATAGGATAAGTTTTGCCTTCAGAACTACAGCTGTTTGTCTCCTTAGTTCCCAAATGCTTACGTAGTGTTGCTTGAAGAAGACGCGAAGTAACACAGAGTGAACATGCCCCTGTGCCAACTTTTTGAAATGTGCTGTTGGCATCAAGTTCAAAATGAGAGCTTATTTTCCTAAAAGCAATAAAATATCTCAGTTTCAACATCTGATACATTGTACTATTTTCAAATAAATAAGCAGTTCAAATGATTTAAATATTATTGCATTCTGTTTTAATTTACATCTTGCACAGAGTCCCAACTTTTTTGGAATTGGGGTTGTAGTTGCATTCAGAACTTTTTTTGGAATATTCTTAAATCTTACATTTCTAAATTTCTATCAAGATGGGTCTAATAGTGTCTGTTGCTGACTTCTATGTAAAGTGTTCAGTGCGATGCAAGTTTTGTAAAAACATATTACAGTTTGCATGTACTACAACAAAAAAGGGGATGCTGTATGAAATGAAAATGGAGAATTCAATTATTTGCAGATCATTTAAACTCTATATTTAATTGAATATGGTACATAGACAATAAATCAGTTGTTATCTTTTGAAAAATATATGCTCATTTGAATTTGATGCCAGCAACTCCTTTCAAAAAAGATGGGGTAGAGGCTTATTGAGCACATTCAGCATATTCAAGAGTTGCATCAGCTTAAAGCATTTAGGAACTGCTGCTGTTTTGAAAGCAAAATGTTTTCACATTATTTCTTGATGTAGGATTTCTGCTATTCAGCACTTAATGGCCTTTCTCATATTTTTCCTTTCATAATGTGCCGAATGTTTTCAGTGGGTGATTGGTCTGGATTGATGTAGGCCAGTTTAGCACCAGGACTCTCTTACTGCAGGCATGGTTTTGCTGAAATAAGCAAGTCCTACCTGAAAAATTCATTGTTTGGATGACCGCATGTGTTGCTACTTAACCTGTCTATGTCATTCAAAATGAATTCTGCCCTCACAGATGTGCAAGTTATCCATGTCATTTGCACTAATGCACCCCCATGCCATCGTGGTGGCTGGCTTTTGAACTATGCGTTGGTAACCAGGCGGATGGCCCCTGTCCTCTTTAGCAGCGTGCACGATTTCAGAAAACAATTTCATATTTTGAATTGTTAGACCACTAGACAGTTTTCCACTCTGCTGCAGTCCATCTTAAATGAGCCTGGTTCCGGAAAAGGTGGCAGTGTTTCTGGATCTTGTTATATGTATATGGTTTTATCTTAACATGGTAGATTTCAACAGTGTTCTCCCTCCCATGCAGTGATGTCCACTGCAGAATTCTCTCTTTTTAATGCGGTGTCACCTTGAGGCCTGAAAATCATGGCCATTCAATCAGCCACGTCCCTTGGGTAACGAGATTTCTCAGGATTCTCTGAATTTTTAATGATACTATGTACCATAGATGATTAAATTCCCAAATTCTTTGCAATTTTGCATTGAAAAATGTTATTTTAAATTGTTGAATGATTTACCCTTGCTGTCTTTCACAGAGTGGTGAAGCCCTTGCCACTTTGACTTCTGAAAGACTCAGCCTCTCTTGGATGCTACTGACCTGTTGCTAGTTAACCTAACTGGCTATGAGATTTTCCACTGGATGTATTATTTTAGTATCACACAACTTTTCTTGCCATTTGTTGTGTTTGTGTGTGGAGCAGAAAAGGACGTCTGACAGGGTTGCGTTTGCGTTTGTGGAGCAGAAAAGGAGGCCTGACAGGGTTGTATTTGTGTGTGGAGCAGAAAACGACGTCTGACAGTGTTGTGTTTGTGTGTGGAGCGGAAAAGGACGTCTGACAGTGTTGTGTTTGTCTGTGGAGCAGAAAAGGAGGTCTGACAGGGTTGTGTTTGTTTGTGGAGCAGAAAAGGAGGTCTGACAGGGTTGTGTTTGTCTGTGGAGCAGAAAAGGAGGTCTGACAGGGTTGTGTTTGTGTTTGTGGAGCAGAAAAGGAGGCCTGACAGGGTTGTGTTTGTGTGTGGAGCAGAAAAGGAGGTCTGACAGGGTTGTGTTTGTGTGTGGAGCAGAAAAGGAGGTCTGACAGGGTTGTGTTTGTGTGTGGAGCAGAAAAGGAGGTCTGACAGGGTTGTGTGTGTGTGTGTGGAGCAGAAAAGGAGGTCTGACAGGGTTGTGGTTGTGTTTGTGTGTGGAGCAGTACCCCACAGAGGAGGACATGATTGAATGGGCCAAACGGGAGAGCGAGCGGGAGGAAAAGGAGCGCCTGGCGCGACTGACGCAGCAGGAGCAGGAGGACCTGGAGCTGGCCATCGCCCTCAGCAAGTCGGAGCTCTCCTGAGGCTCACTGGGCCTCCTCTATGCCCAGTCACGCCAAAGGTGGATGGAGGTGGCCAAATTGAACTGAAGGGCTAGCTCCAGGGGACATTTCAAACCACCAACCTTCTCTGAACACCATTAATCACATTCAGTCCTACTTCCTCCATTTTCTTGCCCTACTCGCCATTTTTGGAGTTTTCACTTCTGTAAAAAGTCTTAATACCATTTGCTCTAGAATTGGTACATGTCTGGAAATCTGAAATTGGTACAAGGTAGGTATGGAGGCGAGAAACCTTCAGGAGCCTTTTTGAGAGTGCTTTGTTTGCATTACCTTCCTGACATATTGACAGATGTAACCGCCCGTGCATGTATATACTCCCAGAAGTCCTGGACCTTGTCTCTGACTTCTTTCTTGCCTTTGCCATTCTTCCAGGCAGTAGTTGGATCAGATGAGGGCAGTTGTGTCTTTTCAGTTTATTCCTTTCTGCTGCCCCAAAGGTTTTTGTCATCCTTGCGCGTTGCTCCCCTCGGTACTCTCATAAAGTGGACTCCACGGCCTCCCATTTCCTTAGGCTCAGCATCGTCTCTGTGGGATGACTTACTGCTGCTTTGTTGATTTCAAGATTTTGCAGTTACCAGAATGCAGTTTCTGTCGATTGGCTCTATTCAAAATGCCATCAAAGGAAGCCGTGTTGGTGGATTTACTTGTAATGGAAGATGATCCATCCCATGTTATTCTCTTAGCTCGTGCATTGGAGCTTTGTGCTGTACATTGGAAGCAGGAGATGGTGACTTAGTGCGACAGGTTCGGAGCTCTTAGCCAGTCAGCAATGAAATTCCAACAAGCATGTAGAATAGTAGTGTGATAATCAGAACAATAACGTAGCAACCAATCACACACACTATAGGCACTGAATGTATTAAATCAGATGTCATATTAAGGATCCCTCCACTCATCCTGTGTCTTAATTTAATTCTCACCTGTCAATATATGAAATTACTGAACTCAAGCGTTTGAGTGTGTTTTTGCTAAAATTGCCTTGTCATTATTTTTTTTAATGCTTGAATATAAACTGCTATTAATTGATGGTATATATTGTGGATACTCCATTTGTTGGAATGGAATTGAGCAGAGTGAGAAATGAATCCTAAAAGCATAATTTTTGTCTTTCGATTTTCAAGAAGTGAAGCATCGTATTATTAGAACAGGGTGTACCCTTTTATTTATATGTTGAAAATAAAAGGCACCTCACTGGTAGAATTATATTTCCTGCAACGAGCATGTTTAATATTGGAGAGATAACTCGCAGGAGTTAAAAGCGTTATAACAACATTGAGTAGTTATTTTACCTGTGTACCATAGGGCCTGACATAGACTTCGCTCTATAAGGTTGATGTGTGCCAGTGGTGTGTAATCCATGTGAATCAGACAATGCAACTGTATGTGAGCTGCCATTTGCTGTACATTTCAGTTCCTCTGGATTATATTGAAAAGCAGCACATTTCTATTGCTTTCGCCTGCTTGGCTCTTAGGAAGACACTTCATCCTTCAGTCACTTTACTGGACCTGCCTTCGCAACTTTGCCAAAAAAAAAGTACTGGAGGGAGGAACCTTCAGAAAACATGTTTATATATCTTAGATGTGCATTTACTTTTCTGAAATATGATGCTTTTACCTGTGCTACTTTTTCTGAATGCTTTTTTATTTTTATTTTTGCAACAGCACCAGTACCATGAAGAAATTGAAGAACGATTAGATAAGAATTTCATTTGAATTTTATTTCTGGGAAATTTTTAATTGCTTCTCTGTTTGTACTCTATTGGTGCAAAAGTTGCATCTCATTTGTTTGCCTGTATATTTGTAAACAGGTGTAAAATGGTTAACGGCCTATTTAAAGTTGTTCAATGAAAAGTATGTTGGACTCTTAAATCATTGAGGATACAGACTTTCTACTCCATTTAAATTTTGCGATGACAATGCAATCCAGTACATTTTTATTTGGTGTTCATTCGCAGTAAAATTTCATGCTTATTTTGTAGAATTTCTGAATTTTAGATCACCGTTTAATGAGTCCCTGGTCTCACAAAAGGGTGATGACTGAGTCGCTCGTGTTTTTTCTAGAATCTAGATACGCCTCGTCCCTGCTAGTTTTTCTCATTCTGTAATTATGTACATAATCCATTTGAAACTGAACCACATTATGCCAATTTGACTTTTCCGTTTTTTTTAGCAGGGGTGTGATTATCCTGGTCTGTGCTTTAGTCCAGATCATGATATTTTTCTCCCAATCCTTTCCCTTATGCTTTTTGTGAAGTACAGGAGTCGGTATGGAGGTTTCTTACAGTTGTATCAGATGTTTGTGTTCGCTGCTCATTCTAGTTTTGCCATGGTCAGACATGGTACTACATCTGATGTTTGATTCATTTCCTTGAATGAAGGTGATACTATGACAGGTATCTACCCATTTCTCATGTCACTGTGAACAGTATCCTTTTTCTTTTGCGCGAAGTCTACCACTGCTGGCTATGAACTTCAGTTGCCATCTGAGTTATCATTCTGTCCTGTAATGCTGAGGAGTACCGACGGTAACTTGTGAAACGAGTATGTTTAAAAAGTATTTATTAGCCACTTTTAACAAAAACAAACTGGTTTGTCAGATGTGGGGTAGAATTTTCATTTGAACGTTGTCTCACTTATTTGTGCATAACTCTCAAATTCGATCCATAATGTTGTAATTTAGGAGTAATCAGCCACTCTCTTTCAAAGCGTGAGTGAGTACTTTAAATACAAATATGCCACTTATATCTTACTATGAATGATCTTGCTTTGAACTTGACGGGATTATCACTGGCCAGACATGGTATTCGTCCAGGGCTCTGGGCAGTTTCAGAATGTGTTGCCCCCAAAAACCTCAGCTCTGGGTAATGGAGGAGGGTCAGTGCTTCATGCAGGAGCTGCTGTTCTCCCCCTGTTGCAGCTCTTCCTTGGTCACATGCTACGGTCACTTTTACTCATGAAAAATGTGTAGACTTTTCACTCGTTAAATCAAAAACCACTGATGTATGTCGGCTATATTTATATACTCTTTTAAATCTGCCTAATTTTTTTTATTTGTAACTTCGAATATATTCCTGCAATGGGAGTTATTGTTTAATTATTCTGCACTCTAACCTGTAATTAAAATGATGGGTAAATAATAAATGTAAAATTTGAGCATTCTGTGCTCTGTCAGTGTTTGTTAAATTGTGCAGCTAATGTTTGGGTCAGCTTTCTGGTAATTCTGATTGTTGGCTAAATGGAATCCTGTCATAATTCTAACGGGAGTTCATATTTGAATTGAGTTTTTAAAATGAATTGTAAAACAAAGTATTCAATTATGATTGTCAGCTTTATGAATATTATTAAATGTGCTTTTTGTTTATTTTGACGTTTTTGTTAGAGTATTCAAAACGCTTTTATAGGGTAAACAGTGGTAACACGTCTCCCTTTAGGGTAGTCTTTTTTTATATATATATATATTTTTTTTTATATATATGCAATCTGCCCATCACTATATTGCGTACACAAGAAGAATGTGCTTCAGTGAACACATTTAGTGGGTAATTGAAAAATAACAGATTACAACTTATTTTATTTATTATTATTATTATTATTATTATTTTATTTAGTTATTTTAAAACTAAATGTAAAATTTTGTGAAGGGGCACTTTCAGGGATGACCCACCACCCCCACTGGGGAAGGAAGCCCCCATGCAACATCTTTCCTCATCAGTCATTTTAATCAACACAAACTTTGTAATCGTGTATGAAATTAACTTAATCTTAATTTTTTGACATGCTTTACTTTAACTGCAAAATGAATGTTACAAAACATGCAGAAATTATTACCCCGTCCCACCCGAAAGGTGAGGGAAGGGGTATTGTTTTCGGTTCGGTTTGTTTCTGTCTTTGCGTGTTTGTTTATGTGTTTGTTTGTTAACACTCTAGCGGCAAAACTAATGGCCAGATTCACCCCAAATTCGGTATAGGGATTGCCACTGACCCAGAATAAATCCCTATTGAATTTCATACAAGTAGGTGAAAGTATGTGCGAGGGACGGGGTTTGTTGTGCCTGGCACCACTTGTTTTTCATTGGCAGTAATCAAACCATTCATAAAACAATCAAATTTGAATTGATGGGCCTGGGACAAATCATAATTGAAAAGACTGTTTTTAAAAAAAAAAAAAAAAAACCATGATCATTGATAATAACATTACTGACAAAAATACTGTAACATAAAAAAGCATGCAAGTACGAACAATTTCTTAAAATTATGTGAATAATAGAATTAATGTTTAATATTTTCAAAACGATGAAATATGCAACAACACACACATTCTCACTGTGTCTTACTTGCGCGTGTACACAGTACACATCTGTCACATTAATAGGGATGCTCAGTCAACACAGGCAAAGATTTTGTGCTAGCTGGTTAACTATTGCTACAGTAAGCAAATATAGCCCGCTGTACTGTTTTTATTTTCACATACTGTGAAGTCAGCTAGTTAGCCTTTAACAAGACTAGACTGTTCAAAATCATCCATAGTGGGCCCCAAAATTATTGGCATCCCTGACTGACAATGCACTAAACAATTAAAAAAAAAATGTTAACCATATACTTATAGAGAGAGGGAATATGCCAATTTGTGAAATACTTCCTTAATTTTCTGAAACAACCAAAATCATAACAATCATTCAATACAAAATAAATTTAAACAAAACCAAGGTTTCATAATTATTAGCTCCCTTCATTTAGTGCTTAGTGCAACCACCTCTGGCAAGGTTAAGGCATGGAACCTTTTCTTGAAATTTATGACAGGGTTAAGGCACATTTGGGGGGATTTTGGACCATTCCTCTTTGCAGATCCTTGCAAGATCCGACACACTCTAGGGTTTGCATTTGTCAACTGGCCTCTTCAACTGGATTAAAGTCTAGCAACAGAGATGGCCATTGCAGAATGTTGATTTTGTTGTCGTAGAACCATTTCTATGTGGATCTTGAGATATGCTTGGGGTCATTGACTTGTTTGAAAGTCCACATACGGCCTCGGTCCAGCCCCTGGTGGAGCCCAGCAACCAGATTTTCAGCCAAAATATCCAGCTACTTGATGGAATTCATTATGACATTTATCTTAACCAGTGCCCCTGGGCCTCTTCAATTAAAACAGCCCCAAAACATCTCTGACCCACTATCGTATTTCACAGTGGGTATGAGGTGCTTCTTTTTGTATGCATCTCTGTTTGGGCACCAAACGCGCCAATGTTGTATCTGACCGAAATGTGCAATTTTAGTCTAATCTGACCAAAGCACCTCGTTCCTGTGATGATTT
Organism: Gymnothorax reevesii; assembly: GCA_029721435.1. Classification (NCBI taxonomy): domain Eukaryota; kingdom Metazoa; phylum Chordata; class Actinopteri; order Anguilliformes; family Muraenidae; genus Gymnothorax; species Gymnothorax reevesii. The sequence continues at coordinate 94,317,638 of CM056575.1, forward strand.
ACATGATGTTTGGCAAACTTCAAGGTCCTGCTGTGACCTCTGGTCAGAAAAGGCTTTCTTTTGGAAACCTTCCAAAGAACCTGTAGTTGCGGCGGTGGTGCCTGATGGTGGTTTATGAAACCTTTTGACCTTTGGATGCCACCAAGCCCTGCAATTCCTTCACAATGATTTTCAGAGATTTTATTGCTTCTTTCACCATCCTCCTCTGTGGGGGCCAAAATGCAGTTGCATCCTCTATCCTTGGAGTTTTCAACAGTTCCATATCTTTGGACTTTTTAAATAATTGCCCTTACAGTGCTCAGTGACACATTCAATTGTTTGTGTATCTTCCTGTAGCAATTACCAGGTTTCTGAATGTTTATGACCATCTGTCTCTTTTGAACAGACAGCTGTTATGGTTTCTTCATGGTGTTGGATGCCAAGGGATATTGCGTGTGTGTTACCAAATTTTAATACCCTAGTGAAACAGGAAGTGATGTAATGACTCTATATAGTTTCTTTAAAATTCGATGAAACTTAAATAAGTGCAAATTAATACCTGGTTTAATTTTCATTTATGTCATTTACAATAATCTTTGAATGTGCCATTAATTGCAAAACCTTGATTTGTAGGAAATTATTTTTAAGTAAATCTGTAGATGATTTTGGTTGGTTATAGTGGAACATTAATATTGTACAGTATTTCTCACACATTTTAATTTAGTTTCTCCATAAATGTATTTAATACTTTTTTTTATTAAAGTATTGTTTGTGCATTGCCAGTCAGGGGTGCTTGTCATTTTGGAGCCAACTTTATGCCAATGAGGAGCTTCTTACTCCATATCAGGAGTCATCCTCCCCTAAAAATCCCCCTTAAACTTTCACGTCATGAAAGAAAGTAATCTTTATTTATTGTTTGAGCTTATTGATCACCCTCCATTTGATTCTTATATTGGCAGTAAAAAAAGTTTGCATATGTATAATCTTTCAAAAAAACACATGCTAATTTTGTTCAGTCACAATATTAAATTAACGAACCTCAAAACCACTTCTTTTGATTTCCTCCCACCAGTAAAACAATTTTGATCCTGTTGAATGGTTAGTTAGGTCACTACCATCCAAGGAAAGTGCTCACATTTAAATTGGCCACATGTTGCGTCAGATTGGGAATTAAGAGGGGAGCCTTCTCATCTCAGGCTGGTGTCTTAACTCCGGTTTACCCTGCTAGGATTAAGTATTTTTTCTGAAAGCGCTGTAAAATGTCATACAGCTCGCTTCTCTCTTTCCCTTCGCGAGAGGGAATGCTTAAATGGAGGGCTCTAAGACCTTCTGAGTGCAGAAGGTATATTTCTGTAATGAAAAGACCTCACGACCGTTCGGGAAGCCTCGCTCACCTTTCTCAGGATGGGGATTAATATTCCCCGACACATTTTTCGGTTTCTGCACTCCACTGTCGCGCGCTGAGCTATGCGCAAGTTCACGCGCTAATAGAAGCCGAGCGGTACATTCACTGTGTTTCGACCAGTGAGGTGGAATGAGTCTCGTCGCTGGTTTGAGACGCACTCTGAAGAAATACGAGCGCAACAGGTAAGCTCTTTCTCAATGCAATTCTTCGTGAGCTTCATTCGCTTTTGGGCTGAGACTAATTCATTTTGAAAGGTTCAGTATTAGGCTATTTCATTCTCGTGCGCTTCAGATTCAGATTCAGACGCGCGCGCGCTATAGACCCGCCAAGCCTTAAGAATTGTGGAATTGATATCCTTGACTCCGCATAGCCTCATTGAATTGCCTTTATAATTTGATACTGAGCACTGGTGATACTTCGCAAAGTTGTCTGATCATAATGGATCGAAGAATGTTTGAATTCTCCCAGACTTGAAACCTAAGCGTCTTCCTTTGTCCTTAGTGCGTAAAAAGTCACATGCATTTTTCTCCAAATCATTATTCATTGATCTCACATGTTGTAGGGCTCTAGCATTAGCTTCGTCTTAGTTTTTTAAAGCTTTTTTTTTTTTACCGGGACATCCACCCAGTAAATGAGGCCAAGTCAGTCTGGTGGTGCACGTTTCTTCATGTGATCAATATTTCGAAAATACCTTTAGTTATCTCATCTTTTATCACGATTACTCTGGAGCGGTTCCCTATTAAGTTCGCCCGATTAACAATCAATGTATTCACTGAATAATCAAGACCAATACATAGCCTATATGATTCGGTAATGATAATAAGGAGGTGATTGCCTACTGGCTACATTTATATAATGGATGTGACATTTGGAGGATGGTATTACAGATTTTTGAAAATCCAAGACTTTTTCTGACTTCCATATCGTTATAACTCTTTCAGCGACATAAGTAATCGGAAGATTGCACTTGATTTTTTTCAGAATTCAAAAGAATGCTTCTGAAGAGGAACAAATCTCGGGTGTATTATACCATAGTTTTGGGTGAAAGGCTTTAATTCACCTTGGAAACTGATTTATGCAAATCTGTGCCATTTCCTGAGCAACAAAAGTCCGAGACTTTATGAGAATTTTGTGACGCAGTGTACAGTGATGCTTTCAAAAATACATTGGACAGTCATTCTACCCATTTTTCTTTGCTAATCAGGCCAAGTAAACCACGACAAGTCACAGAAATTAAGCATTGAATGGTGAAGTTACAGAAGGCCTTCGAGACTGCCAATGGCAGGACAGTGCTAAAATGGAAGCTTCAGTTTCCTCCTTTTATTTTTGGCAGCATCTGACAGCCAACAGCCATAAAGCCAAAATCATCCCTCCCTCATACATTTAAGTTTACATTTCAGGTCTCATGGACACAGTAGTCAAATACTTCACAGCTAATAGCTCTGTAGAGGGGGCAGATTTACTCGTTCTGTGTTGAATCAGGATAGCTGAAAAGAGAACACAGAAGAACACCTATCTCTTGAATGTTCTTTGCTGTCAACCTCCATGTAACCAGACTGGAGAATGCACATTTAACACCAAAGTGCTGGTGCAAAGTCTGTGTATTTATTTATTTATTTTATTTAACACCTCCTAGAAAGGAGAAATAATATACAGCACAATAATTAAAATAAAAATACAAGCACCTTATAAAATGTCCACCCATGAAGTTACATACAGCACCCAAAGTTTTACCTCATGGATTTGCATGAATGTACAGCACCTGAAATTTTCACACTTGAGCTTATATAGTGCACAGCACCTGAAAATTTTTACACATTAAACCTCCCAGGAAGGCGAAATAAGATACAGCACAACAATAAAAATACAAGCACCTAAAATTTTCACGCTTGAGCTTACATTACTTCAGAGAGCTTTGTAGATACATGCCATCTTTAACATTCTCAGTAATTCAACCCACTGTGTTGGGAACAAAATTAAATGGTCTGCGCCACCAAGCTTGCATTATGGGTGGGGGATGGTGCTGTTATCTTTGGGTGAAGAAAAATTAATGATGGTTGCAGTCAGAGGGGGGCATCCACACTAGCACTGCCTGCTGCTCTGAATATCAATAATTAATAGAAAGCCTTTCTGGAGAGAAAGTGATCAAAATGCCAAATGAAGTCGGCGAATAGTACACCGGCTTATATTGACCCAGACCTTCTCTTGTCCCTCAGCTGGCTCCTGGGAAATTTTCTTATTTAAAAAATGCATTTTTGCTGCTGGGTCATCAGTTGTGTTCAGAGCTCCAGGAAGTTTTAGTTTGTCGATATCCTCACATCCATTACGAAAATCATAAATCATTGTTTTATTATGGTTGGCGACTTCTGGTTTACTATGCTAAACTGGGTTTGGCGGAAATAAAACCATGTTTCTGAACCATGGTTTTACTTTGGTTTAACTGCGGTTTTTAGGACTGTATTGCTTTGACATCACCCCAAAGCTTTACTGTAGCAAGTTAACTGTGGTTGCCATAGTTGTTCATGGTTGACTGTGTGGTAGCCATGGTGAAAATTGTTTCTGGTCTTGTTCTAGAAGTTTATGATGGTCTAGTAATAACCATAATTACATAAGTTTATTACGGTATACTCTATAGTAGCCATGATTACAATAGTTTACTATGGTGACTCCCATTTAGTGTTTTCTTATGAGGTAAATTTGTGAATTGCATATCCTAAGAAATAATGTCCCCCCCCCCCCCCCCGGGAGGAAGAGGGGAGACGTATTGTTTTAGGTTCCCGTACGTGTCCCCACTTCGTTTCTGGAGCGTAACTCCAAAACTATTTGCATGATCTTAAGGAAACTCTGAATGCTTACATACTCAGGTCCTGAAGTGGTGCCTTTTGGTATGTCCCTGTCTGTCTGTCCGTCCGGATGTAATCAATTTTTGTCCGGAGCATAACTCCAACACCATTTGCATAATCATAACCAAATTTTGCATACTTACTACTCAGGTCATGCAGTGGAGCCTTCTGGAATGTGCCTGTCTGTCTGTCCATCCGTCCAGTGGGTTAGGCAGGGAAGGGGGTCGGGGGGGAGACATCAGTTTTTGCTAGTAAAAACGCATTCTAGTTTCCATTGTGTTAACTATCTGCATTCCCTGAAAAGGCTATGAAAACTTATCAATCCTCACTCAGTCTTGTGATCAGCCTGTTTGATTTATCTGAAAATGAGGGGGAACACATGGTGTACATGGTTATTATATCCCCGAACAACGTTTCGGGGATATTATTTTTTTGGTCCGACTCCCGCCGCCGCGCTGCCCTACGTGTTAATGCGATAACTTCAGTAATATTTCAATTTGAAATTTCATGTTTTGCGTATAAGTAAGTATCATAAAGAGGAAGAACTGATTCGATTTTGGACAATTTACAATTTCTAGATTGGCCACCAGGGGCCAAAAACTGAAAAATCACTGTTTTTATCATATCTCTGGAAATATTTGTCCGATTGACCTCAAATCAAGTACAAATGAAAGGTCATGACCTGAGGATGTGTTCCATGATGACATTATACCTGTTTGGTACAAAAGTTTGACACAAGGTGGAGCTTTGTCACATAAAATTCACCTTTTTTGCCATATATTTGGAACCATTTGTCCAATTGACATGAAACTATGCGCAACTGCAAGGTTATGACCTCAGAACGTGTCACATGATGACATCATACCTGTATGGTTCAATATTTTGCCACCTTTGTGATGGAAAATGACCATTTTGGCCATATCTTCAAAACCATTTGTCTGATTGACCTGAAATTAAGTTCAAATGAAAGGCCCTGATCTGAGGGGCTTTATATTGTATTGGGTCTATTTGAGGATTGGGTAATTGGAGGATTGGGGGCGTTCAGGGATATACCCCAAGCTGTTGCCTCTGACGGCATAAGCCTTGTTTAAGATTTATTTCTGTCTCTGTTGTGGAGACCAAAAGGACTGTTCCTTTTCCTAATCTCTCTAATTATATCCTTATTTCTTTACATGTGATATCAGCATGTGGCGAAAGTAAGTAATAAAACAAAAATATTACGAAAGCAGGGTTTCCCACAGAAAATCGGTTAGTCAAGGTGGTGACCGGGGGGTGGGGCGGCAACAGTCAGTGTTTATTTACTCTTTATAAATAAACAAAGCAGTTAAAGTGCAGTAACAAAGTGACACAGTCAACAGTCTTGTAACTTTATTCATTGACACAGATATAATAAAATCCATGTATTATGCTTTCATGGATGTGAGATCAAAAATTGCAGTTTGAATGGGTTTCTGGGTTTCAATGGCGCATTTTTTGCGCTTAAGTCTGAGTGTAACGCTTGTACGCAGTGTATTTTAGCCTTACTGTAAGAGCTGAGCTGGAAATAACAAGATCAAATAAAAACACACAGTCTTACCAAAATTCATGCTACATGCATGAACACAGCCAAGATGATCAAAAAAAAAATGAATAAAAAGCACGTAAAATGCACACAACTGTCCCTATGGGTTAAACAAAAATTAATGTAACAATGGAAAATGTAATTGTTATCCATTTTGACTTCAATTCCCCGAATGCTTTGTGGCTGTGGTTATGTTTGGGGGGAGGAGAACGGTATTATGTACTGAAGCGCATTGCATCCACAGGATTAAAAAAAAAAAAAAAACACCTTATCTCGTAATTACAAGATCTAATTACGCGCAGATCGTGAAGTAGGCCGCCGACTTTGAATAAAGTACCCTGATATTTTTGACTGCTTTTTCCCATCCATTACTGTACACTCGAGAAAACCATGTGCAATTGACAAACAAAGCAGAAAGCCAAGGGCAAACACATCGGTAGCCCTGATAAGAAACTAAACAAATTGCATATAGCCTATTTTAATGAAACAGAATATGTGGGCAAGCAGCTGATAGGAGACATTATTCAAATGTTTAGTTAGATGAATAATTATCTTACCTCCACATGTTCTTCTCATGACGACGACAGGTTATTGCATATCCTGATAATTAGCTTCTTCCTGATACAAAAAATAATGTTGGTGTAGCAACAGGTGATAGATGGCGCAGTAACATATTTAACCAACAAATGCCGGCCGCTATTCGGCCTCATCGCGATGCAGCCTGATTTTACGGAGTATGCATGCGTGGATGCGGCAAATTTTTTTTTTTTTTTTCCCCCTCTTCTGGGGGAACGTAGTCAAGGCGAGGGGATTTGGTGTCAAGGCGGCCGTCCGAACTATAAAGCGTTGCGGGAAACCCTGCTAAAGTGAAGGGAATGTAAACAATGACCTTCCATCTCTATATATAATTTGACATTTAAAATTGATTTTGAAACAGAGTGTTGTGTACTAAAAGCATGTGGCTTGTATACAACACTCTGTTTCAAAATCAGTGGCTACCTACATAATTTTTTGGGACACATGGTAGTACATAAATTCAATTTTAGTCAAGTTTCTCTGATTAATCTGCGATAAAACAATGTGCATTCTGGGGCAATTGCCCCAATGGCTCCAGAATCATGTAGGCCCCCACCTGCTTCAAAGAACATGGTATTCTGAAAACAAATTTTATACTCTAGGACTGAAAAAGCAAATGAAATACTGTTTTGAACACCAAGAATGATTAATTGCTTCACAACCAACAATGACAATGCTACAGGAACCAGAATTATGTAGCCAGGGGTTATGTGGTTGAGGGGTGAGGGGCTCTTTCAATTCCATTCCCTCTGTACACCCGATGTAGCCTTTACAACTTTTTCTGAGGAGTGAGATAAGAGAGTAACTGGTCTGATTATGCTTAAAAGACGGGACACTCTGGACACTCCAGGCGCATGATGGAATTTGGCAAATAATTTATAGAAATAGTGAAATTGACAAATATGACAAAAATGAAATGTGGTGCAAAGTTAATGGAGGAAGATCCCAAAGTGATTGCCATAGCATAAAATAGACATGACTGGGTACATAAACTGGTCAATCACAATGAATTTGAGTTTGGGCGCATTGAGGGAGTGGGCTCCAAAGATAGGGCTTTTTCTCTTTAGTAACATAGACTGTATAAAAAAATGGACGCAGCACCAGGCTCTGAGAAATGAGGCCACTATGGAAGTACCTTAAAATTACATTCTGTTAAATAGCCAGCAGATGGAATATTTGAAATATTTGCCCTTTAAAACCTGATTTTTTAAGGTGTACTTTTCACCCCTGCCCCCTCGGAGGCCCCTCAAAAATCACTTACAGGGTATTGGGCACTAAAAATTAGATTTTTTTCACTTGGGGTCATATACCCATCTGTAAAAAAATTTGGGCAGAATCTGAGACATGGTGTATCACACCCTGTCTCAACCTAAGAAAACTGGGTCTTAAATGATAAACTAAACAGAGGCCAGTACCTGATCACAGATTAAATAATTCCTATTTCACAAATTTTACTCTTTTTAAAAAAAGTTCCATTAAGACAATTGTGTGTTTCATTATTGGGAGTGTTTCTTCAGTGGATTTGAATAGGTACTGTTTTCACATTCATGAAATAATTGGAACATGAAAAGCCACTCAGAAATTGGTCAAATATGGTCATGTAGACTATCACTGTTTTGAGAAACATTTTTATGAAAATTAATAAATATATATGTTCTTTTGTGACTTCCTGGATGACTCGTCAATGTGCTCGTGGAGGAATTTGGGTTGGCTGGTCACTCTTGGGAAGGTTCACCACTGTTCCAAGTTTGTTCACTTGGTAGATACAGTAATGACTTAGTAATTATGACTTACAGAGCCTTATTAGCTCTGTAACCCTCTCCAGATTGATAGATGTCATTGACTTGGTTTCCCATCTGTTCTTGAATTTTTTTTAATTGCAACATTTTGTGCTGTTTTTTTTGCCTTCATCCACTTTGCCTACAATGTAGGCCTACATTGCCAGACAGGTTCTATGTTTTTAAGATTATTTTTTGGGGAATTTTACCTTTATTTGACTGGTATACAGTGTAGAGAGACAGGGAATTTGGGGAGAAGAATGGGGGGGAAGACATGCAGCAAATGACCTGAGCCAGAATTGAACCCAGGTCGCTGCGGGAAGGACACAGCCTTAATGGTCTATGCACTTCGACCGATGAGCCACTGGGGTGCCTCAGACAGGTTCTATTTCAGTGATATTTGGACTCAACAGGTTTGGCAGTGATTATGCCTGGGTGTGTCTCACGGAATGGAACTCCGATATTAATTAAATGTGTAAAATTGGTTGATTGTAGAACTTTTATCATAGCACAATCAATAGGAGTATGGAAATCAGTTACTCTGAAGTACCATGATAAAACCATGGCAACTACAAAAAAAATAAATAAATAAATAATAAAAAAAAACCATGGTGAGTTTTCATGAGGCAGATGAGGGGTTTTAACTGAGTCCAGCTATGCTTGGCAGCAATGAAGTGTTGTGAATAATTTGTCACAATTGTCTCTGGATATGGCAGGATCTTCAGATATGGAACCGTTGACTCTCACTCTATACCAGAAATTCCTTGTGGAAGGATCCCACAATCTTCTTGCTAAAGCAAAATGCAGTGAGTCCACTTGACACTTGTCTGAGAAAAGCCACGTCATAGCTTCACATTTTGGCTTTTCTGTACTCCGAGACTTGGATAGAGGGCGTTGTAATGTTGAGTTGGTGTTGATACATGTTGATCTCACATTTGCAATTTTGTTGAAAGCTCTGGTAAACATTCAAAGCTTACTTTACCAATTTGTCATTGTCAGGTATGCGATGCCCTTGTGTTGCTTATATGTTACTTGTTGCTCAGCACTCACATGGACTCATTACAAGTCATTACATAAAAGTCATTACCGAAGGCTAGGCTAATCTCTTGAAGAGAATAACTGAAGGCTGAGAGTTGCCCAGCGAATCTTATCCAGCTCTAAGTGAGTGGCAGGAAACTTGTCTGACTTGTATCAAAATGGGATATGACACCAGTTACAATTTCACTGTTATTATAGACTACTTCAAACTGTCCAGAATTGAACTCGTGATGTCAAGACTGGAGGCTGGAGTCTTCACTTATAATTTATTGTTCCCCTCAGACACCCATGAACATTTGCCACAATCAGCAAGAAGACATGTAAACTTGCTGCTGTAACTCAGCATTTCCAAGGGCCTACATGCACTGCTAGAAAGTTGAGCCTGCACTGAAACACAGAATAACAATACAACTCCAGATTTAAGGCGTTTGGAAAAAATGTGTTTTCCTGTGTTTTACCTGTTCCTTTTGGTGAGTGATTTGTGATTTCTGGCATTGCTCCTTAGACAGAGCATTATATTAAAGTACTATTATGAATGGCTTATTTCCATTTTTATTTGTATAATTGTGAATATAAATCATCACATGATGCAAATAATTATTGAAAATGTTTTCATCAGCAAAATGGAGAATTGAAATAGAGCATGTACACAAGCCACAATAAAAGATGATTCACAGAGAAGAGAACAATTTACAAAATATTTCAGATGAAACGCAGTTAAGACCTTGAGACAAAATTGAGACAGAAATTTGATTTGGATTAATCAGCGTATGATTATTTAATTCTGCAAAAATAAATAAATAAATAAAATACTGCTTCCATTTCCCGAAGCATTCAAGGTATTTTATGAATACCTGCTGTGATGTCTGACGGGAGGTTAAGCAGTGTTTTAAGAAGCAGTCAGTATTTGCAGCTGCAGACCTAATTATCACAGATCATTGGTGACTGCAAAGGTCTGGCTTATTCTGTAAATGAGTGCATGTTTCTTAATCAAAGCTGGGACTCCCTACCACAATTATGTCTGAATTTCATATCATTTGTCTCAGAGCACTCCTATAAATTTCTTACCATAAACATCATAAAAGTTTTTGCATATTCTGAAAATATACCCTGGCGGCATTATCTTTGCCACAAGATTGCCTTGATGGATTTCTTTACGTGTGAATGCAATTTCCCTGAAGTTATTAACCAGAGCAGATACTGATCTTCTGTGCAATTAGTCTGAATGTAGCATATCCTCATGAATTAAATCTGGGAATTCTCAATGTAATCCGACTGATTTTGAAGGTTTGCAAATGTGCAGCAACTCTTCTGAAATAGCTTTAGGAGAAGGGAGAGTAGCTGTGTTTTTTCTTTTTCTTTTTTTTGGTTGGGCTATTTTTGTTTCTGGCAAGTACATGTTTTTAGCTTACTGGTTGATACTAATTCTTGAATTTTGCAATGTAGACACAACCAGATAAACTTGAATCGTTATTGTGCTGTAGAACACCATACGAGAAACACACAATTTTCAGACAAATGGTGAAACTCAGCCCTGTAGTTGATGTTTTGATTATCAACAAGCTTAAGATACTGTTTTCACTCCTCACTGTAGCTACGCCACCATGTTCAAATTTAATTTTGGGGGAATTTGCCTTTGTCTATGCGAGCGGTAAGTTTGGATTCAGTGATGTCCTTCCCTGCTGTTCTGTGAGACTGCACTGTTTTTGTCATCCTCTTTCCTCCTGAAATTCTCTCAGCAGGTCTCTGCGCCTGATTTTCTTTGGATCTTCGTCTTTCATCTGATCTGTTCCATTCATTAGCTGTAAATTTGCTTCTCTCAGTTGTCTGACTTGGGATATTGTTCTTCTGTGTCATCAACAGTGACAAATCACTGCAGGGGAAAACTGTGGAAAAGAGGAAGCAGCAAGACTGTCCCTCTGAGTCAACGAGGCTTTCCATTAATTTTGAGTAGAGAGCTGACCGACTGAATGTGTTTTGTTTTATTTGGGCAGCTCCATATACATTTTGTCTTCAACTGCTTGTGGAGGGCGTGAGCTCATTCAGTTGATTCTCTGCTCCATGGGGATCAAACTCAGTGCGCTTTACATAAAAGGCCTGGGACTGGTGGCTGTGGCAATACAGCTAACTATGCTAATGCACTGACCAATCGGAGATGACACTGTAGCCCTTAGCATTGCTCAGTGACTGGGGGAGGCGGGCGTGCTGGAGTGGGAGGAGAAGGAGGTTGAGTGCTCTGAATTAACTGCGTGTGAGAGGAGTTTTAGGAGTGATGGGGAGATAAAATGTTTTTTTCCCCTCAGCGTGAGAGTCATACTCATCTTATTTGGGCTCAGTTTATCCACTGCTTTTTCCTGGCTGTCTGACTGCTGCTGTTGAACACTCCTGCTGCTGCTGGTACTCCCTGGGAGGAAGACATTCTGCACTGCTGGAGAGCCCTGAGCTGTTCTATGTGCCTCTCTGCTTTGCCTCTCTCTCGCCGTTTCTTTCTAACGTGATACCAGATGAAAATGTCAGTGGAAGCTGAAACCCTATCGAACGGGTAAGAGAGGAGAAAGAGCTGCAGCGTTTTATGAGCACAGAATTCTGAATGCGAGTGAAGGTCTGTCTCCGCTGTGTGGGAGTGTATTGGTGCATGTGTATGGCTGACAGTTTTTCAATCAGTATCAACCAGATCTGGATGAATATAGTGTTTTAACAGATTGAACAGTTTTTAAATTAGTGGGTTTTGTGGCTTTTCGTTCTGGGCTATGATTGTGTTGCAGCAAATGAATATGCTTGCCTGTGTATGACTCATGCATTTTGAAACGATCAGGTGAAACGTGCTGTTTTCTATTAATGTGTTATACAAATGATGTAGTTTTGTTTTATTATGTTTTTCCTGAGAGCTCAAGTTCAATAGTCTGTGTAATGATTTCTTGTGTGCAAGTGGCCCTCTTGAGGAATCAGCCTGTCTGTGCTGACTTCAGTGAATTCATGTTTTAATTTAAAGCATGCCATGCATTCCCTTTGAAATTTAACACAGTCTAGTGTGTTCTTGTTGGGGATTCATTTGTGAATGTATTTCTCGAGCCCTTCTATCATTCAGTCCACCCTTAAGAGGTGATTCCTGTTCTCTTTGAGGCAGTCATGAAATCAACACTGCCCTGTTGTTGACAAAGTTTGATATGATACTTCGTTGATCCACTCATTAATATCTTTTGTTAATTGGGGGGCAGATACGATCCAGTAAACCAGCCCTACATGTGGTTCCAGCCATGTTATGAGGCAGCATTTTCAATGTAATGGTTTGTCATTGCAGTTTTTAATTGAATATGGGGAATACTCTCTTCACAATGATACTGGCGCACTGAACGGAAACTCAGCCGAGCGTATCTGAATATAAATTTATATCCAGGCCTATGTATGTGTGGTGACTTTGCACTTTCATGAGTATTACCTTTGAAGTGTATCACCCTGTTCATATCAACAGTGGGTAATGGTGCCTTGATGGTGGCCAAATTTCCCTGCTCTCTTTATGTACATAAATTCTACTTAAAACACAGCCACCATTTCAGTTTAGGGTGGCACATGGACCAATTTCTTGATTATCTATTGAATGATAATGTGCTAGACTGCTGAAGTGAGGGACTGTATATCTCTGTTGAATTGCTAGTTGTTAAACCATCCCTTTACCATTAACCAATGACAAAACAATGAAGTCCTCGAGGGACATACAGCATTTTAGTTCTGGATTATCTGAAATGGAGGAATTGCAAATTCTCTAGTTTTGCCAGAAAGGGCATTTTTTAAGAACAGTTATGCCTCTCTATCACACTCTACCTCTTGGACTAGCATAAAGAGAGGCTCTGTTTGCTAAATGTTCAGGAATGTAAAGAGATTGCTGTCATCAAGTCACCCTTCTTGCTGTAATTCTCCGTGGCTGTGGAACCATTAGAGTATGTTGTGGGCCAGCTGGAGCATGCTGTGTAGGCCTTTGTGGCACATGTATTGGAAATATCTGCAGCTCCGCTTCATGTCAGTAAATAATTTATTGACTGCTCTGTGAACATTAACTTGTTATTTTAAGCCATCTCTCAATTGGGATGCTAGCTCCCCTTATAACTTTGGGTGTATGGATGGGCGTTCTCTATTTGGGATGACTTTTGGTACTTTTCATGCAACCCCTCGGATATTCTACCTGCTGCATGGACAAAGCTCATTTCTTTATGATAAAAAAGGCATATTTAAACACCAATTTTTCTCTGAGTTGTTTATAGGTAACGATGTCCGGGATAAATTCCTCTGACACCCAACACTTTAACTTTCCATATCTTTAAGCTTTTTGTTTAATGCCATAGACATGTCATGGATGACAGAAAATATATGTAAAAATGTTTCACAAATGATGAAATACATTTTCAAAAATGCTTAGAATTGTTATATAATGTCCAATGTTATATTGGTTTCTGCATCAGACTATTTTTGAAAGCCCACAAGCCTATAGAGTGCCACTCAGAGTGTATTCCCACGTCTCCAACAGTGGAATAAATTCATTGTTATGGTTGAAGATGTTTTAAATCATAATGTTCTGTCATATACAAGTTTCATATTTATATTTATTCCATGTTTGTTGTAAAGCATAGACATCATGTCTGAGATGGAAATACAATTTACTTTTATTTCAATCATATTCAACCAGGACTGTCATTCTGCAGGCTTCCTTTGACTTTGCTGATTAATGCCTGAAAGACAGTAGAATGCATTCTCTTTGCCTTGGCATTAGCTTACTATGACAGAGATCAACATGCTATTTGGTAATTGTATCTTTAAACAGCGGGTTTCAAGGTGCAATGTGTAAGATTGCACCACCTACTCAAAACAAATGGGGGGCAGCAATTCTCCAGAAAACATCGTTGATCTAATACTGGGCCCTTACAATCTCACACTACAGTTATGAGATAAAAGAAACCCGTTACTAACAGCAGGGTGAGCATGTAGAACATTCAACCAAACTGCTGAAACTCTGGGAGCAAGTCAACATAACACTGCTGTCTTATAGTATTCAATTTTTGCGTCAGCCTGCGATATACAGTATAGCTAGCTTACATTATAGTGCGGTTTTCAGAAAGACGATGTAAGAAAACAGCCGCAGAACAACCAATACATCGACACCATGTGGAAAGTTTTTCGATATGGTTTGTGTTTTCATGACTTCTTTTAAAGATCCGTTTCACTAAATTGCTGATGTGAGAAGGTCAATTAGCATTTAGTTATTTACTTAGCAGTCATGAAGAAACACTGAAAGATGACAGTCCCTTGAGGCAGCACTACTTCTCCATCCTCTCATGTTGGACTGACTGAACACTGCAATGACCATATTTTACACTATCCCCTTGAGGTACAAAGTGATATTAGAAAGGATGGGCCAGACAGGGCCAAGGCCACCTGGTTAGCATGCTAACTTCAGTAGATATCGCTGCAATACAACGCAAAGACATTTTTAACTTGGAGTCAAAATATTCTGTTGGTAATTTTAGTTCATTTTTAATGGTTTTAAACTAAAACTTTGGCCAAATCTTCAATATTGACCTTTAATTCAGCCATGCCTCCTCAGATTTTTGATGTGTTACTACTTACAAAGAGTATGTCTGGTGCCCATTTATCTATTCAATTCAATTTAATTTGTTTCATGCATTTCACAATGGAGATTGCCCCAAAGTGCTTTACACAGCCTGATTCATACTTCTTGCGGTCGGCGCCGTCAGCACGGCCCACACGGTGAAATGACGCAATTGCGGCCCGGGCGAGAGAGCGCGGAGGCTCTGAATGCCGAGCCGCGAACCTGGAGGATTTTGTAACAACGCGGCCGGGGTCGCACACACTGCGTTGCAATGATTGGCTAGCTTCGGGACCTGGAAGTCCGTTTACCGATTAAAATAAAAGATGGAACGCTTTAAAGAAAGGCCAGCTGAAAATACAAACAGCTAAAAATACATATGACTTCCAGCACATGGAAGGAGATTGGAAATTTTCATCAGACATGTCTAAGATAAAATGGAAAACCTTTTGCAACCAGTTTGTGAAAGCACGAAAAAAAATGAAGGTGAGGAGTGGAGAGGCTGGCGGAACGAGTGTATCGGCAATATTTGCATCATTGTCCTGGCTCATGCTGTTTATAAAACTTAGGGAGACAAAATCAGATGTCTATGCAGTGCTCTGTTTAACCCAAGGTTTTCAGTATTTATCGTATTTTGAACGTATTTATCACAGAAATTAGATTCAGTAGCGCAACTGTAGAGCAGGTCCGTTCTTGGAGCCGCTTTGACCGCATCAAGCATAAAACGACTCGACGTTCGTGGGGACCCTGCCGCGGCCGCACCGCTGAAACCGCTTCGACTGCAAGAAGCATGAATCAGGCTTAAGTTCACCTACGTATTTTAAATTCAATTTGGTATGTTACTGGTTGCCTGCGTAGGGAAGCCAGCACTGGGAAAAAATTTTCAAAATGTCTTGGTCTGAGGACTATATGAGCAGCAGAATTTGTATTAATTTGAGGCTTTTTAACAACTCGTTTGTTCATTCAATTGGGATGCCTAGAGGTAATAAAAGTATGTATTGACTTCTCTATATCATGTGAAGGCAAAGTCTACTGAATTTTAGCAATATGCAAGTGAAAGAAAGCAACCCTGGTGACGTTCTTTACACGCAAATCAAAGGACAGGCCTTGATCAATGATGATGCTGAAGTATTTCATAAAAGCGCTTGAGGCTTGAGAAAAATCATCCAAGGAAACTAAATAACTTGAAAGTGCGCTTACTAGGTGAATTGGGCCCATTACCACAACCTCTTTTTTTCTGAGTTGAAAAGCGAGAAGTTCTGAGGTATCCATACTTTTATATTAGTGAGAAAGGTTTGAAGCTTGGCTACTTAATGGACTTTGTCTGGCTTCACAGACACATACAGCTGTTTATCATGTGCATAGAAATAAAAAAATTAATGCTATGCTTTCCTTCATACTTTTTCAAGGTGAGTGAAGGAAAAGAGCAAGGGCCCAAGCACTGACCTTTGGGGTACACCAAATATAACTTTTGTGGAGGAAGAAGATTGATCGTTTCCATGACCAAATTGTGAACAATCTGATCCAGCTCAGTGCCTTTCCTTTGATGCCAATCAAGTTTTCTAGTTTCTCAAGTAAGATATGGTGGCAATGGTATCGAAAGCTACACACAAGTCAAAAAGAGAAAGTATGGTTGCACATCAGATATTAGAGGTAGTGAGTAAGTCATTGATAACTCTAGCTAGGGCTGTCTTTATGCTATGATGTGACTTCAACCCTGATTGATAATTTTCAAGGATATTGTTAGATAAGAAATAACAAACCTGTTTAAAAGGTCCCCTGTTATGCTACCAGGTGCACCGCTAATGAGCCATTATGAGCGAGTACAAGATCTCCCTTTCCTGACATCACAAGGGGGAGTGACCACCCGGAATAATGAAATCTGATTGACTGCTTGGCTGAAGTTGATCAGTTCCGCTTGCCTCTGGTTGGTTACTTCCCCATGTGATGTCAAGAGGGGAAAGATTTTGAAATGGCTTGTAATAACTAATTGGCTCTGCACCTTTCACTCATTCCCTACAGCAAGCCACTGCCAACGGAGTGGTGAATTCTACCATTCCCTATGGTAAGCCGGAGCCTGGGGCGTAGATGACCATTTGCAGTCCGATGAAAACACGAAATCAGTTGACAGTAGCGGTGATGGGCCACCTGTACTTTAATACTTTATATTCCGTAATTTTCAGGAAAAGTATTCAGCACAAACGCGACAATTTTATATAATAGTATTCAGTTGGAAATGAGTTAAAACATTCAAAACATTTTTGATAAAAAGGGGAGGTTTCATGAAGGTGTATGGTTAAGGATAATGGGCACAGGTTAGACTTTTTGAGAAGAGGCTTGAATACAGCTACTTTGAATGATGTTGATACTTATCCGGACAGCAGTGAGTCATTAATAAGCAGTAGTAGTGTTGTACGGTATACCGGTACTTAAGTACCGCGGTACAAAGCATTCAAAAAGATGCTATACTGCATTTGAAAAAAAACTGTACTCGTACTGATTCTTTAATGAGAATGTCTGCTTAACTCATCGCTGCTGCTGTTGGCGCTGACACTGCTGTGTGATGTTGCCGCAATCGACGCGATGTAATATGATCCGAGGCACATGGAAGAGGGAGACAGCATTGAGAGTAGGGAAAGACCGTTTAGCAAGACTCCTCATCCCCCATAGACCCCCATTGTAAGAAATTGGTCACACTTCCTGTGTCCTCAGGGGGAGCGGTCGTGGAAGTGTTGCGTGTGTTGTATTTGCAGAATAAATGCTAATCGGGTTGTTCGTCGCATCTTGTCAGAAGTGGTAGCTACTCGTAAGTGGGCAAGCAATTAAACATTGGGATATATCTATCTTATATCTGCATGTTGCATGTATATTTCCTTTAACTTTGCTACATTAGACATTTTACAACACAGGTAATGGCTGTACTCTGCATTACAAATATGAGTTATCTCGCCAGCAACAGCGTTCGCAAATGTTATTTCACATGAGCTTTTGATTTTGGCTTGCTTGCGTTTACTCTTGGAGTGGTTGTTAGGTTTTGGACAGGATAATGTTTGGCCAGGTCTGTCTTTTTTTTAAATTTCATTAGGACTCCCAGGCTAAATTAAATAATACTCAAATTACGTAAAGTATTTTACTGAAATTAACATAGGCTATAGCTTGATGGGCATTGCATCAGCTAGTTTAAGCCTATGAAGCTGGTTTTTAATACGCCTAAGTTGCTAATTAATTTGATAAGGTTGTCATTTATTCCTTACCTGTCTACATACTTCGGAAAAGAAAAGATTGATAGCTTGTTCCTGTTATGCAACCTATTGCTGCACAAAGTTTTGGCATTTGTAACGTGGATGGCCAACGCAAGATACGCTTCATATTTAATTTTTGCACGTCATTTTGCCGCTTTTCCCCGCTTGTTTAAAATCTGATATCCATCCAATTAAAGATCATAGCGATCAAATATATTCCTTTTCCCCTTTAAAAATGATGAAACATCGATGACAATGATAGTATTACTGAAAATATAAATACAAGCATTATTTCAGTTTAAAATTTTTTATTGGTTTCCCGCAGTCCATACCATCCACTGTGTAAAAAGATGGACGCAGCACCCTGGTCTGAAAAGTGAGGCTGATGCGGAAATGTCAAAATGCTTTGTCCATCTTTTTATACAGTCTATGGCCCATGCTGTATTTCTGTATTGCCAAATGTTACGTGACCGCTGCTGAGAGAGACACAGGTCTCGAACAAAGTTCATTTTCTCCTGATCAGTTGGTCTGAAAAATGCCGTTGCAGCAGCAGAATGTTGTGAAGATATAACAAAAATTCAAAAAAGAGTCTAAGGCACTCTGGTAGTGAAAAAAATAAAAAGCCTTTATTAAATGGCTAATGCATCGGCAAGATTAAGAAGCGCACCTACGCGTTACGGCCATACAAGGCCTTCATCAGGTTGACCTCATCGACTCAACTCATCGATATTCAATTCTCATCTTTTCTGATAAAAGTCTGACCAATCATTTTCTTCGGTCCAAATAAAATGATTTGCTGAGCTTCTTGTCCGTCATCCGTTGCTGTGCCCCTTCCAGTTGCCTACCACTGTCACTGCTTGCGAGTCACACGCCTCTCTGGCAGAGCAGCAGAGCGGCAGAGACGAAGCAGGTAAGCTACTCAACGAACTTAGCCTGCAAACAAAGCAGCTGCAACTGCTCTTGATTTAATAACTAAAGTTACCGGGACAATTCTAGTGAGGTAAGATGTTATGACGGCAGTTATGCAAGAAAATATGTATGAATTCTGCCGAAACATGAAGCGTCTGACTGTAGACAAACAGGCGCTAAAATGCTATAATTGCTAACGTTAATGGTAGTTCATCAGACGTTTTATTTTATTTTATACCACACATAGAATTGAATATCATGTAATTACAGTTGGTTAGTTTTCATTAACCGGTGCCCCTGAATCTGACTCCATTGCCCTGTTTCAAGATGCTTTGACATCGGATTACATTCAAAGTCAATGCAAAGAGGCGAATACGCGCAACATTCACATCTTTGCATTGACTTTGAATGTAATCTGGCATGCGAAAACTTCGTTTCGCATCCGGTGTGAAAGCAGCTTCATTCGCGATGCTTATTTTCTCCCCGCACCCGTCAGGGGAGGAGGGGAGCCTCAGAGGTCAGGCAGGCGGATGAGGGTGGGACTTTTGAGGGAGGCGGAGTTGTTCATGTTCAAATTGCTGTGCCGCATGCCAGAAAGGTAAGAATAGCTTTAACCCGCTAACCAGTTGGCTATCTATCTAGCTAGCTATTGCATGACAGAGTGCATTACAGATCGAGAACATTTGGCACATAATTAAACAAAGAGTCCGTCAAAGGAGACCCAAAACTCTTAAGCAGCTGGAAGCTCGTATTAAACAAGAGTGGGATCAAATTCCAATGGCTAAACTCAAGAAACTTGTCTCCTTAACGCCCAGACACCTCCAGTCTGTGTTTAAAAGAAGAGGGGACGCCACACCAATTGTAAACAGGCCCCTGTCCCAACTTTTTTTGAGACCTGTGGTAGCCATCAAATTTGAAGTTAGCTCATTTTGTGGAAAAAAATTGTAAAATCTCTAGATGTCAACATTTGCCATGTTATATAATTATTGTTATAATATATCTGTTCTATTGTGAATAGAATACTGGCAGTTGTGATTTGAAAGTCATTGCTTTTTGATTTTATTCACAATTAACATTTTATCCCAACTATTTTGGAATTGAGGTTGTATTTTAATGGGAATCAAATCTACTTAGCTGTTAATATCTTGGTGCATTAAAGAGAAATTCAGTTGTTCTGGTGACAAAATGACCATTTCTAAAGCTGAACCTTCTGGCCAAACTCAGCTTTTGTACAAATGCAATAGGTCAATTAGTTCTTATGGGACTTGAAAGAAATTTGCATTGGACATCCTTGGAGCTTACAGTAGCTTTGCTGTTGACTGTATGACTCTGTACTCTTTCTTACTATGGCATAGCTAAGTTAAACTTCAATTTTTCCTAATGGAAAAAGTATTTAAGTTTTAGGGATATACCCGTCTTGTCATCCGCTAACTGCATTTGCCTAATTTAACAATGGAAGGTGTTACTTTGTCTAATTAAATAAGGAAGGAATTACTCAAAGCTGAATGGCAATGCTGAAAACCACTTTTGAATTCATGTGATCGCCGATCCTTCTGACTTCATCGTCACCATCATGCACCAACTGAATTTCATGACATGGGCTCAGAAAAAGTTTTGTTAAAGTGCAAATTCAGTTTTCTAAAATAAAGACTAATCTGGTATACATTTGACCAAACAGTTCACAAACAGTTTTTTGCTAATTAACTGCCCCAAACTTGCTGCTTTTTCTTGAAAATGAGCCTTTTATTTCGTTCCAAGCGGAGATTTTCGAAAACAAAATGAAGATTGACCCTAATTTGCCAATTGGCGGATGTCACGTATAGGTGTTCCAAGCACGGAAGTCGAGCTGAAAACAAGATGTTTTCGTGGAATATTATTTCCATAAATTGATGATAGCAAATATTTTTTTACATCACAGAAAGAAAAGGAACAACGTGACAATCAGCCTGTAGGCACATTGCACCGAACCTTGGCACAACTTACTAGGAGTTTTATTTGGCCATGATAAGCAAAGGTATCTGAAAATAGGTAGCCTATGTACAACCCCAATTCCAAAATAGTTGGGAAGGAGTGTAAATTGTGAATAAATTCAAAATACAATGACTTTCAGCTCATATGAGCCAATATGTTATTTACAATAGAAGATAGATAATATTTCAAATGTTGAAACCGAGACATTTTAGATTTTTATCCACGAAATGAGCTTATTTCAAATTTTCTGGCTGCCACAGGTCTCAAAAAGTTGGGACACAGGCATGAAAGGGCTGAAAAAGCAATTAATATATAAGAGAATCAGCTGAAAGAACATTTAGCGAGTAATTAAGTTAACTGGCATCAGGTGTGTAACATGATTGGCTATAAAAGGGATGTCTTAGAGATGTTGAATCTCTCAGAAGTAAAGATGGCCAGAGGCTCACCAGCCTTTGAAGGCTTGCGTAACAAAATTGTGGAATGCTTTAAAAACAATGTTCCTCAACGTCAAATTGCAAAGGCTTTGAAGGTCTCATCATCAACAGTGCATAACATCAAAAGATTCAGAGAACCTGGATGAATCTGTGCGTAAGGGACAAGGCCGAAGACCTTTACTGGATGCCTGTGATCTTCAGGCCCTCAGATGCCACTGCCTCACTCACCAGCATGATTCTATCATTGACATTACTAATTGGGCCCAATAATACTTCAAGAAACCACTGTCTGTAAACGCAGCCCGCCGTGTCATCCACAGATGCCACCTAAAACTCTATCATGCAAAAAGGAAGCCGTTGTTGAGCATGATCCAGAAGTGCTGCCGTGTTCTGTGGGCCAAGGCTCATTTAAAATGGACTGGAGCAAAGTGTCCTGTGTTCAAAGGAGTCCAAATTTGGCATTCTTGTTGGAAATCATGAGTGTCATGTCCTCTGGGCCTAAGAGGAGAAAGACCACCCCTCCTGTTATCAGTGTTCAGTTCAAAAGCCAGCATCTCTGATGGTATGGGGATGCATTAGTGCATATGGTGTGGGACACTTGCATGTTTTAAAAAGCACCATGAATGCTGACAGGTATATAAAGTTTTTAGAGCAACATATGCTCCCGTCCAGACGACATCTGTTCCAAGGAAGGCCTTTTGTTCAGCAGGACAATGTAAAACCACATATTGCAGCTATTACAACAGCATGGCTTTGTAGTAGAAGAATCCATGTGCTGAACTGGCCTGCCTGCAGTCCTGATCTTTCACCGATTGAGAACATTTGGCGCATAATTAAACGAAGAGACCGTCAAAGGAGACCCAAAACTCTCTTACAGCTGGAGGCCTGTATTAAACAAGAGTGGGATCAAAGTCCAATGGCTAAACTCAAGAAACTTGACTCCTCAATGCCCAGACACCTCAACTCTGTGTAAAAAAGAAGAGGGGATGCTACACCATGGTAAACAGGCTCCTGTCCCAACTTTTTTGAGACCTGTAGCGGCCATCACATTTGAAATGAGCTCATTTTGTGGATAAAATAATAAAATTTCTCCGTTTCAACATTTGCTGTGTTATCTGTGTTCTAATGTGAAAAAAATACTGGCTGGTGTGATTTGAAATTCATTGCGTTTTGATTTTATTCACAATTTACACTTTGCCCCAACTATTTCAGAATTGGGGTTGTACATGATGACAACGTGCAACCTTAATTCCACAGTGCAAATAAACAACACAGCCCATGCTGGTCTAACAAGGACCTGCTTGCACCGCTGGCTGGCTGGCATGCATTACACGTGTAACAGTTAGTTGTCATAGAAACATGACTTTATTAATTTAGTAATTTCACTAGCCAGTGACTCATTCATCCCATTAACTTGAACAGACCAGAAGCTTAGGCTTTCATCATTGGCCAATTGCAGCTCCTTGTCACGTTCCAGTTTCACTAACAAAGCCGAATTTTCAATTTTACTCTGGGTCTTATGGTGGAAGATGGATTCAGATTCGTTTTGAGTCATTTTTTGCATAAAACAGTTCCAACACTCATTTTAGGATGGGCCTATTAAGATGCGCCTTGGTCTTATTTACTGGCTTTTCTGAGTCCAGAATAGATGGGGAAAATTTGGGACCGGAGCAGTTTGGGTTCAGCTTATTTGCTGATGGATTATTAAGTTCAGTATTATTATTATTATTATTATTATTATTAATAGTATTTATTATTCAGTAATTACTAACCAACAGGGATATCCAGGCTTTTCCAGTGACTTGGGATCTGGCTGATAAAAGCAGCCATCAGTGAAGTGTTTAGAGCAGATCACCAATTCTGACCTGGGCTCTGAGAAATCTGCTCATTATTTCTCGCAAAATCAACCGACACCTTTCGATTTGTTGGGTTTCTTTGCCACTCGGCCGACTTCGGGTGGAGGGGTATTGTTGTCACCTGCGTGTCTGTCTGTCATCTGTCTGTCGTCTGTTGTCCGCCCATGACTTTGTCCGGGACAGTACTCAGAAACTAAAGCAGGCTTCTCCAAATTTGGTATTGTAACTCACTATGACCCATACATGTGCAGCGTCAGGTTTTTTGCTGGATTTGACCTTTGACCTTAGCGCTGTGACCTTGACCCTGGAAATCTTGTTTGGGTCAGTACTCAGCAATTAATTATCGCAGCTTCACCAAATTTGGTAAGGTAACTCACTATGACCCATAGATGTGCCACGTCCATTTCTTTTTACTGGATTCAACCTTTGACCTTTGCACTGTGACCTTGAGGCAGGAAATCTTGTACGGGTCAGTACTCTGCAACTAATTATCGCAGCTTCACCAAATTTGGTATGGTAACTCACTGTGACACACAGATGTGCAACGTCATTTTTTTTTTTGCTGGATTTGACCTTTGACCATTAGCGCTGTGACCATAAGGCAGGAAATTTTGTACGGGTCAGTACTCAGCAACTACTGATAGCAGCTTCTCCAAATTTGGTATGATAAGTCACTGTGACACACAGCTGTGCAATGTCATGTTTTTTGCAGGATTTCACCTTTCACCCTAGGGCTGTGACCTTGAGGCAGGAAATCTTGTATGGGCCGAGAGGTATTCAGCAACGCGTTACGTTTATATTTTTCAAAAAGGGGAAATCAAATGCATTTCACAATTAACAATCCACACTATTATCAACTCAACAGCTATATATGCCAAAGGAATAATAAACCAATGTAACCCTTATTACTAATCAATGGTGTTGTCATTCCAAACAATGGAAAAATAAACAGGCCACATGGGAAATCAAGGGGAAGAGCATTAGTAATAACCTGAAATGTTTTTATTTAAATGCAAGAAGCATAAAAAATGAATTTCCAGAACTTGAGGCTGTAGTGATCAGTGAGGGCTATGACATAGTTGGGATAACAGAGACATGGCTATATGAAGAGGATGGAGATGAAAATAATATAGAAGGTTATAAGCTCTTTAGGAAGGATAGATGTAATAGGCGAGGAGAAGGCGTAGCACTCTATGTGAACGAAAACATTAATGTACAAGAAATTCCCAAAATTGAACATTTTTTCTCCTGTGAAGATATCTGGGTCAGGCTCATTGGCAAACACGAGACAGGTTTAAACATAGGAGTATGCTATCGACCACCAGCTTTGGACCGTACAATCAATGAAATGCTTTTTAGGAGGATTACGCAAGCTTGTAGCGGTGGTGGGACTATTATCATGGGGGACTTAAATTATCCTGGTATCAATTGGGAAGGAAATGGTGAAAGGACAGGGCGGGGGGGGGGGGGGGGGGGGATTTCTAGATGTTATAAATGATAATTTCTTGGTGCAGTATGTTAATAAACCTACCAGAGAGAAGGCAATTTTAGATCTGGTGCTCTGTAATGACCCCGATAGAATTAGCAATGTTGAGGTACTGGAGCCACTTGGGACAAGTGATCACTCTGCTGTTAATTTTGATGTTTCATGGGAAGTTAAAAAGGTGTATTCTAAAACAAAAATTTTCAATTTTAGGCGAGCAAACTTTGACAGGATGCGCTCACATCTAGCTGAAATAAAATGGGAGGCACTCCTGGACTGTAAGTCTGTAAATGAGATGTGGGAAAGATTTAAGGGGGTTTTACTTGAATCACAGTGCAGATTCATTCCGAAGGTGTCCAAAAGTAAGCTGAAAAAGCAGAATCCTCAGTGGATGACCAAAAGTATTCGTAGGATGTTGAGGGAAAAGAGGAATCTTTATAAGATGTACATAAAGGATAACAATGAGAATACTAGGGCTGAATACTGTAAAATGCGGGCTGTGGTCAAAAAAGAGCTGAGGAATGCTAGAAGACTGTATGAAAGTCAAATTGCAGAGGGGGCAAAAACTAGCCCTAAGCGCTTCTTTCAGTACCGTAGCAGAAAAAGGAAAGTTAAAGAGCAGGTTAAGTGCATAAAGAATAAAAATGGATCGCTGCTATATGATAACAAGCATATTGCGGATGCCTTGTTACTTCGTTGAGAATTTTACCTCAGAGGGGGTTTTTATTTGGCCAGAGGGCATGTCAAATGCTCAAGATTATTTAGCAGAAATTGAGGTTCAGGATAACGAAGTATTAGACAAGTTGCATAAACTTAAACCAGATAAGGCGGCGGGTCCTGATGGCTTATATCCTAGAGTGCTCAGGGAAGCTGGCGAGCTCATCTTTAAGCCGCTATCCGCCATCTTCAGACGGTCTGTAGAAACTGGAGAAATACCAAATGATTGGAAACAGGGCAATATAATGCCAATATATAAGAAAGGGGACCGTACAGAGCCAGGAAACTACAGGCCAGTGAGTTTAACTTGCATTTCGTGCAATATATTGAAATCTATCATAAAAGATGAGCTGGACTTATTTCATGAACGTAACAGTATCTTGAGGTATAGCCAACATGGTTTTCGGAAGGGAAGGTCATGCCTAACAAACCCTCTGGAATTTTTTGAAGAGGCCACCAGGACTCACGACCAGAGCAGGGCTTATGACATCATATACTTGGATTTTCAGAAAGAATTCGATACAGTACGGCATAAGAGACTAATTTTTAAAATGAGCTCCATTGGAGTTACAGGAGGTATTCTGAAGTGGATTCAAAACTGGTTACAGGACAGAACACAAACAGTAGTGGTCAGTGATATCTCATCTGAGCTGGGTATGGTGGGGAGTGGCGTCCCCCAGGGATCGGTGTTGGGACCCCTGCTATTCCTCATTTACATTAATGACCTTGATAGGAATATTGAGAGCAGAGTAGTTAAATTTGCAGATGATACTAAATTGGGGGGTTTGGCAAATAGTCTAGGGTCCACTAAAGTGATTCAGGATGATTTGGATAGAATCCAGAATTGGGCAGAAATGTGGCAAATGAAATTTAATCTAGCAAAATGTAAAGTTGTACATGTAGGTAATAAAAACATTAGACGGGATTACTTCATGGGAGGTTTAAAACTGGAATGTGCTGCACAAGAGAAAGATCTGGGAGTGATTGTTAACCAAACCCTCACAGGTTCTAGCCATTGTGCCATAGCAGTTAAACAAATCTAAGGAGGTGATGCTTCTTCTGTACAACACGTTCCTTAGACCACACCTGGAGTATTGTGTACAGTTCTGGGGACCATACTTTAAGAGAGATATAGAGGCTCTAGAGAAAGTTCAGAGAAGAGTCACCAAGCTTATTCCAGGTATAAAATATGAAAGCTACGAGAAGAGGCTGAAGATCCTTAATCTCTTTAATCTTAGGAAAAGGAGACTCAGGGGTGATTTGATTGAGGTCTTTAAATATGTTAAAGGGATTAACAAAGTGAATCATGTAGGATTCCCTCGACCAAGTGTTGTGAGTAGAACTCGGGGTCACAAATGGAAGTTGACCAAAGCTAAATTTAGCACTGATATTCAGAAATATTTCTTCACCCAAAGAGTAATTT
Source organism: Gymnothorax reevesii (assembly GCA_029721435.1). Taxonomy (NCBI): domain Eukaryota; kingdom Metazoa; phylum Chordata; class Actinopteri; order Anguilliformes; family Muraenidae; genus Gymnothorax; species Gymnothorax reevesii. The sequence goes on from CM056575.1 coordinate 94,344,452, forward strand.
CAATGTGGAATAGCTTACCTGACCATATTTTTGAGGCAGAGACCTTGGGGGTTTTCAAGAGCAGGCTTGACTTAAAGCTAGATACCATTGAGTCATTTAGTATCTGAAGGGATATATTCACAATAGTATAAAGAAACTGGCAAGCTTAGTTGGGCTGAAAAGCCTGTTCTTGCCATTCATGTTATGTTATGTTAATTTCCACTAACTGACTGAAACAGAAAAGCCCTTAGAAGGAAAAAAAAATGGCACAAATAAGATGCTACAAAACCAGATATGAATGGTTCTTACTTGATCCTCAGAACTTTGAAATCTGGAATGTTTTTCTTACCAAAGCATGGTTGTTCCATGGGCGTTGCCATATTGGATTAATGAGTTTGACCACTCTTGCACTGCCTTGGTCTGGCTTTCTGGAAGTGTTGGTACCTAGTGACCTACTTTCAAATGCACGTTGGGCTAGATCTGATGTAGTTCACTATTGCAATAAATACGTCAGACTGCTTCTGCCTTTTTACTCACAATTAATGGTTATATGGTGGGCTTGTTTATGAATGAGAATACAAACTATAGTCTGTTTTCTAATTTACTTGTATTCAGTTGATTGTTGGGATAAATGTCTTGAATCAGTGGACAGTTAATATCTCTCTTGCTTGGTCTCGATCCCCCTCTCCCTACACTGTTGCCATTCTCCCTGTCTCAGGTCACACAGGTCAGACCTCTCCGTCTCCCTTGATGACTGCATGGCAGCTCTGGACCTGTTCCTGCAGAATGAGTTTGAGGCAGCCCTTTCAAGACTGCGATGCAGGTGACATACCAATGCCAGTAAAGTGCATACCATGCAGTATGGGCCATCCTAAAGTGTAATCAGATCTATTTTCAATGACTCCCCTCCTCCCTGCCTTCATTTATACATGGGACTCACTCATCGTTTGACGGTTTGCACTTCCTTCTTTATTCACTCCTCATTTCCACAACTTTTTAAACCCTTTTAAATGTCTCCCTATTTTGCAGTTTTCCTTCTCCCTCTTCTAGCTCAGAAAAACCTTGCTCCTTAATCCCTTAGGGGTCTGTCCTCAAACCTGACATTGCCTAAATGAAATCAAAGAGTCACCTCTCCAATTCTCCTGTCTCTCCTCCCATTGCACCCTGCTGCCCAGGCTGTTTTTTCTGTAATATTTCCTGTAGTGCCACCACTGGACCAAATTTATGTTTTCCAAATACCATGACTGAAAGGATTACTATCATGTCACACTTCACACTTGATGATCATGGCTTCTCTGTGTCCTTCGCTGCAGTGCCACCACCAGGCCACAAATTTAAAAATTGCAATGACTCTTCAGGTTTTATGGTGATTGCAAGAAACCTTTTGTGTACATTCCTGGTGCCTAGAGGATGAACCCCATTGTTTTGTCTGACCGTACAAAGACGGCTCTCATGAGAATCAAGTAAAATTTATTGTGAGCATCCTGGAGCCCAGAGATGTTCTGTTGATTTCTGGACCATTTACCCTTTTACGTACCATGAGGCCCAACTATGAATATTGTATGTGGGTAGAATGCAGTTGTTTCAGGGACATCCCACGCTGTTGTCCACCAATAGCATTTGTCTACTTTCACAAAATATGAAGCTGAGTTGCTACTAGTGTTGTATGGTATACCAGCACTTAATAACTACTGCGATACCAAAGCATTCAAAAAGATAGGATGCTGTGTTTGGAATAAAACGATACACAGACTTATTCTCTGATGAGAACGCCTGCTTGACATATATCTGCTGTGTTCCGTTACCACAACGAGGCGTTGTAATATGAGCTGAGGCACACGGAAATGGGAGACGGCGCTGAGAGTAGGCAAAGACATTGGGTGCTTCTCAAAGTATAGGCTGCATCCTTTGAAGGCTGCATTTTTAGTGGTGGTCACTCACTTCCATCTGCCAAACTAACATTTATGGTTCAGGATAAGATTAAATCTAAGGTTACGGTTTGGTTTGGGGCTAGGTTTAGGGTTTGCCGTCAGAGGGAAGGTTAGGATTAGGGAAACCAGAGATGGCTCACATAAATTATGGCTGGAATTATAAATGGCTGGAATTAAGTGACAACCCCTAAAAATGCAGCCTTCAAAGGCTGCAGCCTGTGCTTTGAGATGAACCCAGGTTAGCAAGACTCCTCATCCCCCATAGACCCCCATTGTAAGAAATTGGTCACGCTTCCTGTCCTCTTAGTGGGCGCGGTCGCAGAAGTGTTGCGTGCGTTGTATTTTCACAGTGAATGCTGACTGGGTTATCCGTCACATCTTGTCAGAAGTGGTAGCTAAGTCGGCGAGCAATTAAAAGTTGGGATGTGTAAGTATCTATCTTATATCTGCATGTTGCGTGTATATTTCCTCTGACTTTGCTACATCAGGCATTTTACAACACAGCTCACGGCTGCACTCAGCATTAAGAATATGGGCTCTAATTTCTTGGCGCAGCGCAAGTGGCGTAGCGTGGCGCAGCTCACGCAGTGGTAATTTCGTCCGGCGCAGCCTGCGCAGTGGTAATTTTGTGAGGTGCGCAGCCTTTGGTAGACAAACTTGCGCCGAAATGCGTGTGGTGGCGTAGTAGGGGGAGGTGTCACATATTCATCTAGACGCAGTGACAATTTTGTAGAAGAAGTCTCCGCTGGAGTTGCGCAGGAAACTCGCCAGCTCCAACTTGGTTTAATTTCTGTGTAGTGGTAATTTGGCTGACCGCGGGCAGTGCGCACACGTCACCAAAATCTCACAGGCAGGTTTCCAGAATGTCAGGCACATTTCAATGCAATAAATAATTACAGGAAGCACTATTTAATGTAACTATCTGAATAAGGACATAAATTATAGTATCTACATCGATTGTCCTGATGTCAGATTAAAGGCGGTTGGCACGCGTAATGGAAACTTGACCTGGCTTAATGCAGCTGAATCTGTGATGCAAACTAACGACTTCACGTCTTTCTCAGCCAACCACAAACATATATATATATAGCATGCTTGCGTTCTGTGCTCAGTAAAGCCGCTTGCACACTGGACACGAAACAAATTTTTTCGCAGGACTGATTACAGACAAAGTCAATGCAAAGACGCGATAGTCGGACAGGGTATTAATATAGCTCCGTGTCCGAAAGTCATAAAAGTTCTAATTTTTCTGAGTATTCCAGGAATTATTAGATGTGCAAACTTGGCCATGTTTGTGTTCGACCTTCACGGAATGCAAATTGATAGCTATTGACTTTTCTTGGTATTTTTAGCCTATTCGTCTGTTTTCTTCCGTTGGAGATGGACAACAGTCTTTATTCGGTCTCTCTTTTGAAAATTAGTCAGATGGATCGAACAGATTCACGCTTTATTTCTACACCACAGATAAAATAGTAGCCTACTTGTAGTCAGTGAGCAAATCAATTCCATGACCATTGACAGTGTGAATAAATTATCGTATGCATGATCCAGACTGTCCGACGCGAAATGCAAAATACTCCATGTCCAGCAGCCAGCAAAAAGTAAAAGCATTGATATGAGAACAGATTTATAACGAAATAAAGAATAAAATATATCACCAACACACGGAACATCCAAAAAGATGACCCGCAAATAAATAAATCGCGGTGTTCATTGGATGTTTTGTTGTTAAAATGTTTATTTTTATTCTTTATTTCGCTATCAATCTGTTCTAATCGTCCTCTTTTTCTTTCTTTTTTTTTTTTTTTTTTGGCTGTCAGACTCGAAGGCATTGTACATTGTCTCGCGCCAGTGTCGACTCACTTCATTGAGCAGCTTAAACAGAAACATTAGCTGTCTTCGAAATCGTCCACTCATTCACTCACTCCCTATCCCCTACATTGTGTACACGATATAGTGCACTACATAGGGAATGACCCAAGGAGATTTCGGACACTAAAGATACAACAGAATTTTCTGAACATGGTTAGGTCAGCAAATGCGCTGGATATTCGTGATGTGAACGGACACGCCGAGCATCATGTAGTAGCTAAACAAACCGGTCACGAAACGAATCTTTCGCACAACAGATTACATTCAAAATCCATGCAAAGACGTGAATACTCGCAAAACGCATTCGGTGCGAAAGCAGCTTTACTGTTGGACCCCGTGATGGTTTTCTGAAATGTGCTTTACACGTAGTTATAATAGTTACTCTAGCTCAATCCGCTAGCTTAGTTAGCTAGCTACCTAACAAGCTTGGTAACATATCGAGGACGATAATTAGCCGGTCAGCTAATTATTAGTCTTTGCATTGACTTTGAATGTAATCTGTCATGCGAAATATTCGTTTCGCGTCTAGAATGAAAGCAGCTTAACGGGAACATATTGGAGAATGTATTTCTGCCGGGCGGAGTCATCTCTCTTTTCATTTTCTTCTTCTGTGTGAAAATACGACCGCAGTGCATTGTGGTATACAGCTCTATAATGTAGTGTACATCACTTGTTCACTTGATTCCGCTGTGCATTATGGGTATTTTACAGTCCACTATATAGTGGATGAAAAGAATTCGAACAACACTACAAAATGGCGGACACACTGTATAGTGCACTATATCCGTGATAGGGGGCGATTTCGAACACAGCCATTGATTGAAATTCTCGGTACTCATCTTGAAGAACTGAGCCCTCTTATCAAAACATTCACGTTTAATATCTAAAAGAGTCAGTAGATTTGAAGAAATTAAAATAATAGACTATAAAAACAATAATAGTCGGACACGGAGATATATTAAAACCCTGTCAGACTTACGGACACAAGACTCTGCTTTCAACGCAATCTGTCGAGCGAAAAATTCTTTTCGCGTCCAGTGTGCAAGCGGCTTAATACTAGGCTACTATTATTGTCACTTAGGTTTTATCGTCTTTAGTGGGGGAAAGGAATACAGCCTGATTGCTATGATCTCGTACTGAGTTAAGATCACATATTGAAAATAAATGTGTAACGTATCTTGCATTGTTGTCCATGCATGTTAATCCCAAAAATTTAAGCAGCAACAGTTTGTAATAATAGGAACACGCTATCTATCGTTTCTCTTGCCAATGAGCAAGATTTGACTCGGCTGTGTCGCCTTCTTTGCCAACTTGCGCTGGAAGGCGGGACAGAGGAGTACTTGCGCCAGGCTACGCCGGGCACGAAATTGCAACATACACCTGGACACACCCCGTTGGCGCAGCGCATGCGCCTGGTCTACGAAATTAGAGCCCTATGAGTTAGCTGGCCCACAAAGGCGTTCGCAAATGTTATTTCACATGAGCTTAAAAATTAGATTTTGGCTTGCAAGCGTTCACTCTTGGAGTGGTTGTTGGGTTTTGAACCGGATAATGTTTGGCCAAGTCTGTAGTTTTTATTTCAGTGGAACTCCCCGGTATAGTAAAGGCTAAATTAAATAATACCCAAATTACCTAATGTATTTTACTGTAATTTGCATAGGCTATAGCTTGCATGGCATTGCATCAGCTAGTTTAAGGTTTGTAATACGACAGTTGCTAATTTATTCCTTACCTGTATACGGACTTTGGAAAAGAAAAGATGGATAGCTTGTTCCTTTTTTTCTTTTGCTTGTTCCTATTATCGCAACCTATTGCTGCACAAAGTTTGCATTTTTGACGAGGATGGCCAACGCAAGATATGCTTCTTATTTAATTTGTGTGCCTTATTTCGCCACTTTCCCTTGCTTGTTTAATATCTGATATCAATCCAGTACAAGATCATAGCGACCAAATATATTCATTTTTCCCTTTAAAAATTATTCAAGATCTATTGCAATAATAGCATTACTGAACAAATAAACACAAGCATTATTATGTTTTTAAATTTTTATTTGTGGTTTCCCACAGTCCATACTGTATTTTTGTTTTGCCAAATGTTACGTGAGCACTGCTGAGAGAGACACAGGTCTCGAACAACGTTTATTTTCTCCTGATCTGTTTGTCTTAAAATGCCATTGCAGTGCCAGAATGTTGTGAAGATATGTGGCCTGTGAAAAATAAGTCCAATGTTTAATGCTCTGACAATGGGGCAAAATAATTGGTGATAATCACGTTCACTTCTACTCATTGGAATCAATTTATTCAGGACGTGCCGCAAGTCTCTCTGAAGGAGCAGGGCACCCATATGACTGATACCACAAATTACTCCTTGGTGAGGAGTCTTCCTTCCATTTTTGTCTTTGGAGTAGGCTAGTAGTATCAGAGAGAGAATGGCAGCTGGGGCAGCGACAGAAACCCCACAGCTCATGGACAAGGAGGGCGCCCGTAGTACCATATGGAAGTATTTTGGCCTCAAGGCCAACGAAAAGGGGAAACCCAACAACACAGAGACTCCTGTCTGAAAGAGATTTTTCAAACCCTGTCTCGCCAAGGGTGGCAACACTTCCAACATGGTGAAACATTTGAAAGACAGGCATCCAGACCATTTCAAAGAGTTCCAAGACCGACAGGTGATTAGTTGACTAATTCAGTCCCCTGTTATGCTCATAAAAAATAGCCCTTAGGAAAGCCAAATATATAATATTAGCCTACATTCTAGTGATAAAACACAGCTGTAACTCAGGCTGTCTGAGTAACACAGGCTGTTTTCAAAGAAAGCATTTTTGCGCTGGAAGCGTCTATTAAATTCAATGAAGATCAGCGGTTTTATAAGAGTTTGTGCTAAAATAAAGAAAAATCATGACATTTTTTGTATTTATCCCCCGCCGCACGTTTAGCGCGAAGCGGGGGATATAGTATTCAGCTCCGTCCGTACGTCCATCCATATGTCCGTCCGTCCGTCCGTCCCGAACATTGTCAGGGCGATATCTCAAGAAGGAGTCAACCTATTTCAATTCTTTTTGGAACCAACCTTCCTACTGGGAATGCGCAGACACCAATCGGTTTTGGTGACCTAATAGCGGGAGATATAGTCACTTTAGTGACAAACTCTTGTTCACCTTTATTTTGAAGAGTAGTATCGAAAAGTATCCAAATTCATTTTGGTACCGGTATCGAAACAAAATTTTTGGTATCGGGACAACACTAGTTGCTACACAAGCACCTTGGTCTTCATGATAGCAAGGTTGTACATTGGGAAAGCTACTTCAAATCTCCACTAGCCATGTATGGCAGGCACTTGTTTTTGTCTTTCCTGTGACAATTTCCAACTTAATCAGCTGAGAAAATTATAGTTCCATGATTGGCACAGTTTGTGAGTTTTTTTTAAGCTATTCTTTTCAAGTGTTTAAATTTCTAAGCAAATTATGATAATTTTCTGTTGCTTCCCATGACTACCTTTATGCCTGAAATCGTAAAATTTAATTTACAATTATGTAATATTAGGCTCTGTTTGAAATCTCCCTTCAAAAAACCATCTCGATTGAAAACATGGAAAAACACACAAATGATAGTTACGCACTATGTAGTACTGCATATTCAGCTCTCATGAGTCTTGTATATGTGGGGCTGAGCGCAAACGACAGCTATCTGACATTTCTGGTAAAGTTGAGTTAGCTGCACTATCAGATTCAATTCAGTCCTAATTTCTTTGTGCAAGACACGCCTAACTGATATTAGTTTCTATGGCTTCCAAAAGAGGCCTCTCCCATTCTTGCACAACAGAGCAGAGATGCCAGGTCACACGCATTTTTTAGGTTTATTCACCGTAGACTGCAATTATTCAATGAATGCTTATTAATGAGATTCTCACGCTGAATTAAAATCCTTGTGCATGAAGTTTCACTTACGTAAAGGTGCACCTCATCGCAAGTAACATGGAAAGCGATTATGACTCCGGACTTCTCATGCTTCTCCTCACTCAGGGATTGGAAACAATGCATGTGTTTCATGATCATTTAAATTGTTTAAATGAAATAAGACCATTTGAAATGTCTTTATGCTATTCCATTGCTTTCAATCCCTCAGTAAAGAATTCCCTCATCATAATCGATTTCCGAAATCCACCATAATGCACATGAAACTGATTAACTTAATGCACAATGACTTAAATTCCGCGAGTGAATTTCTTCAGTGCGCGTTAGTTGAATAATTGCTGACTACGGCACACAAACGTGAATGCCACTAAGAGGCGAGAGACTCTACCGAATATCATGAGACTTGGCATCTCTGAACAGAGTCCGGCAAAAACTGCGGTGCGAAAAACTGCTATCTGAACATTCAAGCTGGCAGCCTTCAGGAGAAAGGTCTGGCTTTGGGACGATGAAGTTATGAGCAGACTGCATGGAGATGAGGATGATACATACTCAGGAAGTGTTGTTGATCATTCAGACAATGATCCCTGCTATGAACCTGACAAGGGTGGTCAGTTTCAACCTTGAAATTTTATCTACAAAACATTGCGACTTTCCTTGCAACTTTATAAAAAAGATGCCGCAAAAGAAGGCATTTAGGCTGCAACCATCACAAAAAACCTCACAAAATCCTTGAGAGACTGATTTTTTAGTTATTGTTGTGATTAACTTTTATTTATTACCTTGAAAAATTCCTCTACTTGTTTAGATGGAAATAAACTGGTTTTATTATGAAATAAAAACTTCTTGCTTAATTTACTCAAAACTTGCAAAATGCAAGACAGCTGCTTTTTGCTCTCAGCCCCTCACATGTGAGATGTTTTTCAGTGCATTAAGTACCTGCTTAGCCTGACTCCGCCAGCCTTCGTACTTCCGCTTTATTTCATAGCAAAGCAAAGTAGCAGAGTCTGGTTTTACCAGGCTAGTACTTGCTACCCATGATGCTGATTATGCTACACATAGCAGTTTGAGTAATTACACTCTTAAGATGTTTTCTGTCCCACATGGCAAAAACAAGCAGCTCTATTCATCTGTCGTTGCTCATGACCAGTTTTTTCTGCTTTTGAGTGTCTCTTTATTTGATTAGGAGTACTGGAGTTTCCCTTATATAATGAGTATAATGGCCAAACAGTGGTCCTGAGCCATTTCAGCTTTTAACCATTTGACACGTGACTGTAAAACCTGAACTTTCTGGAACAACGCGGCATGAAGGACAGTTTCAAAATAACAATCAGTTGAAGTTACACTAGGCGCTCGTGGGTTTGAGGACGGAACTTTCAAATCCTGCAGTTCAATGCAACAACGCCCACCACCAATCACAGCGCACCATGATGCTTCCAAATCCACACCTGAAAACCTGTGCACCTTTTTGTACACGGATAGAGGCGTGGGCATCTATAGAGGGGGGTTTGATTGACAACTGTATCATTCCAATCATTTGAATTGGTCATACGTTTGATTGGCTGTTGTTTTTTAGCTCTTGCCCCTTACAGGATACAGACATTTTTTTGCATTCCAGTCTCAAACATCTTTTGTTTCAGAGCTGTATCGATCACTGTAGAGGTAGAATAAGAACTTTTAAAAATTTTAACAAATCTATGGGAGCCTAGTGTACCTTTAATTTAATCCCTATAGAGCTGTTGTGGGATCACCTGGATTATAAAGTCTGTGAATTGCACCCAGTTAAAGAGGCACACCAATCTGAAATACTGCAGTCCATCTGTGAATCCATCTAGAACAGTGGTACTCAACCCTGGTCCTGGAAAGCCTGCTGGTTTTTCATGTTACGCAGCACTTAATTGATTAATGAAAGCAGCTAATTACACGCTTAACTCATCTCACCTGGTGTTTTAGGCTTAAATAGGGTGGAGAAAACCAAACTCGGCACATCCTGTGCTGTCAGGAATAATAAGTCAATCAATCAATTACCAGGAAGTACCCGCGAGACTCCTAGAGCCAATTAAACAGAATGCATGTAGTGACAGCAGTCTACTTGGAAACCAAGATTTGTCAATGTAGTTGGACATTTAGCATAGTTGTAATACGGACAAAGAAGAAAATTTATAGGGCAGGGGTAGGAAGCCCTGGTTCGGGAGAGCCACAGGGTGCGCTGAGTTTGGTTTTCTCCACCTTATTTAAACCCAAGACTGCTTTCATTCATCAATTAAGTGCTGAGTAACGTCAAAAACCAGCAGACACTGCGGCTCTCCAGGACCAGGGTTGAGTACCACTGATCTAGAAAGATACCTTTTTAAAATGAAAATCCAGCATGCCTAAAATGATTGTCTCATGGATACTTTTCGGAAAAAAATCACTAAAGTTGACAGATAATTGTTATTTGTATGTCAGAACCCGCGTGTCTACTTAATTGGTTCTTCCCCTCTTCCAGCAGTCTTGGGGGCTGTTCCTGGTGTAGTTGATTGATTAGGTCATTATTCCCTTAGTGCAATCAGCTGTAGCTTCTGATGTACATGCATGTGGATGTACAACCCCTACAACCAACATTGTTTGCCAATTCCCGTGTTGAATTTCCTCCTTAGAGTAGTTTTATAACGCTTTCCATTTTTTGAATCTCCAGCTGTCTTGTTGGTGCCATGCTTCCCACAATTAGTCAAGTCCAACACCTCATTAAAGGGGACCTATTATGCTGATCCTTCTTTTAATACATTAGAAATGTTATAATGTTGGTTGTCCATACTCAACATCTGAAAAGTTTCTAAACATAAGATACACCGTAATCCAAGAACGTGATTTCGTGAACGTGATTTCCTCTCTGAACAGTTCCTCCCAAGATCTTTGCGAGATCTGGGCAAAACCTGATCTCAGGTTGTGCCATCCAGTTAGTACAGACCTAGCCAGAGCCAATCACGCCGCTGGATCTGCCCACATCGGAAACTATTCTAGCAGGCACTAACAACGGCAGAACATACTATGCCTTAGTAGCGTCTACACTTTTGGAAATACAAAAGAAGAACCGCAGATCATATGAGGTGCAGTTTTGTCAGTATCTCTCCCAAAGCTGCTTGTCCGTTTACTTTAGGACGCAAAGAAAAACACTAGTTTCTCTTCCAGAAGAGGATACCACCAGAAATCAGTGGGTAGCTTTTTTTGTTTGCTGGCAGCAAACAGCTACGGCCAAAGGGAACATCAGCTGTTTGTGCTCAGCATTTCACCAAAGACAGCTTTGTCAATAAAGGATAATTTGACACAGGATAAGCATTTCAGCTGCTTCTCAAATCTGAAGCAGTTGCATCGATCAAACGCCCGGAGCCACAAGCTGTAAGTAACGATATAACAGCAAATAATTGAAGTGAAGCTAACGTGTTACGGGTGGCTAGCAGGACCGCTAGCGATAGTTTGCACTAATAACCGGCCTCAAGTGCAGGCTTTGTAAAATATCTGAAGATAAATCCTGTATTGGTCGCCACTGTTCGTGACTCACAGACGCACAAGCAGTCAGTTGCTTTTACTGCATAAGCCAACCTGACATGATAGCCAGTTGATTGTGGCTGTAGCACAGCGGCTAACATAGCCAAGTTACTGTTGCTAATGTTTGTGTCCTAAATATGCAAGCGTAATATCAGGGGAAATTCTACAGGAGGTGTGTGAACATAAACCTCATTTGAAGCTAACTTTTAATACTTTATATAATAATTTAGATGCTTGGTACAACTGTCCATGGTAACGGAACTTGCTGTCTGTAAAACCTGTAATGCAAGGGTTTGTCTCTGGTGACGAATGCTCAGTTACCAGCTACGGTTAGTTTATGTGCTGTGCTAATTGTATCCCCTGAACGAAGGTCGGAGGATACTATGGATTTGGCCTCATCACGCGTCCGCCGCGTCCACGACCACGTCCACATCCGCCGTGTCCGCAGAGATTTTCTTGTGAACGCTCTACAGCCCACATAAGTGCACCGATTCTTTTCAAATTTTGCAGGGACATGTATTATGGTAAGATAAGTTCACGACACCTATTGATTTTGGGTACTCTGGGACCATCTGGGCCCAACTGCGGGGCCTTCGGGGGATACATGTGCTCAGTTGCTGAGTGCTCTAGATAAAAATGCTCCTGGTTAACTTGAATGCAGTAATTTTGATTGGTATGCTTGTGTTACTTCGATAAGCATCAATGTGGCAGTTTCATCGTAACCTTGCCCGATTGTAGCCACTACAGTTAGTGATCGCGTCACTTATCCATGACCGGGATCAGCCGGATACTTCACAAATGTCTGGGCCACTGGGCAAGCTCTCTGGTGCTACCGTGAAAGCAATGCGAAACGCAGAAGCTGTACCGTGTCTAGTATGACAAATGATTTCTTTGCACTACTTTGACATAATTTCATCCCCCTTCAGAAATTGTTGTGGCTAATAAAAAGCCGAAATAGGCGAAGATTAATTCAGAAATTCTCTCCTGTAGAAGTGATCGATTTACTTGCTCCACATAAGCAACTTGTCCCCGCTAACGGAACTTACGGTCTGCAAAACCTGTATTATGTTCATAACGTAACCGAGCTCTCTCTAGCTGTCGCTTACTATCCATAAAGCTGAATCGGACACGAAACAAATTTTTGGGGGGACAGATTAGCCTACATTAAAAATCAATGCAAAGCGTTATGGGCTCATTAAGCAGCTTTGACACCGGATGCAAAACTAATTTTTCGCGCGACAGATTAACTACATTGAAAGTCAATAAAAAGACGTGAATACACGCGTTATGGGTCCATTAAGCAGCTCTTACAGCCGGATGCGAAACAAATTTTTCGCGCGACAGATTAGCGACATTCAAAGTCAACGCTAAGATGCGAAAACACGCGTTATGGGCACGTCAAGCTGCTTTCATGCCGGACGCGAAACAAATTGTTCGTGCAACAGATTACATTCAAAGTCATGACCGCTTATCACCTACTGCATGTTATTTCACGTGCTCTGCTAATTAAAAATGCTCCTGGTTAACTTGCATGCCGCAATTCTGATCGGTATGCTTGTGTTACTTCGGTAAGCATCAATGTGACAGTTTCGTCATAACGTTGCCTGATTATAGCCACTACAGTTGAAGCTAACCAGAGAGGTGCAGTTAGACCAGATGTAGGTTTTGCAAAGCTTGGGGTGCGTTTTTTGGTGCTTGTGAAACGATTGCTTCACTTATCAATGACCGGGGTCTGCCTGATACGTCTCTAATACCTGATGAAGCTCTCAGATGCTACTGGTGAAAGCAATAGGGAAGTGCACAGGCTATAACGTGTCCAGTATAACAAACAATTTCTCAGCATTGCCGTCGGTTGAATATTAGATCGGCAATTAAATATTAAATTCTTTCCTCTTAAAGGTATCGATTCCTTGGCTCCACATAAGCAACAGTTCACGCAATTGGAACTTACAGTCTGTAAAACCTGTACTCTGTTCATGACATAAACTGAGTGCTCTCTAGCTCTCACACACTATCCATAATGCGCCCATTCTCCATGAGCAAACACCGGTCATTCCAATGCAGTAAGTAAACCATAACCATGGGCAATATCCGAAAAGGCCGTTTAGCCTGTAGCTTTCGCCCCTCCATCATATACCAGCGCGGAAGCTGTTTGTTTCTCTACGCTAACGACACACCACAGTTATGCACACGAACCAGCAGGTACTAATACACACCGAAGTGGCCCACAAGCTTTTGGTCCACTTTTAGCAGCTCCTCACTGTCCACGTTTCCATCTAATCTCAGACCCAGCGGATTTCTCCGATCTCCGGTCTACACCTGGGTATGTCAACCCGTTCTACAAATGTGTCTATATGGGGTGGATTCTAGCTTTCCCTGCATCCTAGCCAGAGAGTAGAAAAACCACTGTACTCACCACTGTTGCCATAGCAAACTGTTGCCGATAGCGAGTTCCAGCTTGAGCTGCCAGACTTTCGCACTGCGTCATCCACTTTCACCGCTGTTTATTAGAACAAGTAAATTTCAATAGATCTATATTCAAGTAGCCTTAGATTTCTGAATTTCCCCGCCGATTCTTTATCAGATGGCAGCCGTGTCTCACGTTTCACTCTGGGGAGGCGGACCCGGAAAACTGCGTTCTGCCGCCTCTCCCGCCCAACTCCACCCTCCACAGAGCTGGCCAGTCAGAATAACGTGGGCACACGGGGAGTGGGGGCCATAGTGGAAGAGCGACCCCAATGAGGCGTTTCAGGCAGAGACTACAATGGACTACAAATGGGGTTTTTTGAGGATTTTTGGGCAATTGTGAATGACTTGCGTTTGGAATTACAGCAAACTGTGCCAAAAAGGGAAAAATACAAACCATGCCTTCATCTCCTGCTTCTTGTCCTTTTGTTAAGGCACAGTGCCATGTTTTCTCTACTTCTATGTTGGGCGATTGCTTCGTTGTGGGAACACCACCGTCTAGATCTCAAAAACCCATTCAACTGGCAGATTTGCTAACATTAACAATCTATCACTGTGCAGATGAGTGGGACATATTTTTTTACTTCTCGGCAACTACCGGTTGCATGCGCCCTTTGAGTGACTCCATAATCTGTTTCCTCGACTTGATTATGAAAAAATATGCCATCAGTTAAAATAATTGTACGTAATTTGTTTGAGGAGTTTCATGAAGCCAGAATTTCCCTGATTGGGGAATTTCCCTCATTTCCCAAAAACTCTGTTTATTTAATCATAAATGTAATTTGTTTATTTGCTATGAAGTATAAAAAGAAGCTGGATAAAACTTCTAAGTGTTGTGATTCCAAAAACTTTTTCCAGTGGTAGTAGGTTTTGGGTTTTGTCACAGTCGAGGCTGGATCATCTTACTAGTCAGGGCGACTCCAACGCCTTACTCTAAATTCTAGTTTTCCTCCCTGGTGTCCCTTCCAGTGGGCTAAATTATTAGTGAATTAATTATTGGGAACAGTAGGTTCTCCAAGCCTTATTCTATTCCTCTTCCTCCATCATCGATTCTACAATCGGCTCCCCCTCTGTCTAGTTTGTAACACATATCAAATTCAATTTTATTTTCCCTCGACGACAAGCATGGTCTGCAGTTATTGCACAAGAAGATTAAGTGCGGTGTTCGTTAAAATAAGCAGTGAAAATAAGAAGGACAAGTTAAAATGGTTGAATCACAATATGAATAATAAAATAATAGATAAAAGCAGGATAACAGTCACAGATAAATAGGTAAAAAAAATGTAACAAGATGATTTCATTCATCAATGCATGAATTGTATTGATTTAAAAAAAAATCTATTTTGATTCTTACTACATTTTTCAAAAAAGTTTGGGCAGTAGTTTATTTTTCTTTGTGATGTTGCCGTTGCTTTTCACAATACTTTTGGGACTAAGGACACCAAAGTGATCAGGTGTTTCAGGTTTTCACGTTTTGAATTTCTAGATGCACCACACATTCTTTGAGGACAAATCAGGACTGCGGGCTGGTCAGTCCAGCATGCGCACCCTTTTCTTGCATAGCCATGTCTTTGTTATGAGTGCAGAATGCGGTTTTGCCTTTTCATATTATCTTGAAGGCAGCATATGTTGCGCCAATATCTCTGTGTACTTTGCAGCATTAATTGCGCCTTGACAGGACTGCAGTTTACTCTTGCCAAGTGCACTGACACAACCCCATACCATGAGTAAGCATGGCTTTTGGACTTCTTGCAAGTAACAGTTTGAATGCTCCTTTCTTCTTCGGTCCAGAGCATGGGCTGTCCATTTCTTCCAAAAAAAAAAAAAACCTAAAATATTATTGATCTGACACTGTGTGATGGCATCAGTGGACAGTTAACATTAGGCTTTCTTTTTGCACAGTACTGTTTTAACTGGCATTTGTGGATCATACTGTATTTTAATTCTTTCTAATGGTTTTCCAAAACAGTCCTCAGCCCATTTGATTATTGATGAGTGACAGTTTCTAATGCAGTGCCATCTGAGAGTTTGGAGAGCCCAGTTATTCATCTTAAGCTTGCGTTCTTGCCCTTTTCCCGCAGAAATTCCTTCAGATTCCTTGAATCTATTAATTAAGTTGTGCGCATTTGTAGGCAAACTGGTAATTCTTGGCCAATCTTTGCTCCTGATCAAAAGCAAGTGCTGTTCTCTTCAAACAGTACATATTGAGGGCCACGCCCACCAAAGCTATTTTGAAGAGAATTCCAATCCAAGTGTGTAAAACTCATCTCTTCAAAGGGCTCTACATAATGGTCCTTTCTGAAGTGAGTAGGCAGTGGTCACTTTGCTCCCACAATGCCGAGCGACAACCCAACTCTAGTGATGTGTGTGATTCAACAACATTAAGAAAATGACAATGATGGCTAATGATTAGTGACCAGCAAGCTAATAATCCCAGGTAGATTGCGTACTAACCTTGATTGGCTAATACTAGTTATTAAGAGACATTTTTATTTTCTACCCAAGAAAATTCGTTGCCGTATCAAAGCTATACCGTGGGCTATTAAGCTACTGTTGCATCAATAAAAGGCCAGTGAAAGCAGTTCTCCTGTGGACAAGCTGCCTTTGTTTACACTTGCTTTAACAGAATTCGGCAGCCCGGAACTATGTCAATGCGCTTTCCAAACGACTTTTACTTGGGAACCCTACGCGCTGCTGTCCTTCGGAGTTTTCACTACAAAGGGAAGTGACCTCACTGGGTGTAGGGATTAAAACTATGGAATGAAGTGCAGCCTACACCTTCCCTAAATGCAGCTTTTGTACCAAATCAAGATTACAATCACCTGCTGACATCTGTTTCAAATCACATAATTTTTCAATTTTCTTACCTCATTAATAGTCCTGAATTGCCCCCGTCTCAACTTTTTTTGGGATACGAACCTCTATGACAGATATTATTGTATATTTACAAAGAAAATGAATTAAAAAAACCAGACATGAAATATCTTGTCTTCATACAGTCTGCAGTGAAATACAAGTACATCTGGAAATCACTTCTATCTGCCTTTTATGAGTTTGGTTGTGATTGTTCGTTTCCAGTAAATTACTATAATAGTGGCAAAACTTATGAAAATAGAGGCACTCGTAGAGTGCAAACCTCCGCCAAGGCAGTAAAATCCAATCCAAATGTGCATGAGTGGGGGCAAAGTTGAGTTATCGCGTGTGGTAGGATTTCAAGATGGCTGCTGTGGTGGCCATATTGTTCACCTGATCGCGGTCAAAATCAATAGGGTTCATCCTTGATGTAATAGCAATCTACCCACAAAATTTCAGACAAATTTGTGCATTACTTTTTGAGTTATCACGTGTGATAGGATTTCAACATGGCTGCTGTGGCGGCCATATTGTTTCAGTGATTGCTGTGAAAATTAATAGGATCCATCTTTGATGTAACAGCAATCCACCCATGAAATTTCAGACAAATCCATGCATTATTTTTTGAGTTATGTTGTTCACAAACAGACAGACAGACAAACAAACGGGGGCGAAAACATAACGTCCGCCCCAACTTCGTTGCCGGAGATAGTAACAAATTTTTCAGAACTCGGGCAGTAGTGTGCATTTTGGAGGGGAGATGTTTAATTATTGAATGACAATGCAGGCCCAATCTTCAGGGATTTTCTCATGTATACCAATCAAACCAGGTATTTCAATTGAGATATGGAATTATATATTTTCAGGGTCACGTATTCTTGCAACAGCGACATGATGTTGTTTCTGTTGTTATGAGAATAATTGGAATGCCAGTCAGAAATGCGTAGATTGCACTAATGTTGAACAGTGCTCAGTCTTCCTGCATGTGGAGTTGCAGCTGTAGCAGGACCTAAAGGGAACTAGTCAACCTGGCCTTATTCCAAGTTTGTTGGAGCATCGGGGGAAGCTGATTACTGAATATTTTCCTTTTGATTTTTGCCATAGAAATAAGGAGAGCATGTACCACGCCCTCACTTATGCGACTATCCTGGAAATGCGGGCAATGATGACCTTTGACTCAGAGGACATATTGGCAGCTGGAAACACCATGAAAGATGCCCAGGCAGTATGCCAGCGGTGGGTACTTGCTTAAGCCTTGATATCACACTGTTTTAATCATTGAGCACTTCTCATTGGTTTCTGACTTGTTATGGTGTAAGCAAAGTCACCTACACCAAAGCCGTCTCAGGGAAACTGTCCTGGTCTGCATGTCTCAGGCTTTCTGACTAAAATATCATGGTGAGTGTGGTCTCGACCACAGTTACATCAGCTCTTGCTCTGTTGTGGAATTTCATAGAGGCTTGTGAGAGTGCAGCGTGGAAGATGTGTGAAGCCTTGCGGCTTAGCAGGGACACTCCCCCAGCCCCTCCCAGCCAAGTCACCCCACCCCAGGGGCGTCACCCACCAGGAGCAGATCACATGGGCAGCTGTCTGTTCCTTGCTGGGCCCACTCTTCACATGACCCTGCTTAAATCAATTAGACCTTCCTCACTTCATTTCCTGACCAACAGAATGATAGCTGAGCTCCATCTTTTAAAAGGTTCCTTTTGCAAATGTCACATATATCATTAAAAGGAACCTTTTAATGATATATGTGACATTTGCAAAAGGCCCATTAACTTAATTTGGGAAGACATTAGTTCCATTCTACTTGTTTTTAATTCAAAGTGAGCAGAACAGACAAGGCCACACTGTAAACCCTGGTGAACGTGTTGTACTCCAATGTTTTGTGGAAACCTCAAAATAATTCTGGATGCCACCTTAATGATCTTGTGTTCACAGCTCTTAAAAATGTTTTTAAAAAATTACCTTATTTCCTTTAGGTTCCTTTCACATAATGCAATTAAGTTGGCCTACCCAATTTTTGAGGTAATCAGTTTCCGCCAAACATTTGACTTCACCACATTGTCAGAATTTACAGTGCATTGCTAGTGCAGTGTAAGATGGTGGCGGTTCTTGTGGACCACAGCCAACACGTTATGATTTAAAAGCTGCAGCCTGCTTGCCATACGAAAGGGCCTTCCTCCTGTCTTATATGTATTACATCCCTCTTCCATTGATAAAAGTCCCAATATTATGAATGCGAACTGATGAGTGAAAAAGTCAATTTCTCTTTTGTGTCCTCCACCGAGCACGCTAATGAATGGAACAATAATGAAACAATAAACATTGGATATCAAGGAATCAATGAAACATTGGACAAATTTCAAAATGTACATACAAGCTCACTGCACATTGGAATTCATGGAAAATAACTAGCAAAAGATATTTTTTCTTATATGTTTCTACAAGTGCTCGCACGATCGTGCCTTTCAACTCATACTGATTTTTATTCCAGATTTGCAGTGGTTTTATGCTTTCTATTCCCCACCTTGGTTTGAAGGAAATGCCAATTATCTTTATCAGGCAAAAACATTCCTCTGAAGATATAAGTCCTGCAATATTTTTACTATATCCTCTCACAATTCTAAGCCTATGAACATTGTAATTTTCCATAATTCCATACAATTTAAGAAGGGAATGCTGCCTCTTAAGATTTCACTTTTTACTGAACGATTTACCTTTTTTAATCTTTTGGTCACACTTTATTCGAAGTGTACTCATAAAGGCTTTATTGAGCATGTATAATGCCTTCAGAAATGAGACATAATGTCTTCATAAATCATACATAAGCAAACGTCATGCTTTGTAAAGGGTGAAATAACTCATCCTTCTTCAGCATGTGATGCCAGATGTGAAATAACTGACGATGTCACTTAAATAGTGGATAATTGTGATAAAGGGTGACATTGTCATCTAAGTGACATTGTCATTGTCACATCTGGCATCACATGTTGAATAAGGATGTGTTATTTCACCCTTTACAAAGCATGACATTCGCTTATGAATGTTTCATGAAGACATTATGTCTCTTTTATGAAGGCATTACACATGCTGTATAAAGCCTTTATGAGCAACACTTCAAATAAAGTGTGACCAACCTTTTTGTTTTTTTTGTCAATCTGTTGACACATTGTCTCTGTCAGTTTCGTTCTTGGCATAACTCCTCTGTAGTTTTGGTATCAATGGCTTACTAGTGGTCATGCGGAACTGTTTGTTTTTTCAGCTTCCGCAAGAGGTCCTCCTTCAACAGCCTGATGAACAGAAATTTCACTGAAGGTCAGTTCAATTTAGATTTCTGATCAGCGGATAGTATCTTTTTGGAGACTGGCCAATGGAGTTGTGGCTTGTGTGGCTGATGGTAGTGTGGTTGCACTTTTTTTCTGTCATTGTGTGGGGGCTCTGCCTCTGTTCTTGTATTCCTGTATTATGCTTCATGCAATGCAGTTTGAAAAATACATCAAGAGTAATTGATATTGTAATTCTTGTTTGTAGATCTATTTTGCTGCTTCCAGTTGTGTTTTGATGATGTCGGAAGGTAATTTTGCTGTAATTCTCACCTCAGAGGAGCTCCATGCTGAGGTGTGTTATGCAGAATGTCTCCTGCAGAGGGCAGCACTTACCTTCTTACAGGTAAACCACCACTAAGCTATCAGTGCTCCTCCTTCATCAATCAAATCAATCTCTCTCTGTCTGCCTGACTAGTATGGAAATATTGGCCTGTCTACTCTAAACATTCTCTAACATACTCTAAACAAAACATTATGACCACTTACAAGATGAGGGGCATGACATTCATTAGCTCGATACAATAGGGCATTTCAAGGGCTGTCAACAGACCTTATACAGTGAGCCAGCTGTTGATTCTTGTAGTTAACATGATGGATGTGAAAGGGTGGCAACTTTGACTGATGCATTTGCCTGGCATGTTCGTGCCATTTACATTGGGAAGAGATGACCCCATCTTGTACTTTGGGAAGAAGACTTGCCAGTAGATTGAGTATGATGCTCTGGGAAATTATCTGCTGGGGTTACCTGGGTCTGGACTTTCGTGTGGCATAAATTTGATGGAGTTGTTTTTGCGGCATGTTGAGGACCAACAGCTTATTGGGCTGGAAGTCCGTCGCTTGCCTCCAGAACAGTTATAATCCGCCAAGGCATGGACTGCACATAACGTCTGATAGTGCCCTTTGGTATCTAGCACCAAGATTTTAGCAGAATATTCTTTAAGTGGCGTTAGTTGTCAAGTGGAGGTGCCACGGATCACATATGTTTTTCCAGCACAACTGACCTGGATTGAGATCTAGAGAATCGAGGCCAGGGCAACACCTTGATCTCTTTCTCATGTTCCTCAAACCATTGTTTTGTTTCATCGGCCTGGTGAAAGGCGCACACATCTGATTGTCCACATGATGTAAAAGAAAACTGGACTT
The DNA here is from genome assembly GCA_029721435.1 of Gymnothorax reevesii. Lineage (NCBI taxonomy): Eukaryota > Metazoa > Chordata > Actinopteri > Anguilliformes > Muraenidae > Gymnothorax > Gymnothorax reevesii. The sequence goes on from CM056575.1 coordinate 94,365,464, forward strand.
GCCAAATAAGTCAAGCATCTTCCACTTTGCTTTGCGTTTAGTGAAAATTTGACTTTAGACTTCCTGCTGATAATGGCCTGGATGGTGCTTTCCTTCTATTGTCTGGAGCACATGGCATCCATTTTTGAACTTTTGGCCAAAACTACACATTTCTACTGCGTGATTGTCTAAATGCAGATGCTTGCAAGCCCAGAGAGGTCGACGGTGCTCCCTGGCTCTGTGCACATAAGGCTCCTCTTTGCACAGTAATGTTTCAACTGGCAATTGTAGATGTAACTACATATTATAGTACTTGACAAGGGTTTGTCAAAGTAACCCATGAGTGTTTATCGCTTATAGATAAATGATGGTTCTTGATGTAGTGCCGTCTGAGTGATCAGAAATTCCTCCAGATTTCTTGAATCTTTCACTTATGTTATACATTGTAGAGGGCAAAATTACCGAATCTTCACACTTTTCTTTGAGGAACTTTGTATTTAAGCCATTCAATGATTTTTTTGATACATTTGTGGGTCAACAAGTGATCCTTGGCTCATCTATGCTCCTGAAGGACGTGGTTATGGGGGTTGCCCTTTCTGAAATTTTTTAGAGCCCACATGCAAAGAAAGAGATTGGCTCCTATGCCTCTCGGAGCATCTGACAGTGTGGGAGAAGGAGCCTAACAGAAATATTTTCCCCAGAGCCCATAGTGAACTTGTTATGCCCCTGATGCAAAGCACAATGTGTTAGGACACATTACTCTAGCTACCGCAAATACAGTTTTCTGCAACCTAGTCCTTTTGTCAATTCCGACCAAATTGGATGGCCTTCATTGTCCTCGTGCATCGATGAGCCTTGTGCGCTGGATTGTGTTTTGTTTCTCCTCAGACAGGCACCTCACAGCCCTTACCGTTCCAGCCCTTACCGTTCCAGAGATGCTCCACTCTTGTCCTCTGGCCATAACAATTTGGCATATGTGATAGCCATCCAGGCCTTTATGGCTTCCCATTTTTCCTGGGTCCAACACATTGACTATGAGAACTGACTTTTTGCTGCTAGAGGATTGGTGGTTCAAGTCCCTGGGTAGCTGCAAGAATAGTACAGCTGTCTCTTGGGTGCTTGGGAAAGACCTTAACCCCACTTTGCCCAAGGGAATACTGGCCCTCACCTGGTCTATTCAAATATGAGTCGCTTTGTATGAAAAATTGTCCTCTAAGTTACTTTAATATTATAAGTCCTTGGACTCAAGCAGCCTCATGTTTATTTATCTGTCTCTTTACAGGATGAGAACATGATCAGTTTCATCAAAGGAGGCATTAAAGTGAGGAACAGCTACCAAACATACAAGTATGCTGCTCTGCAATCTATTATGGCTCCAGTTAATCCGCCACCAGCCCCCAAACGAGGGAAAATAATGGCTTTTACTGTGTTTCAGAGAGCTGCACACTGTCCTTCAGTCTGCTTGCTATGTCCATGGAGACAATCATGGTCACTTTGAAGGCGGAGTCAACCTTGGAATGGGAGCCTTCAATCTGGTGAGAATTTCAAGAATTTATATTGATCATTTAGTCATCATTATTCCTTTTTTACTGAATAATCATTTTATTGTAGGTCATTCAGTTTACTGTTATGTTTGCAAAACGTGCTGACTGAAAAATGGACTGAGGGGTGATATGGATAAAATAAATTTATTGAACAATTAACTGTCCTCTTAGCCATCATCCACTAGTGTGCCACACCACATTCTAATTCACATCTTATTTGTGGCAACTTGGGACCACTACACATCACATTAATTCCAGATATAACTACCCAAGGAAACTCTTTGTAACACAACAGATCACATTGTTTAGCAATAGAATAGAAAGGAGCATTGTGTGCTCTTAGAGATCCCTATTAAATTAAGTAGCCAGTGTGGCCTATTTCATAGACTCCCAGAATCCTCAGGTCGTCAGCGTCTCTCTCCTCCCCTTTCATCAGATGCTGTCTATGCTTCCCACTCGAATCCTCAGGTTGCTGGAGTTTGTGGGATTCTCAGGCAACAAGGTGAGTGAGGCTTTGTGACAGTGTACTGCCTTAGTGCTCAGGTGAACAGTGCAGTGTTATAGCCGTGTGTTGCTCAGCCCTTGTGTGAGAGTATTTTGTCCTCTCAGGACTTTGGGCTGGAGCAGCTGCAGGAGGGCTGCGTTACCCACTCCTTCAGAGCTTTCCTGTGCAGCATGCTGCTGCTCTGCTACCACACCTTCATGAGCTTCATCCTGGGTGGGTAGGAGTGAGCCGGGTGTAGCGCTTTTTCTGTGGTCCATTTTCCTCAGCTTCCCCAGTGAATATCCTCCACAGTGAGGCGCTGTAAACCCCAAAATATATTTCTGTCTACAGTTCATATTTCAGACAATGGAGGTTTTATTTGGTGCCTTTATATCTGGACTGTAGTCCTGCTTTGGGCTGAGATGTAAGGTGCTCAACACACTGCTCAATACACTGCTTGCCTCCGACTGCAGTCTTGTAGAATGCCAGCAGACTGCTTTACTTCTGTGCTCTCCCTCTGTGCAGGCACAGGAGAAGGAGATGTGGAGGATGCAGAAAAGCTACTTCAGCCCTATCTCAAACAGTATCCGAAGGTAATGTTTGTCTTGATATCCATTGAGTAGAGGACATAGAGCTCATGATCTGCAACAGGTTCTAGCAGAAAATGTGTAGCATTATTTTCATTTTATTATTATTTCTACAGATGTGCTGTCAAGGTTTGCAGTAACGTCACCTATGAACTCAGGATATTACAATCAACCTGTTCTTTTTTACTTTGCTGATTAACAATTTGTTCAGTTGTTGACTGAATAATTAAGGTGTAGCCTATAATGATTAGAACATGATGATGACAAAAATATACAGCAACCTCGATGATTATTGGCACCCCTAACTGGATATGTACAAATAAAACTGTAAAAAATGAATTGATAACTAACAAAATTTTGAAAGGAACTGAAAATCTTGAGATATGAAAAATAAGTCATTTTTCAATGTTCCAATGGAATCAAACAAAGTCATTCATTTATTTAATAAGTTAAAGGAGCCATGTCACAGTTACTGCGCACCCACTGAAGTTGCATCCCGAGAAAGTGAATCTGCTCAACTGCAAGTCATAATCTGGTTCCATCCTTGCCAATCCATCTTCATTTTTGCAGTATATCTATATATTGTAGTCAATCAGGCATTATGCTTTCTACATTGTATATTACAGAATATTCTGTTGAAAGTCAAGGATTCAAAACTCCAATTTAGCCATTTACCGAAAGCAATGAGGAATATAAGCTTTTTTGTCAGCCTCCAATTAACATCATGGAAGAAAATCTCTTCTGCATGGATGGCAGCATATCTAGCTCCATAGTATAGCTACGATAGCTACATAGCTGACGTTATCTAGAAATTTAGCTAGTCTTCTGATGCAGTTTTAAATGAAGTCGCTTGCCAACAAAATATGCAGGTGAAATACAAAGATATCCTGCATACCTTTGTAGCTTGTAATGTTGTGTAGCCACGGTAGCCATGTAGCTAACATTAGCTAGCTATTTGGCTTTAATTTTTTAAATGAACGGGGTTCAGTAGCTTGTTACGTAGCTAACAAAATTTGTGTGTGAAATTACACACTTGTGGAGATCTGCGTTTGTCTGCTACTCAAACTTAATGTTTGGTAGCAGCTTCCAAAAAATTCACCACGTAAGCTGCAGGATTCCAGTTCAGTAAACCTCCCAGTCATTTTGATGTGAAAATGCCCATAAGCATTTTCAGTGGCTGTGAGTGTCAAGTTTCCAAAGTTCTGAGCATGCGCAGTAATCATGACACAACTCTTTTAACAAATTCTTCAAAATTAAGATATCATGGTTATAGAGTAGTGAAGTGATGACATCACGCTGTTGTTGGAAGTAAAAGTTTGCATTCCTTTTACACAGATTTTTAAAAATATTCACTTTAGAAGTACCTTCCGTTTTTTTCAATCCTCAGTCATTTTCGAGATTTTGCGTCATATTTCCAAGTAGCAACTAATGTTGTTTTTCTTGACTGTAGTCAGCTATAATTGAAATCATTTTAATTTTTCGCCACCCTGCTACTCCTCTTTGTAGTTTAAAAACTACACGTCCCATGATCTTCATGTTTCATAAAGCATTAGAAATTTCCAGCACCTTGCCATAGCTATTTGTTTGCTTGGACTGTTGAGACTATGGTAATTAGTTGGCCACTGTACATTTTAATTAGTTATGCTTACCTTGCTAGATATCAAGTTTTGCAACTAGCACCAATTTACTTTAATAGCCAAGCATCTTTGGCCAACATTTGTTTGCTTAAAAACTCGGTAGCTCACGAATGAGCTAATCAGCCTTGTCAGAGCATAACTGACCTTGCTGCATAGCTGATTTGTATCTACTTGCTCATCTAACCCTAGTGAATTCCTTAAATAATAGCTATTCACTGTTTCTAGTCATTTATATTCACCAAATAAGGATAGCTGAGCAATCAAACTAACTTTTAGCTGGTTAACTTAGCCAGTGAGCAAGTTTACGGACTTAGCTAGTTGCCTAAAGTCATACTTTGTGCATGTAAATGCTAGTTAGTGAAATGCTTGCGGCTCAACACTAGCTAAATACCCAAATAATGGATATTCCCTGTTTTTATTGACTTTACTAGCTCACTAGCAAGCTAGGTATTTCGCTAGCTTAGCTAGTTGTATTTGGTGAATAATCATGCTAGCTAGCTTGCTAAATAATAGTAAGTAACAGAAACTAACCATTTACTGCTTTCAATCAATTTAGCTATGTGCACAAGTTGTAATTAGCTAATTAGTTGACTAACTAGATAATTAACAGATGTAGCTAGTCAGAGTTTTTGCAGATAAATGCTAGTTGGCTAGCTAAATGACTAAATAATAACTATTTACTCTTATCAATTAATTTCTTGGCATGTAGCTAGCCAGCTGATAGTGGCCCGCTGTGTAGTAACGGTTGAACAAAGATGGCCAACGGCAATTTAGGTCACTGATCGGCTTCCGTCGAGTTTCTCATTTTTATATCCATGTACAGTGATGTCATGACACAATATTGTGCTTTAAATCTTAGATGAACTCAAATAAGTTGCATTTCATACCTGCTATATGTTCGGTAAGTTTTATTTACAATAGTCTTTGGGGGTTAATAGTGAAACCTTTATTTGGAGGAAATTGATTTTAATTAAATCCTTGAATCGCCACCTTATCGTGGTAGAGGGGTTTGAGCACCTGGATGATCCTAGGAGCTATGTTGTCTGGGGCTTGTTGCGCCTGGTAGGGTCTCCCAGAGCAAACAGGTCCTAGGTGACAGGTCAGACTAAGAGCGGTTCCACAACCCCTAATGAATGAATGCAAATCAAGGACGTTCACGTCACCCGGATTGGCGTCACCGGGACCCCACCCTGGAGCCAGGCCTGGGGTTGGGGCTGGCAGGAGAGCGCCTGGTGGTCGGGTCTCCACGCGCAGGACCCGGCCGGGCACAGCCCAAACGAGTGACCTCTTGTAGGCCCTTCACCCGGCGGGAGGGTTCAAAAGGGGCCGATGCCTTGTGTTTTGGGTGGCAGTCATGGGCAGGGGCCCCGACGACCCAATCGCTGGACACAGAATCTGGTTATCGGGACATGGAATTTCACCTCACTGGAGGGGAAGGAGCCTGAGCTTGTGCAGGAGGTTGAGCGTTACCGGCTAGAGATAGTCTGGCTCACCACCACGCACAGTTTTTGCTCTGGAACCCAACTCCTTGAGAGAGGCTGGACTCTCTTCTATTCTGGAGTTGCCCGCGGTGAGAGGTGGCAGGCTGCTGTGAGTTCGCTTATAGCCTCCCAGCTTAGCCGCCATGTGTTGGAGTTTTCCCTGGTGAACAGGATGGTCGCAGCCCTGCGCCTTCGGGTCGGGGATAGGTGCCTCACTGTCGTTTTGGCTTATGGGCCGAATAGCAGTGCAGAGTACCCGGCCTTCTTGGAGTCTGTGGGAGGAGTACTGGAACGTGCTCCAACTGGGGACTCCATTGTTCTGCCGGGGGACTTCAACACTAAGGTGGGCAGCAACAGTGTTACCTGGAGGGACGTGATTGGGAGGAACGGCCTCACGATCTGAACCCGAGTGGTGGTCTGTTATTGGACTTCTGTGCTAGTCACAGTTTGTCCGTAACAAACACCATGTTCAAACATAAGGGCATCCATTAGTGCATGTGGCATGAGGACGCCCGAGGTCGGAGGTCAATGATCGACTTTGTGGTCGTGTCATCTGACCTTCGGTCTTATGTCTTGGACACTCTGGTGAAGAGAGGGGCTGAGCTGTCCACTGATCACCACCTGGTGGTGAGTTGGATCCGCTGGCGGAGGAGGAAGCTGGACAGACCTGGCAGGCCCAAACGTGTTCTGAGGGTCTGTTGGGAACGTCTGGCAGAACACTCTGTCAGAGGGGTTTTTAACTCTCACCTCCAGGAGAGCTTTGAGACATTGAGTCTGAATGGACCATGTTCTCCACCTCCATTGTTGATGCAGCTGTTCGGACCTGTGGCCATAAGGTTTCCGGCGCCTGTCGTGGCGGCAACCCCCGAACTCTGTGGTGGACACCGGAAGTAAGGGACGCTCTCAAGCTGAAAAAGGAGTCCTATCGAGCTTGGTTAGCACATGGGACTCCTGAGGCAGCTGACCGGTACTGGCAGGCGAAGCGTGCTGCAGCCTGGGCGGTGGTGGAAGCAAAAACTTAGATATGGGAAAAGTTCGGGGAGGCCATGGAGGAGGATTATCGGTCGGCCCCGAAGTGATTCTGGCGAATCGTTCGGCGCCTCAGAAGGGGATAGCAGTGCCCTACAGTGGAGGTGGGGAGCTGTTGACTTCGACTGGGAATATTGTCAGCCGGTGAAAGGAATACTTTGTGGACCTCCTCAATCCGACTGACATGCCTTCCATAGAGGAAGTAGAGGCTGGGGACCCAGAGGCTTATTTCATCGATCACTCGGGCTGAAGTCACTGAGGTAGTACGAAGCCTCCTTGGTGGCAAGGCACGGGGGATGGATGAGATCCGCCCTGAGTAACTCAATTCTCTGGATGTTGTAGGGCTGTCTTGGTTGACACGCCTCTGCAGCATTGCGTGGCAGGCAGGGACAGTGCCTCTGGACTGGCAGACCGGGGTGGTGGTCCCTCTTTTTAAGAAGAGGGTGTGCTCCAACTATTGAGGGATCACACTCCTCAGCCTCCCGGGTAGTCTATTCCAGGGTGCTGGAGAGGTGAATTCGGCCGATAGTCGAACCTCGGATTCAGGAGGAACAATGCGGTTTTTGTCCTGGTCGTGGAACACTGGACCAGCTCTATACCCTCCGCAGGGTGCTTGAGGGCTCATGGGAGCTTGCCCAACCAGTTCACATGTGTTTTGTGGATTTAGAGAAGGCAGTCGACCGTGTCCCTCGTGGCATTCTGTGGGAGGTGCTTCGGGAGTATGGAGTCTGGGGCACTCTACTAAGGGCCGTGCGTCTCTGTATGACCGGAGCAGGAGCTTGGTTCGCATTGCCAGCAGTAAGTCAGACCTGTTTCCGGTGCGTGTTGGACTCTGGCAGGGCTGCCCTTTGTCACCGGTTCTGTTCATTGCTTTCATGAACAGAATTTCTAGGCGCAGCCAGGGGCCGGAGGGAGTCCGGTTTGGGGACCAGAGGATCTCATCTCTGCTTTTTGCGGATGATGTTCTCCTGTCGGCTCCTTCGAGCCAGGACATTCAGCATGTACTGGGGCGGTTTGCAGCCGATTGTGAAGCAGCTGGGATGAGAATCAGCACCTCCAAGTCCGAGGCTATGGTTCTCGACCGGGAAAAGGTGGCTAGCCCCCTCCGGGTTGTAGGAGAGCTCTTGCCTCAAGTGGAGGAGTTAAAGTTCCTTGGGGTCTTGTTCACGAGTGAGGGAAAGATGGAGCGTGAGATTGACAGATTGATCGGTGCAGCGGCAGCAGTAATGCACTCATTGTACCGATCTGTTGTGGTGAAGAAGGAGCTGAGCCGAAAGGCGAAGCTCTCAATTTAGCAGCAAATCTACGTTCCTACCCTTATGTATGGTAAGGAATTCGGGTCATGACCGAAAGAACGAGATCTCGGATACAAGCGGCAGAAATGGGTTTCCTCTGCAGGGTGGCGGGGCGCTCCCTTAGAGATAGGGTGAGGAGCTCTGTCACCCAGGAGGAGCTCAGAGTAGAGCCGCTTCTCATCCACGTCGAGAGTAGCCAGCTGGGGTGGCTCGGGCATCTATATTGGATGCCCCCTGGACGACTTCCTGGGAAGGTGTTCCAGGCATGCCCCACCGGAAGGAGGCCCCCGGGGGAGACCCAGGACGGGCTGGAGGGACTATGTCACTCGGCTGGCCTGGGAATGCCTCGGGATACCCCCAGGAGAACTGGAGGAAGTGTCCAGGGAGAGGGAAGTCTGGGCATCCTTGCTTAGACTGCTGCCTGCGCGACACGGCCCCGGATAAGCGGAAGTGGATGGATGGTTGGATTAAATTAATGAATAATTTTGGTTAGTATCATTGAAATATTGATGAAGTACAACTCCTATCTCAAAAAAGTTGCCTCGTTAGGGCAAGTGCAAATACAGTCCTGTGAAAAAGTATTTTGCTTATTTTTCATAGTGAAATGTTTCAAATCATCCAACTAATTTTCATGAGACAGACATAAAGCTCCCGATTTACTGATCGATCAACATTCCAACCCTCACCTATGATTGATTGTAAGATTATGCACCTGTTGGCAAATTAGTAAGCATTGACCCTTCATTCCTCTTGAGGGAAAAAGTCTTTTTTGGAGGTTCCTTTTAGTAAAGCATTATTGGCTGACCTGGTAAATATCACCCGTACCACATCACATTGTTTTGCACTTTTAAACTTTATTATCACTCGGAAAGCATATTACTTTCTGGTCGTCTATCCATGTCTGCATCTGCCTCCCTAAGCGTCTCAAATATCTTGTCCACGCTATATCAACTGATGGAGTGGAAGGATTTTCATTAAATGGGGCATGGTAACTCCCCCCAAGGGGAAGCTGAGCTGATTAAGTTTTGGTGATCATTGTGTCAAGGGTCATAGAAGCTAACTTGTATGCAGGGGCCAAAGATCAACTTTTTTGGTATATGAAGCTGTTGCATGCAGAGGCATAGCAATGAGCACTTTGCCTGGAGTTGTAACTTGTTAGTCCCAAATTGCCCCTGTACAAACTTTGTTGGAGTCTGTTCCAATGATTAGATTTGAAATAACATATATTTTCAATAAACCGTTTAATCCACAATTCAAATCTTAAAGTTGTGCTGTCCTATTTTCAACATAGAAGAGGGTACATAGACTTTGCAAATCACTCCTTTTTCAATTTTTTTACATTCCCCATTGTGCAAGTATGGACACCGGCGTCTGTAAGGTCCAAAATGTAATTGTTAAACAATTGTATAATTGAATATCCTAATGTCTTTCCTCACTGGAATAATTTCCCTCAATCCATGTGACACAAATACTGAGTTCAAGCTTTAAATAGGCTCATACACAACAGGCAAAATTGGCATTATTTGTTGTATGCATAAAGGGGATAATGTGCTAGCTTCTTCTGAATTGAAGTTGGGCTGTATTTCTGCCATGATGGCATTTTGAGTTTATCTCTGTAATGTAGATGAATTAGGAATGATAAAATTTCTTTAACATAGGTATGTGATATAGTTTCACGTATTTGAATGCATACAATTATAGTTCAAAACGTCATACTAAGCATATTGCTCCCAACTTGAACGTGGTCTCTGAACTGTTTTCAAATTGTTGCTCAATGGCTTGACTGAAAGTAAGCTTAGCAAATAAAGGTATACTGTATGTCTGTGCTGCTTCATGAGCATTTAAAGCGAAAAATCACCTGAAGACATACAAAACCCAAAACCAGTGAAGTTGGCACGTTATGTAAATCGTAGATAAAAACAGAATACAATTATTTGCAAATCCTTTTCAACTTATATTCAATTGAATACACTGCAAAGACAAGATGTTTAATATTCAAACTGATAAACTTTTTTTTTTTTGCAAATAATCATTAACTTAGAATTTAAAGGCAGCAACACATTGCAAAAAAGTTGGCACTGGGGCCTTTTTACCACTGTGTTACATCGCCTTTCCTTTTAACAACACTTAGTAAACGTTTGGGAACTGAGGAGACCAATTTTTGAAGCTTTTCAGGTGGAACTCTTTCCCATTCTTGCTTAATGTACAGCTTAAGTTGTTCAACAGTCCGGGGTCTCCGTTGTCGTATTTTACACTTCATAATACGCCACACAGTTTCAATGGGATACAGGTCTGGACTACAGGCAGGCCAGTCCAGTACCCGCACTCTTTTACTACGGAGCCATGCTGTTGTAACACGTGCAGAATGTGGCTTGGCATTGTCTTGCTGAAATAAGCAGGAGCGTCCATGAAAAAGACGTTGCTTGGATGGCAACATATGTTGCTCCAAAACCTGTATGTACCTTTCAGCATTAATGGTGCTTTCACATATGTGTAAGTTGCCCATGCCTTGGGCACTAATACACCCCCATACCATCACAGATGCTGGCTTTTGAACTTTGCGCCTATAACAGTCCGGATGGTTCTTTTCCTCTTCGGTCCGGAGGACACGACGTCCACAGTTTCCAAAAACAATTTGAAATGTGGACTCGTCAGACCACAGAACACTTTTCCACTTTGCATCAGTCCATCTTAGATGAGCTTGGGCCCAGTGAAGCCGGCAGCGTTTCTGGGTGCTGTTGATAAATGGCTTTCGCTTTACATTGTAGAGTTTTAACTTGCACTTGCAGATGTTGCGACGAACTGTAGTTACTGACAGTGGTTTTCTTTTTTTTTTTTTAATACTTTTTATTATTTTCAAAACAACACACAACAGATAAGCAAACAAACAAACAAACAAAACAGACAGAAGGCTCAATTCATACAAAAGGAGTTGATGATTCAAATATGATTCAAATATCCAAATATCCCCATATATCCCCCCTCCCCATAAATAAACATAAAAAAAAGTATGCCAATAAAGAATAAATTCAATATCAATTAGTAATACTATAACATAAAACAGACTACAAATGGAAAAAGAAAAAAAAAAACACTGTTACTAACTGTAAACAATTCATACACATAACAAGGTGTATAAATAATAACATTAACAGAAATATCTCATATGGGAGACATCCCTCAGCCCTCATCCATGTAGAATTCACCGGTGCCATCAGAAAGGTATTTAAGTATACACTGTGTTTCTTTTTCAATCAGAAGTATACTGGCCTTTCAGCAGTGTACATTTAAGATGTGAAGGCAAGTGATCCAAGAGAGGATACCAGATCTGAATAAATAAGTCCTAATTTTTCTTAAGGACTGCTCCTATCCTTTCATAAGGCATAATATTAAAAATCTCCCTGTACCACAAAGTAACTGTGGGTGGAGTGTCATCAACCCATTTGACCAAAATACATTTGCGGGCAAGGAGTTAGAGTTTATCCAATAATCTGTAATAATTACGAGAGAGAGAGAGTTCTTTAGACGGTAACCCCAATATATAAAAAAGCCACTGATCTTTCCTTACTCTAATCTTAAAAATTTCACTCAGTTCTTCAGCTATATGACTCCAGTATCTGGCTATCAGATTGGACCCCCAAAAATAATGGAAATGAGACCCAAAATCAGTTTTACATTTACGACAAAGGGGAGAAATAGACTGTGTCTGTGACATCTTGTGAAGGGTGGTTGGGGATATGTGCAACCTGGGTAAGATTTTATATTGTATCTCTGCCAGTCTATTACATGTAAATGTTTTGTGTACCAAATGTATTGGCTCCTGCCAATCCTCTTCAATGTATTGGTTACCGAGGACTTCTTCCCACTTTCTTATAAATTTGGTCGTATCGTGTTTATTGTATGAGTATAGTACAGAGTAAAAGAGGGAAATTGCATGGTTCATGTCTTCTCGTTCCAGCATAAACTTTTCTACTACTCTATAAGTAAAAGGATCATCCCCTGGTTTTGCCAGGGAGTTAATAAAATGTCTTAGTTGTAAATAACCAAAAAAGTGATCTTTAGAGAGGTTGAATTTGTCTTGGAGTTGCTGAAAGGACATCAGAACGCCGTGTTCAATAATATCTCCCATTACACGGATTTCTTTTATCATGCCGAAAACAGAGTGCCTCACTGCAGGTAAGAATTCTAAGTTATTACATATGGGTGATAACAAAGATTTTACACCATGCCTATCCAAATAATCAGAAATCTCTTGCCAAACTCTAACTGTATTTATTATCAGTGGGTTATTTTTAATATTTGCTTTAATTGTTCCTGAAGAACAGGTCACTAAGCTCCAAATAGACTCAGGAGAGCATGCCCAGGAGTCAACACACAAGCCTCCCGCCCACGATACGAGTGTAACCAGGTCCAAAGAATACGGGCATGACATGCCCAGTTATAAAAAAGCAAGTTGGGTACGGATAAGCCACTTTAATCTTTAGGTAGTTGCAACGTACAAAGCCTTTGCCTTGGTCGTTTACCATGCCAAATAAATTTTGAGAAAGATTTCTCAATTTCTTTATTAGTTTTCCGAGAGATACGCAGAGGTAACATTTGGAGAGGGTAAAGAAGTCGGGGAAGGACATTCATCTTTATAAGGCTGACACGGCCAATGACAGTGGTTTTCTGAAGTGTTCCTGAGCCCATGTGGTGATGTCCTATACATACTGATGTTGGTTTTTGATGCAGTACCGCCTGAGGGATCGAAGGTCACGGGCATTCAATGTTGGTTTTCAACCTTGTCGCTTACGTGCAGTGATTTCTCCAGATTCTCTGAATCTTTTGACGATATTACGGACCGTAGATGATGAAATCCCTAAATTTCTTGCAATAGCTCGTTGAGGAATGTTGTTTTTAAACTGTTTGACAATCAGCTCACGCATGTGTTCACTAAGTGGTGACCCTCGCCCCATCCTTGTTTGTGAATGACTGAGCATTTCAGGGAAGCTGCTTTTATACCCAATCATGGCACCCACCTGTTCCCAATTAGTCCATTCACCTGTGGGATGTTCCAAATGAGTGTTTGATGAGCATTCCTCAACTCTCTCAGTCTTTTTTGCCACTTGTGCCAGCTTTTTTGAAACATGTTGCAGGCATCAAATTCCAAATGAGCTAATATTTGCAAAAAATTACGAAGTTTACCTGTTCGAACATTAAGTAACTTGTCTTTGCAGTGTATTCAATTGAATATAGGTTGAAAAGGATTTGCAAATCATTGTATTCTGTTTTTATTTACGATTTACACAACGTGCCAACTTCACTGGGCTCGGGTTTTGTATTCGTTGCTTGACGCCAAAATGCTTCACAAGTGTGATGAACGATAATGCTGTCTAAAATAAATAGGCCAGTTTGGTTATAGCTGGGCAGATTATGGAAAAATCTTGCATTTAGTGATGCAAGCACCAAAATTGGTATGATTACTCGTCAAGTCAAGTCATTTATTTGTATAGCACATTTAAAAACAACAGGGGTCGAGCCAAAGTGCTGAACAATAAGTTAGCTAAGGGGTCATAACAAGGACAGTAAGGCCATATATCTACACAAGATTAAGCGTGGTTATTTGCTTTGGAGCAGCTACAGAGAAAGCTTGGTCACCACGGTTTTTGAGGAGTGTACGTGGGACAGCACGATTGATCTTGTGACCTGAGTGACCTGGTTGTAGAGTGTGGGAGAAGAAGTTCAGAAATGTAAGGTGGGGTAAAACCATTTCGGGCTTTAAAAACAAAAAGTAAAATTTTAAACTCAATTCTGAATTTAACTGGAAGCCAGTGTAAAATTGGTGTTATGTGTTCCCTCTTTTTAGTGTTGGTAAGGAGCCTGGCAGCAGTGTTTTGTACCAGCTGCAGTTTATTGAGATTTGAGAGAGACATGCCTACGTACAGGGAATTACAGTAGTTTAAGCGGGAGGAGATGAATGCATGGATGACTGTTTCAAGATTAGCTGGGGACAGAATGGGTTTCAGCTTGGCTATGGTTCTTAATTGATAGAAGCTGCCTTTAACCACGCAACTGACTTGCTGGTTAAAATTTAAGGAGCTGTCTAGTTGAACGCCCAGATTTTTGACTAGGCTATGTAGGTTTGGCGAAAGAGGACCAATTGCATTGCCAAGGCTAGCGACAGAGGAGGGGGAGGCAAATAAAATTATTTCAGTTTTGCTTTCATTTAGTTGCAAAAAGTTGCATGCCATCGAGGATTTGATATCCTCAAGACAGCTAAACAGTTTGTTATGGGTGGAAGTGCAATTTGGAGTGAAGGGCAGGTAAAGCTGTGTGTCGTCAACATAGCAGTGATATGCAGTCGTGGTCCACTCTTTTGATAAAAATCACTTGCCTCTCAAAAAATTCAAAATGGCCACCATTTTTCAAGATTGCCGCCTCTTAGCCAACCAGATTTAGTTTTCTGTCTAAATAATATGTATGTCAATCAATTTCTGTGATGTTTGTGTCAAATTACATGTTTTAATGGACGTTGAACCCAATTATGGAAAAATAAAGGTGATATTATATTTTGTACGTATAAAAACATACACATTTACGAAAAAATTATTTTTTATACCAAACTAAATATTTCCTACGAATATGAATATGAAATGCAGTTTTATGTTTTCACTTTTGTATCTCCTTGTGCTTTCAAATAACAGCGTTCTCGTGCCATATTGAATATATTTAGAGTGAATGTCATGACACAACCAGGGTACACTGCTGACATCACTGCTGTGAAACTCGGCATGGGGTCCAAAATGAGCTAGATTATCATCGATATTTGAGTGTCCCAAATGCTATTTAATGCACCCCTTGAAACAACTCATCGAGGGTTACATTAAATAGCCGCACCTGAATTGTAGGATGTGCCAGCGCGGAAGAGCCAAGCCGAGGGTAACAGGGCCTTAGTTACCTGGATTGTGCACAGATCGCACGGGACTTAAATGGTACTGGATGAACAATCAGGCTAGATGTAAGGAGAACTTGTACCTGAACCTAGTTGTATCCCATACCCAAATGTGTCTCTATATTCAATGATTTACGGCAACAGGTGGTAAAAGGATAAACCCTTGGGCTGAATCTACAAAATGTCAGGATCTATGTTGTTCAACAGAAAAACTGACTGGGATAAATGCTTATAATGTCAGAGCATCATAAAAGTAGAGGATTTGATATCGCCGAAACCTGGTAGAACTGAGCTTGATGGTTATTCAATGCTCGCTACCTACATTCCTCTTTTCCATACAATCAACCAACTTCCTGTCATATTGGATCCTACCAGATTAGATGAAGGGGTTGGTACTTTTGGTCAAGGAGAAAATGTCAGTTTGATACCAGTACATGAAATCTTCCATTCAATTGGTCCAGCTAAAGCCAAAGGCTTGCCATTCTTTCATGCCTTTACTGGTTGCAATGTTATATCAGCTTTCTGTTATAAAGCAAAGAAGACTGCTTGGCAGGCATAGAATGTTTGTCCTGGTGCGTCTGATACTTCAGCAAAAATGAGCACCTACACACCACAAATCGGAACTGAAGCCCAGAGGTTATTGAGCAGTTTTTCATTGCAATGTATGATCTTGTTCTCTAACTGGCATAAATGAGGTCAGATTGGACATGTTTGCTCGTAAACAGAGGCCTTATGATGCAATACCTCCAACCAGAGCAACTTTGGTAAAACACACGAAGCGTGCCACATACCAAGCTGGTTGTATTTTTGGTCAGGCAACATCATGTCGAATGGACATGACAAGTCCTGGTGAGTGGGGGTGGAGGAAACAAGGAAATCTGTGGCAGGTCATTTGGACAACTCTTCCGCCCATTTCAGAAAGCTGCGAAGAGCTTACTAAGTGCAGATGTGAGGTCCAATGCAGTGGTAGATGCAAGTGCTACAGATTAGGTCTTCCTTGCATGAATCTATACAGTTGCAAATATGAGGACTGAGAGGTTGACTAAACAGTAAAAAACTTACAAAATAAGATTTTTTTTTTGTTTAATTTTTATCATTATGTCAAAAACCAAGCATTATATCACATTTATTTTGTTATAAATGGTTCCTGTGCCTAAAACACATATATTGATACCTAGTTTGCAAAATTCCACGAGATATATCACGTTTAGGTCAAAAACTATTGAGATTTTGAACACCTGGCGGCGCCGATCTTGAAAAATTTCCGCCATATTGAATTTTTGGCTTTGTGCTCTGCATTCCCCAAGCAACAATCCTGCCAATCCTTTCATGCTTGCATCACTGAGTGCACGATTCTTCCCAATTTTCGACTTAATCTGCTGAGCTATTATGTTATTGAGCAAATCAATTGTATGATTAAATTAGCAAAGTAAATGGAAATAGGTTGAAAGTATTCATGTGTTAAACGACTGAAGATTCTCTCTACCCGGTCAACTTTATATAACTCTTCTTACAGATAACTATCAGAAATATGCTTTGTTGGCAGAGTTGGTTTGTTGAAATTGAAGGAAAAGAGAGGGAACAGAGGGAAATTTGAAAAAATGACTGGCATGACCCCAAAAAGTGAGTCGATGAGGTTTAAACTCCACTGGGGGCAGGAATGTTACCTGACGGTGAAGGTTGAGAGAAACTCGCTGAAGGGAAGAGATCTTGGAAGGTATTCTGCTTCAGGGGGGCTCAGTCTAAAATATGGTTGGACTGAATTATAACACAAATGAAATGAGGTATCTTTCACATTTTAAATGTGTTCTATAAAGAAGTACCTCTGAGCCCATTTCTTTTATGGGAACAAAACCAAAACAAATTGGTATTTCCATTCTTTTTGTGTTGGTATTTTCCCAGGGAGCCATCTTCTTGTTCTTTGCTGGCCGAATAGAGGAGATCAAAGGAAACCTGGATGCTGTGAGTACTTTATTGCCAAGTTACTATCTGCAGTAGATCAACCAATCCTTTGCAATGTCTTTCAGCAGTTTTTTATTGAAACAAACTGCCTGTAGGTCTCTGGGCATTTTTATGTCCCTGTTTGTAATGTGGTAGTGCTTGCTTTTGTTATTACGCTGTAGTTGTCTTCAGATGGGGGTATATGGATTGTGGTTTTACAGATGTTAGTTCTTTCATACAATATATGTAAATGTTTTTGCATGTCTGCCTGTATGTTTGTGAGTATATGCGGGTTTGTGATTTGTGTGTTTGTGCATTTATGTCCGTACATGCATTTGTGCGCGTGTGTGTGTGTGTGTGTGTGTGCTTTTGCATATCTTTGTGCGTGTGTGTGCCTGTGTTTGCGCATGTATGAGTGTGTGTGTGGGAGTGTACGTGTGTATTGATGCGTGTGTGTCTGCCTGCCTCGGTGTGCATGTTCGTGCATGCATGTGCTTGTGCGCATGGTTGCGCGCGTGTGTGTGTGTGTGTGTGCGTAGGCGTGTATGTGTGAGTGCTTCCATGCATATGTGTTTGTGTGTGTGTGTGTGTGTGTGAACGTACATGTGCATGTTAGTGTGTGTGTGTGTATGTGCGTTTTCATGCCTGTGCGTGTGTGTGTGTGTGTGTGTTTTCATGCCTGTGTGTGTGCGTGTGTGGGTGTGTGTGTGTTTTCATGCCTGTGTGTGTGTGTGTGTTTCAGGCCATAGCGCGGTTTGAGGAGTGCTGTGAGGCTCAGCAGCACTGGAAGCAGTTCCATCACATGTGCTACTGGGAACTGATGTGGTGCTTCACCTATAAGAGGCACTGGAAGATGGCGTACTTCTATGCTGACATGCTCAGTAAGGAGAATGCCTGGTCCAAGGTGAGAAGGAACATTTTTTTGGCCTAAAAAGTGTCGGTTTGAGAAAATTATGAAGAAAAACTACAACCCCTTGCAAAAATTATGTAATCATTACACACAGAGGATGGTCTTCCACCTTTTTTACTTCATAGCAAACAAACAAATCACAGATATGATACAAAACAGTTTTTACCCCACAGCCCTTTATGGGCAGATGGGGCAATACTATACCCTGTGGCTCCTCGGTGGGCAGGCAGTGGCTCCATAATTTGTCTGGGCCATATCTCCGAAAGTGTTAGCCTCATGACTTTCAAATTTTGTCTGTGAGGGATAGGTGTGAAAAGTAAGGGTCATAAGTGGATTTGGCCTTGACCTTGGCACACGACCTGTGCCTTGCCACAGGTGTATGCTGCTATTAATTAATAATTAGTTAAGGGTGGCAGGGTGCTCTCAGCGCTCAATGTTTGCTTGTTTTCTATGAGCTTAACATTCAGGCTTAGTGAAACACGCCCATAGACTGTATAAAAAGATGGACGAAGCTACCATTACGTCACCCATTGGTTTCAGCATACCATGAAGGCCTCGATTTTGGCAATTTGAATTGCACCATGTTGTTATTTTGAAACTGGATGTGATTTCTATTGGACGAGAGCATGTATTGAAGGACCAGAGGATAGCCGTGCCCCTAAAGCATTAGGGCTGGGACGATTCTGAATCGATTCTTTTTTAAGGCATAGTGCCACTACCTGCTGCCATGGGGTGAACATCCGAGCTTTCCTTTTTCCTTTATTAAACCCGACGTGGGTTGACCAAAAGTGCCAAACATCAAAGGGCATGTGAAATGCTTCCGGAAAAAAACTTCACTGACATCAGTTTTTTTCGGCGACATGCTGCATGGAACCAAGTAAAGGATTACAGAATCGTCTCCTATTAACCAATTAGCCTACTCTACGAAAAGTAACCTGTTCCAGTTTACTTGCTTAATGAGCAATCAAATGGTGGACGCGTTTACTTTCGAAGTTGAATGAGCAGAGCTGTTTATTAAGGCAGCATGTTTGATTGCTGCATTTTGTAATTTAAATGGCCATAGAACAGCACAACATGAACACGATTGCCATTGCCTCGGCATTTTGTGCGACTGTGATAATTCATATCTCATTCGGGTTTCATACACTTTTCAGAATGTTTTCCACCTTGTGTATTTTTTAGACGTTTGAAATCCATGGCGATCTGAAAACAAATCCATTTTTATTTTATCATTATAGATCTCCTTAAAATACTACAATGAGAGATGAAATGCAGAGTTGGGATATGGTGATGTTGAACGAGGATTTTTTTAAAAGTGTGATAAGACCACTTGCCGTCATGGGGTCACGTGTAATTTCTTGAAACAGACACACCTGAAGCAGCACGATTTAAAATGCCGTCGGGAAGAAGCCTGAGTTTAGATTTCTCTAATTGCAAGCGCTCCGCCCTTCCCTAAATCTGCACCCGTGTACTTGTTCTAAATAACAATCAAGCAATTTCAGAAGCCTATAACGATTAAGATGTGATGGTGAAAAGCAGACAAACCTAACTGGGCTACGGTGTTAGAGTGAAAGAATGCCAATAATTTAAAAATAATCTTCCTCTGAAGTGCATCATTCAGCATTTTAGGACATTATTAAAGATTAATTTAAAACAGATTCATTATAAGATTGCCCTGGATTTTAAGCTTATAAAAAATACGCAAAGTGGAAAACATTCTGAAAAGCGGATGAAACGCGAATGTGAGATATAAATTATCACAGTCGCACAAAATGCGTGGCAATGGAAATCGTGTTCATGCTGTGCTGTTCAATGGCCATTTAAATTTCAAAATGCAGCAATCAAACACACTGTCTAAATAAACAGCATTCATTCAACCTGGAGAGTAAACGCATCAACCATTTGATTGCTGATCAAGCAAGTAAACTGGAACAGGTTACTTTTCTTAGAGCAGCCTAATTGGTTAATAGGAGACGATTCTGTAGTCCTTTATAGTCCTTTTATATTTGTAGTCCGAAAAATACTGATGTCAAGGTCAAGTTTTTTTTTTTTTCCGGAAGCATTTCACATGCCCTTTGATGTTTGGCGCTTTTGTTCAACCTGCGTCGGGTTTAATAAAGGAAAAGGGAAAGCTCGGATGTTCGCCCCATGGCAGCCGGTAGTGGCATTACACCTTAAAAAGAATTGATTCAGAATCGTCCCAGTTTTATAAAGCATATTCTGGCTTTATCCTTTATTCTAGTCTATATGGGACCATAATTTTCAAAAATGAACATCATGATATATCGAAGGAGACTTGAAACTTGGTATAGCTACCATAAAATAATGGGAGCAATCATTATTTAAATGAAAAATCAGGTAGGAAAGTAGGGTCATTTCCTCATAGACTTAGCATTGAATTTCTTTCTGCAAGCACCGACGTCGCCATCTGTTGGTCATTAAATAGAATGCCCTTTTGCGGTACTTCTTCATGGGCTTCATTTTTCAGACCAGGGTGCTGCGTCCATCTTTTTATACAGTCTGTCAACACACCTCACACGAATCCAATTATTTTTTATTAATGGCATGTTTTAAATTACAGTAAGTAGAGGAAAAAAACATAAAATCACTTAATGTTGAGGGAAAAAATTGAATAATGAACAAAAAATCTGAAAAAGTACTTTATTGCTCATCCTTTAGCTTTTATGATTTCCTGATTTCTCTCACCAATGAAAAACAATATCTTCCAACACAGTGGTTCCAACTTCCTCAACTAGCAGTTGACGGAACAGCTTTGCTGCATGGGGCTGTGTAATGGACCTTTTTTCCAAAGTTATTTATTACCTTCGCCAGCGACTTAACATTACCTTCGTCAGCGTTGATCCCCGTGTATTCATTTGTTTGTGTGTCTGTCTGTCTGTCTGTCTGTGTGTATGTATGTGTATCGAATAACTCAAAAAGTACCAAACGGAATTTCATAAAATTTGGTGGGTTTATTTGGCATGACCTGAGGATCAATCGATTAGATTTTGGGAGTGATCGGGTCAAAGGTCAAGGTCAAGGCCACGAAAAGGTCAAAACCGACTTTCGGCCATATCTCGGTCAATTTTTATACGATCGGCATGAAACCAACGCCAGTGGCGAGGGATTCAGTGGCGTCGGCGAAGGTATGCGCTCTACCGAGTGCCCGTTCTAGTTTATTTATAAATTTCGTACTTAAAGTGAGTTCCAAGCGTAACCTTAGTTAAATGTGTGTGGCCTGGTTGATGAAGTAACTATGTTGCTGGCTAAGTGTTACTGCCAAAGCTAACTTAATTTGCTAGCATTCATGCATTACCCTTTTTATGATCATTGTGTGGTTAATTGGCCAACTAGCTTATTGACCGTGAATTTAGAAACCATTGCTATTTCAACCAGAAGCAATAAATGAGACCTATGAAAAGTTAGAATGGATGGCCTTTTTAAATCAAATTCATTCCATTTTTAATGCTGTGTCAGAAATAAGGAAAAAAATTCTGGTTGTCTGCAAGAATTTTCAGGTGTCCTTTGTACAGTTATTGGAATTTAAAAATTAAATATATATTAAAACTAGAACGGGCACTCGGTAGAGCGCATACCTTCGCCGACGCCACTGAATCCCTCGCCACTGGCGTTAGTTTCATGCCGATCGGATAAAAATTGACCGAGATATGGCCGAAAGTCGGTTTTGACCTTTTCGTGGCCTTGACCTTGACCTTTGACACGATCACTCCCAAAATCTAATCGATTGATCCTCAGGTCATGCCAAATCAACCCACCAAATTTTATGAAATTCCGTTTGGTACTTTTTGAGTTATTCGATACACATACAAACAGACACACAAACAAATAAATACACGGGGATCAAAACATTACCTTCGTTAGCGAAGTCGCTGGCGAAGGTAATCAATCACAATAATTGAAGAAATTATCTGTACGGGTTATTTAACCATCACTGTGTCGAAAAAATCTAGAACACCAATTCCAAAATAGTTGGAACAAAGTGTAAATTATGAATAAAATCAAAATGCAATGACTTTCAGATCACGAGCCAATTTGTGATTTAAAATAGAACATAGATAACATTTCGAATGTTGAAACTGAGACATTTTTCATTTTATCCACAAAATGAGGTTATTTCAAATTTTCTGGCCGCAACAGGTCTCAAAAAAGTTGGGACACAGGCAAAAAAGGGCTAAAAAAGCTATACATATATAAAAGAATCAGCTGAAAGAACATTTAGCATGTATTTAAGTTAACTGGCATCAGGTGTGTAACATGATTGGCAATAAAAGGGATGTCTTAGATAGGCTGAGTCTCTCAGAATCAAAGATGGTCAGAGGCTCTCCAACCTGTGAAGGCTTATGTAAAAAAATTGTGGAATACTTTAAAAACAACATTCCTCAACGTCAAATTGCAAAGGCTTTAAAGGTCTCATCGACAGTGCGTAACATCATCAAAAGATTCAGAGAAACTAGAAAAATCTCTGTGCGTAAGGGACAAGGCCCTTTACTGAATGCCCGTGATCTTCGGGCCCTCAGACGTCACTGCATCACTCACCGGCATGATTCTGTCTTTGACATTACTAAATGGGCCCAGGAATACTGCAAGAAACCACTGTCTGTAAACACAGTCCGTTGTGCCATCCACAGATGCCACCTAAAACTCTATCATGAAAAAAGGAAGACATTGTTAAGCATGATTTAGAAGTGCCCTGTGGGCCAGGGCTCATTTAAAATAGACTGTTGCAAGGTGTTCCTGTGGTCAGACGAGTTCAAATTCTTGGAAATCATGGGCGTCCTGTCCTCCGAACTAAAGAGGAGAAAAACCACCCCTCCTGTTATTAGCGTTCAGTTCAAAAGCCAGCATCTCTGATGGTATGGGGATTTGCTCCCCTCCAGATGACATCTATTCCAGGGAAGGCCTTGTGTATTTCAGCAGGACAATGCAAAACCACATACTGCAGCTATTACAGCATGGCTTTGTAGTAGAAGAGTCCGTGCACTGAACTGGCCTGCCTGCAGTCCTGATCTTTCACCAATTTAGAACATTTGGCGCATAATTAAACAAAAAGTCCATCAAAGGAGATCCAAAACTCTCCAGCAGCTGGAAGCCTGTATTAAACGAGTGGGATCAAATTCCAGTGGCTAAACTCAATAAACTGGTCTCCTGAATGCCCAGACGCCTCCACTCAGTTTTAAATTGAAGAGGGGATGCTACATCATGGTTAACAGGCCCCTGTCCCAACTTTTTTGAGACCTGTAGCAGCCATCAAATTTGAAATGAGCTCATTTTATGGATAAAATTGTAAAATTTCTCAGTTTCAACATTTGCCATGTTATCTCTGTTGTATTGTGAATAAAATACTGGCTGGTGTGATTTGATTTTGATTTTATTTACAACTTACCTTTTGTCCCAACTATTTCAGAATTAGGGTTGTAAAAACACATAGACCTATGGGACTACAGCAGGTGATTCGAGAGGAAAAACGCATTGAATAATGCTAAATAATTCTTGTTGTACAGGTAATAAACATAAAACGATAAATTCTCTTGTCAAGCTAGACAGCTGTAAACCAAAACTACTCTCCTGCAGCTCAGTAGTTTGCTTCATTTATGTGCCGTTTCTTTGGGCCTCCTATTATGTTCACATTTATAAACCATTTTTGCTTTGAAGTCAGTTTGTTCCCCGCGATGAAAAACTACATGAGATGTTTGTAACTGGAAGTGACACCCAGTCTTATCTCGGCTCATTTATGCCTTTCTGCTGACCATTTTAATAGCCATGTAAATAAAACACAACTCCCCCATCTTTCCCGTATACATCAAGCATCAATTTTAGATGATTATAACAAAATGAATAAACCGGGAGTTTTGTTTATCCAACTTGACAATCTCATTGGTGGTCTAGGTTGCCCGGATCTATTTCAGGTTGTCTGGACAACTGGATTACCGCTTATTACGAACAGTGTAATGGAGTAGCTAGTGCACTAAATGGAATGTTAGATAACGGTTGCTACTGTACAGGTATTAACTATGAATCATTCTTAATGTTATTACAAATGAATTACAAATATAGGAAAAACATTAAGGTGACTACATGTTGCACTTGTGTTAATGTAATGTCCATGCTCGCTTAGACTGCAGTTGTTACCTTTCCATGCTCCTCGTGTATTTTATTAGCTCAATTCTCATTCAGTAATCAGTATTTAGAGACTTGTCATACCCAGCAACTGTCATCTTTGCTCCCTGTTTATACAGTGGCTGTGTTCGCTGGCTAATTAGAAAAAAGTTCATTCCATAGAGGGGACGCCCACTCAGAACTGCCAATTTTTCAGAGGGTTAGGAATGACAATATCCAAATTGCTTGGAAATCATGTAATTCTTATGTTTTTTTTGGCAAGTTTTCAAACTTGTCTTTTGGACTTCCAAGAATATTAAAACTTGTCAAAAAATTGCGTAATAGGTCCCCTTTAAGACCCCAGAGTACGGCTTCTCATTGGCTGTGTTGTGAAATGGGTTGGAAATGCGGGTTTCTGAAAGACTATAATTTCAAATATTTTGTTCCTGTGTATGATTTAGCCCATACAATAAAGGGTTTTTAGTTGTTGCTTTTGGTGTTTTCTTTTATCTGTGAAATTGAATCAACATAAGATTATCGATCTGCTTTGCAGTGTTTTTCTGTCTTGTTTTCCCACATAGTCTCAATTTTGTAGTTCATGGATAGTAATGTAGTTCCTCCATCATTTTGCTGCAATAAAATTGTGTCCAAATGTAGGACTTAATGACAGTGACTGTAAATCAAAGTCAAGCTGAAGCATGGTTCCTCCCAGGTCAGCTTTTGTGAGAGGGGTTCTGAAGGAAGTTACTTCCAGCTTAGGAATGCTCCATGTATAATACAGTAGAGATAGATTTCTCTTTTTTCCAGCCTGTGTGAGAGTAGGTTGTTCTGTGCTATTCCCCCTCAGGCTACTTACGCGTACATGAAGGGGGCCTACCTGAGCATGCTCAGCAGGGAGGAGTGCCAACCTTTCGGTGAGAGCGAGGAAGCACTTTTCAGGTAGGACATGGTCCCAAAGGCTCAATTCGGAGAGCTCTTAGTACATAGTATATCTGTACCTTGCTGCCAAGGGTGAGCAAGTGGCCTTTTTGTCATTTCTGCAGACAGGTACCCGGGCTGAAGCAGAAAATAGCTGGAAAGTCTTTGCCAACAGAAAAGTTTGCTACTCGAAAAGCTCGCCGATACTTTACTGAGAGACCTGTGCCCCTGCCTGTACCCCCTCTGGTCAGTTTTTGCCTTAATATAGGTGACATTTGTTTTGAAAAATAGCAAAAACAAATTAAAAAAGAAAATGTGAAGTTTAACAATCAACCAATTGCTCTTTTGATTGATTTGCTTTATTTTGTGCTGGATTGAATCCTTTTTTCTCTGATTTTATTGATGTTTTTGTTTTTAAACGAACACAGACTCCCCCCCACAGAAGGCTATTTATCCTGAATAAATCACACATCTATTGCAATTGGAGATTAGCGGTATTGGATCCTGTGGCCAGATATCAGTGTTACAAGATAAAGCAGCAACGGCGTTTCTGTTGTTTGCTGCAGGAGATGATGTACATCTGGAATGGCTACACTGTGATTGGCAAGCACAGGGACCTGACAGAGGGCATGCTAAAGATCCTGGATGAGGCCCAGGAAAAACTGGCTCAAAACCCAAGTAATAAATAAGGCCCAGAAGTGCACACCAGCTCACTGAATGAATTAATTTTTTCTATGAAGGTCACAGAGGATGGGGATGGCTATTTAGCCAATTCATATCGGTGGGGTGGGCTGGAGTAGAGTGTGAGTGTGAGTGTGAGTGTGAGGGCGAGTGTGAGGGCGAGTGCGAGTGCGAGTGTTTGCGCAAGAGACTTTCATCAACCTTCCCACCTAGGTAGCTGCCCCTAAGGTCTGTCACAGTATTTGAATGGATTCAATTCAAGTTCTATTGGCTCTGCACTTCAACTATAAAAATGCTCTTCTATCCTTAGTTTCTGTGCCCCATTCTCTATGCATGACCGGTGCCCATTCCCTCTCCTTTAGAGACCGAGTTCTCCATTGATGACCAGTGTGTGGTGAGCCTGCTGAAGGGACTGTGTCTTAAGCATTTGGGACACAGGGAAGAGGCAGAACACTACTTTACTCTCATTGTCTGCAAGTGAGTGCAGCATGCAGGCTGCAGCACCCTTCGTGGAACAGCTGGCTTCCAGTGGCAGCTGTCAGATGAGCCGCTTGTGTTGTACTACATACTGTGTGAACTTGCAAAGCTTTAGCAATGAGCCTGTCCTCCAGCAAAATACAACCGGAATGGTGGTTTGTCAAGCAGCTTATTACGACCTAAAGTTACGTTTAGAAGTTAAGCGACAGCTGCCGGGTGGCTCACACGGTTAAGGCACAGAGGTGATCACCACGTCGCGAGTTTGAGCCCCGGCGTACCCACCGGCAGGGGTCGGCAGCTTTTTCAGAGTAGAGCACAATTGGCTATCGCGCTACAGGGTTTCAAATTGGGAAGGGACTGCCGGATTTGGGTATACAGTAACAGCTTTGTTCGTTGCTCCAGCGCCTCCTGTTGGCCAGACGGGCGCTCGTCAGGAAGACTCCGGGTTGGTTAATGTCCGGGTATCCTCCGCCCTAGTTCTGAACTTGCGAAGATTCAACCAATTAGCGTATAAGAATCAGTGGCAGACGGGCACGTGCGTCGGAGGAGAGTCGTGAACTGTCTCACTATCCTGAGTTGGCAGCAAGGGGTCGCATACGAGCAAGCTTTGTACATAGTTCCCCAATTGGGCATTCCAGATTCGGGTGGGATTGGAGATGCCAAATTTATTAAAAAAAAAAAAAAAAAAAAGAATAAAAAGTAAAAAGAAGTTAAGCGACCTCTAGTGGTTATTTAAATAACTATAATCTGGTTTCCATCGTCAGCGTTGTCGTCAGTAAAACCTAAACCTAAACCTAACCCTAACCCTAACCCCAACCCTAATCCTTACCCAAACCGTTATTTTAAGTATAAATATGACTGAAACTGTATCTGGAACTGTAACTCTAACAGTACCCTTAGGGGCGCGATTTTAGGAAACGCTCGTATGGGTCGTAAATCGGACTAAATGAGAATAATTGACCTAGTTGAACGTATGGTTGGAGGCTAGGTTGCGTTAATGGCTGCATTTTGTATGAATTGGTTTGCATTGAATTTAAGTTACCGAAAGATAAGCAAGGCACTTATAAGATCTCCATGAATACTCAAATCATATTATACTCCCATCACAGCGTCTAAATTCTTGAACGTTATGCCTATCTTTCCACTCTTTGCAGCGAAGCACAGATAAGGTATGATCACTACTTGGTGCCCAATGCCCTGCTGGAGCACGGCTTGTTGTGTCTGGAGCAGGGGCGAAATGAGGAGGCCGTCAGTCTGCTGGAGGCAGCCAGGTGAGTGACTGCATCTGCGCAGAGTGGAGCCCTTGTTACATGCCCAGCTAGCCTGTAATGCTCTCTGTCCCCAAATATCATTTCAGGAACTAGCACAGTGGATCAAGGATGCACTTATGGTATATTCTACTCTTTATGATACAAGCATATAACCTCGCAGTCTGTCTCAGGGCACCTTTAAAAGTGTACCTTAGATATAAGATGTTTTTCAAATAACTTTTTCCATGTGTCAGTGAAATCATTAACAATTCTTCTTGCTCATATCGGTCTTCCCGTCAGGCATATATCTTTTGCAGTCCCATTATTGGCATCTTTTATGAGCTTTTATGGCCTTGAGAAACGTTACCCAGTACTCATCTCAGTTTTTCAGTCTATTTTTCTGTTGAATGTAATCTCTTTCTTCTGTGGTTTCTGTTCTCAAAGACTTTTTAGCCCTTGTGGTGTATTTAGTACAAGTAAAATTTCTAAAGTAAAATTCCTCTCCAGTGTTTTGATTGATGTCACTTGGATTTGCAAACTGGCGCAGTTCTTCAGGTAGAGGAGGAAGAAATCAAATCACTAGTTCAGTCTGGAAGTGGAGGGAAATCATGGCAGGACTTTTACATCATGACTCACGGATTTTCCACTGCTGTCGAAGACCCCCATTCTTCCTCTGCCGGACAGGATGGCTGCCTGAGGCAGTGTCACTGCTTCAATCTAGCCGCACAAATATGCTATTTGTAAAAGGAAAACCAGCATTCATGTCAATACATATATTAATAAATGTACATACATTGAGCAGTATCCTGTATTTATTTTGGATCTGTACACTAGAACTCTTGAGTTTAACAGGTTGAATTACAATGAGGTACATACTGCCAGCTTTAATATGAGGATGTTTTCATCTGTATTGAATAAACACTTTAGATAAACACTTTTTCCGCCCATTTTCAGGTGCAAGAATTATACTGGACAGTTTAACATACTATAGAATAATATCATTATTTTTGTATTAGGTTGCGCATCCCTTATATACAATGACTGCTTCAAGTCCGTGATACATTTACACCACCAGAGGTTGGGCATCCTCTCTGATGATGTTCTGCCTGGCCTGTACTGCAGTCATCTTCAGTTCCTGTTTGTTATGGGGGCTTTATGCCTTCAGTCCCCTCTTCAGCATGCAGAACGCATGTTCAATCAGATCCAGTCATTCACTCAGCCAACAGAACCAAAATAACAAAAAAATGTGTCACTGTGCGGTGAATTACAGTGCACACCCTATATTTTAGTTTGCATATAAATATGTATAAATTGTGGTGTAGCAAGGCTGGTTGAACTGGGGGCTTCAAACAAGGAGGAGGAAGTATTGCTTGATTGCTGCCAAGATAGGGAGTGACCACTCATCAGTGAATTTATGAATCTGTCGTTGCAGAGTTGTGATGAAAATGTGACTTTGTTGAAAACTAGACACTGCTATTATTCTTCTTTTTTATTTCCAGGCATAATTATAAGAATTACTCTATGGAGTCCCGGACACACTTCCGAATACAGGCTGCTTTACTCAAGGCCCAAGTCACAGAAGAAAATGGCGTCCACAGTGTGACCTCCAGCCCATAGGTGGTGCTACAGGAGCAAGACTGCTACACTGTAGACCTCTCTGCTAAAGAGCAGCAAATGGACTGCACGGGGGCACAGAGCCAAAAAACACTTATTGAGGGGACTAACTTCACTCAGAGCTGCGTGAAAGCTTGGTATCTACACTTCTACCCAAACCCACACATAATGGATGCACGGGTACCCACACAAATGGATCCACACGCACACACGAACAGTAGCATTTACAGACATTTTTGAGGCTTTCTGTTGCTTGTCTGAGTGATTCATCTCCATGCTCTGATTTTGCCTTCAATGCTTCGAGCAAGTGACCAAAAACAATGCAGCCAGCCCATGAAATTGTCTGGCTGGGCGTGCCCTACTATGGAACTCCACTACTACCTATTGTTTTTGCTTCTCTGTTCTGTCTTTCGTAAACAATTTATTTTGAGGAAAATGAAAAAAATGGTTGAATAAAAAGACGTAAAATACTGTGCCAGTTTTAACTGGATGGATAGCATTTTGACAGTCTCAGAGCCTGAAATGCAGGGTGCATTTTGGAAGGAGCGCAAAATGTGGTGTGTCAGATGCAATAGATGCCACGATCTTGTATCTTGCTCTTGATGAACAGCTACCTCTTCGATTCATGTGCCAAATAAGGAATTCTTGGATTAGACATTGTAACTTTTCTTTAAAAAGAAAAACAAATAAACTTGTGCATGTCTAGTATTAGTGCACAGTAAAATAAATCCGTCAACTTGCAAAAAAGAAGTGCAAAATTAATTACAAGCAGCCTTTTCCGGGTTTTACACTTTTCAGAGAATAGCCATTAAGAATGGCTACCTGGCTAGATTTTAAATTCACGGCATTATTTGCTGTAAATTTAAACAACTGCACATTGTTTCTTGTAATTGTGATAATAACAAAGAAGTGGTTCCATTAATAGAAATTTGGATACTACATTTGATAGGACTGTTACTGATTGCAATCGTTTGATAGCGCCACTTCCCTAAAACACTTCCTGAAACTGTTGTCGGATGATTTGGATTGATACATGCCGCAATGCTACAACTGAGTTGAGAGAACTGTAAGAAAGTGGCCATGCTAATTTAAAATCGGATCCATTTGTGAGTTTGCCTATATAAAAAGGAGGAAGCTTATAAGGCATACTTAAAACATTGGCACATAAAACATTTTGTAATCAGCACTGGAATGTTTTCATGGTAAATGTGTTGCTGAGAACATTTATTTTGACATTATTTTGGAAATGATCATCAAAACACCTTTTTGAAAGGCAGTTTGTCATTTTCAGCTTACATAAACACCAAGTCGTAATGTCACTCAAACCAGATATCAGAGCGCGCATGGAAAAAGGTCAGGTGTATCTTGTGAAACACTGACAATGCGATCTATCAGTTTGTGGCATCAACTGTCATCACCTGCTTCTCATTTTGAGGAACCGCTGAAGCCATGTCTTTCTCCTGCTGAGTCTGATATGGGTCACGAATAGTATTTCTGAACACCTTTCACTGTTCTAGCCTTTCTGCTGGAATATAGCACACAAGAAGAGTGATTATTTTAACCTGAAATGCATTTATTATTGTTATTATTAAAATTATTATTATTATAGGTTAATTTCATTTTGTGGACCCAGTTAAATATTTTCCTACAGTGGGAGGGACTTTTGTCAAATTATGTCAAGAATTAAAATAAAAATCATATCAATATGGTTAACACTATTGTAATGACTGCCGACATTGCAGTGTCCACACAAACATTTTTGTAATGCAACAATGTTTGATAAAGGCAATTCATTCCATAATTTCAGTCTTCAAATGCATAAATTATAGTGGGCCTTTCACATATCGACTGCTTGGAGCATAAAAAGGTTAAGTGCATTTTTTAAGTTTTGAGAAAGAGCAGTGTAAAATTTTGAAACAATGTGAAAAGCATGATTACCATTCAACTTGCTAGGTACACCAAAAAATGTAATTAAGACTTTCGCGCGCCAAACAGTTGATATGCTTTTTCCTTTCCTTATTCAGAAATTTTTGCTGGACTATTGCGTCTTAAATGTATTCTGTTGATTTTAGTGTGATACATCTTGCAAGTTATTAGCAATACAAAGCTTATTTGCTTTCTACATGAAATATTTTTAGGTTGGTTATTCCATCACAAATGAGCCAATGGCGGAATCATTTTCCACCATCTTGACTCAGATTTTGCTGATTTATTTTATGTATTTTTGGTGTACGTGTGTGAAAAACGACCCCCAATTTGGAGTCGCCAATTTCCCCCGAACTCTGAGTGGCATCCATAATAAATTTAGGCTGGCACATTCAGCAGCATGCCACCCCCTTAAGTCTTTTTTCTTGAATATCTCAGCCCAGAAGCATGCTATTAAAGATGAAAATTGGAGTATTTATGTAATTTTCTTTCATCAAACAGTGGAGTCTTTGCTAGTCACCGGCCAGTGAGAGGCAGATGGAGTGAACTCATCATGAGTGCTGAACTGTCCCAGGGAAGGCAGGGAGCTTTTTCTTAACTAAATAAGGAAGAAAGCTTTCGTATATTACAATAATTAAAGACTGTTTTACTTTCAAAAGACAAAGAATTTAACAAGTATTGACTAGCTTTAAGCACACAAAGCAAGTTACAATCCAGCATCCAGCAAATCAAAGGAGAGGGTTTAAATACCTGTCACGGGTATTAAGGGTGAGAACTATGAAATGAGACAGAGTCAGGCACAAGGCAACACACAAGTCAAAAACCAATCAACTGGAGGGCACTCGGTAGAGTGCATACCTACACGACGCCATATAGCTGTTCTTTTGGGTACGGAATATGGTCTGGATCACTTCCAAAATTAAATCAACTCTTCCTTCGGCTTGCACCTATCATCCTGCCACATTTCGTGCCACACCGTGCATAACTTTTTGATTTATCTGGTCAGGAATATCACACACACTCGCGTTAGACAGATATATTTTTAATTCTTGTGGATCCAAAATTCAGAATGTGTTCCAGATCACCTCCAAAATTGAATCAACTCATTCCTGGACTACCACCTATCATCCTACCAAATTTCTTGCCAAACCATTCATAACTTTTTGAGTTATTCTGTAAACAGATGGACAGACAAACAAACAAATGGGTGAAAACATTTCTTCCTTGACGGAGGTAAAAAGGGACATTGCTTCTTATAGACATGGAAATTGCTGAATGGAAGGAGACACAGAAGGCATCCACACGAGGGTTGTGACACCAATTCTGTCGAGCACTGTTGCCGGAAGCTGTTGGCACTGAGACTGGTGTTTTAAACATGAAAGGATGACACCCAACCAAGAACTTTTCCCTGGGCCCTGAATGTATAACTACCTTTCTCTGAATGGTGCATGAAATTGAGATAAATTTCTTCATTCTCCACTCATCCTTCTTCAATATATCCAACATACCATTTCATGTAGACTACAGCTGCATACTGTTCAGGTTTCAGCAGGCAAACACTGAATTCATTGGTGGCAGATTCCTCCGTAGAAACTGTAGTGGACGCTTGAGTCTGAACATTTCTATACCTCGTGCAGTTGGAACAAAGCAATGATGACTTCAAGTGTCAGGTATGGTCTCACCACTTAGCAGACTCGGACTGATCTTTTTTTCCATTATCTGGTATTGTTTGGTGGCTCAGTGTGGAGGGTGCTATGCATTTCTCTGTATATTTGTACACAATGTGAAAAATTAGCTAAATTTAGGTTTTGACTTTTTGTGATTTCTCTGCAGTGGGACATATTGAGGGTTGGAAGCGTAATGGTAATATATCCATTTTAAAAATTGATTTTTAGGTTTCCAAGTGTTAAATCAGATATAAAATACCAGATATTAAATCAGGTATTTTATATCATTTTTTTAACCAGTCACTCTTTTGCTGCATGGTTCAGAAGTATATTGAACATGTAAGTTTTCATAGGAGTGTAGCTGCAACATTGTGGTCAAAATTACTGAAAATGGACGTCACCTCAGTGCTCCAACAGTTCTAGCAAATGATGTGACATGACACAATGGTGATTGGTTGAAGGTTTGTTCATTTCCAGTGGAAGACAGACATTCTATTAATTCACTGAAGCAGATTTTGTAGGACATATCACAAAATGAATATGTGAATTCTGATTAAAAATGAATGCAGATGGACATATAGATATTGTAATGCGAATAGAAGCCACTAGATGGAAGTATTGACCTTTCTTATGTTAAGCCCAGACTGGAGCTAGGTTTGGGCATGTCTGGGACAAGTCCCAGAGAATAAAAAAAAAATAAAAGGTCTAAATGTGGGAGGGGTCTGCAAAACAATATATAAGGAGGAAAATTGAGACCGTAAACTAGTAGGAGAAATTGCAAGGAGAAGGATACATTTGACCAGACCTGTCACTCATTTCAAGACCTGTGAAGCTTTTTGTGGATTTTTGCCTGTGTTGGAGCATTTTCCTCACCCGGATCATCACCAAGCAACCCAACCAAAGGGACTGTAAATATTTTTTTCTTGTATATATCAATCTTGGTCAGTAGAGTAGATAGTAAATGGTGCCTCCATTTGCAGAAAAGGATGTTGACAACTATTTCCAGTGTTTTGAAAAGGTAGCTAAAAGTTGTCAGTGGCCAAAGGAACACTGGCCTCTGATGTTGCAAACTGTCCTCAAGGGTAAAGCTCAACAAGCCTATTCGGCTTTGTCTGCAGATGATTCCTCTGATTATGAGGTTGTCAAAAAGGTTATTTTGAGTGCTTATGAGTTGGTTCCAGAGGCTTACCGACAGAAATTCAGAGGTCTGAAGAAATCTGACAATCAGTCTTATGAGGAATTTGCTAACGAGAAGCAGGTTTGCTTTGAGTGCTGGTGTACTTCTATGGAGGTCAAGGATGATTTCAACTCACTAAAAGAGATGGTGTTAGTTGAAGAATTTAAGAACTGTGTTAAGGATGATATTAAGACCAACCTTAATGAGAAGCAAGCACTGAATTTGCAATCAGCTGCCAAATTTGCAGATGAATATGTTCTGACACATAAGTCCAAATTTCAGTCTAGCAGTAACAACAGATGGTTCCAATTTCAGAAAAAAGGTAACGGTGATACCCAAGATTCCTCACCCAAAGACAAAGACAAATCAGGTGATGGTGCTCAGAAATCCAGTCACAGGTCTGATGAAAGTGTAAAAGCTGACAGTGACAAAAGGGGTCTAGTTTGCTGTTATTGCAAGAAATCTGGTCATGTTACAACTAACTGTTGGTTCCTTAAAGCTAAGAAAGAAAAAGAAAAGGATACCAAACCAAATGCCGTTGTGAAAACAAGGTGAGAAACCCCTGTAGCAGATGACCGATCTGCTAAATTGCCTGCTCCTTGTGGGGCTAAAAAGCCTGATACTGCTGACTTTGTGAGGGAGGAATTTCTTCCATTTGTGTCAAAGGGATTTGTGGCTCTGAATGAGCATTCTACTCCTGTCCCCATATGTATCCTAAGGGATACCGGAGCTTCTCAGTCACTTTTGTTGATGAACTCCTTGGAGTTACGTGATGAGACCGCTTCTAGGGATTTCATACTTGTACAAGGTATAGAAGGGAGGACTGTATCTGTACCCCTGCGCTCTGTATTCTTGAAGTCAGATTTAGTTACAGGACAGGTAAAGGTGGGAATTATGTCAAGTTTACCTATCAAGGGTGTTTCTCTGTTGCTAGGCAATGACCTTGCTGGGGTCAATGTAGTTCCCCCTGTTCATCTTACTTCACAGCCGAGCACTGAAGATGGCGATGAAGACCCATCTCTGTATCCTTCCTGTGCAGTGACTCGTGCTATGGCCAAGAAGGCTAAAGAAGAAGATGATGTGGTGCCGTCCAGCACATTGAATAGTCAGTACTCAGGTAGTTTGCCTCATGACTATGTTCGGCCTACTATGGTTTCTCCGTTTGAGGACTAATCAGACACGTTTATCAGTTCTTTTTTCAGCCAGCCAGATGGGTCTGGTGATTCTGATGTGTCTGGGGACTTGTCTCTGTCCAGAAAGCGGGTGATTCAGGAGCAAACTAATGGTCCTGAAATTTGTGTACTAAAGAGGAGAGCCCTTCCTGATAAAGAAATAGACGCAGTTCCAGTCGGGTATTATCTCAAGGATGGAGTGTTGATGCGGAAGTGGCGCTTTCCTGATATCTCTGCCAATGCAGATTGGGCAGTGGTCAGGCAAATTGTTGTTCCGAAGGTCTACAGGAATGAGATCTCAACAATGGCTCATAGTTTACCTTTAGGAGGTCATCTTGGTGTTAACAAGACTGTTGATAAGATCATGAGACACTTCTTCTGGCCTGGGCTTCGGAAAGACGTTAACAACTTTTGCAAAACCTGTCACACTTGTCTGGTAGTTGGAAAACACCAGTTAGACCCACCTGTAGCTCCATTGCAGTCTATCCCAGCATTTGGGGAGCCCTTCTCTAAGGTAATTGTTGATTGTGTTGGTCCATTACCCAAGACTAGATCTGGATATCAGTACTTGTTGACAATCGTGTGCATCTACCAGATTCTCTGAAGCCATACCTCTACGTAACATCAAGGCAACTGCAATCTCGAAGGCTTTGATAAAGTCCTTCATGTTGTTTGGCCTTCCCAGGGTAATTCAGTCAGACCAAGGTAGCAATTTCACTTCCGGATTGTTTCAGCAGGTTGTGTATGAACTGGGTGCGAAGCAGATTCTTTCCAGTGCTTATCAATCAGAGAGTCAGGGTGCCTTAGAGAGGTTTCATTCCACTCTCTAGACAATGATGAGGACTTATTGTTATGACCATGAGAAAGACTGGGATGAAGGTGTTCATTTGCTGTTGTTTGCAGCTAGAGAAGCAGAGCAGGAGTCTACTGGATCCAGTCCGTTTGAGCTCGTGTTTGGTCATGAAGTGAGAGGACCTTTGCTATTGTTGAGTGAACAATGGCAAGAGGAAGAGCCGCATATCAGTCTGTTAGACTATGTTAGCAAGTTCAAGGAAAGATTGCGTGCAGCTTGTGACCTAGCCAAAGAGAACTTGAAATCAAGTCAGGGAAAAATGAAAACTTGGTATGATCATAAGGCTAGAAGCCGTGAGTTGAGACCAGGAGACAAGGTTCTTGTGTTGTTTCCCTTGCAGTCCAATCCATTGCAGGCTAGATTTCATGGTCCGTATGAAATTCTGACAAAACTCAATGATCTTGTGAGGACTCCTGACAGGAGAAAGCGAAAACAGTTGTGTCACATTAACATACTGAAGCCTTATCATGACAGAAATGCTAGGGTTGCTGCTGTCACTTCAGATCCTCGTATGGCTGACACTTGTAAAGATGGGGGGGGGGGGTTTCAAGATGATGAACCTAGAATTAAAGCTGAAGTTCTTTCATGTAAATTGTCAAATTCTGAAGTGTTGCAAAATCTTGATGTAAAACTCCAGCACTTCGAACCCTCACAGAAAGATCAGTTTGAGAGGTTGATCATAAATTATAAAGATCTATTTCCTGATGTTCCAAAGAGAGTTTCTATAGCCTCTCATGATGTAGATGTTGGTGATGCCAAACCAATAAAACAGCATCCGTACCGGAAGAATCCTGAAAAGAGAGAGATTGCTGAGAAAGAGGTTGATTACATGTTAGAACATGATATTATCAGACCCTCCGACTCAGATTGGAGTTCACCCTGTGTGCTAGTTCCAAAACCTGATGGAAGTACTAAATTCTGTACGGATTATCGCAAAGTCAATGCTGTAACTAAAACTGATGTGTTTCCAATACCTAGGATTGATGATTGTATCGATAGAGTAGGGCAAGCAAAGTTTCTGACTAAGATTGATTTATTGAAGGGTTATTAGTGTGTACCTTTAACTGAGAGGGCAAAGAGCATCTCTGCTTTTGCCACACCATCTGGGTTGTACCAGTATGAAGTCCTACTCTTTGGCTTGAAAAATGCCTCAGCCACGTTCCAAAGGATGATACAGTCTACAATCGCCGGATTGCCACACACAGGTGCGTACATCGACGACCTGATCACGATAGTGTGACTCCTGGGAAGAACATCTAAAAGATGTTGAGATGTTGTTCCAGCGCCTGACCCAGGCTAACCTGGCTGTTAACCTGAACAAGAGTGACTTTGGTTGTGCTACTGTCACCTATCTTGGCTACGTCATAGGCCAGGGTAAGGTGGCACCCATAAATGCTAAAGTGCAAGCCATCATGGACTTTCCAGTTCCTGACAACAAAAAAGCTTTGCGCCGCTTCCTTGGAATGATTAGGTACTACCGCAAGTTCTGCAAGAACTTTGCTGAGATTGCTCTCAGTCTCACCAACCAAATGAAGAAAGGCGTAAAGTTCACTTGAGATGATGCATGCCAGAGAGCCTTCGATCACCTGAAGTCTCTGCTGTGTCACTTCCCCGTGCTCAAATCTCCTGACTTCAACAAACAGTTCTCCATCGCGGTCGACGCTAGCGACCAAGCTTGTGGATCTGTGCTCCTACAGAGAAGTGACTCTGATGACATTGAGCATCCCGTGGCATACTTCTCCAGGAAGTTCAATCGCCACCAAAAGAACTATTCCACAACAGAGAAGGAGCTGTTGGCTCTGGTTCAATCTTCACAACACTTTGAGGTTTGTTTGTACAGGGCAAAAGCCAATGATTGTGTACACTGACCACAATCCATCATTTTTTTGAGTAAGATGAAAAACAAGAATCGGAGATTGTGAAATTTGAGTTTGATTTTACAGGAGTTTGACTTGGAAATTAAGCATGTAAAGGGTACTGACAATGTAAGTGCAGATTGCTTATCCCGTGTTTGAGTATGTGTATATATCACGTTTATTAGCAAATTGTGTTATATGTGTGTATATATATATATAGTATCTCACAAAAGTGAGTACACCCTTCACATTTCGACTATTAATTTAGTATATCTTTTTAAGGGACAACGTTACAGAAATGAAAACTGAATATATTCTAGAGTAGTCATTGCACAATAGGTGTAGCAGTGTTGATTTACTGCACTGTCCAAATAACTGAACAAACTGTCACTATTTCCAAAATGAGTGGCAACAAAAGTGAGTACACCTCACCGTCAACATGCCAAATTGTGTCCATAGCGTCAATACTTAGTGTGACCGCCATTGTTGTCCAGCACTGCCTTGATTCTCCGAGGCATGGAATTCACCAGAGCTGCACAGGTTGTTGCTGGGATCCTCCACTCCTCCATGACAACATCACAGAGCTGGTGGATGTTGGACACCTGCTGCTCCTCCACCTTCCTCTTGAGGATGCCCCACTGGTGCTCAATGGGATTCAGGTCGGACATACTTGGCCATACCATCACCTTCAGCTTCTTCAGGAAGGCAGTTTTCATCTTGGAGGTGTGTTTCGGGTCGTTATCATGTTGGAAAACAGCCGTGCAGCCCAGTTTCTGAAGGGAGGCCGTCACGTTCTGCTTCAGAATCTCACAGTACATGTTGGATCCATTATTCCATTATTGAAGTGCAGCTCCCCAGGAC
Source organism: Gymnothorax reevesii (assembly GCA_029721435.1). Taxonomy (NCBI): domain Eukaryota; kingdom Metazoa; phylum Chordata; class Actinopteri; order Anguilliformes; family Muraenidae; genus Gymnothorax; species Gymnothorax reevesii. The sequence goes on from CM056575.1 coordinate 94,403,851, forward strand.
CAGAAGCACTCATGCAGCCCCAGACCATGATGCTGTCACCACCATGTTTGACTGTAGGCAGTACACACTTGTTTTGATACTTCTCACCAGGGCGCCGCCACACATGCTGGACACCATCTGAGCCGAACAAGTTTATCTTGGTCTCGTCAGACCACAGAACATGGTTCTAGTAGTTCATGTTCTTGGACTGGTTGTCTTCAACAAACTGTATTCGGGCTTTCTTCTGGGCTAGCTTCAGAAGAGGCTTCCATCTTGGCTGATGGCCATGCTGACCAACTTTGCGCAGAGCATGGCCTATGGTCTGAGCACTGACAGGCTGTTTTCTCACTGCCACAACCTTGTTCGCAATGCTGCCAGCACTCCTGCGTCTGTTTTCTGAAACCAAAATGTGCACCTGGCACAGAGCACGAGGACTCAACCTCTTCGGTCGACCCTGACGAGGCCTTTTCCGAGCAGAACTCGTCTTGGAAAACCGCTGGATAACCTTGGCCTCCGTGCTGTAGCTCAGTTTCAGGGTTTCACAGATCTTCTTGTAGCTTAGACCATCTTTGTGGAGAGCAACAGTTCTCTTTTTCAGATCCTCAGAGAGTTCTTTCCCATGAGGTGCCATGTTGACTCTACAGTGACCAGAATGAGAGCATTGCACCTAAAGCACTACAATTTAACTCTTCAACATGTTACACAACCTCATATGGCCCAGTCGAACAGACAAAAGCATGAACATGATGAACAAGTCGCGTTTCATTGCTTGGTTGACCATTATCAATTGGGGTGTGTACTCACTTTTGTTGCCATCCATTTGGGAAATAGTGACTGTTTGTTCAGGTATTTGGACAGTGCAGTAAATCTACACTGCTACACATTGTACCATGACTACTCTAGAATATATAGAAGTTTCACTTCTGTAGCATTGTCCCTTGAAAAGATATAATACATTAATTGTCAAAATGTGAGGGGTATACTCACTTTTGTGAGATACTGTATATACACACACACAAGTGTCTACTTCACCGTTTTTGTATTGAAAAGAAAAATTTTGACTCATAAAGGCATGACTCATAAAAGACTTTTGGAATGGAGGTGTAATGCAAATAGAAGCCAAATAGATGGCAGTATTGACCTTTCTTATGTTAAGCCCAGACTGGAGCTAGGTTTGGGCATGTCTGGGACAAGTCCCAGAGAATAAAAAAAAAAAAAAAAAAAAAGAGGACTAAATGTGGGAGGGGTCTGCAAAAGAGTATAAAGGGAGGAAAATTGAGACAGTGAAGTAGTAGGAGAAATTGCAAGGAGAAGGATACATGTGACCAGACCTGTCACTCTTTTCAAGACTTGTGAAGCTTTTTTTGGATTTTTGCCTCTGTTGGAGCATTTTCCTCACCCGGATCATCACCAAGCAACCCAACCAAAGGGACTGTAAATATTTTTTTTTTCTTGGTTATATCAATCTTGGTCAGTAGAGTAGATAGTAGATTAGTTAAAAGTCTTTGTTTAATTAAATGTGTTTAAGTTTCAAAATTGTGTCTGTCATCCCTTGCTGTCGTAAATGTAATAACAAATTGGGGCCATAACAATATTGTGCTCCTAGGATTAGCTGATAGAAAGCTGTGACGGGGTAAAAATCTCAAAACCACAAAATTTGGACATATAACCATTGTGCTCCAAACCCTCGATATCACTATCCCCATTCACATATTTGTTAGATGAAGTGATGTGAAATAACAAGCCAAACTAGCAACTTAATGAATATGCCAGGAGTTGGGTAGAGGGGGTCAAAGTCGGGTACCGGTACCCTCCAGAAATGAGTTTTGTCTTTTATCTGTGTTACAGTTGGATATATCACAACTCTGCTTGCAGATTCTGATTCTTTGTGAAAAAAACAGCGCCCTCCACGATTATTGCCACCCCTGGTTAAGATGTGTTCTTTATCTTCTAATAAATTTGGTTTTTTTAATATAGGACCACAATGAAAAAAAGAGGAGAGTCCAACCTTTAATTCAAGTGCATTTATTCAGTGGGGGGAAAAAATCCCACATTAAGAAAGGATTCTTTTACATCAAATCATGTGTGCCACAATTATTAGCACCCTTGATGTTCATACTCTGTACAACCCCCTTTTGCCAACAAAACAGCACCTAATCTTCTCCTATAATGTTTCACAAGATGGGAGAAAACAGAAAAAGGGATCTTCGACCATTCCTCTTTGCATCTCTCTAAATCATCCAGCGACCTGGGTCCTCTCCTCTGCACTCTCCTCTTCAGCTCACACCACAGGTTTTCAATGGGTTCGAGGTCTGGGGACTGAGATGGCCATGTGAGGATCTTAATTTTGAGTCTGGTGAACCATTTCTTTGTAGATTTGGCCACATATTTAGGGTCATTATCTTGCTGAAAGACCCAGTGACGACCCATCCTCAGCTTTCCGGCAGAGGTCACCAAATGGTATTTCAAAGCATTCATGATGCCATGCACCCTAACAAGGTTCCCAGGGCCTCTGGAAGAGAAACAGGCCCTCAGCATCACTGATCTTCCCCCATACTTCACAGTAGCCATGAGGTGCTTTTCTACATACTCATCTTTTGTATTCTGCCAGACCAACTTTGTGTTTGTTGCCAGAAAGCTCTATCTTGGTCTCATCTGACCAAAGCACCCAGTCCCAGTTGAAGTCCCAGTACCGCTTAGCGAACTCCAGACGTTTGCGTTAATGATTGAGAGTGAGAAAAGCTTTTTTCCACAACTTGTTGGCATGATGGTTGTTTTGGAGACTTTGTGACCCCAAGATGCTACCATTTGTTGCAATCCTTTAACAGTCAGCTTTGGAGAACTTTTTTTTCTCTTACTATCCTCCTCACTGTGCGTGGTGGCAAAATAACCTTGAGTCTTTGTCCAGGCTTGTTTACCACTGTTCAAGTTGTTTCAAACTTCTTAATGATTCCTCTGACAGTAGCTATGGGCAGGTGCAGGCGAGTGGCTATTTTCTTGTAGCTATCGCCTGACTTGTGAAGGTCGACACACATCTGCCTTACTTGAATGGTGTGTTCCTTTGTCTTTCCCATGTTGAAGAGTGGATAAGAGAAATGGCCTCTGTGTCATGTCATATTTATACCCCAGGGAAACAGGAAGTGACGAATTACTAAATAAATGTTCCTAGATACTCTGATCAACTTTGTAAACTACTGTGGAAATGACAGAAATACTTCAATTACATTCATTTCCTATGAATTGTTAGGGGTGCCAATAATTGTGTAATTCGTGATTTTATGAAAAACATTTTTTTCCTCGTCAGGCATTTTTTTTCCCTTAAAATTCATTTGAGTTGAAGGTTACATTTTACTACAATTTTCAGAGTGAGAGTATGCTTCTGCAATAAAAATTGAATTTGTTTTAAGGCTTTTAACACATCTTAACTTGGGGTGCCAATAATTACGGAGGGCGATGTAACTTAAATACACCAGTTTCCCTCATAATAATTTTTGGGTTGAATTATTTAGGAAAACGGACTTCAAAAACGGGGGTGTGGCATGTTACGGCATAAAAATCAGTGGAATCTGTGAAGGAGTGGTTCTGTCCTCTGGTTGATTTGAGATGAAATCACCCAACTGTAAAACTGGAAGAAGGTGTATTAAAGCAAGTGACCTTGTGTCAAGCATTATTTCATTTTATTGGCTTTGATTTTGTACTGTTTTAGAAGCATCAACACTACACTGCCCAGTCAAAAAAAAAAGTCACCCTTTGGATTTAAATAATTAAATACTTATGGACCTGTGATTGAATCATTACTGCAGTCATTAATGTTTCAGCTTGCAAAAATTTTTTGAATTTTGACTAATGCAGCGTGTTGCTTCTCATTTCTTAAAGAGCCATGTCAGAAGACAGATCCCATGGTTGTGGCAAAGATGTTTCTGTTTTTTAAGAGGCGCAAATTAGCTTGCATCAAGCAAATAAAACCACTATGGATATCACTGAAATCACTGGAATTGGGTTACAAACTGTCCAAGACATTATTACAACGTGGAAGGATGGTGGTGGACCGAAACTTTGCGAAGGAAATGGGTTGGAAAAAAAGTCATGAATGATTGTGATTAGAGATCACTAAAATGCTCAATGATGTCTCATCATAAAAAATTGACAGTACTGTTAAAGGAAGCAAAAAAAAGATTAGTCTGTGGAGCTACGGTGAAAGGTAATGTGAGTCCAGATTTACCCAGTACCCGAGCTATGAGTAAATTAGGATGGGTAGGGTAAACCATGAAGCAAAGCGCACGTCATGCATTATCCACTCTACAGGCTTCTGAAATATTATGATCTGGGATTGCTACAGTTGGTCAGGTTTAGGCTAAGCAACATTATCTGTTCACTTCCTTTAATTGCTGCATAATCTGAATCTATTGAATGACCAGCTTATCCAATCAATGGATTTTTTAAATCCCTGACGGCACTGGCATATTCCAGGATGACAATGTTAAGATTCAACAGGCTCAAATTGTGAAAGAGTGGTTCTGTGTGCATAAATTGATCTTGACAGACTCCTGACCTTAATCAATTAAACTTTTTTGGTATGTGCTAGAGAAGCCTAATGAAGTGATTTGACCCTTCCTTCATCAGTGCAAGATTTGAGCCAAAAATGAATGCAACTCTGGTTGGAAAATAAATGTGACATCGTATAACGCTATGATGAATGCACATGGTGGTAAATAGCTTGGGTGATAAGGCGGCCCAAAAAATAAGTGTTTGAAACTTTTTTGGCCAGGCAGCGTACAATATGCTTTCTCCCACTCATTATGGTTGTGGACAGTTCACTCATTGGAGGAAAATGTGGAGTAAAATTGGTCATATAGACACTATTGCAGCATCAGCATGCTGTGTGCTTGATTGCCGCTGTGCAGATGAACATTCATGTGTGAATACCGTATTTTTGGTAATATGACTAAATTCTGAAGACAGAATCCCGTGACTTTCTCCCTCTTACATTTTTCCTACAGGCGACAGGACAGATGCAGAGAGAACAAAATATTTATGAAAAATTAAAGCATTCGTCAATGCAATAATGCAATAATAATTGCACTTGTCAATGCAATTAGAAGTAATGGCAGGATAAAATTTAGAGTGAGGAGTGATGTAAATGCTTTTGAAAGGAACTGTATTTCAGTGTCAGATTTAAATGTTATTGAGCGTTGGAAGCCTCTGTTTAATGTACCTGCTGTGCTAGTCTTTTAATTTATAAAAAAAATTGAGACCATGATAAGTCGAGACATTCTGGCTGGGTGCGATGTCCAAAAACAGTACAGCCTCATCAGGCATCTGAACAGTAATTAAGTTCTGCGCATCTTAATATATTGTGAATTTATATGCAATTTTCCCCCGATGAGACATGAACGTTTATATTTTTGGTCCTATCTTTGTAGTGTGAGTGCATAGTATAAAGCACAGCATGCTTGTCCAATTAGCGTGAGGTCAGAAGCATAATTTTCTCACTTAAATAAGAATAGTTCAAGAACAGGGTTGAAAGGGGCTGGATTTGATGGTTTAGCACATCCTAATTATTCCACTCATCTGACAGTATTACTTTTCACTCTTGCTCGGGGATCCATGGTATTGTGTACCTTATTTTAAACCATAATGTGTCTGAGTGAATTTGCTTTGAAAAACGTTTAAATGGTTTCCAAAAGGCAGCCCAGCCATAAATTTAAGGTTTGTGAAGCACAGAACATACTGTTGGATCATTCCATGCTAAGTGATCACATTTTATGAAAATGTCCTCGGTGACCATCTCAGATTTTGCATAAAGTCTGTCAAAATGAACCTTAGGGTGTATAATGGACACCTGAAAAATGTCAGGGTCCAACTCTCACCGGTTTGTATTTTATGGCTCTTCAAATTTTCGGTGACGCCCACTTTTTGTAACGCAAATGTCCCAAGTGGTTTTGGGAGGTCAATACCTCCACAGTGGAGGGCTGAAAATTGGTAGACCAGCCAACTCTGGCCCAGTCTTTCAGAATCTGAGCTTAGATTTACATTATCTTGCACCATTTAGCAGATGCGGGTTCCCAAAGAGGTAACTTTTGCACAACGAACCTTAGGGCCCTGGGGTTTGGAGGGACCCCAAGACCACATATTTTGAAATAACATTAATTTCTTTGCAGGAATAAGGGTACAGATAAGGGTACAGACCTTTGAGTGAAATGCTTATGAAACACCCCTGACAGTGTGTTCGTGGATTGGTAAGGGTCTAAAAAGGGTCCGCAACTAGAAATTGCGAAAAAACGAAAACCCACGTGGGACACTACCCAGTCTAACCAACTTTTTACCTATGTTTCATCTGCTCATCAGCATTTTCAGCTTTGGTGCTCTCTCTGGGCTGGACCTGAATCTTCTGATTAGGTAGCAGCTGCTTTACCCACTACATCATGGTACTACCCGAAAATTATGTGCAATTTTCTTTTAGGTATACTTTCGTGAACTGGTACTAAACAACCAAAGAAATTTCCCAAAATAAGCTGTGGTGAAGTGGGCGAAGCTGCAGCCTTGTAGGCGGAAGGATTTAGATGGAGTGGTCTCCCCTTATCTGACTAATGAAATTAATATTGTGTCAATAAATTCCTGTGTGTTTAGAAAAGAACAATGGACATGATATGGTTGTAAATACTGGGCAGAATGAATAATTAGTAATATTTACATTTTTCATTAAGTATTCTAGATATCCAAGTGTACTTTCATGAAGTAAAACTTTTGCATTACGTAATATATTTAAAGTTTCCTACTCTAACACCTAAAGTATACTTGAAATGTGCTTTAGATACTTAAAGTGGTCTAAATTAGAGCCAAAAAGTACTGAAGTAGTACACTTACAAGTGTACGCTTACTACCAGTATACTTGAAGTTTGCTTTTAAAATGAAATTGAGGTATACTTATTTTTTGTAAGGGTACTTTTATGACCGAAGTCCATGTCTCTACCCTAATCTGATCCGTTTTTTATCTCCCACAATTCAGCCTGTTTTATGTTAATAAAGCCGTGGGGAATTGCCGACAATTGAGAGTACCGCCAATAAGTAAAAAATGACCGGATGTTGCATTCGTGCCCCGTTTCAGATGGGATAGTTCGATAACCCAGTCGTTCGGTCTCATTCGCGGCTGCGGGAAAAAAAAATCGAACGCTGCGCTGCCTCGGCGTGCGTGGTTACGGCCGACCGAATGTGGTACTTATTTAAAACTAGCTGAGCTCTTGGTGAAAGATTACATTTTCCTCGGCTTGATTTACCTATGCGTAATGATGTTACTGCTGATACCGACGCTCCTAAGCGTGCTTCACGCTCTACTGGACATTTTTCTCATACAATGTGCCGAAACTTACTTCATTACGGGAAAAACCGCGTGACTAATGATGTTTGAACCACTTAACTGCTTCATTCAGACTAAATCAGCTGACCAGTTTGGTTAGATAGGCGGAGCTAACATTGGCTCTAATCAAATGTAGACTTAAGATGGATGAAACAGCGCTCTGTTCGGCATTTTTATAAAAATAGTAATGTCAAAGTTGCTCAAGCACACCCAGTATACACCAAGCACAATCAAAAAACTTAAAATAACATGCTTTTTGGACAGAGAACATTTTTACAGGCTTCAATGAGGCTGTGGATGTAATTCGTGTTATTATAGCACATAAATGATTAAGGTAATGAAAGGAAAAAAACAACAGACACCTAAAACGAAGTTAAATTTCAGTTTTATTAAAGTATTTTCCCCAATACAACATACTCGAAGTGCGCGCGCAAGGTGCGTCAGCGTCACCTTTGCAAGGCTGTTCAACAATCTCTGTGCCAGCAGGTGTCACCCACGTGCTCAGTGAATGAAGCATCGAGCAGTGAACCAATTTTCAATATATTGGTCCGAAGATCCGCAGCCGCAGCTTTTTCTCCCCCCCCCCACGAAAACTTTATTTAACAAATATTAATCTTAAATTCTGTAAAGTTTCGTCCAGACACAAAAACAACACATTCATATCTAACACAATTCATGCCAGGGCAAATGAAATTCACAAAAATACCTTAAAATGATCACAAACACTAACCGTTTTCATTGCCTTTTGATTAAGGGAAAGCTTGATGGAATCAATGTATTGCCTGAATTCATTGTAAAAAGCAACAAAAAAAAGGTTTTCTATGAGTAGATTTGCTTTTGTGTTTGTAAAAATTTGCCAAAATTATGATAAGATTAATAATAAACGTTTCGTTGGGTTTTTCCTTATTGATGTTAGAGTCAAAGACTCCAAACAGTACATCCCTCCAAGACAGCTTGAAATCTTTTTCAATATGGTTAGGAATAAAATTACAAATTTCAACCCAGAGGATTTTGACAGTGGGGCAGTGCCAAAATAAGTGAGTCACAGTTTCAATGTTAACTGAACAGAAAGTGCATTTCACATCAATGTCTTATCTTTTGACAATAAGCTCATTTGATGAATAAAATCTATGTATGATCTTAAATGAAATTTCTAAACCTTGTTGGTCAGCAGGTATCAGTTGGGTAAGAGCCAGACCTTTTTCCAGTCAATAAATTCCATGTATTTATTCCAGTGTGAGACTACATAGGGAACTGAAATTACATCTCTGAAGCAGGGATCTAATCAATTTATTGTTTTTACCATGGTTGCAGGACAAACAGATTTTACCTGCTTGAGTGTCAGTCACAGACAGCAAGGATAATTGATGGGTTTCCACTCTTGGTTGAGACCTAAACAACATGCAAACCCCAGAGGGGATTGCTCCAAAGACTTCTGAAAAATCACCAGGTGAAACAGGGATATTGTATTCTGCCAAAAACTCATTATAAGAATAGACGAGACCCTCCCCGTTAAATAACTGAGCAACATATACAATGTTGTTATTGAACCAGTAATCAATAAACAGAGATTTGTGCTTAAACAATATATCCTTGTTGTTCCAAATATAATATTTATGAGGTGAAAAGTTGCGCTTGAAAATGAGAGACCAAAATAAAAAGGCCTGGCAGTGAAAGGAAGACATCTTTACTGGAATTTTATCAATACTGTAATTACAGACCAAAAAAAAGTTTAATCCCCCCAGTTTTGAAAGAATATAAGAGGGTATAACATTCCAGATAGAGTTGGGCTTTTGAAAAAATTGTTTTAGCCAATTAATCTTAAAGGTTTTATTTAAGGTGCAGAAATCTAGGAAGTTTAGTCCACCACTCTCATAGTCATTCTTTAAAACAGATGTCTTCACATGATGAGTTCTGTTCATCCAGACAAAATGGAAAAGCATCTTGTCAATCTCATTAATTAATTTGGCATTCACATACAGACAGAGAGATGCATATGTGAAACATGAAATTCCTTCTGCCTTTGTCAGTAGAAATCTGCCTCTAAGATCCCGTAATAGCCACTGGTTTAGCTTTTTTTGCGTTCTTTGGATAATAGAATTGAAATTTAATGAAGTTCTCATTTATTGGTCCTAGGTAATTGTAATACCCAAGTAGACAACTTTATTTTTGACTGGGTACTACATGTGGAAGATTTAAGGCTTTCCTTAATAGAGATAATGTCACATTTATTTAAATTCAGACCTAAACCGGAGGCCTTAGAAAATTCATTTAGACAATTTATTGCAATGGAGACTTGGTTTTCATTCCTGAGAAAGAGAGTAGTGTCATCTGCCAGTTGAGTAATACAGAGTTCTCTGCTTAAAATATTGATGCCATTAATCTCACTTGATTCGATGTGATCAGCTGGAAGTTGAGCTACCAATAGGAAGAGGCAGGGTGAAGCGGGGCACCCTTGTGTATGGCCCAATTCCAATCCAACCCCTTACATACTCTCTGACTTAGAAGCGCGTTCGCGGGAAGTTCGTGAGTGTGTGAGGGCCGTTCCATCATCAGATCATCAAGTCAGTGAGTTTGTGAAAGAGCCCTTACTGCAAGTCAGCACCGATGCTGACTTTGGGTAAGGAAATTACCCATAGTTCATAGCGTCGTGAAGTCAAATACGGGGGATGCTGTCGGAATACCGGAAATGTACACGGAAAAAAAAAAAAAAATGGGAAATACACCAAAGAGCGGTCCGATCGAAGTAATGGAAGGAGCAAGAAATAAAAAGTTTCTGTGTGTAAATTTTAACGTTGTTTGCCACGACTGCGTGTAGTTTGGTAACGTAAAAGGGGATAAGCGCTGCTCCATTCCAATTCATAGAACCTGAAGCCCTCACAGACTCAGTCCCTTACGGCTGACGTAAATTAAGTCAGTCAGGGCTCACGGCTTGAGTCTCCAGGAGGTGGATTGGAATGGGGCCTAAAAGTTCGCTAAGGTATGCTAAGGCAGAATCCCCAAATATCCGCACTGCTCCGTACTACCAGATTCGCTGACTTTACGGGCACGTTCACTGGAAGTCCGGGAGTGCTGAGAGATGTACAAATCCACAATTGATCCAGTCCACAAGGCGCCTCAATCGGACATTCTGCGGACTTCCAGAGAGTCCGCTTAGGTTGCAGACTTCAGCAGATTTCACAAGTGTATTTACCCATAATACATTGCAATATGGACGTGACGTTTTAATTCTTCCAAATTGCCACACACGCACAAAACCACATCAACTAATTAGAAATTTATAATATTAAAATGTTACTTCAATAACGTAGGCCAGAGATAAAATTCAACATCATCATACATAAATACAGGCTACAGAGGTAATCAATATGCATTTGCACGGAAACGAGTGAAACAGACTCGAAGCCTGTCCATCACATGGACCTATTAGGAGATCAGGCAATGGCTACAAGAAAATAGCCACTCGCCTGCACCTGACCATATCTACTGTCAGAGGAATTATTAAGAAGTTTAAAACAACTGGACCAGTGGTAAACAAGCCTGGAGGAAGACGCAAGGTTATTTTGCCACCACGCACAGTCAGGAGGATGGTAAGAGAAATAAAAAGTTCTCCAAAGCTCACTGTTAAAGAATTGCAACAAATGGTAGCATCTTGGGGTCACAAAGTCTCCAAAACAACCATGAGGCGCGATCTACATGCCAACAAGCTTTTTGGGAGGCATGCATGGAAAAAACCTTTTCTCACTCACAATCATAAACGCAAACATCTGGAGTTCGCTAAGCGGTAGTGGGACTTCAACTTGGACCGTGTGCTTTAGTCAGATGAGACCAAGATAGAGCTTTTTGGCAAAAAAACACTCTAAGTGGGTCTGGCGGAACACAAAAGATGAGTATGCAGAAAAGCACCTCAAGCCCACTGTGACGTATGGGGGAGGATCGGTGATTCTGTGGGCCTGTTTCTCTTCCAGAGGCCCTGGGAACCTTGTTAGGGTGCATGGCATCATGAACGCTTTGAAAAACCAGGACATTTTAAATCAAAATCTGGCGGCCTCTGCCCAAAAGCTGAAGATGGGTCATCACTGGGTCTTTCAGCAAGATAATGACCCTAAACATGTGGCCAAATCTACACAGAAATGGTTCACCAGACACAGAATCAAGCTCCTCCCATGGCCATCTCAGTCCCCAGACCTCAACCCCATTGAAAACCTGTGGAGTGAGCTGAAGAGGAGAGTGCAGAGGAGAGGACCCAGGTCGCTGGATGATTTAGAGAGATGCAAAGAGGAATGGTCGAAGATCCCTTTTTCTGTATTCTCCCATCTTGTGAAACATTATAGGAGAAGATTAGGTGCAGTTTTGTTGGCAAAAGGGGGTTGTACAAAGTAGTAACATCAGGGGTGCTTATAATTCTGGCACACATGATTTGAGGTAAAAGAATTATTTCTTAATGTGGGATTTTTTCCCAATGAATAAATGCACTTGAATGAAAGGTTTGATTTTCCTATTTTTTTTCATTGTGGTCCTATATTATTTAGAAAAAAAAACTGAATTTATTTGAAGCTAAAGAACACATCTCAACAAGGGGTGCCAATAATTATGAAGGGCGCTGCAGATGCAGCGACGAAAAGCAGCAGGCCGCAGTATCCGAGATGGAGGCTTTGGTAAAAACCTAACTCTTCAATGAGAGAAGGATAAAATTGCTGTGGTCCATTTTTGCACCTCAGGAGATATATTATGGACCACCCGTGTTCTTATGTAGTTCCCTATAGCAATTGTTCTGGATTATGAAAATATATCTATTTTTATGGTCTTTTATTCAGTATTCAATCCACATGCCCAATTTAATGTTCAATTTTCAGTATATTCTCTTATTTCTTCTAACGATCTGTCAGTAAATGTTTGTATTTGAGGCACGTGGCTTCGTTTTTTACTGTAACTTTCAACAAGTGCCGCTATTTTTTTTGTGTATTATTGTCATGTGGATCTGATCGGCAGGTACAAAGTAGGACCAAATTATTTTTATATCCTGCTGGTGGTGAAGATGGTCCACCAGCATGGAACAGCACCAAACACACAACATATGCTGGTCATGCTGTTCCCCAGCATAAACCAGCATACATGTGCCCAAAACACAACATATGCTGGTCACCAGCATATACCAGCGTCCAAAACACAACATTCGCTGGTCAGCAGCATGAATCAGCATAAATGTGTCCAAAACACAACACATGCTGGTCACCAGCATAAACCAGCATGTGCTGGTCACCAGCATAAACCAGCATGTGCTGGTCACCAGCATAAACCAGCAAGTGCTGATCACCAGCATAAACCAGCATGCGTTGGTCACCAGTATAAACCAGCATACATGTGGCCAAAACATAACATATACTGGTCTGTGCTGGTTTTTTCAGCAGGTACGGCAGACGGTGGCACAAGGTGACGGACTTCGTGAATTTCTCGCACAGATGATGCGATCAGCCGTCACATCATATGTCCCTGCTGAAAATTCCAGCTTTGACCGGCCTAGGCTGGTTTAAGCTGTGTTTTGAACAGTTTTAGTTAGTCAACCAGCCCTTCACCAGCTGAAAATACCAGCTTTGACCACCTTCATCAAGCTATAGAGACCAGCTAAGAACACAGCTCAGAGCATCTTAAACCAGCTTGAAATTCTAGCAGCTATAATTCTAAGATGGATTAAGATGGTCTGAGTTGTGTTATTAGCGATATTGTAGCCTACGGTATTTAGGAGGTCAATAGTTCGTCGATTAGTTACATTTCCTTTATTCTACAATCCTGAAAATGTTGGTGTTGCTCAATTTTCGTGTCTCAGCACATTTTGTCCTGCACCTGTCTGCACTGTTCGCAAAACGGTGTTTTGCACCCTAGGGGGTATACGGCAGTCACGTGACAGAAGACTGTATTGCCTACTGCGGTCACAAATACTGATACAGGCGTATGTACATGTACAGAGCGTTTCTCGCTCCCGTAAGTTGATAAACTGAATGAGGAAAAAATGTCTTTGCTTACAAAAGATACCTGAATTATGTTGACTTTTTCCGTGGTTTGGTTGTGCATTCGGCGAAAAAAAGAAAATTGAAGGAGTAAACCTCACAGGCAGGTCGGACACTTAGTAAGCAAACGTTTTGTCTTAACAAACAAGGCATTTTAATTACCTAAGCGATTAATGACTTCCTCATAAATTGCATACAATTCACGCACAACTAAGCCTAGATTAGCAAGTGGCTATATCGGTATCGAGGTTATGGAAAACTGGACCGTTCCCCAAAACCTGGCGTGCGGTTTCAAGTTGTACTTTCACAGAATGATTCAGTGCGATTTCCGCTAAATTTGATGCTATTTAGAAAAAAAAAATCAACATCAATATTTGGTAGAGCCTAGACTCCATGCATCTTGATAAATTGAATTAACAAAGTGAATCATGTAGGATTCCTTCGACCAAGTGTTGTGAGTAGAACTCGGGGTCACAAATGGAAGTTGACCAAAGGTAAATTTAGCACGGATATTCGGAAATATTTCTTCACCCAAAGAGTAATTTCAATGTGGAACAGCTTACCTGACCATATTGTTGAGGCAGAGACCTTGGGGGTTTTCAAGAGCAGGTTTGACCTATAGCTAGATACCATTGAGTCATTTAGTATCTGAAGGGATATATTCACAATAGTATAAAGAAACTGGCGAGCTCAGTTGGGCTTAAAGGCCTGGTCTTGCCATTCATGTCATGTCATGTTATGTTATGTTATGTTAAACAAGAAATGACGACAGCGTTTCAGCCAGATATGCTCCGCGATATTAGGCTAATTTCAAAATATTATTGGTAGGTAGGCCATCCCGAAGTCATGTGTTTTTCATTTAATTATATTTTAAGGTTACCGACAGGCCCATAATATATCTGCAATTTTACGACGAAGTGATGCAGGCTTTTATCCAACGACGGCACAAATATAACTTGAGTTTTTTATGGAGTCCCTTTGCTCAGATGATTTGAAGTGCAAGTCAAAACAGCATGTATCCGCCCTGTGTAGTACATCATTCAGGTAGTGACGTAGTGCACACATCTCCAGCAGCTGCTGTATTGTCCGCGGGCGGAGAAAGAAAAATCAACCTTTAAAACGATAAGACTACAAGAAGCGCACACTAAGTGCTTATATTTCGTGTACAGTTGTTGGAAAGACTTCAAATGAGAATCTCCGAGGGCACAGAGTGAAATTTCCTGTCGACGTTCTCTACGAGGCTGTTACTTGGTCAGGTTCTTTGTGTTGAGATGATTTGTTTGTGTTGACGGGAGCAGCTCCTGGGGTTTCCTACAATGCACGGGGGAGTCAATTAACGTTAGTTCGGTGTCGTTTAGGAAGGTCTCCGTTTGGGGGTAAAAGGAGTTAGGCTGCGGAACCCGTTGCTAGTTTTATCGCGACAAATTAAGAGGAGATGGGCAACTGTTTGAAATCTCCGACGTCGGATGATATCTCTTTGCTACACGAATCTCAGTCGGACAGGGCTAGTTATGGTGACGGGACAGACCCAGACCAGGAGCCTCCGCCACCATACCAGGTGAGTAATTGGTCGCCAGAATTTAAACATATTTGCGAAAGCCAAAAATCTCGTGACAGTTGCTCCACAGTACGGATGGTGTGCTCAGAACAGATCAGGACAATTGGGCCGTTGCGTCGCCAAGCCTACATAGCTATAACTAGCTCGCAGGAGCGATGAAGTATGGAAATCGGTTATCTATTGGATTCCAAGGGATTATTCTGGCTGCGATCCTGCTTTGTTTCATTTATTTCTTTGTAGCAAACTTACTGTCTGTGTGAGAGTGGTGTCTCCCTGTGAATTAAGGAGAATGATGATGCGTCGAAAACAAGTTGAAGTTCAGGCGCTTGTATGTGATTGTTTCACACAATCGTTAATCAGCTTTGTTGCAAATGAAATAGTCCACCAATACAATTATAGCCAACTTCTTAATACTTCCGGGAAGTGTACAGACATTTTTGGGCTTTTGCACTGATGGTCTAGCATATTTTGTTTTGTACCGCTTAACCAGTCCATCAATCGAAGTTGCGTGTCAAACTGGAAATTTTAAATGGTAAATGGATAGTCTGCTTCTGGTCTCTCAATGCAGCTATGTACAGCGCATTTCGCGGAATTTTAGTGGCTTGTTCACCTTCGCTAGATTTGAATCTCTCTCGTCTGCTGAGTGCGGTGAAGAAGCACTGTCCCCGTTCCCAACTTCCTCTATTTTAGTTTATTTTTGTATTTTGGTGATCTAGAACGGGTCAATGACAAATAAGACCTTTCAAATGTTTTTTTTCAACAGATCTTTAAAAATGTGCAGAATACATTTATTTGAAGTTGAAACTGTGTTTAAACAAGTGTTAACGGTTGCACAACATTTACAGGGTTTTAGTACAGTTTTAGACTGTATTTGCAATTTCACCAGCCAAAAAATGTTTTTTGGGCCATCGTGGTCTCAGATTTTTCTCTAACTTTGTATATTTGTTCATTTGAACTCAAATAATGGGTATCTCCAATTTTTTCATAAACGGCCCAGCTGCATGGATTTTATGGGCCTCTGGGAAAAAAAATGGCATGTACGGGGTGTTTTCATGCTGTAGAAAGTCTGATATCTTTGATTCTATGTATGACAGATACAGATCTGGAACGTGGCTTGATTCTTGGCATGAACCTTGCTCTAGGCTGACAATCTTAAAGGTTGCTTGGATCAATGGTGAATGCCATGGAAATTAAGGTGAAAGTTG
Source organism: Gymnothorax reevesii (assembly GCA_029721435.1). NCBI lineage: Eukaryota > Metazoa > Chordata > Actinopteri > Anguilliformes > Muraenidae > Gymnothorax > Gymnothorax reevesii. The sequence continues at coordinate 94,419,958 of CM056575.1, forward strand.
GGGTTCACAAAAATATTTTCCACTATTTCAATCCTAATTACTTGCAAATAGTTGGAGGGAGTGATCAACTGATGCCAGGAACCTTTTATTTCAGGTATCTTCTTGTCATTTCTATCAAAAAATTTAAAGGAAACTTTGTAGTTGTTCAGATTATAACCCTTTTAAAGTTGGTTGCAGCTGAAAAGAGGCCATGTTTAAGGGCCTGACTCGCCCGCGGGGGAAAGTTGCGCTGACACCACTTTGCACCTGAGCAGTGTCTAATGACCTGAATTGGACTGTTATGGCCCAAAAATCCAGTATATAGGCCTGTTTCCCACCAAACTGCTGGCCTAAAAAGTCATTGTTTTTCTTTGCATTGAAATGTACGTGGCAATGGCAATTGTGCTGGAAATAAAGAAACCTGCTTGAATATCATGTGGGTTACTTTATTTGAGCTGAAAGCCTGATATTGGTATTCTTTGCAATTGTAGTGACATTATTAGGGTCAATCCATGCCAGGTGGAAACGCACCTGGGCCATCATGGTCTTGGATTTTACTTTAACTTTGTCTATTCGTTCATGTGGCCCAAAATATGGATATCTGAATTTTTTGCAAACTGCCCTCTGGAATTGGTTTTATGGACCTCTGAAGAAATGGCCTGTGGGGGTGCTTTGCAAAACATGCTGTAGAAAAACGCTTTTATCTCTGGCCTAATTACTGATACAGGTCTGAGGTTTGGATGGATTTGTAATATGAGGCTTCCTCAAGCTCCACCATCATTTACAGTGGCAGTATCTTGTCAGGTTTCCATGGAAACTGTTTGAATTTGGGCAAATTTGAGATTTTTCACTTTTTGTGTCCTTTTTTGTGGTGAAAAAAGCCTATATAATGGACCGATGGTGTTTTCCAGTATAATTCAGGTCATCTGACATGCAAAAGGTGCAAATTCATAATGATGCAACTTTTCCCCGGGGATGGACAGACCCCTTGAACTTGTGACATTTTCTGTTGCAAGCAACTTTTTTGTTCCGCTTTAATTCTTTGATAAACAGTCAATGATCTGTCTGAAATGAAAGTTTCTTTTGTCGCATCTCAAGTGTCACCAGTCATTGGTCAGTAATAAAAGTCCAAAAAGTGGAAAAAAATCTGAAACTTGCCCAACTTCAGTTTCCATGGAAACAAGAACAGAAACAACCATAGTAAATGATAGAGATGCTAGTTGAAGCCTCATATTACAAATCCATCCAAACCCCAGACCTGTATCAGTAATGGGGCCGGAGATATAAGGGTTTTTGTACTGCATGGTTTGAAAAGTGCCCCCTACAGGTAATTTCTTCAGAGGTTTCTAGAACTAATGCCAGAGGGCAGGTAGAGAACAAAATCACATATCTATTATTTGGGCCAAAATGAACAAATGGACAAAGGTAAAGTAAAATCCAAGACCATGATGGCACAGGTGTGTTTTCACTTGGCATGGAATGACCCTTGTAGGGGGTGGGTATTTTGGTTTTCCAAACGATTTAAGAACAATTTAACTATTAAACTTTGTATATTTGAAAGGTTTTCAATCTAAAATTATGCCCCCATATTAATATCATATTTATTTCATATTTTAAATTACATATTCAAAACATTTCACATAGCGTTAACTTGCTCAGGCGGTTGTGCCACCTGACATTTTGAGGGTTTGAGATGGCAAAACATATGTATATACATGTTTATAAAATTTTTATGATAAACTGTGCATATGTTCGAATTAAACAGGTTTTATAGAATAAAATTAGGCTTATTATGAATCATTTCAAATTATTTTAAACCAAAGTAGTGCGCTCGGACACAAAAATTTGCAGGGGGGGGCAGGGCAGCAACAGCGACTGACATGAATGGACAAGCAGGAGCCTTTCCAAGGGGGGTGGGTAGTGCCACCAGAGCAAAGCTCTACCCACCCAATGAAAACTCAAACTTTACGCGTGCTTCATCTATGATTGGTGAATTCCTTTGCCAGTCTATTCTGATGTGAAATTAACCAATGGGCACTCTCGAATTACTAGTGACCCTCCCATTCTCTTAGATGTGACGTCAGACTGATCAGTGGAGATTGCAGTCTATGCTGCTCATACAGGACCTGTGTTTCTCTCAAGGAATCAAAACTTTGCCCATACCTGGCAAGCCGTTTTAACATTTAATCAGTTGAGGTAATTGCAATTGTAGATATCAACAATTCCTTTTTGACTAGTTAGAATTTCAAGCCAACATATCCATAATGTAATTTTGACTAGTTGCAATTCTAATGACATCTACGATTCTATTCTCACTAGTCACAATGTTAATTATATCCCCGAACGCTGAATGGCATTCCGGGGATATTATGTTTTTGGTCCGACCGCCGCCTCACTTCGTGTTAATGCGATAACTTCAGTAATATTTCAATTAGAAATTTCAAGTTTTGCATATAGGTAAGTATCATAAAGAGGAAGAACTAATTCGATTTTGGACAATTTACGATTTCTTGATTGGCCACCAGGGGCCAAAAACTGGAAAAAAAATCACTGTTTTTATCATATCTCTGGAAATATTTGTCCGATTGACCTCAAATCAAGTGCAAATGAAAGGTCATAAACTGAGGATGTGTCCCACGATGACATTATACCTGTTTGGTTCAAAATTTTGCCACAAGGTGGAGCTTTGTCACATAAAATTCACCATTTTTGCCATATCTTTGGAACTATTTGTCCAATTGACATGAAACTATGTGCAACTGCAAGGTCATGACCTCACAACGTATCACATGATGACGTCATACCTGTATGCCTCAATATTTTGCCACCAGGTGGCGCTTTGTGATGGAAAATGACCATTTTGGCCATATCTTCAGAACCTTTTGTCCGATTGACCTGAAATTAAGTTCAAATGAAAGGTCTTGACCTGAGGGGCTTTATAATGTGTTGGGTCTATTCAAGGATTGGAGAATTGGAGGATCGGGGCGTTCGGGGATATACCCAAAGCCTTCGCCTCCGATCGCATAAGCCTAGTTCTTTACCAACAATTGATTTCTTACTTGTGGAAAATGTCATTGTAGATGTTTGTAATTTACTTACAACTAGTCAACTTTTACCATTGACTTCTATTCAAATTCAATTACAGATATCTATAATTCAATTTTGACGCATTATAATTCCAAATCGACATATCCATAATGTAATCCATGATGTAATATCCCCGAACGGTGTTCTGGGGTTATTATGTTTTTTGTCTGACCGCCGCCGCCGCACCGCCCTAAGTGTTAGCGTGATAACTCCAGTTATATTTCAATTAGAAGTTTCATGTTTTGCATATAGGTAAGTATCATAATGAGGAAGAACTGATTAGATTTTGGACAATTTACAATTTCTAGATTGGCCACCAGGGACCAAAAACTGAAAAATCGCTGTTTTTAATCATATCTCTGGAAATATTTGTTCGATTGACCTCAAATCAAGTGCAAATGAAAGGTCATGACCTGAGGATGAGTCCCATGATGACATTATACCTGTTTAGTTCAAAATTTTGACACAAGGTGGAGCTTTGTCACATAAAATTCACCATTTTTGCCATGTCTTTGGAACTATTTGTCCAATTTTCATGAAACTATGTGCAACTGCAAGGTCATGACCTCACAACGTGTCACATGATGTCATCATACCTGTATACTTCAATATTTTGCCACCAGGCAGCGCTTTGTGATGGAAAATTACCATTTTGGCTATAGCTTCAGAACCATTTGTCTGACCTGAAATTAAGTTCAAATGAAAGTCCAGTCAGGGATTGGGGAATTGGAGGATTGGGGGTGTTCAGGGATATACTCCAAGCCGTCGCCTCCGACAGCATAAGCCTAGTTGATATCTACAATTGTTGTTACATTACAGATATCATAAATGGAATTCTAGATATCTAAAATTTAATTCTGACTGGTTAAATTACTGATATGTCAGCTTAGGATTGTAACTAGTAAGAATGTAATTTCAGATATCTGGAATTGTATTTCAGATATCTCAAATACAATTGTAACTAGTGAAAATTAGATTCATACTAGTAACAATTTTATTTGAGATGTCTACAATTCCTTTTATAACTAGTCAGAACTGAATTTTAGATCTCAAAAAAGGAATTTCCACTAGTCAAAATGTCATATCTGCTTAAATGATAAATCTGCTCGCCAGCTAGCCGTTTTAACATTTAATCGGATATGTCGGACATATTCGGAATGCAACTGCTGATATGTGGGACATATCTGAAATGAATATGCTAATTTGGGCTACATATCTGAAATGCAATTGTTGATATGTCGGTCATATCAGAAAATTGGCTCCACATCCAAAATGAATATGCAAATTGGGTGACAAATCCAAAATGAATATGCTGATTTTGCTGCATATCCGAAATGCAATTGTTCATATGTGGGACATATCTGAAATGCAATTGCAATGGGAAAATGCATTTCCACTAGTCACAATTCTTTTTTGACATGTGGAAATTCAATTATAGATATCTATAATTGTTATTCTTTCTAGTGAATAAGGAATTTTTATATCTATAATTAAATTACAGATCTCTGTAAATCAGTTTCGACTAGTCAAAATGTAATTACTACATGTGAAAATATATTTGTATCTTGAAATGACATGTCAATGTCATTTCCACTAGTGGGAACTAAATCGCAACTAGTAAGCCCTCCTGATTATATGTTAAAACGGCTTGCCATAGCCCATATCTCTTTTGTTGCTACTTCTTTCACAGCTTGTTTTGTCAGTCTTGTTGTTTGACATTAAGATAATTTGTGTTCGAGTTTTTCATCTGTGTGTGTGTGTTGACTCGTGTGGTTATAACCTGAGTTTGCTACAGAGTTGCTAGTCACTCACTGGGGTTGTTGCAACAATAATTCTGTATAATTAGCACATTTCAACATTTTGAACGTCTGTATCATAAGCACTTCAAACATTTGCCAATGGAAATACATAGGTGGCTCATTAAAAAACAAGCAGCTCCCACTCCCGCAAGTGCTGTCTCTACCAGCAGCCCTGCAACCACCGAACAGAGAGTTGTATCCGTGCCGGGGGCCGGTACTGCCTGTGAATCACCGGCAGATGCACTATGCTCCAGCAGCTCTGCACCCATGCTAGGGGCTCATAACGTCTGTTCTCCCCATGTTCAGGCCCCCTGCTCTGTGTCCACTCCTCCGGACTTAAATAAGGATCGCCCTCCTCAGCCCATTTTAAGCAGTTATCCTAAGCTTATAAAACTTGACCATGGCATGACTTTAATATTCAATTCTACGCAATGACAGCTTTTACTTTGCTTGTCGCAAATTTAGGTCTAATTCAGATCGTGAGGACGTATTTACTAAATGTGGCTGCACAAAATAAAGCACTCGATAAAGACAGCACAAACGTGCAACAAACATCTCGCACTCCAGGGCCATGGTTGCATGGCAGGAGTACCAGCGCCGGTCAGAGACAGGTGAAAATATTGTCCATTGTCCACCACATTAAAAACATGGGTGAAGTCATTCAGTTTCTCACTGTTAGTGAACTTGCACTGTGTGGGCACAATCACAGGGATATGGATGAGGAGGGACCGTTTCCTTGGTGCGCTGATTATACTCTCAAAAAAGATTCCAAACTCGAAGATATTGCAAAAATCTTCCCAGAAAATGCCAAATATACATCATTCTCGCACGGAATTGAAGTCCTTGTGCATGGACATTTGTCTGTTTCACCTGCGTTATGTCTCCCGACTTTTCATGCTTTTCTTTACTCAGGTGTTAGTAGCAATGCATGCGTTTCATTATTGTTTAAATAGTTCAAATGAAATACGATCATTTGAAACGTCTTTATGCAATTTCATTGCCTCCAATGATCTTATTTCATTTAAACAGTTTAAATAATCATAAAAAACATGCATTGCTTCCAACCCCTGATTAAAGAAAAACGTGAGAAGTCCGGAGTCATAATGCAGGTGAAACTGACAAACCTCCATGCGCAAGGATTTTAATTTTGCGAGAGAACCTCTAAGATGAGCGTCAATTGAATAATTGATGACTACAGCTGGGGAACGTAAATATTCCACTTCAACTCGCACCAAATGAGTGAGTTGACAGGCGTGCATTATTAATGAAATCTGGCTCCACCTGGCAATGTTGAGAGTTTTCGGAATTTCTGTAATAGTAATTTAAATGAATGATTGAAAACAGATCATGACCATCATTATTTTCAAGGGATGGGTTTGAGCCTCTCCTGTCGCCAGTTCACCAGCCACCACTGAAATAAATATATATATATATATATATATATATATATATAAATAAAATAAATAAAGTTTCAAGATGTTGTGCATGTTCTATATAACGCCGATTTAGAGGTTCTTTTTTTGACCCCCCCAAAGAGGAAAAATGCCCACCCAAGCTTGGCATCCTGGCAACGCCTCTGTGGACAAGCACTTATGATAAAACTTAATGTCATTCAAGCTATTTGAATAAACAAAATCATGATGTTGCCAAAGCCGTTAACGGAAGATCCACATATTTTACATGTGCAGTATACGTTAAATATACAACCTCATTTGAAAAAGCTGGGATGCCGTGTAAAATGTAAATTTAAAAAAGAATGCAAGGATTTGCAAATCACTTAAACCATAAAATTTATTGAAAATGTTACGAATACAACATATTACATTTTTAAACTGAGAGATTATACTTAAAAAAAAAAAAAAGAAAAAAAATCTCATTTTAAATTTGATGCCAGCAACATATGTCAAAAAAGTTGGGACAGTGGCAACAATAGACCTGATAAGTTGCACAATGTGAAAGAAATATACCTGGTGGAACATCTCACAGCTAATTAGGTTGATTGGTAACAGGTCCATAACATTACTGGGTATAAAATGTCTATCAGAAGTGAAGATGGTGAGGGATTCACCTCTGTGAGAAAGCCTGCATGGGCAAATTATTTGAGAAACTTTATTCTTAAATTTTTAATGTAAAACTGAGGAATTTGGGGTTATGAAACAAAATATTAATTAAGGATTCGGAGAGTTCAGAGCCAAAAAGTCAAGTTTCTTTCATAGAAATCACATCCTGGGCTCAGGAACACATCTGTCAACTATTGTTGGTAAACAGAGTTAATCACTGCATCTGCTAATGCAAGGTAAAACTTAGCCATGTAAACATTAAACCATGTCAACGCAAAATTTGGAAATGCAGTCGCCTTTAATGGGCCCAAGCTCAGTTAAGATGGACAGAAGCAAAGTCCAAAACTGTGCTGTTGTCTGACCGATCAAAATATGATGTTATTTTTGTGAATCATGGAAGCTGCATCCTCTGGGCCAAAGACTAGAGGGACTATCTGGCTCATCAGCACGCAGTTCAAAAGCAAACATCCATGATGGTATAGTATTGCATTAGAGCACATGGCATGGGTAAGCTGCATATCTATGAAGACACCATTCATGCTGAATTATATATATTAGTTTTGAAGCAACATTTAATGCCATCTAGATGTCTTTTTCAAAGAATGCCTTGTTTATTTCTGCAAGACAATGCCAAACACCATACCCTGCATGTATTGCAATGACATGGCTGTGTTAGGGCACTTTAGCACCCAGATTCTATCTGCAGTCCTGACCTGTCAACCAGTCCTGAGAACATTTAGGGCATTATGAAACCAGAAATATGAAACAGGGAGCCGTAAATGGTTGACATCTGACATCCTGCATCAAGAAAATATTCTGCTTTCAAAACTACGGCAATTGGTCTCCTTAGCACCCAAAATACTTTGAGTTATTAAAAGTAGAGGTGATGCAACTCTGTGATGAACAACCCCCTGTCCCAACTTTTTTGAAATGTATTGCTGGCATCAAATTCACAACGAGTAGATATTAAACATTTCATATGTTTTCTTTTTACTTTTTTCAATTTATGGTTTAAGTAATTTGCTAATCATTGCATTCTGTTTTTATTAACATTTTACAGTGTTCCAATTTTTTGGTAATGGTGTTGTATTAATGTTGTATATTGATAATTAAATTCTGCTGTCCATTCTTTGATTGCTACCATACAACAGTGCACAGCAGTGTTACACTATTTAACACAGTCAATACCACACTACTCTACACTACACTACTCTACTAGTAGAGAGATCTACTCTCCTCAGGTTTATGTAGTAATTGAATCCTACAGATTCCAACTGGCCAACTTCAATCACATGAAGGTCTGCATATCTTATAACGAAAAAGGAATTGTTATGTAATGTCAGCCTAGAGTATCCAATGACACCCTCTTGTGAAGAAATAAACTAAAAATGTATGGGTCATAACGTATGGGCAAAACTAGAAAAGCACTCAGAGAGCGCAGACCTCTGCCAGAGGGTAGCAAAACCCAAAAGCACAGCGATTGGAACTCTGGCCCATTGAAAAGACTTGAAATCTTGAACTTTAGCGTATATCTCAGCTGTACTTTGGCCTAGATATGCCAAAATTTAATCACCTGTTCCTTGACTTAATACACACCTTCTCTGAAAATTTCATCAAAATTGGTGCATTACTTTTTGAGCTTTCTTGCTAACTAACAAACAGACAAACGCTGCCTAAAACATAACCTGCTTGGCAGAGGCAATAATTAATCAATTTTTCCATTTCTTGAAAAAGTGTTCCTTAGAGTTGGGCCCTTCTGAAACTCAAGGATTCACTGCCACAACAATAGCAACATAACCTTGGCCTAATTGACAACTCCAGTCTGTTCTGGAAAGCAGGATTAGCCAACTCAGTCAGATAACTGCAAAAAGTAAAACCTGGACACCTGCTCAAGTCTTGATTATTGACTGAAGAAAAATATCTGTTCTGGGGTTTACATCAAGTAGCTATCTGGATAACTCAGCAAACCTGCTTGGTGGAACTGGTCCCAGAAAATAAGTCAAACATAATCATGATTTGTGGTGTTTATTCATTTCCGTTAACTAAATAATACACTTATAGGTAACAATAGTGTAGTAAATGGGTTAAGGAGGGAGAAAGGGAGAGGAAACAGAAAAGTTATGCAACAGATTAGGACCTTAAAACAACGCACGGACTACAAGGACCACACGGCGGACCACTGAGCTGTTGGGCAGGACTGCGGGCGGACCACTGAGAACTGGTCCAGACATGGGGTTGGAATGTTTACACACTTTTGAAAATGTTTATTAGTTGACTTTTCTGACATAATGCATAGAAGGAGCGGACTTCTGTATAACATCGACATAATGCTCCAACGAGTCAAGAAAACTAACAATAAATCTGACAATAGGCATGTGCTTTTATGTGGAGCGAAAGTGAGCGCAAGTCTCACATGATGAATTGCATGTCTTTGTTCAATAAGCGGCAACCATCCCTCCACACCCATTCGCATATTTCCAGACCACAGTCTTAGTAGGCCCGCAATCCTAATTATCAAAGTATTAAATTTACTCCAAATTGCGGCTGAGTGGGTTTAATTACCTTCCGTGAATGTCATACAATACACTAGTCAAGGCAACTAGTTAGTAAATCTACTGGCAGTTGGAAATTCAGTCATACCTCAAACAGAAGCCAATCTCGATGCTATGACAATTATTATGAATGACAAAGCATTGTCCTCAGGTTTCGAGTAGGCTTTAGTAAAATAGGCCGGCACACAGATTTTAAATGTATCACTGTTACCAGGAAAACATTTAATACAGCTGTGCATTTGTCAAACAGCTGATTATAAACGCCAAGCTCGCTCAAAACCTAAAGCATTTTACCAAATCATGCCTGTAAAATTCTTTTGCCAACATTTCAAAATGTTTATCAATGAACCAGTGCATTTGAAACATTCCATTTTCACCAGACACAGTCGATATTTAACTTCACAATCCCCAAGGGTCGGTCAAAATAATGGCAAAAAAGACTTCAAGAGCTCAAAACATTTATTATTGTTATTATTATTATTATAATTATCATTATTGTGCAGCGCAATTAATATAAGAATGAATTAAGCGAACGTATTGACATTTTTTTTCTGAACGAGTAAAGGAATCCCCAGTCACGAATACGTGTGACGGTCCGGATCACAAGGACCACTCGACAGACCACTGAAGAACTTGTTCGGACCACAAGGACTATGGACCAATTCATACTTATAAATAGTTAATCATGTTAGCACCATCTAGATAGATAGATGTAATCACACAAATTAGAATATCTATTGCAATAATAAGACAAGTGTCTCCCACTAACATGGCAATATCCCCCGCCACCTCAATTTTGTGTGTCCATATGGACGGACGGACGGAGCCCAATACTAAATCCCCGCTTCGCACTAATCGCGCGGCAGGGGATAATAATCTAAAAATGTATCACTGTTCAGTAATTAACTTTGACATGACCACCGTATGTATTTGTAATGGCTGACTGCCACTCGATCACATAGACATTTCATAAAAATAACAAACTCAAAAATTCAACACATTAGGTCAACAACATTTAATATGCTTTATTATGACTTATGTGGATATTTTTCATTGTTATTTCTGCAATTAGAATATGCAATGTTTAATTTTTCGCTAAACGCGCGGCGGGGGATAATTATAGGAATAATCGTCTAGATTGTGCAATATTTAAAACAAAGATGATCATGATATCCAAGATTTAATTCGCTGTCAGAGGACAGACCACTGGAATGGTTCACAGACCACAAAGCCTTGGTCCGGACCAGCAGCTTCAGTAAAAACTTGTTTAATTGTTAGATTTTTTTTTTTTTAATTAAAGGGCAATTGCTGTTTCTCATAGGGCTAGATAGGGTGGGATAGCTTTTTTCCTTCAATGAATGAAATACAAAGTAATTTAAAAACTATAGCTGTGTTTTCATGGGTTATATTTCTCTTAATATTAAAATTAGTTTGTGAAACATTTAAGTGTGACTAATGCAAAAATAGAAGAGATCAGGAAGGGGGTAAACAATTTTTGCTGTACTGTATTTTTGGTTTTATTTACAGTATGTTCATCACAAGTCTGATGCAGGCTAGTTCAGGTCTTTAGTTTGAAATGTTTTAAAGTAGGTTCTCGCCCAAATTCAACGCTCTGAAGGTCTTTTACTTAACCCTTTCAGGGTGTGACATTAACTTATGCCTGAATTCCTGGGGCAAAAAAGCCGATCGGAAGGTAAAACTTGTAAGGACATGCCCGATCGGGCAAGCACGACTGGGCGTTTTTACTCATCAATTTTATCATTTTCCTCTCTCTGTTCTGTTACTATTGAGCCGTCGAGTAGCCAGATGCAGTTTGTGACTGCCTCCATTGGCTGAGCGTGTCTGCTGAATAGATTTTTATGTAGAACACTAGATTGCTGACAGGGTACGCTCAAGTGAAGCATCTGTCCCAGGAGCGTACACTTTTAAATTATACTTTCAAAAACGCTTGCATGCGATTCGGTGTTATTAAGGTATCGTTGTGCAGAGCAACACTTTGTCTCCCCAAATATGCACTTTCTGGAGGATGGAAAGCGGCACTCTTACTATAGGGAAGATCGAAATGTGACGCAGTGTCAACATTAAGGTGCGAGCAGAAAAGTTATCGTGACCGAGGCTTTTAATGACCCTCTGATAAGATAACTGCTAGGAAGTTATCGCTGTCATAATAAACGTTGATGAATGTCAGTAGGCTATACGTTATCAAATTACTCTCTGGTTTCCTCACTTCATTGTATCCTGGTTGACTATTTGCCATCAACCAAATTGTTTACATTGAATCATATGGCTAATGCCAACGTTGATAAAAGTGCTAGTGAACTTGGGCTACTCCTTTTCTAAGCTTCATCTTTGCCCCTTTCCCGTTAAAACACTGTTCTCAAAAATGATCACTGCAAGCACGGATCGAGGGTGTGGATACGTTTTTTTTTTCTTCTTCTTCTTTTTCTTCTTCTCCTGATTTCGAACAGCCAGGCCTTTCTTCCCTCCCTGTCTTATGGAGCTCCGTATAAACTGACAATAAACCAAATAAAAACTGAAGAAAAGCACCATTTTATACTTGCACGCGCCTGTCCGGACTTTTTTTCCGTCGATTTTGTTAAATTTTCATGTGTGACTACCGTCACCACTCACCACGTTATGGCACTAAAGTCCGCGAGTGCTTAATTGTAACTTCTGTTTTACATTGTCCTGATGCATCGGATAGCAGCTGGTGCTGTGTCAGATTCGGTTTCACATTAAGTCACGTAGGCCTACCACCTAAAAACGCAAAGCAATGATATCCATAAGAGGCATAGAGCAGGGGTGTCAAACTGACCTGTAAACGGGCCAAGAGGCTGCAGGTCTTCAATCCTACCAAGCAGAAGCTCACCTGAAAGCACTGATTTAATCAACTGATTTAGGCCTGCACTTCTGCATTGTTGGAGTGAAAACCTGCAGCCTCTTGGCCCTTTTACGGGTGAGTTCGACACCCCTGGCATAGAGTATTCATAGAAAAAGGCTATATATTCTCAAGGCATTTATGTACCATCACTAGGATATTCCATAATGGAACTACAACTCCTGAAAAAAATGGAATCACCACACACCGAGGACGTTAATTTAACTTTTTTCCTTCATAACAAAGCAAATGACACATATGACAAAACAATTGTTGTTGAAAAGCTTGACATTCAGGCTTCATAAACATTTCACTTTGAAGTTGAAATCAAAACACGTAGCAAATGCGCGAATCGCAGGAGATGGTAAAGTATTTGAATTTATCGCTTTTCGATGCGTCATCTTGTCTCTGATGCCTCTCGTCAGAACAAAATGCTTCATCAGCACCCATAAAGTTATTTTACGCGCATTTTTCGTAAGCTAGGGGCAGCATAATGACTTTCTCTAGGGGAATTGGGGGAACGCCGTTGCTTCTAATTTCGCTACGAACAGGGTCACAGGCAAAGAAACGCATTTCATAAATGCAGCAGCTTCGGTGATGAAATGCAACCTTGTTTGAAAGTAAGGCAACGCACAGTATAACCTATTTATCAAGCTGCCTAAAGCAACACACGTTTCATGAACAGTTTGAAGACCTGTTTCAATGATTGCATGTGAAGCCAGTTTCCTAGCGATAATGCAGAAGCCATTTGTCTTTCAAAGAAGGGATTCTTTCTGACCAATCAGTGGACTGCTGTGTTGTCACGTAACATATTTATTTTGACTTTTTTTTCAGCAGCCAGTAATGGGCCAGTCAGTTATAGGCCTGCAGGTTATTCATGAGTGGGGTCAAGTAAAACATTTTATTGATTATTTTATTTTATTTTTTATTGTGCTTTGTTGGAATGTCAGTGCTTGACTAATATTTTCATAATTTTTTAATTGATTTATTCTTTGAAGCATGAATATTAATGTATGCAATTGCAATGCCTTGACTGTAGTTAGATAAGTACACAGTGATAGCCATGAATTCAGTGGTACTAAAAAATTAGCATAATTTCTTTCCGTGTTTTTGTTTTCGGCCAAGCGTTTCTCATTTTCGGGTTTCAATTTCGGCCAGAAATTTTCATTTCGGTGCATCCCTAGTATGTAGTTTTACCTTGTTAGCATTGTAAATATGAAATTCCTGGGTTTGAATTTCTTCAGAAAACAAACCGGTGCAACTTTCACATTGCACTAATCTGTTCAAAGTTAAATATAATTTTCTGGGCTAACACACTGCAAATAAATACACTTTTTGGAAGAAATAAGTTGTGTATAGCTTTCCACAGTCGACAGGCAATGGATTTTAGTTCTAACTATGTTTGTGAGCAAAATGTATGCACTTGGGAGCCAGAAAAAGTACCTCCTAAACAGGGCAAGTAGGAATTTAGACAGGGCAAGTAGATTTGGGAGGCACATGCCCTGAAGGGCTAGTAGGCAAACATCTTAACGTCACACCCTGCCCTTTCCTGACCGATTTCCTTTCAGGTGTTCAGTACCACTTAGGGATATATATATATATATTTTTTTTTTTTACCAGTAAACTAAAAATTTCTATTTTGTAACAATTTCTTTTAGAATCAAATATCACACATTTTTTTAATTAGCTGTTTGTTAAACTGTGGTTACAGTACAGACTTCAGCAAGTTTATTCATGATGGTGCTCTATCAGTTTGCCATTGGTGATAAAAATGTATTTTAACCAGTAAAGGGGTTAAGTATTGAGAATTTGGAGGGACAGGGCAGGGAATTATTGGGTTTTAACTAGTGGACGCTTGATAAGGCAATCAAACCATCTTTGTGCAAAGACCTTTACCACTACTGGGTTTGTTTTTGTTTCATATAGAGCCATATTTCCACCCGTGGCCCAATTCTGCCTTCCCTGAAGGTTGCCAATGGCAGGCTATGTTTGGATTTGCTGTCTCTGAATGGTGTGGGTGGAATTAGGGCTCGGGGGGCATGACTGGTAGCTGATGTTACCCACAATTAATTATCCTACTACTTATCATTAGACAGACGGAAGTTGAACAAATTTTTGACTCCTGCTTAAAGAATCGGAATTGATGGATGATTATAATGTGAGTCTGCTTCCAAAAAAAAAAAAAAGTTACAATCGCTTATAATACCTTAAGATACATCTATATTATTAGACCCTTTTAGTTGAATTGGGTCAGTCCTGCTTACAAGTGTTCATCATAATTCATTTTACAGGTCTACAATGGTTTATTTTTAGTTATGAGGAAGTGATCTTCAACTCATGTTAAAATCATTATCAGTGTCTGCCTGTTTTCCATTATAGTATGACTTGTCTGTATGTGTTAGGCAGGTTTTATTTAAGGCGAGTATTAATTGATTCACTTTCTGCTGACTTCTATGGGTCTTCTGGATCAGAGTAGTGTGCGACAGGCATTTATTATGATTTTATCAGGAAATTAATTAACCAGGAAAAACCCAATTTATTGGAAAATAAGTTGAATGTATAGCTATTCTGCTGTTATAGATATGGGTTTGAATTTTTTTCCTCGTTCTTCATGAGAATAGTTCCTTGATTTTTATAAATCTTTGACCTGATTTGAAACACTGGTATTTTTAAATATCATATGTATGCCTAATGCTTTGTGATTTCTGTCTACTAAGTGTAGGTTTCTATGCATTTCCTTTGATTCTTTGCAACTTCATTTTGCAGATTTTCTGAATTCTTGATTTTAATTCTTATTGTTTTTGTTACAATTCATTTAATGTTGGGAAATTACCAGTAGTTCTATTCATTTTGAGGGGCTGGGCTTTAAAGTGCTCCGTCATTGGCGTTGAGGTCACTTCGGGAGTGATTCTCTAGTTGTAAGGAAGAGTGCTGGTAATTGTAGAGATAATGATGTATGATGGCCCAGTCTCTGTTCTTTAGCACTCAGCGTCAGCTCGTTCTGTTCAGTCAGCATGCTCTTCCTGGAGATTTGACGTCATCAGTTCCACAGGAAGCCTCTTTCTTGAGCTCCGAGTCGGTTTCATGAACTCTTGAGTTATCCCTGCCCCCCAGTCTGGGGGGAGTTACTGGGTTCTGTGGTGATTATTAGAACTCAAGCTTTGTCAGGTAGACTAGATGGCGTAGCCTGCATTCTGATTTGCCTCTATTTTGGTATCTCATAGTTTCCTCATCGACCAATATTTTCAATTCTTATTGTTCTTGCATCAGTTAGGAGTCTCTTATGTTCTCTGGCTTAAAAAATGTTCTTGTTCTGAGTCAGAGGCAGCAGAATTGTAGTTTCAAAACCATGCTGTAATGTCTTTTTTTCGCCAGGGGCGTGATTTGAGAACCGAGTCTCGTTGTATGTTTTGCAAAGTCCCTCTGTTCTCCCTCCCCCACCTGAACTTGCATCATCCTGCAAAACAAGCTGTGCCCAGGAGGGCAACTGCAATGCAGCCTCCAGCAATGGGACCAATTCGTTTTGTGCCACATGCTCCTGAGCTTGAAAGCAGAAAAGCGCATTCGCATGCAAGAGCGGCAGCAGGGGCTGGGTTTATGCTTGTGGTCTTCACTGTAGTGATATCAGAGCCTTGAGTGGCATTGGGCCCAGTGTGAGTGACGTAGAGCTGGGAAGATGGGGAGCACTGTGTGCTATGATCTTCACCCAAGATTCCATCAGCAGCTGCCAAGATCAGCGGCCTGCCATTTTTCAGTAATTAGAGAGGTGAGGAGGGAGAAACAAAGCTCACAGTGAAATGGTGACTTCAGCATAGTGGGGAAGACACTAGGCACCAAGCACAAGAAATGACATACTATTGCCTTGTGGGACTATTTGGGGGATGACATTGGTAATATGTATCCTAGTATATTGTTGACCTGTCTTACTGCTGTTGTACTTACTACTGATGTACTCATATGTGAAAGACTGATTTAAGCATCAAATATAAAGGCAAAAACAATCCTATATATGAAATTGCAGTTTGCAGTTGTTGTTCTCTTTACAGTGGCCTATCATGTTGCTGTTGTAGTTGTCTGTTGGCCTGGGCAGTTGTCATCGCACGGTACATCTTTACATTGTGATATTTGGAAGATATTTACCCACAGAAGTCAAGCTTGGTTTCTCCAGTGAAATACAATGTAGCATTGCAGCATATGGTCAGATGTGGTTTGTAGTCGTCCAGAGAGGTCAGCTGTTCTCAATGATGAGGGCATTGACCTTAAGTCTGTGTTATAAGGGTATGCCAGTCATCCAAATGGTAGCTATGTGGCCAACGGCCCTCCCCTAGTCCTAACTAGCTCGCAAGGCGTGACTGTCATACAGTTTACCAAAACCCGTTATGTTACTGGGACATTGTGTTGTGATTAAATAATGAGATAGTTTAAAAAAATTTACAAAAATTTACAGTCTCGATTTCTGTTTCTTCTGCCTTGAACCTAATGTGCTGTGGCAGGGCAGTTCACACTGGAGACTGCGTGACTGCAGGCTTTCATGACATAAATATCAAAATTGTGAACTATCCTAACGTGTTCATCATCCGAAGTTTAAAAATGTCATGTGTACGTTTTTGTAGCTTGCTCAAGTCAGAGTTTTACATTTAAGGCCAAAAACTCTCCTGGTATAACCTTACAAATTGATAAGCCCTAATCGAAGTCATGTTGATCATACTTCATTCAGTGTGGTTAATTTTGTAAACAGCATCGATATGCATATTAACTTGCATTTATTTTTCTCAAATAAAGATTAAGGATACTACTGATATTTGGCCCATGACCTGATTAATTATATTCATTATTTCCCTCACCCTTAATATTCTCCCCCACACAAAATGCTGAGTCATACATTTTACAATCACTGAGTATTTAATAATGATTCCATTTATGGGCTAACAGATAGACAGTAGTGTTTAACATACTGTATTCACATTAATGAATGTTTGGTGCATTTGAATTATAGGCTAGATGATTTCAGAATCACTTTTTTTGTCCTTGGTAACATTTTATGCTGTAATTTTATTAGACTGAGGTTTCTAAAGTATCACATGGATTGTGTCATCAAAATGTAATGGAGCATAAATGTTTTATTTTGAATTTTATCCATCTCTGACTTTCTTGTCAATATAACAGTTAATTAAGTAAATTTATGCACCGTTACATTCGTTTCATTTCTAGTTGTTGTTATATATTGTGCAGTTACAGAATGAATGTCATTTGAGCAAATCTGATTTTTTTAACTTATGGAATCTTTGCCTAATAAATGCATAATTAAGATATTGGACAGGGAATGCTTTTTTTTTTAATAAAATTGTTGCGTATTTTTGACTATTGTGATTACCGTGCGCAAGGACAGCCCAACTTGGCGAATTGAGTGAAGTAATTTGCGGAAAAAAATGTTGGCTGTAATGCAAAGAAAATTGTCACAGTCATGGGGGCTTGTGACACAAATTGAATTGACTGTGGCATCCTTATCACAGTATCTCTACGTAATTTCCTCAAAGCATGTGCACATTATGTGACACTGGTGTCATTACGTTACATGACAAAAGGAGACATGGACAGAGAATGAGTGCTTCTTCCTGAGTGAGTAAAAATGCATCTCCTGTCCTTGCCATGTTCTGCAGAACTGGATCGGTTACTATAGGAAGTGTGGTATTGTATTTCTTGACAAACTGTTCCTCCTCATACTAGTACATCTAGTCATAATGTGCAGCAATCATTCTTGAACAGAAGAGAATACATGCCGTCTTTGCAAACTGAAGGACGGCATAACTGCGAGCTTCGAGGATAAAAATCTTAATCAGATGGGTGACTCGTCATGCTGTGGCAAGCCAATCTAAGCATTGCGCAAGTTCCTCTGCTGTGCATTGTGTCATTAGTGAATATCTGATGGTGGTGGCGCAAGAACACGTAACTCTTGCAGATTGGGACTGAATAAATGAAAAAAGGCTAATTTTATGCATTACTTTCTTGTCCATTGCATTCTGGGATGGAGTCCGGCCTACTCCCAACCCTCCTTCTGTGACCCTGACCAGGGTTAAGTGTTTTAGATGTGGGAGAGAAGGATGGAGTTGGGTTAACATCACCAGGTCTCTTCTCATGGGGAACGTGTGCTTTAGCCTGCTCAGATGAACCTTTCCCAAAGTGTCATCTGTCCTTTGCAATGAAGAAGCTGGGAGTTTTAAACTGATTGATCAGCAGCACTGAAAAATGTCTCCATAATCTATTTTTCAACCTCCTTCTCGATCGTACCTTTTCCTGCTGAAGGCAAGCTGTGGCCATTTTTTTTCGGCTCGAATAGTATTGAGTGTGTGGGGTGCAGGCAGGGTGGTGTTCTGTATGAGAGGAGCAGCTGACTCCTCCCTGACAGACCTGAGTTGTGTAATATTCTGACTGGACAGCTGTGCCTCCACTTGGATTTTCCTGTCTGAAGGAGCCTGTTTGAGGCGCAGGAATGCAGAGAGCAAAGACGCGCTTCATTGTGCAAATTATATTCAGCCTCAAAACATTCCAGACGTGCTTGTCCAGATTTCTCCCCATGTTTCTGTTATGTTTGAAATGCTGTGGAGCCTTTTTGAATCACTTCAGACTCAGGTCATGTATTGTACTCCAGTCACATTTTACTGCCGTCTGGCTTATGTTGGCTATATTAGTGAAAATAAAGAATAGAAATTCTTTGGAAGGACAGCCTGGTAGTTCCAAAATTATAGTGTCCAATGCTGTTTTTCAACTCTTGAATATGTGCAGGATTATTTTTAGGAAAGAAAGGTGGTTTGTGAATTGGATTGCTGATTGCACCATGCCTATTTCTGTGCTGAGGCGCGTACCCTGCTGTGCAGACTGTGATTTCGAGTGCTGTGCCAACACGCAAGAAGCCACCTTTTCTGGATACAGCCTTTCTTGCTATTCGTGTTCTGAGCTCGGCTTAACATGGGACGGGTCAGAACTGTGTTGAATGTTAACCCCTACAGCTGTTTACTGGCTGCAGGAGTTGGCTGTAGTAGGACCCTGTAAGATGCACTTCTGGGTTGTCATTGAAAGGGCACTTTAAATGGACATTTTTACCACCGAGGGATCTGTGTGATTGGTTTTGCGATGCTGTGAACTACAGTCCCCCCGAAAGGATGAGTTTACCCATTCACTCTGCTGCTCATGTTCTAATGCTTTTCCTTTGCTTGGCAAATTGGGCTGTGGGCCTTGTTAGGATTTTGTTGGACACTAGGATTTCAATGTCGTGGCTTGCGGCTATGTGCACACGCTTGCTGATGTCATTGCTCGCTTCTCCATACCTTCCCTGAGGCAGAATTTTATTTTTATTGTACGGTCAGTGGTTAATGTAGAGTAGTGTGTGCTATATTTTTGCTGTACTGTGAGTGGTGAATGGGGAAATGTGTGTTGTGTAAATACTGTGCAGTGGGAGGTGGACAGTCAGGACAGTCACGGTGATTGCATTGCAGTGTGCTGAGGTGCAAAAGGCGAGGTGCTTGACGAATGCAGTCATTGGGAAAGCAGCTGGTTAGAGCGCTGACTCATGTCCGAGTGGCTGGGTGGATGAGATAAGCGTGTGCGCTGGTGTTTCAGCACTCCGAGATGCGCAGTGTGATTGGCTGGGAGTAAAGGCTGCTGTTACTGCTCCGTGCGGCGTGACAAAATCCTTCCACCCATTTGTCCTTTTTGTGTTGAGGTGGGCTTATTTATTGTGTTTGGTCTCGCATCGAGCCCATTGTGCTGATGTCGGGGTGTTTGATGGTCCAAGTTGGAGACATAAAAATGTGACCGGCATTAAAAAGCATCCCGACACTGAAGAGCAGCTAGTGAAGTGTGACTGTGTAGAATGCACTGCTGTGGATTGTGTCCAACTGGCCTTCATCTGTGCTGATTGCTCTCTGGGCCTGTGACAGTGGGAGCAGAGGGTCTTTAGGCCAGGTGAGCCTGTGACTGTGGGAGCAGAGGGTCTTTAGGCCGGGTGAGCCTGTGACTGTGGGAGCAGAGGGTCTTTAGGCCGGGTGAGCCTGTGACTGTGGGAGCAGAGGGTCTTTAGGCCGGGTGAGCCTGTGACTGTGGGAGCAGAGGGTCTTTAGGCCGGGTGAGCCTGTGACTGTGGGAGCAGAGGGTCTTTAGGCCGGGTGAGCCTGTGACAGTGGGAGCAGAGGGTCTTTAGGCCGGGTGAGCCTGTGACAGTGGGAGCAGAGGGTCTTTAGGCCGGGTGAGCCTGTGACAGTGGGAGCAGAGGGTCTTTAGGCCGGGTGAGCCTGTGACTGTGGGAGCAGAGGGTCTTTAGGCCGGGTGAGCCTGTGACAGTGGGAGCAGAGGGTCTTTAGGCCGGGTGAGCCTGTGACAGTGGGAGCAGAGGGTCTTTAGGCCGGGTGAGCCTGTGACTGTGGGAGCAGAGGGTCTTTAGGCCGGGTGAGCCTGTGACTGTGGGAGCAGAGGGTCTTTAGGCCGGGTGAGCCTGTGACAGTGGGAGCAGAGGGTCTTTAGGCCGGGTGAGCCTGTGACAGTGGGAGCAGAGGGTCTTTAGGCCAGGTGAGCCTGTGACAGTGGGAGCAGAGGGTCTTTAGGCCGGGTGAGCCTGTGACTCTGGGAGCAGAGGGTCTTTAGGCCGGGTGTCTAAGTGTTATTTGCACTTTCAAAGGTTAAGCTTGGTTAGAAATAAGTTATGTGAATGTTCTGTATTGGATGAGCTAATGCTGATGTCATAACCTAGGCACAATGGAGTTTTTCAATGCGGGCTGGGAATTTTGGCAGTGTTGCCAGCTCTTCAGAGGTTTACACTCTGCTGAGGACCGTCTCCCTCCTTTGGTCATGGCCTAAATACTTTGGCCTTAATGCACTGAGTCAGGCTTATTCCACAGCCTCAAACCTTAATCGGGTAGAGCTGGCTGTTAGACTGGAGTGGAGGTGAACCGAAAAAAAAAAAAAAAAAAGTGGGAGTAGGGGCTGCTGTTTGCTTTATGAAGTTTAAACCTGAACAAGACCTGTGAATACTGCTGAATGAAATTAATATTCCGAACACCGTAATGATTTTGTGCTGCCCACTGATGATTGCAGCCCATTACATTTGTATGAGATCTTTATGCCAGTGGCCAGCTGTGTGTGTGTGTGTGTGTCTGTGTCTGTCTGTGTGTGTGTGTGTGTGTGTGTGTGTGTGTGTGTCTGTCTGTCTGTCTGTCTGTGTGTCTGTCTGTGTGGGTGTGTCTGTCTGTGTGTGTGTGTGTCTGTCTGTCTGTGTGTGTCTGTCTGTGTGTGTCTGTGTGTGTGCGTGTCTGTGTCTGTGTGTGTGTGTGTTTGTGTGTGTGAGAGGGGTTTAACTCTGTGTTCGTAATGCTTCCGGGGTACCTGCGGGGCCTGTTTGTCTCTGCACACTCCCCCAGGCCCTGAGGCTGGCATCACCTGACTGGAGTTTCTATGACAGCACCTGAATGATGTGTTCATGTAAAGGTATTCATCCTTGTCACGTGTGTGATCTACATGTGTTAACCTTGCTGTACCGTTTTATTCTCTTTCTTTGCGAATATCAATGGAAATGCATGCATGGTAAATGGGTAATGGATTTGATCTGAATTATTTGATGAAATATACTGCCATATTCAGGTGTGCAGAGCTCTTGTTGAAGGGGGGGGGGGGCTGATTACACACGGCATCAGTTGAAGATGATTGCTCACTCTGTCTGGCAAACATTCTTGTCCTTGAGTGGTGAGTGATGAGTGGTGACCAAGAGATGAGGTTTTCCAGCAATGGGTGATGTCATCTAAGTGAAAATGGTGTTCATGGAATTCAGTCACTACACTGCTTCGCCTGTCTTTGCTTGTTTCTGGCTCTCAACAGTCACGTCTCTTTCCCATTTCCCTCTTTTTTTTTTTTTTTCACTCTCTTCAATGCCCAGTCATCTACACCCTGCAGTGCTCTTTTGGACTGCTATGGTGGGTTGACAGAGGAGCATATGCTCTCCTCCAAAGCTTGTGATCTGATCAGTTTCTTTTCAAAAGATATATTCGAACATTACAGTGCCTGCATTGGTGGATTTGTTTACAGCTCTAAAAGCATGGACTTTTAGGGGTGTGGTATTGGATTCTGCAGTGTTTTCCTTGCCGAATAAGACTCCCCCACCTGAAATGAGGGTAGGGCCACCTGTGTATTCAGCGAAAATTGTGACTTTACAGCACAAGCCATTCCCAGGACCAGACCTGGCTTTTTAACAGATGCATGAACTTGCATTGAAACTGCTTGTGAATGGTATATTGTATCCCCCTGGATAGTCGGGAGATAACTATGGTTTAGTTCCAGGGCCACTGCCACCATGCCTGCAGAGATTTTCTGTTCCAGGCTCTGGAAGTGACAGTTATTACAGGAATTCTAATTTTACACAGGCCAAGATATTTTTTTGACAGTGCTCAGGACTGATTTTTGGCGATTTTGGAGGTCCAAAGTGGCTGCTGGCGGCCCTTTGTCCGAAATTTCCCTGTGGCATAGGACTGCCATGGGGCGAACATCCGAGTTTAACCGTTTTCTTTATTAAACCTGACGCAGTCTTGAATGAAAGTGCCAAACATCAAAGGGCATGAGAAATGCTTCCGGGAAAAAAAAACTTGACCGTTTCGGCAACATGCTGCACGGAACCTACTCAAGGACTACAGAATCGTCTCCTTTTAAGCAATTAGGTTACTCTAATCTTGTCCCTGTTTACTTTGCTCAATTAGCAATCAAAACGGTGATTCTTTTTTTTACTTTGCTGAATGAGTAGAGCTGTTTATAAAGACAGCATGTTTGATTGCCGCATTCTGAATGTTAAATGGGCATAGATTTGCAAGAGCGCGTATTTGGCCATTTGGTATGATTGTGATCATTCATAGCTCACATTCACGTTTCATTCGCTTTAATGTTTTCCACCTTGTGTATATTTTAGACGCTTGAAATCCAGGGCGATCTGAAAATAAATCTCTATTTTTATTTTATCATTATAGATCTCCTAAAAATACCACAATGAGAGATGAAATGCTGAATTGGGATGTGGCAATGTTGAACAAGGATTTTTTAAAGTGTGATGAGACAACTTGCCGTCATGGGGTGTGCAGGCGGTCACGTTTAATTTCTTGAAACATGCACACTTGAAGCGGCTTAAAACGATTTAAAATTCCGCCAGGAAGAAGCCTGAGTTTAGATTTCTGTAATTGCAGGTGCTCCGCCCTTCCTTAAATCTGCTCCCGTGTACTAGGCCTAAATAGCAATCAAGAAAAGGCATGTTTCGTGTTTGGAGAGGTCACTGGTGACCATTGATGTCCAACTGCACCTATATTGGTAAATTCATGCTAAATTCAATGAGAAAATCATTACTTCATATGAATTTCAAGCCTCAAAAATTGATTTGTGTGAAATATATGATTATTTTATGATTTGACAGTGTGCCATTTTGAGGGATCTTTGTCTTTTGGGAGCCACCTGGATAGCTGTCTTAGTTGGGTTCTAGAGAGTAGGTAATTTAGAATTCAGCGATCAGATGACTTGCATTTGTGGTCATAGAGTTGAAATGAATGATGAAATAATGAAATTCCCAGAAATGTATAGTTTTAAGACCTTGCAATCTTTCAATTCTCTTTATTTTTATTTTTTATTTTTTTAATAAGTTCAATGCTGAATTTTCATGTAGATTGTGTTTTTCTGCCCTTTTTCTCCACCAAAATCATGAAAATAAACTGAAATGGAATTCTAAATGCTTTGAGTACCACGACTCAATTGGGTCATTCCTTTTTCCTGTCTGTGAAGCTGCAATCTTGAATTATAAGACCTTAAATAAAGTAACGCACAAATAGCCAGTTTTGGCTTCTGCACAAAGGGTCTAATTTGCCTTACCATGTGCATTCTGCTTTACTTTACCTTAAATTTGGTACGGTCTGTGATCCGAGACAGTACGCCACTTTAAAACTTGTCACGAGTGTGGCTCTTCGTGATCTGTGTGAATTTCAACAATTTCTAGCATGCCCAGCCAAAAATTCCATTCACGTGCTGCCCTCTTGATTCATGCCTCCTTTTGCCAGCTCAGATAACTAAAACAAAATGATTTATTGATTTTTACAGATTTTCTGCCTGGTACATACCTTGGGGTCTCTCAAAATATTGAAAACTGTATTGGTACGTGACGGTGTTGTACGGGACAAGTAAATATCTGGTGTCTAGTCCTAACCAAGAGGGTGAATTTAATGAAATATGGCCAATGTTGTTGCTTAGTACCAACTCTCAGAAAATAATAATTACCACTGTTGTAAAAGATTCTAAATATACAAAGATAAATTCATACTTCAGGTGTTGTACGGGACAACGGGGCTTGGTAAATTTCAAACCAAATTATTGAAATGTGGAAAAGGCCCAAATTCAATCATGGGTGGTGGCAATGAAACCTTACTATCCACTACCCATTCACAGTAGAAGACAGTTGCTTTAACTATACCAATATGAGACAGCCTGCGTAAAAAAGGTACGCAAGATCAGCCATGTGTTGTCCAAAATTGGGTACTAGCAGATAAAGGGCCAAAAAAACAACTACACACGATTTTCTGATCAGAGATCTTTTTGTTCCTGAAAAAGGGGTTATAGGCATATGAAAATTATCAACACAACTTCATTTGGTGCATTTTGAATTTTTATTGATCTTGTCCACATTTTCATGGAATCGCCCAAAAAATTAATCGGATAGAACATCTTGTGGCTAATTGGGTTACCTGGCAACAAGTCTGCAACATGATTGGGTATTAAGTTTGTCGGAAGAAAAGATGGCAAGGACCATACTGCATGAGCAATTAGTTCAGTAATTTATGAATAACTTTTCTCAATGTAAAATTGTGAATAATTTAGAGATTTTTGTCTTCCACGGTACATCATATCATTAAAGGACTCAGAGAATCCTGAGAAATCCTTGTTCATAAGAGATGAGAACTGTCCTGTGGTCTGACTAATCAAAATGACAAAGTCTTTGGAAATAATGGACATTGCGCCCTCCAGGCTAAGGAGGAGAGGAACCATCTGATTTTTTTTTATCATTGGTCAGTCCAGCACGTGTGATAGTATGGGGGTGTATTAGTGCATGTTCCATGGGTAACTTGCACATCTTGCGCACCTTTAATGCTAGATGATATTCATAGGATTTGGAATAAAATTTCCTGTGATCCAGATGTCTTTTCCTGGGAAGTCCTGGCTTATTTCAGCAAGACAATGCCAAACACCACATTCTGCAGGTATCACTACGACATGACTCCATAGTGACAGAGTCTAGGTGCTAACTTGAATTCAGTCCAGACCTGTAACCCACTAAAAATATTTGGTACAGAATGAAATGGAAAAATATGACAGTAACTGTGGCAAAGTGTTGAGCAGCTCAAATCCTAAATCAAGAAAAGATGGGAAAACATTTTGCTTACAAAACCTCAGAAGTCTGTGATCTCAGTTCCTAAACACTTAGTGTTGGTAATTGAAGAGGTTATACAGCACTGTGGTAAACATGCCTTTGCTCCAACTTTTTGAAGGGTGTTGCTGCCCATTTGATCATAAACTGCACAATGGGCTGATGGACTATTGGCATCATGCAGTGTCTGGTGCCTTTCGTCATTGTCGTTGACAATGTTTCAAAAATAGTCTTCTCCGAAACGGTCTTCCAAAATTACTTGAGGTTACAAGTATGCTCCATAATAAACTAGAACGGGCACTCGGTAGAGCGCATACCTTCGCCGACGCCACTGAATCCCTCGCCACTGGCGTTGGTTTCATGCCGATCGGATAAAAATTGACCGAGATATGGCCGAAAGTCGGTTTTGACCTTTTCGTGGCCTTGACCTTGACCTTTGACCCGATCACTCCCAAAATCTAATCGATTGATCCTCAGGTCATGCCAAATCAACCCACCAAATTTTATGAAATTCCGTTTGGTACTTTTTGAGTTATTCGATACACATACATACACACAGACAGACAGACACACAAACAAATAAATACACGGGGATCAAAACATTACCTTCGTCAGCGAAGCCGCTGGCGAAGGTAATAAATACACGGGGATCAAAACATTACCTTCGTCAGCAAAGTCGCTGGCGAAGGTAATAAATACACGGGGATCAAAACATTACCTTCGTCAGCGAAGTCGCTGGCGAAGGTAACAAGTTCTACAAAGTTTCTTCAAAGAATTTAAAAATATTGCGTGACCTTTAATGGTCAAACTCAACATCACTTCGTGCAAATTTTCAAAAATCTTCTTTGAAACGGTTTGCCAGAATGAGTTGATATTTGTTATGGAGCATTCTTGTGACAGGGTCCACCAAGTTTATTTAACAAACTTGAAAATGTTTCTTTTTAAATTGTTTAATGAAATTTTCATTACTTCTCAGTATCTTCATCATGTTCATAATTACAATGTATTTTCATTAGAAAGTTGGCATCGCCTCCAAGTCTGTCATTTGTCACATGGAAAGGTTTGTTTACACATTTTGCAAACATCATTACATTTTTAGTGATGAAAGTATTGACAATATAGCTGGTGCAATGACCTTTGACCTTGAACTTGCCAATTTGTTGCAAAAATTTTTTAATTCCTTGTTAACTCTTGATCTATTGGACTATGGAACCCTTTGTCCTACTTTTCTAAGATAATGAAAGTTCAACACCTGATGTTTTGTCTTTGTACTGTTTAAATTATTACAGGTGCATGTACAAGTTTAAATCATTTGCAAATCTTCGCATTTTGTTTTTATTAAAATTTTACACTGCATCCCAACCATTTTGGAAATGGGTTGCAGTTTTTTTTTGTGATTTGGAGATTATTTTTGAAAATGTATCCCATTTCTGACACTGAGGGCAGTGGAGCAGTGATGTGTGTGCTTCAGGTTCAGCTGTATTTTGTGTCTCATTGCCATTTTGTCAAGAGTGGAGACGCATACAATATAATCTCTTTATTTACCTCTGCTTTTTGCCAAGTAAAAATGGCTGTTAACTGGCACTGTGCTTTCAGTTCAGTAATCTTTGTAATAATATCCTTCTGCAGCTGAAAATTGTCATCTCCCCTTGCTTGGTGTATTACTAAGGCTCATCTGCTTACAACTCTTTCGCTTTGGTGCCATGTTTTACTGTTACCTGAATATTTCCGATATGTATTGTCGTATTATTCTGGTATGTTCTTAGTTTGCAGTCACGTTTGCCTTCTCGTTTGAGTCCGCTTAACTCACATGTGCTGTGCTTCTCTAAAATGAAGGTTCTGAAGCTGGGTTGTGGTGGCATCTGCTTTATTTCATTCTGGTGGCTGGGTGTGAATATTCCACTTGTCAGAGGTATTCAAAAAGAGGCTCTTCTTTTAAGATTTGTGAGCATTCAAAAGTGGCAAAGAGACTTAAAGACTCCCCTGGTTTGCATGCAATGAAGGACATATTGTTGTTTTTTGTTCCTGTATTGTATGCGTTTTTGAATAAGTACATTGCCGGCATTTCCGCACATGATTTTACTTTAGAATCAAATGTTCAATGAGTATTGTTTGGGGAGTTGAAGTATTCCTGGCCGTTATGCAAAACAGCCACGCAGAAATGCAGTTCTAAGCATTCAGTACAGGCAACATTTTGTCCTTTGAAAAGCTTACTTGCTGAGTATGGGAATTTATTCCACTCCATTGTATGTACAAAATGCTTGTGCTTATGAGCGGCTTATTTCTGCTTTGTAGGTCAAAATGTCTGAGAGGTGAGTATGTCTGGTATGTTAACAGATGGTGGGAGATCAGTGATTAGAATATTCCATGGCAGTTATTAAAATATTACGTGGGTATTTACATATTAACTTGCACTGAACATTCAATAATGATTCAGATACTATCATGAGAGTTTCAGATGTTCGTTGCAATCCATGACAAAAACAGGGTGTAAGTGTATTTGTGCATGCGTGCCAGTGTGCGCATGGTTAATTACTTGGTCTGTCTTACTAATATTTGCACATTGACAATGGTATTTTTCTTTTTTTTTAGTTGTCTACCACAACATATTGGACTGGAATTCCAGTGATGAATGTATGCGCAAAGTACACCCTATCTGCTTCAAACTGAGGGAATTATCAGCTTGTATTTCCTAGATTCTTCATTGGTTGAAAACTAGGTTTGACCGGAGTTTTTAGCTTATCAGCCCGGAGGCCCTCCGAGCTATTGTTGTGGTTTGGTGTCCGTCATCCAGAACATTTTTAATCTTTTTTTTTCGCTTGATAAATTTTCCTGTAAATCTGCAATAACATACTATTAGACCATGGCTCCAGTCTTGATTTTTGATTGAATCTAGGCAAATTTTGTGGCTAAATGGTTTTCTCTGTGGTTAACGGAACTTCAGGGTGACTAGCCACTGTGGCTAAGTGAAATTTTTGGCCAGCACACACCCTGTGAATGGACCTGACTGTAGAAAACCTCCACTATTCTACAGCTAATGATTTGCCCAAATGTAATAATGAAATTCATAAAGCTGACTTCTGAATGAATATCATCCCAATAGGTTTTGAATTATAGTTGTGTATTGAGATCTGCTTTGAGACACTTGGAAGTACTCCTTATTTCTCAAATGTTGAGGTTCCTGGGTAGGCTCATACAGTAAAGGCGCCTCCTCCTAAAAGTGCCATATGGCATTCTCCCATAATACTGCCATATTCCTAACTCTTCCATCATGCCTTTGTATTTCAGCACTCCCCTAGTTGCTTCGTTCAGATCAATTGTCTTCACTGCTTTGCCAACCGCTTGTCAAGTTCCATGCAATTGCACAAGAATTACAAAGCATGAAGAACTTGGGCTTTGTTGAACATTACTCTTAACTTTTCCCTGATCGCGCGGCGTGGGATATAGCATTGGGCTCCGTCCGTCCGTCCGTCCGTCCGTCCGTCCGTCCATCCATCCATCCGTACGGACACACAAAATTGAGGCGGCGGGGGATATTGCTATGTTAGTGGCAAACACTTGTTATTTTGTACAACTCCCTTGAGTTGTATTTGCATGTAAACAAAATTATTTTTGAGCAATAGGTTGTCAGACAGATTCTTTTTTTTTTTTTTTTTGTCAGTGCAAGCTCTCTGGAGTCGCAATAGATTTTTTTTATGATCTCTATAATTTTATCAATTAAAACTATGATCAGATGCAAGTCTAATATGTCTCCTACAACTTTTCTTTGGTTATTTTTACGTATAGTTTTTGCTGTACAGAGCTATTTGTGGGGGTGCCATAAGTACCTAACCGGCTGAAACTGCCTGAGATTGGACTGCCTTTTTTTATCATCACCCTGATGGTCACAATTAGCCTACACTGCTGTTGTAGCTGAGTTTTACGGCGGAATGTTACATTTTTCGCGTCAGACGATGCGTGATTGGCCAATCATGAGAAGGAATTGTACAGTAGATTACATGATGCGGAAATATCGAGAAGGAATTTAAAATAGGCATTTTAATAAACTGAATTGAATGAATTGATGATAACGTGAATTGTAATTTTTATATCCCGGAAGTTCAGCCGTTTTATATTATTAGGCTATCAGAAAAAAAACAGTGAGTGGGTTTTCTCACCGCACACCTGGGAATCTCTCACGGGACGTGAAATTTTTATTCCCACTCAAGTTCCAGACCCCAACAGAAGCTCATTTGCGTAATGCCAATCAGCAGCCTTGTGCCGGACCTCTGAAGGAGTGTCTCGAGACAGTTTCATATTTGTCTCTCTTCCCTGGCCTTGCACTAATAATGTTTAAATAAGCGAGATTGCGTCAGCTTGTTCCAGAAAATATGAATGCTCTCAACAGATGATTATCAATCCTAGCTAGAAACATTAAAAATGGCCACCACATTTTCAAGGACAGAATATACTGGGAATATGGGAATATACTGCAGTTAATTTTTTGCAAAACCCAAAACCAGTGAAGTTGGCACGTTATGTAAATCGTAGATAAAAACAGAATACAATGATTTGCAAATCCTTTTCAACTTATATTCAATTGAATACACTGCAAAGACAAGATGTTTAATGCTCAAACTGAGAAACTTTATTTTTTTTGGAAATAATCATTAAGTTAGAATTGAAAGGCAGCAACACATTGCAAAAAAGTTGGCACAGGGGCCTTTTTACCACTGTGTTACATCGCCTTTCCTTTTAACGACACTCGGTAAACGTTTGGGAACTGAGGAGACCAATTTTTGAAGCTTTTCCGGTGGAACTCTTTCCCATTCTTGCTTGATGTACAGCTTAAGTTGTTCAACAGTCCGGGGTCTCCGTTGTCGTATTTTACACTTCATAATACGCCACACAGTTTCAATGGGAGACAGGTCTGGACTACAGGCAGGCCAGTCAAGTACCCGCACGCTTTTACTAAGGAGCCATGCTGTTGTAACACGTTCAGAATGTGGATTGGCATTGTCTTGCTGAAATAAGCCGGGGCGTCCATGAAAGGCGTTGCTTGGATGGCAACATATGTTGCTCCAAAACCTGTATGTACCTTTCAGCATTAATGGTGCCTTCACATATGTGTAAGTTGCCCATGCCTTGGGCACTAATACACCCCCATACCATCACAGATGCTGGCTTTTGAACTTTGCGCCTATAACAGTCCGGATGGTTCTTTTCCTCTGTGGTCCGGAGGACACAACGTCCACAGTTTCCAAAAACAATTTGAAATGTGGACTCGTCAGACCACCGAACACTTTGCATCAGTCCATCTTCGATGAGCTTGGGCCCAGCGAAGCCGGCGGCGTTTCTGGGTGCTGTTGATAAATGGCTTTCGCTTTGCATTGTAGAGTTTTAACTTGCACTTGCAGATGTAGCAACGAACCGTAGTTACTGACAGTGGTTTTCTGAAGTGTTCCTGAGCCCATGTGGTGATGTCCTTTACACACTGATGTCGGTTTTTGATGCAGTACCGCCTGAGAGATCGAAGGTCACGAGCATTCAATGTTGGTTTTCAACCTTGTCGCTTACGTGCAGTGATTTCTCCAGATTCTCTGAACCTTTTGACGATATTACGGACCGTAGATGATGAAATCCATAAATTTCTTGCAGTAGCTCGTTGAGGAATGTTGTTTTTAAACTGTTCGACAATCAGCTCACGCATTTGTTCACTAAGTGGTGACCCTCGCCCCATCCTTGTTTGTGAATGACTGAGCATTTCAGGGAAGCCGCTTTTATACCCAATCATGGCACCCACCTGTTCCCAATTAGCCCGTTCACCAGTGGGATGTTCCAAATAAGTGTTTGATGAGCATTCCTCAACTCTGTCTTTTTGCCACTTGTGCCAGCTTTTTTGAAACATGTTGCAGGCATCAAATTCCAAATGAGCTAATATTTGCAAAAAATGACAAAGTTTACCTGTTCGAACATTAAGTAACTTGTCTTTGCAGTGTATTCAATTGAATATAGGTTGAAAAGGATTTGCAAATCATTGTATTCTGTTTTTATTTACGATTTACACAACGTACCAACTTCACTGGTTTTGGGTTTTGTATTTTCTTGGGGGGGGGGGTGTATACTTTTAAGGCACAGATTCATTTCCTTCCATTTTCATTAAATTCAAGGTTAGATTGTTTTTAAATATTTTGAAAAACCTGTCACAGATTTGAGAACAACCACATTTTTTTCATAGCCATTTTAGCTGCCTTTGCCCATGGCTACCAATGCTGGTTGAGAGATTTGTCAGCTCTGAGAAAGATGCGGTTTCTGAAAGGGGTCATTGCCTGATGCATGTGTGCTGTGCATGCCCTTATGAGCTAATGGAGTTCAGTGCTGCTGGGCTGCCATAAATTAAAAGCTGAGTGTCGCTTGGAGTCGCAGCCAGGTAGGATTTCAGAGCTCAAGCTTAAGTTACCTCACTAGGAGCTTGTGGCCAGGTTTGCCAAGCCAAGAATGCAGAGTCATTCTTTAAGTGGCCTGTTTTCCACTTTGTAAGAGCACGTCAGGTGTTGACAGACCATTGATAGATCTGGGCAAACATCACTCCTGCACTTCCAAATTGCTGAACAACATCTTATCTTTGCCTCACTCTTTCCAAATAAAACGTGAGTAACAAATGAACATGTACATATGTTTTCCAGTTGGCCTGTATTTAATTTTATATTGTAATAATGCTTGCTACTCAGCTCTTCTACTTTTCCTGTAGAATAGTATATCCCTGATGTAGGGCTGGGCGATATATCGATATTATATCGATATCGTGATGCAAAGTAAAATATCGTCATGGATTTTGACTATCGTAATATCGTGATATGAAATGAGTTTTGGCTTTTCTGGTTTTAAAAGCTGAATTACAGTAATGGGTTGCATTTTTCTGCACTTGCAAGACTGTTGAAGCTGTTGCCTGCACCTGTTTCATCGTTATGTCAACATTACTAATAAATGGTTATAAAAGATATTATTGTGTAAATATTTTGCAAAAGCACCAACGTTTGTCCCGATAATATCGACAAAATATCGATATCGAGGTATTCGGTCACAGATATCGGGATATTAGATTTTGTCCATATCGCCCAGCCCTACCCTGATGTTAAGGGAAGTTTCTCAGGTGATGTTCCCCTGTTGTGTTTAGGTTGATTGGTGAGAGCAGAGTGCAGACAGGACTGGGGCAGCAGTAGCACCAGCTGTACTTAAGCAGTGTGTGTGGCTGTGTGCCAGGGACTTTCAGGGAGGCAGTCAGGCGGCCAGACGATCCTGCCTTTGACTGTGTCCAAGTCTGCACAGTCTGCTCTTGTTTTGTGTCTGTGTCTCGTGCTCTCAGTCTCTCTCACATGTTCAGTCTCTCTCTCTCTCTCTCTCTCTCTCACACTCACTCACTCACTCACTCACTCTCTCACACACACACACTGGGTGTCTCTCACTCTCTGACTGGGGGTAGCTTGCAGCATCTGTAGCCTGTGAGAAGTCTGGCAGCTCACTCGGCTTGTAGTCTCTCCAAGGCTCAGTTAGCAGTGCAGAGTGCTTCTGCATGAATCCCGCACAAGTGCTCTGGAAGTAACATGTACTCTATAATATTGTAAATTATTCTTCAAAATCACAGTGCAAATGAATAGGATCAATGGGATGAGTGGTTTTAATATTGTTAGGAGAGTTGTAATTACAGAACCTCAGTCACAGTTTTGCATTGAGGATTGTGTCGGAGGGAGCAAGATTTTGTCATCTTTGCGACAACAGGTCAAGAATTAATTTGTATTGACAGAGGAGAGCAGGATTTTGTGTCTGTGTCTGTGTGTGTGTGTGTGTGTCCCTGTTCCTGTTCCTGTTCCTGTTCCTGTCTGTGTGGCTGGCTAGTGTTCCAGCTGCAGGACAGTATTGCACCCCAACACGCCCATTGCCTCAGCCACATCGCACAGCTGTGAGCATTGTATATCCTGGAGCCAAGGAAGTCATGGAAGAGGCCATTTCCTCATATACTCTAGCCAATCTGGTGACTCATTGTCCTTGTCCCCGGAAAAATGGCTGTGTTGTTGTTTAGTGCTGAAAATTTCAAGGAGAAGCATTTTTTGAAAAACATTTGAAGAAGAGCGGGAGAGAGGTCAGAGTGAGAGCGGGATGGAGAAATGGCTTGATAAAGGATGGGGAGGAAGAGAGATCCGACCAAACTAATGAGAGACGACATGAGATCACTTACATTTCAGGTTCCTCAGCTTATATGACATGGGTACCCAAAGTATAAAGACTTTCACATCGTGAGCCAAAATGGGAATTCTTTACCTTTCAGGCTGCTGTGGAATATGGACCCCATGCTCACTCCAGGGCCCAACTCGCTTTCATGAGCCATTTTTGCACCCATCCCATAATTGAATAGGCTGCATTCAGTGCTGTTGTGGGGAGCGTGTACCCCCCTCTCCAGCACTGCGCCCCCCCCAACATGACACCAGTAGATTGTGCTTCAGCATTGTGGCGTATGGCTGGGTGTAGCCCGGCCTCATGGAACCGCGGGCACAGCAGGTGCACCGCCAGGCGACAGCCCTATAAGCTGCGCTTGTGTCTCAGTTGCTGACGTAAGCCTCTGAGAAGAAGCCGGGCCCTGACCCATATCTGATACAGGGGATTACACCGAGGTGCACGAATACCTCTGAGGTCTGCACAAGCAGCCATGTTGGCTCCTTTACAGAGGGTGGTTTCACTGCTCAGGCCAAAACAGTAGTTTCATCTCTTGACGTTTCACCAGAGAGGGTTACAGTTTTCTTCTTTTCATCCTGTGGGATCTGGAAATTTGCGCCTTTTTGTTTGGTCTAATATTATTCCCGACTTTGGTTCAGGCACTGGTATCGCTGATCGGCCTAATCTGTGAGCTGCCTCTGAAAAAGGCCTCGTCATGATGGTGAAGTAAATGTCAGCATTAATATCAGGTGATAAGCTGATGTGGTGGCTTGTTTTGCAGAGCCATTATTTTCAGAAAGCTGTGTGGAGTCACAGCTCTGCTTTTAAACACCCAAAACCCATAACCCTTTCCCTCCCCAGTGTTCCTGAGGAAAATTCAGCGAACGGCAATCAAATGAGCAGAACTCTTTTAGATTGCGATTAAAGTAGTCAAAGTATATTGAGATCCTGGGTATTAAAGTTTTCAAAATATGGGTCACTTGCTCAACCTGTCTGTAACCATCATAATATAATTTCCTGTCAATAAAAAGAAATTTACAATGGGCCATTGAAGTTGATCTGTGAAGGATAGGGTTAAACACTGGTCGTTGTATTACTGCTGTGCCTGAGCAGGGTTAAGGTGTGCTCACTGGAGATGGATATTTATTCTGGAGGATGGTATGATGTCGTTGTATCATAAGCAGTTAATAGTGTGGTCTTTCAGTCTGTGGCACTAAACTGCAGAGGTCAGCAGTAGAAGGACATTACCCTTTGTGTTGAACAGAAAATAATTGCGATAAGCCTGCTTGGCATGAGTTACACCGAGTTTTGAAGCAGATCTATGCGGCTTTGAGCAGATCTTTGGTGTGCTTTGTTCTTACTGAGAAGCGCTGAAGCAACTGCGGTTGTGCAAACAAGAAGCTACGTCAGGCTAATCTTTATCCAGGGCTTAGCAGACGATGTGAGCCACTATCGAGGATAAATACTTGTAACAGAGTTAGAATTATTAGTTTTGTAGGCATGTTTGTGCATGTTTCACTTACTGGCTGGAGAGTATAATGCTTCAAACTCTACACATCATGTGTGATTAAATATGAAGTTGAAATGAAGTTTTCCCCTCTGATAAATGAGGAAAAATGACATTATGTACATTTTCACCCTCGGCCCGACTTCAGGCCGAAGGGTATTGTCATCAGTTCGTCGTCTGTCTGTCTGTCTGTCTGTGTGTCTGTCTGTCCGTGTGTGCACCGTCAGGCCGAGGGTGTTCAAATGCGGGCGTTTCTGGTTAAGTCTTAAATTGATATAAAGGCATGGCCTTCAATACTGCATTTCTGCATGTATATTAACATACCAATGGTCGTGCTACGCACATTAAAGCCGTCGTACCAAGATGGGAGTCACAGATTTGGCAGACGGATGTTCCCAGTACTGCCTAGTGAGGTCAACAGAACCTACATCCTATTACTCTGGGAGTTGTGGATATTCTCCTTTGCCTTCTGATAAATGCCTAGAATTTGAATCTGTGATCTTGAGGTCTCCAATTATGTTGATTTGAAAAGTCTAAAATATGGCATCCAGAACATGATGGTGTCCCATAATGGCTCTGTTAGCTCTTGGACAAACCATGTAAAACTAAAACCAAGTACTAATGCCCATACTTTAATTTATGTTTTCCACATGTGAACACATCAAGTAAAAGTTTACCCTTCATGACACTTAGTGATTTTGAGGTAAAGGCTGTTAAAGCGGGGCTGTTATTTCTTGATCTACAAAAGCGGTTTGCGACTTTCATAATTCCATTGAAACTAATTGGTAAATCACTCATTTTTGACGGCAAATACTTTATAGGTGCATACAATGAATTAAAAAAAAATTCCAAGTGTCATGATATGTCAATTTTTACTTGAGGCATTCAAAAATACAATGTAATGATTGAGTGTAACAGAGAAACAAAATTGTCAGAAATAATGGAAGATCCTCCATGCAAAATGTTTGGACTACTTGCTCTGTTTGATCATTCACCCTGTATTAGAATTGAGTGTTCTCTTACAGTGCTGAGGGGCAGATCTTTGTTTCAAAGCAGCGTCTGTTAACTTAATTTAGTGCCCAAAGTGCATTTCTTGGATTGTGGAAAATATTGAGGAAATCTTGCCTCCTAGTGGTGAATCAAATCAAGTACATGCATAATACGATGAATCGTTTGTACCCGCAGCAAAAGAAAGGCCTCAAAGCATTTTCATCACCGCGATGTAATAAAAATACTGCCCCAGTAAAATACAATGGAAGGGGCAAAATAAATTTTCTGTTCGTAAGCATAGCTTATTTCAGCTGTCCTTTTATTGCAAAGAAACTGTGCCTTTGACAACATGACCATTTTGCTAAGCCCATGAGGCGGTGAGGGTTCTGCAATAATATGTAAGGCTACAGGGCAAATGTAATGAGTGTAAGAGCTGTGGGCTGCTGTAGTGAGTGTAACCGCTGACACCTTACCCGTTTGTGCTCAGGAGCAGATCCAGGTTCCCGTGTACCACCCTACACCTAGCCAAGCCCGCCTGGCCACCCAGCTGACGGAGGAGGAGCAGGTGCGCATCGCCCAGCGCATTGGCCTCATCCAGCACCTCCCTAAAGGCGTGTACGACGCCGGGCGTGACGGCTCTGAGAAGAAGATCCGAGAGTGAGTGTCTCCCCAAAGTCTGAGATCCATCAAAATGGTTCACTGTCAAATCATACATTAATCATATATTTAACACAAATTAACTTTTGGGGCATGAAATTCAGCATGATCTAATGATTTTCTGTTTGAGTTTAGCATGAATTTATCAATATCAGTGCAGTTGAACATCATTGGTCACCAGTAACCTCTCCAAGCATAAAACATGCCTTTTCTCCATAATAAAGTTAACAATTTTGTCCATTTTTCTTCGAAGTCCCCCAAGCATTAAATAAAGTGCTGATTAAACAGCTATAATATTCACGCTACAATGAAAAGCTAACCGCTTTCACATCCGAGCTCATAACCTTTCACCTTTATAAGGGTAAAAACTCACTAACTCAGTAATATCTGAATTCTGAAATACACCTTATTTTAATAGCACAGAAATTTTACTTTCCGGAAAAAGCAAACGACTAATGCCTCCATATTCAACCGAATGGTGTAATGAATTTACCGAGGGATCTACCGACATGCGTGGGCTGCATACATTTGGAGAAACGAAAACCTCGGCATTGGATGTCTTTAAACGCGGTATAAATTCTACAGCAAACAGCTATATTGAACAAAATGCAAACAGAGTAGAAGTATAACCTGTTTTCTTCATTGATGCCCTCCTCCAGAGACAGATGTATCGGGTAGAAGGAACCCTCCAGTACTGTTTCATTCAGAATAATTCCCATTGACCGTGTCCATACAACATGTATCTCCCATGAACTATGAAACTGAACACTTCAGGCCAGTTTTGAGTGTCTTTGTTTCTTTGATATCGCATCATTTTCAGCTGCGCAACCGTGGCCAACATTCGAAGAACACAACTGACCTTACTTTTACGCTTAGCTTTGTATCCTATTCTTATTGTCCGATCGATGTATTTCAGTTATTGAGGAAAGTTTAAACACTCGGGCATTGGATAAGAAACGAGTCTATCAATACATCGTTACCGGGGAAGCTTCACGAGGGTGTGAACTGTAACTGTAGAGTTGCGCAGATGAATCTGAGTATATAATTGAGTGACTGGGTATCGACACCAGTACTTGGGTGGATAGAAGGGAGCGCTGAATTTGTCAATGGAGGAATATACGCCTTAATCCATGGGAGGGAACTACGCATATTTTGTGTGTGATGACTGTAATTGACAGTAGAATGTGAGAGAATCAATGCTATGTCGGAATTTTGTCGCAGTATGTATAGCCTTAAATAGGCTCATGCTCATCAGGGAAAATCAGCATTTTTTATATTCTGTGCAAAGGGGTTAACAAAGGTACATTTTGCCTTTTGCCTTTTCTTATAATATTGCAAAGTATATAGGGACTTCCTGACCATGATATATTTAGTCATCCTTCGCATGATTGAGTTGGAAACAACTTTGAATTAATAAATGAATTTGGATTACTTGAGTAGAACTGATTTTTTTATCATCAATTTCATTTTGATGAACAATGTAAAGGCAAAACTTGTTTCGCACTATAATAAAGCTGCTTGGTCTGTAATTTAGATATTGCAGTATTCTACCACAATTTGACAGGTAATTGGTATATCGCTCTCGTAGGAAATATCGAAACAGCAAAACTGAAAGCGAAGCGTCAAGTGAAGCGTGGGTTGTATGAACGGTAACTGCCCAGTGCTTGTAGGGGTATTCCCTACCAGGTGGAATGGTATTGGTGTTAACCACTTGTTTCCCATATATTTACATTACCGCAACTCACGGCTGCCCAATCTCTTATCAGTTGGCTGATCGAACTAGCCCGGAAAAGGGTGTACTCGTATTACTGCCGACCGGCTTGAGTCCTGGAGCCGCGTCTTATCACATTGCTCGCTTTGCATCTAAACTCGCAGATTCGCAGAACTGTTATCATGAATGCTTTTTGCTTTGCATCTGAACACAGACAATAGTTTGAGTTCATGTGACATTATGATTGGTCTTGGGTGATATAAGAAGTAACTTACATTACTTTCAGTTTGTAATTTTTTTTTCGTTCATTTTCACCGTGATCACATGGTGGCTGCCAAACGAACTGATGCTGTTCCTGCTGTTGCAGGACAAAAAGCTTGTGATGATGCTGTCAACCCGCTGGCCGCATGTGCGAAACAATGAAGAGGAATCGTCTGGGCGGGCGAATGGTGAAACCACGTTGTATTGTTGAGAACAACTTCAGTATGAGCGGTGTTGATCGCAGTGAACATCTGGCGACTTCGCACCCGCTGACTGCGAAAGAGTTGAGACTGTGCGAGTCTTGTACAGTTAAGGAAATATAGGAAAGAGTCGCACTACATGTGTGTGAATTATGAGATTCCATTATGCGTCGAACCGTGCTTTCAAACTTACCATAGTGTCAAGAACTTTTTATGTAAGTTTATTTTTTCCATGTCGCCGTCATTCTGTCACCTCGCAATCTGTTTCTTTGTAAGTAAAAGATATATGTAGAAGAATTGATTGCATCCTTATCGTATATCACTTGAACTCAAGTCAGTGTTTATGATGGTTCAGATGCAAAACAGCACAGTTCTTATCACTCATTACGCCAACGACCATAAGTGAAGATAATCGGGGCCAGCGCGCACAGCAGCATTCAATGCTGTCCCTTTAAACACGATTCGCATGAGCTGTGTTCATAGACGGATCCGGGACTCAAGCCCGGCGATTGTTCGCGTGTCAACGCGGCTCCAAGTGCTAAGTGGGTAATCTGATGTAAAATGTCCAGTTAGTGATTATTTTTGATACCCTCAACAAAATATCCCAGACACCTGTTTCATTTAATTTCATAGTCCTGTCATTTACATGATGAAAATTTGATGATCAGGTATTAATGCTGCTGCCTTCATTAGATTTTTTTTTTTTGAATGGATGATATGCGGATTTGTCCATTTAATAAGCATGTAATGACATGTAAAGGCTGGGTTTAACTAAATCTGATCAATATATTGTGCGGAAGCATGTGACCGTTTACAACAACAGAGGTAGAAAGTGACAGACTACAACTTTCAGGGTTAAAAAAAAAAAATCTCATTTCAACGAGGTAAGATAGCATTATGATACCAAACGAGGGGAGCAGATTTGTTGGTTATTCAAAGCATGTTGGAAACTGTGATAATGTGAGGGTGATTAATTTCATTTTCTCTGTCCATTTGTCTTTTTATAAAAATTTTTTACATGAAAATGGAAGATGCATTCTTTTCTTCATGATGGTGTCCTTGCATGATGCCCGGAGAGGCCTGCTGTGCTCTTTTCAACACTGGTGATCTTCCACAACTAGGTTATCACCCCAAAAACTATATAGCCCCTGATTGTAGTAATTCGCAACTCAGTGAAGACTCTAGCTTTTGCGTGGGCGTGTGCCATTTCTGTACTTGAGTGAAAATCTGCTAAATGTTTGGTCTGAAAGTAAAGCTCTATTTCTGTTAAATGAAGTGATGCATTGCCAGCATCCCCTGCTGGGCTAACACGCATCTCCTCTCTGTCTTCCTGGCTGTCCCTCTTGCGCAGGTGTGTGATCTGTATGATGGACTTTTTATATGGAGACCCTATCCGGTTCCTGCCCTGCATGCACATCTACCACATGGACTGTATTGACGACTGGCTCATGCGCTCCTTCACCTGTCCGTCCTGCATGGAACCTGTGGATGCTGCTCTGCTCTCGTCCTATGAGACCAACTGACCACGCCCCCACCAACTCCAACTCCGCCCTCTGCCAATATCTATAGGTCTCCACTGACATGCAGCCCCTCCCCATTCACTCTGACTCGTCCTCCTCTGCCTCAGTGCTGGGATGGAGAGGTGGGGTTTCTGCTCTTGTTGACTGTCGGGAGGGGCAGGAATGTGGGTTCCTGATATTCAAGGGGTTCCCAGGATCCCTTCCCAGGGAGAACAGAGGCAGTGGGCACCGCCTCTCCTGCTGGGGCCTGCTGGCCAGGGAAGCTCGCAGGAGAAGCGGGGCCTGTGATTGATTGCCGTACGGCAGGAGTCGCTCTTCACCAAAAAAAGAATTTTGATGCCCATTGATTGCGGCGCATGTGAGAAACTTGGGGAGGAACTCCACTAGCAACTTTAAACTCTTTTGGGGAATTGGATCAGTCCAATGGGGAATCACTATATGTATAACATAGATTCCTGCTCATGTTGTCTGTTCTCCTAGGAAAAGGTAAAGTCTGCACCACTAGACAGAAGAGAGTTGACTCTGATTTCATGCTTGTTTCAGGTCTATTTGTTCTCAACAGAGGGAGCATCTCTGTTGCAATCAGTCTGTCAAAGGGCTCATTTGATTCCATAGAGGGGAAAGCAGATGTACTATCCATGCAAATGCATTAAACAAACCTAGGAATTTGCACTTGTGTTTTGGGCATAATGGAAATCATTGTATGTCTGACTAAATTTGAATTGCAAAATGCATTTCTGTATATACTTTATCATATAGCTTTGAAATATTTTTGTATCCATTCAGATTGTTTAAACTCAAAATGGTCATCATCATTGATCTGAATGGTGAT
Organism: Gymnothorax reevesii; assembly: GCA_029721435.1. Classification (NCBI taxonomy): domain Eukaryota; kingdom Metazoa; phylum Chordata; class Actinopteri; order Anguilliformes; family Muraenidae; genus Gymnothorax; species Gymnothorax reevesii. The sequence goes on from CM056575.1 coordinate 94,461,613, forward strand.
TGCATCCACCATTTTGTGTATGTGGCTCCAAGTGCAGAAACCAGGACTCCTTTTCATGTCTTTAACGTAGTTGGTGGCTAAAGGTTTGCACTTCCTTGTTGATGACTAGTGAACTTCAGTGACGACCAAATGCCCTTGTTTTCTATTGATATGTTTCTCCGAACCTGGACAGTTCATATGAGAATATTCTAAATTAGTCGCCATCAGTCTGCACTTTCAGCCTTTCCATCCTAAATTTTCCCACCTTTGTTTAAGTCCTGTCGTGTGTTTTCTCCCTTTCTTGTTCTCTTGGCTTGTTTTCAGGACCCTGTTCATCATCCTCTAGTGCCCTGAAGTCTTCTTTACTCCTATTGTGGTGAAAAAAGGATATTTTTTGAACTGAGGATAAATTTGTCAGCAAGATTTTGTTGGCAGATATATGGTGGCTAAGTTTGTTTTATGCTTCTCGCTTAATTGTTTATGGGTGTTCTTCTGCACAGATGTTGAAGGCTAATGCCAATTGCTTCTGGGTCTCACACTTATATGGGTCATGTCAGAATAACGTCTAACCCTACTCTGAACTTTTTCTGCTGCACACTGATATTGTGTTTTGGTAAATGCTCAGCGCCTCTTACAATGCTTTATTATGTATTGTTAATCCTGGATTCTGTTTCAGTATGCTCTACTGTTGGTATTAGTACTGACAGTGAAGCAGCCATCTATTGAAGGGGTTCAGATATGAGTGTGAAAACCACTGCCCTTATCTCATTTCTCTTGTGTAATAGTTTGGGCGTGCACTTTTTAAAAATGACAAAAAATTGTATTAAAACATTTTCCAAGTGCTTATCTTTTTCTTTTTAAATGCAAACATATAGCTTTAAAAAATGACTTGCAGCATAATACTGTAAACATTAAAATCTCAAAGGTGAAATAATTTGGTCTTGGAAAGCTTCAGCTTAATAATGACTGACATGCAGCCCTCTCGATTTGAGAACAAAAACTAAAGTAAATCTCTTTAAAAAAAAAAAAAAAAAAAATGATGTTGAATATTCATTTTCTGCCTGGGTACGTTTACTTTTATAATGGTGTTATGAGAGTTTCCTTTTTCTTAACCGAGCGTGTGATGAAATGAAACAGCCTCTTCAACCCTGCGTGTCGAACAATACACAACGCAAAAATGCGCCCTGACTTTTTTTGTTGCATTAACTTTCCTCTGAAACACGGCTGCATACTGTTCTTGTAGTGTTTTTAAACTGTCAACATTGCTTTTTGGTTAATTTTTTCAATGTTGTATTGTACGAGTGAAGCCTTGGTAGCAGTTGTGAAACCCACAAATGTGAGAAAAAAAACTGAAAACATTTTGTGAAATGTTCAGTCTTTCTAAATTTATGTCATGGCATGCAAGTTCCACTTTTGTAACAAAGCCAATGGAAACTATGCCTCAGTTTTTACCATCGGGGATCTTTTGATTGTGATTTCCTGGACTCCTGTTTGCTGACTGTAAATGTAATTAATGATGTGAGACAAGTTTAGAAAACAAAAGAAAATATGTGATTGGTTTCACTCCTTACTCTGTGATTGTTCTAATTATTTCTACTTGCTTATATTGAAAAGAAACTATGTGCCCTCTTCTCTCAAAAAGCATTTATGGAAGCACAAAAAAGCATTAATACATGCCACATATTTTCTCCTGCTCACATAATATTAAGTAGGCAGCCTGTTACTTTTTTACCCTGTTGGGTCTCCCTCATAGTTTTTGTTCTTATGGATTATTCCGTTTGTGTTGCTCAGCCAGTTTCTGGCCTCTCTGCAGGCACGCACTGCTGTTTTCCCTCTTGAGAGCTGAAAGGACAATAGCTGCGAATGATGAATCCCAAAATTGTGTTGGCCCTGAGTGAGGCATTGCTCAGTGATAATAGAATTTAGCGACAGTGGCGCTCAACTTTCGTATTGATAAAATATATATTTTGGAGAAAAAACATTTTTGCATGCTATTTATGCTGTTTTTTGCTCACTGTTCCATATGATCACTACCTTGGGTCTTTTGAAATTGGAGTGTATTGAATAAGTCCTAGGCTGGCTTGGGACTCTTTGCTTGCTGGTAGTGATCAGGGGCCTATTGACAGACGTGGGCTGAGGCTGACAGGTGAGAGAAACAAGTTAATTACTGACATTTAACAAAAATTATTCTTTAAATTGACCCTTCACAACCTTCAGCAGCATTGAATACAGGGTTGCAATGCAAAATTAGATGTATCTAGAATATGTCTGTATGTGTCTCTTGATGTGTGATTCAAATTCCAGTGCCTGTTTCATATGGGCTGTTCTAAACAAAATAAAATGCCCATGCTTTCTGGGTCTTCTGAACTTTTTGATGGTCTTGATCCATATGTATGTTTGGCAGTGAGACATATCTGTATGCTGTAAGTATGTATATTAGTATGATATGTACTTCAGGCGTAGCATCAATAAAAAAATTTAAAAAAATATGCTAGGGAATTTGTTGTGGACATTGTCATTTTGGATAGGTTCTGTGCTGCAATGCAAACGGTGTTTTGAAACTGAAATACGACTAACCATATCCGGTGGGGGAGGAAATCAGAACTTGTTAAGTCTATTTGAATGCTGATCGGCTGCATGTCTGCTTAAGAGGTCCCACAGTACTGCAGTTACAAAAATCATGGCAGAATTGAGTGAATTCACATCTGAACCAGTCTCAACAACGTTGGCTTCTCAAAGCTAGTATTTGTTGCGCTTTTCCTGTGATTTTTACCATCCCATGCATGTACATTCACTAGGCTAATGAGCGTCTTTCGTCATAAATGTTTCGCAGATGATGCTGTGCAAGGACAATGTTTTCTAGTTAAATTACATTAATAGAGGATGGTCCATTTTATGAATAAGGATCCAAAATTCCTGAATTGGTTGAAAATTGAAAAGGTAACGTTAAAATTTTATGTTTAAACATAAAAATATACTTTTTACGGAAGTTTTGAAAAGTACTGGGGAAAAGTTTTGAACCCAGGGAACTGCATACATTTGTAAAACAAAAGATTTCTAAAATGATGAATATTTTCAAAACAGCAGTAAAAGTTTAAAACTAAAGAAAATTAGGGTCACACTTTAGATGAAGTGTTGCTCATAAAGGCTTTATTCAGCATGTATAATGCCTTCATAAATGAGGCATAATGTCTTCTTAAATCATACATAAGCAAATATCATGCTTTGTAAAGGGTGAAATAACGCATTTTGCAGTATGTGATGCCAGATGTGACCGTGACAATGTCACCCTTCATAGCATTTAGCCATTAGCTAAGTGACATTGTCAGTTATATCACATCTGGCATCACATGCTAAATATGGATGTGTTATTTCACCCTTTTCAAAGCATGACATTTGCTTATGTATGATTTATGAAGACATCGTCTCATTTATGAAGGCATTATGCATGCTGTATAAAGCCTTTGTGAGCCAAAAAATTAGTATTTCACCTGACCACCCTTAAAAATGTACCATTCTCTCAGCTGTACTGAATCAGAATTAATGGCTTACTTTGTCACAATCATTGATTTATGATTAAATCTAATTTAATGTGCATTTAAAGAAGTTAGCAGAATTGGTTGAATGAGGAATTGAGCGAACCAATCTCGGAAACACTTCTGTCATGCAATAGGTCATGTCCTTTGTTAACTTCATGCACATGTGTTAAAATGATGGGACTAAAATGAGATTTTGTCAATGCAGATTTTTCAGGACACCCGGCAAAACAATTTACTGTTCTACATCCTTTACAGACTGAATTGACAACATGGGATTGTTATAGTCCATTTCCATCACTAGATGGTGTAGTATTACCAAGTGAACTTTGACTTTCACTCATTAGGTGAGGCTTTTATTAGTTATTACAATTGCACTGTGCAAAATAAACGCACAACACTTATTGCCATCCGGATACACTGACGTTTTGAGCTGGAGTCAAGTGTAGGTTTGGGGTAGGGGGTGAACGGAAAAGGTTAGGGAAACAAATGACGAGCCGTGTAAACCAAAGCAGTTTTGTTGATCAGTTTGGCATAGAGATAAAGTGACTTCCGCCAAACTGACGTGGTGACATCTGATCTGTTAAACAGTTTTGGTTTAGGCGGCTCGTCATTTGTTTAACTCACTCTAATCTTAGCCGTAACCCTTGCCCCAAACCTAACCATAACCCTAAATTTGACAATAAATGTCATTTTGGTGGATGGAAATATGTGACAATGGAGCTAGACACCGCACCAAGAAGTAATTTCCCGTTTCAGTCGCGTGAGTGCCCCGCTCCTTTTAGACGATCAGAGGTAGGTCCTTAGCGTATTAATTCCTATGGGAGAAGTGACGGTGAGCACAGATTAATCAATTATTTTGCCCATTTTCTCAAGTAAATATTGGACTTACTTTTCACAAACCTCATATCCTCCGTACATTCTGATGCTGCAGTGACTTTTGAAGCCTTACAAATTTGAGAAATCGTCAGTACAAAAAAAACCCAATATTGCAGACACGGCCCATTTCCGATGCTTTATCAGATGGTTCGGTGGCCAGGTCGCTTCCTGTCTAGCGCAGGTGTGGGGGAAAGTTTGCTTTAGCGTGTGTGGTCATGGATACTTGACCACACAAAACCAATTGTAGAAGCTGTATCAAGAAGCTTTCAGCTGCAGAACGATCATTTTCTCGAAGTTTCGAAAAGGGCTTTCCTTGGCGATATTCAGGTGATTGATATAATTTCTAGTCTAATTTTTGGCATTGCCGTCAACAATCACAGATGATGTAGATCAGAGCCTCTTAAACCTCTCCTGAAGTAGGCTACCACCTCTCCTGCATGTCTTCTATTTCTCCCCACCTGCTCAGATGATTGAAATGATTCGCTCATTATCAGGCATCTTCATGGGTAAGGAGCTGATAATTTGACTCACCTGTGCTGCAGCAAGCAGAGATCTAAAACATCCAGGGAAGTGGTTCTCCGGGAGAAGTTTGATAGCGCTGATGTAGATGGCATTAAATGATAGTGTTATGGCCCCAATTTGTTATTACATTTATAACACAACAGCAACAGCAAGGGATGACAAACACAGTTTTAACAACTAAAACACATTTAATTTTTAACAAAGACAAAGACTAATAACAACCTACAACTAAAGACCAAGATTGATAAATAAGAAAAAACAGAAATAATTACAGTCCCTTTTTGGTGGGGTGGCTTGGTGATGTCCTGGATGAAGAAAATGCTCAAACACAGGCAAAGAAATCCACAAAAGAAACGTCACAGGTCTTGAACAGAACGGCAGGTCTGGTCATCTCCTTGCAATTTCTCCTACTACTTTACTGTCTCAATTCTTTTCCTTATATACTCTTTTGCAGACCCCACCCACATTTAGACCTCTTTTTTTTAATTTTCTGAGACTTGCCCCAGACATGTCCAGGACATGTCTAAACATGACTCCAGTCTGAGCTTAACAAAAAAAGGTAAATACTGCCATCTAGTGGCCTATATTCACATTACACCTCCATTCCAAAAGGGAAAAATTTTGACTCAAAGGCAAAATTTTTCTTTTCAATACAAAATGGTTAAGTGAACACTTGTCTATATATACATATCATACAATATTCAAACACATGATATACACATTCAAACACGGGATAAGCAATCAGCAATTACATTGTCTGTACCCTTCACATGCTTAATTTCCAAGTCAAACTCCTGTAAAATCAAACTCCAATTCAACAATCTCCGATTCTTGTTTTTCATCTTACTCAAAAACATTAACGGATTGTGGTCAGTGTACACAATCATTGGCTTTTGTCCTGTACAAACATAAACCTCAAAGTGTTGTAAAGAAAGGACCAGAGCCAACAGTTCCTTCTCTATTGAGGAATAGTTCCTTTGGTGGCGATTGAACTTCCTGGAGAAGTATGCCACGGGATGCTCAATGTCAACAGAGTCACTTCTCTGTAGGAGCACAGATCCACAAGCTTGGTCGCTAGCATCGACCGCGATGGAGAACGGTTTGTTGAAGTCAGGAGATTTGAGCACGGGGAAGTGACACAGCAGAGACTTCAGGCGATCGAAGGCTCTCTGGCATGCATCATCCCAGGTGAACTTTACGCCTTTCTTCAGTTGGTTAGTTAGACTGAGAGCAATCTCAGCAAAGTTCTTGCAGAACTTGCGGTAGTACCCGATCATTCCAAGGAAGCGGCGCAAAGCTTTTTTGTTGTCTGGAACTGGAAAGTCCATGATGGCTTGGACTTTAGCATTTATGGGTGCCACCTTACCCTGGCCTATGACGTAGCCAAGATAGGTGACAGTAGCACAACCAAAGTCACTCTTGTTCAGGTTAACAGTCAGGTTAGCCTGGGTCAGGCGCTGGAACAACGTCTCTACATCTTTTCTTCCCAGGAGTCACTCCATGTGATCAGGTCATCGATGTATGCACCCGTGTGTGGCAATCCGGCGATTGTAGACTGTATCATCCTTTGGAACGTGGCTGGGGCATTTTTCATGCCAAAGGGTAGGACTTCATACTGGTACAATCCAGATGGTGTGGCAAAAGCAGTGATGCTCTTGGCCCTCTCAGTTAAAGGCACACACCAATAACCCTTCAATAAATCAATCTTGGTCAGAAACTTTGCTTGCCCTACACTATCAATACAATCATCAATCCTTGGTATTGGAAACACATCAGTTCTAGTTACAGCATTGACTTTGCGATAATCTGTACAGAATCTAGTACTTCCATCAGGTTTTGGAACTAGCACACAGGGTGAACTCCAATCGGAGTTGGAGGGTCTGATAATATCATGTTTTAACATGTACTCAACCTCTTTCTCAGCAATCTTTCTCTTTTCAGGATTCATCCGGTATGGATGCTGTTTTATTGGTTTGGCATCACCAACATCTACATCATGAGAGGCTATAGTAACTCTCTTTGGAACATCAGGAAACAAATCCTCATATTTCTTGATCAACCTTTCAAACTGATCTCTCTGTGAGGGTTCTAAGTGCTGGAGTTTTACATCAAGATTTTGCAACACTTCAGTGTTTGACAATTTACATGAAAGAACTTCAGCTTTAATTCTTGGTTCATCATCTTGAAACTCCCCCTCATCTTCACACGTTTCGACCATTGGAGAATCTGAAGTGACAGCTGCAACCCTAGCATTTCTGTCATGATAAGGCTTTAGCATGTTAATGTGACACAATTGTTTTGGTTTTCTCCTATCTGGAGTCTTCACAATGTAATTGAGATCATTGAGTTTTGTCAGAATTTCATAAGGACCATGAAATCTAGCCTGCAATGGATTGGACTGCAAGGGAAACAACACAAGGACCTTTTCTCCTGGTTTAAACTCACGGCTTCTAGCCTTATGATCATACCAAGTTTTCATTTTTCCCTGACTTGATTTCAAGTTCTCTTTGGCAAGGTCACAAGCTGCACGCAATCTTTCCTTGAACTTGCTAACATAGTCTAACAGACTGATTTGCGGCTCTTCCTTTTGCCATTGTTCACTCAATAATAGCAAAGGTCCTCTCACTTCATGACCAAACACTAGCTCAAATGGACTGAATCCAGTAGACTCCTGCACTGCTTCTCTAGCTGCAAACAACAGCAAATGAACCTCTTCATCCCAGTCTTTCTCATGGTCATAACAATAAGTCCTCATCATTGTCTTGAGAGTGGAATGAAACCGCTCTAAGGCACCCTGACATTCTGGATGATAGGCACTAGAAAGAATCTGTTTTGCACCTAGTTCATACACAACCTGCTGAAACAATCCTGAAGTGAAATTGCTACCTTGGTCTGACTGAATTTCCCTGGGAAGACCAAACAACGTGAAGAACTTTATCAAAGCCTTCGAGATTGCAGTTGCCTTGATGTTACGTAGAGGTATGGCTTCGGGGAATCTGGTAGATGCACACATGATTGTCAACAAGTACTGATTTCCAGATCTAGTCTTGGGTAATGGACCAACGCAATCAACAATGACCCTAGAGAATGGCTCCCCAAATGCTGGGATAGGCTGCAATGGAGCTACAGGTGGGTCTAACTGGTGTTTTCCAACTACCTGACAAGTGTGACAGGTTTTGCAAAAGTTGGAAACGTCTTTCCGAAGCCCAGGCCAAAAGAAGTGTTTCATGATCTTATCAACAGTCTTGTTAACACCAAGATGACCTCCTAAAGGTAAACTATGAGCCATTGTTAAGATCTCATTCCTATAGACCTTCGGAACAACAATTTGCCTGACCACTGCCCAATCTGCATTGGCAGGGATATCAGGAGGGCGCCACTTCCGCATCAACACACCATCCTTGAGATAATACCCAACTGGAACTGCATCTATTTCTTTTTCAGGAAGGGCTCTCCTCTTTAGTACACCAATTTCAGGATCATTAGTTTGCTCCTCAATCAACCGCTTTCTGGACAGAGACAAGTCTCCAGACACATCAGAATCACCAGACCCATCCGGCTGGCTGAATAGAGAACTGATAAAAGTATCTGATAAGTCCTCAAACGGAGAAACCATAGTAGGCCAATCAGAGTCATGAGGCGAACCACCTGAGTCCTGACTATTCAATGTACTGGACGGCACCACAACATCATCTTCTTTAGCCTTCTTAGCCATAGCACGAGTCACTGCGCAAGAAGGATACAGAGATGGGTCCTCATCCCCATTTTCAGTAATCGGCTGTGAAGTAAGATGTACAGGGGGAACTACTTTGCCCCCAGCCAGGTCATTGCCTAGCAACAGAGAAACACCCTTTATAGGTAGACTTGACATAAGTCCTACCTTTACCTGTCCTGTAACTAAATCTGACTTCAAGAATATAGAGCAAAGGGGTACAGATACAGTCCTCCCTTCAATACCTTGTACAAGTATGAAATCCCCTGAAGCGGTCTCATCACGTAACTCCAAGGAGTCCATCAACAAAAGTGACTGAGAAGCTCCGGTATCCCTTAGGATATATATGGGGACAGGAGTAGTATGCTCATTCAGAGCCACAAATCCCTCTGACACAAATGGAAGAAATTCCTCCCTCACAAAGTCAGCTGTATTAGGCTTTTTAGCCCCACAAGAAGCAGGCAATTTAGCAGATTGGTTATCTACTACAGGGGTTTCTAACCTTGTTTTCACAAAGGCATTTGGTTTGGTATCCTTTTCTTTTTGTTTCTTAGCTTTAAGGAACCAACAGTTAGTTGTAACATGACCAGATTTCTTGCAATAATTGCAAACTAGACCACTTTTGTCACTGTCAGCTTTCACACTTTGATCAGACCTGTTACTGGATTTCTGAGCACCATCACCAGATTTGTCTTTGTCTTTGGGTGAGGAATCTTGGGTATCACCGTAACCCTTTTTCTGAAATTGGGACCATCTATTATTACTGCTAGACTGAAATTTGGACTTATGTGTGAGAACATATTCATCAGCAAATTTGGCAGCTGATTGCAAATTCAGTGCTTGCTTCTCATTAAGGTAGGTCTTAACATCATCTTTAACACAATTCTTGAATTCTTCAACTAACACCATCTCTTTTAGTGAGTTGAAATCATCCTTGACCTCCATAGAAGTACACCAGCGCTCAAAGCAAACCTGCTTTGGCAACTCTTTGCTACCTTTTCAAAACACTGGAAATAGTTGTCAACATCCTTTTCTGAAAATGGAGGCACCAGTTTTACCTCCTGACTGGCACAAAATTTATTTTTAGTTTCAATTTTAATTTTTAGTTGCTCCATTTGGAGTCTTTCTTCTCTATTGAATTTCTCTAATTCAAAATCTCTCTGTCTCTGTCTCTCTCTTTCTGCTCTTTCCTCTTTCTCTCTCTCAAATTCTCTTTTGTTTTTCTTCTCTTGCTAATTTTTCTAACTCAAACTGCCTTTGTTTTTCTTTTTCTTCCCTCTCAAATTCTCTTTGTTTTTCTTTTTCCTCCCTTTCTTTTTCTCTTTCCTCCCTTTCAATCTCTAGCATTTTTAATTTAAGTTCCATTTCTATATTTGGATTTTCCACTGGAAACTGTTCCAGATCTCCTGGTGCAAACACATTTTCATCAATGTAATATTCAACTATCTCTCTAGCCAGTCTTGCTTTTCGCATGGCTGGTTTTACCTCTGTCAGCTCCAACTGTCTGCAAATTTCTAGCAGTTCTGTCTTTTTAAAAGACTTCAAAACCCCTACGGTTGGTGATGCCAAGAAATCATCCATTGCTGTTGTCAATATATATCTAGGAAAATTCACAAAAACAATTTCACAATTTGGAATGTTAGATTTTCAATAAATTACTCACACAATGGTCTATCCCGGACCTTGAGCCCCCAATTTGTTATGGCCCCAATTTGTTATTACATTTATAACACAACAGCAACAGCAAGGGATGACAAACACAGTTTTAACAACTAAAACACATTTAATTTTTAACAAAGACAAAGACTAATAACAACCTACAACTAAAGACCAAGATTGATAAATAAGAAAAAACAGAAATAATTACAGTCCCTTTTTGGTGGGGTGGCTTGGTGATGTCCTGGATGAAGAAAATGCTCAAACACAGGCAAAGAAATCCACAAAAGAAACGTCACAGGTCTTGAACAGAATGGCAGGTCTGGTCATCTCCTTGCAATTTCTCCTACTACTTTACTGTCTCAATTCTTTTCCTTATATACTCTTTTGCAGACCCCACCCACATTTAGACCTCTTTTTTTAAATTTTCTGAGACTTGCCCCAGACATGTCCAGGACATGTCTAAACATGACTCCAGTCTGAGCTTAAGAAAAAAAGGTAAATACTGCCATCTAGTGGCCTATATTCACATTACAATAGCAATCTTTTTTATGCGCATGCAATGGATCATGCACTAGCAAGCTACGCACTGGAAGTGTGGCAATCTCAGAAGTGTAAAAATTTCAGCAAAAAAGCTAGATCTGGCCACTTATAAATCCATTTGTCAATAAAATAAATATGACAAAAATGTAAAAAAACACATGAGAGATTGCTCAAATGACAGACTCCATATAAGTTTTTAAAAGAACATTGAGGATAAATACACAAAGCATTAAGGCTTATTTCCATTGTGGTCCTCTCTGTCATAGACCAAGATAGCAGATTGTATAGGGAAGTGTCAGACAAGAATGATAAATAAAATGTAACATTAGTACTGCTCCAAATTATATAACAAATATTTCTTGAGATTGGATTTAATTCTCCTCTCAGCTGGATTTGAAGTGCCCCTATTATGTGACTTTGATTGGTCCAGCATTTGCGCCCCTTTTCACGCCCCTTATCATGTATGGATTTCCGCTTTACAAACAAATACCGGTTAAGCCTTGTGGGCGAAACCAACTTGATTCAAGGGCGTCCCAAACTACCTGCTTGGCGCGAAAATTCAAGTGGTGACGTCACCAAATGAGAAAAATGGCCACAAGCAATTAGGGCATTTGTCAGCTCTGGTGCAGTGCGTTTTGTGGCAGAGAGCGCTTCTTCTGGAGGTGATTTCGAGACACAGACCTTTGAAATGCACATAAAAACGATATGATTCATGCTATGACATTAAAATAAAGAAAAACCATAATAGGGCCACTTTAACCTAGGTAAGATGGTTAACTTGTTCCAATGGCATGCAGCCGTGTATAACAAAGTTTTTTTCCGAAACTAGATTTAAGTCTCATTCAGTGCATTTACATGACCTGAGAGAAAATCTAATTATTGTGTTAGTCCGACTCCAACTAAATGGAGTGCGTTTCCTGAAAGCACAGATACTAACTTACATCGTTGGACCCATAGACTTTGAATGGACAAACTATGTTAGTTGTTAGGAACTACGCTTTTGAGAAACGCACTCCAGGGTAGTAGACAGGGCACAAAGTACAGCATAGCGGCGTTTCAGCCAAGCTTTGGCTAACGCAATAACCACTGGAGATAGCGTGCATCTCAGTTGTACAAAAAGAATAGTGAAAAGCCCATATTAAACGTACAGAGCTGTAAAGCTGTCCATGTTCTCGCCACTTGATCATATACTGTCAATGCATTCGACATGCTGTTAGCTAGCCGGCAGCTAACTTGTTTGTCAAATGTTTGGTCTGTGACGTAATCGGTCAATCAGAAAAAGATACAAAACGAACAAGCTGAAAGGCATATCACCACCTATCGCAGCAGAGACAGGCAGGCTTTGATCAATAAAGTGAATTTCATCCTACACATGTATACTGGGTCCGACTGCATGGCCTAATTGCGCCATTACCATAGTTTGACTTAACTGTGCATGTAAACGTACTGAATGGAATGATGTTTCTTCGACTGCCATTGGTGTTCGAGTGGTTGTCTCTCACTAAATTAAAATGATTGGAGAGATAGGGAGGAGCAGATTTGTACACAATCTTGTGAAAAATGCCGATCTTGATTTGCAACACCCTTATATACACAGGGAGAATGTTTAACTTTTGAAAATGAACAGCATTGTGATGTGTGCAGGGCGACCACTTTAAAACAACTCTAATTGCCTTATTTTGTGCAATCTGTAATTTGTTTTTAATAGACTGTGAGGAGCTACTGTACCAGAAGGTAGCAGCATAATCAAAGTGGCTTAACACCAATGCTTCACCTAAAATCTTTCAGGCAGTTATCCAACAATTCCACTTTTTAAGCCAGAAATTTTGTTTGGTTGGTAATTTTGTTAAGAGCTTTTAAAGCCATGTCTTCCTCTGATACAAGATTGTTCAGAGCACATCCAAGGTAGTTTAATGGATATTTAGAAGGTATTGAAGTCTGGGCTATTTTAACTATGAAATTAGATTAATTTCTTAATCTAATTCATGACCCAAAAAGGACGGCCTCTGTCTTTCCTATATGAAGGGAAAGTTTGCTATCTGAGAGCCACCTCACAACCTTTTCGACCTCTGCACTCTAGATATCTTCCACAACCACTTTATCTTTGTGAGCTACTAATGCAGCAGGATCAGCAATTCGACTATTGCTCGAATTAGGAGAAAATGACCTTTTTTCAAGACCTGTGCCTCTCTCAGCAGCGCTTTCTTTACATCTAGCAATGGGCAATACAGAAATAAAGAATGGACGACGGGAAACCATTGATTTAATGTTAAAACAGAAATAACACTTGTTCTTTTTTGCGTAGTAATACAATTATTGTAGCCCCCGGACGAAGTTGGGTGGCTACTATGGATTCACGTGTGTCGTCTCTGCCGCTGCCGCCGTGTTGGTAAACACTTAATTGTGGATGCTCTAGAGGCTGTATGATCTGACCAATTACTTTCATATTTGGTATGGGCTTGTGTTATACCTCACTGATGACACCTCTCGATTTTGGTTGCCATGGTGGCAGTATTGGCTGAATAATATGCTAAATCAGTAACAAAAGATAGAGATTTCCTTGTGGATGCAGTACAGGCTGCAATTTTTGACTGATTACTTTCATATTTGGTATGGACATGTGTTGCACTTCACTGATGACATCAATTGATTTTGGTTGCCATGATGACAGTATTGGCTGAATAATGCACAAAATTATACTGAAACATGCACATTATCTTGTGGAAGCTGTACAGGCTGTCATTTTGTACCGATTACTTTCATATTTGGTATGGACAAGTGTTATACTTCATTTATGACTCTTACCAATTTTGGTTGCCATGGCGACAGTATTGGTCGAATAATACGGAAATTAGTGGCAAAACATAGAGATTTCCTTGTGGATGCAGTACATGCTGCAATTTTTCATTAATCACTTTCATAAGGACGTGTGTTATACTTCACTTATGACACCTATCAATTTGGGTTGCCATGGTGACAGAATTGGCCAAATAATGAACAAAAAAGGGGGGAAGCGAGTTTTTGGGGTCTACACCCATGCGGTCACAGCCAACCGGACTGCATAGTTTTCATTAAGGTTGAATTTTAGAAGGGAATGGGAATATAATTGCTAAGATCCTGTACTGTGTTCATATCAAATATTGAACAAGTGGAAAAAACAAGCGGTAAAAGAAGGCACAAACATCAAATGTGTACTTTATCGTGAGCTGTTGTCCATTGCTAATGCGTGTTAAAAATGTTGAAACTTCATGCAGCAATAGGTTGTAAATACAACAACATGCTGTCCATCTTTTCTTTCCCAAGGATGCAGACAGGTGAGAAATAAATTAGATTGTCATATTTCATGCCAGCTGTATAGGGCTGAATTAACTAGCTGGTGTCGTTTTGCAATTCCCTTCAAGATGGCCAATGCCGATCACAGTAAAATACACTGTTATCGTATTAATATTTCATTTAGCCTTAATTATACCAAGAAGTCCCACTGAAATTGAAAAATTTCCAGACCCGGCCAAAATGATTGCGGAGATTGCGCAATAAGCATGTAACACACTCAATTCAGGAAGAATGCTGTGGTAAATATATTGCTTATAATTAGAAAGCAAGCTGTAATCTGAAAACAGGAGCACCCATCTCGGATAAGACTGATTAATAATTGAACTGATTTTAAACAAGAAAGTGGTCAAGCTGGAGCTTTGATTGACGACTGCTTCAGGACAGGAGCAAAAAGTAATCTACTATGAGACAGCCATGATTTTGGGGACAAAAATGAGCAGGACAATGATTTTTAGGTGTAAGCATGGCTGAATATTTGGAATAGTTAAGAAGGGGGGCAGCTTATGTCTTATGAATGTTTCCAGTAAAAGTGCCCTGACTGTACAGTATTTCAGTTTAAAACTCATTAAGCATGTATTCTCTTTCATGATGAGAGAATACTCCTGCACACAGGTGATGAGCAATGTAAGACCAGAGACATTAGGAAAGACTGATGGTTCTCATTACGCAACCATTTTATCAAACTAATTAGGGGTTCGGTCTGCTCAAAAGTAGTCGGTCGTCTCATAAAGATCAACAAAATCATGGACCAAAAGACGTATCACAGCATCCTTGTGAAGCACGAATTGCCATCTGGAGAGAGACACAAATTGCTCAGGGATTTTATTTAATTTTATTTTAATTTAGATAATGACCCTATACACAATTCTGAGTTGAGCAAGAATTATCTCAGTTAGAAAGAATCATCTGGTGGCAAAAAAGTTATGACTTGGTTAAAAATTTACTCACCGGCTCCTTTCGAGCAGCCTGAAGCCCAAACCATAACATTACCACCTCCATGTTTTACTGAAGATGTTAAACAGTCATTTTTGAAACCTTCTCCAATTCTATGGCACACACAAGTTCTGTTTTTGGGTGATCAAATGTAGAATTTTGAATCATGAGTCCAAAGGACTTGTTTCCAGGCCATTGGTGTCCAGTCCTTGAACTTCTTGGCAAACTCAAGTCATTTTATGATTTTGCCATCTCCTGGCAACAACAATACCAATCAGACCATTTTCACACAGGTTGCTGGAAATAGTAGATCTTGATACTTCTATTCACTCCTGGCGCTATTAATATCATCGCAAAGTGTTTGTGCTGTGAACCGCCGATTTTATTATTATTATTTTTCTTTTATTTGTCATATACCGATAACAAACGTCATTTAACATTTGTTTTGCAGCTCTACTGCCACTAATTTTCAGCGAACTAATCTCTTTTGAACACTTGATGGTGTTTCTGACAGTGCCACAGCATCGTTTAACATCAGCGTTATATAAAGGCCATAATGCGGCTATGAACAATCTCACAGACCTCCTTCCATCCTGCCATTGTGTTTAACATTGTGACTCTGCCCAAAGTTCTTGTCATCTAATATCCTGGAGCAACTGACCATCAGAGGTAATTTTGCAGAATAATGCTGCTTCAAACCATTTTTTAGCATCAGTAATCATGGAATGAACCTTCAAACATGCATTCAGAATATGCTAGTGTAGCAGTTGATTAGTCCTGTCACTAGAAATGCCTTCTAGTAAGTACGCGCCCTGGCAACCTTGCTAATGACCCTGGCTCTTTGGTGATGTGGTCAGCGTGTGTGACTTATACCCGGGAGTCAGGGGTTCAATCCCCTGACTGGGCCCTCCTTTGGCCAGCCACACTAGAATTGAAAATAATAAAATTTGCAACACCTTTCAATTGTTATTAAAAAAAAAAAGCTGCACGGTAAATGCGTTGCGACTGTGTTAATTCCTTTTAGTTCCTGAAAATCTCTTTGACTTCTTCCCGGTTCCATTAGTGTGGTACTGTGTCTCAATCCACCTTGAAGCTATACGAACCTGGTGGTCGACTTCTGGTGGTTATCCCCCCCTTCCGGTCTATACAAATATCTGCTATATACTATGTTTGTATTTTTATTGGGCAACTCATATTCTTTTAGTTGGTTGAAGTCTGAATATATAGTGATGAACTCAGTGGTTACAAATATTGGACCATCTGATTTAAATTAGAATATGTATTCTGATGAAAAGGACAAAGCTTTATAGTTAAATCACATTAATAAAGAGCATTAAATATTGGGAGTACAAAAATCCCATACAGCATAAATCTAATCCATGCAAAGAAACATTTTATCATGAGGGCTATTGTCATCACCATAAAGGTACAATTGTGTTTTTCTTTTTCTATTACCAGTTGAAATTGTTCAAATCAGCAACTGTACAGTGCTTAACAAATTTATCATACCACCTGTCATAAAAAAGGAGAAAACACAAATATTTAAGAAATTTATCAAAACCTTGTTTAAACCAAAAAATTATTTCGTTATTTATTTGGCAAATAAATGAAACCTATAAATCAGGGGTCCTCAAACTTTCCCAGAAAGGGCCGGTGTGGGTGCAGGCTTTCATTCTAACCCAGCACCTGACATCACTAATTAACCCTTAGAGTCTTTGCTGAAGACCCTGATTAATAGATACAGATGTGTAACGGCTTGGTTAGATTGAAAGCCTGCACCCACGCTGGCCCTTTCTGTGAAAGATTGAGGACCCCTACAATACACAGTCCTTATTCACACATAAAAAACCCCCAAAAAACTATACTGAACAAAAATGTAAACACAGCAGTTTAGCCCTTTCAATATTTTGTATAATTATTCCTGAGGTTGGCTTTGTAGGGTTTATTTACATAACCAAGGTTGTGTGCTACTGGCCTCTGTGCACTTCAGTCACCTTCTCCATATCATTGTCAAGTTCATGTCCTTTGTCAAAATTGGCCTGTCAGACAGGAGGGGTCTGATCCAGAGCTATTGAAATCAGGTACGGTCAGCCCTGGGACATCCTGTCTTTCAGTCAATGAAAGGCCACCTCAAAAGTTCCAGTTCTGCCATTGTTCAAAATGCCATAGATGACTCGAGGAATGTTTCTCAGGGCTGTCGCAAGGGCTCATAATGTCCATGTTTCAACAGTAGGTCACATAAGACGCCGTTTTGAGGAATTAGACACGAGGGTAAACCTCCCACATGCATGACGACTACGTGTGACGACCCCCCACCCAAGACCACCATATCCGGACTCTCCATCTCTGTGACTGTCTGAGGCCAGCAAAGCGCCACTGCAGATGAGACAGTTGGTCCGCACAATCTCCGCATTTCTGCAAAAATCTTGAAAAATTAACTCCAGGAAATCCATATCTGTTCATGTTGTGCTCTTTGTGGGTTGGAACTCACCTCAGCTTGACGAAAAAATCAGTTTGACTGAGTGAATAGACACCTTTGATGACCAATGGCACAATGGAGGACCGTTTTCTTTACAGATGAGTCACGTTTCCAACTTCACTGACCGGATGGACTGGGTTTGTTATCCTGAGGTCAGTGTGGTGCGCGTGGTGGTATATGGAGGTGGAGTGCTGATTTGGGTGGGAATACGCCATGGATATTGCATCCATCTGCATTTCATTAAGAGCAATTTGAATGCAGTTTGATATTGTGTTGAGATACTGTGGCCTACTGTCCTACCATTTGTCCATCAAAACAATGCAATATTCCAGCATGATAATGTCAGACCCCACGTCACCCATGCATGCACAGAGTTTTTTGAGACTGAACACATTTGTGTGCTTGAATGGCCAGCTTAATCCTCATATTTGTCCCCCATTCAGCATCTTTGGGGTGTTCTCAACCAACGAGGTCATTGGTTCCCATATACGCCCAGAAAATACCAACTCCGTGCAGCTCTTGAAGAGGAGTAGGAACACCTCCCCAAAGTCACCATCAACCTTTTGGTATGTTCCATATGGCAGAGATGTGTAGCAATGAAGCAGGCCAAAGGCGGACAAACCCAATGGTGATTTGTCTATTCGGACAATAAACCCCATCCCTTTATCATCTGTGCCAGCATGAGATTCTTGTTTGTCTGTATCAATAATTGATCAAAGTGCATCGCAATATGGTCATACAATCTGTCAACACTCAATGAAAGTACAGTGAGTTTCTGAACATGGTCATATTTCTCAAAGTAAGAAGTGTTGCATTTATATTTTTGTTCAGTGTATATTTTGTATGGTGTCCATTGGCCTTGCATTCTTGCATTCCACCACTAAAACTAATTTATATGTTCGGGAATGCAAGAAAATAACTGATTTGGCATCCTAAAAAAAAAATAACGTGCCTAACTTTTTTCCTGCTTTTTAGTAAAACGGTAAATTCGAAAATTCATGGATAACAGCAATAATTATATTTTAGCATAAAAAGTTTTACTTCAGTTAAAGAGCTTGTGCTAGCTGGTGGATAAACTATTACAGAAACATAATAATTAATTGGGTAATTTCCAACACTGTTAATTTAGGGAAGCTGTGGCATAAACCATACATTGGGTGGTGGTCTAATAAATTTGTTCAGCGCTGTAGCTGAAATCAACAGAATGGCTTCCCTCAACTATGAGAACAAATTGAGGAGAAGCTGGGCAGTATTTGGAAACCAGACCTCATGATGTGCGCACTACTGTCCTTCTTTCCAACCCAAACACATTGCAAATGAAAGTATACACTGTATACTCCAGCTTATGTGGTTAATAAAGATTAAAGTTGAACTTTTCTTCCCACTGCAAATCAGTGTTTCCCTGACAAATTTACCATGTCACCAAAACTATTGTTCAGAGGTTAAAGAAAGGTCGGGGGGGGGGGGGGGGGGGGAGCTGAACTGTGCTACATTGCCACATGTAGGAACCATTTTTGTTTGACCATGTACTGAATTCATCTGCAGGAAAACACTGGTGTCTGTGTACTTGTGTGAAGACTACTGAACTTTTGCAAGACCAGTGCTTTCCCAACATGCAGAAATTAGTCATCAGGTATCACACTGGGCAGGTCCATGGGGAGCCAAATGAATTGAGAAATCCAGTGTGCCACAGGACAATTTTAATGAGACAAGCAGTGAAATGTAGCTATTGGCAAATCCTTTTGACTCAGCAAAGTGGTAAGAAATAGGGCCAGGGTGAACTGGTAAAGGTTATTGAGAGGAAATAAAATAAAATGTGACTCAAATGTCCATAACTTCCATCATCCCGAGTTCATTCCCTTGAATATGGACAATTGCAAGATTACCCTCATTCCCTGTTGGCAAGTCAATTTCTGCTCTGCTACTGGCCCAGACTGAAAGATCAAGGTTGATTATTGTACTGGGCCTTTCCATTTGTAAGAAAGTATTTTGTATTTGTATTTTACATTCACCAAAAAATATCTGAAATTGAACTGGATATTAGCAAAGTCATTGTTATTATTATTATGCCCCGCGTTGTTGCGGGGGATATAAAAATGGGGTCCGTCCGTCCGTCCGTCAGTCCGTCCATCCGACACATTTGTTGTTCAGGCTATAACTTTGAAACTAATCATCCGATTCTGATCATATTTGGCATCGAGGTGTAAAACCACATAAAGGTGTGTCATTAAAAAACAATTTTGAAAATAATTTTGTAATTTCTCACGTTTCGGGGCAAAAAGCGACACATTTCTGGGAAATCTGTAATGTCTCGTGTCCGGGCTATAACTTTGAAAATAATCATCCGATTGCGATCATATTTGGCATCAAGGTGTAAAAACACATAAAGGTGTGTCATGAAAACAATTTGGTATAATTCTGATGCATACTCTCCGGCCTTTTTTTTTGCAAGGATATTAACAGCTTTGTGATTAGTACAGTCTTTAGAAATCTAAATGCATATAAACATTCTCTATTCAAAAATGCAATGCCAGTTGCGGGGGATATTGCTTGACAATGTCAGCAGCTTGTTATTTTAGTTGTATTCCAAACCATATTGGAGTTGAAATTATGAGCTTGAAGTGCTGGCTTGCAATAAATATTTGTGGGTATTTGAATCAAAATCGGGAAAATGGTATTGAATTGCAGCATTTTCATTATTTTATCTGTGGACCCTTCTTCTATTTTAAAGTGCCCATTCCACCAATATCCCAACATTTTGTGTTAATCCCCAATGCCCTGCCATCGTATTCATACCATTATTTTGGGAAAAGTGCCTTAGATCCCTTATTTTATCAACTTTTTTGCACCACTGAAAGGCAGTCTGACGGGTGAGTTCCCTCATGAATATCCGACATTTAAGCGAGCTTCGCGCTGATTGGATAGTTCCGCACATTCGTGAATATTCACTATGTAAACAGCCCCAACGCCCTACTGGCTCAGAGCCTAGCTAGCTACAACCATAGACAGTGAAAGACAACAGATTTTACTGGTAGCATAGTAAGACTTCAGTGAAGCAATGGCCACACAAAGTTCACAAATATTGCCTTAAATACATATGATCAGACAGGAAATACCACTAACACGTTGAACAATGGACGTTTCAGAGTAATTTTACTATTCTATCTAACACATTAGATGAAATGTCTTGCAGCCCTCTCGATTACAGAGCTGCCAACTCTCACGCATTCGGCACGAGTGTCACGCCTCTTGGTGGCATTCACGTGCCTGTGCTGTAGTCAGCAATTATTCAATTAACGCACATTTAAGAGATTCTCTGGCAGAATTGAAGTCGTTGTGCATGAAAGTTTTCAGCTTCACATGCATTACGGTTCATTTCCCCACTAGTGACACGGAAATCAATTATGACTTGGGAATTCTCACGTGTGTCTTCGCTCAGGAATTGGAAGTAATGGAATTGCTAGACCCTGCATGTCCCTGTGGGTGGACATTTATAAATCTGACTTGCAATGTACACCCACAGAGACACTGCTCGATCCATTCACTTCAAGCATAATTTTTTGTTCTGATCTGTATCTGTCTGATTTTGTATTTATTATTTTTCATGTTTATTCATCAACTCCATTATTGCATTTCACATTGTCTCCCCTGTAATGTCTGATGTGATCTGTGTCATCGTGCCAGTGCACTCCCCTGTCTGCATGCAGACACGCTTCGGGTGATTTCGGAAGTTTTCCGGTAACTCCCTTAAAGTCTCGTTTTTACCTTCCTTCCCGCTTTTCTGAAATTATTATATTAATTAACCACTGGGCTGCTTAGTTAGTACCGGTAATTTTACTGTATACTGATCCCTTTGTCTGTACAGTAACTTACTAACAATCACGTATTTTGATTATGTGTGTAGATATCACTGTTTACTAATATAATTAACTCTGCCCTTTTCTGCTCTGCTCTGCTCTGTTACTCCGCCCCTGTTGCTTTCTCTGCCTCTCTCTGCGTTTCTGCGAGATCTCTCACATGTGCTTAATTACTATCCTGCGCTCATTGTCTGTGCACTTAGAACTCCTTGACCGGAGCTGTTTATCTGTCATAAGTTGTTTGCATTGATCCTGTCCATGTCTTGGCTTTTGCCAATTGTAGTGGTTTAGGACTTCCCCTTGGATGCTTACCTCTGTATTTAGTTCTTAACCAATTCTCCTGTTCCCTACATAGCATGTGACTTCCCTCTTCCCAATTTAAAGTCTTCACTGCAGTTCATTCTCTGTCAGAACTTTGATCAATTTACATCTGTGTGGAGCTCCTCGTATGCCTTTTGTTCATTGCTTCTTCACGACTGTTTTGCCCGACCTTGAGTTTGCCATTGCCCTTCTATTCCTGTTTTGTCCTTTTGGATTTTGACCTGTATTTGTCTGACCACAATTTCTGTTTTGGATGCCCTGTGTATGACCTACCTTTCTGGATTTCGACTACGAGTTTTTGCTTACTGTCTATGTACCTTTGCACATCTGCCTTACTGGCTTTGACCCCTGCATGTCTAGTCGACTTCGCTTTTTGGACATTGTTTTTGGCTCGGCAATTCTTGTCTCTTCTGGTACTGACCCTTTTGCAATGATTTTTGGATTATCCCTGAGTTGCGATGGGTTCCTCCGAGCGTATTGTTACATTTTGGCTCTACGTCTGTAACATTTCCCCAACTCTTCGGATCATAACAAATCAAACGAACATACATTCCTAGTTATGACAGCTATACTCAGCCATGAGTACACACCAGTAGATACTGTGCAGAGATATGAGCAAAAAATTCCTCCGAAGCGACTCCAATCAGAGACACCCAGAAATATTTTCTGCATTGTGCAATTGCTGGCAACACATTGGTGAACTGCTAGACTATCAGTTAACCTTCATATCCGATGAGCTTTAAAGACAAAAATGGGCTACAATGGTCAGGTCAATTCGATTGGTCAATGGTCAGGTCAATTAACTACCCTGAACTGAATGCTGATAACGGGAGGGGTGGTCTTTCTCCTCTTTAGCCCGGAGGACAGGACACCCATGATTTCCAACAAGAATGTCAAATTTGGACTTGTCTGACCACAGGACACTTTGCCACTTTGCTACAGTCCATTTTAAATGAGCCTTGGCCCACAGAACACAGCGGTGCTTCTGGATCATGCTCAACAATGGCTTCCTTTTTGCATGATAGAGTTTTAGGTGGCATCTGAGGATGGCACGGCGGACTGTGTTTACAGCCAGTGGTTTCTTGAAGTATTCCTGGGCCCATTCAGTAATGTCAATGACAGAATCATGCCAGTGACTGATGCAGTGGTGTCTGAGGGCCCGAAGATCATGGGCATCCAGTAAAGACCTTCAGCCTTGTCCCTTATGCACAGAGATTTCTCCAGTTTCTCTGAATCATTTGATGATGTTACGCACTGTCGATGATGAGACCTTCAAACCCTTTGCAATTTGATGTTGAGGAACAATGTTTTAAAAGTATTGCACAATTTTGTTCGCAAGCCTTCACAGTTTGGAGAGCCTCTGGCCATCTTTACTTCTGAGAGACTCAGCCTCTCTAAGACATCCCTTTTATAGCCAATCATGTTACACACCTGATGCCAGTTAACTCAATTACATGCTAAATGTTCTTTCAGCTGATTTTCTTCTACATTAATTCCTTTTTTAGCTCTTTTTTGCCTGTGTCCCAACTTTTTTGAGTCCTATTGCAGCCAGAAAATTTGATATGAGCTCATTTTGTGGATGGAAATGTAAAATGAAATGTTATCTAAGTTCTATTCTAAATAACATATTGGCTCGTGATCTGAAAGTCGTTGCATTTTGATTTTATTCACAATTTACACTTTGTCCCAACTATTTTGGAATTGGGGTTGGATATGATGGGCAGGGGACTGATGATTACGTTGTTTAGTGTCAGCGCATTCAGATTCTCTTGCGCGGTTGTCTTTCTAAGTTGTTTGGAATTCCCCTTTTCACCTTTATCTTATGTCATTTTCCACAATGGTTAAAGAGAAGTAGTTAGATTTTCGTGGACTAGATGTAATTTTTTTTGAATATCCAGACGCAGCCCGGGACTCGTACTTCAGATATATGACAAATTGGTCACCCACTGCGGGACTTAGTCCAATTTCTGAAAGCTGGAGGTATCACCGCATTTCTTTTTAAAATCGGATTTCTTGATCCAGAACATTACGACCACCCAGCGGAGGAGGGTGACACCAGTTCACCCCTTTCCCCGCCTCACCCAAGCCTGGCCTCCGGGGGCCTTTTGGAGGGAGTCACCTGGAAGAGAAAGGCGCGGCCTGGGGGGGTCGCTGGGCTGCGAGGCCGGGCAGGGAAACTTTGGCGGGGGGGGGGGGCTTTGCGGCAAATAACTCTACGCTGCAACAAGCGATCAAGACTGGGGTTGGTGGTGGCAAAGGTGGGGGGGAGCCCTTTCAGGGGTGCCCTGGCTGAACCCGGGGTGCTGTGGAGGTTGGCGCGGACCCGGGATGCAGCGGCGCGAACGCATTCCGGCCCTTGGCCTCCCTGGGATGGGAAGGCCCAAGCCGCCACCTGCCATTTGCCTCCGGGGGGCCCGGAAGGATGGGACGAGGCCCCTCGATGAGGGCTGCGGCCCCGCCGAGATCTGGGGGGGCCCGTGAAAGGCAGCTGCGCCCCGTCGAATTATTACTCATATCTCCGCCCTGCAGCTGGCTATCGGGATGGGGTTTGTGGCGGGGCGAAGCTGGGATAGAGCCCTTTCACTAGGCCCCTGGCTCGACCGGGGCGTAGCCACGGCAGGGCCCAAACCCACCCCGTCAGATTACTTTTGGCCACCATCTTCCCCTTCCGCCCAGCACGGTTCTGGGGGCCCGGGCCAGCTCCCCAATCATTTCCAGGGGTCCTCCCTGGCGCCCCGGGCTAAGCCCGCCCCCGCCCATGCTCTCAGGGCCCCTCGCTGGGCCGGGGTCGAGGCCCTGTCCTTCTGGGCCCATTGCATGTCCTCTTCACTCTTTCATGCCTTTTTACAGTTTTCCTTTCGTGTCCCACTCTCTTTTGTGTCTCCTATCTGCTCCTGTGCTACTTTGGTATCATAGCTGTTTTCATTGTGAAGCACTTTATGTTCCAAACTCTGCAAGAGGGATAATGTACGGCGAGTTGGTCATTATTGTGGAAAACCCCTTCAGGGCAATTAGATTAAAATATTACATACACATGCACACACACCCACACACATATATATATATATATATATATATATATATATAGAAATAAAATATTTATAAAGTAAAATTTTTATTTTATTTTAACATATTTACGGATTAAATACATTTACGATTGCCATAAAGTACAGATGAGTATTTGTACTTCTTGCAGTCGTCCAGCAGATGGTGCTGTTCTTGTCATTGCCATAGACCACACCTATTGGATGTCCGTCCCCGCCTCTTTGTCCGACCCCGCCCTATTCCGCGGCCCGCAGTCAGGGGTACTTGTTGTCGAGCGCAGATCCACTAAGCTGCGCCTCCCACATTCATTCAGACCAAGCTGCTGAGACAGAAGCTACCCGCGAAACTAGCTTGTTACAATATGGCTAATGACTTACATGAAATCGAAGATCCTCCACCATCCTTCAGATCTGGCGTTTGGAACTACTTTGGTTTTCGTATCAAGTATGGCCCTGATGGTAAGCGCGTCGTGGACATAAGTACAACAGTATGTCGCAATTGTCACTTAATGCTGAACTACATTGGTGGAAATACAACAAACATGACAACACATTTACGCCGACATCACCCCGAGCGAAAACGAGTGGAACCAGACAAAAACAAGAAGCACATTTGCTACAAACTTTACCCGGGTCATTTAGACGGCCGTCAGCGCACGATTCAAAGAGGGCAAAATAAATCGACCGGGCGATTGCTACTTTTTTTGCTGTCGACATGCGACCCTTTTCTGTTGTGGAAAACGCCGGGTTTCAGGACATGCTGCGGACCCTTTAGCCCCGTTACAAAATTCCTTCACGAACCTGTTTCATCCTTCCCACAGTTCCTGCTTTGTACTACAAGGCAAAAGCCAAATTAGAGACAGCAGTGTCGCCCTGACCTCAGACAGCTGGACGTCAAGAGCTGCACAGAGTTACCTGACTGTCACGACACATTTTATTACTGCGGAATGGGAGATGAAAAGCAACGTTCTTCAGACACGCCTCCTAGACAGTCACACTACTGATGATTTAGGCTATTTTTGTTTTATATGGCGCTAAGTATGCACAGCAGAAAATGTGCCAGGTATAGCTGCACCAAATACATTTAATTTTTCTTTTAATGTTTTTTAAATATTCTTACAGAATTATACACCATAGAACAGTGGTTCTAAAATTGTTTTCATGTCAGGGATTGAGTGTGTTTGTTTTATATTCTGCCAAGAATAGAAAATGCACCGTCAGGGACCCCCAAACGATACAGTACTGTATTTGGTTGATACTGAGGTGTTAGAATGTTTCATCAGTTTC
This sequence comes from Gymnothorax reevesii, assembly GCA_029721435.1. Classification (NCBI taxonomy): domain Eukaryota; kingdom Metazoa; phylum Chordata; class Actinopteri; order Anguilliformes; family Muraenidae; genus Gymnothorax; species Gymnothorax reevesii. Next base: position 94,487,694 of record CM056575.1, read on the forward strand.
AAAATATTAATGATTATGTTTCAAACTATATTTGGGGAGCCATTTCTTTTTGATATATACTCTGCTGCTAAGAATGCACCACAGAAGATGGGTGATTTATCAGGGCCTGTATTCACAAAGCATCTTATCTTACCTCTAGGAGTACTCCTAAGTCACGCTAAAACATTTTATGTAGGAGTAAAATCCTACTGAGCCGCTGAGAGCAACTTTTAGTTAAGAAAACTGGTAACTCCTAGAATAGGAGTAGCTCCGAGATAGGTGGGAGTAATCTCCGATGCTATTGCTGACTTCAATTCTCATGCACAAGTCTTGGGACAATGAGCACGGTGATTGGTTGTTTGGTGGCAGTGCGGCCCATTGAAAAAAATATCCCACATACAACCCATGGAGGAAAAAATGAGAAAATAGTCCAAGCGGCTGGTTTGTCCCATAAAATAATGGCAGTTGCTACGGGTACGGCAGTTTTCCAATGCATTTCAAAATAAAGAAGTACGGCAGTCTCAATTTTAAACGCTGTAGGCAAATGAGCATACATAGGAAAGAGATTATTGTAAAAACATTAATAGAGTTATTAATGAAACGCCTAATTTGCCCCAATAATTAGCAACTTATTATCCAATGAGAATGAGAGTATGTTGCCATCATTTAAATGTCAAGCCGTTTGGCGCCTCGGTGGCTCATCAGTTAACTGCGCGTACCATAAGGCAAAGTCCTTCCCGCAGCAGCCTGGGTTCGAATCCGACCCAGGCAATTTACTGCATGTCTTTCCCATGCTTCTCCCCACCTTTCCTGTCTATCTCTACTGCACTGTCAAATAAAGGAGAAAACTCCCCAAAAAAAAAAAAATGTCGAGCCGTTCAAGTTTGTTTGCCCCAAACTGCCATGGGTGAAAGCTCAAAAAGGAAGCGAAAGCCCAACTGGAGCAACGACCAGTTACTGCTGCTGGGCCAGTTGATGCTGGAGCGAAAGCATGTAGCCTAATCAGAGGGAAATTTGGCTCGGGGGTGAACAGCAAATCCAAGCGGTATGCCTGGGATAATATCAGCCTACAGATCGTTGCTGCGTTACCCTCGATGTCTCGGATGGCTGCTAGAAGCGGTGGTATGGGCTGCAATCGTAGAGGAGGTCAGAGATCGCAGCCTATAGACCTATTTACATCCGATGTCATCAAAAAAGATGCGTGCGCATCTTGGCAATGGAAGTAGCGGTCCCCCCAATTCATTCTGATGAGTTATGAATCTACAAACATTAAATTAGATATTTTACCAGCACCGAAATGTGATTGTTGTGTGCACGGCTGTCAGAATTGATATTTCATTGGTGGACTCAAGTTTTACAGGATTCTGAGAGGATCACATCCGTGTAACGCCCACTGGCCGCAAGCGAAGCATCAAGTCAAACTCCAAACGCTGCCTTGATGCTTTTAAACGCCCACTGAATACGTCAGCCGCATCAACATTGACAGCTGTCAACACGACTAAGAGGCCTTTGGTGTCACTCTCAAAATATTTATCAAGATAACTTTTAATTTTGAAAACACCCACCGATAAAGCTTATTTTAAGTGATGAAAAAGTGCGACGTTCAGGTTACTGCACACTATATGTTTTATACAGGCATAATTTTCCTCCTAAATTTAGCTGTTAAGATTATGATTCACTTTACTTCACCCAGCAGCAAATTAGCCTGCTAGTGGTGTTAAATTCTTACCAGTGTACCTTGAGTTAGGTTCTGTCTAACTGTAGATCGCTTGATAACTTAAATGCACACAAAACAATGGATTTTCTCTCAAAACTGTGACTTAGTTAAAAAGTAGGTATATCGGTTTCAACAACTGCATGTGAGGTTTCCACGTGTGCCACCAACCATGACAAGGCAAAATAGTTAAATAGCTAACCTAAAAGACAGATGCGTTTTTATTGAGTTGACGCTCAAGAAATTGAGCAATAGCAAAAAGTAAAAATCTAAAAGTAAAAAAAAGCGTGTCACACGCTGCCAGTGGGCTTTGCTCCATTGAAATGGATGTAACCAATTTCTTGACGCGCGTCTCACGGTTACAGACATTAAATGAAATATGAGAGAATAATGATAAACCGAAGCAGATTTCATGTTTGAATGACAACTACGCAGTCAAACTCGCTAGCTAGCAAGCCAACAATACAAAATAATTCTTAGCCTGCATACAGTTAGCTGTCAGGACATAGTTTTCTGTTTATTTATTTTTTATTATAACCCATGCGTCATACACAGAGATGCCATGTCTCACGCATTCGGCTTAGGTCTTACGCATTATTTAGGCTTATTCACCGTAGTCCGTACTTATTCATTGAATGCTTAATGAGATTCTCATGCGGAATTAAAATCCTTGTGCATTTAAGTTTCCGTTTCACTTGCGTAAAGGTGCACCTCATCACAAGTCAGATGGAAAGCGATTATGACTCCGCACTTCTTGCTTCTCTTTACTCAGGGATTGAGTGCAATGCACGTGTTTCATGATCGTTTAAATTGTTTTCATGAAATAAGACCGATTTAAACCATTTTTATGTAGTTCCAAATCTTTTAATCCCTCAGTAAAGACAAGCCTGGGAACTCCCCAGTCACAATCGATTTCCGTGTCATTAGTGGGGAAATTCACCGTAATGCATGTGAAACTGATTAACTTGATGCACAATGACTTAAATTCTGCGAGTGAATTTCTTCAGTGCACAGTCAAAGTTAATTTGTTTAGGTGGAATTCGCGATCTTTGATGACTAATGCCCTCGCATAGGTTGACAAGGCCGCCATACTTCCGTTGCCAAAATGCGCGCGCAGCCTGTTTTGTTTGTAAACAGTAAATGGGTCTATAGGAAGGCATACTAAGCTTGGTTTGTAATTAATAGCCTACAGTTTAAATATGCATACAAAATATGACATAGATCATCATAATAATACCAGCCTATTAAATGTAACCCTCTCTCTATAGTGTAATAAAATAATTAATGCATAGCAGAAGGAGGTACAACACCAAGGCCACTGTCCCCGAGCAAGTGGCATTCCACAGGCGCATAATGCCTGTCAAAAAATTGGCATAAGCTGCTTCCCATTAAAATGCAAGAGTGCGTGAATCCTGTCCATTTCGCAACAATGTCCAAAATGTTGTATTCGGCATCAAATAGCCTACTATCTGGATGTTGATGGTACAAACTTTTTTTCTGCTTACAATTACCTCTTCATCTTGGGTTGGAGAAATAATTCGAATATGGGTCCCGTCAATGGCATCGATGATACCGGGCATACCTGAGATGTGCAAGAATTGAAGTTTGACTCTTTGTTGTTGGCGAATGTCCATTAGAAATTGCATAAACTGTCGGATGATATGGGGTTCACAGAGTTTAGGTTATTGATTATTTGTTGAATTGAGCGACTGACAGATGATTGTGAAATCCCTAAATTGTCCGCGTTGCAAAGTTGCATTTTTCCGCTGGCTACGTAACGAGTGTTGCCAAACATTTTATTTTGGGGCTTATTGGGTTGTTTCTCATGGTTGGAGACATAATTCTCTCCATCACCAAATCAACAACAAATAAAATCCTCTCACGGTAGATCCGATAGCTTTTCAACAACTGCGAAACATTCAGAATTTCCAAGTCATTCCGTCTTTCAACAGCAGCAGCCATTTTCCGATTCTTTGTGAATAGGTTTTACCGAGTTGGGAGTCCTCTTGACTACTTTTAAGCTCTCCTAGACTTAGGAGCAACTTTTAGGTCTAAAATGCTTTGTGAATAACACTTAGCAAAAATAATAACGAGTCCTAAATTTATGACTGACACGCCCATTTTTTTTAGGAGTTCCTCCCAAATCCGGCAGTTAGGACCTACTTTTAGCGCTAAGATGCTTTGTGAATACGGGCCCAGATGTATGTATTTTTTTATTATTTTTACAAGGTGCTGTTTTTGTTTTATATGCTTCTAACTTCAAAGTATGCACAGCAGAAAATGTGGCAGGAATGGCTGCACCAGATACATTTAATTTAATTTAAAAACTGCACTTTTGAGTTGGAAAAAAATATTGGTAATTTCAATAAACTACAGGTTAAAAAAGGCCTGAAAATTTCTCTTTTTTGTATCGAAAAAATATAGAACCGTGACACTGAATTATCAAACCGAACCGTGAATTTTGTGTAGCGTTGCACCCCTAATAAATTGTGAGCTTTGCCTTTTATCTCAGCTTCTTCTTCACCACGACGGACCCATACAAATGCCCGCTTCTGACGGTTGTCTGACGGTTTGCCAAAACATCATTGAGGCTACCTGAAAGTCCTTCTCTTTACCCTCTCAGCTTCTCCCAAGCTGTAGTTTTCGCTTCCGCAACCACTGGGTCTGCAGTCCTTCTTGCGTGTTGATAGTGGTCTGCGGGGAGTACCCTCAGCCAACCAAACCCGCAAGCCCATCGCCTTCAGCTTGACAGCCTCCCTCACCACTGGTGTCCACCAACAGGTGCTCGGGTTGCTGTCTTGACTGACACTAAAACCTTCAGGCTACAGCTCATGGCCACTGCTTCCACAATGGAAACTTTGAACAGGTCTTGGTATGTGGGAAAAGTTTTTTCAGAGCTGTGGTCAAAAATCATCTGGACAGGGTCCTCTGCCAAACATTCCCGGTCAACCTCTCTACACATTTAGGTTTATCAGGTTTGTCTGGCAGTCTTCTTTGCCATCTAATTCAGCTCAACATCAGGTGGTAATCAGTTCACAACTCTACCCCTCTCTTCACCCAAGTGTTCAAAACATACAACCACAGATCTGATGACATGATTACAAATCAATCATCAACTTTTGGCTAAGTGTGTTCTGGTACCTATTATGTTTATGAACACCCTTATGCTCGAACACGGTGTTTGTCATGGATAATTCATGATTTACACAAAAATCCAATAACAAAACACCACTCAGGTTCAGATCACTCCCATCTAAGTGTATCCATCATTGCCCACGTGTGCATTGAAGTCCCCCAGCAGAGCTCTAGAATTTTCATTTAGGGCCTTTTCCAGGACCTCATCCAGGGACTCCAAGAAGGCTGGATGCCCCGAACTGCTGTTAGGTGCGTAAACACAAAGAACAGTGAGAGCAAGTGCGTTGCAGAGAAAGACCCTGTCATTCATCGTATAAATTCCAACACACAGACCCTCAGCTGAGGAGACATACTGTAAGTATCCCCATGCCTGTTGCTGCCTCTCACCTTTGGGAACTCCAGAAAAGGAGAGAGTCCAACTTCTATCAAAGAGTTTAGTTCCAAAACCAGAAATGTGCGGAGACGTGAATCCAACTATATCTAGCCGGTACTGCTCAATCCCCCGCACGTGCTCTGGCTCCTTCCCCACAATTGTGGTGATATTCCACGCTCCAAGAGCCAGTTATCATTAAAAGGGCCTAGAACGGCAGGGTCCCCACCCCTGTCTACCACTTGGTCCACATTGTACCCAACCCCTACTCCTCTCCTTGTGGGTGGTGAGTCCACACGGAGGTGGCTCCCAGCAGCCTCTTCGGGCTGAGGCCAGCCATGTCCCAGGAAAAACCCAGCCACCATGTGCTCGCCTACGCGTTCGCCTCCAAGGCCTGGCTCCAGGAGGGGGCCCCGGTGTCCAACTTCTGGGCGAGGTTCTCCTAATTTTCTGGGAAAGCACCATGGGAGTTCAGTGAATTCCATTTTGTCTGGCCCCTCACCTGGGATTACTTTTCCAAGGGAATCCCCACAAGGAGCTAATGGTCCAGGCAGCATAGCTCCAAAGTTCCCAGATGCACACAGACTCCTCTGGCATGATAAGGTAACGATTCTTGGAGGAGAGTATGTTACTATACAGTATTCCGTGATACTCGTCCCGTGATAAGAAAATGAGTCTTAAGGCGTGCCCCTGCATTTCCAGTGAATGCCAAATATGCACCGGAAGTGATACATTTTCAAAAAATGAAAATTTTTAAATTCTGCCAGGTATACTTACCTTGCGAGAAATCATTGAAAAAGGGTAGGCAATGGGCTGTTTGTGGAGTTCACCTCATGTTGAAAAAATTACCTGAAACAAAGTCCTAAACTATATGACTCAGTCGCCACGGGGACCGAGTCGTGTATCTCCTCAATCCCCAAATTTTGAACAAATTGGCTGCCGGCAGCCATGTTGGACGTTCAAAACTGACAAAAAACGGTCTTGAGCATTGTCATAGATATATCTTCATCTGTGTAAAATTTGAAAACATTCCTGTAATAATTGCGGCTTCCAGAGTCCGGAACATAAAATATCTGGGGCGGCGGACTGTCGTGGTCGGGGAGATACAATTAACCAGTTTCAATGATAAATTTGTCCATGTTTTACTGGGAAATCCCCATTATCTATATACCAAAATAACTTGGGGAATCCCTGCTTTCCATATATGGCATTGATTGTAGTATTACATGTGACAAGCAGCAAATAGCAGCCATTGAAAGTTCTTAACAGATTTGTTGCTACGCTAGAAGTTGTGACCCCCTGTCCTGGCAGGTGATAAGTCTAAGCACCATTGCACAGCTTACTGTGTCATCTATTTGACGGTGTAATCTCAATTTTGAATTTTTGGTCAGTAACACTCATTTTGTTATCTCTGATCACATATAGAAAACAGTACCAAGGCACTTTAATATACTGTGCTGCAGTATTAGAATAATTCTGCCTAGATAATGAACTGCATACATCAGATACCTTTTATGTTCCTTCAACATTCATATTATAGCACCTAATTTTCTGCAGAGAATATGGCTTTGGCAGTAGTATAGATGTGTGGTGCACTGAAAGCTCCAGTTGCGCATGGTGATTCTGCATGCCATCTCCATGACACTAAGAAATATTGCTCACCAGGGATGCGGTTGTTACTTTTCATGGCTACAGAAATTTTGCAACTGTGTCTGAGGAGCTCCCTACCAGAAAGAGCATGCTGAGATGCTGAATGGAAAATCAAACCCATAAACTTAACATAGTGTGATGCACTACCCACTGCACACCCTGGCTTCTCGCACAGGTGAAGAACTGTCAAACGGCGTACCTATCAACTGTCATTGCTCAAGTGTAAGTGCACATCGACAGTAACTAACATCAAGTCCAAAATTCCAATTATTTTTTTCTTATTCCTGTCATTTTCAAAAGGACACTGCTAGATAACTCAACATAGTTCACTGTTTGTAAGCAAACAATGTGAAAAGGATATGTTCCCAACATTTGATAACAGTAAAAAGCGACTCCATGGAAAAAATATTGTCATATAATAGTTGGCTGACTTCGAAGGAACAAATTACTGCAGTGGCTTTGGCTTTCAGAGCATAAAATATGCAAATGTCTTTCATAGTGCACAGTAGTGGCACTTGTAGATAGCAGAATTTCAACAATCTTGGCACCTTATGGTATACTTTAAGTCTGTTTCTCTGTTGTTTTCTTCTCTGAAGTGATGAAACTGTCTTAGATGATAAAGACATATTCCCATACCTAAAGTGCTTTGAAAAAGTATTTGCCCCCTTCCTGATTTCTTTCTTTTTTTTGCATATATGTCACACAGAAATGTTTCAGATCATCAAACAAATTTTATTATTAGACAAAGATAACCCGAGTAAATGCAAAATGCAGTTTTTAAATGCTGATTTCATTTATTGAAGGAAAAAGCTACCCAAACCTACCTGGCCCTGTATATACTGAACTTCTGAAGAAACAGTGCTTGAGATTGAATCCTGAATCCTTTCTTATTCTGCTGAATTGCAGCAGATACTGAACATATTGGTCAAACGGAATTTTCAAGATGGCCACCATTGGGATCCATATTTAAAATCTGCAGCCTATTGCACCCCCAATACATAAATTCTACCAGAATTTATTATACAAAGTCCACGCTAAACCATACGTTGAAACTTGTTAGTTTGATGCAAAAGCCGTGTCAACTTGCTGTTGCACCACGGAAACTTAAGGTTCATCTTAGCTACACTGCCGTAACGTCCAAACTAAGGGAAAAACCTGAGCCATGTAGAGAGAGAGTCACGTCAACGGAGGTCCAAAATTCTTGATCGTCACGTGGTCCATGGAGATGGCGAATATTTCCCAGAAGTCGCTGGCGGGCAATTTAAATGCGTCTGTCAAATTTAAATTGAGACATACCTACAACTCTCAGTAATTACTAGTCAATAAATAGCATTATTTCTGCCTTCTTTACATATTTTAGGCTTGAATGAATGTCGCTATCTCACTTAAGTGACCCCAACGTTAAACAACCGCGAAAAAGCTACATTAAACGGCAGAATTTTGAACATGTGCACTCTATACTGGCAGTATTCGAACAGTTTTAGTGCCTTCTAATTATTTAAATAATTAAGATGACTAAAACGAGATTTAGTCAGTACAAAGAGTGTGTTCCTGTTCTCGATTGCTTTGAATTCTTGGTTTTTGCTTTTGCCTACAGTGCTTGTTTAATCCCATCCTAATGTTTATTATGCAGAGGGAGGGGAAGGAACGTTTCAAAATTGTTTAATTTTCTACCATTTCTTCATTTGCTTGGGGTTTTAATCATCCCATGGAAATTAAGGATCAAAGTTATCAATTCAGTAGTTAACTAATGTAATCTTCATGACTTTCAGAAAGGACAGAGGACTGTCAGGTGACTATCAATGAGTATCAACTGACAGCACAATAAGTCCCTGCATTATTAAAAGCAGCATAATGTTCAGTGTGGCATCTCAGAAAATCCACTGGTAATAATTATAATTTATCTGCTCACAATTTTATGCACATCTGCACTTATCACTAAACACCAATACATAAGTTCAGAACAACTTTTTCATTGACTTTTTCCTTGCAGAAGGTATACATTTATCTAGGCTTGCATGTATACTAACATTTTCAGGAAGGGCTCATCAAACACTATATATCCAGACAGAACAAGACACATTAACATACAAACTTATATTGTTATACACGTACATTTTCTGTATATCTTTTTATTTTGCTCTCATGTACTACAATTACTTCATGAAACAGTAATCTTGAATAAAATTAGAAACATGAATAGCATGCGAGGCAGTTTGTCTGTGCCCTCTCCTCCATGTTGTCCTTGTATATTATCTCTACCATGGTTTGCTGTGCTGCGTGGGGATGCTCCAATCCCTGGGGGGTTGAGTACAAATGTTCAGTTTGTAGGCTCAATTCAACAGGAGAAATCTAACAATCATTCAAAATTACAACAACAAAAATGTAAGGTGATCATATTCAAACACTGCACTTGCATTTTTTCACAACCGAAGACCACACGATTTGGGAGCTTATTGTCCAGTTTATTAAAATTAAGGAACGGGGAAAGGCTTGCACAGCTTAGGGAGTTAAGACTTAGGGTGCAGGGTGAGTGTCGTCTGTCTCATTGCAGGGATGTCTTTGGCTCATATTGAATCGTCTGCAGTTCTTCTGCTGAAAGAGAGAGAGAGAGGGGGAGAAAAAGACAGGAGAAAGGGTCAGACGCACCTATATGAACTTGGATGGGGAATGGTGCTGAGAGATGAGGCTGGTCTTTGTTTCCCAACTTCGCTTATTGAACTTAAATAGTTGTGATCAGCTTTTGCTGCTGATGTTTAAGAAAGTATGGTGAGTGGCATCAGTAACATGTAACCGGAATTAGTATCAAGATGGATCATGTTCTTTGCAGTCTTTCAGACAAGTAATACAGTACAGCTCAATATTTATTCTATTCAGTATGATTCCCCACTTAGTCTTCTATGTTTAATTTTCCAAATTGTTTGGCCTATTTGGCCAATATTTTCTTTTCTCAATTTTCTATTTGGACCTCCAGCTTCCCTCTCCCTTAACCATCAATCCAAAAATGAGCAGCGACATAGTATTGACAAGTAATTGTCAATTGAATCTCAAATCCTAAAAACTATAACTATAGATAACGTTTTAGGTCATTGAATAACAGTAAAAAAAATTAGCTCCAACAATCAATATTAATTGCGATGTATAAGCAACTGATTGCTTTCTGTTTTAACATTGTGTTACGTCAACTTTATTATCATAGCTAACGTTTGCTACCTTGTACTCAAAGAGAACCTTACTTCACAACCTCCACTACTATAGCCAGTCTGATATTTACGTTAATTCTCTAACATTTCACTCCTCCACCCCATTATGCAAAAAATCACTTTAAGAAGCCTTTTTCTCTAATATCGCGTCGTTTGATGAAATGACACCGAGAGGCTAGGAAAACTTGAGTTTTCCATTTTGCTGCAGCTCATGGTTGGCGCTTGTAACTGTGTCGCTAACTGCACCTAGCTAGTATCCTAGCCTAATTTTCTGCCCTTAAACGTTCAATATATCTCAAATTCTACAAGGGGTAATCCAGGAAAACGCTTTACTGTACTTGTTAATTTAATTCAGATGTGCTGACAATACACAGTCTAATTCTTGAATCGTCTTCCCTTTGGAAAGATCATCACGAACGGTCCATTCCGCTTCATCTCAGCTGCTGGACTAGTGTTCGTCGCTAACTTCCGGGAACTATTGCGAGACTCCACGACCCGCCATTACTGTAAAAAATTGGTCCATTGGAGTGAACGGAGTTGACGCGACTCTCTCTCTACATGGCTCTGGGAAAAACTGTCAGAGAAAATGATGTTCTCAGTTACAGTGGCCAATCAGTGAGAAGCATTATTTTAATAAATCATTTATTACTGTGTTGCTTCTCGTGCCCTCTTATATTTGAGAATATTCTCTACGCGAGGGTAATGACTAAGAAGAGATATTGTTACCCAACAATAAAAACGTTAACAAGGAAAAGGCATGAGATTGAAAGGTATATAAACCAGGACAAAAAAAATCATAATTAGTTGGTAACTTGGCTAATAATCTGAAAAAGATATTTAGCATTTATTGAAGGGGGTTTGTGGAAAACGGAATCGCGAGTGCAAACCAAAGTCGTCATAATTTTCTAAGGGGTGACCAACGGTATAATTCGCTCCTCATCACCCAAGTGATCCCACCTTTCAAAACGATGCGCCATGGCCACCGCTATTTTACGATAGAGTTTTTTTTTACCCCTCCACGGAGGGGTATTGTGATGGCGAGTGGCTTCTGTCTGTCTGTCTATCTGGGCCCGGTTGTTCAAAACTCAGTTCTTTTAACCGCTGATTCACTCCTAATGGCCGGTTAAAACCTTAACTGTCCGTTAGCTAACCGAACGTTAAATATGCGTTGTTAAAAACATGGTTAGTCATGCCGTTAGCTAACGTCACCGTCAAAGTTAACAGCATGGTTAACGTCACTGGTTAGCATTCCTCTATCCCACAATTCCAACTTTTGTTTACTTCCGTTTTATCAAAAATGGAACCCCAAGAAAAGAGAGAAGCAGAAATTTCTCTGCTGACGAGGAAAATGTAATACAATTCATGGTGGAGGCAAACTGGTCCGTGTTAACCGAAAAATCAAATTTTTTCACTCGCACTACTCCGAAGCTCAGAGACCGTCAGAACTGCGCACGCCTGAAACTCGACCAAAGAATGACCTCTGCATGCAGATTGCAAAAATACAAAATCTTATAAATTGTTTCGCAACATTATATTTTATGTCGGTCATAATGAAAGTTGTCATATTTTGCTGTCATCATAATATTATGTTTTAATATAAACCTTTTTTGAATGCAAACATAATACTCGAATGTAGTTCAAGGATAAACACTCAGAGAGGAGGACATCTGTCAAATTGTTGTAAATATTTTGTGGGTGCTTCAGATGTGTATACGGTAAAAATGTCAAACCAAGATTTATGACTGAATTCATGGAATCAAATTAGGTGAAGGGCTAATGTTTTATCAAACCAGGAAAAAAGGAGAGTAAAAATTTCAGTTTCACTGATTATGTTTTGCAAATATTTATTAATGAGTTACTTCAGTAAAATCAATTAAATTGTTTAATTCAGTGCGCGGCCCCTGCTTGTTGGACGCAGCAAATCACCTTGCAAAATATTGCAAAGGTAAGCAATAGATTCTCTACAAAATCGATAGAGGGTACGTAACTCTTCATTAGAGTAATCTCCCAATATCAAAGTCGCCTGTCAGCCAGTGCTTCTTATACACTCATTGGTTGAGTCCTCGCAAGTTCAGAACGAGGGCAGAAGATACCCGAACATGAACAAGCTTAGAATCTTTCTGACGAACACCGTCTGGCCAACAGGAGGCCGCTAAGCAATGAACAAAGCAACTTATATTACCCTTCCCGGCAGACCTTTCCCAATTTACATCCCTGTAGCACAACGGCCAATTGTGCACGACTCTGAAAAAGCTGCCGACCACTGCCAGTTGGTACTGTCAGGGCTCGAATCCATGCTGTGACAGTCACTTCTGCTTCGCAATGTGATGCTTTAACCGAGTGAGCTATCCGGCAGCTCCTTTCACAATGGAGTTTAAACAAACTAAGTGCGTGGTGTAAGATTTACGTTGTATCTTATGTCTACATTGGAACCATTTCAGCTAGTGCAACCGTTAAAATTCTAATAACGCGTAAACCATATCCTAAGTTAGAACTTTCATTCAAACTAGATTACATTAGAACTTACGCAGAATGCCTCAAACAAACTTAGATGGACTCGTGGGTATGAACATGCTTTCCAAGTTTTAGTTTTCTTGGTCAAGTACTTTTGGAGAAGAAGAGTTTTAGATATGTTCATGAAATGTGGAGGTGTCACAATATGATAGAGGTCCAATAAAGGTCAAAATGAAATATGCATAAGAATCTGGGATATGAGTGTTGAGTTTTATTTTTTAGTATTTACATATCATGTTTCAGGTGAATTGCTACAGAAATGAGAGAGAGATACAAGTTGCTCAGCGAACATAACGAAAGTGAATGGAACAGGTCCTTTGCTGATTCAAAACTCATCAATTACGCAATCCAGCAGCTCCACTTGTGGTTTTCATTCAGACATTTCATATTTTTAGGGTCCAAAATGAAAAAGATTGCCCGCACACTGCTACGAAAAAGCAAGAGGCACAAAAATGCAAAAAATGGCTAAAATTAACCCATGTGAAAAAGTGAATTAAATAAAAAGCGCTCAAACAAAAAGAAAAAGAAACTTTTCAGCTTAAAAAGCCATCCTCAGCCCTGCCAACTGGTGTTTCCACAATGCTTTAGACAAGCAGCACACAGTGGCAGCAATCCATAGCAGCAGGGGTCAATCGTTAAATCAATCAATAAACAATCAGGATCAATTAGATCACTAGCCAAATAATAATAATAATATAAAGTGACATGTAAAAAAAACATTGCCTGCTAAGAGTAACCATATGCACAGACCAGAAGATTATGCTTTGCACATCAGAAAAATATATCAACATACATTTGATGTGGTTATTGATTTACTAATGCACATGAGAAATATTGAAATATAATTCTCAACACTCCAAAACGCTCTTGTGGACAAGTTGTGACCTGCACATTCACCACGCTAAAAAATAATAATGTATAATTAAGAGACAGTTATTTTCAAGGCAAATACATAACCAGAACTACATTCCAGACATCCCTGCTGGGCGGATTGATTTCAAAAGCGTACGTTTACTGCAGCTTCTTGCAATGTCTGAGACGCACCGTGTCAATCTGCCCAGCAGGTTACTCAAGAAAGTAGTTCCAAGTATTTGCTTCATGTGTGGTAATGTTACATAATTATACATTATTGTTTCATAGCATGGTGAATGTGCAGGTCACAGTTTGTCCACAAGAGTGTTTTGGTGCTGCTGGATTGCGTATTTGATGAGTTTTGAAGGAGCAAGGGACCTGTACCATTCACTTTTGTTACGTTCGCTGAGCATCTTGCGTCTCTCTCCCCCCCAAATCTCAAAACACCGGACACAGAAAACTAAAGGTAAAGTACCTACTCATGTAACTATACGGATGATGGCAATAGGCCAATTTGCCAAAATGTTTAAATATCCCTTTACATATAACAGATATTGCAATTAATACAATACTTTATTATTCTCAACAAAATAATGGTGAAGGCCCCAACAAAAGTATACATTGTCAATCAGGCTACAGAGCCCCGACACAGGATACCGCTATTGGCAATGATTTGAACCAGCCTCTTTCAACTGGTCGCTGTTGTTATCATGGCTACTTGCGGCTATTGCAAAATGCTTGCACATTTTCAAATATACTCAGGTGAACCACTCCCATAAATGGATTGTGATTGAAGTTGTGATGGTCCTCTCAGGTAATGCTGTGATAAAGTATTTTCCCCCCTGCTGATTTCTCTCTTTTTTTTCTTTTTTTTTTGCATATTTGTCATACTTAAATGTTTCAGCTCATCAAACTAATTTTAATATTAGACAAAGATAACCCAAGTAAATACAAAATGTAGTTTTTAAATGAAGATTTCATTTATTGAGGAAAAAAGCTATCCAAACCTACCTGGCCCAATGTGAAAAAATGATTGCCCCCGAAACCTAATAACTGGTTGTGCCATCCTCGGCGACAACAACTGCAATCAAGCTTTTGCAATAACTGGCAGTGAGTCTTTCACATCGATGTGAAGAAATTTTGGCCCACTCTTGTTTGCCACATTGGAGGGTTTTCGAACATGAACAGCTAGTTTAAGGTCATGTCACAGCGTCTCAATTGGATTTAATTTCTGACTTTGTCTAGACCACTCCAAAACCTTCATTTTGTTTTTTTAAGCCATTCAGAGGTGGACTTACTGGTGTGTTTCAGATCATTATCCTGCTGCATAACTCAAGTGCCCTTGAGGTCACAAATTGATGGTCGGACATTCTCCCTCAGGATTTTCTGGTAGAGAGCAGAATTCATGGTTCCATCAATTAGGGCAAGTCGTCCAGGTCCTGAAGCAGCAAAGCAGCCCCAAAACATCACACTACCACTACCATGTTTGACTGTTGGTATGATGTTCTTTTTATGAAATTTGCTAGTTTTTCGCCAGATGTAACAGGACGCGCACCTTCCAAAAAGTTCAACTTTTGTCTCATCTTTGGTAAAGGTCTTTGGGGTCATCAAGATGTTTTTTGGAAAATGTGAGATGAGTCTTTTTGTTCTTTTTAGTCAGCAGTGGTTTTCGCCTTGGAAGTCTCCCATTGATCTCGTTCTTATTGTTGAACATGAACACTGACTTTAACTGAGGCAAGTGAGACCTGCAGTTCTTTAGATGTTGTTCTGGGTTCTTTTGTGACCTCCTGAATGAGTCATCGATGTGATCTTGGAGTAATTTTGGTAGGCTGGCCACTCCTGGGAAGGTTCACCACTGTTCCAAAGTTTTTTCCATTTGCACATAATGGCTCTCACCATAGTTTGCTGGAGTCCCAAAGCCTTAGAAATGGCTTTGTAACTCTTTCAAGACTGATAGATGTCAGTGACTTTGTTTCTCATCTGTTCTTGAATTTCTCTAGATCGCAGCATGGTGTGTTGCTTTTCAAGATCTTTTAGTCTGCTTCACTTTGTCAGACAGATTCTATTTAAGTGATTTCTTGATTCAACAGGACTGGCAGTAATCAGGCCTGGGTGTGGCTAGTGAAATTAAACTCAAAAAATGTGTTTAATCAAAGTTAATTCATGATTTAACCATGGGGGGAAATTACTTTTTCACATCGAGCCAGGTAGGTTTGGGTAATTTTATTCCCTTTATAAAAAGAATCATCATTTAGAAACTGCATTTTGTATTTACTTGGGTCATCTTTGTCTAATATTAAAATTTTGTTTAATGATCTTAAACATTTAAAGTAGCTGAGACACTTTTCAACCCATCGGTGATAAGTGTAATCTCTGAAATATAAGTACACTTGTGTACATTGATATTTTCATGTACTGTAAATATTAAAAGATTTATCACAGTTTAAACTTCCTGCAAAAATTTCCATCACTCGAAAACTCACGGCTCTTGCCGCCTGGCAGAGAGCAGTCGTCTGACGTTACATCAGTGTATCTGCAGGTTGGCAGTGGCTGTTGATCTTGTGGGTTCTCGTTTCATTTTGCTAGAGTAGCAACGGTGGGAAATGTAAACACTCAGTCTTGCTTGGTATCCTCTGCTTAAATAACGGCACCCAGATTGGCTTCTACATACTGGTAAAAAAAGAAGGGAATAATCTGTGTCGCTTTTGGTCGCTCCAGCACAACTGATCAGGGTGTGAAATTGCACAAATTTATTAGGCCTTGGCTTCGGTGACTAATACTGCAGATCAAAGACCAACTTCGGTGATATCAGAAAGTGAGGGCGATGTTTGACATTATCAGCCCAAAAACACAGTCTGGTTAGTGACCGTCGACTGTATGTCACCGATTTCATATGTTGCTTGAATAATCATGTACGTGCGGGACTTCTGATTAGAGTGGATGAGCGCATCTTATCTAATCCATCAGGATAGAAGTTTAGCGATTGATGTTGATACAAGCTAGCCAAATAAAACCATTTGCCTCTGGGCACATGCATCTATAGCTTGTAACGCCTCCCCAATGTACTCCAGTGACAAGCATATGCTTGTCAGCTCAATGCCTCAAATTGGAGCCTGTCATGAACAGTCAATGGTCATGAAGCAGACTGTATTTTTGGGGTTAATAACTTCGGATATCGCTGCGTCCATCTTTTTATACAGTCCATGCTGATGACACACCGGGTTGCAAGGGCGTACACAGCATATGCATTGGAGATATAAAATAGTAATATTACCTTCTAAACCCCCTTCTCACCGACAAAACCCCCCAAAATATATTGGTGCCCCTTTTAAAATCGTGAAAGTTGGACACAGAATTCTACCCTACTAATACGATCAATTATTTTGCAGCAAAAACAATTAACCATGTACAATACCGATTAATGGTTCTAACCATGTCAGTTCAAGCAATAAGTTAATAAAAGACTGATTTATTATACCATCCAGCAATTATAGGGAGACCAATTACCAATAAATGCGTTATCCTCTAGACGTCCCCTAGATTCATTATAAGCTACAGAGATGTGATATCTAGAGACCAAATGCATTAAAGCATGTTTGCAAGATATACTGTGCAAGACATCCTTTTATCCTTGAATGTGAAGGCAGCAGAGACCAGCCAGGTAGCCACAGATCACCCATGGGTAGCCAGTGTGCTACTACTCTTACATTCTAGCAATAATGGTAATTGATGATGTTGTGATATTGTGTTAACCGGCCAAGAACCCCACAATTTACTTACAGTCTAACTGGCTTTGTGGATTATGGGTATAGGGCCACTAATTTTAAACGGCAAGGTTAAAGTTTGCTATGTGATTGACATTCTGGACACACTGAAGTGATGTCGCGCATGCCAGCGAGTACAAAGTGGAACTGGTACTCAAATCCTCCAAAATAGAAAGCCTTGTGATTGGCCCCGAGCTCAGTCATGACTAATGTCTGTCTGCTCTTAGTTCACTTGCTGAGCACGTGGCTTCCACTGTTAAAAACCTCCATGTTATATTTGATCAGAACCTCACTCTTGGCCCTTTATTATTACCCTTCAGCCGACGAAAGTCGGTCGAGGGGTATTGTTGTGGCGCGCGGCATCCGTCTGTCTGTTAACTTTTCGTTTCCGGACGATAGCTGAAAAACCCTTGACCAGATGTTCTCATTTTTTGGTGGTATGTTGGGGGTGGTTAGAGGAAGCTCCCTATCGATTTTTGTCCCGCTCCAGTAATCAATATGGCCGCCATGGCAGCCATCTTCATTTTCGTTTCCGGACGATAACTGAAAAATGCCTTAGCCAAGCGTTCTCCCTTTTTTGGTGGTATGTTGGGGGTGGTTACAGGAAGCTCTCTATCAATTGGTGTAGGAGCCAAATGTGACACTTAAGTAACTAGGGTAGTGTTGTAATTCCCTGCATGTACGGGGGTGTCATTGTGTTTATCATTCAACGCTCAGGTGCATATAACTAGGAAGTTCTTTGTTGGTGTCAGGTGTTTACCCCGGAAGGGAAAAGGGTTTTTGATCTCTGTGCTTGACAAGTGTGGACAATGTTCGTAAGTTCGTTTGGCTTGAATCGAATGGAAACTGGATTTTATTCACCTTCGAATGGAAAAAATAAATAAATTATTTTGCCGCAAACCAGAGGCAGCCTGAGGTTTGGTCAATTAACGCAGCACACCCACAACAAGGTAACATCAAATAAGCAACAGCGTGTCACTCAGGTCACTCCAGGGACTAATCACCTCAGTAGCTAAAGTAATAGACTTAGCTCCACCAACAACTGGTATCCTGCTCCAATAGTCAATACGACCTCTAATAAAGCGCAAGGCTGAAAGGTCCCTCTCGCGACAGCGCACTATTTTTAAAAAGGTAGCTCAGTCGTGTTTCTCCCACCTAAAGGCTTGATTCCACCAGGAGCGTCTTGGCCGCATTAAGCTGTGTTTCCATTCATACGACTGAAGTCAGGCACCGATGAAGACACGAGTCGGCCTACGTCAAAAATCACATATCACGGTCTTTATATGAAGTGTTTCCATCCACGTGATTTTCACCCGGCTCCTGGAGCGGAGCCGCATGCATGTTTTTCCAGCTCCGGCGCACACAAATCGCACAAGGAGTTCCCTATAGTTTAAAGGGGTTAACCTACTTTATTTTGTTAACAAATAAGTAACTTTGAAGTAGTGTGTATTTATTGCCCTGTTCAGAGGAGGGCCGAGGTTTCTGCAGCAACATACATGTACTTACCATTCTCAGTGAATCAAAAGCATTTACTACCGCTTTAAATTATGATCTGTGCTTTGTAATGCCACGACACCTTTGTGATTTCAATCAGAAGGGTTCCTGTGCATCACATGCTTAAGTTTGTTACAAGATGATAGGCCTAAGTATAGTGGTTTTCATATATTTTCAACATAATTTCATCCAATTCTTGCAATTCAGAGGATGAAGCAGAATCTTCAGAATATCAGACTTGATTATTCAACAGAACATAATTCTGGCCATCTTTTACTTTTTATCATCTTTAATGGTGCCTTATTTTTGTTCGTTTCTTCTTCTATATTAAAATGTAGCTTTTAATTATTACAATGAGCTCTTCGTCCACCCTGAGGTGCTACTTAAGTAGTGCTGTGTAGGGTCCTGCCATGAGGACGAAAACAGATGAATGGCCTAGTTCAACCGTTTATATGGAAACACTGAGGACGCACCATGGGACGCATGCGATGTCCCGTGTCTGCCCCGCAGCCTGTTGCAGCCGGACTTCAGCCTTACTAGTGGAAACATAGCTTTACTGCCGTGACGCGGTTGCCGGGGTTGATCCGCGGCCATTCTAGACAATGGTTGTGATTCCATCAGTCGCGCCACACGTCTCGGCAGCGTCCCAGAAGCGGTTCTCCGCGCTACTCCGCCGAAAATTCACGGCGAGTCTATTTCTGCTGCGAGTGAGCCGCAGTTGCGCTGATTTGAATATAGCGGGCATGCGTTTCCCACAGTTCGACCATATACCTTTATTTGATCCAACTACGTTAGTATTTGTGCTAATGGGAATCGCACACCAGATCGTTCCAGGCAGGAAGTTACTATCAAGGGGAATACGCTTTCAGCTCAAAGAAACCAGCCACAAATCTTCGATATAAAATCTGTTAATAACTTACTTTTCATAGTCATTATATCATTTTAGTTAATGTCATTATAGTCATTAACTAAAACACGGGCACAGTTTTTTAATATACGGTCTTCACGGCTGGACTGTAGTAGACTCTACAGCAAACAAAGACGGAAATTACATTAAATGCAATTGAAGCAGAAAAAAATGACAAAAAGCATTTAAGGTCATTGCACAAATATGCAGGTAAAAATGACGAAATATGCTAAATCTGAGCATGTCGATTGTATCAGCTGGCAGGACGCTGCGCTGACGTTCCGTGTTCAGTGGCTGCATCCAAATGCTCGCACTTCTCCATACTAGCAGACTCGCGGCTGCGAGCGCATTCGCGGGAAGTCTGGGAGTGCCGAGGGCTGTCCAAATCCACAATTGATCCAGTCCACAAAGGGCCTCAAGCGGACTTTGCTGACTTCCAGAGAGTCCGCTTAGGGTGCAGATTTCAGCAGAATTTACTAGTGAAATTACCCATAATAGATTGCAATACGGACGTGACGTTTCAATTTTTCCAAATTGCTGACAGAGGAAAAGCATATTCACACACAAAACCACATACACTAATGAGAAATTTATCACATTAAAACGTTACTTGAATAACTTAGGCCAGATATAAAATTCAACATCATCATACAGAAATACAGGCTACAGAGGTAATCAATGTGCACCAAAAATGAGAACATTTGGCCAAGGCATTTGTGAGCCATCATCCGGAAACGAAAAGTTAAGGGACAGACGGATGGACAGGCAGATGGAAAAACAGACGTTGCGTGCCACAACAATTCCCCTCGACCGACATATTGATTATTGGAGCGGGACACAAATCAAAAGGGAGCCTCCTGTAACCACCCCCAACATACCACCAAAAAATGAGAACATTTGGCCAAGGAGTTTTTCAGTTATCGTCCGGAAACCAAAGTGAAGATGGCCGCCGTGGCGGCCATATTGATTATCGGAGCGGGACACAAATCGATAGAGAGCTTCCTGTAACCATCCCCAACCTACCACCAAAAAATGAGAACATTTGGCCTAGGCGTTTTTCAGCTATCATCCGGTAACGAAAAGGACAGACGGACGGACAGACGGACGCCACGCACCACGACAATACCCCTTGACCGACTTTTGTCGGCTGAGGGGTAAAAATGTCATTTTGACTTATTTGTTGATCATTTCTGCAGCAATTCAGCTGGAATGTAGTGCATGAATACTAAGTACCAAGACTCAACATATTTTTTCAGGATTTGATGTTTGTATATTGATGTTTGTATATTTTGACCTCCATTTGACCTCTGTAATGAGACCGTGTCCCTAAATTTCATGCATATCTTTAAACGTCTTCTCCAAAATTACCCTACCAGGGAAGCTGAATAATCAAGGCATTCTGATAAGATTTTAAATTTACAATACCTTGATGACAATCTTTATTGTCATTCCCTGGTACACTTTTCTGGTGAGAGAACATTGATAAGGGGTAGAAATTGGCAATGTGGAAAAAGTAATTCCTGTCATGATTGAAAAAGTACCTGAAACAAAGCTGAAAAAAACTAATGTTATTGATAAATTTGAGCACATTTTTACACGGGAATACCTATCATTCATACCATAAAAAGGCATGATATCCCTGCTTTCCACATAGAGTATTCCTTATACTATGACAGGTCACAAGCGGCCTATAGCAGCCATTGAAAGTTGCAAAAAAATTAGCTTTGTTGCTATGCTTGTGGTTGTGACCCCCTATCCTGGCAGGTGATTAGTCTATGCACCATTGCAAAGCTTACTGTGTCATCTATATGATGCTGTAGAGATATCAATTTTGAATTTTTGGTCATCGAGACTCATTTTCGTTATCACTGGTCACATGTCAAATATTTTGGCAGTAATTCAGCTTAAGTTCAGTATGTAGGTACTACACAGTAATGCTCAAAACACTGTTTCCGTGTTTTGCTGCGCAATGTATTTTGTCCTTCATTTTACCTCTGTCATGAGGATATGGTGCTAATTTAATGAATATTTAAAAATCTTCTTCTCTAAAACTTGTATATCAATGAAGCTAAAAATTTACAAGCATCATCTTACGAATCAACGCACCTGGATTTGTTCAGATGGTCCAAATTGGAATTTTATTATGGTTGATTCATTAATTTATTTGCCATGAGTATCATCTTGAAAAGGCCATTTAGGGTGTTTTGTTTGCAGCAAAAAACTGATACATCAAAGCCAGGTTTCCAGCCTTGCAATATTTGAGGGGTTTTTGAATAATTGTTAATATCACTTTGGTACAACCTTTCAACTTCAGCCATGGCCTGTTTTTTAGTTATTTAATGTAAACCTCAACCTTTTGGAAACCTCTGAACTGGAAATTGAACAAGTGAATACACCAATCTTATACATCTGGTTTGAGAACATTCTTGATTTCATAGATATGGCTTCAGTCCTTTTTGTAATGGCTGCCTGATTTGAAACATGGCCTCATGGTGACCATATTGAAAACATGACTGTAGCTTATATCCCGCCTATTATTGCTTGAAATTGCAAAAGTTGACCGGTCCAAAAAACATGCTTGATGCCAAATCTTGTAATTATGCCCCCGCCCTTCAAAGAGGAAAGGGGGCATTATGTTGACACCATGTCCATCCGTCATCCGTTAACTTAACTATAACGATAGAACTATAACTATAGAATCCCTCGTCGGATTGATGCCATTTCTTGATGCCGTATTGGGAGTGGCCAGAGGAAGATACCTTTTGAAAACCAGCGTCGTGCGATATCTAATATGGCCGCCACAGCAGCCATCTCAATATGCCCTTGATGAACATACAGGCGGGGGCATATGCCACGCTCTGCCTTGCTCTTGTTTTTTCAATAATTTGAAGAACTGGCCTTGATTTAATTTCACTTTAATTTACCCCCTTATCACTCCCGTAAAATTTGCCTAAAATGCCTATCCAAGGCATACGCAAAGTAAGTTGAAAGTAAATCTTGTACCGGTTGGAGAATATGGATGGTTTTGGTCTCTTTTGACAGCTGTTTGTGGATATTTACTGGTATAATAGTGTGTTTTGGACTAAATACTTTACTGGATTGGATTTACTGGAGCTTTGTGGATGTAATAAGACCATGTTTGAGGGGATATGTTGGACTGGAGGAGTACCAGGAGGCTTCATTGATGAGTTACATCAGTTTTGTAACTGTTCATTTGTTTGTTTGTGGTCTGACACAGGCGTTGATTAAAGCTGCTGTGATGACTATATTTTGAAATGGTTGGCATCAATTGAATCAAAAGAATCTTAGCTTTCTGAAGATATGTGACATGAGTATCTCATGTTACATACAAGCTGTGTCAATGATGTAGTTTGCTGTTAACTACCCTGACGGCCGTCGGAGTGACAATTTGTCTTCTGTGTGAAGAACTTTGTGGTTGTTTTGAAAGGTGGTATATAAATAAAGTTAATATTATTATTATTTAACCAATTTGAGACAACTTTCGGTTTGTTGCACAGGACATGATCACAATGGAAGTAACCAATTGAAGATTTGAAGGTGAATTGTGGCCATAAAGGGATGCACATGGTCAGAAAAAATACTCAGATAGGCCATGATATTCAAGTTATGGTTGATTGGTACTAAAGGGCCCGGAGTGTGGCAAGAAAACATTCCCCACATTATTACATTGCCACATCCTGAACTGTGGACAAGAGGCAGCTGAGGTTGTCTGCTTCTGACCCTGGCATCTGTGATGTGTTGCAGCAGAAATCAAGATTCATCAGACCAGGCTGTGTTTTTACAGTATTCATTTGATGGTTTCAGTCAACCTGTGCCTACTGTATCCTCAAAATTTTGTTCTCTCCTGAGTGGAGAGGGATCCATGTGACTTTCTGCTGTTTTGGTCCATTTGCCTCTGAAAAGCTTTCCCGTTTGCCTCAGTTTTAAAAACTGGTCATTTGAGTTAGAATTGCCTTTCTCTGACCAGTCTTGTCTTTCTCCTCAGGAATTTCAGTACTCAGAAGTGCCATTCACTGGAGGTTTTTTAGAAACTGCTGCGCGTGAAAATCCTTGGAGGTTAGCAGTTTCAGAAATGAGAAATGCTCAAACCTGCCCATTTGGCTCCAGCAATCATGCCACATTACTTTTACCCCTTTTCACTGATATAGACGCCGGCGTCCGTAAATTCAGAAATTTAATTCCTAAGTAACTCAATTAATTTCCAGACGTCTTGCTTCACTTGAGTAATTTTCCAGAGTCTCTCTGACACAAATACTGAGTTATAAAGCCTAAATGGACTCATGTATAGCCAGAAAAAATTGGCAGTATTTGTATTCTGCCCGTAGGGGTTAAAGTGTCTTTTAGTGTTCCGAACAATGTGCTCAGTGTGTTTACATTGAAATCAACTCAGAAATAGTTTTGGGAATACAGATCGAACATTATCTAATGCCCATCTCAGTCTCCTACATTTGAAAAGCTGTGGTTAGAATTGAAGAAGGCATTCCATAAGCACAAACTGAGAAACTTCAATGGTCTTAAAATGTTTTGTACAGAGAAGTGATCCAATATAACATTAAAAGTGTTCACCAACCATGTCAAACATTACTACAAGAGACCAAGTGCTATTATCCTCTCCAGGGCATGTTCCATAAAATATTTTTCAAAGGACTGTCACTACTTTTGAGGCACATATTGGACATAAAATGTATGACTCAAGACACCATTTTATTTGTTTTTCATTATTGTACAAAAATAACAGTATATGACTTCCTTAAATGGTCAAGCCTAACATACCCCAATCAGCCACAATATACTGATATACAGTATACAGTATGATATACAATATCAACGCAACACATACAATTTTGAAATATTTGGTGTACATAAAACGGGATATTGGTTTTCAGCCATGATACATCAACTACAACTTAAAAGCTCAGAAAATTGTTTTGATTTTGTCGTGTGGGCAGCTCGTTCTGCTTGATTGCACATTGTTTAGAATTTTTCCCATCCCATCAGGTTGAGTAGAACTCATTGACCAATCCTTTGAGAATTTGGCCAATAAATAGCCGTAGCAATGGGCAACTTAAATATTCCTTTGCATTATTCTGGGTCAACTTGTGACCATGCCGTGCCTAGGTCAAAATCAGCGAGAGCGAGCCGTTGGTACGCTCACTGGTGGAATGTCGCAAAGACAGGTTGCAAGGAGCCTGGGCGTCCACGTGTCGACCATATCACGTCTCTGGAGCGGGTATAATGAAACAGGAAGCACCGGTGATCGACCACGTGCCCCCAGACCACGTGTCACCACCCCTCAGCAGGATCGCCATATTCGCCTCCAGCACCTGCGCAATCGCCTCCTGCCTGCTACAGTCACTGCTGCTCAGACCAGAGGTCGTCACCAGAACTGGATTAGCGACCAAACCGTACGCAACCGCCTGCGTGAAGCCGATGTCCTTGCCGTGGTTTGGTGTTGACTCCTGCACGTCGCCACGATGGTCAAGGGCACATTTGGGCTGGAATGCTCTCAGGTGGAACGGAATGCTCTTCTCCGATGAATCGAGGTTCAAGTTGAGTGTGTCTGACGGAAGACTGCGTGTATGGCGTAGGCGACGTGAACGTTATACTGACGCTATCATCTAGCAGCATAACCGCTGGGGTGGACCCAGTGTGATGGTTTGGGCTGGAATAAGCAGTAGACACAAGAAAGACCTCATTTCATCGATGGAAACCTCAGTGCTGCCCGTTACCGTGACGACATCCTTACTCCTGACGCAGTTCCACTCGTCCATCGCTATTGCCTAACGCTGCAACAGGATAACGCGAGACCACATGTCGCCAGAGTCTGTCAGGACAACCTGAGGCAGAATAATGTTAAGTGTCTTGATTGGCCTGCGTATTCCCCAGATTTAAACCCTATACAACATCTATGGGATATTCTGGATCGCCGGGTGAGAAGGCGTGATCCAGAACCAGCCACAGTCCAACAGTTGCGTCGAGCACTCCAGGAGGAATGGGACCGCATCAAACAGGCTGAAATTCGGCATTTGATTGACTCCATGCATCGCAGAATCCAGGCCGTGTGTGACGCCAGAGGAGGCCAAACAAGATACTGAGCTCGGTGATCCAGAATTGCGCCTTCAACTGATGCAATGAATTGGAAACCAGATAAAAAATCTGTTCTTCATTCCTGACTCTAAAACTATTTTTGATTTGAATCTTAATGTTTGTTATGTATTGTTAAATTTATCGTAAGAAAATGACATGTGTTGCAATAAACCCGAGTGCTGCGTTGGAAGTTTTAGTCAATGTATTATTACTACTGTCAGGTGAAGTGAATCACATTTATTATGTCGGGGCAGCAAGCGAATATTTTATCCTTGAAGTTGATGTGTTGGAGGCTGGAAAAATGGGCAAGCGCAAGGATGTGAGCGACTTTGGCATGGGCCAAATAGTGATAGCTCAAAGACTGGGAGAGAGCATCTCCAAAACTGCAGTTCTTGCGGGGCATTGCCAGTCTGCAATGGTCAGCACCTACTAAAAGTGGTCCAAGGTAGGAAAACTCTTGAACCGGCAACAGGTTCATGGTTGGCCTAGGCTCATTAATGCGCGTGGAGTACAATGGCTGGCCCATGTAGTCAGATCCAACAGAAGAGCTACTTAAGCTCAAATTGCTGAAAAAGTTAATTCTGGTTCAGAGAGGCAGATGTCAGAACACACAGTGAACCTCAGTTTGTTGTGTATGGGGCTGCATAACTGCAGGCTGGTCAGGGTTCCCATGCTGATCCCATCCACTGCCGACAACGCCTTCACTGAGCATATGAGTATCAGAACTGGACCATGACGCAATGGAAGAAGGTAGCCTGGTCTGATGAATCACATTTTCTTTTTTACGTCATATTCGATTTTCCAGGTTACCTTGGTAACACATGGCACCAGGATGTACAAAACCCAAAACCAGTGAAGTTAGCACGTTGTGTAAATCGCAAATAAAAACAGAATACAATGATTTGCAAATCCTTTTCAACTTATATTCAATTGAATACACTGCAAGGACAAGATGTTTAATGTTCAAACTGAGAAACTTTTTTTTTTTTTTTGCAAATCATCATTAACATAGAATTTAAAGGCAGCAACACATTGCAAAAAAGTTGGCACAGGGGCCTTTTTACCACTGTGTTACATCGCCTTTCCTTTTAACGACACTCAGTAAACGTTTGGGAACTGAGGAGACCAATTTTTGAAGTTTTTCAGGTGGAACTCTTTCCCATTCTTGCTTGATGTACAGCTTTAGTTGCTCAACAGTCCGGCGTCTCCGTTGTCGTATTTTACGCTTCATAAAGCGCCACGCATTTTCAATGGGAGACAGGACAGGACTACAGGCAGGCCAGTCTAGTACCCACACTCTTTTACTACGGAGCCATGCTGTTGTAACACGTGCAGAATGTGGCTTGGCATTGTCTTGCTGAAATAAGCGAGGCGTCCATGAAAAAGACGTTGCTTGGATGGCAACATATGTTGCTCAAAAACCTGTATGTACCTTTTAGCATTAATGGTGCCTTCACATATGTGTAAGTTGCCCATGCCTTGGACACTAATACACCCCCATACCATCACAGATGCCTGCTTTTGAACTTTGCGCCTATAACAGTCCGGATGGTTCTTTTCCTCTTTGGTCCGGAGGACACGACGTCCACAGTTTCCAAAAACAATTTGAAATGTGGACTCGTCAGACCACAGAACATTTTTCCAATTTGCATCAGTCCATCTTAGATGAGCTTGGGCCCAGCGAAGCCGGCGGCGTTTCTGGGTGCTGTTGATAAATGGCTTCCACTTTGCATTGTAGAGTTTTAACTTGCACTTGCAGATGTAGCGACAAACTTTTGTGACTGACAGTGGTTTTCTGTAGAGTTCCTAAAAGCCCATGTGGTGATGTCCTTTACACCCTAATGTCGGTTTTTGATGCAGTACCGCCTGAGGGATCGAAGGTCACGGGCATTCAATGTTGGTTTTCGGCCTTGTCGCTTACGTGCAGTGATTTCTCCAGATTCTCTGAACCTTTTGACGATATTACGGACTGTAGATGATGGAATCCATAAATTTCTTGCAGTAGCTCGTTGAGGAATGTTGTTTTTAAACTGTTCGACAATCAGCTCACGCATCTGTTCACTAAGTGGTGACCCTCGCCCCATCCTTGTTTGTGAATGACTGAGCATTTCAGGGAAGCCGCTTTTATACCCAATCATGGCACCCACCTGTTCCCAATTAGCCCGTTCACCTGTAGGATGTTCCAAATAAGTGTTTGATGAGCATTCCTCCACTCTCTCAGTCTTTTTTGCCACTTGTGCCAGATTTTTATTACCCCTCAGCCCTCAAGGCTGATGGGGTATTGCTATCCTTTGTGCGGTTGGGCGGGCGGACGGGCATCTCCAAAAACTTCGACATCGGGCTGAGGGGTATTTCGTGCATTGCACGCCTATTTTTTTAAACATGTTGCAGGCATCAAATTCCAAATGAGCTAATATTTGCAAAAAATTACAAAGTTTACCAAAGTTCGAACATTAAGTAACTTGTCTTTGCAGTGTATTCAATTGAATATAGGTTGAAAAGGATTTGCAAATCATTGTATTCTGTTTTTATTTACGATTTACACAACGTGCCAACTTCACTGGTTTTGGGTTTTCTACTGTGGGAAGAAAACAAACCAGCAGAGGCAGTGAGATGCTTTGGGCAATGTCCTGCAGGGAAACCTTGGGTCCTGCCATTCACGTGGCTGCTACTTTGACACATACCACCTACTTGAATATTGTCACAGACCAAGTACATCCCTTCATGGAAACTGTATTCCCTACTGGCAGAGGCCTCTTCCAGTGGGATAATGCACCCTGCCAAACTGCAAAAAATGGTTCAGGAACTTTTTGAGGAGCATAACAACTAGTTCAAGGTGTTGACATGGCTTCCAAATTCCCTACAATCAATCAAGCACCTGAGGGTGTCATGGTTTGGGAGCCTTGTAGGCTCCTTTTGTTACTCTCGTCCGGGACGATATCGGTTTGCTCACCATCGGATTCCTTAACCAGCTGGCATTGATTGGGGGCGTTGCCCGGACTCTATTTAAGCTCCTGTCCTTCCTCGTTCTTGTTGCTGGAGTGTCATTCTGCTTTTGACGCTTGAGCCGGTAAGGTATTTGAGAAGTGAGAGTATTGGCAGGATCTTAGCTGCTTTAAATATTAGTGTGAGTAAGTAAGGAATTTATCAGGGTTATTCCCCTTTTCTTTTGGTTTATTATTTGAGCTCGCCTCAGGACTACCACGGACTACGTTAGGTCCGTAGGTAGCGTGGGCTTGGTTATTTCCACTTGTTTTAGATCAGCACGTTGCTGCATTTGTCTTTTATTTCGAGCCACTGCTCCTGGCGTCCAAATGCCTGCGCCATCACAGAGGGATGTGCTAAATGACACATCTGATCTTTGGAGTCCCCAACTTGCAAGTTACAGGGCTCAAATCATCTGCTTCTAACACCTTGATACCAGATCCCACAGCTCACCTTTAGAGTGGAGTCCATGCCTCGTGGGATCAGGGCTGTTTTGGCAGCTTAAGTGGGACTTACACAATATTAGGCAGGTGGTCATAATGTTATGGCTGATCAGTTTATAATTTACTCTTGTTTATTTAATGTAGTCATTTTTACCCATATTCATGAAAGGTGTCAATAATTCTTCAGTTAAACATTGGTAGGTGTCATGGCAGAAAAGTTTTCATCTTGATTATGCTATGGATCCTTTCAGAGATGGGGTGGCGATGACAACTGATGCAGTCACGGTTGAGCATCATCCTGTATGTATAGGACCAAGCAGAGGGTCAACAAGGTGGAAAACTCCTCTGTTGTAAAAGATTAACCAGAATCATGGGTTACACCTATCAAGCTTATAAAGAATGACAACTGATAGTTAAAGGTTTATTTGAGGTATTTTAAGGTCCACATTTTAGAATATAAACTACGGATTAAACGCAGGTTTAAATTAGCCTGTCTGAGATCAGTGTCCGCGGCTGAAGTGTGGTCTTCTCTAATTTTTTTGTAATGCCACGCAACTTACTCGACAGCATACGTGCTCGTGGGTTCAAATGTCAGACACAGGAGGACGGAGAGTATGTGCACCCCCTATAAACACAACAATGATTTTGTCCAAATATTAGTGTTTGAATACAACCTAGACCGATTTGGATTACGGAAGCGCTTGATTGACGGAAGATTCGAATGCATGCGTGCGTGGTATGTTGGGGAACGCATCTTACGACTTCTCGCATTGCGCGCGCGTGCACTCGGGGCTGGTACAAGCTATTAACTTCGGAGTAAGGGTTTCTACATAACTCAAATGTTCTACGACATTTTCTTCAATTCTTTATCCTAAACGGTTTAAATTAGCCTACCATTCACCTTATTCACTAATTTTCGCTATTGCATCGGCTATCGAAACGCCGTGAAAATGAGATCAAGCAAGGCAAAGAATACTCTGATTCTTTTTCGTTGCCACCAAATTTTAAATAGTATTTCTGTCATTATATTATAAATATTGCATCAGCGTGTTTTGATAAGCAAAAGCACCGGCTATTTTATCGTCAGAAGATCCGTTCGCGATGCTTCGAACAGAAATCGAACGTAGTCTATATTTATATTAGATTCCTATATATTGCACTGCATTCCTGAGTTGTATGTATTGGTTCGTGTAAGCTTCACCAAATCGGGTAGCTAATTAGAACATGTGCATGCTCTCCCCTGAAGACAACGCCAACACGTTTTTAGCCCGCCACATACCCTACATTCTGGCAGCACCCAGTAACCAGGAAGAAGCTGGATTATAATAATGTTGCTCAAAATGGTCTAAATTGCAAATAAACCCACGTGCGTCATGATTTGCCTAATGTTTCACTCTCCTTGTTGCTACTTTAATTAGCTATGTTTCTCCGTAGAGGCCCTATAGCCGACATGATAATTAGCCAAGGTTATGAACTGCGTACGCGCTCATTTTAAAATTTGAAGCCTTTAAATGACAATTGTTATTCATTCATATAACGGTGCGATTCACTCGGGCTTTCTTTGGATTTTACTGTTTTTCTGGAATTATTCACACAATAGAATTTTTGGCTTCCTTGGCTTTTCTGATTAATTTAACAATTTATTAAAATGTTTAAATGTAAAATTCATGTTTTCTCGCTTTGATGTAGCGTTATCAATGGGGCTTCAGATTAAAACAACAATTGTGCATAATATGGGGTTCCTTTTCGACGTAAAACAGCAGACAAATCGACTGTGTCGACACCTTGATGAAAACCAGCAGACTTGTTCATTATTTTAGGCCTAAGAAAATGGAGTCCAGTCTCACAAATACCTTATGGCGTCTACCGGGATGCATTTTGAATGAAATAAATGTATAAGATCGTTAGACTTGAAATTTGCCTCAGAGTGACAGTGATCTAACACTCGGCACATTTAGTGCTGCAACTGTGCAAAACGGACTTCGTGTGGATATATCTCATCCTATATGCCATGATAAAACAAAATTTAACCATCTTAATGAGAATCTATGAATATTGTTTTTATATTACATTGTACATGCAAGACAAGCCACGTTGCCATGTCTTATTTCATCAGGTGAGCTAAACCATCCCTGTAGGCCGCAATTCATGTAATTTTGAATTGTCTTTTGCCTTTTCCTGCGTCAATACTAAGTGAATTTCCCCCAAAAGCGAAGGAAAGTAAAACAATTGTTTGCTAACGATTATTAATAGGTGATTAGGCCTACTTCTTGAAGATACAGATTTATTCAAAAAGAAAGTGATTAAAATGGTTTTCATATGACATTTATAGGAACTCTTCGGAATCAGTTAATTGTTTAGAATGTGCAACACTAGCATACGGGCAAAAAAGAAAAGGACAGAAAAACAGTTTTGTTAAATCTTTATTTTCTTCATGGAAAACATATGAAACGACTTGCGTGCGCAGAGACACCAACCGTCAGCAGTAAATTTATGTTTTTTTTATACAACCAATGCTACAGAAAGTAGATTTGTAAGCTATTGTGATGTATTGAACAATGTTTTGGGATCATTGCATATAAATTCTGCTGCACGTTTTATTGGAACACATCTGCAGTCAGTCACTTTTCTTTGGTTAAAAGTACAATAATCACATTACTGTTAATACACACAAAATGCATGCCTTCACATTTCAATCCGAACAACAAAAAACCTTAGCTACATATAGGCTATGTATGCTACTAACTATAAAGTGCACTTTAAATCAGGCTTGCGAAAACCCTGTTTGCGCAGTATCGCATTATTACTGCAAGATTGAGGGCATTTAAAAATATTGGCAATGAAACTAGAAACTTTAACTGGTTTGATGAAATATAAAATCTTTTTATGACAAAAAAGGAGGGGAAATTGTAACTCGACAAAATTAAAGAATCAATTTGTTTCTAATTCGTAAAAGTGTGGACCGTCGGACGCTTATGATGGCAAAAGGATAGTTAATAAATTAAAGCACGAGACAAATTACTGCAGGCGCTGCTTGCACAGGCAGCGAAAAACAGGGAAAAGTTCAGCAGCGTAATTTGGACCCTAATGTTTCCCCATCTTCGTTAATTCAGTCGGTTGAAATGTTACCCTTTTTGAAAATGCTGGCCATAAAGCACAATTTTTATCCTAGCATGTGGCTAAAGATGGTAAATAATCCTTTTAAACACGAGAAGGACCCGATTAATAAAAATTGACAGATGTTTAAAATGTTTGTTGCATTTACGGTTGGAACGAAAACCAGTATACGCAAGTGGTCCGCAGGACCAATGTTGAGAACTGCTGATATATAGATTTTACCAGGAACGCGAAAGTTCCTACAGATTGCGTCAATGAACCATCAGCAAACAATCTATACCAAGCCGTAGGCCTGCAGGCAATTGTTTTTTTTGTTTTTTTTTTTTTTACCTCAGTGCTGTTATTTTTGTTACAAATAGCATTCATTGGATACTTGGGCCTACTTTAAGTTAGAGGGTCACAAACAAGATCAGAGAATAAATCATCAACGCCATTGCTCACATTGCTCAGGTGCTTGACTGGGGAGAGAGCATGCATCGGTGGTGGTAAAATGGAGCACGTAGGCCCAGCAATCATGGATGTTTTCTCATCCTCAAATACATATGAAAATGACTTTTAAAAACATAACACGATAGCACAAAACACAAATTTCACGAATTTTGCATATATTCTTGGATCCATTGCGCAGTTCGCATTCTGCTGTACAGTGCTGCCAAATCATACGCCGTTTTTCCTTCGCGGTTCCGTCGCATGGGCTCCGCAGTGCGTTGAATTAAAAATTCAACCACGTCCAGGTTACCTTCTCTGGCGGCTAGGTGCAATGGTAGATTGCCGTTGTTGTCGTGGATATTGACATCGGCGCCGTGAGTCACTAGCACTTGCAGCGTATCCGCATAGCCATCCCGAGCAGCATCGTGAAGTACCGTGAGACCTCCCAGGGGATCGCGAACATTAGGATTTGCGTTGGCTCGCAGCAACGCCTCAGCAATGGCTGGGTTACCTAGTTTCATCACCTGCGAGCAGAGCGCAATGAGGTGATAGTGTTAAAATGAGAGTACCTTTATAATGACAAACAAAGAAGCAAACTGAAGGAAAAAAAACATGACATTGAATAGCGAACCATACCAGAAATATACCCTGTTGATTCATACGATGCTCTACTAATTAGAATGGCGGTGTTGGAAATTTTTAATGTATTTTTCAGTTTTATGTTATAGATTTCGAGTCATGTGGGCACAAGTGGATCATTCAAACCAGAAACGCACGAAGCAAATTTTCCCTCAATTCTAATTTCCAGATCAGTCATGCTTTCAAGAACCTTTAAAATGAAAATCAATCAGCATACAATATGACAAAACACAGTGCCTTAAACTAAAATATTTGTCGATAATTTTGGTAATTGTTTTGTGATTTAGGCTACGTTTAAAACCATTATCTGCAAAAACCACAATTATTGCAGCTATAATTCCTCATGGAAAGACTAAAATCTAAATTTAAAATACCATCAAAATTACCCATTGATAAATGGATTTATTTTTTAGGTTCCACTAAATTCAAATAGAATTAAAAGTTTCAGAAAAGTTTATATGCAGTTTTGATTTGTGCATTTGTTTGAAATGCTTTCAACTTTCTCCTTTTACAATTGTTTTCATGATCTATGCATTTCAGTGAGTGAGGAACACAGGAAGCGTGAAGCGACATTTTAGCAGTCAAGAGTGAAGACCTTAACAGTTTTTTTTTTTTGGAAATACTTTACAAGAAACAGTTGTGTGAGAATAAGAAGATATATTGTACACTAAATTGCGATATAAGAGTGCAATTACAATTGCCCCTTATTTACAAACAAGCCAAATTATTACTTCTCTGCCCTAAATATTGGCAAGATATTTAATGAAGTCCCCAGTTGAGTAGATGCTATTTTAGTCTCTAAAACAGGAGCAGACACTTCTGTATTGAATTTGGGTCAGTAATGTGTAGTTCCCCTTTGGATAATACTATTTTTCAAGCATTAACAGAACAACACGAGAGTAATCTTTTTCAAATCAAATGCTCTCATTCACGTGAAATAATACAGAATAATCCACAATACACATATATGAGCATGTTTAACTGCAATATTCTGCATGAAACCTACTCCAGTGGTTTATATCTCACACTGTCAGTCATGAAAGTTATTAATTTTTAATAGTGAAATGACAATATTTGTCACAGCTACAACAACAACAACAACAGTATTGTAATATTATGTACTCAATGATGCATATGATTGCAAGATGCATTATTTTCTGACAAAATATGAAGGCTAGAGGTATAGTATAGCTCTCTTCCTGTTACAATCATGAGTTGTGATTCTGGCCAGAAAGAAAGCAATATTACATAGTGTGCAATGCGCAAAGCTTTTTGATGATGGATGCATCTCAAATGTTATCTCAAATGTTTTTATATTTAAGAAGCAAAGATCCAACTCGTGCATAGTTTATCTTTATTCATCTAACAATTTTGCAGAGGTGTCTTTATCATGTATTGTTCTTCTAAATAGGCCCGATGTATTTATACATTCTTTAGGGTTTTCAAAAATGTCATATTGCCTGTTGAAAAATTGTCCAGCGAAAAACCTGAGTTCTGCAGACAGTCAGAATGACTGCTTGTCTATTTCACTATCAACAAGCAGTTTCACATTGATTCATTTGGCAAATTTCAGCTGGTTTTCTGAGAGTTCTGATTATGGTAAGTTCTAATATTGAGTCTTTATAATTTAATATTTGAAGTTTTTATACCTATCATCAAATAATAGGCCTATCACAGTTCTAAAAATAATCTGTTTGAACTAAGAGCATGTTAGAATCAGGCAGTCTTTTTTTTTTACTGTCCTTTTCCTGGTATCAAAAAAGCCTAAAACGTTACGTATTAATATTAAGCTGTGTCTATATTGATGTTTTAACTATAGGCAATTAAACGATGATTTATATAGTTCTTCACAAGGCCACATTGATATGGATTTTTTATTCAGTTCAATCGAGAACAAACGTAGACTAAGAATCCATTTATCTTATTCCCCTTTATTAAAACATGACATGTGCTTGTTTCACTGACGAATTAATTTTCCATAAGATTTTCGTTAATTGCTGATACATTTAGTTATTAACAAAATGGCTTTATATGTGTTTGAAGGAGAAACGACCGTTTCAATTCGCATGGTCCCACCACATCTACACGAGTAACAGCTCAAAGCTCGCCAACACACTCCCCAAAACCACATTATTTAAATAAGCTAAATGGGTCTATATTGCTGTCAGACCATTATTATTCCTAGAGAGGGCTAAATGAAAATTAAATGTAGGTATTGATTTGATCCACGTGTAATGGACATCCTGCATACATTACATGAACTTGAACGTTACTGCAAACAACTGTGTACCTGCTTAAAGACCCCTTTCAACTGACGATAAGTCGTTAAATTGTTTAATATAAACGACCGACATGCCCAAATAGAAAGGTTCATGCTTATAATAAGTTATCAATTAAGAACGAATCGCTACATTTAATTATCTAGTCCAAAAGAAGTTGATGACTTTATTCTTGCAAGTTCCGCCTTAAAATAACACATAGTGTGCAACTCTTTCATGACGAAGGATACCAACCTGTAAGGCGGTTCTGCCGAACGCGTTCCTCCCATTAACATCTCCCCCGTTTTGCAATATGACTTGAAGTTCTGTCAAGTCTCCTCTCGCAGATGCACTGGTCAGCCTATTTGCTCCTGATGGATCAGCCATTCTTCGTGAAAACAGATGATAGAAAAAAAATAATGCCCCCAAGGAAGCGAAAGACGTAGGCTAGGAGCAAACAGTACTTTCATGTAGTGATGGTAAACTTATATGATGACGAATCACGAGCAAGCAGTCAGTTGTTAAAAAAGCTAACTGTTTCTTAGCTGTAAGAGAAAAGGGGGGCCGTGCCAGGGTCCGCCCTCTGTTCTTAACACCATCCCACTACACAGTCTGCATCAGTTCAGATCAGAGATGCCATCCCCAACCAAATCGTAGCCGTATTCATTTATTCATCTTCGTTGAAATGCGTTGGCTTCATTGCAATATCCTTGTTTCTTTGTTAGATTTTTTTGTCTGAAATCCAAAGACAATGAACTGATCAGTATTTCGTAGATTACTTGCGTGATTAAGATTTCTTCATGTTTGCTCGATTCACTTCAGTTGTTATCGGGACAGACCCAGACAATCATGCTCGATATAACCTAAATTTGGGCGTAAGGACAGTCGTGTGATTGCTCGAGATATTTCAATAAAATGAATGTCTGGTACAATGTCATAAACCAGGCGCGGTTCCTAATCCACTTGAAGTGACCATTAATATAGCGATGGAAACCAGATATGACTAACGTTAGAAATAAACCGAAGAAACATTACGCAGGTCACTTGTCTCCCCTGTCCACAAGGTTTCATATATCCACTTCAGAGAAGAAGGTTTGCATCCAAGACATAAACTCTCCGCCGATATTATTTCCTTTCTTCAACCAACAGATAGCGAGAATACAGGTGCAATTCATATTTCAGTCACTAAAGCACTGGCAAATTGAGTTCGAAAAGCAGCCGCTTAAAACTAGTAAGCTCAGCAGCATCAGGCGTCCGTTCATCATTGTCGTTCAGTTGACCCTCATATGGGCAGGTTCCCTCGTCGTTGAACACAGGTCTGAACGCAAATCAGGGGCTGCAAAAACAAGGGAAAATAGCCTTATTGCGTT
Source organism: Gymnothorax reevesii (assembly GCA_029721435.1). Lineage (NCBI taxonomy): Eukaryota > Metazoa > Chordata > Actinopteri > Anguilliformes > Muraenidae > Gymnothorax > Gymnothorax reevesii. The sequence goes on from CM056575.1 coordinate 94,524,625, forward strand.
TCGTGCGTGATCATAACCAATGACATTTCAAAGGATGTGTTTTCAAAGTTTAATGCAAACTTCCCGCCCATTTCTCAACTGAAAATAGAAACAGCGATTCAGTCGTGCTTGGTTTGTCCATTAAATGATGTTGTTTATTTTCCGTTAAAACACAACATACAAGCACAGTCATACCTTCACAACGGGTTTGGCAGGGAAATAGTACCGTATTCCTTCGCCAGATTACACACCTTCTTCCAGTTCAACGAGCTGTTTTATCCAGTTGTCTTTATTAGCAGCTGTAAAAATGATGTTAAAGCTGCATTTCCGATTTAACAATATTCTATGGAATATTTAAAAACAATCGGCCTGCGACCCACTAAATCTTCGGAACAGTATTTGCTTGTTGTTTATACATAGACTAGCCAACTTGACTGCGCGCTTTCATGAAATGAAAATAAAACCGCTCGATTTAGGATGACTAACAATCGGCTATTCCAGATGAAGCCTACTATCACCGAGGTTTGTCATTAGGCTCGGACATTATTTCTTATTCTTACCGTCGACTATAACCTACTTGCCGTCCTCAGGCATTCTGATTGGGTGGAAGGTCTATTCGGTTATTTTTTTGAAAAAGAGGTCTGTTGCTGCTCATTGACATCACTCATTTTTTGAAATGAGGGAACGAGTCTTCCGCCCACACAGTCGACAGTAGGCTAACAGACAAGAGGCGGGACTCTCCACATTGAGTTTTGCTGACGAGAGCTCTCGACGGGCTTTGTAACGTAAGCCTTCAGCCACCCGCTTCTCTCTCTCTCTCTCTCTCTCTCTCTCTGGCCATGTGTGTGTGTGTGTGTGTGTGTAACAGGCGGGTCACAGACAAATTACGATAAACAACCGCATTTAGCTCGGACTATCCCTCAGATACAGTAAAAACGAAAAGGCTAATGTTGCAGTTTTTGAAAGCTTGTCAAGGCTTACGTTGAGAGTCGTTGATTGCTTCGGTAGTCTAAATATAACACGGCTTATAACTGTGTCACAAACTGTAAATGAGGTTTCTACTTTGGATTTTCTGTCAAAATCACTGGCGCAAATGCAACAAGCTTTCGTGTGCAATTTCAAATGAAGAGTTCTCGCCGCGCGTGCGCCACAATAGTCAATGTCATATGTACGCACACACCTGGCCTGCAATCGTTGCCTACTTTGAAGTGACTGCAGAAAATGTAGCTGAAGGCGTCCTGACACGACCAAAATGACGTACTGCGCGGGAGAAACTGCTCAAAAGATCCATTAAAAGGAACTAGGGCCCCGGTGTAGCCCATTTTTCATTTTGTAGACTGCCTGCAAAATTAGCCAATCGACGTATTGGGTAGGCAGTGATTATTAGTTTTTGAAAAATTAATAATTATTGATTGTTCAATACTAAATCCAGGTGCCATACCATACAACAACGTTGTTAAATTTGTTTGCCCCTTGCTGATTTTTTTAAAATCCAAGCCAATCACTCTGATTATTTCCAGACCATAAAACCAAATTAGGAATTAGAAACGGTAAACTCAAAGCATATTTTTACAAGTTTATTAAAGGTATAAGTTCTATGAAATGTTGCGTTGTGTTTGTCACACTTCAAAACACAATAGTCACTTTAAATGGAACTGGGGGATTGGTGTCCCACTTTCCTTTCTTTGCAGAAAAAAGTGAGTCCTGCCTCAAGCATTTCTGTTGGGTTCAGATCAGCAATTTGACTTAGATACTGCAAAAAAATTTATTTCTTTTCTATCATTGAGATGCAGGCTTGTTTTCTTGTTTTTAACCAATGCCTTGCAACATAGCCCTGCTGTGCTCCAGCTTCAGCTCATAGACACACGACCGAAAATTTCTCCAAAAATTTTCTGTGTAAGCAGAATTCACAGTCCCATCCGTCCCTTTTTTTGTGAACTTGCAAAGCAGGGGCGTCTCTAGGACTGAAGATTGGTGGGGCCCAGAGCTCCCCTTTAACACAATTACTAACCCTGACTTGCACGCAGTCATTCGCATAATTGACAAACAATCCTTCCAGGATTTTCCTGGCTTTGTTTTATTGATTTTTTGCGGTAACTTTTCAAAAAGTGGAAATGAAAGTTGCAATGTCTCGGCGATCTATTTTTTTTTCCGCAAGAAATTTGCAAGGATTGGTTGAATTTGCTTTAATAGTTGCAATCTCGACATGCAACTTCCTTGTGTTGGGATTCTGTGATCTGCCCATGCCTTGTTTAAGTTCTGTACCTGGCCTAGCCATGCTTATTGATTTTTGTGTTTCGTGACCACTGCTTGATTCTGACCATTCTTAGTATTGTGTATTGTGTTCTGGTAATTTTAGATTTCCTGGTTTATTATTTTCATGTCTTGTATTATTCATAGTCTTTGCCTTGTTTATTTTTGCCATGCCTTGCTTTGCACTTCGTTTACCCTGTCTTGTTTTCTGTAGGTCTTTGCCCACGGTCCCTAGTCTTGTGTGCCACTCATTCGGGTGACTTATTGGTTTCTGGGTTTCAACCTTCTTTCATTATCTCGTGTTCTTCCTTCCTCTCTCTTTTTGCTATCTACTAACCCATACTAACAGTTTGTTGTTTTCGCCTAAAAACTAACTCATATTAACATTGTATATTTTTACTAACTTACTAACATGCGCTCGGGATTGTATAGTTTCACATACTAATTGACTAACAATCTCTCAGCAGTCGCCCAATTCTAGTCTCCGCATCCATGCTAATCTTCTCTGCTGCATTTTTCTGTGGATTTCCACTAATACTTTGTGCTTTCCTTTCTTTAATCGATACACTTTAGTACTCCTTAACCGGAGCTGTTGTTTTGCACATAGGTTTGTCTTGTAATTCCTGTCTGCGTTTTGGCCTTTACCTAATTCATGTAATTAGATTATTCCTCATGTGTCACTCTTGATTATTGTATCATTGATTGCACCTGTTTCTCTCTGGTCATGTGTTCACCCTGGATGTGTATTTAAGATGTCTGTTTATGCACTTCCTTTGTCAGATCGTTCTTCCTAGTTTCCTGTGCCACGTTTGTTTTCCGCCTCGATTCATAGTGATTTATTTTTCTGACTGGACCGCCTGACTACGAGCTTTGCTTATTCCCTGTATTGTACCGCATTCTTGTTTATCGACCTCTTTTTGCCTGACAACGATTTTTGTGATTGGTGCCCTGGTTTTGACTCTGGATTACGCCAATTGGAATTTGTGTTTGGATTGCGGACTTTGTACTGTCACCAGCTCTGTTGGGGGGTTTCCCCCTTCAGAAATAAAGCCTCCTTTTGCATTTTACTGGTTTTCGCGATTGGTTCATTTCGTAAAACCCAACTCCTTGAGGGACTGAGCAATAGATTCACTCCGAGAGCACGCCTGTACGGTACATTTCGGTACGGCGACAATCATTAATCTTGATGCGTAATTTTGTGCATTTAAATCAACGTTATTCAGAATTGCACACAGACGTTTCAAATGGTATTTTATTTAAACAAAATGATCATGAAGCGCCAGTTAAATCACCTGATGTGTTGTGTTCTGGGGTCATGGCCTTTGGCCTGGACAGCATTTATGGTTTTAACAGTTTCATGTATCAGGATTTCATAGTCCACAGTCATAGTTCATGTCACAGTTTTAACAGTTTCTTGTATTAGGATTACTCATTTCATTATTCATGTTTATTGTTCATGTTTTTACTTTTCCATGTTTTTGTTTTGCTAGGTCTGCCAAGCCACTCCACCGCTTGTCTGCGTTCCGCCCCGTGCCTTCGTTGTTGCACATTTCAGAGCTCTGGTTGGCTTTGGTGCTTCCCCCCTCCTTCTGTGCGGTGCTGACTTGGGGCTGTCTAAGCTTAATTGACAATTAACTGTTTTTAAGTTACTAACATTTACTAACACTCACTGGGAGGTGTAATTCTTAGATAGGCACATTACTAATACTACTAATTTAGACAGGGAGTTTATTGTCATGATTCCTGCTTTACTATTTCAAGTCTTGCTGTGCTTTTCTGTTCTGAACATTCATGCTGCTTTCAGACTGCATCCTTAATTGGTACTTAAGCTGAGCACGCTCATTCTCTTTAATGAGCAAGTCTTGTCAACCAATCTTTGTCCATGTCATGATCTTGCCATGCCCCTTGTTTCTCCTTCTCCAGGTGTTGCCCCTCATGTCTTGATTTCTTACCCTTTATCTGGATGCGGTGGAAGTTGGCTGGCAGACAGTGTCTCAAGTCCTTGTTCATGTTTGCAAGTTTGTTGCCAAGTTTCTGCTCAAGTTCTAGTTCATGTTTCCAAGTCTTGTTCAAGTTCATGTTTGCAAGTCTTGTTATTTATTTTTGTTCTTGGATTTCTGCCTGGAGTTTCCAGTGGTTTTTTGTTCTTGCCGTTTTTCCTATTTAGTTCATAGCTCTGTGAAGCTCTACTTAGTTTGTGTTTTGCAACCCTTTGGGCCAAGTTTTTTGATGGCCCTCGTGCCAGTTTTGTTTTATTTTCAACAAAAACCTATTTCTCCATCCTCGCACTCGGTGTCGACCTGATCACACATCATGATGTGTGGAAAAGGTATCGCAGACGGTTGAGAGCAGTTTGTCTTTCATAAAGCGTTGAGCAATTTTTGAACTGCCTAAATATTTTTTTTTTGTTCTGAATTTATCCCATTATTTAGTCATCAATAGATTGCATGGAGAGAGAAACCGTAAGTTTGATTTGCCAGAGGATTATTGTCAAAATTGGAAAATGTGTTGATATCGGAAAATTACCGAGTACAAGCCAGGAACAATCATTGACAAGGCATGGTCCAGGCCCCACCAATTATCACTTCCAGAGACGCCACTGTTGCAAAGTCCTCTCATCACTAAGTTTGCAATGGCTCTATGCACGGCAGCTCTTGATGCATTTTCCAGTGAAGTGTAAGGCTGCTTGAGAGCGTAGACAGAGCCCTGTGCTAGTGTAAGAATGCTAGTCATACTGTAGCTTAAAACAGCCTAAACTACTTTTGTACATTAATTTTCAAAACATTCGTTTCTTTGTATATTTCATTCCAATTTGGGTGTCAATGTTTAAATTATGTCTTGACTTCAAAACGAGCTAAACTGTCAAAGATGTAAGGTCAACAGTTTGTGACGCTACTGCTCTGTGCCGCAATGTACAACTTCGGCTTAGTGTAATTCTTCTCCCAGTTTCCCAAAGACACTGAACTACAAATGAGGTAGATGGTTAAGATACGACATGACAATTTCACCATTAAAATCACACCAAGAGTCTTCAACCGACTTTTTCAGACTACAGACCTGATCCACTGTAAATTACATTTGCACAATCTGAGGTCGGCTCCCGAACAAAACAGCTTTTTCTTCAGCTGACAATGGTGGAGCACATGGGCACAAACTTAAAGGACTACACTTGTGCTCGTAGAGTCTGGGGGTCATGATTCTTGTAGTCAGTGCTCCACTGTTACACCAGCATAAAAGAATTCACACACCCAACTTACACCAAGAGCGCAGGAATCAAACACATTTTCAACATGATTGTGGCTAGACCCATTGAGCAAACGAATATGATGCAGTGGTTTTAGTTTGGAGGCAAACTGGAGCTTTCGCGTTTGAGATGGTCGATTAACCAACTAGGACAACCTACTTTGTTGTAGTGAATGGATTAGATCTGCAATCTTTCCATTCACATTATGCACCTGCTGCTGTGATAGAGCTGGACGAAAGTTATGCAGTGTTACTAGTCAAAAGAGAGCAGGGATGCAAGGATCCCTGTTCAACTCTCCCTGATGACGGACTTATGTTGGGAAGTGAGCAGGGATGAACATCACATTTTTGAGCTCATACAAATAAGTGTGATGAGAGAGCCTGAACATCTTTCAGCTAGGTAGCATAGTCAACACAAAACATTACTGCACATTAATAACACTTATCACAAAGTGAGCCATTGAAAACTCAGATGCATCGTGTAGCCAGAGGCTTGTAAAAGAACATGAAGACGTTCATGAACCACAACAACTCTACCATCCTGCCGGTTTTTTCTGCTTTCAATCTCCCGGACAGGAAGTCGGGGCTTCGCCTTATCTGAAACGTGTGACAAGCGCCAGCTGAAGCTCATCAGCCCTGCCTGCCAGCATAGTTTACCACTACGCACACCTATTATTCAATTATTAGCTTGTTTCTCTCATTGATTTAGTTTTCACCTCACTTTAGTATTTAGTTCCTGCCTTGTTCATTTTTCTTTTGTCGGTCAGACTATTCTCTTCCCTTACTCCATGCTGGTTCGACTTTTTCCCTTTTGGGAGACTAAATTCTCTCTTTTATGAGAGCTTGTGTATTTTTGCGTATCTAAATTTCTCTTAAATTTTACAGTATTTCGGAGCTTGTGTATCCGCGTCTCTGTATTTTCATTGCCAAATTGGAATTGGCTAGTTTTTTCGTTCTGCAGTTTGTAAGCTTATCCACTTTGTATTCTTCATTGCCATTGTTTCTTGTGCTTGCGTGCTCGCTGTTAACTTTGTACAATGACCAATAAACCAGTCATTTTGCCTGCTACTTTGGGCTTGGAGTCTTCCTCTATTCCTGCCTGTAACAGTAGTGACCGGACTATCTCTGACCCCAGAAGAGATTCCTGCGGCACCTGTTCCCATGGTGCCGCAGCAGGCTTTGGCTGTACAGAGCTGGGAGGAAATGCTGACCGTGGTGTGGCAACTCTGAAAACGTTTTCATGAACTCTCCGAGTCTCCGCATCTTCCTCCCAGGGACCGGCGATCGCCCCATCTGCAGTTTTTCCCAGCCGTGAACCTCATCTCCACCCCTGGCGCCCTATGACGGAGTGCAATCTTTGTGTAGGGCGTTTCTGGCTCAATGTTCTCTGTTTTTTCAATTGCAGCCGTCTGCGTTTCCTGACTACCGAAACAGAGTGGTGTTCACTGTTACTCTGCTTATGGGGCAGGCTCGGCACTGTGGATGGCGGTCTGGTTGGGTAACCATTCCTGTGTCCAGACCTCAGACCAGTTTGTTGCTGAGATGCTCAAAGTTTTGGACCAGACTTTGCGGAGCTGAGAGGCAGCCATTCGGTTGCTCTCTCTGAGGCAGGGTCGACGCTCGATAGCAGAATGTGCTATTGAGTTTTGCACCCTCGCCTTGGAGACCAGCTGGAACGATCGGGCTTGAAGTGATGTCTTCTATCAGGGCCTCAACAATTCTGTTAAGGATGAGCTCGTGAATTACCTGATTCATTTCAGGAATTAGCTGACCAAGCCATCCGTATTGACAATCGTGTGGTGGAGCGAGGAGAATTTTAGAGTTTGTCCCAGGCCTTTGAATCAATGAACGCCTCTCCCTCACAGCAGTAGGATGCCCCAGCTGAGGTGCCGATGGAGCTTGATCCTTTGCGGTTCGCCTTGTTGGTGCGTCGGTCGCGGTCATCCGGCCGCTGTGCTGATGTGGCCAAGCTGGACACTGCCTCCGGGAGTCACACTTTCCCTCTGCACTGGCCGTATGACTGCCCCATTGACCTCCTCCGTGGTTCCACTCTGCCCAAAGGGCGCCTCTACTTCCTGTCCCACTCGGAACTGGAAGCCATGGAGGCCTACATTGAGGATTTCCTGACTGCTGGCATCATCAGTCGATCCTCCTCTTCAGTGGGTACAGGGTTCTTCTTCCTCAAAAAGAGGGATGGCAGCCTACATCCCTGCATCGAGCACTTTTCTTGGTTATGTCTTCTCTCTAGGAGACTTTGCAAGGGACCAAGAGAAAGTGAGGGCAGTGGAGGACCAGCCAGGGCCCATTTCACAGAGAGAGCTCCAGTGCATCCTGGTATTCGTCAGCTTTCACCAGCATTTTAATCGGGGGTCAGCTCACGGGCAGTACTGCTGAAAGCGCTCACCTCCACCAAGACGACATTCTGGTTGACTTCGGAGGCCCAGAAGGTGTTCCTGGCCCTCAAGAGGCATTTTACCACTGCACCCATACTGCGTCAGCCCGACCTGGAGCGCCAGTTTGTGGTGGAGGTGGATCCCTCTGAAGTAGGAGGGGGGCCCATTCTCTCTCAGCGGGACCCTGGTGACATCAAGCTTCACCCTTGAGCTTATGTGTCGCACTACCTCTTGCCTGCTCCGATAAGAGGAACTACAACATCGGCAACCGGGAACTGCTGGCTGTCAAACCGGCCCTGGAAGAATGGCGTCATTCGCTAGAAGGGGCAAAGGAACCATTCATGCTGTGGATGGACCATCGGAACCTGGCATATTTGAAGACTACCCAGGGACTCAACTCCCACCAGGCCAGGGGGGCTCTGTTCTTTGATTGCATTAACTTTATCCTGTCTTGCAGATCGGGAACCAAGAATGGCAAGCCTTGCATGTCCTCGCATCAATTCCCAAGGCATGAACAACATCTCAGTTACCCACTTCCCTTGATGTCTACCACCTTCAAGTCTTTGCTAAGCTTGATCTGCATAGCGCCTACCACCTGATCGGCATCCGTGAGGAAGATGAATGAAAGACTGCAGTCAACACCCCTTCCGGCGATTACGAGTATCTTGTACTGCCATTCAGGCTTCCTAACTCCCCAGGGTATTCCAGAAGTTCATCAATGATGTACTCCATGACATGCTGGAATGTTTTGGGTTTGTACACTTCGATGACATCCTGATCTACTTACCTGATCTCTGTAGCCATACTCAACTCATTCGCCAATTCCCTCAATGCCACCTACAAAACTATTTTGACGTTATAGCTGAAAAATGTGAATTTCACAAGCCATTAATGAGGTTCCTGGGCATCATTTCCGACCATGGCATTTCTATGGACCAGAAGAAGCTTTGTGAGGTCACTAAAAGGCCAATCCCTGAGATTCGTGAAGATTTGCAGAGGTTCCTTGCTTTTGCTAACTTTTGCAAAAGCTTCATCTGGAGCTATTGGTCCATTGCGGCTTCCCTGACTGCCCGCTTCTCTCCTAACACTAAGTTCATATGGAAGTGAGAGGCAGCAGTAGCCTTTCACTGTCTAAAGACCTGGTTCACCAGCATTCCAGCGATAATCTGTCCTAATCCCAACTGAAAATTCATAGTGGGGGTGGATGCTTCTGAGTCTGGGGTTGGAGTCATATTTTCCCTGGCGTCTGCTGAAGACCTAAAGGTACACCCTTGGATCAACTTCTCCCACTGTCTCACTTCCACTGAAAGAAATTCTCAGTGGGAGACTGAACTGCTAGCCATTAAACTGACTTTGAGGGAGAGGCACCATTGACTGGAGGGCAGCCAGGTCCTTTTTCTAGTATGGACTGATCACCTTGAGTACCTGAAGTCCTGCTCCTTATGCCTGACCGGTGAACCGTTTTTTTTTATGTCCCAGCCAGCCCACTTGCAGAGCCTTCAGTAGAGTCACTTCTCTGCCCTTTGTGGACACCCTGAAGTGAAAAGAACTGTCACATTTATTGTGCAGTACTTCTGGTAGCCATCTCTTGAACACTTTAAGATGCATTTCCACCAAATATGATACAAATCTTTTGCATGGACAGATTACGTCCAAAGTCAATGCAAAGACGCAAATATACAAGAAGACTGTAGTTCCCATCCAGCGACGTGTATGGCCCGAACAATGTGTGCCAAATTTGCGTTTTTCTTGAGCTGGAAATATTTATCTTGTGCGAAAAATTTGCACGATGAAAGTAGTGTTCTGATTTGCATCATTACTACTGGCAGCAACATTTGCTAGGCCGCCTGGCTTCATATTCAAACTGCAGTTACATTGCTTTAAATAATGGGAAAGCTCAATGAATAGCTAGGTAGCTAGTGAACTAGCTGTATCAAATAACCTATGGTAATCAGTTTCACAAAGAATCGTAGGTTAGCTCAACCTTGGATATGACAACATTATCAATTTTGTGAATATTCTCAAGCAGGCCCTATGCTCGTAAAGTTAACATAGCAACATTAGTACGTTGGATAGCCGCAGTGTGAGTGAGCCTGTGACTGCCTGTCTGCCTTCTCACAACAATGAAATTTAATAATGGTATTCAATCAGCAAAAGAAGATTTCATTTCAAATGGTGCTGGAAGGTCTACCACAGATTAAGACTGATATGCTGGCTCACCTGGATTCAAAGATTGATCCCATACAAACCAAACTGAGCAGCATACAGACTTTCTTGGAGACCCTTGGAGAGCATGTCTCACTGGAGCAACGTACCGGAGCAAATACGGATGATATACTAGTCCTCATGACTAGGAACACAGAGCTCATGAAAGACAATGCCTACCTGATGGACAAAATACAGGACCTGGAGAACCGGAGCGGATCTTCCAATCTACGCTTTATAGGGATTCCTGAATCAACGGAGGGCCGTGACACTGTTGGATTCATGTCTCAGTTAATCCCTCTCTTGTTTGGAAGAGACAACTCCAACCCCACCAACCATCGAGAGGGCTCATCGCACTCCCACATTCAGACACAACAAGAAAACTGGTCCAAGACCCATCCTGATTAAACTCCTCAACTTTCAGGGTAAGGTGAAAATCCTTTGTCTCGCCCGGGAGAAAAATGAGCTCTTGTTCAAAGGTACTTGCATCTTCATATATCCTGTTTTCAGTGCAGAGCTGATAAAGAAGTGTGGTAGTTTTGACACCGTAAAACGGCGTCTCTGTGAGTGTAATTTAAAATACTCACTCTGGTGTCCATGCACACTCAGTGTCATAGTTGACGGTAAAACTCAACTGTTCACTTGTCACAAAGCTGCAGAAGCTACCTTCATGTCTCCATAAACTCTCAATTGCCAACATAACCACCTGCCGAATACACTTCACTGCTGCTAAGTTAACTTTATTTTTCATTTTTTCAAATATTATCACATAAATTATGTCCATTTTTAATACTGTATTCTTACAGCATGTGATGCAATATGAACCTCCTTTTAGTCTACTTTAGCTACTTTTCTGATCACCTGATTATCCCGCTGGATGTTTGATTTTACTAATCTGCTGTAAGTAGATTTTTTTGTTTAATCCAGTTGATGATATTCCGGACTGTCGCGGAATCATATTTGTATTTGTCCAGCTGTTCTTAGTTCTTTACTACAGCCCTCTGGCTTTGCCAATTCTAATGGTATTTTTTATTTTAAGCTATTTTTGTATTGTACCATTGAGTATTTACTTAATTTTTTTGAGAGCTTTCTTTAACATTTCCATGTCAAATGCAGACAGACAGCCTTGCATGGACTACCAGTAGTCACTGTAAAAAAGACTGAATTCAGCTGCCTCACAGAGAGGTCCTGGGTTAGGATGATTGGGGCTGCTGGGCCAACTTCTGTGTTTTCTGTTGACTTGTATGTTTTGAGTTTTTGTATTTTCTGTATGTGTTTTGTTGACTTGTTCTCACAACCTTCCACAACTCTTTATTTTGATTTTCCTTGCTCTAATTTTTTATATTACCTTCATGGTATATGTTTTCACCATGAACTCTCACTGCCAATGAATCACATTAAAGGCCTAAAGATGATCCACATGAACATTACAAGTCTTTTGCCCAAAATTGATTTACTACGTGCTCGGGTAGTTCAGTATCACCCTAATATCATTACACTGTCTGAAACACGGCTCTATAACAAAGTCCCCAATAATCAAGTCAGTACTCCTGGTTATGAACTATATATCACTGACAGGTGCAGGAGACCGTGGAGGTGTTGCCATATGTTTCCTCTAACTTGTTTTCTGAACAAATTATACCCACAGTTAAACAAATTCACTTTGGATTCCTTTTTGTGAAAATAACATTTCATCAGAACATACATAAGTACTGGCAACATATAGACCTCCGTCTGTCCCTGCAGAATCCTCGGTCTGTTCCAAACTTTTGACTCTATCCCATGTAAAACTGAAATGGTTATTTTAGGTGATTTTAACAAAAACTAGTTTGGTAGCTCCTTTTCTAAAGATAAAGCCAATCTGGAAAAACTTAACTTCACTCAACTAATTAAGGAACCAACTCACATCACCCAAACATCTCAGTCATTATTAGATTGGATTCTTGTCACTCATCCTGACTGATTTATTACATCTGGCATTTTATCAGACTGTTTTAGCATTCACTCAGCCATCTATTGTACAAAACCAGTGAAGTTGGCACGTTATGTAAATCGTTGATAAAAACAGAATACAATGATTTGCAAATCCTTTTCAACTTATATTCAATTGAATACTCTGCAAAGACGAGATGTTTAATGTTCAAACTGAGAAACTTTTTTTTTTTGCAAATAACCATTAACTTAGAATTTAAAGGCAGCAACACATTGCAAAAAAGTTGGCAAAGGGGCCTTTTTACCACTGTGTTACATCGCCTTTCCTTTTAACGACACTCAGTAAACGTTTGGGAACTGAGGAGACCAATTTTTGAAGCTTTTCATGTGGAACTCTTTCCCATTCTTCATAATGCGCCACACATTTTCAATGGGAGACAGGTCTGGGCTACAGGCAGGCCAGTCTAGTACCCGCTCTCTTTTACTACGGAGCCATGCTGTTGTAACACGTGCAGAATGTGGCTTGGCATTGTCTTGCTGAAAAAAGCAGGGGCGTCCATGAAAAAGACGTTGCTTGGATGGCAAGATATGTTGCTCCAAAACCTATATGTACCTTTCAGCATTAATGGTGCCTTCACATATGTGTAAGTTGCCCATGCCTTGGGCACTAATACACCCCCATACCATCACAGATGCTGGCTTTTGAACTTTGCGCCTATAACAGTCCGGATGGTTCTTTTCCTCTTTGGTCCGGAGGACACGACGTCCACAGTTTCCAAAAACAATTTTGAATGTGGACTCGTCAGACCACAGAACACTTTTCCACTTTGCATCAGTCCATCTGAGATGAGCTTGGGCCCAGCGAAGCCGGCGGTGTTTCTGGGTGCTGTTGATAAATGGCTTTCGCTTTGCATTGTAGAGTTTTAACGTGCACTTGCAGATGTAGCGACGAACTGTAGTTACTGACAGTGGTTTTCTGAAGTGTTCCTGAGCCCATGTGGTGATGTCGTTTACACACTGATGTCAGTTTTTGATGCAGTACCGCCTGAGGGATCGAAGGTCACGGGCATTCAATGTTGGTTTTCGGCCTTGTCGCTTACGTGCAGTGATTTTTCCAGATTCTCTGAACCTTTTGACGATATTACGGACCGTAGATGATGAAATCCCTAAATTTCCTGCAATAGCTCGTTGAGGAATGTTGTTTTTAAACTGTTCGACAATCAGCTCACGCATTTGTTCACTAAGTGGTGACCCTCGCCCCATCCTTGTTTTTGAATGACTGAGCAGTTCAGGGAAGCTGCTTTTATATCCAATCATGGCACCCACCTGTTCCAAATTAGCCCGTTCATCTGTGGGATGTTCCAAATAAGTGTGTGATGAGCATTCCTCAACTCTCTCAGTCTTTTTTTCCACTTGTGCCAGCTTTTTGAAACATGTTGCAGGCATCAAAATCCAAATGAGCTAATTTTTGCAAAAAATGACAAAGTTTACCTGTTCGAACATTAAGTAACTTGTCTTTGCAGTGTATTCAATTGAATATTGGTTGAAAAGGATTTGCAAATCATTGTATTCTGTTTTTATTTACGATTTACACAACGTGCCACCTTCACTGGTTTTGGGTTTTGTATAAATGATTACTTTTTCCCATTGCTATTACCTGCCAATGGGATGTTTTGTATGGGATGATGCAATAGCTTCCACTAGAGTGGACTATTTGCAGCAGTGCCCAAAATTGCATAGCCTTGTAAAACCAGACTCTGCTACTTCCCTTTGCTTCATATACAGAGTTGTCATTGACAAGTGTTTACTTCCTGGCAGGTGGGCGCTTGTCAGAAGTTTAAAATCATTGGTGTACCCGTAAACTAATCGCTAACTTTTGGCGATGATTTTATGCACCTGCTCAGCCACCTAGTACTTCCGCTGTAAACACAGTCCTTCATACCAGGAATGCAGCAAAAAGAAACTGATCAATACATTAAAGTTAATACCGTACCCATACATATGCCCATCGACCAAATTCACTTAAATTCACTCATTTCGAGGCAGAGCTCCGAGTTACCAGACTGAGTACTGAAGCAAAATGAAATTAAGCGGAAGTACGAAGGCTGGCGGAGTCACGCTAAAAATTGCAGGCATATACTGAGAAAAACACTTTTAAACAGCTGTACACTGTAGTTACCTCCATGCATGAAAGGGTTAATACTCTGCAATTATAGCTCTCATCTAATAAACCCCTACTAAATAAAACCAAATCTTATTTGATGATTTTTGGTACAAAGCATAAAATTAAAACAAACCCAAACAATATATTGATAACATGTTATGATGGCACTGATCTGCATAAAGTTGATAAATTCAAATACTTAGGCGTATGGCTTGATTCAGAACTCACTTTTAAACCCCACATTGATCACCTTCTTCATAAAGTTAATTTTGGAATTAGTGTTTAATTTCAATCAAGAAAGTTCTTTCATTTAGTGTTCGAAACAAACTTGCTTCTCAATTTATTTTACTTTTTATTGATTATGCTGATATTGTCTATCAAAATAGTAATGGCTCAATTTTATCACCTTTAAATACAGTTTATAATAATCTCTGAAGGTTTATTCTTGGATGTTTCTTCACCACTGATCATTGTCTCATGTATAGCACACTTACAGCGTCCTCCATAATTATTGGCACCCCTGGTTAAGATGTGTAAAAAGCCTTAAAATAAACTCTATTTTTATTGCAGAAGCATACTCTCACACTGAAAATTGTAAAAAAAAAAATAATAAAAAAAAAATAAATGTAACCTTCAACTCAAGTGAATTTTTAGGGAAAAAAATCCCTGACCCTAGGAAATCCCAATTCCTAGGAAATAAATATAATTGAAGTATTTCTGTCATTTCCACAGTAGTTTACAAAGTTCATCGGAGTATCTAGGAACATTTAATTAGTAATTCATCACTTACTGTTTCCCTGGGGTATAAATATGACGTGACAAAGAGGCCATTTCTCTTATCCACTCTTCAACATGGGAAAGACAAAGGAACACACCATTCAAGTAAGGCAGATGTGTGTCGACCTTCACAAGTCAGGCAATGACTACAATAAAATAGCCACTCGCCTGCACCCATATCTACTGTCAGAGGAATCATTAAGAAGTTTAAAAAAACTGAAACAGTGGTAAACAAGCCTGGACGAGAACGCAAGGTTATTTTGCCACCACGCACAGTGAGGAGGATGGTAAGAAAAATAAAAAGTTCTCTAAAGCTCACTGTTAAAGAATTGCAACAAATGGTAGCATCTTGGGGTCACAAAGTCTCCAAAACAACAATCAGGCGCCATCTACATGCCAACAAGCTGTTTGGGAGGCATGCACGGAAAAAACATTTTCTCACTCACAATCATAAACGCAAACGTTTGGAGTTCACTAAGCGGTACTAGGACTTCAACTGGGACCGTGTGCTTTGGTCAGATGAGACCATGACAGAGCTTTTTGGCAACAAACACTCTAAGTGGGTCTGGCGGAACACAAAAGATGAGTATGCAGAAAAGCACCTCATGCCCACTGTGAAGTATGGGGGAGGATCAGTGATGCTGTGGGCCTTTTTCTCTTCCAGAGGCCCTGGGGACCTTGTTAGGGTTCATGGCATCATGTACGCTTTGAAATACCAGGACATTTTAAATCAAAATCTGGTGGCCTCTGCCCTAAAACTAAAGATGGGTTGTACTGGGTCTTTCAGCAGGATAATGACCCTAAACATGTGGCCAAATCTACACTGAAATGGTTCACCAGACACAGAGTCAAGCTCCTCCCATGGCCATCTCAGTCCCCAGACCTCAACCCCATTGAAAACCTGTGGAGTGAGCTGAAGAGGAGAGTGCAGAGGAGAGGACCCAGGTCGCTGGATGATTTAGAGAGATTGCGCAAAGAGGAATGGTCAAAGATCCCTCTTTCTGTATTCTCCCATCTTGTGAAACATTATAGGAGAAGATTAGGTGCTGTTTTGTCGGCAAAAGGGGGTTGTACAAAGTATTAACATCAGGGTTGCTAATAATTGTGGCACACATGATTTGATATAAAAGAATTATTTCTTAATGTGTGATTTTTTTCCACATTGAATACATGCACTTCAGGGGCGAAGCTAGAACCGGGAATTGGGGTGGCACAGACACGTCCCTTTATGACAATTAGGATAGTCCTGGCTAGTTCTCAATTATTTTTCTGTATTGACGCGTTTTCCAATTATCGTAATAGGCAACTAAAGACACGGTTTCTCATGCGATCTAACAGCGATGAAGTCATGGGGTAAATTCCGTAAAACTGAGAATTGGGGTGGACGTAACATCTGTTTTAAAGAATTATTTGTCCTGACCTGTTCGCAGTCATTTTCATGATTAACAAAATGTTCACTCCCAGAGCGCTCCGCACTTAACAGGTGCTGCTTGTTCTCCCCGATTAGGTAAGACGACAATCATTCATCTGGAAACGTTTGCTTAATTTAAATCAACGTTATTCAAAATTACTCTCGGTATTGAGTGGGAAAAAAGTGGCACTTGGCAGTGAAATAGGCTATAAAAAGCATGCGGCTCTATTTGACGTTGATTTAAATTATGCAAACGCGTCCAGATGAATGATTGTCGTCTTACCTCATCGGGGAGAACAAGCAGCACCTGTTAAGTGTGGAGTGCTCTCGGAGTGAACATTTTGTTAATCATGAAAATGACTGCGAACAGGTCAGGACAAATAATTCTTTAAAACAGATGTTACGTCCACCCCAATTCTCAGTTTTATGGAATTTACCCCATGACTTCATCACTGTTAGATTGCATGAGAAACCGTGTCTTCAGTTGCTTATTATGATAATTGGAAAACGCGTCAATAAAGAAAAATAATTGAGAACTGGCCAGGACGATCCTAATTGTCATAAAGGGACGTGTCTGTGCCACCCCAATTCCTGGTTCTAGCTTCGCCCCTGATGCACTTGAATTAAAGGTTGGATTTTCCTCTTTTTTTCATGGTGGTCCTATATTATTTAGAAAAAAACTGAATTTATTAGAAGCTAAAGAACACATCTTAAGCAGGGGTACCAGTAATTATTGAGGGTGCTGTAGCTGGCCCTCATTCACTATAAGAAGACACTTCCACTGGTTACTATTTATTTTTAAATTTATTCATTTTAACTACCCCTAATATCTGCAACAGTTTTTAGTACCATATTCTTCATTATATCCATTAAGACACACTACACTATATTTCTTTACCACTCCCTCAGTCAACAACGTAATTGGTAAAAAAGCATTTTAGTTCAAAGTACCTTCGGATTGGAACAACTAACTTACAAATATATGATCCTTGACCTCTTTACATGTGTTTAAAAATTGTGTGTCCTCTTATTTTGAGAATGATTGTGTCTGTTTCAGATAATACGGTGATACTACCCACCTACAGTTACATTGGACTTCCATTCATCTGTACTTGTAATATTTTCATCTGCTCATTATTTAACAACCATGTGCATAAAATAGATGTGAAGGTAGTGTTAATTGTAAAATGTTAAATGTATTATATTTAGTGTAATGTGTTTTGTTGTATTGTGTCAGTTTACTTGTAAATTGTTGCTTTTGGCTTTGTTATTTAAGGTCTTTATTGGATTGTTGTATTTGGTGTATTTGGTGTGGATTGTAGGACCCCCTCGAAAATGAGATGATCTCAAGGGGTTTTTCCTTATAAAATTTACATACATGCATACATTGCCATCTTGTGGCTGATTTTGTGGACATTTCTGGAAGTACTTGAGTGTAAACAAAGCTGAACTTGTATTGCTATTAGTCGATGGTGTGAATTTTCAAGTTGATCTCCTGTAGAAGTGAATGTGATTTCGTTGCAAACAAAGCCGCTCATGTTCAAAGTGAAAAAATAAAAATGATCCTGTGGTTAAACTCTCACAAGTAAAGCGAGGAGAAATTTTGTTTCCTGTTTGGAGGAAATGCAGCATAAGAATTTGTCTGGGCCTGTCGTGTCTGTGCCTCCTGCAAGACCTCAAGTGCCCCATCAGTGGGTCTCCTCCAGCCGTTAAGTGTCCCTCAGCATCCCTGTTGTCTCATTGCCCTGGAATTAATCAATGACCCCCCCCCCCCATGTTAATATGGCCGTACTTACCATTGTGGACTGATACTCTACAGCGGTTCATCTCATTGCACTACCCACGGTAGCTTCAGCTAAAGAGACTGTTGAAATCCTCACAGACTGTTTTTTCCAGCTGCATTGTCTTCCCACAGATGTGGTATCTGATCGGGGCCCCCAGTTCACCTCACACTTCTGGCGAGCCATTTGCAAGTTGCTAGGAGCCTCCATAAGCCTCCACTTTGACTATCATCTGGAGTCTAATGGCCAGACGGAGAGGGTCAACCAGCATATGGAGACCATGCTCCCCTGCTTCACCTTTGATGATCCATCATCCTGAAGTAAATTCTTACCATGGGTTCAACACTTCATTTACTCTCTCCCTTCCTTGTCCACAGGATTCTCACCTTTCCACTGCTGCCGTGGTTACCAACCTCCCCTCTTCCCAGCCCAGGAGGACAACGTGGGATTCCCATCTGCCTCTAAATTCATCAAATGCTATCACACTAGATAGAGAAGTGCTCATATTGTTTCGCTGTGGGCCAATCAATGCATGAAGCGGGCCATTGATGTGAGTCTTTTTGGACGAGAAGGTGGATCAAGATCCGGGGAGGAGCTAGGTGGATTGGTGAGGACCCGATGATACACGCCTACCTTTTGCTCCTGATTCTCATGATACATCTATGGTCCTGACAAAATCACAGCCTGTGGCTACACAAAGCAAAATCGTGGCCAAAATTCTACAAATCAAGGTAAATTGCATCACTATCTAAGTATTAAGGTTATCTTAGTTGCTAATATCTTATGTGTGAGCATTTGACAAACATTTTTTATTAGACAATTGACCCTGAAACAGTCATCAAGTGTAAGTTAATGTTGCTCTGTGTGTAACCTCATATGGTAACTAGCTAGCTATCAAATTAATTCTGCAAATCTGAGGTTATGTTACAGCATTGTGAAGGCAAAATGCAAAGTGGTGTTTTTTAATGTCGCAAGTTAACGTTAGCTATTAGCTGGCTAGGTCTTAACAAAGTTTATGGCTATAAACAAAGTTTTGATCGCTATAATTCATGAACCATCATGGAACAATAATGTTAATATTACAGTTTCACTAATTACTGGTTTATGTTGGTCTTTCATTTATTTAACCAGGGAAGTCCCGTTGAGATTGAAATCTCTTTTTCAAGGGAGCCCTGGGGGTAGAGGAGGAGAGGGCGATTTGCACCGCCAATTAGATCAGGGGTGGTCAAGACAGTAGGTAGTATTGGTCTGAAACCTGACGGAGGATAATGGACCAGAAAATTTGGCCTGAGAGGGGGAACTAACCAGCGGCAATAAAGCAAGCATCTGGTCGCCAGGACTGAACCGGCGCTGCTCTGATTTCCGATAATAGAGACGCTTCATTTTGTCTTGGGAGGGTGCTAACCTCCACTTAGCCATCTCCCCGGCCATGTACATCCGACACCGGAAACCAGCAACATAGTCTGTCAGACTATCAGGAGGTTCCGGTGCTGCCACAGCTCCGTATAATAAGGTGAGTGGTCCACGCACCCTGTGGCCAAACACAAACTCATTTGGTCTAATGCCTGTGATCTCTTGCACAACTTCTCCGACTGCTGACAGCAACCATGTCCTGACATAGCTCAACACAGTACCCACTCAACAGAGACCTCAAAGTCTAATGAAACCTTTCTAAAGCCCCTTGGCTTTGAGCATGGTATGCAGAAGCCTGCTTATGCTTGACTTTCACCTGTTTTAACACCTGAGCGAACAAATGCAAGGAGAATGATTAGCCTTGATCACTCTGAATCACCTCAGGAATACCGAAAATAGAAATAAACTCTCAGTGCTTTCACAACAGACTTAGTGATGATGGCGCACAGGGGATAAGCAGCTGGATACTGTGTACGTTGAAACATCACAGTAAATAAGTAATTTCTACCAGGCTTGGAACGAGGTAAAGAACCCACATAGTCAATTATAAGATGCTCAAATGGCTGCGCACTAGCCTGTTTGGGGTACAAAGGAACCAGCTTAATAGTCTTGTTTGGCAGCCCTGTCATCTGACAGGTGTGACACATCAAACGAAGCCAGAATATAAAGCGCAAAATGTTTTGCGGACCCCCAAATGCCCCAACTGATCATGTGATGCCTTCTGTACATCACCTCAGAACTCAGAGGGTACAACAATCTGAACACCAGGGTCATCAATTAAGTTTCCGCAGTGGGGCACGCACTTTCTCACCAACAGCTTGTCCTGCAGGAGATAACTGTTGGCAGCGCTCCTCCCATTCTCGCCCATAAGAACACTGTCAAACAGCTGTTTCAGGCAGGGATCAACTCTCTGCTCTGCCACCAGATCATTCTGAGAAACAGATGGAAGAAAGTCAGGAAAACCACAGAAAATGCCCCACTTTGTTCAGGTTCACCCTACATCAGTGCAGACTCTGACTGAGCATGGCGCATGGCCCATATTACCGCACAAGCTGTAAGAACACTTGGGGAACACTGAGCACTCTCATCCAGACTGTCAGTCACCAAAGGTGAAGATGTTACTATAGGAGCTGGTGGACCAACGACCCACACACAGCTACCTGCTAAACCGTTCCCCAGAATAATGTCCAATCCCTCAACTGGCAAGGTGATACGTACCCATCAGCGACACATAGCCATCAGACGCAAAAGCAGAGAAATCGACCCCTAATCTGCGGTGTGCTCTATCCTCCATCGGGTGGTGAAATGGCAGAACTAATGCCTTTAAAAGAGGCAGCCAGCGCAGCAGACTTAGCCTGCGGCTCGTTGTCCCCATGCTTAACGTTACCTGTCGGGCAATCGCTTTCTAATGCTCCCTGCCTTTGCAAAAGTAATATTTTTTGGTTGAATCAAACTGTGGCTGACCTAATGAAGCCCGCTACCCTGGTGTGCTACCCAGGTGTGAATGAGGTCTTTCCTCCTATCAACCAGCAGCATGAAACATACCGCCATCATCTTAAGCCTGGTGCTCACAGTCACCTCCATGCATCAGCGCCTACTCATTGGCCAGTGCAGCGGCCTCTGCAGCAGTTTTCACTTTGTGCTCACCGTTATATACACAAATGTGACTTGGAGTAGAGTTTTCAAATTGTTCCAAGACAATGAGGTCACACAAAGCATCATAAGACTCGACCTTCAATGCTGCACACCAGCAACTGAAATGAGTCAACAGTTTCCTGGCAAATTCAACATGGGTCTGCGTACTGGACTTTTCCCAGGTACGGGACCTTTGGTGATAAGCCTCCAGCACAAACCTATAAGCTCTGAGAACTGCCATCTTAACCATGGCATACACTTTACTTTCAGCCACTGTGAGAGCCGAGTGGCTTCCTGTGCTTTACCCGTGACCGCACACTGCAAAAGCAGTGCCCTTTCAGAGTCTGACCCTACTCTCAGCTACATGCTCAAAAAGAGAAAAAAGTGTCTGGATCTTTCTCACCAAAAAGAGGAACCAGAGAAAGATTACCTGCTATACCAAACACACAAGGAGACTGACCAGTCGCAGCAGTTGAGGTAAGGCTCGTACCCGCGTCCAGTCCACTTAACCTACGCTCCTCCAGCTCCAGCCTCTTAACCTCTGCCTCTCTCCTCAGCCTCTCAACAGCTAATTTCCCCCTCACAATCTGTAAAAGCAGCAAGTTTTTCTTCCGCTCAAACGTTAAACCGACTTCACCCAGACTAGACGCATCAAAAGCTTCCAGTCCAAGGCCAGCAGGATAAACTTTAGGTTGGATAATACCCGATTGAGAACAGGTCAACAATCATTAATATTACACCATTACCTTCTGAGGATGGAAGGTCTGTCACGAAATCCACGGCAATGTGTGACCATGGACGGTGAGGGACCGGTAATGAGTTCAGTTTACCTGCTGGTAACTGTCCTATGGATTTTATGATTGCGCATGACCGGATGACTGCCTCCACATCAGAGGCTAGGTGGGGCCACCAGTATTTGCAAGTAATGATCTGGGTTGTTCTTCTGGCTCGGTGGTGTCCTGAGGACAGAGAAGTATATGCCCACTGAATAACCCAATCTCGAAAGAGTAGAGGGAACAAATGTTTTTCTTGCTGGCACCGAGGTGGGAGGAGGATTCCTCTTGGTTTCACTTGCTATTTCCCAGTCCAACTGCCACTTGATCCGGGCGAGGATACAGGAGGGTGGCAGGATCGGTTCCTTAGCCTCCAGATCTTTCTCCATCTCAAATTTTCAGGACAGAACATCTGCTTTAATGTACACTGAAAAAAGTAAAACAGTGCTGTTGTTCATTGAATGTGTTTTTTTGTCATTACATGAGTTGAAAATTATAAGTTTACTAATTTGAACTAACCCCTCTAGTTTCTGGTTATGGCTCAACCGATTTCTTTTTTATTTGAGTATAATGAATGAATGAATTATTTACATTGAGCCAATGCTCAAAATTAGGTGTGATTGATTACTTACATTATTTAAAGTTTACCCAAGGTTTTCTTTTTTCAGTGTACTTGAAGCCTGGGCGATAGATTATGGAAAAATTGAAACATGCAAAGAATAGTGCCCACCTGGCCTAACGTGGATTCAGCTGTTTAGCGTATCAGAGAGATTTCCAGGTTGTGATTATCAGCGAGGACGAGGACTAGATGACGGGCCCCCTGCAACCAGTGCATTCACTCCTCATGTGCCGAGTTTACCGCTAACAGCTCCCGGTTGCCCACATAGTAGTTGTTTTCTGCGGGTCTAAGTCTGTGGGAGAAAAAAGCACAAGGATACAGCATCTCAGGCACCCTATATCTCTGGGACAGGATTGCTCTCACCCCCGCACTGGAGGCATCGACTATGACCACAAAGGGCTTTTCTGGGTCTGGTAATTTGGTATAGGAGCAGTAACAAACAGGCTTTTTAGAGGGTCAAAAGCGTGTTGAGCTTCAGGATTCCATCCCAGGTCTTCGGGTTTTCCCTTGAACAGACGCGTTAGAGGCTGGGCAGCCATGCTGAAGTTTTTACTCTAGCGTCAGTAGAAGTTGGCAAACTCCATGAAGCATTGGAGCTCCTTTATAGTCCGTGGGACTGGCCATGCTGCTAATGCCTTCACCTTCTTTTCCTCCATAGCCACTCCCTCTGGTCCAATCATGTATTGGTGGACGACATATTTTTCAGCTTTGACGTAAAATTGATGTTGCACCAGGCATTTGAGCACTCTCATAGGTGGCTGAGTAGATGAGGATGTTGTTGAGGTAGGCGATGACAAATCTTCCCAGCATCTCTCGTATCACATCACCGATGAAGGACAGGAACACAGATGGGGCGATTACAAGGCCATAAGGCATTATGCAGTACTCGTATTTGTTAGCACTCGTGCTAAAGACTGTCTTCCACTCGTCTCCCTTCCTGATGCGGATTAAATTGTATATGCTTCGGAGGTCTAGCTTAGTGAAGATCTTTGCATCTTGGAGTTGCTCCAAGGGGGAGTGGATATTGGTACTTCACCATGACCTCATTAAGGCCTTTGAAGTCTTTGCAGGGGCGTAGACCTCCATCCTTCTTATGGACAAAGAAGAAGCTTGTAGATGCAGGTGAAGTGGATGGACGAATGAAGCCCTGCTTGGGGTTCATCACCATGTCAGCTTGTGAAGGGCATTTTTTGAAAATGCCCTTCACAAAATGGAAAATGGACATATAACTCTTGAAGTGATCCATTTGTACTAGAAACACAAAAATGTATGCTAGACATTGCAATGTGCCTTTGTTGCCCACATATTTTAATACTATTTAAAATAAAAAAAGCATAGCATTTCTGAGAATAATGATAGTATTTCTAATGATTTAAACGAGTGTCCTACCTTGTCATGATGAAGTCTTGGAGGCTGGGAAGTCAGCTGTTGTGTAACAGCAGGTGGCAATCCTTAGGCAGGCATCAGTGCGGCTTGCTCAAAGTATATCTCGTGTTTGTGTTTGAATAGCGTTCATATGGCTGAAACCTCGCCCACAGCTGCAGGTGTCTGGGCTTAATGTGAGCAGTAGTATTGCTAGTTTGGCCAGTACACTATTCTCCTAGCTGTTCTCAAACAGATGGCACCAGAATTAGACAATGTTACTGTTGCATCAGTCAGACAAGAATAGTGTATTTATGCCATCGTCTTCACAAAAGACGAGGTACTGTAACTGCATTTCAGGAACAGACACGTTTTGCGAACCTCTGCGCAATGTTTGCCATATTGCTATCTGTTGGTTTGGGGTTCAGTGGATCAAGAAAGACCATATGTTTGACTAATTCTCATTCTTGGAATCTAGACCGGAAGGCACTTCGTAGCCTCTTTGCGTAGTTGACTAACGTGTTGTTGAAGTGCAGTATCTCTGAACCTGAGAGATGATGCTGACGTTTGCATTCATCACTGAACTTGTTCAAACCCGCGTCTTGAATTATCAAGCCTCTCGGATCAATAAACGAGGTGTCATTGCTTCTGTTCAACAGGAGTGGGTTCAGAATTACATGCATGTATTTCTGGATGTTGTTGTATGCATCATGTAAACACGCATTCTCCTATTGAATGGCCTCATTGATTCTAGCCAGCAGTGGCAAAATCCAGTTCAGATACAGTAAATACAGAATGAATTTGGG
Organism: Gymnothorax reevesii; assembly: GCA_029721435.1. NCBI lineage: Eukaryota > Metazoa > Chordata > Actinopteri > Anguilliformes > Muraenidae > Gymnothorax > Gymnothorax reevesii. The sequence continues at coordinate 94,549,371 of CM056575.1, forward strand.
ATTCTGCAGCATGTCACCTGCAATTTTCTCAAAAGCGAACAGAATCCCCATGTCCATTTACAACGCTCTCAAGATATTGTACGAGGCTGGATCAAAGTTCCACGAAGTGTTCGACACAAGCCGCAAGGCTCAGCCACCAAATTTTTTTGAAAGTGACAGGGTGGCTGTATACTTCATTATTTGAAGCACAAATGCGGGAGAACTCCTTCTTTCTCACAGGGCGATTAAATTGTGACAATGTAGCTTTTATAGTGTCCTCTACAAAGACTGGAATGTCTTTTTCTGCATCTCTAGACATCAGCACCTGTTTATGTGTCATGCAATGATGCACAAACAACTCTCCAAGTTGCTGCTTCAACTTAGCTGTGGCATTGCCCTCTCTCTGCTGGTTTCGTCTGAGCATAACAGCGGCACCATCTGACGGGAAAGCTATTAGCTTTTTGGCAAGATATCTCTCACAATTGAAAAGGTCAATGACGGCCTTAGAAAATGTTGTCAGCACTGCATTTCTCTGTGATTTCAAGCAGTCTAAAAACTCAGTCATAATTTCTTTTGCCTTGATATCCACAAATCTTTGAAAAATCAATGACTGGGACTTATTGGTATAGTCTGTGCTTTCATTGCACATTATGTGCATGAAAGGGGCTTCCCCTTTGCAAGTTAGGCTGGCAGCTGCCAACTTCTCCCCAATTATTTCCGTGTTACTGGCAATATTGCTAGCACTGCTGTGGAGTCTGGAAAACACAGATGATTCTACTCTTTTTGCTACTTTTTTAAAAACGTCGCCAGGTGTAAATGGCAGTTTTGCTTAGGTGATTATGAAAGCTAAGGTGAGGTCGTTTTCCTCTTCAACTTTTGGTACACTCAGAAAGCTAGTCATCAGCGTAACACCCCATCCTGCCCTCTTTTGCCATGCTAATAAACCGCTCCTTTTCAATAGAAGGCAAACCATCTGTCTTTGCTTGTTTCTTGCAGCACTTTTCATAATGGTCCCTCGCTGTCGTTGAATTTAACTGTTGCATTGCATTGCAAAGCCCAGACCTTCAGCAAATCTGTTGTAACATCAAAATAATCTTTTTGGAATTAACGTCAAAACATATGGAATGGTTTATTGGGTGAAGAAATAAAAAATAGTATCAAGGGTCCTGTAGCCTGCAAGTAATCTTATGGTGATGATACAAGTTCTGAAAATTTCATGTGAGGTTTGATCTTTGAATCATCGTAGGTCAATGTAAAGGTCACTAAATGAAAGTTCTTATAAATATATGTGAACTTTCATTTACTGACCTTTACATTGACTGTAATTATGTCTGTAATACAGTCCTGAGCTCTGAAGCAGTTTTGGTGATACTAGTAATTGAAAATTCAATGTCAAATGTGAACTTTAAAGGTCGCTGACAGTCAAGTTGAGATCACCAAATGGACTTCATATCTCACTTTCTACATGTCTCTAATACAAACCTTGGCTCTATCTATTCCCAATGTCAAGTTTAGCTTTTGAAGGTCACCAACAGTCAAGTTGAATGTCACCAAATAATTCATATGTGACTTCCTACATATCTGTAACACAAACCTAGGCTCCATCTGTGACCATTTTAGAGATATAAGTCATTGAATTTTCACTAGGTCACATTTGACCTTTGAAGGTCAATATCTAGGTCACCAAATAAAAGTACATATGTAACTTGTTATATATCTTCAATGCAAACCTAGGCTCCATCTGTGACTTTATAGGCAATACAAGTCATTGTAATTGTATTAAGTCAAGTTTGCCCTTCAAACATCACCAACAGTTAAGTTGAATCTCACCAAATGAAAGTTCATGTATGACTTGCCATATGTCTCTAATACAGACCTAGGTTCAATCTCTGACAATTTTGGTGATACAAATCATTTAAATTTCACTGTGATGTTTGACCTTTGAAGGTCAATGAAGGTCCACCCAGCTCCTCTCCTCCGGAAGATAGCCTTCCCAGTTCACAAGATACTGCAACTTGCCTGCTTGACGTCTGGATTGGAGCAGGCTGTGTGCCTGGGTCTCTGTCTACCTTCAGGACAGGGGGAGGATCTTCGGGGGGGGTACCCTCCTCCAGGGGTCCAGCAATCAACGGCCTAAGCAATGACACATAAAATGTGTTATTGATGTTGTCGTTCGACGGCAAATGTATAATGTATGCTGCCTCGTTGACCTTCTGGAGGACACTGAAGGGGCAAATGAACCGTGGGCCAAGCTTCCTGCAGGGCAGGCGGACGCATAGGTTGTTCGTGGAGACCCAGACTCAGTCCTCTGGCTGGTAATTCGGGGCGTCCCGACGTCTCCGGTCAGCTTGAATTTTGTGGTGGTGGAGCACCTGCTGGATCTGGATGTTGGTATTCTGCCAGACATTCTCCGCCTCGCAAAACCAAGCGACGACCACTGGGACTTCTGTCTGGCTCTGGTCCCTTGGTCATAGGAGACATTGCTGTCTGAGCACACACTGGAACGGGGTGAGTCATGTACACGTGCTCTTCTGGGAATTCTGAGCATATACAGCCCAGGGCAGGTATTTGGCCCAATCCTGCTGATGCTGGTGGCAGTATGCTAGAGGAACCTCCCCAGGTCCAGGTTGGCTCTCTCTGCCTGCCCGTTGGTCTGCGGGTGGTATCCTGACATGAGGCTGACTGAGGCTCCCAGCTTCTTGAAGAATGCTCTCCATACTCGGGATGTGAACTGTGGCCCACGGTCTGAAAGAATGGCCATCCGGAGGGCCAAAATTTCTGAATACCTGTGTAAAAAGGGTGTCTGCGACCTGGAGAGCAGTTAGCACTGCAGCAAAAGGCAAAAATTTACAGAACGTAGAACATCGATCAATAATCACCAGGATACATGTGTTACCTTCTGATGTGGGAAGATCGGTTACAAAATCCACAGTGATGTGTGACCATGGATGATGAGGGACTGGTAGTTGGTTGAGTTTACCAGTTGGCAGCTGTCGTGGTGTTTTGGAAATTGCGCAAGAGCGCACGGCTGCTTCCACATCAGAGGCCAGGTGGGACCACTAATGTGGTAATGTGCCGGACAAGAGCTCAACGGCACAATCCCACGGACGATATGGTGGTAACTGAGTCGCTTTAGTTTTGCTGAACACTATCCGCAGGTCCCTGTACTCTTCAGGAATCTCAAGCTGGTCTCCTTGATCAGGGCTCTCGACAGTTGCGAATGCAATGGTGAGGGGGCCATAGTGCTGCTGACTGGAAGGTGACTGGAAGCTGAGACGTCTTGTGTGCCAGGAGTGGGATTGTGGGATTGTGTAATAACAGCCACAGGAGGTTGAGGATGAGTGGGTGCATTGAGCAATTGAGAACCAGCAGTGGGAGTTCCTCCAGATGGCGCTCTTGGATACTGAGGGAGATCGGAGCCATTTGGTGGGTCACACTGCTGTTGCCCGAAGTTTTTCCATCTATAGCTGCCACAGTGAGGGGAGTGTGGAGCTGGTGAACTGGGGCCCAGAGTCATTGCCCCAAATGGCTGGAGATGAAGTTGCCCGCTGCATCGGAGTCAATCAGGGCCTCTGTGCAAAGGGTCACACCGTTACAGGATACCTTGATTTGGATGTTGAAACGATGGCCAGCAATGGCTGTAGCTGATACCTTTACCATGGGGGGCGCTATTCCTGCCTGCTGACCATTAGTGCAGACGCTTGCTGTCACAATTGTCGTTAAGATTGGGCATGGCTTTCTCAACAGGTGAGAGGTTAATCTGAACAAACTACATGGAATAATCTTATTTGACCACTGGACATTATATTCATGATGTACGGTTAATTTTGGAGAACATGATTTTTCAACATTTGCCTTTTCTGGGTGTTGCAGCTTGATCTAATACCAAACTAGCTTGGTTTGCTTGATTCCCAGGACACCTGGCTGACACGCCGATGGCTTACTGTAAGCTTTGTTCAAAAAAAAGGTAGTCTCAACTGTAATGCACAATAATCCGTATTTATTTACATACAGCGAATACATACACTTTCTTCGTTCGCATAGCATGGACCACAGCCGCCACGTCGTCGGTCAAAAACCGTTTGGCCCTTCCGGTATCAACAAACCAACCACAGGTGAAGTAAATCAGTATTACCTAAATACCTGCGGTCGTGCCACAAGACAGCGACACCCCCTGACAGAAATTAGGTACTACACCAGGTGAATAAAATGAACCGCTCTTAAATAGTGAATGGCTCTTACACTCCGACCCCTAATTGTTATACAGGCAGAGTTAACAATTACACCAACAAATAAACAAAGAGCCATATAACACACACACACACACACACACACACCATTGTTATTACAATATCATTAGACAGCTGCATTCACTAAACAGAGTTTGGTAACCGGTCTTTCCACAACACTAGACTTTGTCTTCAGACGAACAGATCGTACAACTCCATGTTTGTCAGGAAAGGTTTCTATCACTCGTCCGAGCAGCCAAGAGCCTCTAGGGGCAGTCGAATCCATGACTATAACAATGTCTCCAGGTACAAGGCTTCTTTTTTCTCTGTTCCATTTTTGCCTTTCTTGCAGCAGAAATATTCTCGAACCCACCGCTTCCAAAACAGATCCGCGATGTATTGAACCTGCCTCCATCTCCGTTTTGTATAGAGGTCTCCTTTCTCAAACAGTCCAGGTGGTAATGCAGGCTTGCCTTTCAGAAGCAGAATATGATTCGGCGTAAGGGGTTCAAGATCATTGGGATCCTCCGACAGTTGAGTGTTAGGCCGGTCATTTAATATAGCCTCAACTTCACATAGAACTGTGTGAAGGCTGTCATCACCCAACTGCTGCTGGTGCAATACAGATTTAAGAACGCGCCGTATTGATCGAATCATGCGCTCCCACGTTCCACCATAGTGAGATGCTCCAGGGGGGTTGAATTTCCAGTCCACTCCAGTTGTCCTGAGTGCTCTTCTAATATGATTATGATCCAGTGCAGCAAGAGCATCCTTTAATTCTCTACTTGCTCCAACGAAATTCGTGCCATTGTCAGATAGCAGATGGGATACTTGGCCTCTTCTACTTATGAATCTCCTCAAGGCATTAATACACGCATCTGTGTCCAGAGAATTTGCAACCTCCAGGTGCACGGCTCTGCTTGCCAAACAGGTAAAAATCACTCCATAGCGTTTACACAGACTCCTTCCCCTCTTCACTTCAATCGGTCCAAAATAATCGACGCCAGCGCTTGTAAAAGGAGGGAGATCAGGTAAAATCCTTTCCAATGGCAGGTCCGCCATCTTTTGTTCACCTGCCTTTGCAGCGTGAAGTCTGCACTTCCAGCAGTCATTTATAACTTTCCTTACTGCTGAAGGAGCCTTTGTAATCCAGTACTTCCTCCTTAATTTGGATAGAGTGTGGTTCCTACCACCGTGACCAAGCTGCTGGTGGATATACCTGAGGATTAGAGTTGAAATATGCTGGTCCTTTGCGAGAATGAAAGGATGCTTTACCTCTTCTGGCAGAGCCGCCTTACCAAGTCTTCCTCCAACTCTCAGCAGGCCGTCCTCCAGACGCGGGTCAAGTTTGTAAATAGGACTATCCTTCCTGACTTCAGACTTTCCAGATGAGAGTGCATCAATTTCTGCTTTAAACCGCTGCTGTTGTGTAAAGCGAACAATTGCAATTTCTGCCTCCATAAGGTCATCAGATGAAATGCTCTGACCCCCGAATGTGCTTCTCAATTTCCTCATTTCCACCTGCACATTTCTGGATTGTTGGTCAGCATCAGAGGTCTGCAGCTGCTTTCTCTTTTGGCTTAACTTCAAGAGAGCCCATTTTATCTTGAGGAACCAAGCAACTGTGACCTTGAGCTTCCTCCAATCAGAGAAATAGGCGATTAACTGATCAGTAGCATTAGAGACATCCTTAGCAACCACAGCGTTCACAGTGAAGTCTCTCTTAACCTCTGGATCATCTGCTGGTATGCCAATCTCCATGATGTTTTCTGGCCAATACCTTTCTGGTTTCCAAAGAAAGCTAGGTCCTTCAATCCACCTGCTGCCAGTCAAAAGGTCATCAACTTTCCTGCCTCTCGATGCGTCATCCGCTGGATTATCCTTTGTGTTCACATACCTCCATTGTGACACGTCTGTAGCATCTCTGATGGTGGTCACCCTGTTTGCCACGAAAGTATGAAACCGCTTGTCTTCATTCCTTATATACTTTAGCACAGAGGTGCTATCTGTCCAGAAAAATGAGTTGTTTTCCACCTGCAGCTGCAACTCTGCCTTCAACATTTTGTCCATCCGAGTAGCGAGAACAGCGGCAGTAAGTTCTAGACGTGGAATGGTGACAGGCTTTAGTGGTGTGACTCTTGCTTTACCAAGCAGGAATGCTACATGGACCTCATGCCTGCTTTTCTCCAGCCTTAGATAGCTAACGGTGCCATACCCTCCCTCACTTGCATCAGAAAAGTGATGCAGCTGGACCAGTGTGGGCTGTCCAAACTCCTTTGGCTTGATACACAGTTTGACCTTGAACTCTGACAACCTGCTTAGCTCTTCAAGCCACCTTACCCTCTGCTGCAGTATATCACAGGGTAAGTTGTCATCCCATCCAGACTTTCTCCTGCAAAGCTCTTGCAGTAAAACTTTGCCAGGCAAAGTGACAGGGGCAATAAAGCCCAAAGGGTCATAGACTGAACTGAGCATAGACAACATGCCACGCCTGGTATAAGGACCTTGTTTCCCCAGCATCCTGAACTGAAAGACATCACTCTCAATGCACCACTGGAGACCAAGGGCTTTCTCCGAGGGAAGGTTGTCTCTGTCCAAGTCCAGCTCATTTATGTCCTTAGCTCGGTGTTTCTCTGAGACTGTCCGCAGGACCCTTCGACTGTTACTGACCCATTTCGTCAGATTGAATCCTCCTCTGTGACAGATGGCTGTAAGATCTTTAATCAACTGAACAGCTTCTTCCTCAGTGGCTGTGCTTTTCAAGCAGTCGTCAACATAGAAGTTTTGCTTCACTGTCTGAACCACATCACCAGGAAACAATAACTGACTGTCCTCTGCTGTCTTCCTGAGTGCATAGCAGGCACAGCTTGGCGATGAAACAGCCCCGAATAGGTGTACAGTCATCCAGTACTCTGCCACTTCTTGAGTCAGATCACCCCCAGGCCACCATAAGAAACGAAGGAAGGTTTTGTCTGTTTCTGCGACCTTGACCTGATAGAACATCTGCTGTATGTCTCCCATCAAAGCTACAGGCTCCTGTCTGAACCTTGTGAGCACTCCAAGCAGACTGCTTGTAAGGTTGGGACCCTGCAGAAGCTCGTTGTTCAGTGATCGCCCCTTAAACGTTGCCCCACAGTCGAATACCACCCGCAAAGTATTCTTCCTGGGATGATAAACACCATGATGGGGGATATACCAAGCCCTTCCTTCTTCACAGTCAGACAGGTGTTGAGGTATTCTTTCTGCATAGCCTTTAGCAATCATGTCAGTGAAGAAACTTGTGTACTCCTGATGGAACTGCTCGTCTTTCTCAAACCTCCTCTTAAGTCCCAAGATCCTTTGCTTTGCCACAGACAGATTATTAGGAAGAGTGAGGTGACTTTTCCTGAAAGGCATTCTCATGCTATAGTGTCCATCCACAAGCTCCACCGAATTTTCTATGATGTCCATAAACCTCACATCCTCTCTTGACATTTGTTCATCCTCCATTTTCCTGTCATTGAAGTCATAATTGTACTGAGCAGTCAGCATTTCCTCCAGCTTATGCACGCCGATTCTGTTAGCCATGATGGAGAGAAGCTCCGCCTCCATGGTACCGCTGTTTCCATTCAGTGGACCATTTACAGACCATCCAGGAACCGTTCTAACAGCATATGGGCCATTCCCACTGCTATTAACGACCTCCCATGGCTCCAGTAGTCTGGGAGCATTGGCTCCAATCAGTAGATCAACGTTTGCTTCAATGCTTGGGATATGAACATTTGCCAAGTATGGCCACTTATCCAGCTCTTCCTGTATCACTATGTCATCAGCAGTCACTGGCATCTCCTCTTGTGTAAGAACTTCTGGAAGCATGTAGAAATCACTGCTGTCAAGACCAGCTACCTCCAAACCTTTTAAGGAGTAACAATTTTCAATTGTTTCCTGCCCCATTGTGCGTAACCGGAAGCGAGTTCTTTTACCTGCAACATTCAGTTTCTTCATCAGACGTTCAGAACAAAAGGTACCAGAGCTGCCTGGATCCAAGAATGCATACGTTGTTTCAGTATGCTTTTCCCTTGAAACTTTCAACTTTACAGGCAGGATAGAAAAGGCACACTTATCCTTACCGACCCCTGCATGCCCACATGTTGTGACTGTGGTAGGCTGCTTACTGGACGTTACCTTTCCTTCTTCCAAAGCTGCTTGTCTTGGTATGTGAAGCACTGTCGGGTGAGTTTGCCTACAAACTTTGTATAGCAGACGCTTCTTGCAGTCACGACTTACATGGCCCACACATAAACATGCAAAACAGACTCCCTTTTCGCGCAGAAATTGGATTTTCTCCTTATGCTTCTTTGCACTGAGCTCCTTACACACGTCCAATGTGTGTCCATGTCCACAACAGAGACATCCTGTTTCCACCATCTTTTTCGGCTCTTCTGTTCTTTCAGGCATGTTTATGGATGTTACTGTGGTGGCTGCAACACTTTCCTTAATTCTTTCCCTGGGCTGTGCTTTGAATCTGGATAGAGGTTTCAGTCCAGCGGCACCCAAACCAGGGTCCTGTATGTTGCCAAACAAGGGGTCTGAAAGAATTCTCACATGGCGTTCGATGAACATTACTAGATCCTTGATGTGTGCTCTGTCACTTGTCCTTTCCATAATTTCATGCGCTTTGGCTCTCCATTGATCTCTCATCTTGAATGGTAATTTAGACACAATGGTTCTCATGTTCACTGGCATGTCAAGCTCTTGCAAGTACTGTAGTTCCTCCATCGCGTTGCAGCAACCACGCAAAAATAAGGAATAGGCTTGGAGTGCCTTCACCTCCTCTGATTTAATTGACTGCCAAGCCAATGCCTTCTCCATATAAGCAGTTGCAATTTTATACTGGTTGCCAAAATGCTCCTGCAAAAGCCCTTTTGCCACTTCATAGCCACTCTCGGGATCCATATGTTGGCAACTACGCACCAGCTCTTGTGGTTGGCCTTTGGTGAACTGCTCCAGGTAGAAGAGACAATCTGCTTTGCTTGCTTTTCCTTCAACACCATGTTCGAAAGCTTTGACAAATGCTCTGAATTTGAAAGGATCTCCTTCAAAAATAGGAATATCTCTTGGTGGTAATGTTAGAGAATGATGTTGGTGCACCAGAGCAGCTGTAATTTCATTTTGCCTGTGCATGAGGTTGAGAATATCTCCAGGAGTATTTTGGCTGAATTTCTGTTGAATATCGATAGGTTGACTGAATCCATCACTTGGCTGAACTGCTGTAGGCTGGTGTTGCATGCGCTGTGATGTCACGGACATATTTGGAGAGCAATGGGAGCTGGTAGCAACTTGCAGGCCTTGCATCTTATGCTTTGACACATCCATACATTCTGATTCGTCAGGTGGTAATGACCGTTCTGGCTGGTGCTTTTGTTGTGCAGGCATACATGCAGACTTGAACTCCTTTGCCATAGGGTTTAAGGCAGTCATATGTTCCACTTTCCCTTTTTCCCTTTCAAAGTATGAGTTCATGCCATTTGAGTGTTCAGAAGAAATACTACTCGCATCACAAGCCTCCAATACTGCCAACTCAGCATTAAATGCAGCAAGCTCAGTTTCAAGATCAAGCTCCTCCTTCCTCCTCCTCAGTTGTAGTTCCTGTTCCTCCATTTTTCTTTTAAGCTGCTCTTGCTGCTCCTCTAAAGCATGTTTTGCCTTTAATGCTGCTTGACGAGCAAGAAGTGCTGCTCTATTTGCCTCAGCCTTTATGCGTGCAGATGTTGTGCTTGACCTCCCACTGCGATGGCTCCTTTGACTTGGGCGTTTACTACCCATATTAGAAATACTGTCATTAGGATTAATATTATCCTCCACATCACCATTTTCATATGCAATGAAACCATCATGATCCAAAACCCACTTTTTTGCATTAGCAATTGAATCATCATTATTCAACATCTTTGCTTTAAACCATGTTTCATGCTTCACCTTTTCATCACCTGGCAACAAAGCCAACACAGAATTATGCCAAAATAGTGCTTCTTTGCAAACCTTTATCAACTCATCAAGAGCATTTTGTACCTCTGTTTTATCATTGCTCAACATTAAACCTTTAATTGTTTTTCTAATGACACTGGCTTTATTTAGTTTGGATTTTCTTTCATTTTGCAAACTCTCTAATTTAGCAGCAAGTGCCTTTGCAGTGAGTTTAACCACCCTTTTTCCAGTTTGTATTTCCCCACCGCCAGTCACACTGCTAGCTTTTCTAGGAACAAGCTTAGCTTTAGCGTCACCTGTCCCCATAGCAACGTCCGACAATACTTTCTCCGCCATTGTCAATTAGAGTCACAATCAGTTTCGAGTTGATCGCGCAAGAGTAGAGTTAATGCAAAGTACGCTCAGTCACCTCGTCCAACCAATGCATTGGAATTAGCCCCTTAATGTGTGCACACATTTGAATGGCCATAAACAGTGCAGCGCTACATTTACCTCTGCAGATGCGTTGGGCGCCGTGCGGTGTTTGGGTGCGATGCTCCTTTAGCTTTAGCAGCCTAGCTCCTGTGTCGGGTCCAAAGATGACGCGGCAGTCAGCAGAAGTCTGCCAGCTCCTCGACCTCCAGCGCAGACAAAACCTTGGCAGCTTCCCGATCCTCCCGCAGCATAAGACGCTCTTCGCTTAATTTAGCCGAGGCTGCGGTTTGCTACCGGTAGCTTTCCATGTCCATGTGCGCCTCCGTAACAAAACAAAAAGTGTCAGGAGTTTCTCCAAAGAAGTTCAAAGTGGCCGGTTTTTGACTAATGTTGCAGCTTGATCTAATACCAAACTAGCTTGGTTTGCTTGATTCCCAGGACACCTGGCTGACACGCCGATGGCTTACTGTAAGCTTTGTTCAAAAAAAAGGTAGTCTCAACTGTAATGCACAATAATCCGTATTTATTTACATACAGCGAATACATACACTTTCTTCGTTCGCATAGCATGGACCACAGCCGCCACGTCGTCGGTCAAAAACCGTTTGGCCCTTCCGGTATCAACAAACCAACCACAGGTGAAGTAAATCAGTATTACCTAAATACCTGCGGTCGTGCCACAAGACAGCGACACCCCCTGACAGAAATTAGGTACTACACCAGGTGAATAAAATGAACCGCTCTTAAATAGTGAATGGCTCTTACACTGGGCCTATCTTATAAAAATTCACTCAACATGTGGATGCTATTGAACAGCCTGCGTAATCGGATTCAATTTTCGAGTGAATAAATGAGCTTAGAGACGGAGTGACTGTCACCGCCATGGTGGTAAAAACACAATCGTTTTATTAGCCTTTATATCACTTTAAAAGTCCAGCGACCAGGTTCCTTGTCACCCTCTGCTATAAACGGCCACAGAGATATAAGAAAACTAGAGTGGACAATCCCATCGTTTCCGTGGCAGCACGCGGCAACCATCTTGTGTATGTATACCGGGGCAGACGTTCAATGGAAAATGCAGTATAATTGGCCTAAACCGTGCTCGAAAATAACGGAAACTCGCTCATACGGGACAACAGCTGAAGTTCCGATTTCTCTGTAATGTCTTCCGATTAAATAAACATTGAATATATTTTTTAAATAAATTTTGTTGTTTGATTATAAATCCATATTTGTGTCCATTTTAAGTATGAAAAGATAAAAAGAACACGGAAAACAAGTCTCTAAGTTGTAGACACCCATGGTTAGCCTACTGTTTTCATATAACTCACTGGACATTTATTCATACACAAGATGGCGTAGCTATTGTGCCGTTTCCGCTTTGGTCCAGCCCACACATCGTCCACTCTAGTTTTCTTATCTGCGCGAACGGCGGCTTAATCCGTCGACTCCATTCTGCGTCATTGCTTTACGATTACCGTAAAGTAAGTTTAGCAGAATGATAAGAAAGTGACGTTAACTAACATTACACCTGGAGCCTTCAAAGAATTAGACCAAGGCACAAAGTACACCGTTTACACTTTCAGTACCCGCGTAATCCTCGACCCTGGGCTCGGGTATCTTTTTTGTGAATTTCCAACGATATTTTTATATGAAACCTTAGTCCCCTCCCTGCTTGCTTCTTAGAGAGCGACTGTAGGGAGAGACAGTCAGCAAACGAGAGCTTGAGCTAGCTAAAGTTAGCCAGTCACTGCAATGGCCTCCGACACTAGCGGTAGCAACATGGACAGAGAAATGATTCTGGCTGACTTTCAGGTGGGTTTCTTTTTTCAGTGGATATCAATCGCTCTTTGAAATGCGTGCTGGTACATTCCATCACCAAGTCCACTATAGTGAAGCCCATGCAAATGTGTCCATTCGGCTAAGATGGATAGCGAACGTGAGCTGAAGAGGATATAATGTTGTAACGTTATTGCTAGCTGAGAAAAAGATAAACGCGTTTGGCTGATACCGGGTAACGTTTGCTTGTCTAACTAGTTCACCTCGTAGATTCGGCTGGATTTTTAAAACTGACTTCATCGCTGTAATGGTCAGCCGAGTAGCATTTGAGAATCGCAGTCATTTTACTAATTCCACAGCTTATTAAAGTTATAGCTGTTGGCTTAGTATGAAGACACGTTTCCATAAGCTAGGTGGCTAACATTCATGAAAGACTGGTTTTCAGGCTAGCTGTTCAAAACGGAAAATATGGTTGCTGCTGTTCTTGGAAATTCGTGTTTGTTTACTGTCAAGTCGCCTGCTACTTTCATGAGAATATTGCGACTGAGGCGAGACTCCCTGGCTTTTAGATTAATGGCGATATGTTGAGGACATATTCTGACAACCCCTGTGGAATTGATATATTTTGTTTATGAAATATAACGTTAGTCAGAGCATAGCTAGCTCGAATAGCTTATTGGCTAGCTAATGTTTAGACTACCTAGCCAAGCTGAACACAAAAAACCCACTGTGGACACGGGTAGTGACATTTTTTACGTTACACTTCCTGTTTAAATTTCGTTTTTTGCAGTGTCATTACAATCGCAAAGTTGTGTACTTTAAAAATACCCGCGATTAGGTATGGCTAGGATGTTGAGTATTTGGTAGTAAGCATTTCCGCAAGCTTGGTATCTTTAATTAAGCGCTTGTTTTCCTGAGTTACCCACGTTGGCTCCAGTGATGACTGGTGAAAGGAGAACTAATTTTCTTTAAAATTTAAATATGACCCAATACCACATCTTTGAATGGAAAAGATACCATAAACGTCATGGCATGTGCTCTTGTACTATGTCAATAACTGGGCTCTCTTTCTGTGCGCATACGTAATATTGCTCATCATATTGCTCCTGCCCATAACGTACAACGATAAAAACGACTCGGACAAATCTTTATGTTACTTGTTATTGATATAAGCCAATCGGCAATATATTCAGTTGTTCGTGTAACTTTCCAATGCGTAGCTTTTCATCGGGGAGAATGTCGAGACAACGGGGAGTTCTAGCTATTTCATGGAAGCAGAAAGAACCTGCTGAGTCCGTAACATTATTAGCCGTCGATGTGGCTTTTGCAAAGTATGCACTTATCGTTATTTAAAGCCATCAACCATTTACAGAAGGGCACAGTGTTAATATATACAACCCCCGGCCTGTATGAAATGATGTATTGATTTGGCAAGTGGTGTCACAAACATAATATGTTGTTTCTAAGCCCTGTTCCATTACACTGCACGCCAATGCCTGACTTAGTTTTGTTCTGGCTTTGAAGTTGCTTTGCTCCTAGTTCTTTCCATTGCTTCAGAACGAAATTAAGAATTAAAAAGTCCTGGCTCAATAATTCAGCCTAAATAGCGATGGAATTATTGCCAGAGGAGAGTATGTCTTTGTTGTGGTTTGTTCATCTGTTGTATGCGGAACTATGTAAAAACTTATGGTGCAATTTTCATGAAACTTGGTGGAATGGTGCAGCATGGGTCTAGAAAGAACCCTCTTAGTTTTGGAGCAGATCCAAATCACTGGGCAGATACACAAGATTTTTCCTTAAATATATTTTCTTATCAATCCAAGAGAGGCCATTTGGGTTGAGAGGAGATCTGTGCTCTTCAGTTGCCCTTCTTATTTCTTAAGTGCTCGTTGTTTGTATTCTTAATTCTGTGTTCTATGTGCACTCTCAGTTTATTGCAGTACACTTTGCTTGAAATCGGCAATGCATTCAAATGTAGGTTGTCTCGTGATGGTTTTAGGGCATAAACATGTAAAATCTTAAAAGGATTTTGCATAAGGGCTCTAAAGTTGAGTGTTTACAAATGGTGCTTACACAGTATCTCACAAAAGTGAGTACACCCCTCACATTTTGACAATTTTATATCTTTTCAAGGGACAATGTCACAGAAATGAAACTTGAATATATTCTAGAGTAGTCATTGCACAATATATGTAGCGGTGTAGATTTACTGCACTGTCCAAATAACTGAACAAACAGTCATTATTTCCAGAATGGGTGGCAGCAAAATGAGTACACACCCCAATTGGTGATGGTCAACCAAGCAATGAAACAGGTCTTATTCATTATGCGCATGCTTTTGTCTGTTCTACTGGGCCATATGAGGCTGTGTAACGCATTGAAGGTTTACATTGTGGTGCTTTGGGTGCAATTCTCTCATTCTGGTTATTGGATGGTCAACATGGCATCTTGTGGGAAAGAACTCTCTGAGGATCTGAAAAAGAGAATTGTTACTGTCCACAAAGATGGTCTAAGCTACAAGAAGATCTGTGAAACCATGAAAATGAGCTACAGCACGATGGCCAATGTTATCCAGCGGTTTTCCAAGACGGGTTCTGCTCAGAACAGGCCTCGTCAGGGTCGACCGAAGAGGTTGAGTCCTTGTGCTCTGCATCAGGTGCACAAGTTTGCTTCAGAAAACAGATGCAGGATTGCTAGCAGCACTGCTAACAAGGTTGTTGTTGCAGCAGTGGGAGAACAGCCCGTCAGTGCTCAGACCGTACACTGTGCATTGCACCAAGTCGGTCTGCATGGCCGTCGGCTAAGACGGAAGCCTCTTCTGACGCTAGACCGCAAGAAAGCCCAAAAACAGTTTGCTGAAGACTACCAGTCCAAGAACATGAACCACTGGAACCATGTTCTGTTGTCTGATGAGACCAAGATAAACTTGTTTGCCTCAGATGGTGTCCAGCATGTGCGGCAGCACCCTGGTGAGGAGTACCAAGAGAAGCATGTACTGCCTACAGTCAAACATGGTGGTGGCAGCATCATGGTCTGGGGCTGCATGAGTGCTACTGATCCTGGGGAGCTGCGCTTCACTGATGATATAATGGATTCCAACACGTACTGTGACATTCTGAAGCAGAACATGATGCCCTCGCTTCAGAAATGGCAGTTTTCCAACATGAGAACGACCTAAAACACACCTCCAAGAAGACAACTGCCTTCCTGAAGAAGGTGAAGTTGATGGCATGGCCAAGTATGTCTCCAGACCTGAATCACATTGAGCACCTGTTGGGCATCCTCAAGAGGAAGGTGTAGGAGCAGCAGGTGTCCAACATTCACCAGCTCTGTGATGTTGTCATGGAGGAGTGGAAGAAGCTCCCAGCAACAACCTTTGCAGCTCTGGTGAATTCCATGCCTAGGAGAATCAAGGCAGTGCTGGACAACAATGGTGGTCACACTAAATATTGACACTATGGACAGAATTAGGCATGTTTACGGTGAGGCACTTTTGTTGCCACCCATTTTGGAAATGATGAATGTTCAGTTATTTGGACAGTGCAGTAAATCTACACTGCTACACATATTGTACAATGACTACTGTAGAATATTTTCAGGTTTAATTTCTGTAACGGTGCCCCTTGAAAAGATATAATTAATTAATTGTCGAAATGTGAGGGGTGTACTCACTTTTGTGAAATACTACAGTTGAATTGCCACTTCTTTTGGTCTTTTAATGCCTGACCCTCTTCCCCTGTCTGGATTCTTGTACTGATGCAGATTTTGAGGAAGTTTTTTTGCAAGTATGATGAATTAATTTTGTATTCTTTTTGTGTTTTGGTTGCAGAGCTTTATGATCTTGATGCAAGCGTATGATCAGAGACCTTATGTTGAACTTAAGTTAGCTGGCTACCCAGATAACAAGCACCTCTGCTCCGGATCTGCCCTGGCTCCGCCGACTCCAGCTGATCCGGCTTGGAGCCGGGGCAGATCCGGAGCGAAGGTGCTTGCTATCTGGGTAAGTACTGCAGGAAATTAACGTCAACTAGCCATCTAACATGCGTGCATGTCTAAAGCTGCTTTCATACCGGACGCGAAATAAACCTTTCACACGACAGATCACACCCAAAGTCAATGCGAAGACGCGAATACACACGTCATTGAATGCGATCTGTAGTGCGAAAAACCCGCCTCGCTTCCGGTGTGAAAGCGGCTCAACGTCACCTATTCTGGCAAACGCCCTGGCTAATATTCCTGAAGTTTCTAGTATTACAATAGCTTTTTTCTGTACTGTTATTTCATTAGCTATGGTAGCCCTACAATATTTCAACAGTAACACTCAAATCTATATCGTGCCTTCCAAAAAAATTCAATTACTACAGTAATACTATAGTTTTTTGGCGATAAATATTATGTTATTCCAACAGTGGTTTTTTGTAAGGGTCTGTCAGCTGGCTATGGTAAATAAAGCGTAGTGTATGTACATTTCATTGTAGAGCGAGCGAGATCTGACCAGCTGGCTGCCTTGTGTGACATCAGTTGCCATATAAGGCAGTTAAGGACATTTCGAAGGGGGGCGTTCCCGATCAGTTTAATTAATCCAAAACAGTTTAAAAACAACAAATTTTCACGGAAAAGCGTTTGCATCTTCGTTTTCATTGCAAAAAAAATACAACAGCAAATTCCAAATGTCAATTTCGGCCTACTTAATGTCAGGGAACCTTAAAAATCTGGGCCAGTATTTAATTCAATACTTAATTATTACTTTGTGCTGTACTGAAGTAAAAATTGGTCGAAGTTGGCATTCAACTGAGCTTTTGGCTAATTGTTTTGCAAAATTTTTGGTTGAGAATTTTACTAATTCTAAGTGAAATTTTCAGTCATCCTGAGTAAAAATTTAAGTTAATTGATATTAAAGTGCGTACAACTAAGTATTTTGTCTTGTTCAGATTGGACACTTAAGTACAATATCATTCTCAAAGAATCATTTGTCAGGACAAGACATTTCATCATGGATGCCCTCCTCCATCTTCAATTCAACCGTAAACGCGAACTTCGTCACCATATGGTTAACCAATGTTTACATCCAACAGACACGTACAATTATACAGAACTTATCAAAAGATATTGTCTTGGGGCACCCCTGTGGCTCATCGGTCTAAGTGCGTGCACCACAAAGGCTGTGGCCTTCCTGCGGTGATCTGGTTCCATTCTGGCTAGAGTCATTTGCCGTATGTCTTCCCCATTCTTCTCCTCAACTTTCCTGTCTCTCTCTACTGTGTGACTATCAAATAAAGGAGAAAATGACCGGGGCGGGGGTGGCAGCGGCAACAGTCAGTGTTTATTTACTCTTTATGAATAAACAAAGCAGTTAAAGTGCAATTACAAAGTGACAAAGTCAACAGTCTTGTAACTTTATTTATTGACACGCAGATATAATAAAATGCATGTATTAATGCATGCTTTAATGGAAGTGAGATCAAAAATTGCAGTTTGAATGGGTTTCTGGGTTTCAGTGGTGCATTTTTTGTGCTTAACAGTCTGATTGTAACACTTGCTTTTACACAGTGTATTTTAGCCTTACTGTAAGAGCTAAGCTGGAACTAACTATCAAATAAAAACACATAATCTCGCCAAAATTCATGATACATGCATGAACACAGCCAAAATTATCAAAAAAAAAATGAATGAAAAATACATTTTCTCATTTTACGCGCTTATCATCTGTTTTGACTTCAGTTCCCCAAATGCTTTGCAGTGGTGGTTATATTTCGGGAGAGGAGAACGGTCTTGTGTGGAAGTGCATTGCATTCACGGGATTAAAAAAAAAAAAAAACACCTTATTTCGTAATTACGAGATCTAATTACGCGCAGATCGTGAAGTAGGCCGACTTCTTTGAATAAAATACCCTGATATTTTTGACTGCTTTTTTCCATCCATTACTGTATACTGGAGAAAACCATGTGTGATTGTCAAACATAGCAGAAAGCCACGCGCAAATACATCGGTAGCCTTGATAAGAAACTAAACGAATTGCATATGGCCTGTCTGAATAAAACAATATGTGGGCAAGCAGTTGATAGGAGACACTATTCCTATTTTTAGTTTAGGTGAATCATTTTCTTACCTCCACATGTCCTTCCCACGACAACGACAGGTTATTGTATATCCGGATAATTGGCTTCTTCCAGATACAAAAAAATAATGTTGGCTTAGCAACAGGTGATAGATGGCGACATATTTAACCAACAGATGCTGGCCGCTATTCAGCCTCATCACGATGCGGCCTTATTTTACTGTATGCGTACGTGGATTCTTTTTTTTGGGGGGGGGGGGGGGACGTGGTCAAGGCGGGGGGAACTTGTTGTCAAGGCGGCTGACCTAACTATGAAGTGCTGGGGGAAACCCTGTAATTAACACAAGATTCACTCCGAGAGCACTCCACACTTAACAGGTGCTGCTAGTTCTCCCCAATTGGGCAAAACGGCAATCATTCATCTGGACACCTATTTGTTGCATTAAAGCCCCCCCACCCACCACCCTATTCCCAGTTCTAGCTCCGCCACTGTGTGCACAGCCCTGCATTTCTACGCCACAGGATGCTTTCAGCTCATCATTTTGGCCAGTTAATTTATCTAGATATCGCCTGACTAAGTATGTGTTAGACGCATCTTGAATGCGACTTAAGCATTTTTCTTAGTCAAATGAAAAAGTTAAAATTTTACTCAAACTAAGTATTGAATCAAATACCGGCCCTAGTTCCCTTTTAAAATCCAGACCCGGGAGGGGGTATGGAATCAAATTTGGGCCAAAAGTTTTGTGCAAAAAAGTTTTGAACTTGTAGAAATATTTTGTGTGTATAAAAACTTTTGAGCTTGTGAAGTAGTTTTGTGTTTGTGTTTGGAAAAAAAAAAAAAAGTTTTGAACTTGTAGAAATATTTTGTGCATGAGTAAAAAAAGCTTTGCGCTTCCAAAATAGTTTTGTGCAAGAGCAAAAAACATTTTGTACTTGTGAAATAGTTTTGTGTGTGTGTGAATTTCCTACTTTCCTGTGAAACAGTGAAGTTGCGGATATGCACAAATTTCCTACCTTTGCGTGGAACGCTTTTTTTACAAGCACAAACCAGATTTACGAACCTCGAGTTATGAAACATGACACAATTTTTACTCCAATAGGGTAGACTAGCCAATCAACACATTTCCCATTGAATAGCTAATCATAATGTTACCCACCGTCACAGCAAGTCAAACTGTCCAATCAGTGGCCAAACGGTTCTGACGCTATTTCTCCCCCATGCCTATGGAGAAAACCATAGCTCAATGATTCCCGTTTTTATTCTACTGTAATGTCATTGAAATCATATATTCTCGCTGTTATAAGTCTTGTGCAATTTATGTGCGCTTTTCACCAACACGTTTCGATTGACTCGTGTTACATTAATTAGCTGGTTAGCATGCTAGCTAGCTACCCTCCTGCAAGTTGGCAGACGTTACAAACAACCTCTGTTTAAAACTTTATTCCCGTTCATTAACCCGGATTAGATTGCAATTGGTCACCAGAAACTACCAGTCAAGTATCTTTTACATGGTTTGTAACGTTCTTTTTAACCTTGTGTTATGTCGTAGTTGATTGTAATAACGGACTGTTTCGAGTTTGCATTTATTCAAAATTTATTTATTTATTCAAAAATTTATTCAAAAACTTTTGATGCGGAATTTTGACTCATTTGTATATACACTGTCTTGACACATGCATTGATTGTTAAGGTTGAAATATTTAAGGCTCTCGCAAAACGGACTATTTTGGAACATAGAAATGACTGGTACTTTACAGTATAGAAAAATTATGCAGCGGCATGTTGGATTGTAGTTAATTTTGCATTTGGACCCTTACCCCAAAATAAGTCAGCAAAAATTCCTCACCCTTTACAGCCAGTTTATGTTCGTACATCAAAGGTGGAGACATGCCTTCTCACACAAAGACTTGAGTTAACAATTAACCTTTCAATGCCTTTGAAATGTTTGAATGACCAAAAGATTCACGCAGGAAGTATGATACTCCTTTCTTCAGTGCAATTTGCCAAAAACGCTGATTATGGTAAAGAGGTATGTCACTTCGTCTTTACGGTAAAGACGCCTGACCATCTTAAAGTTGGTTGAAAAAAATGAAACCAGCTATAACCCAGCATTGCCATTTTAATACCGACTAGTACTTTGGAAGGCCTGTTTGAAGAAATAAAAAAAAAAGTGGAATCTCAGAGAGAATTTTTGGGGGACATGTCTTTACCGTAATCATGCCCTTTTCTGTAGAAACACCCATATGGGTTAGTGCATATCAAATCAACCCAAGAATTTCCCTTAACCTCTCAGATTTTTATCAAATTTGGGAAAACGATTGAGACCCAAGAGTGACTGTTGAAACTGGAAAAACTTTTGTTCTTGGTCTTTTACTTGGGGAGATGCACGCTGACAAACTTTCAGCTAATTAGTGATACCTCATAAATTTAAACAACCATATATCTGAAAGTAGAGCACCTAGAGAGCTGATTGTGGTGTTAAAAAGTGGCTTTCCTGTAAATTTGATGATGGGCACTCTAACAGTTTCAGAGAAACTAGCGATTATTAATGCGTCCATTCAAAAATGCAGTTTTCACAAGGCAATTGTTAACAATCAAACCAGACTGCTTTTTTTCAACTCGGCCTCCGGGGAGGCCCATTCAGTTTGGGTGGGGGGTGGGTGGGAAGATTTTGAGTAAATTTCCCAGCTTCAGTTTCATTGGGGGGAAAAAAAAAAATACTCTGGCTCCCATATGCCATGGTTGGTCAGAGCAGCCACGATATGTTTATCATGATATTGAGGAGGACACTTGAGCCAGGAGTCTTAGTTATTTCTGACTTTGCAGAAAACTACAGTTTTGTAGTTCAGGATGCAGCTCAGTTCTTCCACTGGGCAAATTACTATCTGCGCCACGAGGGCTAGATGAAATCCCTGAACATAAAAGTTTTGTTGTCTTATCGGAATGTAACACACATGATACTGTGGCATGATACCAAAAACTGCTCATTGAGGTTCTCGCAGACAAACTGGGATAGCAGCCTCTACGGATATACCATTTCTCTGATTGTGCTGCGCAGTATAGGAACAGGAAAAACTTTGGTGTCCCAGCCGAATGTTCGCCACATCACACGGAAAAGGACTATGGAACGAAATTTGTTCCAACAGAAATTGAATTGAATTTTGGTTTTGAATTGAATTTTATCAGGTTTTGAATTGAATTTTGGATTTGAATTGAATTTTTGTTTTGAAATTGAATGAACAAGTAATCTGAAACTGATTCCAATTATTTGTATTGAATTTAAGATAAAACTTGAAGCATTTTATTCAGTTCACTCATTCTCATTCAGTTCATAAAATTCAAATTCAGATCTCTAAATTCAAATTCAAGTTGAGTAACGTCACATGAATGCGTATCGCGAGCTGCAGCCCCGCCTCCATCCCTCGTGGCTTGCCTTATTTGGAATAAGGTGACCTATATAATGTCCGGGAAGCGCACCTTCTGTATTCCCAATCCGCCCTACTATACATCGAAAAATTTTTACCAAAACTTCGGCTCTTTATCAGTTGATTTGGTTTAGCTCATCATATTAATCTTCAACAGTTAACCCTGAGTTAACCCAAGATCATCGGTAAAGGCACTCACTAATTTCAAGCGCGTCTTCGGTGTAGTAAAAATGCTAACGTTAGTTACAATCAAGTCACTTTTTCGCCCAGTCGATATGTGTGAATGTACACTCAAGGAAAAAAGAAACGCACCACTGAAAAAAGTTGAAAAATTTCCGGAAGTATTTTCAGGCTGAGAAAAATAATGTTCCTTTCGGATCCGCACATCTGCCACAGATCATGAGAGCAAAGGATTTTAACATCTGGCCAGTTTATTCAGCAAAACCACAACAAAACAGTGATACTCCCCCAATAAACAAAATGACACATTTCCATTTCAAAGTTCAATAGTTCACATGACCTCCATTTGCGTCAAGGACAGCAGTAACCCGTCGCCTCATGGACCTGCAGTAATGTCGGATCTGATCCTGTGGAATGGCCGCCCATTCTTCCACCAGTGCTGCCCTCAGCTGCTGTGCAGTTTGTGGGGGGTTTGCTCCTCGCCGAATGCGCCTGCTTAGCAAATCCCACACATTTTCGATGGGATTCGGGTCGGGACTGAGGGCAGGCCATGGTAACACGTGAACGTCGTTCTCCATCAGGAAATTGGTGCTTACACGAGCCACATGAGGTCGGGCGTTATCATGCTGGAACACAGCACTACCTCCGACTCGCTCCAGGAAAGGCAACACAACTGGGCCCAGGATTTCATCCCTGTAACGGACAGCATTCAGGTTTCCTTCAATAAACACCAAATCCGAGTGATGATCCGCTGATATTGCAGCCCAAACCATGACGCTTGGACCACCCCTCCTGTTCACTTGGCGTACACAGGCATCCGTGTACCGCTCGTGACGGCTCCGGTAAACTCGTTCTCTGTCATCTGCCCTGAAGCACTGAAACTTCTTCTCGTCACGGAAGGCAACCTGAGACCATCGCTGCAGAGTCCAGCGCTGATGAGTGTTGCACCAATCGACACGAGCCTGACGATGTCTGTGGGTCAGCACTGATCCCACGTATGGCCGATATGGTCGAATTCCTTCAGCTCGGAGACTACTTCGTACTATTCTGGCCGACACTGGCCGGTGGTGTGTCCCAATGGTCTCGGCTGCTGGCCGGAACCTGTCACGCAGATGTGTTAGCCGGTTTGCACGGTCCTGCGCTGCAGTCGTCACACGTGGTCGACCAGATCTGGCAGGGTCGTTGCAGGAGCCAGTGGTGTGGTAACGCGCTGCTAGGCGCACGACAGTTGAGTGGTGAACGCCAAATGTCCTGGCAACCATCCGTGTGCTCCGCCCGGCTTGGAGCAAGCCAATGGCCCGATCTCTCTGAGGTTGCGACAGTCGTGGCATCGTGGACATTGTGATTTTGGATTCCATTTCGGTGTCCTTTTATTGGGACTGAGTGTGTACAGTGGAGGAGTGGTCAAACTCATCTCTGAGTTTTACTCATTTGCTGCCCTGAGTCACTAGTGCAAAAAACCATTTTTGTTGCTCAGCAAAATCACTGAACCGGAACCGCACAAAACAACATTTTTCTTTCACACAACACGGTACTGAATTAACATCAGCATATTTTGGAGACAATGGTCTTCATCAGTTTCAAGAAAATGGACATTCAGGGTGGTGCGTTTCTTTTTTGTGTATATTGCTGGTGAGCCTACACCTTTAAGCGGAGTTACGTATTGTGTGCACATGGTTCTGTAGTAGCATTTCAAACGCTCCAGGTTCATTTGTAACTGGCTAACTATATCCGACAAATCATATACAGCATTCACGGACACATGAAATGCAATGGAAATTCGGCGGCTCCTCGGAATTCAGTACTTTTCTACTGGTCATCGGCAATGTCACTAATTCGGTCCCTGGCAGCGTCTTAACAGTGAGTGAGCGATGTCCGAGTTTTTACTTCAGCATATTCCTTTAGGGTTTAAACCTGCCAGAGACCGAACTAGTGACATTGCCGATGACCAGTATAAAGCAGTGAATTCCGAGTAACCACCGAATTTACATTGCATTTCATGTGTCCATGAATGCTGTATATGATTTGTCGGATATAGCTAGCCAGCTATAAATGAACCTGGAGTGTTTAATATACAACAACAGAACCATGCACACAATACGTGACTCTGTGTTGGCACCGTATTTCAGCAGAGAGCATAGCCCCGTACTTTTAACTGCGTATTTTCGTGCATGAGTGAATTTGCATGTGCGTGAAGTACCGCTCCAAAAACGGAATATTTCTTGGACCAGTTTCGCTGCAACCTCTACTGAATTAATTGCAGTATCTTCTCCTCGCGCGTATGTCATCATTTAGTGACTCCAGCTATTCTGAACCATTAAGGCATATGAAGCTGAAGTTCTGAACGGCTCTATTGAATATAACGTTACACTTGGAAGCCCATGAGCTTAAACGTATAGGCTCACCAGCTAAGTACTTTCACACATACCGACTGGGACAAAAAGTGACTCAATCGTAACTAGCGTTTGCATTATTTACTTAGCCGAAGAAACGATAGAAACAAGTGTCTGCCACGAACATGGCAATATCCCTAGCAGCCTCAATTTTATGTGTCCGTACGGACGGACGGAGCCCAATGCTATATCCCCCGCTTCATGCTAATCGCGTGGCGGGGAATAATTAGCGAGTGCATTTATTGATGATCTTGGGCCAACTCTGAGTTAACTGCTGAAGATTAATATGATGAGCTAAAACAAATAAACGGATAAAGAGCCGAAGTTTTGGTAAACGTTTTCGTACACAGTTGGGTGAGTTTAGAATCCATTCTGAGGCGCGCTTCCAGGTCACCTTATTCCACATAAGGCAGTCCACGAGGGATGGAAGCGGGGCTGCAGCTCGCGATGCACGTTCATGTGATGTTACACAACTTGAATTTGAATTTAGAGATCTGAATTTGAATTTTATGAACGGAATTTGAATGTGCGAACTGACTGTAATGCTTCAAGTTTTATCTTAAATTCAATACAAATAATTGGATTCAGTTTCAGATTACTTGTTCATTCAATTTCAAAACCAATAAAATTCAATTCAGAGCCAATTCAATTCAAACCCAAAATTCAATTCAAAACCTGATAAAATCAAATTCAAAGCAGGTTAAATTCAACTCAAAACTAATTCAATTCAATTTCCATTGGAACAAATTTCGTTCCATAAA
This sequence comes from Gymnothorax reevesii, assembly GCA_029721435.1. Lineage (NCBI taxonomy): Eukaryota > Metazoa > Chordata > Actinopteri > Anguilliformes > Muraenidae > Gymnothorax > Gymnothorax reevesii. Next base: position 94,574,558 of record CM056575.1, read on the forward strand.
CGACCATCTGATTGAATCCGGTATCATTCGTTCATTCGTTTTTCCAAAACAAAACTAAAAACCAAAAACTGTTTTCTCAGTTTTCGTTTCCAAACCAAAAACGAAAGAAGGGATAACGACTCGTTTTTCCAATTTCGTGCATAAATTAAAAATGGAAAAAATGGACAATGACCGTTTCATCCCATTTTGAAATTTACAACTCCCATTAAGTTGCGTGCCCCAGAAGTGAACTTGACAAGGCTGCGACTGGAAAGAGACCTCAGCAGTGGTCTTCCCCTCTTCTACCCTGGGACCAGAGTTAAAAAAAAATTCATAAACAAATCAAATAGCCATTCGTGCTGTGCATAATTCATGAAGAATAATGAGCGAATGAATGAATGAACTGAAGTAATTTTATTTGCTCCAAGAAAACTTAGAAAGAACTAATATGGAATCACAATGAAATACAATTGAAACTAAGATTTGTACAGTTTCGCGATTTAAGTGGTCACTGCAGGTTTCAACAGTGGTTTTTATTAAAGGCACTCATAAAAAAAGCTTTAATAAAGGGCTCGTTCTTAGTGGAACGCCAACATTTTTCGGCCACACGGCCTTCTTCAGGGCAATGAAGCAAGACAAGTAAAAAGTGCTACAAATAACCACGGATAAATTGATCAATTAGCATCAGATGGTGCGCGACACAATACAATTATGCCTGGTAATTAGGGCTCGACATAACCAATCCCATGGTACATGCCACTGCGTATCATGTAAAGAATAAAAACAAGATAAAGAGACAAGGCAAATTCGCTCAAATGAGCATACACGCTATACACCATGACCAACAGCAAACTTATCAAAGAAAAACAATATGTACAGATTACTTAATGAGGTTACATTAGTATCATGCTTCCCCAAAAATAGGGCGAAAAGTAGCTCATTAGGAAACACAATAATAACCAATTAAGTAGCTTATACAGCGCCCTCCATAATAATTGGCACCCCTGGTTAAGATGACATCAAATCATGTGTGCCACAATTATTAGCACCCCTGATGTTAATACTTTTTACAACCCCCCTTTTGCCAACAAAACTGCACCTAATCTTCTCCTATAATGTTTCACAAGATGGGAGAATACAGAAAGAGGGATCTTCGACCATTCCTCTTTGCACAATCTCTGTAAATCATCCAGTGACCTGGGTCCTCTCCTCTGCACTCTCCTCTTCAGCTCACTCCACAGGTTTTCAATGGGCTTGAGGTCTGGGGACTGAGATGACCATGGGAGGAGTTTGATTCTGTGTCTGGTGAACCATTTCTTTGTAGATTTATCGTTTAACTTTTAACACATCTTAACCAGGGGTACCAATAATTATGGAGGGTGCTATAGATACATAAATAAGTAAAAAATAAAGAAAAAAAGATGTAAGCCACCATAAATAATAAGATTAATATTATTAGTTTATTAGCATCCATCTCTCTAATTAAGAGGCTAAGGGCAAAAACATTTCCAGTTCCGACTGTTACTTGTGGCTCTTAATCGTTCTCCCATATTTTGAAAAAAATCTGAGAGGTCACAGAAAATTCTTTGTTGATTTCACATGAAATGAATCTTATGAGACATTTCCCTTTGAAGTTGCCTGAAATAATTTTTGTGCACTTGGACTCAAAAGTTAGCATAATTGCTGGAGTTGTGGCTTTTTTCAATTGTTAATGGCTGTTAACCCTCGCAGGGACCATTTAAGTTATATAGTCTGATAGGGCTGGGACGATTCTGTATCGATTCTTTTTTAAGGCGTAGTACCACTACCTGCTGCCATGAGGCTAACATCGGAGCTTTCCCTTTTCCTTTATTAAACCCGTCGCAGGTTGAACAAAAGCGCCAAACATCAAAGGGCATGTGAAATGCTTCCGGAAAGAAAACTTGACTCTGACATCAGTATTTTTCGGTGACATGCTGCATGGAGCTAAATAAAAGACTACAGAATCGTCTCCCATTAACCAATTAGGCTACTATAAGAAAAGTAACCTGTTCCAGTTTACTTGCTTGATTAGCAATCAAATGGTGGATGCGTTTACTCTCTAAGTTGAATGAGTCCGAGCTGTTTATTAAGGCAGCATGTTTGATCGCTGCATTTTGAAATTTAAATGGCCATAGAACAGAACAATATGAACACGATTTCCATTGCCACACATTTCGTGCGACTGTGATAATTTATATCTCACATTCACGTTTCATCCGCTTTTCAGAATGTTTTCCACCTTGTGTTTTTTTTTTAGATGCTTAAAAATAATCCAGAGCAATCTTATAACAAATCTGTTTTAAATTAATCGTTAATCATGTCCTAAGATGCTGAGAGATGCAATTCAGAGCCCAGTTAGGTTTGTCTGCTTTTCACCATCACATCTTAATTGTTATAGGGTACTGAAATTGCTTGATTGTTATTTAGGACAAGTACACGGGTGCAGATTTAGGGAAGGGCGGAGCGCCTGCAATCAGCGAAATCTAAACTCAGGCTTCTTCCCGACGGCATTTTAAATCGTGCCGCTTCAGGTGTGTCTGTTTCAAGAAATGAAACACGACCCCATGACGGCAAGTGGTCTTATCACACTTCAAAAAAAAAAAATGCTCGTTCAACATTACCATATCCCAACTCTGCATTTTATCTCTCATTGTAGTATTTTTAGGAGATCCATAATGATAAGATAAAAATGAAGAGATTTGTTTTCAGATCGCCATGGATTTCAAGCATCCAAAAAATACACAAGGTGGAAAACATTCTGAAAAGCGGATGAAACGTGAATGTGAGATATAAATTATCACAGTCACACGAAATGTGTGGCAATTGAAATCGTGTTCATGTTGTTCTGTTCTATGGCCATTTAAATTTCATAATGCAGCAATCAAACATGCTGCCTTAATAAACAGCTCGACTCATTCAACTTGGAGAGTAAACGCATCCACCATTTGATTGCTAATCACGCAAGTAAACTGGAACAGGTTACTTTTCTTATAGTAGCCTAATTGGTTAATGGGAGACGATTCTGTAGTCCTTTACTTGGCACCGTGCATCATGTCGCCGAAAAAAACTGATGTCAGTGGAGTTTTTTTCCCGGAAGCATTTCACATGCTTCCTATAGTCTGAGGAAAAATGTAAGATTTATTGAAAATCATTGTTTGGGGACATATAAACATAATATTAATGTTATTTTGGATTTTTATGCAGCTTGCAATGCATTATGGGATATTGCAGATTTGCAACATCAAAATACGCCCAACCCTAGAAACAATATCAATGCAGCTTTTATCCCTAAATTGGCATCTGTACACTGCCCGGCCAAAAAAAAAGTCACCATTTGGAAATTAACGGACAAATTCTATAATTGGATCATTATTGTGGTTATTAATATGTTTCAGCTGGCAATAATCATTTTACCCTGACTGATGAAGCGTGTCGCTACTCATTTCTTCAAAAAATCATGTTGGAAGACACATCCCCTGATGGTGGAAAAGATGTTACAATATTTCAGAACGGGCAAATTATTGGCCTGTATTTAGCAAAGAAAACCATGAATGACAAAAACAAGTATGAGGAATCATTTTCACAAACAAATTTGCCACCACAAAATCCTGACCTTAAACACATTAAAAGTTATTGGGATGTGCTCAAGAAAGACCAGAGTGGTTCAACCATTATGTCGAGAAGACAAGATCTCGGCTAAAAATTATGGCATTTCTGATCTAAAATAAATGCTCTGGCATTGCATATAGATGTTAAAACAATGACAAGAAGAATATGCACTGTAATCAAAGCTACAGGGGTTCCAAGTAAATATTTCAGTGTACGACTTTTTTTTTGGCCGGGCAGTGTATCTATAAACATTAAAAAAACTACTAAGCACTTCTGTCCGAAATTCAACATTGTTTTCTTGTACTACTAGCCCCAAATGGAGCCTAAACTTTTCTCATAGAGGTTGCCATATTGGAAAGGCCACAGCTCTGCCATCCACTGGACTACTGATGAATTATAAGTTGCAAAAATGCAACTCAGTCCTGTACTGAGACCAAAAAGCTGAAAAACATGAAAATGTTTTTTGTGCTAAAAATTAGCTAGTTAGCAATTTGGTGTTGCAGATTTGCAACGTATCCCTGGAAAGGGTTTAATGTCTGAATGAAGAGAGATAGACCTCAGCAATTTGTTGTGCTAGTTGCCAGAAAAAAATCTTTCCATACACCAAACATCATACCCCTGAGTGCATAAATGTTGACTTTATGGATGATCACGGTTGGATCCAGGACAAAAATGAAAAAAAGTTTTTTAACCCAAATATGGGGGATCATACTGTAGTGGGCAGTGATGATTTTTCACTTAACCAAATGAGGATAAATCCGTAATCAAGTACTTTTCATGCATTTATTTCATGTATTAGTTATTTGACAGTTGAGATGAAAATAAACATATAACAGTTTGTAGTAAAAACAAAACAAATGTCTTTTGAGAGGAAAAAGTCAGTATCTAGTAGGACCACCCTTTGCTTTGATTATAGCTTTTAATCTTTCAGACATAGTTTTCACATATTTTTTTATACTCAGCAACAAAAGTTTCTGTGACACCATTTATGTGTATGTTATAAATGACACGCAAAGATCTCAATGCAATCAATATGTTTATTTAACAGGAGAAACACTGACTTTTCAGTGCCAACGTCACTCAAAACGAAAAATGTCATTTTCATGCGTCATGAAGCACTTGTCTGACGTCTAACCAATTGTGACCTTCACACTTCAATACCGGGTGTGACTTCCTCGTGCCATGATGCAAGCAACGCATCTCCGGCGCATGGACCGAATCAGATGTGCCAGAAATTGCTGTGGGATGTCATTCCAAATCTGACGTAGACGTTGTCGCAATTCCTGGAGTGTAGCTGGCGGGTTATCCAACCGCCGCAAACGTCGATCCATCTCGTCCCAAAGATGCTCGATTGGGGACATGTCTGGGGATCTGGCTGGCCATGGCAGGACATTGACATGTTGTTGCATCAGATACTGCTGTACAATCCTTGCAACGTGTGGTCTGGCGTTATCATGTTGCAGCGTTATTCCGGGACCATGTTGCATCAAAAACGGTACCACCAATGGCCGTAGCACTTCATCGCGATATCTTTGACCTGTCAGATTTCCATCAATAACAAGCAAATCTGTTCTGTTTCTAGCCGTGATCCCTCCCCAAATCATGACACTACCACCTCCAAAACGATCAAATTCCTGAACACAGTTGTTGGCATAACGTTCTCCACGTCGACGGTATACACGTAAACGACCATCACATCGGTTAAGCATGAATCTTGATTCATCAGTGAAGAGTACAAGATCCCACTGACGTTGGATCCACCGTCGATGTTGTTGTGCCCACTGTAGACACAGTCGTCGGTGTTGTACTGTGAGTATTGGACGTCTTGCTGGCCGACGTGGGACAATGCCAAAATGACGGAGACGGCGACGGATTGTCTGTGCAGACAGTCGCCTCAAACCAGGTATCGTTCTTGCAGTTATGGTTGCAGGTTGGAATCGATTTCGGAGATGGGTTGTTCGAATCCAGTTGTCCTGTCTGGGAGTGGTTACTCGTGGACGGCCGCTGCGAGGACGGTCTCTGACATGTCTTGTCTGCTGATGACGCTGCCATAAGTTCCAAATGGTGTTTCGGTGGACATTCAGGCGATGAGCAACTTCCCTCTGCGAGGTTCCAGATTCAATCATCCCAATGGCCCTCCACCGATCATTTTCAGACAGTCTTGGCATTTAGAGGGTAGAGTTCCTGATCCGAAATGGCTGTGTTTTCGATAAGTGATGCTTTTGTCGTTCATCAGGCACAATGTGAACATTCCAAAAATTCTCCTCTTTTATTGCCATCCACAAGCATGATTTACGCACATTTTCACGTGCAAAGTCATTTTCTCGCATTTTCATGATTTCCATTTCAATGTTGTGTTTACGTGTACTGTTTCAATCTGATATCACCATGTATGACAATTTCATAATTGCGTTATGAAAAATAATTAACAATATTGGTGTCACAGAAACTTTTGTTGCTGAGTATATTTCCTCACTTGCTAAACCATTCTATATGGTTTGAAGTTCATTCCAAAGAGGTACTTTCAATGTTACAACAGATTTGCTAAGTCAGATGAAGGTCTGGACTTTGAGCAGGCCAAGTCATAACTTTTATGTCACTAGATGTTTCTTTCTGATTTAAATAATTCTTGTGCAACTGAAGTCTGTCTAGGGCCATTATCGTGTTGAAAAAGAAATCCCTGACCAATCAGTCTCAAAGATGGCAATGCGTACCTCACAAGGATGCCCTGATACTGCTTTAGATCCATGATTCTGTCGATTTTTAGCTCTCCTGACTAAGTCAGATGAGCTTATGTCATGGCCTGTTTGTCCGTCGTTCGTCGTCCGTAAACATCTTTTCCTCCGAAACCACTCGGCCTATGAAGCTGAAACTTGACTGGTACCTTCCTACCCATGAGGACACCAAAGTTTGTTCAAGGCCTTCCGATCCGGTTTCAAACATGACCGCCACGGCGGCCATATTGAAAATCACATAATTGGCCATCTGAAAGCTATTTATGCACATATTCAGCTGAAATTTGCTATGTAGTTAGTACGTGGCAAGATATATCACATATCATCCGGCTTTTTCCGTATTTTGAATTTTGACCTTGCTTTGACCTTCAACTTTATACAACCCCTGTGAGTTACATTGAAATCTTTCAAAATCATCTTCTCCGAAACTACTTGGCCAATGAAGCTAAAACTTGGCATGTATCTTCCTACCCATGAGGACACAAGTTTGTTTAGGCGTTTTGATCCGATTTCAAATATGGCTCCTTCGGTGGCCACTTTGAAAATGACATTAATCACCATCTGAAAGCTACTTATGCATATATTCAGCTCAATTTTGCTATAGACTATAGGACCAAGCTTGCTGTGGAAATCTGCTCTGGAAAGCAATGATCATTCTCCAATTCTGGGGGGAGGATGTTTTTTGCATGAAACTATTGCTTTTATATGCCTTATCAATGATATATCATTTCCCACTTTCAAAACTTGCACGTTAATGAGTAATAGGCGTTTAAAATTTTGGCAGTTAAACAAGAAATGCTTGAAAAGGAAATGCCTTTACAAAACAGATACCCATATAGTTTTACTTCAAAACATCCACTATATCCACTTCAACATTGGAAAGTGTATCTGTACAATCCGTAGGAGATGTGTGTTAACTTTTGACCTTGTGAATTAAAATTTTACAGTTAAACAAGAAGTGCTTTTTAAAGGAAACTACCATAAAATAGGTATGTACAGAGTTGAAGTTAAAACCATCTACTTTGTCCACTTCAACATTGGAATGTTATAACGACATTTGTGTTTTTCATTGGGGATGTCTTTAACTTTTGACCTCGATAATTAAAATTTTACAGTTAAACAAGAAGTGCTTTTAACCCTATCCAGGGTCATGTTGCAAATTTGCAACAATAAATCAATTGATGACCGATTATAAAATATAAAGACCACATGGGATGGGAAATGGTTTGATAAAGTTACCCTTCTAGCTCAGTATTGCAAAATTACAACGTTAATTTCACTTGCAGCCACTAGTGTATAAGAGCTATTCTCCATGAATAAAAGATTTTTCATATCTCAAAATAATAAATTGGGCTGGAGAGGGTTAAAAAGCAATTCCATTGAACAGGCATGCATGCACTGAGTTCTAGTTCAAAACTCCAATATACTTCCAACCTGGTAATGCATTTCAAAGGAGATGCAAATGCATATAAGTAACAAGTAGTGTATTAAGATCAAACTGATTGGTGTATTTTTTGATTATCTGTTATATGTTCAGTTATACCATGGTTGTGTATTGAAGTAACTTTTAACCACTTATCCAAAATTTGTGCTGGCTCTAGAAATCTTTGGGATATTGAAGTGAGAATATATTTTTATATAATTTGAAAGTTCATGATTTTCTTCCCATAATACAAAACATTAACTCACGTCTTGTCCAAGCCAGACAGAGCTGGAGAAGGAAATCAAGGCTTCTAGAAGAATATTCACCCTTGCCAGAGACATGTTTTATGCTGCAAAGATCTCTGTGATGAAAAAATAGTTTAAAAATAGATGACACAACTCAAATAAAGTATTCATTATGCAACTATGAAAACATAAAGTGGTATTGTAAATCTGTATTATTTTATGACAGCTGGTTTCTGTATGTAAATAAATAAATAAATAAATAAATAAGGCATATTTACAATATAACACAATGTGGTATATTCCACGACTTGTGTTATTATTTATGTACAATGTAAATATATGAAAATAGCATTTTCATAATTATGGATTGCTTAAGGTTTCAATAAGATTTAACATTACAATACAAAACTATTATGGACCAGTGATGGCCAATGTAGTAAATAAAGTCACTCCTCCAAAAGCATGTCAATTGTCAAGTAATTCTTGATAAAAACAGGATCAAAGACTTGCAAAATGCTAATGACCTTATATTTTTGATCAAATAGTTACATAAGCTACCCATTCCCTACCCAAAATTTATTGTTAATGAATTTCCAGCATATTTTACTGAACATAATTTAGCAGTGAGAAAGACTTGACAAACTGGCGTGAATGCCAGTTTGTCGATTCTTTTTCATTGCATATTTACATTTATTTCTCAGCTTGGACTGTTCATTCTGATCCTCACGTGGATATAAATTCAGTTCCATTATTTATAGGTGCTGCTAGCATAGCTGTACATAAATAAAAGTTCAAGACCCCTGTGCTTTTAAAAACGAAATTAGTAGCCACAATTTGTTGGATGTAATCCCTATTCCCTAGTATATTTTCTGGCCATGCTCATCAGCTGACAACATCAGAATCATAATGTTATACTGAGAACAAATGAAAATGCACCACTTTAAAAAAGTCAATATTTAAGTTCAAATGAACTTCAATATAATTTTTATACAACAACAACACTACAGTGACGTCACCCGATATGCCAGGTGCAAGAAATGCGAGAATTTCAAGTTAACTGTAACGCTAGGCAATTTTTTGCAAAAACGCAACATCTTGCACGCACACCACAGGAAAAATTAATTTCACTCTGAATTTGAGCACACATTGCCTTTAAAAGCATATGAATCCGAATAAAATTTCACTTCTTCACTGACACTTGTGAAACGTTGACACTATGCCGCGACTTACAGCCCCTGAACGGGAACGTGCCATAGGCATGCTTCAAATTGGCGCCAGCACAAGGGGAAATTGCCAAACGACTACACTGCGCACACACAACGATCGCAAGACTCCATCAAAGGTTTCTGCAAACAGGGAGCACTCGGGACCATCCTCGACCGGGTTAACAACGTGTGACAACAGCACGTCTGGACCGTCAGATCGTACGGGATCATGTCTGAGACTGAACACTACCAGCGACAAGAACGGCTGCTCAAGTCCAAGGATGACGTGGATTCATTCCCCCCTACACCATACGGAACCGTCTGAGAGCTGCAGGCCTGCGTGCACGACGTCCTTATTTCGGCCCCATATTGACGGATCGTCACCGAAACCAGCGTCTACAGTGGGCAAACAGGCACCAGAATTGGCGACTACGACAATGGCACGGTGTCATCTTTTCTGACGAGTCACGATTTCACTTAAGGAACGCAGATGGCCGTATACGTGTCTGGCGGAGACATGGTGAACGTTATAACGCCGATTGTGTCGTTCAAACGGACCGTTGGGGTGGTGGCAGCGTTATTGTGTGGGGTGTAATAAGCTACCTTCACAGAACCCCTCGCCATATCTGCAGAGGAAGGGTGAACGGCGTCTACTACCGGGACCAGGTGCTGCATAACCATGTTGTACCGTTCTTTAACCAACACCACGATGTCCACACGTTCCAATAGGACAATTTTAGGGCACACACTGCAAGGGTGTCCATGCAGTACCTTGCACAGCAGAACATCCCCGTGCTTCAGTGGCCAGCTCTGTCACCTGACCTCTCCCCTATCGAGCACTTATGGGATGAAATTGGACGACGTCTTTCACGTCGACGCCAGATGGACAACATCCGAGAACTTGAGGTTGCCCTTGTTCAGGAGTGGAATGCTATCCCTCAGAACACTATCCAGAGACTGATCAACTCCATGCGACGAAGATGCACCGCATTTGTCAATGCAAATGGCGGTCACACCCGTTATTGAGTTTCCTGTTTGACTCCTACACCAGTTAAACCTCTCTCGCACATTAACATTATCGTGAATGAAATTGAATGATGTTTACATGTCTTCTTAAATCATGCATTATCTCAAATGCATCATACGTATATACTTCACATATCAATCCGTGGAGCTATTCCAGATTTCGTGAGTGGTGCGTTTTCATTTGTACTTTGTGTATATATAGACAATGCACTAATCATTGTTCAATGATCGCCTTTGAGATTTTATTTTGTGCTAAAACAAACAAGCTTAATCGGCATTATAATTTTCACGTTATCTTTCCACATGTTACCAATGAATTTAAACAAAGAAAAACGCGCATGTGCTTGATTGCATGAATTGATTTCATTAAGCTTATTCACATAGCTCAGTTTCACTCGCTGCACTATCCCAATAACACGCCGTATTTCTCGCTAATTTTCAGGAATTTTGTTGAAATTTCAATATGTCAACATTCAGAAAGTAATAAATATACTCACCATTGAAGACTGCACTCCTAAAATAGAAGTAAGCATGGATAAAACCGTGTAAAACTTGTTACTTTTTCCGCTTCCGCTAAATTGTTTTGACTTGCGAATGATCAGCTGATCCGTGTTTTTTTTTTTTTTTTTTTTTTAAATTCAAAAATCTCATTAATGTGCAAGTTTTACACGCGGGAAACGTCCAATTCGTAATTTATGTATTTTTCACTTAATTTTAAAAAAAGTTTCATGCCCCACCCCAGATGTGGAGAACGACGATAAACGCTTGCGATGAACGTCCTACGGTCTACTACGTCGGTAGTAGGTAGCAAGATACATGACATATAACTCAGGTTTTAAATGTCAAGGTCACTGGAGGTAATAAACAAGTTGAAATCTTGCCTTTGGCTACTGGTTAAATGTGGGCATACAAGAAGGTCCCCGGGTTTTTGATGACTAGTTTGAGTTAAACTGCTTCTTACACACCCTACTAATTTGAGTTAAACTGCTTCTTGCACACCCTTGAGTGGTCAGGTGAGCTACAGGGCCCGTGGCACTATTTTTATGAGATTTAAATGGCTCCCACCCTAACTTTTGCTTTCATTTATCTTTTTTTTTCTCACGTTGTTATTGTCTGTACTCAAGCATATTTTCCACAGTGTACCTTGGGATGATAAGACTTAGAAGCAGTCATGAAATGGGAAAATCAGGGGGCATGATTAATGGAGTGTAAATCAAAAAGCAAGAAAATAACATACTCAGTTTTTTCATATGTTCGCCACCAGTGCTCACGTTCTAAGCACGCCAAGTTTCGTTTTGATGCATGCAGTGCATTGTGAGATATGACCCCCCCCCCCACTTCTGGGAAAAACCAAAACTTTTTATTCTGGATCCAACCTTGATCATTTATAAAGTCAACATTTACGCACACAGAAGCATGATAGTCGGTGTATGAACAGATAAGGTTGCTGGCAATTAGAGCAGCAAATCGCTGGGGTTTATTTCTCTTTATTTAAGAAATTAACAGCCATTTTAAATTGGGGAAAAAAAAATCAGGACTCTTGTGATTTTGCTAACTTAAGAGCCTCTGGACAAAACTCATTCCAGGCACCTTAAAATGACAAATGTTTCATAAAAAGAATAGTAATACCTGCTCATACAGTAAAATTTCTTCGACTTGGCCCATTGGAATTTGTTTTTTGTAGCATCAAAAATCTAATAGATGAAAAAAAAGCCCCCCCCCTGTAGTAGTTCTGTAGTCTTTCCAATGTCATAATGCAACTAAAATTGATTCATTTCATCTCAAGACATTATTGTTACTCTCTGCAAACTTCTAGCAAAATCCATCACATCAGCTGGGAAAGTGTCTGAAATTTGAGTTCACATGTGTAACCCATTTGTGGTATTTCTAGCTCATTCCTCAATACAATTTTTTCCTTTGGTGTGAACGCTGACTCTTGTATCCTTAGTTTGGTTGTTGCTTTTTTGACCCATGATGGCCAACTGCCGTGAGTTAATTCAGTAGTAGAAAGTTATATAATTGCTTTTTAATTGGATACCTGTGAGATAAAATGTGCACTACTAAAATGCCCTCAAGAAATTTTTATTGATTAGGTAAAGCATTGCAAAAGTTTAGTTTTACATTTTGTATTTAGTTTCTTTTTTTCCATTTAGGCATGCACTGGGATTGACAACATTGCTGAGGCAATAGCTCTTCTTGAACTGAACAACTGGGATTTAGTGGTAAGTATATTATGCCTGACCTTCTGACTGGAAATAGAATAGTTGCTTGTGATACAAAACTACCTTTTTGTTCAATTTGCATTTGTTTTATACAGGGCTTCTGTGACAGTTGTGACAAAATGGAAATGCCATGTGCAAAAGGAATTTGCAAATTTATTTTCCTACTGATGTTAATGCTGCTCTTTGTTAAACAAATTGTATTTGTTAGCAGCAGTATCAGTAATGTAATGGAGCCTCATCCTCTTTCTTTCATTTGGATATACATGGATGACTACTGACAGATGTACCAAGCATTATTGATTTTTTTTCCAAAATAAAAGCGCATTTTAAGGTAATCAAATAGATCTTGAATGGTTAGTGAGAGACTTTATCAAGGGCCAAGTCGTTATGGCCTGACTACTCGGTAGGGCTGTGAGGATCACTGAGGTGGGAAGACTTTAGGCGTGCTCCTTGTCAGCTATGGTGAGTATGGAATGACGATAGTCTTGACGAAAGACAAACTACAAAGCCGCAAAAGGAAGTTGGACGCCCAAGGCTCATCGATACACGGGCTTTGACTGTTCTCTCTGATTGAAGCCAACAAATGGGTTATTGTGGCACCAGTTTTAATGACTGTAATGGAAGGAATGTGTCACTATGCACTGTGCATTGTACCCAACTTTGTTCCAATTCAAATCCCATGTCCACCATCGAAAGTGCGTAAAATTTTGGACCTGGAACTTGGGGCAACGGAAGTGGGTCGCCTGATCAGATCAGTCTGTTATTCTTTGACGTAATGTGGACAGCCAGGTTATGCACAGTTTATCAGGGGAAGAGAGAGCATGAGGATCCACTGTGGAAAGATGGCAAGCTGGTGGAGGAAGTATGATGCTTTGGGCAATTTTCTGCAGGATAGATGTTTTTCTGGGATATGGTGGGTGTGGGCTTTCATGAGGGCGTCAATTTTACTGAGCTATTTTGGCAGCACTTCTGTGGTTGAACAACCTGGCAGAGGGTTGACATGTCAATTCACACCGCCTACCAATAGCAATGCAAGTTGACCCTTGTTTACACTCAAGGGACAGGAGGTACTTCCTGCAATCTCCGAAAATAATTGACAAGATGGTGACACAAATGTTGCTATGCTAATGTCACTAACATTTTACTTTATTAATGTTGTGCCGGCTTGAGAATAAAAATGTAAACAAAACTGGTGATTTTGTCATGTTAGATGTTGAGCTAGACCACTATTTTTTGTACAAGTTTGATTCATAGGTTATTTGACACAGCTGGCTCGCTAGGTAGCAAGCGTTCCCATCATCCTCAAGCAATGCAGCTAACTTTGGTTTGAATATGAAGCTAGGTAGCCTAGCTAGCCAGTATTGCTGCGAGGAGCAATGATGCCATTCAGAACACTGCTTCATCCATCCATCCATCTTCTGCTGCTTATCCGGGGCCGGGTCCCAGGAAGGCGTCCAGGGGGCATCCGATAAAGATGCCCGAGCCACCCCAGCTGGCCCCTCTCGACGTGGAGGAGCAGCGGCTCTACTCTGAGCTCCTCCCGGGTGACAGAGCTCCTCACCCTATCTCTAAGGGAGTGGCCCGCCACCCTGCGGAAGAAACCCATTTCAGCTGCTTGTACCCGAGATCTCGTTCTTTCGGTCATGACCCAGAGTTCATGGCCTTAGGTGAGGGTAGGAACGTAGATTGACTGGTAAATCGAGAGCTTTGCCTTTCGGCTCAGCTCCTTCTTCACCACGACAGATCGGTACAATGACCGCATTACTGCTGCTGCTGCACCGATCCGTCTGTCAATCTCACGCTCCATCCTTCCCTCACTCGTGAACAAGACCCCAAGATACTTGAACTCCTCCACTTGAGGCAAGAACTCTCCTCCAACCCAGAGGGGACATATCACCTTTTTCCGGTCGAGAACCATAGCCTCGGACTTGGAGGTGCTGATTCTCATCCCAGCCGCTTCACACTCGGCTGCAAACTGCCCCTGTGCATGCTGAAGGTCCTGGTTCGAAGGAGCCAACAGGACAACATCATCCGCAAAAAGCAGAGATGAGATCCTGTGGTCCCCAAACCGAACTCCCTCTGCCCCCTGGCTGCGCCTAGAAATTCTGTCCATAAAAATAATGAACAGAACCGGTGACAAAGGGCAGCCCTGTCGGAGCCCAACATGCACCGGGAACAGGTCTGACTTACTGCCGGCAATGCGAACCAAGCTCCTGCTCCGGTCATACAGAGACCGCACGGCCCTTAGTAGAGGGCCCCGGACTCCATACTCCCAAAGCACCTCCCACAGAATGCCACAAGGGACACGGTCGAATGCCTTCTCCAAGTCCACAAAACACATGTGAACAGGTTGGGCAAACTCCCATGCACCCTCAAGCACCCTGCGGAGGGTATAGAGCTGGTCCAGTGTTCCACGACCAGGGCGAAAACTGCATTGTTCCTCCTGAATCCGAGGTTCGACTATCGGCCAGATTCTCCTCTCCAGCACCCTGAAATAGACTTTACCCGGGAGCCTGAGAAGTGTGATCCCCCTATAGTTGGAGCACACTCTCCGGTGCCCCTTCTTAAATAGAGGAACCACCACCCCGGTCTGCTAATCCAGAGGCACTGTCCCCGACTGCCACACGATGCTGCAGAGGCGTGTCAACCAAGACAGCCCTACTACATCCAGAGACTTGAGGTACTCAGGGCGGATCTCATCCACCCCCGGTGCCTTGCCACCGAGGAGCTACCGAACTACCTCAGTGACTTCAGCCCGAGTGATGGATGAGTCAGCCTCAGAGTCCCCAGCCTCTGCTTCCTCTACGGAAGGCGTAACAGCGGGATTAAGGAGGTCCTCGAAGTATTCCTTCCACCGGCCAACAATATCCCCAGTCAAAGTCAACAGCTCCCCACCTCCACTGTAAACAGTGTTGGAAGGGTACTGCTTTCCCCTCCTGAGGCGCCGAACGGTTTGCCAGAATTTCTTCGGGGCCGACCGATAGTCCTCCTCCATGGCCTCCCCGAACTTTTCCCATACCCAAGTTTTTGCTTCCGCAACCGCCCGGGCCGCAGCACGCTTAGCCTACCGGTACCGGTCAGCTGCCTCAGGAGTCCCGCGAGCTAGCCAAGCTCGATAAGACTCCTTCTTCAGCTTGACGGCATCCCTTACTTCCGGTGTCCACCACCGGGTTCGGGGATTGCCGCCACGACAGGCACCGAAAACCTTACGGCCACAGCTCCAAACAGCCGCGTCAACAATGGAGATGGAGAACATTCAGACTCAATGTCTCCAGCCTCCCTTGGGATCTGGTCAAAGCTCTCCCGGAAGTGAGAGTTGAAAACCCCTCTGACAGAGGGTTCCGCTAGACGTTCCCAACAAACCCTCACGACACGTTTGGGCCTGCCAAGTCTGTCCAGCTTCCTCCTCCGCCAGCGGATCCAACTCACCACCAGGTGGTGATCAGTGGACAGCTCAGCCCCTCTCTTCACTTGAGTGTCCAAGACTTACGGCCGAAGGTCAGATGACACGACCACAACGTCAATCATTGACCTCCGACGTCGGGCATCCTCATGCCACGTGCACTGATGGACACCCTTATGCTTGAACATGGTGCTCGTTATAGACAAACCATGACTAGCACAGAAGTCCAATAACAGAGCACCGTTCGGGTTCAGTTCGGGGAGGCCGTTCCTCCCAATCACGCCCCTCCAGGTAACACTGTCACTACCCACGCGGGCGTTGAAGTCCCCCAGTAGAACGATGGAGTCGGGTACTCTGCACTGCCATTCGACCCATAAGCCGAAATGACTGTGAGGCACCTGTCCCCGACCCGAAGGCGCAAGGCAGCGACCCTCTCGTTCACCGGGGAAAACTCCAACACCTGACGGATAAGCTGGGGGGCTATAAGCAAACCCACACCAGCCCGCCGCCTCTCACCGTGGGCAACTCCAGAGTAGAAGAGAGTCCAGCCTCTCTCAAGGAGTTGGGTTCCAGAGCCCAGACTGTGCGTGGAGTTGAGCCCGACTATCTCTAGCCGGTATCGCTCGACCTCCCGCACAAGCTCAGGCTCCTTCCCCCCCAGTGAGGTGACATTCCATGTCCCCAGAACCATATTCAGAGTCCGCGGATTGGGTCGCCGGGGCCCCCGCCCACGACTGCCACCCAAAACACAAGGCATCAGCCCCTTCTGAACCCTCCCGCGGGGGATGGGCCTACGGAAGAGCGGGCCCACGTCGCTCGTTCGGGCTATGCCCGGGCGGGTCCCGTGGGCGGAGGCCCGACCACCAGGCGCTCGCCTACCAACCCCAACCCCAGGCCTGGCTCCAGGGTGGGATCCCGGTGACGCCAATCCGGGCGACGTACGCATCCTCGATTTTCTGACAGTCATAAGGAGTTATTCAAATCGCTCTTTGTCTGACCTGTCACCTAGGACCTGTTTGCCCTGGGAGACCCTACCAGGGGCATATAAGCCCCAGACAACATGGCTCCTAGGATCATCCAGGTGTTCAAACCCCTCCACCACGATAAGGTGGCGATTCATGGAGGAGTCATTCAGAACACTGCTTTAACTCGTGCAAATTATTCGCAAACAATTTTTTTGACATGGAGTGAAATGCGAATTTCATGCATTTGCGCTGCTCGCGTGAACCGTTCACATTGTAGTTCGCCACGTCTCCCACGATTTGCATTGCCCGGTGTGAACCAGCATCTCTTTGCGTGTATTCACTTCTTTGTGTTGACTTTGAATGTAATCTGGTCGCGCAGAAAATTTGTTTTGCATTGGTGGAAACGCAGCGTTTTCGGTTTTCATGTAATCTTCATATTTTATCATAGTGCAGATTTCTTGGCAGTTGAGTAGGCTGCAAAGGCTGATGAGGCATGCTGAGCATGAAGGGGTTGAAGAGATAGGGGTCCATTCACAAGGTAATGTGGTTTGTCTGAAAAGATGTGGGCCATTTTAACTGCATAGCTACAAAAAAGCACTCATGGTGTTGGAACAAGGGGAGACTCAAGTTCATTATTTTTATATTCCTCTCACAAAGCAAGTATTCACATCTAAAAATACTCTTCACCCTCCCCTTCCCATTAGACCTCACCACAGTTTTGTAGGCATGAATGGAAGGCTGCATGACAAAAGTGAAACTTGAAAAGACAAGGAAAATTTGAACCCCAATTCCGAAATAGTTGGGACAAAGTGTAAATTGTGAATAAAATCAAAATGCAATGACTTTCAGATCACATGAGCCAATATGTTATTTACGATAGAAGATGGATAACATTTCAAATTTTGAAAGTGAGACATTTTA
The DNA here is from genome assembly GCA_029721435.1 of Gymnothorax reevesii. Taxonomy (NCBI): domain Eukaryota; kingdom Metazoa; phylum Chordata; class Actinopteri; order Anguilliformes; family Muraenidae; genus Gymnothorax; species Gymnothorax reevesii. The sequence goes on from CM056575.1 coordinate 94,592,312, forward strand.
CATTTTTATCCACAAAATAAGCTTATTTCAAATTGTCTGGCTGCAACAGTTCTCAAACAAGTTGGGACACAGGCAAAAAAAGGGCTAAAAAGGCAATTAATATATGAGAATCAGCTGAAAGAACATTAAGCAAGTTAACTGGCATCAGTTGTGTAACATGATTGGCTATAAAAGGCATGTCTTAGAGAGGCTGAGTCTCTCAGAAGGTGGCCAGAGGCTCTCCAACTTTTAAAAAAAATTGTGGAATACTTAAACAATGTTCGTCACCATCAAATTGCAAAGGCTTTGAAGGTCCCATCATCGACAGTGCATAACATCATCAAAAGATTCAGAGAAACTGGAAAAATCTCTGTGCATAAGGGACAAGGCTGAAGACCTTTACTGGATGCCCTTGATCTTCAGGCCCTCAGACCCCCCTGCATCACTCACCGGCATGATTCTGTCATTGACATTACCAAGTGGACCATGGAATATTTCAAGAAACCACTATCTGTGAACACAGTCTGCCATGCTATCCACAGATGCCACCTAAAACTTGTATCATGCAAAAAGGAAGCCATTGTTGAGAATGATCCAGAAGTACCGCTGTGTTCTGTGGGCCTAGGCTCATTTTTGGACTGTAGGCAGTGTCCTGTGGTCAGACGAGTCCAAATTTGACATTCTTGTTGGAAATCATTGGTGTTATGTCCCCGGGAAAAAGAGGAGAAAGGCCACCCCTCCTGTTATCAGTGTTCAGTTCAAAAGCCTGCATCTCTGATGGTATGGGGATGCATTAGTGCATGTGGTGTGGGACACTTGCATGTTTTAAAAAGCACCATGAATGCTGAAAGATGTATAAAGGTTTTTTAGCAACATATGCTCCCCTCCAGATGACATCTATTCCAAGGAAGGCCAAGTGTATTTCAGCAGGACAATGCAAAACCACATACTGCAGCTATTACAACAGCATGGCTTTATAGTAGAAGAGTCCGTGTGCTGAACTGGCCTGCCTGCAGTCCTGATCTTTCACCGATTGGGAACATGGCGCATAATTAAATGAAGTCTGTCAAAGGAGACCCAAAACTCTCTAGCAGCCGGAAGCCTGTATTAAACAAGAAAGCCATTGCTGCGGTGAACCCCCCATCGCATCTTTCTGAGCTTAAAGTCACAGGCATGTTAAATCACAACCAATTCAGTAAAATTGTGCACGCACTAACCCCATGACCTGTTTAATGTGCAAGTTAGGTCACAGTTGCCAGAGCACCCATCCACCATCATAATGTTATTGTACCAAACTTAGTTGTCAAAGATCAAAGGCCTTAGACTGGCTCTGGGGATAGTGTGAACTGTGACGATCATTCGTGTAGACTATAACCTAATTTTAGGTCACGCCGATCTTCAAGGTCAAGTTCAAGGTAATTTGGCCTCCAGTTGATATCCAAGGAGAAGAGGTAGCTGGTGTAAAGATTTCAGCCACCTAACTTCATTACTAAGCTAGCAGTGGCCATAAATGTGATTTTTGCACTCGCTGACCCTGTGACCTTAGTAATATGCAAATTAGGTCAAGGTCACCATGGTAACCCTTCCCCCATCCTAGTGTGATATGGTACCAAGTTTGGTTAGATTCGGACCAGGGGCATTGGAAATGTCGTGCAAAATGTTTGGATGGACAGACATACGGACGTACATGCATATGTCCGCTGGTCTCCACTAGACACCCCCTTTCGGGGCCTATCGGGGGCGACGGGGGGTAACAAGAGTGGGATCAAATTCCAATGGCTAAACTCAAGAAATGTCTCCACAATGCGTAGACGCCTCCACTCTGTGTTAAAATGAAGAGGGGATGCTACACCATGGTAAACGAGGCCCCTGTCCCAACTATTTTGAAACCTGTAGCAGCCATCAAATTTGAAATGCGCTCATTTTGTGGATTAAATTGTAAAATTTCTCATTTTCAACATTTGGCATGCTATCGCTGTTCTGTTGTGAATGAAATGCTGGCTGGTGCAGGGGTTGGGAAGGCCATGCGCAAATGGCGCATAAAATCAAAATATGGCGCATTAGAAAGCCACTGAGCAGGCCATGAATGCGCCCCTGTGCCAATTAAATGTTTTTTTTTTCCCTATTATACGGTACCAAAATTTTTGGGGAAAAAACTCTCCACTGATCGCAGTTGGTCGAGTGCATTCTGATGCTCCATCGATCAATTCTAATTCCAGGCCCTCGCACGTCCATCACCATTGCTAGGCTGTGAAAATGCCCATTGGGGAAAGACTGATTTGGATTGTATTATCTTTGCGAATCAGTTCGTGACAAAGTCCTTTGATATCACGTCAGATTTATATCAGTATGTACTATCAAATAACACTGTCCCGGAACCAAGCGTTGCAATACTTACTGGGTATGTATTCAAAAATAATTTCTTCATTGTTTTTCTAAGTCAGAGACTGTTTACTTTGTTGTCAAATTGTCAGTTGATGGGAAAGGTTCAGGGTTCATTTAAAATCATCATGTACGGTTTCTGACACCAGAAAGCAGGTCAGATTAATTTTTATATCGAACTAACAAGCAGTAATGTTTTATTTAGAAATACCAGCAAAGCGGTCTGGTTGATTGTTTGGTTGATGCGACCGGGATTTGTTTTGCCTCATCCTGGCCAACGTTTACTCTGAATAAATGATACTAGGTAGTTAAGGTAATATTGATGTTGCGCACAATTCATCTAAACTAATAAAAGTAACATTGTGTAGTAGTTTGGCCTAATTGTTTTTTTTTCATATAATAGTATATGTAAAACTTACGTGTTACACCTCCTCTGATACCTGCATTATACCCTTCTTAAATATGCACGCAAATGTGCTTTTCAGTTGTGGCTTATGGTTTGCAACTGTTAAGATTTGTGGTATAGGCATAGGCGTACTTGCACAAAAAATCTGGAGCTTGGCTGCATTTCGTTGCAGATAGTAAAAAATGGGCCTCGCTGAAACGGGAAATACCCCTCAGCCCAGAAGGTTGCTGCTGCTGCTGGGACGAAACCTCAAAGGCACACCTACCCCCCATGGGGAGTCCACGTATGCAATATGAACTTCCTAACCCAAGTTGTTACAGAGAAATAGCCCGGACAAATTTGGCCTCCGGACGCTTGCCCGCCGAAGGGTGGACAATACCCCTCGTGCCCTTGTCGGGCTCAGGGGTAAAAACTGGAATGAATTTGCAAGCGAAGTTTTGCTCACCCAGTTCAACAACGGACATGGCACTGGCTACACTTGAACGGTAAATCAGCAAACCTACAAAATATTCTCTCCGCGCATTAACGTGTTTCACGTGCTTGATCGGTGAACATTAAGACGGAGTTGTTATATGTTATCTCAAGTTATTTATAGGCTAATTACTTTGGAATTGCATTCATTAGTGTATCGCCACTGCATCGCGAGCAGTCCAAATGAAACTTAAAGTTAAGCAACGTCATCGGAGACATGCGTGCGCAGCCAGGGGGCAGAAAGTGGGACATTGTTCATTGTTGTCAAGTGGAGTCAAGCAGCTAAAAAGACTATGATGAGGAGCTGTTGTGCTGTTATCTGCACAAACCGGCAAAAGATTGGATGGAAACTTTATAATATCCCGAGGGGATCTCATCCTTTTGCCGAAAGACGAAGAAGATTATTTTAGGTATATTTTGTGGTGTTGGTGTGTGATGGACTTGAGGCAACTCTGTCAGTTGTCGCTTTGGTCGGCTGAAGTTGATGTTTTTCAGCTTTTGTGGCTCAACCTTTTTTTGGGACATGTCCTTCCAATGATTTGTTTGGGACGCGCTGGCGACCTCCTCCTCGGTGCTTCTGCGCCCTGACCGTTCAACCTGGCACATGATGGCTGCAGCATGACTGCAACAAGAAGCGAGGCTGGTGCAATGCCAAGATCTATTGGCAAAAGTAAGTGAAATCATGAGTTCACAATATCTGCGGTGAGACTTACCCTGCCATGTATGTGCAGTTAGCGGTTAGGATGTTCCCCAAGATCCCTGTGCACGTACACTCAGGCATCATAAGGTTTTGTCTTTAGTCCCTTTCTCTGGCTGGGCAGGACACCTGCCCTCAAAGCGCAAAACCCTGAACCCGTATCATAAAACCAAGTTTTGCACATGACTACAAAGTACGTAATTATACGCGTCTAAAGATTTATATGCACGCAAATTGTCCTTTGCGTACACACTGGGCTTCTCTGAGATAACTATGTTGCGCCATATTAATTTTTTTTTTAAACCAAATTTTATTCTTCAATCTGCACACATGACAGAACAATATCACAGAATTTTATTTTTGTTACTTATAATTCAAAAGTAAACACACAGAACAAATATTGACTCCAACGTTAAGTTAAAAGTTAGATAAATGTCACTAAAAAAAGAAAAGAAAAGGGGGAGGAAAAAGAAAAAAGAAAGGGAAAAAAAGGAGAAAAACAGAGATATAGAGTCAGCATATACTGCCAGAAATAAATATAGAAACAACCAGACAGATTCTGATATTCTAGTCTAGTGAGATTGATTGCATTGTTCTAAAGTGGGAGATGAGAGGCTGCCAATATTTGTAAAATTTGTCAGTGAAACCACGTAGAGCTAATTTGTTCTTTTCAATTTTCAAAAATTACTGTAGGTCCCGCAGCCAGGATGTGTTTGAAGGGGGCAAACGATTTTTCCATAAAAGAGGCAGCGCTATATGAATATTATTAAGGTCTGGTAATGTCTCACCATTACTGAGGACCAGATTCTTGAGGTAATCAGTGCAGTCTGAGCTGCTCAGGCTGCTGATGTAATTGGTCTGAGCCATCTCTGTCCCAGGCCTAGCTAGCGAGCTGTCAGACATGTAGTGTTACGTACATTTACAGTGACTTTGGCGGTTATTATATCCCCGGGGATAATATGTTTTTGGTCCGCCCGCCGCTGTACTACGTGTTAACGCGATAACTTCAGTAATATTTCAATTACAAATTTCAAATTTTGCACAGAAGTATCATAAAGCGGAAGAACTGATTTGATTTTGGACAATTTATGATCTCTAGATTGGCCACCAGGGGCCAAAAACTGATTTACGTGTTAACGTGATAATTTCAGTAATATTTCAATTAGAAATTCCAAGTTTTGCATATAAGTAAGTATCATAAAGAGGAAGAACTGATTCGATTTTGGACAATTTACCATTTCTAGATTGGCCACCAGGGGCCAAAAACTGAAAAAATCACTTTTTTTTTTTCATATCTCTGAAAATATTTGTTCGATTGACCTCAAATCAAATGGAAATGTAAGGTCATCACCTGAAGATGTGTCCCACGATGACAATTATACCTGTTTGGCTCAAAATTTTGACACAAGATGGAGCTTTGTCACATAAAATTCACCATTTTTGCTATATCTTTGGAACTTTTTCTCCAATTGACATGAAACTATGTGCAACTGCAAGGTCATGACCTCACAAGGTGTCACATGATGACATCATACCTGTATGGTCCAATATTTTGCCACCAGGTGGCGCTTTGTGATGGAAAATTACCATTTTGGCCATATCTTCAGATCCATTTGTCCGATTGACCTGAAATTAAGTGCTTGTTCAAGGTTTATTCAAGGATTGGGGAATTGGAGGACTGGGGGCGTTCGGGGATATACCTCCAGCCGTCACCTCCGACGACAGAAGCCTAGTTTATTTATTTTTTTGTCCTCTAAATGTTGGCAGGCCGTGAAGTAGCTTCGTCGTGAACATTTTTACTTTGACTTTGTTAGCGTTCACTAATGTAACCACCATGCTCCTGATATTTTAGACATCCAAACACAACCGTCACAACCTGGTAAGTTGAGTGAAATTCACGGACATTTCAGCAAGTGTTTTTCTGATTTGTGATGCAATGAAAAACAAACAGATTTTTCAATGAAATTACATTTTATTGCAATTGAGTCAGCGAGAACTTAAACAGTCCTGCATCTACATTGATATCATTTCACTCCGAAGCAGTCTTTTGCCCCCTGGTTGCACGCGCACCTACAGTGCTGTGAAAAAGTATTTGCCCCCTTCCTGATTTCTTACTTTTTTGCATATTTTTCACACTTAAATGTTTCAGATCATCAAACAAATTTTAATATTAGACAAAGATAACCTGAGTAAATACAAAATGCAGTTTTTTAACGATGATTTAATTTAAGGGGAAAAAACTATCCAAACCTTCCTGGCCCTGTGTGAAAAAGGTAATTGCCCCCCCTTCTTATATCATGAATTAACTGTGATTAACCACAGTTTTTGAGTCCAGTTTCGCTAGCCACACCCGGGCCTGACTACTACCAGATGTGTTGAATCAAGAAATCACTTTATTAGAACCTCTCTGACAAAGTGAAGTAGGCTAAAAGATCTCAAAAAGCAACACCTAATGCCGTGAACGAAAGAAATTTAAGAACAGATGAGAAACAAAGAAATTGACAGTATCAGTCTGGAAAGAGCTGCAAAGCCAATTCTAAGGCTTTGGGACTCCGGCGAATCACGCTCAGAGCCATTACCCGTAAATGGAGAAAACTGGGAACAGTGGTGAACCTTCCCAAGAGTGGCTGGCCTCCCAAAATTACTCCAAGGGCGCATCGACAACTCTTCCAGGAGGTAACAAAAGAACCCAGAACAACATCTAAAGAACTGCAGGTCTCACTTGCCTCACTTAAAGTCATTGTTCATGATTAAACAATATCGAAGAGACAGGGCAAAAATGGCATCCATGGGAGAGTTCCAAGGCGAAAACCACTGCTGATCAAAAAGAACACAACGGCTTGTCTCTTATTTGCCAGAAAAGATCTTGATGAACCCCAAGACTTTTGGGAAAATATTGAACTTTTTGGAAGGTGTGTGTCCCTTTACATCAGGCGTAAAAGTAACACAGCATTTCATAAAAAGAACATCATACCAAAAATCAAATATGGTGGTGGTAGTGTGATGGTTTGGGGCTGCTTTGCTGCTTCAGGACCTGGATGACTTGTCGTAATTGATGGAACCATGAATTCTGCTCTCTCCCGGAAAATTCTGCAGGAGATTGTCCAGCCATCAGTTTGTAACCTCAAGCTCAAATGCACTTTGGTTATGCAGTAGGATAATGATCCAAATCATACCAGTAAGTCCACCTCTGAATGGGTTAATCCCTTTGCGCAGAAGCCAAATCTGGCTATTTAGGTGTTACCCGATTTAAGGCTTTATAATTCAAGATTTCAGCTTTACAGACAGAAAACCTTTGGCTCAATTGAGTCTAGACACTTGAAGCATTTAGACTCCCATCGTATTTCAGTTTATTTTTATGATTTTGGTGGAGAAAATGGGCTGCAAACGCAAAAAATCTTCATGAAAATTCAACTTTGAATTAGCAAAAAAAAGAATACTGACAATTGAAAAACTCTGGGGCTTGAAACTATACATTTCTGGAATCATGAACTTCTTGACCCATAAACTTCTTGACCACAAGTACAATTCATCTTCAACATTACATTCTAGATAACCCGCTTGCTATGAGCCAAATTAGACAGCTATCCGGGTGTCTGCCCAAAGTCTGAGATCCATCAAAATGGTTCACTGTCAAATCATACATTAATCATAAATTTAACACATATTAACTTTTGGGGCATGAAATTCAGCATGAAGTAATGATTTTCTAGTTGAGTTTACCATGAATTTATCAATATCAGTGCAGTTGAACATCATTGGTCACCAGTAACCTCTCCAAACATTAAACATGCCTTTTCTCCTTCAAAAAGTTAACAATATTGTTCATTTTTCTTCGAAGTACCCCAAGCATTAAATAAACTGCTGATTAAACAGCTATAACATTCACGCTGCAATGAAAAGCTAACCACTCTCACATCCGAGCTCATAACCTTACACCTTATCAGGGTAAAAACTCACTGACTCAATAATATCTGAATTCTGAAATGGACCTTATTTTAACAGAACAGAAATTTAACTTTCAGGAAAAATAAAATGACAGATGCCTCCATATTCAACAGAATGGTTTAATGAACGCACCGAGGGATCTACCGACGTGCGTGGGCTGCATACATTTGGAGAAACGAAAACCTCGTCATTTGATGTCTTTAAACGCGGTATAAATTCTACAGCAAAAAGCCATATTAGAGCAAAATGCAAACAGAGTAGAAGTATAACCTGTTTTCTTCATTGATGCCCTCCTCCAGAGACAGATGTATCGGGTAGAAGGAACCCTCCAGTACTGTTTCATTTGGAATAATTCCCATTGACCGTGTCCATACAACATTTATCTCGTAAATGAAACTGAACACTCTAGGCCGGTTTCGGGTGTCTTTGTTTCTTTGATATTGCATGATTTTCAGCTGCCCAACCGTGGCCAACATTCGAAGAACGCAACCGACCTTCCTTTTACGCTTAGCTTTGTATCCTATTCTAATTGTCCGATCAATGTATTTCAGTGATTGAGGAAAGTTTAAACACTCGGGAATTGGATAAGAAACGAGTCTATCAATACATCGTTACCAGGGAAGCTTCACGAGGGCGTGAACTATAACTGTAGTTACGCAGATGAATCTGAGTATATAATTGTGTCACTGGCTATCGACACCGTCCTTGGGTGGATAGAAGGGAGCACTGAATTTGTCAATGGAGGAATCTACGCGTTAATCCATGGGAGGGAACTGCGCATATTTTGTGTGTGCTGACTGTAATTGACAGTAGAATGTGAGAGAATCAATACAATGTCGGATTTACAGACCAGTTTGCACATCAGGCTTAGCGGAGGAGTTTAATTCATACAACTCCTGAATCCGGGGGTGCCATCTCGTGGTCGAGTACTGTGACTAAGTGCTTAAATTTGCAGCTCTGTAGACGCAAGCGTCTACATCTGCAGAAAGGTGTTAATAAAAATAAAATGAAGATTTTAGAGAGGCCTAGTCAAAGTCCGGACAAAAATCTGCTTGAGATGCTGTGGCATGACCTTAAGCAGGCCATTCATGCTCAAAAACCCTCCAATGTGGTTGAATTAAAACAATTCTGCAAAGATGAGTGGGCAAAAATTCTTCTACGGCAATGTGAAAGACTCATTGCCAGTTATCGCAAATGTTTGATTGCAGTTCTTGTCGCCGAGGGCGGCACAACCTGTTATTAGGATGTAGGGGGCAATTACTATATCACATAGGGCAAGGTAGGTTTGGATAGCTTTTTTCCCTTAATAAATGAAATCATCATTTAAAATCTGCATTTTGTATTTACTCGGGTTGTCTTTGTCTAATATTCAAATTTGTTTGATCTGAAACATTTAAGTGCGACAAATATGCAAAAAAATAAGAAATCAGGAAGGGGGCAACGCTTTAAAACGGTAGGTGGCCGCGTAGGGTATGTTTTTACGTTGGAGAGCCATTAATGGTTCACTCAGGATTGCTCTTAACTTGTGATTTGAGGCATAATGGGTGAATTTTCTTTATTCTCTTCTTTTTCTTTAGTAATTCCTTTGTTATTAATAATATAAAAAAGTGCCAACCACCTGACCTCCCCGGAATCAGCAAATTGTTCTTGTCCAATAATTTCAGTATATTTAATGAATACTTGCCAAATATTACTCTGATCTTGTGAATATTTTTTGAGTTACAGGCTCTTCAAGTGCATGGGAGTAGGTTGAAGTTTCAAGATTTCAAACTCGCATCAGTTTTCCCCAGCATTTCTGATCCCTCATAACTTTATGTGCATTAGAGATGGCAAAATGAAATTTTTGGAACTGAAAGACACATCGGAGCACTGATAAAAACCGCAATGAAATCGGTTGTATGCCCATTTAACGTGTCAGTCTTAAGCCAAAATCTGTATTTTCTTTAACGGGATTTGTTCTGGAACCAACTACAAGCTTCAATATCATGAAAACAGTGGAAGTTTCAATGGCAACACTGCTCCAATTTAATAACTATGATATAGTGTATTAAAAACAACTTTTGGAGCCATGGATTTGTCATGTGCTTTCTCATAATTTACCAGAGAGAACTTGAAAAATTGCGAGTTAGTAAAACTTCACGGGGTTGTTTCCCTATTTGGATGACATCAAATCAAGTTATGGCTTATGAAAGGTATCATTTTGATACCAGGCTCGTACTCTAGCCACGATTCTTTCAGTGTCAAGTAATTTTCACACTGGTCAATGTAGAGCTGCAGCTAGTGCAGCAAGTAACCATCAACTTATCTACTTACCAGTGTATCAGTAGACTAATGCAAAAGCCTGTGGTTTTACTGAACAATTGAAATTGCAACAGCCGATTTCCCTCTTCTCTGTTTGAGTGCATAATTTTGTCTTTTGTATTATGTATTGATCCTATTTGTTCTAAGCAATATTGTAATGCTGAACATTAAAAGCAAATGTACTGTATGCATCAGTATGTTTTCAACGTTAAAAGGGACAAAGCAAAATGTATGTACATGGAAATGCAGAATACGTTTTGATTAAAGGTCCATTATCATTAAAATTTTGCCACATTGAATTTTAGGAATGGCCCAAACATTTTGAAAATGGCCCATTGATTTTCCATGATACGGGCAAATTGGCCCATGGGCATTGCTATCCCTCCCAACCCATGCTGGTGTGATTTGAGGGTGATTGCGTTTAGATTTTATTCACAATTTGCACTTTGTCCCAACTATTTTGGAATTGGGGTTGTAAATGAATGATTTGGGTTTATTTACGAAGTGTACTGCTGGCTGGAATTCGGTCTCATGAAACTGCCATGGAGCGACTGTATATGTGTTCATAGGTGGTCTGAGTGAGTCAAAACGCAAATGAGATGTATATGAAACTTTCATTATGTCAGCTTTATGCATTGACACACCCTGGAAGGCACTGTCTATACCATTATGACGCAAATTGCTTTATTTCGCTGCATGAAATTACCAGACTGGGCAAAGACATTAAATATGCCTTTTGCGATGGACGAAATTTTGCATAATGTGACGCCACATGTGTTTAAGTGTGCGAAAACACGAAAGTGGTACCATATTTGTAAGACTGAAAATATGGCAGAGCATTATAGGTCCCCTTTAAGATGAAGTTCTTAAATCATTAAATAAAATTGTCTGAAGCCCAGTTGGTGATGACACAACTATTCCAATTTTTTTTTTTTTTGTAATGGCAGTAGTTTGTGACACTTCGCCCCAAGCAATTGGGTCGACTTTCCCCAAACTCTGTTCTCCTTCTACTGGCAGTATCTCTTTTGCCTTCACATGATAAGGCAGTAATAGCATCACAGTGGAGTGAATTCTCTGCTCTATTCAGAAGAAAAGTATAATTTTAATGTTCATACCAAAAAATCTTATATTACATAAAATGTGAGCTGATGTTTGTTTGTTTGTTTACGTTTATGTTCGCTTTGTTTTCAGGCGAGATATCAGCCACTATTCTCCCCGTTTAGGACATTTGGACATGTATTTGGTGCATATAAATCAGCGTTATTCAAAATTGCAAACCTGTCAACTCTCGCGCATATGACTTGAGTTTGCTTTTTATTTTAAATTGCGAGTCCAACTATTAAATCAACCCTCGCTGCGCCGAGAGTGAAGGGCAATATTTCATAAATGACAATTTTTGGTGCAGTATATTAATAAACCTACAAGAGAGAAGGCAATTTTAGATTTGGTGCTTTGTAATGACTCTGATAGACTAGCAATATTGAGGTACTCGAGCCACTTAGGACCAGTGATCACTCTCCTGTTAATTTTGACGTTTCATGGGAAGTTAAAAGGGTGTCTTTGAAAACCAAGATTTTTAATTTTAGGCAAGCAAACTTTTACGGGATGCGCTCATATCTAAGCAAAATAAAATGGGAGACACTCAGATTCACAATGTAAATTCATTCCAAAGGTGTCCAAAAGTAAGCTGAAAACCACTTCAGTCTTTTTTTTCCTAAGTGATTTTTTTGCCAAGTATACCTGAGAGTGTCTACTCAGCCTAAAACATTACCATTTCATAATTGAGCAGGGTATGAAAAGTAACTTATTGATTATTGTAGAGGGCGGGTATTTTGGTTTTCCAAACAATTTAAGAGCAATTAAACTATTAAACTTTGTTAATTTGATAGGTTTTTCAATATAAAATTATGCCCTCATATTAATATTATATTAATTCATATTTTAAATGACCTATTTAATACATTTCGCATAGTGTTAACTTGCTCGGACAGTTGCGCCACCTGACATTTTGAGGGTTTCAGATGGCAAAAAATAAAATATATATCATTTTTATGATAAAATGGAAATATGTTCAAATCAAACAGGTTTTATAGAATAAAATTATTTTAAATTATTTTAACGAAACTAGCGCACTCGGACAATGTCACGTCATTGACCCATTTCTTAAAATTTAAATTTGCTTTAAAGTCAATTCCATTGAGACTTATGGGTCATTTAATGAAAAACTGCAATGTTTCAAGTGAAAATTTTAAGAAACTAGAGATGAGAATGCCTTTTAATCACACATGGTAAAAAAGATGACTTAACTCTCCAAGTAACACACAAAAGCTTTATGTCAGGTTGAAGTGTCATTACTGGAGGGGGCGAACTGTCATTCTGTGAATAATGGGACATTTGTGGACCACGGTTTTTTGTATGGTTTAAAGAAAGTTGAAAATCTATCTCAGTTTTTAAGGTATGGAATCAGTTTGTTGCCTAATGTTTGGCCACTTAGTGTAGTTACTGGGGTCATGTTTAGGAAAGAAGTTCAATTCATTTTGGTATTATGCTTGGAAGAATGGAATGACTAACGGGACATTGGAATGTGACTTAGTATCCCAAGATCTACTTGTGTAGCGATTCTTTTTTTAAGTCCGTAAATGTCCTATAATGTCATTTTTACATTTAAAAATTTATTCTTCAATTTACCAAAGGATAAAACATTTATTGAACATCAACTCCCTTAAATGCAATTCAAAACATTTTGAACAAACACCAGAAAATGCACTGGGCTCAAGCAGTGAAATTTAAACGGGACACAGCATCAACATAACATTAATTAATGACACTAAGATTGAAAGCCCATGCTTTACAAAAGACAAACTGCTCTGAAACTTCCGCGCAACCTTTAACTTGCACTTTGATAGTTTAACTTCATCGTTTAAAAACGGAAAAACTTCCATGCATAGAGACTTCAATTCCATGCGAGAATCTGCAAAATAAGCGCTGATTGAATAACGACTGATCGCATTCATAAAATCTAGAAATTCTTCCTCCCCCTTATCTTGTCCTTACACCATTTTCCAATTGATACCAGGATAATTGAAGTCTCCCTTAATAATACAAGCTTGCCTAATCCTCTTAAAGAGCAGTTCATTGACAATACTGTCCAAAGCTGGCGTTCGATAGCATACTCCTATGTTTAAACCTGTCTCGTATTTGCCAATGACCCTGACCCAGATATCTTCACAGGGCAAGGAATGTTCAATTTCTGGAATTTCCTGTCCATTTATGTTTTCGTTGACCATTAACCATGATTAGACAGCTTGACAACTACAAAAACGTATTCACTCAATGCCCAAGCTTTATGCCTCAATAGTGACTGCTCTTCTGAGTATTAATCAAAAAGTTGGACTGAAAGCTCGACATATATCTTCACTGTGAACCAACGCGGAGTTGTGCATATGACCTAGCATTGCATCTGTCCTGAGCATTATTTCGTAAGTCACTCCGCATAATTGCCTTGGTTATTATTTATTTACTTATTTATTGCCAAATTCCAAGATCGGCTGCCTGTTCTTTCTTGCAGCCTAAAAAAATCGTTTTCCTCCTTTTTTTTTTCTCGAAACCTTAAGAGAGAGGCAATCATTTTACGAGGCTATAACGACAGTTTGAATAAAAAATTGTAAATTCTGGAAATGACTCTACTGAGAAGCAGGAACCAGTGCGTTATTAACAAATTATGGCATCAGAGAATTGTCATAGAACTTGGACAGTAAAATCTTGGTTGTAAAGTAAGAATTTATGCGGGACAGCAGTCATATCTCAAACGAAGTCATCATTTTGCTAGCAGTTCCTGGCATGTTTCGAACACACTTAAAACAAGAAAAATTCCACACCAATGTGTCTGGCGACAATATGACACGAGAGGTATTTGATTCTACTCGGATTCGACCCCCGATCCCGCAAAAAGAAATAAAAAAGAGCACGGTATATTCGCTTTCTCCAGCAATAATGTTGAGACTAAGCACGTATATGATGGCAAACGGAGACAAGGACACATTTCACAGAAAATGTAAGTTTTATCTTTTGGGGGTCTCAGTCCGTCCATCTGTCCACACGACCTGTAGGTGACACAACCTACTGCCGGGGGGATCCGCCATAGTGTTGCATATCCTTTCAACGACTGATTGAAATCTGTGACACATAAATCTCACCAGAGGCTGGGTATCTTCGCTGGTGATGCTTTACGAGGCCTGCGCTGCAGCTTCAGTTCCTGCTAGTTTAGGGAACATCCTTTTGCTGTCAGTCTCCTCTTCAGCATGAAAAATGCATGTGCAATTGTACTCAGATCCAGGGATTGACCTTTGTAATGTGAATAGAGGCCACTAGATGGCAGTATTTGCCTTATTTTTATTAAGCTCAGACTGGAGCTAGGTTTAGACATGTCCTTGACATGTCTGGGGCAAGTCCCCGAAAATGAAAAAAAAGAGGTGTAAATGTGGGTGGGGTCTGCAAAAGAGTATATAAGGAAAAGAATTGAGACAGTAAAGTGGTAGGAGAAATTGCAAGGAGAAGGATACATGTGACCAGACCTGTCATTTCTGTTCAAGACCTGTGAAGTTTCTTTTGTGGATTTTTGCCTGTGTTAGAGCAGTTTTTTTTCCTTACCCAGGACATCACCAAGCCACCCCAACAAAAAGAGACTGTAAATATTTCTGTTGTTCTTGTAAATCAATCTTGGTTATTAGTTGTAGGTTAGTATTAGTCTTTGTCTGTTAATTAAATGTGTTCAAGTTTTTAAAACTGTTTCTGTCATCCCTTGCTGTTGCTGTAGCTGTTGTGTTGTAAATTGTAATAACAAATTGGGGCCATAACAAATTGGGGGCTCAAGTCCGGGATAGACATTGTGTGAGTCATTTATTGAAAATTTAACATTTCAAATTGTAAAATTGTTTTTGTGAATTTTCCTATATATATATATATATATATATATCAACAGCAATGGATGATTTCTTGGCATCACCAACCGTAGGGGTTTTGAAGTCTTTTAAAAAGACAGAACTGCTAGAAATTTGCAGACAGTTAGAGCTGACAGAGGTAAAACCAGCCATGCGAAAAGCAAGACTGGCTAGAGAGATAGTTGAATATTACATTGATGAAAATGTGTTTGCACCAGGAGATCTGGAACAGTTTCCAGTGGAAAATCCAAATATAGAAATGGAACTTAAATTAAAAATGCTAGAAATTCGATAGAGAAGAAAGACTCCAAATGGAGCAACTAAAAATTAAAATTCAAACTAAAAATAAATTTTGGGCTAGCCAGGAGGTAAAATTGGTGCCTCCATTTTCGGAAAAGGATGTTGACAACTATTTCCAGTGTTTTGAAAAGGTAGCAAAGAGTTGCCAGTGGCCAAAGGAACACTGGCCTCTGATGTTGCAAACTGTCCTCAAGGGTAAAGCTCAACAAGCCTATTCGGCTTTGTCTGCAGATGATTCTTCTGATTATGAAGTTGTCAAAAAGGTTATTTTGAGAGCTTATGAGTTGGTTCCAGAGGCTTACCGACAGAAATTCAGAGGTCTGAAGAAATCTGAAAATCAGACTTATGTTGAATTTGATAATGAGAAGCAGGTTTGCTTTGAGCGCTGGTGTACTTCTATGGAGGTCAAGGATGATTTCAACTCACTAAAAGAGATGGTGTTAGTTGAAGAATTCAAGAACTGTGTTAAGGATGATATTAAGACCTACCTTAATGAGAAGCAAGCACTGAATTTGCAATCAGCTGCCAAATTTGCAGATGAATATGTTCTCACACATAAGTCCAAATTTCAGTCTAGCAGTAATAATAGATGGTCCCAATTTCAGAAAAAGGGTTATGGTGATACCCAAGATTCCTCACCCAAAGACAAAGACAAATCTGGTGATGGTGCTCTGAAATCCAGTTACAGGTCTGATCAAAGTGTGAAAGCTGACAGTGACAAAAGTGGTCTAGTTTGCAGTTATTGCAAGAAATCTGGTCATGTTACAACTAACTGTTGGTTCCTAAAAGCTAAGAAAGAAAAAGAAAAGGATACCAAACCAAATGCCTTTGTGAAAACAAGGTTAGAAACCCCTGTAGTAGATGACCGATCTGCTAAATTGCCTGCTTCTTGTGAGGCTAAAAAGCCTAATACAGCTGACTTTGTGAGGGAGGAATTTCTTCCATTTGTGTCAGAGGGATTTGTGGCTCTGAATGAGCATACTACTCCTGTCCCCATATATATCCTAAGGGATACTGGAGCTTCTCAGTCACTTTTGCTGATGGACTCCTTGGAGTTACGTGATGAGACCGCTTCAGGGGATTTCATACTTGTACAAGGTATTGAAGGGAGGACTGTATCTGTACCCCTGCGCTCTATATTCTTGAAGTCAGATTTAGTTACAGGACAGGTAAAGGTGGGACTTATGTCAAGTCTACCTATAAAGGGTGTTTCTCTGTTGCTAGGCAATGACCTGGCTGGGGGCAAAGTAGTTCCCCCTGTACATCTTACTTCCCAGCCGAGCACTGAAGATGGGGATGAGGACCCATCTCTGTATCCTTCTTGCGCAGTGACTCGTGCTATGGCCAAGAAGGCTAAAGAAGATGATGATGTGGTGCCGTCCAGCACATTGAATAGTCAGGACTCAGGTGGTTCGCCTCATGACTCTGATTGGCCTACTATGGTTTCTCCGTTTGAGAACTTATCAGACACTTTTATCAGTTCATTGTTCAGCCAGCCAGATGGGTTTGGTGATTCTGATGTGTCTGGAGACTTGTCTCTGTCCAGAAAGCGGTTGATTGAGGAGCAAACTAATGATCCTGAAATTTGTGCACTAAGGAGGAGAGCCCTTCCTGATAAAGAAATGGACGCAGTTCCAGTTGGGTATTATCTCAAGGATGGTGTGCTGATGCGGAAGTGGCGCCCTCCTGATATCCTTGCCAATGCAGATTGGGCAGTGGTCAGGCAAATTGTTGTTCCGAAGGTCTACAGGAATGAGATCTCAACAATGGCTCATAGTTTACATTTAGGAGGTCATCTTGGTGTTAACAAGACTGTTGATAAGATCATGAAACACTTCTTTTGGCCTGAGCTTCGGAAAGACATTTCCAACTTTTGCAAAACCTGTCACACTTGTCAGGTAGTTGGAAAACACCAGTTAGACCCACCTGTAGCTCCATTGCAGCCTATCCCAGCATTTGGGGAGCCATTCTCTAAGGTCATTGTTGATTGTGTTGGTCCATTACCCAAGACTAGATCTGGAAATCAGTACTTGTTGACAATCATGTGTGCACCTATCAGATTCCCCGAAGCCATACCTCTACGTAACATCAAGACAACTGCAATCTCGAAGGCTTTGATAAAGTTCTTCACGTTGTTTGGCCTTCCCAGGGAAATTCAGTCAGACCAAGGAAGCAATTTCACTTCAGGATTGTTTCAGCAGGTTGTGTATGAACTAGGTGCAAAGCAGATTCTTTCTACTGCCTATCATCCAGAAAGTCAGAGTGCCTTAGAGCGGTTTCATTCCACTCAAGACAATGATGAGGACTTATTGTTATGACCATGAGAAAGACTGGGATGAAGGTGTTCATTTGCTGTTGTTTGCAGCTAGAGAAGCAGTGCAGGAGTCTACTGGATTCAGTCCATTTGAGCTAGTGTTTGGTCATGAAGTGAGAGGACCTTTGCTATTATTGAGTGAACAATGGCAAGAGGAAGAGCCGTACATCAGTCTGTTAGACTATGGTAGCAAGTTCAAGGAAAGATTGCGTGCAGCTTGTGACCTTGCCAAAGAGAACGTGAAATCAAGTCAGGGAAAAATGAAAACTTTGTATGATCATAAGGCTAGAAGCCTTGAGTTTAAACCAGGAGACAAGGTCCTTGTGTTGTTTCCCTTGCAGTCCAATCCTTTGCAGGCTAGATTTCATGGTCCTTATGAAATTCTGACAAAACTCAATGATCTCAATTACATTGTGAAGACTCCAGATAGGAGAAAACCAAAACAATTGTGTCACATTAACATGCTGAAGCCTTTTCATGACAGAAATGCTAGGGTTGCAGTTGTCACTACAGATTCTCCTATGGTCGAGATTTGTGAAGATGAGGGGGAGTTTCAAGATGATGAACCTTGAATTAAAGCTGAAGTTCTTTCATGTAAATTGTCAAATTCTGAAGTGTTGCAAAATCTTGATGTAAAACTCCAGCACTTAAACTGATCTCTCTGTGAGGGTTCTAAGAGGTTGATCAAGAAATATGAGGATCTGTTTCCTGATGTTCCTAAAAGAGTTTCTATAGCGCCTCATGATGTAGATGTTGGTGATGCCAAACCAATTAAACAGCATCCGTACCGGATGAATCCTGAAAAGAGAAAGATTGCTGAGAAAGAGGTTGAGTACATGTTAGAACATGATATTATCAGACCCTCCAACTCAGATTGGAGTTCACCCTGTGTGCTAGTTCCAAAACCTGATAGAAGTACTAGATTCTGTACAGATTATCGCAAAGTCAATGCTGTAACTAGAACTGATGTGTTTCCAATACCTAGGATTCATGATTGTACTGATTGAGTAGGGCAAGCAAAGTTTCTGACCAAGATAGATTTATTGAAGGGTTATTGGTGTGTGCCTTTAACTGAGAGGGCCAAGAGCATCTCTGCTTTTGCCACACCATCTGGGTTGTACCAGTATGAAGTCCTACCCTTTGGCATGAAAAATGCCCCAGCCACGTTCCAAAGGATGATACAGTCTACAATCGCCGGATTGCCACACTCGGGTGCGTACATCGATGACCTGATCACATTGAGTGACTCCTGGAAAGAACATCTAAAAGATGTAGAGACGTTGTTCCAGCGCCTGACCCAGGCTAACCTGACTGTTAACCTGAGCAAGAGTGACTTTGGTTGTGCTACTGTCACCTATCTTGGCTACGTCATAAGCCGGGGTAAGGTGGCACCCATAAATGCTAAAGTCCAAGCCATCATGGACTTTCCAGTTCCTGACAACAAAAAAGTTTTGCGCTGCTTCCTTGGAATGATCGGGTACTACCGCAAGTTCTGCAAGAACTTTGCTGAGATTGCTCTCAGTCTAACTAACCAACTGAATAAAGGCGTAAAGTTCACTTGGGATGATGCATGCCAGAGAGCCTTCGATCGCCTGAAGTCTCTGCTGTGTCACTTCCCCGTGCTCAAATCTCCTGACTTCAACAAACAGTTCTCCATCGCGGTCGATGCTAGCGACCAAGCTTGTGGATCTGTGCTCCTACAGAGAAGTGACTCTGATGACATTGAGCATCCCGTGGCATACTTCTCCAGGAAGTTCAATCGCCACCAAAGGAACTATTCCACAATAGAGAAGGAGCTGTTGGCTCTGGTTCTATCTTTACAACACTTTGATGTTTATGTTTGTACAGGGCAAAAGCCAATGATTGTGTACACTGACCACAATCCGTTAATGTTTTTGAGTAAGATGAAAAACAAGAATCGGAGATTGTTGAATTGGAGTTTGATTTTACTGGAGTTTGACTTGGAAATTAAGCATTTAAAGGGTGCTGACAATGTGATTGCTGATTGCTTATCCCGTGTTTGAAAATGTGTGTATATATATATATCACGTGTTTATTTGAATATTGTATTATATGTATATATAGACAATTGTTCACTTAACCACTTTGTATTGAAAAGAAAAATTTTGCCTTTATGAGTCAAAATTTTTCCCTTTTGGAATGGAGGTGTAATGTGAATAGAGGCCACTAGATAGCAGTATTTACCTTTCTTTTATTAAGCTCAGACTGGAGCTAGGCTTAGACATGTCCTGGACATGTCTGGGGCAAGTCCCCGAAAATGGAAAAAAAAGAGGTCTAAATGTGGGTGGGGTCTGCAAAAGAGTATATAAGGAAAAGAATTGAGACAGTAAAGTGGTTGGAGAAATTGCAAGGAGAAGGATACATGTGACCAGACCTGTCATTTCTGTTCAAGACCTGTGAAGTTTCTTTTGTGGATTTTTGCCTGTGTTAGAGCAGTTTTTTTTCCTTACCCAGGACATCACCAAGCCAACCCAACAAAAAGGGACTGTAAATATTTCTGTTGTTCTTGTAAATCAATCTTGGTTATTAGTTGTAGGTTAGTATTAGTCTTTGTCTGTAAATTAAATGTGTTCAAGTTTTTAAAACTGTTTCTGTCATCCCTTGCTGTTGCTGTAGCTGTTGTGTTGTAAATTGTAATAACAAATTGGGGCCATAACACCTTGCTAAAAAAAAAAAAAAAAAAAAAACAAGTAAAGCAATGTTTCACGATTTAAGATGAAACGGGGAAAATGTTCGCTGTGTGACCAAGCCAACACAAAATTTGTGTACTTCAAACTTACAGCTTGCTACGCTCGTTGTCTGAAGTTATGGTTAGTTACCCAAGCCAGCATGCTCTCTTGCATGTATCAAGCCAGACAGGCGTAGCTACCAGGTGATAGCGAATTCAGGTTTAGCATGTACCTTCCTAATTTCGTAAATTGCCATAATTTCGCTTGTCAGAAGGATTTCAGGTCGTAGGTCCCGCTGGACCTGAAATCCTACAGACTAAGGAAATTTGTGCTATTTACGAAAGTAGGAAGGTAGCCTACATGCTAACGGACAGCCAGCAACGAAGGTTTCATAGTATCACATGACACGGCAAACAAACAACTTGCTGTTAATACAACCAAAACAAAATCCGTTGAACTTTGCTTTAGCTAAGGTTATAATGTTCCTTTGAATTAATTGTGAGCAAAGCTAGCTTGTAGCTAAGCGAAGTAAGGCGCTCACATTCGGTTATGAGCACCATATTGTGAGATAGGCCTATTTGGCTTGACTTGATGTGCAGGGTAACCAATCAGGTGTTAGGATCCGCCTACCAACTTTGATGGGCAAGGTTGACAGATAAAATTAATTCATGAAGCACTGCAACACAGGACCATTAAATAATTAAATAGTGAAAAAATGAAATATGTTTTTTTTACATAAAATAAATTGGTATTTTAATTAATAAGTGACTCATTTAATAACACATGCATGTATTTAATCGCAATTTCAATTATTTAATGACACATTTAATTAATTATTTAATGGTGAATTTATTTTTTAAATTATTTAATGACACATTTAATTAATTATTTAATGGTGAATTAATTTATTTAATTTTGGCACACTTAGTCCTCCATAGTCCGCCAGCAGACATGGAGCTGCAAATTTATGCATGTAGAACAATATTGTATCACTAGATGGCACTCCCGGATCAGTTATTGAAAATTCACAAGCAATATGGAAATGCATTAATAAAAGATCGATCTTTGAATAAAATGAATCGATATGGAAAATTTAAATAAAAAATCGATCTGAATTGGAAACTTGATTTTTTTTTTTTTTTTTTTTTTTTAAACCCAGCCCTAATAAATACAGATTTATCGCATTTCAGCAGTCCTCTACTCACAGAGTTATGAAACTTTTTAAGATTGTCTGGGATGTGCGAAAGGGAAATCTGTTCGAATATTTCTCTGATTGGTTAGGTGGTGGCGTTATGGCTTTATAGAGAGCCGCAACATGTTATGGCAATATTTGACAATGTTATTTTTCTGGACTTAGGTTGATTTATGTATGTAATATGGGCTGGGGGAATGTGCCATCTGCATGTTCCAAAACCATTGGGACGGGGGAATCCAGTGAGCAACATTCCACAGGTGATCAGGCAAGTGCATTACAGGTGATTCATTTAGGATTGGGTGTAAAATTCTCAGTTGAAAAAGGCATGATTGTTTACCAGCAAGATGGTTTGAGGCTTGCCACTTCACCAAAAAGCTGCATGAACAAATGGTCATACAATTTAAGAACATTAGTGCTTAATGTGAGATGGCATGGAATCACGGGATTAACAATAAACTGTCCATAATATTGAGGAAAGGCAAGTGCCATCTCTGTGTGTAAAAGACAAGGTAAAATGCCAATTTTGGATATCCGTGACCTTTTAGTGCAATAAAAGCCGACTTATTATCTCGCCGGCAACAGAAAGAGAGGGGTGAGGTATTGTAATTGGTGCAATTTGTTTATTTCTTTGTTTATTTGTGTGTCCATGTGTAAACAATCTAGCATTTACACAGTTGCAGTGATCGATTTCAAACTTTCACAGTAGGTGGGCAATGATCCTTAGATCACCTGATTAAATTTTTGGAGTGATCGGATCAGTGTCGAGGTTATCAGAAATATCAAAATGGTTTTCTGATATGGTTTAATGATAACTTCCTTCAAATTCATCACTTTGTCTTCAAACCAAAACCAAAAAATGCATCTTTCAATTCTGCTTCCAACCATATGCTGCATCATGGAGTAGCATTTATAGTCTTTGTAGTGGTTGGGGGTTAAATGTCAGGGGATCAAGGTCATCAGTGGAAATTATATAATATTTTGGGCTCGGAAATGTATACAAATGTACATTTTTATACCGGAAACATGTGTTTAGCGGATGGCTTGTCTGGTCCTGGTCTTATTTTATTGTTTTTCCAATAGAATACCCCGCATAGAACGGACACTGTGTATTGGACAATTGCCTATATTGAACCAAAAATAGCAGTCCTAGCCGAATGTATTTCCTTTAAAACAGCCTTGCATATATCGTATGCACTTGTGTACTTTTAAGACCAACCGAAAGATGGAGTTCGAGGAAAAGTCAGAGCTGAGCACAAACTATATGCAGGGAATAAAACACATAGCCTATGTGCAGTTAATAAAGAGAAAGTTGTTTACAATTTTATTTTGCCTCTATGACATTACTGTCTCAGGCACTGAATTGATGCCTGTAATCTTAAAGCCTTTGCGCAGAAGCCAAATCTGGCTTTTTAGGTGTTACCTGATTTAAGGCTTTATAATTCAAGATTGCAGCTTCACAGACAGAAAAACCTTGGGCTCAATTGAGTCTAGACACTTGAAGCATTTAGACTCCCATCGTATTTCAGTTTATTTTTATGATTTTGGTGGAGAAAAGGGGCTGCAAACATAAAAAATCTTCATGAGAATTCACCATTGCAACAGCAAAAAAAATAATACTGATAAGTGAAAAACTGCTGGGGCTTAAATCTATACATTTCTGGGATCATAAACTTCTTGACCACAAGTACAATTCATCTTGAACATTACATTCTAGATTACCCGCTTGCTATGAGCCAAATTAGACAGCTATCCAAGTGTCTCCCCATAGTCTTAGATCCATCAAAATGGTTCACTGTCAAGTTATACATTAATCATATATTTAACACAAATTAACTTTTGGGGCATGGAATTTAGCATGATCTAATGATTTTCTGGTTGAGTTTAGCATGAATTTATCAATATCAGTGCAGTTGAACATCATTGGTCACCAGTGACCTCTCCAAACACAAAACATGCCTTTTCTCCATAATAAAGTAAAAAATATTGTCCATTTTTCTTTGAAGTCCCCCTAGCATTAAATAAAGTGCTGATTAAACAGATAAGCTAACCGCTCTCACATCCGAGCTCATCACCTTGCACCTCATAAGGGTAAAAACTCACTAACTCCGTAATATCTGAATTCTGAAATATACCTTATTTTAACAGAGCAGAAATTTCACTTTCAGGAAAAATCAAACAACAAATACCTCCATATTCATCAGAATGGTGTAATGAACGTACCGAGGGATCTATCGACGTGCGTGAGCTGCATGCATTTGGAGAAACGAAAACCTCGGCATTCGATGTCTTTAAACGCGGTATAAATTCTACAGCAAAAAGCTATAATGAGTAAAATGCGAACAGAGTAGAAGTATAACCTGTTTTCTTCATTGATGCCCTCCTCCAGAGAAAGATGTATCGGGTAGAAGGAGCCGTCCAGTGCTGTTTCATTCGGAATAATTCCCATTGACCGCGTCCATAACACATTTATCTCATAAATGGAACTGAACACTTCTGGCCGGGTTCGGGTGACTTTGTTTCTTTGATATCGCATCATTTTCAGCTGCGCAACCGTAGCCAACATTCGAAGAACACAACCGACCTTACTTTTACGCTTAGCTTTGTATCCTATTCTTATTGTCCGATCAATGTATTTCAGTTATTGGGGAAAGTTTAAACACTCGGGAATTGGATAAGAAACGAGTCTATCAATACATTGTTACCGGGGAAGCTTCACGAGGGCGTGAACTATAACTGTAGAGTTACGCAGATGAATCTGAGTATATAATTGAGTGACTGGCTATCGACACCAGTACTTGGGTGGATAGAAGGGAGCGCTGAATTTGTCAATAGAGATATATACGCGTTAATCCATGGGAGGGAACTACGCTTATTTTGTGTGTGATGACTGTAATTGACAGTAGAATGTGAGAGAATCAATACTATGTCGGATTTTTTGCTTCACAAAACGTTTTTTATTAACCACTAATTGGAATACTGTTGGCCCACTGTAGCTAAAATGGTTGCTACAGAATACGAAGTTTTTTTTCTGTCGCAAGTGATAATTTTTGAAAACTACTGGATCGATACTATGGGCAAGGATATTGACCAGTTTGCACATCAGGCTTAGCTGAGGAGTTAAATTCATGCTACTCCTGAAAAACAGGGATTGGAGGGAACTTCTCCATTCTCTAAATTGCATTTCAGCTCTGCCTGCTTGTGAATATTCTATTGCTGATCTGGGGGTGCCATCTCGTGGTCGATTACTGTAATGAAGAGCTTAAATTTGCATATCTATAGACGCGAGCGTCTACATCTGCAGAAAGGGGTTAATCTTTACATTTATCTTTTGGATATTGACTGATTTATCGCATATTGGATTTTGTAAGATTCACCCAATATATAGAAGGGGTTGATGCGTCACCATTCAGTTTGACAATTAAACTTTTTTTGTGGGTAGATATATCCTACAAACTGACAAAAATTACGTTTTTTTATCTGAAAGACCCCTCCGGTTGAAAAATCCAGCCCTTTTTAGAGTAGGGGTCCGAAGGGCCTAAATGGGGCCAAAGTCAAAAATTGGACTTAGTCCTCTGAATATCTTCATGCGCCCTCAAAAAACCTCCTTCATCTTATGGTATTTTGATATTGAGGCAGAGTAGTTCCAAATAATGTAAAGGACAAAAAATGCTGGCCCACTCGTGTCCAATATACGTGAGTTATAACTCAAAAGCTGTTGCAGATACACAGTTTTCCTCCGCCGCTGCGGTAGCGAGTGGAGCGGGGGACATAGTATTCAGCTCCGTCCGTCCGTCAAGTCCCGTGTGTTGTGAACTCAGTATCTCAAGAACGGTTTGACCGATTACATTAATCTTTGGCTTCAATGTGTATTAGTGCGATACGCTGACCCCAGTCGATTTCCGTGACCTGGTGGGGGACATGGCCATGTTTATTGGCAACACTTGTTTACTATTATGACCATCTAGGAACTCCTATATGGACTTTTATTTGATACCATGACCTTAGACTTTGAGTGACCTTGAATGATCAAACTGAAGGTCACAGATTTTCAATAGACAAAAAAAAGTTGAGGTCGCACGTGTGAAATTGAGTCGGCATGAAAAGCACTAAAATAAGTGCTGGTGGGCGATGTTTGTTTTGACTGGCAAAACTTGTTTCTTTATTGGGCACATGGCCTCCTAAACTCTTTGAAAACTTGTCAGTGAACATTGTTTGTCATGGCATCATCAAATGCTGGATAAGACTCTGCTGCACGAAGAGTAGAATGCCATATATCTACACCATCCAGAAGCACTTCTGACACCTTAGGGGTTGAGCTAATCTGAAATGGACTGAAGGGGAAGTGGAAAAGGGGTGTTGTGGTCTGACAAGTCCATCTTTCATATTTTTTGGAAGAAATGGACCTCATGTTCTCAGTGCCAAAGAGGAGAAGGTCCAACTTGACTACTATCTGCAATAATCAAAATCCAACATCTGTCATGGTCTAGGGCTGCAATAATGCACTCGGCACGGGCAGCTAGAACATCTCCGAAGGCACAGTTGACATCTACAGACGGTAGGCATGGGCCGGTATGAGATTGACTGTATGATAACCTTTGGCAAAAATATCACAGTTTCACGGCATTGCGGTATTGCAATCACAACTCTAAAATGTATTATTTCGAAATTTCTAGGTTAAAAAAAAAACAACTTTTTTCCATTGAACATAGTCTATTTTATTTTTTAACAACATACAGAATATTTGCTACATTAGTAAACATGCATCATGTTAAGTTAAAATCAATAATAATAATAAAATAATTTAATTCTTCTAAATAAAATTAAAATAATTTAACCTAAATCTGTAATGACAGTTAAAACTGCTGCAAAAATGTGTGTGCGTTGGTAATATAATACTGGATTAAACATTAAGCACAGCATTACATGATCCAATTAATTTTATGTAAAAACACATATAGGCTACCACCACACAACTATGAATAATATCAAATAATGCTACAATATGGATTTTATTATTTCAGTGTTGATGCATACACACACACACATAAGGAGAGGGAGAGAGTAAGTGTGTCGATTTGTGTGTTTACTTAATGCACACACATTCTCTTTCTCCGTACAACACAAATAGTCACAAATCCCAGAGAGCCTGCAGGCTGCTTTAAAAGATGTGATTTTGAACAGATATACGCAATGGTGGAAGACTTAAAGAAAGCTAAAGACATGATACCAGCGAAGTTTAATTTTAGCACTACAGTAAAATTACTTATTTCGCAGAAAATGAGTAGCTACTTCTCTGCTCTTCTCCGCTCTGTGAAGTAACGTTACAGAGGAAACTTGCTGATGTTAGTCATGTTATCTGCCTTGGTAGCAAGACAAGTATTTTTTCACCGATGCTAGACACGCTAGCTCTCGTAGTTGGTTGTAAACGTTCATTTCAAGACAGCATTAATGTTACCTTGAATGCGGCAAACTGTGATGGGTGGTGCTCCCGTAGATGTGAAATCATATTTGAACTATTGCTTCCTCTGGCAGCCACTCTTCACATGCACGTTTTGAATGTACGATATCCTGCCTCCTCCAGGCCGTGGCCGTCTGTGTTTTTTTCGGTACCTGAAAAATTCCCATACTGACAGAGATGCAAGTTCCACCGCATTCAGCATAGGTCTCACGCATTTTTATGCTTATTCACCGTAGTCCGCAATTATTCAATGAACGCATATTAATGAGATTCTCATGCGGAATTAAAATCCTTGTGCATTGAAGTTTCAGTTTCACTTGTGTAAGGGGGGACCTCACCACAACTAAAGGCCCAGTCACACAGCGAAAACGCATGAATTACGCACAGATTTTCGTTTCTGCGCGGAGCGTATGTCGTATGCGTAATTCGTAGGTGGAACGAACGTGGACTGTCAGTGATTGTAAGTGGATGTGCGTCGAAGGCGGTTTGTGCGTGATTTTGAGTTTTGAACGGTTCAAAAATTTTCCGACGCACAACTTTGCGTTGGTGTGCGTAATTCATGAGTCGGCATGCGTAGTTTATGCGTCGAGTATGCGTAACTATGCGCGGGACACTCGTCGGCCGTCAGTGCTTATGTGTCAGAACTGGTTTGAATCCGCGCACGTCCACGTCCGTCCACTGATGCCCCACGTTCATATCACGCATGAAACGCGCACGTATCACGTTCATTCCACTGACATCCACTGACAATACGTGAAGCGGTCGTGTTTGGACGTGCTCCATCGGTGATTCATGCGTCGGGCGTGCGTCGAATGTTCGTGGAATACTGCACCGTGTTTGCTATTATGCGTCGACGTGCGCGATATGTCAGTGATTGTAAGTGATACATGCGTGGTTCATGCGCGATTCATGCGTGATTCGTCCGAGATTTCAACCCCCGACACCCCGAAAAATTGGTCAATTTCTCAACGCACAAGCACGCACAAACCCAATCTGTGCGTGATTTGTGAGTGATTCGTGCGTGATCGGCTGTGTGACTGGGCCTTATCATGGAAAGCGATTATGACTCCGAACTTCTCGTGCTTCTCTTTACTCAGGGATTGGAAACAACGCATGTTTCATGATCGTTTAAATTGTTTAAATGGAAGAAGACCATTTGAAACGTCTTTGTGCAATTCCATTGCTTTCAATCCCTCAGTAAAGACAATGCGTGAGAATTCCCGAGTTATAATCGATTTCCGTGTCATTAGTGGGGAAATCCACTGTACTGCACGTGAAACTGATTAACTTAATGCGCAATGGACTTAAATTCCGCGAGTGAATTTCTTCAGTGCGCGTTGATGGAATGCACAGGAACGTGAATGCCACCAAGAGGCGAGAGACTCACGCGTGAGACTTGGCGTCTCTGTACAGCCGACTTCGTCTTTTTTGACGGGGGTAAAAGTTCGGGGGGTTCACCTCCTTCGGCCATCATACACAGAACTCACTGAATGCTTGCATCAACAACCGGAGGGGGAGGGGCCATGTCACTCTGCGCCGCGCACTGCCTGAGGGATTCCTTACCTGCACTTTCTCAAAAAACTGCTCTTACCGCTGGAACGGTGTGATGGAAAATTTTTGTGGTTTTGAAACCGTGACTTTTTCAAACCACGGTATACCTTGAAACCTGTAACCGGCCAATGCCTAACAGATGGTAAACGCATGTTTTGAAACGGCATATAACTTCCTGACGTCTTTTCGGGGATGGCTCTGCTCGTTCCTACAGGATAATTCCAAAACACACTCAGCACTTTACGGCTTGCTTTTGTAGTCACAGGGTGCGGGCACGAGCCTGGCCTGCTTGCAAGCTGGAACTGTGTGCCATTGAAATTGTATAGCGCAAAAAACGACAATGGAGATCCGGGCCGGGATTTGTAAATGACTGCTCGCTGGTTTTATTTGCATTTTACACGCAGCACCAATCCTTCTGGAATTTCGGCTGTACAATGTTTTGTTTTTAAATTTGGGAAAAAATGGTAGAAAAGTAACTGCCTCTGAATAGAATATTTCTTTTAACTCTGTTTGCAAAAAGAAAAAAAAAAATTGCAAATCCTGGATGTGGTCTCTTTTTTTTTTTATTTAGTAACAGGTTCAAAGATCTATGAAATGGGAGTTCTTCTGATTTTCATTGTCCCCCTCAAAGTATTTTTTTTAATCTTGAAAAGTTGGTTTCTATATTTAGCTGTGCGCAGTTCTATTGGCAGCTACTCAAAGCAAGCAAGCAAGCATGCCGAGTCTAGGTTGTGGTCAGGTGCACCTGTGAATGTGATGACTTGCAGTTCCTTTACAGGGTTGTCAGTTAGAGCTATATTTACAAAAGGACCTCTGTCAATGGACCTTTTTTTTTTTTCCTCTCCTGAGAAATTGTACCGTTTCCCTCCATGTGCATGGGTTTGTGATGTCCGACCTGAAAATATAAACAATTTTTCATCATCAAATGCTGAATAAATTTAAAGCCACTACTTAAAATTAAAATGAAGTGGCATGGAAGGCTGTGCCCTTGATTTTCCAATGTTTTGAAAGATGTCATGGTTGGAGTCCTTTAAGATTTCTGATAAATTGAATGCCAGCACTCCTTTCTCAGTCTTTTATCATGTTTTATTTATTTTCAGTTTTATGACTGATTTGCCTATTTCTCCTTTTGCATTTTATTGTATTCTTCCATTGTCTTTAGGGGTCCTCTATAGTGCACGATAACAATTCATTTGCCAATGTGCCCCTTATTCTCCCATGTTGTCTAGGAATTTTCTACTTTTGGTCTAGTTTTCTGGGACCAATTTTCTTGGTCGCAAATAAGTGAGCAGAACACTTCTGGGTTAAGGTTTTCAGCAATGTATGGGAAATTTTGGGAAATTATGGGAATTTATGGAAATTTCGCGGAATTTATATAAATTGTGGAGAGTTTATATAGCCCTGACTCAGAAAAAGTTGGGACAGTATGGGAAATACACGTGGCAACTGAAAGCAGTAATTTCTAAAGTTACTTTGACTTGTATTTCATTGTAGACACTATGAGGGGCAAGATATTTAATGTTTAGCCTGGTGAACTTAATTTTTTTTTTGTGAGGACGCATCCATTCCTGCTATTCAAGCTTGTTACCCATCCCAACAAAAGTTGAATCAGGGCCAATTTGGGGCTAGTAATGTGACAAAACTTTGAATAATGATGTGATTTGGAACTGCTGATGTCAGCAGGTGATTATAATCTTTATTTGGTCAAAAACAGCATCCAGGAAAGTCTTGGTCCTTCAGAAACAAAAGTGGGCCTAGAGTTGCCTTTTTGCTCTCAATTGAGGGGGGGGGAGAATCAATGAAAGGTTTTAAGACAATGGTCCAGAGAGAAAGGAGGGAAGGAATTTGAAGATTTCCCCCTCGACTGTACTTGGCATAATTAAAAGATTCAAGGAATCTGGAGGAATTTGCTTTGCACGAAGGGTGAAGCCGAAAGCCAAAGGTGAATACTTGTGATCTCCAATCACTCAGATGGCACTGCATTTGATTATGCCATGACAAACTCTTCACCGACAGACAAAGGTTGCGTTTCAATAGTTATTCAACATATCCCCATTAATTCCCACTCATCTCACACGGAGGTCACTTGGATTATAGAGGAGAAAGTGGGCGGGGGTTTCAAATGGAATGCAACTATTCTTTTTCGTGCTCAGCCTGAGTTATCATGGATCGACCACTAGTTGCAGACTTGACGCTTTACTGTTTTTTACAAATGGGTCATTCCAAGTGAAAGGACCAGATATTCCTTGGGAGTGTGCTGCACCATTTTCAAATTAGTCTCAAATTTACATGCCACTAGATAGACACAAAAGTACTTTCTATGCAAAATTGTGGGCCTGTAGTTCAAATAGTTACTGAGTAGTGGGGGTCTGAAATTTTCAGTAATTGGGCTATAAATAGCCAAGAAAAGCCTCGCCAGGGTTTTTTGCATCTTGAAGTGGTTAATTCTCAGCCTCTAGACATATCAGAGAGCTGTAAGTTGGTATACAAGGCCTCTGCATGTAGCTAGTGCTCCAAAAACATCCCCAGGTGTTTCCCTACACTCTGCAGGCCATGGGAGCTTGCTAAAAATGCCAAAAATTAAGAAAAACCTACTTGTGAGTGGGGTTTGGGGCCTTAAAGGTACTAGAAATACTGCGCAGAAGTGTTCTGTTACCCCTGGGTTCCATTCTACACAAACTTGTGTGATAACTTGGCAAACTGGAGCTTTCTAGGTGCCTCAGTTTGGAAAATATGAGCTCCCAAAGTAGGACGAGATTTTTAATTGGCTGTTTTTGGTGGCAAAAATCTCCATGTGGGACAGGTGCCAGAGACCCCACCTTTTTCTAAAATACATTTCCATCTGTCTTCTATCCCTGTACAAAAAAGCAGCAGGGTTATATTTGTAGTTACTGAGATATTCTTTTTCAAAATGGCATGGGTGATGCCAAAATCGTTTTTTGCTTTTCAGTACTTTAATTTGGGATACAAGTAATAGTAGTCATTCCAATGGCAGTATTATGTATATTTCGTTCTTTTTGAAATGTTAATTGTTAAAGATGACTACTTTCAAAAAGTATAATGCCCTTTTTGTGTCACAAGGTCTAGCTTAGAGGCATCCCTGTAGATATGTTGACACCGATTTGCAATGCATACATGTACATGCATGTAATTATAAAATACATATACAAATTTCATGTACTAACTTGAATTTTCATGATTGATTAATTTTAAAATAGCAACAATAATTTTGAATTTTACAGTATCAGTGCAGTGAGATTAAACATGTTAAATTTAATTGTACAATGTCATCTTACAAGCAAAATAACCTGTTCCTAAGTTATACTGAGTACAAATGAAAATGCACCACTTGAAAAAAGTCAATATTTATGTTCAAATGAACTTCAGTATAATTTTTATACAACAACAACACTACAGTGACGTCACCCGACATGCCAGGTGCAAGAAATGCGAGAATTTCAAGTTAACTATAACGCTAGGCAATTTTTTGCAAAAACGCAACATCTTGCACGCACACCACAGGAAAAATAAATTGCACTCTGAATTTGTGCGCACATTGCCTTTAAAAGCATGTGAATCCGAATAAAATTTCACTTCTTCACTGACACTTGTGAAATGTCGACACTATGCCGCGACTTACAGCCCCTGAACGGGAACGTGCCATAGGCATGCTTCAAATTGACGCCAGCACCAGGGAAATTGCCAGACGACTACACTGTGCACACACAACGATCGCAAGACTCCCATCAAAGGTTTCTGCAAATGGGGAATACTCGAAACCGTCCTTGACCGGGTCACCAACATGTGACAACGGCACGTCAGGACCGTCAGATCGTACGGGATCATGTCCGAGACTGAACACTACCAGCGACAAGAACGGCTGCTCAAGTCCAAGGACGACGTGGATTCATTCACCCCAACAACGTATGGAACAGTCTGCGAGCTGCAGGCCTGCGTGCACGACGTCCTTATTTCGGCCCCATATTGACGGATCTTCACCGAAACCAGCATCTACAGTGGGCAAACAGGCACCAGAATTGGCAACTACGACAATGGCACGGTGTCATCTTTTCTGACGAGTCACGATTTCACTGAAGGAATGCAGATGGCCGTTTACGTGTTTGGCGGAGACGTGGTGAACGTTGTAACGCCGATTGTGTCGTTCAAACGGACCGTTGGGGTGGTGGCAGCGTTATGGTGTGGGGTGGAATAAGCTACCGTCACAGAACCCCTCTCCATATCTGCAGAGGAAGGGTGAACGGCGTCTACTACCGGGACCAGGTGCTGCAGAACCATGTTGTGCCGTTCATCAACCAACACCACGATGTCCACACGTTCCAACAGGACAACGCTAGGGCACACACTGCAAGGGTGTCCACGCAGTACCTTGCACAGCAGAACATCCCCGTGCTTCAGTGGCCAGCTCTGTCACCCGACCTCTCCCCTATCGAGCACTTATGGGATGGAATTGGACAAGGTCTTTCACGTTGACGCCAGATGGACAACATCCGAGAACTTGAGGTTGCCCTTGTTCAAGAGTGGAATGCTATCCCTCAGGACACTATCCAGAGACTGATCAACTCCATGCGACGAAGATGCACCGCATGTGTCAATGCAAATGGCGGTCACACCCGTTATTGACTTTCCTGTTTGACCCCTACACCAGTTAAACCTCTCTCGCGCATTAATATTATCGTGAATGAAATTGAATGATGTTTACATGTCTTCTTGAATCATTCATTATCTCAAATGCATCATACGTATATATTTCACATATCAATCCGTGGAGCTATTCCAGATTTCGTGGATGGTGCGTTTTCATTTGTACTCAGTATACGTTAGTCTGTTAGATAAGAAGCTCTGAAAGGACTTTTCAACTTCTTTTCTTGCTTTTGCGTCAAGCTTGTATTGTCTTGTTCTTCTGGTTGTGTGAGGTGTGAGTCTAATTTTATAGATACAATTATTACAAAATTGGAATATTTTCTTGAAAGTACATGTACTTACCTCCACCAATTAGTGGCTGAAAAGAGAATAATAAATTTAGTAAAACAAGTGCTTGAAACTATCACTGGAGTGGTCATTAATACATGTGTCTCCACTTCTCACACTGAAATGCAAAAAAACGATTTTGGTATCACCCCTGCCATTTTGAGTAAGAATATCTCAGTCACTACAAATATAACCCTGCTGCTTTTTGTACAGTGATAGAAGACAGATGGAACTGTCGTTTAGAAAAAGTTGGGGTCTCTGGCACCTGTTCCTCATGGAGATTTTTGCCACCAAAAACAGCCAATTAAAAATCTCGTCCAACTTTGGGAGCTCATATTTTCCAAACTGAGGTATCTAGAAAGCTCCAGTTTGCTAAGTTATCACACAAATTTGTGTAGAATGGAACCCAGAGGTATCAGAACACTTCTGCGCAGTATTTCTAGTACCTTTAAGGCCCCATACCCCACTCGTGAGTAGGTTTTTCTTAATTTTTGGCATTTTTAGCAAACCCCCATGGCCTGCAGAGTGTAGAGAAACAACTGGAGATGTTTGTGGAGCACTAGCTACATGCAGGGGTCTTGTATACCAACTTACAGCTCTCTGATATGTCTAGAGGCTGAGAATTAACCACTTCAAGATGCAAAAAACCCTGGCGAGGCTTTTCTTGGCTATTTATAGCCCAATTACTGAAAATTTCAGACCCCCACAACTCAGAAACTATTTGAGCTACAGGCCTACAATTTTGCATAGAAAGTACTTTCGTGACTATCTAGTGACATACAAATTTAAGACTAATTTGAAAATGGTGTGGCAACCACCATCTGGTGAAACCACACAAAATGACCCAAATCATCATAAATACCGGCACACTCATTTCAGTTCTGGGTATAATTGCAGTAACGTCAGCAGCTTGGTAGCTGCATCAGTTTCTGATTTAGAATTTTGGCTGCTGTTTGAGATGCGTATGACGCTTGATTGACTATTAATTTGCTTTGCGATCTAAACCCATAGGAAGCCTATAATGATTAATTACAAATTTAATGCCTATTGGCAACATTTATGTAATGGATGTGATATTATAATTTTTAAGCAGCGTAATTAATTGTTAGATGGCTCTTGTTTTAATTATTGGCTGTTTTTAGCATTGAAACAAATACATCCTGAGAGAAAGCGATCCGGTTTATCAAACCATACTGACGGGCAAAATGCTTTAATCACAAAAATCAGTGAAAAAATCAATGCCGTTTTATGAGCTACATGCATTTTGAATCTTCAAAAGACAAGCTGTCATTTCTGTGCATAGGAAAACGCCCGATAACTTTGTGATGCAATAATTTACTATAATGCTATCAAAAATGAACTAGTTAGTTATTCTACGAATTAGTCCCACCAACTTCATACGAAAGGCATTAACAACGTCCTTAAAGTAATTTGGAAAAATCAACGAACATGAAAGTGCATTTAACATTTTTAGCACACCATCTCACTTTCAGTAGCCTAGCATTTCTGGACCGCGTAAGTGCGGATATCACAAATATGCACGCAATTGTTCCAAAAATTGAACGTCCTCAACATTCAATTCACAAAAATCTTTTTAAAATCTAACAGTAGCCTACATTTGGCTCAGTATTGCATCGTCAGTGTGGTGTAAAAGTGAGAGCATACATCATCTTATAATTATTGTGCAACAATGAGAAAAATGTGGGCTACTGTTCAATTGGAAAAAATAGATTTTTGTGGATTGAATGTTAAGGACGTTCAATTTTTGGAACAATCGCGTTTATATTTGTGTTATCCGCACTAACGAAGTCCAGAAATGTTATGATGGTAAAACGGTGTGATAAAAATGTTGAATGTAGACCTACTTTATTGTTTGTTGATTGACGTAAATGACTTTAAAGATCGTGTTAATGCCTATCATATTGAGTGAAAATATTATTCTGTATTGTGTGCCGAATGACGGCCAAGATTGTCCAAAAATCAGTGCTTAAAATGCCAATGACGTTACTGAATCTGCGGCTGAGGTGGAAAATCCAGGAGTCAGAAAGTAAAAAGCTCGGTTTTTCTCCCTCCCACAGAAAGAGCCAATATGAGTGATCAGCTCAATCTTCTGTCAGAAGTTATTCCAGGTGGTTGGAATAAAGTTCTGGGGAGGATTTTTACTTTCTGAAAGTGGACTTCGTGCGGTACGCACTAATGTTCATTTTTTGGTGCTGATTAATGTTTCTTGGTGAAATTGATCGCAATTACACACAAATGAATGCGTATTTTCTCGTACTGAACAGCAAAAGGTGTACTACTAATATCACAATTATATAATATTAGCTATAAAATATATCGGCCTTCTATTATCATTACAAATATATCCTACTATTATTACTATTAGGTATATTAATTATTGCAGCCAATTTTAATATGTTAGTTTTTTTTTTTCTTCTTATCCAACACGGCTCCTACGCGTATATTAAATCCGACAGATCATCATCTGAGGATCATTGTAAGGTCAGGGGGCTGTTTGTTTAAAAATGGTTGAGATCCACTGCTCTAAGTAAAAATTTGTAATAGTTGAACATCCGTCTCAGAATATATTAAATGCCATCTGTTTGGTACCTCTTCAATGTTTTTGCCTTCTTGAGCATTTAAATGTAGCACTTGGTTATTTATTGTTGTTTGTTTGTTAAATGTAATTGAGACAAGCAGACATAGCCGGCTATATCCTCCGCCTACTATTCTATTCTGAGAAAGGTGCCAACCCTAAAAGGCACATCTAGGCATGTTGATTGTTCCACACATAAAGTTTTGTTGAGCTGGGTTCAGTAGTTTTTGAGTTCTGCTCCGGAAACAATGTCTATGCTGATTTTAAGTTGCGTTTCCATGGAAACGGGCAAAAATGAAATTCTGAGAAAGGTGCAAACCCTAAAAGGCACATCTAGGCATGGTGATTATTCCACACATAAAGTTTCGTTGAGCTAGGTTCAGTAGTTTTTGAGTTCTGCTCCGGAAACAATTTCTATGCTGATTTGAAGTTGCGTTTCCATGGAAACGGGCAAAAATAAAATTCTGAGAAAGGTGCAAACCCTAAAAGGCACATCTAGGCATGTTGATTGTTCCACAAAGTTTCGTTGTGCTAGGTTCAGTAGTTTTTGAGTTCTGTTCCAGAAACCAAGTGGGATGGATGCACTCACACGGACGGACGGAGCCCATTTCAATATCCCCCCCAACTTTGGTTGGCGGGGGATAAAAATATAAGAATGGTGCCATAGGCCCTTATGTCATTGTGTGATGCCCTAGGATAGATAGACACAACTTCCCTTCCATTCTCCATGCTACATTTGTGCTACATTGCTTAGGGCATAGCACACTGTAGAAGCTCATCATGGCGCTCTGTGTTCACTATTATAGGCCTTACCTATTTTAAACTAAGTCATGGAAATTAGGTAAAATATTATGGAAATGTTTTGGAAAAGTTGTGGGGGGAAAAAAAAACTGGTAAAGTGTGGGAACCCTGAAGGATTACTGTAAAATTTCCTTTGCCTGGTTATTTCTTGGAAACTGGCTTATATCTGCATAACAGGAGTGCATTCAGGATGGTTTTAACCTAATTTAATAGAATCTGTAATGCATCTATGTGAGTCTTGCTTTCAGCTCAGTCTTTCTAAGTAGTTTTATTTGTTCCACTGTAAATGGTGGATGGAGAGTATGCAGGATTTCCCTGCAACCAATCACCATGCCAGTTGATTTTATGGATTAGTTCCCTCATCTCTGTTTGAAGCTGTGCTTGTCAGTGAAATCAGCTGGCGTAGCAATTGGTTGGAATGAAAGCTTGCATACTTGCAGCCCACCGTGGCACATGATTGAGCACCACTGTTTTAGATGATCTTCGTGTCACGCAGGGTAGAGACCAGATTGATGTTCAGGTGAAATCAGATGTTGGATATTACAAGAGATTTATACAGAGTACAAAGCTCAGGCTGGTGCAGGTAATCACCTTGTTCTGTTAGAACAGCATTTGAATATGCGGGAAGCACATAGTGATTCCATGCAAAGTTATGTTAAATGAGACCATGAGAATCCTAGCTTATACACTGCCCGGCCAAAAAAAAAAGTCGTACACTGAAATATTTAGTTGGAACCCCTGTAGCTTTGATTACAGTGCATATTCTTCTTGTCATTGTTTTAACATCTATATGCAATGCCAGAACATTTATTTTAGATCAGAAATGCCATAATTTTTGGCCGAGATCTTGTCTTCTCGACATAATGGTTGAACAACTGTGGTCTTCCCAATAGCACATCCCAATAACTTTTAATGTGTTTAAGGTCAGGATTTTGTGGTGGCAAATTTGTTTGTGAAAATGATTCCTCATACTTGTTTTTGTCATTCATGGTTTTCTTTGCTAAATACAGGCCAATAATTTGTCCATTCTGAAATATTGTAACATCTTTTCCACCATCAGGGGATGTGTCTTCCAACATGAATTTTTAAGAAATGAGTAGCAACGCGCTTCATCAGTCAGGGTAAAATGATTATTGCCAGCTGAAACATATTAATAACCACAATAATGATCCAATTATAGAAATTGTTCATTAATTTCCAAATGGTGACTTTAATTTTGGCCGGGCAGTGTATAATTGTCTTGATCAAGGTAATTAAGCCCCCTTTTTTTTTTTTTACAAGAAAGAAGGACTGGGTTGGGTGATGAGACTCTACATTGACCTGTGGATTGATTACCTTGACACCAAGTGGGGATATTGAGTGAAGGACATACTTTTCTGTCCCTCTCATTGAAGTCTGGGTCTTGGGAGATCTTAATCAGCATCTCCATGTCATTGTCTGGGCATCAGCGCCCACTCTGGCCTGTTTGGAATCCTTCAAATAGTTTTTCCATTGAGACTAGATGAGATGAAAGGAAAGTGAGCGGCCCACCTCATGGCACTCCTCCCATGAATAACATCCGTGCAGTGCTGGCCGCCCAGTGGAATGACCGTAACTCGACTCAGTCCAGGGATCGACTTGCAAGTACTAAGAAGCACTGCCCCATGCCCCTTTAAACTACTGAGAAGCATTTCTGTCCGTTTGTGAATTTGTAAGATTCAACTGAAGTATTACAGTTGCAAGTCCAGAATACGGTACTACGATGGCTGTTTGGCTTGTTTTGCTAGAACTGTTGGTCGTCACATTCACTCGCGGAAGGTTTAAGTATATTTCTTGTAAAAGATGTTATACTTAATCTTAGTTCTGACTCTTCTCCCTGTCAACTGAGTGGTGTGACACTTTATATAATTTAAACTGTTCACTCTGTTTAAACCAGGGTACTCCAACACTGTTCCTGAGGAGGTACCATCCTGTTGGTTTTTGTTCTCCTAATTCAGCACACATGGTTTGGATAGTTTGCAGCTCATCAGGATCTCTAACTGGGAAATTAGGTTCACTCGTTTGGTTGGAGTGAAATCCTTCAGGACAGTCGTTTGCCAGGAGCTGGGTTGGAAACCCGGTTATAAACAAGTTATTTTCACATGGGACACGTCTGCAAATTTTCATATCTTGCTTTTGTGTGTTCAGTTAACTGCATATCTGTATAAAGTTTATTTTGTCTTCCCACAGGCAGCAATCAACGGTGTGATTCCACAGGAAAATGGCATCTTGCAAAGGTAACCTTCAGTTTACTTGATCTTTTGCCAAATAGGCCAAATTTTGACCCTCTTATGTAGAATTCATATCTGGTCGTAGAAAATTTAGTTCCTCCATTTTTGACAAATTTTCTCCAAAAATGCTGTTTTCACCAGGGGCTGGTTTTAAGGAGTCAAATCTTCACACTGTTTCCAACCCTTTTTATTTCTTTCCCATAGTTCTAAATTCAGATTTGGTTTTCATCACAGTTCCAACTGACACGCTTGCAAGTTGATACCTTCCTGCAGATGTAGACGTCTGCGGACATAGAGCAGCTCTTTTTATGGAAGCAGTTGCACTACTGTATCAGTAGATGGCACTCCCGGATCAGTTATTGAATATTCACAATTAAGCAGAGCTTGAACACAGTCTAGAATATTGACGAGTTCACTCCTATCCCTGTTTTTCAGGAGTTTCATGAATTTAACTCCTCAGCTAAGCCTGATGCCCAAACTGCTCAATATCCTTGCCCATAGTATCTATCCTGCAGTTTAAAAAAATGATCCCTTGCGACAGAAAAAAATTGTTGTCCTCTGTTGCAACCACTTCAGTTACAGTGACCGTATGGTATTCTAAGTAGTTAAAAAAAAAAAAAAAAAAAAATCAGTTTGCTGTGGCAAAAATTTGCCATGGTATTGACACTGTCATTCTACTATCAATTTCAGTCATCACATACTATAAATGCGCAATTTCCTATCGTGGATTAACGCGTAGATATGTTGGTTGAAGAATTTAGCTGTTTTTTAGAGCCTCGTACAAGCTCTCATGGAAATCCAGTCACTTCAATGGTGTTTCAGTGTTATCTGCCTGAAAGCCCAGCTGTAGTTCACGCCCACGTTAAATTCTTCTGATAATTACCAGTTGGTTGACTCGATTTTTATCCAATTGCAGACAGTATAAGCTTTCTTCAGTAAGTTGCAGACATTGATTGAACCTTAAACATATTAAAATACATGCGTAATAGGGTAACGTTAACTTTACGCAGCTCAGGCTGACGTGGTTGCATAGGAACAAAAAACCTCCAGAACTGAGCCTGAGCTTATTTGCGGGATGGAAATCTGATTCTGAGATGGAAAATAACAGTTATTCTGAATGGCACAGGTAGGAGGGCTGACAGCATTGATACGTTTGAGGAGCAGCACAGAAATTCCATTGAAAAGTGAGTAACGCTGTCTTTGTATGGTGTAGCTCTATCTTACTGTTAGCCTGCTAGCTAACTAGGCAGCTATTTCTTATTTTTGGTTTACCACCGAGATCACAGAGCTAGTTTGTCACATTGGGTCACGAAAGAGTAGTCGATACTGCAGTGTGCTAGCATTTTTCTAAACTATCAGTTTAGATCAGTTTGATCAGTTTTCAGTGATCAGTTTTAGAATTTATACCACATTCAATGAAACGGAATGCATTTTCTTGCATTTTCGCTCTTGTAAAGTGCGAGCAGCCATTACTGTGACCTGAGTTATACTTGTTCCATAAAGGTTGTAAAAAGCATACAAGCTAGCGTTTTGCTGGTGTGATCGGAATTGTAAACAGCAAGCTTTCCGTCTGAGTGAACGATTTGACCGTAAAACAGCAGTTTCTAGTTCTGTGCTTGCTGACTCGGCTTTGTAGATAAATGGACGAGACTCTGAACTTTATCCTGGAGAAAAGGCATGTTTTTGGTTTGGAGAGGTCACTGGTGACCATTGACGTCCAGCTGCGCCTATATCGATAAAGTCATGCTAAATTTAACTAGAAAATCATCCATTCATATTGAATTTCATGAGTACAAAGTTGATTTGTGTGAAAAATATGATTATTTTATTAATTGAAAGTGTGCCATTTTCAAGGCTCTGGGAGTGTGGGGCGCCACCCGGATAGCTCTCTTATTTGGCTTATAAAAAGTGGATAATTTAATATTTCATGGACAGATGAGGAGTACTTGGGGTCTAGGAGTTTATTATTCTAGAAATGCATTGTTTTAACCCCCAGCCATTATTCAATCCCCAGAATGATCTTTTTTTACAGTTTCAATGGT
Organism: Gymnothorax reevesii; assembly: GCA_029721435.1. Classification (NCBI taxonomy): domain Eukaryota; kingdom Metazoa; phylum Chordata; class Actinopteri; order Anguilliformes; family Muraenidae; genus Gymnothorax; species Gymnothorax reevesii. The sequence goes on from CM056575.1 coordinate 94,633,621, forward strand.
GAATTCTCATGAAGATTTTTTTATGTTTGCAGCCCATTTTCTCTACCAAAATCATGAAAATAAATGGAAATACGATGTCATTCTAAATGCTGTAAGTGTCTTTTCTGAGTTGAGCCACATTCATCCTCTTTATGAAGCTTAAATCTTGAATTATAAAGCATCAACGTGGGTAACCCATAAATAGCCAAATTTGGCTTCTGTACAAAGGGGTTACTGACGCTTCAGGCATCCAAAACCCAGCAGTGAACCTTCTTTTTTCCTCTTGTTCAGTATTTGTACACACCCTGCCAAGTACGATAGGTTGGGATAATTTTTTGATAATGTAATGTTGTCAGTGAGGAATTATCTGTGTTAGTTTTGTTTCTCCCTTTCTTCATTCATGATTTCCATTTAATTTTCCCGCCATTTCTGTGTGGTAATTAGCAATTCGCTATGCTGCTGTTCGTTTGAATTTGATAAAATGGCCCAAAGAGGAGGAAACTAAACACCCAAGAAAAATAGCAACATATGACCAAAAAAAAAAAAAAAAAAACTTGTGCTGATTGGGCAGAAGTCCTTAGAGGTTCTTTGTGTCCTTTGAGCGGTTGTCCAGTTTTTTTCTCTTTTTTTTCTCTTTTTAACGGTCAGTATTCATTATATCCTGTGCGAAGAAGAAATAAATGCAGGCTGCACACATTCGGTTAAACGGCCTGTTTTGTATGTGCAAGGACTTTGGGAATGAGAGCATGGTTTTCTTAAAGGCACATAATTATGAATGGGCCTGGCAGAGAAGCTTGCACACATCCTATTTACAAAGCAGCTGGCACCAGGCTGCACTCGTGGGATGGCATTTTTCAGAAAACGGCACACAGTGAGGTGATCTTGGCCAACTCAGGGGCCTAGCTGGAGTCTCTCTCCATGTTAGGCTTTTAATTGGCAGAGTGCGCCATCTAGCAGCCTTTTGTGGAATGGCTATTCCAGCTGGAAATCCCATCTTACCTGTGAAGTGTCTGCGAAAATTACATAGGAGGCATCCCATTAAGCATCAAAATCAGCCCCCCGATTTTCCAAATTATTACCTGGCCCCTCCCCTAGGGGGCCAGGTTAAGCAATGATCGTGTGTGTGTGTGTGTGTGTGTGTGTGTGTTTCTTTCTGTCAGTCTGTCTGTCAGCCCGTGGCTGGGGCCAGGTCTGCTATCTCTGATTGCCTTGTTTCTTTTTAGGATACTGGTATATACCCTCTGATATATTAGAAACTATTTGATGAGTGTTAGCCAACATATTTCTTAGAAATTTTGACATTTGAAATTGGCCCTTCCAGAATGGCGACTCTGTCCATTACACAGGAGTACTACAGTTTGGGGTATCTACGCAGCCAGCTGCACACTGTAACAGTTTGTACTTGATATCTAAGCCCATTATACGTTGTTTTGTTCTGCAGCGGTGGTCCTCTTCTTGCATAAAATACCGCAGTGGTACTTCACCTTGTTGAAACATTGTAATGACAAAGCCCATTCCAAATCTCAGCGATAAATACCACCTCATGTGTGTTCATTGGTCAGAAATATCCCAGAGATGATTGGTTTATGAATTCTGAAACTTGAATCTCATTGGTTTGGCATATGTTAGTTAATCTTTTTAATATTGGTGGAATATGTCCCTAAGTGTGATTGGTCTGATGATTGTCATTTCAATTCTTATTGGATATATTTTCTGGACATTTATTGCTCATGTCAAGAATGGGAGAAACTCTCATCTCACGAATAAATGCCTCGGAGGATAAAGAAAGTAAAATGTTATGAGTTGCTTCTGGAATATAGGTCTCATACACAGAAATCATGCATGAGTTTCTTGATAATTTTCACATAACAATGGCCATAGTAAAGTATAATCACATATCAAGACATTCTACTGCAATTGCAGTATTTAGGAGTCCATAAAACTGACATTCTCTGCCAATGACAAGTACATGTATTCAAAGATGAAACAAAAGTTTTGAAATAATGACCTTTTTAATTTCACATTTTCAGCTCCAAGTCAGTAATATATTGCCCATATGATTGTTATGCGTGATCGCATCAATGTATTTTTTGAATGAGTCGAGTTCTGATTTACTCTCTGAAACATTTCAGGTCTGCCATTGCCATTTTTAATTGAAGTCTTTTTTAACATAGAGCACAACATTGGGCCAAAAGTTTTATTTCTCTAGTCTAAACTGAAGCTTACTATATGTATACTCAAATAAGCAAACAAAAAAATGGCTTTATTGTGTGCTGTTAAGTTTTTTCTGGCCTTAAATGCCGGAAAATCCAGTAAAATTGGTGAAAATGGCTGGTATTCCTAACTTTGAATGTGTAGAAAGCTTCAAATAGATTACACATAAATAAAAATTTTGTCATTTCTTGACTAGATTAACACCTAAATAATATTCCAATCCATGGTTTGATTGAAATTTGGGGGGGGGGGGAGAATTCTTGAGGATTTCCTCCTGATCATGGGGTAGTGGTCCCCTGAGATTTTATGATATATGCAATCTCTGAGCTTCTTGTTAGAAACAGCTGTATACTCCTGTTTTTTGTGCAGTTGTACCGTCTAGCTATTGTGGGAGTGGTGTAGTGCTTAAGATAATTTGGTTACAGATTTGGACCTTCAGTTAACTCTTTCCCCCTCACTAGCGCCTCTCGACGCCTATCCCTTATTTCCGCACAAGCGCCTCTCGCCGCCCGGTCTCGATCACCACACAAGCGACTCTCGACTTCTCACTGAGATTTCTCCATAAGTGTCTGTGGACGACTATCTCTTTTAAGCTTATATGAGATTGAGATTATGACGTCAACAGTTTCGGGGTAGATATATAATTGAAGAAAAAAATTGAACATTAGCATAAATTGAACTTTATTGGACCTGTACATATAAAAACTCTGTGTTTATAAAATGAGTTGACATTTATAGAGAAATTTCTCTTTCTAACTGAAATATTGGGGGAAGAAGTTAATGTTCAAATCAAACATCAGTGGGGGTAAAAATGTGATCTCAGTGGCTTGTAGGGCTGGGTTAAAAAAAATCGATTTTCCGATTCAGATCGATCCCCCCCGATATCGATTAATTTAATTCGAAGATCGATCTTTTATTTGTGCATTTCCATCTTGCTTGTGAATATTCAATAACTGATCCGGGAGTGGCACCTAGTGATACGATATTGTACTGCATCCATAAATTTGCAGCTCCATGTCTGCTGGCGGACACGTCTGGACAAGGCGCTTAAGATACCCTGCCGAGCACCGTTGTGACATCCACATAATCCTTAAATGATGAATTACATTCGTATTTAAATTTGTAGCGAGTAGCGAAGTGAAAAAAAAACCTCAAGTACAAATCCTCAAAAAAAAAAAAAAAACTACTTAAATAATAAATTTCCAACATAATGAATAATAATGAATGTTAATGGCAGGTAGATGTATTTTGACTACGTGTCATATAAATGTACATCGAGCTGTGTTTCATTGATAGTTTCGCATTTGCAGAATGCTTTCTATCTGTTGTCGGTAAAAATGCAGTGATCCGGACGTAGCTGCAGTGGACGGAACGGTAAATTGAGGCCGGATTTTCAAGCTACAAGGAATGATGATGAGAGAACAAAATCAACGTTGGATATAAATTTCGGTATCAGATCTTTATTTTAAGCTCAACTACATGTGTTGGGAGACATATTTTCATTAACAGCGTAGGGTGGAAGTTTAGTAGAACATGTCCCAGTTTTCGTCCACCATTTCAACCAGTTTTCGAATAAAAAATCCAATATTATTTTCTTTGTTGAATGCATTGTAATATTTATTTCTGTCGAGTCGAACATGTCCATGTGGGGTATTTTTGTTTTAAATTCAATAACATTTACTTGAAAATGAACTTGCAAAGTGAAGCATATAATATTGACCCAGTTTCAGAGAATAACAGTCTACTAACTGTTAAGTCTATGTTGCACCTTATTGTGGCACTGGGTGCTAGTGTTGTAACGGTGAGGGAAATGTGTTCTTGGGCCCCTTAATACTATGAATTTTTATTTAAAAGCCACTGCCTCTTTATTGTTGCTGACCACGCGCATCGTTTGATTGCCTTGATTCATGAGTCTTCTTATGGTTCCAGTATGATAATGTCACAATGCAAAAGTAGTCTCGCCCTGGACTCATGAACTCGACTGTGTGTTTAGTATACTTATTGGCCTCCTCAGTTTACAGATCTGAATCTCTGTGATCTCAGCATCTTTGGCATGTGGTAAGGATTCACGGAATGAGTGTATAACTGAAAAATCTGTCCAAATATTTTTCTTTGAACCGAAATGTGAAATATGTCATCGTAGACGAGAATCACAAATGAATGTGTCTAAAGTCATGGGAAACATATGCCTTGGATAGCTGAGCCTCTTCCGATGGAAAAGGAAGAACCTGTCCTATGCCTGATGCATGCATTTTTGCCTGTGAAAATCAACCAGTTTTATACATAATGATAATGTGCAACAATATCAGTTATGTGGTCATAGTTGCACTACTACAGGCTACAATGGGTTTGCTGTGAGAGTTATGAATTTTTCTGGGGGATTAGCACTTCTAGATTTTAGTCCTGCTGGTTGTTGAACTAATCATCAAACCAAAGAAACTTTCCTTTCGTTCATCTTATTAGATGGTGTTACCTGTTGAACTTGTTACGACTGCGCTCCTTTTTGGCATTGAGAACTGTGTATGTTTACTTTGTGTAGCATGGTTGTAAATGATTATAAATTGGTTGTGCCATTCAACAAATATATGTACAGTTGTGTTAAAGTCTTCAATTATGAATAACTCAATTATTGAATGCACTATTGTTTGCTTTTGTGCGCCAGCATGTTGTTGTCCTATTCTGTTCGTGCTGGCATAATTTTAAATCGTGACTTCGCTGCAGTTGTTAAGCAGTCTTTGTTTGATTTTTATCCTTCATCAAAATGTGTCTCTGGGTACTTCATGTAAATGAACTTTTTTCACGTGCTCAGTTTGTAACGGGAGTGTGAGTTTTATATTAACCGTCCGTATAGTGATCACAGTTGAATTGTGTGGCTGGTGTAAGGATGCAGCCCGTGCCTTTTTCAATTTGGAAAATTCCCCATTGTTCTTCTTTGTTTTAATATGTACTCTTCTGAGCTCGGAAGCTAATTCTGATAGAAATAGTCATGTGAAGACCTTTAATGGCTCTGCTCGGTCAGAGATTAGCTAAATGCCCTCTTCCGTTAATTATTCAAAGGTATTGCAGCATTCTGGAATTATGTGCTACAAAGGATTGAAGGTCTTTTGATGAAGGAAGCAGCCAAGATGATGGCTTCCTTATGTTTTCTGGGCTGGTGTTTTAATTGTGCTGCATCAAAGTTTGCCCTCCAAAACCAGGTTTGTCCTTACTGGTGAGGTGTGCATTATCTTCATTAAGCTATTGTTAATCACTGTCAGTGAGCAGCGCTGTTGTCATGACTAAACTGGAGTTGGGATTATTCCCATGAAAAATAATGGTGTTTTATAAATTGATGCCATTTTATGTTTTGGAAATGTGGAATTTTGTAGTTACAAGTGCTGTCAAAGAGCTGGTGAATATATTGCCTAATTTATCAAATATTTGTTTGGAGTATATTTGCTCAGTGCTGTTATGGATGGGACTGACACAGTTTGGATTTGTGTAAGCAACAGGTCATTGTTGCCTTTCTGAAATGTTTTCTTTTGAACAATTACAGTCATTCAACACAATCAAACCGAAAACAAGCGGCTGCTGTTATTCTTGGAAATAGTTGCCAGCCTTTCTTCTCAGATTGAGCTGGCTGTCCTTGCTTTGAATGTAAACAAGGGTTTCCGCTACATGTAATTGATTGTGGTGCACCGCCACGGCTAAATAAAAGCTGCCATGCCTGTGCAAAATGACTTCGCATAAATTCCAAAAATCCAGGGCAATCAGGTGCCACCAGTTCTCTCTGTTTAATAAAAATGAGCGCTAATAATTCTTGAGCTGTTGTCAATCATTCTGCTTGATGAACACATTTTCCACTGAATAAAAATTTGCCATCGGCAGTAAAATGGGCGGCTTGCTTATTGCAATTTGTGCAACGATTAGAGAAAAAGTAAAACGATAAACTACGATGTTAACTTCTGTGTTTGCTGTGAGCACATCCTGCTCTACCGCATTGTACCTTCATGATTATTTAATTCCAATTCCGCAGTCATAATCTGTTTTCATATTACACGTGAAATCCACCATCACGCATGTGAAACTGATAAACCTCCGTGCACGTAGACTTTTATTATTACATCGCCTACGTGCTGATTCATGAAAACTGGCCACACTTGATAATGCTGAGTTTTGACCTGACGCTGAAGCCCTCCGCCACAGTTTCAAAAAAATACTGGAGGAAACCCTGTAAACCATTCAGATTATTTTGAAAGTTGGACTTCGAGTTCATCAGGGTTTTCACTGAGTCATTATTGTACCTCTAGCTCTCCAAAAATCCCCTAATTTGTCATTCTGCAAGTTCATATATTGCTATACAATGATAATTGAATATTGTTGATATTTTCCTGCTCTGTGCTGTGGTATGCCATTGATAAGGCTGATTTAATGTGTTTATTTACTGGTGAGGTATTTTCCCCTAGAACCCAACATCTTAACTCTGTAGCGCAGCAGAAAATTGCTATTGCCTATAGAAATCATTTATACTTATCTCATGTAAATGTTGGTGAATGAAAAGTTGTTAATTGTCTTTTGATTCTCATTTTAGTGAAAAATTCAGCTGCTTTGTCCGCTGTCTGCAGCTCACGCTCCCCTGTTTGTGCTCTCTGCAGCTCACGCGCTCCTGTATGTGCTCTGCAACTCATGCTCTCCTGCGTGTGCTGTCTGCAGCGCACGCTCTCCTGCATGCGCTCTCTGCAGCTCACGCGCTCCTGCGTGCGCTCTCTGCAGCGCACGCTTCCTGTTTGTGCTGACTGCAGCTCACGTGCTCCTGTGTGCGCTCTCTGCAGCTCACACGCTCCTGTGCATGCTCTGTGCAGCCCACGCTCTCCTGCGTGTGCTCTCTGCAGCTCACGCGCTCCTGTGTGCGCTCTCTGCAGCTCACACGCTCCTGTGCATGCTCTGTGCAGCGCACGCTCTCCTGCGTGCGCTCTCTGCAGCTCACACGCTCCTGCGTGCGCTCTCTGCAGCTCACGCGCTCCTGCGTGCGCTCTCTGCAGCTCACGCGCTCCTGCGTGCGCTCTCTGCATCGCACGCTCTCCTGTGTGCGCTCTCTGCAGCTCACGTGCTCCTGTGTGCGCTCTCTGCAGCTCACACGCTCCTGTGTGCGCTCTCTGCAGCTCACACGCTCCTGTGCATGCTCTGTGCAGCCCCCGCTCTCCTGTGCGTGCTCTTTGCAGCTCACACGCTCCTGTGCATGCTCTGTGCAGCCCACGCTCTCCTGTGTGTCCTCTCTGCAGCTCACACTCTCCTGTATGTGCTCTCTGCAGCTCATTCTCTTCTGCGTGTGCTGTCTGCAGGGCACGCTCTCCTGTGTGCGCTCTCTGCAGCTCACGCTCTCCCGTGTGCGCTCTCTGCAGCTCACGCGCTCCTGTGTCCGCTCTCTGCAGCTCACGCGCTCCTGTGTGTGCTGTCTGCAGCTCACGTGCTCCTGTGTGTGCTCTCTGCAGCTCACATGCTCCTGTGTGCGCTCTCTGCAGCGCACGCTCTCCTGTGTGTGCTGTCTGCAGCTCACGTGCTCCTGTGTGTGCTCTCTGCAGCTCACATGCTCCTGTGTGCGCTCTCTGCAGCGCACGCTCTCCTGTGTGCGCTCTCTGCAGCGCACGCTCTCCTGTGTGTGCTGTCTGCAGCTCACGCTCTCCTGCGTGTGCTGTCTGCAGCTCACGCTCTCCTGCGTGTGCTGTCTGCAGCTCATGCTCTCCTGCGTGTGATGTCTGCAGCTCACCCTCTCCTGCGTGTGCTGTCTGCAGCGCACGCTCTCCTGCGTGTGCTGTCTGCAGCTCACGCGCTCCTGTATGTGCTCTCTGCAGCTCAGGCTCTCCTGCGTGTGCTGTCTGCAGCTCACGCACTCCTGCGTGCGCTCTCTGCAGCTCATGCGCTCCTGTGTGCGCTCTCTGCAGCGCACGCGCTCCTGTGTGCGCTCTCTGCAGCGCACGCTCTCCTGTGTGTGCTGTCTGCAGCTCACGCTCTCCTGTGTGTGCTGTCTGCAGCTCACGCTCTCCTGTGTGTGCTGTCTGCAGCTCACGCTCTCCTGCGTGTGCTGTCTGCAGCTCACGCTCTCCTGCGTGTGCTGTCTGCAGCTCACGCTCTCCTGCGTGTGATGTCTGCAGCTCACCCTCTCCTGCGTGTGCTGTCTGCAGCTCACGCTCTCCTGCGTGTGCTGTCTGCAGCTCACGCGCTCCTGCGTGTGCTCTCTGCAGCTCAGGCTCTCCTGCGTGTGCTGTCTGCAGCTCACGCGCTCCTGCGTGCGCTCTCTGCAGCTCACGCGCTCCTGCGTGCGCTCTCTGCAGCTCATGCGCTCCTGTGTGCGCTCTCTGCAGCGCACGCGCTCCTGTGTGCGCTCTCTGCAGCGCACGCTCTCCTGTGTGCGCTCTCTGCAGCGCACGCTCTCCTGTGTGTGCTGTCTGCAGCTCACGCTCTCCTGTGTGTGCTGTCTGCAGCTCACGCTCTCCTGCGTGTGCTGTCTGCAGCTCACGCTCTCCTGCGTGTGATGTCTGCAGCTCACCCTCTCCTGCGTGTGCTGTCTGCAGCTCACGCTCTCCTGCGTGTGCTGTCTGCAGCTCACGCTCTCCTGCGTGTGATGTCTGCAGCTCACCCTCTCCTGCGTGCGCTCTCTGCAGCGCACGCTCTCCTGCGTGCGCTCTCTGCAGCTCATGCGCTCCTGTGTGCGCTCTCTGCAGCGCACGCGCTCCTGTGTGCGCTCTCTGCAGCGCACGCTCTCCTGTGTGTGCTGTCTGCAGCTCACGCTCTCCTGTGTGTGCTGTCTGCAGCTCACGCTCTCCTGCGTGTGCTGTCTGCAGCTCACGCTCTCCTGCGTGTGATGTCTGCAGCTCACCCTCTCCTGCGTGTGCTGTCTGCAGCTCACGCTCTCCTGCGTGTGCTGTCTGCAGCTCACGCGCTCCTGCGTGTGCTCTCTGCAGCTCAGGCTCTCCTGCGTGTGCTGTCTGCAGCTCACGCGCTCCTGCGTGCGCTCTCTGCAGCTCACGCGCTCCTGCGTGCGCTCTCTGCAGCTCATGCGCTCCTGTGTGCGCTCTCTGCAGCGCACGCGCTCCTGTGTGCGCTCTCTGCAGCGCACGCTCTCCTGTGTGTGCTGTCTGCAGCTCACGCTCTCCTGTGTGTGCTGTCTGCAGCTCACGCTCTCCTGTGTGTGCTGTCTGCAGCTCACGCTCTCCTGCGTGTGCTGTCTGCAGCTCACGCTCTCCTGCGTGTGCTGTCTGCAGCTCACGCTCTCCTGCGTGTGATGTCTGCAGCTCACCCTCTCCTGCGTGTGCTGTCTGCAGCTCACGCTCTCCTGCGTGTGCTGTCTGCAGCTCACGCGCTCCTGCGTGTGCTCTCTGCAGCTCAGGCTCTCCTGCGTGTGCTGTCTGCAGCTCACGCGCTCCTGCGTGCGCTCTCTGCAGCTCACGCGCTCCTGCGTGCGCTCTCTGCAGCGCACGCGCTCCTGCGTGCGCTCTCTGCAGCGCACGCTCTCCTGTGTGCGCTCTCTGCAGCGCACGCTCTCCTGTGTGTGCTGTCTGCAGCTCACCCTCTCCTGCGTGTGCTGTCTGCAGCTCACGCTCTCCTGCGTGTGATGTCTGCAGCTCACCCTCTCCTGCGTGTGCTGTCTGCAGCTCACCCTCTCCTGCGTGTGCTGTCTGCAGCTCACGCTCTCCTGCGTGTGCTGTCTGCAGCTCACGCTCTCCTGCGTGTGCTGTCTGCAGCTCACGCTCTCCTGCGTGTGATGTCTGCAGCTCCCACGCTCCTGCGTGCGCTCTCTGCAGCGCACGCGCTCCTGTGTGCGCTCTCTGCAGCGCACGCTCTCCTGTGTGCGCTCTCTGCAGCGCACGCTCTCCTGTGTGTGCTGTCTGCAGCTCACGCTCTCCTGCGTGTGCTGTCTGCAGCTCACCCTCTCCTGCGTGTGCTGTCTGCAGCTCACGCTCTCCTGCGTGTGATGTCTGCAGCTCACCCTCTCCTGCGTGTGCTGTCTGCAGCTCACCCTCTCCTGCGTGTGCTGTCTGCAGCTCACGCTCTCCTGCGTGTGATGTCTGCAGCTCACCCTCTCCTGCGTGTGCTGTCTGCAGCTCACGCTCTCCTGCGTGTGCTGTCTGCAGCTCACGCTCTCCTGCGTGTGATGTCTGCAGCTCCCGCGCTCCTGTGTTTGCTCTCTGCAGCTCACGCGCTCCTGTGCATGCTCTGTGCAGCCCACGCTCTCCTGTGTGTGTTCTCTGCACCTCATGCTCTCCTGCGTGTGCTGTCTGCAGCTCACGCTCTCCTGTGTGCGCTCTCTGCAGCTCACCCTCTCCTGTGTGCGCTCTCTGCAGCTCACCCTCTCCTGTGTGCGCTCTCTGCAGCTCACCCTCTCCTGTGTGTGCTCTCTGCAGCTCACATGCTCCTGTGTGCGCTCTCTGCAGCTTACGCTCTACTGTGTACGCTCTGCGAAAAACTTGTTTTTCTATTTTGTCTCCAAATACTTTGATTAAATTTCTGAATACGACTTAACAACTGCCATTTATGTTTCAAACATTTCTAATGAAGCCTAACAAATCGGACTGATTCATAAAACTTTTCACAAGTCATAAGGAAGTTAATTACATGACATGTTGAATCATTAACTATTACAGTCATTATATGGCAGCAGCAGTGCCAGAACTGGGAATCAGGGGGGCACAGAACATCCGTTTAAGGGGACCTATAGCTCAGCAAAATGCCAATTTTGGTTCAAAATTTCAGTTTTGAGGCAAGAACATGAAGTGGTCCCTCAGATAGTTCGTAATATGGAGTCATGTTCCGAAGGAAACATTTCTCATGAGCACTGTCATCAAGGATGGAACAGCTATGAGTATGGTGACTTTTATTGATGGCCAACGAGGAATTGCCTCCATTCATTTGAAACTTGACATAAAGGCAGGGGCACATTCAATGTCAGGCTATCACAAAATGGACAGAAAATGTGTGAAACACAGTGGAAAAACATGCACTAAAACTTGGGGAAAAATAAATGAATAGACGCTTGAAAAGCACGTGAAACCAGGGAAGATACACAGATTGAAGAAGAGGGAGTTACTAATGAGGCTGGTGCCTTTTTTTTTTTTTGGAAAAATTTGGCTTCTCCAATCCCACCCGAATCTGGAATGTCCAATTGGGGAACTATGTACAAGGCTTTTTGCATATGCGGCCCCCTATTGCCAACTCAGGGAAGTGAGACAGCTTTTTGCCGCTGCTTCTTACACACTCATTGGTCGAAACCTCGTAATCTCAGAACAAGGGCGGAGGATACCGGTACATGAACTAGCTTTGAATCTCCCAAACGAGCGCCCGTCTGGCCAACAGTAGACGCCTGAGAACTTGTTATTTTCCAATACCCTATCCCGACAGACCCTTTCCAATTTGCATCCCTGTAGCGCATTGGACAATTGCACGCTACTCTGAATAGAGCTGCTGACTACTGGCGGCTGGTACAAGGCAGGGATCGAACCCGCCCCGTGATAGTCACTTCTGCTTCGCAACGCGATGCTTTACCGAGTGAGCTATCCGGCAGCGAGGCTGGTGCCTTTTAAGGAATAAATCCTAAAAATCTCTGAAAACAAAATACTAAATGTATTCCTCCTGAGAAGATTACTGTCAAACTTCGATCGCATTATTACTGCCAAACTAAAATCACATTTTTATTATAATACAGATTTTCAACAAGAAAATACAGATTTTACATACATAAAATACAGATACAACTGTCCACCCAATTAACTTCATATTTGGCAGCTTTCTTCATTTTGTGATGATCTATGTCTGTTCAGAGCTCTTTCTGCAATATGTGCCTCTCAATATGAGTAAATCAAAATATGCATATTTAATCAGCCGTTTCCCGCAGATATTGATTTTAAGGGGGTCAAAGTCAATACTTGAACATCGAAACCCGGGGGAAAAAAAGCTTTGCAGTGACATTAGGAATGTTTTTTTTTTCTTTCACGTTACAGCTGAAATTATAAACATACACTGTTTAGTAATCTCAATAACTGCGTTTCTCTAAATATATATATTCATTAAAATGGCTGTTGCCATGTCGACCACTAATATGATGTATTCATTTCAATTTATTTGTATAGCGGTATCACAGTTAAACTGTCACAAAGACGCTTTACAATGAGAGATGAAGTTACTGAAAGGGCAGTGCCCAGCCTATTCCCCACTACAGCAAATGAGGCAAAAAAACTCCCAGTAGGGAGAGAAATCCTTGAACAGTGGTGAGAAAAAACTCCCCAATGGGAAGAAATCTCAGGAGGAACCCTGCTATAGTGGGCAAGCCCATCCTCTGTGGGCTAGCTAATTAATAACAAGAAAAAGCAAAATAGGATAATGACAATACAGTTCCATTAAAGTCCATCTAAACAGTGGCATCAGTTGCGAGGAAGTGGCATGCCGAGGATGGTGCAGAACTGGATCAGCACCGGATCAGGACAGCAGCAGCCAGCGCTCATGGTGAGGGACAGGGCTCGGATGGTCCAGGACTCAGGGTTGTAGAGGGAAAGATCCTCGGAAAGAGACAGAAAAAAGTGGGGTCAGGCACTGGATAAAACTACTGCGTATTAATAAAAATACAGTCCTGTGTCATGTGCCAAGTGAGAATTTTGGAGCTGACTGGTCAGGAAACAGTCAACACCCCTCCATCCACTTCCTGCAGCACAGAGGCCGTACACTGATTCCAGGCTGGAAGATCATCTGCCCTCTTTTTATTTTCTGAACACTAGTACCATATGGACCTTCCCGGTGGCTATGGTTGTAGCAAGCCCCACTGGCACCGTTAATGCATGCTCAGTGCCACCAGTTCCACATGGATTTGCTTAACACTACACCAGTACTATATGGACCTCCCCAGTGACCAAGGCTGTAGCAAGCCCACTGGCATCGTTAATGCATGCTCAGTGCTAAAAAGATCTTGAAGATCGAGAGTGTCTGAAGCCCGAATCTGTTTTGAGTTTGTTCCATAAAATTTGTGCTTTGTAAGAGAATGCTCTATCTCCAATTGTAATTCTAGATATATTTGGAATTTTCCAGTACTCAGCACCTTGTGAACGAAGTATTCTTGGTGGGGAGTAAGGAATGAGAAGACTGCAAAGATATTCCGGGGCCAAGTCATTTCAAGCTTTGTAAGTTAGTAATAGTATTTTGTACTCAATTCTGAATTTTACAGGCAGCTAATGAAGATTTTTGAGCACCGAGCTGATTTGATCATATTTCTTAGTCCTAGTCAGAACCCTAGCTGCAGCATTCTGCACTAATTGAAGATGTTTCGGGGCCGAGCTAGTGCAACCAGACAGTAAGACATTGCAATAGTCCGGCCGAGAGGACACAAATTCGTGAAACAATTTTTCAGCGTCTTGAAGGGACAATATTTTTTTTTAGTTTAGATATGTTTTGAAGATGGAAAAAAGCCACTTGAATGATATTGTTGATGTGAGCCTGGAAAGAGAGTTCTGAATCAAGGGTCACCCCAAGATTTTTAACGACAGCTTTGGCAGAAACAGAGAGGCCATCTAAGTTAAGAGAGAACTTAATGAATGAGTCTCTAAGAGATTTGGGACCCAGTACCAATTTTTCAGTCTTATCTGGGTTTAGTGAAAGAAAATTTTGCGTCATCCAAGCTTTAACAGCGTTAAGACACATCTCTAATCTAGTAAATGGATCATTTTCACCCGGCTTAAAGGATATATAGAGCTGCGTGTCGTCTGCATAACAATGGTATTTAACATCAAGTCTAATTATGATATTTCCAAGGGGAAGCATGTATAGAGAAAAAAGCAAAGGGCCCAGAACAAATCCTTGAGGTATTCCAAAGTTGACCTTGGAATACTCTGAACACTTGTTATTTACCCGGACAAGCTGAGATCTATCAGACAGATAAGGCTTAAACCATGAAAGGGCAAGTCCAGAAATACCAACTAATTTTTCCAACCAACAAAGAAGAATATGGTGGTCTACAGTATCAAAGGCGGCACTTAAATTGAGAAGGACGAGAACAGAGATGCGGCCACTATCCATAGAGAGAAGTAGATCATTTACTACGACAGTGAGGGCTGTTTCAGTGCTGTAATGCTTTCTATAGGCAGACTGAAAACTGTCAAATACCTCATTAGTTTGCAGGAAAGAAGAGAGCTGTTGGGTGACACATTTTTTAAGGATCTTCGATAAAAATGTGAGGTTTGAGATTGGCCTATAATTAGCGAGGACTGTGGGATCCAAATCTGGTTTTTTAAGCAGCGGCTTGATTTCTGCCATCTTAAATGAAGTGGGAACAATTCGTGAAATCAGAGAAGAATTAATTATGTGAAGAATTGGGCCGCCAAGAATGGGCAGGAGCTCTTTCATCAGCTTTGTGGGAATGGGATCCAAGATACAAGTGGATGATTTGGAAGTGACAAATAATTTGGCTAGTTCACTCAGGGATATGGGAGAAAGGGATTCAAACTGGTTTTTGTGTAATGTGGAAGACTTCATATCATGAGGAATGCCATCGCAAACTGGTAAGGAAGCAGTGATCCAATAATTCCAATAATTTTGCCATTAAAGAAATTTTAAAAATCATCACTGCTGCAAGAGACTGGTATTTGAGGGTTACTTGCAGCATGATTGTTAGTTAACTTGGCCACGGTTTTGACCAAAAATCGAGAATTATTTTTATTTTCCTGCATGAGATTTGAAAAGTAACAGGACCTTGCTCAAGAGAGAGCATGCTTATATGCAACAAGGCTCTCTTTCCAAGCACCATGGAATACTGGGAGTTTAGTGGAGCGCCATTTGCGTTCTGGTTGACGAGATTTTTGCTTTAGTGTCCTTGTCTGGTCAGTATACCATGGGCCTGGCCTCTTCTTCTGAGTAATCTTTTTATATTTCAGTGGTGCAACTACATTAAGGGTACAACGGAGAGCATCAGCAAACTTTTCTGCAGTATCGTCAATACAGAGGGCGCTGACTGGATGCTCAAAATAAGATGGGAAAACCTCAGTGAATTTTGTGGAAGTTCTTGCTGTAAAAGTACGACCAGTGTACATCCTAGTTTCTAACAATGCAGGGTGGGTCAGTTGTAAGCAGAATGTGATAAGAAAATGGTCAGACAAACTGGGATTATGTGAATGAATCCTGACCTGCCCAATGTTAAAAGCTTAAGATCTAAAGTATGACCATGAAAATGCTGACTAACACCAAAATGATGGTGAATGTGGATGTTAGAGAATCATCTGCCCTCTCAAAGTGCAGGTTAAAGTTGCCCAATATAACTATTCTATCATAGCTTAAAACTACGTCTGAAAGGAATTCTGAAAAATCTTGAATAAAGGCAGAGTAAAGGCCAGGGGGCCTGTAGACTGTCACCAGAGCTAAAGACTGATCAGGGGCAAGGCTCGCACCTGTATCCAGCACTGAAAAATTCATCACTGAAAGCTCAAATGTATCAAATTTATACTGTAGTTTTGGCACTAAGTGAATGGAGTCACTATAAATAGGGTCATTCCATATCAAATCAACCAAAAAAAATCAAAATTGTCACCCCACCCCCTCAGATTTTGCTCATATTTGGTTTCTAGGGTGATTTTTGCTGGCAAAGCTGAAATTCCAAATATTAGCTCAATCCAACCAATGGTTCCTGAGTTATGGCCCACCCAATTTGGCAAAAATCGCCCAAAACAAGGTTACCGGCCGAGGTTTGACCACTAATATCTCAGCAACCAGTGGGGCTATCACAATAAAATTGGTGTCTCTAGAATGGAAATTCACCAAGGAATCGAAATCTGAGATTTGCTGTGTTGTAAAAATAAAATATAATGACCTTTTGACCTTTACTTTGACCTTGACCTTGTTGACCTCGCGACCTTGACACAAAACCCGCACATAATTGTAGCCTCATATGTTCCCTATATTATACACAAAAACCAGAGGGGTATTTTCCCCTCAGTTTTCACAAATCCACACCATATATCCCTTTGATATATCCCTTCAGATTTGGATTCCCTAGTGAATTTCCAGTCCAAAGACACCAATTTTATTGTGATAGCCCCACCGGTTGCTGAGATATGGGCGGTCAAACATCAGCCAGTATCCCCATTTTGGGCGATTTTTGCCAAATTAGGTGGGCCATAACTCAGAAACCACTGGTCGAATTGAGCTAATATTCGGAATTTCAGCTTTGTCAGCAAAAATCACCATAGAAACCAAATTTGAGCAAAATCTGAGGAGTGGGGTGACATCCATTGGGTGATCTGACATGGAATGACCCAATGGCTGCAACACCCCCATCTCTCCAGTCCAGGCGGGGGTTTTGAGTGTATATAAAACCAGGTGGAGAGGCTTCATTCAAAGATAAGTTTTCATCTGGTGTCAGCCACGGGTCTGTGAGGCACAGTATATCAAGATTACAATCAGAGATTAATTTGTTCACAAGAGCTGCTTTAGAGCTCAAGGATCTAATATTTAATAGACAAGTTTTGAGAGAATATTTATTTCTAGGTGGATTGATACAGTTGCAGTTACTGCAAATCAAGTTTTTGTGATGTACTCCACGATTCTTCTTTCTTAATTTAATTGGAATTCGGGGAACAGACACAATCTCTATAGGGTTTGACCTAATCAACGGTTTATCAAAGCTGAATGTCAGGAATTTAGATTTAATTCTCGGCAGTCAACTACAATAATTTAAGTCGTCGATCAGATTTCTCAACAGAAGTGCACTGCCCTCTCGAGATGGGTGAACACCGTCCCTCCTCAAAAGACCAGGTCTTCGCCGGTAAGCTCGCCAATTGTCCACGAAACCGACGTTATTACCTGCGCTGCACTCAGACAACCAGCGATTGAGCGAATCTAATCTACTATATATTTCATCACTACATCGGATCGGGTACGGACCAGAGAAAGTCACTGACCGTGACATCTTTAGAGCTTGGGCGCAAGCCGACTTAAAACTGCTCTTTGTAATCTCCGATTGTCGTAATCGAATATCATTTGTACCGGCATGGATAATAATTTTGGAGAACTTGCGTTTGCCCTGATCAACTAATTTCAGATTCGCCTCGATATCAGTCACACGAGCGCCAGGAATACAGTTCACCGTGGTGGCCGGTTTAAACACCCTTACATCTCTAACAATGGAATCCCCGATAATTAGTGACTTTTCTGGTAGTCGTTCATCTGGCTCTAATTCTTCGAGGGGAGAAAATGAATTAAACAGTTTAGCGGGGGAGGGACTGGATGGCTGTTCAAGTTTCTTTCCGCTACGTTTACCTCGGAACTCTTACAAATACGTCACGCTGTGAAGAAGCTGCTGCTGCAGGTAAGGAACAGGAGACAGAAAGAGAACTAACATTAACACTCATTTCAGGCTGGACCAAGAAAGAATCAATGAACTCCTCATTCGACCTAATATTCTGCAGCGTTTCAATGCGAGCTTTCAGATGTAAAAGCTTTTCAGCTAAGCTAGCATATGAGATACATTTATTACACATAAAAGTGCCGCTAAGCACCGAGGAGTCGTAACAAAACATATTACATTCAGAGCACAAGACAGGAAAAGAGGTCGGCGAAGAAGGGGAAGCCATCATGGTCATTAAAGGGACATTGCGGAGGAATTACTCCCATCCAGCGTTGGAATCGTGTATTACATTCAAACTTGCGCCTCACTTTTTTTTAACACGTATTGCAGCTACGACAGCCACCGTGTATCAAAAAGCCGTGTCAACGCTGATGAAGCCATGGATGAATTAATAGAACTGTTACTACTGAACCGAAAGCCAGCATATCGAGGGCTGACTGCAATGAACAGTTATGGCCAAAACATAAGAACCGGACATAACTGTTCATTGCAGTCAGCCCTCGATATACATGAAGCAGCAAGACACAGTACCGTGAATCGGTTTAAGATGTTCAAAGTAATGGTAATAAACAACTCAGCTTAGGTGCATCTTGAACATTTTATACCACGAAAAAGCAAAGCAAGTGTTAGCTACATGCACGCTTATAGGATTTCACCTTCAATAGTTACCGAATATATACCCGCCATCCAACCCAAGTTAACCAACAACAGCCTTTACTACCTCACTGTTTATCTGGTATGTTGCATAAAAGACAGGTGAAGCAGTAGAGTCGCTATATAACAAAGCCATTCATCAAATACATGAACTGAAAACAGTGGTGTTCGCGCATTGCTAAACGAGAGTTTTAAGCGCTCATTACAAAAAACTTTCAATATTTTACTACACTCACCCTAGGTAAGCAGATGTTTAGCTGTACTCGCGTAATCAAGCGGTCAGGCGGAGATGACCACGTTTTATTGTTCGGCCCGTTACTTGCATACTGCATTAGGGGAAGTAGTTGCACATTTAGCATTGTGTCTCGACCACCTGTAGATGCAAAATTACGGACAAAAGACACCGTCGTGAAAATTTAATGTCTGATGAGGCGGACTCTCATGGAGACCGTCTAAGCTCGGACAGGCCATCAAAAAGCGCAAAATTTGCGATTGTATTCCTTCAAAGGCAGAAAAACACTCCGAAAAACAGAAAAAACCCCAACGTAATTTGTTTCCATCCACTCTATCAAATTATTTGAAGTTTGCCAAAAAGATTCGTGTGAATAAAGGCGGTGAAAATGCATTTCCATCGAACAGAATTAAAGCAAAAAAGTCGACATGGTCAACAACATCCCCCGCCAATCCTGTGCTTCTTATTTTCGAACTCCATCAAGCCTTTATGGTCTGAAGCTACACACCAGATTTGGTTACTGTATCTGTAGTAGTTTCTGAGTAAAGCTGTCCCCTTTATCTCGGACGGACGGACGGACGGAGGTCAAACCTATATCCCCCTCCCACTTCGTGTAAACTTGTGCGTAATGACGTCACTTGCTGCAATGCGATCATATCGGTGTATCGAATAGATTTCTGACATTTGAAGCTGTTTCCATTCACTTTCGCACTGAATCGCAGAACCTTCGAGTGAACAGAAGTAGTGTGGTACGCAACAAAATTAGCTAGTAAGCAATAATGGATCGCGTCTCCCAACAAATTGATAATTGCACAAGTTGTAATCAGTGGCGGCCTGTGACAAAAATTACCGAGGAAGCCAGAATGAACAACGAATTTAATTCAGTGTTTACGTGTTATTAGGAGACACTTCTTGTGACAGGACCCTACAACTGTCACACAAACAAATTAGCCTACTGTTGCAGTACCTTTATTCTACCAACTTCTCATTCATTTTAGTGAAAAAGAGGTTAAAAAAAGAGGACTTCCCCGAGTGTGTGAGAGAGAGTGAAAGCGCGAGGGAGAGCTGTGGATGCGCGCTTCGAGCTGTGCGCGCGCTCATGGCTCTGGTACACAGTAGTATGTGATCAGTTAGAGAAGCCCATGCAAAGCTGGTAAACGTCTCGTAGCTTTATTACAGCAGAAAGCTAAACACATAGCGATCAGACGGCAATTAAGACAAGATCTAGATATAACAGAAACATTTTAGCCATTGCTTTCACAGACAGTATTAATGAAGTTCCGTTTTGTGGACAATGCTCATCTCTGACTCATATTGAATTAAGTGGCAACAAAAGCATTTGCAAGACAGCCGTGGACTATTGTACAGAAACACAGGCAAACCCCTTCCACCAACATTAGATGTAACAATGTCATATGTGGTTGTCATGTGTGGGCTAGCTGGTGTTAGCTACATGACATTTGTTTTGTGTGTAAAACAAAAATCCTCTCAAATAAAGACAAGATACGTGTGCATGGAAAAAGCAAGCTTGATATCGCAGCAGTAATAAGCTCTGTCATCTCTGTTAACACAGCGGTATACACGAACAAGTTATTCGTCTGCCGAACGGGCTGCTATCCCTTACTTGAAAAAATTTCGAAAATAGAGAAAGAACTTGATGAAAAGCGATCGGAATTAAAACTTCTTTATTTCGGTATCGACCAGACTTAAACTCGTTGCTTTCACTCCTCTGTTATTGAAATAATTGACTTGATCCTTCATAAGGTTAACAAGAGGAGAAACAACAATAACAATAGGAGATTCTTTATTAGAAAACGCTTCCCCGAGGATTGGAAGAGCTTGGTATATGAGCGATTTGCCAAATCCTGTGGGCAAATTTACGTATACATCTTTCCTCTGGATAACTAAGTTGTTCATTGCTTGTTCTTGTAAGCTATTCATACTTTCAATATTGAAGGTTTTGCAGATTTTATCCAAAGCTCGAGAGAAAACATGTTCGCCACCGTCCGCCATTTGGCTTTATCTGTTTCTGCATATATAATTAGCTCCTGGATTTTAGGAGCTAGTTTCTGATTGGTGGAACACAAAACCTTGCTCGAGTGCGCAGACGTTGTTGGATGAAGGAAATTAACCGAACACCATAAGACGTCTGCAACGGAGGCTGCAGTAACGATTGCTGTGATATAAATCAAACTCACTAGTGCTCACTAAGCAATCAACTTAGTTAAAGTCTTGATTGCTCGCAGCAGCCATCGTGGTAATCAAATAGTGCTATAACATAAAAACAAAGCTCTGTCTCAAAAATCTGGCAAATTTAAATCCAAGAGATCATGGTATTTAACCCATAGAGCCATATTCTAGGACTTAATTTTGACTGGCATAGCGGCTATCTCAGTAACAGACAGAAGACTGACACACAAACGAACTGCCGTATGCCACGCTTTGGCGCATGTGCACCGAGGCATAATAATAAAAGATTCACTCCGAGAACACTCCACACTGTCAGGTGCTGCTAGTTCCCCCCGTTTGGGTAAGACGACTATCATTCATCCGGACGCGTATTTGTTGCATTTAAATAAATCAACGTTATTCAAAATTGCATACATTTCAACTTGCATGCATATGGCTTGAGTCTCGCACTTTATACTTAATTGCTGAATCCCTCTTTTTAAATCAACCCTCATTTGCACATTCAAACGCGGGTCAGAGGTAAATTCCAAAGAGATTCTTTTGATTTTAGAGATTTGCTCAATCAGATTAAGGTCTGGAATTTGCACAGGCCAAGTCATAACTTAAAATGGGCTGTTGATGTTGTTGTTACTATTGTTATTATTATTATTATTATTGTTATGTGTAATGCACTTCACATTTGTTAAGAAATCTCAAAGTGATGCATAAGAAAAAAAAAGTGCAGACAATTAACCCTCTCCAGGCTCATGTTGCAAATTTGCAACAATAAATCAATTGATGACTGACTATAAAATATAAAGACCACATGGGAAATGGTTTGATAGTTACCCTTCCAGCTCAGTATTGCAAAAATACAACGTTAGTTCCCCCTGCAGCCACTAGTGTATAAGAACTTTTCTCCACGAATGAAATATTTTTCATATCTCAAAATAATAAATTGGGCTGGAAAGGGTTAAAACAACATTAAAACTAAAAATAACGCTCAAAAAGGATAAAAAATACAACCCCAATTCTGAAGTTGTTGGGACGAAGTGTAAATTGTGAATAAAATTTTAATTCAATGACCTTCAGATCACAAGCTAATGTTATTTACATAAGAACATAGATAACATTTGTTGAGATTGAGACATTTTACATTTTTATCCACTAAATGAGCTTATTTTAAATTTTCTGGCAGCAACAGGTCTCAAAAAAGTTGGGACACAGGCAAAAAAAAAAAAAAAAAAGGGGGCTGAAAAAGCAATTAATACATAAGTGAATCAGCTGAAAGAACATTTAGCAAGTATTTCAGTTAACTGGAAATCATGTGTGTAACATGATTGGCTATAAAAGGGATGCCTTAGAGAGGCTGAGTCTCTCAGAAGTAAAGATGGCCTGAGTCTTACCAACCAGTGAAGGCTTGCGTAAAAAAATTGTGGAATACTTTTAAAACAATGTTCCTCAACGTCAGATTGCAAAGAATTTGAAGGTATTATAATCGACAGTGCATAATGTCATCAAAAGATGCAGAGAAACTGGAAAAATCTCTGCGTAAGGGACAAGGCCCAAGACCTTTACTGGATGCCCATGATCTTTGGGTCCTCAGACGCCACTGCATCACTCACCGGCATGATTCTGTCATTGAAATTACTAAATGGACCCAGAAATACTTGAAGAAACCGATGTCTGTAAACTCAGTCAGCCGTGCCATCCGCAGATGCCACCTAAAACTCTATCATGCAAAAAGGAAGCCATTGTTGAGCATAATCCAGATGCGCCGGTGTGTTCTGCGTGCCAAGGCTTATTTAAAATGGACTGTAGCAAAGTGTCCTGTGCTCAGACGAGTCCAAATTTGACTTCTTGTTGGAAATCGTGGGCGTCGTGCCCTCCGGGTTAAAGAGGAGAAAGGCCGCCCCTCCTCTAATCAGCATTCAAAAGCCAGCATCTCTGATGGTATGGTGATGCATTAGTGCATATGGTGTGGGACACTTGCATGTCTTAAAGCAGCATGGCTTCATAGGAGAAGAAACACTGTGCTGAACTGGCCTGCCTGCAGTCCTGATCTTTCACCGATTGAGAACGTTTGGTGCATAATTTAACGAAAAGTCCATCAAAGGACACCCAAAACAATCCAGCAGCTGGAACGCTGTATTATACAAGAGTGGGCAAATTTCATTGGCTAAACTCAAGAAACTTGTCTCCTCAATGCCCAGACACCTTCACTCTGTGTTAAAAAGAAGAGGGGATGCTACACCATGGTAAACAGACTCCTGTCCCAATGTTTTTGAGACCTGCAGCAGCCATCAAATTTGAAATGAGCTCATTTTGTGGATAAAATTGTAAAATTTCACAGTTTCAACATTTGCTGTGTTGTCTCTGTTCTATTGTGAATAAAATACTGGCTGGTGTGATTTGAAAGTCATTGCATTTTGATTTTATTCACAATTTGCACTTTGTCCCAACTATTTCGGGATTGGGATTGTAGAATAAAATTAGTAGAGTTAGTAAAAAGCTCTAGTAAAGAGATACATTTGTAGGCCTTTTATAAAGGCAACCACAGTCTGTCGTGCCCTCGTGATGAGGGAGGGCATTCCACAATCTTGGAGCGGTGGAGCAGAAAGGCCGATCCCCCATGGTGCGGAGCTTGGTCCTGTGGGGTTTGGGAGACGATAGTGGAGCGGAGAGAGGGTGAGGAGATTGGAGGAGTGAGAATGTCCTTGAGGGAGGTGGGGGCATTTCCATGAACACACTGGTGGGTGAGGAGAGAGACATTGTCATCTATCTGGAGTGAGACTGAGGGTCAGTGGAGTGTTTTAGGATGTGAAATGCTTGGTGGTGTATCTTGCAGTGCAATGGCAGCGTTTAACATTTTTGCGCAGACATAGACACTGGCATTCTGTTATTGAATTTCCAAATGTCTTGCTTCACTGGAATAATTTTCCACAGTCTCTGTGACACAAATACTGAGTTATAAAGCCTAAATAGGCTCGGGCACAACAGGAAAAAATTGTTGATATTGGTATTAAGCGCTAATGTCTTCAGCATCAAGTAAGGCCACAATGTGGCTGCCTTCCGTTTTGCTATCGTGTTTAACTCTGTGACACAGCTCAAAGTTCATGTCACCTTATATACTGGAACAACTGACCACCAGAGATGATTTTGCAGAGCAATGTTGCCTCCAACCAGTTTAAATCATTTTTTTTGCATCGGTTATCATGGAATGAGCCTTCAACCAACCTTCAACCTTTCAGGCTATGCAGGAGTCAAAAAATATAATTTGTGACACCTTTCAATTGTTATAAAAAATGGTTGTTTTCAGTGTTTTTGTTTATGACCCATATTTTTACCTCCATGTATTTGTGGGAATGATTTTTTTGTCATCAACAATAGCGTTTTTCAAAATATTTTCACCAAAAAAATTATAGAGAAGTATTATCTTAGGACCCCTATTAGAAGAAAGTGGTGGTGTTATAATCATCACTGCACACTATTGTAAGAGTATTATCCAATCCTGGGTTTTAGAATAATACGTTTGAATCTGACTAAAGGCTAAAGGCATCTGGGCTAAAGAAGTGTGGTTCACTGGAATTTCTTAGTGTGGTAACTGATGAGCAGCTGGTGCTTGCTGGGTTTCAGCATTACAGTCACTGTTATGATGGTTATAATTTGAAAGAACAATTTGTTCCTGGTGCAGGGATGTGTAGATTGCCCTTAAAGCCCAACGTCTTTAACCTTTCTGCCATTGTGTAAAGGTAGGATAAATGGCTTCTTTGTGCAAGGGCTTGGCGCCCCGCTCCCTCTTACTGCGCGATATGTGCTGACCCCCGTGGAAAAGAGAAGTTCTTTGTGTGGTCGGCGGAGAGAAAAGACATTATTTACTGCCATGTGGGGCGGGGGCACTGGAGAATTCAGCCCCCAGACTGAGCGTGAGGGAGACGTACTAAGAAAAAGCCGTTTTGTGTCTCTGGCTCCCGCCACAGAAAAGACCGATTTTCTCTGCGGGGAACAATCGACCGTCTGTTGGGCCCAGCCCATATCATGGCGGGTGTAAAGCCTGTTTACACTGACTCTGAAACTGTTTATGTTGCTACTCACCGCCTTCCCCACTGTCTCTGATCTTAATAAATTACATTTGAGTCTCTTTGCCTTTGTCTGTTTGTATGTGTGCCTTTGTGTTTCTGTCTGTGTGTACACATCACAGTGTCTGTCTAGACAATGTCCTTATGCTGATAATGACAAATTATTGAGCTATATAGAAATACGGTATGTAAATGACTCTAATTGTGTTTTAATTACAATTACTCCTAGATTTTGGAATTAAGGTCAAGCAGATTTCACGCATGTCCCAATTGGGTCATTCCATGCCAAGTGATCAGATTTTCTGAAAACTTCTCAGGTGACAATCTCAGATTTTGCTTAAAGTCCGTCTAAGTAAATCTTAGGGTGTATAATGGACACCTGAAAAATTTCAGCGTCTAACTCCCATCGGTTAGGATTTTATGGCCCTTCAAATTTTGGGTGATGCCCACTTCTTAGAACACGAATGCCCAAAGTGGTTTAGGAGGTCAATATCTCTACATTGGAGAGTCCCAGAGGGCTGAAAATAGGCATTGTAGCCAAATCTGCCCAGTCATTCAGAATCTGTGCTTAGAATTACATTATCTTGCACCTTTTAGCAGATGTGGGTTCCCAAAGAGGCCGCTTTTGTCAGACAAGCCTTAGGGCCCTGGGGGTTTGGAGGGACTCAAGACTACATATTGTGAAATAACATCAATTTCTTTGCAGGGATATCAAAGATGGGTACAGATCTATGAGAAAAAGGCTTATGAACCCCCCCGATAATGTGTTCATGGATTGGTGGGGGTCGAAAAAGGGTCCGCAAATGAAAATGATCTAAAATAGCCCTTCTAATGAGGGCCGAAAACCTTTGTCGGACAGTATGCTGCCTAACCAACTTTTTACCCCTGTTTCATCTGCTTATCAGCCACATCATTGCAGGTTCTTAGCTTTGGTTCTCTCCTCCTTCCCTTATTTTTTCCTGGTCAAAGTTTGATGTTCTGGGGGGTAAAAGATAATTGAATGTACATGTACTGCACATAAAATGTACACAAAACATGTATGAATCATACAAAGTCTCATTTTGAAATGAAGGAACTTTAAAGCAAGGTTTATTTCTCTTACTTGTACAGGTGTTTAGTTTTAATGGTGTACTCAGGATGAGCCCCATGCTTATGCCAAAAGTTGACACTTTGTGGAAATGCAAATAAAATCAAAAAGGAGTCATTTTAAGAATCCATCCATCATCTACGTCAGGGGTGGCCAACCCTGGTCCTGGAGAGCCGCAGTGTCTGCTGATTTTTTGTGTTACTTTGCACTCGACTGATGGATTAAATTAGTTGATTACTCACTTAACTGATCTCACCTGGTGTCTCAGGCTTTATTTGGCAATCAAGCAGTTAATTTGGTACTTGAGCCAATCAAGCAATTAGCAGGAACAACCTACAAGACTCCTAGAGCCAATTAAGCAGACTTGCAGGTTGTGAAAGATTTGTCAATGTGGTTGGATATTTAGTGTAGGGGGCCGCCAAACCAATGTTGACATGTATGTATTATGATTGGTCATTATAAGTGGAAAGCTCATTGTAACATATTGCTAAACTCTAAAAATGTAAATAATTATGTATATATGTATAATATCTTGAAATAAATACATTGAAACTAATTAATACCATTGTTGTCATTCCGTGACAATTTGCCTCTTGTAATTCCGTGACATTGACTTTTTGAAATTTCTTGCCCATAAAGCAGGGTTAAAGTCAATATTTGTTTCTATAACTTACAGTATTAACAAAAAACACCTTAAATATGAACATATTAAAGTTTCATAACTTAACTATGATAGGAACATCACTTTCTGGATAGTTAAACACAACATTAAAAAAACCACGTCAATTTTGTGTAATTCCGTGACGGAGTAGTTTTTGCTCGTTTCTTCTATGAAAATTTCTCAAATTTATTTTCGCTTAATAATATTAATGAACAAGTTACTACCTTCAATATAACATTTCATACTTGATTTTATCTTATTTAGTTGTAGAGTTACAACCCAAAATGTAATGGGACTGTAATTCCGTGACAGCTTAGCGGCCCGCTGTAGTTGTAATGCTGGCAAAGTAGAAGCACAGAGTACAGAGAAAATTTTATAGAGCAGGGGTGGATAACGCTGGTCCTGTAGAGCCAGAGGGCATGCTGAGTTCGGTTTTAATTGGGTAGAGAAAACCAAAGACACCAGGTGATATAAGTGAAGGGTGTAATCAACTGCTTTAATTTATCAATCAAGTAACACTAAAAACCAGCAGACACTGCGGCTCTCCAGGACCAGGGTTGGCCACCCCTGATCTACGTTATTTAACCACTTAGCGCTCGGAGCCGTGTTTACTTGGGATCAATCGCCAGGCTTTAGTCCGGGATCCGACTATGAACGACAGCTCATGCGAGTCGTATTTACCAGGGCAGCTCAGTGAATGGTGCTGTGCGCGCTGGCCCGGATTATTTTCACTGATGGTCGTTGGCGTAATGGGTTATAAGAACTGTGCTGCATCTGAACCATCCAGACACTGACTTCAGTTCATGCGATATACCATAAGGAGGCAATCAGTTACGCTCGACACATCTTTTACTAACAAAGAAACAGATTGCTAGGTGAGAGAATGATGGCGACATGGAAGAAAAAAAACTTGCATTAGTTCTTGACCGTATGGTAAGTTTGAAAGCACCATTCGACGCAGAGCAATTGCTAGGAATTCTGGGCCCCCTGAAAGAATATCAGTGTGGGCCCCCGACATTTTTTACGACAATGGCTGGTATTCATTTTTTTGTTTCTCTGTGTTCTTGACAGTACTAGATGCAGTACACCCATTTTTTCCCTTTTTTTTTGTAAACGATTAACCACTCTAGCATCGCTGCCTCTCAGCAAGAAGGTCGTGGGTTCGAGTCCAGCCTGGGGCCTTTCTGTGTGGAGATTGCATTGTCTTCCTGTGTTTGTGTGGGTTTTTTCCGGGTACTCCGGTTTCCTCCCACAGTCCAAAGACTTGCATATCAGGTTAATTGGAGATACTAAATTGCCCATAGGTATGGGTGTGAGAGTGAATGGTCTGTGAATGGTGTGTGCGCCCTGCGATGGATTGGCAAGCTGTTCAGGGTGGGTCCCTGCCTTTGCCCGTAGTCAGCTGGGATAGGCTCCAGCTCGCCCCGCGACCCTAGTGAGGAATAAGCGGGTATAGAAAGTGGATGGATGGATTAACCACTCAACACAGAGTCAAGAGTATTATTATGCAAATTCTGAATTATTAGATGTGGCACGTATTCACAAAAGAGGCTACCTGAAACCGCATTATATCACCTCGTCTGATCAGAAATAAATGTTCAATAAACTGCTCAGCAAATGGGTACTGGGTATTCTATTGTAAAACATTGAGCACTGATGTGCAACAGACAATAACTCAAAGTTAACTGGCTGGAGATACAACACAAAGGTAGCTATGTAACTTAACTATATTAATTTCTTGCTAGTAATATTGACAACACAATGAAATACTTTCTTGTAAAATAAACATCAAAAACCATAATTTTAAGTCTTTCCTTATCTCAACTTGAGCTTAGGTTATTGTTTGTTCACAGCTTAAGGTCTTTGAAGTCCAACTGTCTGCTTAACTGATTTTCAATTTAGTCTGGCAAGGCTATTACGCCTCTCTTGGGTTGTTGTAGCTTTAGGCTACAGCTATGATCTGATTCACTATTCCCTTCTCTATCTGAAGTAGCCTTGCTTAGGAGAGATGGGCCTGGCTCTGTCAACAGGATGGATAGTGGCTTAAGTAGACTTATAAATAAAGCCAGGCTATTTTGCTATTTAATTATATAATTCAAATGGCTGAGAGATCGACCAATATGTAAGTAATTGCCATTGGTACAGCAGTTCACTAATAAATCTAAACAGCCAACCAGTTTCTGGCACACTCACTCACTCACCATCAAAAACATCTTCCGACTGCTGGTGATGAGGGTCTACTACTGGGTCAGGTTCAGATGAAGTGACCACAGCTGATTCTGAAGTGGCAGTACATAACGGTTTAATTATTCTATTTCATATTGCTTTTCTAAACATTTAAAGTTATATTTTATGGACCAACTAATGAAGAACTAACATACCTAGTCTTGGAATAAACCAAATTTTGACGGGCTTCTCTCTCAGTACCATAGCTATAAGCACACAGCTTCACTTTGATATTGTATGAGCATTGTATGTGTGGGATGCGCGTACTAATGACTGCCGTACTTTGCGAACCTCGCAAGCAAAAATGCACCGACAATTTTTTCCAAGAGAAGCATGAAGCGAACCATTTTTTAAGAAGGGGGTTGTTGAAATTTATTTAATCAATATGGCATGCCTTTGTGGGTTTGTGATTAACTCTGGTGCATTACGATGAATTGCAGTTAGGTCAACAAGTCAACATGGTCAACAACATTCCCCGCCAATCGTGTGCTTCTTATTTTCGAACTACATCGAGGCCTTTATGGTCTGAAGCTACACACCAAATTTGGTTTTCCTATCTGTAATAGTTTCTGAGAAAAGTTGTCCCCTTTATCTCGGAAGGATAGACGGACGCACGCACGCACGTACGGACGGAGGTCAAACCTATATCCCCCTCCCACTTCGTGTTGGCGGGGGATAATAATTATATCCCCGAACGCTGAATGGCGTTCCGGGGGTATTATGTTTTTTTGGTCCGGCCGTCGCCGCCGCACTACGTGTTAATGCGATAACTTCAGTAATATTTCAATTACAAATTTCAAGTTTTGCACAGTAAAGTATCATAAAGAGGAAGAACTGATTCAATTTTCGACAATTTACGATGTCTAGATTGGCCACCAGGGGCCAAAAACTGATTTCAGTGTTAACGGGATAACTGCAGTAATATTTCAATTAGAAATCCCAAGTTTTGCATATAAGTAACTATCATAAAGAGGAAGAACTGATTCGATTTTGGACAATTTACAATTTCTAGATTGGCCACCAGGAGCCAAAAACTGAAAAAATCACTGTTCTGCGATAACTTCAGTCATATTGCAATTACAAATTTCAAGTTTTGCATATAAGTTAGTATCATAAAGAGGAAGAACTGATTCGATTTTGGACTATTTACAATTTCTAGATTGGCCACCAGGGGCCAAAAATGGAAAAAAATCACTGTTTTTATCATATCTCTGGAAATATTTGTCCGATTGATCTCAAATCAAGTGCAAATGAAAGGTCATGACCTGAGGATGTGTCCCACGATGACATTATACCTGTTTGGTTCAAAATTTTGACACAAGGTGGAGCTTTGTCGCATAAAATTAATCATTTTTGCTATATCTTTGCAACTATTTCTCCAATTGACATGAAACTATGTGCAACTGCAAGGTCATGACCTCACAACGTGTCACATGATGAGATCATACCTGTATGGTTCAATATTTTGCTACCAGGTGGCGCTTTGTGATGGGAAAATTACCATCGTGGCCATATCTTCAGAACCATTTGACCGATTAACCTGAAATTAAGTTCAAATGAAAGTCTACTCAAGGATCGGGGAATTGGAGGATTTGGGGCGTTCGGGGATGAACCCCCAGCCGTCGCCTCCGATGGCATAAGCCTAGTTTAGTCATGGCGATTACTGTGGGTTTTGTGGGCCCCAATGGGCTGTGGACCCTTATAATTGTCATCACCCCCTATGCGACGGCCCTGGTTCGACGCATAATGGAATCTCATAACTCGCGCACTTGTTGCGTGACTCTTTCCTTACACCGTTCTTGGTGCAAACTACACAAGATTCGCACAGTCTCAACTCTTTCGCAGTCGGCGGGTGCGAAGTAGCCAGATGATCACTCCGATCAACACCTCTCATACCGTAGTTTTTCTCAACAATATAACGTGGTTTCACCATTTGCTCGCCCTGACGATTCCTCTTCACTGTTTCGCACATGCGGCCAGCGGGTTGACGGCATCATCACAAGGTTTTGTCCTGTTACAGCAGGACCAGCATCGTTTCGTTTGGCTGTCACCATGTGATCACGGTAAAAATGAATGAAACAAAATTTACAAACTGAATGTAATGGAATGTATGTACGGTACTTCTTATATCACCCAAGATCAATCATAATGTCTCATGAACTCACACCATTGTCTGTTTAGACGCAAAGCAAAAAGCTGTGAGTTGTGGTAATGTAAATATCGGGGAAACAAGTGGTTAAAACGCAGAAATTAGCTGGGGTGATTGCTCTGTGACTAATAATGATTTGCTCAGTAGTTAAACCCCTTTTTCACAACTTGTCAGTGTGACTTGTCACATCATTGTTAGTCATAAATTCCCTGTGCCCCAAATGTTTTAGTGTTTATAAAAAAACAGAGGGCGAAAGGACGTTTAAAATAGTTTTATTTGCATTTTCCATGATGTGCCACCTTTTTCAATATTGGGGGTTTTGGGAAGTTCTCCGTTTAAGTGCATGCACCATGAAGGCTACATCCTTCGTGCTACAGTCAAGGTTCGATTCTTCTCAGGCCATTTGCCACATGCCTTCCCCATTCTTCTCCCCATGTTTCCCGTTGGTCTCGACTGAATTTCTATCTGATAAAAGATAAAATCGTCAAAAAATAATCTTTAAAGAATAAACAAATGTTGACATACTAAAAATAGGAAACTATCGTAGCACTGGTGCTACATCTACATTGCAGTGTATGAAATTGCCATCATTTGAAAATTGTGTACCTGAATGATCTTCATTGAGTGGATGTTGTGATTTGATTTATTTTGAAAAGAAATGCCTCATGACTGACCTAAAAAATGAAAATTGTGAGGCCTACAGAATTCTACATCTGCATTATAAACAGATGCTTTGCTAAGTTTAACTACATGGGTAAAATTTAAATTAAAATAAATGTTTCCAAGAAATTTTGTGAGGCATTTACCAAAGGGAAAGGTATTTGTTTAAAAACTCATTCCAGCAGTCATGTTGTGTGTTTTGCCTGCATACTGCCCTGAGAAAAGGCAAGTCTGTACATCAATGTTAAGGGATGCTCATTTTCATCTGTTTCTTTGGTGTAATTTCCAAATGAAAGCATTCATATTTGGGTTGGTTATGCTTATTTTGGTCCAGAATTGTGTCCTGGATGGGAGCAGGGTGTATGTGCTTCTGGCATCATTCTGGGAGGCTGAATCTGTGTAAATGATCTGGCCGTTAGCCTGAAAGGCTGCCTGTGCTCGTGAATGTGGTTGACCTCGCCCTTGGGAACCAGTCCCTGGTTCATTACACTGTGATGGTCAATCAAGCCTCACGGAGGATGGTGAAACCTTTTGGAAAAGCTTAAGATGTTTCAAAATGGGGAATAAGCTGGAGGGGTGTTGCAAATAAATGGATACATTTTCTGAATGCAGCGCTTTGTGTGAGGTATTGTATTTTTGCCCGCTGAAGTGCAGTGGTGCTCATCCTGCGCTGTTGTGCATCCTCTGCAGTAGTTTTCCCAGCGAGGCGTCCCAAGCCAGCGCATTCGGCCCGCACAGCCAACCAGAGACGCCCGCAGCAGCTCCGCCCTCTTCCTCTGCCTCCTCCTCCCCACCGCCGTCATCATCTTCCTCCTCGTCCTCAGCGTTCTGCCCCGTCCTGCCCTCCAGACACATCGTAGAGCGGCAGCCGCGGATGCTGAACTTCCGCGTGGAGTACAGGCAGCGCTCTGTGGAGGTGGTGCTGGAGGAGGCCAGCACTGTGGGTGAGGACCCTGCGTCCCCCTTTGCACATTTCACCCATTTCACAGCATAAGTCTTGCCTTCGCCAAAGCTGTGAGTGCCCAGTTATTCCATTTGTGCTCAGAGCAGTGACCCCTATCTCCCATTGAGCTCTTCTCTCAAGATCAGTTCTGCCCCTGGTTAGAGGCCAGTCCTCGAGGCTGACCCATGGTCTAGAACAGAGTGTCTTCCAGATGACCTGTCCAGCAGTCAATTCGCTCTGGACATGCTGAGCCATCATCTGTCTTTTCTTGACTCCGCCCATCCACATCCAGGCTGCATCACTACAGTTGGTGAACATGAAAATTTTAATTCTCTCATGTTTTTTGCAGGTAGAATATCCGCTACATTTTCAGCCCTGCTGACTATCCGCACATTTTTGATACTTAACTGTGCTGTGCACTGGAGGGAACAAAACAGTTACATTCTGTTCATACTCCTTATGTCCGATGTACAGTATGAAGAGCGTCCTGTGGTGTGTGTGTATATGATGTGTTTTTGGGAAGTGTTGGCATCGTAATCATTGTGTATGCAAATAAGGGCAATTCTAGCATGTAAATACACCATAGAAAAAGCAGATTTTTTTCCTGGAAGCTCTCCCCTGTGCTTTGAAGTTTGCCTGTTGCTCTCTACACTGAAGGCAGATACAGTAAGTGCACAAATGATTGTCCTTCTTTCTCAGAACTGTTATGTCGGCTGAAATGTGGTTTTTCTCATGAACTGAACGATCGTGTCACTTCTGAGTAATTTTCTGTGCTCCACACCATCTTGTTTTTAACCACATAATTCATAAACAGGTGTTTTGAACCCTTTTTAGTGCATTGATGTATCTGTGAACTCTTGTAGGTGAAGCATTCAGTGGGCTTTGCGAGATAAAGGATAAATTGTTGCCAGCCTCTGGTGTACAATTTAAATGGGTTGCATGTTTTTATGTGCTTCATAGACAGGTCGGTTTTTTCGAAGGTGAAATACTGCTGCGGAATTCTCAGTATTGTCACATTTTTTATTTGCCAAGTTTGCAACTATGCAGGGTGAGGACATGTATTCCACAAGATTTTTGAAATGGCCCATTTTAGATATTAATTTTGGGTTATCATCAAATGTCAACACCTCAACTAATGAGATCTATATGTGTTTTTTTTTTTTTTTATTTCGCGCCAATCCATATTGCTCTGCATGGCACACCTGAATCATGATTTTGAGTAAAATGCCTGCCCTGTCCTTGAACGCCATCTTCAGGTGAAGGACGTAACTGCAATGGTGGGCACTGGTTATTATTTTATGACTGTGCTCTTACTCCACAGGGGACATGAAACAGATTCTGGAGACAGAGTTGCAGGTCCCCCTGTCAAAGATGCAGCTGAAGGGCTGGAAGAGCGGTGATGTGTCTGACACCGTGAGTTTTTGTAATGTCCGTGTCTGGGACCATTAAATCCCATCTATTTTGCCACAGCTCAGTTTTTCCCCAAGTATTTCCCCTGTAATTTTGATGTGAAAATGGCATTTGGTATTGTTGTTTCTGTTATATGCGTATTGGCAGGGTTTAATATGTAAATGTGACTAGAATGTACCCACTGATATTTAAATGTTGAGCAGTCTTTGCTAAATTTTGTGAGGGTGCCTACAGTGGGCTCCAAAATTACAAGTACTAGCTCCCCTGACTGGCAATGCACAAACAATACAGAAAAATATAAATAATATAATAATAGAGAAACTGAATATCTCAATTTATGTGAAATACCTTTCTTAACTTTAATATTTTGATGGAAATGGCCAAAATCATAACAATAAGTTGATGCAAAATAAATTTCAACAGAATCAAGGTTTCATAATAAATGGCGCCCTTCATTTAGTACGTATTGCAACCACCTCTGGCAAGGATACCAGCATAGAGTCTTTTCCTGTAATTTTTGACAGGCCACACATTTGGGGGGATTTTGGACCATTCCTCTACAGAGAGCCTTTCAAGATCCTTCACATTCTTGGGTTTGTGTTTCTCAACTGCCCTCTTCAACTCAGCCCACAGGTTTTCAGTTGGACTGAGGTGTGGTGACAGAGATGGGCATTGATTTTCTTGTCGCAGAACCATTTTTGTGTGGATCTTGAAGTATGCTTTGGGTCATTGTCTTGTTGGAAAGTCCAACTACGATGAAGCCCCAGCCCTCTGGTGGAGGGAACCACGTTGTCAGCCAAAAAATCCTGATACTTGGTGGAATTCATTATGACATTTATCTTAACCAGTGCTCTTAGACCTCTGGAATTAAAACGGCCCCAAAACATGTCTGACCCACAAACATAGTTCACTGTGGGTATGAAGTGCTTCTCCTTGTGTGCATCTCTGTTTCAACACCAAATATGCTGATGCTGTATCTGACCGAAACGTGCAACTTTGGTCTCATCTGACATAAGCATTGTTTCAGCCATCATTTACATGGTGTTTGGTAAACTCCAAGCGCTTGCTTCTGTGTCCTCTGGTCAGAAAAGGCTTTCTTCTGGTGACCCTTCCAAAGAGCCTGTGGTTGTGGAAGTGGCATCTAATGGTGGTTATTGAAACCTGGTGACCCCAAGATGCCACCAAGGCCTGCAATTCCTTTGCAGTGATTCAATGAGAATTTGTTGCTTCTCCCACCATTCTTATCAGTATCCTGGGGGGACAAAATGCAGTTGTGTCCTCAACCCTTCAGGTTTTCAACAGTTCCATATCTTGTTAACATGACATCTCATGAGCCGTTGCACCTAGAGTCTTCACATTTGTTAACGGCCTACATTGTGGCATTACGCAGGCACCAGTCGATATGGGTGACCTTCACCTTATTTTCAAGGTCACCACTTTGGCCACTTTTCAAACTCTTGTTAATACATTGAAGTGTGTGGTATTTACTGAAGTGGTATTTCATGAAGCGGCGGGGGGACAAAGCCGCCTTTAGTGGCAAACAATTGTTTTGGTTGGTTTCATTGGGATATTAATATCACACAGTATTTCTCATGTTGTTATTCAGAGTTTTTCTGTAAATATATTTCTTTGAATATTTTAAAGTATTGTTTGTGCGATGCCAGTGAGGGGCGCCAGTTTGAAATTTAAACTTGGTGTTGTTGTGTCTTTCCAGACTGTTTTGCGAAGTTTACACCTGCCCAAGAACAACAGCCTGTATGTCCTCACTCCAGACATTGCCCCCACTGCCAGCACCAGCCAGAACAGGTCAGTCTCCTCATATGCCACAGCGTATCTCTCTTCTTCACCAACTCTTGTGCAGAATCCTCGGCCCCGTCTGTTTAATTTTGAAATGGACCTGAGGACGGTGAGCTTCATGAGGGCACAGCCTTGAGTGAAAGATTGTGGTTATTAGAGAAAGCATTGCTTGTGACTGGAATAGCTGGCTCTGTGCCACTCTAACCCTCAATAGCAAAACCACAGCCACATCACATCAAAACTGCTGCCTACAATGGGTTGCTTCAGGAACTTTCTGTCCTCAACTCGAATGTACCTCGGAAGTGTTGAAATAGAAACAAATTTATACGCTCCTGAATTCAGACCTCCCTTTCTTAGTGAGCAGAAATCTCAGACTCTGTTGCGCTTCATGGCTGCAAGCATATTTTATGACTTTTATGTGCATAGAGCAAGATTAGAGCAAATAGAACTGCTGTGCCTTTTGCATTTTGTTCACGTAGTAGGGGTGCAGCAAATAAACATTTTCTCTAACTGAATACTTGTCTCTTCGCATGAAAGAGAACTAAAATAACCGCTTTGTAGGTTTTTTATTTTGTAAACTGGACCGCATGGGAAAAAAAGGTTACGCATTGTAATCTATTTGGATAGCAATAAGCTGTTGTTTAATGCATTATTTGTAGGCCAAGTCTATTTTGAAATTGGGACTGTTCTGAATAGGACTAACCTTCATTCATAACGTTAACAATCGAATTCTAAATCAACACTGGAATGCTTCCGCTTTTTTGTGGCACATATTCATTCTATTTAAACCCAGTATTTCTGTTTCAACCTGGTATTTCTGCAGAGTTGCAGATAAACCTTAGGCTATACTAATACAATTTTTAAACTTTTTTGAGAATTTGATTACAATGATAGCTGTGTATTATTGTTTCTGACTCTTGTGATCCAAAGGTTTCCAATAAGCGCATTTAAGCTTGAAGTCCATTCTCCAATAGTAAAAATATACTGGAGAAAAATACATACACATGATTTCCAAAATCTGCAGTCTCTTTTTATCTAACAAAATGCTCAGTTTCAATCTGTATTTAATTATGTTTCAAAGCCAATTTTTTTGCTGCGGTCAATAAATGCTCTTCCGCTTGCCTTGCTACGGCAGATATTTTAATAGGTTGGTCCAGCCACAGTCTATGAACACTATAAATTACAATTTTGTAACCACAGTGACTGACAAGCTACATTCATTGAGGGATGTTGATTTATTTAAAAAAAGCAAATCATTTAATGTAATGAATCACTTCATTCAAATTGAGGATTTGTTGAAGGTTTTTCTTTTGGGTTGATGACATGCTGTATCTCATAAAATGGCACATGACTGCTAAGCAACACCGTTCCTCGCCTATGTGTCGTAGGGTTTGACACAATGGTGTATCCATTTTAAATGCGGCCTAAATAATGCTGTAACTAGAGATGGAATTCTGAGAAATTTTTCATTTAATTCAGCAAGTGCATAATTGACATCATTACAATTTCACGTGTATTATATGTACTTCTTCAATGTAGCCTATTGGGGGTCTCTCACTCATTTCCTGATGAATTCTTTCTTTGTCATTATATGCACATGTATTGGTCTTGATAATTCCGGAAAAAAAAGGTTTCATTGTCAATCAGGCAATCTCAAATGGGGGCGTGTTATGACCTATCATGCGTAAAGGAAAGCGGGTCATTCCATATGAAATCACCCAAGCTCCCATCTTGATGGTCTCAGAAATGCTTCATTTGGTAAAATTTTGTTGCCTGTGATGAGCAAATTAAATTGCAGGTGGTTTCAAGTTTATATCTCGTTCCGTTCTCATTTTATGGGCCCCCGAAAAAGGGGGCGTGGCCTACGTTAACCCACTGGTCACAGTTTGTGACCATTTTCAAAGGGTTATAACCAATGAACTAATGGATACAAATTTCAATCTTTCAGGATATGTTTATTCTGGTTTTTTTTCTTTTAAGTTTATTTATCTCGAACAACAACAGCAAAAACAGAAGATAAGCTACAGTACATAAAAGATAAAAAATGATATAAATAACACAAAATATAATACAATACATCAATTGGTATTCATGAGAAGACTGAAAATTTGTTATACGTTCGAGAAGGAGCAGGAAGAAGCAAGAATGCTTGTCAAGCCCTACCCCATCATTACAGTAGCAGTATACTTAAAGATCCTTATTTTAGACCCGAAGTAATACTCACCAAGATATCTTTATCATTGCAATTGCAATATTCCCCACATCATTAAATCATGATTATTTTTTCCTCTTTTTTTGTTTAGTAGTCTGCAAAAAACCTTTTAATATAGTGATTAACCCTTTGAGTGCTTTGCAGTTAACCCCTAAACATTGAAATTTGGTGCCAAACATGTCGATTTCAAATGAAATATTATGCAAGTATCCTTAGAATGTCCCCTTTGCCATTTACATTGTTGATAGTATACCTGACGGAGTTTCAAATGAAGGTAAAAACATCCTTCTAACTTCATCCAATTTGGAGAAACATTAACCCCTTTTCAGCTAATTACTGAAATGGTGCACTTTTTGACCCTCATTTTGACCATGTGGGCCAGTTAATGCCTTCTATCTGACGGCATTAACTGAAAATCCCATAATGCCAACATGGTGCTGGACAGCCTGTGCTGTTTAGTGCAATGGCTCCCATTTAGTTAAGGTTTGGCTTAATGATGGGCAAGAATCAATGGAATTATCTTGAAATTTGTCACTAGGGCTAGACTGTTCATGAGATTGTCAAAAAATTTAAGATTTCATTGAAACAAGTATGTGATTCTCTCTGGGGAGAGCGGTACAAAATGATGATAAGAAAGGGAAGCAGAAGGTCCAGGCGGAGAACTGTTCAAGCATACCAGTCAATCATACTCTGAAGTTTAACCCTCTCCAGCCCAATTTATTATTTTGAGATATGAAAAATATTTCATTCATGGAGAAAAGTTCTCATACACTGGTTGCTGCAGGGGGAACTAACTTTGTATTTTTGCAATACTGAGCTGGAAGGGTAACTTTATCAAACCATTTCCCATGTGGTCTTCATATTTTATAGCCAGTCATCAATTGATTTATTGTTGCAAATTTGCAACATGAGCCTGGAGAGGGTTAACCACTTGTTTCCCATATATTTACATTACGCAAAATCACGGCTGCCCGATCTCTTATCAGTTGGCTGATCGAACTTGCCCGGAAAAGTGTGTTCTCGTATTACTGCCAACCGGCTTGAGTCCCGGAGCCGCGTCTTATCACGTTGCTCGCTTTACATCTAAACTTGCAGATTCGCAGAACTGTTATCATGAATGCTTTTTGCTTTGCATCTGAACACAGACAATGGTTTGAGTTCATATGACATTATGATTGGTCTTGGGTGAGGTAAGAAGTAATGTGCTTACATTCCATTTTCAGTTTGTAAATTTTGTTTCATTCATTTTCACCGTGATCACATGGTGACTGCCAAACGAACTGATGCTGGTCCTGCTGCTGCAGGACAAAACCTTGTGAGGATGCTTTCAGCCCGCGGGCTTCGTGCGAAACAGTGAAGAGGATTCGTCACGGCGAGCGAATGGTGAAACCACATTGTATTGTTGAGAACAACTACGGTATGATCGGTGTTGATTGAGACTGTGCGAATCTTGTGTAGTTTGCGCCAAGAACGGTGTAAGGAAAGAGTCACGCTACATGTGTGTGAATTATGAGATTCGATTATGCGTCAATCC
Source organism: Gymnothorax reevesii (assembly GCA_029721435.1). Lineage (NCBI taxonomy): Eukaryota > Metazoa > Chordata > Actinopteri > Anguilliformes > Muraenidae > Gymnothorax > Gymnothorax reevesii. The sequence continues at coordinate 94,672,982 of CM056575.1, forward strand.
GTGCTTTCAAACTTACCATACTGTCAAGAACTTATGCAAGTTTTTTTTCTTTCCACGTCGCTGTCATTCTGTCACCTCGCAATCTGTTTCTTTGTAAGTAAAAGATGTATAGAGCGTAATTGATATTGTGCCTTGCATGAACTCAAGTCAGTGTTTAGATGCTAAACAGCACAGTTCTTATCACCCATCATGCCAACGAACATCAATGAAAATAATCTGGGCCGGCTCGCACGGCGGCATTCACTGCTGCCTTGTTAAACACGAGCTATCGTTCATAGACGGATCTGGGACTCAAGCCCGGCGATTGTTTGTGAGTAAACACTGCTCCAAGCGCTAAGTGGTTAAGAAAAACATGTCTTGAAGGTACTCAACTCATAGCTTTATTGGGCAGTGCCTCCCCAGCAGTGGCGGCTGGTCAACTGGTGATGGGGAAGGCTGAAACCATCTCACACTCTGCTTTACTCAAGGGTTGGAAGAAATGCATGTATTTCATGATCATTTAAACTGTTTAAATGAAATAAGATCATTGGAAGCAATGGAAATGCATGAAGATGTTTCAAATTATCTTATTTCATTTAAACTATTTGAACGATAATGAAACGCATCCATTGCTTCCAACCCCAGAGTAAAGAAAAGTGTGAGAAGTCGGGAGTCATAACACTGGTGAAACTGATAAAGCTCCATGCACAAGGACTTCAGTTCCGTGCGAGAATTTCTGACACATGCTTTGATTGAATAATTGCTGACTACAGCAGGCTAACGTAAATATTCCGCTAAAACTGCAAAATGAGTGAGAGTTGACAGGTGCGCGTTACTCTTGAAAACTGGCCACACCTGATAATGTTAAGGGTTTTCACAGCTTTTGTTATGGTAATTTAAATGAATGATTGAAAACAGGTCATGACCAATCATTATTTTTAACCCTCCCCAATTGCCAGCTCACCAGCCGCCACTGCCGCCGCCCCCCCCCCCCAGATATCAGTCGGCCTCAGTGAGAGGCTGTCTCCGCGATGCAGGCTGTTGGTAAATTTATAAAAACCAAGAACGTTACCCCGGTGAAGAATCTGACTCCGATGTTTGAAGCAATAGCAGGAAAAATTACAGAGCCGGCGTGGGAACAACAGCATGATGCGGAGTTCTAAATTCATTCATATTGTAAGAAACTTAATGCATGTTAAAGAACAGATATTTGCATGACTTCTTTAATGTCATCAGAAGTTGTTGCTGATTGGTTCCAGGGTTTACACATTGATAAAAATGAATACTCTACAATTGGGCCTCTCCTGAACCACTCAACTTAATGGGTTCAATAGATTCCCAACCCTCGGAAGTGAGCTCCATATGTGGGCATACGGAACCTCCAACTGAAAGGTGCTAGTGCGTATGTGTCCTGTTGGAACTGAAGACAAACGGAGATCCCAGCTGGAAGTCGCAAATAGGCGATATGTCCTGTCGGACCCGAAGGCCGCTCTATCTCCTAATACACATTCATCACCCATTGATCAAACCGTATGGCTCACCTCATACTGCTAACACCCAAAAATCCTGTTTCCCAACAAGGCCTAATAGACTTCGCTGCATATTGTGCACATTTCAACCTCTTATCTTTTTTTCAATCTACTGGCAAATGATTATTTTTGTTCTGTGTGAACAAATATGTGCTTAATCTGCCAATTTACCTAACTGATTGATAGAAGGTGAAATTATACCTAGCACACTCAGGCTTGATTACTGCCAGCCATTTTGAGTTCGAAATTCACTTAAATGTAACCTGTCCTGCGGTTTGTAACGGGTTAAAAGGTCTTCACATGCAGAACACTGTACTTTTTTATCAAAGTAAATTCTAGAGGAGATGAGAAAGATATCGAGGTATATTAATCTGTTACAAAGTTGTTTTGAAGGCTCCCGAGACCCCAACGAACCAAAATAAAAGCCATTATCTCCAAATGGTGGAAATTAGGAACAGTGCTATATCTCCCCGAAAGTGGCCTCCCCACCAAGATACCCACAAGAGAACATCATCGATTCATCTGGAACTCTGAGCTGAGTCTAGATGGGCGTCTGAAGAACTGCTGACCATTCTAGCCTCATAAGACAGTGTTCATGATTTCACCATTTGGAAGTTGCTTCTGGGTTGGTTCGCTCAGTGAAGGTGTTGCTTTAGACAGAATGAGTGACCACCTCAGTCTCAGATTAAATCTGGCCATTCCAGTGCTGACTGGTCAGCAGTCTGATGAGGTCATTGCATCCTTGACTTGGCATTGTTGGGTAAATGGGAGGTTATGCAGTTGGTACGGGCATGTACACTGTTTGGCCAAAAGTAGCGCGCTCGAAAATTTTTTCTGGCTGCCTTAAGCTTTACATATGATGCACATCAGTTGTGGCATTGTTTGACAGTCTTATGCAATGTCACAACATTTGATTCCGCGTAGGACTGCATTCATTCGGCCAAGATCTTGTGTTGTCGATGGGAGAGGAGGACTCCTCCACTAATTACTTTGCACATCCCAAGGACATTCAGTTGGGCTAATAATGGGCAATTCTGCCAATTAGTAAATCTAAAGGTGGAATTTTCAAACTAGTGCTGCACATCTCTGTAATACATCATTTTAAAGATTTATAGCCCTACTTGTCAAATCCAATGAGTAAACCTGAGTGGAAGATGTATATTTTATATAAATATCCGTGTTTTTGTAAGATGGAATAAAGGAGTTTGGATATCCCTGATTGATGCGTATTTAAATAATTGTATCTTTTTCTATCTAAGATTATCATTGTTGCAAATATTTGTTGCAGTGATTTTTACATAAGGCCCTAGAATTTATTGCATTGATAAATCAGTTCAATTTAAAATAAAAAATGTATTTGCATACTAAGTATACACGCTTTTCACATGTATCTCCGACACAAAAAATGATTCTTTATAACTGTCCCATCAATATGCACTGTCAAACTAACTTGAGAAAACAATCTGATTTTTTGACCAGATGATTGACACATATGTACAATTATATGGAAAAAAATTGTTGTCCTGGGTAAATGACTACGCTATGATTTTGACTGTTAAAAATTGCATTTAATTGCATTTTTTCAGTTGGAGCCATTTTTGGAGCTCCCTTACTCCTAAATTATGATTTCAATACAGTCCAAAAACATTCTACAGATAGTCATGTGCCTAAATAGAAGGAATGTAGCCCTAATAAACGGTTGTGATTTATTGTAGCATGACAGTTACCCCCTGAAAATTGAAATTTTCATTTTCGCACATAACAAAACCACTACTTTGGAGGCCAATACCTCAAAAACTAGAGGAGATAGGACTTTTCTGATGACAGATCCTGAAAGCCTGGGTGCTAATTACACATTATTCCACTTTTCAAGCTCACAACTCATTTCATTCCCAAGATATTGGCATCCAAATATGGCTGTTCTTAAACATGCGAGATTGGCAAGGGTCAAAAATGGGGTATACTACCCTATTTTGAAGAGCCACAGCACAAAAACCCTTTAGAATTTTGACAAAATATTTTGCACATGTTCATCATATATGTCAAGGTACCAGTACTAATTTTTTTTAGCCAAATCCGAGTCGGTCACTATGGGAGATTTCCAGACTTTGGTTGAGTTCATATGGAATGACCCGTACTGTCTTGGGGAATCAGTCATGGATTAATAATTGAAAAAAGTGTAAACACTTCACAGAGGTCCTAAAACAAATCATGTACACGTCATTAAAGCCATCTGTCTGAGTACATCTGACACCAAGGTATTCCGGAGCAGCATCTCCTACACTGTGATGAGGAGCTTTACCCCTGCAGACCAGATGACTGCCATAACCAGGGTGTTGTAATCTGCCCAAATGACTCACTTTACTGTGCTCTTTATTGACCTATGAAGTGTCTGAAATGTACGTCCGACACCACGGAACTGCCCTAAAGTGTTGTGCAGTCCTGGACTCAATTTCAGTAATTTCTGCAATTATTTGCTTTTTTGCTTGATGCATGCCAATTATCTGCCCCCTTCAGACACAGTAACATCTTTTCCACAACCCCAGGATGTGTCTTTCGTTTGCTTGTTCAAGAAATGGAGCTACTGACTGCATCAGTCAGGGTTAAAAGAATTACTGCCAGCTGCAATAACGATTCATTCGTACGCATTTGCTTATTTAAATCCAAACAACTTTTTTTGGTGAGGCCGTGCACATAGTTTGTTGAGAGCACATTGCAGTTTTGGGTGGAATTGGAGATTCCAAATTAATAAAAAAATTTATTTAAAGGAAAAAAATGAAGGTGAAGGAGGCTGGGCAAAAATGGTATCCATGGGAAAGCTGCCTAGTGGAAACCACTGCAGACAAAGAGGAATATACAGGCTTGTCACACTTGTGAAGAATAGCAGCTTGGTGATCCTTAAACCTTATTATTTGTGGAATGATTTGGCGAAAATAGTACTTTTTTGGAAGACATCGGCTCAGTTAATTCAAGCATAAACCTAACACAGCATTCCACAATAACATTGTGCCAATGGTCAAACATGGTGGCAGTATGATGGTGTGGGGATACTGTGCCGCCTCTGGGCATTGTTATTACCCATATTTTACTGAATTATGAATTCTGCTCTCCGAAAGGAAATCCTGAAGGAAAATGTCCTCTCAGCCTGTGATCTGAAGCTCAAGTGCAGTTGGGTAAAGCAGTGAAAATACAGTTCAAAGCATTAGAGCGAATCCACCTCTGAATGGCTGAAAAGAAGTAAAATCGCTGAATTAAAACCTCATTAAAATGCTGTGGCGGGGACTTAAACCAGGCAGTTTGTACTTCACCCTACAATTTGGCAGAATTAAAGCAATTCTACTGAGAAGCGTAGGCCAGAATTTATCTAGTATGAATGACGGATCACCAGTTATCACATGCACTTGGTTGCAGTTGTTTCTAATAAAGTTGGTGCAACCAGTTAAGTATTGGGGAGAAATTACTTTTTCTATTTGGTGATATGTTGGCAGGTGACAGCGGGGGAAAAAAGCCTGAATAAGTGCATGGACAAACATTAAATATTCAAATACTTCTGTTCATTTTCCTTTTTCAATTTTTTTGTGCATTGCGAATCAGGGGGGCCAGTAATTTTGAAGCCCACTGTATTCGAAGACTGAATTGAAAATAATTCACACTAGAACTGGAATTTTTGATGCTATCAATAGCTTGGCTTTAATTTTTTATTCATTAATTTCTACCCTGATGGATAAAACCATTCTTTCAAATACAAAAAAGTCAAAGTGGCTCCAAGAGTTTTATGCTAGTTTAACCCTTAGTTGCCTGGCTCTTTTCCTCTTTGCTTATTAAGGGTGATGGGCGGGTTTGTTTACTTGAAGAATCACCATGCAACAAAGGTGTATATCTTGTATATGAAATTAGTGGGTGAAGTTGGTTGAATTGCAGATTGTGAAATTAAATGGAGGTCACAAGTTTAGCTAGATATGGTTTCACCGACATTCAAAGTATGGGGTTCAAATTTAAGTTTGCTATCCCCAGTAATTTGATTAGAATACTGGCGGCTTTGAAGTACTCATGTGCAAAGCGTATACTTTTCTTGCTGCTTATCACCAGCAGAGGGAGCATGGTAATGCTCTTTTCTACTGAAGATCATTGCAGACTGTGATCTTGACACTGGGTTTCCTTATTGAATATGCATTATTTGGACGGTAGGTTGAAAAGACGCTGTGGTAATTTTTTGTCGATAATGATAATGGCTCTGCCAGTATTTTTTTGTACAATAACTACGGAATGCAGTGGCAATTAATTGATCCATTTTAACGTTTTTTTAAGATGTGTTGGCAGCATGAACACTGGGTGGCGGTGTGTATTTGTGTTTTTATAATGCTGATTCTCTGCCTTGAAGGGATTGATTTAGATAATTGAATAAACATTCTTTGTATTTTTGGTAGAATTGTGTGATTTTAACATAGGGACATGTTAATTTGCATTCAAAATAATTTCTTTGCTTTGCTACAGAGCAGTTTTATGGCAGTCTGGATTATTGAATGCTTTATGAGCACAATTTTCTAGTTCTTGAGAACAAAGTTTTCTTAGTCTGTTTCCATCCTTTCTGTATATATATATATTTTTCTGAATGTGTCATAATTTATTGTAAGAGAGGATATTTTAAACTCTTTCCATCTTTTTGTTTGAATTATATTTTGTTGTATTAAAATTTGTCAGAAGCACATGAGAAAGTCATGGTTAATTAGTACACGGAAGATCGCCATATTTTCATGCAATGAATTCATATTTTTGTGTTACACAACTCAGTGGAAAAGACTAATCCGTGAAAAGCAGCCGCACTAAATTTATGGAGCTGCAGTTTTTGCAATACGTGGCCCAATTGTTTCCTTAACCTTGAGGTTTGTGGTATGGGTACAAACCATCACTTCAAAAATACATCTAAAAGAGGAAATAACAGCAAAGCCAAATGCTGTATGTGCTAAGAGTGGTCATGAATGCAGGCTGGGTCATTTCTAACAAGTTGGGATGTGTGGTGTGTAATTATGTGTGTTGATTAAGATGGCTGTGCGCACAGTGGGGAGCAGAAGAAGTGCATTCAGCGCGGTTTCAGAGCCTGTTAAGAGCCCCTGCGCATTACAGGCCCGCTACACTGAGGAGCTGGGGAAAGAACATTTTAATTGTTATCATCCAAGTTGTTAGCCCCCCCACAGTATATACACGTAAGTCCCATTCTATTTTGGCCTCGTGTATCTGGTTTCGTTTACTTCATGATGAGAATAACCAGCATCTGATTTTTTTTTGGCCTGCCTTTGACGCAGAATTTTTATTAGTTATTTATTTAGGTTTTTTAAATTATTTATTTATTTTGGATCAGTGTGGGTATAAACCAGATTTTTTCTGATTGGATTTTGGACAATTTACTTACTGTCCTAGATCACATACTTTTCTGATGTGTTGTGGGTTGAGGTGCATTTTCTTTGTTTGTTTGTTTTTTTTTTTTTTACACATTCGACCTCAGTGTGGTTGTGAGCATTTGTACAGGGTTTTTTTTTTTTGGCAATGTGTCAGATGTCTGTTCACGCTGATCACAAGCCAAGATGCCAAGATGATTAGATTAGTTTGAACAGTTATGAGAAAGAGATTGGCTCTGAGAAAAAGAGTGGAATTGAGTATTTAGTATTGTATTGTGTTCGTTATCTTTGTTCTCTCAAATTGAAATGATGACCATGAAAAAGTAGTTAGTAATTCAGGGCTGCTTAAAAAAAAAAGAGTTCAAATTTGCTTCAGTCAGGAAAAGTGCACAGCAGTTGCAGATGATGGGATTTCAGAAAAAAATAAATTATATTAAACCATCAGTTGTGAAAGATCGAGTGAAGATTCAAACAGAAAGGATGAAGGGTGATGTTATGGCTCAAATCGGAGGCTTTATAATGAAAACCTTTAAGTTATTGTGTATTTTTCTAAGAATGGTTGGACATATCATTGGGAAATGTGCTGATGTATCAACATTTTTCCCAGGCACCCTAGTCATTGAAGGCTGTGGAACGAAGGCCTGCATTTGCTTGTGTTGCAATAATGGTGAGCGAAGGGTTTACTGTGACACCCGTAATGACCTGATCTCTGCTTTCTCTTAAGCTGCATTATGCCCCATTTTTACCAAAGTGCTATAGATCTAATTTCCAGTGTTAGTAGCTCATTATCCCCAGTGAACTACGCTAGAAGACTTGTGGGGAACAGGCACGGCGCATCTTGTGACCTTGTTGTTATCTTGGCGGCTGGATGACTGTGAAGGCTCATGCTGTACAGAGGACAGCCTCCTGTGGGGAGAGCTGACAAACTGCGCTCTGCCATTAAAAATAACTGCTAAAGCTTGAAAAAAAAAAAAGCCCTCTTCCTGTGGCGTTCGATAAGGATATAAATATCAGTGGACCAAGGGCCTTGATTATCGCTCACGGGGTGACTTGCAGGCATCTTGAATCACGAGGAACATGTTGAATTCATATTGAGTTAATCTTTTGTGTATTTGACCTTGCTAAATACAAGAAAGTGTGCATCGTAGCTGCATATTTGTAAAAATCCGTCTATAAATTGAGGAAAATTTTGTCAGTCCTTCTGCCTTAATCCACTTTCTCCTCTATCAGTTGACCACTAATAATGAAACTACATGTGGACATTGAGCATAAGCAGAGACGAGGACTGGAAACACTGATTTTTCCATTTCCCCAAATTTATACTGATTACGAGTAAATTTAATGTGGTAAACGAGCCTTTCTGGCAAGTCTGCACAGAGTTGTGGCACACAGATCCCCAGAGGTTTGCACGCCATCGTGGCGCACATGGCTCTGGGTGTAGACGAGTATATTTTTGGTTATTATTTTTCTTGCTGCAGGCATTTCATTATTTCAAAAGTAGCATGCTGTAATTGTGCTCATGAAGTTCAGGCATGGAAAGGTCCCATTGCTGTGCAGGAGTGTATTTGTCGAGTTTTGGGTAATGCCCTGCTCCTGCTGGCGATGCGTTTTTAGACTGCTAATGGCAACTATTTGCTTCTGAATTTCTTTTTTTTTTTTTGGTCACTATTGCAGGAAGTAACAGCTTGCACTGATGCTGGTGGAAGATATGCCTGTGTTGCTGTGCAGTCGTCACACGATGGTTATTGGCTCAGACTTATAACTTTATAAAGGTCTATTCTGTGAAATCTGGGCATCCCTCCTCGGTGAAAGAGTATCGTTAGGCAGCGCAGGAGCACTTCATTAATCCTGGTGAATACCGAATACCACTTACGAGGATAGTTGCATAGTCTAGTCAGACTATGACTACAACTAGCCTGTTGTAGATGATGGTGAGCAGATATCAATGGTAGCATTCTTTAGCCTGCTAGTTTCTATAGGCAGCGTAATATTATCAGATCAAACTGGGGCCTACTTATTCCCTTGCTTAATTTTGCTAGCTGTGTTGGTTAATTATGTATTTGATATGAGCAATCTACTCCACCTGGCCAAAAACAAAAGTTGCACGTGCCAATAATTTATTTGACTGTAGCTTTGATTCATGTAAAAATTTGTCTTGTCATTGTTTTGACAATTTTATGCAAGGTTACAACATTTATTTCCTCCCAGAGTTGCTTTAGTTTTTAGCTGAGATCTTGTATTGATGACAGTAGGATGAAACTATTCCATAAAGACTTCTCCTGCTCATCCAAAAGACTTGCAATTGGCTGTGGTTAGGACTCCTACTGTAGGCGGTCAATTCATGTGTGAAAATGACTCCTTGTGCTCGGCGAATCAATCTGAGCCTGTTGAATCTTGGCATGGCCATCCTGGAATTTGCCTGTGCCGTCAGGTGTTTAAAAAAATCCATTGATGGGATCACCTGGTCATTCAGTACATTCAGGAAGTCTGTTGACTTCATTTTATCGCTGCATAATGTTGCTGAACCTAACATCTAACAATTGAAGCAACCCCAGATCATAACACTGCCTGCAAACGCATGTACAGTGGGCACTGTGCATGACTGGCGCATCTCTTCATGGGCTTCCTTTCTTATCCTGATACGTTCATCGCTCTGGAATAGGGCAAATCTGGTCTAATCAGACCACATTACCTTTTTCCATTGATCTGCAGTCCAATCTTTTTGCTCCCTAGCAAATTGAAGTTATTTTTAGCTATGGGCCGATAAGCTATTGTCGTGGTGTGGTGTCCGTCGTCCGGAACATTTTTTGTCTTTTTTTCTGGCTTGATGAATTTTCGTGTAAATTTGCAAAAACATACTACTGGACCATATCTCCAGAAGTTTTTCTGGGATTTTTGATTGAATAATTTTTGTCCATTTTATGGGCCCTTGAAATTTTGGCTCCAATGTTAAAGATAGGATTGAGAAAATTTTAAAAATCATTTCTCAAAAATGGCAAGAAATTTTTTTCTCAATCAGGCAATCAACTTACATTGGGGCATATATTGCGGGCATATAGTAAGTCATGCATGTAGTTTCATTTGGTGACATTGAACTTGATCTTCACTGACCCTGAATGCGCAAACTTCAAAATGAAATTTCAATAACTTATATCAGCAAAATGGTTACAGATGGTTTCGGTCTGTATTGGAGATGTATAGGAGGTCATGGATGAACTTTCATTTGGTAACCTTCAAATTGACTTTCGAAGGTCTAACTTGATCTAGAGAAAATTTAATGTCTTCTACCGCTGAAAATGTCATTTCATTTGGTGGCCTTGAACTTGACCTTCGGTGTCCTTCGAAGGTCAAACTTCAGTTTGTGAAATTGCAATGAGTCTATCACCAAAACTATAACAGATAGAGCTTAGGTTTGTATTTCGGGCATATAGCAAGTCATGCATGCATATCAGAAATCATGTATGAAGTTTCATTGAGTGACCTTGAACTTGACCTTCAGACCCTTGAACGGCCAAACTATACAGTGAAATTTCGCTGACTTATATCAGCAAAATCGTTTCAGGTTGAGTGTAGGTTTGTATTGGAGAAGTGTAGGACGTCATGTATGAACTTTCATTTGGTGACCTTCATATTGACTTACGAAGGTCTAACTTGACCTAGAGGATATTAAATGTCTATTATCACTGAAAATGTCACAGATGGAGCCTAGGTTTGTGTTACTGACATAGGAAGTGACATATAATAATATTTATTGACCCCCATGACTGGGGAAAGATAAAATTCAGCACATAAAATAGGCTACATGTAGCGTAAAATTGACAACAGATTTCATATTTATCAGAATTGAACTCCTAACAGCTAGCACGCCATCAGGTGTGAGACAGACCCAGGGGCTTGGTCGTCCTCGCGATGGAGCAGGCTAAAGAGTGAGTCAACCACTCCGTTCTCGCCTTCGCGCCGGCCACCCAGCCGCACCTGGGGCGCCCCACCCCAAAGCAATGTCAGCGGCTGAGAAATCATACCCAAGGACATGATCAAGACTAGTGCCCTTACCTCTTCTATCAATAGACAAATAGTTAAATAGGGCGGCAATGTTGAACTGACGAGCCAGGGAATCATATTAAAATATTCTGGCATGCAAAGACACAGTGTTTCTCCTAATAGTGCCCGTTATTTTGGGGATATCCAGGGCAAGTAGGAGTTCAGAAAACCGGGAGCACCCCCCCAATGCCGTTCACAAGATGTATGAACTTTCATTTGGTGACATTCAACTTGACTGTCAGTGACCTTTGAGGGTCAAACTCCACAGTGAAATTACAATCACTTGTATCACCAAAACGGTCACAGATTGAGCCAAGGTTTGTAAGGAGACATTTCGAAAGTCATATATGAAGTCCATTTGCTGACCACAACTTGACATTCTGTGACTTTTAAAGTTCACAATTGACATATTGAATACATATTGACATATTTCATTGACTTGTATCACCAAAACTGCTTCAGAGTTTAGGATTGTATTACAAAAGGTCTTATAAATGTATGTGAACTTTGATTTAGTGACCTTGACATTGATTTTCATTGATTCAAACGTCAAACTTCACATGAAAGTTTCATAACTTATATCATCGCTGTAAGACTGCTTGCTGGTAAGCTACAAGACCCTTGGTCCTATTTTGTTTTATAGATTTGCTTCACTAACAGTTTGCTTTCCGGGGTCCATGTAGCTGAGTAATGTCCCAATCCTGCAATTTCTTGTCATAATGTGCATATTGAAATGCTTTTTCTTTCACAATTAAACATGAGTTTGACATGACTTCAACAGGCAATACTTTATGATGAGACCTCACCAAGTGTTGCAGCGATCTCTGATCACTCATCCTTGATTTTGTGACCGACCCATGTCTTCCCCAGAGTTGATGGTTTGTCTCTTTCCAGCCAGATATAGTAACGTGCTGGACAGTTCTTCCCACAATTCCAGTGATTATGGCACACTCGAGTTTTCTTTGCTTCATGCAGGCCAATAATTTGTACCACTTGAAACACCATACCATCTTCTCCGCAACCATCGGATATGATTTTGGGTATGAATGCTTTTGCTTTTTTCTGGCCCACCCAAACGAGACACTTAGGGATCACTTCTTCGTTTTCGCACATTACGGGGTCGGTGCTGGCATCAGCAGCATCAGCATAACCTTGGTGTCCAGACGGTAACTTCTGAAAGAATCATAGATTTGAATTAAATCTCATCAGCTTACTCAGTATAGTGCTGCACAATTTGGTAAAAATGTGCGATTGCGATTATAGTGGACCATATTGCAATTTGCGATTATGATATATATATATATATATTTTTTTTTTTTTTTTTTTTTAAATGATATCTTGAGCCTACTTGCTTTGTTGTCAAGGAGAGTGCAGAGAATAATGATGATTTTGTAAGGTACTTATCTCAACTCAAAAAATGCAAACATTAAGGTGCATAAAAATACAAAACAAGTTTATAGCACTGTTTTCAAAATAACATTTTCCAAAAAAGAGGTTTTTTCCTTTTTTGAATTCAGGATATTTTCTGCAAAGTGCAAATGCAGTGATTCAATTGTAAACTTTGATGCCGTTCTGCAGGCATTTTTGTAAACCCAGGGCCGCATTCAAGAACCATGGGCCCCTGGGCTACCACTTTTTCAAGGCTCCCCTGAATTATCGCCATGCCAAGTACCATCGCAATTACACAACTGACCTGTCTCATCTGCACAACATCAGACCTGCTTACTTTCTGTGCAATAATGCATGAACAATATCTTGTAACTGCAGTTTCAATTCATGACTATTATAGCATAAAATACTTTTATCATAGAGAGGCTGACATATATTCAATAGAATTATACAGATATTGCATCACCAAAAAGAATAAAAACCAGTCTGACAATATACATCTCTCTGACCCATAACTCACACATTTGTGGGCTCATACACGCAAGCAAACACACACTCTACAACAGCTGAGAATAAGTGTCCTGACGAATAACGGTCTCAGTAAAAGGGAGCATAAATTTCCAAAAACTCATACAAAACACATACAGCTTGCCTACATCATTTTATCTACTCACAACTATCGCAAAATGCAAAAAACACGAAATTGTACATTTTTGAACGACCATTGCGAGAGGATAATTTTTGACAAGCCGGTTGACGTTCCAAATTCAGCCCTTAGCAAGACGCAATATCCCAGTGTTAAGCATGCTTGGACATCAGCATTAATCAGTTTTTCACCAAGCAAGTTTTTCTCCTAACAGCGATATATCCTCCTCGCCGATCAGCGATGGAGACAGATGCCAGCACTGCTAACAGGCCCTGACTGTTTAGCGTAGTGGTTGTCAAACTTTTTGTGCCCAAGGCGCACCAAAGGGCAAGCCAAAATCTCAAGGCACTCCTGTATTTATATTAGCGCAAATTGGCCTCTATAACACATGCTTTCACATTGATCATTAAGTATAATTTTTTTTACATACTAATGGCAAACAACCATATTACTCTTTAAATATTGGCAAAAAAAATTTAAGGATTCACTTTCTAAATTACATCATATTAATGCCAACTTATTGTCATCTTCCTTCTCAGAGTCGCAGAAGCGCCAAATATTGAACCAAATATAGCGCCAAAATATTGAACCATACAGGTATGATGTCATCATGTGACATGTTGTGAGGTCATAACCTTGCAGTTGCACATAGTTTCATGTCAATTGGAGAAATAGTTCCAAAGATATAGCAAAACTGATGAATTTTATGTGACAAAGCTCCACCTTGTGTCAAAATTTTGAACCAAATGGGTATAATGTCATCGTGGGACACATCCTCAGGTCATGACCTTTCATTTGCACTTGATTTGAGGTCAATCGGACAAATATTTCCAGAGATATGATAAAAACAGTGATTTTTTTCAGTTTTTGGCCCCTAGTGGCCAATCTAGAAATGGCAAATTGTCCAAAATCGAATCAGTTGTTCCTCTTTATGATACTTACTTATATGCAAAACTTGGAATTTCTAATTGAAATATTACCGCAGTTATCGCGTAAAAACTTGAATCAGTTTTTGGCCCCTGGTGGCCAATCTAGACAAATCGTAAATTGTCCAAAATCGAATCAGTTCTTCCTCTTTATGATACTTACTTATGTGCAAAACTTGGAATTTCTAATTGAAATATTACCGCAGTTATCGCGTAAAAACTTGAATCAGTTTTTGGCCCCTGGTGGCCAATCTAGACAAATCGTAAATTGTCCAAAATCGAATCAGTTCTTCCTCTTTATGATACTTACTTATGTGCAAAATTTGGAATTTGGAATTGAAACATTACTGAAGTTATTGCGTTAACACGTAGTGCAGCGGCGGCGGCGGCCGGACCAAAACCATAATATCCCCCGGAACGCCATTCACCGTTCGGGGATATAATAAAATAGGAACATTTGAAACGTCTTAATGCAATTCCATTGCTTTCAATCCCTCAATAAATACAAGCATGAGAGTCAGTTGATTTCTGTGTCACTCGTGGGGAAATCCACCGTAATGCACGTGAAACTGATTAACATAATGCACAATGACTTAAATTCCGCGAGTGAATTTCTTCAGTGTGTGTTGGTGGAATAATTGCTGACTAAGACACTGGAGCGTGAATGCCACCCAGAGGCGAGACACTCACGCCTAATCTCTGCATATGATAGTAGATGTTGCGATGTTGTTGTTGAGAGGTGGATTTAACGAAATTAAGGACTTAACCTTATTAAATTCTTCTCCATAACCGTCACCCAGAATGAATTGATATTTGTTAAGGAGCATCCTTGTGACGAGGTCCAAAAGTTTTTTTAAAGAATTTGAAAATATTGATTTTTGAATTTTTGATAATTTTACATTTTGAAGTCTCCCATTGATTCAATATTGCACATAATTCAATTGGGTCCAATCAGGTAACGATTGGAATATAAATTGAATATAAATACTACCGAGAACAAGCAGGAAGTCATTTAAGGGCTTTTATTTAGAACCATCAAATTTGTCCTTAACTTGCCTGGACTGGGAAACCCAACGTCCCTTGGTGAGAAATTTGAGAAATCCTCTTCTCCGAAACCATCAGCGAGAATGACTTGATTTGGCTGTTGGACCATAGGACCCTTGGTCCTATTTTTGTCTTAGATATACTCAGACTGCCCAAATGTATTCATTAACGCTGAAAAACACACACAACCATTTATCGTGAGGTCAGTAGTAAATTTTACCACATATTCCTCTAAAATACTAAATTTTTACGAACTGAACCCAATTTTACCCAATTCAGTGGGCTCAAAAATTACTGTCATCCCTGGCTGGCAATGAACAAACAATGCAAAAAATATAAACAATATAATTATAGAGAAACGGAATATACCAACAGGTGTGAAAAGTTCACAGGCTTGCTATAAATAGTTCCATACTGGGGTGCATTTCCAGAAATCACAGATGCTATCTTACACAGTTGGAACGAGTGACTGTGGATGGAAGTTTCTAACTTATCCAAGTTGCTAACTTGGTTAGCAACTGCAGTTTTGGGAAACACACCATTGAGCGGTTCCAGACCCTTCTTCATTTGAGTTGAAATATAATGAGGTCTGGTACCACCAGGCTAAGTCTAACAGCATCAACCTTTTTTGGGCTATTAGAGTGAAGAACTCTGTTAGGTGGACGGAACTGGGAAAAAGAATTTTCCATGATATTCCATAGTGATGCCATGTTGAAATTTAATATTCTAAGTGCAGGCTATTGACTTATGGCAATTAAGATTCTTGTGAAACTGATTTACCTGTCATTAAAGGAGCTGTGTCCTTGGATTTCTCTTCAATGCTGTTTTTCCTAAAACTCCAAAACTATTTCGAGGACAATAAAATTAACCGACCCTTCAATTAGCCTTGGGGTGAGTATATGATGAGTGAATTTTCATTTTTGGGTGAATTTTCCCTTTAATCTGTGGATTCAAAAGAATGCTTAAGTGTATTTCCTATTATTGATTAGGTTATATTGGCAGTTTGAGAATATCTACGAATTGAATTGGTTTATAATGCTTTTGAAGGAGTACTGCAATGTTTGGACAAAGGGCTCATTTTCAAGTGGTGTAACTCTAGTTGTCCATGCGGTTTGGGGAAATACTATGGCTAGGTTTTTTTGGAGGGACGTTTTTGCTTGGGGACATTTTGCTGGTAAAGCCTTTTTAGTTTGGGGCGACCGCGTAAGCCTTGTTCAGTTCTATTTATTGTGGTTAATCATGGATGATAGATTTTGGAAAGGATCTTGTTTAATATTGACTAGAGGCCAAAAAAAAAGGTTCTGAAAGAAAAACATCCAACCCGCTGACCCTACCCCAAATTCTTGATGTTTCCAGAAACGCAGGATTTTTTTTATTTAGTCTTATTAGGGACCAAATCTGTGTTGAAAGCCTTTATAAATGTATGCAGTGAAAGGCTGTTGGCAGGAGAGAGAAATTTGTTCATCTCTGCTTGCAGGTGGAAGTTTTGACAAGCTCACTAGTGTTCCTGTCTGCTAGGTTGAGTAACTGGGTCGTTTAGGGAGCAGGAACGATTCTGGATGCAATTGCTGTCTAACTAGAGGATCTCAGTAGTATTACAAGTCTCCATTTTGGTTAAAATACTGCCTGTGAGGACAGCTTCTTTCTTAGACAGTAGACAGCAGGGCAGCTCACTTGGTTTTTGGTCACAGCCTTGGCTGTCACTTTTTCACAAAATTTATTTTGAATGAGTTCGAAGTTCAAACTAATTGGCAATTTGCTCAAATCAATTCCAGCCCAATAGATAAGCATAGTTGACTAAGTTATACTGCAGAACCTGGCTTGTTGGGACCATGGATTCGTCCAAAGTCCTAGTTGGAGAAGTGCTTTTAAAGTCCTTACGGTTCACAGTGGGGAGCATGATTTCTGAAGTTCCAGTTTGCCAACAGATTCTGTGACTTCAAAGCACTATGGCTCATGAAACAGTAATGGACTTTATAAAATTGAGTAAGTTATTAATATCACTGAATTTGATCAGCATTATGCTGTCTGGACCACGTTTAACATTTAGCAACTAAATGAGAAATTTAATGGTGACTACTACCTCACATCAGAAAAACTTGGGGTGACATTTCCTCATGGAATTATAACAGAATGCAAGGATTTGAAAATTATGTTTGACCTGTTAGTGAATTGAAAAAAGGGTGAGCCGTTTTCTGACAGTATGGTTGATGAGCATTCTAACTAGTTGCCTAACTCCCAGCATAGACTTTTTTCTTAACCATTTCACTATCAGCTGTTAATACTTGCTGTGTTAATTTATTCCCAGAGTTTTGACAGTTGTTCACGCAGTGTTTTAAAAACGCTACAATCGTTTATTCAGATACATAGCAGAGCATTTATCACTTTTGTGGATACAGTTCTTCATCGATCATTCAAAAGCTGGTGTTATTGGCTGTTGGGTGTTAGAACACTCAGGGGAAAGCAGGTACTTAGGGTCTTCATCAAAAGCTTGCCATTCAAGACCCATAGGACATTTGACGTCACTAAAGCTCGTTGTTAAATCAGAAATGGTGGATAACATGAGTGTTTTTATCAAATTGTCTTAATTATTTATCGTTCAGTTTCTTTCTAAAATTGCCAAAAAAAAAAAAACTTTACAGCAGCTAAGAGACTGTCCTTTAGTTTGCAGTTAACTTCAGACGAAAGTTTTCTTTCACTTTCAATGTCTTGTCTTTATACTGTCTGCAATGAAATGCAAGGTGAAGTAAATTCATAAATCACTGCCTTTTATACTCATTTTCCATACCCTCCCAACTTTTTCCGAGTCGGACATTGTAAAATTGGATGCTTCCTTTATCTATATGATCTGCTATTTCTAAAGGTTTTGTTATATTCACATGGGTTAGTCATCAAACAAACAGTTTTTTCAATATTTGATTAGTGGGGGTGTAGATAACGTTATGTCATTTTGGGTAAGAAGAATAGTATAAACGAACTCCTTTTTTTTGTTGATTTTTCCCAAATAGAGCTCTTTAGCTTGCCCTGGTGGGAACTGGAACAAGATGTCTCAAACACTACATTCTTTGCTAGAAGTACAAGTCGGTCAATTTGATCGGGATTGAGCGCAGCTGTTTTTTGGTTTTGTTTTAAATTTGCTATTATTACCTCTAATCAGAGCACCCAAGTGCTTGATCACTGCTACCTGAAGATATTATGTGTTTTAGCGTTAGTTATTACTGCCCTGCTAACTAAGGTGACCTGTCACCAAATCTTGCTTGACATGCTTACTTATTTTACTTCCCAACATTAGCTTCACTTCCAACATTTCATCACGCTATGTTAAGAGTGGCGAGAAGTTTATCACTGACTTTTATAGCATATTCAATATCACTTCAGGTTAATTGTACTGGGACTTGCCTAGTTTAGCATGTGTAACCTGGGAGAAAGAAGCCCATTTCTTTTTTGAAGAAATGATTAGTGAACTGTTGGGGGCTGAAAACCATTTTTTAACATAAGTTAGAACATAAGCCCGAGTGCAGAAAGTCCTCAAGTCTGTTGTCACTGTCTTGACATCTAGGTTTTGATCTAGTTCTGTTTCTATGGACAATCAGACAGTGATGTGATGCTAATTCTATCAGATGTGCTGTGCCATTCACTGCCTCATTCTGGTGCCGAAGTGTAGGCAAAGTGAAAAGTCCTCTCCTTAAACTGTAAGCAGTTTTGGTCAGTATCAGTGTACAGACATGTGCATTTATAGCAGGAAAATTTGTATCATAGTTGATGTTCTCGTTTCCTGAAGTAAATAATTGTGTGGTTTTTCTGGAAAGAAAGTGTCTGATTGGCATTAGTGTGTGTACTTGAAGCTTTTTTTTTCTGCCAAGCAAGCTGTTTCTGCAGCTTTCCAGTGAGTTTTACTTATCAGAAAGCTCCTGTTGGAAAGGAAAACTAGTTACTATTTCAGTAGAATTTCAGCAGTGCTTAGATTTCCTCTGGGTCTTTACTGAATGTTGTGCTTTTTCTGTAATTGGGTGCAGTGTTTGGAAATTGGACAGAACTTAACAAATTAAAGCCACTGTTGGCAATTACCGCAACGCCCATCTCTGCACACCTAAACCAAACAGACTAATCAGATTGTTCTCCACATCTCCGTGCCCACTCATTTTAATCCACTGTTTGATTATAAATAAATTGCAGGCTTTTGAGACTTTGCGAGAGTCCTCTTTCCAGGGTAGTTACAGAAATTCCATCTAAACCAAACTGTTTTTTTTCCTCTTATTCCACCCCCATTGTTGACAGAATCCTCATATAACAAGGTATGCAGAAAGCCCTAATCTCTCGCATAAATAATGGAAGGTGATGAATAATTTAATATGTATAATCTATTTCCGTTGCCTCCCGGATGTCTGTTTACTTAAGGTTATTTTAATTTGAACCCAGGCTTTAAAATACAAATGAGTCATTACACATTTGTTATTTATTGCAGCTTTTTTTTTTTTCCCTTTCTCGCACTCTCTCTTCTCGCCCGAGTCTGTTATCTCCTCAGAGATACAGTTCAGGCTGTCGCAGATGCAGCCGGTCTGTTGGCAAACCACGCGCTGCAAACTATTAACAATTAATATGCTGATTAGTCTTGAGACAAAATAGCCAACAAAAGTGAGCCTGCTAATGGAAGATGGCCATGTTGCAGTAAGCAGCACAGAAGTTAAGAGTGGAGTGGAGACGAACATTGCAGAAGGTTACAGTACATGCTCATTTATCAACTTGACCTCTCCTGGCCATATGCTGAATACGCATCAGCCAGGTTGCTATAATATGGGGTTGCATTGTGAATGGAAATGAGATATTTGTAGAATTTCTGGCAGGAGAAGTCTAATGGATTTTGGCTCGGCTCACCGCCGTGAGACTCGGTGAGAGGCAGGAGGCTTATCTCAGAATGAAACCAATCTGTTGTAACTGCTCTGTTTTTCAACCGCTTTAGTTTTTTTTATCTGTAAAGCGAGGTGACATTTTATAGCAGGTGTTCCATGCCATATTTCGTCCTGGGGTAATTTGGCAGACCCAGGTGTTGTGCAGGTTATTCCGAATGACCGATTAATGTGGGGATTTAACGCATTTAAAGAGATGCCTCTGTGGGTATGGGATTCACAGGAATAGGCCTGCAGATTTCAGGAGACCTGTGTAAGAGAAAGGAAAATAACTACTGCCCACAAATGCATGCTGAATTATATTAGTCACCAAATACTCATTAAGCATCATTGTCTACTTGGAAAACAATGTCCATGCAATTATATTTTCCTCTGGCTTTCTCTTTTCATGGAACACGTAGGTTTAATGGGACGGTGGTATAATGCCTCGGATGATCATTAAAAATGTCATACTCAAAATGCTTTTCGGTAAAATGCATAGTGTTCAGCATGGCATTATGAAAATGGCCTTAATCTAGTATGCTTTAGATGAGTGTGAACGTGTTCTGCTGCAACACTTGGAGCCCAGCAGTAATTTTCCACATCTTCAGCTGTTCTCTCCCTCTGTTTGTCGTATTTGGCTCTCAGTCCTCTGAAAACACAGCGACAGATTGTGTTCTGTTTATAAATAGTGACCCTGTTGTCACAGACATCACATGTAATTGTGCGAGTGTAAGTTTTACCGTGAAGTACAGATTATCGCAGCTTTCAAACGCATACGTTTGAAGAACTTTGGAAAATTAACCCAAGAATTATGGTATGGGGACTAGCCAGGTTTTGAAGTGTTTTGGTCACATGAGTCTGCATTTTTGGAATAATTAGGAGGCGGGTGTCACCAATTCCAGATCCGGTTGCTTCTTTCCTAATGCAGCGAATAATTTTTTAAAAAATGCCGACCCGCTAGTAAGTGTGCTGCAAGGGATTTTTCCTCCCCCCAAACGGAAATATTTCTTATTCTGTGCACTCCAAGCTCTCTGACAGCTTTCCTTCAATGATAACTTTAGCTCTTGCAGCCCTTGTCTACCAGCAACAGCTTGGATTGTGCACAAACAAATCAGCTCGATTTCAGATCTCTATTCCTGAGAGCTGGATCCCTCTCCCCCTCCCGTCACATCTGCAGCTTCTCAGCCCGCACATTTCCAATTTTCCCTCTTAGCTACAACAAACACTACATTTACATATTGATTTCATAGTTTTAGTCAATGTAAATATGCTGTCATTACAGTAAATTTGGGCTTCTGTTAACATAAGCTTGTCCAAATCTCCTCAGCTTAAGGCTGTGATTGCATAATTAATGTGTGCGGTACATATTAATTCCAACTTTTCCTCTCGCGTCTTTCTTTGATTTTAGCGCTGATTAATTGACAGGGGCTCTATGAGTAGCTTTTCTCTCTTCACTTGCGCAGGGAAACATGTTCACTCAGAGTACCTCTTCACCTCAGCATTCATGTCATGAGCCTTTACAAATGAACAGGCTCCTGTGAGCCATCGAGGCCAAGTGCTCTGTATGGCTTCCGGGTCATTCTCTCACACCTTTGGTGTGTAATTTGCTTATCCGAGCACTCAGCCACTGACGCTTCAATTGAAGAACTTTGTACAAGAAGTACCTAAGTCACTAAATAACACTACTGTGATATATATTTGTGTGTGTATATATTTGAAAACCTTCACCCCCAAAATCAAAAGTGTTATTTATTGACTTGGGTACCTCTTTCACACAGGCCTTCAATTTGTGTTGCTAATCAGAAGCAATGAAGTTCAAAAAAAAAAAATCACTCCAAAAAAACCCTCTTTCGTCACAGTTTCTGCCATCAGTCCAGTCCCGGCTCTCATATTTCACCCTTCAGCATCTTTCGCCCTGTATGTCATGTAGCTGTTCCTGGAAGTGAGGATCATACTGAAAATCAGTAGTCACTTCAGGAGTGCCTTCTGTCACCGTTATATGTGTGTGTGTGTGTGTGTTTGTGTTTGTGTGTGTGTGTGTGTGGGTGTGTGTGTGAGGGAGGGGGTGAAACGGCTGCCAGTGTGTTGTGCCCTTTGACCCGGTCACCTCAGGCAAGGCCACAGTGTAGCGCGTGTTAAACGGGCTGTTTGGGCATGTCGGGACAGAGCCGGACGGCTGCGTGAAGTGAGCCGAATCCCCCAGGGAGGGGACCGGCGGGGGCGGGCGAGGACCTCTCTGCAGGGGTGCCGGGGATGCGAGTCGCAGCACGCTCGCACCACTTGACTCTGACGCCTTGTTTTCTCTCTTAATCTCTCCTCGGATAGTGCTCTACAGGAGTCCCTCAATCAGACCTACCTGCTCATCATCAGCCACCGAGAGGCACAGCGGGACTACAACCTCAACTTCCCCGGCAGCAGGACCATCCAGGAGGTGAGACGCGCTCTGCTGGGTCCTCCTGGGCCTGCAGGTCGTGTTTTAATCCCCTACCCCTCACTGCGCTGAGAGCAGTTACTCATCACCGCTAATCCACAGACTGCCCGTTCATCATGTCATGAGCTGGCCCAGGCACACTTTAGGAACGCATTTCAAATGATTAAAAAAATTCTCTTCTTCCCACAGCGTCTTTTGTGGCTTTTCAAACACACTTTATCCTGTGCAGTGTGCTGCTGCAGTTAATCGCTGCCTGGTTATCATAAACTGGTCATCATTTCTCTTCTCCTTGTGAAAATATTGCTAAAGCAAAGAAGTAATTAGCCAGTTGTGTACAGTCAGAAACAAATAGTTGCCTTCCTCTGCATGCTACACAAATGATTGGCTCTCATTTGCTTTCAGCCCTTTCTTCAAATGTTTGATTTCTGTGATGTGCCTTGCAGTTTCAAAACCTGTTCTAAAAAATTAACTTTCATGATGACTTGGATTAGTTACAGTTTTGCCGTAGTACTCTGTAGTGTGGCACTGTCGCTAGATTGACAGCATGTCGCAGTTATCCTCTCGCCTCTATGTAATAGGCTTGTGGCCACGAGGCAGGAGTAGTGATATCCTGCTTCAGAGCCCAGCAGACACTACAGCAGAGAGCTTGTGTTCGCAAGGCATTCCTTCCCTCTGTCTCTCCCATCTTCTGGATTATCTGCTAGTCGCGCAGAGCCATGGGCCTCTAAGTGGCCCAAATGCTGTTTGATCTGAAGACAAATTGGCATTTGCAGGAAGCGCTGAGAGAGAGAGGGTTCTGCTCTGCGGAGTGGGCCTGGGGTGGGAGGGAGGGAGCACCTCATTTCTCCTACTGAATATAAACACTGGATTTGGGAGTAGATGAAATATTCATGGTTCCTGAGGACGCAGGCAGCCTGTGTGACCTGCATTTATTACTGTGTCTGCTCCAGCCCAGTCTCACTGAGGGCGCTCGGGCCCAAGACCCAAACAAACAGCCCTTATTTGATGGCCGCAAGCTGTCACTCGTCTCCAGGAGCGAAGTACTGTCTCCACTCTGTCATCAGAGGGCAGATGCTTGCTGTTCTCTGTTTCTGAACTCTGCAAGATTTTCCTTTTAAACTTTGGTAGGGACGCGGTGACAGCTCTTCTGCTGATTGCCCGCAACCCCAGCATTATACCACCCCCCCCCCCCCCCCGCCCCCCCAGTCCACCCCTAGTAGTGTATGCAGGAGGTTTTAAAGTGGCTTCATTAATTATTCACAGCAGGTAGTCTGCTCCATGTTAAGTGTAACAAGCTCCCCATGGATTGACAGCAGTGCTTTATCTGCAGGGGTTAAAGTTGGGTCACAAGCATCGGGCCCAGGGAATCGTGTAGCCCTCGGCTCCAATTCATTTTATCTGCCTTCATGCTCAAATATAGGAAAGAGGAGCTCTGAAGTTGTTTACATAATAATGAGTAGATTTGGTTGCCCTTGTGTTCGTGTCTGCAGCATTTCTTTGATGGCAGGTATTGCATTGATTGGTAAATGATATTGGGAACAGCCATTCAGAATCTGAGCTGACGTCGGCATAGACTGGCAGTCCTTACAGCTGACTCGGATGAATGGACTTTGTCTGCGTTGGACTGAATGTTACATGTCCAATGTATTTTGATGGTAAACTCTGTATCACGTTATTTACAATGAAGCCAGCCAGTATTTTGTCCGCGGCACAGTTTTTCAGGGATGTACATCCTACATGGTTCAATCAAGAACTCAACCTTTAATTAAATAGCTTTCAGTCTGCCCTTTAATTTGATTCTGTTTTCATCCATCTTCAGAGAAGCATGTTGGAATTGCAGTCCTTAAGAATTGTCACTGTCCAAATGCTTTCGGAGCGCACTGTTTAATGTATTTTTTTCACAAAGTATAGCTCTATTTTAGCCACACTTTCCTCACACCCGGTAGTCCCCCTACATCAGTCGGTGTTGTCCGGCCTTGTCCGCGCGGAGCAGTTGAAATTCCCCCCCTCGGCCGCGATTGGCAGGCCGGGTGGGCGCTCTCGGCTCTCCCTGCGCTCCATGGCGCTGTCTGGACGACGCCGGTGACCATTACAGTAATCAGCGTACTTGACGGGTTTGTAATGGTGCTAATTGAAGAGATTAATACAGCAGCAGCGGTGCGGTGGCGGCCCCTCTTCTAGCCGAGCAGATGGTTTTGATGAGCGCCTACTGTGATCCTTAAGTGTTTCTGTTGGGATTACGGAGGCTGGAGAGGGGTCTCTGAGCGAGGCCCACTGGCCTGGGGGGCTGAAGGGGGAGTGGGGGGGTTGCTGGAGTGGGGACAAAGAGGAATCAAACTGGACCCAGTGTCCTCATGCGTGCTCATCTTAAGGTATTCTCCTCTCGCCCGAAAGAGAAAATGAGCCCCTGCTCCGTGCACCCTGTCCCACAGGACTCTCGGCGAGAATGCACATGTGCGTTCAGTGCATTTCTGCTCAAATTGTGCGTGTGTGCATATGTGCACATGCATACACACACACAGATTTGTACTGAAGTTCAATGACAGCGTTTTTCTGCCGCCAATTTGCCACTATTTTTTTTATTTTGTTTCAGATCTGAAAAAATGTCCTTTAAAGTAGCGGGAAAATGTGGTGTTCTTTTGTTGGAGGTGGTGAAAAGGTTTTGTTAGGCAGAAAAGATGTGCAACATAAAGACATGGGCATGTGTTTTTTTTAACAGCGCTCCCATTGAGCCGCACTGCGCCCGCGGCCTCGTTCCGCAGCCAGCGCGGAGCATCTTTTCTCCCCTCTCCCCCCTCCTTTTGTCTTAGTGAGAAGATCAGCCGGTGCTTTCTGCCTGTGCATATCAATGGAGAGGAGCTCTGTCCTGTTGTTTGTTTTTGCCAAAAGGCTCTGGCTTTGCCTGCCGGCTCCCAGGGAACGGCTCCGCGCTCCCCGCTCCTCGCTCCTGCTCCGCGGCCCCTCCGCTTTGGCCGGGATTGGCATTCCCAGTCGGAGTCTGGGGGTGCGCTTAAGCTGCAGAGCAAATGTTTGCCAGGAAAGTGGCGGGTAGAATGGGGCCGGGCCGAGGAGGCCGGCGCGTCCGTGACCAGACGAGCTGTCCGGGGGATTTCTCCTGTCCCCCTGCGCTTCTTAACTCTGCAGCTGGAGACATGAACAGTAGAAAACAACAAAAAAAAGGGAGGAGAGATGGAGAGAGAGAGCCACTATGGGTGAAAGGCATCTGCTGCTGGTAAGGTTGTGACTATTTAACGGCAACCTTTTCTCTTCTTTGATTTTAGCCCTACCAAGGATTAGTGGGCATCTGGAAAGACGGAGTCAGTAATGCCTCCCACTCGTGTCCTGGTAGGCCGTGCCACTGAGAGGACGTGTGCGTCAGGCGCTCAGTGAGATGGGAGGCTCCTCCTCAGTGCATCACAGAATGCCTGTTGTGTTTCAGCTTTGCCATTTGGCAAATTCGTTCTGTTGAAATGTTATGTTGGCTCCTTAAAGAACACTGCATGATATAATTGTTCTGAGGGTCATTTCTTTGGGTCTCACTTTTTAAAAATGACTTATGAAGAATGAGTAATTTTATTTTGATGAATTACCCACTTGTGTATTCGCAATTTCCTGTTGTGATGGATTTGTCTGGTAGAAATTCTGGATCTTCATTAATAGGCTGACATATTCTTCACCGCTCTCTCTTTTTAGTGGCCCAGGTGCTGTATTCTCGTTGTCCTTCAGGGGGCAGCATGAGATAGCTAGCGCTTTTTTCCCTAATTTGAATGGAGAGATGTTTTGTACCTTGACCACCTTGTGCCTCTTGAAATGGAGAGAATTTGTGGCATAGTGGGGGAAGTTTTCGAATCATGAATGATGTATGCTTAAATGAAGGAACTCGGCCTTTCCCTTGAGCAGACCTCAACTGAGGAAAAATTATTTTGTGGTCAGTTTTTCGGCATTTCTGAAATTCAAAATTCTTTCATTAAAGTAGTTTGAAATGACAAGTTTTTAAGCGGGGGTAATATCCAATTTAAATGCAAATGAATCCGACTGTCAGTGGAACTACCAACTTTCGCAAGTTTGAAGATGCAAGTGTTTTCAAAACCTTTTGAATTGAAATGTTCATATATCATATATTGGGCCTAAATTTGACAATGAATTTAACTGCATTTTTAATAGCGGTGCAGAATGAAACATTTTTCCCCACTTTGCTGCCGACTGCATGAGAGCTCTTTGGACTTGGTGTGGGCCAGAAATGAGTTTAATGATTTCAAGGCTTTTGTGAAACCAGTGTTTTCCCTTGATGTACTTTTCAGTCTGTCTTGTGAGCTGTGGGGGTTTGGCCCTCACTGACATTAATTAAGCTGTGTGCAACAGGCGGCACTTTTAGTGCTGTGACGGGATCAGAGGCTCATAAAATATTAATTTCGATAGTATTTTTGCAGATTCCTATATTAAAATGGTCCCTTTTCACTCTCTCCTGATGAGGATGATAATGGCAGGATATGGCCCATGAGGGTGTACGGCTGTTGCTGCTCATGACTCATTCATAACTCCAGCTTTGTTCCAGTCCTCCTGGATTTTCTTTGTTAGGCGCCTTGCCAAAGAAGGTTCAGGAAATGCATATATACACATACATTCATACAAGTGTAGTGGGCTGCAAAATTACTGGCACCCCTGACTGACAATACACAAAACAATACTTTAAAAAATTCTAAAAGATATATTTATTGATTAACTCTAAATAACAACATGTGAAAAATACTGTGCAATACTAATATTCCTATGAAACCATTCAAAATCATTTACTTAAGGTTATTATGCCCCACCAACACGAAGTGGGAGGAGGATATAGGTTTGACCTCTGTCCGTCCGTGCGTGTGTGCGTGCGTGCATATGTGCGTACGTCCGTCTGTCCGAGAGGAAGGGGACAACTCTTCTCAGAAACTAATACAGATAGGACAATCAAATTTGGTGTGTAGCTTCAGACCATAAAGACCTTGATGGAGTTTGAAAATAAGAAGCACACGATTGGCGGGGGATGTTGTTGACCATGTCGACTTGTTGTAAATATATCCTATCAAAATTTAACCAGGTATTAAATTTCACTTAAGTTTTGTCTATGTATTAAGGAACTATAATGAGCCATTACATCACTTCTTGTTTCACTAGGGTATAAAAATTAGGTAACGCACATGCAGTATCCCTTTGTCATCCAACACCATGAAGAAAACTAAACAGCTGTCAGTTCAAAAGAGGCAGAAAGTCATAGACCCTCATACATTACATTACATTATAGGTACTTAGCTGATGTTCTTATCCTGAGCGACGTACAAAAGAGCAAAAGTTCGGTACATAAGTGCTGAGATTCAAGGAGACAAGTTAACATGCTAATTGATCAAGTGACATGAGTAACACTCAGTGCAAAATCTGCTAATGGCAACTAGAAGATTCACAAACAATTGAATATTACACTGAGCTCTGTTAGGGTAGTTATTAAAAAGTTGCAAAGTTATGGGACTGTTGAAAAACTTAGAGGGTGCAACTGCATTTTGCCTCCCAGGATTCTGAGGAGGATGGTGAAGGAAGCAACAAAATCCACAATTATCACTGTGAAGGAATTGCAGGCCTTGGTGGCATCTTGGGGCCACCAGGTTTCAAAAAGCACCATCTGGTGCCACCTCCACAACCACCGTTTCTTTGGAAGGGTTGTTTGAAGAAAGCCTTTTCTGACTAGAAGACATAGACGCCAGTGTTGGAGCTCGTCATGTGTCTTTTAAATTATGACTTGGAACAAGGTCAGATGAGACCAAAGTTGCACGTTTCGGTCAGATACAGCATCAGCATGTTTTGCGTCAAAACAGGTGCATCTAAGAAGAAGCACGTCATGCCCACGGTGAACTATGATGGAGGGTCGGACATGTTTTGGGGATGTTTTAATTCCAGAGGTCCAGCAGCACTGGTTAAGATTAATGGCATAATGAATTCCACCAAGTATCAGGATATTTTGGCTGACAACGTGGTTCCCTCCACTAGAGGGCTGGGGCTTCGTCGTAGTTGGACTTTCCAACAAGATAAAAACCCAAAGCATACTTCAAGATCCACACAAAAATGGTTCATGATGACAAAATCAGCGTTCTGCAATGTCCAATTGAAAACGTGGGCTGAGTTGAAGAGGGCAGTTGATAAATGCAAACCCAAGAATGTGAAGGATCTTGAAAGGATGTGCAAAGAGGAATGGTCCAAAATCCCCCCAAGTGTGTGCCTTTACCCTGTCAAAAATTACTGGAAAAGCTCCATGCTGGTATCCTTGCCAGAGGTGGTTGCACTAAGTACTAAATGAAGGACAGTTATTATGAAACCTTGATTTTGTTAAAATGTATTTTGTATAAAATGATTATGGTTTTGGTTGTTTCCACTGAAACATTTAGAAAGTATTTTGTACGATGGTGTTTTCCGTTTCTCTATAATTATATTGTGTTTGTATTTTTGTATTGCTCGTGCATTGCCAGTCAGGGGTGCCAGAAATTGCGGAGCCAACTGTGTAGCTACGGGACATCAAATATGATTATTTTGCAAATGTACATGCCAGTTGCATTCCCACAAATGTGTCAGAGCAGTTCTGGAAATATGGCGAATGGCCATTTTCAATACCGGGTTGACACTTTTCTTGCCAAGTCCTGAGGTCGCTTATAGAGATAGGAAGGCTCACTGTAGCAAAGGTTTAGGGCTCCCTGTCTCTGACCTGGTTGTTCTCAGGAGTATATTTATTAAATACAGTGAAAAGAAGGATGTTGATGAGAAAGTGTGACTGTGAATTGATGACGATGGAGTGGTGGGGTTCTGGAGCTTGCAAGGGTCTGGAGGGACCTCTCTTTGGCACTCGTTTCTTGTTTCTCTGGGGGTGCCACGACCTTTGGCCGCCAGCTCTTTATTACAGATGAGCAGTAGTGTTTATGGCTGCCTAACGGTCAGCTTTCCGTGGCAAAATCCCTGTAGCCATCTGGTCAAACACAGATATTACACTCTGTAATAACACTGGGCACCTCGGCTGACCCCCATTCACTTCATAAAGGCAGTGCAGTGTGTGCGTGCGCCTGTGTATGCGTGAGCGTTTGTGTGTCTGTTTGAGATGGAGCAATACTGAAGGATGGTCTATTTTATTTTCTGCCTCATGAGGGAGAAACAAGGAAGCAATAGGAGTCTAATGGCCTGCAATCCTCCACTGTTCAGCTGTGTGTCCGCTTTGACCTCTCAGCCTTGTGGTACTTAAGCCCGTTGCCCACCTGTTGGACACGAGTAGAATAATAACACAGAAGTTATATTGCAGTAACGGAGAGCAGGCCTGCTGAACTGTGGAGAGGAAATCAATTTTATTGAACTGTTCTACCTTTGAACATCTAGACAGAATAGGCTCTCAGACAGCACAACTGTGTAAGGCCCTGATCCTTAGTGCAGTGCTGTCCGTGGCAGCATTAGGCAGACAATGAATATGTAGCATTGCGCTGGTACGGGGTGCTGTAGCTGGTTGTGTTCAACCTCATTGTTCAGCTGAGTGAAGTAGTGACCTCTGTGTTGTTGTGGTAAGTTACTGGCTGTGATTTACGGCCAGCAACACCAAAAACTGATGGTGAATTTTATTGTGAAAAGAAGCTTTGAATGACTGGTTTTTGGTTCACCAGGGAATACTGTCTGTACGGAATACATTTAGAGCAGTGCATTCATAGAAATGCCGTGTATCTTTGTGTTTTGGTTAATGTCCTCATGGCTTTGCATTTGGGCTTTGCATTAGTGAGTCTGTTTCATTAATTGTTCATCACTCTGTTGAAATCTCATTGTAAATTGAGGTAAATTCTGTACATCCATACGTCCTTCTGTCTGAATCCTTTTTATTTTTTTTTTCAATTGGTCGGCCAACCAGTCTAAAACTGCGGATGGGCATTGAGTTATTTACATTGACAGAGACAATCAAAGTTTATTTTTCCATTTTCCCCGAGTTTAAGCCTTTGTAGAGCAAATTTAATGTGTTTACGAACAAGTCTGCGTGGTGTTGTGGTGCATACCTTAGGGAAACTGCGTGTCATTGTGTTGCACGCAGCCATAGATAGGTGTGGACTAGTTCAGGTTTATTTAATGTTGGTAGTCTGTAGATTAGCTCTCGGGCAGTGTTGTTTTGAGAAATGGAGCACGTCTGAGCTGATCGTGCAGAAGGCAGTGATAAAGTCAGGCTGCGGTGTAGAGAGTAGTGATAGAGTGAGGCTGCGGTGTTTGGTGTCTGTTGAGCTGATCGTGCAGAGGGCAGTGATGGAGTGAGGGTTTGGTGTTTGGTCTGCAGTCAGAAGTGCGGGTTCAGTGCTGTTCCCCCCATGAGTTCCCTGCACAGCTGCCTTGCGTAGACGGTCACTCACACCCTGCCCTCATGTCTCTGAGGTCTGCTTCACCACAGCTGTCCCAATACCCTGTGGCACTGGCCTCCCTCCTCCATGCACCACTGTTATGTCTGGGAGGAAGGGGGGTGGGTGAACTGGTTTTCACATGGCAGGGAAACAGTCGCTCAGTAACCTGGGAAGAAGATCATTCAGCTTTGCTGTATGTGTCTTCCAGAACAGATGTCACTGAACCAATCTGAAAAATGGTTTCTGGGCCGGACTGAAATGGCCTGAGGGAGCTTGAGTCATCAGAATACGAGACTGTCAAACCTTGCTCTTTTCACTTGTCTGCTTTTGTATCTTTCTTTTCCTTTCTACCTCTCATGGACATGGTTCCTCAGTCAAGGCCCCGGACATATGTTCCCCCCTCAGTGTGCTAAGAGTGGGGATTTGGCTGTATGGTAAGAGAGATTTTCACCACAATGGCCAGTTTGCTCTGTATAAGTATCTCACCCCGCGGGGTAGCGCATTCTGCAGGGGTAATGCGCTAGAATCGTAGCCTTAGCTGCCTGCTTTGATCACCGTCGCCCTCCGCACATCAGCCTGGCGTTGTGTTTTAAACCAACAGGGCGGGGCAGAGGGGCGCAGGGCCGGCGGCTAGGCTATCTGCTTATAAGCAAGCAGTGTTAAGTGCAGATACACGCCGTCTGAATAGGGGAAGAGAAATACTGTTCATTTCAGAGTGTGGGGCTGTTGTTTCTGGGCATTAAGTCTGGCATCCATGGAATGCTAATAACAAGGGCCTTGGTACCTACCCATGTCCCAATCCTGGGCCTTCAAATACCGCTCTCCTATTGGCTGCCTGGTCGAGTACTCTTAATTGCCTTCTGTTTTTGTTCCAACTGAACACCAGTGTGTAGAGGTTTTTATGATTCATCTATATCCAAGTCTTGAAACTGACCTTTTGTTTTTTTATAATTTGTTTTATTTTGCATTACATACATTTTTTTTACGAAACATGATTTTGATGGAGGCAAGCATAAATCTTTTCATTCTTTGCTGAAATCCTTTTGTTGACAGGAAGTTATGAAAAAAGAAATTGTTGTATATTGGCTGACAGGATAACAGTTCTTATTCCACTTTGATATTTTCATCTCCTCTAGGTGAAAAGGAACATATCAGATCTGACGAATATTCCTGTGCGTCACCAACAGTGGGAGGGCTGGCCTGCTTCTGCCAATGACGACTCGGTGAGGAACAATGACATCATGCCCAGCAAATGTGAATTATGTTATAACAGAAAGTACCCCTCTGGGTGTTATCTATGCACTAGATCTCATGTTAACATTAATGGAGCTGACCTTAGGTTCTGCAAACAGTGTTAAACTGAACGGTAATGTTTCTTGTTCTGCCTGCATAACTTGATATAGTTTAGGATGGTTTGGTTTCATCCAGTTTCATTTAAAAATGTTTCAGTGCCAGTTTTTGGAAATGCTCATCTCCCTGTGGACTCATGGACCGGAATGCTATTTTTAATTTGAGACTTCTCCTTTCTCCAAGCACCACATACGCACAGCTGTCGAGACACGATGCTTACAAAAACAGTCTGTTCAGCCTCACTTGGAGTAGAATGTTTATTTAGACTGGAAATTTCAGAAATTAAAACCTTTCTGTGGATTTTTTTTGGAGGAAGGTCACTACCAGATTGGGGGGGGGGGTTCTCTTGTCAGATGAGGCATTCTCTAATTGTAAATTTTTTGTATTATCCATCTGGCTCTGGACTGTGAGCAGTATTCTGTTGCTGTGATGGAGATCTACTGACATCAGGGCGCATTTAGTGCAACTTTGCGCTTCCTCACCTCAGGATGCAGATCCTGCTGGAGATGATGATTTTCAGTCACAGTCTTTTACATTGATTTGGGGTCTGGAGCCCCTTCCTCTCCTGGAATCTCTTGATTTAAAGCGGTGATATTGTGCCTATTTCTCAGCTTAATGTTTTCACTTTCATGGCCTATATTATAATATGTGGATATTTTTATGGTCAAAATGCACGTAGTCCCAGCTATACAGGCTGTGTATGCAGCACCTCAGGCTCACTCAGCCTAAAACGGGCCGTTTTGACACATGACTTTTTATGTCCCCCTCATTTAAAGTTCACTCTGTTATGATTGGCCAACCTTTAAGGGGCTGATTCAGAGATGTCACACCCCTTACTGTAACCTTGTTTCAGCTCAGAGGCTCTCTGAACAGCTGAAAATATTGCGTACCATACTAGCTGTGAGGTGGGCATAATGCGAATGGCATACATAGTGACCTAGACAGGTAACGGAGAAAAGGCCGGACTCAAAACGATGCATCGGGCAGTCGTTTTCTTTCAAAGGAAGAGAGTGGCTCCCTTTGTTTTGGACTTGGAGTCTTGTGCCTTTGCAGATGTTTTGCAAGCACAAAAACTATATAACACAGTAAATTAAAGAGAAAAGCTGAGTTTGGCTTCTTAAATTCAAAATTCGATTAACTGAGCAAACAGCAAGCATATCTTCTTCACTGTGAATAAACCCTTTTTCCCTCCCCAAAAATAAAACATGGACGGCAACTTCCTAGACCATTCTGCAAAACAGCTGCTGAATGATTAATTAACTGCATCAGCCAATTTCCTTTATTGCATCATGGAGCAGGTTTACAGAATATGGGGAATATATTGGCTTAAAAAACCTTTTAAATGGGTCATTCAAATCTACGAATCTATATTGATACAAATGGGTGTAAGTAGCATACACGTGGAATCGGACTCCCTGTCTTGGAAAGCTGCAGTATGGGCTGCACCTTGTTTTTTAAAGAAAGTAGTGCATGCACACTGAAAATAATACAAAAAATGTATTCAGCGTATCGATGTCTCGATCAGAACGATCTTCATCTGGATAAAAGAAAGAGGCACACGCACATCTATGAGCATTTAGTCCTACTTACAATTGAATATGGTCATTAAAGACAGGTGTAAACAATTACTTAGATCAATCAGCAAAGCAACAAACACACAGCTGTAATCTTTGAATTTGCAAGTAAAAAGGTGTGCGTGTTGATGAAGAATATAGTGTATAATACATGCAATCCTAAGATATAAAGAGAAAATCTATAATCAATCAATGGCAACCTTGGCAGTTCGCTGAAAAACTGAGTCAGCTGCACACTATTGAGTAAAATGCCTACAAGTTAATTCGATTTATTGTATCCCCCGAACAAGTTCGGAGGATACTATGGATTTGGCCTCGTCACGCGTCCGCGTCCGCAGAGATTTTCTTGTGAACGCTCTACAGCCCGCATAAGTGCACCGATTCTTTTCAAATTTTGCAGGGACATGTATTATGGTAAGTTCACGACACCTATTGATTTTGGGTACTCTGGGACCATTTGGGCCCAACTGGGGGGCCTTCGGGGAATACATGTACTCGGTTGCCGAGTGCTCTAGTTAGACTGGGCAAGATTGAAGAATATAGTTAGATGTTACTTATACAGTAGTAGTGTGAAACTGTTTCACCTTTTTTCAGTATATATACACCATAGCAAAAGCGGGCAAAAAAAACCCCCATGTCAATCAGAGATATGCCAATGGATGCCTTCCCAATTACTTGATTAATGAGCATACACAATCTGACAAAGTAATAAGTAATAAATCCATTATAATAAGTATGAGAGAGTTCAGATACCATGTGCTGCTTGAGAAAAAGACCAAGACGATCACAGAAGGAAGAAGAAAAATAGAAAACAAAATGCACAGAACTACAAGAATGGCCTAATACCGAAAGATCTATTCAGGCCCCTCGCCACTGTATCAATAGAAGAGATCCAAAAAGCCTCCCTTTGAAACAAATTATTAATGTCACCTCTCTTATGGTGACTGAACTCGATCCATGCCTGTATATTTAAATGAAGAAAAACAATGTTGTGCTTTGGGAAAAATAAAATGCTTCAGGATTTCAGAAGTCCTTGGTCCTGATATCACTTCTATGTTCCGAAATTCTAATCTTAAGAGGCCTAGTAGACTTACTCACATAAGCCAACCCACAACACACTTAATCATATGAATGATATTAGGTGTAGTACAGGTATTAATACCCCTAATTTTAAGTTTTCCCGAAGAAGGATGGTTAAATTTGTGGCACTTGTATGTGAAATAGCACTGTGCACATCTACCACATTTGTAATTACCGTCAAGGATATAATTTAAAAAATGGGAGTGTGTTGGTTTTTGTAGGTATGACCTGACCAGAAGATTCTACAAATTGGGAGGCCTTTTGCACACAATGCGGGGGGGATCTAAAAATAGTTTACCAAGAACTGTGTTAGAACTTAAAATATTCCTCTGTTTCTTAATTATTTTCTCAAATTGTCTGCTTAAAGAAGAGTATTGAATAAAACAATTAACACAAAGATCTTGATCTTTTTTCTCATGAGTGGGAAGACAGTCAGACTGAGTCATGCCATAAAACTTATCAAAAGCTGGTTTAACCCACTCCTCAGGATGACCTCGATGTCAAAAACGTCCTTTATGATCTTTAAAGTGTATATTAAAATGTACATCAGTACCACAAATCCTACGAATATATTTAAACCAAAAGGGATACCCTTCTTAAGTGATGCTGGGTGATGACTATCGCCATGAAGTAAAGAATTATGATCTTTCCTATATAAATCCATAATGAGTCTGTTTTTATCTTTACTGATCAAAATGTCAAGAAAATTAATTCGGGAATCATCAAAGAAGATGATAAAATTCAAATATTGGTAACTGTTATTCAAAAAATTATGAAATTCGCGAAGATGAGCAGCAGACCCAGTCCAAAGAACAATAATATAATCGATATTATGTTTCCAAATTTGGATATATAGTAGAAAAGGATGACAGTTGGGATTAAGTATATGACATGACTCTCCTGAAACCCAACAAAAAGATTGGCATAATTTGGAGCCATTTTACTCTCCATTGCTATTCCACATTTTTGGAAGTAAAATTAATTTTCAAAGAGGAAAACATTTTTGTAAGTACAATTTCGGTTAGATTTTTCAAACAAATAGTGCTCGGAGGACTAACATGCCTCTGATCAAGGAAATAAATAATGGCCTGGAATCGACCCTGATGTGAAATATTTGTGTACAAACTCTTCACATCAAAGGTAACCAGAAACAAATCCTTTTCTACCGTTTCCAAAGTACGTAAAACCTGAATCAAGTCACTCAAATCTTTCACATAAGAAGGGAACATAAAAACATACGATTTAAGAAAATGATGTAAAAAAGAGGAGATCCTCTCAGGGAGAGAACCAATGCCCAAAACTATAGGTCTACCGGGAGGCACAGTAATATATGATCTGTCCCCAACCCCATCATCCATTTTGGGGACCAGATGTGATTGGACCATTGGCTTCTCAGCAGTTCTAAGTGCAGAAATGACATTAGTAGTCTATGGCTATCATCTCTGCATGAAACCTTCATTTGGCTGAAAGATGACCAAAAAACCATCAAGATGATGGTGAAGATATTAGGTCTGGCTGAATTTTCTGCCTGGTACATTTTTTAAAAGGAAGACTGTACTGGTTAGTTCAGGATCACTAGAAGGCCCAGAAGACTACAGGTAATAACTGTGATGGGTGAGCAGAGAGTTATTTCCCTGTAAGGACATTGCTGCAACGGTCTGCCAGATCAAGAACTCCCTCCAGGAGGATGATGCATCTGCGTTGGAAACAACTGAGAGAAGGCTTGTGTTTATACTGTGGTTTACCATGAAAACATGAAAAGCAAAAAGTGTTATGGCGTTGAAATGATCTGGCTGTCATTGAAATCAATTTCATTGTATTTGTTAATGCTTGGGAAATGGCAGAAAAAGCAGCAGGATGAATTCTGCATTGTGTTGGGATATTGTATCTGCTCAGATGCTGTCAAATGCTGCTAGCCTATTGGACGGCGTAGTACAGGTGGACAATGACTTTACACAACTGCAAAACCAACCCAAGACTTTAAGGCAAAAAGTGGACTGTTCTGAAACATTCTGCTGGCCTCAATCCAGTTGAGCAGGCAATTGATGACGGTGAAATTGAGGCCAAAACACTCCATAGAGCAAGCTGCTACTGAGAACCACTGCTGAGAAGGTCTGGCAAAGCATCACCAGGGAAGAAACCCAGTGACCTTTGGTGGCTCCGCGTTCTAGACCGTTATTAAGCATGAAGAACTTGCAAACCGGTATTCAAAATGAAAATTTACTTTATACCTTTGTCATTTCGTCCAGTTAATATTGAGTCCAAAAAATTTGGGGGCTTTTGTTTTTCATACACTGTTCAAACAATGGTTTTGACAAAATCCATAGATTAACTGAAAGTTTTGTTTTTTTTTTTTTCTCTCTTTCCCCTTTTTGAGAGTTTGTTTTCAAAGCTGAAGTGATGGTTTACAGAGCCAATGTACAATGTTTCATGTTATATTTTTGGCTTATGCATGGAAGAAATATTTATCTTTAATTGGTAACGCATCACTGAGTTCACTAATTTACAAGCTGCAGTGACCCCATGACTCCACTGACCCTGCAGTGTGGTGTCGAGACCCACCCTCGGATTCCACACACATTTGCCTGGCTGCCAGCTGCTTTTAAGGTGCGACATATTCATGCCTCTGTGAGGAAGTATTAAAAGCGATGGCTCCTCACTATAAAGGCCTGCTTGAGCCCTGCCTTTTATTGAAATGTCTCCCAGTATTGTGGAGATGGAGACGGGCGAGCTGTTTCAGTGAATATCTCATTAACCTCTCCTCATCTCCTGGGATCTGTACCAATAAACATTGAAGGCTCAGCTTAAAATTACATTTTCCTGGAGTCAGAATCGATGACTGCTCCGGCTCTCCATCATTATTCGTGCCCATTTCATTCAGCGCTTTCCATTCCACTTAATATATGAGGAAAAAAATGAGTCTTCCCAGCTTTGCTCCTTACATTTTAATGACCCTACATTTTTACAATGCACAGATCCATTTCAGACAAGGAGGGTTTACTGCTGGTCAGGTCATTTAATAATAAAAGACAATATTGATGATGATTAAATGCTTGCAGACCAATGGCAGACTCTGCCTTTTCTGGAAAATGGAATTGTTTGAGAAACATAATTGTTAATATTAATAGGCAAAAGAGGGACTTGGTCTCCTGCAAGATTGGGGGTCACACAGAATATACCAAGAGTGCCAGGCAGCCAGTCTGATTGACCGGACCTCCTGCCACTGATCTCCTAGTTCTATGGACTAGAGTTTTTGAGGAGTATTTTGGGACAGCCAGGGCTCGGGATAGGAAATTGATCTGATTGGGAGTAGAACAGGGCAAGACAGTTGATTGACGAGTAGAAACGGCAGTTTATTTGCGACTTTTATGGAGTTGGCCTACAGCGGTGCATTGCATTCTTGCCCTGAAAACCCCTTTTGTTTTTGCAGGGTATCTGTTTAATTAGCAAGTCTGTGCTAACTTCAAGTTCTGGGGAAGTATCTGAAATTTTATTTGGTAGCGATATATTCACAGGAAATTAGCACTCCCCTGGAATTGGGTTTTTTGTGGCAGTTTATTTTGGGGCTGCATCATGTGGAGCGGAGGCAGTGACGGAGCGGGTGCCTGAGCGCCAGCGCCCTGGCTGTGACATGCCGGCTCACGGGAGAGCGAGCGGCAGGCGTGCGGTCCCAGCTGAGCTGCACCCCTGCCTCACACCGCCGCTGTGACTGTCCTTTATCCTCCAATTACCAGCCCAGCCTGCTGATACTCAGCCTCTCTGTAACATGCGAGGCTAACTGAGCCTGAAAATAAGCCTTCAATATTTCAGCACGGAACCTGCTTGTTATTGCCTACCGTCAGGTTCGTTCCTCAACCGCGCTTGAACAACGGCTCATCGGCACATGTGGAGTGCGAGCTGCTCCCATACATGCTCTTTAGCAGGTGTGATTGTTAGAAGTGTCAAATGGATTGCCATGAATATAAATAAAGGATTACTTGCAAACAAGCCTGTAATTGCAGTGAAACTGAGGAAGTTCACACTGTCTTGACAGTTGACATGCTCATATTTTTTCCATTTGTCAAAAGTCGTGTACAGTTGGATTAAACCATTCACTACTTCAAAACTGATGTGATGAAACAGTTTCCTCCACAAGTCTCCTGGCAGGGAGGGTGTGGGCTTTTGTCATGTGACAGAAATATCTGCTTTATTACCTGCTTATTGCGTCTCCTTCACGGTGAATCTGTGAATGCCTGCACGCTATTGCTGAAAGACTGAAGCCTTGTCTTTTGCTGTGAGTGACGGGGACTCAGGGTCCCCGTGGGAGTGATTGACAGACTCTGGAACATCCTTATTAGACTCTTTCCCCATAATTGCTGACATTTATCCAGTGTTTCAGGGTGTTTGCTAATGTATTAATGCAGCCAGTCTCTGAGGGGGCCGCTCGCCGCTCCTCGGCCTCCGGCTTTTATAGATTCTGCAGTTAGCGGGCCGATGCCGGCTTATTGGGCCTGCTGGTTGCCGTAGCGACAGGGCTCAGAGATAAGCCGCAACAGAGCCCTCTGTGTGATTGCTCTCTTCAGGTGACATTCAGCGACAGGCTGAGTGAGTGATGTCCCCTTCTCATTCCTGCTCCACCATCTCCCCCCAGCTTACAGAACCCAGACTTCTGATACATTCATGTTGGAATGAGATGCTACAATTAAACGCATTCTGTCTTCACTTGAGGCTGCGCTCTTCCCATCCTCCTCTTCATCATCAAAACCCATAAAAGCCACAGTGAAAGGTTGGAGAAGCAAGTGCATCACGTTCACTGTTCACGTCTGCTTGCTCTTCGGGTGTTCAGACCAGATTGCTGTCCAGTTTTACCCCTTCGTGACTGTAAAGGGCCTCATGGCCATGGAAAAAGTGCTGCATGAATGATATTGACTTTGTTTGCTTTGGATTTGGCGCATTTGAATTAACTCCACAATATGCGCAAAGTTAGTTGCCCAGTTCCTCTGGTCTGTCCTGGCTGGGTAAAACGTGTGAGGCCCTGTCCTCTGCTCCCCTGTCCTGCCTTGGCGAGGTGCTGTGCAGGACCCCTGATCCTAATCGGGAGTGACATGCCTGCGCAGGCGAGGAGGAGCCTGTAACAGGTGTTTAGGGTGGGGCTGCTCTCCTCCTCTCTTCTCCTGTTCCTTTATTTTCTGTTTCTCAGGCCCTGTTGTCCCCCCTCCCATCAAAGAGTTGTGGAACAAGGTGGTGCGGGGGGCTCTGGGTGCTGTCAGTGCAGCTGTCAGCCGTAATCATCTCACACCCGCCGCCAGAGACCCAACCCAAACCCTGACCCTGCCGCTGGACGAGCCCGAGAGCCCGAGAGGGAGCCCTTCTCTGCGGCCCTATCAGCGCCCGCGCTTCAATGCAAGTGTTAATTAAAAGAATCCAAAAAAGAGGAGCCCCTTCTTTGTGGAGTAGCAGAGGAGAGGGTCGCGGGGGGTTGACCTTTTCCCTGTTCCCCTGCGGCGTCCCGGCGGAGGACCGGGGAAAGCGCGCTCGTATCGGGACATTTGGCGAAGGGGAAGGTCAAAGCTTGGATGCACGCTGAACTTTATATTTCATTCTTCTCTTATGCCTCTGTGGCTCCCACCTCTCCCCTCATTGACAGGGGAAGTGATAAACTTTATTATACACTTATTAGGGCCTTGAGGGAAAAGCCTCTTTTTGTTCCAGGGTCCTGGAGTCTCTGCGTTGAGTGTGATGGCTGCTGAATAGGGAGATTGGAGGGAAATGAGTGGGGGATTCCCTCACATATTAGAGGCTGCAGTTTATCCAGCAGCTAACACTTCAGGCACATTATTGGCAGAGACACAAGTTGAAGCGCTACTCCCCTGACCAGAATTTTTGGAAGAAGTGTTGTCTACTTTTTCTCCCTTCAGTTTGTAACTTTGTGACTTTGTTTTCATTTGAACGGATCTTCCTTTTGAAATGCTCATCTTCCTGTGTCTCTTACCAAAAGCCCTATGATGTGTGTCTGATTTTCATGCGATGAGGCAGAAGAGGGATTATAGAAATGGGACAAGACTAGGGTCCACGTCTTAGCCCTGCAGTTTGGGTGTGATTACTATTAACAACCCATTATGCCTTAATTTCAGTAGTAATGCAATCTCTGCCATGTTAACTGTACGTCTTTCAATGCGTTCAAATCTCGTTGAAGATCGTATCAAATTATCAAGCATTAGCGCTCCTGAATTGATAACTGAGGTACAATGATGGTGATAAAATCACGACAGTGACCTGTGTCTGACCTCCTGCTCTTGGCAGTAATCTGCAGACATTTGCAGGTGGCAGGGCTGGTTGCCAATTTGGCTCAGCAAGGCTTTCGGTTACATTTTGAATAGAGCATGAAAACTGCAGTACCTTGACCACCACAAAACAATGTCGGATACTGAGTTATTTTACAACAGTTTTAATTACTCAAAGTCCATTCGCCTTTGTCTGAAGCGAAACACGCTTGGGTTATGCAGGGATAACTTCCTCACTGCATTTTCAAGTCTTGCTTGATTTGAGAAGCTGGAACAAGCACGGCAATTTAGCTGAGTGTTTTCCCGAGGTGATTTAGTCCTTTCTGCTGTCTTAGAGACAAGGCTGTACCTGACCATTCAGTTGCTGCCGCAGTCATTTTTAATTAGAAGTGAAAGGCAAGAAACTCATCTCCATGGGAGGAGGCACCATGCGGCATTGCTCAAGGCTCTGCAGCTAGAATGCCATTACCAAATTGAGGATTACCAGACATATTTACTGTCTTTATTTCCCTCTAGTTCATACTGCAAGAGGGATGGATTTTTGTGCTATGTTGTGCTATTGCAGGCTGCAGGGAGAGGCAGTATATTAGTGTACTCTGTCTCCATGGGGATGCAGTTTCTCAAGCTCTGTTTCTAGACAAGAAATACTACTAATGTATCACTAACACAGTAGTTTGTTCTACAAGTGGCATTTGGATCTTGTTATTTTGCAGAACCCTTTTTCAGGATGAACACATACCTACACTGCATGTTCCTCCTCCCGCTGTGCGGAGTGTTTGTGTATGGTAAATGGTGGGAATGTAGTGGCTTTTAATAGACTGGTATTTACACTATAGACGGAGAGAGTGCTTCAAGGAGCACAGGACTCCTGCAGTCAGCCTGCCTTTGAAACTCAATTGGCGTTTCATGTAAGCGGCCTCTCATTCAACAATTACCAAACGGTCTTTGTTGGCTGTGGAACTGCACAATGACAAAGAGTACAACCCCATGCTGTTGGCTGTCAGGGACTTTTCCTTTATCTTTAACCGTGTCAATCACACCAGTGGTTGTTTAGAACTTCTCCTGAATGCCGTAGTTGCGGATGTTTTTTCCACAGAAAAAATGTTCGTATTGCTCTATAAAAATTCTGTCTGAAGTGAAGGTGATGGTGCTATTTTTTTTAGATGGTGTGTTTGTATTGTCTCGGTGGACGGTCATCTGATGCATATAGAGTGCTGTGAGACTAATCTCAGAAGCTGCGTTTGTCCCTGCCCATCCTTTGGGTGCCCTGGCTGCATTGCCCTGAGCAATGGGGCTCTGCCTGCAGGCTGGCGCCAAGTAGGGAGGAAGTGGCAAAGGAACTGTTGCAGAAAAGCAGTCGGGTGCGAGAGCCCTCGTTATAACGTTATTTATGGAGCAGTGCAGCGGTGCCAGGCGTATCCTGGCACACGGTGGGGGTGGCCTGACTCGGCCCTGAGCTCCTGCCATGGGCTTAGGGGATTGAGATGAGTACAGACTGTTTTTAATGAGTCCCTTCAGTGCTCATGCAGGGTGACATTTCCAGGTCCTGTTTGACTTAATTAGCTTGCCGAGCATAAACCATGCAGGTGTGTCACTCCAGAGGCTTCAAGAGAGGTGGGGAATGTCCGCTGCTCTATTTTTCAAGGCTTACATTGGTTTTTGTTGATCAATTTCAGCATGGCATACATTGATGGCATCTTCACATTTTTGATTTTTGCATTCCAATGGTACCCACCCCTGGTTTTATCAGCTCATTTGTAGTTTATCTGTAAGTTACAGGGCAGGATTATTTTCCTGTAACTCAATTGCATGTAGCTTGTTTCCACCTCATAACGGATCACGGCTTTAGTAGTCGCCTTCAGTTGGAGTCCCA
Organism: Gymnothorax reevesii; assembly: GCA_029721435.1. NCBI lineage: Eukaryota > Metazoa > Chordata > Actinopteri > Anguilliformes > Muraenidae > Gymnothorax > Gymnothorax reevesii. Next base: position 94,715,773 of record CM056575.1, read on the forward strand.
CCTACATCAGATGCAGATTATGCCTCTGAACCTGGGACATATTCATTTGTCAGATGAGAGTGACGAAACAGTCAAGATTATTATTAAGATTTTTATTGAGGATCAGTAGTGGAGTTTCAGTTCATAATTGCCTCTGTAAATTATAGCACTCACTGCGAGGGTCTGTCAATGACGGTGAAATTTTATATTGTCAGTTATATCAGACCAAAGTTACTGCTCAGTGTGCAGCTTGGATGCGGCTCTCCCTGACAGTATAACTATCAGCCTCGTGGGAATTGTAGTAACTGTCTTGTTTGTTCTCCCCTAGGTAACACTTGCTGCTTCAGGGATCAGCTACCCCTGCCATCACCTCAGTGTGTGCCGGAGGTTTTCCCCAGCCAACACCCGCGAGCAGTTTGAGGAGGTAAAGTGCGCTCAAACCCTTTTTTACCCCTCAGCCCTCAAGGCTGACGGGGTATTGCTATCCTTCGTGCGGTTGGGCGAGCGGGCGGGCTTCGGGCGGGCGGGCGTCTCCAAAAACTTCGACATTGAGCTGAGAGGTATTCTGCGCATTGCACGCCTATTTTTTATTTTTTTTTCTAGATGAGTTATCTATTCGAGTGATTTACAGAGAAACTGCTATCTATTTTTATGATTCTCTTCAAAGGATCGATTGTGAGATTTGTTCTCTGCTTTGTAAATTTAGACATTCATGATATAAAAGTTTACCCCACAGCCCTTTTTGGGCTGATGAGGTATTGTTATACCATGTGGCAGGCGGGTGGGCGGCTGCTCCATAAATTGCCCGCGCCATATCTCCGATAAATGTTGGCCACAAGAGCTTGAAATTATTCTGTGAGGGAAAAGTATGCAACGGGTCTTTAGTGGATTTGACCTTTGATGTTTGCACAGTGACCTTGAACTTAAAAAGTTTTATCTGGGCCATTATTCCAAAAATATTAACCACAGCCACTTTGAATTTGATGTGCAGGTTCCTTGTTTGGGTTAGGTGCGCTAGGTAAGGGTCATTAGTGGATTTGACCTTTGACCTTGGCACAGTGATCTTGAACTTGAAAATATTTCCAAAAGCAAAGACCACAGCGGCTAAAAATTTTGTATGCAGATTCCATGTGAGGGGTAGGTGTGCAGCGTAAGGGTTATTAGTGGATTTGACTTCTGACCTTGGCACGGTGAGCTGTGCTTAGTCATAGATGTATGGTGCCATTTCTTAACCCCTTTGCGCAGAAAACAAATCTGGAAATTAGGGGGGTTACCTTATGTAAGACTTTATAATTCAAGATTGCTGCTTCACAGACAGGAAAACAGTGGCTGACCTGAGTCTAGGCACTTAAAGCATTTAGACTCCCATCGTATTTCAGTTAATTTTATGATTTTGGAAGAGAAAAGGGGCTGCAAACACAAAAAATCTTCATGAAAATTCAACATTGAAATTACAAAAAAAAATACTGAGAATTGAAAAACCTCTGGGGCTGCTGGGGCTTCTATACATTTCTGGGATCATAAACTCCTTGACCACAAGAATAATTTATCTTGAACATTGCATTCTAGATTACCTACTTGCTTTGAGCCAAATTCAACATCTATCCAAGTGGCCTCCCAAAGTCTGAGATCCCTCAAAATGGTGCACTGTCAGATCATAAAATAATCATATATTTAACACAAATAAAGTCTTGAGGCATGAAATGTAATATGAACTAATGATTTTCTGGTTGAGTTTAGCATGAATTTATCAATATCAGTGCAGTTGAACAACAGTGGTCACCAGTAACCTCTCCAAACACAATACATGCCTTTTCTCCATAATAAAGTGTAGAGTTTTGTCCATTTTTCTTCAAAGTCCCCCAAGCCAGCACCCATACTCATGAAATAAACTGCTGATTAAACAGTCATTCACCCTGCTATGAAAGTTAGCAGTTCCCACTTCCAAGCTCACAATCTGATTTCAGCACTTATAAGGAACAAGTATAACTCACTAACTCAGTAATATCTGATTTCTGAAATATACCTTATTTTAACAGAACAGACATTCCACTATTAGCTAAAATCAAACAATATATGCCACCCTAGATTGAACAGAAAGGTGCAATGAACATACCAGGGGATCCACCGAAATGCGTGACCAGTTCACATTTTAAACATGAAGAAAAACCTTGGAATCCGATTTTGTTGAATACGGTATACACTCCAAAACAAAAAGCAAAAGTCGCAGCCTGACCTTTTTCACGGAATACCTCCTCCAGAGACCGAAACAGGAACCCTCCGGTCCTGTTTCTTTCAAAATTATTCCCATTGACCATGTCCTTACCTCATTTGTATCCTGTAAATATAACTGAACACTTCAGCCCGGTTTAGGGACGCACTTTTTTTTTTTTTTTTTGTCTTCTTCTATAAATTGCGTCAATTTCGGCTGCGCAATCGTGCTCAACGTTGAACGGATACAACATACCTTGCCTATTTGCATAGGCCTGTAATTTCAGTTACTGTGGAAATTTTTAACACTCAGGAATTGGAAAAGAAATGAGCCAATCAATGCATCGTTACCGGGGAAGTTTCACGAAGGCGTGAACTATAACTGGACAGTTACCACCCATTTTGGAAATAGTGTCTGTTTGTTCAGTTATTTGGACAGTGTGGTAAATCTACACCACTACACATATTGTACAGTAACTACTCTCAAATATATTAAATTTTCATTTCTGTAACATTGTCCCTTGAAAAGATATAATAAATTAATTGTCGAAATGTGAGGGGTGTACTCACTTTTGTGAGATACAGTATCTCGTCTTCATACTGTTTGCGATGAAGTTCAATTCAAAGCAAATTTATAAATCATTGCTTTCTCTTTTTTTTTTTGGCATCTCCAATCCCACCTGAATCTGGAATGCCCAATTGGGGAACTATGTACAAAGCTTGCTCGTATGCGACCCCTTGCTGCCAACTCAGGATAGTGAGACAGTTCACGGCTCTCCTCCGAAGCACGTGCCTGTCAGCCACTGATTCTTATACACTCATCGGTTGAATCTTCGCAAGTTCAGAACTAGGGCGGAGGATACCCGGACATGAACCAACCCGGAGTCTTCCTGACGAGTGCCCCTCTGGCCAACAGGAGGCGCTGGAGCAACGAACAAAGCTATTATTCTATATAGTCCCTTCCCAATTTGAAACCCTGTAGCGCGATGGCCAATTGTGCACTACTCTGAAAAAGCTGCCGACTCCTGCCGGTGGGTACGCCGGGGCTCGAACCCGCGACGTGATGATCACCTCTGCACTGCATAGCAGTGCCTTAACCGTGTGAGCCACCCGGCAGCTGAGTGCTTTCTCTTTCTTTGTGCTTATGGCATCCCAACTTTTACTGAGTTGGGCTTTTATTATTATCCTGCCCTGCCCGAAGGGGGAGGGCAAGGGGTATTGTTTCTGGTTCAGTTTGTTTGTTTGGTTGTTTGTTGTTTATTTATTAACACTTTAGCAGCAAAACTAATGGCCCAATTCAGGACAAATTAGGTGTAGGGATTGCTATTGACCCAGAATAGATGCCTATTGAATTCATGAAAAGTAGGTCAAAGTATGTGCGAGGGGGCGCCTGGCACCACTTGTTTAAATTGTATTTGTGTTGGTATTGCTATATCATAAGTATCCTCATGTGTATGTGTGTATGTATATATATATATATATATATATATATATATATATATATATATATGCAATTATTTTGGCTGTTGTAATAAAACGTAGGTACAGTGCCATGAAAAGGTATTTGCCCCCTTCCTGATTTTTTATTTTTTTTTCCTTGCATATTTGTTGCACCAGATCATCAAACAATTTTTACTATTAGACAAAGACAACCCGAGAAAATACAAAATGCAGTTTTCAAATGTTGATTTCATTTATTAAGGGAAAAAAGCTATCCAAACCTACCTGGCCCTCTGTGAAATAGTTAATAATATATAACTATTTAATAACTAATAATAATAATAATAATAATATAATTGCCCCCTACATCCTAATAACAGGTTGTGCCGCCCTCGGCAACAAGAACTGCAATCAAACATTTGCCATAAATGACATGAGTCTTTCACATTACCGTATAATAATTTTAGCCCACTCATCTTTGCAGAATTGTTTTAATTTAACCACATTGGAGGGTTTTTGTGTATGAATGGCCTGTTAAAGGTCAGGCCACAGCATCTCGAGCAGATTTTAGTCCGGACTTTGACTTGGCCTCTCCAAAATCTTCATTTTGTTTTTATTTAAACCATTCAGAGGTGGACTTGCTGCTGTGTTTTGGATCATTGTCCTGCTGCATAACCCAAGTGCACTTGAGCTTGAGGTCACAAACTGATGGTTGGATATTCTCCTTCAGAATTTTCCGGTAGAGAGCAGAATTCATAGTTCCATCAATTATGACAAGTCATCCAGGTCCTGAAGCAGCAAAGCAGCCCCAAACCATCACTCTACCACCACCATGTTTGACTTTTGGTACGATGTTCTTCTTATGAAATGCTGTGTTAGTTTTATGGCTGATGTAACGGAACGTGCTCCTTCCGGAAAGTTCAACTTTTGTCTCCTCAGTCCACGGAATATTTTCCCAGAAGTCTTGGGGATCATCAAGATGTTTTTTTGCAAATGTGAGATGAGCCTTTGTGTTCTTTTTGATCTGCAGTGGTTTTCACCATTGAACTCTCCCATGGATGCCATTTTTGCCCTGTCTCTTCCTGATTGTTGAATCATGAACACTGACTTTAGCTTTAAGGCAACTTTAAGGCAAGTGAGACCTGCAGTTCTTTAGATGTTGTTCCGGGTTCTTTTGTGACCTCCTAGATGAGTAGTCGATGCGCTCTTGGAGTAATTTTGGGAGGCCAGCCACTCCTGGGAAGGTTCACCACTGTTCCAAGTTTTCTTCATTTGTGGATAATGGCTCTCACCATGATTCACCAGAGTCCCAAAGCCTTAGAAATGGCTTTGCCCCCCTTTCCAGACTTATAGATGTCAATTTCTTTGTTTCTCATCTGTTCTTGAATTTCTTAAGTTCGCGGCATGACATGTTGCTTTTTGAGATCTTTTAGTGTACTTCATTTTGTCAGTTCTATTAAAGTGATTTCTTGATTCAACAGGTCTGGCAGTAGTCAGTCCTGGGTGTGGCTAGCGAAATTGGACTAAAAATGTGGTTAATTACGGTTAATTCATGATCATCTCAATTTAAATGATGCTAAATAACAATGGGCTAAAATTTGCATGGTATAAGTTCCAATCCAGAATATATCAAACTAATGCACAGCAAAGTGAAGGCATGTGTATGGAAGGCTGCTGTTTGAAATCCCGAGCACACAGCTTAGCCTTGAATTTGTATTATCTGTTTGTTTTGATTCTGAATACAATTCGGGAGTTTCGTCATCACTTTCATTCCCTAAGAATTGGTACGATTGATGAAGTTTCAGACTGAATGGGGTCCTCAGTTGGGGAAGACATGGGGTAGGAGAGGAGGTGGGGGAGGGATTTGGTGAGTTGGAATCCTCATGACCTACAACCACATTATAGCTGTACCTATTGTAACCTGCGGCCATAAAATCCACAAACTAAATAAAAATGATTAGGAAGCAATTATTCACCTCTACTAGCTGACTTATTGGAGCAATGTGTGACACTGACAGCAAGCGTTAAAATAGGTACTGCTGTCCACATTCTAAATATTGAAAAGCATGGTCTCCCCAATCCCAGGCTCGAAGCTCAGGTGATTGCCAGATTGAGGACACTGACCCTACACAAATGGATGCTTATTGCTTTACTTTTGCATTAATCAGTAAACACTCAGCTGTGTTTAATACTTTTGCTAAACCAGTTAGATTGCTAGTTGTAGAGCTGCACTCGGCAAGTAGCTTCATCTCTTATAAAATTTCTCATGAACATTCAGCTGAGAGTCATCATGACGTGGTCACTGGATAAATCAAGTCAATGGTTCAACAACAAAGAATAACATGACTTCAGATAAATCTAACATACCTCGCCATGTGCTAACTTACAAACTGTATTGTGTGGATTACATAGAAAATGTAACATTAACTAAAAGAGAACAAAGTTTCTTTTTTGTTTGGCTAGCAAGGACTAATACTACCTGTTGTTTTTCTATTGCTCCATCATTTCACTGAAATATCTACTTTGTGTAGCAGTGTAACACTGGCAAAATCTAAATGCATTCATTGGTTCAGTCTCAAAATTGAATAATACTTTCTGGACAGATATGACATCTTTCATATAAGGTTGATAAATAGCTTGCAGTTGTCGCAAAATTTTTTTAAGGTTAGCTAACTTTAGCTGAAGTTCGGTGCTTTCCAGTTTTAGAAAATTTTAGCGTGCAAATTTGGTGTCCATCTTGAAATCATTCTTGGTTCTAAGCTGTATCTGTCTTTCAAATGCTTCTCCAAAATTTGCCCGCATTTTTAGTTTTGGGTGGGGTAGAATCTAACATTGGTTCTGTTTATCCGGTTTGCTTGTTTGCTTACATTGTTGCAGCATGCTCTGTTTGGTAATTTATGTTGTGTCTCGCGACCTGGGGTGTTGTCATGGGCAGTGGGTGGGATCACGCAGGCCAAAACATTACAAACGTTTTGTCCCAGTATGGAAATTTCAAAGGAAAACATACTTGACTGTAACAATATTGTCAATGAAGCCTATAATGTATCATCAGCTTCTCTGATGATATATCATGGTAATTTCATGATGTATTTCATATTGCTCCTTAAAAACCCATCACTTAACATTTTAATACGGTGGATAAAAAGAAAATTTTTAGAAGACTGCCAGCCAGGTATCCGTGTCCTTCCCCAATGGATGGAATCCATCATAAATGCTGAAAATGAGTAAATAGTAAATGCTATTAAATGGAAGCTGAACCAGTCATTAAATTCTGTTTGATAAACTCTGTTAATATTTTAAAATGCTTGCCTTAAGTCTGTTTGTTACTTTGTGTTGATAAGCACCAAATACACTGCCCGGCCAAAAAAAAAGTCACCGTTTGGAAGTTAATGAACAAATTCTAAAATTGGATCATTATTGCGGTTATTAATATGTTTCAGATGACAATAATCATTTTAACCCTGACTGATGAAGTGCGTCGCTATTCATTTCTTACAAAATCATGTCGGAAAACGCATTCCCTGATGGTGGAAAAGATGTTACAGTATTTCAGAACGGGCAAGTTATTGGCCTGTATTTAACAAAGAAAACTATGAATGACAAAACCAAGCAGGAGGAATCATTTTCACAAACAAATTTTCCACCACAAAGTCCTGACCTTTAACATAATGAAAGTTATTGGGATGTACTCAAGACCACCGAGTGGTTCAACCATTATGCCGAGAAGACAAGATCTTGGAAAAAATCATGGCATTTCTGATCGAAAAGAAATGTTCTGGCATTGCATATAGTTGTCAAAACAATGACAAGACGAATATGTACTGTAATCAAAGCTACAGGGGTTCCAACTAAATATTTGAGTGTGCGACTTTTTCTTTGGCCAGGCAGTGTATGTCCATGCAGAACGTGTACTGAAACCACTGGATAATTTGTTTCCTGCCCTGTGCTTGTTTGCAGTGCACAGATGTTCACATGGTCAGCGACAGTGAAGGGGATGATTTCGAAGATGCTTCAGAATTCGGGGTGGATGAGGCAGAAATGTTTGGCATGGGGACGTCGGCGTGTCGAAAATCTTCTATGAGTGAGTCCTCTGAGATGACAGTCCTTACCTTTCATAAAGTTCCTGGTTTAATTTGGTTTAAAAAATCATATTCCGTTGTCAATCTCATTGTTCCTTGATGTCTGCCCTCAGTGCCGGAGAACACAGAGAATGAAGGAGATGCCTTACTGCACTTTACTGCTGAATTTTCAACGAGGTGAATGAATGCTGTGATCTTCACTCCATGCCCATGATGGTTCTGTTACACGTGGAAAAATATAGTGCTGCTTGTTTATTGCTCCCTTGGTCTTTCTTGTGTGTGTTTGTGTCTAAGATATGGAGACTGCCATCCGGTATATTATATCGGCTCATTGGAGGCGGCATCTCAAGAGGCCTTCTATGGCAAAGCCAGAGATGTAAGTTGAGTTTTTTGGTCAATGTGCATGTGTCTTGCGTACTAAATGAGCCTTACATGTTCTTCTCATTTTAAAATGCCCTATTGAAAATGTCCCATTACCGCTGCGTCATTTTTAGTTCAGGCAGACGCACATTCGCATGTGAGCACATGGGTACAGCCTCCACTGCTTCTGACGCCTCACTCTGCTGGCTTACATGTGCTTACTGCCTCCAAGGGCTGTGAGTCTTGTGCATCTGGCACAGGCAAATCTTAGGCTCCCGGTAGAGCAGAGCGGCTACTGAACCATGAGGTTCCTGAAGCTGGATGTGTCGCAGGGCTGCACCATTGAGGAGCTCCTGTGTGCCGTCCTGTGTTCTCCAAGCGTTATCATCCAGCAGCAGAAGTGGGCGGTAAAAATCCTCTCCAGTATTTTATTCTGACCTGCAGAATTTGCACAATTCTTCGGCAAAAAGGTTGTAATAATAGGTGAAATCAGCTTGCTTGGTTTTTGCGTAGAGGGAGCTAAGTGCAAGAATTAACTTTTGGACCTTTTTAACCCCCAGTTGACACATATCTCTGTGAATATGCAGAAGAGTAAGTGTACTTGCTGGTTTGTGTGTCGAGCAAATATGTTAATTCATTGCACTCTAGTGCACGTGTCATGCATACTGTTAGATCCAAAAATATTTGGATTGAGACACAGTTTTCATCGTTTTAGTTTTGTACTTTACCATGATGGATTTGAAAAGAAACTATCAAGATGTGCTGGAAGTGCAGAATGTCAACTTTAGTTCAAAAGTTTTTACAAAAATATTGTCTGAACCATGTATTAATTACATCAATTTTATGCACGGCCCCGTCGGTTTTTGGCTCTCAAAAGTAATTGGACAAACTGACAGAATTAATAATTAAATGGTCTTTTTTTTTTTTTTGGTACTCTGTGGCAAACACTTTGCAGTTTATGAATGCCTGAAGTGTGGGAACCTTAGACATCACCAGATTATTGGCATTTTCCCCATTGATGGTCTGTCAGGCCCTCACTGCAGCTGTCCTCAGTTCCTGCTTCAGTACTTCAGTGCATTTGCCTTTTGGAAGTGAAATGGATGCAAGTTGGATTCAGGTTGTGTCACTGATGTGTCCGTGATGGAATAGCACACTGGTTTGCCTTCATGGGTTGTTTTTGCAGTATGCTGCCAAGTCACTGTCCCTTTGCACTGTTAAACATTTTCCAATAGTTCTGATGCTTTTGAGTGAATCTAAGCATATAATATAGCCCTATACAATTCAGAATTCATCCTCCATCCTTCATCATCACCAGAAGATACAAGGGAACGAGCTCAATTAGCAGCAATACTTGTCCATACATAACCATTCCTCACACATGATGTGGTATGCCTCAGATGAGCAGTTCCTTTCTGTTCTTCACATCTTTCTTTTTATTGTCTGTCTGATATAAGTTCATCTTTAGCCCATGGGATGTTGTTCCTCAACTATGCAGAGATTTTTTTATTTTTAATATTGGGGTACATTTCCTATTTTTGAGCTTTAACAATAGTTTACATCTTTAAATGAACCCTCTGTATTTACTCGGGTAAAGTTGCCTCTTGATTGCTGACTCACTGATATGCCCCCCTCCTTGAGCATGTTCTTGATCCGGCCACCTGATGTGAAGGGGTTTTCTGAACCAAGGAAAGATTTCCTCCGTCATCAACCACAGTTATCATCTGTGCTCTTCTGCGCTATTGTGTATTTCTGAGCTCATCAGTGGTTCATTTCTTTTTAGGAACAAATCTAAAAGTTCAGATGGCTGCATGCAATGGTTTCTCTTTTTTCTGCTGGATTTTTGATTTTTAAGCCTAATAATGGCTTGTTTTACCGGCATTGATGGCTCTTTTAATTTGATGAGATAATTTAATTTAGATTTTCCGAATGAAAATGTTACTCCTCCATAAACTGTGCACCTTTAAAGTATTCCCTTTAAATTATTAAATTAAATTATTGGCAAGTGGGACACACCTGGCTGTGGCACACTGAAAAGTCAAGTTGTCCAAATAATTTGATGTCTTTAAAGGGGCATTTGATGACATTAAAAAATTTCATAATTCCTACACCTGCCGCCCAATGTCTGATTTGTTAGCCTTCAACAGCTAAAATGATAACATTGTCAATTTCTAAATATATACGTATCGAACTGTGTGTGTGTTCACTCACTGCACCCTAGCGTTTGTTTACTGAGTGCATGTGAGCTCTTTCACTGCACACACACTTGAATGGTCATTCCCTGCGCACGTTGTCCATGTTCAGGCCGAGTCCTGAAAGAGGGTTCTGATTCCTCTCATACCTGCTCTGATATCCCTGCTACACAGCACACTACGGACACCGAATTCCTCACATAACCCTCACATAACCATCAAATAAACATTGTTATTCCTCGCATCTTCCGCTTGCTTCATGCCTTTTGTTCTCCTTGTCCTTGAAGAATGTGTTACCGTCACCTTGCACACAGACCTTAATTTTGAAGCTTTCTGTTTGAAATTTTGGCCATAATTTCAGCGCACATTTTACGTATTATTGCCTTAAAATAATTTTCTGGGGAAAATGCAAATGGATGTTATAGCCATTTACATTTATTACGCTAATGCATGCATGAAAATTAGCATCAGATGCACAGACATTTATTTGTGCTTGTGGATGTTTAAGTTTGTGTGTATGTAATCTCATATTGCTTATGAGCTGAAATTACCGCAGTAGTTTCTCCTGCGTTTTCAGGGACCCGGGTGCATTTCATTTCCCTCACACAACATCTGATGCCTTATTTTTAGCTGTGTTTTCATTATTGTCTCCCTCTTTGTCCTTTTATGGAAGCTTGTATCAACTGACAGCTTGTGTGGATTACGGTCTTATTAGAATGGAAAGATGCGGCAAGATGTTTGGAGGGTTTAGACTGTGAGGCGAAGACTCGGCTGGCCCCTTGCCCGTCTCCCAGCTGATATCTCTCCTCCTAAGCCAGCTCAATATGGCCTCTCTCCCCTCGGATGTCTTCGCTCGTTCTGCTCTGTGACTGTAGATTGAATGAAATGTTCAATGAAAATAAAACAATATGGGAAGACAGGCAGCTGAAGAGCAGACACCCCCCCCCACATACCCCTTTCCCTCCCCTGCCATTTTTGTGACAAGATAAGATCGTGGAAGAGCGGCGAACGCGAAACTCCCAGTCCCTCCTGGAGAGGTGATTGAGTAACACTCAGCGGTGACCCTGCCTCTGCCACCATTACCGGGCCCTCTTGAAGAAATGGGTCTAAGTCCTGTGCTCTTGTCAGCGGGCCTGACTGCTCATTAAGTGGTTATTGGAAATGGCGCAGTTTTATGGGGGGATTGTGTGGAAGGCTCTTCTCCCACTCTCCGAGGCTCTAGGGCTAATCACTAAGTAAAACACTACATTTGATGAAGTGTTTCTGGAGGGGGAGATGCGCTCAATCCGCCCTTAATGAAAACGCTGGGGGTCTCTGAGCCCTCGAAGGGATCAGCTGCAGAGCCCCCTGTGCTGGCCACCCACGGCCGCTGCTGCCCTCTCAATCCCTCTAACGTGCCGGTTAATCGCAGTAACCCTGCACTCTCGCTCCCACAAGGGTACACATCAGAATTCATAGCCCTGCCGAGGGGAGGGTCCCCCACCCTCTCCGATCAGAGCATCTGCTCAGCCTCTACTGAGCCAAGAAGGAAGGAGAAGCTGTGGAGGGGAAATCGATGCCTCAGGTGGAGAGAGAAATGCTCTCGCTCCTCATCCCTCTCTCTGAACAGCCTAATCTTTCACTGTTGTCTCAAACTCTTTGGCTCTGTTTGTAGTCAGCTGAATGTGTGTGGTTGTTGACATTTTGATTTCTTTAAATTGTAACCCTTTGGTTTTTCTGAATCGAAGTTGATTTTTTTTTTTTTAATTAAGCAGAATATCCTCCTCATGATATCATAGATCTTCAGGAGAAAACAAAGGTGTTGTTTATTTGATAATGGAGGGCATTAACCGAAATAGTGACATTTTGGTCTTATTATGAATTCAGGTCTTGCTGGCACTTTTCGCGTTAAGGATTTTTCCAAAGGCAAGTCGTACTCTTTTATGTTCTAATGTGTAGATGCCAGTGGCCCAGGAAGTTCCTTTTGTGTGAAAAACATTCAACCAATATGCACATTTTGAGGGAAAACTTGCAAAAAAAAAAAAACCCATAAATCAATAATTGCATGATTGTTTGTGGTCTCAGTGGTGGGTGACTGTGATCTCCTCGGCAAACACTTATGCAGATCGGCCTGGGCTGCTGACCAACTCCCTTAAAGTGTATATGACGCAGAATTTTTTTTCCTGGTATTTTGTGCTAAAAAAAAAAACTGAAATTGCAAGGCATTTTAATTGAGCCAATTTTTTGCGTTAAAAAAGTGCTATTTGTTGCAAGCAATGCGCCGCCATAAAACATGTGATTCACTCCTGTGAAGTCAGTTGATTTTTTTCTCACAACAAAACATGGCGGAAAACAAGAGGAAGGCAGTGAAGAAAGGAGGCCAATATTGTGTGGCTTCAGCACCAAACAAACGGAGCTGTACGAATATGTGTATACTCTGGGCATGTCATGGGTGCATGTGCTTCCCCCAGATCCCACTGTGGGCTAAATGGGTCAAATTTGTGCAGTGGCCCCGCGTTGATTTCTGTGAGCTAATGTAAGTGAAATGACTCAAAACTGAGTCGGGATGAGACTGCAATCAATTAAAATGATGTCTCAAGTTAGGCATTCCTTTATCCAGTTTCTGGGTCAATTTTGGACGGAAAATCGGCGTAATTTGGGTGGCAGAAACTAAAGAAAAATACTTTTTGTTTATTGCATATTTCCAACAAATACACACTAAAGAAGCTGAAGCATACTCGGAGGAATGAAACTGAGTTCCTTGTGTACTTTGTACTATTACAGTAAGGTTATTTTATTTGTAAAAAAGCCTAAACTAGTGATTAAATCCTATAAACCATGTGGTATTGGATCTGTTCACATTTAATGGTGTTTTCATTCCTGCTTGCTAAAGTGATTTTGGTCTGGGTAGTTGTGCCAGGGCAAGAAGTGGGCCTGCAGTGTTGTGTGAGCATGAAGGCCTCCCAGGACTCCAGAAGGGCTTTATAATGCCCACAGGGATACTGGCATCTACTGGCAAAGCTCGCACTAATCATGAATGCAGCTGAAATGGTTTTAAATTCTGCATTAGTTTGGCAGTACATAAAGCCACATTGTTGATGGCTGTGGTATGCAAATAAGCCTCTTTTTTTAATTACTGCTCAATATTTCTTTTTTTCTCGACTTAATTTATCAAAAGTTGATTTGATTTTAGAATCTTCTTCAGTTATTGCTTGTTGTTGAAAGAGCTTGAGGTGGCAAGAGGGCAGATGAAAAAGGTCCGGTTAAAAGGGTCAAAAAAGAGAGTCACTGAAATAAAATAATGACAGACATAACAAACCACAGCATTAGACAAAATACTTTTAACAGTCAGATAAATGCCTGACAGGGATGATGCAAGTATGAAGAGCTACGCCGAATCAACAAGATTTTTGTGTATGTGGATGATCAGTAGACAGAATTTTGTGTTTTATAGTAGGTGACTCAGTGTTGTCATGAAAATTTGCATTTCGCGTTATTTTAATGCTTTAGTTTCTGATATGAGCTAAAGAGGAACTATGTAAGTTGGTCGGAAATCGCGTGCTTTTCCGTTGCTTTGGTGCTTTTTCCCTCTCCGCAGCTCCCTCTATAGTTCCAGTGTGCAAATTTCACACAATTGTCGTAAAAATCTCAGGCAACCACCTCCTTCACCCCCCCGTCCATGTGCATTTGTTTACACCGAAGACGGCAAGAAGGCAGTCCTGAAGCGATGTCTTCCGAGGTTTGTCACCATATAGATCACAAGTTTCACATTGTATATCCGAAATAAACAGAACAATTACAGGAAAAAGTAAAAGGCTAAGGATAACTTTTTGTTTGTTTTCTGAGTTTTTTTTCCCTCAGCACCGATATTTATCAGACGTAATGTTTTTGTAACACGCTCTTCTACTTGCTCTTCTCACAAATCTTGATCTACACAATGTTAATAGTGAACTGCATAAAACCTAGATTCAGCTGACAAAGTTCTGTGGCTCGTAGTAAAATTGCACTCCTGGGGCAGAAACAGGACGATGTAAGTGCAACAGCAACAACGCCAGGTCGATATCTGATTTGTATGCTTCTTTCTCCTTGAGCTCTCTCCATTCTGAAAAAGCTCGACCAAGATTGACTTGTGTCTGACTTCTCACTCGGTCAGATGCTTGTTTTATCTTCCTGGCCTCCTCTGACTATGGCCACCTCTTCTTTTTCGCCAGCTCCGCCATCATAACACCAGTGAAGAGAAGCTGTCTTCCTTTTATCACTAGCTGTGGAGTGTTTTTTCCTCGTACTGTAAAGCAGTTCGTTTCTCGCGATGGCTCCATCCAACGACAAGATTTGGGACACTGGGGCGGTGGACCTGATCTTGCAAGGTCGGTTTCCAGCCAAGATACGCTACAGAGCGGGCAGATAAGCCCCATTCTCCTCATGACAAGTCACTTAACCATCACAGTAACTCCGAGGCACAATAATTACGGCCAAAATCCTGCATAGTTCCCCTTTAAGTGGGTGCTGAAGGCAAGTGACAATTTTATTTAAGGAAGAACTGATGAGCAGCCAGCACAGTCTTTTTATTTTTTGATATGCGTATAATTTTTTCTGCATCTCTGGGGAGTTGTCATTTGTGAGGGGTCTGAAACCTGATGCCTTCCCTATTTCTACGCAAGAAACAGAAAATTTTATTGTTGAAACTACATTTTGTCAATATTACGGAATCATCATCACTGCTTTGTCCGCCACCCATCCTTCGTGTTAATGCAATTACTCAAAAACTATTATATATATCCTTTTCAAATATTATATGCCTTTGGATCTTATCAAGATGGAGAACTGGATTAAGTTTGGGCTTTGTATTATTAATAATAAATTAATAATGAGGTATTATTAATTAATAATACAAAGCTCAAAATCAATCCAATTCTCCGTCATGATCTGAAGGTATGTAAAATTCTTCTCATGTTTCTGAACTTTTGCATGTGTAGCTCTATAAGCGCTTTCATTTGTCTGTCTGTCTGTCTGTGCTAACTCTAGTGTTCACAGGTCTTCAGGCATTGATTTGAAATTTATACCACTTTTAAATGAAGCCATTTTTCCAATGGTCAAAATAGTTGAGAAGGTCTATGACACATTTTGGACAATACCTCGCTTCAGAAAAATGATAGAAGCAAGGGACCAAGGCCAAAAAGTCTTGTCGCAAGTTGGTTTTTTTTTTTTCTTTTGCAGGTGTCAATCTATGCGGGCTTTCCTCTGTATGCTCCATCCGTCTGTCTGTGCTCGCTCTAGCATTCACAGGTCTTGAGCTATTGACTTGAAATTTATTATACTACTCAAAAGAAGTTAAAGGAGAACTCCGGTGTGAAATTGACTTGGGGTGTATTGAAACATGATAACGAGTACTAACTTTTGTTGAATACCCCACCTCCGTACGCACGCAACATTTCAAAATACATGGCTTTTTAGCTTAAGCTTTCAACAGGCTTACAATGGTAGTCAATTGGGCATAGCGTTGCCATACAAACAATCGCTATTTTTTCATCATTTACAAGGTAGTTTCCAGTTGCTCCATCTTGAAAGTCACAATAAGTCGATTGACGAGCACGAACGGATCGATTGCAATCTGTTCCCCTATCCTTCCTATTCATTCGTGCTCATCAATAGACTTATCATGACATTTAAGATGGAGGCAACTGGAAACTACCTCAAGGCACGGTTTGCATAAACGTTTTTTTTTTTATAAACACCCTGTGCATTTTCAAAGTTCTCAGTGCCTCGTTTTAAATGTCAGGGCCGTCGGAATTCTACCAATGAAGTGTGGAGCTACTTTGAGTCTTGTTAATGATGTAAAAATAGTGATTTCTTTGCATGGCAATGCTATGCCTCATTCACGACCATTGTAAGCCTGTTGGGAGTTTTGGCTAAAAAGCCATGTATTTCGAAATGCTGCATGCCATGTGTACAGAGGTGGGGTATTTGACAAAAGTTAATACTTGTTATCATGTTTCAATACACCCCAAGTCAATTTCACACCGGAGTTCTCCTTTTTATGGTCAAAAATATTTGGGAATAGAAATATAAGCTAAGGAGATAAAATGGTGATGACCAATGACAAAACAATTATTTTATGGATCAAATACAGAAAACACGAAACAAAGAACTTTGATTGAACATTAGTTTATTACCTCAAATGGAAAAAGTCATGCACCTGCAAAAATTTTGTCTGCACAAGACACTGAAGCCTCAGTAACTGCTGTACCCACCATTGGCATTCACTCATTCTGACAACGTTTTGCGCCTGCGGTTCACCAGCTGGTGGAAATAACGTTGACGAATCGGTTTCCACTCTGCGACTAATTGCCGAGCCAGTCGCCAGAGGTTGATGGCAGGGACATGATGTGATCAAACTTGCCACCCTTGTTCATCCCGTGCAAACACATTGGGTGACAAGTTGGGCAATCTATTTTCTCATAGTTTCGCTGCTGTAAGAAGTCGGTCACCACCCTAGCACGATGAGGTCTTTTGTTGTCATCCTAGAACCAAGCTCTTGGTCCAATCTGCTGCAGAAGTGGCATTACCAGAGGTTGAACAATCTCATTGAGATAAGGCTAACCACTCAAATTTCCATTGAAGACAAAGAGAGGTTCTGTGGTTCATGGATATCCCCGCCCACACCATTACACCTCCTCCTCCAAATGGTTGATGTTGAGCAATGTTAACATCCTTGAGGAAGATGAACACGAGCCCCACCATCATTAAACTGGAGCAAGAAGCGTGACCCATCTGTGAATATTGTCTTTGCTCACTGATCACTGTGCCACCAGATATCATGTCTCCACCAATCTCAGCAAGCCCTTCTGTGATGGTCAGGTAGCGGTGGACGCACTGCAGGCCATTGGCATCGCAAACCTCGTCCCGCAGGTGATTCTGAATGGTCTGGTCAGACACGTTGGCGCCTCTAGCAGCTCTAAGTTGATCTTGATGATGTTGTGTGGTCACTAATTGCTGTTGCAACGCCATTACCAGGAAGCGGCCATTTCAAGCTATTGTTGATCAAGGTCTTCCAGAACAGGGACGGTTCTGAACGGCATTAGTTGTCCTAAACCTCTGCCAGAGCCAGTTGTTGATTCTTTGGCTTATGTTTAGATGTTGTCATAGTTCTCTGAGTTTATCCGTCTTGTAGCCAGTCAATGCCCCTTCCCGTGTCTTGGATGCTGAGTTGTCGTTGAATCATCTTCAACTTTCAACGGATGATTAATGGAAAATGCTCATCCCATTTATTGCTAAAAATGGCATGCATCAAATGACGTTCATGCAAAATGTGCAAATAGTGCATGAGGTGTTACACTGCGGGTTTCGAGGCAGTTTCTCAGTTGAAGTTTCTGCTTCAAATCCATGAGAAGGAAATCTGAGTTTGCTCAAAAAGTTTCTCAAGATAACTGTAATGATTGCATGTCGCATAATGGCATGATGTCGATAGTCCAAAGGGGAATATACTAACCCTATTTGGCTTAAAAAGACATACTTGTAATAGTGATCAAAAAATTTTCTTTGACCCTTAACATCTTTTGAATAGTTTATACTGGGGAAACCACATCATCGCCACCACGTCTGTGTCCTTTGTGTTAATGCAGTAACTCTAAAACTAATTTATAGATACCTTTTGCATTTAGATGTCTTTAGATCTTATCATCATGGAGAACTGGATTGACTTTGGGCTTATTAATAATCAGAAATTAATGAACTGATTAATTTCTTGGAACTCCTATTTATGGACAGTTTTCGCTTGGAGTCATTTGCAGTTGGGAGCAACTGTGCAGGCCTTGTTTACCATGCACTTAAACTGCACAGAACGGATATACTACTTTGGTATTTGAGATGTTCTGTAAGCACATTAGGGGTGTGTCAGTCTCCTCTGTTTTTATATTAATTATATATTTGGTTATGAGGGTAAAGATACTTGGAGAGATGATCACTGAGGATCACTCTCTGTGGCAGAGGATAAACTCCTAATCGTATAGAGGGGACTTTACAGTATATATTGCCAAGCAGAATGAACTTTACATTTTGTCTTGTTTGATTTTGTAGCATTACATACATCAATGCTCATTTAGTTGAATAGTTAATTTTGAGCAGGTCTCTCCATACCATTACAGGCTTGTGTGGATTTGTGTTTGGCCTATCATAGACTCATAAGGTCCCTTTGCGCTTTCCCTTTCTGAGTAGTCTTGAGGTAATCTTGGAACTACTATGATTTTGTGAATTGGGGCTTTTAACAGTATTTTTCATTCACTGCAAAATATATCTTTTTTTTAAAGTTTTTTCAGCTCATCTGGGTGAAAGGGGCAATGGACTCATGTCATGGCCTGCTTATCCATTGTTATCATTTGTAAAAATCTTTTCCAAAACCATATGGTGGATCAGCTTGAAGTTGTAGATACTTCTTCCTATCAATGAGGACGCCAAAGTTTGTTTGAGGCATTCCAGAGCCGTTTCCAATTTGGCCACGAAGCAGCCATCTTAAAATACCTATTTCTCTTTTCTCCAAGGCGTATTTGCACGAATCAGGCTGAAATTAGGTTTGTAAGTGCTAAGTAACAAGACTTGTTGGATATCTTATGGATTTTGTCATGCGGCACATTTTGACCTTGATTTGACCTTTGTCATTGTGCCATGCCTATAAGCACTTGAAACATCATCTGTTCCGAAAGTCTCTGGCAGCTCAACTTGAAACTGAAGCTTTTAAGCCGCGATAGCAATAATCATAACGGCTGTTGATAGCGGCTATTGTTGCAAGGAAGTTTCCGACCACAGCCGCTAGTTGAGGCAAAATACATTTTAGGGAGTACGTGTGTCTCTCAGTACCAATCAGATTTTAGTATTTATGCAGTTACATTGAGGATTGGTTGCTAAGGACCAAAGAGTGTGCATTGTAGCAATTTTTTGAACTACTTAGTGATCTTATGAATCAATCATTACAATATTCTTATTTTGTGTATATTGAACATGCGTTGTTTCAAAAGGCCAGTGTTCAAGAATGTGATAAATGGTGGCAGTGAGTTTAATGATGAAAATGCTGAATATCTGGATACGTTGTTTGCTAAAAGTGATAGCGAAAATGAAACTGACGTTCTGGGCTTTGAGGAGAGAGAAATTCTGATCTGATCGATTCAGCACTGAAGTGTCCCATAGGGAAATATTTTAGCAGTATGTTGTTATTTTTTTTTTAAATAATTTAGCACTTAGAGGTTTCATCATGTTCCTATCTATGAGGAGGCCAAAGTTTGTTTGAGGCATTCTGAACAGATTTCAAATATGGCCGCCAGCCAGTCATCATTAAAATGATAATTAATGCCATCTCTGAGGCTTTTTTGCACTGATCAGGCTAAATGGTGATACACAGGTGCTTAGTCGTAAGACTCCTAACAAATACTACGGATTTTGTCATGCAGCACATTTGGACCTTAATTCACCATTGTCATTATGCCTTGCCGATAAAGTATGTCTATCGTCGTAAACATCTCCAAAACCATCAGACCGATGAAGCTGACATTTGGCATAGATGTTGTCACTGGAGATTTATTGTTCCCATGAGCTGCAATGTCTGACTCATTTGAGGGGTCATGTGGACTCTGGCCATAGCCAGTAATAGCGTGGCTGGGATTCGAACAGTCAACCACATGGCTCCTGGACAAAGGTCTTGCAGTAGCAATGATATCCTATATTGTCTTAAATAAGGTTAATGGAAATTCACTCTTAACCTGGCCAAGTTGGACTAAGTATTTATCACAAACAAATTTACCTTCGTCTTTTGATAGAAACTGAGCAAACATTTATTGGCTGTTTGACTAAATAGCTGTCAGTGTCTCCATCGTTGGGCTGATTAGTAATAATCTCCCTGACTTCTTTGAAATTAATTATGTGTACAAAAGAAATAAAAATTGTTATGCATGCAATGAAATATCAGTGGATTGAGCATTGCAGAAATGTACGTCTTTAGTTGTTGTTTATATTAACATGTATTACATTTATATGATAATCTATAGAGGTTATTTATATTATATAGAGGTTGACTGTAGACAGTTGACTTTCTGCTAAATCTGCTTGGTTAGATGGTGCTCAAGAAAAAAATAAGAACACTCTCCAAATAACAACCAAAAGCAAAATTATTTTAATTATTGTTTCACTGCCCCTTCATATACGTTATTGAAAGTTTTCAGAATTTCTGGATAAATCCCAAAATAATGAAAATTTACAACAGGTTATCTGGGTCATTCCCTTCCTTTGCTTCATCCACTTCATGCACAATTTGATGTTTTATGAGACCTGCAATTTACAGTTTGATGCGTAATATTGTTTCTGATTTTTAACTCAGTAGCTGAGAATTAGTCATCTAATTTGCTGGACTCTGGGGTGGCAGTAATCTGAGCTTCTCATTTTAAACTGTTTGCTTTTCTAGAGGGTGCTTGGGCCGATCACATTCGCAGGGTCCCTCTGTTTCTTAAATGTGCACGTAATTAAAAAGGTCCTCAAACAACAACTAAGTGCCACCCTAATTAAACCTTGTGCTTGTAAGAGGTGATGTATGGGACTGTTTATCGTTGCTCTTTATTGCCTCGCAGGTGTATTTTGATATTGCCCCAAAGACACTGGGACTGCTGATGGCTCACGCTCACATAACAAACCAGGGTGTCTGGGATCGCATCTTAAATAAATAAAAATCCAAGTGTAAGGGATAATAAGGGTGATGGGAGATTAAAACATTTATGTGTTTTAGCCCAATGTGTTTGGATTTGTCCTCTGCCACTGCTGTCAGTTTGATGCCAAAGGTTTATTTCCATTCGCCTGCGAGCAGAACACCTGTGGGGTAGAGTTTGTACTCATGTTCCAGATAATCACACCTTCTGGACAGATGACACTTAACCAGCCGGATGTTAGTGAAAGTTTTTTTTTTCCCCTTTGTTTTTTTTCTTCCTCAGTTCTTTTTTTATTTTTTAACTTTCTCTCCATTCCCGGAACACCATTTCTGGTTCACAGGATGCAGAGAACTCCCCAAAATTACAATCCTCAAATTAATCTCTGGTTGTAAAATTTTTTTGCCACATTAGAGTAACACTGTCCCCCTTAATTTTGGATCAGATCTGCGAGACTTCTCAAGGATTTTGGTCCGGATACATTGTAATCACCATGCAACAGCACGGTGAATCATAGCGGGTATGAAATTTGTTGTAGTCGGACCTGACAATTGATTTGGAAATTTTGCATTTGTGTCGGCCCACGGTATAGCACTCGTCTTGGCACTTTCCTGCTTGCCACAATCTGGAAACAATACATATTGAGGTGTTTATTTATTCAGTTTCAAACTCAAGATGGACCTTTAATTCTTGGGATTTCCATTTGTGAAGTTGGTAGATAAGAAAGCTGTACTACCGCGCAAACTTTGAGAAGGAATAACAGGAGAAGTTTGATACTCTTGTGACTGAAAGTGGAAAGAAGGGTGTTTATGTGCATTGTAGTCCACTCAGCAGAATCATAAAAGTGAACATTTTTAGGAACTCTGAGCAAGAGTGGCCTCCTCACGTAGGCTGATCTCACTTTGCCGCTGAAGAATAGTGTGCGTGCGTGCATTTCTGTGTGTGTGTGTGTGTGTGTGTGTGTGTGTGTGTGTGTGTGTGTGTGTGAGATTTTTTTCCCCCTTTTGTAAAGAGAAGTTTTCCCCTCTCCAAGCTGCATTTGCTTGTCTTCTCAGCATGAGTGTTTAATCTTTTCAGGGTGTTCAATTGGGCCACTGAATGAGCCCCAAGCTCTCTCCTGCTAGGAGCCGTGGAGCTTATTCTAAATCTCTAATCGCTGAGCAAACACAGCAGTGCTCTCCCAGTCCTTTTTTACACGGGCCACAATATAGCACAACTTTTTTTTCACTTTCACTTACTTTTCTCCGTACTTTGTGTTTTGTTTTTCATTTTAAAGCGCACCGAAGCTTCGCCGTACCCCCTCCTCGCGTTATTAAAGGGAAGAAGTGGGTGTGCGAGGGGCGAGGAGACTGCTCTGTAATTTACTTGGCTTTATTTACTACATCATCCAAATAACCTTTTCTACGTGTGTGTTTGTTTTTTAATTAGTTGTCAGTCTTGAGAATCTCTGGCTCATATGACGGCGCAAATATCCCCAGATTTAGAGCTCCGTCAATATTGTCAGCCCCTGCTGCTAACCTGAGCAGAGAGAGGGGCATTGGCATTTGATGCAAAATAAATAAACTGAATTGTTCCTTTTGTTTTTTCATTGGCAGCCTCAAAGAAAGTTTTATTTGCTCCCTGTTCATTTATTGCGCCCGTTGTTTGCTTTATGCCAGGCTGGCCTTGTGAGGGTGACTGCTGCAGATGCTCAACCGTAGTAAGAAAGGAAGCACTACAGCCCTCCAGCCTCTCCCTTTATTGATTAGGCAGCCGCGCGCTGACAGCAGAGGCTGTTCTCTATCCACAGATGTAAAATCAGCCTCCGTCTCCCCTCCTCAGATCTTAGCTGCGGCTCAGGTTGAGTCGTGTTGGCGGCTTTACTCATGGTCACGGCGCATCCTCTCATCCCCTTCTCCCGTCGGCTTTGCTCCTCTCCTCCTCTCCGCACCACCCCCCTTGTTGAATTGCATTTTGATGTCTTTCAATCCACAGAGAAAGCTGCTTGCCATCTACCTCCACAATGACGAGAGTGTCCTCACCAACGTCTTCTGTTCCCAAATGATGTGTGCAGAGTCTATAGTTTCCTATCTCAGCCAGAACTTCATCACTTGGGCCTGGGACGTCACTAAAGAAGCTAACAAAGCCAGGTATGCCTGCGAGCCATGTATTCAGACCTATGAGCCTTCTTTCTGTCAAAGTCATGCATGCAGCCACAGGGGTTGCCATGTTAGGTTTTGTTAATGGTACCCCGTGGTTACCATAAAGATTGTGTGGGATGTGCTAATGACCTGCACACTCCTGATCAGCATTCGGTACTATCTATATCCATTGATGCTAACATCCATATTGCTAACTCAGTATTTGGCTAGAAGACCATTGTCCTTTTAAGTAGGCTACTCAGTTTAAACATACTCTCTTTAACTAAGTTAAAATTGATCCAGAATGAAATATGCAAATGAAAGCATCCTGGCCCATGACAGAGGATAATTATTGAGCTGTGCCTTTGAAATTGGCCGTCCAGAAATGAGCTAGCTGATCAAATCTCCCCAGCTGAGTGTCAGTCTAAAAATGACCCATTTCTCCCTCTTTAATGTCTCAGATGGGGCGCAGAACATGGAAATACATGATTTTTAAAAATTATTCAATAATATACATTCTTCTTTCTCTTTGTCTTCTTCGCATGACAAAGAACGAACAAAATAGAACGGCTTTACTCACACTATTTTCTGAAGTACTCCAAATGGCTTGCTGCTGTTCTGTATAAACAGGTATTTCTATTGTGCTGTAGAAATTTAAGGTCAAAAACCAGGCTGCTTAGTTGTTAAACCAGTTAATCAACTAAAAAATAATCAAAAAGGCACTTAGTCGGCTAGAATATTTGCAGGAGGAAAATATGCCCATGTTTGCCAATGGCTGAGTATAAAATTCCATTAAAGTGTTGGAATGTTCCCTCAAACATTGGGGTGCTAAAATAGTTGGTGTTTGCTCCGTGGCCTAATAATGCTAGTAAATTGATGCGGTCACTTATATCACTGTTTTTTTTTTTCTTTTCTTTCTCAGTCACCAAGTTTTCAGTGTTAGACCACAATTTTTTTCACTTTTTTCCCTGTGTCTTTTTCATGTAACCTTCTGCTAAACGGAGGCCAATATGATTCCCTGTTTTCACGATCCTTTGAAATCTTTAGGTGCTGAGCAACCTTTCCAAACTTGAGTAATTTAGTCTGGTTTTCCCTATTGTATGAGCCAGTGAAACGTGTGAGAAGATCAGGGTTGTCATGCCAGAGTAGATGATATCTTAATAGAGGAAATTTCGGCTCCTTGTCACCCCCAGTCTTTAACTTGAGCCTCTCGGGCCACATAGGGTGTGAACACATCCCCATCACAAAAGCAGTTGTGTTTGCGGAATGAGGCCCCTATTGAACAATCCTTTCTAATCTGCGTGAAAAGAGGGCCAATTATATATGAAGCCCCCAAATGGAGTTTGCCTTGGAGAATATCTTCATGTTATTTGGGCCCAAGTGACTTTGTTGGTGTCCATATGTCAACCATTGCAGCTGCGAACGTCCAGCAGCAGGTTCAGGATTCTGGGCATTTGCTGCTCCCAGGAAGTTAAAAGTAGATTTTGGGAAGTTTAGGGGTGTTAGTTAGGGAGTCTGGGAGATTGTGGGGATTTGGGGATCACTGGTGAGAAGATGCTAATTGATCAAAGCCCCCCCACCCTCCCCAGATTCCTCCCTCAGTGTCCTGGTTTCCTGGCAGGTACTCTTCATGACCTATAGCAGTGCAAAATTACCCTCCCAAGCCTTCAACTCCTGACCTCAAACCAGATTCCCACCCCTCCTGCACCCCCCAATGCAGCCAGAGCATAATGGAGCCTTAGCCCAGGTGTGAGCTCTGCTCTGTGGGGCAGACTGAGCCCTCCTCCCGCGGAGCAGAGACGGCCCGGCCGGTAGCCAGATGGATGTTTGATTGGGCCCAGCGGCAGCCCCTGGCTCCAGGGCAGGCTAAAGCCTTTCCTTCCACTACGCTACACCACTAAGCCCACCCCCTGGAAGGAGGCGTTTAAGAAAGACAGGGGGAGAGTTTCAGGCATTGACCCCCTCTCCTTTTTTATTTCCTTTTAGCGTGTTCTCTCCCTCATTCCTCTCCCTTTCTCCCTTTTACTTCTTGCTTTTTGCCCCAGCTGAGCCATTTTATTGGAGATTAAAGCCGGGCAACATCTGGAGCTTTTCAGAACTTTCGCTCCTGCACACTCACAAGCGCTCACACACACACACACACACACACAATCACACTCGCTGTCACATTCTCACGCTCCTAGGTTGAGGCTGACTGGTGATTGGTATTAGTCACAGTGGTTGTGCTGGACGTGTCCAGGCTCCTGTGGCTTTCCTTTGCAGTATAAGGAATCTGCTCCACTGCATTGTTTGGCTCCAAGTATTTTAAGTAGCTGGAGTGATTACATATTTAGCATTAGATTGATACCACATCAGATATGGAATGTGCACATTATAACTGTGACGGTCTCTGACATTTTCTGAAAATGCCACAGGCATTGTTCATTATCAGAGGGTGGTAAAGGAGGACTAAAAATATTATCTAATGAATTCAATCTGAAATTAATGTAATTTGAGGCAGTTTGCAAATTGAAAGCCAGAATTGCGTTTATACGAGAATTCTGCTCCGTTTAATACAACCCCAACTAAGATAAAATTCAGATGGCATGGAAAATGCTTATAAAGACAGAAAGCAGTGATTCTTACCTGTACTTTGACTTGCACTTCATTGCAGACAGTACAAAGACTAGATGTTTGACGTTTTGTCTGGTCAACTTTAATTATTTTGTAAATGTGAATTTACTATTGCCAATCCATGGTGGTATTGTTGTCTGTCTTTTGTGTGGCAGTCAATCTCTCCTTTATCACCTAATAAGATCAATCAGTCATTCAATCAATCAATCAATAAATCAATCAATCAATCCTGTCATTCAGGCCTGCATTGCATGTCCAAAAATGTTGGGTCGGGGTCAATTTAAGACTGGTAGTAAAGAAGAAAAAAATTTGAATGGCCAATTGATTTGAAACTGCTAGTGTCTGTAGGTGATTGTAATCAAGATTCCAAAGAAAAGCCGAATGAAGGAAAGAGCCTCTAGAGCAAAGACAGTCAGAGGAAAACCTATTTAAGCCCAGAAGGGTGAGAAACTCATTGAAAGGTAAAAAAAAAAGAAAAAAAATGAAGAGATTTGGATATTTTATCCTCTACGGTGCATAAGAAATTAAAAGATTCAAGGAATCTGGAGGAATTACTATGCATAAATGGCAAGACGTAAGCCTCATCTGAATGCTCTTCATCTCTTCATCTCTGCACTGAGGTCCGTGGTCAGATGAATGAGGTCCCAGGTCTTTTTTTGAAGAAAAGAAAGAAGAAATGGATCTCGAATGCACTGGAGTAAAGAAGAAAAGGGTCATTTGCACTGTTTTCAGCAATAGGTCCAAAATCCATGCTCTATCATTGTATGATTTTTGTCATTGCCCTTTGCAAGGGTAGATTGCTCTTTTGTGTAGTCACTATCAATGCTGAAAAGTACACTGCAATTTTTCAGCAACCTTTGCTGCCTTCTAGACAACATCTTTTCCAGAGTGGCCCATGTATATTTCAATAAGACGACACACAACTGCATTCTGCGTGCATTACCAATGAATATTTGTGTAAGAAGAGGGTGTAGGCAATGAGCTGGCCTGCCTGCTGGCTTGATTTGTCCCAAATAGAGAATGAGCAGTTCATTATCAAATACAAAATGCCAGAATGAAGATCCCCTACTTTTGCACATCTAAAGAGTTCTTTTCAGCAAAAATGACACTTGAAACACTTAATCACTTGCGGTCTTCAGTCCCTAAATGTTCATTAAGTGTTGGGAAGGGGAACATCACTGAGTGATAAATACTTCACTGTCCCAGCTTCACTGTCCCGCGAAAGTGGCGGGACATAGTATTCACGACCGACCGTCCGTCCGTACGTCCCGAATCCTTGTCAGCGAGATGTCTCAAGAATGAATTGACGGATTTCCTTCAAATTTCATGTCAACGTGTATTAGGGTGATACCCCGCCGCCAGACGATTTTGGTGACCTTCGCATCACTCTCAAGGTCACGCCGAGAGATTCCTCATTTTGACACGATTTCACATCTTGTGGCTGGGGACAAAGACACGTTAGTGGCAAATACTTGTTTTTTTTATATTATGTTGAAAAAATCAAAATAGGAAAGTTTCTTTTGAAAAATCAAAAATTCACACAATGAGGCATCACCTAATGTGCTGTTATATTGTTTTCAATGTAATACTGGTCAAAAATAATTACGTATAACTGCTTTCAGTTTTATCGTCAATTTAACATACTGTTTCAACTTTATTGGATTTGGGGTTGTAAATGGAATTTGGTTGCATTTATGCGGTATTGCGTGTTCAGGTGGGGGAAGAAAAAGGAATTGAGAATGTTTTAACTGGGTGTGCTGTGCGTAGTGCCGTACCGCCCAGTTCAGTGGAATACAATTGCTCAAGGAGCTGTGAGAAAGTTATATTTGTTATTACTTGTACTTGTCTGGCAGCCATTTAATAACTTTCTCGTCAAATGCCTGAGGCCTTCATTTGATCCAAAATGTGTCTGACAGAAATCATTGCTTGATTTGTACCATTGTTTGTTGATGCAGTGAGACATTTTTTCTGCTCTGTTGCATAATGGGCATGTGATTGCTGGGAAGTGTGCTATAAAATTGGTGTGGTGCAGAAACACTCTGTTTAGATCGTGCCAATTATCTTGCCACCAACCTCGGTTACATGAACATTTTAACATCCAGAGAAGATGAATGTCTGGTCACAAATGCAGAGTGATCCTGAGAAGCACTGAATTTAAAATTAAACTTTTGTAATGTTGATGGGAAATCAAGTGAAGATGTACAGTATCTCCTGAGTTAATGACTTGGAGGCGGGCGGCTCCTGATTTGAAACTGAAGGTCTATTTGGTTTGAGTGCATTTTATGATATGTATTTGGCTTATAAACTTTTCCTTATGGGGATCACATTGTTTTGTGCTCTCGAGAGCCTACCCGCTTGCTGGAGTGCGACTAGTGATCAGTTGCAGTACGAGAAAATGACTGAAATGCATAGTTGAAGTTAAAAATTTTTCTGCTCTTGTGATCAACTATGGTTCACAGAGGCAGTTGATGCCTCGTTTTGGACAGAATTCAATTTCGAGTATAGCTTCACAGTAGAAATCTATATTTTAATGTTAGCTTAAATGGTCCATGAAACCAGCCCTGTGTATATTGCAATTTGCCAACACAAATCAGGAACTTAAGTGTAGATAGCAATTGTCCTTTTTTTTTTTTTTTTTTTTTTTTGCTTTTAAGTATCTTCAAACTCGGACTGTAAGAAACTGAGTTCTCGGGTAATTTCACCATGTGGCTGCAGTTGTGCAGTTGTCTCATTTTTCCTGAAACGGGGGTGTTGAGGCGAAGCGAGCCTCCTGTAATAGGGTTGGGTTTCACTGCAGCGCTGAGCGATTGTTCTCACGTCCTGTGTTAATGGTTAGTATTAGCTCCCTGCATTATTGTTTTCAGCCAGCCCCAGCCGGGCCTGTTTCAGCCCTGTGCACTGAGGCCAGGATTAGAACAAGGCCCCACTGTCCTCCCGGCCTCTCCTGTAGAGTAGGCGTGTCCCCAGATCTCAGGTGCTGAACTGGACACCCTCTCTTTTTCTGCTGTACTTGGGCTGCCTCCAGTGTGTGATGCACATTTATTGTTCCTTATCCACCTTGTACAAAGAGCTGATTGTACCTGGTAGCCTAGCCAGTGAATTACTGTCTGTACCAATGGCCCAGTATGGAGGATATGAATCGGCTGGATTTCTCAACAGGTGATCACTCTGATTATTTGGTTGCACTCATACTGTTCTATCCTCATGTGGTGATTATGGTGTGGAGTATAAACAAGAGCTGACTGCTTGCATGTCAGGGATGGATTTGGGGTAGTGCAAAAATGAGGACGGGGGAGTAGTTTAAATAAATGGCCAAAGACTAAAATCCCATCTGTTAACCTGGCTGAAATTTGTCTTCCCTCAATCATGGACCACCTTTCGCTATAACAGCAAGCTTTCTGCTGGAAAACTGCTGTACTGATGGGTTCTTGGGTTCGGATGAAATAAATATGCATGATGTGATCCAACTCCCCGGAAAGGACAAGCATTTGCAGATTGGTGTGGTCAGGTGGTTTGCGGTCAGCGTCTTCCTATTTTACCGCTTGAGAATATGCATAAACTGACTTCGGGCAACCTTCAATTCATTACTAATGAGTAACCTCACTATGCAGTGCCCCCGTGCTCCTTGCATTCCCTCTCCAAACTACTCTCTTCGCTGACCTCTAATACTCAACCCTTTCCATAACTACTTTTTTTTATCAGCCAGTTATTAAAATGGATCTTATTAAAATGAGAAACTAATCTATATTTGCATTCAGTCTATGGCAATTCATTAATATTATGACATTTACAGTGAGCTCTGTGGGTCTGCCTGCTACCCTTTTCCTTCTGAGAAATGTTAATTTAAAGTTCTGTCTTTGTAATGGAATAAGAAATCCTCTCTGCCCTATCAATTCATCATGTATGGTGAAGAATACTAATTCTGTTTCTGCCCTTATTTAGAAGGACATTTGCAGGAATGAAGGACTGAAGTGGGTTTAGAGTCCCTTATGCAGTGAACTGGGCAGTTTTTTACGGGGCAGCATCACTGACTGCCTCCTGTCTTTACCTGTGTCTCCGTAGGCTCCTCACCATGTGCACAAGGCACTTTGGCAGCGTGGTTGCACAGACCATCCGAACGTACAAAACCGATCAATTCCCCCTCCTACTCATCGTCATGGGCAAGAGGGCGTCCAACGAAGTTTTAAATGTCATTCAAGGTGAGGATGGGCTTGCTGATGGCCTTGGGTAGTCTTGAAGCTCATGTTGTTGCTCTGTTAATGATTGTTTGACTGTATAGATTTTGTGTTTATGCAGTTTAAGTAGGAGGTTGTCTGCTTCCTTTTTGTCATTTGTTATCCCCCTGACATATAACGCGGGGGGATATAGTCATGGGTGCGGCTGTCCGTCCGTCTGTCTGTGAACATTTTGCTTCTGGTGCATAACTTCAGAATCGTTCAATATTTGTGTGCACATTAATCATGACCTGACGTGTTGCCTTTTACTAATCTAACGTTGATGACGTGGGGCTGGGGAGATATGCCATCTCCTGATGGCTCTTGTTGAAATGATAATTGACCCTTGTCTCTGTGTGTTACAGGAAACACAACAGTGGATGAACTTATGATGAGGCTTATGGGTGCAATGGAGATATTCACTGCTCAGCAGCAAGAAGACATCAAAGATGAGGTGAGGGGAGAGGAAGGAAGCAGGTGTGTTTTCCGACTGTACTGAGGTGAGGGAATGTCAAGTACACAGTCTGCAAAAAGGGCTGTGTCCTCACTCCTAAAAGGGTGCCCATGAAACTGACCATAAGCATTGTACATGAGAGTAACGTTTCCGCTAGAATTTCTCTCAGGCCAACCCAAAACAAACGGGTCATGTGGTCTGTTGGCTTGTTGGTTTTGATGGGACGATGCGGCAGGTGACTATATAGTCATACCAAAGAGAGTAGGATATCAACAACCATTTAGTGAAGATAAGCGAGGCATTTAGAGGCTCAGAATATTTAAGACATCACTGTACCCGGGTTACAGTGCATCAATACATACTGCATAAAAATCAAAATATACGCTACTGGTCAAAAGTTTATGTACTCAAACAATTCTCAAGCATTCAGAGGTGTAAAAATGAAAGGTAAAGGCTTTTATAATGGCAAACATTGGCGTGAGATGTAAATTATAATTAATGAAGGTGCAGTTCTGTTTGTGGCCTTTTGCTGAAAAAAAGAAAAAAAAAACAATCGTGAGATTTGTGCAGGATTCTGTGCATTAAAAATGTTTCTTGTTTATTTCTGCCCAGTTAAAAGGCTTATATTTTGCGGTAGTGCTATTTTGCACATTTATTACAATATTTTCACAAAGTGCATTTCCTGATAATAAAGCAATTTGAACTGACGTTAAACAGTCTTGGATTCAGTTTGCTCAGTTCCTGTCAGATTGAGAGGGAAGTCTATGGCTGAGGTGGAGGAGCCCAAATAGATTCCTACAATTACGTCTGACATCAAACTTATATTCAAATATTGTCCGCATGCAGGGACACATAGAAGTGCATCGCCTAATTAAATCTTACAAAGAATTCAGTTACTTGTTGTACTTGTATCCAACCTTAATTTTAATTATGCAGTGAAGTCAAATAATTTTTTGAGGCTTGTGAGCCCGCTGGGCTTTTCACGAACTGAACTCGTCAGCTTACATGCTCATTGCGACAGTACTTTTCAGTACCTTATTGATTGAGCTACTGTATAACATTTCAATACCACTAAAAGCGGAGTATGACAATGTGGTTAAAACCGGAAAAGGTGGAAAGTTTAGATATTAAGGTTGTGAGTTTAGCATGGTATAGATCTTCCTCCCAGAAGCTTGTGCTCTCGCACACTGGTGGCGTCAATGGTTTCCCTCAGAGCTGCACCTCTGCTCAGACTTTCTCAGTAGAAGTGATGATCGATTTAAAGAAAGAATATACATTCTATTTCGGGCCCTGAAATGATTGCTTTGGCACGGCGGCCTTCCAGGCCTTGAGCGTAGCTGCTGGTACTGGCGATGCACTTTACCTACGTTTCTCCAATCAAACTCTGAGTCAGGAGTGTCCACTCAGTTAAGACCTGATCTGTGCATGGCTGTTTTTCTTTTGAATGTTTTGAAGTTGGGATTCTCTGCACCTTGCTGGTGTGTGTCTGAAGGACTTCAGAGTTTTGCTTCAATGCACTGGAGAACAAATTGCCACATGCTGAGAGAAAGTGCTTTGTGGCTGGTACTGCTCAGGATGGTTAGGAAAAAATGAATATATTGTGAAAAAGAGCATTGTCCGTTAAATGGAAGGAGCTGCTTTGTCTGAAGAGCTGGGAGAAGGGCAACTGTGCTCCCATTTCTTTCTGCGGCTCT
This sequence comes from Gymnothorax reevesii, assembly GCA_029721435.1. Taxonomy (NCBI): domain Eukaryota; kingdom Metazoa; phylum Chordata; class Actinopteri; order Anguilliformes; family Muraenidae; genus Gymnothorax; species Gymnothorax reevesii. The sequence continues at coordinate 94,747,787 of CM056575.1, forward strand.
TTCGCGCTGCTCTCTATGAACTCAACAATGCCAGCAGGATACACATTCCGGCTCTTTCTACTCCTCTCTTCCTCTGGAGCTGCTTTAAGCCAACAGAAACTGTGAACACAGAACAATCCCGCAGCCCCTGCTGTATTTACGGGGGAGCCAGATAAAATGGAGACAGTATATCTTTCGGGTAAATATGGGAATCCTCAAGCTTAGCGAACAGAGTAGGGTGCGGCTCTTGTGAGGACATTCACCACATCAAAAGGAGGCTATTCTGAGCATTGCCTGATGAACTCTTGCAGTTTTAGTTCATGCACGGAGCCTGTTAAAAGAGCAATTGTTAGAATACAGACGTATTTTATTCTTTTTTTTTTTCCAATTCAAAATGTATCTATGAGATCATCCAGCATGTGAAAGGCTTGTTTTTTTGTTTTCTTCCCCCTCAATGTATGCAATTGGCAATCAGCCATTTTTAATATACTCCGTTAATATCAACCAACTCGGCTTTGTCGTCTTTTGATTCGCAACATCCTTTCATGTATAGTGATGCATAAAAATTATGAGTATGTATAATATGTAACATAAATAATTTATTATCGTCAGGTTGGATCGTCGCAGAAAGGAATCAGTATTGCTGTCAAATTGTTGTCAATAAAATTTGTTGTGTGGAATTCAATAGAATTGATCACGTATTAGTCAGATTGGAAATGAAGATCTGGTGAAGCCCGGGGAAGCCAAAATTTTGTTTTCGAAAATGCAGTCAGGATATTATACTGGAATGAGTGTCCCACCATTATTTCTGTCTTTGTGTTTTTATTCTTTTGGGTGAGCTCCTTGAGAGTTGGGTCAATCCATTTGAAATCACCAGAGGTCCCCTGATGATGGTGTCATGTTTGCTTGATTTTTATATATTTTGTAGCCTGTGGTGATAGAAGTAAAATGCAATTGGTTTCAGGTCAAAATCTTAATTTGTTTTTATTTCAGAAGGGTTTGAAAAGGGGGGCGTTAACCCTCTGTGTGCTATCTGTAGCCATCTTTAGATGGCTAGCAATCAGAAACTAAGATATGTAGCTGCTTAATTTTTTCAGAACTTGTTTATCCTGTTTTGAAGTTTATGAAAAATGTATAATTGAGCAGATTAACCCCCTGGTGGCCATGCAATAATTGACCAAAAACCAGAAATCTGCCGAACCGTTCCTAAAATAGGCCAAAGTCATGCTACATTTTAACCCACATGCCGCATGATTTGCCAAATAAAATTTGGCAGTGTGATAGCACCCACAAAGGGTTTCCCAGGGAAGCCAAAAGTTGCTCCATATCTTCATTGGGTGTGGCCCAATATTAACCCCTTTCTGGTCAATTTCGCCGGACACGCCCATTTGGCACCCTCTTTTGAGCATGTGAGGACACTTTGGTATTTGAAAGGACTTAAATGAAAGGACTTGATGAGTACTTCAAATTAAACCCAGTGCCAACTTCTGACTAGGTGGCCTGATGGGAAAACAAGGGCCCTCTTTATGGGGAATGTTCAGTTACCGAACCTTGTCAAAATGTACAGAAGGTATAGCATATTCTTTGGTATATCAATGGAATACTCTCCACTGTAAACAGTCTGCCGTGCCATCCACAGATGCCATCTAAAACTCTATCATGCAAAAAGGAAGCCATTGTTGAGCATGATCCAGAAGCGCCACCATGTTCTGTGGGCCAAGGCTCAGTAGAAATGGACTGTAGCGAAGTGGCAAAGTGTCCTGTGGTCAGACGAGTCTAAATTTGACATTCTTGTTGGAAATCATGGGCGTTGTGTCCTCCAGGCTAAAGAGGAGAAAGACCACCCCTCCTGTTATCAGTGTTCAGTTCAAAAGCCAGCATCTCTGATGGTATGGGGATGCATTAGTGCATATGGTGTGGGACACTTGTATGTTTTAAAAAGTGCCAAGAATGCTGAAAGATGTATAAAGGTTTTAGGGCAACATATGCTCCCCTCCAGATGACATCTATTCCAGGGAAGGCCTTGTTTATTTCAGCAGGACCATTACAACTACATGGCTTCATAGTAGATGAGTCCTTGTGCTGAGCTGGCTTGCCTGCAGTCCTGATCTTTCACCGATTGAGAACATTTGGTGCATAATTGAACGAAAAGTCAGTCAAAGGAGACCCAAAACTCTCCAGCAGCTGGAAGCCTGTATTGGACAAGAGTGGGATCAAATTCCGCTCAAGTCAAGAAACTTGTCTCCTCAATGCCCAGACACCTCCACTCTGTGAGAAAAAGAGGGGATGCTACACCATTGTAAACAGGCCCCTGTCCCAACTTTTCTGAGACCTGTAGCAGCCATCAAATTTGAAATGAGCTCATTTTGTGGATAAAGTGTAAAAATTTCTCAGTTTCAACTTTTGCTATTTTATCGCCGTTCTATCCTGAATAAAATAATGGCTGGTGTGAGTTGAAAGTCATTGCGTTTTGATTTTATTCACAATTTACACTTTGTCCCAACTTTTCAGAATTAGGGTTGTATTTATCTGTCAAGGTGGGTCAAAACCTTGGAGAAAATTGCTGCTTTTTACTCTAGTCCTACCACAACAAGATTAGGGTATTAACGGCAGATGTGTATAATGATTTTTAGCAGTCTATTTTATTCCCTTATTGAGTTCACAAAGTATGATGAGACCTATCTTGCTGATGTCTCCCCGGCACATCCTTACCCTTATATGGTAATATTGTAGTGAACAGCTCAATTAAAAGACAAAACTAGATTATTGCGTTCAGTGTTGTGGGATAGCTCTGTGGAAGAGCAATTAAAAAAATATCCTTACACAGTGGTAATTTGATTCCAAACAAAGCTCTAACAAGTTCATTTTCATTCATCCAATTTATATATTTATTGTATGTAAAGCCTTTTTAAAATGAGTAGAATTTTATCAGGTCTTTCCAGGCATCCCTCTAAAATATGATGTGAGAAATGGTGGTTTGTGGCTTTTCCCTTCAAGGTCTGTAGTTATGTTTACATGTTACGGTCAAAATATGCACGCCTTGTAAAGACTGCCATCGCAGTATTGAGAAATTGTCAGCTTGTTTTCATGGGTTCAAAACCTCAATCTGTTTGGTCAGTTGTGTTTTGTGCTCGACAAGTTGTCTCAAGTAGATTTTTCTTCAGCAGTTGATTTTTCTTCAACAGTTCAACCTGTTGGCCTCTTGCAGGCGCATTTTGGTTAATTAAACTTCATTGGCATGTCACTGTCAGTGTAATGATTCGTCAGGTGATCAGTCATCTGTGCCATATGACAAGTGTCATGATGATACAGTTGGCCTGAGACCTTCAGTATTCAGCATTCAGCTGTGGGAATGTTTCAGCCTCAGTAGCCATCAGTGCTCATTCCTCAAGGGCAAGTCATTGTGATTAGATGCAAGATGACATATGAGTCATTGTAATTTGGATTTTTCTCCTGCAACAGTGGCTGCAATCAGATTCAAACTCTTACAGATGATGCGAGAAAAGGCATGTACAGTGAAATGTGACAAGAGGAATTTGTACAGAAGCTGCCCTGCCCTGTCAGGCCTGGGCAGGGCATTATATTCAGTCTCACCTGACAGCAGCACATCATTCAGCCATTGTTTGTTTTTTTTTTTTTTAAAGCAACTGTATTCTATACTTTGCCTGATTTGCCATTACTGCATGGCGATGTACAGAGATACACTCAAGGTTGTTTTATTAGGTTCAGCTTTATGTCTGCTCTTTAGTGCAGATATTTATTCAGCCAATCATGAGGCTGCAACGCATGAAAGCTTGTAAGCATGATCAGCAGGTTCAGTTTAGAAGGAATGTGACCCAAGTGACCTTGACCAATCTTGGATTTTTATAGATAAGAGTTTACTAAGACTGGGGCAAAAAATATGATACATCCATTGAGTGGCAGATCTTTGGGTGAAAATGCCTGGTTTATGATAATGGGCAGAGGAGAATGGCTGGACTGGTTCAAGCTGATACGGAGGAGACAGTAATTCAGACAACCATGTGTCACAACAGTGCTGTGGTAAAAGGGAATATTTGAATACACAACACATCAAGCCTTGTCATGGATGGGCTACCGCAGCAGAAGACCACTGGAGTCATCACCTGTCAGTGAAGAACAGGAAGCTGACTCTACATGGGGCAAAAGTAGATTGAGACAGTGTTGCTTGATCTCAATTTCTACTGAACAGTATGAATCCATTCTGCTTTGTGTCAAGGCTTCAAGCTGTTGCTGGCAGTGTAATTTCGGTGGGGAATATTTTCTTGGTGCACTTGGCCCCTGAATACCAACTTAGCATCATTGAAATGCCTCAGTTCACCTGATTATTGTTTCTGTCTTGACCCCATTCATGGTCACAGTCTACCCATCTTCTAATGGCTTCTTGCAACCAGATTATGTGCCGTATAACAAAACACACTTCATGTCAAGCTTGTTCGATGATTTATGTCGACGAGTTCAGTGTGGTCCACGGCCCTCCTCCGTCACCAGACTTCAATCCAGTAGAGCACCTTCAGGATTTGGTGGTAAAAGGGGGGATTCGCTCTATGAATTTGCTGTCGACAAATCAGCTTAAGCTGCATGGTGCCATCATGTCAACAGGAGCCAGAATCTTTGAAGAATGTTTCCATCACAATGACATGAAGGATGCTGGCTGTTCAAGGGGTCAAGGGAGGCATCTTACCCAGCATTAGAAAGGTGATCTAGTGATCACTGGGTGTATTTTCCTGAGCGATAATTGAAGTGTAGACCTTACAGTGCATGAGCAGGCATGCATTGCCTCTGCCACATGCCTCATCTGCTCACAGCTGATTCCACAGGTCAGGTCTCATTTTAGTGGTTGTCAGTTCAAATAATTACAGTAGATATTTGATGTGACAAAGGCACAAATACTTGTAAAGGAATGATATGTAATAAGTTAACAATGTACCGGTGCTTTTAATTGTGAACCTGGGGAATCTGATCCACATTCCAGAAATGTCAACTCGGATCCTGTCTGCTGTGTTAATTGAATATGACTGACCTTTTAGCCTGAAAAGTACTGTTTAATATACTCTTTACAATTCTAATCTCACTCAGAATAGGGTGTTACATTTAAACAGCTTTTTGGAACATGACGTTCCTCTTGAGCACAGCACTGGCGTTTGTCTTTTTAAAGCATCGAGCATCAGAGGTGAGGAATGTGATGGTGCGTAGACCTTTCTGGATGTAGGTGTTGGTGTGACCAGCTGCACGATGATTCAAAGACCAGCCTCTCCATATCACTGTCTGGCCAAGGCTCCGTCTGCTTTAGCGGTGACCTTACTCTCTCAGTCTCATGCAGACAGCGCCTCTCGCACCTCTGAGGCTCGCAGTGGCTGGACCGAGACACCACAGACCGCTACTCAAATCACAATTACATTCCACAGTGATTGACATGCCTGCGAGGCAGGAGCAGTTATTCCAGAGGAATGGTTACTTATAGAGTTTGATTTTAGCAGCTTTGATGGCTTCAGTGAAGCCCTGCTTAGTCAGTTGAAACTATTTTGATTCATTTTTTTTTTAAAATGTGTTCAGACTAATGGGAATATGTTCAGGGCTTAAAATGGTCTTCTTTTTCATCATGTATGGAAGTACTCTTTTTAGCAGTTTTAATTTATCATATGGAACTACCAGCCATGCTGTTAACCATGGGGTGCAATCCAATGAACATGAAGATTTTTTTTTTTTATTTCAGGGCTTTAATTAAATTGAGTCTGAAAATTTAATAGATTTATGGACAAGGTTGGGACCATATAACTGTCTTTCCCCTCTGTGCCTACTGAGTTCAGCAGACTGTGGGAATTCAGCATGCCTTATAGTAGTGGGCATCTATGCTCTAATGCTTTGTGAATCTATATTCTCAGAAATATTGATCACATGCTTTGGCACACCCTTCTCATTTTAAACTCTGTGAAAAACGTTGAAAAAATAATTTATATTACTTACAGTGAAGATGTCAGTGCCTTATATATACTCAGCAACAAAAGTTTCTGTGACACCAATATTGTTAATTATTTTTCATAACGCAATTATGAAATTGTCATACATGGTGATATCAGACTGAAACAGTACACGTAAACACAACATTGAAATGGAAATCATGAAAATGCGAGAAAATGACTTTGCACGTGAAAATGTGCGTAAATCATGCTTTTGGATGGCAATAAAAGAGGAGAATTTTTGGAATGTTCACATTGTGCCTGATGAACGACGGAAGCATCACTTATCGAAAACACAGCCATTTCGGATCAGGAACTCTACCCTCTAAATGCCAATACTGTCTGCAAATGATCGGTGGAGGGCCATTGGGATGATTGAATCCGGAACCTCGCAGAGGGAAGTTGCTCATCGCCTGAATGTCCACCGAAACACCATTTGGAACTTATGGCAGCGTCATCAGCAGACAAGACATGTCAGAGACCTTCCTCGCAGCGGCCGTCCACGAGTAACCACTCCCAGACAGGACAACTGGATTCGAACAACCCATCTCCGAAATCGATTCCAACCTGCAACCATAACTGCAAGAACGATACCTGGTTTGAGGCGACTGTCTGCACAGACAATCCGTCGCCGTCTCCGTCATTTTGGCATTGTCCCACGTCGTCCAGCAAGACGTCCAATACTCACAGTACAACACCGACGACTGCGTCTACAGTGGGCACAACAACATCGACGGTGGATCCAACGTCAGTGGGATCTTGTACTCTTCACTGATGAATCAAGATTCATGCTTAACCGATGTGATGGTCGTTTACGTGTATACCGTCGACGTGGAGAACGTTATGCCAACAACTGTGTTCAGGAATTTGACCGTTTTGGAGGTGGTAGTGTCATGATTTGGGGAGGGATCACGGCTAGAAACAGAACAGATTTGCTTGTTATTGATGGAAATCTGACAGGTCAAAGATATCGCGATGAAGTGCTACGGCCATTGGTGGTACCGTTTTTGATGCAACATGGTCCCGGAATAACGCTGCAACATGATAACGCCAGACCACACGTTGCAAGGATTGTACAGCAGTATCTGATGCAACAACATGTCAATGTCCTGCCATGGCCAGCCAGATCCCCAGAAATGTCCCCAATCGAGCATCTTTGGGACGAGATGGATCGACGTTTGCGGCGGTTGGATAACCCGCCAGCTACACTCCAGGAATTGCGACAACGTCTACGTCAGATTTGGAATGACATCCAACAGCAATTTCTGGCACATCTGATTCGGTCCATGCGCCGGAGACGCGTTGCTTGCATCATCGCACGAGGAAGTCACACCCGGTATTGAAGTGTGAAGGTCACAATTGGTTAGACGTCAGACAAGTGCTTCATGACGCATGAAAATGACATTTTTCGTTTTGAGTGACGTTGGCAGTGAAAAGTCAGTGTTTCTCCTGTTAAATAAACATATTGATTGCATTGAGATCTTTGCGTGTCATTTATAACATACACATATATGGTGTCACAGAAACTTTTGTTGCTGAGTATATGTTGGAGAGTTACATTTTAAATTGCTTAACCCCAGCTCTGAAAAAATGGACATCATAGAAATTTCTTGTCAAAAAGAAAGCATTAATTTGTAAATCATCTTGACCTCTATTAAATTAAAAACTCCATCTCTCCATCCAGTTTCAGCCACTTATCCAGGTCAAGGGGTAGCAGACAAAGCAAAGTAGCTCAGGCATTCCCTTCCCCAGCGGTTTCCTACAGCTCTTTCCGGGGGACCTTGAGCCATACCTGGGCCACCAGGGAGATATAGTCACTCAAACGTGTCCTTTCAGTTGCTACCCTAAGCTCGTGACATAGGTGATGGTTGGAATATAGATCGACTAGTAAATTGAGAGCTTTGCCTGCAGGCCCAACGCGACAAACCGGTACAATGCCTGTATGACTGCAGATGCTGCACAGATGCTGTCAATCTCACACTCCATCCTTCCCTCATTCGTGAACAAGACCCCGAGATACTTTAACTCATCCACTTAGGGTAAAAACTCACCCTCCAGTCGGAGGAGACAGTCCACCATTTTTGGGCAGGGAACCATGTCCTCAGACCTGGAGGTGCTGATCCTCATTCTGACCGCTTCTCGTACAGTTGTGAGCTGCTGCAGCATGCGTTAATGGTCACAGCGCAACAAAGTCAACAGGACTGCATCATCTGCAAACATCTGAGATGCAACTCTGAGACCACTGAACGACATCCTCTGTGCTTAGGCTGCACCTTTATATTCTGTCCATGAAAATCGTGAACAAAATAGGAAATGGGTGACTAGGCACACCCTTGGGGGGGGAGTCCAACATGAAGTGGAAATGAGCCCGAGCCCGACTCGAGCCTCAAGTATCTGTGCAAGGGTGAAAAGTTGGTGCTCTGTTCCATGACCACAATGGAACCCACATTGCTCTTCCTTGATGCAAGGCTCAAGAATTAGGTCTCCTTTCCAGCACCCTAGCATAAGCATTCTCTGACAAGCTGAGCAATGTGATCTCCCTATATTTGGTGCATACCCTCTGGTACCCTTTTTTAAAAACGGGAACCACCTCCCCAGTCCGTCAGTCCAAGGGCACTGTACCCAAGGGCACTGTACCCAACAACCCCGCAACCATGACAGCCCAACATCCAGAGTCATCAGCATCTTTGAACCAATCTTGTCCATCTCCAGTGACTTGCCACTGCAAAGCTTTTTGACCACCTAAGTGACTTCCACCAAGATTGGGGGGAGGGGAACAGACTTGCCCGAGTCCTCAATCCCTGCCTCCTCAATGGAGGATGTGTCTGCAGGATTCAGGATTTCTTCAAAATGCTCCTTCCTCTGTCAAACATTATCCCCAGTCAGCAGTCCCATACCCCTGCTGAAAACAGACTGGGTGAAGCCCTGTCTCCCCTTCCTAAGTCATTTGACAGTTTGCGAGAACCTCTTTGAGGTCGCCGGAAAGTCCTTCTCCATAGCCTCCCTGGACTCCTCCCAAACCCGAATTTTTGCTTCTGTAACCACCAGGCCTGCAGTCCCTCAGGCCGGCTGATGCCGGTCTGCCAAGTCTGGGGTCTTTCAGACCAACTCAGCCCGGAAGGCCACCTTCTTCAACTTGACAGTCTCCCTCACTCCCTCACTGGTGTCCACTAACTGGTCCTTGAGTTACTGCTATGACTGGCGTCAACAATCATCAGGCCACAGCTCCGAGCAGCAGCTTCCACTATGGAGACTTTGAACAGGGTCCACAGCCTCCCCTGGGATATGGGAAAAGTTTTTCCAGGATTGTGAGTTTAAAATTGTCCGGGCAGGACAATACCAAACATTCCCAGTCAGCCCTCACAACATGTTTCGGTTTACCAAATCTGTCCAGCAGTCTTCCCTGCCATCTGATCCAGCTCACCACCAGGTCATGATCAGTTGACAGCTCTGCTCCCTGTTCACCCATGCGTCCAAGACATATGGCAGCAGATCTGATGACACAATTACTAAATTGCTCATCGACCTTTGGCTAAGGGTGTTCTAGTATCAAGTTTACTTATGAACACACTTATGCACAAAAATGGTGTTTGTTATGGGTAATATGACCAGCACAGAAGTCCAGTAACCAAATACCACTGGGTTCAGATCAGAGAGGTTATTACTCAGAATCACTCACCTCCAAGTTTGTCTGTCAATGTTTAATCTCTAGTCTTTGTGCGGTGTAAAATTTAATACAGGTCGAGAATTATTTGCTAATCTGTTTACTTTTTTTGATTTACAATTTCCTTGTTAGACCAGATTTTTGAGAAATTGGGTTGTAATACCCAAGAGGTCTTATATTGTTGCATCTTTTTGTTTTTTTTTTAAACTATGGTTTTGGCCACTACTGTTAGTGTAACGATGAAAAAAAGTTACTGCAGCTCAAAGCCTGCTTACAAAAGTTCTTTTGAACTTCTTGAGAGCAAAGTTTCAGAAGTCTCCATGAGTGTTCGGTTGTGAGTGTGTCAGATGTTTCTCTACGGTCATTATGCTCAACACACAGTAAAGAAGTTTTGAGACTATCGCAAATAACACACAGGTTTGATTTGACTTCTTCCGCTTGCTCTCCGTAGATTGACCTTGCCGTGTTTAGAATTAATCTTTGCACACCCCTGAGACCCAGGAATATCGAATTGTGAAGATAAATAGCAGTTCCTTACTGCACAATACAAGCTGCTCAGTTGCATTGCTGTTGCAAGGGCACTTGGACCACAGTTCACTGGAATCTCAGCATTGAAATTTGCTCTGTAACTATAGTGCAATCATTGGATCATTTCTGCATAATTTATTAAGATACCAGTCCTGTGCTTGACCTCTTTCTGGCTAAATAAACTCATGGCCTGGTGATGTGTATTGATATTGTTTCATTTCTGCTATCATTTCTCTGTATCAGCTCTGCGTTGTTCCTTATTATTCCCTCTCGTCTTTCTCAGGATGAACGAGAAGCCAGAGAAATGGTGAAGAGGGAGCAAGACGAGGCCTACCGCGTGTCCTTAGAAGCTGATCGCAAAAAGGTGTATATAATCAGCTGTCTCAGGCAGCATTTTCTCCTTGAAGCTCTGAGTAAAAAAAAAAAAAACAGGGAGGCTATTCGGGTAGTTCCTCTGACCTCTGCCTTTCCGGCCAGTGCAACCCAGAGTGCACCCGTCGGTGCTGGGGCCTGCAAACACATCCCTGATCCTGTACAACTTCGATAAGACAAATGGGATGAAAAAATCAATACTGCTGTCATCCAATGAGAAAAGGTGTTGAAGTTCTGAGTTTGCCTTCTACCTGGCTTGGCTTCCCGCCTTCCCTGGTTATTGCTGGTTTTGCTTTGGTAGATTGTATGATTGAGAGGATAGTGATGGAGGTGCCGTATTGTGGCTTGCAGAGAGAAGCACAGGAGCGAGAGGAGGCCGAGCAGGTTCGTCTGGAGCAGATCCGGAAAGAGCAGGAGGAGGAGCGAGAGGTGAGGAGAGACATCGTTTGACTTGGAATAAATTAGACGTTTGCGTGCTTAAATTCCTGTTTTCAAGGTGAATGTATGTGGTTTGAATTTTTTTGCATTTACAAATCTTTGCTTGAGTTTGACTGACCCATTTTCACTGAAGGATATTGAAAGTGGACCAGCCTCAGACTAGGGTCAGTTCTCTTGAGTAGCCGGTCTGGATCCGTCGCTCTGCCGAAACAAGAAAAACATGACGCGACCGAGTGCGCGGAGTAGAGAGAATGTGCACTAATCTCTTTGCTGAACATTGAGGCCTGTCCCGCTCTTTGCAGCAACGCCATTAGCGTTATTATCCTTCCTCACTCAGACAAATAAACAAAGGGACAAGCAACAAAGTGCATGAACTTGGTGCACAAAGAAAAACAATTATTGAAACTGGACTGGCGTTATTCACTCTGCAATTATATCTTCCTTTCTGATTATTGGGTATTTGCTTTGTGGCAAACTCCATAGCGACTGGATCAGGTGAAGCAGCAGTCTCAAGTGATTTGTCACATTAGTTAAACAGCCTCAACAAAAGCCCTGCCTGGTTTTATAATTATATCACTATTGTGCTCCCAGCCATTGCCATGGCTTCTTATTTGCCAACAAAGGCCCTGCTTGCAAGCAACAGTGTAGATATTCAGAAATACAATACCCCACAATGTGCTGGTTCTCATCTGAAAGCCCAGTTTATGTCAGTGACCTCATATAGGCTTACCTCTCAATGTGCTGCATGCCCCAGCGGTGGGGGTCAGGAAAGCAAACACATTTAAGTGGGGGGATAATTGGTTGCAAGGACTTGCCTGTTTTCGTCAGGTTTGTCATATCCGAGAAACCAGTCACGTGAGAAGCTTTTAGCAGAAGCTGCTTCGTGGGTATGTTTGTGTTTTTTCTGTTAGTTATTTTAATGATGCTCCACTTGGAGTGCTTTAGTTTGATGGAGGAGGGCAGCCATGTTACTGCTGTTGGTAATGAACCCTCTGGGACCAGGGGGCCGCTGCACACACCTGAGGCGGGGCGCAGAAAACAACCTGAGGGAAACCTGGCTGACTGCTGCACTTTTGCACTGACAATGCCAAGCATTAGAGTAACATTATACGAGTGCATTTGAAAGTAAATTATACATTCAGAGGTCGCAGAATAGGACCCTGGTGTTATCGACTGCCTGATCCGTTAAACAGGATATGTACCTGGAAATGGCGATAACAATTGTAGTGTACAGCTTCTCAAGTACTTTATTACAGGATACAGAAATCAGATTCTTTTTGTTATTGTCACTGAGGCAGAACAAATGAGCGTTAAACGGAATGAAGCCACACTTTCTGCTGAACACGTGCATTTATATAGTGTGTGTAAATAAATTGTGACATGTACCGGCTCCTCTATGACTAAGACCATGTTGGATCCATTCAAACTTCATGGAAGATGCACACAAGATTCCAAATGAGCCAGCATGATGCTACAAATTACTTACCTTTTCTCTTGACACAAAAAAAAACAGTTTTTTATGTAAATTGGTTCATTTTTTTCAGTATTGTGCTGTGAATTGGCTGTCTAACTTTCTGTATTGGCTCTGCCTTAATGCAGCAAGAACCATTCCTTACATTGGACCTGATGGCCTCTCACTCTGCCCTTCTGTTGCATGTTCTGGGGTTATTTTTTGTTTGTTTTGTTTCTCTATAAGTGTAGCCTCCAGACGAAGTTAGGGCTACTATGGATTTGCCCTCGTCACGGCGTCCGCATATCCATCTGCAGCACCACCGGAGAGATTTTCTTGTGGAAGCTCTATAGACCACAAATTTTAAGCAATTGCATTTATATTTGGTATGTATATGGACAGTGGTTAGGACATGGCGCCTATTGATTTTGGTGACCATGGTAACGCAATTCTCGAAATAATAGACAATTTTGCATCAAAAAAGAGCCAAAATGAACACAGTGTGTCTAGTACAGTTGTTGTCATTTTTGGAACTATACCTTTTGATTAGCAGCAGCCTTTTGTGGTGTAGAGATGTATTGTGGGTCAAAAACGTACTCAAAATGAGAAAAAAAGGAACATGTGGGGGATAGAGGGCTACACGGACCAGTTGCGGGCAACCAACCAGTCTAGTGTAATAAACTGAATGCACTGTTTCTAATACCCTATGATATTTTTGTATTTGAGAATTTAAGACAGGTTGCATACTTTCCCTGTATTTTTCAGTTGTATGATTTTCTCCATGCTATTTTGGCTTTGTCTTTCTGAAAATCTGCCCAAGACAACACTTAATGGTCTAAAGAGGTCCCTACACATGTTGCCTTCATTATTGGTTTACTTCAACAATTCACTGCTGGAAGAACTTTTGAAATAAAGCTGGTATAGTCTCAATAACCATTGAAGTAAATGTTTCGACTGACAATGGCTGGATTTAGAGTAGACTTTCGAAGTTCAGACATTTCCGAGTTCATGACCAGTGCACCTTGCTGAGCTTCAGTCTTTGGGTTTGTATATGGTTTGTATATAGTAATTGAATGAAACCTTTTGCATTGTGAGGACAGGAAACTGCCTTTTTTGTCCTGGCCAGGTTACGGCCATTGGACAAGTGGAAATAATGCACCTGTTATATGGCTCTCATACATACTGTAAGTGAATCTGTACAAATCACATTCACAGCTTTATTTGATGATGTATGCGAAGGCAAATGGCACAATGTACCTATTGGACTGTCCTATTGAACCAAGAACTAAAAGAAGAGAGAGTGCTCTGCGTTGGTGAAAGAGTCCAGAGTGATGTTTTGCCTGTGGCCCCGGGGCTGGGTCCCGCTGCAGGCAGTTGGGAGGGATGGGAGGACATTGTGTGTGGCTTCATGGCGTGTGCAGAGGGACAGCTGTTACAGTCATTCAGCGCAGCGTCTCCATGCCTGCCAGAAGAATGCCTCATTTCTCTCACATTGTGTGTGAGTAAACAAGGCAACATGATGTCCTACACCTGGAGCCTGGCCAGCACCCACCAGCCTGCTCGCTCTGCCTTATTTCCTTACTGTGACAATGCCTTCGGCAACAAAAGCTCCGGCTCACAACCGTGCAATACGGAGAGCGAAGCGCCGTCTGTGATTTGGTGTCTTTGTGCGAGGCGGGAGGATGAAAGGGAGGCCAGGCCATGGGAGTTTTCGCCCGCCTGGAGAGAGGTGGCTGGGGGAGGGGGGGTGTAAGGGAGTCAGGTGCACACGCCTCCGTGGCCTTTTACTGCGCGTGTGTTTTCCTGCGGTGAAAAGGTGCTCCTGAGCACTCTTTCTGCGGCGCAGGGCCCCGTGTGCGCCGTGTGCTAGGGAGGGGCCCTCAGGGGACCCTTTATGCTGTCCTACCCCGGGGGAGCGGTAACCGGGAGGGGGGGCTCCCGGCACAAGCACACAAAGAGGGGAGCTGCTAATGAGCTACTGTTGTACACTTTTATGAAATATAATTGCATTATGGTTGGTAAATAAAGCTGCCATGTGTTGTCACAGCATATGCTGCCGACTGTCAAAACAGGAACAACAAGCTTTAGGTGAAAACCACACAGGACCAGTCGGTTCTGCGCTATGACATTGGAGATTTGATTAATTCCCCTGCAGTGGAGGATCATGATGTCCTTTTTTTGCATTTATTGTGAATAAGCCATGTATTTACAAATGGAAAAGCGACCTTTGTCGGTATCTTTTTGATGTTTTGTAAGTATGTGAATAATGCACCCACAGCAGGTAAAGCATTCACTGTCTTTTAAAGCCATATGAAGAGCACGCCTAAACTGGGTTTGGTTTTCTGTGGTCAATGTAAAAAAGGTTGTAAAATTTGACAATAGTGCCATGTTAATGCACCTATCATAATGAAAATGTATTTTTCAGTTTATAATTTGCAACTTGAGTTTGGTTCCAAAATCCAAAATCTGATCCTTAATTTCAAAAAGAGGTAACACCTTGCCTCAAAAAATGATTTCCTGCATAAAATCAGAACTCTGTTCCCTTCCTAGCCCCTTTTTCTTTTGACATTTGACATCCTAACTTTTTTTATACTTTTGAAATCTTACTTTTGAAGATCTAATCTTCAAAAGGAAAACCTGGGGCAAGATTCAGCCAAAATTGATAAATCTCCTTTTCTGACCAAACTTTGTTTGTTTCTTTGGGTGAATTAAAAATCTGCTACATTTATCCCAGAGTTCATGAAAAGTTGGCATGTGAGCGTGTTTTTGTATGTGGTGTCCTCGTTCAGACAGGCGCTCTCTTAGCCGTGCACTGATGTGTCTCCTGCCCCCCAGGCGATCCGCTTGTCCCTGGAGCAGGCCCTGCCCCCAGAGCCCGAGGAGGAGAGCAGCCAACAGGTCAGCAAGCTGCGCATCCGGACGCCCAGTGGAGAGTTCCTGGAGCGCCGCTTCCTGGGCAGCTGCAAGCTGCAAGTCCTCTTCGACTTTGTGGCCTCCAAAGGGTATCCGTGGGACGAGTTCAAGCTGATCACCACCTTCCCTCGCAGAAATGTGAGTGCAGGAGAACACACACCCTCCCCGGCCGGGCTTGTCCATGGCTACTCTTTATTCATGATGCCTGAAATTCAGCAGGGAGCCAGCTGTCTGCTCAGTCAAGGATCTGAACAGGGATACAGCCACACCAGTGTCACCCACTTAGTGCTGTCACTGTCATTAATCCCGTGAATATACACTACCGGCCAAAATATTGCAAACGCCCTGCATTTTTCAGAACTGGGTTTACTTAAAGTTTAGTTTCAACAACAACAAAAAATAGAATCATGTAGGAACCCATATCTTAACTAGAAATGTTTGAAATGATTTGCCAAGAGAGATGCATATTCAAATTCAACTTTTCATGAGGGTTCCCTCCCTCAGCCTTGATTACAGCCGGACATGTCTTAGGCTTTCTTTCCAGCAGTTTAAGGCGAGAACTTCCTGGTAACTCATCCCAGGCTCTCAAGAGTTCCCTCTGGAGCTCTTTAGAACTTGATGGGTACATTTTTCTGACAGCCCAGTCAAGTTCATCCCACAGCAACTCAATGGGTGACAAAGACAAATCTGGTGACTGTGGGGGCCACACCATCCTCTGAAGCATTGCTGCTTCCTCCTTTTTGTCTACATGTCTTTGGCACAGCTTTGAGGAGCTTGGGCTCATTGTCCTGCTGAAGCACAAAGTTCTGATCAACCAGTCTTTCCCGGGTGGGAAAAGTATGCAGGTGTTAAGGTAACAATGAAGTACAATCTGTTTGACCAACAAGTTTAACAAAAAAGTTATTGGCAAAGCTATTAACCCATGTGTGTGGAGCTCTAATCCAGGCTAAGGAAGAATATCTGTTGAAAGTTGAATTTCAAGATGTGAAGTTGTTAGCAAGCAACATTCTTAGTCAATAACCATTCCTCACTAGGTTCTATTCTTATAAAAGAATATGGTGACTTGGTGTAAGTGTTAGTGATTGCTAGAGACTGTTGGACAAATGTGTTCAAAGCATCAACCTTCACTAAATTTAGTTTTGAATGGAGATCTCTGCAAACTAACATCAATGTAATTCAGGACGAAGCCCAATATGTGTCCTATCAAGCTGGTCCTTGATGTTGTAACTGGGAGTACTGCATATCTAGAATGTACTTGCAATACTAAACAACTGGAGTCGATTTGACGAACCATCCTGCACAAAGCCATTTACAGCTATAATTACCTCTGCAATGCAAGAATTACAAATATACCATTGACTGAAGAGAATTATAGTGTTTCTGTGACTTGCCTCACTTTTTAATGCATTAATATTAGCAAGGAAGGGCACAAGCTAGTCAGTGTTTGTGTCAGTGTGTGTTTAGAGAATAGTGGTCACCCAGTCCCACAGTCAATCTTCCTGTTTCCAAATAATTCCCATAAATTCTCTGCACAGTCTTTTCTGTGATCTCTGAATGTATCTCTGCTGGAAAATATACCTAGTAATTGGTTTGTTAATCCCACGGAGTGAGTGGCTAGAGTTTGTTGCTCCTTGCCGTCTCCTGTGTCTGTATAGTGTGACTGTAGGGATAGTCGGAGGCTTGCAGTTTAATTAAAAGCCACGGCAGGCTAATGAGAACCTTTTTCTACTGAGTGCGCATGTTTTTTTTTTTTTTTTTTCTATCCACAAGTGCATTTATAATTTTGTGAATAGTAATTAGGACCCCTGTATGCACAAAAGAGCACTGGTTACTTAAGATACAGTCAGCAGTGTTCTGCTTGGCTCTGCCGCACCTTAGCAACACTGGAGTTATCGCGGTAATTAGAGACCGGGTTGGTAAGCTCTGTGGCAGGTAGCTAATGAGCTGCATTTTTAACTACCTGGTTAATTAGACTTGTGGAAACAAATATGGGGTTTCTATTAATCAAGACGAGTGTGCAGGCCTGCCCAGGCAGCCCACCGCTGTGTCTATGGGGACCGGGCGCACGCACGCATGACCACGGCCTCCTGACACAAACACACACGTGGGCATGCGCACAAACTCACTCCTACAAACAGGATTTCTTTTGTGGGGGTGACTGCCCTGTGCCGCAAGGAGTTTGATCCCCTTAGTAAAGACGCACCAAAGGAAATGGTAGCTTTGGCCCTTCTGCATGACCCTCAGAATTGAGAACATAGCGAAACGTGCAGTGGAGGGGAAGTCACAACTGATTCTTTTCTGTCACAGACATTCGCAATGTATGCTGGTAATGTAAGCTGGTGCTTGCCACTGAAATTGAGGTTAGGTCACAGCCTGGACTATCTTTACATTTAACAAGTGAGGTTGTAAGCAACTGAATGTGAGGATTAATTTAGTGAGCTAGATGTTTAAAGATTGTATGGTGGTTTTGCCTTGAAATACATTAAGTGATTTTTGGGACCAGTTTTTTTTTTTTTTTCCCCCCCTTTTTCTTTACCGCTAGCCTGGCGTCTTAGTTCCATGTGAAACTCAAGAGGAGGGAGTTTAATGGCAGCCGGTGTTTGTGCCCGATCTAATCCTCTCTCACTCGCATCTAATTAAACCCAAAACACAGCGCTGCTCCATCACATCCAGAGGCTCCCAGTGTTTCTGTGGAAGGATTAGCGGATATAGCACTATTGCATTTGTAATTCTCCGCAAATGTTTAAGCCAAATCTTTCCTCTCCTGCATTAAAACTGCAGATAATTGCCAGAGATCTGCAGTAAGGAAATAATTAAAACAGAAGGGAAAGGGGAAAAGAATACTTTTGTTTCCTCGGCTGGCGGAGAGTCAGGGGAAATGGCTGCTGTTCTCTGTCCTGAGTAGATGTTTCTCCACATGGTCCTTCCTCCCTCTCTGCTCTCTGGATGGATGTGCTGAGTCCTTACAGTTGTCCTATTTTAGCAGGCTTTCTCATGTTCTGCGGTTGCACAGGTCTTCAGTGTGTGTCCTTTTGGCACTCTGGTCAGTGACTTAATGGCTACGAGTTATTTGCAAGCAAACCAATGACCGCAAAGGGCGCGCACCATTATATGCCAATCCTCCGGAGGACTGCTGGCCACAGCAGAAACTGATACACTGAAAAGCCTCCAACAAACCCAGAAAATAAAGCTTATTTTGCTGCTATGCTTTGTGCCTGCAGTGATGGCGTTTTTCTGTTAATTATATCTCAAACTGCTGCAGCCTGGCACTGTACCTCGTGCCTGTGTGAATAATACTTAAGTTCCCCACAGGTATTTAAAGATATTATTAGTAGCTGCTAATGGTACATTTTATCCATGTGTTGTTTAAAAATTCATTGGCTTAATTATTCTGCAAGTTCATTATCTAAATATAACCGCATTCGGCCACTGGAGAATTTAGATTGGTGGAGTTTTGTTTCATTCATTTTGTGAGGCTAAAACTGAAGATAGAAATAATTAATGTAAGCGTTTTTAATTTCTTCTTCAGTTCTTTTTTTTTTTTCCTTTAACGTACGACTGATCCCTAGTCATGGTCACATAATATTAATCATTTAAGTCTCAGTGCCATATAGAACTTCTAATATTGTCATCAGATTATTTTATTTCATGTATAAATACGCAGGCAGTATTCTATTTAGAACATTTACAGTGAGATGACAAACTTCTTTGTGTTACTGTGTGCGTGTTCTTTCTTGTGTGTTCGGATCTTTAGGGAGCATTCATAGTTCTATATGTTTACAAAGGCCGTTGATATATCATATGAAATATAATTAGACGGGTCTCGAAAGGCCACCTTTTGATTCTGGACAGCTTTTAATAAAGAAACCATTTTTTGGACAATCATTGTCAAATTAACACTGGTAAACTAAGGATGTTATCCACCCGCTCCCCTCAAATGAAAAGCTGCAGCAATAACCTCATCCAGCCGTTTATGAAGCGGCGCAGGCGTTTGCTCGGCCACGCAGCCCTGTAACCCAGTACCCCAGTGCTCTGCTGCTGCTCACAGGATCTGCGGCGCTCTGTTTGTGTTGGCAGTGTTCTGTGCCGCTGCGTATAGAGGGCTTGTGTGACCTGATTGACCTGATTGCCTTTCTGCTCAGGGAAGCTCAAACCTGTTCTGTGCTCCCTCGGGGAGAAGGCCCTATTCACCCAGCCTCCCTCCCTCCACCGGCCCGATGGCGCGCTTTGAAGTGGTCTGTTCACGCCCCTGCTCGGCGTGCTGTCACCGTTTCTGCAGGCAGATAATGATCTCCCACTGCTTTAGTAATTGGCCAAATAAACACTTGACAACATAACTTTAAATCAGGCAAGCCATTTGGTTTTAATTAACATGGAAACTAAATGGCTTCAATTAAAAACGTTATTTAGTTTGGCTTCGTTTGGGCTTGCACCTTTTATATTTTTGTTCTGTGACCTTTGTAACATATTTGTGCGTTTTATTTTCACCAAATTTAAAATGATGATCTTATTTGTGTCTTTCATTTTAAGCACTAAGTGCTCAGTATTGAAAATCAGTTGGAGACTGACCTGTAAAAACATTTCTTATGACACGCTGACCGCTAGCTCTTTTTAAATGTGTTGGTCAATGGGGCCAGCGTGCTGGAGTAATGCAGATGTCGTGCGCCCTTGACATAGGCAGACTGCGGATACCCGATGGTCGAACTGCGTTCTTGCTATTGGGCAATTGTCAGTTGATTGAAACCTCCCTCCTTGAGCAACATAAAAATCAGTGGCAGTTTTTCTACATCCCCAGAGACACCCAGCCACTGTCTAAACTGCCATTGCCTGGGCCCCGTCTCTTCATGGGGACTCGGGGGTTTTTAGCTGCGTAAGTCTCAGCTCCTCCAGACCCAATGAGAGGAGTTGGATTGGTTCTAATAATTATTGTAATGTATGTCTGTATCTCTAACATAGAAACGGTGACTGTCATCTTGCGCCATTTTATTATTTATGAATACATGTAGATTCTTAATTTGTAGCACACAAACTTTAGTACTGATAAAGAAAGCTATAGTTTCTGCATTTAGTCAGAAATTTAGGTCTGTCAGTGTCCTATTGAACAAAACACCCAGATATTTGGGCAGAAACTGAGAGCACAGTGAGCTGTGAAAGGAGTGTGTTTGACATTTGTTTTTAAGATTGCTTTGTGATTATTGACAAACGTTTTTTTACCCCTCAGCCCTGACTAAGGGGCGGAGGGTATTGTCGTCTCCTTCGCAGACGGGCGGACAGGCCATTTCCCTGTCACCGTTTGGGTTAGGAACTTCATTTTGCGTCTGTGGACTGGCCTTGGTGGGTAGCCGTGCCTCGTTGAGGTTTCGTTCCCAAGTCACCTTTGACCAGTGACCTTGACCATCAAAACATTATCTGGGCTGTTTCTCTCAGACCGCTTGGGTTAGGAACTTCTTTTTGCATATGTGGACTCGCTTTGGTGGATAGCCGTGCCTCCTTGAGGTTTTGTACCTGAATGAACTTTGACCTTTGCTCACTGATCTTGACCTTTGAAACTTTGTCCACCTTAATCTATCATTCAATATGTCAGGGCTGAGGGGCACTGCCTTCGCTTCCGATAAGCACATTTTGTTTCATAAATATTGTCCTTTATTTGGTCAAGTAAACCAAACTCTTACATTTTTACCATTTCATTTCCTAGAATGATGTTATTATTGGCACCTCTGGCTTAATGCTTCGTGCTGCCGCCCCTGGAAAAATGGCTTCCCTGAGTCATTTCCAACAGTTTGTGATCAGGTTAGAGGACAAACTTGGAGGGATTAGTGACTATTTTGAACTTTTTAAGATGTCCTTCTCTTTGTGCTTACAGACAACCATCTACATCTAGAACTGGAGATTTTTGGTAGAATTCAAATCCAGGGACTGAGATAGCCATCGCAGAGATTTTGTATTGTTTTTACATGACCATTTCTTTGTTGGTTTTGATGTGATTGGGATGTAAAAAAGAACATTCTCTTGGTAGACCAGTTGGAGGGTTTAATAAACAGTGAATCACTTAATCTGTTTGTGGGAAGATCCTTCATTAAAGGCAATCTAAATGCTAAATCTGGCAACCGCTCATAGCACAGCTTGATTTGTAAATAGAAAAAAACTGTATATTTGGATTCGCAGCAGTGAATTTTGTCTGAGACATATTAATGTTATGGAAAAAGAAATGAAAATATTGAACATGAATCAAAAGCCCGTATATTTGTATTTGTGAATGCGCGAAAATGCGCACATAGCCACAATTTCTCTGTTAACCTGGGAACAGCTGCAACAGAGCTCTAAAATATGCAACGTTCATAAAAATGTATGAAGCATATTTGTTTCATTTAGTTATTTATAATAGGTGTTTATTTGTCAATTTGAAATGGGTGACACATCAAATGTAGTTTCACATATTGTCAAACCTCAACATAGCCAAAGGCTTGGGGGGGAACTCTTATGGCAAAAACATATGTCCAATGAGAAAAGCTAAATCTGTGCTTGTACTAAAGGTTTTCCTGCCAAAAATATATCTAGGCCTGCAGGCTTTGGGTGAAAACGTGGGCACAGTGTACTTGTGAGGTCCTGCCGTAAAAAAAAAAAAATTTTTTGGCTGGGGAGGACATGTCTGGGACAGTTTTATTTGTTGAGTAATCTCAGCCAAACAATAAATAATTAAAATGTCATTGGTGGTCTATGATAGTTTGCATCAATTCATTGGACATGCTTGTCGTTGAGTCATGGTATATTGGTTCAATACCACATATTTTGCTTAGAACACTCAGACAAGTACCGATTGCGTCCACACAGAAATGGTCTTTCGGGACACCTCTCGTTGATGCTCTAACCGGGAGGGCACTAGTGATGTGTTTCTCACAAACAAGTGTGTTCTTTTGGTGAAATTGGGAGCTGTCTCATATATCTGAACAGCCAATTTTTAAAATATAAATCCATGCTCGACAAAATCAGTTGTTTCAAGAGACAGTGAACTGGATGGATGTGTTGCGTTTTCTATAAATGTGTCGTGCCTCTGCCAGATGCCTATTTCCTAATGGATCAATAAATGCTGCATGAATGTTGTACCAGAGAAATTGTTATTAGACAGAGACTGGCACAGTACAACACTTAGAAATAGAATGTTTTGGAACACTAAAAAGGATGGCACGTCAACATACGACTTGACTATTGGTCAATCACACTTTCAGATTTCCTTAACCACGTAGCATCGATACTTATGTCTGACTGTGCCAGTTGGGGGATCAGCTAAAAAAAATTTAATATCCTTTAGACCAGTGGTTCCCAACCCAGTCCTCATGGACCCCCTGCCCTGCAGGTTTTTGCTCTCTTCTACTCTTTCACACCATTTAAGGGCTTCATGCTGATTGGTTGAAAAAGATCTACCTGAACAGGGTTTGCATGAAGGTGCATCAGGCCTTAAATGGATGAGGTGTGTAAAAGTAGAGCTGCAACAAAAACCAGCTGGACAGGGGGTCCTAGAGGACTGGGTTGGGAACCACTGCTTTAGACTATGATAACGTTTGCTGAATAATACAGAGGCTCGGAATTTCTTCACTTAAGTCCCGTGAGCTAATTACTTAAGATCTGGCAAGGCCAGTTATTTAGCTAGTGCTGCTAAACCTTGTCCACACATGTTAAATGAAATTATATTGTAGGGGTGTCTAAGTTTGAATCTGATCAAATTGTATCCTATCATTGTCCTATTTATTATTCTGCTGGTAGCTTAGCCACGTAACCTCCACCCCCTTAAAAAAAATGGATAGGAGCTACCTTCTCGTCTCAAATCAATTCCCATCACTGGTGTAATCTGACTCTGTGCACTTAATGTCCTCTGCATCTTTCATTTTTTGAAAATACACGTGTTTTGACCGTGATGTTGCCACCTCATGACAAACAAGATAGCAACTTTGCAGGTGGATAAGAATATTCGTGAAAAATAAATCGTATGCATTAATTGGTTTCAAAGCTGCTGATTGATGAAACATTAATCGGCCATGGTACATCCCTAGTATAGGGGTCACTATTATATATTTTATTTCTTGTACTTGGTAAGGGTTTTTTAGTGCAGCTTTTTCAGATGGATTTTATGAATCTTTGTCTGTCTTCCTTGCGAAGATAAAAATAACATCCACTTTTCCTTTCCCTCGTCTGTTTGCAACCATTTAATTGTATACCTAACAGTGGTCGTATTGTTTGCAACCCATCACCAAATGATCACCTGTCTCTTGAATGGACAGCACTTTGGCCTTTTTCCCCCATGGTGATGGACAACATTTTTTCTGCATTTTGCTTTTGTTGCTTAATGCTGTTGTGGAACTTTAGATTGAGGTCTTGCCTTTTTTTTTTTTTTTTTTTTTTTACTGTGTTTGATTTAATTTTTCACTTTGCTCTAATTGTTATGGACACCAATAATTTTTGCTCTTGATGTGTTTAGCAATATGAAATTTATTGATAAACCATTGAAACATGATAACAAATGAATAAAAATCATGGCATACTGTATGGTTTACATTGGCTATGCATATTAAATTGTATACAGCTCTTTTTTTCTTGAATTTTACTGTGGTTGCAAATAATTCTGCAACTGACTGTGATATTGGTGGAGCCGCCAGCCTCAATATGTTTTTATTATGCGGCATTAGACTGGGGAAGTTATCTGAGGGTTCGGTGTTTCTGGAGGGCACAGGATGGTAAGTGCTGGAGGAGGGAGAATATGGAGGAAAACAACAGCTTTGTTTGTTGACAGATGCTTCTGTGCCTACAGTTTGTTAATTGGCGAACAGTGTAAACAATCACCGATGGCACTTGTCTCCTGTGTCAGTGTGACACCTTGTTTCTGTCTTTTTAGGGAGAACCGCAATATGCTGCCTCCCTCACCCTGCTCACACGCTCACGCTAGCACGCAGTGTTTTGCACCCTCCATAGTCTCCCTGTGTATGACGATACCTGCCATTAGGTCACGATAGCCCGCCAGGCCCATTAACGTGCCTCCCATTCGCCAAAACACGAAAGCGACGGCGAGAAGTCACGCACCCGCGTCTTGTTTGCAAAACATTGTGATGTCATTTGTTAGCACTCCATCTTGCCTTCATCTGCTCTGTGTGCAGGTTAGCGACTCCCTCTCCCCACGCGGTCCCCTGCCCGAGGGTCGTGCTGTGAAGAAAAGCAGCCCTAATTGCATGTAAATCACTTCTGTTGCAAGGGAACAAACCTGCTGTCTTAGGTGTGCCGCGCTCCCCCTGACTCCGGGGACACTGGGGGCTTTGACGCCTCGCAGCACTGAGCGGGCTGTTGGAGCACATTTTTCGGTCATTGTTTTCAGAATACGACTGTTTACATTATGGTTGTAGTTCCTTATGTCTGTTATGATATTATCCCGCCTAGCTTAGACATTTACAGATGAGCTTGTGATTATTTGTCTGGGGCACTTAGCTTAGACATTTACAGTATGAGCAGGTGATTATTTGTCTGGGGCACTTAGCTTGGACATTTACAGTATGAGCAGGTGATTATTTGTCCGTGGCTCTAAGCTTAGACATTTACAGTATGAACATGATTATTTGTCGGTGGCTCCCAGCTTAGACACTTGCAGTACGAGCAGGTGATTATTTGTCCGTGGCGGATGCAGTGCAGTGCTTGTGCCTCTCCTGGCACTCACTGCAGTGAAATAAGATTATTTGAAGAGATTTTGTGATTTACTTCATTTGAATCTTTTGGCTTTGGTCTTTTTTGAAATCGTTCATTAATTAACATTGATTTAGAAAAGCAATCTGTCCCTTACAAATTGGAGGCTCGGTACATTATCCAGGCCATTGAGCTGACTTCCATAGGAGTTCATATTTTTTCTTTTTGTCTTCGAAGTCTGCAGAGTCTACTTGCTACCAAGCCGTAGCAAAGATGCTTTCGACATCCTTGTCCAAGATGGTGTGGTGTTTTTATCAAGAAATGTCCAAAGCAATCCTCTGCAAGACCACCAAGCCATTGCTATTTTTAGGCTTGTAAATTATAGTCAAATCACAGAACAGAAACAAATGTGAAATATCTATGAAATGCTGCATGAATTTTATATTGGCTCTTTTTTTGTAAATGGCCTGATGGCGGATAATACAATTGATACAATTTGAATTCTGTTTAATAACATTTGAGTTAATAAAGTGCTACTTTGCATGTAAATGGCAATTGAGAACATCTCACTATCCATGTTAACATTTCATTCATAGTGGCAGGAATAGGCGTATTTTGTACTTGCAAATTTAATTGGTGGGGATGATTCATTTCATAAATTGAATTCCAGTTAACAAATTTTCTGTCATGAAAATGGAATCAACCCAGTTGGTAACTCCATTTGAAAGAAGGGAGCTTGCGTTAGTGATATGACTGGGCATGATTGATTCAGCAAGTGCTTTTGGACTAAATTCACAGTTTTTTTTTGTTTTTGTTTTTCCCAAAACCCCTTAACCATGTGCTTTTTAACCTTGCTCAGTCGTTCCCTTTCAGCTGGGGGGGGGAGCTTGGGATTTGACACCAATTGATCCATCCACTGAGCTCATTCTCTGTACTTTTTCAATGACCCGCGGGGGTGAAAATACGTGACAGTGACCGGCAGTGCCTTGGTCGTTAATTACAGTGCTAGTAATCATAATAGGAAGACTAATCGTTGCCTGTCACCCACAGCTAGCAGATAAGCCGTTACAGGGCTCCCCTTCACAGTGCAACACAGAGAACACAGGTGTTGAGCTACAGCCTATGTAATGCGACACCTCAGTGATTATCATACTTAAGCCAGCAGGCAGTCGCTGCTAGCAATGAGCAAATTAAGCTGCGATGTTGTTTATAAAGGTGACACCGCTATCATGCATATGGGCATTGGAGTAAGTGTTCTACCAACTAAATATGCATTTTATGAAAAATATTTGTGCTTGCAAAGATTTGAAAAAGTAGTATGTAGTAGTATTTATACTTTCTTTGCAAAAGCTGGTTTGACGAGTTTTAAAGATGTTCTTTGAAGTTGTTAGATGGACTGAAAGAAGAATTAAATTACTAAAATTGAAACAAAAAAGGTTTTTAGGATCCCTTTACACACCATAGATGACAGAATTCCAACAAATAATGCATGAACTAATCTGAATTGCAGTGGATTAGAATCATTGTACACTTTAGCCCCAGCCATTACAGATAAACATGGAGAAGTGTAAAATGCATTTTGTTCTGCAAGACCGCAAATAAAACACATTCTGTAATTTTGCACCATACACAATGTATTTGTTTGTTGTAAAATTGAACTTGGTTCCAAAAATTTGCCTCACTACTAGCTCTGCAGTTTGTGTTGATGTTTTTTTTTAACCACAGATCACTGGAGTGATTCTAATATAAACAGAGAAAGCTTGAATGTCTGGAAACTAACGTGACTTATTTGACCTGTAATGTTTGCATGCTAGCAACAAATTAGAACTTTCAACTGCTGAAAAATTTTAGCTAACGCTACGCAGTTAACATGAGTGAATTTGAATGGCGAGTACAGGCTGTTCAGCCCAACTAGGCTTGCCAGTATATTTATACTATTGTGAATATATCACTTCAGATACTCAATGACTCACTGTTATCTAGCTTTAGGTAAAATCTGCTCTTGAAAACTCCCATGGTCTCTGCCTCAACAATATGGTCAGGCAAGCTGTTCCACATCGAAATCACTCTTTGGGTGAAGAAATATTTCCAAATATCAGTGCTAAATTTAACTTTGGTCAGCTTCCATTTGTGACCCCGAGTTCTACTAACAACACTTGGTTGAAGGAATCCTACATAATTCACTTTGTTAATCCCTTTAACATATTTAAAGACCTCAATCAAATCACTCCTTGGTCTCCTTTTCCTTAGACTAAAGAGATTATGGATCTTCAGCCTTTTCTCATAGCTTTCATCTTATATACCCGTAATTAGCTTAGTGGCTCTTCTCTGAACTTTCTCTAGAGTCTCTGTCTTTCTTAAAGTATGGTCCGCAGAACTGTACACAATAATCCAGATGTGGTCTGACAAATGTGTTGTACAAAAGAAGCATCACCTCCTTGGATTTGACTCGATATTTTTGGCAATGTATCTCAGCCTCTGATTGGCTTTTTTAACTGCTACAGCACAATGGCTAGAGCCTGTGAGGGTTTGGTCAACAATCACTCCCAGATCTTTTTCGTGTGGAGTACATTCCAGTTTTAAACCTCCCATGAAGTAATCCCGTCTAATGTTTTTATTACCTACATGTGCAACTTCACATTTTGCAACATTAAATTTCATTTGCCGCATTTCTGCCCAATTCTGGATTCTATCCAAATCATCCTGAATCACTTTAGTGGGTCACTTTTTTTGGCCTGATGAATTTTCCTGTAAATTTGCCATAGCATACTACTAGACCATATCTCCAGACTTTTCTTCTTTTTTTTCAGATTTTTGATAATAATAATTTTTTTCCGTTTCATGGGCCCTTGAAATCTTGGCCCCAATGTTACTGCGCGATAATTTTTTTTCCTAAATCAAGCAATCAAATTACCTTGGTACCGTCAATGTTCAGTGCAAGCGCCATTTTGATTGAATCGAAGGAAGTGGGTCTAGTGGGGGCGCTGTACTTTATGAATATGCAAGATGGCCTGTAGAGGCCAAATGGTTGTAGATGGAGATTAGGTTCATATTTTCAACATATAGGAAGTCATATATGACCTATATTTTGGCAGTATTAAATTTGACCTCAGATGACTTTGAAAGGTCAAACTCAAGGTCGGGGAAAATGCGTATTAACCATGTTAAAAGGTAGGACTTGAAATTTCCAAAGAAATTATTTCTCAAAAACTCTGATAAATTTTTTTCTAAATCTGGCAATCAACTCACCTTGATAGACTTTATGTGCAGTACAAGTGTCATTTTGACTGATTCGACGGAAGTGGGTCTAATGGGGGCGCTGTACGTCAACATTGGGTCTTATAGAGAATGGGCAAAATTGCCTGTAGAACCTGAATGGTTGCAGACAGAGATTAAGTTTGTATTGTCAACATACAGGAAGTCGTATATAACCTCTATTTTGGGTGTGTTAAAGTTGACCTCAGATGACCGTGAAAGGTCAAACTTGCAGTCAAGCAAAATGTTGCAATTTTCAAAGGCTTCTAGGCTTGAGAATATTGAAGATTGGGAACATACTTGTATTGAACACTTATAGGCATTGACGTTGAACCTATATTCTGAGAGGGGGGGCGGGACTTTTGATGGTGGTTTGTGCTCATATATGTACGCACAGTGTTTTCTGAACAAGGATTTGATTTTAAGCAGGATACTTTGATTCCCACACAGTTATTAAAGGCTGTATCAGTGATATGACGTCACTATTGTTGACAGTTGAAATGTTCTCAAAACACAACCAAGCCACTCGCCCCTCTCCTTCAGAAGCTTGGAACATGAACGCGCTTTTCTTAAAGTGAAACTTCTCAGCAAAGCTGCTTTCACACCGAACGCAAGACGAATTTTTCGCGCGACAGATTACATTGAAAGTCAATGCAAGGCTCGTCTTTGCATTGATTTTGAATGTAACCTGTCGCGTGAAAAATTTGTTTCGCGGCCGGTGTGAAAACAGTTTAAGAATGGCTCACTCAGCTGGGTAAATGGCTGTGTACAGCTCGTTGTGATAAACGCCCGGTATCATTCCAAGCTGATACTTATGTCAGGATAATTCCTCAGACTTTAATTTTCACATTTTAAAACATTGTTCAATCTTGAGGTCTTTTGACTTGGAATGAATTGAACATACGAACTGCTGATCATTCATGACAGCAATTTAGCCGACATTCCAAGATGTATTGTGAAGAATTAATAACTCTCCAGAGTTATTCAATTTTGTTCTTTGAAGAGCCCACTCGTGGTAGAAACTGACTGTGCCTTTAATGAATGAAGTTGTGGTTGTTTCTTTCTGTAATAAATCAAAACGATAATTAACTGCGGTTTGCAAAAAAAAAAAAAAGAGGAGCTACACAATTTGTTCTGAACTGAGAGGATGTCCTCTGTGTGTGTCACACGAGCAATATGCAGGCTGAAAATTTGGTTGACACTCAGAGTTACCACTAACCCCGCTTTCTGAAAAGGGGCCCAGCTCTACTCACCTCAAGTAGAAACAAGGCGACCTGGGCATCCAAATTAAAACCATTCAACTCCCGGAATTCTCTCCATGGTTGGCATGCTTTCCCTATGTTTATTCGGGACTTTGCATAGCTGCGATCGTGTTCCTTTTTCCTCGACATGCACTCATTAGAGCGTCTCTTTTTCAGTTTAGCTACTCTTAGACACTTAGCAGACTCTGTGTGAGCTTTGGAAAAGAAATGCGAAATCCGCCTCTGTGACATTGTCTTGATCGTTGCTTGAATTTACCGCCTTTGCGAGCTAACAGGAAATGAACAAGGCGCGCGCTAACGTATCAAAACAAAGGAGACGTTTTCCAAATTGCACTGTCACTATAGGCTACATCTGGCACATGTCATTAGTCTTCTCTACAGTCACTGCATCAGTACCTCAGCTAATTTTCTCCATGGGAGGTAGTATTATGCCTCCGCCCTCCAAAGAGGAAAGGGGGCATCATGTCGACACCATGTCCGTGGTCCGTTAACTTTTCGTTTTCGTGGGATAACTATAAGAATCCCTTGTCAGATTGATGCCATTTCTTAATGGCATATTGGGAGTGGCTAGAGGCAGGTTCCTTTCGAAAACCAGCGTTGTACGATATCTAATATGGCCGCCACAGCAGCCATCTCAGTATGCCTTTGATCAACATTCAGGCGGGGGCATATGCCACGCTCTGCGTTGCCCTTGTTTCGATATGTTGTATTCTTGCAATCAGGAAAGCTTGTTGAGTGCTTGTGCGACAGGTTGTGGTGAGATGTGCACTGTGGTGTCTGTGAATGCTGACAGGCTGTAATTTGCAGTATCTGTGGCGCATTCTGTCCTTCTGTTTACTGAAAAAAATACTAGGTAAGATGAATTTACTATTTTAGGACTTAAAACACTTATTTCTACACCATTTTTCTTAGACAAAACATTTGTCCATGATTTGAGGTTATTAGTCCCCCACCGGAAACGGAGGGAACTATAGGATTGCACTCAGTCTGTCCATCAGTCTGTCCGTCCGCATTCGTGTCCGCTCCATAACTTCAATACTGTATGACCTTGGAACATCAAAGTTGGTGTGTGGATGCATCTTAGGGATAGGGTGTGTCATGTACCCTATTCAGGTCACTTTGACCTACTTTTTAGGAAATATAATATGCATACACCAGTGGGGGACTAGAATTGCGCAGCAATACGACATTCGCTGATAGGCAGTGCCCTTGTTTTGACTTAATAGTGACTTAAAACAAGTTACTGTTTGCTTGACAAGTGAAAATGTACTTATCCCATTGGCAAGATAGTCAAAATAACCTCAAATCAAGGACAGATTTACTTACTTCTTACTTTTCTTACTAAGAAAAATGGTGATAGAAATAAGTATTTTAAGTCTTAAAATAAGTAAATTCATTTTACCTAGTATTTTTTTCTTTTCATTTTTTGCAGTGTACTTCCCTGTAGACTGCAGTGCACCACACTTCCTGTGGACATTGTGATTTTGGTTGGATGAGGGCCGAAAAAAAGCAAATGTGATCAGTCTCTCAGGGACCCTGGGCCCTATAATCTGAATGTGATTCTAGCTCAGATTACGGTCTA
The DNA here is from genome assembly GCA_029721435.1 of Gymnothorax reevesii. Lineage (NCBI taxonomy): Eukaryota > Metazoa > Chordata > Actinopteri > Anguilliformes > Muraenidae > Gymnothorax > Gymnothorax reevesii. Next base: position 94,778,871 of record CM056575.1, read on the forward strand.
GAACTGAAACCCCTGCTTTTACCTATGGATGCAAGAAAAACATAGGTTTCAGAAGAACATGCACCCAAAAAAATGAAAAGTTGTATAATCCTCTCTGTATCAATGACAGTTTCCCCTAACAGTATTGATATTGTCAGTTCAAATATGACTGAGGTCAGTTTACTAATAACATGGACAACCTGAGCAATCAAAGCCTGCTGGTCTCTGTATGACAGGACGGTGTTAGTAGCCATCACTGCTCAGAGGTTCAGCACTCATTTGTGAATGGAATAGTGCAGTCCTCTTAAACCTGCCTCGTTATAACCAGTAAAGTCACAGAGGTGCACGGGTATGCTTCGGTGCCTCTGTTAAAGTTACACACGTGCTGATTGAGGACTTTTCTTGCATGGCAGTGACATTGGGTTTTTTTCTTCCTTTTTTTTTGTACCCTTCCTGACCTCAGATCACACAGATGGACCCGACATGGACTTTGGTGGAGGCCAAGCTGTTTCCTCAGGAGACACTCTTCCTGGAGGCCAAGGAGTAGGACTGAGGCTCTGCAGAGGGGCAGGGCTGGTGGAGCAGTACGGCACTACAGCATCAGCCCTATCTGTCCAGAGAGACATGAGGAAACACAACCCCACACACACACACACACACACACTCTCTCACACACACACACACACACACACACACACACACTTCTCATGCACAGCTCACCTGTGCTCCATACAGTACATATATGCCTACATGCATGCACACCGTGTCTCACTCGTGTACTCGGTCAGACACACTCACCTAACTTAACCGCAGTATCATGATGTTCTCTCTTTAAAAAGGAAAAAAAAAAGAGAAATTAAATAAATAGGAAATGGAGAAGCAGAATGCAGTCATGAATAAGGACTTCTGACACAAGCTTCATTTTAGACTTGTTGTGTGTGTAAAGATGAGGAAAAGGACTTCCTGGAGAACGCTGGACTCTCTCCATTAATCCACAGATCTGAGCCTGACCCCAAATCCCTGTTTCCTACCCCCATCATGTGATGGGGCCCCTCCATCATACACAAGTCATAGTGGCTCAATCCCCCCTCCCCCCAAAAAAAAGTCCAAAACTGATTTCTCTGGTTTTAATTCGCTCGCCTCCACCACCCCCAATATCCTCTGTTTATTTTTCTTGATCCTTTTTCAGTTAATGCTGTATTAGTTTTAGTTTGATATACAGTATATAAAGAATATATAAAATGTATTTGCCTGAGCCAGAACTCTCTTCAAACACACATGCATGCAAACAGGTTTCCTGTTTTAAATTCAAGCTTTTTATCATAATGAACATGTTTTTCTAATTTATGCACAAGTCTCAATGGAGATTTGATAGGACTGTCTCGGTTCTACCCCGAGGAATTCAGTGTTATTTTTTTGTGGTAGAGCTGGGTTTGGTATTCAAATGAGAATTTCTTTCTGTCTTTCAGATTATGTTAATATTTTTCACAGAATAGTGACCTTTGTTATTGAGTATTTATTTTTGAATCTTCCTGCCCCTTTTGCTCCTTGGAAATGGGTTTACTAATCTCATAATTTAAAGGAAAAAAATTCTCATCTTTTATGATGTGTGCATTAGCTATTTTTTATTTATAATTTTCTTTCACCAATGCTGTGATTGTTTATTTAATCGATTACCTGGAGTGAGATTGCGAACTCTCCGAGTGCAAACATTAAAATGCTCAGGATTCCTTCAGTGGCCTGTGGGATACTTCATAAAGGCGGTCTGAAGTTGAGATCAGTCTGAAGTTGAGATCAATTAGGTCTCTATGCATTTCAACCTTAAGCACAAGTTTTATTGCCACTTGACTTGTTCAGATTGGGGAATAAGATTGAGCCATTGGACCATTTGGAGAAGAATTGGCAATTACAGTATGTGAATGGGTCGCATGGGCTAATGTATACATCATGAATCTCTTCAGTCACTGTGGTGAGGATGTGGTGCAGTGTGGAAGTAAATCTTGCACTTCTTATTGACCAAGGACAGTGGTATCATTCATAATGCATACCTGAGCATATCTTGAGGTCTTATTGTGGTCTTAACCTCATCCAAATTTTCTCTAATCTGAAGCATTCTCCTGCATTCGTTTGCACTGAAGTCTTTGTTGATGGAAAGAGAATCATTATCTCTTGTGGAAGTCATCCGTCACTACTATCACGGCCCGTCATGGTTCATGTTGATTCTGAGCTACTCTTATAATTGAACTATTTTGTTTGACCAGTAATTTTCTAGTCAGATGCAGTCATGCTGATCATTGCCTGTAGCATTCATGTGCAGATAGGCCCGCATTCAAATAACTTTTTTATTAATCAGATTACTTTTTTTAAAAATCTGCTGCGCCTTTAGTTGTCTCTGTTATTAGAAATGTAATTTCCAACTCTGGCCATCAGATTTCAGACTTGCACTGGATGGTAAAATGCGAATTGGTACCAAGGAGACAGCTTTGCTCTGTGGATTAGTTGTCTGTTTGTGAAATGCAGCCAGGAATGGGCTACTGAGGCCTGGCTATGACTCTGTTGAATGTAGCTGCAGGCATACAGTCAAGTAGCAATACTGTGATGCTTCTCAAGCCAGAATTGATCCACCGACTTGAAGGGGCAGTGACATAAAGCAAGGGTATGACATACACTTGGTGCCATGTGTGGTCCCCCTGCAATCTCATGTCCTATTTTGTGGAGATGCTACCTGAACACATGGTTTAAAAAAAAAAAATGATACACCCCACTGCATCAAAGGTGTTTGCATGATCAGCAGAGAGGAATGCATTGGTGGAAACCTGCTTTGTCGTCTTGCCTCGAAGCATTGTTTTTCAGGCATCTTTTGGAATTATCTGCAACAAAGGCTAATTTTCCCACTTCAAGTGATGGGCTTTAGCAGCTTATCTCTCCATCTGCATTTGGATTCCTTTAAAAGAAAGGCTCTACGAGGCACAGTAGGCTGAAAGTGTGCTTACATTTTCACCAAGGATTTAGGAACCCATATTAAAACTCAACTGCCTCCTCTGTTTTGTTTCCAGCAGATGTTTTGGGATAAACTGCTGAGGTGATGCGAAATCAAAAGTTCATCAGATACACAAACTCATGGAGTGAATTATCCCTGAAAATGCATTGATTTCAGTATGATTTATTTGGATAAATGAGGGAGAAGTTTTCACTGAAAACAAAATGGTTTTCACATGCTCTTCATGTGCCCTGCTGGCTAAATTATTCTCCACCAAATACAAAAAGACTGAAGCAGAAATTCATGGCCTAATCGTCCTGTCACCCTGGGCATGTCTGACCTCCCTTTAGATGGAAAAATCTGTCCATCCCCAGGGTGAAGGCACTCGTCTGCAACATTAACACACAATGCTTTACCTGCTTCTCACGCAAAGAGTGATTTTCTAATGTGTTCAGTCATTCAGAGGTGTGGATTTGACTGAGCCGTGTGAAACCATGCGTTACAGGGTCCCTCCCGGCATGTTGCTGTCTCAGCTAACAGCAGTAATCTGCCATATAACTCACACAGCTATATGAAGACAAGAGGCCCTTGGGGCCTGTATCGTCCACCTGATATGACATTGGTAACAGTTCTTTTCAGTTATGCAGTAGAAGAGAGTAAAAATCATTGTATTGCATGGCAAGCCTACATCATCATGTTATCATCTAGAGCAAGTAATGAAGTGATATTAAACCGTAAACAATCAGTTGTAGCACTAAATCCACCATTGATGTTGAAGTCTGTGTAATATAAGGAAAATTTTGGGTTGGCAAATGAGTCTTCAGCGTTCCATACTACATGGAATTTTAATCCATGCACTGAAAAACAAAATCAACATTTCATCATTATCTGGACCAAGAGTAAGAGCAGTTTTTGTAAATTTGATGCCAATTTACACGCTGTAACTTGAAGTCAAATATGTGTTGGCTCGTCCGATACCAGAACAATCGCATAGGATTCTAAATCAAACCTATATGAAAAATTTTTGGTCAGGGTTTAGAGGTGTATATTTCTAACAAGTTTGCTCCAAATGTACGAAGTTGAAAATGTGTTGGCCAATCGGAGGCTAGGGTAGCCATGTTGGATCCCATGTTGACCTGAAAGTAACAACACCTATTCAGGGTCATGGGGTAGACCAGGGGTGTCCAGTCTTATCCGTAAAGGGCCGGTGTGGGTGCAGGTTTTTGTCTGAGCCAGCAGTGCTACTGCACCTGATTCCACTAATTAACTAATCTGGGGTTTCAATCAGGACCTCGGTGGGTTGAATCAGGTGTGTTAGTGTTGGGCTTTAACAAAAACCAGCACCCACACTGGCATTTTCTGGATAAGATTGGACACCCCTGGAGTAGACAGTTGCATTGAGTGCTGTCAAAATCTGACCTTTGGAACTGCAGAAGAAGTTGTGGGACGTGTCACCCAATCATTGAATTTTGAATTGAGCCGATAAAACAACACTTGGTGAAGGAGATAGGAGGAACATTCAGACCAAACCTGATCCAAATCTGCCTTTTAGAGCTTGAGAAGTCGTTGAAAATGTGTCCGAGGTAGGGAAGGTCATGTTGGATTCTGAATCAATGTCAGAAACCACACCTGGTCAGGGCCGGAGACAAATGCACACCAAGTGTAATCTGAATCTGAACTCTGGAACTGGAGAAGTCAAAATTTTTTTTGCCAATCATGTCAGCCATGTTTGATTCCAAATCAAGCTGGAAAATAAAAACGTTTGCTAAGAGCCATGAGCCAAATAAACACACCATTTCTGATCCAAATTTGACCCATAGAACTGGAGAAGTCATCTCGTGTCAGCCAATCAGAGACCAGGGGGGGCTAAATCAGATTCAAAATTGAGCCAAAAATGACAATACTTGATACAAATATTCCTTTCATGACCCTGATCAAGTCTGATCTTAATTTGGCTTGTAGAACTTGAGAAGTCAAAAATATGTCAGCTAATCAGAGGTGGGACAGCCATATTAGATTCTGAATCAAGGCAGAAAATAACAACCCTTGGTCAGGGAAATGAAAAACATATGGGCACCTAGTCTAATCCAAATCTGACCAATGAAACTACAGAACAAATAGAAAATCTGTCATCCAATCAGAGACTAGGACAGCCATATTGAATTTTGAATTGAATGGTAAAGGAACAACTCTTAAGTTCTGTTCCAAATCCCACACTTGTGGTGTTTGCACTTTGTCATGCAGCCACATAAGTGACGTATTTCTTAGATTTGGCCAACATGTATGAGTAGGCAAAAAGACTGCTGTGAGGGTTAGTCTTCTCACATCGGAATGCACTTGATAAAATGGCAATGATTCCAGGTGAGGCGGCAGTTGGAGGACTAGATAAAGCAAGAATTACATATTTGAATCAATTTATGAATAAAGACCCAATTATTGATCCAAACAGTAAAACAACAAACATTGATAAATTGTCCAAAATCATGAGTAAATTCAGTCTTAGTTATTAAAGCGTCAATTAATAAGCAATTATTGGATCACAGTTTCTTAATTTACAGCGAGCAGTTTGCAGAATAAAAAAAAAGCATTGGTAACCTTTTATAACTTAATTTACACTGGAATGTTTTCTTGACCGTCATCCTACATCCCAGTCTTTCCTTTCTCCATATAAATCTGATGCAGTGAGAAATAAATTTAGCCCTTGATACCGCGCTAAAGCGGTATCAGGATAAAGATGCATATAGTTTGGACTAAGTGTGCCTGGACTAAGTGCATTTCCAGAAATGGGAAAGTCTTTTACACTAACCTGGAGGAGATTAAATGTGCACCCAAGACTGCAAGTGTGGGTATTGGGACAAAGCCTTGGTCAGGGCCATGAGTGAAATAAATACACCATGTCTGACCCAAATCTGACTGGTGGAACAAAAGATGTTGAAAATGTCAGACAATCAGAGGCCAGAGCAGCCATATTGGATTCTGATTGGTCAGGTCCATGAAAGGAACAATTGCACAAAGTTTGATCCCAGTCTAGTTGATGTAACTTGAGAATTTAAATGGATGGACAATGGATGGACGGTGGGTAGACTGACAATGAGCCATGGCAGTAATGCACCAAGTGAGCAAATAATAATGACCTTATTCCATGTCTGTATGTGGTTTGTTACTCCCATTGTATGCATGTCTAGTTTTTCAGTGGGTGAAGTTTGGGTACTCCTGAACAAAATGCACATTGCAGTGTATGTACACTAAACAAAAATATAAACGCAACACTTCTTATTGTGAGAAATATGACCATGTTCAAAAGCTCATTGTACTTTCATTGAGTGTTGACAGATTGTATGACCATATTGCAATACATTTTGATCGATGATTTAAAATGACAAACGAGAATCTCGCGATGGCGTGATGATAAAGGGGATGGCGTCTATTGTCCAAATTTCACAAATCAATATTGGGTTTGTCCGCCTTTGGCCTGCTGCATTGCTACACATCTCTGCTGTGTGGACTGTAAAAAATTGTCAATGGTGACTTGGTGGGCATGTTCCCACTTCTCTTTAAGAGCTGTGTGGAGTTGGCGGCTCAAGGAACTCGGGTGACTTGGGTCTGGCATGGTCATGCTGGATGGTTGTTTTGATGGATGAATGGTAGGACGATAGGCAGCAGCATCTCATCGTGAAATCACACTGCACTCAAGTTGCTGTTCATCAACTGCAGTTGGGGGCAATGTCCTTGGAATATTCCCCACCCAAACCAGCACTCCACCACCATGTGCCACCTTGCGCACTACAATGATGTCAGCATAACGATACTCCATCCATCCGCTCTGTGAAGTTGGAAACGTGACTTGTCAAGAAAACAGTCCTCCATTGTGCCATTGGCCATCAAACGTGTCTATTCACTCAGTCGAGGAGTGAGGAGAGATCCAATCTCCAAAGGGCAAAAGACGTAAAGATATGGACTTCCTGGAGATTATTTTTTACGGTTTCAGCAAAAATGGGGTGATGGTGGGGACCAGCTGTCTCATCTGCAGTGGGAGTTACTGTTCTCAGACGATCACAGAGATAAAGAGACCAGATATGGCGGTCTTGGGTGGGGGTTGTCACACATGGTTGTCATGCATGCGGGCGGTCTGCTGCCTCGCCTCATTCCTCAATAAGTTGTTTTATGCGACTTATTATTGAAACATGGACATTAAGAGCACTTTCAACATCCCTGAGGAACATTCCTGCATTGAGCATGCCAATGGCACACTCCCTGATGGCTCGATGGCATTTTGAACAATGGCAGAAATGGGACTTTTGGGGTGGCCTTTTATTGACCAGAGTACAGGATGTGCCTGGGATGACTGTACCTGATTTCTGTAGCTCTGGATCATGCCCCACCTGTCTGACAGGCCAATTTTGACAAAGGGCATGAACTTGACAATGATATGGAGAAGGTGACTGAAATGCCCACAGACCAGTGGCACACAACCTTGGTCACATGAATAAACCCAACTAAGTCAACCTCAGACATAATTATGTGTAATATTGAAATGACTAAACTGTTGCATTTATATTTTTGTTCAGTATGAAAGTGAAAATGATGCATCATTGGCATCATTCAGTGTCCATTTAAAAAAATAATTACAAAGTCCCAGTGTCAGGGCTTTCGTTTTGTTCCATATCTGCAAAAAGTAATTCCTCTGGTGTTCTTTGAAATACGTTCTGAACCAACGGAATGGTTCAACGGAATGAACCAACGGCAACCATTCCACTGAATTGAACAAGCATGGGGTCCTTCAGAGAGTTATGTAATGGCACCATGATTTAGCTAATGCAGTTCCACATGCAAGACGAAAGCTACAAAGAAAATCTCTGAACGTGTGAGTATACCTGTTTCCACAAAACGGAAGAAAAATGTATCAGTAGTGGTCAAGCCGAGGTCTGGAAGACCATGGAAGATTCCCATTCACCTGGCCCCAAAAAATAAAATAAAAAAAACTCCACAATGTATCAATGGACAGAGATGTATGCATTCACAGATGATAACACAATGCACCTTAGCCAGGTAAGATATTCATGGGAAAGTTGCACATGAAAATCGAATTCTACAGCCTAAACATAAACGATGTCTTAAGTGTGCCAAATTAACCTAGAAAAGGTTGAGACATTTGGGAACAATTTGCTTTGTACCAATAAAACAAAAACAGAACTTTTTGGACTTAATCTCAGAAGGTATATCTGGGTAATGTTGGGGAGCGCCTTCACGGAAAAAAGAACTCCTTGCCAATAGTTTAGGTGGGGAGTGCAGATTTCGGGCTGTGTGACACCTGAGGGCACACTCCTTTAAGACAATGAGCAAAAACACACAACTGTGAAATATTTCAAGAGCAACCGTATTACGCATTTGGAAGTCCCCATATAGTAACATAATACAATTTGGAAAAAGTTGTCTAATCATGGAAAATGCAAATGAAAATTAAAAAGGGCATTTTAAAAGTTCGTTCACCCTGTACTGTATTATAAACAGTAGACCACAGCATCAAATGATGTTCTGGCATGAGTGAAATTGTGTATCGACAATAAACAATGTATGAGCCAGAACTTAGATTGGTCCCCTCATGTTAAAGAAATAGTGAAAAAAAAATCTAATTCAATTATATGGATAAGAAGAATTAAACATTGCCTCACTAAAAACATTCTTATCAAGTTATATTTTACACTGATTTTATCCCGTATTGTCTATTGTTCAACAACTTGGGGGGTCACTGACCAAGAAAGAAATGATGAGATGATAGAGGTGTCAAAATAAGTGTTGTCACTTAGTTTGTGATGATGAGTAGTAATCTGCATTTAATACTATGTTAAGCGTGTTAATTTGGGAATCGATACAACAGTTCGGAGGATGGTTATTTCATTTTAATGTATAAAATACTAAACAACTTGTAGCTTGCTATTTAATTGAACTCATATCTTATGGAGCTACCTCATATACCTCAAGCAGGACCACAATAAAGAACCATGGGCACCTGGGCTACCACTTTTTCAATGGCCCCCTCACCCTCCACCAACACCACGCCAAGTACCATCACAATTACACACTCCTGCCCTATCTGCACATCAGCCCTGCTTGCTTTCTGTATAATAATGCATAGACGATCAGTCATGACTGCAGCTTCATTTTATGACTGTTATGACAGAAATTACTTTTCTTAATATCATAAAGTGGCTTACGTATATCCAATGAAACAATGCAAAAATTATGTCACCAAAAAGTATTAAGACCGAATTACTGTAGGACAATATTCATCTCTCTTACTCATAACTCGCACATTTGTGCACTTATACACACAAGCAAAAAGCTGAGGTTGCGCAATTTGCCTAATAATTCTGAGCAGCCACAATAAAAATGATTATTCATTTCTAAAAACAAAACTCATACACAACAAATAAAACCTGCCTGCATCCTTCTATCTGCTCACAAGCATCGATAAATGCAATAAATGCCACTTTGGAAATTTTTGAACCACCACTGTAAGAAGATTTCTGACAGGCCGATTGTCAGCCAAATTCAGCCCTTTGCCACAAGCAATATACAGTATCTCACAAAAGTGAGTACACCCCTCACATTTTGACAATTAATTTATTATATCTTTTCAAGGGACAATGCTACAGAAATGAAACTTCTATATATTCTACAGTAGTCATGGTACAATATGTGTAGCAGTGTAGATTTACTGCGCTGTCCAAATACCTGAACAAACAGTCACTATTTCCAAAATGGATGGTAACAAAAGTGAGTACACACCCCAATTGATAATGGTCAACCAAGCAATGAAACGCGACTTGTTCATCATGTTCATGCTTTTGTCTGTTTGACTGGGCGATATGAGGTTGTGTAACATGTTGAATGGTTAAATTGTGGTGCTTTGGGTGCGATGCTCTCATTCTGGTCACTGGATGGTCAACATGGCACCTCATGGGAAAGAACTCTCTGAGGATCTGAAAAAGAGAATTGTTGCTCTCCACAAAGATGGTCTAAGCTACAAGAGGATCTGTGAAACCATGAAACTGAGCTACAGCACGGTGGCCAAGGTTATCCAGCGGTTTTACAAGACGAGCTCTGCTCGGAACAGGCCTCGTCAGAGTCGACCGAAGAGGTTGAGTCCTCGTGCTCTGCGTCAGGTGCACAAGTTGGCTTCAGAAAACAGACCCAGGAGTGCTGGCAGCATTGCTAACAAGGTTGTAGCAGTGGGATAACAGCCTGTCAGTGCTCAGACCATACGCCATGCTCGGCGCAAAGTTGGTCTGCATGGCCGTCAGCCAAGATGGAAGCCTCTTCTGAAGCTAGCCCACAAGAAAGCCCGAAAACAGTTTGTTGAAGGCAACCAGTCCAAGAACATGAACTACTAGAACCATATTCTGTGGTCTGACGAGACCAAGATAAACTTGTTCGGCTCAGATGGTGTCCAACATCTGTGGCGGCGCCCTGGTGAGAAGTATCAAAACAAGTGTGCACTGCCTACAGTCAAACATGGTGCTGACAGCATCATGGTCTGGGGCTGCATGAGTGCTTCTGGTCCTGGGAAGCTACGCTTCATTAATGGAATAATGGATCCAACATGTACTGTGAGATTCTGAAGCAGAACATGATGCCCTATCTTCAGAAACTGGGCCGCACGGCTGTTTTCCAACATGATAACGACCCGAAACACGCCTCCAAGATGACAATTGCCTTCCTGAAGAAGCTGAAGGTGATGGTATGGCCAAGTATGTCAGACCTGAATCCCATTGAGCACCAGTGGGGCATCCTCAAGAGGAAGGTGGAGGAGCAGCTGGTGTCCAACATCCACCAGCTCCGTGATGTTGTCATGGAAGAGTGGAGGAGGATCCCAGCAACAACCTGTGCAGCACTGGTGAATTCCATGCCTTGGAGAATCAAGGCAGTGCTAGACAACAATGGCGGTCACTCTAAATATTGACACTATGGACACAATTTGGCATGTTGACAGTAAGGTGTACTCACTTTTGTTGCCACCTATTTTGGAAATAGTGACTGTTTGTTCAGTTATTTGGACAGTGCAGTAAATCTACACTGCAACACATATTGTGCAATGACTACTCTAGAATATATTCAGTTTTCATGTCTGTAACGTTGGCCCTTAAAAAGATATACTAAATTAATAGTCGAAATGTGAAGGGTGTACTCACTTTTGTGAGATACTGTATATCCTCGTTTTAAGCATGCTTGAACATCAGCTTATCGGCTAGCCAGTTTTTCTGCTAACAACAATATATCCACGCAGCCGATCGGCGATGGAGATGACTGCACTGCCAACAGGCTCCGACTGTTCAGCGCAGTGGTTCTCGAACTTTTTATGTGGAAGATACACCAAAGGGCAAGCCAAAATCGCAAGGCACACCTGTATTCATATCAGGGCAGATTTGCCTCTTTAATCCTCTCATGCATGAATTATGATAAACTCAGTCTGGATTTTTACTAAGTGGTTTTATACATCCTTAGGGATGTAAAACAAGGCTTGAAAAAAAAATTCTGTCTTTATTCTATAAATGACTACTTTTTCCCCATTGCAATGACCTGCCAATAGGATTTTTAGTATGGGATTACGTAATAGCTTCCACTAGGGTGGACTATATGCACTAGTGCCCAAAATTGCAGGCATATATAGAGAAAAAACACTTTTAAACAGCTACACACTGTAGTGACCTCCATGCATGAAAAGGATAACACGTGTTTTCACTCTTATCATTCTCCATGTTTTTTTATCAACTAATGCCAAATAAAATTTGCAAACAACCATATTACTCATGAAATATTAGTAACAAAGTAATTCAAGGATTCACTTTGTAAAATTACATCACAGCAGCAATACATCAATTCAAACCAGGCAGGTCACAAAATTAATCTTGTAATTGCTTAGGTTGGAGAGTCGGATTCTCAACTTATTGCAGCAAAGCCACAATACTTATTAATGCACATTTTCTTATTAACTATCGACAAAAAGACTTATTGCCTTCTTCCTTCTCACAGTGGCAGAAGCACCCAATCCCTTGTTACAGAGCAGAGGTGGACAATCCAGGTTCAGAAAGTAAAAGTCCTCCCCAGTATTTATTCCCAACCTCCTGGATTTGCTAACTAAAACAGCCCTTCAGACCAGAGGTTGGACTAGTCAAGAAAATCAGCTGGTTGAGTTGATGGGTGGAAGTAAAACATGGTGGGAGTTTTGCTTTCTGACCCCTGGAATGTCCTCCTCTGTTACGGAGCCTACATTTGTTGTGCGCTCGTCATCATGAAAAGATGAAGAAAATGCATCGTAGAGCATTTATTTCACACTAATAGAAAAGAGGTGAGAAATGATAACATACATCAGGGATCCTCAAATCTGGACCTTGAATCCAACTCCTGCCCAGGTTTTCTGTATTCCAGGCAAGTAGAAGAGCAGTTAGTGCCTCTGATTGGCCAGACTGTGTTAACACCTGACTCCCAGTCGATGGGGGGGGGGGCAGTTAGAGGACTGCTGGCTTTCTAGCCAGGAGTCCTCTGACCTCATAGGATGTGATTTGAGGACCAGGGACATGCATAATATTGTTCTGCATTTGCAAGTATCAGTTTCACAGTACAAGCTCTCACGATGCTCTCTGAAGGTCTACAGCTTCCAATCTTTTTGCAGAGCTATGACTAAGAAGCATCAAAATGTTATTGGGGCTTCAAATGCCCATCTTATAATTCTGCTCAGAACAAAAAGACAAAATTCTCTGTAGTTATACCACGCAACTAGTGAGCAGTCTTTCGTATTTACAAGGAAAATAGTTTTTCGGCCGAGCTACCGTTTGAGCCGTAACAGATCAAGTATCATCAGATTACTCCATCTGAAGGTAAATTTCATGACTACGCAACGCCCCGAGCTGGACCGTTTACATACGTATTTCCGATTTCAGAAATGATTATTCATATAAATAACGATTGCTTTGCACAGTTTATACAACCAAAATTAAAATGTTGATACTGAGCAGCAAAAGCAGATTAAAATCACTAAATCATGGAATCCCTTCAACTAAATGAGGCCCAAGTGTTGACAAGAGATAATGATCATTAATCAAACACCAAAAGGAGTGCGTTTTGCATTGGCTATCACCACGGAGTGGAAAAGTAATTTCTGTAGGCTACATATAGCCTACTGTGGTTTGGAGTTGGCTTTATGGTGTTGAATAAGCACATTAAATTGGAACCAAAAATAAGTTATCAAGTAAACATTAAAAGTAATGTTGACATTATGAGACCATCTGCACTGAACGCACATGTAGGCTACGCTGATGCGCACTGTCACTACATATGTGCTCGATAAACAGTGTAACCCAAGTGATCCGCTACGAGCAGAATTACCACAGGCGAGATTGAAATGAGTCTCACAGTTTACTTTACTGCAAAAGTCCAAACATTATATCGCATAAAAAACTGATAAACTGCGTTTTAAAGAGTGCCTTCTTGACCACGAATGAACAAGAAATGGCAGCCACTCTTCTACTCAAACCAGAAAAATAATTTTCTTTTGTGCCGGTCAGATCTCTTAAGTTCATACCACTCATGCAATTAAGTGTCAAATAGAGCAACGAAAAATCAATTTTCCTCATGGTTTGGTATTGGCCTCTTCACTGTAAACACATTTTACTGAAGCCCTAAAATGGCAGTTTTTGTGATGTTGTTTGTGAAAATATATGTAAAGGGCCAAGAGATCTGCTACTCCTTGGTCATCCATTAGCCCTTAATGTACTGCTGTTGTCACAAAATCCCTCAGCACACCTGGACTTGCATCACGACGCACTGGTGTACTAAGGCACGCAGTTTTGGGAACCACTGGTTTAGTGACCATTGTTTTGGGCAAAACGAAGAGTGTCAATTCAATGCACAGCGGAAGAAAAGATTCCGCAATTTATCCGTCAATTATGCCTTTTCCATCAATGGAGTTTTCTCCGAGCTGGCTGACTTTTCGGCCGTAATGAGCAGCACACCCGCAAAAATTGACTGTACTGAAGCGGAGGAGTAGGTATAACAAATTGCTATGGAAACACAGAAATGTTTACATCCATGATGTTTTACACTGCGGTCAAGCTATCACCAGTTCGCAAGACGACGGTCAAACTATCACCGCAAAAATTTTGATGCCCAATTACAGCGGATAGCGCGGTACTTTGGTCACGTGATACAAATGCTGTCAAAATTCGGCTTGCTGAGAGAAAAACCGAGACTTATTCAACGAAAGAATGCGTATATTTTCTTCATAAAAAAAATCGTCAACAACTTCCATAATGTAGTTTGAAAATGACTTTTCTTTTTCTTTTTTCAAGAAATAGTTCACATTTTGTGCAGATTGAAATGTGAGATTTTGGCGAGCTGCTGTGAATCCAGATGACAAATAATTGCTTGTAACTGTAATAATGTTTTACTTAAAGCAAATAGTTAGAGAAAAGTGACACTTGATTATGATAGAAGAGGGATCCTCCTATAAGCCCACCAAATATTGAGAGATTCTGTGGTGGATATTTTTTAATAAATGGCCATCAAAGTCGATACTGTGCAATGTGGGATTGCAGAAAATTGGATGGGGGCGTCATCCTTAAGGGCCTCTATTTCCTGCAAATCAAATAGTTAGAAAAAAGTAACACTTGGTTATGATACAAAAGGGATCCTACTATAAGCCCACCAAATATGAAAAGATTCTGTGGTGGAAATTTTTAATAAATGGCCATCAAAGTTGATACTGCGCAATGTGGGATTGCAGAAAATTGGATGGGGACGTCATACTTGCGGACCTATATTTCCTGCAAATCAAATAGTTAGAAAAAGGTAACACTTGATTATGATAGAAGAGAGATCCTCCTATAAGCCCACCAAATATGAAGAGATTCTGTGGTGAAAAGTTTTAATAAATGGCCTTCAAAGTTGATACTGTGCAATGTGTGAATGCAGAAAATTGGATGGGGGTGTCATACTTGAGGACCTCTATTTCCTGCAAATCAAATAGTTAGAAAAAAGTTACACTTGATTATAATAGTAGAGGGATCCTACAATAAGCCCACCAAATATGAACAGATTTCATGGTGGAAATTTTTAATAAATGGCCTTCAAAGTTGATACTGTGAAATGTGGGAATGCAGAAAATTGGATGGGGGCGTCATACTTGCGGACCTCTATTTCCTGCAAATCAAATAGTTAGAAAAAAGTAACACTTGATTATGATAGTAGAGGGATCCTACAATAAGCCCACCAAATATAAACAGATTCTGTGGTGGAAATTTTTAATAAATGGCCTTCAAAGTTGATACTGTGCAATGTGTGAATGCAGAAAATTGGATGGGGGCGTCATACTTGCGGACCTCTATTTCCTGCAAATCAAATAGTTAGAAAAAAGTTACACTTGATTATGATAGCAGAGGGATCCTACTATAAGCCCACCAAATATAAACAGATTCTGTAGTGGAAATTTTTAATAAATGGCCTTCAAAGTTGATACTGTGCAATGTGGGAATGCAGAAAATTGGATGGGGGCGTCATACTTGCGGACCTCTATTTCCTGCAAATCAAATAGTTAGAGAAAAGTAATATTTGCATGTCATAACATATGTATCCTACTATACGCCATACAATATCAAGAGATTCTGTTGTGGAATTTTTAAATGAATGCCCATTACAATTGATACTGTGTAATATGCCAATGCAGACAATTGGATGGGGGGATCATGTTTGAGGGCTGATAATTCCGGCAAATCAAAGTGTTTGTCAAAAGTTACCATTCAATAGCATAACTCATCGATCCTATTATAAAATTTTAAAACATGAAAAGATTCCATTGTTGAATTTTAAAATAAATGGCCGTCAAATTTGGGACTGTTTAATGTGTCAATGCAGGCAATTGAATGGGGGGTGCATACTTGAGGGCCTGTAGTTCCTGTGAATGAAGCAGTTTGTAAAAAGTACCTCTTGCTTACTACAGGTTGTAGTATCAACTCACTGAATATGAAAAGATTCGGTGCCAAACTTATTGAATAAATGGCTATCAAATCAGGAACTATTGTAATGTGTGAATGGAGATGACTGATTGGGGTACCATGTTTGAGAGCCTGTAATTCCTGTAAATCAAAACTTATGTGAAAAATAACAATTCCTGACCATGCTACATGCACTGAATAGTTTGATGAAAACATACAATTACAAATGTGTTTGTAACAAAAACCATCAAATGTCGGTGGGCCGCAGGATCGAGTAAGGCAAGTTCAAGCTAACGCATTTTTTTTTTCTATCAAGGCAGTACAAAATACTTCAGGTGATGCACATTGATTCAAAAATTTCCGGTACATTAGGCCGACACTTGACGTAAACTATTACAAGTAATATTCTGTGCAAGTTCTTTTTGACAAATTATTGGTACTAAAACAGTAATCCATTCAATTTAATTCATGGTCACCCATTCCATTGTCTTCATTCTCACACTGCAAAGTGGCTAATTTGATTGCCATTTCTTTAATAATTCCGCCATGGAATCTTTTCATTTTCAATGTGCTTGTACAAGAATACATGAAGCTTGTAAAGGAGGTGTTATATTCCACAAACTTCTTGACATGCAGAAATTACAGGCCCTCAAAAATCACCCCCATTTCACCTGTCTACATGCGTACATTGCAAGAGTAACAAAATTCAATGGCCATTTATTTAATATTTCTACATTGGAATCTCTATATTCAGGTTTTTATAATAATACAAAGGATGTAGTGCGGCAGGCAACTGTTATTTTTCTAAAAGTTTGGTATTTGCAGGAATTACAGACCCTGAAACGTGGCCCCACATTCAATCATCTCTTTTCGCACACTGCAACAGGTCCGACATTGATGCCCATTTTTTTCATAATCCCATCATAGAATCTCTTCATATTCAGTCAATTTATATTACAGTGCATGTAGCATGGTCAGGAATTGTTATTTTTCACATAGGTTTTGATTTACAGGAATTACAGGCTCTCAAACATGGTACCCCAATCAGTCATCTCCATTCACACATTACAATAGTTCCTGATTTGATAGCCATTTATTCAATAAGTTTGGCACCGAATCTTTTCATATTCAGTGAGTTGATACTACAACCTGTAGTAAGCAAGAGGTACTTTTTACAAACTGCTTCATTCACAGGAACTACAGGCCCTCAAGTATGCACCCCCCCATTCAATTGCCTGCATCGACACATTAAACAGTCCCAAATTTGACGGCCATTTATTTTAAAATTCCACAATGGAATCTTTTCATGTTTTAAAATTTTATAATAGGATCGATGAGTTATGCTATTGAATGGTAACTTTTGACAAACACTTTGATTTGCCGGAATTATCAGCCCTCAAACATGATCCCCCCATCCAATTGTCTGCATTGGCATATTACACAGTATCAATTGTAATGGGCATTCATTTAAAAATTCCACAACAGAATCTCTTGATATTGTATGGCGTATAGTAGGATACATATGTTATGACATGCAAATATTACTTTTCTCTAACTATTTGATTTGCAGGAAATAGAGGTCCGCAAGTATGACGCCCCCATCCAATTTTCTGCATTCCCACATGGCACAGTATGAACTTTGAAGGCCATTTATTAAAAATTTCCACCACAGAATCTGTTTATATTTGGTGGGCTTATAGTAGGATCCCTCTGCTATCATAATCAAGTGTAACTTTTTTCTATTTGATTTGCTGGAAATAGAGGTCCGCAAGTATGACGCCCCCATCCAATTTTCTGCATTCCCACATTTCACAGTATCAATTTTGAAGGCCATTTATTAAATATTTCCACCACAGAATCTGTTCATATTTGGTGGGCTTATAGCAGAATCCCTCTACTATCATAATCAAGTGTTACTTTTTTCTAACTATTTGATTTGCAGGAAATAAAGGCCCGCAAGTATGACGACCCCATCCAATTTTCTGCATTCCCACATTTCACAGTATCAACTTTGAAGGCCATTTATTAAAAATTTCCACCACAAAATCTGTTCATATTTGGTGGGCTTATAGCAGGATCCCTCTTCTATCATAATCAAGTGTTACTTTTTTCTAACTATTTGATTTGCAGGAAATAGAGGTCTGCAAGTAGGACGCCCCCATCCAATTTTCTGCATTCCCACATTTCACAGTATCAACTTTGAAGGCCATTTATTAAAAATTTCCAACACAGAATCTCTTCATATTTTATGGGCTTATAGGAGGATCTCTCTTCTATCATAATCAAGTGTTACCTTTTTCTAACTATTTGATTTGCAGGAAATATAGGTCCGCAAGTATGACGTCCACATCCAATTTTCTGCAATCCCACATTGCACAGTATCAACTTTGATGGCCATTTATTAAAAATTTCCACCACAGAATCTTTTCATATTTGGTGGGCTTATAGTAGGATCCCTTTTCTATCATAACCAAGTGTTATTTTTTTCTAACTATTTGATTTGCAGGAAATAGAGGCCCTTAAGGATGACGCCCCCATGCAATTTTCTGCAATCCCACATTGCACAGTATCAACTTTGATGGCCATTTATTAAAAATATTCACCACAGAATCTCTCAATATTTGGTGGGCTTATAGGAGGATCCCTCTTCTATCATAATCAAGTGTCACTTTTCTCTAACTATTTGCTTTAAGTAAAACATTATTACAGTTACAAGTAATTATTTGTCATCTGGATTCACAGCAGCTCGCCAAAATCTCACATTTCCATCTGCACAAAATGTGAACTATTTATTGAAAAAAGAAAAAGAAAAGTCATTTTCAAACTACATTATGGAAGTTGTTGACGATTTTTTTTATGAAGAAAATATACGCATTCTTTCGTTGAATAAGCCTCGGTTTTTCTCTCAGCAAGCCAAATTTTGACAGCATTTGTATCACGTGACCAAAGTACCGCGCTAACCGCTGTAATTGCGCATCAAAATTTTAGCGGTGATAGTTTGACCGTGATAATCACAACAAACTTCACATTCTCACAAAATTCATTATTCTGAGAATTAATGGCATAAGCTAATGATACCATCTTCTTACTTGTTTAGCAAGACATATGCCTATCAACAAATAAGAAAGAAGTCATCTGCTTATTTTCCCATGACAAAAATTAGCATTTTTATTTTAAAAAATGCTTCAAATGGATGTATAACAGCAAGCATTTGCGTTTTGCGGTGAACCTCAACAATTGCAGCAGACGGACTAAACTAGACACTCCAGTCGACCGCGACTGCATGGGTGTTAACTAGGGTTGTAACGATTCTGAATCGATGTTTTTTAAGGCATAGGACCACCATTGGGCGAACAACCGACTTTTCATTTATTAAACCTGACTTGGTCTTGAACGAAAGTGCCAAATATCAAAGGGCGTGAGAAATGCTTCCCGAAAATACTCGACTGTTTCGGCGGCATGCTGCAAGTAACATGAGAAGGACTACAGAATCGTCTCCTTTTAAGCAGTTAGGTTACTCTAATCTTGTCCCTGTTTACTTACTCACTCAGCAAAGTAAAAATGCGAATCGCCTGTTTGATTGCTAATTGAGCTATGTTTATTAAGACAGCATATTTGATTGCCGCATTCTGAAAGTTAAATGGGCATAGATTTGCAAGAGCGCTTATTTGGCCATTTCGTGTGATTGTGATCATTTATAGCTCACATTCAGGTTTCATCCGCTATAATGTTTTCCACCTTGTGTGTATTTTAGACGCTTGAAATCCAGGGCGATCTGAAAATAAATCTCTTTATTTTTATTTTATCATTATAAATCTCCTAAAAGTACCAGAATGAGAGATGAAATGCTGAGTTGGGATGTGACAATGTTGAAGGAGGATTTTTAAAGTGTGATCAGACAACTTGCCGTTATGGGGTGTGTAGGCAGTCGCGTGTAATTTCTTGAAACATACACACCAGAAGCGGCTTAAAACGATTTAAAATGTCGTCGGGAAGAAGCCTGAGTTTAGATTTCGCCAATTGCAGGTGCTCCACCCTTCCTTAAATCAGCTCCCATGTACTTGGCCTAAATAACAATCAAGAAATTTAGCCAGTAGCCTATAACGATTAAGATGTGATGGTGAAAAGCAGACAAACCTAACTGGGCTACGGTGTTAGATTGAAGGAATGCCAATTTGAAAAATTTTTAAAAATCTTCCTCTGAATTAGGCTACATCTCTCATCGTAGCATTTTAGGACATTATTCAAGATTAATTTAAAAAGATTTTTTATAAGATCGCCCTGGAGTTTAAGCGTCTAAAAAATACACAAGGTGGAAAACATTCTGAAAATCGGATGAAACGTGAATGTGAGATAAATTATCACAGCCGCATGAAATGGCTGTGGCAATGGCAATCGTGTTCATGCTGTACTGTTCTATGCCCATTTAAATTTCAAAATGCAGCAATCAAGCGCTCCCTTAATAAACAGCTCTACTCATTCAACTTAAAAGAGTAAACGAATCCACCACTTGATTGCTATTCAGGCAAAGTAAACGGGAACAGGTCTACGTTTCTTAGAGTTGCCTAATTGGTTAATCGGATGACGATTTTGTTTTCATTTGCTTGGCTCCACTCAGCACGTGGCTGAAAAATACAGTCAAGTTTTTTTCCGGAAGCATTTCCCATGCCCTTTGATGTTAAGCACTTTCATTCAGGACATCATGGGGGTTAATAAAGGAAAAGGGAAAGGTCAGATGTTCGCCCCGTGGTAGCAGGTGGCGTTACAACGCTTTAAAAAAATATCGCTTCAGAATCGTTACACCCCAGTGTTAACCCCCGAAAGCCTGCTTCTCTCCCTTTTTGCGCAATATACAGCCAATACTGTCGCCATGGCGACCAAAAACGATAAGTGTCATAAGTGAAGTGTAACGCATGTCCATACCAAATATGAAAGTAATTGGCCAAAAATTGCAGACTGGACTACGTCCACGAGGAAATCTCTGTTTTGCCACTAATTTGCACATTATTCAGCCAACTGGCCTACTGTCGCCATGGAAACCAGAATCGATAGGTGTCATATGTGACGTATAACACATGTCCATACTGAATATGAAAGTAATCAGGCAAAAATTACGTCCTGTAGGGGAGGTCTGGTGTGAAAGTAACTTTTTACTCACAGCCATCCTCACTTCGATGCATACTAGGTCAGCACATGCAGCTCGTGCCCCTCTCCAGACCCGCAAACATTCTTGAGGCATCCAGTCTTCCTCGCGGCACAAGACCGAGAAGACTGTTTCCCACAGCGGTGAGTAAATTCAGACGAATGCTAAACTTTTTCGATTTAAAGATTTTCTTTATCGCCTCGTGTCATATTTATGATAAAATGATAGGTGATTTAGTTCCGTAATATATGGTGAAGTTTGAAATGTCAGAATTTTTCCACTTTGGAAGTAATCCTCATTCAAATGTCAGGAGTCACCATCGGGACTGAGGTAGCAACAGTTAACGTTCGTCCCTCTCTGCTAATGCAGCCACATTTTGTGTTTAAAAGCTCAATAAAAATATGTGTTATGTTTTACCGACAGAGCATGCCAAGAGTTAGGGTCAGAACTACCCAGAGAGGAACGGTTGACCTGGAGGTTTATGCAAGGGCCTTTTTTGACTTCCGAAGAGGCGATAGTATAAGGAGGGCAGCAGTGGTGCCTGGCGTTTGTCATGTCACCCTGTTCAGGTACTGCAAGAGGAGGGCAGAGGCAGGAGGGCAGCAGACCAGAGCCCCAGGGTACAGGGCTCACAACAAAGTCTTCACAGAAGAACAGGAGAAGAGACTGCAGGCATATATAAAGAGAGCAGCTGATATATATTTTGGCCTGAGTCCTAAAGAGGTGCAAGTAACACCGCAGACAAAGCGACACCATTACGGCAATATAACAAGCACCTCCAGCTCGGAGCCGGATCAGTTGGAGCCGGGGCAGATCCGGAGCGGAGGTGCTTCCTATCTGGGAATTAACCTCTTTTTAATGCTTTTTTTAGGTGCGAAAGTTTCATACAAGCTGGCCCAAAATATTGGCCTCAAAACTCCATGTTCATGGAAGAAAAACCAGATGGCAGGGAAGGATTGGCTCAGCTCGAACGCAACAAAACCCTGTTCATCCGTCGATCTCAAGCCACCAGCATGTCCCATTCCACCAGCTTCAACAAGACGAACGTGACCGCGTTTTTTAACAACCTAAAGACTGCCCTCACCCACTATAATTTGAGGCAAATGACCTCTGGAACATGGATGAAACAGGTAAAAATTTATATTTAGATAAATTAAAATCAACAGTATTTTGCACCAGCACTAATTCATTTCACTCATTGTTTCAGGTACCACAACGGTTCAAGTGCCAGACAATGTCATTGCCACCAATGGCCAGCGCCAGGTTGGTGCTGTGACCTCTGGGGAAAGAGGGACATTGGTGACAGTTGCCTTTGCTGCCAACACACAAGGCAACTTTGTTCCTCCTAACTTTATCTTCCCAAGGAAGAAGTTCCAGGACCACTTCATCCAGGATAGTCCCCCTGGCTGCACTGGTTCTGCCAATGGATCGGGGTGGATGGAGGAGACAGATTTTTTGGCCTTTTTACAGCATTTTGCAAGACACACCCACATGACCCCGGAGTCAAAGTTGCTGCTACTCTTAGACAATCATGCATCACACCTCTCTGTGGTAGCTATTGACTTTTGCAAGTCACAGGGCATTGTACTCCTGTCTTTTCCACCCCACTGCTCCCACCGTCTTCAGCCGCTAGACCGAAGCGTTATTGGTCCTCTGAAGCACTACATTAACAGTGCAG
Organism: Gymnothorax reevesii; assembly: GCA_029721435.1. Taxonomy (NCBI): domain Eukaryota; kingdom Metazoa; phylum Chordata; class Actinopteri; order Anguilliformes; family Muraenidae; genus Gymnothorax; species Gymnothorax reevesii. Next base: position 94,801,640 of record CM056575.1, read on the forward strand.
CAGATAATTGGATGCAAATGAACCCTGGAAGAACTTTGACCATCTACAACATCCCAAGTCTTGTGGCTAAAGCTCTGCCTCAAGCTGCGACACCAAGCAGCATTTTGTCTGGGTTCGAGTGTACTGGTATCTGGCCCTTGAATCCAGATATTTTCAGTGAGGCAGACTTTGCTCCAGCTTTTGTGACCAACCGTCCTACACCAGCACCAGCTCCATCCCCAGTGCCAGCGCCAGCTCCATCACCAGCGCCCCCTTTCATAACCAGCACCAGCTCCATCGCCAGCGCCTGCTCCCTTGAGACGCCAACCTAGCCCGAGCCCATTGAAGTTGCATCCCCATGAGTCAGCCAGTCCTGTAGATGGTGAGAGTTTTGTCTATGTGTGTATTTAAATGTGCATGTTGAGCCTTGCCAAGCATTTTTTTTAATATCATCTATCCAGGTATGCTAGTGGTTCCAGGAACATCTAGTGGCACGCCAGTACAGAGGTTCAGCCCAGAAAAGGTTCGCCCATATGCAAAGGCTGGCTCGAGGAAAGAAAATAAAAGTAGAGGCAGAAAGAGGTGAGCCTAGTGTCATTTTTTACTCGTCTTGATTCTCTTGCTTGTATAAAAACAATCTGATTACGATTATAATCTCATTGAATGTTGCAGGTCAACAGCAATACTGACAGACACCCCAGTGAAAGCTGCTTTGCAGGAGGAGAGTCAGCAGAGGGGCCTGAAAAAACAGTCCTCTTCAAAACTCCCAAAGAAAACGAGGCTTAGTGGACACACTGCAACCACAGTTTCTCAGGGCAACGATGATGAGTGTCTTGTCTGTGGGGAGACATTTGCCTCATCTTTGCCCGGAGAAGTGTGGGTGCGGTGCCTCTTTTGTCTGCTGTGGTCACATAAGGCATGCACTGAGGGTGCCACTCATTATACCTGTCACAACTGTGATGAGTAATTTCATCTCAGATAGCAAGCTCCTCCGCTCCGGATCTGCCCCAGCTCGGATCAGTTGGAGCCGGGGCAGATCCGGAGCGGAGGTGCTTGCTATCTGGGATCATTTTTATAAATAGACCTTGCAAATTAAACATGTTCACATTCACTTTTGGAACATTTGAAGCCAATTAAAATGTTTAAAACGAATGTCTGGCTGTTTTTGCTTCTGTTTTAATGGCAGAAATTTAAAAAGATTGCAGTAAATTTGATCACGTTACTTTTGCCCTGCCCGTGCATTACTCTCATCCGGCTGGATGGGTCGAAAGAAGCAACCCGCAACTTCCGTTCGACGTCAAACTATGCCGAAGTCACTATATATGGTGATGTTTTAGCACCTGATATTGACAGAGCACACACGAAAGTAGTTAATCGCTCCGAAATTTTTTTTCGGTCTGTAACGTTATCTTCTAAAATAACATCCATGTGAAAAATGTAACTTTCGTACCAGCTCTCCCTTACAGAATCCACATGGAAGTGTCTACGGACGCGGACATTGCAGCAACAGAAACAGCGAGCACGAATTCATAATAGCCACGCGACTTCATCTGGGGGCTTCAATTAATCAATGGCCTATATTTTCTAATGTTGTCGTTAAATATTTCATCGATTGTACTAAGCTGGCTAACTACCTAAGCCCTAGCTCATATTTAGCAGCCCGTGTGCCCACGGACGCCCACTGTTCCTGGACGGTTTTAGATCTCGTAGGGTCTTGCTGGTTTGAAATATCGAGTCAGCTTGGATATTTATTTGTGACTCCTGCTGCGACTTCTGTCATTGATTTTTGCATTTCTGAGCTCCACTTTCACATTTCTTTCCACATTTTAGCATCTTTTGTACATAATTTCCACTCTTGGTAACAGCAATGTATACAGTTCAAATGCTGCAACTCACTCATTGGACAATGAAAACAGGCTCGCAAGCTATCATCAAACCAATCACAATAGCTTTCATTTATTCAAGTTACGAATGCCCCTTGCCCCATTCTAGGGCTGCCCCAACACACACCTTCCAGTCAGAGCACATTATAAGCATTATTTTGCGTTTCTCCCAATGAATGTTTTGATCCTGAGCCATGCGGTGAGCCCTCTCACGTCGTCGAAGCCCCTGCATTAAAACGGCGCTGACAAGATACTGTTTATTGAATCAATTATCCTGACCCAAACCAAGAACAGAATATAGAAAGTGGTCAGTTTCATACATAGCAAGTTAATTATTCAACTCATTTACCGGAGGCCATAAAACAATCATCATCACTCGCAACTCTGAAACAAAATATTCGTTCTTTTCACTTAGCTGATTGATTTCTCTCACCATAATGGTTGTTGTTTATTCACATCTTATACTGTACCTCAATCTTTTGTTCAATTCAATTCTTATTTGTTTATTGTATCATATAGGTGTCTTACCTTGTTTACATTTGCTCTTTTTTAAATTGCAGGTTCTTGTTTAAATGATCTTTATCAGCAGGGCTCCCTTGTAAAGCAGGCTGAATGGCTTGACTGGGACTACCCTGCTTTTTTAAATGAATGAATGGATGAATAAATAATGATTGCAACACATTTGAAGAAGTTGACCATTTACCTCTGCGTAACATAGCCAAGTCTTTTAAACGCTCTCCCGTGCTCCTGCCTGCTTCTACAAACTTGTGCCAACTGCTATCTGCTATAACTAGGCAGCAAATACTTTGAGTAAGCACTTCATGTAATTGTACTTCTAAAAATCTGACCCAGCCCTTCAAAATGAGGAAGCTAAATACAGTCTATGGGTACTACCAATGCACTACCATGCATTTTAATATTAGTCCAAATATCTGCTCAGTAATAAGCTAGCGAGCTAAGGTGACTAGTCACTGGAATTCAATTTACTGATGTTTGTTAGCTAGCTGCATTCAGTAATAGGTGAGTTTAGTTACCATCAAAAATCAATGGTAAAAAGCTCTTTGCTTTGAACATAGAATCACTGTAAACAGTGTATCATTCTTTGTTCAGAGAAAAGATATTATTACCATCAATTTCTGTTGTTATCTACAGTGACCTGATATGGAATCTTGCTAGCTATCTGGTTTTACTTTTCAGCAACAGCACTGCTGCTGACAGACCTCTCTTCTGTCAGTTTTCATCGGACTTCTAAAATAACAAAATGAACTCTTGAACATACATCAGCTTGGTAAGAACTATGTAAAATGACTGAAACCATTTTCAGGGGGAAAAAAAATCACATGACAGGAACTGTTCCTTTAATTATTATTTTTTTTTTTTGAGGTTCACGTCCCATCCACAAACATGGATGGGGCAGGCTTATAACCTGTATTGCAACCAGCCACTAGATAGCAATCAAAATATTTGGGCCTCACTTCTAGGCAGCTGCAAAGTCGTCCATCATTATATTCAGTCACTGGTCGGAACTACGCTATCATGATGTCACGTCAGTTAAAGAGCTTGAACACACTGGTGGTTTAACCATGATAGAAACATAAAAATTATTTTGGTAATTACTAACACTGTTAATTTAGGGCAGCTGTGGCATAAACCTTACATTGGTTGGTGTAATAAATTTGTCTAGCATTAAATATATATAGGGCTGGGACTTTAACCCGATAATTTCGATTAACTAATAACAGAAAAAACTAGAAAAGCACTCAGAGAGCGCAGAACCTCCGCCAGGGGGCATTAAAGCCAAAAGCACGGCGATTGGAACTCCGGCCCACTGGAAAGACTTGAAATCTTGAAGTTTGACGTATATCTCAGCAGTACTTTGGCCTAGATATGCCAAAATGTAATCACCTCTTCCTTGAGTTAATACACACCTTCCCTGAAAATTCCGGCCATACATATTGACGTCCGGCCATAATTTTTTGAGTTATGTTGTACGCAAACAAACCAACAAACAAACAAACCAACAAACAAACGGCACCGAAAACATCTACCTCCTCGGCGGAGGTTAATAACGCGTTAAAAATCACGCATTTAATCGCACCTTTCTCAGTTTCCTAATTTCTGGCACACCAGTCACACTGGTGCACTCACTTCAGCCAGCTAGGTGGCGGTAATGTACATAGTCTTAAAATGTTGAATTTAATGGCCATAATTACACTTTGAGTTTGTACTAATCTGTGCATGTAGTAGACAGATGAAAAACACACAGATAAATATTGATGAAAAATAAACATTTTTGTTATTTAAGTTCACATATACGTCTATTCATTGATTCAGTCGTCAATCAAAATGTATTTGAATTGAAAAACTTTGCTTATTGTATCAAATATTGCCATTTGATAAAAATGCTATTAATTTCGATTAATTAATTACAAAACCTCTAATTAATTAGATTAATTTTTTTAATAGCGTCCCACCACTATATGTTACAGTCAGATTGTGAAACGAGTCATTTCATGAAATGACTAAAAAATTTCATAAAATGGCTAACACTAAACTTCAGTCATTCTGATAGGGAATCAGTCGACACCAGAAGCGGGAAAAGGGAATGAGGATTTATTATAAACAAAACAAAACAGGCACGAGGGCCAACAAAAAACTTGGCCCAAAGAGTTGCAAAAAACAAACTGAGGTAAGCTACACAGAGCTATAAACAATAAATGCAAAAAGGCAAAAAACAAAAAGGCACTGGAAACTCCAGGCGAGAAGATCAAGAAAAATAAATAACAAGACTAAATATATATACACACACAAAACAAGAGGCTAGGACGAGACTTGAAACTAGAAATGCTAGGGGACTTGACAACAAGAACTTGGCTAAATTTGCACATGCAAAGAGATGCGAGACACTGTCTGCCAGCCAACTTCCACCGCATCCAGATAAAGGCTTGGAAATCATGACATGAGGGGTAACACCTGGAGAGAGAGAAACAAGAGGCATGGCAAGATCAAGACATGGACAGAGATTGGATGACATGACCTGCTCATTAAGAGAATGAGCGTGCTCAGCTTAAGTACCAATTAAGTATGCAGCTTGGAAGAAAGCATGAATGTTAAGAACAGAAAAGCACAGCAAGATCTTGAAATAGCAAAGCAGGAATCATGACAATAAACTCCCTGTCTAAATTAGTAGTATTAGTAATGTGCCTATCTAAGAATTACACCAACCCAGTGAGTGTTAGTAAATGTTAGTAACTTAAAAACAGTTAATTGTCAATTAAGCTTAGAGAGGCCCGAATCCAGCACAGCACAGAAGGAAGGGGGAAACCACAAAGCCAACCAGAGCTCAGAAATGTGCAGCAACGAAGGTACGGGGCGGAACGCAGACAAGCGGTGGAGTGGCATGGCAGACCTGGCATGAACAAAAACATGGAAAAGTAAAAACATGGACATGGAACATGAAATGCAAAAACTGTGACATGAACTATGAAACTATGAACTATGGAATCTTGATACATGACTGTTAAAACCATAAACAATACTGTTCTGGCCAAAGGCCAGAACCCTGGAACACAACACATTCATTCATTCATTCATTTTCTATACCCGCTTATTCCTCACTAGGGTCACGGGGTGAGCTGGAGCCTATCCCAGCTGGCTACGGGCAAAGGCCAGGACCTTCTTGCTGTGAGGCAGCAATGCTAACCACTGTGCCACCGTGCCGCCCACTAAATGACAAAAAAGTTTTCGTCAATTCACGAAATGACTGGTTTGACAATCTTACTGTAACATGTATACATTATCTAACCAGAAGTCACATTTAGATTAAAATCTTATTTGCAAGTCAGCCACGAGTACTGAATATTGGTAAAATAAAGGCACAATGAAAATAGAGATGAATAGCAATGACAAGGCAAATTAAAGTAAAAAAAAATTTTTTTTTTAAATTCAGCAGCGGACATAGCTGGTAGCAAAAAAAAAGAAAAGGAAAATCAAAGATACAACTTCATGATACATATCTATAACCCCAAATCCAAAATAGCTGGGACAAAGTGTAAATTGTGAATAGAATCAAAAGGCGATGAATTTCAAATCACACCAGCCAATATTTTATTCACAATGGAACAGAGATAACATAGCAAATGTTGAAGCAAATTTAATGGCTGCTACAGGTCTCAAAAAAGTTGGGACAGGGGCCTGTTTACCATGGTGTATCATCCGCTCTTCTTCTTAACACAGAGTGGAGGCGTCTGGGCATTGAGGAGACAAGTTTCTTGAGTTTAGCCATTGGAATTTGATCCCACTCTTGTTTATTCCAGGCTTCCAGCTGCTGGAGAGTTTTGGGTCTCCTTTGACGGACTTTTCATGTAATTATGCACCAAATGTTTTCAATCGGTGAGAGATCAGGACTGCAGGCAGGCCAGCTCAGCAGAAGGACTCTTCTACTAAGAAGCTACGCTGTTGTAATAGCTGCAGTATGTGGTTTTGCATTGTCCTGCTGAAATACACAAGGCTTTCCTTGGAATAGATGTCATCTGGAGGGGAGCATGTCACTAATGCATTCCCATACCATCAGAAATGCTGGCTTTTGAACTGAACACTGATAACAGGAGGGGCTCTGTTGACCGGAGGACACGACGCCCATGATTTCCAACAAAATTGTCAAATTTGGACTCATCTGACCTCAGGACACTATGCCACTTTGCTACAGTCCATTTTAAATGAGCCTTGGCCCACAGAACACGATGGCGTTCTGGATCATGCTCAACAATGGCTTCCTTTCTGCAAGATAGAGTTTTAGGTGGCATCTGTGGATGGCACGGGGACTGTGTTTACAGACAGTGGTTTCTTGAAGTATTCCTGGGCCCATTCAGTAATGTCAATGACAGAATTATGCCGGTGAGTGATGCAGTGGCGTCTGAGGCCCCGAAGATCACTGGCATCCAGTAAAGGTCTTCGGCCTTGTCCCTTACGGCCAGAGATTTTTCCAGTTTTTCTGAATCTTTTGATGATGTTATGGACTGTTGATGATGAGACCTTCAAAGCCTTTGCAATTTGACATTGAGGAACATTGTTTTTGAAGTATTCCACAATTTTTTGACGGAAGCCTTCACAGGTTGGAGCGCCTCTGGCCATCTTTACTTCTGAGAGACTCAGCCTCTCTAAGGCATCCATTTTATAGCCAATCATGTTACACACCCGATGTCAGTTAACTTAATTGCTCGCTAAATGTTCTTTTAGCTGATTCTCTTATATATGAATAGCTTTTTCAGCCATTTTATGCCTGTGTCCCTACTTTTTTGAGACCTGTTGCAGCCAGAAAATTTGAAATAAGCACATTTTGTGGATAAAAATGTAAAATATCTCAGTTTCAACATTTGAAATATAATCTACGTTCTATAGTAAATAACATATTGGCTTATGTGATCTGAAAGTCATTGCATTTTGATTTTCTTCACAATTTACACTTCGTCCCAACTATTTTGGGATTGGGGTTGTATAAATTGCCATACATACATGCCATACATATTTGCTTGTAAAGACATTTTTCAAAGTCAGTGAGTAGGACAGAAATATAGAAATAGCTGTAAACTTTTAACTTTGATCAGGATTGCACTTTAGAGAGAGACTGGCACTGCTGCTTCCATGTACCCCGAAACTCGCAATAAGTCTAATGGCGTTTCGCTTTACATCCCTCATCTGCACAACGAAGCCAAAGGTCACAAAAACACGCAGCTGCGATGAGGGGATGGACGGCCACGTTATTTCTGGCCCAGGGGGGAAGTTCACCTGATTTATACTGGATGTGCATCTCCTTTGCTGCACTTTACTATAGTTTCAATTATTCTGTGGTTCACCAACATGCATGGGCACCGCTATAGAAGAGCAGCATTTCATATTGTTGAGCTGGTCGGAAATGCAAGGTGGATGATAATGACAAGTGCTTTATCCTACTTGTTGTTAACCCTGAGTCCTCTTGGCATGAGCTGGATCAATGAAGCTTAAACAAAACTTGCAGGAGAATTTTCATCTAATGCACTAAATTCGCTACCATTTTGGGAAAAACTATACAATCATAATGGCTCTGTTACCATGAAAAATCTCCATAATAAATATAGTCATAACAACAAGGGCCCACCATCACTTTTCCTGATGATTTGTAGGTGCAAATATATCAATAAAACTATAAATTGTCATGATGGGAAATGTTCATCTTGGGAGAATGTCAAATCTAGAGGTTGCTCAAAATGAGGGTCAGCCTATATGAGAGGAACATTCATGTTTCAGAAACCAAAGACACTAACAAATGTTAAAAATCATGTGTGTTAGTCAAGGGGGTGAACCTGTGGAATAATTATTTGGTAAACGTTAAAACATTCAGTACACCATGCAAGCTCAAGAAACTTAATTGCATCATGCAATACACACAGGAAAATGAAAAAAATGTTTGCTCGCTGTTGCAATGACCATGTTTTTGCAATGATTATGATTTTGTAAGGTAAGAAGGGTTGGTGTTAATAAGCTTTGGCTTCAGCCTACACCCTTGCGATTTATTACTCTTACCTTTTTTCATTCTTCTGTCTTTGTATTTTGTTTTGTCTATTGAAAATGATCCGAAATAAATATATCAATCTATCTATCTACTCGAGAAGAGGTTATTTATTAATGCTATGAACTGTACACAAATCTGTCTTCCCACTCATGTTTCTGCATTTGTTCTTCATTGCTCTGTGGGTAAGTGATACAGTTGAGCATTGAAATGAGTTACTTATTCTCATGGGCATCACTGATGGTATGACTGAAAAACTACAGATTGTTACTCTTTTTTTACCCTTATTTTTTCTATAGCTGGGAGCCATGACCTGTTTAATTAGGGCCCATGCACCGACCAGTGCCAGGGCCCAGAAAGGTGCGAGGAACCTATTGTTTTTGACGGGATTTTTATTATTCTTCTTCTTCTTCTTATTATTATTATTATTATTCCGCTGCGAGAACGCGTTTTTGAGGGCCTTGCCATGCACGAAAACTCACAGAAATTTGCAGATATGTCAGGCTTGCGAAATATTACAAACTATTGTTGTTCTTGAGTTTGGCCATGCCCCGGTGGCTCGATAGCGCCACAAAACAAGCGGCCATTTTGGAACGCACTTGCTCGGATTCTCACAAAATTTGGTGGGGTAGTAGTAGTTATAATGAAGTTTTTAGTCAATTTTTAAAACGTTTTTTTGGCTTACAAGAAGTGAGCTATGAGCCATTTTGTGCATGTTCTTAGATTTTACAAATACTTTTTTGAGGGCTTTATCATTCTCGAAAACTCGCCAAACTTTGCCCAGAGGTAAAAAATATGATGCTCTTCGAATTGATATCCTATTTTGCACTGGATGTGACATTCTGGCTCTATAGCACCCCCTAATACATAATTGCATTTTTGAGGGCCTCAGCATGCTCGAAAACTGATGAAATTTTGCACACATATTAATTCGGGTGGAAGTTGTACTATAATTTAGGGTGTACAGATGGGCATGTCAAAATGGCATTACAGCGCCCCCTAGAATATATCAATGAAGCAGCCCTCGCAGCCTGCTTAACCTACATATTCAAAATTCGGTGTCCATGTGGACTATGCCGAGACCTAAAAAAAAAGTCTCATGGTGCCATCACCTAGACTCAACAGGAAGTAGGCCATTTTTAATTGAAATTGCAACTTCAAAAAATTTTTTTTGCCATGAACAGGCGTCATACTTTAACAAACTCCCCCGAGAGATTTTATCCAATCAACTTAAAATTTGGCAAGTGACATCTAAACACCTTGCTGAGGTTTTTTGCGAAGCTTTTTTTGATTCATCGAACTATTTATCTGTGGTGTCGCGGCAAATTTTGATGTTCCGCCATGAAACAGGAAGTTGGTTTTACTCCCACATACTATTGCCCAAAAACTTTACAGGCTTGATAACAGTCTCTTTCCAAGTATAAATATTTGCTAATATTAGACTGGGTGTGGTCAGATGGCTCCCCAGCGACCTCTAGACATGGCCATGTTAAGATAAAAATGCTTGAATGTTCATGAAATTTGGTCTGCTCATTGCACTCGTAATGCCGGGCTATGGTAATTTTTTTGAAATTTTTTGGCCAAACAGGAAGTGAGCTAAGCGCCATTTCTCGTGTTTTTCCAAATTTTGCAAACACACGTTTGAAGGTCTTAGAATACTCGAAAACATGCAGAACATTGCAGAAATCAACATCTCGCCACCACCCCAATGTGCACGAGGGTTGCGAGGGCCCTTTCAATGCTGCTTTCATCTTTAATTTATTGTGTTTTTTTTTTTTTGATTAATCAGGCCTAATGGATTTGGATGTTAAGAAGAAACTAATAGGTCATTTATGCCCATTTTTTAGCTGCCGCTGCCAAGCGGGCGCAGGAGTTATGGTATCGGGCTCAGTGCATGGGTGCGTGCGTGCGTGTGTCCATCAACACATTTTTACAGGCTCAAAATTTTCACTGGACTTGCATCTCGAAAAGGCCTACAAATGACGTGCATAAAGTTGACCTTGGCCTATTTTTTCGAGGTCACTGGCCTAAAAATATCACCAAAAACATTTTGCTTTATCTCCATAGGCGGCGTTAACTATGTTTCAGCCGTTTTAGTTGGAATGACCCCGCCCTTCAGGGGGCTCCCAACTGCCAGGCAAGAATTAGCATCCTCAATGTTGATTGTATGAAAACATACAGAGGTACACTGCCAGGAAAGGCAAACCGGGCAAATATTTGAGTCCCCCCAAACAGGCAAATGTTTGGGATCCCCAACGACCACTCAGATTGGCACATTTTGCAATGACTCATAAAAACCCATTACGCCTTCTATGAAAGCATTATAGCGCACCCCTGGCCAGTGCCTCGAAAGCCCCCTAAACGGCGCCCCTTCTCTGAGTTACAGCTAATGCGCAGAATACACTGCTCTCCATGGTCGGAGTTACTCGTTTTCTTCGTCAGATTATGCTTGTTGCATGGACACTGAGCTGGCTCAGAAGTGTAGTAATTATTTATTGTCTACAAATGATGGCAGCAAAAGAGCAATGATAGCGAATACTCCGGGAATTTCAAAAATACAGCGGTCACCTTAGCCAATTTTGCTAGCACCTCAGACTTATCGGTCGGCATGTCAACAAATAAAAAAGTGATTTGCTTGCTGCATTCCAGGGGTTTTTAATATTTTACATAACGGTGAGCTTTGATGTGTACATTCTAAAGCATTATCTACAAACCCAAAACCAGTGAAGTTGGCACGTTATGTAAATTGTAGATGAAAACAGAATACAATGATTTGAAAATCCTTTTCAACTTATATTCAATTGAATACACTGCAAAGACAAGATGTATAATGTTCAAACTGAGAAACTTTTTTTTTTTTTTGCAAATAATCATCAAATTAGAATTTAAAGGCAGCAACACATTGCAAAAAAGTTGGCACAGGGGCCTTTTTACCACTGTGTTACATCGCCTTTCCTTTTAACGACACTCAGTAAACATTTGGGAACTGAGGAGACCAATTTTTGAAGCTTTTCAGGTGGAACTCTTTCCCATTCTTGCTTGATGTACAGCTTAAGTTGTTCAACAGTCCGGGGTCTCCGTTGTTATATTTTACGCTTCATAATGCGCCACACATTTTCAATGGGAGACAGGTCTGGACTACAGGCAGGCCAGTCTACTACCCGCTCTCTTTTACTACGGAGCCATGCTGTTGAAACACGTGCAGAATGTGGCTTGGCATTGTCTTGCTGAAATAAGCTGGGGCATCCATGAAAAAGACGTTGCTTGGATGGCAACATATGTAGCTCCAAAACCTGTATGTGTAAGAAGAGGCCAGAGGAACACCGGGTGCAGGATCCAGAAGTGTTTATTAAAACACAAAACACTAAGGGAAAAAATGGCAGACACACCAGAAACAAAACACCGTGCACAAGCACTGAACAAATGGGAGAACTGAGGTACACTGCCAAAGGCAGGGGGAAACAGAAATACTCTCTCCAAGAGAGGATAACTTAGAAAACTGAACCTAACTAAATTGACGGACACACTGGGAGACTTATACACGGGGCTGACTAGACTAAAGCGCAGCAAACAGAAAGGCTTGGGAACCATACACGGGAGACACACAGAAGGCACGAGGAGCTGAGACTTCACCATGTAGCAATACGGAGGATCCGTCTGACAATCGCGTGGAAAACAGGAACATTTATAATCACGAGAGGAGGCGGGGACTCGGAATGCAATCACGGACAGAAACAGAAACACATGGGATTAATAAACAATTACACAAGAACCGGGTTAACACTAATGACTTGAGACAAGACGCTGAGACGAGCAATCAAGCTCGACGGTTTAGATTAAGGAAATCTAAACGTGACAAGTAAAAAGCACCACAAGAAAAGCGAAAGGAAAAGCACAGTTTTAAATGTAGTTAAACAGGGAGCTCAGATTGAATGCAGAGAAGGCAGAATCGCACACACTCGCTAAATGAGTTAATCAAGGTTAATACTACGTGACGAAATATTTACAATCACCCTTAAATGAGTGCTGGTTAGTACGGGTTAGTAATCCTATCAGAGAACGCATTCACTCAGAGTTTCGCGAGACCCGGAATTAAGCACAGCTGGAAGCAATGAATGAAATACCAAAGCCAAACCGAAAGTAGAAACGTGATTGGATGACGAGACGCAGGCATACTGAAGGCAGTCACGCGACACCACTGGAAACAGATTGGGAGCGGATTGTCAGACGGCTGAACTGAAAGCTGGAAATACAAAAAGAAAGTCAATCACAAGCACAAATAAGTACGGGACAACACACGAAAGGGCAGAATCACAACAGTATGTACCTTTCAGCATTAATGGTGCCTTCAAATATGTGTAAATTGCCCATGCCTTGGGCACTAATGCACCCCCATACCATCACAGATGCTGGCTTTTGAACTTTGCGCCTATAACAGTCCAATTGGTTCTTTTCCTCTTTGGTCCGGAGGACACGACGTCCACAGTTTCCAAAAACAATTTGAAATGTGGACTCGTCAGACCACAGAACACTTTTCCACCTTGCATCAGTCCATCTTAGATGAGCTTGGGCCCAGCGAAGCCGGCGGCGTTTCTGGGTGCTGTTGATAAATGGCTTTTGCTTTGCATTGTAGAGTTTTAACTTGCACTTGCAGATGTAGCGACGAACAGTAGTTACTGACAGTGGTTTTCTGAAGTGTTCCTGAGCCCATGTGGTGATGTCCTTTACACACTGATGTCGGTTTTTGATGCAGTACCGCCTGAGGGATCGAAGGTCACGGGCATTCAATTTTGGTTTTCGGCCTTGTCGCTTATGTGCAGTGATTTCTCCAGATTCTCTGAAACTTTTGACGATATTACGGACCGTAGATGATGAAATCCCTAAATTTCTTGCAATAGCTCGTTGAGGAATATTGTTTTTAAACTGTTCGACAATCAGCTCACACATTTGTTCACTAAGTGGTGACCCTCGCCCCATCCTTGTTTATGAATGACCGAGCATTTCAGGGAAGCTGCTTTTATACCCAATCATGGCACCCACCTGTTCCCAATTAGCCCGTTCACCTGTGGGATGTTCCAAATAAGTGTTTGATGAGCATTCCTCAACTCTCTCAGTCTTTTTTGCCACTTGTGCCAGCTTTTTTGAAACATGTTGCAGGAATCAAATTCCAAATGAGCTAATATTTGCAAAAAATTACAAAGTTTAACTGTTCGAACATTAAATAATTTGTCTTTGCAGTGTATTCAATTGAATATAGGTTGAAAAGGATTTGCAAATCATTGTATTCTGTTTTTATTTACGATTTACACAACGTGCCAACTTCACTGGTTTTGGTTTGTAGTAATTTTATTCATTTTTACGCATTAAATTATCCATAAATATCAGGGAAATTTCTGGATTCGGGTCAGGTCACAGTCCGGTAGCCTCCAGAATCGGCCCAGTCAAAATAGTTTCTGATCAGTAAAATGCGATGATAATTCGCAAAATTTAACCCTTATATGCTATCATGACAATATTATGACTATGACTTCTGAAGTACTGGACTTCAAGACTCATTAACCCTTAAATGCCCAACTATTGTAAAAGTTGAAAGAAAAATCTATGTATTCTGTTAATATGTCCTGGGGAGGGGCTAATAACAACTCAGTAGCAATTTTTGGTGACCTTTGACCTCATTTTAGTTTTGTGACATATATGTCTCTCTAAGTTTCTAGGATATAAAGAGAACTTTGTCCATCATTGTTTTGGTCGTTGACATATAGCTGAAGTATTAGGCATAGCTTATTTTTCATTAGCTTACATTTTTGTCTACTTTATCCAGTGATGAATGGGTGCTGATCTGTCTTGTGGATTCCACCATGGGGACAGCCATATTGGAAAGGTTAGCTGGTGCAGCCACTGTAGTGTCAGTTCCACTTTCATGCATCAGATGGCAGCACTGATGGTCTAAATATGGCACTGTGGGCATTAGCTTGCAAAGTTTATGTGGGGTCAGTGGTCTTAACAACCCCCAAAATTGTGTGACAAATTTGTCACAAGGAGCATTTAAGGGTTGCAATATGAAAGAACTCGTCTGCTTTGCTTTTATTGGTGTCTGATCAGTATTTGACAGTTTTAGATTAGGCACCTAGGAAACGAACGTATGATTCCACCGTGTCATCGAAACGAATAACGTGGGCAGATTTCTAAAATTAGAAGTTACAACTATGTGGTAACTTTTGGCTGCTCCATAAACATTGAGTTTCTTGACATAACCCAACCAAAGCCAACAGGAGGCGAGTTTTCTGGGACAAGTTCAGGCATCTCCGCACAGAAACAGAAATCGGGCAGAAAATTACCGGTATGGACCTGTTCGATTTTCGCCTATCTGTCATCAGTAGGCTACATAACATTAACGCTACACACTGTGCCGCGTTTCAATATAACGTTAGCTAAAAGTACTTTGTGCGAAAAGAAAAAACATGCCCCTTAATTCACTTGGCGTCGCAACTGAAAAAAACATTTAAACGGTGAACACGCTGAAAACGTATTAATGGTATCTTCATGGCTATGGCAAAGGCAGCCTCATCCTTTGAGAAGCAGAGGGATACTGCGTCACCCAGTGCTGTGTAATGTTTATAGCTACGCAAATTTGAATTCAAGTCTGGTAATTGGAGTCATCTAAGATTTCTAAATCTAATCAACTCAAGCGACATTAACTTATGTTGATGCGATTTCGAAGTTTGAATTATATCCAAATTTTACCGTATTATTATCCCAGTGATAATTTTGTAGAGCTATCCCGTGACTCCGTCCCCTCAGAAGAAAACAAAGAACAAGGGTTCTTTGCGCCGTTTGTATTTAAACCCAAGACATTCTTAGGCGGAAACTTCAAAAAAAAGTCTAATTCAGTGACGCATAAAGTACACGAAGACATCCGCAGTTTGCAATGCTGCTAGTTCGTTGGGATGACTTGCACGTTTCAGCTTTTAAGAAATTTATCACGTTTACACATGCATTCATTTTATTGCCAATATTTAAAAAAATCATCACAAATAAACATCAACACTGGAAAGGGTAAGGGGTGAGCTTTCATCCAGCAAAATTATGAAGCTCTAATGCTTTATTTGGCCCCACATTTGCTTTTGAAACCGGATGCTTAAGGCCGCCATTGTTTATCTCATCAACTATTTCAGTTACAGGCTCCTAATTTTTACTGGACATGCATCTCATAAAGGCCTACAAATGACCTTGGCCTATTTTTCAAGGTCACTGGCCTAAAAATATCACCAAAAATTTGGACATTTTGCTTTATTTCATCAACTATTTCAGTTACAGGCTCTTAGGTTTTACTGGACGTGCGTCTCATAAAGCCCTATAAATGACATGCCTAAAGGTGACCTTGGCCTATTTTTCAGGGTCACTGACCTAAAAATATCACCAAAAACTTCAGCATTTTGCTTTATCTCATCAACTGTTTAAGTTACAGCCTACTAATGTTTACTGGACATACATCCTATAAAAGCCTACAAATGACATGCCAAAAGGTGACCCTTGCCTATTTTTCGAGGTCATTGGCCTAAAAATATCACCAAAATTTAGACATTTTGCTTTATCTCATCAACTATTTCAGTTACAGGCTTCTAATTTTTATTTGACATGCATCACATAAAGTCTTTCAAATGACATGCCTAAAGGCGACCTTGGCCTATTTGTCAAGGTCACTGGCCATAAAATATCACCAAAAACTTTGACAATTTGCTTTATCTTACCAACATTTTCATTTACAGGCTCCTAATTAGCTCCTGCCCCCCGAGTCTCATGGGTGCTATCAGGCTCCATCCGTGCGTGCCTCCGTCCATGCGTACGTCCGTCAACAAAAACTTCAACATTTTGTTTATCTTAACGGCGGGAGCTTCTGGGGCCGCCAGTGCCCTATATTAGTATTTGTAAATGATTGAAAACTTCATTGTATTTACAGAAACTTTTGTGATTTTTCTGCCAGAGTTGTCTGTTTCTAATGTTCAGTGTGTGCCTATTTGAGGAGTTGACGAAAAGGAAAATTACCAATGTCACTTTTAATGATTTATATTGATTATAAAATGCATCATTGGCACAAACGTTCTTCACATTTTACACTTACATGTGAACAGCTGTTAATTGACATGTCAGTCAAAGGCAAGCATGTCCTGGTACTACAGCTGTGAGTCAGTGAGTGCCATGGTATGTCCAGTAGTTACAGTGTGGTTGCTTATGCAACGCTTTATGTTGCCATATCACTCTATGACATCTTACCAACAAGTGAGTTTTTGGAATGAAAATGTAATGCACACAATGTGGCCTTAGCAAGACACGGTCATAGGTGCATTTCCCAAAATCTCAAATACTAACTTACATAGTTGGAACTACTGACTGTGAATGGAAAAACTGTGAAAGTTGCTTATTAGCCACCACGCTTTTGGGAAATGCACCCCATTTCAGCTGTGCAGTTGTCTGGTGCTTTCCCATCTGGACGTCTCAATCAGTGTGTTTTATCTATCCTAGCTGTCACTCCTGAGTTCACTCTTCACAAGTCAAACCAAGTGTTGCTAAATCCCACATTTTGAGTGTTGGGCTGTCAGACAATAGGGTTATTCTGTGGTTTCCTCTGACGGAGATTCAGCAGTGGCAACATCAGGTAGTGACTTGATTCTTCAATAACAATGGGGAAGCATTCAATAATCTTTTACCAGTCCTCTTGGGTCAAGAATGTTGACCCCCTGATGAGTAAAGAGAATTCCTGATGCAAGTGATCTTCCCTTTGAAGAGGGTTCTGATCCCTCAGCATCAAGCTTTTTCAATTCACTCACCCAACAGTGGTAGAATCTCAGACTAAACTAACCTAGAAGGTCACTGAAAGTTTACTTTCTCAGGGACACTGACGCTGAAAGACCCTGCCAAAGAAACAGAATCCATACAGCTTAAACAGTTGGCCACAAAAGGGGGCTCTCCGACTTGTTTTCTCTTTTAAAATGGGGCCCCCCCATGGGGGTGTGGAAAGGATGGTCAAGAAAAACGTATTTCAAAAGCGTTATAATTTTTCTACTATTCTCGTTGAACAGGGTGCCATTGGTGGACGCTCTTAAGCCTTAAAATTTGCCGCTGTGTGTTTGAATGTCGTGTTTTACAGCTGTACGATTAACCTAGCATTTTCTTATTGACCCTCCCTTCAGTATTCCGCAAAATGAAGATGATTCGTTTCCATATGTGCAGCTTATGGGTAGGCTCGTGACTCCTCGGCGCAGAGCAATTTTTTCGTAAAAGGGTGACCATACAAGCCGCGGGGGAGGGGGGTGATACTGAAAAAGGGCCATTTTCCCTTATTTGGCACACTTGTCGAAAACGATGTAGTTCCTGAGTGTTTTCCTATTTGTCTAGATAATTTTAATAACATTCACAACGCTTTGTATGGAATAGATCGCAATTATTACCGGTACCGTTTAGCCGACTGTCGAATCTCATAATTTGCACTTTGAATAATACAGCCCAGTATTTGCTTTATGGTCTTTTCAACCAGTTTCGATTTTTAGCCCACCACGATTATCATTCCCCTAAAAAGCGCGACCCTCATACGGAAATAACCACGGATTGTGAGATAAAATTCAGTGGAGGTGGTGTCCCATGAAGATAATGGCCAATTATCAGTTGATGCCTGCTACTGGACAAATGACCAATCCATGCAGTCGGGCTCGTAGGTGGAGGGAGACCATTCTTTTTACTTTTGTTGCAGTAATGCTACCATTGTTCAAACTTTTAGCCAATCATTTTATTACTGATAATTTTTTTAGCCTAATAGTTGACTTTCCGAGCGCAGACTCGCGGATTTTGTCGATAAGGCCTTGTGTTGTAGTAATTATAAGAGTAGCACTGTGCATCACTCTAAAATAATTTCGTTTCGCTAAAATTAATTTTCGCTTAAATTTTCGATGTATTTTCAAAATAATGTTTTGTGTATTCTGAATAGGCCTATAAGTGTACTTCTGCGCTATTTAATCTCTCATTTAATCTAATTATCAAATTAACATGTTTAGAAAATATCACGCGGCAAGACTTGCAGATTATTATTATTATTAGGCTTTTTGCACTTATGCTCAGTATAAATGCTGCTTATAAAAAATAGCACGACCGAAAATACAGCCTTGCCTCATATGAAGTTGTAATGCAGAAAACTGAACACGAAACTGAGGCTTTACGCATCATAATAAATCCAAAAGATAAAAAAGAAACAGACGGACTGCCTGTTGAACGTTAATATACATTAACATTCTTTCGGAATGCCTGCATAATGAACAGTTAATTTAAAATTTCTTGGATTATAATACGGAGCTTTACCGTCTGTCGTTGCAGACCAACGTGCAGCAACCCCCATTCATATTGGCACCTTTGGTTGGTAAGTATGCACAAAACGGGTTATGAATTAATGCTTATATTGTTAATCTACTTCATGTTCATGTTAAACCAAAATAAAACATGTAATTGAAGAGTGTGTGTGCGTGTGTGTGTGTGTGTGTATATATATATATATATATATATATATATATATATATATATATATATATATATGCACACATACATAAAACCTTCATTACTCAGATATTTTTCTCAAGAGCATATGTGCAACAACTAACAATTATTGGATCCTCTTCAACTAATAACTGCTTTGTGCAGCCTCTCTTTAGCAAAATTAAAGTTCTGAGTTATATTCTAAAGTGAATGAGGAGGTTGGGAAAAACATGGTGAGAGATCTGAGACCCTTCTTCGATGCTGAAACTCTCTAGTTCCGTCATATTCTTAGTCCAGTTTTATAGACTCTCCTCTTCAGCTCCTCCCACAAGTTTGCTTTTGGGTTTAAGTCCGGGGACTGAGATAGTCATGACACAACCCTGATTTTGTAGTTGAGTATCCATTTTTGTGTTGATTTTAATGGATGCTTGAGATAATTTTACGCCAAATCCGCGCCTTTTTTCCAATAGTGTTCTATTTTTATTTTATCAGACCACAGTAGCCAGTCTCACTGGAAATTCCAAAACTGCATGACAAACTGTAGGTTCATGAGTTCGTTCTGTTGATGAGAGCAGTGGCTTTTTTCCCCCAAATACCAAACATGTTGTAGTTGTGTATGTGGTAGCTGATCTCACTTGTTTCAAAAACTCTCTGACCCCAATAAACAATTAATGCCTGCGATCCTGCAACTGTGATCCTCGGCGTTCCCCTTATGACTTCAACCATCACTCTCACGGTGTATGCATTCAAAATATGCAGGCACCCTCTTTGAGGTAGAATTTTAACATTGCTGAATGCCTTAACCTTCTTAATTATAGCCTTGAGAGTCAAAATGGGTATTTTCTATTTTTTTTGCTATTTTCTTATAGCCATTTCTACATTTGTGAGGCTCAATAAATTTCTGTTGCACGCTACTACTCTATTCAGTGATAGATGACCGAAGGGAAATTGACCTGCGCATCACCTCATTTTTATACGTAGCCATGCATGGGTGACCTTTTAAAGGTTCCTTACCATTAAGAGAACCATAAAAAGTTATACATGAATGGTAATACACTATACTTGGATTTTTCTGCAAAAAGTTTCTTGGTGTGCCAAAGTTTGTGGCATACATGTGTTGGGGAAAAAAATATTTTAGGATAAGAATTTTTTTTCATTTGATCATTACTTTTAATTCAAGATAAGGTTTTTGTTAATATTTCAAGTAAAAGATTACCCTTTAAAGGTAATATTAATGGTGGGTGCCAATATTAGTGGAGGCCAATATACAGCAACTTGTGGATGTTACTTCAATTCCCATAAAATTTTTTGTTTGTTTGTTTGTTTGTTTGTTTGTTTGTTTTTTCTGAACTAAAGTCATTCATTTCAAGTTGTTGGTCGTGTGTATTAGTCTTTTAACTTTGTTCTAGGTGCGTCTTTACCGGCTAATAAAAGTTCAAAGAATGTATCGTTGAAATCAGTAAATAATTGCAGACCCTTGAGAGGAACATAAGAAATGCTTGATATAAAATAATACGAAATTAAACAATTTTGCACCGTAACAATTTTTCGCTTTACAGAAAAACTTTTTCAAAGACCACTCACAACGAATTGGGGTGAGTTTATTATTTGCAGTCTCTCGAGAATTCGTTGCTGAATCAACACACCCTAAGTACCACAACGTTCAAAAAGGACCTATTACGCCATTACCAGTTATATTATGCGACTTAATAAAATTACTGAGATGGAGGAGTGATGAGGGAACGTTTGGCGAGTTTCCTGTAAGAAGAATGCATCGACAAATTTGGCGGAAAAAGTGTAATCGTTAAAAAAAACAATTGTGTTTTGCTCAAAATTTGCTCAAAAGTTAAAATACTGATCACGTTAATTTAAGTGTCAAAGTATTTGCTTATTGTAGTACATATTAATTGGATCTGCTCCATAGACTATCGTCCAAACAACATCGATTAAACTATGTGTGTGTACTCACGTGGTCTTGGCAAAATAAAAATAGTTTGTTACTGTCCTCAGAGAGAGAGCTGCTGAGTTCATTCAGAGCTCTACTCATCCGTTCCTCCAAGTAAAAGATTCTCAATTTTCATGAAAAAACTACAAAGCAATAAAATTATGGATAACGTTATAGCCTACTTGAAATATGTGATGATAATAATAAAAATACTACTACTACTACTACTACTACTAATATTATTATTATTATGATTATTATGATTATTATTATTATTATTAATAATAATAATAATAATAATGCACTTTACATATGACGGAACAATAATCTGGCACGGAATAAGTTGCGGTTTGAATGGTAATTAATACATTCTGTAAATATTATAATATTGAATAGTCTATTGATCTATTTACTAAGGTCCCTCCATCCAACTCCTATCTTTCAAAAACTGTTGAAGGAAGAAACGTAAAGCTATGGTATTCGGATTATCATGCTCTGGAATAAAGCATTAAATGGGGCTAAGGGCTTTTCAATGGAAGCAGTGGCGTGCGAACTGAAGTAGAGTAATTATTGCTTCATAATTGTGTTCTTTTTCTCTTTTACACCATCTAGCAGGAGCGCCACACTTGGAATCGAAGCGGTTGTGACATTTAGGAGGTCAGTCTTTGTGCAGAACTCTTCAAGTTTAAAAAACAAAGCTGATTGAAGCGGAGGAGCTCAAAGCAGTGCCCATTGTAGAGCAACACATTGAGTTTTGATTTGGGACAATGGTGTTTCTCAAATTTCTTGCAAAAACCTTTACTCCATCTGTGATCTCAATGCAGGCCCTTTCTTAAGCTACTTTCTTTTCGATTCTTTGCTAAAGGAGGCAGATGTAGGGGGAAGAAGCCTGCGTTTTAATTGGCCGGTGTACCTGAAGGCGTTGGCTACGCACGCACGCAAACCAATGGATCTATTGTTTTATTTGGACAATTCCGCATGGCTAAAAATATAGTCAACAAAAATTGTAACTGTTTACATATAATCATGTTCTGCGCCTACTTGTCCGAGCTTTGGCCTTCGTTTATATGAATTCCGGATTCATAAAATTTCTACGCGGCCTATTTCTTCTCCTGCCACTGCTGCTACTTCTTGGCTACTTCTATTATACTACCATCAACTACAATAGACAAAAGTCATAATTATAGGTTCTAATTTGATCTGTTTTATTACACCATTATCAGCTATTGGAATCTTAGACTTTAAGTTACGTTATTTGCTTTTCATTGCGACTTTTATTTATAACAAAATTTTAAATGCAACCTCAAATTAGGCCCCTTTTTGTTTCTAAACGTTCCCTAGTTCTATTTCTTGGCCATTTAACCTTCACAGAGGTGATTAACGCTGCCAGCAAGTCTAATCCACGCCTCGGGGGCTGCAGAAACGAACCAAGCTAAAAATGGACATTTTGAGGCACAGAAACATCCATACAATAGCTATTGGAATTAGAAGAGCAAAGCTGCTGGTTTCTTGCTCGTCCTTGGTAATATCCCAGAGCATCATTATACGAATGCCGCAAATGAGGGGCTTTCAGGTTGGAGTGGCTGTTGATCTGCAAACACCGCCTACTCGGTCGCATGTGTCCTGTTGAATACTTGATTAATATACAAAATTCATCACAATATCAATAGTCACAAGCCATTTTTCTTTCAATTGCGCGGTGTTGCCCATATTTACCCTTCAGTTCGGTCAGAAATTTGTAGCCATATCACTTTGTACAGATTATATTTACAAATTATATGCCTTTTGAAAAACCGAATGTTACAGATCTATGCATAATTAAATACATTTTTAAAATGTATTAAATGGAAATATATTGAAGGTTTCCGGGACTCTTAACGTTTAAATCGGGTCGTCAACCATATTTTACACTTGACAAGGCAGCTGAAATAAAAAAGAGAAATAGCCACAGGTTAGATAGCTAATTAGATCGTAATTCTCAAACGACAGGCCTACAGATTGTAATTCTCAAACATTACCAATTTTGGTTAGAACTAGACTTCATTGGTTTTGGGTATGCGCATATGTCTTCTGCAATTATAACCGTCTAACCGCGGAGTGTACAATAAACAGCCAATATTTAATTGGAAGCTGTAACCGCCCGTTGTTGTTGAATTGTCGATTTATATTTTTAAGAATATTTGAGATCCTGCATGTTTGCAAGTGTTATGAGGAAAAGCAACTTTTGAGTAACTAATGAAAGCTTATTTTCGGCCGTTATTTTAAGGCTTTGTTCTCTGCCTTCAGGGGGATGCTTCCATTCGCTAAAGAGGTCTCCTTCACTGGAGCTTTTCATGTGAACTAGAGGTTAACAACCTAATGAGCACTTGGTGAAGAGATGAAGCGTGTAAAGAGGCACTGGTTTTTCCCAAATCACGCGCTGCTTGGGTACTCTTGTATCTGCTACTCTAACCTCTGCAGCGCTTAATAGACTCGATGATTTCAGCGGGAGCCCCCGGGAGGCAATCGGGTCCAGCCGTGTTCAGGCGGGGCAACAGCAGTCAGAAAGGTCGTTAGAATACCTCACCAGGGTGCTGGAGGAGCAGAAACATGCTGCTACATATGTTGGGTCAAGCGTTCCTTTTGTGAAGATCTAAGAAGGTGTAAAAACTCAGTCATCTGTCGCATTTTTAAAGATCTGAAAGCACAGCTTTTTTCTTCTTTTTTGCATAGGTCTAATGAACTGTTGAAAGAATTCAGAATTTTAAAAGTGCCCTTAGTCACTTTTAATTGTTCATTGGCATTTAATTAGAAATTGCAGAGGACCTAATTAAAATCGGCTAATTATTTAGGACTGAATGGTTGGAGAAGTGCATTATGGTAGTGCGGAGTTTGATTTCATATATCATGGAGTTATCAAATTGTCAGGTACTGGATTCATGTTTAAAAATGATTTGCATTGACATTAACGGATTTTTTTCACGAGCCTTATTCTATAAATTCTATGCAGAACTTGGACCGACCTCACATTTATTGCCATTTGCTGAAATAAAAAATACCTATGCTAGCCAACACGTTTTAGTAAATATATTTTATCAAAAAAATTGTATCCCGTCCCTATAATTCGAGATCATCAGCGCATAGTTCCAGGGCTTTTCTGGTTATGAATTTCAATCAAAACTTGCAGAAGTGCAATTGTTACATTTTGCCCCCTGTGCAGGGCTAGTTGTACTAACCACCAGCGTGTCTGAAATCGGATTGGTGGTAGCATTCTATTAGCACAATTGGATTGCAGACAAAGTCCTCTTTTCCCGCATCTTCATTTTTTCAGCTCTAATTCTTGCAGTAAGAAGTAGAGTTTTGTCTAAGTGTGGGAAAATGACACCATGATAAGCCTGTGTGATGAACAGTCTCAGAAGATATGGACAAACGCGAGTGTGTAAGAGAGTATATATTAAGCAATTAGCATACCAGGAATATACAGGAAGTTATTGTGGCTGATGCGCTTATGAATGAGGGCAGCATGTTATAGGTTTACAATATGCCAGTATTCCCCACGCTATGATAGTAGTGCTCCTACGTGGTTCACTTTATTGTCATCGGTCCATACATTTGGCCACCAATTTTTAATCCACAAGACCCTGACTTAAAATAAAAAAAAGGCTTCATCACCATTTTTATACAATCGGACGATGAAGCACATTGTTAACATTTTTATAATAAATAAGCGAGGAAAAACATTTTTATAATGAATAAGCCCGATCCACTGAGTGAGGGTGCGTGTATGTATCAGGCCTACCTTGTCAATGTTTCATCTTCAATTTAGACCTAAATTATCGATAAAATACAAATCGGAACTATTTGAAACATTTGAAGCCGCTTCCTCACCAGCCAGAAAGTTAATTAGTAGGCTTAAATTTTGAATACAAACTAAAATATAAAAAAAAAGGTTGTCGGAGTTTTGTAGCCAGTCAAGAATAATGGACAAAGCACAACCGCCTTGCGAGCGCGTGAGTTCATAATGAACATTTTCATTCGTATGAGAGCGCTGCCGAGATAATTACTCTGAATGTCAAAAAGATTTGGTTTAATATCATCTCTATTAGTCTGTTGGTTAGGTAATTAAAGGTGCAGATGAAAGCAGCGAGGGAAACAGATGGCATTTGCTTACTGTGATTTAGTATGTAAACAATTGAAAGTCAGCAGCAAGACCGCTTGGAAACAGAGAGAGGTGGAACAGAAAAGCGTGCGGATCAGAGGTAATGGATAGTACTCGACAAGCCAGAAAAATGTGAGAAGGTGCTCAAGGTCAGTGGATCTAAAATAGACATTAGATTGGCCATTGCGAAATATACTTTAAAATAGAGCTGCGCCATAAATTAGTCGTGAGATTGAGTGAAGGATTTGTCCACGTTAGAAAGTGAAAGGTTTATGTTCCATTGTGAAATAGCTCAAATTTTCCACTTAATGTGTGTTTGTTATGGGTGATGTAATCTACGCGATCACCATACGCCCTGTTTTCCAAATAAAAAAATAAAATAAGAAACTTAACATTTGCAACCATACGAAGACTTACTTCGCTGGCCATTGACTTCCATCTGAATACCCTACACCAAATTATAGATTGCACATATACAGGGGGCCAAAATATGGGTTGCACCCCCGAAAAATGGCCTCGCACTAGTCATTCTAATTCATTTGAACAACACCATGTGTCTGCTAAAAAGAGATCTAACCAACACGACTATGCCAGGAAGGTCTCCTAAGCAACGTGATGATACCAGAAAAGTCCCAAAGCGCCCAAATAGTTGGTGCCAGAATAGCAGGTAAGTCGGTCACAAAAACAGTTGAAGTATTTAAGACAGAAAGGGAAACTATATCAAATTATATCAACAATTCCTTACCAGTGACATTAAAAAAAAAAAAAAAAACCTTAGCCGAAAGTCAGACCCCTCTGACAAGGTTCGTCGGACCCTTGGTTGGATAGTATCTTATTACCTCAGGTGTGTGTCTCCAATATCACTACTGCATCACAGAATTTAATTACTTGATATTTGCGAACCAGTCTTTATGCTCTAACACATCAAAATTAGGATATAGGCTACCAACTCGGAGGACATATGAGTATTTAAAGGCGTATTTGCATATAGCTCCGCAAAGGCCTGGTACTAGCTTAGTTCTCGACGGGGCACAGTCTGGCTATAGGCTAATCTGAAAATATGCTACAAAAATAGGCTACCAACTATTATAAATAAATAAAATATATTATTAGATATTGTGTAATGAAGCTTTTTTTGGATTTCAAGCATGCTCTGTGATGTGGAAATTCACACTAGTTTTGTTATTTTCTTCTCATGTAATGGTGAGAAAAAATACTTCTGGCCGGTCCCGTCCTGCCAGATATTTCTGCTTGGAAGCGAACATTGGTCATTTTCGCCAGTGGAAGGGATTTAGACACATAAAACTTGCGAGGATATTGTCTCATTCGGTTTGCCACATATTATATCATATCTCACTAAATCGTATCAATAATTTCTGTTACCTGTTTACACATTTTGGTCGAGTACCAAATAATTTTAATGAAGGCTTATACTACTACTGATCTGATATATTGAGACTGGGTTGCACAATTTCAACACTTTTATGGGACAAGGCTATAAATGGCAATTAAAATAAATATCTTAAAATTGAACATATTAATTTCGAAAATGCATGTTTTAGACGCGCAACAGGAATAAAAACACGAAACAAATCTCTGACCTCCGGAATAAAAATATGTCCTATTCATGCCTAATTTTTGATTTAGTTGAAAGTCTATACAAACACGAAATGAAAATGTTAATTTCATTCGTGTTATATGTCACTTATGCCTGTGACTTGTTTTATTTTGCCTGATAAATCGCCACTGGGAAAAGAGGCAGTTATCGCACGGTGTTATGGCTAACGATGGCAGATTTTTAAAACATGACTAGCTGTTGTGGACTTTAGCAAGAATTTTTTATATAGAGTTTATCTAGAGATAAAACGGCAGATGAAAATATCAAATCTCAATCCAAACTTGTCAGTTCTGTTTTTATTTCAATCTGCGGGCAGACGGATTCGCTGCTATAATGTAGCTAAAAGTACTGGTTTAATACACATTTAAGATAGAGCGCGAGCATTATCCGCAATTAATACGACAAAAAAAAAAAGAATTTCCGGCGCATGCGGTTACAATATTGAAAGAATTTATGTTTTTTTTTTCAACTGCTTCCCTCAGAAAAAAATCAGAATGATGCGGCGTCGTCAGACGAATTATGTAAACCCACTTTCTGTAAATAAAGCAGCGAATAAATCGTTTATCAAAAAGGCAGTGCGCCCAGACAAACAGAGAATCGCTTAAATAGATGTGCGATTTACAAGACCTAATGTGCTATTGTCCTACTGGGAACAGTTTCATTTTCTCGCACTTAAATGAAAATACGGGTTATAATTGAATTAAATCTTTCATTTAGGCTAGGCTGCGGACTAATCACTGCAAATCGTTCTTTTGGCCAAAATGTCAGAAAATGTGCAGATTTCTAACAATTAGGCTACATTTAGATTCAGCGCAAGAGTAACTTACCTTTCCATAACATACTTCCTGGCAGATGATGACGTCACCAGGACCTTTAATCGCATTCCACGTAAGATAATAAAGTGTTGATCAAGAGTTAATAATAATAATAACAATTACAACCCAAATTTCAATATACATTCATCTGATAAATATATGGGTATAGAGCGTGAATATATGGATAATAAATATGTGGCAGTTAAAAAAAATCGAACAAAGACATTAGGACCTAAGTAAATTACATAGGTTACCCCATTCAACCAGGCCTACATTTATCTAAGTGTCATTGATAATATTATCAAAAATGCAAGGGGACATTAATTACTTTTCCATATCGTATATTGTTCATTCATTTTCAAATGATCAAAAGCATTGGCGATGAATGTAATGCTCTGCTATGATAGGTTATATCTTTTTTGCTCTCCAGGATCTCCTTCAGATTTTAAACACTTGTTGTTTGAGAAAGAACTCAGGTGGACACTGTTGAAAAAAGGGACAAGCCAATCAGATTGCACCTTCCCCTTTCGGCCAATGACAGGCGCCACATTGTTGTCAAATTTGTCTAATGAAAACGTAAGAGCAACAATACAGAGAGCGAGAGATCTGTATCTAGTGGCAATCATTCGAGTTAGTTAGTGTCTCACGCTGGTGCCATTAACAACTTCAACTCGTTTTGGTAAAATTAAGTTAAACCGGTTTTGCTAATTCTCTCTGACCAGGCGACATCCCTTGGATTTTGATTTTTAAATTTGACATTCCAAGACTCTCTCTTTCATGACTCAGAACTTTCTCTTTTACCTCGTTTTTCCCAGTTGTATATGATTTTTCCAGAACAATTTGACTCGATGAGCCAGCGCGGAAGTTTTTTTTTGGCTAGATATATAGCCAAAGAAGAATTATACGGAGAAAATCCAGACGTATGAAGATTCTGTATCCAATAGTATGGGGAGAAATCCTTGATTTTTTTAAGTCAACGATCTTTGGTGTCCTCATATCGAATTGTAACCAAGACCTTATTCGAAAAGTAAGTTTCAGCATAAATAAACAAAAGCCAAATGTTCCTCTTCGACGAGATCTGATAACTGGGTCCAGCATTAGCTTCGAATAGGTGCGTACCTTAGGGTCAAAAAGGCTCTATTCATGATCTATTTAGTTTTACAACAACGTGGCGTCAGGAGACAAATGCATTAAAATTTCCTAACCAATTGCAAACCACTTGAATTTACGAAGTTGAGACTGAGGGGAAGGAAGCAGTAGTTAGCGTGTTAGAGGTAGCCTACATTCAAATACTTAAGAGGACATGGATATAAGATCAGACATCCCTACAGCCCCATCTGGATCCCAGGTCCACCCTGGAGCTGCTTCAGCATCAATTCCAGTTTCTATGGCCAGCAGCCTTCTCCGTGGTCCCCCTTTGCTCTTGCGCGCCACGGAGAAATATCCTCGCACTCCTAAGTGCGCTCGGTGCAGGAATCATGGTGTAGTGTCAGCATTGAAGGGGCACAAGCGTTACTGTCGTTGGAAGGACTGTATGTGCGCCAAGTGTACTCTAATCGCGGAAAGGCAGCGCGTGATGGCCGCTCAAGTGGCCCTTCGCCGGCAGCAAGCTCAGGAAGAGAACGAAGCGCGAGAACTGCAGCTCTTGTACGGCACAGCGGAGGGTCTAGCACTGGCGGCTGCTAATGGTATTATTCCGCCTCGTCAAAACTATGAGGTCTTTGGATCTGTGAGCAACGAATCTAACTCTGGTAAGCAAATCTTTTTGAGTATTCTTGATGTTTCCTATATTTTCTCTACCAAGTAAAACTGTCCTTAATAATCTGTCGAAATTTCGTCCAAAATTGTTATGCACTGCCCCACTTATGACAAATACTCCACAAAGAACGTCACACTACTGACATTGATACATTATGTGCGTATAAACACACACATAAGAACACCACAAGAAGACAACCATAAGAGCATAACACTGCTGATATACTGATATCGACACATTATGAGTGTGTATATATATCAATTTCAATAGTGTGATGCTATAGGCTATCGGTCATTGATAAGAAGGCCAGCGCATAACGATTCTAGATATTATATGAAAAGTAAGTAAGTTGCCTGTATGATCTACATCCTATAAAGCAGAGCAATTTTTCTACATCAAGCAGCCATCCACATTGGATGTTAGTTTGAATAAACATTGTTGATGTGATTAATTATATCAAACGTTTTTATCTTACAGAAGGAAACATTCAGAAGTTTGACTTGTTTCCAAAATCCCAAATTCCAAGATCAGTAACCCCACAGCAAGCTGTGGGAAAGTCAGTGTCTACGGACACAGAATCCATGCCTGGGATTTCATCCCCAGAGGTACGTCATGGCTCTGGGTCTGAGAACGGTGATGGAGAATCATCTTTTGTCAGTTCTCCTGTTTCTAAAACTCTAAAAGATGGAGATGAGACTCCAGGCTCAATTAGCCCCTTGGGGTCTGATTCTGGGTCAGAAACAGACAAAGATGAGCAAGAGCCATCACCCTCCTCCACTGCCTCAAAGCAGATGAATGCCATCGATATCTTGACCAGAGTGTTTCCTAGCCACCGACGGAGTGTCCTAGAGTTGGTACTGCAGGGCTGCGGTAAAGACGTTGTTCAGGCCATAGAACAGATCCTCAACAACAGCGCACAGCCTAAGGCCCCTGAAGAGGCATGGACAGCAGAACGGATGATCCAAAATATACAGCCTCCTGCAGCCTCTGCTCCAAGACCCATGTTGCCTGGAGCCATGACACTGAGCAACAGGTCAGCTTTCTCTCCTCTGCAACCAAATGCACCACACTTCGGGGCAGATCCCAGCTCCTACCCACTGAGCACCCACCTGGGCCTGAACCCCTTGCGACTTGCATACTCAGCCCATAGTAGAGGACTGGCCTTCATGACTCCATACTCCACAGCTGGTCTGATGCCAACTCTGGGCTTCAGACCTCCAATGGACTACGCATTCAGTGATCTCATAAGGGACAGAACAATTTTGCACAAGGACTCTGGGTACACCAGTGGATTGTATGGACCTTTGGTGAACAATACTCCTGATAAGCAGTGAGGTACAACTGTAAACCAATTATGTCTCAAATTACTATACAAGGTCATTGCATGGTGGTTCACGACAACATTGAAATAGGAATTAAACTGTACTTGCAGCCCAGCTCTTTTTACTGGCTTATAATGCATTTGGGTGTATACCTGTCGAAAATGTCTGCAAAGAAAATATTCTGACGTCCCGACACAAAATACACTGTTAGCAATAGATCAACGTGCTGGAATTGTACAGAATTCGATACACACCCGCTAATAACGAAATAAGACCTGTAAACTACGTCGGTAGATGCTTGAGGAGCACTGTTTTAGTAGGTTAGCCTTCTACAGATTCACGGGTTGCTAACGGTTTTATACAACACGCAATTGTGGCTCATTATTTTTTTGTAAATGTGATAGATTGAATCAAAATTAATTTGATTATAGTGACCAGTGCTGATTCTCAGCAACCAATGGAGCACAATGCATTAAGAAAAAGATGACAGAAAAGTATATGCTCAGTATCAGTCTTCTTAATTGTGGGATTACAGTTTGATTTTATATCTGAATCCAGTTCTTTAACTTTTGAAGTGGACGGTCACCGGATGACTATCCAAGTCTATAGTTCCACGGTGCAATTTTGTAATTCCTTTTAACTGTAATTTTAATGTTCCCTCTATTTTATTGAATCTCTAGGTACTAATGTCATCATTGTAGGACTCTATTCCGTATCAGTCTGAAGTGGGACCACATTTTACTCAAATTAAAGTATTTCTAAGTTATTTCTCTAATGTGTAGCTGAATTTCTTTTGTTAAATATTATAGCCGAAAGCCTGACATTACAAATTTAACTAATGAAGTTATGGAATTTCTTGGTTTGTTTCGTGTTTTCTTGTCTCTTCCAACGATATACTGTATATTGCATTTCTAGATAATTATATTATATTTGTAAATGTACCCAGCATAATCAGCGACAAAATAGTAATATTTGGTGCAACTGCATTATAGTCTGTGCTGACCAACGTTTTGCTTTCCCAATGTTTTAAGTTGTACAGTCACATTATGTGGCGTTTGCTAGAAATAAATGTTATTTTGTACACAAGCACGAGAGCTCATCCGATTTTACTGTCCCGAATTTATTTAATATTGCATACGCTGTCACACACGCGCACGCTTGAAGCTGAGCTGAAAACCAAGCAATTTTCCACTTATTTTCTAATTCCGTACCTGAAAGAGGTCAATTCATAGCTGAAGAACAGGAAGAAATAGCCCTCTGCGGAAAATAGTAAGACTACTACTACCCCTGCAACTATGCAAATAATAATAACAATAATAATAATGTGATGGTAAGCTGATGGTTTGAAAAATACTTTGAAGTTTAACCCACACCCCGCCCCCCTGCAGTGTGTATTTTACTCCTTGAACTTCCTCGATACGCAATCGGTTGCGCTTTATTTTACCCAGCCACGTATTTGAGTGACTAGACCGTCTCTATTCCACAGAACTACAATCCTGGGTTTACGAATCAACCCTGCATAAACTCAGTCCTTGCAATAAAGCCAATACGGAAAACAATAATTGAGAAAAACACTGTAGTCACACTAATCAATATATATACAATCTACGAGACAATTTTTAAAAATAGCCTACGCTCTTTTGTCAACCTGAAGACATTGAATTTATACTTAGTGCTCATGTTAACAATAATTAACTATATTCTTCTCTCTATGGCCTCTGGTCTCCTTTTGATAGTCAGAGCGAATACAGCGACTGAATTATTGTATCAATAATGATAGGCTTTCTCTTGTGTACATCATACTAACGAGGCTATTCCCTAAATTTATCTAAAATATCAGATAACATGAAATTCCGCAATTTAGTCTTGGCTATAGCCAACTCAATATTTTCAAAAGCCGATGGCAAAATAGTATTAAGATTTTTCAAATTAGTAGATAAATACGCAGTATTTTATCTATAAATGTGAATGAGTTTATGCGTTTTGTTTTCAGAATACTGCTAGCCTATAGCATTTTATCTGCCCACCCAAAGCGCATTGCGTGTTCTATTGTGTAGATAACTAATAGTGTAGATAACTAATAGATTATGTCTACAAAAAAGAAAGTATGTTTTTGTTTGCATAGCAATAATTTCTGTCATGTGGAGTAGGTGAAATATTTACGAATTATTATAATCTCAAGAATGTAGGTCTCATCAACGTAAATTTTGGTTTAACAGGTATACAACAACGGTTGACACGACCGTAATTTTATTTGATTTAATTTGGCAAAATAATCCCTACTTTCCGCAATATTATTATTGTGTGTTGGCATTCAATCTCCAGAGGAGAGAACTACATCACAAAAATTATAGCACGGCGCTGGCAGTGCAGTCTTTTCAAACTTTAACTTCTTGAATGCAATACAGCTGCACTGCGACAGGAACGTCTGTACTTTCACGTTTTGTAGCCAGTACCAAACAATATCGAATACAAAATATTTAGTGAAGAAATCACAAACCGCCACAATAGCTGGCATTTTAACGTGTATATAAGTAGGCCAATAGCCGATATAGAAGATATGCTTTAACAAACAGTGGTCTTCTTAAAATTCCACGATTACGTGACTCAAAGGCAACGTAAGCCAGTGAAATGTATTTTCAAATTAAGACTCCATGGTTCCAGAAATTTAATGCAATAAAAATATAGCTCGTATCCTCTTTGCTTGGCGGAGTAAAAGCGGCATGTTTACTTTCTTCATCCAAAAATAGGCTATCAGTCTACATCAGTGCAGGACTGACAGAATGCATTCGGCCCTACTCATTTCATTTAAAATGTCCAGACTCCCTACACTGCATATTAAAAGACGTTTACTGTAATCATGTAGGCAATAATTAGGCTGTATTAATCCCATTTCATTTGTTATTTATGGCCGATTCGTCAATCCAAATATGTCATTCAACTGTCGTTTTCGTGCATGTTTTTCACACGTTATCAACTGTCTCCTCGGTGCAAATCTTGATGAGTAAGGAGAATTGCGAATGCCAGCCATAAACTGTATGTATTTGCATCACTATGCTTTTCTCAGTCAGGACCCAGCGTCAGGGAAACTTAATATCAGACGAACAATTTAATAAAAGGGGGCTTTCGAAGTGAGATCATTTGATTGGTGTCGCTAATCCCAGTTTAATTAAAAAAAAACTGCGCTCAAGAGCCAAAAGTTGTCATAAAACATAATACTGACTTGTTCATATCACAAAGTAGCAGATGGATATAATGAATAAAGGTTTGAGACTTGGGAAGTCGAAAGAAGGGAAGAAAACATTTCTTGTGCAGTATGGACAATGTTTACGGTGAAACACGCAGTTTCAGCCCCGCCCAAGTATAAAAAGAAGGTGAAACCTGACTTGTTAAAACGAGTGAAATAAGATTTAACTGTTCAAGGAACGAAAATACATAAAGTTAAATTCAACGCTAGGTCTGTCACTTAAGGTGCTCGTCGTCAAGTGCGTGCTGCATGCACTGGTCTCCAAAGAATAGCCCGCAGTTCTGCCATGACGTATTGAGTGATGGACTTTACGATAGATAATATGACCTGCCAAAGTGTCAGGATAACCGAGTAGGCTTGTGCCCTTCGTTATTTATTTAGGCTGAGCGAGCCAAAACGAAAAATCTGAACGGCTGTCTTTTACTGCTCTTACACTCGACAGCCTTCAAATGCGCAGTCGATGTGAGATAGCTGCTTCCGTCAAGTGAATAATGTAGCCTTCACTTAGTCGGCCGTATAATAACACAACACGTATTTGCAACCATCTAGCGACTCGTGTGGGCATAGTATACTCTTCATGATAGAATTTATACGTTCAAAATCGGCAGTAAGTACATATTATATGTAGGCTGCAGGGGGCTACATTTTATAGTGATGATGCCTCCCATTATAATTTAGAAGTGTTTGGAGCAAAAGAGTTTTACGATGATTTGTTCCTTAAAAATAAAATTATTGCTTTTCCAGGGTACTGAGATTTTTGTAAGCGGAGCGTCACTGTATGATTGTACCCGCGCCTCGGCAAATTTTGAATGCAAAAGTTGTTATTGGTGTTGTTATTATTATTAGGCTATTGTTATTTTTATTTTTATTATTATTATTTCAATTTAACATACGTTTAAAATCTCCTAGATCATAAAATATGATGGTTACCCAGAAGTTTTTGTTATGCAATAGAAATTATGAGTAAGGAATAATGAAATTTTGAATAGCCAACAACTTGCCAATTTTATACAAGTTCACAGTCCATTACGGTGCCGTTTTCATTTCTTTCTCTCTTTTTTTTGTTCATGTGGTCCAATTAAGAATATCTAAATATATTTGAATTTTAACTGATCAGGGGACGTCGGGACAGCATCCTGAATATCCGAAGACGAACAGACCCAAATAAAAAATAGGGCCGAAATCATCAAATCTGGACTTTGAATCTTAATCCAGACATATTTTTTTCTTTTCTTCCAGATAATTTGTTGAACAACTTTTGTTTTTTATTGGCCAATGTGTCTTCACATCTAATTCCGAGGAACAGAGAGGGAGAAATGCCGGCAGTCCCCGGACTTTAACGACCATGAGATTAGATAATCCCTGACCTTGATGAATCGAAGTCAGGTTTACACTTTCTCTAACTCACCAAAAATAATACCATTGTGAAGTATATCAGATTATAGTCTGTCAAAACAACTCCTAGTTAACAATAAATGGGTGTAACTACGTGCCCGCCGTTGTGCTTTTGTTCTATGCCTGGATGGGAAATAGGCTTAGCTCTATTTTTTCCCATTAGGTTTAATGCCATGTTATAACTTCTCTGACATATTTAAATGAAGTTCGACACCGTTCTCACTGTTGAAATTATTCGCCATTTTAGTCGATTATGTCATTGTGGTCAGTAAAAGGGTTTTTATAACAGCAAATTATATGACACAACCTAAACAGCAACTTATATTTCAAGACGTATTAAGACGCATAAGTATTTGACGGCAAGAAGTTCTCAACATTTAGGGCTATAGGACTACCTATTTAATCAATTTATCGTCATAGTGCGAGATGTAATCACTGAATGTCTTACAAATTGAACCCACTCAGTACATTAATTTTTCTCCATGTTCGGGCCAATGTCCTGCTGTGACGCCACGTTTCTTCCAGTTAATCCATCTGAAAATTATAAGCTATTCTAAACTTTTCAGCAGTAGTTCATAGCCTGTACGTGGCATTCACTTGTTCGGCAGCCCTGGAGTGTCGCTACCCTTTCTGTTTTTAGTTGGGATTTTTCTCCATCCAAAGCGGTTTCAAGACAACCGAAGTAATTTTATATGATTTAGTAGGCCTATTCATATACGCAGCTGACCTAGCGCCAAAGAGCACTCTGAATTTCACCGTTTAGAATATTCTTCAATTCATATTCACACTTTCAATCATCCATCAAACGCAGCACGTCAAGCTTGCCAAGAAACAGCATCGGAACTCAAAGACTAAGGCTGTCTACCCCTGTGGCCGAAAACACTTAAATGAAAAAAGTTAGCAAGCAGCCGAAACACAATTTCATTAATGACCCTTGATGTTTTCAGATCGGACTGCCTTTCACAAATTAAAAGCTTGCTGGTATAGCCTAAGTGATAATAAAAATATAATTATTGCTCAAAGCAACTGTAGAATTCTCAGGATAAAACATGTTCCGTGTTGGGTTGTGCCCCCGTCAAATCTAAATTCAGTTCTAAACGGTTAATTTTGGCCATCACGTTGTGTAAATTAGGCAACATCCAAGGCTGTTTAAGTGGAATACCAATCGTAAGTCTTTTTATTTACCATTTTTCGGCCCATTTATCTTTTCGTATAGGCTTTTTTTACCCACACGTCGTATAATGACCTTTCTGCAGTTCTGTGAATGTAGGCCAGTTGATAAAACGCGCCACCAAGGGTCAGCAATCGCACTGAACCGCAGAACTAAATCTCAAAATATTCTCTATAATGAAATTATGCTCCTTAATATACCGATATCTGACACAGAGACGTAAAGTTAGCTGGAATTTACGCAATTTATGGGCCCAATTAGTCGTTAAGTAAACCAAAACGTATTTATTTCAAATCGGTATTTTTAGGCCTATGTGTCAACTGAAAAACTGATAACGTAAAAATATTTTGCGTAAATATTTAACGTTGTCTCTATAAGCTTTATGTGATCTCAAAATAATCTTCCGCAACACTATTTATAATCACCTGACTCAAATAATAATGGCCACGTTTCCCAGATTCATTTAAGAAGATCTTAGCGCTAAGAGCTTCTTTAGATCCTTCTTAAGACTCCAGTAAGAAGCAAACGCGTATCCCAGATTCCTTCTTTGCCTAAGATGGCTCCCTCTTAGCTGAACTCTTCTTTGGAGCCTTATTAAGTCCTTAAGAACGCTCTTAACTGGGAAACGCGGCCCATAACTGTTAAAAATGTTTGGCTGCTCGTGCTTCGTACATTTGGAAACAGCCCCATCTCGTGTCTAGTTTTGAAACTAGAACTATTTTCCTCCTGAGCGGTCACTCAGTTCACGTCAGCAGTAAGTCATGATTTAGGCATCAAGTACTTAAGTTCACACTAACACAAATGAATGGGTGTATCTCAAAGCACAGGCTGCATCCTAAGAAGGGGTTGTCATTTATATACATCTGCCAAACTGACACGATGTCATCTCCATTAAACAGCTTTGGTTTAGTGAGTCAGGCCGGTGTCCAGTCATAACACTGGGGTTGAAATATATTACAGAAGAGGCTAAAGCTGTCCCTGGGCCGCCTGCATTGGCAGCTCTTTTTTTTTTAATACGCAGCCGGCCCTTACCTTGACAACGCGTCCGTGCACTTGCATGATCTAAAGTGGGCCGGTCTGAGGCAGGAAACTCCAGGGCTGAAAATAAGTCCCACTCCGGCCCTGCCCTAACCCTAACCTAACTCCTAGCCCCAATCTTAACCGTAAACCTTTTTTTTTTTTTTTTTTGAATAAAAAATTTGGCATCTCCAATCCCACCCGAATCTGGAATGTCCAATTGGGGAACTATGTACAAGGCTTTTCGCATATGCGGCTCCCTATTGCCAACTCAGGAGAGTGAGACAGCTTGCAGCTCTCCTCCGAAGCACGCACCCGTCACCACCGATTCTTATATACTCATTGGTTGAAACTTCACAAGCTCAGAGCGAGGGCGGAGGATACCTGAACATGAGCAAGCTTAGAATCTTCCTAACGTGCACCCGTCTGGCCAGCAGGAGGCGCCTGAGAACTTATTATTTACAATTCCCTATCCAGACCCTTCCCAATTTGCATCCTGGCCAACTGCGCTACTCTGAAAAGAGCTGCGGGCTACTGCCAGCTGGTACGAGGCGGGCATCGAACCTGCGCCGATGCTTTACTGAGTGAGCTATTCGGCAGCTCTCTAAATTTATACTTTCCCAGAACCATAAAGATTAGTTTGCCGGGTGGTAATAAGTGACGACCCCCGAAAAATGTTGCTTTCGAAGGCTGCAGCCTATGGTTGAGATGCACCCACAGAGCTAAAGAAAACACTACAGTGGACAACGTCACTGGAGGAACTAACTACAAAACGTAGGATGCATCCACCATCTTGTGTAAGGAATCGGCAGGGGAATTGCGCAATCAAACGCTGCACATGTGCATAAGCGACCAGATAAAATGAAACAAAAACCACAGAATTTCTTTCTCAGTAAAAATATTATGTATGATAAGTGATATACCTGTTAATTGTACTATCATCAGCATCAAGTTTACTTTCAGATCTATTTTTCACATACTCACATACAAGCTTCAATTAGGTTTATATACCCTTTGAAACTTACTTCATGTAAATGTCATCAACATAATCTCTGTATTCCATCTACCTTGGTCAAAGGTTTCTCACAGTTCCACACGGGATGCTATCCTTCGGTAAGATGGCAGTCGTGAATCTCGCCAAAACTGGTCTCATGTCCACTGTAGTGTTTTCTTTAACTCTGTGGATGCACCTACTGGGTGCATTTCAAAGTGAAGAATGCTTCCTTCAAAGGCTGCATTTTTAGGGGTCGTCACTTACTTCTATCTGCCAAACTGACATTTAGAGTAAGGGACATGGTTGAAGTTAGGGTTAAATTTCGGGTTAGGTTTAGGGTTAGGGGTTAGAGTTAAGGTTAAGGTTAAGGTTAAACCAGTTTAACCTCTTAAACTCCAGGGTCTCCCAGTTGGGGGACCCTGAGACTCACCGCAGCAAAATACCTACAACGCCGCGCTAATTAAGTAGCAATATAGTCATATTACACATCAAATGAAACAGGAGAGCCTCTGCTACAAGCACATATAAGTCATTTTTCCATACACCAAGCACAACTCAAACGCCAAGCATATTAATGTTCAAATATCAAAATCCGAGTAGCGTCAGAAAATCAATCCTCTCTCCACATTTCTATGTCTCCCTCTCTGATACTTCATGCTACACAAACAGAGATATACTCTATTCATTTTGGGTATGTCATTTTCAAACAGAAACCTAAAAAAGAGGCTGGGGCTTAAGAGGTTAAACCAAAGCTGTTTAACAGAGATGAAATGATGCCATGTCAGTTTGGTGGATGAAATTAAGTGACTTTCCCTAAAAATACAGCCTTCAAAGGCTGCAGCCTACCCTTTGAGAAGCACCCATTGTTGCAACATGCTCTGATGTCGTCGCCACGCAGTCACGTGGCCCTTGTAACTCAGCCTGGCTTAATTGGAACTATTCTATCAGCCTGCATGATTGGTTTCAAGCGAGGGAGGTGGTAGCTGTCAGTATATTTGCGGCACATTCAGTCAATATTAATGCATAAATTGCAATGATTAGTGTGACCTAGTCTTTAGAGGATGTGGCGGTCTTACTTTTTATTGTCTTGAGAACCTTTCGTGGCCATTTTGACTTGTTTGGCGGTGTTCTGAACGGCCGGCACTTGACCTGATCATTCAAGGAAGTGAATGCATTACGTGTTGCTGGCAAATCATTGTTTTTTGTTTGCCTATTTGGTCACTGTTTGGTTTCATTTTCTGTATTATTTTATGCCATTCCGTGTTTAGTCGTACTTTTGTAGTCTTTTCACAGTGTAGCACTCGATGCATGTAATGTCTTTGATGTAAAGCACCTTGAGCTGCATTTCTTGTATTGAAAGGTGCTATATACAAATAAAGGTTATTAGTATTATTACAAAATTTTCAACATATAAAAGTTTATTTTGAGAGGTGACTGAGAGATAGAAAAACTGATATATACTTTCTTTAATTTTGGAGGGAAAGGGGCTGCTCCCATGACGCAGTTTACGATGGTACACAGTGGAGGAATGTAACAAAGTACATTTACTCAGGTACTGTGCTTAGGTACAAATCTGAGGAATTTCACTGACAAATTTCAATTTTATGCAAATTTATACTTTACTCCACTACACCTCAGAAGCAAATACTGTACTTTTTACTTCACTACACAGTTTGAGTTACTACAACACCATTTCTAAACAAGAGGCCCATGGGCCTTAACGGTCACCTGAGTTGTATAAAAACTGACATTACTGATGTCAATGAAGCAAGTATTCCCAAAAGTATCATTTTCTTATATAAAGTACAGTAAAATTCACTCCCTCCCCAGGGGCAAACATGGAGCTTGGGGGCCATGAAATTAACAATTTTGATAAAGCACCTCAAGACCTATCCATCGATGAAGAGTATTGGTTTCCAGCCTATCTCGGACCGGAGAAGAAGACTGTTTAAATTTTTGGCAATATGGCCCCATTTGGGCCCCACCCCTCAGCCCCTGGGGAAGACACAGGGTCAAAAATGTCATAGTATCAAACTGTCATCTCATCGTAATGCCAATCAAGTTTGAATGATTTCCAGTAGAAAATGAACAAAATATTTCCAAAAGTATCATTTTTCGATATAAACTATAGTAAATTTCACCCCCTCCCCAGGGGCAAACATGGAGGTTGAGGGCCATGAAGTTCACTATTTTGATAAAGCACCTCAAGAGCCTTCCATCTATGAAGAGTGTTGTTTTCCAGCATATCTGAGTCTGGAGAAGAAGATTTTTTGAAATTTCAGCCAATTTGACCACTTTTAGCCCCGCCCCTCAAAGCACCTGGGGGTGGGCACTATATAAGTCACAATTTTGGTGCATATTTTACCAAGGAAGGTTCCTGCAAAAATTTTTTGAAATCAGATCAGCGGTTTCTGAGAAGAAGCGGAAAATGTATTGACCAGTTTTAGCCTCGCCCCTTAGAGCTCCTGGGGGTAGGCACCACATAATTCAGAATTAAGGTGCATATTTGACCAAGGAAGGCTCCAGCAAAATGTATTTGAATTCAGATCAGGGGTCTCTGGGAAGAAGCTGAAAAGAGGAGACGGATCATCCAGCTTCTTATTAGTGCACAGTTGAAAACCCAGCATCCATGATAGTATGAGGGTGCACTAGTACGCATAGCATGGGTAACTTGCACATCTGTGAAAACACCATGAATGCTGAATGATACATGAAGGTTTTGTAGAAAAATATAAAGCCATCCATCTTTTCCAGGGAAGCCCTCACTTATTCCAGCAAAATAACAAATTCCACATTCTGCACATATTACAACAACATGCCTCCTCCATACATTTGAACTGGCCTGCCTGCAGCCCAAATATTTTCAAAAGAAAATATTTGGTGGATTATAAAACAAATAGTGAGACAAATGAGGCTGCAAAGTGTTGAGCAGCTGAAATCATAGATCAATAAAAAATGGGAAAGCATTACTTTCTTATCTAGAGCTGTTGGTCTCCTCAGTTCCCAATTGCTTACAGAGTGTTGTAACAAGAAGAGGTCATGCAACACACGGGTACATATGCCCCTGTTCCAAATTTTTGAAATGTGTTGCTGGCATCAAATTAAAATCGAGGGTATATTTATCAAAAAACAATAAAATTCTCAGTGTCAACATCAGATATGTTGCCTTTGTTCTATTTGCAATTAAATATAGCGCTTAAATGATTTGCAAATTACTGAAGTTTTGACTGTTTTTATTTACATTTTACATGGTGTCCTATCTTTTTTGGAAATGGGGTTGAAGTTCTTTTTCAGATAACAATTTTTCATCCCAAGCTTGTCCAGTGAAAACCATTTGTGGGGCCTAATCAAATTTAATTATTTTGATTTTATTATATAAATATATAACCATAAAGATTGCATGTTCTTTTGTTGATTGAGAAAATTCTCCTACTTCTTGCGCTAAAGAAACAATTTAAAATACCCCCTTGGATTAGCTGGGAAATGCATTGTCACAAAGCTGAAAACAGGGCTATTTCTCTGAGCTAATAAAAAATTCACTTTTAAGAGGCACTAGTTCTCAGAGGATGGCAATGCTACAAAAGTATGATAATCTGACAAAATATGATGCATTTCTTTAGATTTCAATTCCAACAATACATACAGTAATTAGATCATTACTGGCTTAGATCATTACTGCAAAAAGGAACACTACTAACATCACAATCTACTTTAAAAAAGTCGTTAATGCCACTATCTCCATATTGCTAGCAAGCCAGTTATCTAAAAAAGAATTAATGACTAAGAACAACTACAATAGCCTAGTCTTCAGGCTACTAGCAAGCAAATTTACAGACTATGTGTTATAGCGCAAAAACCGCAAATTGATAGCCAAAGTCAACTTGCAAACTATATTAGGAAAATTACCATTGACTGAAATTATGCAGTGATTTGATTTCAAAAAGGTAAATAACAAATGCTCTCTTGCAATGTGAATCAATCAGCTACATTCGTAGAAGGACTCGGATGAGGCACCACTCAAAAACGCACGTCTGTTGTCGACCATTGACATTTCACTCCCATGTAATAAGGGCTCTGGTGATGCAATACCCTAAGGCCTCGGTCCTCAAATCACACCCTACGAGGTCCAAAACTGCTGGTTTCCACCCTCCCTTTTCCTGGGAATCAGATGTAAACAGTTCGGCCAATCAGATGCACTAACCGTTTATTTACTTGCCTGGGATAACAGAAAACCTGGGCTGGATTTGGATTCGAGGTCCAGATTTGAGGATCCCTGCCCTAGGGCTTCAGGGTAATTTCCAATTCTTGACATAAACGATAACAGACAAAATGGTAGACCTAGGCTGCTTTCCAGAGATAGAAATTTCAACATTCAAGTTCGACACTTCCGGTATCAAGGCAGGTTTCCAACACTGTTTCGAAACTTCAGTCACATGGCTGAGTAGCATCATACTGTTATGGCCCCAATTTGTAATTAGATTTACAACACAACAGCAACAGCAAGGGATGACAGACACAGTTTTAAAAACTTAAACACATTTAATTTTTAGACAAAGACAAAGACTAATAATAACTAACTAAATGACCAAGATTGATTATAACAAAACATAAATATTTACAATCCCTTTTCGTGGGGGTGGCTTGGTGATGTCCTGGATGATGAAAATGCTCAAACACAGGCAAAGAAATCCACAAAAGAAACGTCACAGGTCTTGAACAGAATGGCAGGTCTGGTCATCTT
Organism: Gymnothorax reevesii; assembly: GCA_029721435.1. Taxonomy (NCBI): domain Eukaryota; kingdom Metazoa; phylum Chordata; class Actinopteri; order Anguilliformes; family Muraenidae; genus Gymnothorax; species Gymnothorax reevesii. Next base: position 94,844,732 of record CM056575.1, read on the forward strand.
CTTGCAATTTCTCCTACTCCTTTACTGTCTCAATTCTTTTCCTTATATACTCTTTTGCAGACCCCACCCACATTTAGACCTCTTTTTTTTAAATTTCTGAGACTTGCCCCAGGCATGTCCAGGACATGTCTAAACATGACTCCAGTCTGAGCTTAACAAAAAAAAAAGGTAAATACTGCCATCTAGTGGCCTATATTCACATTACACCTCCATTCCAAAAGGGAAAAATTTTGACTCATAAAGGCAAAATTTTTCTTTTCAATACAAAATGGTTAAGTGAACACTTGTCTATATATACATATCATACAATATTCAAACACATGATATATATATACACATTCAAACACGGGATAAGCAATCAGCAATTACATTGTCTGTACCCTTCACATGCTTAATTTCCAAGTCAAACTCCTGTAAAATCAAACTCCAATTCAACAATCTCCGATTCTTGTTTTTCATCTTACTCAAAAACATTAACGGATTGTGGTCAGTGTACACAATCATTGGCTTTTGTCCTGTACAAACATAAACCTCAAAGTGTTGTAAAGAAAGGACCAGAGCCAACAGTTCCTTCTCTATTGTGGAATAGTTCCTTTGGTGGCGATTGAACTTCCTGGAGAAGTATGCCACGGGATGCTCAATGTCATCAGAGTCACTTCTCTGTAGGAGCACAGATCCACAAGCTTGGTCGCTAGCATCGACCGCGATGGAGAACGGTTTGTTGAAGTCAGGAGATTTGAGCACGGGGAAGTGACACAGCAGAGACTTCAGGTGATCGAAGGCTCTCTGGCATGCATCATCCCAGGTGAACTTTACGCCTTTCTTCAGTTGGTTAGTTAGACTGAGAGCAATCTCAGCAAAGTTCTTGCAGAACTTGCGGAAGTACCCGATCATTCCAAGGAAGCGGTGCAAAGCTTTTTTTTTTGTCAGGAACTGGAAAGTCCATGATGGCTTGGACTTTAGCATTTATGGGTGCCACCTTACCCTGGCCTATGACGTAGCCAAGATAGGTGACAGTAGCACAACCAAAGTCACTCTTGCTCAGGTTAACAGTCAGGTTAGCCTGGGTCAGGCGCTGGAACAACGTCTCTACATCTTTTAGATGTTCTTCCCAGGAGTCACTCCATGTGATCAGGTCATCGATGTACGCACCCGTGTGTGGCAATCCGGCGATTGTAGACTGAATCATCCTTTGGAACGTGGCTGGGGCATTTTTCATGCCAAAGGGTAGGACTTCATACTGGTACAATCTAGATGGCGTGGCAAAAGCAGAGATGCTCTTGACCCTCTCAGTTAAAGGCACACACCAATAACCCTTCAATAAATCAATCTTGGTCAGAAACTTTGCTTGCCCTACACTATCAATACAATCATCAATCCTAGGTATTGGAAACACATCAGTTCTAGTTACAGCATTGACTTTGCGATAAGCTGTACAGAATCTAGTACTTCCATCAGGTTTTGGAACTAGCACACAGGGTGAACTCCAATCTGAGTTGGAGGGTCTGATAATATCATGTTTTAACATGTACTCAACCTCTTTCTCAGCAATCTTTCTCTTTTCAGGATTCATCCGGTATGGATGCTGTTTTATTGGTTTGGCATCACCAACATCTACATCATGAGAGGCTATAGTAACTCTCTTTGGAACATCAGGAAACAAATCCTCATATTTCTTGATCAACCTTTCAAACTGATCTCTCTGTGAGGGTTCTAAGTGCTGGAGTTTTACATCAAGATTTTGCAACACTTCAGTGTTTGACAATTTACATGAAAGAACTTCAGCTTTAATTCTTGGTTCATCATCTTGAAACTCCCCCTCATCTTCACACGTTTCGACCATTGGAGAATCTGAAGTGACAGCTGCAACCCTAGCATTTCTGTCATGATAAGGCTTTAGCATGTTAATATGACACAATTGTTTTGGTTTTCTCCTATCTGGAGTCTTCACAATGTAATTGAGATCATTGAGTTTTGTCAGAATTTCATAAGGACCAAGAAATCTAGCCTGCAATGGATTGGACTGCAAGGGAAACAACACAAGGACCTTTTCTCCTGGCTTAAACTCACGGCTTCTAGCCTTATGATCATACCGAGTTTTCATTTTTCCCTGACTTTATTTCAAGTTCTCTTTGGCAAGGTCACAAGCTGCACGCAATCTTTCCTTGAACTTGCTAACATAGTCTAACAGACTGATATGCGGCTCTTTCTCTTGCCATTGTTCACTCAATAATAGCAAAGGTCCTCTCACTTCATGACCAAACACTAGCTCAAATGGACTGAATCCAGTAGACTCCTGCACTGCTTCTCTAGCTGCAAACAACAGCAAATGAACACCTTCATCCCAGTCTTTCTCATGGTCATAACAATAAGTCCTCATCATTGTCTTGAGAGTGGAATGAAACCGCTCTAAGGCACCCTGACTTTCTGGATGATAGGCACGAGAAAGAATCTGCTTTTCACCTAGTTCATACACAACCTGCTGAAACAATCCTGAAGTGAAATTGCTACCTTGGTCTGACTGAATTTCCCTGGGAAGGCCAAACAACGTGAAGAACTTTATCAAAGCCTTCGAGATTGCAGTTGCCTTGATGTTACGTAGAGGTATGGCTTCGGGGAATCTGGTAGATGCACACATGATTGTCAACAAGTACTGATTTCCAGATCTAGTCTTGGGTAATGGACCAACGCAATCAACAATGACCCTAGAGAATGGCTCCCCAAATGCTGGGATAGGCTGCAATGGAGCTACAGGTGGGTCTAACTGGTGTTTTCCAACTACCTGACAAGTGTGACAGGTTTTGCAAAAGTTGGAAACGTCTTTCCGAAGCCCAGGCCAATAGAAGTGTTTCATGATCTTATCAACAGTCTTGTTAACACCAAGATGACCTCCTAAAGGTAAACTATGAGCCATTGTTAAGATCTCATTCCTATAGACCTTCGGAACAACAATTTGCCTGACCACTGCCCAATCTGCATTGGCAGGGATATCAGGAGGGCGCCACTTCCGCATCAACACACCATCCTTGAGATAATACCCAACTGGAACTGCGTCTATTTCTTTATCAGGAAGGGCTCTCCTCTTTAGTACACAAATTTCAGGATCATTAGTTTGCTCCTCAATCAACCGCTTTCTGGACAGAGACAAGTCTCCAGACACATCAGAATCACCAGACCCATCCGGCTGGCTGAATAGAGAACTGATAAAAGTATCTGATAAGTCCTCAAACGGAGAAACCATAGTAGGCCAATCAGAGTCATGAGGCGAACCACCTGAGTCCTGACTATTCAATGTACTGGACGGCACCACATCATCTTCTTCTTTAGCCTTCTTGGCCATAGCACGAGTCACTGCGCAAGAAGGATACAGAGATGGGTCCTCATCCCCATCTTCAGTGCTCGGCTGTGAAGTAAGATGTACAGGGGGAACTACTTTGCCCCCAGCCAGGTCATTGCCTAGCAACAGGGAAACACCCTTTATAGGTAGGCTTGACATAAGTCCCACCTTTACCTGTCCTGTAACTAAATTTGACTTCAAGAATATAGAGCGCAGGGGTACAGATACAGTCCTCCCTTCAATACCTTGTACAAGTATGAAATCCCCTGAAGCGGTCTCATCACGTAACTCCAAGGAGTCCATCAACAAAAGTGACTGAGAAGCTCCGGTATCCCTTAGGATATATATGGGGACAGGAGTAGTATGTTCATTCAGAGCCACAAATCCCTCTGACACAAATGGAAGAAATTCCTCCCTCATGAAGTCAGCTGTATCAGGCTTTTTAGCCCCACAAGAAGCAGGCAATTTAGCAGATTGGTTATCTACTACAGGGGTTTCTAACCTTGTTTTCACAAAGGCATTTGGTTTGGTATCCTTTTCTTTTTCTTTCTTAGCTTTAAGGAACCAACAGTTAGTTGTAACATGACCAGATTTCTTGCAATAACTGCAAACTAGACCACTTTTGTCACTGTCAGCTTTCACACTTTGATCAGACCTGTTACTGGATTTCTGAGCACCATCACCAGATTTGTCTTTGTCTTTGGGTGAGGAATCTTGGGTATCACCATAACCCTTTTTCTGAAATTGGGACCATCTATTATTACTGCTAGACTGAAATTTGGACTTATGTGTGAGAACATATTCATCTGCAAATTTGGCAGCTGATTGCAAATTCAGTGCTTGCTTCTCATTAAGGTAGGTCTTAACATCATCTTTAACACAGTTCTTGAATTCTTCAACTAACACCATCTCTTTTAGTGAGTTGAAATCATCCTTGACCTCCATAGAAGTACACCAGCGCTCAAAGCAAACCTGCTTTTCATTAGCAAATTCAACATAAGTCTGATTTTCAGATTTCTTCAGACCTCTGAATGTCTGTCGGTAAGCCTCTGGAACCAACTCATAAGCTCTCAAAATAACCTTTTTGACAACCTCATAATCAGAGGAATCATCTGCAGACAAAGCCGAATAGGCTTGTTGAGCTTTACCCTTGAGGACAGTTTGCAACATCAGAGGCCAGTGTTCCTTTGGCCACTGGCAACTCTTTGCTACCTTTTCAAAACACTGGAAATAGTTGTCAACATCCTTTTCCGAAAATGGAGGCACCAGTTTTACCTCCTGACTGGCACAAAATTTATTTTTAGTTTCAATTTTAATTTTTAGTTGCTCCATTTGGAGTCTTTCTTCTCTATCTAATTTCTCTAATTCAAAATCTCTCTGTCTTGCAAATTTTTCTAACTCAAATTCTCTTTGTTTTTCTTTTTCCTCCCTTTCTATTTTCTCCTCTCTTGCTAATTTTTCTAACTCAAACTGCCTTTGTTTTTTTTTCTTCCCTTTCAAATTCTCTTTGCTTTTCTTTTTCCTCCCTTTCTTTTTCTCTTTCCTCCCTTTCAATCTCTAGCATTTTTAATTTAAGTTCTATTTCTATATTTGGATTTTCCACTGGAAACTGTTCCAGATCTCCGGGTGCAAACACATTTTCATCAATGTAATATTCAACTATCTCTCGAGCCAGTCTTGCTTTTCGCATGGCTGGTTTCACCTCTGTCAGCTCTAAATGTCTGCAAATTTCTAGCAGTTCTGTCTTTTTAAAAGACTTCAAAACCCCTACGGTTGGTGATGCCAAGAAATCATCCATTGCTGTTGACAATATATATGTATTCAATTAAAAAAAATCAATTTTACAATTTGAAATGTTAGATTTTCAATAAATTACTCACAAAATGGTCTATCCCGGACCTTGAGCCCCCAATTTGTTATGGCCCCAATTTGTAATTAGATTTACAACGCAACAGCAACAGCAAGGGATGACAGACACAGTTTTAAAAACTTAAACACATTTAATTTTTAGACAAAGACAAAGACTAATAATAACTAACTAAATGACCAAGATTGATTATAACAAAACATAAATATTTACAATCCCTTTTCGTGGGGGTGGCTTGGTGATGTCCTGGATGATGAAAATGCTCAAACACAGGCAAAGAAATCCACAAAAGAAACGTCACAGGTCTTGAACAGAATGGCAGGTCTGGTCATCTTCTTGCAATTTCTCCTACTCCTTTACTGTCTCAATTCTTTTCCTTATATACTCTTTTGCAGACCCCACCCACATTTAGACCTCTTTTTTTTAATTTTCTGAGACTTGCCCCAGACATGTCCAGGACATGTCTAAACATGACTCCAGTCTGAGCTTAACAAAAAAAAGGTAAATACTGCCATCTAGTGGCCTATATTCACATTACAATATGCACCGCAGGAAGGTTTAAATGCTTGTGGAGAGTTTATGGTGAGAGGCTATTGCTTGATAGGGACCTTTTTATTGGCAATTAAACTAGCTAGTTACCTAAGCAAATATTTGATTAAAATATACAGGTAGATGTAAATAGATACATTGCATAGCTGTAGGCTTGGATAGGTCTATATATTACATGTTAGCTTTACAAAATATTTTGTTCAGGAAGTGCGCTTGACTCCAACAAGTTTCTTTTTAAAAAAAATCTTTGGGTGCGAGCGAACTGGAACAGTACATTGGTGGTGAAAAAGCCGCACTCTCGACTGCAATTCTTAATTATTTTAATGGGTTAGCATGACATGCTAATCCATTAAAATAATCAAGAACTGCAGTCGAGAGTGCGGCTTTTTCACCACAGCTTTACAAAATAGCCATTGTTGCACTGGTCCAAAAGTTTTCCTCCAATTGCGAAGACATTCGAAAAATCAAAATGTCTTAGAGCTGTAGTTCCATTGTTGTGTAAAGAACTTCACCAAGGCTAATTTCAGAGTGGTGACTTTTGAAAGCTGTGGAAGTTCAAAACGTCTTCTGCTCCCTCCAAGTAGAGCTGATTTAAAACTTATTTTATCTGCTGATCCCACCAGTAAAATAATACTAGTGAAATGAATCCATCACAACGTGTGAATTCTTCAATAAATCGTTCTTCACCTGATGGGCAAATGATTTGAAACTAAAGTAACAGCCAATTCCTAGGGATTCATTGGAGCACAATGTAAACGTCAGAAAATTTTTATTAAATAGATTAAAGTAACAAATGAGCCTACATTCAGTGCATTTACTTGCACACTAATAAAACAATTATCAGATTACTGGAGTTATTGGATAATTCAAGTCATCATGTAAATGGCATAGTTCAATAATCATTATCGGACAAAGGCTGTTGTCGATTTATGAGAAATCCAATAAACACACAAAGTTTTTTGCCCAATAATCCATTTATTCTGTCCATTCTGTATACAACAAAAGCTGATTTCTTAAGTTTTTTTTTTTTTTAAAATTTTGCGCATGGGCGACCTGTGGAGGGCAGGAAGAATGTGCTTGGAGAGAAATCTGACTATTAGACTGAATCATGTAAACCAGGTTTTCCCACACATCAGTTTATTAAAGTGCATATAAATGCCTGAAATCAAATTATTGCCATTATCAGATTATTCCCAGTTATTGGATTATGAAGTGCATGAAAACGCACTCATTGTGTCCAACCACATGCTGAATAAAATGTAAATAAAAACAGAATGCAATGATTTGCAAATTTCAAATGGACATTTGTTTTTATTCAAAACAGAACAGACAACATATCAGCGTTAAAAGTGAGACATTTTGTCATTTCATGAAAAATATCAGCTCACAATATCAGCGACACATCTCAAAAACGTTGGGATGTTTTCCATTGCCATGTTTACCATTGTTTAGTGTCCCTTCTTCTTTTAACAACAGTCTGTAAACATCTGGGAAGTGAGGAGACCAACTGCTAAAGTTTTGGTCGAGGAATGTTGTCCCACTCTTGTCAGACGTAGGATTCAAGCTGCTCAACAGTCCTGGGTCTTCTTTGCCAGATTTTCCATTTTATGATGCGCCAAATGTTTTGTATTAGTCAATGGTCTGGACTACAGGTGGGCCAGTTCAGCACTCAGACTCTACTGTGAAGCCAGGCTGTTGTCATGGATGCAGTATGTGGTTTGGCATTGTTTTGCTAAAATATGCAAGGCCTTCACTGAAAGAGATGTTGTCTCAAATGGGAGCATATGTGGTTGTAAAACCTCTATATAGTTTTCAGCATTGATAATGCCTTTCCAGATGTGTAAGCTCCCCATGCCATAGGCACTAATGCAGCCCGATACCATCAGAGATATAGACTTTTGAACTGTGCCCTGATAAGCTGGATGGTCCCTCTCCTCATTAGACCACATGACATGGCGTCCATGGTTTCCAAAAGGAATTCCAAATTCATCTGACCCCAGAACAGTTTTCCATTCAGCCTCAGTCCATTTTAAATGAACTTTTTCCCAGAGAAGATGACGGCATTTCTGGATTGTGTTGACACACGGCGTCTTTGCTTGATACAGCTTTAGGTTGCATTTGTAGATTGCCCGGAGAACTGTGTTCACAGACTATGATTTCTGGAAGTGTTCCTGAGCCCATACAGCGTATTCCAGTGCAGAATCAGGCCTATTTTTATTAGTAACACAAATAAAAATTTTATTACTTTTCCTGCCTTTTGTTGCCCCTCTCCCAACTTTTTTGAGATGTGTTGCTGCAATCAAATTCAAAATCAGCTGAGCTGCCGAATCGCTCACTCATTACTTCTGCTTCACAATGCGATGCTTTGACTATCACGGCGCGGGCTCAATCCCCGCCTCGTACCAGCCGGCAGTGGTTGGCAGCTTTTTCAGAGTAGCGCATAATTGGCCAATGCGCTACAGGGATGCAAATTGGGAAGGGTCTGCTGGGATAAGGTATTGTAAATAACAAGTTCTCAGGCGCCTCCTGTTGGCCAGACGGGCGCTTGTTAGGAAGATTCTGAGCTCGTTCAAGTTTGGGTATCCTTCGCCCTTGTTCTGAGCTTGCAAAGTTTCAACCAATGAATGTATAAGAAGCTGTGGCGATGGGTGCGCGCTTCAGAGGAGAGCTGCGAGCTGTCTCTCTCTACTGAGTTGGCAATAGGGGGCCACATATGCAAAAAGTTCCTCAGTTGGGCAAGCCAAATTTAAAAAATGGAAAAAAAAATCGAAATGAGTGAACATTTTTCATGAAATGGTAAAATGTCCCACTTTCAACATCAGATAGATTGTTTATTTTCTTTTAGAATAAAATGTGGGTTTATGAGATTTGAAAATCATTGTATTCTGTTTTTATTGACAATTGACACAGCATCCCAACTTTTCTGGAATTAGTGTTGTATATTCTTGGACATTCTTTTGCGTAATTCCACATACAATTGAGAAAGTCATGAAAGTCATTAGCACCGTCTTAAAAGAAACACAAACTCCCGCACACCGTCCTACTTGTGTAATGGCCGGTAGTATACGGAGGCCAAGCGCAACGACAGAGAGAAAGAGAGTAGCACGAACACAGAAAAAACACAGAGAATGATATAGACCAAATGCAAGTACTCGCGCTTCCAAAGGACGTATAATAGTCCAAACCACGGAAGTAAAGCGAGATAGAAAATGGGAGAAGAAACTCCAGCAAAAAGAAGATAGAAAATCACACTAAACCTGACTACAGATATCCTCGGATATAGTGAGAATCTAAACACAGACACACTAGCGAAGGAGGCGTGCCGGACATCCTGCTTATATAGATTCTGGGGAAGCGCCGCCCCAGCTCAACCAACCAGCTGGGTAGAGAATTCGATGGCCCAGGAATTTGATATCGTCCCAGGAAGAGAGCCACAAAGAAAGGTCCAAACGACACGCACACCTATCAAACCAAGACAACTTGCAAAAATATTTTATGGTAAACAGCAACATTTCGGTCACAAGACCTTCATAAGACATTTGGTTTTGCCTGCCAGAGTCTTGTGACCAAAATGTTGCTATTTACCATAAGACATTTTTGCAAGTAGGACGGTGTGCAGGAGTTTGTGTTTTTTTGATCAGCTTATGCCTCTTCTGCGCACCTGTTCCATGTTATACATGTGCGGAGCTTTTTTCTACATTAACACCGTCTTGAAAGTCAATTGCGATAATCAACAAACATTAAAGTACAAAACCCAAAACCAGTGAAGTTGGCACATTGTGTAAATCGTAAATAAAAACAGAATACAATGATTTGCAAATGCTTTTCAACCTATATTCAATTGAATACACTGCAAAGACAAGTTACTTAATGTTCGAACAGGTAAACTTTGTAATTTTTTGCAAATATTAGCTCATTTGGAATTTGATGCCTGCAACATGTTTCAAAAAAGCTGGCACAAGTGGCAAAAAAGACTGAGAGAGTTGAGGAATGGTCATCAAACACTTATTTGGAACATCTCACAAGTGAAAGGCTTATTGGGAACAGGTGGGTGCCATGATAGGGTATAAAAGTAGCTTCTCTGAAATGCTCAGTCATTCACAGACAAGGACGGGGCGAGGGTCACCACTTAGGGGTCTATTCTCCCATTAGCGCGTAAGTCTTTTTTTACGCGCTTCGAGTTAAGCGCTTTTGAGTTACGCGTATTCTCCCCTACTCGCTTCGATCACGCCCACAGCGCTTAACTTCAGAATGTAGGCGGTCTTAAGAAAGAGGTGTGACTGATCCAAAAGAGAGGCAGACTCTGTTCAAAGCTCATTGATTATGGCTATCAGGAAAACATGGAAAAAGGATTTTCTGATTAACAATGAAAACGCATTTGTGGTCCATGGAAAACGCAAACCAGACTTTAAATTTGAATATCGTCGGCCTGCTGATAAAACCTCGTATCTCCAAACTGATAAAGAAACGAAAACTCGTATGTCCACTATTATTACATGCAAAATTAAACATTTTTATTTTTAACTATATTTATCCATTTGTATTATAATAATAATTATTATTATTATTTTATTTTATATTTATTTTTTATTTTCCTGTGAAGTTTGTCATTGTGAAGATACGAGGTTTTTGTATGCCGCTGTAATAGGAGGCCGTACCAAGTACAAGACGTAATTCAGACATCTCTTTATTTATATAGCATTGGGCTCCGTCCGTACGGACACATAAAATTGCAGCGGCGGGGGATATGTTAGTGACAAACACTTGTTATTTCTTACTCTAGCCACCATGGCATTAAAGCTATGCATACAAACAAATTGCCGCGATAATGAAATAATAAATAAAGAATTTAGCGCTTCTCAATCAGCGAAATCAGATCATTGAAAATATGCCCCTCCTACACCAGCCTGTTTGTTCCGTGGAAGACGGGGAAGAGGACAAAGGGAACATTCTAGTCACACAAAGACAATCAAAGACAGTTTATATGATCTCATTTAGAAATTGCGCACTTGAAAACTACTCCGATGTCAGGTTTGCAACTAAAGGACATGGAAACGCTTTAACAAGGATTCTTACCCCGCACGCGGTCATCTCCCCGCCCCGAAACCGCCTCAGTAATGACGGAATTCCATATCCATAGCCTATCATCCTATTTGATTTGAGCAACACATTCACTTGAACTTGACACTAATACTTTATTATAATCAATTATCCCATTTACTGATAACGATTCTTTCCATGTCAGCTATTCTTTAAAGGCTATAACTGATTAACAAATGGATAGTGTTCTGGTATTTGCCAGGGTAGGGCTCAATCTAGAGTAGCCTATTTAATAATATCTTTATTCACACATGAAATTACACAGTATTACCAATGGTAAAAAATTACTGGGACTCGAGTTAGTTAATTCAGATATCCTCAATTAGAAAATCAATCCCCTCACTCGTGAGAATATCACAACTTTTTAGATTATCACGAACATATAGGGCAGTCGCATTTGTTTATAGAACATGGAAGACAATGATGGCGATGTCGAGCCAAAGCCGAAAACCAAATTTCGCAGATGTTGGTGTATGGCAAGCAAGCAATGAAGGCTGATCCGAGGAATTAAGCTGCGAATCGTTCTGGATGTGGCTTCGGTGGGGAGATGTAAGCACAGTATCCCCGATTTAAAGCATAAATGGAGAGATCTGCGGGGCGCTGTAAAAGCCAGGTTCTCTGCACACCGGAGAAGTGTACACGCAACAGGTGGTGGGCGACCATCATCCCCTGTGCATTTCACTGCACAGGAGGAGGGGATGGCATCCACTCTTTCTGTAGTGGTAGTGCATGGAGAAGAACTTGAAGCGCCAACGAACTGCGTCAGACACCTTGACACAGACGCCTGTGATGTGAATGACATGACCAGCCACTCTCTGAAACGACCCAGATGCCAGGAGCGACAGCGCAGTTCTGACGTTGATGACCACGGGTATGTTTTGTTGATAATTGCTGCGGCTGGATAGTGGTTCATCCAGAAGTCGGCAAAGATAGATGATTGCCTCATGCACGGTCCAGGCGAAGGCGTTGGATGCACTCGATGTTTGTTTGTTCCAGGAAGTCCAAACGAAGCCGATATACGAGTGTTCGTCTTCGAGCTCGGCGCGCTCCTCTTACTCTTTCCCAATCACGCAAGAGTGCAAGCAAATGCAGGACTGGCATTTTGGCTTTAGATTTTGAGGGCATGGTAGAATGATGGTCTTATGTAGGCTATACTCGAATTAATTAATTGTTTTGCGTTTGTAATTTAACTGATTGGAGAAGAGGCTGATGCGTAATATCATGTGATGATTTCGTTTAATAAATTATCATGGCTTTGAGAAATGTAGTTTAAAAATAAGGAAGAACAATCGAATATTAAATGTCTCAACCTTTACCATGTTAAATAAAATAAAAGTAATGTTAAAATTCGGCCTATAACCGACATCAAACGCAATATTCAATTTCGCCTAATGTAGGCGCTTGACCTTAATACAGCCCTCAAAAGCGCTTAACAGAAAAAGCGCGTAAGCCAGGGGGAGAATACGCGTAAGTGTTATTTGCATGAGAAACGCCCGGAAACGCCCCGATTTTGGCCTTGCTCCGCCCCAAGCGCATAAGTGCCTTCAAGGCGCGTAATGCACAGACTTAAGTCGAGGGGAGAATACGCGTAGGCTGAAAAGCGCGTAGCTACGCGCTTTTTTCGACTTAAGCGCATGGGAGAATAGACCCCTTAGTGAACAAATGCCTGAGCTGATTGTCGAACAGTTTAAAAACAACATTCCTCAACGAGCTATTGCAAGAAATTTAGGGATTTCATCATCTACGATCCATAATATTGTCAAAAGGTTCAGAGAATCTGGAAAAATCACTGCACGTAAGCGACAAGGCCGAAAACCAACATTGAATGCCCGTGACCTTCGATCCCTCTGGCGGTACTGCATCAAAAACCGACATCAGTGTGTAAAGGACATCACCACATGGGCTCAGGAACACTTTAGAAAACCACTGTCAGTAACTACAGTTTGTCGCTACATCTGCAAGTGCAAGTTAAAACTCTACAATGCAAAGCGAAAGCCATTTATCAACAGCACCCAGAAACGCCGCCGGCTTCGCTGGGCCCGAGCTCATCTAAGATGGACTGATGCAAAGTGGAAAAGTGTTCTGTGGTCTGACGAGTCCACATTTCAAATTGTTTTTGGAAACTGTGGACGTCGTGTCCTCCGGACCAAAGAGGAAAAGAACCATCCGGACTGTTATGGGCGGAAAGTTCAAAAGCCAGCATCTGTGATGGTATGGGGGTGTATTAGTGCCCAAGGCATGGGCAACTTACACATTTGTGAAGGCACCATTAATGCTGACAGGTACATACGGGTTTTGGAGCAACATATGTTGCCATCCAAGCAACGTCTTTTTCATGGACGCCCCTGCTTATTTTAGCAAGACAATGCCAAGCCACATTCTGCATGTGTTACAACAGCATAGCTCCGTAGTGAAAGAGTGCGGGTACTAGACTGGCCTGCCTGTAGTCCAGACCTGTCTCCCGTTGAAAATGTGTGGCGCATTATGAAGCGTAAAGTACAACAACGGAGACCCCGGCCTGTTGAACAACTTAAGCTGTACATCAAGCAAGAATGGGAAAGAGTTCCACCTGAAAAGCTTCAAAAATTGGTCTCCTCAGTTCCCAAACGTTTACTGAGTGTTGTTAAAAGGAAAGGCCATGTAACACAGTGGTAAAAAGGCCCCTGTGCCAACTTTTTTGCAATGTGTTGCTGCCTTTAAATTCTAAGTTAATGATTATTTGCAAAAAAAAAAAAAAAAGTTTCTCAGTTTGAACATTAAACATCTTGTCTTTGCAGTGTATTCAATTGAATATAAGTTGAAAAGGATTTGTAAATCATTATATTCTGTTTTTATCTACGATTTACATTACGTGCCAACTTCACTGGTTTTGGGTTTTGTATATGAAGTACTTGAACATTCAGTATATGAACTCTCCCATTCAAGATATTTTTCATTTTGCACCACTGACTGAAGATGAAGTTCGGAGGAGTCTGAATAACTTAAAAGATTCTTCTCCAGGATATGATAGCAATCATTGTACTTTACTGAAGTGTACTCAGGACCATATTGTGAAGCCTTTGACACATATTTTCAATCTGTCTTTGGAAAAAGGAATTGTTCCTCATGAATTAAAGATTGCTAAGGTTATTTCCATTTATAAAGAGGGTAATCCAGCAGTGTTTAACCACTATAGACCTATTTCGGTTCTGCCCACACTGTCTAAAGGTTTGGAGGAGATGGTATATCAAAGGTTAACTGACTTAAGATTAAAACAGGAATGCACCAAAATGAAAATTTTTGGCCGAAACTGAAAACATAAAACGAGAAACGCTTGGCTGAAAACCGAAACACCGAAAGAAATTATTATGCCAATTTTTAGTACCATTGCATTTATGGCTATGACCGTGTACTTACCTAACTAAAGTCAAGGCATTGCAATGACATAAATTAATATTCACGCTTCAAAGAATAAATAAATTACAAAATTATGAAAATGTTTATTTAGCACTGACATTCCAAGAAAGCACAACATAAAATAAAACTATAAATAAAATGTTTAACTTGGCCCCACTCACGAATAACCTACAGGCCTATAACTCACTGGCCTATTACTAGCTGCTGAAAAATTGTAAAATATATTACATGACGACAACAGCAGCCCACTGATTGGTCAGAGAGAATTGGTTGTGATAGACAACTCGCTTCCGTATTATCGCGAGGAAACAGGCTTCACTTTCCATCACTGAAGCAGGTCTTCAGATTGTGGTTTTGAAGCGTGTGTTGTTTTAGATAGCTTGATAAATACACTGTGCATTGCCTTACCTTTCAAACAAGGTTGCGTTTATTCACCGAAGCTGCTGCATATATGAAATGCATTTCTTTGCCCGTGATCCTGTTCGTAGCGAAATTAGAACCAACGGCGTTGTGTCCAATTCTGTTTCCCCAATTCCCTTTGAGAAAGTTATTATGCTGCCCCTATTCTACGAAAATTGCATGGAGAATAACTTTACGGGTGCTGATGAAGCATTTAGTTCTCTGCCATCTCCCACGATTTGCGCATTTGCTACGTGTTTTGCATTCACTTTCAAAGTGAAATGTTAAATAACGCCTGCATGTCAAGCTAATAAACAATAATTGTTTTCTTGTGTGTAAAGGACAAGGCCGAAGACCTTTACTGGATGGCTGTGATCTTCGGGCCTTCAGAGGCCACTGCCTCACTCACTGGCATGACTCTGTCATTAAAATTACTAAATGGACCCAGGAATACTTAAAGAAATGACTGTCTGTAAGCACAGTCCGCCGTGCCATCCACAGATGCCGCCTAAATCTCTATCATGCAAAAAGGAAGCCATTGTTAAGCATGATCCAGAAGTGCCACTGTGTTCTGTGGGCCAAGGCTCATTTAAAATGGACTGTAGCAAAGTGGAAAAGTGTCCTGTGGTCAGACGAGTCCTAATTTGACATTCTTGTTGGAAATCCTGGTTGTTGTGTCCTCCGGGCTAAAGAGGAGAGAGACAACCCCTCCTGTTATCAGCGTTCAGCGTTTTAAAAGCCGGCATCTCTGATGATATGGGGATGCATTAGTGCATATGGTGTGGGACACTTGCATGTTTTAAAAACCACCATGAATGATAAAAGGTTTATAAAAGTTTTAGAGCAAGATATGCTCCCCTCCAGAGGAAATCTATTCCAAGGCAGGCCTTGTGTATTTCAACAGGACAGTGCAAACCAGACACTACAGCTATTACAACAGCATGGCTTCGTAGTAGAAGAGTCCGTGTGCTGAACTGGCCTGCCTGCAGTCCTGATCTTTCACCGATTGAGAACATTTGGCACATAATTGAATGAAAAGTCTGTCAAAGGAGGCCCAAAACTCTCCAGCAGCTGGAAGCCTGTATTAAACAAGAGTGGGATCAAATTCCAGTGGCTAAACTCAAGAAACTTGCCTCCTCAATGCCCAGACACGTCCACTCTGTATTAAAAAGAAGAGGGGATGCTACACCATGGCAAACAGGCCCCTACCCAACTTTTTTGAGACCTGTAGCAGCCATAAAATTTGAAATGAGCTCATTATCTGGATAAAATTGTGAATTTCTCAATTTCAACGTTTGCTATGTTATCTCTGTTCTATTGTGAAATATTGGCTGATGTGATTTGAAAGTCATTGCGTTTTGATTTTATGCGCAATTTACACGTTGTCTCAACTACTTAGGAATTGGGGTTGCATTAATGTTCATCAATATGGATTCAGGCAGGGATATTCAACCGATATGGCAGGGGTCATCAACTACATTTGTCCAAGGGCCAAATTTTTTCCAAGCAGACACCTTGGGGGCCGGATTTTCATTCACAAACACACATTGTACACCTTACCAGTCAAATGTTTGTACACACTTTGATAATGTCATTGCACTCTGTTTTTTGAGAAATTTAAATGGCTTAACTTCTCTATACAATCTCAAATTGAATCTTGTAAGAGGTTAACAGTCATACGTTAAAAGAGAACAATATTCTTGTTTGAATAGTGTCCAAAATTTTAGAATTCTCAAAGAAGCCATATTTTGCAAAGTAAGCAGACAAACAAACACCTTACATTTTCCAACGGCCAAATTAAATTAAAGATAAGCTGTTTTGGAACTTATTGGGCAAAAAAAGTTGATGAAGAGCAAACTACAGGAGCAGCACATCTTTGGCAGCTTAGACGGCTCAGCAGCAAACTCGCTACAGCCATATAACTGCTCTAGTAAAAAAACAAAAAGTGAGAATGCTCCCCAAATATGACGAGAAATGCTGGTTAGTTGGAGTGTGCCAACTTCTTTATTTAACATGTATTGTAAGAAAAATATGGGCATACCCAAACTTTTGACTGGTACTGTGTATATCTCAATTTTGATCTCAATCTCTCATTTTAGCGTAATTATTGTTTGATGGCTCTTGATTTCATCATAGGCTGTGGCTTTTCGCATTGAAATGAATACATCCCATGAGGGAGAAATCTTAGGTTTATCAAACCATACTGAGAGGTAAAATGCTTTTATGACAATAAGCTGTGAAGAAATGGGAATTAATGTCGTTTTATGAGCTACATGCATTCGCAATCTTTGAAAGACTAGCCGTCATTTCTGTCCATTGGAAAATGCCTCATAACTTTGTGATGCAATTCGCAATAATGCAATAAAAAATGAACTAGTTAGTCATTCGATTGATTAGTCTCAGCAACTGAGCAAACGCAAATGGTGGCTGTGTGACGTTTTTCCTCCATTATGATCTAATGTTCAACTTTGTACCGGCATTCATTTTCCACACTAAAGAATGGCTGCGCCAACAGTTTTATGAGTTGGATTCATTGTAAACTGACTAGGCTAGTTTTATTTCTAATAGCGCTTTATTTGATACAGCCACAGATGCTATGAATGGCTCCACTTGGACTGGTCCATTTTTTATCATTGTCGAACAATGATAGTATTTGTCATTGCTTAAATAAGCAATTTTTTTTTTTTTTAATGTTTTTGACTGTGATAGGCTATTTTGCTTGCGCTGAGCATCATTATTGTGCATTATTCTACCAATTTGTATGAGTAACTGCTGATCAAGAAAAGTAAACTGCGAAAGGTTTAAGTCAATCAGCTTTCAAGGGCGAGGTTTTGGCTTCCATTTGTTATGGCCGATGAACCTCCACTGCTTCTATGTTCACATTTTCTGAAATTAAATGGGCCAGATGGAAAGCCTTGGTGGGCCGGATGTGGCCCGCGGGCCGCCAGTTGATGATCCAGGCTATATGGCAATAGCACATTTGACTAACGAATTACTGAAAGTGTCATGACTTAAAAATCACAACAAAGAAAACCAGCTATGACAACTTAAAGAAATCTATTCTTCACTGATTAGAAAAAAAAAACTTCTACAAATAATCCACTGTTTAATCTTATAATAACACTCTAATGTCACTACATAACTCTGTTGCCAAAACAGAAACTGTACCTCCACTGACCAAATCACAGCATTTATATAGACCAGCAACATTCCGGAAAGATCTACAGGATTCCTGGGTAATCCCGCCCCCTCCAGGCAGGAAGATGCCAGAAGCTTCTTGTAAGCACTAGTCTATTTCATCACAAAGAAGTGGTATTGCATCAGATTATGTTTTTCTGCAGACATACCACCAGAGGGTGCTAAATGATAACCAACATAAACAAATCGCTCACCAGTCATAATGGGCTTTTAAATAGTGTCTAGCAAATCTCCTTTTACAAATGATATACAGCGTTGTACACAAAATACTCATACATAACAAAAGCCAGAGACAGATAAGAGAAGACTGTGGGTGTTTCTTTGGACTTGTGGAAGGCTTTTCACACAGATGATCACAATATTTTAGTCCAAAAGTGTGGTTCAGTAGTTATCTTCATAATAGAAAACAGTTTGTGTCTTATAATGGAATAAATTCCTGCCTTCTTCCTGTATTATGTGGCTTGCAGCAAGGATACATTCTTGGGCCCTTGTTATTCTTAATTTATATAAATGACTTGCCTAATGCGACAAACTCTCAAAGATATTATTTGCTGATGATACCAGTGTATTCTAATCACATAAAGATGATAGTATTATTCCAGAGGTGTTAA
Source organism: Gymnothorax reevesii (assembly GCA_029721435.1). Lineage (NCBI taxonomy): Eukaryota > Metazoa > Chordata > Actinopteri > Anguilliformes > Muraenidae > Gymnothorax > Gymnothorax reevesii. The sequence continues at coordinate 94,863,189 of CM056575.1, forward strand.
ATGAAGAACTTGGTAAGCTGTCAATTTGGTTTCAAAGTAATAAATTGTCACTCAAAATAAAAAACAAATTTTATTGTTTTTGGCGGGAAATCGAAGACCTTTCTTTCCTCATCCAAAATCTTGACTGACAATATTTCTGTACCCAATGTCCAATCAATACGTTTCCTCGGGATTCTTCTTGATGAATCTTTATCAAGGAAACCTCATATTATAGCTAGAACAACAAAAATTCCCAAGAGCATTAGTATTTTGGGGAAAATCCGTCACCTGATTAATGCTCAGGTGACAATGACTTTATATTACTCACTGGTATATCCATATATTGATTATTTTAACTTGGTATGGGCTAGGACTCATCAAAGCAAACTAGAACCAATATTCCGCCTCCAAAAACGGGCAGTAATAATAATAAATATTGCGCAACCAAGGCACTCTTCTCAGCCTTTGTTTCAGAAGTTGGGCATCCTCACTGCTTATCAGGTGAACCACCTCCAAATTAGTTTATTTGTTCATAAATCCTTCCTCCAGTAGTTCAAGGAGTGTTTCAATGTAATCATAACTTCCATATCTATCCCACCCAAAGTTCTGGTCTCCTTAGAACACCTTTTTTCTACAGCTCTCCAGGCAAATTTGGTGTCATCTACCGAGGATCCAGGATATGGAACTGCTTGCCCTAACAAATTTTGTGTCTTCCTCCATTAATTCCTTTATCTGAGTTAAATTACCCACATGGCCATCTGAATTGATTGTGTTTCATGAGGGATGTTGTGAATTTGATTGACATTTATATGTATGTTTGAACGAGTGTTTTTTTTTTTCAATCTCTCTCTTCATTCACAAATGTACTTCTTGTTGTGAAAATATTTTTATATCGACTGTACTTTTGTATGATTTTGAACAACTTTGGAGAATGCCATCTTCCAATCCCCGTGAGGGTTTTTAGGCATCTTCTCCTTCATGTCTTCTATTGTTGTATCTATGTACTGATTTTTATCCTTTTATTGTGCAAGTAAATCAAATCAAATAAAGTGCAAATGACATTTATTAACATTTTTATCACACTGTTTGAAATTCAACAGCATTTCTGGACCGCGTTGTGGTGGATAACACAAATATTCACATAATTGTACAAACACTTGAATGTTCTTTCCATTCAACATACAAAAATCTATTTTCAATTAAATAGTACATTTTTTGCCTCATTTTTGCATTGTCAGTGTGATGTAAGATTAGGCATGCCCTCAAGAGAGGTTGTGTAACGTGTGTCATTGAAAACCACATAAAAGCATCAGAAAATTTTGTCCAGTTATTCGGTTCATCAAAGTGTTCAGACCACTGAGAAAACGCCTCGAAGAAACCAAATTCCACTCAGATACAAATAGAGAATCGTTTGAGCATTTGAGAATGGGCAGGAAGACTATATTTTAGTAGCTGACACGCTCAGAGAGAATTGATCAATGGCAAGGGGTATTGTGGCTCGCTACATTGAATGTGGCAGGATCCATGAGAGACCGAGATGTGAAACAATGAGAGAGTGGATGATGCAATGAGAGATTGCCTTGTGGAAATCAATAAAAACTGTTGACCCACTCTTGGTCAGATAAACCGTGAACTGAGGAGATAGCTTCAAGCCAAACCCGAGATCCATGATTGGACTGAAGCAAGGACATTACACCTTTAGCAGTTCATTACAAGAAATTACACATTCATTTGTGTGAAATGGCAACCAATAGCACCAAGAAACATTCATTAGTGCCAAAAATAGGACATTTTGCTTGTACCTCAGATTCCATAACTAGTTTTGCATTTTAAACAACATTCAATTACATTTTTGGACATTCTTTCGCGGCATTCGGCATACAATACTGAAAAATATACGTTCATTTGTGCTAATATGCAAGTCATTAACACCGTTTTGAAAGTCATTTGTGACAATCTTCAAACATTTAAGTGCATATAACATTTATTAACATTTTTATCCCACCGTTTGGAATTCAACAGCATTCAACAGCAACAGCATCACGCTGCTTGTATCCACTGGGAATCTAACACCCTCTGCCACAAAGCACGTTTGCAATGATAAATGTCATTACATTATCCTTATGAAGAGTCATTTTAGCCATAAAGTCCCAGTAAACTGAGATAATGGATGCAAATTCTCCATTTCACATACTTTGCAGGTGACCGCTGGGCTGAAAATGTTTGATTCAGGGGGCTCAGTAGCCTTAAATCTGGTCAGGTGGATGTTGTTCCAACAAATATTCACCACCTGAGGCCATGGGTAATGTTCAACGCTAATATATCAGCCACACTGGCAATTCTTGAAAGTGTGATTATGCAGGCCCTGCTGAATGAACTCATTTTCTGATTTGTTGTTCCAAATGGGCATCTTTCCTTGCAATTTTGCCTATTATGTGTTTGCATGATGATACACATCCTTGTTCCCTACCCAGTGTAGTGAAGCGATTGTTGCAATTCAACAGTATCAAGCTCATGTCCTCAAGAGGTGGAAAATGTCACCCGTTCTGAATTGGCGCCAACCTTGTTGTGTAGCAGGCAGCCCCTTTCAGATAATTTGCTTGGTTTTTGCTTTTATCCACAAGTCATGGCTTATCTCATGCGCTTCCACAGCTGCCATGGCTATGGAGGCACGTCGCCTAGTAGACAAGCATCGCTTATACCAGGGGTGTCCAATCTAATCCAGAAAGGGCCGGTGTGGGTGCTGGTTTTTGTTAGAGCCCAGCACTAACACACTTGATTCACCTGATTGAACCGCCTGATTAGTTAATTAGTGGATTCAGGTGCTGTAGCACTGCTGGCTAGAACAAAAACCTGCACCCACACCGGCCCTTTATGGACAAGTTTGGACACCCCTGGCTTATACTTTTCTAGCATCAGCCTCACCTCATTATGCCTCAGCTCATGCCTTACACTCTCAGCTAGTACCACCATTATCAGAGCATGCTGCCAAGCAGGCAAACTTTCCTGATACCCTGCCAGTATTGCTTCACATTTCCAAACTACAGCTCATTTTGCTTTCTTAAATTACTCTATGTTTTCTTTTGATTTCAACGTGAGTTCATATTTTGTGTGTCTATCATTCAGTGCATCCAGTGGCGCAAAAAGTGGGTATGCAATATATGCAGTGCATAGGGGCACTGCCCAAAGGGGGGCACCAAAACAATGGGCCGCAAGCAGATGAGGATACAAGGTTATGACAAGATTATAAAATTTAAAGAGTACTGGAAGACGCGCAATTGAGTGTGCAATATTAACAATATAAAATGCATCTCTCACCCCCAATGTCTCCCTCCCCCCACCCAAGAAAATAAACCGCGTCGCCCCCTCGCTCAACAAAATGAAACGTGCAGCACCCACTCGCAAAAGACCGCCACCTACCACTCAGTCATTGAAATATTAAGTGGAGAACACTGGGTGTAGGTGTGGAGATTTGTTACATGCTGTTTTTGCTGCCGTGCTGGTTAGCTATTTATTTTGTTCATCAGCACCCTCTGGTGGTGTGTCTGTAGCAAACATAATCTGATGTAATATCACTTCTTTGTAATAGACTAGTGTTTTCTAGAAACTTCTGGAGGGGACAGGATTACCCAGGAATCCTGTAGATTTTTCCAAAATGTTGCTAGTCAATATAAATGCTCTGATTTTGGTCAGTAGATGTAGAGTTTTTGTTTTGGCAGTAGAGTTACATAGTAGCATTAGAGTGTTATTAGAGGATTGAACAGTGGATTATTTGTAGAAGTTTTGTTTTAATTCAGTGAAGAATAAATTTGTTTAAGTTGTCATTGCTGGTTTTCTTTGTTGTGATTTTCAAGTCATAACAAATTCGAGGTTCCACTGAGATAAACCATTCATAGGTTCAACAATTGGATTTACCAAAGATTAAAGCTGATCTATCATTTTTAAATCTTGTAACGATTTTAAAAACCAGCAATCATGACTTTTGATGATGAAAATTTTTTGAAAACTCCAACCCAGGAATCAATTTTGCAGGCAAAGACAAAGGACTTGCTGCTAACAGCCTCAACCCTTGGATTATCTGATCTATAATCATCAACGAAGAAACGAGAAATATCGAACATTTTGGTGCAACATTTCATCGATGAAGATATCTTTCAGGAAGAAGCAGCAGAATTGATTAAAGATGTGGAGGTGCCTGCAACAGAGCTACAAAGACTTGAATTTCAGCTACGCCTGAAAGAACTGGAAGAGAGAAGGTTGGAGAGGGAGCGAGAACTGGAAGAAAGAAGGATGGAGAAAGAACTGGAGGAAAAAAGGATGGAGAAGGAAGAAAGAAGGTTGGAGAAAGAGAAAGAACTAGAAGAAAAATGCAGTACGAATTGGAAATGAAGAAAATAGAAGCAGGTAATGTACCAAAATCTTCTGGACTTTCTGATCATTTTGACGTGGTTAAACATATCAAACTTGTTCCCTTCCTTGAAAATGATATACATTAATACTTTACCCATTTTGAAAAAAATTCTGAAAATTTGAAATGGCCAAAAGAGCATCAGACAATGATGTTACAAAGTTTTCTTACTGGTGAAGCTGGGAAAATCTAAAACTAGTTATCTGTCCAATAATGTTCTGATTATGATTTTGTCAAATCTGCCATTCTGAAGGCTTATGAGCTGGTCCCCGAGGCTTACAGGCAAAAATTTAGGAATTCTCGCAGGAAGTCAGTCAAACTCATGTTGAATTTGGCAGGTTGAAGGAACAGTTGTTTGATCAGTGGTGTAATTCCATGAAAGTTGAGTAAGATTTTGACAGACTGAGGCAACTTATTCTGGTTGAGAAAAGGTGTATCCAGCCTGATATCTGGACCTTCCTTGAGGAGAAACAAGCCATTACTTTGCAAGATGTTTCCACCCTAGCTGATAGTTATGCATTGACTCATAGGTCTTCTTTTGTCCAAAAATCCACTTTTACTAAATTTTAGGGCAAGTCTCAGTCCAAGACCACTTCTAATAACACTTCTAATGATTCTAAGGCCACTTCTGAGAGGAAACCTTCCAGTGAGAAGCAATCCTCTGATTCTTTACCTTTTGTGTCTTGCCAATACTGCCCTACAACGGAAGAAAGGGGTAACTCCTCAGAGTGCAGATCTGAGAAAAATGAGTTTAAAGTATTTTTGTTGTCCAGTCAACTGTATTAAACTTAGGATTCTGAAAATTGGTCAAATTCTTGCTTTTGGAAGTAGTAATCTAGCTGTGTAAAAATATTTAACTCAAACCTGATATTTTACCCTTATTTCAGAGTTACCTCTGTCTGTCTGTGCATTGAGGCAAAATATAAGCCTTCCATACAACGCAAGAGAGAGGTAACTCCCATTGGTTTGTGAAATGGTTTCTGATCACTATGAGATCACTCACTGATACTGTATTATAATAATAATAATCTACAAAAAGCTAGTGTATAGCACAATAACATGTAATATATAGATCATAAAATGGATTGTAAATGATTGTCTATATGTGTATTAACATGTGAAAATATCTTCACAGCTTGCATACCATTTACATTTCACTTCCCAAGGAATTAGCATTTTTGGAGCGAAGTGGAGACGACTGTGTGCATTCAGATGATGAAAGACATGAATATACTGTAATATATCGAAGGGCGAAAGCACCGTAACAACGATGTATTTAAGGTGTGCGAAAAGTGGAGAGAGGCTGGTTTTGTGTTAACTGCCAAGCGCCGACCAAATTCAGCATCGCTGGAAAACTCTGAAGGCGGCATATTCCCAAGCGAAAAACATTAAGGCTGTGACTCTTTTTACGCCAGTAGTAATCTTACTCCAATTACATATTCTTAGGATCTTCTGTATTTTCATGCACAATGTAGGAAATCAGGACTTGGAGTCATAGACTGGTTTATATATTCATTTTTGTACAACGGCATTAATTATGATGTATCATCTGACGTTCGCTTGCGAGACGGCTGTAACATTACTTATGTTTTCTAGCGAGTTGCTCAATTTAGCTAACGGGTTAGGTAGACTGTAATTTTAGGTTACACGTTTGATCGCTAATATTTGTGGAACTTTCAGGTCATCACTCTCCACAATCAATAGTGAGTAGTGATTTGTGTCGTGTAGAAGAGCTGATAGCTGCACGAATTTCATCCTTGCAAGGAATCCTAGAGTACAAGCTGGCTAAGTTAGCTGGCTAATAACTAACCCTAACGTTACCTAACTTGAGTAGAGGATATCCTGACTGAAACTTAAAGTAAGTAAGCCGGCTAGCCAGTCTAGTAATGATAACCACAAGGCATGAAGCGAAAGTGGGATGTTTTCAACCCAGTTGAGTAGCAGTTTTTTTTGGATACGGAAGTTCATAAGAATAGCAAATTACAGTAAGTTCACGACTGGCGTAAAAATAGTCACTGCCAAAAAGAAAACAATACCAGTGGCCCTGATCTAGCCAGTTTCATTTATTTCGCGGTCATGGATGAAATTCACAGAGACCGCTGGCGATGGCAATGACCAAGAAATTGGAGTCGATGGCGGCTTTAAAACTCTAACTGAAGGCAACCAAAGCCATGACGATTACTTTCGAGCGTTATATTTGCTGAAAACCCGATGTTGAGATGGGACCAAGGTGGTGGATATTCTAATGAACATGTAAACGGAATATTCCCATTGCTCAGCCCATGTAAACGGCTTATTCGGAATATCACCTTAACCCGAATGTGAACCTTAATCGGAATATGATGTGCATGTAAACGCAGTCAGTGTTTACATGCTGGCACACTGGCATCACATGAAAATACTCAACTCGTTAGCTTATTGATGTACGTTCTGCAATGATAGAAAGCGGTATCTCAAGTGCGCCTACTAACCCATTGTACGGGTAGGGCGTGTTGTGCATTCTATACACAGAAAGAACTAGGTAACTCGTGTCACGGTGTTCTCTTGTTGTTTCACCGCAGTTTTTGGGAGTTACCGTGAAAACAACCCACAAATATATCCTAAATAAGATAAGGTTGAGTCAAGATATTTATCCACATGATGTAGCAGACCTTTAATGTCCCAAAAATGGCAAAATCTCATTTTTCACAAAAAATGAGTTACCCCCTTCTTTCGTTGTACGGCAGAATACTGCAAAAAGCAAGGTCACCGTAATTCTGAGTGTTATGCTCTCAAGAAAAAACAACAACGAGAAGAAACCAAGCCAATTGCTTTCACTAAGACAGAATCTCTTGTATCAAAGGTCAGTTCCCCTGATCTTCTACCTTCTGTGTCTGATTCTGTTATGGAGGGTTTTGAGCAATTCATCACCGATGGTTTTGTCTCACTTTCACATGATTTTTCCTCATCTGCTCCTGTTCGAATGGGATACTGGGTCTTCCCAATCTCTTATTCTTGCAGATATTCTGCCTTTTTTGGACAAATCATCTACTCAGGCTAATGTCCTCAATCAAGGAGAAGAATGTGGTTTTACAAGTGTACCTCTCCATAATGTTCATCTGAAATCAGACTTGGTCTCTGGACCTGTTACTGTTAGTGTTACGTCTTCTCTTTCTTTCTAAGGTGTTCATTTGCTTCTTGGTAATGATCTTGCTGGGGATAAGGTTGAGCCCTACCCTATTGTAACTGACACTCCTTTGATTGATCAAGAATCTGACTCTATAGAGGAGGAAATTCCAGATCTCTGTCCTTCAGGTGCAGTTACTCATTCTATGGCCGAAAAGGCTATTAAAGATTATGCTGACCTGGACTTAAGCCTGGCTGACACCTTCATTAGGCAGTCTTTTCATCAGGAACCTTCCAGTCCTGAGATGTGTGGGAAATCTTCAGACTTGCGCTTGTCAGGTCATTCTAATGACATTCTGCCTTATTCAGGAGCAACAACAAGCTTGTGATCTAGCGCATCGTCTACCACAGGCTGCAAGTGAACGAGAGGCTACTCAAGTTCCTGTCTGTTTTTACTACAAAAACGGTGTGCTTATGAGAAAGTGGCTTCCACGTGATGTTTCTGCAAATGAAGAGTGGATGATCACCCATCAAATTGTTCTTCCAAAGTCTTATCGTCAAGAAACTCTTAGTCTGGCCCATGACAATCCTTTGTCAGGTCATTTTGGTATTAAGATGACCCTTCAACATGTCAGGAATCATTTCTTCTGGCCTTCCATGAGGTCCGATGTACTGGAGTACTGCAAATCCTGTCACACTTGTCAAATTGTTGGGAGGCTGAACCAGAATATTCCAAAGGCTCGCCTTAAGCCCATTCCCGCTTTTGAAGAAAGCATCATCATTGACTGTGTTGGACCATTGTCGAAGACTAGGTCTGGTTGTGAGTACTTAGTGACTATCATGTGTGCTTCCACCCAGTTTCCTGAGGTAATTCGATGTCATATTATCAAGGCTAAGACTATCATCAAGGCTCTTACCAAGTTTCTCTGCTTTGTTGGTCTTCCTAAGTCTATTCAGTCTGATCATGGGTCAAATTTCATGTCTGGCATATTTCAACAAGTTATGCATTAAACAATACAGATCATAAGCTTACTATCCTGAGAGTCAAGGTGCTTTGGGAGGTTCCATTATCCCTGAAGAACATGATAAGGACCTACTGCCTTGACACAGAGAAAGACTGGGATGAAGGTGCCAATCTTCTTCTGTTTGCTGCCCGTGAAGCTGTTCAGGAGTCTCTTGGATTCAGTCTTTTTGAGCTCGTTTTTGGGTATACAGTCCGTGGACCTCTGAAGCTTCTGAAGGAAAAGTTGCTGGCCGAAGATGATGTCTCAATGTACTTGCTTCAATATGTCTCTGACTTCCATAATCGTCTCTCTAAGGTTTGTGACTTTGATAAGTCTAATCTAAAAGGCTCAGGGCAAAATGAAAGGCAGATATGATCTTCATTTCCGAGATAGAAGTTTTAAAACTGGTGACAAAGTCCTTGCACTTTTTCCAGTTCCGGGAAACCCTCTAAGAGCACGATATTTCGGCCCTTACACTGTCCTCAAAAAGGTCAGTGATCTAAATGACATAATTGTAACCCCTGGAAGGAGGAAACAAAAACAAATGCGTCACATCAACATGCTGAAAGAATACATTGACAGAGACACTCAGCAAAAGCCAGTCAATGTGGTAAATACAATTCAACTGGAAAATTCTGAAGAAGATTGTGACTGCCCCTTGGAAAATGAACCTGGTCCAGCCAAAGTTGAAAATTCAGACATTCTTCAAAATGTTGACAGCAAGTTGTCCCACCTGGACCTGTTTCAACAACAACAGCTAAAGCAGCCTTTATTTAAATATAGTCCCTGACGTTCCATCAAGGACTGATATGTTTTACCATGATGTCATCCTAAAAGATGATCCCAAGTCTATAAAACAGCATCCTTACAGAATGAATCCAGAGAAGCAGAAATACCTTAAACAAGAAGTCAAATATCTGCTTGAAAATGACTTTGTTGAACCAAGTAACATTAGCTGGGGTTCTCCATGCATCCTAGTGCCGTAACCCAATGTTACATATATAATGGTGATGGACAACAGGAAAGCGAATGCTCTATCAAAAACGGACTCATATCCTATTCCCAGAATTGATAACTGCATTGACAAACTTGGACAGTCAAAGGATGTCACCAAATTTGATCTCCTCAAGGGCTTCTGGCAGATCCCTCTAACAGAAAGAGCAAAGGAGATATCTGCCTTCGTCACACCAGATGGATTATACCAATACAAGGTCATGCCCTTTGGAATGAAAAATTCTCCGGCCACCTTCCCACATCTGGTAAAGAGAGTGATTGCTGGACCACCAGGATGTGAGCCTTATATTGATGAGATTATCATCAACAGCGACAGCTTCCAAGAGCACCTCACCTACATCAGAAACTTCTTTCAGAGAGGACGTGATACCAAGCTGACTATCAACCTTGTTAAAAGTGACTTTTGTAAAGCTACAGTTGTTAACTTAGGTCAAATTGTAAGACAGGGTCAATTCAAACTAATTGATTCAAAAGTAAAAGTTATCACTGAATTTCCTGCGCCTACAACTAAAAGACAACTGATGAGATTTCTAGGGATGGCTGGCTACTATAGAAAATTCTGTAAAAATTTCTCTATCATTTCTAATGCTAATGCTCTATGCTAAATTTGTTTTGAATGAAAAATGTCAAAATTCATTTGACCAGCTGAAAGCTATCCTCAAAAATGCACCAGTTCTCTGATCTCCTAATTTCAAAAAGGAGTTCAAGTTGGCTGTTGATGCCAGTGATATTGGTGCAGGTGCAGTTTTACTGCAAGAAGACACTGAGGGAGTAGAACATCCTGTTTGTTACTTTTCCAAAATGTTTGATAAACATCAGAAAAACTATTCAACAATTGAAAAAAGAATGTTTGGCACTTGTTTTGGCTTTACAACATTTTGAAGTCTATTTGACTTATTCAGCTTCTTCCATCAAGGTCTTCAGTGATCACAATCCCCTCACATTCTTGCATAAGACCAAAAACAAGATTACTGAGATGGAGTTTACTTTTGCAAGAGTATGATTTGGATATTTCTCACATCAGAGGAAAAGATAATGTAATCCCAGATACACTTTCACGCATGTAATTTTATGTCTTTATTTGATTGTGAAAAATGTAATTTTACTTTTCTATTTGATTGTAAAAATTGCACTGATTGTTATGTATATGATTGTTATAATGATCAATGATACTTTTCTGTAACGTTAAAGATTATACTGATTATAAAACTGTGTTAATCTTAACAAAAGAAAGCTTTTAGCAAACCTTTATTTTCTTAAAGAGGGGAGGTGTTATGAATGAGTATTTTTAGTAAAGCACTGTATATCATTGTAAATGGAGATTTGTTACATGCTGTTTTGCTGCCTTGCTGGTCAGCTATTTTTTTGTTTATCAGCACCCTCTGGTGGTGTGTCTGTAGCAAACATGATCTGATGTAATATCACTTCTTTGTAATAGACTAGTGTTTTCTAGAAACTTCTGGCATCTTCCTGTCTGGAGGGGACAGGATTACCCAGGAATCCTGTAGATCTTTCCAGAATGTTGCTAGTCTATATAAATGCTGTGATTTTGATCAGTGGAAGCAGAGTTTTTGTTTTGGCAACAGGGTTACATAGTAGCATTAGAGTGTTATTAGAGGATTGACAGTTGATTATTTGGAGAAGTTTTTTTTATTCAGTGAAGAATAAATTTGTTTAAGTTGTCATTGCTGGTTTTCTTTGTTGTGATTTTCAAGTCATAACAATAGTTTGTAAAACAAAAATATAATTCATTAAGAAACATTAACTATTAAAAAATAAATAAGATCATTCCAATAAAGGCAAAATAAAACTTCAAAAAAAAAAAATCCTTTGGCTAGCAAATCATTTAAAATTTTCGCTACAATCAGTTCATAAATGTGGTGTCACTTTCAAAAATAAATCAGTAAATTTGCTGAATATAAGTAAGCCTATCTCCATTCACTTTGTCCCTTTCATGCAGGATATTTTTATGATAAAATACAACCTATTGAATGATCTCTGTGTCACTTATGCATTTAGCCGGTTGACGATATTCTGCCAGGTCACCTCCCTCGCCCTGTTGATGGCAGCAGTGTTCACTTTCCTTGTGATAATTTTGCGACAATTCTCCCCCATAAATTGGGTTTGCTCTTTATGAGAGCAAAAGACGGGGTGCTCTGGTAGAGTGAAAGGCGCAAATTTTGAAAATATAGCGTTTTGTTTGATTAATAGATAGTTGTCTTTTGCTTGAAATTTTGAATTTCGAACAAGCAGAGAGTGATGAGGTGGAAGGGGGTAAAAAGAAAAGGAATAAAGGAAGTGGCAATGGAACTGATGAAGGGCCGTTTGTTGGAGGAATGAAGGTGTAGGAAATAGATGGGAAAACAATCCTGTATTTAGTGATAATCTCCTTTTTGGAAAGTTTGTCAAAAATGGAACTGGGAATAGTGATAATTGAATGTAGGATGACGAAACAAGGCAATTGGTTCTTTTTTGGAAGTAGAGGGAGTTTGTGTAGCTCACGTATATCGAGATGGGAAGGAACAAGACAGCATGGTGGTGGTATTGCTTCAATTCGAAGAAGTTACAGACAGAATATTTTTGAACTACATGACTAATATGGTGAGGCCTTACGAGAGGGTGCCACTACGTTGCTAATGGAGCCAAGAATGTTGCCGCAGTTTGTAGGGCAAAGACATTTAGACATTTATACTCGGTGCCATTAAAAACGCACTGTTGAGGTACTTTTGTATGTGTGTATTTGCGGCAAATTGAAGAATCGATTGATTTTTATTGCTTTTCCAGTGAGGCCCGAGAAGAAATAAAGAAAAGAGTGGTCAATAGCCTACATAAAGCAAACAAAAAAAAAAAGAAAAATGCTATTGCATCAAGAAAATGGAATGGCTTGTGACACAGGAGAGAGAAAAAGAGCCATTGGCATGTTATGGGCAGATCTCAGGTGGTATGTCATTTGCACTGTTACCATACAACAATCAGTCGGCTGCCTGTTTGAGAATGGAACACAGGCACTGTCACTGACCGACCACGCTTAGGGCAGCCATTAGTGACAACGGCAGCTCAAGAGCGCCACATTTGGTTACAGCCTGTACGTGACAGATTCCGGACAGCAACCAAAATTGATCATGAGATGAGGGGTCCGAGACGATTGAGGGTGAACGTAAGTAGCGTTTGATGCCGTCTATGTGAGCAACATATGCGTGCACACAGGCCCAACAGAAAACCCAGTTTTTGCCCATTTATGCATGGCTGTGATCAGTCATGTCACATTTTGTGGTGTGTAAAGGGGTGATATTGTGCTTGATAAATTTGCTGTGAACCTTCATGTGGCTTGGAGTGGTTCTCCTTTTATTTGCTTTTATTGCGTTTATTTGCTGGACTCTATACATTTACAGTTGCCCATCCTCTCGGCTAAGCTGTGAAATTTGCGTATGCGGAAAATGCTGTTGTTTCAGTGAATATCCATGGTTGCCGGCGGACATTTATCGACAAAACCCAAAACCAGTGAAGTTGGCACATTGTGTAAATCGTAAATAAAAACAGAATACAATGATTTGCAAATCCTTTTCAACCTATATTCAATTGAATACACTGCAAAGACAAGTTACTTAATGTTCGAACAGGTAAACTTTGTAATTTTTTGGAATTTGATGCCGGCAACGTTTCAAAAAAGCTGGCACAAGTGGCAAAAAAGACAGAGAGTTGAGGAATGCTCATCAAACACTTATTTGGAACATCCCACAGGTGAACGGGCTTGTTGGGAACAGGTGAGTGCCATGATTGGGTATAAAAGCAGCTTCCCTGAAATGCTCAGTCATTCACAAACAAGAATGGGGCGAGGGTCACCACTTAGTGAACAAATGCGTGAGCTGATTGTCAACATTCCTCAACGAGCTATTGCAAGAAATGTAGGGATTTCATCATCTACGGTCCGTAATATCGTCAAAAGGTTCAGAGAATCTGGAGAAATCACTGCACGTAAGCGAAAAGGCCGAAAACCAACATTGAATGCCCATGACCTTTGATCCCTCAGGCGGTACTGCATCAAAAACCGACATCAGTGTGTAAAGGACATCACCACATGGGCTCAGGAACACTTCAGAAAACCACTGTCAGTAACTACAGTTTGTCGCTACATCTGCAAGTGCAAGTTAAAACTCTTCAAAGCAAAGCGAAAGCCATTTATCAACAGCACCCAGAACCGCCGCCTGCTTCGCTGGGCCCAAGCTCATCTAAGATGGACTGATGCAAAGTGGAAAAGTGTTCTGTGGTCTGATGAGTCCACATTTCAAATTGTTTTTGGAAACTGTGGATGTCTTGTCCTCCGGACCAAAGAGGAAAAGAACCTTCCGGACTGTTATAGGCGCAAAGTTCAAAAGCCAGCATCTGTAATGGTATGGGGGTGTATTAGTGCCCAAGGCATGGGCAACTTACACATATGTGAAGGCACCAGTAATGCTGAAAGGTACATACAGGTTATGGAGCAACATATGTTGCCATCCAAGCAACGTCTTTTTCATGGACGCCCCTGCTTATTTCAGCAAGACAATGCTAAGCCACATTCTGCACGTGTTACAACAGCATGGGTCCATAGTAAAAGAGTGCGGGTACTAGACTGGCCTGCATGTAGTCCAGACCTGTCTCCCATTGAAAATGTGTGGCGCATTATGAAGCGTAAAATACGACAACGGAGACCCCAGACTGTTGAACAACTTAAGCTGTACATCAAACAAGAATGGGAGAGTTCCACTGAAAAGCTTCATAAATTGGTCTCCTCAGTTCCCAAACGTTTACTGAGTGTCGTTAAAAGGAAATGCGATGTAACACAGTGGTAAAAAAGCCCCTGTGCCAACTTTTTTGCAATGTGTTGCTGCCTTTAAATTCTAAGTTAATGATTATTTGCAAAACAAAAAAAAAAGTTTCTCAGTTTGAACATTAAACATCTTGTCTTTGCAGTGTATTCAATTGAATATAAGTTGAAAAGGATACAAATCATTGTATTCTGTTTTTATCAACGATTTACATAACGTGCCAACTTCACTGGTTTTGGGTTTTGTAGTTTAATTTTGCTGTTTGCAAGGCCTGCAGCCACCCAAGGCTGATGTGTTCCCGGTGTCATTCTCTGATTACCAATGGAAATAAATGAAATAAACCATGACGAATCCTACTGCAATGAATTATATGAACTGCAGTGCAACAAATCACAATCTGACAAATCATAATGCAAGAAATCATGATGCATTGATCAAATTGAACAAATTGGTATGAAAATCTCAGATGTATTGAAAATAGTGAACCGTAATGTGTTGAAATGCAGAAGATCTCAAAATGTATTGAGCTCTGTGAAACTATGGAATGAGATGCAGTAAATTCCAAGTATACTGAAGTGCAGTGAACCTCAGATGAAATGACGTTAATGGCTATATTGAAATGCAGTAAATCAATCTCTTGATATGCAGTAATTGAAATGAATTAAATGAATTAAATCCAAATCTCATTTTCTGATAATGCTGCTCCTCTTCGTTGTTGGGGGGGATTTTCGTATGGTTTAGAAAACTTGGCTCTGGATTTTATAGCCCCAACGGAAATTAAATGTAGAGCATTAATTGAATTGTGATTGCATGTACACTTGAGGCTACAATGGAGCAAAGCTGACACTGGTAGTATGGACAATGAAGCTGCTGTAAATGTTGTCAACGAAGATATTATGCAGTTTGCCTCCTCAGTGAATTTCTGCCCGAATACCTGGTCTCCAATATAAATGTGATGTCATTTAAAGAATAAAATCCTTGAACTTTGAGCTTCTTTGGTTGAACTTTTGTATCTGACATTTCTATAAATGTGTGTGCACATGCTGTCTTCTAATACATTGAGATACAAGGTCATTATAAAACGAGTTGAGGAATACTGCAATACCAACCAATGTGAGCGTCTAAGCCTTGGTTTACTACGGCTGCTGGGAAACCTACACAAGAGTCTGGTTTGCTTTGCGTTGCTCATCCCTTCTAGCTTTGAGACTTTTCCCTCTCCTGAGCTGCCCAATCCTTCTGAATCTTCAAGACAACAGCAGCAAACCTTCCCTGCGTCTTGCTAGGATTTGGGTTCAGAGGTCTTCAGATGTATATTAACTTTGTTTTTGGACCTTGTAATACTTAACATGTCTGTATGTGTAGATCATGTAGTTTTCACAATTGTCATGGCAGTATCTTCTCTTGAGCCCCGTTTATCAATTTGCAACTAGCGCAGGTGGGCGGCTGGGTCATGCTTATTAGTACTATGTCCAATCAAGCCTAACGGGTCCAGCGAGGAGCCAGGCTACACATAGCCAGGCATTTAAAAGAAGTATGTCCACTCTTGATCCAGGTAATTGCACTAGTGGTAGCAGACGTCCGCTAAAGGCTTGGCAGCCTTTAGCAGCCAATGTTTTGACCCTGGATATCTCTATGGACTTCCTCGCCACCCAGGGGGCAGTGGGTATTCCACTGTACACAGTTTATTTCACTTGTTAGAATGTTTCGCAGGACGAAGATGACACTTCATCTTGCCTCTTTGCATTTGTCGGGGTTACAGATGTGCGCTAGAGGGAGTGGCAAGCGCCTATTCTCAAGAGGGTGGCGAGACCCTGCCCACAGGTACAGATGCGAGGGCACCAAGCGGTGTATTCTCTGGGAAATGAGCCTAACTGGTCCACCGAGGAGCCCGGCTACACATAGTTCATTTGCCACATAATTTAGCTACACTTGCTGGTGATGGTTCTGCTGTTTTGGGGGATTCTTAAGTTCTGCTCCCTACCTAATTTTGTTGTAGTTTAGTATGTTCTTGCTATGCATGGTAGAGAGCACCCCCAGAGCAGAACCGTTCGCCAAACCCAAATGTCATTACATCTACATGTTAATACATTTGTTCAGAAGTCGGAAATTCATGAGTTTACCTGACTGAACTAAGTCTTGTGCCATTTCTATTCATCACACCTGCTGATCTTGCATTCGAATGGAAAGGTCATGCATGCCTGTGCGAATTAAAAGGAAATGTCATATTCATTGGCAAACATTGGGCCTCATGCAAGAAGCGATATAGCAAGTTCTCTCTTATTTTTGTTCATATCCCCAATTTTTGGAAAAATTTTGTTCTTACCCATTGATCTCTAGGATGCACAAAGGTTTTCTTATTTTCGCTCTTCTCCTCTCCTCTTAGGTGAGAGAAAATTTTGAGAGTGGTCGAGAGCACTCTTACTAAGAAAACAGAACACTTATCTCTGTCCACAAATTGCTTGTCCAATGCACGGAAACACAAGTTTTAAAAGCTAAACATTAAAAATGCATCATGTAACCAAATTTTGATTGTTTTATATTTTTGAGAAAGTATAATGATTTTATAATTTAATTCTTGAGCTAAGGAGTTTGGCCAGATGATCCTAATTAGGACTAAGCTATAAAAAACCCTTAGATACTTGCATGCATTCTGCTTCTGAATGGCTTACCTATTGCTGTTGTACGCTTTGGCCATCCAGGCCTTGCACAGAGAGCGCAGATCTTCTTGCTGAGACATGATGAATGGCTACTCATGCCAAATGTTAAAGCAACCGTACTTGAGCACGGAAGATTACTGTTATGCGTTACGGCTCTCTTGTTCTAACAAATGCAGCGGTGAAAAGATATTTCCGTACAAACAAAGAAATTCAATGCTTGCTCGAAATGTTGGCAGACAAAAACATACAATCACAACTGGATACTACACGCAAAAACTCAGAGATTTATGGAATAATTTGTGAGTAGTTACATTCGCGAGTTTATCACAGAATAATAGATCAGTGCCTTGACAAACTAAGTATGCAGTAGACAGCATAATTGGCCAAAAATGCAATGGCGAAAGCATTCCGTATGCAACATACACCAATATTGAATGTAATCAGTACATTTTCGGCTTGCCTTGATGTTTGGGCACCCAGAGAAAGATTCAGATTTGTAAAAACATCAAGCATTCAGTCAAGCATTTCCATTTTACGATCAAGTGGGATTCAACATTCAGCACACCTGGGTACCAGCAGATTTGGATGGTAAGAACATTTGGTGCATCCGGAGTTTATTTCGCTTATTTTTTCTGTTCGCAAAAAAAATAAGAGAAAATATACAAGAAATTTAAGAGAATGTTACTGCATGAGGCCCATTGTCTCATATCTCTCATAGTATATTTCCTTTGTGACAACCCACTTTAGGAGCATCTTGCAAGATTTTCCTCTGAATTCAACATTCCTGCTGTTCTCCCTGCACCCAGAGGAAGTCACGCATGTTTGTGTGAATCCAAAGGAAATGTGCCATGCTTGTCACCACACACAGTTTGTATGTCATGATGCAATTTCCTTTGTATTAAGTCAATTAGTGTCTTGCCAGATTTTCATCTATCTGCATTTAGTATCCCTGCTGATTCCACTGCTTCAGGGGGAAGGCCATACACACTTGCAGGAACTCAAAGGAAATGCAACATGCTGACTGCTACACATTATTCATTTTATTCCATTTATACTCTGACTTTATCAGGAGATGACTCCTCTCCGTGCCTACTCTCTTTAGGAGTGCAAATTTGGGTCTTTGTGATCTCAGAGACTGTCTGTGTCAAGCTTGCTCAGATTGTTCCAGAACATAACTCAACCAGAATCTCTGCCATACTCAAATACATGTCGTCCTGCAATAAATTATTCAATCCGACATAAATGTCCTGACTGAAATATAAGCTAACAAGCTAAAATGGAGATGACTAATAACCAGATAATTCTTTGATAGTTTAAGAATAGAAAAAACAAAAAATGCACTCCCCAATGATAATCGCATAAGACATAGTAGCTTCAGGAGCTGGTGTAGCCACCATTAGCATTCTCACATTCTCAACAAAGTTGGAGCCTACTGTTCACCAGGCATCGGAAATAACATTGTGGGATCGCTAACCATTCTATCACTAATCGCTGAGCCAGTTGCTGGAGGCTGATGGCAGGGATGTGACATGACTGAAGTCATTAAACTTGTTCATTGCATGCATGGTCAGTGGGTAACAAGTCGGGTCAATATGTGGGCCAATCCATGTGCTGAATGATCTGCTACTGCAGAAAGTTGGTCCCACCCTGGAAGAATGAGGTCTAGCGTTATCATTCTGGAACCAAGCACCTAGTCCAATCCGCTTTAGAATTGGCATTACCAGGGGTTGAACAATTTTCTTGAGAGAACACTGACCAGTTTAATTTTCATCGACAACATATAGAAGGGTTCTAACTGTTCATGGATACCCCCGCCCACACCATCACACTTCCTCCTTCAAATGATAGACATTGAGCAACATTAACATCAGCAAATCTCTCTCCTTCATGACAATAAACACAAGCCCAGCCATCATTGAACTGGAGTGAGAAACATGACTCATCTGTGAACGTCGTCTCTGCCCACTGACTACGGTTCCATCAGATATGTCTCCACCAATCTCAACGAGCCCTTCTGTGACGTCAAGTAGTGGTGGTTGGACTGCAGGATGCCGGCATCGCAAATATCGGTCTCTCAGATTATTCCCAATGGTCTGGTCAAACATGTTGGTTACTTTGGCAGCCCTAAATTGATCCCGAAGATGCTGTGCAGTCACTGAGAGCTGGTGTATTGCCGTTATCATTAGAAAGTGGTCTTTTCATTCTGTTGTTGATGAGGGTCTTCCAGAACTGGGTCAATTCTGAACAGGATTAGTTGTCCTGACCCTTTTGATAGAGCCTGCTAATAATGCTTTGGCTTACATTTACATGCTGAGCCACAGTTTTCTGAGATTGTTCATCTTGTGGCCAGCCAAGGGCGCTTCCCCTGTAGTAAACATGGTGTACCATGACTCGGTGATCAGAGTCAAATGCTAAGCTAGCATGCGGGTATTCCCTGCAGTTTTTTGCAGCCCTTTTGATATGGCACTCTCCCACGATGCAGTCCAGTCATCTTTTATAGCCTACGTTGAATTCGAACCACCTATGTGCAGGTGAATGAGTGGTAAATATTGCCTTGAAAATGAACAGATTATCGTTCTGTTTTCATGAGTTTTGAGCCATTGAAACTTTTATGTTCTTCATCATTGCTGTGACCTCTACAGTTCCAGTTATCTTGGCAGTCATTGCATAAGGTTGCTTTATAGTCACTACATTCATCTATTTTTGAGGAGGAGTGTGATTTTTTTTTCTTTTCTTACACATCTAAGATGAATGACTCTACTTGCAGCGGGTTACTCTCAGGTTGGAGAAAAGCAGAAAAATACAGTGCTTCACACCTTGTACTGAGACTGTGGCTAGCACTGATCTACCTTCTGTTATGATTCTGCCTTTTATGTGTTGTCTCATGCTTATTTGCGCTTTACTTTTGTTTTATACTTCAGCTTTCATTTCTGCCGTCTGACGATCCACTTTCAAACTGTATTCTCCAGTGATGTCGCGGGACTGCCTTCAGCGTGTCTGCGTCTCGTCGTCCAATCACGTTTTCTTTTTCGGTTTCGGCTCTGGTATTTCATTCATTGCTTCCACTTGTGTTTAATTCTGGGTCTCGCGAAACTCTGAGTGAATGCGTTCTCTGATAGGATATTACTAACCCGTACTAACAAGCACTTATTCGAGGGTGATTGTGAATATTTTGTCACGTAGTATTAACCTTAATTTACTCATTAGCGAGTCTGTGCGTTTCCTAGCTTTCGTGCATTCTGTCTAAGCTGTCTCTGATTAACTGATTTAAAAGCTGTGCTTTCCTTCGCTTCTCTTGGGGTGCTTTTTACTCGTCACATTTAGATTACCTTAATCTAAACTGTCTAGCTTGATTGATGGTCTCAGCATCTTGTCTCGAGTCATTCTTGTTAACCCGGTTCTCGTGTAATTGTTTATTAATCCCATGTGTTTCTGTTTCAGTCGAGATTGCATCCCGAGTCCCCGCCTCCTCTCGTGACTATTTATGTGGCACTATTGGGAGCGCAGGTCAGACGGATCCTCGTATTGACTCTGTTCTACTTGGTGAAATCTCAGTTCTTTGTGCCTTCTGAGTTTCTCCTTGCATGATTCCCAAGTCTTATATTTTGCTGCGCCCTTGACTTGTCTGCCCGGTGTTTAAGTCTCCCAGTGTGTCCGTCAGTTTAGTTAGGTTCAGTTTTTGTTTTCTTAGTTTATCCACTCTTAGAGTGAGTACTTCTGTTTCCCCCTGCCTTTGGCAGTGTACTTTAGTTTTCCCATTTGTTCAGTGCATGTGCACGGTGTTTTATTTCTGGAGGGTCTGCCAAGTTTCTCCTCGTGCTTTGTGTTTAATAAACACTTCTGGATCCTGCAACTGGTGTTCTCCTGACCTCTCCTTACACCTTCCAAAAAGTGTTCATCCACAGAGAGACTGATATATGGGGCTATCAAAACTGCTCCAATGGCATGCAATTTTCTTTGTGGTCCATCATATGCTATGCTTTAAGTTTTGGGTTATTGAATGTTCCATGACACCAAAAATTTCAAAAAAATTGTATTTAAGCCATTCTACAGTACGTTTGGCATGTGAATTTGAATCTGACACTGGTTTTTCATTATTCTATTCATTAGAAGTGTAAAATACAAATTAGAACCAGGCTTTGCAATGCCCCTTGAAAATTGCTAAAATGCTCTGTCCACTTACGTAATCGAGACACCAACTCTGGAGGGACAGTACTCTGAGTAGAGTCGCAGAATGTGAGTCTTGTCTGCTGTACCCCGTATATTTGCCTAGACCGACAACTGAATGTTTGTCTTTTTCACTCCCATATTCAATTCACATCCAGTGCACCACTTCCGATAACAGTCGTGAGGATGAGAGAAAGAATGATTTGTTTTTGGAGGCCGCTGAAATAACATAAGTCGCAAGAACAGACCATTCAGCCCAAGTAGGCTCGCCAGTTTCTTATTGCTATAGTGAATCAATCACTTCAGATACTCAATGGTATCAAGCGCTAAATCAAGCCCGCTCTTGAGAATTCCCAAGGTTTCTGCCTCAACAATATAGTCAAGCAAGCTATTCCACCCTGAATATCAGTAGAATAATCACTAGTCCCCAGTGGCTCCAATACTTCAACATTGCAAATTTTATTAGGGACATTACAGAGCGCAACATCTAAAATTGCTTTATCTCTTTTTAGGTTTATTAACATACTGCACCAAAAAACTGTCATTTATAAGATGTAGAAATCCATCCTCCCCTTTACCCGGTCCTTTCACCATTACCTAATCGATACCAGGATAATTTAAGTCTCCCATAATAATAGTCCCTCCTCCTTTACAAGCTTCCCTAATCCTCTTAAAGACCATTTCATTTATAATACTGTCCAAAGCTGGAGGTTGATAGCACACCCCTGTGTTTAAACCAGTCTTGTGTTTGCCAATGAGCCTGATACAGATATCTTCACAAGGCAAGAAATGTTTGATTTCAGGAATTTCCTGCACATTAATGTTTTCGTTCACACAGAGTGCTACATTCCTCTCCTATTAGACCTATCCTTCCTTAAGAGCTTATAAACTTCTATGTTATATTCATCTACATCCTCTTCACAAAGCCACGTCCCTATAATCCCAACTAGAGCACTCGGCAACCGAGCAAATGTATCCCCCGAAGGCCCCCCAGTTGGGCCCAGATGGTCCCAGAGTACCCAAAATCAGTAGTTGTCATGAACTTACCATAATACATGTCCCTGCAAAATTTGAAAAGAATCGGTGCACTTATGTGGGCTATAGAGCGTTCACAAGAAAATCTCTGCGGACGCAGCAGACGCGGACACGTGACGAGGCCAAATCCATAGTATCCTCGAACTTCGTTCGGGGGATACAACTATGTCATAGCCCTCAGCAATCATAACTCAAGTTCTGGAAATTTATTTTTTATGCTTCTTGCATTTAAATAAAAACATTTTGGTTATTCCAATTGCATTTACCCTTCGGTTCCCCAGCTGCCTGCTGCTCTAAGCCCCTCACATCGCTTTGTTGCTTTAAAAAGATGCATGTAACACTGCATTGTAAAAAGTGCATGTAACGCTGTCAGCTTCCATCAGGGCAGTCTGCATTGCCCTATTTATAACATTCTTTACCTCCCTACCCCCAAGTCCCTAGTTTAAATAACCCTGTACTACCCTCAACATATGCTGACCCAATGCAAACCTCCGGTTCAGATGGAGTCCGTCAGGTTTGTACAGGTCACCCCTATCCCTGAAGAAGTTCCAGTGCCCCATAAACCTGTACCCCTCCTTCCTTCACCAGGTTCGTAACCATGTCTTAAACCTCCAGATAAAATTCTGCTTCCCTCTGCTCATA
This sequence comes from Gymnothorax reevesii, assembly GCA_029721435.1. Classification (NCBI taxonomy): domain Eukaryota; kingdom Metazoa; phylum Chordata; class Actinopteri; order Anguilliformes; family Muraenidae; genus Gymnothorax; species Gymnothorax reevesii. The sequence continues at coordinate 94,886,008 of CM056575.1, forward strand.
CATGGTATCGGTAGAATCCCAGAGAACACTACCGTGGAGGATCCGCCCCTAAGCTTTTCAGCTAATTCCAGAAATTTGTCTTGCAGAACCTCAAACCTACCCTGACCCATGTCCTTTGTCCCAACATGTACCATGACCACTGGATCCCTCCCTACTCTGGCCAGAACCCTGTCAGCACGCTCCAGGAGGTCTCCTACCTGGGCACCAGGCAGGCAACACACCATAAAAGACTCCTTGTCACGCGAACAGACTATGCTGTCTATTCCTCTTATTGAGTCTCCCACTATTACTACCTGTTTTTTGGGGGAAAGAGGCCAACAGGGTGCCCTGAGGCTCATCAATCTCAGGGTCAGGGTCCAAGTCAAGTTCCTGCAAGAGCCGGATTCAATTGGACGCCTCAACCTCTGGAGAAGCTGGCGCTGTACGGCATGTACGCCCTTTCCTGCACTGACGTCCTACAGTCACCAAACTTTCTCTCCCTGACTGCTCTGACATCTCCCTCCTACCCTACTGAGGCATACACACCATTTCTCTAAACAACATACTACTCAGTTCCTCTAGGAACTCTACTGATTGCGAACTATGTTGTGCTGCCAACTGGCCTAGAGGATCAAGGATCTTGCTCTCTAAATGCTCAATGATTTGGCACCGGTGGCAGACAATCTCTCTCCAGAAGTGCGATCATTCAAGAACAGTCAGATGGTTTTGGCCACATTTTGAACCCCCTACCCATATGCATAGTTACTGCGGGGGCCAAGGGAGCGGCCGCCCCAGGGCCCACGACCAGCATGGCCCCCCCGCGGGGCCCTTGCTGCCTCACTGAGTTAATTTCTCATCACTGCCTAATAGGCAATTTATATTAAACCTTACCTGCTCTCAGTGCATGACAGACGCCCACAATGTAACTTTGTGTAGCACTTCTGTAGTGTTACAGTAGACTAGGACCAGTACTAGGTTCGGCTACTAGAGCAATGAGAGGTGTAAGATGCATTAATGACCACAGACCAGAAAGCAATTTTAGATTGCAGGCTTATTATTTTTTAGTTGACAGACAGAACAGTTGACATACAGTTTACACTAAGTTCTCGATCACCTTCAGATGAATTAATTTTCCCCTCTGTTCAAGTAATTTAGTTCATCAATTCTCTTTTAGATGTTCACCTATTATTTGGCTTTTAAAAGGATATTATATTCAACCTAGGTTATTGTTCGTATTAATTTCAAGTTTTATCCTTCAATCTATCTTGAGTTAGGTCAGCGTTATTCTGAATAAAGTCTGGGTTTTCATTTCAAGATTTAGTTCGAGTTTTGTTAACGTTCCCCTTTTTGTTTCAACCACCTCTTGTTTCATTGTTAGAACCAAGAAAAAGAATATTTACATTTCAAATAATACCGTTACAGCATTAACATGTATGGTTGACAAAAATTAGAGATATAAAATGTACAAAACTCAAAATAATCCAGCAAAAGAGTGAATATTTGCATATCACAAATAAATGTCTCTGTTCCCGTAACTGTAATCCTGTGTCCCGAATGGTTATTCCGGTGTTCCCCGGAGTCCACTGCAGTTTTGCAGAGAGGTATGGATCAATACTAGCAGTATTTGATGAACCAGCGCACCGTCCTGCAGAGGCGCTTTGATCTTGCGTAAAACACAGTTCAAGGGGGCCCTGGGCGGCTCACCATCTTGTATCTTGCACATGAATCTTGCATCTCGCTCATGAAATCCAACTCCAGTTTGCTCAGAATTCCCGATCCCACCTTAATGGCCTACCATAACAACCAAATAATATGCATAGATAAATTAAACATTACATCAGGTAGCTTCGAATATCAGTAAAAATCCGTTTTTCAACTTAATAAGTACTTAATAAGGTGGTGCACTCGCCATCATGGCGATGGAAAATACAGCATTACAGAACATTGAAACATAGGCCCGTGCTCCAATTAAGCACCAATTCACTTTTCATATCCACCATTTTAACATAAAACAACATAGATCTGCTACCTTAGCTTCCCACTTCCATGAAATTGATATGGCATCAGTAAGACACCAGATGCGGGGAGATGGGAATGAGGATTTTATTCAAACAAAACAAAACAGGCACGAGGGCCAACAAAAAACTTGGCCCAAAGGGTTGCAAAAACAAACTAAGGTACGCTACACAGAGCTATAAACAAAGAATGCAAAACGACAAAAAACAAAAGGCACTGGAAACTCCAGGCAAGATGATCAAGAAAAATAAATAACAAGGCTATATATATATATATATATATATATATATATATATACACAAGACAAGAGCTATAATCACGAGACTTGACAAGAGGCTAGAACAGGACTTGAAACTTCACATGCAAGGGAACTTGAGACACTGTCTGCCAGCCAACTTCCACCGCATCTAGATAAAGGCTTGGAAATCAAGGACACATGAGGGGCAACACCTGGAGAAGCAGAAACAAGAGGCATGGCAAGATCAAGACATGGACAGAGATTGGATGACATGACCTGCTCATTAAGAGAATGAGCGTGCACAGCTTAAGTACCAATTAAGTATGCAGTTTGGAAGCAAGCATGAATGTTAAGAACAGAAAAGCACAGCAAGATCTTGAAATAGCAAAGCAGGAATCATGACAATAAACTCCCTGTCTAAATTAGTAATATTAGTAATGTGCCTATCTAAGAATTACACCACCCAGTGAGTGTTAGTAAATGTTAGTAACTTAAAAACAGTTAATTGCCAATTAAGCTTAGAGAGCCCCGAATCAGCACAGCACAGAAGGAAGAGGGAAATACCAAAGCCAACCCAGAGCTCTGAAATGTGCAACAACGAAGGCACGGGGCGGAACGCAGACAAGCGGTGGAGTGGCATGGCAGACCTGGCAAAAACAAAAACATGGAAAAGTAAAAACATGGACAAGGAACATGAATTATGAAATGAGTAATCCTAAACAAGAAAGTGTTAAAACTGTGACTATGAAACATGAACTATGGAACTTGGAACATGAAACTGTTAAAACTATAAACAATACTGTTCTGGCCAAAGGCCAGAACCCTGGAACACAACAGAAATGACCAATAGATTGACAAAATATTTCTTGCATGAAATAAAATACAATTTTTTAAACTCACCAAGTCCTGTTTGGCAGTGTATACTCCGTCACCAAGGCAAGGACGGGTTTGAAATAAAAGCGACTTCTTCAGAATACCAAAATAGCTTTCGATACACTCTTTACACATTTTTTCCCCTATTTTCCTCGTTTTAAGCAGCAGCTCCGCAAGGACTGACTGCCTAACTTCTTCGTGAAGCAACATGGAAAAAAAAGAAAAACCCGGTTGGCTGTGGCTAGTCACATTGGTCACGCTACAACGTTGACATTTCAAAATAAGAGTTTAAACTAATTTTTTTTTTTAGCCATTTTTAAATAAAACAATAACATGGATTTACAAGTTTTAATGATTTTTAACCATGTTGATCTGGTTATTGTCTATTTATCACTGGTAATGCATTTCTTTTAGCTGCTTTTATTAACAGGCTTTTATTATTTGAGGCCCTTGTAAACCAGGGTTGCACTCTATTACTACCCACAATGAATACTGGATAATGACTTTCTATATGTACAGTGCTGTGCAAAAGTATTTGCCTCCTTCCTGATTTCTTATTTTTTTGCATTTTTGTCACACTTTAATGTTTCAGATCAGCTAATACATTTTAATATTAGACAAAGACAACCCGAGAAAATACAAAACGCAGTTTTTAAATGATGATTTAATTTAATAAGGGGAAAAAGCTATCCAAACCAACCTGGCCTGGTGTGAAAAAGTAATTGCCCCCTAAACCTATTAACTGATTGTGCCACCCTCTGCAAAAGCAACTGCAATCAAGTGTTTACGATAACTGTCAACGAGTCTGTCACATTGCTCTGGAGGAATTGTGGCCCAGTCTTCTTTGCAGAATGTCTGGATTTGACCTCATGCACAAGCTATTTAGCTTTATCAACGGAAAAACGAGGCGACCTTTGTAATGCAAAATGTGAATTTCTGCTTTTCTACGCCGCGCTATTCAATTTCACCCTTTGTTTTCTGTTTTTTGCACTTTTTGGATGTATAGGAATGAGTTGGAGGGCCACACGGTGGTTTACAAGTGATCACTACCCACCCGCATCCTTAGGAGAGGACATTTTGAGGAGCAAGTCACACTTAATCATTTTAATACCCTGTTTTTCGTCAACTTAGCCTTCAACGTGAACTCCACTTCTTGGATGCACACTTGCGCTCACCTTTGCATGTCCTGCACTGCTTGCCTGATTATTCCTCTGTCCCTCCGGAGGATGTTCACTTTGGGTCTGATTCGCTGTTCAATGGACACCGAACATTTTGAAATTTCTGCCGAAGAACCTCTGCCACACTTTTGGTAGCATGGAATTCGTTCACCATGAATACACACTGTTGTGGTGTAAACTGTGGACAAACCATCTTGCAAATGAGTGAAGCCAATGGCCTTACCCAATTTTTATCCACAGTTGAATGAAAGGAGTTGCGTAAAAACATTGGAAGGATTGAGCCTATTCTGTAACTACCCTGACATCACAATCACTTTTATTCAGGTGCAAAGAATTTGCATGTTTGATTACAAGCACATGAAAGGCTATCCATTGCCGCAGTCCAAAAATCAGCAAACAAAGGGTTAATTTGAGTATCGCGGCATAGAAAAACAAATATTCACATTTTGCATTACAGTTTAAGACTTTTCATCCAATTTTAACCCTTTAATTTTTTGGAGGAAGGACATTTTATTGCCCACCGGAAAACGGGCCTGTTCAGTCATGCATGAAATTATGCAATTCATTTTGGTATGGACCGAAGCAGGATGCCCATACCAACATATGCAAAGGGAGGAATGTCATGAAAAAGTTCTATTGTAAATTTGGTAGGTACTTTTCGGAGAGTCTACTTTTTTTGATACACCCTGTAGAGTAGAAGCACGGGGCACTCACTATAGTAGCCGTAGGTAGACAGCCGATTCGAGCTTGAGCTGCCGGACTTTCGCACTGCATCCTCCACTTTTGCCATTGCGTTTATGAGAACAAGTTAATTTCATTAGATCTATACACATGTACTGCATTTGAAATGCGGAATTTGCCAGTCGATTCATTCTCAAATGGCAGACGCGTCTCAGTTTCACTCTGGGGAGGTGGACCCAGAAAACTTCGTTCTGCTGCCTCGTCCCGCCCAGATCCGCCCTCCACATCGTTGGCCGATGATTGGCCGGCTGGCTGATCAGCGATTGGTTTGCCGTTGGGGAAGAACTTCAATGATTAGTTGGCCGACGATTGGCTGGCTGGCCGGGCATCGACCTCACTCGTATTTACTGGTCTGTGCATTGTAAATACATGGGTCTCGGAATTTCAGCATTGAGACATTGCAACAGAAACTGAATACTTTGCTGCTGTTGGATCTTGGATTTGAGAGTTTCCTGCAGAAGCAGAAACTAAAAAGTGGAATTGAACACACCACAATCATTTACGCATGTGATGGACTATTTACATACACGGTGGAAGTGGCGCCGGCACTATTATGTTTCAGTATTTTCAAGAATACTGGAAGAATTCTTGAGTTGGTTCGCTTGAACAGAAGCAGTTGTGGCGGCCGCTTTTATTGTATCTATGAGAGCATCTGGAACTGACACCGATGAAAACTAAATTTAAGAAAATATTACTTTTAAAAGATCGCGCCAAGCTGGATTGGACACCCCGTCATTGAAGTAGCTACTTCTCGACTACATTGCTGTACCCACTACGCTAACATAACACGACCAGTACTTGAATCCAGTCTAGCAATAGTTAAATTAAAACACATTTTGAACATATAGAATATTCACAATGTGCAATTTCTCACGCCAAGGAATGTTTTTTGGTGATATTGGTGCCGTTTTACGAAAATGAATGCATATTTTCTTCTAATGGACAGCAAAAAGTGGATTAAATATTCATATAGCAGATGCATATTAATTGCTTGCCCTAGCTAGCATCCCATTCGATTTTGTTGCATTATGAGCACAATCTGACCATTAGGCTAATCATTAGGCTAATCTTCTTTCACGGTAGATTCGTTCGGTTTATTTCCGTCCTCCTGCTTGTTTTCTCTGGTACCAGTTGCGAGATTCCATAGAGATAGAGGAATGTAACACATCATACCAATCTAGCGTGAAAGAATCATAACAATGGTCGGAATGTGATTTTAATTTCCCTATTCAATCTCGCAGCCTATACGACAGTTAATAAGCATGGAGGACAGTATTGGTTACGAGGTTGAATTGGGAAATTGACAAGAGTTTTCAGAAAGACAACAAAGCTCGCCGGGGCAAGGTTAAAGTTTTTCTGCATGCGGACGGACGCGGACACCGGGGGTACGACAATAGCTCTCCGGAAATTCGTCCCGGCGAGCTAAAAAACACATTCCGACCATGCTGATTGGTTTAATATAGAGAAGGGTGTCAGACAGGGCTGTAATCTTTCTCCAGCCCTTTTCAACATCTACACAGAGGACATAATGCGTGAAGCTATGACAGAAGAACAATACGAAAGCTATGATCTTTTACATGTTGGAGGGCAAGGTTTAGGTGATCTAGGATATGCAGATGATGCTGCCCTAATGTCCAAGTCAAGATCTGGCCTCATCAGACTTGTGGATTCCGTGAACAAAGAAAGTGAATCTCATGGTCTAAAGATGAATTCAAAAAAGACCAAAGTTATGCCTGTTTTCAGAGGATTGAATGATGAAAGCATACAGAAAATTTGTATAAATGGATCTGCACTAGAGGAGGTTGATTATTTTATTGGTGCCAGGATCCAGGGTGATGGAGATAACACCAAAGAAATCAGAAGCAGATTGGCTATGGGATTGCAAACACTCACTGGACTGAAGAAGCTGTGGTGTGGACAAGACAAAGTAACCAAGCGGTGAATTCTTAAAGCCTTTGTCTTTCCAGTAGCCACATATGCCTGTGAGACCGGGGTACTGCGTAAGACTGAGGAACCACTCATCACTGCCTTTGAAAACAAATGCTATTGAAGGATCTTGCGGGTCCCATGGACTCAACACCACACAAATGACAGCGTAAGAGAGGAGCTTGGCATTACAAACAATTGGATGCTGCAGTATGTAAGGAAGCAGAAATTATTCTACTTTGGCCACATTAAGCAGCAAGGTGGTATGGAGAAAAGAGTGTTGGAGGCTTACATTCCAGGAAAGAGAAGGAGAAAGGAAAACCAAGATGTAAATGGGAGAAGACCATAGTTGATGTGTTTGGCTCTATGGAACAAACAAGCAGGATGGCAGAAGACAGGGGATAGTTTCAAGATACTGTCAGAGGAGCCACGCTCTGATCAGAGTTTGCTTCGACGACAACGATCACCAGTATTATTTCCTTAATCTTCCTATTGAATCTTGCAACCGATACGAGAGAAGGCCGATAGAATGAAGGGACTTGGGATACACTATCATTATATGTGTAGAGTAACGAATTACGTGCACTTTGTTACAATGCAATTCATCACGGATTATCTGGATTTGGCGTGTTTGAGAACAACAGTGCTCAGCAGGGTATCTTTGTGCAGATGTGTCCGTCAGCGGACATGGAGCTGCAAATTTATGTGCGCAGCAACAATATTCTACCACAAGATGGCACTCTCGGATCAGTTATTGAATATTCACAAGCAAGCTGAGTTTGAACACGGTTTAGAATATGGACGAGTTCACTCCAATCCATGCTTTTCAGGAGTTGCCTGAATAAAACTCCTCAGCTAAGCCTGATGTGCAAACTGCTCAATATACTTGTCCATAGTATATATCCAGCAGTTCAAAAAAAAAAAATCTCTTGCTACAGAAATAATTGTTGTCCTCTACAGCAACCACTTCAGCTACAGTGAGCAAATGGTATCCCAATTAGTAGTAAAGAAAAATTAGTTTTCTGAAGCAAAAATTTCAGCCTGGTATTGATACTATGTAATTCTACTATGACTTATAGTCAGTTATAGTGGTTTTTAAAACCGCCAATAAACTCAAAGAAGAAAAAGTATATGAAGGAGAGACTGCCTGTTTGTTTTTTGAATACTTTATTTTTCATTCACCTGAATATTGACTAAAGAGCACAAGAGAGAACAAAGAGTGGTTGTTTTGCTTCTTTCTTTGCGTACTATGAAAAAAACTTTGCACTTTTGATACTGAAGTATATTCTTTCACAAAAATATACACCATTTCACAAAAATATACACCAATTTTTTGGTTGTGATTCACAACATATGTTCTTCTATGGACAGACATTTTATTTATTTTTATTATAATTTCATAATGTTTTAAGTCGTTTAACTACAACCCCAACGAAAAAAGAAGTTTTGACAGTATGGAAAATGAACATAAAAAACCGAGAAGAGATTTCTAAATTCACTTTCACTTTTTAAAAAAAATTATTGTAGACACTATGAAGAAAATGTTTAGTAGTATGCCCAGTCAGTTGTATTTATTTTTTAATTTTTTTGCACATATAAATCCATTCCTGTCATTCAAGCCTGCAACTCATTCCAAAAAAAGTTGGAATGGGGCAAATTAGTATTAGTAATGAGGCAAAATTTTTTAATAATGATCTGACTTGAAACTGCTGATGTTAGCAGGTGATTGTAATTATGACTAAGCGCAAAAGTAGCATCCAAGAAAGGCTTTGTCTTTCAGAAACAAAGATGTGCCGAGGATTACCAATTTGGCCACAAATGCGTGAGAAAATCATTGAAAGATTTAAAAACAATGGTCCTCAATGAAAAACACAAAATGATTTGGATATTCCACTATTTAAGGTATGTAACATAACTAAAGGTTTCAAGGAAACTATAGGAATTTCTCTGTGTAAACGTCAAGGGTGCAAGATGAATTCCAGACATTTCCGATCACTCAAATGATGCTACGTCAAGATTTGTCTTTCATCTATAGCAGGGGTCCTCAATCTTTCCCAGAAAGGGCCGGTGTGGGTGCAGGCTTTCATTCTAACCCAGCAGTCACACACCTGACATCACTAATTAACCCCTAGAGTCTTTGCTGAAGACCCTGATTAGTAGAGACAGATGTGTAACGGCTTGGTTAGATTGAAAGCCTGCACCCACACTGGCCCTTTCTGGGAAAGATTGAGGACCCCTGATCTATAGGATATATACTGTAACCACCTGGGTTCAGTATTCCTTTGGCAAATCTTTGTCAAGTACAATCACCCCAAAAATTATTTGTGAGGAATTAACCCCTTTGCGCTGAATACTTATAATGCCAAATTTTTTCCCATTATGCATGAGCCTATTTAGGCTTTATGTCTGTATTTATGTATTTGTGTCACAGAGACTCTGGAAAGTTATTCCAATAAAGCAAGACATTTGTAAACTCAATTACAAAATTATTTAGGAAATAAATTTCTGAATTTACGGACGCAAAGGGGTTTTCTGTGCAAAGGGGTTTTTTTTAGAAAATGACAGACAAGGAACACAAAAAATCATTAATTGTATTCACCAGTCACTTCCCTCGTTATTTGGCAACAAAATTGAAATAAAGAAATTAACCCTTAAGTTCTGGTATCTCATCAGGTTATTTTACTCACCCAAGAATTATTTGTGCGCAGAAAGCACAGAGCCTTTGCGGCAATACGCAGTGCTTTTAGGCCTGCTTTTTGCCACAATCACTCTTGTAGTCCTCTTGGCATACTGTCAACAGGTTTGATATTTGCCAATATCCTGCTGTTTGGCATTTCACATTCACTGGAACATTCCACATTCGCTGGAGTCAAAACTGTTTGTTGTTCGATGGTGTGAAATCCTCATGCCGTTGCTCCATTTAATTCCAAAGGTGTTCAATAGGGTTCAGTTTTGAGATAGCCAATCCAGAATATCAATGCGTTTCCTCTCTATGAATCCTTGACTGTGGTTGGCGGAGTGCTTCAGATCATTGTCCTGTTGGATTATATAATGACGCTAAAGCAACGTGGATGCATTATTTTGCAAAATATTTCTTAATTCTTGAACTTTTTAAAAAAGTGTAGAAATAATTTTTTGGGGTGACTGCACTTCCATACATTGTTACACCCATGAATGGCTATTAAAACTGTAGTGTAAAAATGTCAGTTAAAACTGTACTGCACCAAAAAGGAGCCTGATAATAGCAGTGTCCAGAAGCAGCTTACTTCTCTGGGCTTGGAGCCATCTGTGATGGATCATCGCACAGTGCAAATTTGTATTGTGGTCAGACAAAGAAAAATTTCAGATCTTTTTTGGGAAGAAATGGATGGGGTGTGATCGACAACAAAGAAGAAAAGAAAAATTGACTGTTTCTGGCAACGAGTCCACAAGCCATACTCTGTCATAGTATATGGTTGTCTCAGTGCCCTTGGTAAGGTTAAATGCATTTCTGTGAAAGGACCATTAATGCTTAAAAGTATAATGAGATTTCGGAGCAACAAATGCTGCCGTCAAGATAACATCTTTTCCAGGAAATGCTTATGCAAGACAATACAAAACCATATTCCACTCATATTACAAAACCCAAAACCAGTGAAGTTGGCATGTTATGTAAATCGTAGATAAAAACAGAGTACAATGATTTGCAAATCCTTTTCAACTTATATTCAATTGAATACACTGCAAAGACAAGATTTTTCATGTTCAAATTGAGAAACTTTATTTTTTTTTTGCAAATAATCATTAACTTAGAATTTAAAGGCAGCAACACATTGCAAAAAAGTTGGCACAGGGGCCTTTTTACCACTGTGTTACATCGACTTTCCTTTTAACGACACTCAGTAAACGTTAGGGAACTGAGGAGACCAATTTTTGAAGCTTTTCAAGTGGAACTCTTTCCCATTCATGCTTGATGTACAGCTTAAGTTGTTCAACAGTCCGGGGTCTCCGTTGTCGTATTTTACGCTTCATAATGCGCCGCACATTTTCAATGGGAGACAGGTCCGGACTACAGGCAGGCCAGTCTAGTACCTGAACTTTTTTACCACGGAGCCATGCTGTGGTAACACGTGCAGAATGTGGCTTGGCATTGTCTTGCTGAAATAAGCAGGGGCGTCCATGAAAAAGACGTTGCTTGGATGGCAACATATGTTGCTCCATAACCTGTATGTACCTTTCAGCATTAATGGTACCTTCACATATGAGTAAGTTGCCCATGCCTTGGGCACTAATACACCCCCATACCATCACAGATGCTGGCTTTTGAACTTTGCACCTATAACAGTCCGGATGGTTCTTTTCCTCTTCGGTCCGGAGGACATGACGTCCACAGTTTCCAAAAACAATTTGAAATGTGGACTCGTCAGACCACAGAACACTTTTCCACTTTGCATCACTCCATCTTAGATGAGCTTGGGCCCAGCGAAGCCGGCGGCGTTTCTGGGTGCTGTTGATAAATGGCTTTCGCTTTGCATCGTAGAGTTTTAACTTGCACTTGCAGATGTAGCGACGAACTGTAGTTACTGACAGTGGTTTTCTGAAGTGTTCCTGAGCCCATGTGGTGATGTCCTTTACACACTGATGTCAGTTTTTGATGCAGTATCGCCTGAGGGATCGAAGGTCACGGGCATTCAATGTTGGTTTTCGGCCTTGTCGCTTACATGCAGTGATTTCTCCAGATTCTCTGAACCTTTTGACGATATTATGGACCGTAGATGATGAAATCCCTAAATTTTTTGCAATAGCTCGTTGAGGAATGTTGTTTTTCGACAATCAGCTCATGCATTTGCTCACTAAGTGGTGACCCTCGCCCCATCCTTGTTTGTGAATGACTGAGCATTTCAGGGAAGCTGCTTTGATACCCAATCATGGCACCCACCTGTTCCCAATTAGCCCGTTCACCTGTGGGATGTTCCAAATAAGTGTTTGATGAGCATTCCTCAACTCTCTCAGTCTTTTTGCCACTTGTGCCAGCTTTTTTGAAACATGTTGCAGGCATCAAATTCCAAATGAGCTAATATTTGCAAAAAATTACAAAGTTTACCTGTTCGAACATTAAGTAACTTGTCTTTGCAGTGTATTCAACTGAATATAGGTTGAAAAGGATTTGCAAATCATTGTATTCTGTTTTTATTTACGATTTACACAACGTGCCAACTTCACTGGTTTTGTACAAAGACATGACTGCATGCCAATGCTGGACTGGCTTCCTAGCAGTCCAAACCTGTCTCGAATAAAAGAATATGTGGCACATTTTAAAGCTCTAAAGCGAACAACTACCCATACTGTTGTTCACATTTACTGCTTATTTGCAGGAAAAATGGGACAAAAGTACACCTGAAACTGTCTTGCCCCTCCCCCTTCGCATTCAGGGCTTTTTGCCGCCTGCCCTCACCCAATTATTCAATTAACCCCTCTGCTCTTTTAGTTATTATCCCACCTGTTTCTCCTTAGTTATTATCCCTGTGTCTATTTAAACTTTAGTTTTCCCCCTCACACGCAGGTAGCCTTAATGTGAATCACCCTCTCGGTTTGTGCAGTCCCTTTTTGTTGTCCCTGGAGTTTTTGTATTAGGTTTATGTCATGTCAACTGCCTTTATTTAATAAAATATTTAATGAAAATGTTCCTGCACTTGGGTCCTCATACTCCATCACCTTCCTGGTGCTCTCCTAACATCTTTAGGCACCAGGACATTACAGAAACACTTAATCACTTGGTGTCTTTAGTCCCAAATCATGTATCATGTGTTGTGAAAGGAATGGCATTGCAAATTGATAAATAAATCTCCTTTTTTAAATTATGTTGTAAGAATCAAAATTGAGAAATGTATCTTGTGAAATCACTAAAATTAATGAGGTGAATCATCAAGTCATGGGCTCTTGTATTGTTTTCAACACAATGAAGGTCAAGACAATTTATGTATCACCATTTTCAGTTAAAATGTTTTTTAACACACCATCCCAACCTTTTCTGAAGTGGGATTGTAGTCCCACATTTTTCAACATAGAAATTCTATTAGAGCATCAGCTCAAGTACGACATTATTGCTATTCAAAATCTTATTAATACTAATTGTAATTTATTATTATTAGCAATTACAAATGCAAAAAATAGTGATAAATAAAATAAATAAATTCAATGAACTGAATAGTGAAATGTTCAGGTGTGCCAGACATCTGTGAAGTCATAATAGACTATTTACAATACAGACATTATTTGTTAGTCTTCTTGGGTTTGTGGTATAGATTTTAAATATTGCACACCTTTCACAAATTATTGATATAATTCATCTTTTAATTCTAGCAATGTGGTTTAGTGTCAGCCTTTCAACATCCAGCATTCAAACCACAATTTCATTAGAAATGGCCTTATCTAGTTGGTGTGAATGTTGGAAGAATTCAAAACTTGTATGTTCCCCTATTTTATTTGTTTTTTATTACCATTCTGTTATGTTTTTAAAAATGTTTGAACTCGTTCCAAATTTTTTCAACATAGAAACTTAATTAATACTTTAAAATATTGAACTCAATTAGGACATACGTAACTGCTATTAAAAACTCTTCACGATAAGCTATAATGAATATCAAGAATTAGCAACATATAATTCAAAACAATTTGCTATTAAAATGACGTAGTATTCTGATCTGATAGACTTCCAACAAATTGCACTCGACAGCTACTCCACAGACTGTACAAGCTCTTCATCGCCTGTTTCGTGTTACAGATTGTTACTTTTACTACTATTGCTGCTGCTACTGTATGTCTCTGCACACATACTGCTGCTAACCTTATACTATTCCACATCTTTCAAACATTCGTCATATTAATCAACTTAGAAATCCAGCAATGCAGTTTAGTGTCAGCCTTTCAACATCCATACAATTCAATACAGCGTTTTTTGATACTTGTGTCTGCAAGTAATTCCATCAACTGAAAAAAGACTGAAGTTAATAGTTTACACTAAAAATCAATATCTGCAGTCATGAAAAAAAATTGTGCGACTGGTCCTCATGCTCATGTATGCCATTCAGTATAAACAACATTTTTTGTGCAGCAGAACTGGAACTGGTCATTTTATTGTTTTAACACTAGATGGCACCGTTTCATAAATAATTACTCGGGTCGCCCGGAGCTGGATATGTCATTCCCTCTTCAGAACCTTTGCTTGAGGATGCAGCGGGACTGATCTTCCTGAGAGCACAGAATTGAAACCTCCTGGGAGATGTGGGTTGCTGCTTGAAGCAGTGTTTTTTTATAGCCAATTGACTGTATAAGTCAAGCCCTCACAGCACAGGATTTTTTTTCTTCATTGCTTGCTCTTTCCAGGATGTTTCCAGGATGCATGGCGACAACAATGGTGAAAACATTGATAAGATAATCCACATTGTTTCTGCACTCTCTCATGTCTGATCAGGTTGTACTCTGTGTCAGAGAATCTAAAAGTGACTGGAATTCTACTAGAAGGATACTGTATCATCCTTCCAAAAGGAAGGTAATCAACTCAGGCCATGTCTGTAGTAGAGGAAAGCAGTGTCTCAAATGCCCTTTTATAAATTTTCATAGATACTTGAATCTGATTCCCATGAAGGGGATATATACAGATAACATAATTTTTATGCAATCAAACCAGTGGGTAACCACTTGCTTTTTGAATACTAGCACTTTGAAACTGCAAGGGAAAACTTCCCTGCTGTTGGAAAGAAATACTAGAGCTTAGGATAATTAGTTTGCATCATAAAGCAGTGATTTAAGCTTATCTCCAATGGCAATTGCACCTCAGACCACTACTGAACCTCTCAGAAAACAAAAAACAAAAAAAAACCCATCCCTTATGGTAACAAGCCCTTAGGTCTATATGCCATTTTAGATGTGTGCCAAACTTACACTCATCCTTTGTTCAGGAACACAGTGAAGGACTATTCAATTGATCATGTCATATTTCGTCACTGCTAAATAGTCCATTACCCATGCTCTTTGCGTAGTACTCCCAAACATGAATTCTGAGGGGCACTGAGTGGTTTTTCCACTTCAATCTCATTATGTTATCATGCTCTGTCAAGTCTGTGATGGATCAGTCTGCTCATGCACTAGATGGAAATCTGCAGTCAGTGGATTTGGCTTGTTCGGCGGTGCTCCTGATACCAATGCATATCCTGTTGTAGGGGTGTGCCAAACTGATTCCAGTTGCCATTTGTTGTTTTCTCTCAGGGTTTCATGCCAAAAACAAGATCCATATCCAGGCTAATAGAGCTTTAAGTGTAGATATTAAATGTATAGAAAATTGCAATGGGAAACACGATGTTATCACAAACTGAATTTTGAAATTCAGATGACCTGGAGCTATCTATGCTTAACTGCACATGTGGCCAGACAAGTCATGAAACTAAACTTCTCAAAAGAAGTTAAGGGTCAAAGGAAATTTTTTGATAATTTTTGGAATTGTGTCTTTTTTAGCCAGATTGGGTTGAAATAACCCCTTTTGGTTGTCATTTGGACTATAGATATTATGGAACATGCAATCATTGCATTTCTCTTTAGAAACTGTCCTTTTCATGGATTTGAAGCTCTAACTCGGACTGAACTGAGTAACTGCCTCGAAACGCCCATTGTAACCCCTCATGCACCATTTGCACGTGTTTTCATGAGAGTCATTCCATGCATTCAAATTTTAGCAATAAAAGGGTTGAGCATTTTTCATTCATAATCACTTGAAATTAGGTAATGGTTGGATGAAAACTCTAAATCTAAGACAGGGGAGGGGCCATTGGCTGGCTAAAAGATGGACAATCTCAGAAAACTGTGGCTCAGCGTATACATGATAAGCCAAAGCGTTATCAGCAGACTCTGGCAGAGGTTCATGACAACTAATGCTGTTCAGAATGACCCCTGTTCTAGAAGACCCTGATCAACAATAGCACAAAAATACTGCTTCCTGATGATAACAGCGTTGTGACAGTGCTTTGTGACCACACGCCATCTTCCAGATCAACTCAAAGGAGTCACAGGCACCAAAGTGCCCAGCCAGACTATTAGGAGTTAGGTCTGAGAGATCATGGTTTACAATGCCGGAGTTCTGCAGTCTGACCACCGCTACTTGACTGTCACAGAAGGGCTCGCCAAGATTGGTGCTGACGTCATATCCGGTGGAACCGTGTTCAAAGGACAGAGAAAATGTGCGCAGATAAGTTATGCTTCTCACTCCAATTCAGTGATGGCCGGGCTCGTGTTTATCGTCGTCAAGGAGAAAGATTTGCTGGTATGAATGTTGCTCAACGTCTACCATTTGGAGCAGGAAGTGTGATGGTGTGGGTGGGGATATTCATAAACCAGAGAACCTCTCTGTACGTCGTCAATGGAAATGCAATTGGTCAGGCCACACTCTTCCATTGCTTCATGGTTCAGGCTGATGTTCTCGTGCCCATCATAGACGCTTTTGGGTGTGGATAGGGAACAAAATGGACACGCTGACTGGTCCATATGCAACAAATTGCGATGCGCTGTGTGTTCTGACACCTTAATCAGAACTTTCTCGGCAATTTTTCTGACAGGAGCTCTTCTGTTCAGTCAGACCACACAGGCCAGCCGTTTCTCCCCATACACATCAGTGAGCCTTGGCCACCCATGAACCCATCGCCAGTTCACTAGTTTTCCTTCCTGGGACCACCTTTGGTGTCCACTGCAGACTGGGAAAACCTTGCATGAGCTGTAATTTTGGAGATGCTCTGACCCGGTTGTATAGCCATCTTAATTTGGCTTTTGCCAAAGTCACTCACATTGTAACACTGACCTGTTTTCCTGCTTCCAGCATAAACTATGAGGACAAGATATTCATTTGCGGTTGAATATATCCTACCCAGTGACAGATGCCATCGTAACAAGATAATATATAGCTGTGTTTCCATCCAACTGTATCGCATATCCTAAGCGCAGTTTTGTAAGTGCAGCAAGAGAAAATGCACAATTGTGCGCGTTTCCATCAATTACAGTTATGCGCCTTTGTTTCATGAGATAAGGTAGGTGCCATTAGGTGGCGCTAATTTTCGAGTCAGCTGCCATTGTCTCTGCAGAAGACGGCAGCATAAGCGATGACGTCAATAAGCACAACAAACAAAAAGGAAAACAATGCTGGTGGTGAAAAGAAATGAAAGTAATCACTTTACCTCGTTAGCTACCTACCGTTTACAGAGTCTTTAATGTTACAGCTAACACACCGGTATAGTGAGCTACCTAGCTAGCCTGTTAATTAGGTTACAGTTCACTTCTACTGTACTACCCACCACCTCGCTAGCTAAAGTGATAATGAATTCTTCAATGTTACAGCCAGCACACCAGTGTAGTGCGCTTGCTAGCTCGCCAGCTTGCTAATAAGGTTACAGTTCGATTCTGCTGTAATTACCACTTGCTTGTGAGCAAAAGTGATAACAAATCTTCATATATACTCATTATAGCTAGCACAACAGTGTACCAACGTAGCAAACTAGCTAGTTATCTTGCTAATAAGGCTACAGTACACCACATGCATGCAGTCACGATTGCTTTCACTACAGTAGCATCGAAGAGCTAGCCCACAAAGTACTCGGCTGACCCCGGTCATAGATATGTAAAGTGATTGTTTCAGAGCAGCAGTAAACAAACCCAAACACGAACCCTAAGCTCTGAAAAACCTACTTATGCAGCCTTATCAGACCAACTTTGCAGACACATACATACCGGTTAGCTTTACCTTTTGGGGCTACGATGAGGTAACATTATAATTATCACCTTGATACTAACCAAAATAACACAAGCATGCCAATCAGAATTACTGGGTCACTCAATACTAAACTGTACAATTCACTGTGTTGTATAAGAATGGTCAATAAAAATTTTTCTAGGAGAATGAAATGATTTGCATTATTCATATTTATTCACTCCCAGATTGAAGATACACATAAGAAAAAAACAGAGTCATCGGTCCAACAACACAGCAGAAAAAGTGGTGTCCTGATGTCAGCCAAGGCATTGAGAAGGAGATATTTTTTACAAAACTTGGCAGCCAACTTTATGAAATGCTCATGACATGTCTGTTGATACTTCAAAAGAAAGTGAAATGAAATATTGCCGAGAAATACTAATCATAACGGTTTCAATTGTCTGCACTAAATTATTGGGACTCGTCTGATCAGAAGTGACCATCGTGGGCGTTACCAGTTGCGTCCTCAGGTGTTACGTCCATCCCTGTGGGTTAATTTGCATAATGTTTGTAAATGGCGTAAAGATTACCTCGGCAAAATAAGGTACTCACTTCCTGCATCAAAATTTCACAAGGCGTCGGACAGTCATATATGCCATGCTGTTAAACATAATGAACAATTTTTGTGTTATGACCATAAAAACATAAACAATCTGTGCGCTGTCATTATGGACTGTATAAAAAGATGGATGCAGCACTCGGGCCTGAAAAGTGAGGCCAATGCCGAAATTGAATTCCATTTAATGGCCAGCAGATGGAGGCGTCGGTGGTTGCAGAATTGAAAAAGGTGTATTTGAATGTTCATCACCATTGTAACACATTTGTGCAGTTTAGTATGGAATGAGCCATCAATTAAAATAAGGATTATAGGGGACCCTTAAGGAAAGGTGTCTAAGTGCTTACTAATTTA
The DNA here is from genome assembly GCA_029721435.1 of Gymnothorax reevesii. Lineage (NCBI taxonomy): Eukaryota > Metazoa > Chordata > Actinopteri > Anguilliformes > Muraenidae > Gymnothorax > Gymnothorax reevesii. The sequence goes on from CM056575.1 coordinate 94,904,640, forward strand.
CCACCTTTAGCATAGGGTACACAGAACTATCCTTTTCAAGAAGAAATGGCAGATATCAACTATGTGCAGACTTGTTAATTTCCTTTTGCATCAAAAAAGCGTGGGAAATCAGTTGATCTAAGTCAATCTGTTCACATTGGTGGTCTTTCATACATTTTGTGCCATTTTTCCCTGTAAAATACGCCAACAAAAATATGTGACCAATCTGTCATGTTTTACGTCTGTGTGTACCTAGTATCAAGAGGATCTACTTGGTGCATTACACTTGAAAATCATCTTAATTGTATGTTTAACTTGTTTAGTCCTCAAAAGTTAGTCTGAACCCAGGTTTCAAGTATGTTCTTGAGGACAAAAAATAACTCCTAGTCGACCCAACATTTTGTCAGCCAACAACAGTCATTCTCATTATTAAAGAGGATGAGAGGGGTCTGTATTTTCAAATTTAGGTTGGTTCATTCAAATGCAAAAATGTGAACTAGCTAAAAATCAAACCTGCTAAATACTGGCCTTAACAGCCAGCCAACCAGATAAACAACATAACAATTTGAAGAGAGGAGAGAAGGGGGTGAGAGTGAGAGCTTGATGTGAATTGCCAAAAGCTTGTCCTGTTACCTTCTTCACACAGATGGCGAGTATTGCCTGAGGCATGGAGGTCCTGCTGTCGCAACAAAGTATGTGGCGGCAGCCTTCAGATTTTGCACCTGTTACAGCCATCATTATGTGGGGGCTTGTCTAGCAGCAAGCACAGCTGTTATCTTTTGGTTTTCTATGCCAGTAATAGACATGATTGGGATACTATTCTAATCTAAAATGACTACTTCAGTGTATTAGTGAGGAAAAAAAAACTACTCTTTTCCCTATGAATCAATTTCTCTTTGAAATAAATGCTAGATTCTTTTGCTCAAAATAAAACTGTCTAAAACATGTTACTAATATCCATCCTGTGTACGCTTTAAAAACCCATGAGTGGATTTTGTCCACTAAGCATGGATACTGACTGTCTAAGAAATAATCCCCATCAGTCTGCCTTCAAAGCAAACCAGTTAAGTCCAGGAGCACTCTATACAACACCACAGTTTATTCCAGCGTCCAAGAAGGAACCAGGCAAATTAAGATCAGATCTAAAATTGTCTTTGCTCCAACCTGGCCTCCAACCATGCGCTCAAATTGTGATAGCTGCTGACGGTGGACATCAAGAGCAGCGGCCAAATATTAAAAGAAGGCAAACCTCACAGCGTGGAGAGAAACTAAACGGATAAAAAATAACGAGGCTCGCGCTACCTACAGACCAGACACCATCCGTGGTAGAGAATAAGCGAGCTTGAGGAAAACAAAAGAAAAGGGAAATAAATCAAAGATTCCCTTACTCACTAGCACTGATCCTATTATGCAGTTAAGTCCTTAAACAATAATCTCACAAGAGACCTTACCGGCTAAAGTGCCATAGATGAACTGACACGCTAGCAACGGGAGCGAGGCGAAACAGGAGCTTAAATAGAGTCCGGGCCACGCCCCCAATCGATGCCAGCTGGCCCAGGAATCCGATGGGGAGCAAAACGATATCGTCCCAGACGAGAGCCACAAACAGCTCTCCAAGCTCCCAAACCATGACACAAATAGGTTGATTATTCTCATTTCCTCTGATTTGCGATCCATAGGAGCGTTTCCTAAAATCGCGCCCCTACTGGCAGCAGGAAGGTACTGTTAGAATAACAGTTTCAGTTCCAGATACAGTTTCAGTCATATCTACACTTAAAATAATGGTTTGGGTAAGGATTAGGGTTGGGGTTAGGGTTAGTATTAGGATTATGGTTAGGATTAGGTTTAGGTTAGGGATTTTGTAGTGGCAAAAAAACTTTGTTTGGGGTCCTAGAATTCAATTTTTTCCCCATCCTTTCCAATTGTGGAGTGCAGCATGTCTGACTCACAGCCTCATTTACATCAAACAATTCACTAGCAACGTTTCCTATGAGTATTTACCACAATTTATTACAAAAACTTCAAAACAAACAAGCAGTCCATTATATAAATTATATAGCGCCCTCAATAATTATTGGGACCCCTGGTTAATACCTCGTTTACAATTGGGGGTACGATCCTACGGACTCTACGTGTCCTGCGATCAGATGGTGGCCCACGATAAAATTTCACCCGTAGACCAATCTTTTGCCCATAGCCAGTTGGTTTACTTTTGGCCGTACGATCCTACGGACTCTACGTGCCCTGTGAGAACGAACGATGCACGCAGTTTCTATCGACGGGATCTGCGTGTCATGTGCGAGCCTCGTCCGGCTGCTACGTGCTCCTTACTTTTGACCCACTGTACACTTCACTGATTCACGGAAAAAAATACGTCTGACGTTCTTTGCATGTAAGATGACCGTGCGTTTCCCGTATGTGTATTCCAAATTTACGGGCACACCATGGGCACCCAAATCGCAGCAGACAACTTGCGTGCATCTTGCAGCACGCAGGCAAAATTCTTCATTTTTGCCCGTAGACTGCTCGTAGCAGCACATACGATCAATTGTAAACGAGGTATTAGATATGTTCTTTAGCTTCTAATAAATTCAGTTTTTTTCCAAATAATATAGGACCACAATGAAAAAAAGAGGAAAATCCAACCTTTAATTTAAGTGCATTTATTCACTGGGAAAAAAAATCCCACATGAAGAAATAATTCTTTTTCATCAAATCACATGTGCTACAATTATTAGCACCTCTGATGTTAATACTTTGTACAACCCCCTTTTGCCAACAAAACGGCACCTAATCTTCTCCTATAATGTTTCACAAGATGGGAGAATACAGAAAGAGGGATCTTCGACCATTCCTCAATCTCTCTAAATCATCCAGCGACCTGGGTCCTCTCCTCTGCACTCTCCTCTTCAGCTCACTCCACAGGTTTTCAATGGGGTTGAGGTCTGGGGACTGAGATGGCCATGGGAGGAGCTTGAATCTGTGTCTAGTGAACCATTTCTGTGTAGATTTGGCCACGTTTAGGGTCATTATCTTGCTGAAAGACCCAGTGACGATCCATCTTCAGCTTTTGGGCAGAGGCCACCAGATTTTGATTTAAAATGTCCTGGGATTTCAAAGAGTTCACGATGCCATGCACCCTAACAAGGTTCCCGGGGCCTCTGGAAGAGAAACAGGCCCACAGCATCACTAATCCTTCCCCATACTTCACAGTGGGCATGAGGTTCTTTTTGGCATACTCATCTTTTGTGTTCCACCAGACCCACTTAGAGTGTTATTTGCCAAAAAGCTCTATCTTGGTCTCATCTGACCAAAGCACACGGTCCCAGTACCGCTTAGCGAACTCCAGACGTTTGTGTTTATGATTGAGTGAGAAAAGGTTTTTTCCGTGCATGCCTCCCAAACAGCTTGTTGGCATGTAGATAGCGCCTGATGGTTGTTTTGGAGACTTTGTGACCCCAAAATTTGTTGCAATTCTTGAACAGTGAGCTTTGGAGAACTTTCTATTTCTCTTATAGAGAAAAGATATTCCTTCATCCATCTGTGCCAGAAAAGGTCAGCCTTATACTGCACTTACTTCCAGCCGTGCCTAGCATAGAGGTCAGATTTCTGGAGTGTTCCTGGGGGTTGAATAGGTTGCATTTTCAGCAGAAGAATGTGGTTTGGAGTTAATGGCTCAATGGTCATGTGGATCAGAGGAAACAGTTGAGAGGGGACAGTTCTTAAGAATGGACTCTACCTTGCAAAAAATTCTTTATAGGCCTTCATCATCAATGGTTTGCTGATGGAGTGTGGAGTTCAGCACCTGACGGACAGATCTTATCAGCCTTTCCCAGACTCCGCCATAGTGGGACGCTGCTGGTGGATTGAAACTCCACTGGATTCCTTCAGGAAGAAGAGCATCTTGGAGCTTTGCCTCATTCAGGGAACTCAGGGCCCTTTTGAGCTCTGCTTGAGTGCCCACCAGGTTTGTTCCATTATCAGACCTTATGTGCTTCACCTGACCTCTCCAGCAAATAAATCATCTCAAGGCATGAATGCATGAGTCGGTATCCAATGAATCGGCTACTTCCAAATGTATAGCTTTACTGGACATCCAAGTAAACAGGACTCCATACCTTTTAACTGTACTCCTTCCTCGTCTAACTTCAATTGGGCCAAAATAGTCCATTCCAACATTTGTGAAAGGAGGGAGGTCGAGTGGGATTCTTTCCTGCGGCAGGAGTCTTTTCCTTCTGACTAGAGAGAGGATTAGGCTCCCCGAACCTAGTCAGGAACAGGCGGTGGCGGGACTGCAAAGTTCCAAGGGCATGTTAAAGATGGAATATAGTGCTGGGGAGAGGACTGAAGGTCGCTGTGTCTAGTGAGGTATGAATTGACATACTGCCGTGGTACCGTCTAGTCGGTTTGTTGCATATAAGTGTGAGGGCAACACGTGGTACGTAGGCGACAGCCCACACATAGCAGAGGGGCGTTGGAGATGACCTCTGTGAACAGGCAAGGCTGGTGTAAACAGTCAAATGGCGCTTTTCCACTACATGGTATCGGCTCTACCCTACTCTGCACCGGGTACTTTTTTGGGGTTGCTTTTCCATTAGAGGATAGTACCGCCTCCGTAGTACCTGCTCGTCGTTGCAACGCAGCATGTTACTGCCGCGACGGCATCCTCAGTTACATCAAGTTTACTTTTATTCCATCGTTTTCATTAAATATTTATGTGTTTAAATCAGGGCACGCGCACTACCTTCACCATGCTATGGCACTAAAGTCTGTGAGCGTTTAACAGTAATCTCTGTTTGACACTGTCCTGATAGGATAGCAGTCGGTGTTGTGTTCGAGTACCACCTACAAACCCAAGGCAATGATATCAGTAAAAATCAGAGAGGACTGACAGAAAAAGGCATTATATTCCAAGGCATTTGTGTACCATCAGTATTCCATAATGTAACTACAACCCCAGGCAAAAATTATGAAATCGCCACACACCGAGGATGTTAATGAACCTTTTTTCCTTCATAGCAAAGAAGAAAATAACACATATGACAAAAAAATTGTTGTTTATAATCTTGACATTTAGGCTTCACGAAACATTTCACTTTGAAATTGAAGGCAAAATACGTAGATGGCAGAGTATTAGAATTTATTGCTTTATGATGCGTCATCTCATCTGATATAACGTTAAGACAAAAATGATTCCTCAACACCCACTAAGTTATTTTCCTTAGAAATTTTATTTACATGGGGGTAGCATCACATAATTTTCTCAAAGGGAATTATTTAGGGGAACATAACCAGACACAATACCGTCACTTAATTTCACCACGAACAGGGTCACAGGCAAAGAGATACGCATTTCATGAATGAGGCAGCTTTGGTGAACAAGCGGACCCGTGTTTGGAAGGTAAGGCAATGCACAGTATATCGAACTACAAAGTAGTAGCCTAAAACAATATAAGTCGATGATCGTAATAACTACGCTAATCTTGAGACTCGTCAATCTAACTTGAATCAGATGTCCCAAGGTCGACTACGGAGTCGTCTTTCACAGTGACGATTCTCTCTGAACAATCAATGGGCAGCAATGTTGCTCGTCACATTTTAGTACCTACTAGTACCTGGTTGGCCGTTTTTTGGAACCCCAGGAGAGCAGGTACCGGAAAAGTACCTACTAGTGCCTAGTACTAGGTACTTTTTCCTAATGGAAAAGCAAAAAAGGCGAGTAGAGAAGTTCCAGTACCGTGTGGTGGAAAAACTCCAAAAATTTCAATACCCATAGCAAAGTGGGGTAGGGATCAGATTGTCGGTTCCCACCTCGGTGGCTGGTAACCACTATGGGATTCGAGGATCGCTATCGACTGGGTCACCGGCGGGTCGGATAGTAGAGGGCAGTAAGACCACAGAGAGGGGTGGCCGCCATGCTTGGCTCAATGTACAGTCAGGCCACCATAAACCAAAAGCGAATGTGTTAGTAGGCTAGTGGTGCTTCTGTGATCGGTGGGCTTTGAAAAGAAGACACTGGGAAGCTGAAGGCAGAGTTCTGAACCTGGGAAACCCTGGGTGAAGATCTCTGTGGAAAGGGATCTAGCCTGGAACTGCGCCCTGGGAGAGGAAGGTTCAAAGGATGTAAGTGGACAACAGCTTGAGTTTTTAATGTTCAAATAACAGAAGGGGACTGAGCTGACCAAATTTGGAATGATTATTTACCTTTACGCGCTGGGATTGCAATGAAAAAAAAAACTGTATCAGGGATGAATATTTAATATTTAGCCTTGTTTTTCAATTAAAAAAAAAATAGGCGTGCAATGCACGGAATACCCCTTAGCCTGATGTTGAAGTTTTTGGAGACGCCCGCCCGCCCAACCGCACGAAGGATAGCAATACCCCGTCAGCCTTTAGGGCTGAGGGGTAAAAAATGCATACTGTAACACGGTCTAAAGCAACTCCACCCAGTTCTGCTGATGGCATGGAGATTTGTCACAATGACTGGGGCTAATAAGCCGTGACTATGCATGTCCTTCATGCTTTCAGCAGAACATTAGCCTGAGGTGGATTGCTCAAACATAATAAATAGAAAAATACACTTTGAAAAGATATTGTCCCATTTTTTGACCCTGAATATACTGAAGCACAAAATTATGAGTACACTGCCCAAAAATATTGATTTAAAGTTGACAGGAACTCAGTAGCGAGGACGAGCAATTTGGCAAATTATGAATTTTTAAAAAATATTAATTTATCAGGATGGCACATGCACTGTGCTCATCAAGGAATTGTATTTCAAATAATTAAGGTGAAACTGATGATTTTGTAAAGCACATCCAGAGCAAGGGGACAAAAATACACAAGACAAATTTCTTGAATTGGGACTTATTCGGCTAGTGAAGAAAGGATCTAAGTGATCTGTTTCAAATTGTTATTGGTGAGTTGTAACTTTAACTGTTTCATCTATTATTCCAACAACTGCAGTAGCACCAGTTCCACTGGAATCATCTCAAAACTATCCCATTATGAGGGGCGAGGAAACCTACCCCCCTCCACAGCACAGAGCTCAATGCTGAACACCTGAATGTGTGTTGTGACTCACTCCAGGGACGGACAGATCACCTACAGATGAGACAACTTAAGGCAGGGGTGAGTCGACCCCCAGGTTATTGCTGAAATAGAAGTATATTGGGAGATTATTGTTATGGGCTATTGCATGGAGGCGGCATGGTATTCTAAATGTAAGTCCATGGGAAGGCCTGGATGAAACAGTCCTTGAAATGTTCTGACTACAAATTGTAAGTAAGCAAGTAAGTAAATCTTAATTTGTATTGCACCTTTCACAGCTTGAAACTACATGCGTCACAGTGGTAAAAACAAAGAGTTAAAAGCTATAAAACAATAAAAAACGACACAATGATCAATATAACAATAAACAAACACTGTGAAACAGACAGAGATTTGCTCATTCAAAGGCTTATCTAAAAAGATGTGTCTTTAGCCGACTCTTAAAAATGTCCATTGAATGAGAGGCTTGCAGGTCCAAAGGGAGCCGTTCCACAGTTTTGGGGCCACTGTTTGGTAGGCACGATCTCCTTTGGTTTTTAACTTCGTATGAGGAACGACCAGGAGGCCCTGGTCAGAGAACCTTAGAGACCGACTGTAGACATACATCTGGAGATGGTCACTGATATAACCAGGCACCTCGCCATGCAGAGCCTTATAAGTAAACAACAGAACCTTGTAATGGATTCTGAAAGCCACGGGAAGCCAGAGTAGCGAGAACAGGATAGGTGTGATGTGACAGTATCTTTGCGACCGGGTTAACAGCCTAGCCGCAGCATTTTGAACAAGTTGAAGACGATCCAGGGATGATTTGCTGAGGCAGGTGAAAAGTGAGTTCCGGTAGATATGAAGGCATGGACAACTAAGTCCAGTTCTGAATGAGATACAATAGATCTGAGTTTGGCTATGTTTCTGAGGTGGAAAAAACAAGTACGGGTCAGAGAAGATATGTGCTTATCTAAGTGCATGGATTGGTCGAAAATGACACTGAGATTTCTTAGGCTAGATCTAACGTTACCATTTAAAGACTTCATGTGATTAACAACCTTGGAAATGCTAGAATCAGCAGCTACTACGAGAACTTCTGTTTTTCTTGCATTGAGTTGCAGGAAATTACAGGCCATCCAGTTATTGATTGTGGACAGACATTCATGTAAAATGTAGATTTTTTCAATATTGTCTGGTTTAAATGACAGATATAATTGGATATCGTCTGCATAGCAATGATATGATATTTCCTTCACCCATTTATGCCTAATATCCTCACATGAGGACTGTTAAGAAAAAGTGTCCTGTCTGAATGACTATTACAGTGGTATTTTGAAGTATAATAACATAAAAAAGTTTTTTAAAAAAAGAAGAAAATTCAGGCATAAATGGGCTAAAATTGCTGATCAGGAGGCCTAGGGGGAGCATATACAGAGAAAACAGGATAGGAGCCAGAACAGAACCCTGAGGCAGGCCACATGTCAGAGGAGAAGGGTCAGAAGTAAAAGGACCAAAAGCCACCGAGAAACCTCTCTCACTGTCTGAGATAGGATGCAAACCAACTCAGAGCACTCCCAGATACACCCACCCACTCCCTCAGCCTGTCCAGCATGATGCGATGGTCAACAGTGTCGAATGCTGCACTAAGATCTAAAAGCACCAGAATGGAGCACTGACCTGTATCTGAAGCCATCATAATGTCATTTGATACTCGAAGAAGAGCAGGCTCTGTGGAATGCTTCTGCCTAAAACCAGATTGGAACTTGTCTAAGATTTTATGGTTCATGAGGAAAGATGTGAGTTGGTTAGCCACTACTTTCTCAAGAACTTTGGATAAGAAAGGCAATTTTGAAATAGGCCTATAATTACTTGGTAGGAATGGGTCCAGCGTAGATTTTTTGAGTGAGGGGTTGACCGTAGCCATTTTAAAGGATGACAGAACATATCCTAGCTCAAGTGAGGTGTTGACGATAGGAACTAAACTAGGGCTGACAGAGTCAATAACCTCCTTTAGCAGAGGGGTTGGTAGAATGTGCAGGGGGCTGGAAGAGGATTTCAATGAGTTAACCACCTCAGTGAGTTGTTTAGGGGAGATACAACGGAAGCTACTCAAGGAGGCACGCCTGGCCGGGCAAATGGGAGTGGTAAGGGAGGAGGGGATGGTGGGGTTTTTGATGTTGGCTCTGACGTCAGAAACTTTGCCACAAAGAATGACAAGAATTTATTACAGTCCTGATTAGAGGAAACAGGGACTGAGGGGACAGGTGGGCTAACCATACTATTTATGGTCTGAAACGAAAGTTACGAATGTAACTACGGTTCTATGAATCCCGAATGACCGCCAGAGGGCGGTGCTTAAAGCACTGAATATTCCCCTTCGCGCATGCGTAGTGCGAGTATGTATACCAACAATGTCACCTGTGACCTGCAGGTGACCCAAAGAAGATTATATCTTCCGGTGTCACCTGAGGATCGTTTCTTACAGAATCTTCTCGCGAGCACACGAGGATTCTGAGTGACAGAGAGCTCTGGCGGTCATTCGGGATTCATAGAACCGTAGTTACATTCGTAACTTTCGTTCTATTTCATCCCTGCTGACCGCCAGAGGGCGGTGCTTAAAGCACTGAATGACTTATACCAACAAGGTCACGAAGAATCCGAATCACGGACCTTCAGTGTGCAAAAAGTCAGAAGACCCCGGCCGCAGAACCACGGCTAAGGGGTGGGGTGTGGCGACGTTCACCCTGTAGAACCTGGAGAACGTGTCCGGTGACAACCATGAAGCTGCGGCACAAATGTCCTCCAAGGACACTCCCCTCAGGGCAGCCCATGAAGTAGCAACACTCCTGGTAGAGTGGCACCTCACGCCAGGTGGAAGGGGACGGTTACTCGTCCGATAGGCATGGGTGATGACATTAATAATCCAGTGGGACACACGCTGCTTGGAGATGGCGCAACTCCTGTTAGGGCCACCGTAGCAGAGAAAAAGTTGTTCAGACCTTCGAATGCATACAGTAGCTGCAGTGTAGGCCTTCAGAGCCCGCACTGGACATAACAGTTCAGGCTCATCCCCACTCTCCCTTGGAGAAGGGTCAAACCGAGCCAGCCGAATAGGCTGGTTGCGGTGAGCGTGAGCCAACACTTTAGGGAGAAACGCTGTGTTCGGCCACAGAGTGACCCCTGAGCCATCAGAGTTCCACCTCAAACACGAGTCACTGACAGACAGGGCATGCAGCTCGCTGACACGCTTTGCAGAGCAAATGGCCAGAAGGAACGCAGTCTTACAAGACACCACTTCAGCTCCGCTTGTGTCAAGGGTTCAAATGGGGGCCGGCTTAGTGCATCCAGTACCAGGGGAGATCCCATGCTGGAGCTCTTGGGGCACTCAGAGGATGTAATCTCTGAGCCCCCTTCAAGAAGAGGAACACCAAACTATGGCTCCCCACAGTGCCATTGTCAATCCTCACATGACCACAAGATATTGCCGCTACGTACACTTTCAACGTCGAATGAGACCGACCTTCATCCAGAGAGACTGAAGAGGTCAAAAATAGTTGGCACAGAGCAGCGCACAGGGTCCTCATCCCGACTTGTACACCAGTCGGAAAACAGTTTCCATCTATTCTCATATTGAAGACGAGTGGACGGCGCTCTAGCATTCAATATGGTGTATTCGACAGGGTCCGCACAGGAGCTAAACAGCAACTCGGGCCCTCCAGCAGCCAAACAGACAGTTGGAGGCATCGTGGATTGGGGTGCCAGATCCGCCCCGCCAGCTGGGACAGGAGATCCCTCCTGTCGGGAAGGCGCTACGGTACACCGCGACAGAGTCCGTGCAGCAGTGGGAACCAGCTCCTCCCTGGCCAGAAGGGAGCCACAAGGAGGACACTGCGACCCCCCTGAAGGATCCTCTGAAGTACCGACCGAATCAGAGGAAGCGGGGGTAAGGCATACAGGAGGCCGTCCGGCCAAGGGTGGGCCAATGCGTCCTGGCCCGAGGGACTGGTTGTCTCGGCTAAGGAGAACCACAGAGGACAGTGGGTAGAGACTTCTGAAGCGAAGAGGTCCACGTCCACTCTGCCGAAGAGGCTCCAAATAGTGCTGACCATTTCCGGGTGGAGGCGCCACACTCCTGACGGAGTTTTTGACGGGAGAGGGAGTCTGTCAGGTTGCTCCGCTCTCCCGATAGATACATTGCCCGAAGGCTGATCAGACGGGGGGGCCGCCCACATGAGGAGCTCTTCTGTCAGTCGCAGCGACCGCGCAGACTTGGTCCTGCCCTGATGATTTATATGATATACGGTTGATGTGTCTGACCTTACGAGGACATGCTTGCCCCTCAGGTGTGGCAGAAAGTGCCTGAGTGCCGGGTGAGCCAAGGCAAGGAGACACCTTTGTGACACCCTGAGCTTCCTGTGCCAGTGTCGCTTGGCATCCAAGTGGAAGCTGTTCAGCCACCTCAGCAGGGGGCGTAGTGCCAGCAAGCTCAGCGGAACCACAGCTGAAATGGACGTTAGTTCGCCCACGAGGCGAGGAAATGCAAGGAAGGTCAGCCAATGGCCCTCTTGGAACAGGGCAAGAAGGTGAAGGATGTCGCCCACACAGCGGGGGGCGGTCTGGCTATCATGGCTACACTGTCCAATGCAATCCCAATGAAAGTTGTAGCCTGAGATGGCACCAGGCAACTCTTTCCCATATTCACCTCGAGTCCGAGGCAGGCCACGTGGGACAGGAGACATGCTGTATCACTGGACACCTGAGCACGGGATGGTGGACAGACCAGCCAGTCATCCAGGTATGGGAGAATTTTCAAGCCTTGAGACTGTAGAGGCGCAAGGGCTGCGGCAACACACCTCGTGAAGACCCTTGGAGAGAGGGAGAGCCCAAAGGGTAGCAACCTGAACTGCCAGTGGCGGTCTCGGTAGGCAAAGCGGAGAAACCGCCGATGTTTTTGAGTGATGGGGACACGGAAGTAAGCGTCCTTGAGGTCAATGGACGTAAACCATTCTCCCTGTGCCACAGTTTGCAGGACATCTGCAGTGGTCAACATGTGGAAAGGGATGACCTTCATAAATATGTTCAGCCCTCTGAGGTCCAAGATTGGGCGAAATCCGCCAGTCTGTTTCGTCACTAGGAAGTATGTTGAATAGTACCCCCGGGGACGCGACAGAGGGTCCACGGGCTCGATGGCGCCTTTGGCCAGGAGGGTGGATAACTCCTGGCCCAACACGCGAGCCTTTGCCGGGTCGCTGATAGAGGCCATTTTGACCCGGCCAGAAGTGAGGGGCCGGCGGCGGAATTGAAGCTTGTACCCGTGGGTCAAGGTGGCAACCACCCACGGGTCTGAAGTATGAGCAGCCCACTGTTGGAGCTGATGTGAAAAATATCCGACCGCCGGCCCCACGGCCTCAATGTCTGGCCCCCCGGCCCCTAAGGGGGGGGGGGTGGAGGGGGGGTGGACAGGCGGGCAGGGCCACGAAAGTCCCAAGCTGGTCTCCGCATGGGACGCTGGGCAACACGACGGCCAGTGGAGTGGGTCGGCCGTGGTAAGCGGGTGTGAGAAGCAGCCGAGGAACCCCTCGTTCTGCTGGCAGGAGGCCTATCAAGAAGAGGCATCCGCCTAAGGCCCGCAAGCCGCTGCCTGGTTTGCACAGCCTGGATGGTCCTTTCCAGTGCTTCCTGGGCTGCAGGACCAAATATCTCTCCCGGTTCCATGGGGAGACTGCGAAGGAGTCTCCTGGATGCCTCTGTCAAGTTTGACTGAGATAGCCAAACCTGGCGACGAGCCTGAACCAGGATGGACATCATCCGTCCAAGTTCCCTGGACAGAAGGCCGAATGCCTCCAGTGAGGCATCACAAAAAGTGACAGAATCAGCAGCCACGTTGCCCTCCTGCAGTGAAGCTGAGAGCGCCAACGTGAGATTCGACAAAGAGCTCCCCATGCGGCAAGCACGTGCTCCAGCATCATAAGGCCTTGTGAGAAGGTCTCCAACAGGCCTGCAGCTCCTTCAGATAGTCCTTAGAGTGGGGAATAACGAAGGTAGTGGGGGCTGGCCTGCGCCTGAAGAGGGCACTAGCAGGTGCAGCTTCTGCCTGCTGTGGTACATGCATGTGCAGTCGATCTAAAGCCATGCGCATGATTGCCCGCATGGAGCCATCCCCCAACTCAGCCACTGAACTCGGAGCCGAGGAGTGGGCGCCCCGCTCAGATGCCTGGGAACCCCCATTTTACGAATCTCTCCCATAACCATGGAAGTAGGTAGCCGAAGCTGCCAGGGAAAATGTATCCTCCTCAGGTACCAGCACTGGCATTGGAGGAGAGGGTGTCAAATCACCTTGCAATGGGGCATCAGGCTGGCAGTCTCTGAGCATGGGCCTGACCTGGGCCAGCTCAGCAGACAGCTGATCGACTTTAGATGAGAGCCTGCTTTCTTGTCTCTTTTTGAGCAGATTTCGCCCTCTTCCTGGAGGGTGCGACTGCTGTAGCCGCAGCCCGCCGCTTAGAGCGTCTCTAACAGGCGGGGGAGACTGGCCTGATGGGGGGAGGTCACTTTCATCCCCTTGATGTTCCACCTGCGCCCGACTGGCAGCCCTCACCGCCCAAGGCAAGTAACTGCAGTTCATGCAGGGGTTGTCTGACGGCGCCTCCCGCAGGTGCTCAGGACCGAGGCATGCGGGGCATAGGTCATGGTCGTCCTCTGGCTGTAGAGGAGCCTCACATGACGTACAGAAATGGGAGTCATCCATTGTGGTGGCGCTGGAGGCTTACACGACACTCACCTGTCCAAATAAGCCCAGACGCTCCCGCTAGTATGCTACAGGGGCTTGCACTGGAGGGAGGGAGCGCGTACGCTGCCTATACCGAGTAAGGAACCCAGCTGGTATTTAATGAATATTTCTCGGATAACCTGAGCGCGAACGCTAAGGACAAACCGAGTATGGACACCGTAAGCCGGAGGGAGGGAGCGCGTACGCTGCCTATACCGAGTAAGGAACCCAGCTGGTATTTAATGAATACTCCTCGGGTAACCTGAGCGCGAACGCTATGGACAAACAGAGTATGGACACCGTAAGCCGGAGGGAGGGAGTGTGTACGCTACCTATACCGGGTAAGGAACCCAGCTGGTATTTTAATGAATACTCCTCGGATAACCTGAGCGCGAACGCTATGGACAAACCGAGTATGGACGCCGTAAGCTGGAGGGAGGGAGCGCGTACGCTGCCTATACCAGCAGGGGCTCAGTAACAAATCCAAATCGGGACACAGCACAAAGCAAAACACAAACCATATGCTGGGAGGAGGCAGCGCGCACGCAGCCTCTACCAACAGAGGTTAATGCAAACTCACCAGCAGGTGTAGCTATGCAAGCGTTACCGCTAATAATTACTCACGCTGGACACCGGGAAACGCTTACGCAACCCGCCAGCCAGCAAACAAAGTCAGCTTGACCGACTAATTAAATGTCGGGACACAGCACAAACACAAAAACAGACCATATGCTGGGGGTAAGCAGCGCGCACGCAGCCTGTACCAACAGAGGTTAATGCAAACTCACCAGCAGGTGTAGCTATGCAAGCGTTACCGCTAATAATTAGTCACGCTGGACACCGGGAAACGCTCACGCAACCCGCCAGCCAGCAACAAAGTCAGCTCGACCGACTAAATTAAACGTCGGGGCGCAGCACAAACATATAAACAAATCATATGCTGGGGGGAGGCAGCGCCCACGCAGCCTGAACCAACAGACGTTAATGCAAACTCACCAGCAGGTGTAGCTATGCAAGCGTTACTGATAATAATTATTCACACTGGACACCGGGAAACGCTCACGCAACCCGCCAGCCAGCAACAAAGTCAGCTTGACCGACTAAATTAAACGTCGGCACACAGCACAAACACAAAAACAGATCATATGCTGGGGGGAGGCAGCGCCCACGCAGCCTGAACCAGCAGAGGCTAATGCAAACTCACCTGAAGGTGTAGCCATGCAAGCGTTACTGCTAATAATTATTCACGCTGGACACCGGGAAACGCTCACGCAACCCGCCAGCCAGCAAACAAAGTCAGCTCGACCGACTAAATTAAATGTCGGGGCGCAGCACAAACATATAAACAAACCATATGCTGGGGGGAGGCAGCGCCCACGCAGCCTGAACCAGCAGAGGCTAATGCAAACTCACCCGCAGGTGTAGCTATGCAAGCGCTACTGCTAATAATTATCCGCTGGACACCGGGAAACGCTCACGCAACCGGCCAGCCAGCAAACGATGTCAGCTCGACCGACTAAATTAAGCGTCGGGACACAGCACAAACACAAAAACAGACCATATGCTGGGGGGAGGCAGCGCCTACGCAGCCTGTCCCAACAGAGGCTAATGCAACTCACTTGAAGGTGTAGCTATGCAAGCGCTACCGCTAATAATTATCCACGCTGGACACCGGGAAACGCTGACGCAACCCGCCAGCCAGCTAACGAAGTCAGCTCGACAGACTACATTAAAACGTCGGGATAAGGATGCGCGAACGCAACCGTCACCGATAAGTAATTAACAAACGCAGCAAAGTAACGTAAAGTCTCTCTCAACCAGAGAAAGATCGCCGTCGCAGTTCCTGGAGGGCGAACAATCGCTGCTCCGACCGACAATAGTCGCGGAACTACTAGCAACGGAATTTAGTAGTGAAGCAATAGACTCATTGCTTTCCAAGCAAGCAAACTACGCGCGAGAAGAAAATAAGAAACGATCCTCAGGTGACACCGGAAGATATAATCTTCTTTGGGTCACCTGCAGGTCACAGGTGACATTGTTGGTATACATACTCGCACTACGCATGCGCGAAGGGGAATATTCAGTGCTTTAAGCACCGCCCTCTGGCGGTCAGCAGGGATGAAATAGAACAGGACCTTGGGATTTCGTTTGCTGGAAGTAACTAAATCTGCAAAATATGAAGCTCTGGCATCCTTTATCATGGCATTGAGATCACCCAACAGCTCTTTGAAATAGAGACGGTGGACTTGTGGATTTTTGGATTTCCACAAACGTTCTATTTTACGGCATTTTCGCCTGAGACTGCGGATATTGTCAGTAATCCATGGAGAGGAGTTTACAGGAGGAATGTTACGGGTGACCATGGGGGCAATATCATCTAGAATCGCTGAGCATTGTGAGTTATAAGATTGAACCAGGTTATCTATGTCACCGTGAGAAGTAAACTGCATTAGGCCCTTACATGCAACGCTGTTAAAAGCAGCGGAAAATTTCTCTGCCGAAAGACTATTAAAGATGCGCAATTGTTTTACACGCTTCACTGGTGCAAAGTCAGGATCAAAACACAGACTGAATAAAATACATTTGTGACCTATAACAGGTAGGTCTTCCGTGCAGACAGTCCTGACATTTAAACCTAATGTAAATACCAGATCTAAAGTGTTACCTTTAATGTAGGTAGGACACGATATCTGCTGGGTCAGATTAAAGGATTCAGTCATATTTAAAAAGCTGACAGCGAAGGAGTTCATAATATCGTTTACATGAAGATTAAAATCGCCTACCAGCAGGATTCATTCAAACTGAACAAAGGAAGCTAAAAAGTAAAAAAACTCGGACGGAAAAGCACTATTTATGCCAGGAGGGCGATAAATAATAATCCAATAAAAAGGGTTAACGCGCCCAACTTTTGACATTAACATTTCGAAGGAAGAGACCATTCCAAAGCTCATTGTGCGTGTTTTAAAACAATTTCTATGAACCATAGCCAATCCCCCCCCGCGACCTGTATACCTCGGAGTGCATGAGAACGAACAGTTGGGGGGGGATAGTTCATTCAGAGAGACAAATTCCTCTGATTTTTGCCATGTCTCTGAAATAAGCATAAAGTCAAGGTCCTTGGATACAAAATTGTCCTTGGATTCAATATGTGCAATTTGTGCACAATATGTGCGCCAACCACAGAGCCGGTGCAGCTGAAAGTGATAGGGCGAAATAAGAGGGGAAAGGAGCTCGCGTTTCTGATTAAACGAAAGGCTTAAGTGCCAGAAATGATGCAAGCAACCAGATAGAAAAAGAAATCTGAATAAAAGACAAAACTAACCAGGCACCTGACAATAGTGCCAAATTACCTGAAGAAGCAAAGCTTCCCAGAAACAAAGAATTTATATAAATAGGCAAACCCCTGACTAAAGATATATCGAGCCGAAGTGAGCAAAGTCATATTAGACACTCCAGCGAATTAGGCGTGGTGACCTCCGGCTTAAATAGACTCCGGGGATGGACCGCCTAGGAATAACTCAGAAATAAGGGCAGGGTCCAGGATATCCCGAGCAACCTAACAACCTAACAACGGGACCGTATCCCTCCCAATCTACCAAAAACTGGAATCCCCGACCCACACGCCTCTCGACCACAATAAGACGTACGGTGTACGCCGGGCCCCCCTCAATCATCCACGGCGGGGGGGGCGGGGGGGGGATTTGTCGGCAGGTGTCAGGACACTGGTGCTAACAGGTTTAAGCCTGGACACATGAAACGCGAGATGGATCCGCGAGGATCTTGGAGGCTTAAAACGCACAGTGACAGGGTTAATCTTCCGCACAATCTTTAACGGGCCAATAAAGTGAGGGGCCAATTTCCGAGATTCAACTTTCAAGGGGAGATCACGAGTGAAAAGCCAAACTCTTTGGCTCACTCGATAAGATGGGGGCAAATGCCGTTTTCTGTCAGCCGCAGATTTCTGACTACGCCCAGAGGAACGGACCTTAATCCAAACAGAGCGGCAGCATCGAATTAAGTGTTCAACAGAGGGCACTTCTGACTCCTTCTCAGACTCCGGAAATAGGCGATGAAAGTCTCAGGATTAGTCTCAGGATGAAACCCTGGCGACAGGCTTACCGCGGCCCCCAATTGTTTACAAAAAGCACGCAAAATTTGGCGGCAAACTGAGGAACCCTGTCAGAAACCACATCAAGGGGGAGACCATGCAACTGGAACACGTATTTAACAACAAGGAAGGCTGTTTCCCGCGCAGAAGGCAGTTTAGGCAGCGTGATAAAATGAGCGGCCTTGGAAAAACGGTCGACCACGACCAGGATGACAGTATTGCCATCAGAGACAGGCAGGCCCATGATAAAATCGAGCGCGATATGGCTCCAAGGGCGTTTGGGTACCGGCAACGGGTGCAACAGGCCAGCGGGAGGGAGATGGGACACCTTATTCCTACCACAAGTGCCGCATGCTGCCACGAATTCCCAAATGTCCTTCATCATACTGGGCCTGCAAAATCGTCGGGCCGAGGACTGCTTAGTTTGATGGGCCCCAGGGTGACCTGCCAGACGGGAAGAGTGTCCCCGCTGGAGAACCTGTAAATGAACCGCAACGGAAACAAACAGACAACCAGACAGTTCCCCACTAGGACTGGGATCGGTTCTTAAGGCTTCCTGTACCACAGGTTCCACGTCCCACTGGACGGGTGCCAAAATCTGATCAACCGGAATGACTGGTTCCGGCATCGGATCACGGTCAGGACGATCTTAAATCCGCAATAAGGCATCTGGCTTAACTTATCGCCCTGGCTCAAAAAATATTAACGTGAAGTTAAAACGGTTGAAAAACAACGACCACCACACTTGCTAGGAATTACATTGCTTGGTCTGCTGAATATACTGGAGATTATTCTGATCAGTCCAGAGCACATACGAATGTTCAGACCCCTCCAGCCAATGGCGCCACTCCTCTAGCGCCAGCTTAACGGCTAACAACTCCCTGTCACCGATGCAGTAATTTCACTCAGCAGCAGACAGTGACCTGGAGAAGTAGACGCATGGGTGTAGCTTATTGTCTCAAAGGGGGCGCTGGGACAAGATAGGACCCACTCCGACCTCTGAGGCATCAACCTCCACCACAAATGGGAGGGAGCGGTCGGGCAAAACCAAAATAGTTTCTGAGCTAAACAATTTCTTTAGCTCTTGAAAGGCAGCCTCGGCTGCTGGCAACCAGGCGAAAGAAGGGGAGGTCTTTCTCTTAGCGAGTGCGATAATGGGAGCAGCTACCACGCTAAAATTGTGGATAAACCTCCTGTAAAAATTGGCAAATCCCAGGAAATGTTGGACCTCTTTGACATTTTGGGGGGCAGGCCAATTCCTGATGGCTGCCACCTTGTCAGGGTCCATGCGGACCGACCCCTTAGAAACAATAAAAGCAAGAAATGAGACCGTCTTGGCATGAAAAACGTATTTCTCGGCTTTACCAACAAGCTTCGCTTTGAGAAGAGCTTCCAGTACCTTGCTGATGTGTTGTATGTGCTCGGAGAGAGTTGAAGACAAAATGTAAATGTTGTCAAGATAAACAAAGACGAATTTCTCCAACATCTCTCAGAGGACATCATTAACGAGTGCCTGGAATGCAGAGGGGGCAGTAACCAATCCAAACGACATAACCAAATATTCATCGTACCCATCATGCGTATTAAACGCCGTCTTCCCTCATTACCATCTCATATCCGAACCGAGTTATACGCATTCTGCAGGTCCAGCTTAGTAAAAAACGATGCCTCCTGCAAGCGATCGAATACGGAATTCATCAGAGGAAGTGGGTGTCTTTTTTTATTAGTAATATTATTCAGGCCCCTGTAATCAATATAAGGTCTAAGGCTACCATCCTTTTTTCCACAAAAAAGAACCCCACCCTGGCGCTGGACATGGATGGTCAAATAAAACCATTAGCCAAGGCCTCCTGAATATATTCCCGCATGGCCTTCCGTTGAGGATGTGACAGTAAGTACAATGACCCCCAAGGGAGAGTGCTGCCAGGGTGGAGATTGATCTCGCAATCGTGAGGGCGATGAGGACGTAAAGTAGAGACCCGTTGTTTACTAAAAACCTCTGCGAGATCAGTATGAGCAGTAGGCATGTTATGAGGCAAACAAAAATTCTCAACCTGTTCGTACTCAGCCGCATCAATGATAGTCTCCAGATCGGAGCCACACTCTGAATAACAATCATCCTCTGGCTGTCGCCAGTCAAATTGAGCGTCCCACTCCAACCTCTTCTCGGCCTCCTTCTCTAGATTGGGAGGATCGTGTGGGATAATCTCCCCTGAATCACTCCAGGCGTCACTTTCTCTCATGGATTGACGTCCAGGCCAACACATAGAGCTATCCATGCAGTGGGATCTACAATCGGAACGCCCCACTGCGCAACAGGGTTATCCTTATTACCCCAAAGGATATGAGGCTTGTGTTTTCGTATCTAAGAATGTCCTAAAATAACTGGGAACAACACAGGGGAACTGATTAAAAAAAAAAAAAAACGGATTTCCTCAGAGTGTCCACCAAGGGAACTGAACATAGACAAAGGTTCAGAAATCTTGGATATAACTCCGTCACCCAATGGGCGACCATCCAAAGTTTAAACAGAGCGTGACTGCAGAAGAGGGCGATCCGGAATGGACTGTCTCTTAGCCCATTCCCTATCCATAAAACAATCTACAGCCCCAGGGTCCAAAAACGCATTAATAAAAATTCTCTTAATCAATTCTACAGGAATTGAAGTCCGATGGGGAAATTGGTTCTCACCCTCTAGTGCTCCCCAAACCAATAGGGGGACTTCCCATTTCCCTGGAGCTCAGGACAGTGTGGACGGATATGCCCGGGCTTGCCACAATCATGGCAGGTTATATGTCTGAGAACGGGCTTGCGAGCCCTGCTATTAAATAAGCCATTAACCTGCATAGATTCATGTGGAGTGGAAGTATCTGTGGGTGGAGTTAGGACTGTGTGAACGCTACGGAGAATTATAACCCTGTTATTAACAGTACCCAATGCATAATGTTTCTCCTTTTTATGTTCACAGTGGCAATTATCAATCCGCTCAGCCGTACAAACCAACGAATATAGGGAAATACAAGGCTCCAATGCCGCCAAAGCGTCTTTAACATCCTCAGCCAGAGCATGAATAAAAACTGTCATTAAGGGCGCTTCCGCTTAGCCTGTTTCAGTAGCTAACGAACGAAATGTGATGGAAAAGTTAGCGACACTCTAAGATTCTTGCTTAGGATGCATTAAACGTGTTGCGGTGTCTTGACCACAAACATCCTGATCAAAGACTGGTTCCATAGCTCTAACGAGGGTTTCAACAGTATTCACGATCGGTGAATTAGCTCTGATTAGTGGACCCACCCAAGTCAGTGCAGTATCAGTCAATAGGGATAAAATAAATGACACTCGAGACTCCTCATTTGCCAACCGTGAAAGTTGGGCTTTAAAGAGAATTTTGCATTGAGCAACAAAGTCCTTACATTTCCCTGCTTCACCCCCATATCTAGAAGGCATTTGCAGTTTCGGTTCTCAGTAGGAGCTTAAAGATTGTGCTTGTGCAACGTTGTGTGTAATTTGAGCGGACAGGGCTTGAACACTCTCTGTCAGGGAGAGTAAGGCAGCCTCCATTCTCTGCTTTCTTGTACTTTTAGTGTCTCAGCAAATTCTGATTGTTGAGCATTAAGAGCCGAGAGACCCTTGCTATGCCCAGAAAGGACAGCCTGCTGGTTAGCTACCACTTTCTCAAACGCAACCGCGGCTGACAACTCCATGTCTGGCTGGAGTGTTCTGTAATGGCTGGTAAGAGTGGGGTTACAGATGCCGCAGCCGGCAAAGCTGCACCAAGCACAGTGCCGGTGCAGCTGAAAGTGACAGGGCTAAATTAGAGCGGAAACAAGCTTGCATTTCTGAATAAATGAAAGGCTTAAGTGCCAGAAACGAAGCGAGCAACCAGATAGAAAAAGAAATCTCAATAAAAGACAGACACACGCAGACAGACAGACGGTGCTAAACTGTATACCCACGCCGCCTCATCGAGCGTGGGTAATAACCTAAAGAAACAAAGAATATGTATAAATAGGCAAACCCCTGACTAAAGATATATCGAGTGGAAGTGAACAAAGTCATATCAGACAATCCAGTGAAGGAGGCATGGCGACCCCTGGCTTAAATAGACTCCGGGGAAGGACCGCCCAGGAATAATCAGCCAGCTGGGTAAAAAATCTGATGTGGAAAGAAAAAAATGTTGTCTGGGATGAGAGTGACAAAGACAGCAAAAAGCACTTTCAGAAACCATGACAAATTAGACTGGGACTTCATTTACCAGAGCAACGGAAGGCCTTGAGAAACCCAAAACACAAAAGCAATTGGAGTTCACATGCTGGCATACAAGACAGACTGTTTTTTCTCAAAGTTTTACAGTCGGAAAGGACTAACCAGACATATTTTATGTTCAGACTCATAAGAAATTCACTTGAGTGAAGTGTGGAGGTCAGAGACCAGGGGAAGACAATTCAGTGCCATTTTGTGACCATGATTTATGTGAGGCTATGATTGGGATGGCCTCAACGGGAGGAGTGTTGAGGATCATATTTAAATATTCTTCAGCATATTCATAAGTAAATTAATGACCATATTTAATAACCATAATCAATAATCATAATCAGTAACTATATTATGTATTTAGCAGTAACACACACATACAAGCAGTTCACACACACACACACACACACACACACACACACATACAAGCAATTCAATTCACACATGCATGAGCAGCTCACACACACATAAGTAGCAGGCTTCTATAGCTTTGATCAGTCAGCAGGCTTCTGTATTGTTGATTCGAAAACATAATCAGGTGAGACATTTGAATGCATTTGATTTCTGTAGCTTTGATCAATATTTGTTCAGTAAAATCATTGATTGTTGCTAATCATAATCAATTGAATCATTTAAGTATCCACTTGTATCCTGTTCCTTTGACTGTATTTTTCCACTCTTAATTTTCCTCTCCTTTTTAGTGTTATGCATGCTTGTCTTTTGGTTGCAGTTCCCAAGGGAAGTTGGCAGTGTTTTGGTTTGCCTGTCCTGTTGTAGCCAAAGAATGAGAAGGTGGAAAGACCATATTTGGAAGATATTTCCTGTGATGAAGGGATAAAAACTGTGTGTGAAAAGGAAAATGCCAATTCTTCTTGCGCAAAAAGAATTTTATAATATCTTTATATTTAACAATATGCCTCAATAAAGCCTAATTTTCTGAAGAACTGCTTGAGGATAGGGGAACCTCATAATATGAAAATATGTCTGAATGAAAACCACGACAAAGCCTGCCACCAACTATCATGAGATCTCCATCCAGTGTGGGATCAAGCCCGCGGATTTTACTTTTATTATGCACTCTACATGGGGAGATTTCCAGTGATGCCATTTTAACTGGGAATGATTGTCTCTGGACATAGGCAATGACTGACCTTTCTGCCTGTGAAAGGTCCTCCACTGTCAGGAGCTGTCCATTAAGCTTGGTCCTGAAAGTGTTAAGTACAAAACCCAAAACAAGTGAAGTTGGCACGTTATGTAAATCGTAGATAAAAACAGAATACAATGATTTGCAAATCCTTTTCAACATATATTCAATTGAATACACTGCAAAGACAAGATGTTTAATGTTCAAACTGAGAAACTTTTTTTTTTTTGCAAATAATCATTAACTTAGAATTTACAGGCAGAAACACATTGCAAAAAAGTTGGCACAGGGGCCTTTTTCCCACTGGGTTACATCGCCTTTCCTTTTAACGACACTCAGTAAACGTTTGGGAACTGAGGAGACCAATTTTTGAAGCTTTTCAGGTGGAACTCTTTCCCATTCTTGCTTGACATACAGCTTAAGTTGTTCAACAGTCCGGGGTCTCAGTTGTCGTATTTTACGCTTCATAATGCGCCACACATTTTCATTGGGAGACAGGTCTGGACTACAGGCAGGCCAGTCTAGTACCCGCACTCTTTTACTACGGAGCCATGCTGTTGTAACACGTGCAGAATGTGGCTTAGCATTGTCTTGCTGAAATAAGCAGGGGCGTCCATGAAAAAGACGTTGCTTGGATGGCAACATATGTTGCTCCAAAACCTGTTCGTACCTTTCAGCATTAATGGTGCCTTCACATATGTGTAAGTTGCCCATGCCTTGGGCACTAATACACCCCCATACCATCACAGATGCTGGCTTTTGAACTTTGCGCCTATAACGGTCCGGATGGTTCTTTTCCTCTTTGGTCCGGAGGACAAGACGTCCACAGTTTGAAAAAACAATTTGAAATGTGGACTCGTCAGACCACAGAATACTTTTCCACATTGCATCAGTCCATCTTAAATGAGCTTGGGCGCAGCGAAGCCGGCGGCGATTCTAGGTGCTGTTGATAAATGGCTTTCGCTTTGCTTTGTAGAGTTTTAACTTGCACTTGCAGATGTAGCGATGAACTGCAGTTACTGACAGTGGTTTTCTGAAGTGTTCCTGAGCCCATGTGGTGATATCCTTTACACACTGATGTCGGTTTTTGATGCTGTACCGCCTTAGGGATCGAAGGTCACATGCATTCAATGATGGTTTTCAGCCTTGTCGCTTACGTGCAGTGATTTCTCCAGATTCTCTGAACCTTTTGACAATATTACAGACCGTAGATGATGAAATGCCTAAATTTCTTGCAATAGCTCGTTGAGGAATATTGTTTTTAAACTGTTCGACAATCAGCTCACGCATTTGTTCACTAAGTGGTGACCCTCGCCCCATCCTTGTTTGTGAATGACTGAGCATTTCAGGGAAGCTGCTTTTATACCCAATCATGGCACCCACCTGTTCCCAATTAGCCCGTTCCCCTGTGGGATGTTCCAAATAAGTGTTTGATGAGCATTCCTCAACTCTCTCAGTCTTTTTTGCCACTTGTGCCAGCTTTTTTGAAACATGTTGCAGGCATCAAATTCCAAATGAGCTAATCTTTGCAAAAAATTACAAGGTTTACCTGTTTGAAAATTAAGTAACTTGTCTTTGCAGTGTATTCATTTGAATATAGGTTGAAAAGGATTTGCAAATCATTGTATTCAGTTTTTATTTACGATTTACACAACGTGCCAACTTCACTGGTTTTGGGTTTTGTACATTGTCCACCTTTTGGCTACAATCTAAAGAAAGTTCCTTTCACCTTTTGGTAATCAACACCAAAACCTTCTTTAGTTTTAGATACTATGCCACTGCCTTAAGTAGTCGCATCCAATTTGAGTAAAATGAAATAAGATGGTCTGTGGGTGTGTCTGTGTTCCTCGCTATGACTGTGAATACAGCAGTGGTTTTCCTGACCTCTAGATCATTCTCCAACACTGACCTACAGCTCAATGCTTTTTCCACAGGCTAACTGTTCTCTGTTTTCCGTAAGGGCCATGAATCCATCTCCTTTGTTGCACTGTCCTCTCGAGGCATCATCAGCAGGATTGTCCTTGCTGCTCACATATCTCCATTGAGACAGGTCTGTATTGTCACGAATCAGTGAAACTCTATTGACTACTTAAACCTGACTAAGTCTTAAACCTAGTGTGGTCATTTCCAATGTACTTAAGTACTGTTTGACTGTCTGTCCAGAAGACTGAAGATATTAAGTCAAGTGCAACTCTTTCCTCAGCATTTTGTCCACCTTCACCAACAGCGCAGCAGCTGCTAGCTCAAGCCGCGGTATTGAGATACACTTCAAAGGAAGAACTCAAGACTTTCCTTGGACAAAAGTCACTTGCACAACATTCTGAATGTTAACCAACCTAATGTAGGCCACTGAGTCATAGCCACTTTCACTGGCATCAGCAAAGTGATGCAGTTGTGCAGTTTTTTGTGTTCCAAAGCTCTCAGGTTTCATACAACATGGAACATTAAAACCTTTAAGTACTTCTAGACTGTTCACCCACTTCATCCACTGATTGGTTAAAGCCGGTGGCAAAGGTTCATCCCATCCAAAACCTCTCTGGCAAAGCTCTTGTAGCAACTGCTTGGCTGGGAGAATGAGGGGAGCAAGAAAATACCCTTTGAGTATGTGGCTTCTGATTGTGGTGGATGTCAAACTGGAAATGGTCAGAATCCACGCACCATTGCAGTCCCAGTGACCTTTTGATGGGGAGATGTCGAGATCCAGAGCCCTAACGTCCTTTGCCCTGTGATCCTGAGGAACAGAGGCGAGAACTGCCTGGCTGTTGCTGACCCACTGAGTGAGCTGGAACCCTCCTTGAGGTCTTTCACCAGCTGAATTGCTTCAGTTTCTGTAGCCACTGACTTTGCACAGTCATCAACATAAAAATTATGTCGGACTGTTTCAGCTACCAGAGGGGGGAATAAACTCTCATTGTCATTAGCTGTTTTTAATAATGCAAAGCTTGCACAGCTTGGGGAGGACACAGCACCAAATATATATATGCACTAACATACTGTACTCTTTGGGGGATTGCCTGGTGTCACCCTGTGGCCACCACAAGAAGCGCAGGTAATCCACATCAGATTTCTCCTCTCTTGCCTGGTGAAACATGGACTTAATGTGAGGAACCGATCTGGAACCAAATGCGAGGACACGGGATTGCAAAAAATAGGTGCTTTATTGAATAAGGGGGATATCCCCCGCAGAGAGAAAGGCAACAGTACAGAGTCTGTAATCCAAAGCTCGATTTCCAGTGGGACAGAACAGAGTTCATTACCAGGGCACCAATCACAAAAACCGTAGTCAGACAAAATAGATCCAGAACACAGGCGTAGGTTTGAGGGAGAAGCAAACTCATAAGCCAAAGGACAGTATGAATCGTAAACAGGGCAGCAAACCACAAAATCGAGGTCGGGCAGAAAAAAGGTCAACAATACACAGATGCAACAAAATCCAAAAGGGCAAACCAAGAGTCAGGAGTCGGGCAATCCAGTCAGAAAGATAATTACAATGAGTCGAGGCGGAAACAAGCATGGCACAAGAAACAAGGAAGTTACGATCTGACGTGGAAGTAAAAGTGAAGACACCTTAAATACACATCCGGGGTGAACACATGACAAGGGAAAACAGGTGCGATCAATGAAACAATAATCAGGATTGACACACGAGGAATAATCTAATTACATGAATTTGGCAACTGCCTAAACGCAGACAGGGATCACAAGACAATCCTATGAACAAACATCAGCTCCGGTAAAGGAGTACTAAAAGTGCATAGTCTAAAGAAAAGGAAAGCATGAGATATAAGTGGAAATGCACAGAAGCTGTAACAGAGATAGGCAAGAGGATGGAGATTAGAATTGGGCGATTGCTGAGAGATCGTTAGTCAATTAGTATGTGCAGCTATACAATCCTGAGTGCATGTTAGTAAGTTAGTAAAAATATACAATGTTAATATGTGTTAGTAAATTATCGAAAACAATACACTGTTCGTACTGTTAGTAGATAGCGAAAGGAGAGAGGAAGGAAGAACACGAGATATGAATGAAGATTGAAATCCCAGAAACCAGTAAATCACCCGAATGAGTGGCACGCAAGACTAAACTGTGAGCAAAGACCTACACAAGACAAGACGGGGTAGACGTAGTGCAAGGCATGGCATGGCAGAAATAAACAAGACGAGAGAATATAAGCATGGCAAGAAAACGGAAACAAGACATGATAACTATGGCAAGGAAAATAATAAACACATTAAATCCTAAATACCAAAACACAATACATGAGGCTAAGAATAGTCGAAGGACAGGCAGTGGTCACTAAACACGAAAATCAGAACAACATGGCATAGCCAGGCACAGAGCTTAAACATGGGATAAACAGAATCCTAACACTTAATATCTAACATAATAGCAATGGGCTCTTGGTGAAATCTCAAAATGATTCTCACAAGAGAGTTAGTCAGATCAGGATCCTTCAGTAGCTTGGTGTTGAGGGATACACCCTGATAGGAACCTGCACAGTCAAAAACCACTCTCAGTTTTTTTCTTTTTAGGGTGGTAGACCCCATGATGGGGTATATACGCTTCTGTCTGATTGCGTGAATTCTACCTGTGGGACCAGCTCTGCATAATTATTGTCAAAATATGTCATCCAGGAATGCAATATACTCCTGTTTGTACTGCTGATCCTTGTGGGGTTGTTTGACATGCTGACATTAACTTTCCTGAAAGGCAATTTCAGGGTGTAATGTCCGCGCTGCAGGGTGGCCTCACTGGCTATTTCTAAAAACCTTTTGTCTTCAACTGACATCCCTGTCTTTTCCTCAGATACTAATTCACTAAAATTCTGATTATACTGTGAGATCAGAAGCTGTTCCAAACTTGCAGCTGATATTCTATTTACTGTTTGCTACTCTGCCACCACCACCACTTCTCAGCGGCCCATTTATTACCCAGCCCAATAGGGTTTTTACTGCATAGGGGCCCTCACCTTGACTGTTAATGACTTCCCATGGCTCTAATAGCTAAGGTGCATTAGTGCCAATCAACAATTCCACCTTAGCACTAATATTGGGAAGCTTTATTTCAGCCAAATCACTCTGCTTGGGAATGGTACTTGTGGTAACAGGCATTTCCATTTGAGCGAACGCTTCAGGAAGTGGCAAGAAGTTGTCACTGTTCAGTGCTGAAACTTCTAATTCAGAGACAACATAGGATGGAACTAATTTCTTCTGATTCATTGTTCATAACAGAATGTGTGTTTTTCTACCTTTAAGACTGAGCTGAGACATGAGTGTCTCTGAGCAGAAGGTAGCAGTAGACCCAAGATCCAGGAGAGCATACACTTGTAATACCTGGCTGCCTTTTGCCACCTTAATTTGAACTGGGACAATGGACCTTCTTGGTCTCCGGTGTCATGGTGTTGGCCTGCATGCCCTTCCCCCTGTTGCATTCTTCGCCTCCACCTTAACGGCCCTGGCTGTTTCTTGTGTGCTGCTGCTCAAACCCCCCCCTCTCCGGGAATGTTTTATAATTTAAAGTAAAGATTTTATATTTTTATTCAGCCTGTGCGTTTGGGGCCCTGGATCTTCTTTTGGGTGCATGGTCCCAGTCCCCGCCGGTTTCAGGTCTTTTGCCGGCGGGGGCAAATCCACGACATCCGGCCCCTATATGACCACATAATTCTGCTGATGCACTTCCAGCTACACCAGAAAGCCTCTCAGGTGGTTTAGCTGCACCATCCTTGTTACTAACGAGCAAAATGGTTGGGTGAGCTTGCTTGCACACTTTGCAAGAGAGACGCCTTTTGCAGTCTCTGCTGATGTGACCAGTGGAGAGACAACCAAAGCATATCCCCTTGAGCTTAAAAAAGCTGAGCTTATTTCTATGAGCTTCTTTGAAGAACTGTTTACCCAGCGCTAGTGTATCTTTACAGCAACAAACGGGACAAGATTCAGGCTCCTCCTGCTTCTGAGCAACAGGGACACCTGTAGCAAAACAAGACCTCTCTGAGGGTCTGGCCTTCCTTTAGCCGACTGGTCTTGAAGGTCATCAAAAAGCAGGTCAGCTGCTATACGAGTGGCAGTTTAAGCACAATGCTTCTCATGTTGGATACAGTGTCTAGTTCCTCCATATATTCCATTTTCTCCATAGCATTGCAGTAGCTCCTGATGAACATAGCATAATCCTGCAGTGACCTTGAGTCCTCAGATTTAATTTGGAACCAGGACACAGCCTTTTCCAAGTAAGCACAAGAGATCTTGTATTCGTTACCAAAATTTTCTCTCGGCAACTCTTTGGCCTTTTGGTAGCCTCTACTGGGAGACATGTACTCACAGCTTTTGACCAACTTTTGAGTTTGGCCTTTTGTAAACTGAATAAGGAATTGCAACCTGTCTCCTTTGTTGTCTGTTTTAGTTTCAACGACATTTCAAATGAATGAATAATGATGTATACTCCAAAATTTGGCCATCAAAAATTGGAATGCTTTCCTGGGGTAGTGTAGACAAAAGTTGCTGTTTTACAAGAATCCTGGTTAAATCATTTTGATTCTCCAGAATTTTGATCAGTGGATTTCCCTGTATGAAACTGGAGTTGGAAGGGATTTGCATTTGCTGTTGCGGCTGAGATGAATGCGTGTCCTGGCCTGGCTGGGAGATCACAGGGGGAATGACTGAAGGAACACGATGTACTGAGGTCAGTGGTGGCTGCTGTTGGACAGTACTGCTGGCATCAGGTTGTAAGTCAAAAATGGGAAATTGAACTTGAGCGCCTACTTTGCTTCTAACTGCTGGAGCATCTTTTTCATAAAAATGAGGTGAACTAAATGGTTTTTTTTTCATCTGATTGTGCAGTTGTAGCATGAGCTATGCCTTCCGCACCCAAAACAGCATTAGACTGCACAGGATTGTGCAGGGCCATTTCAGCTTCACATAGTTAATTTTGGCCGTGGCAGCAGCTATTTCCGTTTCTAACTCTAATGTTTCTCTTCTTTTCCTGAGAAATTGTTCTTGTTCTTCAATGGCATGCTTTTTTTTGCAACTTAGCAGCACTCGCTCTGATCTTATCTCCGTCCCTTGTGCCCTCACCAGTGCCCAATTCACTCACATTACTTTGCTGCAATTCAGCCTATTCTCTGCATCTTGTTAAACACTGTTCTGCCTCTCACTCTGTGTGTACTTTAGAACTCCCTAACTGGAGCCGTTTGTTTGTTATAGGCTATCTGTGTAATCCCTGTCCGCGTTTTTGAAAGCCGTCCGTCATTTTGACCGAATGTAATTCACACCCCTGTCCAACCGGTGGTGGGCGTCCTATTGTCTCGAGCATTGTCTTTGATCTGTATGATTCTGGATTCCTCATTTTTAAAATTTGATAATTTGCTCTTCATTTGTAAAATATGCTGCTCTGCTGCCGGTAGACAATATGATTGGTCATATGTTACAAACGCCGTCTCTGTTATGTGAACACACAGATATCTAGGTCGGGAAAGCACCGGCTGACATAACAAGTTGATAAGCAGCTTCGTAGGACCGCTTAGCGAGACTGGAGTTGTTAGGCTTCGTGAAGCCCAGGAATACCTGAAAGTATTGTTCATTTGCACACTGTTACTATGTGGGGGAGAAATCATTTGTGATGTTTTATAAAGTTCATACAGCAGTAAATTTGAAAATCTATGCAGTGCTGTATTTAACACAGTGCCCAATGCGTGTCTACATGAATCACTGTTGGCATTGTGCTCTGTTTGTCAAGTTTTTCCATCAGCAGTAGCCATTGCTGTGATATGAAGTGAACTCACAAGTTGTAAAGCAATCCACTGGGAAGAGCTTTTTCTTTGTTGAAGTCTTGATCGCTCGCAGCAGCTATTGTGGTAATCAAATAGTGCTGTAACTCAAAAACAAAGCTCCATCTCAAAATCTGACAAATTTAAATCCAAAAGATCATTGCATTTAACCCATACAGCCATATTCTAGGACTTGATTTTTAGCAGCAGACAGAATGACGCACAAACGAACTAACGTATGTCTCGCTTGTGCGTGCGCACCGAGGCGAGACGGTATAATGACGGTATGCGTTGTAACCCGCCCTCTCATCCAAGTACGCCATGGCCACCATCCTTTTTGCTAAGAGCCCTCTCCACCTGAGAGGGCACACTCGCAAACACAAAAATAAGAAATAATATTCATAGAAAATAAACTTACAAATGGCTCCTAAAGACAATGGAAACCAGATTGTAGTTATTTAAATGACCACTAGAGGTCGCTTAACTCCTAAACGAAACTTTAGGTCGTAATATACTGCTTGAAAAATGACCTGTTCGGGAGTATTTTGCTGGAGGACAGGCTTCTTTGCTCGCATAGAATGAGGAAGTCAGAATGTCACGTCCCAATCTCCAAATGCAATCTGAGACTGTCTTGGGCGTTGGGAATATTTTCATATTTAATATGTTGGAGTTTTGCCATTGCTCTCGTAGAGCGAGTGTGGCAGATTTGCCACTCTGGATCATGGATCATGCATATAAATATGGACAACGTGTCTCCATTTACTCTCATTGATCAAAAATGGAGCCGAAATATTCCAGATATGGGCACTGCCATTTTGCACATTTGGAGCCAGAGTCTGCGCAGTAGTGACTGGGGCTTGAGCCGCAGTATCGAGATCCCACTCATACACCCACCCATCCTGACCTTTTGACCTGGCCTGGTTGCTGCGCTATTAACGTAAAGTTAATTGCCTGCAATAGCTCATGCATGGAGACAGTACAGTCTATGAAAGTGAACGGCAAGGGCAGTGTGGGCTCATTAATGCAGTCTATGGGTAAATCGAGCCCCGCTGCCATCTGTTTCGCAGTTTATAAGTGCCTTCTAATGGGGTTGTGTTTACCATGTTCATATGAACGCTGCCCTCTTGTGGTATTCACGATGTTGTAAGTCAGATTTTTCAGAAAGCTCCGAGTTCACGAGTTGTAATGTGTTCGCGTATAGACTGCCAGGAGAAATGATGTTCGGCGTCCATATTGCCATAGCAATGGTGTTTTTACCCGGTTATCACTGGAGCGCTGAGTCTTTTCTGCTCACGACTTCATGACATGACTTCACAACTTCATGAGTTCCATTTGAAGGCAGCATATGCACCACTTAACTCGCCAGCACCGTCTTGTCACTGAATCTTGCTTAACAAGCTAGCTAGAGAGCTAACTACATTAGCTAACATAGGCAACAGATTTTTGTGACTTCTCGACCATATAGCCGCAGTCAGTGTTCTCAACTGTAACTTACCCTATTTTGTGAGTGGCGAAAATTAACGCCGACTTTCGTTTAATTTTCTAAATCTCATTTCATATGTGCAGGTAGTTAGCCGAGTAATTGGTCGAACTTATAACTTTTCTTCAAATCAGAACGGTAGTTTGAATTTTGAATAAAAATGAAAAGCCTTTCTAACCTAGTTAGCTTGGTGTATTTAAAAGTCGCACATCTTAACAACGTTTCATTTTTTAAAAATATGAGTAACATAATTTCATCAATGCAATTGAACATAATGCGGTGGACTGGAAAAGCATTGTGTTGGCAAAGTTAGTTTCCTCATGAGGGCTCAATATATTTGAATCAGTTGTTAGTCATTATTTTCATTTTTATCCTAATTTTTAGACAACAAAATGGACTAAGCTATTTTGACTACCTCCAGAGGTCAAGAGCATGACAAATACCACAGCATTATGTGGAAATAAATGCCTATTGTGAGTTCCGCATAAACTTTTCAATGGGGAATTTAATAAACAAACTCAAGTTTATAAAGTTGTTACATCCGATGTTTGCACAAAGCCAGATAAAATTTCGAGAAATAAAATGAAAATATTAAATATGTTTAATTACATAAAAAGCCAAGGGTTACATTGAAAGATGATTTGCTTTTTCAAATCAACATTTGTAAATTTCAAATTTACATTTGCCATGTGACCTCTTGGCTGTTCTGTTGCACTGTTTGTTTGTGTTCAATCTGCTAGGGTTGAGACAGAGAAAGACATGTGGAAGGATTGAAGCTGAAGATTTACTATTGTGCAAATGGGGCTTTCTGAAAATAATTTGTGTGTTAAAGCTCAAACATAAATAGAGATTAGACGATTTGCTCTCGAGGTATAATCTGGTCAAACAAAGGCGAAGGGGGTTTTGGGTTTTTTTTTTTGGGGGGTGGGGGTTTCAGTCTCCCGGGAGCTACGCAAGGTAAAGTTAAATAAATTTAAACGCTAATTTAAAGACTATATTTGAATGCTAAATAATTGTCTAACTAATTTTGTAATATACAAAGTCAAACAGAGTTGTTTTCAAGGACTGAGGTACTGTCGCCTGGTTTTTATGAAGCTGATTTAGCTAACAAACCTCAGCAAGCTCTCAACGCCAAGAATATTATCAAATTACCTGGATATCTAACTATAACCCAGCTCGGTTTCATACTTGGTGGCTTGCCTTTCATACAGTCTTCTAGCCAATAAAAATTGACGTTCACCGGGGTTTTATTTTTACTTCGTTCTCTACCGCTATACCGCATAAACGCATTGCCAAGCTTGAATATTAACGCGAACCGGGGTTTTTGGCTTTTTTCTTGCATGTTATTATTATCGAAGGGCTCATCTGATAACATCATCTTTGTATTTTCCTCCGGTTGCGGTGCCTTGATCAGCTAATTAAGGTTTAACTGCTTGTTTGAGTGCTTAGCGACAGCTTGTTGGGGGAGATACCATGTTTAGTTCGCTCACAAAGTAAATGGACAGTGGTTGAGGTGTCCAACCGATTCTGGCCCTTGCAGGAACTAAAATTGACCCCTGATCCTGAGAGTGAGGGGACTGATGAGCAGCAGGGCACCCTGTTGGCCTCTACCCCTCAGAAAAGAGAATTATTGATAGCGGGGGACTCAATACTTAGAGGAATAGACAGTTTAGTCTGTTCGCATGACAAGGAGTCTCGTACGGTGTGTTGCCTGCCTGGTGCCCAGGTAGGAGACCTCCTGGAGCGTGCAGACAAGCTCCTCCAGAGCGAGAAGGGATCCAGTTGTCATGGACTATGTTGGGACAAATGACATAGGTAAGGGTAGGTTTGAGGTTCTGCAAGGCAAATTTGTGGAATTAGCTGAAAAGCTTAGGAGCAGATCCTCCACGGTAGTGTTCTCTGGGATTCTACCGGTACCACGTGCAAGCAGAGGGAAGCAGAATTTTATTTGGAGGTTTGACACGTGGCTACGTACCTGGTGTAGGAAAGAGGGGTATAGGTTTGTGGGGCACTGGAACTTTTTCTGGGACAGCGGTGACCTATACAAACCGGATGGGCTACACCTGAACCAGAGGGCTACCTTTGCACTGGGTCAGTGTATGTTGAGGGTAGCTCAGAATTATTTAAACAAGGGACTTGGGGGACAGGGATGTTAGAGAGTGTTACACAGAAGGAAATGCAGACTGCCCCAATGGAACCTGACTGCGTTACATGCACTATTGATGATATATTTTTAAAGCAACAAAGCATAGTGAGGGGCTTGAAGCAGCAGGCACATTGGAAATCCAAGGGGAAGGGCGTTTGTGATAACCTGAAATGTTTTTATCTAAATGCAAGCATTAAAAATAAATTTTGAGAACTTGAGGCCGTAATGATTAGTGAAGGCTATGACATAGTTGGGATTACAGAGACGTGCTTAGTGAAGAGGATGTAGATGACTATAGATAATATAGAAGGTTATGAGCTCTTGTGAAAGGATAGATGCAATAGGCGAGGAGGGGGTGTAGCACTCTATGTGAACGTAAACATAAATGTGCGGGAAATTCCTGAAATTGAACATTCCTTGCCCTGCGAAGATATCTGGGTCAGGCTCATTGGCAAATACAAGACAGGTTTAAACATAGGTGTATGCTATCGACCACCAGTGTTGGTCATCTTACTTCAAAAAAGTAATTAGTTACAGTTACAAATTACTTCTCCCAAAAAGTAATTGAGTAATCATTTACCTCATTGAAAGAGTAATTAGTTACACAGCAAAGTAACTATGACGTTAATTTTCATGTTCTATACGCTATTACTTTCTATAACATCTTTAACGTCAAAGATGTTTATATTAACTGATTAAAGAATAAAAACACTATATACAGTATTCTAGAACATTTGGTATTTATTTGAACTCAATAGATTGCAGCCTGCCATATGATATGCGTAGAAATCAAAATATGTAAAAAAATAAATATTGAAATTAAAATTTTAGTGCAAAATTAAGAAACACAAATGTAAACTTGGGTAAAAAGAAACAAAGGAAAATCTGCCCATTAAGTCGTGCAAATCTCTGTACCTGTATATTACTGCACAATAAACACTATCCAACTCTTTATGTAGATTAAAATGTTGTTCGTTCTCAGTGAAAATGAACAATACATTTATCGAAATACTCCTCTCATCTAACAACTAAACCACTGGTTGTAAGGAGGAGGAGAAGCTTTTCAAATCTTTTGTCAGACAGTCTGTTCCTCTTCGGAGAGAAGACAAGCTTGCCCTGGCTGAACAGTCTCTCAACAGGTGCACTAGATGGAGTAGCAGCTTTGTAACATAGTGAAATTTTCTTGATTAGAGAAAATCCACGCAGAGAGTTGAAGTTTTGTGCTGAAGATCTAAAATAGTCTGCCACCTGGTTTTCTGCTGAAGAGGAGGTGTCCTCCTCATCCTCCTCCAAGGAAAAGAAATCGTTCTCTTTGGCTAAATCTATGTGATGTGAAGGTGTGTTGATACCTGGCTGTGGTTCTTCGAGGACCACTTTCCGGCGCTCTGCTAGCAAACTTGCCTTAGCCTCATCCTTAAGCTCCTATGACTGCAGCCAGCAAAGTTTGAATTTTGGAAGAGTTATGGCAGCAAGTATAGCCTCTTCATTTCTCAGGACATCAGCAAATCTGGTTTTGATACCCTGAAACGATGAGAATAATCACATTAAATGTATGTGTCCACACAAATCAGTGTTATTATTATTATTATTAGTAGTAGTAGTAGTATTTATTATTCTGAGTACTACAGCAATGTTCACTTAATAAATAATAAAATATTCAATTCAAGTTCTTACTGTGACTATGGTGTCAGGAAGGTCCCTTAGTATTTGCAGGCCACTTGGAAGGGCTTCTGTCTTCAGTATTAAAGTCTCCATCGTTGGTAGGAGTGTACCATAAAAACAGTTGTCTTCTCCCGGGAGTATATCCAAGGCAACTGTAAGGGGCTTCATTGCAGTACAGTACTCCTTTCAAAACTGGTGTTCCCTTTCTGTTATCACTCTCAGTCCTAATTTGGAGGAGATAGTGTTAAAGGGGACCTAATATGCTATTTTTCCAAATTTATATTTTGGTCTTTGACTCCCATGGAGTACTCCTGATCGCGCAAAGTAAAAAAAAGGGTACTTATTTCGCTAGTACTGCCATCCTCACAAAACCCCATTTGTAGTCCATAGTAGTCTCTGCCTGAAACGCCTCATTGGGGTAACTCTTCCGCTATTGCCCACATTCCCCGTTTCTTCTGACTGGCCAACTCTGTGGAGGGCGGATCTAGGCGGGACGATGCAGTGTCACAGTGAAACATGAGACGCGTCTGCCATCTGCCATCTAACCCACCTATTATCCCTGTATTCGCGCCTTTGCATTGACTTTGAATGTAGTTAATCTGTCATGCGAAAAATTAGTTTTGCGTCTGGTGTGAAAGCTGCTTGACGTGCCCATAACGTGTATTTGGCTCTTTGCATTGACTTTGAATATAGGCTAATCTGTCCTGCGAACAATTTGTTTCGTGTCTGATGTGAAAGCAGCTTTATGGATAGTACGCAACAGCTAGAGAGAGCTTGGTTATGTTATGAACATAATACAGGTTTTGCAGACCGTAAGTTCCGTTAGCGCAGACTAGTTGCAAATGTGGAGCTAGGGAATTCATCACTTCTACAGGAAAGAATTACCTATTTAATCTCCGCATTTTTCAGCTTTTTATTAGCCACAACGATTTCTGAAGGGGGATGAAATTATGTCAAGGTTGTGCGGAGAAATCATTTGTAAACCAGCAGAGCTTATGCGTTTCGCATTGCTTGCACGGTAGCACCAGAGAGCGTGCTCAGACATTTGTGAAGTATCTGGCTGATCCCAGTCATGGATAAGTGAAGCGATCATTAGCAACCGTAAACAAACCCAATCACGTATCCCAAGCTCTGCAAAACCTACGTCTGGTCTAACTGCAGCCTTTTCAGCCCGACCGCAGTCATACAGCACTTCTCCGGTTTGCTTCAACTGTAGTGGCTACAATCAGGCAATGTTTTGATGAAACTGCCACACTGATGCTTACCAAAGTAACACAAGCAAACCAATCAGAATTACTGCATATTACATTAAACAGGATCATTTTTAATTAGTACGACACACAAACTAACATTCAGTAGCTGGTAACCGAGTGGTCTTAACCACATAGACAAACCCTTGCAATACAGGTTTTACAGACAGCAAGTTCTGTTACTGTGAACAGTTGTACCAAACATCCAAATTACAAACAAGTTTTAAAAGTTAGCTTCAAATGGGGTTTTTGTTCACACTGGACTTGAAGTGTCATCGCCGAATCGGCGCTTGGCGAACCATATCGTGTTATTTCTCCCTCTGTCTTGCTAAAGTCCAGATGTCTGCAGGGGTAAGATCAAAGTTCTTGAGGAATGTTTTTCTCTGACCTCCCCTGGCTTTCTTTCCCACGATCTTTCCACTGAGGCTAAGGTCTTCCAGCGCTTGCTTTCTCACACTGTGTCCAAGAAACCGGAGCTGCCGTTGAACAATCGTGAGTAGTAACTCGCGTTCCGTACCAACCCGTCGGAGGACCTCTTCGTTGGTAACTCGGTCCACGTATGAGATGCGGAGCATCCTGTGGTAAAACCACACCTCTGCTGCCTCGACACTTCTACGAGTCTCGGTGGTGAAAGTCCGTGATTCACAGCCGTACAGAGGAGTCGACCAGACGTAAGACTTGAGAAGCTGGATTTTGATCTTCATCGACAACTTACGATCAGTGAAGATCGAGCGCATGTTGCTGAAAGCATCCTTTGCTATTCCAATTCGTCAACGGATCTCTTTCTTACATTACGCATCCGAGGTGACAATGGCACTAAGGTAGTTAAACGAGAATACTTAGTCGATAGAGTTGTTTCCATGGCGTAGCTGACACGTTGCTAGGACCTGCGATTTCGAAATGATTATGGTTTTCATCTTCTTTATGTTGACATTAAGACTAAGGCGCTCGCTGGCCTCAACCGTAGCATCAAAGAGTGACTGGAGCTCTTCCTCGGACCAAGCCAGCAAGACGGTATCGTCAGCGTATCTGAGATTGTTGATGTTGACGCCGTTGATAATGATGCCCTCAGGATCACTTCTGAATACAGATTAAAGAGGTCTGAGGACATGACACAGCCTTGGCGTACTCCATGTTTGATTTTGAACCAGTTCATTGTGCCACAAGGGAGACGGACGACCGCGAGTTGGTCACGATATACCGACTGCACAATGCGGAGGTCTTTGTCATCTACTTGGATACTGATGAGAATCTTGAAAAGTTCAGAGTGGCGCACCTTGTTGAAAGCCTTTTGATAGTCAATAAAGCACAGAAAGATGTCCTTCTGGTGTTGGATGGCCCTCTCGGACAACATTCTCAAGACAAAAATCGCGTTCCTTGTTCCTCTGTCTTTCATGAATCCGAACTGGGTCTCTGGTATTTCTGGAAGAAGCTTCCGTCTGATGCGTTGTTGGACAATTTTCAGCAATAGCTTGAGCATGTGCGACATGAGGCTGATGGTTCGATGCTTGTTGCAGTCAAGTGTACTACAGATTTTTAGCAGTGTCACAAAAATAGACTTGAGCATGTCCTGTGGAAACTTTGATAGACCCTGATAGAATTAGCAATGTTGAGGTACTGGAGCCACCTGGGACAAGTGATCACTCTACTGTTAATTCTGAGGTTTCATGGGAAGTTAAAAAGGTGTCTTCAAAACCAAAAAAATTCAATTTTGGGCGAGCAAACTTTGACAGAATGCGCTCATATCTAAGTGAAATAAAATGGGAGACACTCCTGGACTGTGAGTCTGTAAATGAGATGTTGGAAAGATTTAAGGGGGTTTTACTTGATTCGCAATGCAAATTCATTCCAAAGGTGTCCAAAAGTAAGCTGAAAAAGCAGAATCCTCAGTGGATGACCACAGTCGGAGTTTGAGGGAAAAGAGGAATCTTTACAAGATGAACATAAAGGATAACAGTGAGATTACTAAGGCTGAATACTGTAAAATGTGGGCTGTGGTCAAAAAAGAGCTGAGGAATGCTAGGAGACTGTATGAAAGACAAATTGCAGAGCAAAAACTAACCCTAAGCGCTTCTTTCAGTACTGTAGCAGAAAAAGGAAAGTTAAAGGGCAGGATAAGTGCATAAAGAATAAAAATGGATCACTACTATATGATAACAAGGATATTGCGTATACCTTAAACAGTTACTTTGTTGAGAATTTTACCTCAGAGCGGGCTTTGATTTAGCCAGAGGTCATGTCCAATGTTCAAGATTATTTAGCGGAAATTGAGGTTAGGGATAATGAAGTATTAGACAAGTTGCAAAAACTAAAGGCAGATAAGGCGGCCGGTCCTGATGGCTTATATCTTAGAAGTGCTCAGGGAAGTTAGTGAGATCATCTTTAAGCCACTATCCGCCATCTTCAGCCGGTCTTTAGAAACAAGAAATACCAAATGATTGGAAGCTGGGCAATATGATACCAATATAAAAGAAAGGGGACTGGACTGAGCCAGGAAATTACAAGCCAGTCGGCTTAACTTGCATTGCGTGCAAAATATTGGAATCTATCATAAAAGATGAGCTGGACTTATTTCTTGAACATAACAATATCTTTAGGGGTAGCTAACACGGTTTCCGTGAGGGAAGGTCATGGCTGACAAACCTGGAATTTTTTGAAGAGGCCACCAGGACTTATGACCAGAGCAGGGCTTATGACATCATATACTCGGATTTTCAGAAAGCATTTGGCACAGTACCGCATAAGAGACAAATTTTTAAAATGAGCTCCATTGGAGTTACAGGAGGTATTCTGAAGTGGATTCAAAACTGGTTGCAGGACAGAACACAAAGACTGGTGGTCAGAGGTATCTCATCTGAGCTCTGTATGGTGGGGGAGTGGCGTCCCCCAGGGATCGGTGTTGGGACCTCTGCTGTTCCTCATCTACACTAATGACCTTGATAGGAATATTGAGAGCAGATTAGTTAAATTTGCAGATGATACTAAATTGGGAGGTTTGGCAAATATTTTCGAGTCCACTAAAGTAATTCAGGATGATTTGAATAGAATCCAGAATGGGCAGAAATGTGGCGAATGAAATTTAATGTTGCGAAATGTAAAGTTGTACATATAGGTAATAAAAACACTAGGTGGGATTACTTCATGTGATGTTGTAAATTGGAATGTGCTCCACACGAAAAAGATCTGGGAGTAATTGTTGTCCAAACCCACACAGGCTCTAGCCATTTGTGTCGTAGCAGTTAAAAAGGCTAATTGGATGCTGGGATATATTGCCAAAAATATTGAGTACAAATCCCAGGAGGTGATGCTTCTTTTGTACAACACGTTCATCAGACCACATCTAGAGTATTGTGTACAGTTTTGGGGACCATACTTTAAGAAAGACATCGAGGCTCTAGAGAAAGTTCAGAGAAGAGCCACTAAGCTAATTCCGGGTATAAAAGATGAAAGCTGTGAGAAGAGGCTGAAGATCTTTAATCTCTGTATTCTTGGGAAAAGGAGGCTTAGGGGTGATCTGATTGAGGTCTTTAAATATGTTAAAGGGATTAACAAAGTGAATTATGTAGGATTCTCCGACCAAGTATTGCAAGTAGAATTCGGGGTCACTAATGGAAGTTGACCAAGGGTAAATTTAGCACTGATATTCGGAAATTTTTCTTCACCCAAAATTTCGATGGGGAATAGCTTGTCTGACCATATTGTTGAGGCAGAGACCTTGGGAGTTTTCAAGAGCAGGCTTGACTTAAAGCTAGATACCATTGAGTCATTGAGTATCTGAAGTGATATATTCACAATAGTACAAAGAAACTGGCGAGCCTCGTTGGGCTGAGCGGCCTGCTCTCACCATTCACGTTATGTTATGTTAAAACAACAAGCAAGGGAGACCATTTGATACCCTGGTCCAGTGGTTTGGTCAGGGTGGCACAATATGGGGAAACCTCCTTCCCTTCTTCTACCAGCCCCTAAGAGGAAGAGCTGCGTCTGATGTCCTGCTGACCCAGTGTGGCAGGAATGATCTCAGGTACATCAAGAGTGTGAAGCTTATCGCAGGAATCAAGCAGGACTTGCAAGATCTCCACCTGCAATTCCCTTAGATGGAGATTATCCTCACTGTCATGACCCAGCAATGCTGGCGGAGGACTTACCATCCAACCTTTGTTTTATCTATTGGTGGAAAGATCTTGTATCATCCTCAGATAAAGCGAAGCGATCCTTGCCAATTTTTTCATCAAGGAGTTCATTTCACCCCGATGGAAGATATATTTTAAAAAAAAATTGCCCCGTCTGAAAGACCAAAATCAAGCATTACCCCTCTGGATTTGATTTTCGACAAGTTATAGCCACAATAAATGCCACATCAAACATAATGCACTGTTTGGTGTGCTCTTTATATTTATTTTTATATTAATGTAGCTGTCACACTTGTAATTGCTGTCACAGCTTTTCCTCTCTCTCTCCACCTTCGTTTCCCTCGATTTTCCTCTTCAGTCTTCTCCAAACCATTTGATTTACCCCAGCCTGTCCACCAGAAGGAATTCCTTAATTGCATTTTCCCATGGTGAATTTAGCCAGGGGGTTGTCTTTGGGCCGCCGAAAAGTTAAGGCCTCTGCGTAGCTTTAGTTTAAAAAAATATTTTTATTTAACTCTTATTTGCACGCCTCTGATTTACCAAAGCAAAAGACAAAGTACATGTGAAAGAATTCCAGAGTAAATTTTTTGGCTCCACATACATGTTACAACCTTTATTATACATTACAAGAGGTTTTATTTTCTGCCGTCAAAGAAAGAGTACTTTGAATAACAAAGCATTCTCATTTGCTCCAAGTCCTAGACGGTTCATCACTATTCAAGCTACACTGACTTGTCCATCTTGAAGTGTAAATTACTGTCTTGCAAA
Organism: Gymnothorax reevesii; assembly: GCA_029721435.1. NCBI lineage: Eukaryota > Metazoa > Chordata > Actinopteri > Anguilliformes > Muraenidae > Gymnothorax > Gymnothorax reevesii. The sequence goes on from CM056575.1 coordinate 94,947,124, forward strand.
TAAATTGTGAGTTTTACTGACAATGTTTGTATAGTGAAGCATTTTTGGCAACTATTTTCTTCAGTTTTTCATTTATAAATAACTTCAGAAGTATACTCAATAAACAATAAAAAGAATTTCTTGAAGCATTCTCCAAATTCTCGCTTGGTCTGAATTTGAGGACAGCTTCTGTAATCACATGAATAACAATGAAAAAGTAAATCATCAGGAAAAAGCAGAAGTTATGTTGCGCAGTGATTAACATAACATTATAAGACGTGACACCAAATTTCAGATTAACTACCCATAATTTTCTGAAATAATAAAGCTGATCATGTGAAACATTTTGTCTTTGTACCATGCCCAATTCCAGCTCTAACTCTCTAAATTCAGCCAAATGAATGCATCACCTGAAAAAAATATGTTTCAGTGGCTGAATTAATCATTCAGGCTTTATAATTCAAGATTGCAGCTTCACAGAGAGGAAGGGTATGGCTCATCTGAGTCAAGACGCTTGAAGCATTTAGAATCGTTTTTCAGTTTATTTTCATGATTTTGGAAGAGAAAAGGGTCGCAAACAAAAAATCTCCATGAAAATTCAATTGTAATTGAAGTTGTAAAGAAAATAATACAAGAATTAAAAGATGGGCTGGGGATTAAAACTATACATCTCTGGAATCATAAACTCCTTGACCACAAGTATAATTCATCTGAGCATTCCATTCTAAATTACTTACTCTCTAGGAGCCAAATAAGCCAGCTATCCAGGTGGCTCCCCAAACTCCAAGATCCCTGAAAATGGCACACAGTCAAATCATAAAATAATCATATATTTAATACAATTCAACTTTTTATGCATGAAGTTCAATATGGACGAATGATTTTCTGGCTGAATTTAGCATGAGTTTATCAATGTAGTTGCAGTTGGACATCAGTGGTCACTAGTAACCTCTCCAAACACAAGCCTCTTTTCCAAGAAAAAGTTTAGAATTTTGTCAATTTTTCAGAACATTCACCCCGCAATGAAAAGCTAGCAGTTTCCACTTCTGAGCTCACAACTGTATATAAACACTTCCCACACCTTATCAGGAAAAAGTAAAACTCACTAACTCAGTAATATATGAAATATACCTTATATTAACAGAGATTCTGCTATCAGAAAAAAATCTGGCAATATTCTACCCTACATTGATCAGAACAAAGCACTGAATGTACCAGGGCGTCCACCGAAGTGTTTGAGCTGCTCGTATTTTAAACGAGCCAGAACCTCGGCATTTGATTTAGTTGAATACGGAATAAATTTCAAAACAAAAAGCAACATTGAGCAAAATGCTACCACAGTAAGATATAACCTTTCTTCATTGAATCCCTCCTCCAGAGACAGGTGTATCCAGTTGAAGGAACCCTCCAGTCCAGTTTCATTCGGAATAATTCCCATTGACCATGTCTGCCATGTCCGTACCTAATTTAACTCCCGTAAATATAACCGAACACTTCAGGCCGGTTTTGGGAGTCTTCGTCATTTTCAGCGGTGCAGCTGTGCGCATCGCTAACAGAAGACAACCTACCTTGTTTTTATGCAAAGGTTTGTATACATTTCTGATTTTCCAATCAATGTCTTTCAGTTAGAATGGAAAGTTTATACACTCTGGAATTGGATAAGAAACGAGTCAATCAATACATCATTTCCGGGGAAGCATCACATGGACGTGAACTATCTGTGTGTGTTATGCAGATTAGCCTAAGTAAATAATTGAGGCTATCAACATGAATGCTTGGGAGGACATAAAGGAGCGCTGAATTTGTCAAAGGAGGAATTTATACGCAAATCCACAGTAGGGAAATATGTGTTTTTGATATGTGATTGCTATAATTGGTAGTAGAGTGGCATAGTATCAATACCATGTCGCATTTTTGCCTCAGAAAACTGTTTTTCCTTAAAGGGATAGTTCACCCAAAAATAAAAATTCACTCATCATCTACTCAACCCAAGGCTAATCGAAGCATCAGTGAATTATTTTCGTCCTTAAAACACTTTTGGAGTACAGGGCTGGCATTAAGCAAAAATGACTGCGTACCAAAAATGCTATGCAGTCTTGAGAAGTCTGTAGTATTATAAAGCATTTTACAGAACTGCGTAGCAAAAATAAAACTTAACAAAAATGTCTGTATATACATTTCAACAATTTATTTTCATCTCTTAGAACACTTAGCTGACAGTACTAACACTGATAAACATAGTCTAATGAAGACCAAGGCAGTTGAGTTACAGTAGCATTGCAGTACTTGGACTTACCAACTGATATCCACTTACAGCTAACATGTGGTAACTCAGTAACTGAATAGGAATCACTAGGTTTTTGTTGGTTCTACCTAAGCCACTCACCTGGCTCAGGCTATGAATGAGTGAATATTCAGGACTGATTTTTATCATATATAGCCTAATATTTTTACTGTGAAAGAAATAAACACTGGTAATTATTATGAACAAAGATGAGCATTTAAATATTTAAATAGAAAATGGCCATAATCTAGAATAAAGAGCACTGTAGGAATTCTAGGTACAAATGCATGCGTTCGAAGTATGAAAACACCATTCCTCAGACATGCAGTAAATATGCCTCTCTCTTTTGTATATCAGGGACTGAAATTCAATTTTTTTTTTCACTAGACATACGGACGAGTAATGGCCCAGGTTTACTAGTCCTCCCCATCTTTTACTAGACAGCCTTTTTTTCCTTTTAATTTACAGCACCAATGAAATACCTTATCTGAAATATTTTTATTTATTTTTTAACAAATGCAAGTCATATCTATGCCAATTTAACTATGTTTTAATACTACTTAATGACCAATCAACATAAGACACAGATGACATAAGCTCTTCAGAACAACAGAAAGTAACTTTTTCTTCATAATTAATAGCAAATGATAATAACTTCAAATTTCAAAGCCCTTCGGTACCTTGCACAAAGAGAAATCCCGAGCCTAGTACTTACATGATCTAAAATGCAGGTTTGTCAACTTGTTGGTTTTTAATCAATGTTGTCTGTGCTCACGTGCTTGACCACTGCCCAGTATTTTCAAAACTGTGCACTATACAGCGATACAAAAATACAACAAAGTGCCAAAATCCCTTTGTAACTCCATAACTCTTCAAAGTCAAATAAATTAATTAAAGAAAACTGAATGAAGAATGCAATCAGTTCATCAGTAATTTGTGTTGTGCATGGATGTGTGGACCAGCACAGAAATCAAAACAAAAAAAAAGAAGTACAACCAAACCAAGTAACCCAAAGAGGAGAGAGAGACTGACTGGTCAGCCACTTTCCAGATACCAACAACCAATTAAAAAGAAACTCAGTCCTGAGGCCTAGAGGGCAGCAAAGACAGCCAGAGTGAACACAGAATGCAGTTTTGAAATGAGAATTTAATTTATTTATGGAAGAAAAATACTTTCATACACCGGTGGACAGAGAGGTGCATAGGAGTAAGGCCAACTGTGGACTAAAATGAAGAAAAAACTCCCGCACACGGTCTTCTCACTTGCAATTAATTTATTAGTCCACATTTTGGTCAACAGACCTTCCTCAAGACAATTAAATTTTTGTTGTCTTGAGGAAGGCCTGTTGACTGAAACCTCAACTAATAAATTAATTGCAAGGGAGAAGACTGTGTGCGGGAGTTTTTTCTTTAATTTATTAATGGAAAAAAGCCACCCAAACCTAAATGGCCCTACATGAAAACATAATTACATCCACAGTTACTAAATCAACCGATTGAACAAATTTAATTGATCTTTTGACAGCAGAGGCAGCAAGAATACTATTGCCCAGCAAAATAAAACAAAATAAAAAACTTGCATTAGATGTGAAAAATCAGGCCCATATATCAATATGTCAATGCTCACAAATAATGGCCTGGACACACAAAAATAATATTATTATAGCTTATTCAGTACTCTATCGAGCCAAAAATTTGAATAACATGTAGGAAAAGTTTTCTTGTATGCTGCTCACAGTTTGTGGAAATGCTCTCAGTACTTCCTCATATGACATCAAAATGGTGTCCAATGCCACTTTAGTCTTTTATAGATAATTCAGAGGAAATACCAGCGATGAGTCCCCTAATGGAGTTCTAAACACAGATTCGTGAACCAGACCACGCCAAAAAACGTTGCTCCATTCATCCGCGTCGTAACGAACCAGCCTATTTTTCCGCCTTCATTCTACAATCTTTGTCTGTCTCGTTCAAAATCCCTCCTTCCTGTTCCCTTCTATTAATCTCTCACCCCATCACTCAATAGGTACCACAGGGGACTTAAAAGAGCCGTTATGACTCCAAGAAGAGATGCAACCCTCCACCCTGAGTCTTGTCACCTGGGGCTTCCTGTGTCCTGAAGCGTCTTCACCTGCTCGACTCCATCGTTCATCAGTACAAATTCCCATGCTTATTTAATTCAATAAATGTTGTTAACTACTTTTTAAGGTGTATTCTGGAATATATTAAAAGCTAAAGTAGAATGACTAAAAGGCCAGAGGAATTTGACTCAGCATTTTGGTGTAATTTTGAAATCCCTGGCTTTGATGACTGAGTCATTGTATCAGCTGTTGCAAAGTTTCTGAAGGAACAGTAGGCTCATATAGAATGCTTAAGCCTGCCTCTTTCTATAAGCAAAGGGGTCATTCACGTCCTGACTGATTCCTTACCTCAAGTGTATTAATTTGACTGAATAATTTTGAAACATCATTTTTCTGGGCTAAGTGTATAATTTTAACTTGTCAGTGCGTGCCTGTGTATTTCTGAGTGGATAGAATGGGGCCAGGAAGGTTGTAAAATCATCTTACAGAGAGAGCAAAAAGGAGCAGGGCTCGAGCAGAACACTGATGCTGAATGCTACCTATGATGTAGAAAAATGATTGAGGAGAGCTGGAGCACTGAAAAGACAAGAGCTCTACCTGCTGGACAGAGCGAGTAAAGGCAGGCAGCACAAGAAACTGACTGTGAGGCTGCAGAGCAGTACCACACTGAGAAATCCCAAGTAAGTGATAAAACTGAAGCAATGTTTAATCATGAATGTGTATTTTGTGATTTAGTCTTTTCCTGCTCCTGAGGATCCACTGGCAAATAGTTTTTTGAAAGGGAATGATTGTCATGTTTTTTGAAAAGTGAGGCTAACACCTTCATCCAATAGCACTGTAATATTGAATTCAAACCACCTAAATTTTCATCACAATTATTGAATAACCATCTGCTCATTTTCACTTGCAATGTTAAAGGAAGTGGTGTCGCTGTGACATGATGTATATCAAATCATCTGACCATATCAGGTATGCCTAGGCAGGTATGAACAGGAGTGTGAAAGTTGTTTGTCTTCTTCTTGCTGTTGTTACCCCGCCCCACCCGAAGGGTGAGGGAATGGGTACTGTTTTCACTTCGGTTTGTTTCTGTGTTTGTGCATTTGTTTCTGTGTTTGTTAATAAACACTCTAGTGGTAAAACTAATGGCCAGATTCACCCACACGTTTGCTTTTCTGATTGTGAGTGAGAAAAAGTTTTTCCCGTGCATGCCACCCAACTTGTTGGCATGTAGATAGCACCTGATGGTTGTTTTGGAGACTTTGTGACCCCAAGATGCCACCATTTGTTGCAATTCTTTAACAGTGAGCTTTGGAGAACTTTTTATTTCTCTTACCATCCTCCTCACTGTGCGTGGTGGCAAAATAACCTTGCATCCTCGTCCTGGCTTGTTTACCACTGTTCCAGTTGTTTTAAACTTCTTAATGATTCCTTGGACAGTACCTATGGGCAGGTGCAGGCGAGTGGCTATTTTCTTGTAGCCATTGCCTGACTTGTGAAGCTCGACACACATCTGCCTTACTTGAATGGTGTGTCCTTCGTCTTTCCCATGTTGAAGAGTGTATAAGAGAAATGGCCTCTGTGTCACGACATATTTACACCCCAGGGAAACAGGAAGTGATGATTCACTAATTAAATGTTCCTAGATACTTTGATCAACTTTGTAAATTACTGCACAAATGACAGAAATACTTCAATTACATTTAATTCCTAGATATTGTTAGGGGTGCCAATAATTGTGTCACAGGTGATTTTATGAAAAATAATTATTTCTTTGTCAGGGATTTTTTTTCCCTTAAAATTCACTTGAGTTGAAGGTTACATTTTCTACAGTTTGCAGTGTGAGAGTATGCTTCTGCAATAAAAATGTAATTTATTTTAAGGCTTTTAACACATCCAGGGGTGCCAGTAATTATGGAGGGTGCTGTAAATGTTTTGATATGCTGTTCAATAGGTGAATAATAAAAATGAAAATGTGATTGATTATTAGTAATAAAATTTGAGGTTGCGATTTCATGCAAAATTCAAAAGCACAATTTAAGTAATCTGTTTTGCAAGAATGTAATAATATGGCATTAACAGATTTTATAAAAGGCTAAAAGGAATGATGAAAAGTTTGCTCTCCAATGGTTATTAGAAATGTTCGAAGAGTTGTTCACTTGACAATTCAGTGTCACGGTAAACCTGGATCATTTAACTTTCTCTAGCCAGAAGAAATAACAAAGTAGCACTATTATCACAGGGGTGACATTCACTGAGTATGCCTATACCTGTTCTCACATGTGAAACTTTATCCTTGATAAACATAAAATAACTACAGCATAACCTCAGCTATTCTCGGAGATCAGAAAAGGGCATTTGATGCACATGTACTTAATTAAATAGTTGTTCGCCAGAAGGAACAGAAGAGTGATGATTGGGTCATGCAGCTGTAATGTAACAGTCCTCATGGAGTAATAATGAAAAACTACCAATCATGTCCTTTATTGCTCAAAAAAAGGGTAAAAAACTTACCCTTACAATCAGGCCTAGAAGTTTGCTGCTGAGATTGATTTCAATTTTAAATGTCCTTAGGAACTACTGTGACAAATGTCATGCCCCCCTCCGAAAAAAAAAACTTTCTAAATGTTAACGCACCATCATTCATCACAGCCTATGCAGTTTGCAAAAGAAATGCATCCCTACAAAATAGATGCATGCACGAGTGTTTAGCTCAAATAGAGGTTTAAATTCGAAACGCTTGCAGAGAAGCTTGTGGTTTCTGCCTTGTAACTTTTGATATAATTTTCACATCACATTAACTTCAATTACTCACCTTTTGGGATTTTACTGGTTCCACCTACTAGGCGAAGGCCCTAGTGAGCCATCTGCAATGCATGCTTGTAAAGCCTTTGTGGTTTCATGACGTCATTATAACAGAACTGCAATTAATTGGTGGATTATAATGTTACTCCTGGATGAGCATCATTCTGTCAATCGCAAAATAACACAAACGTGGCAATCTCAGATTGTGCGCGATGCACGCAACACACGTTATCTCATACAAAGGCGTATCTCAAGATCTGTGAACAGATGTTGGAGAGAAAGTGAACAGTCAGTTCTTATTGCTGTCGTTACGAATGCGGGAGAAATATGACCTGAGTGACTCTGAAAAGGGCCAAATCATTATAGTTAGGCAACTGCTTCAGAGCATTTCTGAACTCCCACTCAGCAGTGATGAGTCCCCCCTGACAGTGATCCATGATTCCTTTGATTTTTAAGAGATCACCTGCTCCTTTCCACCAGACTGAACCCCAAACCATAATATTTAACCATAAAATTAGACCGTAAATTTTGCATTTGAATGAGAAAATTTTTTATTTTGATTCATCGGCCTTGTTCCCAGTCCATTGGTGGCCAATCCTTGAATTTGTAGGAAAATTCAAGACTTTTTTTGATGTTGCCAGCTCTTGGTATCAACATGATCAATCAGACTATTTTCACACAGATGTCTGGAAATAGTAGATCTTGTTTCTTGCGTCTCATCACTTCTGGTGCTAATAATATCATCACAGAGCTGTCTTGCTGTCAACCGTCAATTTATTTATTTATTTTTAGTTGTCACACACCAATAACCAAAATCAGAGGCGCTAAACCTCTGTTTTGTACCTCTATTGCCACTAGTTTTCAGCGAACTGGTCTCTTTGAAATGTTTGACGGTGTTCCTTACAGTGCCATGGCAGCATTTACCGTCTTCTGAAATTTTTCTGAGTGACCAACCAGCATCATGTAAGGTCACAATGAAGCTACGAACAATCTCGGAGCTCATTTTGTCATGCCATCGCGTTTAACACGGTGACACTGCTGAAAGTTCATGTCATCTTATATACTGGCCATCAGAGGTAATTTTGCACAATAATGTCGCCTCAAACCAGTTTTTTAACAAATTTTTTTCTCATCAATAATCATGGAATAAACCTTCAAACATGCATTCATGCTATGCAAGAGTCAAAATAAAAAGAAGTTGCAACACCTTTCAATTGTTATAAAAAATTGATGTTTTCAGTTTTTTGTTTATTATCCATATTTTCACCTCAATATACTCGTGGGAATGATTTTTTTTTTGTTCTCACTGTCTGCAGTAGAATTTGTCAATACATTTTCACCAAAATAATTACAGTTATGTAATATATTAGGACCCCTTTTGGACGAAAATGGTGCTACAAAATCATCACGGAACACTACTTTAATTAGGCAAATTTTCATCAGGTCAGTAACATGAAAGGAGCATCCCTGAGAGGCTGGGTTTTTCAGAAGTAAGGACAGCGGGGGGTTCACCACTCTGTGAAAGACATGCAGATAATTTATGAATAATGTTTCTTAATGTAATATCGCAAAGAATTTGGGAAATTCATAAAGTACAGCACATAATATCATTAAAAGATCAGAGAATCTGCATAACTCTCTACAAGTAAGGGATTGGATTGGATTGGATCACTGGAAATGATCTTCAGGCAGCACTCCATTAAAAACAAACAGGATTCAGTCATGGAAATTACTGATGGGCCGAGGAACACTTTTAAAAACACTGTCAGTGAAAGCAGTTTGCCACAGCATCCACAGTTGCAAGTTAAAACTCTACTAGGTAAAAATAAAACAAAATACAAACCCAAAACCAGTGAAGTTGGCACGTTATATAAATCGTAGATAAAAACAGAATACAATGATTTGCAAATCCTTTTCAACTTATATTCAATTGAATACACTGCAAAGACAAGATGTTTAATGTTCAAACTGAGAAACTTTTTTATTTTTGCAAATAATCATTAACTTAGAATTTAAAGGCAGCAACACATTGCAAAAAAGTTGGCACAGGGGCCTTTTTACCATTGTGCTACATTGCCTTTCCTCTTAACGACACTCAGTAAACGTTTGGGAACTGAGGAGACCAATTTTTGAAGCTTTTCAGGTGGAACTCTTTCCCATTCTTGCTTGATATACAGCTTAAGTTGTTCAACAGTCCGGGGTCTCCGTTGTCGTATTTTACGGTTCACAATGCGCCACACATTTTCAATGGGAGACAGGTCTGGACTACAGGCAGGCCAGTCTAGTACCTGCACTCTTTTACTACGGAGTCATGCTGTTGTAACACGTGCAAAATGTGGCTTGGCATTGTCTTGCTGAAATAAGCAGGGGCGTCCATGAAAAAGACATTGCTCAGATGGCAACATATGTTGCTCCAAAACCTGTATGTACGTTTCAGCATTAATGGTGCCTTCACATTTGTGTAAGTTGCCCATGCCTTGGGCACTAATACACCCCCATACCGTCACAGATGCTGGCTTTTGAACTTTGCGCCTATAACAGTCCGGATGGTTCTTTTCCTCTTTGGTCCGGAGGACACAACGTCCACAGTTTCCAAAAACAATTTGAAATGTGGACTCGTCAGACCACAGGACACTTTTCCACTTTGCATCAGTCCATCTTAGATGAGCTTGGGCCCAGCGAAGCGGGCGGCGTTTCTGGGTGCTGTTGATAAATGGCTTTCGCTTTGCATTGTAGAGTTTTAACTTGCACTTGCAGATGTAACGACGAACTGTAGTTCCTGACAGTGGTTTTCGGAAGTGTTCCTGAGCCCATGTGGTGATGTCTTTTACACACTGATGTCGGTTTTTGATGCAGTACCGCCTGAGGGATCGAAGGTCACGGGCATTCAATGTTGGTTTTCGGCCTTGTCGCTTACGTGCAGTGATTTCTCTAGATTGTCTGAACCTTTTTACGGACCGTAGAAGATGAAATCCCAAAATTTCTTGCAATAGCTCATTGAGGAATGTTGTTTTCAAACTGTTCGACAATCAGCTCACGCATTGGTTCAGTAAGTGGTGACCCTCGCCCCATCCTTGTTTGTGAACAAGGATGCATTTCAGGGAAGCTGCTTTTATACCCAATCACGGCACCCACCTTTTTCCAATTAGTCCATTCACCTGTGGGATGTTCCAAATGAGTGTTTGATGAGCATTCCTCAACTCTCTCAGTCTTTTTTGCCACTTGTGCCAGCTTTTTTGAAACATGTTGCAGGCATGAAATTCCAAATGAGCTAATATTTGCAAAAAATTACAAAGTTTACCTGTTCGAACATTAAGTAACTTGTCCTTGCAGTGTATTCAATTGAATATAGGTTGGAAAGGATTTGCAAATCATTGTATTCCGTTTTTATTTACGATTTACACAACGTGCCAACTTCACTGGTTTTGGGTTTTGTATAAACAAGATCCAGAAACGCTGCTGCCTCCTCTGGGACCAAGCTCTTTTATGATCGACTGAGCCAAAGTGGATACCCGTCCTTTAATCTGATCAATCAAAATTTGAAATTCTTTTCAGAAATCACGGACATTGTATCCTTCAGGCTAAAGAGGAGAGGGATCATCTGACATTTTATCGGTAAACAGTTTGAAAGCCAGCTTCCGTGATTGTATAGGAGTGTATTAAAGCCTATGGCATGGGTAACTTCACGGCTGTGAAGACACTATTTATGCTGAACAATATATACAGGTTTTGGAGCAACATACACTGTCATTCAGATATCTCTTTCAGAGAAGGCCTTGATGATTTCAGCAAGGCAATGCCAAAATCCACACCCTGCACACATTACAACAACATGAATCTGCAGTAAAAGACTCTGGGTGCTAAACTGGCTTGCCAGCAGTCCAGAACTGTCAACCACTGAAAATATTTGGCACATTATGAAATAAAAAATATGACTAAGGAGGCCAAGACATGTTTAGCAGCTGAAATCTAACATCAAGAAAAAATTAGAAAACATTTTTCTTTCATAACTACTGCAGTTGGTGACCTCAGTTCCCAACCATTTACAGAATGTTTTTTTTTGTGATCAATGATTTTTATTTTTGACATTATATTACCAAGAAATAACACAAGACATTACAGCATATGTTATGATTCTGCCATGCCAGCCTTGTCCATGCCATGTTTTGATATTTGTTTCATTGCTTTACTGACCCTTTGCTATGTCTGACTATTCTTTGTATAATGTATTGTGATTTGGTTACTCTGATTTGTCATGTTTTGTCTTAGTTTACTTTTCCATGTTTTACATTTTGCCACAGCCACATTCCGGTTCATGTTTTCCATTTTGCATTGCACTTCGTCTCCCCTGTCTGGTCTCTCGTCTCGCCTGCTATTTTAGCCCTTGTCTTGTGTTTCACTCTTCGGGTCATTTATTGGATTCTGGTTTTTCTTCCAATCTCGTTTGCTGGCTTCACTTCTCTTTTCTATCTACTAACAATACAAACAGTTTATTATTTTCTCCTGAGATTACTAACAACAACTAACCTTGTATATAATACTAACTTACTAACGAGCACCAAGGATTTGTATAGTTGCACTTAATTGATTTACAAGCTCTCCGCACTCGCCCTATTCTGGTCTCTGCCTCTTTGCTCTCCCTAATCTCCTGTGCTGCAACTTCTGTGAAAGCTCACACCTGATTGCGCTGTTCTGTTTCTTACTATCTATGCACGTTAAAAACTCCGTGACTGGAGCCGTATGTTTGTTTATAAGAATGTCTTGTGTTCCCAGTCTGCATTTTGGCTTTGGCCAATTCCATGTGATTAGGTTCTCCCTCATGTGCCTTCCCCTTGTAATCAGTCTGACTTCCTGCACCTCTGATTCTCCCCATGTGATCTCCTCAGAAATGTATATTAGGTGTCTTCTCACAGCCAGTCTCTGTCAGATCATTTCCCGTGTTTACCTGTGCTGCTATTCTCTCGCCTCGTATTCTTTGAGTTCTGATTCTGACTGGATTGCCCGACTTCTGATTTTTGGTTTGCCCTTTTTCTGGATTACTTGTTGCATCTGTGTGTTTTGACCTTTTTCTGCCCGACCTCGATTTTGTGAATTGCTGCCCTGATTACGATTCGGACTGTCTTCTGGCTTATGAGTTTGCTTCTCCCACAAACCTTTGCCTGTGTACCGGATCTGTTTCTTCTGACTACAATTTCTGTGATTGCTACCCTGGTTACGAACTCTGCTCTGTCCCAATGGAAATTGATTTTTGGATTGCGGACTCTGTACTGTTGCCCACTACCCTGCGGGGGTTACCCCCTTGCTCAATAAAGCTCCTCTTTTTTGCAATCCCGTGTCCTCGCATTTGGTTCCAGATCGCTACCTCACTGCATTTACAAAAAAAAAAAAACCCCACAAAGAATGTGACAGGTAATTCATCCCCCCTCCCTCACCAACCTCATGGGTCTCCTTACAGTAATATGTGCAGTATATAAAAGCTCAACTTAAAAATGATAAAGTAACAAATTACAGCATTTCTTTGATTTTATCAGCAATCTCTTGCCATACAAAAATAGTGCTAGTGTGAGCACCATGCATCCTCGCTACTGAAGGCTCCATGTTAATGATATCACTAAATGTATTAATCCAGTGTGCTTTGGTAACAATATGTGGAGGTTTCCAACGTAAAGCTAGTATCTTTTTGGCAGCAGTAATACCCATTAGAAGAATGTGTCTATTGATACAAGTTAGTTCCAACGAGACAGTGTCATTCAAAAATAACACAGTAAGCGAACACGGCACAGTTAAACCCAAAATAGCTGACAGAGGAGTACAAACCACACCCCAAAAAATTTTTACATCTTTACATTCCCAAAACATATGCGAACCTAAGAGACAACCTGTACACAAAGTACAGATTGGGGATGATACTCTTTTCATAAGATAAGCTTTTCTTGGAGTGAGGTAAGTCCTATAGATAAAATTATAATGGGTTTTTAGAGGTCATTATAATTGAGGACCATATCCTCTCCCAGTCAAGTAAAACCTCTTCAGTATAGTTTTTCAAGTCTTTAGACCATACTTGTATAATAGGAAGAGCTTTATAAGAGGCATTCCGAAATAGTGAATATAATTGAGTGACACAACCTCTTTTTTGACCTCTATTGACCAAAATAGAAAGGGGTGGGTAGTTAATGGAGTTTTCCATGGCACTCCGTACGCTTTCATCGATGACCGCCGTTGAAGATATAAAAAATAGTAGGATAATAGGTCTGTTAAATTGTAAGACAGTCTTAAGTCATTAAAATTGCGAAGCCCAGCCTCATCATGGACATCTGCTAATGTGTGAATCCCTTTCGTACTCCAGGCCGAACACAAAAATGGAACCCCACCAGAAAGCAAAGAGAAATTGTTAAAAATTGGGCTTTTAAGTTGCCATTTACCGTTATATTAGATCCTTTTTCTGCAAGCCGCCATACTGACAAACGAAAACTCATTATGGGACCGAGCCGCAACTTGGCTCGTTTCAAAGAAACAGCTGAATAAATAAGGTCTTCCAGGCTGTGTGGGAATACTAAATTAGCCTCAATAGATTTCCAACAAGTAACTATGTCAGAATTAAACCAAACTGATAATGGTCTTAAGACAAATGACCGGAAATAATGCTTGAAATTAGGAACTGAAAGGCCACCTTCTGATTTATGACCCTGAAGAATAGTCAGTTTAATGCGTGGTCGTTTCTTACCCCAAATGAATTTGGATACCAAAGAATGAATTCTGTCCCAATAATCAGTTGAGGGCGACAAATGTATCATAGAAGCGAAAAAATTTACTCGTGGCGATATATCCATCTTAATTACCAATACACGAGTTTGTAGTGATTTTGGGAGGTATTACCATCTATCGAGATCTAATTCAATTTCTTAAAGATCCCTTGAAAGTTTTTATATGCAATACTAGTCAATGAAGGAAAAATATCTATCCCCAAGTACTTAAATTGATTAACAATAGGAATATGCTCGGGTAGTTTGCTGGGATCCAATTTTGAGTTTAATGGGAAAAGTACTGATTTTGTCCAATTAATTTTATACCCAGACAGGAAGCTGAAATCATCAAAGGTATCCAAAATATAAGGCATTGAAACGGGTGCCCTATCAAAATATAAAAGTATGTCATCAGCATACAACGATATCGAGTGAATGGTGATATAAAAAATAATAGGTGCAATGGACGAATATTGCCTAATTTTCTGAGCAAGGGGTTCAAGTGACAAAGCGAATAAAAAAGGGCTTAAAGGATAGCCTTGTCTACAAGACCGCGATAAACCAGTTTTGGTTGATATGATGCCATTAGTAATTACCATTGCAGTTGGGTTACTATATAATAATTGAATTAATTTAATAAAATGGGGACCAAATTGAAAATGATGTAGAACCTCCTATAGGTAATCCCATTCCAGCCTATCAAAGGCTTTTTCTACATCAAAGCTCATCACTGCGCAAGGAGAAGCTATATCTTTAGCATTATGAATTACATGGAGTAGTCTGCGAACATTGTCAGAAGCGAGGCGTGATTTCATGAAACCGGTCTGGTCGCAATGAATTAATTTCGATATGTGGGGTTCTAGGCGTAAAGAAAGAATCCGTGCAAAGATTTTAATTTCAGCATTAAGAATTGATAATGGCCTGTAATTACTACATTTAGTTACATCTTTGTTAGGTCTAGGGAGAACAGAAATTAAAGCAGAATTCAAGTCATTGAAAAAGGCACCTACCTCAACCGCTCTATGAATCATTGCTAAAAGGTACTGTCCAAGCTCTTCCCAAAAAGCAAGACAAAATTCTGGGGAGATCCCATCCCAGCCTTGAGATTTCCCTTTTTTCATCCCTGCAATAGCACCTTTTAATTCAGTCAGAGTGATTGATTTACCAAGACGCTCGCTATCCTCTTGAGAAAGAAAAGGGAGATTAAGACCTTGCAAAAAAGATTTACATTTATTTTTCTCCAATTTAATTTCAGAACCATAAAGTTCTGAGTAAAATGAAGAGAACTCTGCATTTATTTCTTTAGGAGAAGTAATTAGTTGTCGCTCTGAGCTAATAGCTGTGATATTTGCATACTTTTCGCATTTCTGTAAACTTAAAGCGAGAAGACTACTTGGCCTCAATCCATAAACATAATAGTTTCTCCTAAACCTTTGAATTTAAAATTCTGCTCTCATTTTAAGTAAATTGTTAAGATTCACTTTGATTATATCAATTTCCCTTTTTCACTCAACAGTCAAGCCATCTCTCTGTTGGTCATATTCTAGCCTTTGCAAAACATATTCAAGTTTTAATTTTGCCCAGTCTTGTTCGATTAAGGTGAGAAGCAAAGGAAATTGTTACATTTCTTATAAAACCTTTAATTGCACTCCACAAAACACGAGGATCCTCCACTGATTTAGAATTAACGGAAATAAATTCTTTAAAATTATTTCTGAAATAACCACAATACTCCTCCTTTCCTCATAACGATGTATTAAAATGCCATCTTGTGGCCCTAGTTGTGGCACCTGCTAAAGTGAGCAATGAAATGACAACACTATGGTCAGACAGCGAATTGGGCTGAATCACAGCAGAGCGGATCTGAGAGAAAGAAGTCATAGAAGCGAATATGAAATCAATCCTTGAATAACTTTTATGTCTATCTGAATAGAAACTAAATTGTTTTGCAGAAGCATTTATAATTCTGAATAAGTCTACCAAACTATAATCATTTATCAGCCGTTTAAGAGCTTCTGTAGATGGGTGAGTATTCTTTGGGGGTATGCTAGATCTGTCCAAATACGGATCAAGAATGGCATTCATGTCAGCACCAATAATTATTGAGTAACCCTGTAGGTTACATAGAAACCTACCAATGGCAGCAAAAAAACTGAATTAAATTGATTTGGGGCATATATACTGTTATGGCCCCTTTCTGTCATTACATTTACAACATCCAGGTCTGGTCACATGTATCCTTCTCCTTGCAATTTCTCCTACTACTTTAATGTCTCAATTCTACTCCTTATATACTCTTTTGCAGACCCCATCCCAGACCACTTGCCCCAATTATGCCCAGAACATGTCCAAACATAGCTCCAGTCTGGGCTTAACGAAAAAAAAGGTAAATACAGCCATCTAGTGGCCTATATTCACATCACAATACAAAGAAATGCAACTCTCAAACCATTAATATTTGTTTTAATACATGCAATTCTACCTTCTTCACTTCCATAACTTTCAATTACTGTTAAAGATAAACTATGTTTCAAAATCACCTGGGCACCTCGGCTTTTGGAGTTAAATGCGGCAGCTGCTGCAGGATAATAGTGACGATTCACCAATCTATGTTTATCGGCAGGTTCAAGGTGCGACTCTTGAATGAAGGCCACATCTATTTTGTGTCTATTAAGCCAATCTAGGCACATTGAACGTTTCATTGGGCCATTTAGGCCATTTATATTCCAATTAGCGACATGTAACGTAGACATCATTGCAAACAAGACTGGGCAAATAATTATATACCTGCAGATGAACAAAAATCAAGACTCCAGAGACCCAAGTTTCCCCACCACCATCCCGCCACACAAAATCTAAAAATAAATATAACCAAAAAAAAAAAAAAAAACACAGAGTGTTGATAAAAGATGACATGATGCAACAATGGTAAAAAGGCCTCCATCCCAACTTTTTTGACAGGTTTTGATGGCATCAGATTCAAAATGAGCAAATGTTTTTCCAAAAGCAGAACAATTTTTCCGTTTCAACATCTGATATATTGTCTAAGGACTATTTTCAATTAAATATAGTGTTCTATTGTTTTGCAAATAATTGCATTCTGTTTTTATGTACATTTTACACTGCACCCCAACTTCTCAGGATATGTGGTTATTAGGTATAATCCTGAAATGTTTTAACGTAGAAATGATGCATCATGAACATTCCAAAACTAATGGAGGAGCTGTGCTGGCATAACAATCAAAATGCTGAAATGAATAAAAATGTCCTTACTATAGGAAACTAATCTAATCAAAATATAGACATATTATGCGTACTTATTCTGAAATGAAATGAGTAAATGTTGGTGTGCATTAATAGCGATTGGCATAATAAACACCAAAGCACAGAGTGTCTGCATCTGAAAGTCTGGAAATTTTACCAAGAAATGTTGGCAATGAAGTGTGGAATAAAATTGGTTGCTCAAAAATCCGTTATGAAAATAATAAAATAAAATATTTCAAATAGGTAATTTCACATATTTAGTTCTGTTATCTGACCAAATGCTTTTCTTTTTTCCCCTCACAGTGTGGTAGTGAATAATTAGTCAGGAGAAGATAAATAGCCACAGGGCCTCCAAGAGCAGGGAAATCCATTTGGGTTATTACTCCTTACATAAAACTAATTTTTATTTAAAGAGCTTAGTGTGCTGCCTGTACAGCATAACAAATAGATAATTATAAACAAATATAAAAATTTGAAAAAAATCAGCAATGTTCGCTGAAACACTGTGGCTGGTCTTTGAAACATGGAATCAGACACTTCTGAATAATTCTTGGACGACACAACCATACAGACAGGATTCTAGCTCCTGGGAAGGCAGCATACTTTTGCATATTTCCCCCTGGGTTCAAACTGCTGACTCTTATAAGGAATAGCTCATATGGTTAGGTTGCTTGTTGAGGAAAAGTCATAGGTCACTGGAGAATGCAGGCTTGATCTGGAATCATTGATTGTTATGCACATTAAAACATATTGATTCAACAATACCATTTCAATGCATGAAAAGGCTGTTCCCAAGACCTTTTAAGCCTCCAGCTAAATCCTTGAATTAACTTGACCCTTTCACGCATTAATTTCCACTCACTCCCCATTTTTGATCCAATATATTGTTTGGGGTCATTAGCTGAGTAGTTTTTGTTTTTCCTGTATTTCTTAAAAAGCCAAACCAAAACAAGTAACTTGTGATTTATTTTCAATGTTTGAATCATCTTTAGTTTATTTGTAGCAATGTATTCAATAGTTTCTGTGCATGTGTGTATGAGTTTATATACGTATCTGTGTGCATATATATCTGAATTTGAGAGTCCCGAGGACAGGGTTGTTAGCCCCGTTTGCCTTTGAGCCGTATGAGCATTACAGTGGTGTGAGTCTCTGAGTGGACTTGATGTGTTGAAGCAGCATATCCACACATCAAGCAGTGAGCCTGCACTGCGCCCAAGGAGATGCTTACCACCCACTTTGGTGAATGCATGCATTACATCACCCTCACTCTATACTGTTTATCAAACTCTTAAGTGAACTCATGAAAATAGCCAAAATGTAATTAATGATGCAGTATTTATCTCTGCTTTTTCACTTTCAATTTGTCGTCTAAAATTTGTTTAGGTATCTTGTAATAATACGAATGAACAAACTCTCATGAGAATGGAAACAAGCACAAGAAAGACAAAAAGGAAGAATGCGGAAATACGAAATTCTTGTGGATACCCAGACCTGTCAGCAACATTTTAGACAAGGTTGAATGCCAATTTGTCTTGATCTGGAAAATGGTCACCTTGAATTGTTGTGCTGCTGTTTATAAATGGACAGTAGTGAAATATCATGCATTTGACAGGAGTTATTTGTTCCTTGTGGCAGTTTGATGTTTCTCATTTTTTCCCCGTACTCCATTGCTTAAGTTTTCTCTGTGCGTACATGCGACAGTTTCGATGGTTCAATGCTGTGGGCCACGACCCACTTGAGCAGAGAGCCATCCTCTCTCTAACACACACAAGTGCTTCTAAAATGGTGAGTAAGCCAACATCAGCACAGCAGGTGTTTTAAAAGTAAGAAAAAAAATCAAATGATCAGGAAAGGACAAACTTAGTTTTGACAAAAATTTTGGCTTTACTGCTGACAGTGGAGTGCGACCCCCAAACGTGCTTCCTCAGGCTTGCACAGGGGCCGCAGTGCGCCCTGAAATTACTCATGTGAGTTTATGGATAAATGGACCTCATGCTGTGCTGGCATAGCTTGAGTGCATTTAATCACTTCAAGAATAGGGTGGCAGTCTACTCTGTGGGTGCAGATAAGGTGCTTGGGAGCTCTGTGCGAGTATGCAATGCAACAAGGTCCTGCTGGAGATAACACATGCTCTTGTCAGCTGTGATTTTTCCCTTCTCTTTCAACGTCAAGCTACAATTTATGCACCAATGCCCAGTAATCCAAACGAAAAAGCTAAAGTAAAACTGATAGATATGAACTGAATTTAAGAAAACTGTCACCAAACTTCACCTCACTTTTTGTATAACAAGAAGTGTATAAATATCTTTTCTCTGAAGCAGCTAGCTTTGGATCTTGTTGATGCAACTCCCTATGTACTTGATTCTCCATGCATGAAACAATAAGGTGTGCCAACCTTACCTTTCGCATCACTTCCCACCATGCACTCTGTTCACTGGAGTGGTGGACACTTTTAAGGTGTACTTCTCAAACTACAGCTGAGATGAGACACACCTCCGGCTTGATTGACGGAAGTAGGTCTGCGGAAAAAAATGAGTCACTTTCCTGCAACCTCCCTGATTCACATAGTGAATTATGGTACTGCAAGTGAATCAGAGTTAAAGTCATTGAGCAAAGATTAAAGACAACCCAATTTCAGTAGACAGGCATGGCAGCAAGGTTTTTCCCAAGGGCTCTGGGGAATTCAGACTTACTTTCAGAACAGGATTCATTCAAAGCCCCAAACAACATTATTTTCACATGCCAAACAGCATGTTGTTTTAGTGATAAATAAGTAAATGGGGATCAGCAGCACATCCTTCGACTGGACTGTGCCTCACTCCCTTCCCACAGGGTTCCTGCAGGGCTTAGTCTGTGGTCCACTTATTTTCTCCCAATGCACATTATCTCTGTTCTATTATCTCTGCCGATGGTTCATCTTACAACTTCTCCCCTTGAAACACAGATCTACACATGCATCTCTACTTACCTGGGGGAGCCTACATTACATTACATTATCATAATTTAGCAAAAGTATAACACAAAGCCTATTTCAAGGTACAAAATTGCAGTGAACCTAAGACAGAAGTGACAACCAAAATACCAGAGTGCCAAAGTACAGAAAGGAATTTACTCGGTAGAATACCAGTGGAACAAAATGCATCATTAGAAGCAATCCATTCAGACATCACCTCTGTTTTACCTCGGAGGAGCTTCAAGCCTGATTCATGCTTCTTGCATTCGGCGCGGTCAGCATGGCCCACACGGTGAAATGACGCAATTGCGGACAGAGCGCGGAGGGTCCGCGAAGGATCTGAACGCCGAGCCACGCACCTGGAGGATTTTGTAACCACACGGCCAGGGTCGCTCAGACTGCGTTGCAATGATTGGCTAGCTTCAGGACTCCGATGCACGTATACCGATTGAAATTAAAAATGGAAAGCTTTAAAGAACGGCCAGCTGAACATACAAACAGCTGAAAATACGTATGACTTTCAACACATGGAAGGACATCGGAAATTTTCATCAGACATGTAGAAGATAATATAGAAAACCTTTCGCAACCGGTGTGTGAAAGCACGAAAAAAATGAAGGGGAGGAGTGGAGAGGCTGGTGAAATCAGTGTATTGGCAATATTTACATCATTGTCCTGGCTTATGCTGTTTATGAAACATAGGGAGACAAAATCAAATGTCTATGCAGCGCTCTGTTTAACCCAAGGTTTTCCGTATTTATCGTATTTTGAACGTATTTATCACAGTACTAAGATTCAGTAGCACAACTGTTGAGCAGGTCCGTTCTTGGAGCCGCTTTGACCGCATCAAGCATGAAACGACTCGATGTTCGTGGGGACCGTGCGCGCCGTCCGCACCGCTGAAACCGCGCGGACCGCAAAAAGCATGAATCAGGCTTAAGATGGTGGTCATCCTTCCAGCTCAGAATTGGGCCGTACACACTCGTTCTGCCACCACTGAAGGTTGGCACCACCATAACAGCACTTCCTGGTCACGAGTCTGTTCTGGCTCTCACATGGTGGTGTGACCATCCCACAGAAGTCAGAAAAGTAGTGATTTTGACTCACCTCTTCAGGCTGTATCTCTCCTCCACTGCCTAGTTTTGCAATTAACGCTGTTTACTGCAATATACCTAAATGTTTGTTTCTTTTTAGTTTACTGAATATCTAAATTGATTGTTTCTCATGATCCAGTTTGTTCCTCAGGTATTCTGTGGAGGCAACTTCCATCAATACATTCATTTCTGGTGCTTAAAATATTGCTTTACTCTAGAGCTCTCAGCACTTTCGTTCATTCTATTTTGACCTTCTATCTTCATTCATCACCCTGATATTTCAAATACCAGTCTGCGGATGTGAGTACTCTTAGAAGCAAATGCCTCAAAATAATGAAAATTGAATTAAATAAAAAAAATTTACAGCATTAAATTTTATTACTTCAGAGTACTAAAACAGAGCATCTTTTTAAAAAACAAAACATAACACTTTCTAATGAAAATGACCAGCAAATATAGTCAAAAATAGATCAAAATAGAAACCAATCTCTAATTATGCATGGGCAGTACCACCATCCAAACAGGTTAAAGGACTTCACTCGTCATTGGTTAGGGATGTGCATGGTAATTAGAAAGTTCAGACAAAGAATAAGTGGCTAAAAAGATAATCTTTGGCCAGACTTCTTTTTCGCTTGTTTATAGCCCATTTTTCTGGCTTCCTGGGTCTTTTTTTAAGGTCTTTTGGGTTGAGCCCACACACACACACAGGCATACACACACACACACACACATCCTCGCCTGTTGAGTCAGCCATTTTGGTTAGGTAAGAAAGCTACAGTGACTATATTGGCCAACCAATTTTCTAAGCGATGCTTTGATTGGCTTACTAGACTTGTGCACTTGTTGAAGTTTTAGACGAGACTTGGCCACCGCTAGAAGTAGTAGCTTGGGGAATTTCCCATTCAGTGCTCCCATTATATTGTACTTCAGTGCTTCTTAGCCAAAATTAGCTTATGGGGCTTATTCCTCATCAGTGAAAGAATGGATTTGTGTTATATCTGACGTTTAATGAATCAGGACTTGATGACTAATGAAAATAACCCCTTCATTTTCTTTTGTACATCACCTTGGATCAGAGCTTTAGCTAAATGTTGATATAACGTAATGTACTGTCAATAAATTGTAAAACAGGGTATCAAATTATGTCCAGTTGCAAAAAAGTGGCTGTCCAAGTCAAAGACTAGTCCTCCTGGTAACCCTTTCTCCAGTAGCTGAATAACCCTATATTTGCCTCACACATAATGCTAATGATTTTTCTTGCCTAATTTCTTATACTTTGTTAAATAAGCCCCAGAATCTTCTGAAAATTGTGATTATTAAATGGAATAAAAACATGATTTTGTTCCTTCAACTAAGGGTCTAACCCATGTTCCAACCCCTCAGCCCTGACATGCCCTTCATCCCAAACTGAATCTTAATTTAATCCCTAACCTCATTTCGCAATCCTTGTAGAGTCACCTTCCACATTGGATTCTGCTCTTAAAATGGATAACTAAAACAATGCACAGTGTTTGTTTTAAGCACTTGCCCCTTCGTGTTTTATTTGTCCCTTCTTGATTTCCTGAATTATTGCACATTCGTCACACTGAATGCTTTCTGATCTTTAAACAGAATGTAATATCACACAAAGGGAACCAGAGTTAACTACATGCATACTTTAAATCATTATTTGAATAGATGAAAGTATCATACATCCGATGCACCCATGTGAAAAAGTAATTTCCCCCTTAATTTAATAACTGGTTGCACTAACATTAGCAGCAATAATTGCAACCAAAAACTTCCCATAATGCAATATCAGATTTTTCAAATAGAAACATTAAACCCCACTGTTTTTTTGGATAATTGCTTTAAATTCAGACTAATTGGTAAGTATTAAGCACGAACTGCTCTTTTCAGGTCCTGTAGCAAAAGTCAGGACCATTGATCAGACCACACAATACTTTAACCTCATTCTGTAGCCTCTACACAAGAAGATAAATGAGAAAATTACTCAACGAACATATGAAAAACCGGACTCTAAAAGGAAGGGACCAGGCATTTCTTACCCAAACAGGCCTTCTCATACAGGTTCCAATTTGAGTAGTGGTGAAGAAATCAAGTGGGAGGGTAAATTACAATGAATGAACGGCATCAAACTAATACAGGACAGAAATTGTTGAAATGCTTCTTAGTTTGGTACTACCTACAGCAGGGTAATAATTATTGATATAAGTAAGCAAGAGATCGTCCAAGTCCAAATATGTGTCAGACATCCCTGGTGATGTGCATAGGGAAAGGACGTAGCTAAGTGGGAAATGCGTAATGGTAAAAACCAGCGTGGGAGTAGACCTGGGGTATAGGAATGGGACCAATTCCAAAGTTTTAAAGAACACTAATATTTGAAGGCCCCTTTGTTTACATTCAAGATGCTCCTTTTCCAGTAGCCAATTAGAGGCAGAAGATTGGTGAGGACCAGGGCATTTCTTACTTACTGCTGGTAAATTAGAGCCAATGTGCCTGCGAATTGTACAGCTGTGCATGAACAAGTCCTGAGTACTATATTTCAGTCCAAAATTGAGATAGGGAGGTCTCTCAGTAACTGTGCGCTAGTTTTTACAGCAGGTCCTGTGCAATGAAAATAAATTGTGGCAAGGGAATGCAGTGCCACACAAACAGACCATTTTCTATTTTATAATAACATTAAAAACACAATAAATGTTTTAATCGGGAATGCCAGAGTCAGTATGAGCAGATACTGCTACTCTGGGGTTTCTTGTTCCTTGAAGTAAATTAATTAACAGTCTATCATTCTGTATAGACAGTGGATGCACCTTAATGCTTCACATACTCTACAAGCAGAATAGAAATTTTGGCTTCCCTAGATGGCCAAAAACACATTCTGTAGAAACAATGTTCACAGCTAGATCCTCCAGCAGAAGTGAATTTAGACATGTGCTTTTTATTTATTAATTTATTCTTTTTAAAGGCAAACTACAAATTGTAAGTGGAACCAATTGTAAAATATTTTTTAGCTTGATTGTATTCACCTAATGTATACTAATGAATGTTAAATGTTTTGCTTTAGTACAGATTAAGAAAGATATTTAACTGATGCCCATTTTGCGGAGTATCAGATCTAGGACTCAGTGATAAATTCATATAAATGGCGACAGCTCATCTCTGGATGTTTTTCACTCAACATTCTGAGCGCTAGCATCATCAGTATAAAGACAGATTATTACTAATTAGCATTAAATTGATCATGAAATGCCATTGGCTGGCTGCCAGTGATAACAAAAATGATTAAACACAAGGGTGACATCAAATCAGTGTATTTATTTTATTAAGTAAGAAGAGGGAGATTTTATTGAAACAGTCTTGCAAAGATAGATGTGCACATAGTTGTTTATTCATATGTGTATCCTGAGATTTTTGAAGTAAATGGGAACTGCTTGCGTCAACTTTACTATACATTGATAGCTTAAGTCTCACACTTGCAGACACTGAAAAGACAGGCTTTCCTTACAATAGCTAAATGTACTTTCTCCTGTAAAATATAAGACAGTTACATTCAACATGGGGATGTGTCAAAGTGCAAAAGTGTTTTGGGAACTTGGCTGAAGTGCAATATGGTATTTGAGCCAATGCAATTGTAGCAGAGGCGCCTCTGAGCTGCACTTTTGAAGAATTCCACCATATTTGCATATTTTTCTTCAAGCATACAAAGGAGTGAAAGGATGGAGAGGTTGCAGAGAATGTGAACTAGGTCAGGTGGAGTAGCAGAGCGGAATGGTGGACTGTGATAACATTAATGGCCTCCATTTTTTTGACCAGCAATTACAGCATTCCAAATTATGATCTATACTCGCCGTGTGCGCAGCTGAGCAATGGAGATGGATGGGAAAAGCACAGAATGCAGCAGATTGATTATTGATTGGGGTGACAATGATGAATTGTGAGCAGAAAAGGCCCATGGGAGGAACAGTGTAGGATTGGGAGGTTTTTGGGAATTTATTTCGTTTTGGTGGTAAGGCAGAGTTATGTAAGTGAAATTTAATAAAGGAATTAAAAACTGCCCTTAATGGCCTTCAGTTAGAGTCATTCACTGTAGTAGATTTGGGGAGAGATTTGTTAAAATAGATTCAAAAATATAATTAGGTTATGTTAGCTCTAGTCTCTCCTATAAACACAATTCAATTGAATGTAGCTCATTAAATGGAAAATATGTATGACCGACCAATACTCAAAGGCTGCAGTTCTAGCTTGAGCATCTCATCAAGGAGGGACCAGTCTTGCACTGTACTTCTGGCCAACATTCAGACACCTGAGGCAAACTACTCACTTGTTGGAGTTGAAACAGGACCTGTGATTTTAATTTTATAAAAAGTTCTCACTTTTTACGGCACCCTACCACAAGTTGCAAAATGACATCGCATTTATATCTAAACTCAGGCACAAGTTTGGATTTAGGTTTTAATGCCTATGTACATTTACTCATAAATTGTACAGTAATTCACTGAAAAAGAATGGTAACAATGTCAAGGAAGAAAAGAATATAATGCCATATAACTGCATATGTTTGGAGTTTGGACAAAATATCAGAAACTGTTATGGCTCAGAAGAATGAAGAATTCGCTACCTACCACATGTAAGTTGTCCAGAGACTTATTGCAAATAACTTGCTAAAGCTCCCCCTTTACTGCAATGGAAGATGAACACAACCCATTCTCATACTCTTGCCCCATGTGATGCTCCAGTTCCCTAGCATCCCCATGAACTAGTGTTGAAAGCCATCGAGAGGACACTCACCTCTCAATTTCAGCATGACAAACCAAAGGCGACCATCTCCAGTAGATAGTTGTACAAAACCCAAAACCAGTGAAGTTGGCACATTGTGTAAATCGTAAATAAAAACAGAATACAATGATTTGCAAATCCTTTTCAACCTATATTCAATTGAATACACTGCAAAGACAAGTTACTTAATGTTCGAACAGGTAAACTTTGTAATTTTTTGCAAATATTAACTCATTTGGAATATCATGCCTGCAACATGTTTCATAAAAGTGGGCACAAGTGGCAAAAAAGACTGAGAGAGTTGAGGAATGCTCATCAAACACTTATTTGGAACATCCCACAGGTGAACGGGCTAATTGGGAACAGGTGGGTGCCATGATTGGGTACAAAAGCAGTTTCCCTGAAAGGCTCAGTCATTCACAAAAAAGGAT
This sequence comes from Gymnothorax reevesii, assembly GCA_029721435.1. Lineage (NCBI taxonomy): Eukaryota > Metazoa > Chordata > Actinopteri > Anguilliformes > Muraenidae > Gymnothorax > Gymnothorax reevesii. The sequence goes on from CM056575.1 coordinate 94,973,530, forward strand.
GGGGCGAGGGTCACCACTTAGTGAACAAATGCGTGAGCTGATTGTCGAACAGTTTAAAAACAACATTCCTCAACAAGCTATTGCAAGAAATTTAGGGATTTCATCATCTTCGGTCCGTAATATTGTCAAAAGGTTCAGAGAATCTGGAGAAATCACTGCACATAAGCGACAAGGCCGAAAACCAACATTGAATGCCCGTGACCTTCGATCCCTCAGGCGGTACTGCATCAAAAACCGACAACAGTGTGTAAAAGACATCACCACATGGGCTCAGGAACACTTCCGAAAACCACTGTCAGGAACTACAGTTCGTTGTTACATCTGCAAGTGCAAGTTAAAACTCTACAATGCAAAGCGAAAGCCATTTATCAACAGCACCCAGAAACGCCGCCCGCTTCGCTGGGCCCAAGCTCATCTAAGATGGACTGATGCAAAGTAGAAAAGTGTCCTGTGGTCTGACGAGTCCACATTTCAAATTGTTTTTGGAAACTGTGGACGTTGTGTCCTCCGGACCAAAGAGGAAAAGAACCATCCGGACTGTTATAGGCACAAAGTTCAAAAGCCAGCATCTGTGATGGTATGGGGGTGTATTAGTGCCCAAGGCATGGGCAACTTACACATATGTGAAGGCACCATTAATGCGGAAAGGTACATACAGGTTTTGGAGCAACATATGTTGCCATCCAAGCAACGTCTTTTTCATGGAAGCCCCTGCTTATTTCAGCAAGACAATACCGAGCCACATTCTGCACGCGTTACAACAGCATGGCTCCGTAGTAAAAGAGTGCGGGTACTTGACTGGCCTGCCTGTAGTCCAGACCTGTCTCCCATTGAAAATGTGTGGCGCATTGTGAACCGTAAAATACGACAACGGAGACCCCGGACTGTTGAACAACTTAAGCTGTATATCAAGCAAGAATGGGAAAGAGTTCCACCTGAAAAGCTTCAAAAATTGGTCTCCTCAGTTCCCAAACGTTTACTGAGTGTCGTTAAGAGGAAAGGCAATGTAGCACAATGGTAAAAAGGCCCCTGTGCCAACTTTTTTGCAATGTGTTGCTGCCTTTAAATTCTAAGTTAATGATTATTTGCAAAAAAAAAAAAAGTTTCTCAGTTTGAACATTAAACATCTTGTCTTTGCAGTGTATTCAATTGAATATAAGTTGAAAAGGATTTGTAAATCATTCTATACTGTTTTTATCTACCATTTACATAACGTGCCAACTTCACTGGTTTTGGGTTTTGTAGATGGTAGTAGATGGTCCTGGGTAACTGTTGATGAAGTGCTGTAAACGTAAGTCCAAAAGGAAAATGTGGTATGGATAGTACATTGAAGACACTTGTCTCAAGCCCAACGCCCACTGGCGACGTGTGACGCACGTCAGAAAATAGGTTCCATTCATTTTAATAGAGCAATACCCATTGACGGTCCATGACGTGCCTTGACGCGTGTCAGTTTTTCATTTTTTGTCATTGTTCTATTTCATAATCGTTAACTTTTGTTGAAAAGCATTTGTGTTTTAGATTATTTAACAATTTAGCCTTGACATGGTTGGTGGCACACATTTGGCAGATACCTCACATGCAGTTGTCAGAACCCATATAGCCGCTCTTTAACCAAGTTGCAGATTTTGAGCAGAAATCAATTATTTTGCGGGCATTTTAATTATCAAGCAATCAACAGATACACAGTACAACATTCAAGGTATATTAGTAAGAACTTAACACTACTAAGTTAGCTAGCAAGCTAACTCGTTGCCAGGTTAAGTAAAGTTAATCATGTTAACTAACTAGAAGGCCAAATTTAGGAGGTAAATTATGCCTGCATATAACGTATAATGCTCGGTAAGCTGAATCTTGCACTTTGTCATCACTTTAAACAAGCTTTATTGGTAAGTGTTCTCAAAACTAAAGGCTGTGTTGTGGAATATTTTGAGAATGACACCCATGGCTTGCTTCTCGGCCCTGTTGTCATTTGTCAATAATGATGTTCTTCTCTGATTTCCGGTATTGTTCCCACTTCATTTAAGATGGCAGAAATCAAGCCGCTGCTTAAAAAACCAGATTTGGATCCCACAGTCCAAGCCAATTATAGGCCAATCTCAAACCTCACATTTTTATCGAAGATCCTTGAAAAATGTGTCGCCCAACAGCTCTCTTCTTTCCTGCAAACTAATGAGGTATTTGACAGTTTTCAGTCTGCCTATAGAAAGCATCACAGCACTGAAACAGCCCTCACTGTTGTAGTAAATGATCTGCTTCTCTCTATGGATAGTGGCCGCTTCTCTGTTCTCGTCCTTCTCGATTTAAGTGCCGCCTTTGACACTGTAGACCACCATATTCTTCTTCGTAGGTTGGAAAAATTAGTTGGTATTTCTGGACTTGCCCTTTCGTGGTTTAAGTCTTATTTGTCTGATAGATCTCAGTTTGTCCGGGTAAATAACAAGTGTTCAGAGTATTCCAAGGTTAACTTTGGAATACCTCAAGGATCTGTTCTGGGCCCTTTGCTTTTTTCTCTACATGCTTCCGCTTGGAAATATCATAAGTAGACTTGATGTTAAATACCATTGTTATGCAGACGACACGCAGCTCTACATATCCTTTAAACCGGGTGAAAATGATCCGGTTACTAGATTAGAGATGTGTCTTAAAGCTGTGAAAGCTTGGATGACGCAAAATTTTCTTTCACTAAACCCAGATAAGACTGAAATATTGGTACTGGGTCCCAAATCTCTTAGGGACTCATTCATTAAGTTTTCTCTTAACTTAGATGGTCTCTCTGTTTCTGCCAGAGCTGTCGTTAAAAACCTTGGGGTGACTCTTGATTCAGAACTCTCTTTCTAGGCTCACATCAACAATATCATCCGAGTGGCTTTTTTCCATCTTCGAAACATATCTAAACTTAGAAAGATGTTGTCTCTTCAAGACGCTGAAAAATTTGTTCACGCATTTGTGTCTTCTCGGCTGGACTATTGCAATGTCTTACTGTCTGGTTGCACTAGCTCAGCCCTGAAACGTCTTCAATTAGTGCAGAATGCTGCAGCTAGGGTTCTGACTAGGACTAAGAAATATGATCACATTAGCCCGGTGCTCAAAAATCTTCATTGGCTGCCTGTAAAATTTAGAATTGAGTACAAAATATTATTACTTACTTACAAAGCTTTCAATGACTTGGCCCCGGAATATCTTTGCAGTCTTCTTATTCCTTACTCCCCACCAAGATTACTTCGTTCACAAGGTGCTGACTACTTGAAAATTCCAAATATATCTAGAATTACACTTGGAGGCAGAGCATTCTCTTACAAGGCACCAATTTTATGGAACAATCTCCCAAGACAAATTCGGGCTTCAGACACACTCTCTATCTTCAAGAGTAGGCTGAAAACTTATCTTTTTAGTCAAGCCTATGATTAGTTTATGATTAGTTATGTGTTGGCTCTGGTGGGACTAACTACAACCTTGATTTATGATATGTTCACGATATTGGAAGCCAGTGTTATGTAAATCCATGTGGAACCGGTGGTACTGAGCATGCATTAACGGTGCCAGTGGGGCTTGCTACAGCCTTAGTCACTGGGGAGGTCCATATGGTACTGGTGTACTGTTAAGCAAATCCATGAGGAACCGGTGGCACTGAGCATGCATTAACGGTGCCAGTGGGGCTTGTTACAGCCTTAGTCACCGGGGAGGTCCATATGGCACTGGTGTAGTGTTACGCAAATCCATGTGGAACCGGCGGCACTGAGATAGCACTTACACGGCACCAGTGGGGCTTGCTACGGCCTTAGTCACCGGGTAGGTCCACATGGTGTTGGTGGTATCTGATTGAAAAATTACGCAGCCTTGGTCGGATGGAATTTCAGGGCCTCTGTGCTGCAATAAGTGGATGAAGGATACAAGCTTTTGGTCGTTAAAATTGCTTAAATCCATGTGGAACCGGTGGCACTGAGATTGCACTTACACGGCACCGGTGGGGCTTGCTACAGCCTTAGTCACCGGGGAGGTCCATATGGTACTATTATTTAGAAAATGAAAAGTGATCTAACAGCCTGGAATAAGTGTTGGGCCTCTGTGCTGCAGGAAGTGGATGGAGGGGTGTTGACTGTTTCCTGACCAGTCTGCTTATAACTTCTCACTTGGCACATGACAGAGGACGGTACTTTTATTATCATGCAGTAGTTATCCAGTGCCTCACATCCCTCTCTTCTGTGTCTCTTTCCGAGGATCTTTCCCTCAACTTCCCTGAGTCCTGGACCGTATGAGCCCTGTCCCTCACCATGAGCGCTGGATGCTGCTGTCCTGCTGTCCTGGTCCGATCCGGTCCGGCCCTGGTCCAGTCCTGCACCATCCTCGACTTGCCACTTTCTGAAGCAACCGTTGCCACTGTTTAGATGGACTTAAATGGAACTCTTCTGTCGTTTCACTCCCTTTTTACTTTTTTGTTCTTAATTAGCAAGCCCGCGGAGGATGGGCTCCCCCACTATGGCCGGGTTCCTCCTGAGATTTCTTCCCACTGGGGAGTTTTTTCTCACCACTGTTGGAGGATTTTTCTCCCTACTGGGAGTTTTTTGCCTCATTTGCTGTAGTGGGGAATAGGCTGGGCACTGCCTTTTTATTTCTTTAAACTCTCACTGTAAAGCGTCTTTGTGACAGTCTCTGTGAAAAGCGCTATACAAAATAAATTGAATTGAATTGAATTGAATGTTACTGACGCTTCCAGGGAGTGTTCAAAAAATTTCAGCGTTTGATGCGATGCTTCGCCGTCAGTGGGCATTGGGCTTTAGACGCCAGTTCAACCCCTTGACCTAACACCAGTCATAATGTTGATCTGAGGCAGGGGTGGAAACATCAGGGGGGATTTGCACCCAGCTCATGTGTAATGGGGCGCGGTACTTATTAAGCTCGAGACTGTGTCAAAATTACAGATGTGGCACTCCCTCTCATCCCTTGCATTTGCATCAATGCTGTAATCAGAAGGCACCCTAGAGCTTCCAGTACCTTGATTTATTCTCCTGTTATAAACAGCACCACGTTAAACAAATCTCGTTCATGGGTCGTGAATGTATTTAATCAGCCTATATCTAGTTTTCGTGCTAATATGTAGGAGCCTGTGTTAGGCCTGGGTCATTCAATTTTTTAAAAATTAAATTGGCCGAGTTCAGGCTGCATATTTTCCATTAATATTATGCAAAATATCTTTCCTCTTGCTTTCTTGTTGTGGAGATTTATGGGAAATATGGTGACCAATCAAATGTCCAAGTCAGCCATTTTGGTTAGTTTGGTTTTCTCATTGACATGACTTAAATGAGTGTAACTAGTTCAGGCAGGAAACTCGAGAAGAGCTACATCAGCTGACAGCAGCCTGTTAAGCTACCAGCACGTCAGCATCAGCAGGCACACAATTGGAGGATACACATCACGAGGTCATACAGTAGTCTATTTGAAAGACGTCAAGCCCACTTGCTTCCGCTGCCGTTTGCAATGACTTTTCATGCTATGCAACATGCTGTTTGGTTTTTTGCTTGATGTTCATACTGGCGCTTGCAGCAGTCCCTCACTACGCAGACTGCTTTTGTACCTCATTGCTGTCTTTGTTGGTTATTATGCTGCTATTCTGTTTCTGCTAAGTTTACAATATGTTGTTGCTTGCGCTTCTTCTTGGCTTTTGGCGTGTACTCTCTGTGTTCCAGGATTAATGGGCGCCTGCTGAAATTGAATTACTACTGCAATCATATTTTATCCTGTTAGAGTTGCGACTGGTAAAGTGCGCGTTAACGCCCCTCAAACGTTATTTTCAAATTGAAAACCCAAGATAATTCTGTTTCAAGTGAGGTTCCTCCTATAAGTCAAAATGACGGTCAATGGACTGATTCAGTTGGAGACCTGGTTCCTGCCTAGACGCAGAACGCCAATTTCTCCCAACTGACGGAGTCCGTTTACCACATCGGCAGCTTCTGTACAACCCTGGAATCCAAAAAATGCAGTCCTGAGACCATTCAAGCCCTGTCCTTCGACATAAGCGCTGGCTGCTGCTGTCCTAATCTAGTCCGGATCCAGTTCAGCTCCTTCCTCGACATGCCACTTCCTGGAGCTACAGACACCACTGTTAAGATGCCATTTTATTCTATTATTGCTTTAATTAGCTAGCCCGCGGAGGATGGGCTCCCCCACTATAGCCAGGTTCCTCCTGAGATTTCTTCCCACTGGGAAGTTTTTTCTCACCACTGTTTGGGGATTTTTCTCCCTACTGGGAGTTTTTTGCCTCATTTTGCTCTAGTGGGGATTAGGCTGGGCACTGCCCTTTCATTTATTTAATCTCAACGTAAAGCATCTTCGTGACAGTCTTTCTGTGAAAAGCGCTATACAAATAAATTGAATTGAAAGTTTAAATAAATTGCTTTGCGCAGGTGGTTGGCTGGGCCATACTTAATGGTAGAATGTCCATACTTGATCCAGGTAATCTTCATTGGTGGTAGCAGACGTGCGCTAAAGGCTGGGCAGCCTTTAGCAGCCAATGTTTGACCCCGGATATCTCTATGGACTGCCTGGTTATCCAGGAGGCAGTGGGTGCTCCGGCTGTACACACTGTTTTTCTCACTAGGTAGAATGTTTTCCAGGACCAAGATGACGCATCATCTTGCTTCTTACATCTGTAAGGGTTGCAGACGTGCACTAGAGGGAGCGGCATGTGCCTATTCTCTAGAGGATCTGGCCAAGTATCCAGACTAACAGTGAGGCCCTGCCCGCAAGTACAGATGTGAGGGCACCAAGCCGTGTGTTCTCTGGAAAATGAGCCTAACGGGTCCCCGCAGTGGAACCAGGCTACACATGGTGAGGTCATGTACATTAATGGTAGAATGTCCATTTTGATCCAGGTAATCTGTATTGGTGGCAGCAGACGTGCGCCAAAGGCTGGGCAGCCTTTAGCAGCCAGTGTTTGACCCTGGATATCTCTATGGACTTCCTGGTTATCCAGGAGGCAGTGGGTGCTGCGGCTGTACACATAGTTTTTTCTCACTAGGTAGAATGTTTTCTCAGAACCAAGATGACGCTTCATCTTGCCTCCCGCATCTGTAGGGGTTGCAGACGTGCACTAGAGGGAGCGGCATGCGCCTTTTCTCTAGAGGATGTGGCCAAGTATCCAGACTAACAGTGAGGCCCTGCCCGTAAGTACAGATTTGAGGGCACCAAGCGGTGTGTTCTACAGGAAACAAGCCTATCGGGTCCCCGCAGTGGAACCAGGCTACACATGGCGAGGTCATGTACATTAATGATCGTATGTCCATTCTTGATCCAGATTATCTGCCTTGGTGTTAGCAAAACTGCGCTAAAGACATGGCAGCCTTTAGTTTTGACCCTGGATATCTCTTTGGACTTCCTGGTCATTCAGGAGGCAGTGGGTGCTCCACTGTACACATAGTTTAGCCTCACTTGGCGCTGGTTGCTGTTTTGGGGGATTTTGATTTCTGTTCATGACTATGTTTGTATGTTTGCTGTGCCTAGGTAGGACATTCCTCCAGAGCAGAACCGCCGCCAAAATACAATGTAATGCTTATACCCATGAATAAATTGTCCTATTTTATTCAAACGAGAGTTTTCCTGACTGAACTGAAAGAGCAGGCATCAAAAAACAAACACACGAATGGGCACAAAAAAGCGAGTGGAGAGGAATAGGAGACAAGGGTAAAACTGCCTAAATTGGGTTAGTTTTTCGTCTGCAGCTACGATGTGCAGCAGTTTAAAGGTAGCCAGCTAAGCGAAGAAGTCAACATAGCGTTGTGTAATCATACTTATGTTTTTCTTTAAATAAATCATTGAAAAAAAATTATATATTGTTCAACATTGTGAAGGTTCATGATAAAAGTTAAATTAACATACGATGCGAATGCAATTATATGTTTTTTTAATGACATGGCAGGCCTGTTAATCTGTAGCGCAAGATTTTGGGAAGCAATTTGTAGTTGCCGTTTGACATCATGATTAAGCTATCTGCACACCTGGCATTTGCTTTCAGGCAAAAAAATAAATAAATTAAAAAAAAATTCTGGATCCAGTTAGTGGTTGTGTTGTCCTCAGTGCTGACCAACTTATGGAGCATTTTAGACATTGCTGCTCCTCTGAAGACGAAATGCAATAAAACATCTTCGGAACCGTGACTGAATGACTCTACCCGTGTTCTCAGATGTCAATGTCGACAAGGTGACAGAAGTTGGAAAAAGAATAAACTCAAAGTATCTAATGATATCTTGCAGCGCTGTCTTTCTGATTATCAGAGAGCTGTAAAATCTGCTAAAGCTGACTTCATTTCTACCCTGGTCTCTAAGAACTATAATAGGCTTCACGTTCTTTTCAGTATTTTCAACTCCCTTACTAACTCCAGTACTTTTGTTCCTATTAGACCTTCTTCCGCCCTCTGTGACGCCTTTCTCAAATTCATCATTGACAAAATTTTTATCCTTCATTCTTTATTATCCGCATTCAATGACCATGACCATTCTCCTCTCCCTGTGAGCCTCACTGACTAGGACCAGTCTGAGCCAATATCAATGTCCTCCTTGTCTCGGTGGTCAGCCATCTGCGCCCCACAATTGCCCATCACTTATTACTCCATCTCATCTTTTTAAGGAAGTCTTTGATACTGTTGGACCATGTATTTTATACTGATAAATACCTGTCTTGCCTCGGGGTATGTTCCAAATGCCTTCAAACATGCTGTTGCACAGCTCGCGTCAAAAAAGGAAAAGCTTGACCTCTCTTTTTTGTCAAACATCAGGCCCATTTCCAAACTGCCTTTCCTGTCTAAAATCCTGGAGAAAGTGGTCCTTACTCAGCTGCAATCATTTTTAACGAATCATAATATGCATGAAAAGTTTCAGTCTGGTTTTAAATCTCGTCATGGCACTGAAACTGCCCTTTTAATTGTTTTTAACAATTTGATTTTAACTGTTGATTCAGGAGACTCAACCATCCTGGTGCTTTTAGATTTAACAGCTGCCTTCAGCACTGTCAATCTCTCAATCCTCTTGTCATGATTAAAAAATTGTGAAGGTTTTAGAGGTGTGGCACTCAGATGGTTTTAGTCCTACCTAAAAGATAAGAGTTTCTCTGTGCACCTGGGTGACTACTCCTCCGAGATGGCTCCATTTCCCTAAGGTGTCCCTCAAGGTTCTGTCCGAGGCCGCATTCTATTATCTCCATATATGCTGCCCTTGGCATTAATTTTTGACAGGTACAATGTCTCTTTTCAGTACTTTGCTGATGATGTGCAAATATATCTGCCTTTAAATCTTAAAGGTAAAGGTTCATTGCAGCCCCTGCTTGATTATCTTAAAGACAAAAATTCATGGATGAACTTAAACTTACTCAGCCTGAATGAGTACAAGACTGAGGTCTTGGACACCCTGAAATGCTGCATGTGAGCACCCTTGGCCCGCTAGCCTCTAATACTCACTCTTATATTAAGAGTCTTGGTGTATATTTCAACTCCACTTTTAAGTTTGCCAAGCAGATTTCTGCTGTTGTCAGGACTGCCTTCTATCAGCTGAGACTCATCCGAAGGACTAAAGCCTGTCTCCCTCCCAAAGATCGAGAGAGAGTCATCTATGCCTTAGTAACTTCTCAGCTCGACTACTATCTTTTTACTTTCTAAACACTTTGCTCAACTGTATGTTGTTTTTAAATGCGCTAAATTCATATATTTGACTTCATTTGACAAGTGTTTTAGATCAGAAGCTGTTCTTTTCCAGTATCAAGGACCTTTCATAACGTCACTTAGGAATGCTTAATTACATGATTCTGCTGCAGTTTACTTTGTCTAATTAGCAACAGCTGCAAAGACTAATTGATAGAATGACCATAAAATTTATTTTTGACTGTACTGCTGTATATTGCATCACAAAGTTCAGAGGCATTTTGGCATTAAGGCATTCTATTTGATTAAAAAGCTTATGTGCATGCATGACCTGTTCAGAAGTGGTGGCAGCAGTATGTAGAGCGTAAGGATACTGCTCAACAATAAATAAATCATTGATTTTTAGTAGGACTGGTACTTTAACATGTTAATTTAGATTAATTAGTTACAGAAAAATAACGTGCAAAAAAAAAATTACGCATTTAATCGCACCTTTCTCAGTTCCTGAATTTCTGGCACGCCGGTAACACTGATGAACACCCTTCAGCCTGGTAGGTGGCGGTAATGCATTTAAGTCTTAAAATGTTGAATAGAATGGCTATAATTGTCCCCCGTCACCTCTGGCGAAAGGGAGACATATAGGATTGCACCCCGTCCGTGCGTGTGTATCCGTCCGTCCGAAAAGTGGCGTTAACACGATAACTCAAGAAGAAAATGGATTTACAGACCCCATGTTGTGCATATAAGATTAGATTATGAACTAGTTTCCTAATTAATAGTACTGAGTACTGAGTGTAACGTTGGTGAAATTGTCATGGCTCAGCGCTGTAGCAGGCAAAGCGTTCATGTTACTTAGCTAGGTAGCATGTACGCGACACGTTTTGAAAACCACTATTTAACACTAGTTTGTTATCTAGTGTCTGAATGTTAGCTAGCTACTCAGTTGACTGAATTTACAAACTGTTGCTAGTTAAATCCTCTGCTTTGTTTGTTGCACAGACAACTCTGTTCAATGCTGCTTAATGAAAACGTGTGCTTGCTGATGCATCTTTGCAGAAAAATTGACAGAACTCTGAACTTTACCATGAAGAAAAGGCAAGTTTTTGGTTTGGAGAGGTAACTGGAGACTATTGATGTTCATCCACACCTATACTGATAAATTCACGCTGAATTCCGCAAGAAAATTATTGATTCACAATGAACTTCATGAGTGAAAAGTTGATTTGTGTTAGGGAGCTTGTCAACTCCGCTGCGTGTCATGCCTCCTCCGCCGTTATAAAATCACTGTAACCCACTGCTTCTCAGGGGCTTATTCCTTTATTCCAGTGGTTCTCAAATTCGGTCCTGGCGCCCCCCTGTGTATGCTGGTTTTTGTTCCAGCCGCAACTGCAATTCTAGGATTTTAACAAGCTGTTGTTTTGTTTTAATTAGGTGCATTTATGCAAATATCCACAGGTTCCTCATTGGTGAAACTCTTAACACATGGAGGTAAAACCCGACAATTTACTTGGCAAACAATGGAGCTTATTGATTTTCTCAGAGTCTAATTTGATCTGTTTAAAAAGGTTTTCACCTGAAAATCCCAGCAATATTGAAAATTAAGCACAAGATATTCAAGGGTTTTTATTCTCCATAGCAGAATGGATGTGTCCATCCAAATGTGACTTAAGATGGTAAATAACTACTCTAAACATGGAATGCTGCTAATTAAGACAAAGTAACAGCTTATTAAGATCTTAGAATTGCAGTTGTGGCTGGAACAAAAACCAGCATACACAGGGGGGCGCCAGGACCGAATTTGAGAACCACTGCTTTATTCTAAGGGTGTTATCAGTTCATTTAATGAATAAGCTTGACTGCAAGATAAACGACTACGTAGTCTTGTGATGCCATGAGGATTAGCTGGTTCCGGGATGCAAGATCACGGAGTGAGACCTGAATTCATGCGACATGCTGGAATACCGATGACAAGACTTTTGGATGATGTGAACGATTAATACTTAATTTGTTCAGTTGATTAAGTTTAATATGTTTTTGTTTAGATAACTGAAATATATTTTTTGTTCAGAGAATAGGAGTAGGTCGTACATAATCCCATTCCCGAAGCGTCACCAAAATTGGCAAATGATCTGTAGCAGGCGGATTATACCCAGTGTATGAAAAAAACCTAACAATGACGATGAGAACTATTTCACTGAGAATTTAAAATAGGCCTGTACAAGCATTTGTTTAATCCGTCATTCATATTCAGTAGTTCACAAAAGAATATCGGCACCCATAATCTAAAAGCTCACTTCACACACAGATGAACACATCATGCCTTGGGGAGGCATTGGAGAATGAATACATTGGGAGATGAACGTATCAGAAAATGAATGGGTGTTCATCATCGAACGCAGTGAACTGGTTTGCAGCCTCGAACGCATCCAAAAATGAACAGGCATCCATTCACTGTTCACTGTTCAGAATATTGACAAGTTCCCTTAAACATATGATTATTTCATGATTTGACAGTACGCTGTTTTGAAGGTTATGCGTGCATGGGCAGCCACTTGGAGAGCTGTCTTATTTTGCTCATAGAGAATAGATAATTTTGAAAAGCATGGTCAGATGACGTACACTTGTGGTCAAGGAGTTTTTGATCCCAAAAATGTACTGTTTTGACTCTCAGCAATTTTTCGATTCTCAGCATTTTCATTTTTTTAAATAATTTCAATGCTGAATTTTCAAGAAGATTTTCTGTGTTTGTGGTCCTTACTCTAAAATTATGAAAAGAAACTGATATATGATGGAATTCGAAATGCTGCAAGTATCTTGTTTCGTTTCAGCCATTTCCCCCCGCTCTGCAAAGCTCAGATCTTGAATTATAAAGCCTTAAATAGGGTAACGCAGAAATTGCCATATTTGGCTTCTGTACAAAGGGGTTCATGATAATTTGGTTTTCCTGCCAAATGTCAAGAACTGATCAAATTAAATTAAAACGTGTGAGATGAGATGGGAAAACATCATGTAGCCAACTTCCCTATTAATGATATGAAAGAGGGAAAATTAAAGATCAGGAGGAGCAGGTTTCAAATAAAGTGAGAAGCACGCATTGCGGCATTTCCTGTCATGAAAGCTAAGTAATGATTACTTGGGCTACGCTGCTAAGAGAGATTAAAATCGCCTAAAAGCTTTGGACTACATGCTCCATACATACAAGTTCGACTCACATAAAGTCGCGAAGTCACGCACATGGGCCGCAGGCAGGGAGCTGTAAATCACTTGCTTGGCTCTTTCAAAAACTAAGGACTGATTCAAAGTGGTGTTTTTTTTTTAGCACTTCAGCCAAAGGATATGAGGAATGTAAACTGGTTTGCCCACCACCAATAAAAACAGAAGAAGGTATTCTAGTTCTTTTATGATTTTTACTGGCGGTTAGAAAACCAGCTTCATTCCTTAAAGGGACAATGTGTAACATTGACTTTTTTTTATTTGCCAAAATCTAAGTCTGCATTCATATATATGTCATCATTGGTGTATTATGACCTCCGCTAATAATCAGATATATTCTCGTAAACAAAGAATTTTAGACCTGTTTCTACATTGGACGGGTAAGCTGGTAGGGGAGCGCCATTACAGTCAGCCATCTTGAAACTGTTGCCGCTGGCGAGGGACAAATACCACCAAATGCGGAATAAATCCGCTTTTGCTCTGCCAGCCAGTGCAGAGTGAATGAGACACCGGAGGAAATCAGGAAGAGAGGCAATCAGCGACTTTGAAAATCAGTACTACTGCAGCATAATGCAGGACCATACATATGCAGCAGCAGCGCAGGAGACGGAATCCTTATCCGCAAAAAAACGAAAAAGAATTGAAAAGGCAGCGTGACCGGCTCGCTCAAAAAACAAGGGTGAACATCTGGCTAGCCTTCCCCGAGTGGAAGGAGCTAATGAAGTAGAAAGATTTTTTTAAGGGACGCTGAAGTTGCCAGCTTTCTCCTCGACAAGTAAGTCAACTGTACAGCCTAAATTAGCCAAAACGCAACTTTTCATTCAGTTTTGTTACAGAGTGTTGCGTGTTACCATAAGCAGCATATTAGAAGATCTTGCTAAAATACTGCATCCTCATTGTTACAGAAGGAACTGTATGTTTAGCTGGCATTTACTGTGACTAAAAGCCGGCGTTTATCGCGACTAAAGTTACTGAAACCACGTAAACATACAGGCTCATAACTACGAAAGGTGATATCTCCTATACGTGAATAAACGACTAAACAGTTCCTAAAACGTGCTTAATTTTTTTCATATAGGACTAAAGAATAAGCTACACTTATGGTCATATTTTAATAATGCTGGTTTCAGTGCATCAATTTTCCAGGCTCGATCGGCAGACTTAGTTTTATTTTTCATTCGCCGCCAGAGTTTTTTGTTTCCTCTTGTGTGGTCCGGAAAGAATGCTGTTATTGCACTTTATGATGTTGGCAGTGGCGCAAATCGAACGGGGAATTGGGGGGGGGGGGGGGGGGGGCACCTGGAAAGTAAGACGACAATCATTCATCTGGACGCGTGTCCGCTGCATTTAAATCAAACGCTTCTAAAAGCATATTTAACAGCAGTGCCACATTTTTTATCAACCCATGCAATACCGAGAGTGAAAGGCGATATTTCATTACAATGCGGACCAGTTCAATCGAGGTGAAGCATTAGCCTTTTAATAAGTACATTATTTCTCTATACTGAATTCAGCCCAAGATTGCATCGCTCTTAGATCGCATGGAGATAAACCGCGTCTTCAGATTCCAATGAAGATAACTGGAAAATGCCTCAATGAGAGAAAACAAGCGTTTGCCACTATCATGGCAATATCCTCCGCCGCCTCAATTTTGTGTGTCCGTACGGACGGACGGAGCCCAATGCTATATCCCCCGCTTGGTGCTAATCGCGCAGTGGGGATAATGATCGAGAGCTAGACAGGACTAACTGTTGTCACAAAGGACGTGTCTGTGTCCCTTCTAATTCCCAGTTCGATTTGCGCTTCTGGATGCTGGTCCATGCAGCAGACTTATTTTCATTTGCATCAGCCTTCCTGCCACAAATGACACCTGTCCGTGCTCTGACAGTCTCTATTAGGGTCCGCCTCATCCGACATTAAATCGCAAGCGACGTGATGCCATGGGGGGCAAAATTATTCCATAAGGAACAATTGAAAAAGACACACTAATAGATCCGTGAATAGATTTTTTGACTACCGCAAATAATCTACTGTATATATAATCTGTTGGGGTTTTTTTTTGTCGGTGCCTTTTTCCACGGCAGACACAAAATTTTTTTTTTATATATATATTAATTCAGGCTACATAAACACCAAGGGGACCTTGTCTCTAAGAGCGTTCTCGTAAGCTGCACTGCTGCAGTTCTCTTCGTGTTGCACTGGTCAGGAGATTCCGTGCTGTCGGCTTATGTCATTATAAAGTCGGTAAAGTGAGCAGGTGTAACGACACCTGTGTTTTCAGTTATTGTATTTGATGAATGGCTTTGTTATATAGCGACTCGACTGCTTCACCTGTCTTTTATGTAACGTTACAGAATAAACAGTGAGGTAGCAAAGGCTGTTGTTGGTTAACTTGGGTTGGATGACAGGTATGTATTTGGTAACTATTGAAGGTGACATCCTATAAGCGTGCATGTAGCTAACACTTGCTTTGCTTTTTCGTAGTATAAAATGTTCAAGATGCACCTAAGCTGAGTTGTTTACTACCATTACTTTGAATATCTTACACCGATTCACGGTACTGTGTTTTGCTGCTTCATGTATTATATCGAGGGCTTACTGTAATAAACAGTTATGTCTGGATCTTATGTATTGGGCATGACTATTTATTGCAGTCAGCCCTCGATATGCTGGCTTTCGGTTCAGTAGTACCAGTTCTATTAATACATCCATCAGCGTTGACAGGACTTTTTTGATACACGGTGGCTGCCGTAGTTGTAATACGTGTTTAAAAAAGTGAGGCGCTAGAGTGCATTTTTCATTTGAATGTAATACACAATTCCAACGCTGGATGGGAGTAATTCCTACACAATGTCCCTTTAAAGGTACATTGTGTAGGAATTTCTCCCATCAAGCGGTGAAATTGTATTTTGCATTCAAACAAATAGTGCTCTCTAGTGCCTTGCTTTTTCAAAGGCGTGTTGCAACTACGGTAGCTGATATGTACCAATAAGCTATGACATCATGTCATCCAATACCACTTCATCGAGTATTCCTTTGGGTGATGAGGTTCGTTATTTCAAACAAACTGCCTCGAATCATTAGTATGAGCATGTATAAGTAATTACTCCTTGAGCAAAACAGTGAATTATGTTGCAATGTTTATATTGTTTTTTTGGGGTAGCCTACCATTACTATGTTGTAACCTATAGCATCAGCTAGCAACTTGACACACGACGAACAAGCGAATGATACGGAACTGCCTATATTGATCTAAGAAACGTACTGATGGAGGTAGTGGGCATAATGAAATGCAACCCTTATTCCATCCAACATAGCCTATGCTGCTATTCACCAATGACACTGTTTATCTATATGTGTTCTATTGTTATGCTGCCTACATAATGAATTACACAACAAAGCAATGAAAAAAGCTTGTAATTTAGACAGTAACATTTACTTACCCGTCGAGGAGAAAGCAGGCAACTTCATCGTCCCTTTGAAAGTCTTTCTCCGTCATTAGCACTTTCCACCTGGGAAAAGCTACCCCAATGTTTACCCTCATTTTTTGAATTCACTGTTCACATTACCTTTATATTTCCCCTTTTCACTTTTTTGACAACGAGGATTCCTGCTCTTGTGGCTCGGCAAAAGTATGATCCTATATGTCCCTCTCAGCAATAATAGTTTTTCAAAATTGCAGAACAACATGGAAGCATCCTTGGACTTACCCAAGCAATGTAAATATATACTCAGCAACAAAAGTTTCTGTGACACCAATATTGTTAATTATTTTTCATAACGCAATTATGAAATTGTCATACATGGTGATATCAGACTGAAATAGTACACGTAAACACAACATTGAAATGGAAATCATGAAAATGCGAGAAAATGACTTTGCACGTGAAAATGTGCGTAAATCATGCTTGTGGATGGCAATAAAAGAGGAGAATTTTTGGAATGTTCACATTGTGCCTGATGAACGACGGAAGCATCACTTATCGAAAACACAGCCATTTCGGATCAGGAACTCTACCCTCTAAATGCCAAGACTGTCTGAAAATGATCGGTGGAGGGCCATTGGGATGATTGAATCCGGAACCTCGCAGAGGGAAGTTGCTCATCGCCTGAATGTCCACCGAAACACCATTTGGAACTTATGGCAGCGTCATCAGCAGACAAGACATGTCAGAGACCGTCCTCGCAGCGGCCGTCCACGAGTAACCACTCCCAGACAGGACAACTGGATTCGAACAACCCATCCCCGAAATCGATTCCAACCTGCAACCATAACTGCAAGAACGATACCTGGTTTGAGGCGACTGTCTGCACAGACAATCCGTCGCCGTCTCCGTCATTTTGGCATTGTCCCACGTCGGCCAGCAAGACGTCCAATACTCACAGTACAACATCGACGACTGCGTCTACAGTGGGCACAACAACATCGACGGTGGATCCAACGTCAGTGGGATCTTGTACGCTTCACTGATGAATCAAGATTCATGCTTAACCGATGTGATGGTCGTTTACGTGTATACCGTCGACGTGGAGAACGTTATGCCAACAACTGTGTTCAGGAATTTGATCGTTTTGGAGGTGGTAGTGTCATGATTTGGGGAGGGATCACGGCTAGAAACCGAACAGATTTGCTTGTTATTGATGGAAATCTGACAGGTCAAAGATATCGCGATGAAGTGCTACGGCCATTGGTGGTACCGTTTTTGATGCAACATGGTCCCGGAATAACGCTGCAACATGATAACGCCAGACCACGCGTTGCAAGGATTGTACAGCAGTATCTGATGCAACAACATGTCAATGTCCTGCCATGGCCAGCCAGATCCCCAGACATGTCCCCAATCGAGCATCTTTGGGACGAGATGGATCGACGTTTGCGGCGGTTGGATAACCCGCCAGCTACACTGTAGGAATTGCGACAACGTCTACGTCAGATTTGGAATGACATCCCACAGCAATTTCTGGCACATCTGATTCGGTCCATGCGCCGGAGATGCGTTGCTTGCATCATGGCACGAGGAAGTCACACCCGGTATTGAAGTGTGAAGGTCACAATTGGTTAGACGTCAGACAAGTGCTTCATGACGCATAAAAATGACATTTTTCGTTTTGAGTGACGTTGGCACTGAAAAGTCAGTGTTTCTCCTGTTAAATAAACATATTGATTGCACTGAGATCTTTGCGTGTCATTTATAACATACACATAAACGGTGTCACAGAAACTTTTGTTGCTGAGTATAGATAAGAAATTCTTTGCTTAAGAGGATGAGTCAGATTAATAGCAGAGGTAATTTTAAACCAATAACGACATATAAATGAATGAAGACATTGATTTTAGCTAATAAATTACTTAAATACTACACAGTGTCCCTTGAAATACTTTGTCCTTCATTCATTAGAAATTTTGATGACATGTAAACCTTTATTTAACCAGGTAAGACTCATTGAGATTTAAAATCTCTTTGTCAAGAATATGCTGCCCTCTTGGCCTGGTCAAATAAAAAGGACACAAAAAGGTTTCATACAAGGGCATACAAGGGCAATGGCACACAGACATGAAAAATAAAAAAAAAAAAATAAATATATAAATAAGTAAATCAGACACAGAGACAGTTTCTCATGCTTTCACATTTTCCTCATTTTTCATTTTAAACTCCTTTAAAATTGAACCAAAAGCATTGAGAGAAATAAGTTCTGACAATCTCAAGTTCCTCTGAAGGATGTTCCAAGCAGATAAGGCGATATATTTAAAAGCTTTTTTTCCCAAGCTCCGTGCGAGCACGTGGAACAGCCAAATGCGAAATATCTTGAGAGCAGAGGTTGTAATGGCCTTTACTTTGAAAAAGATATATGGACAAGCAAGAAGGGAGCAACCCAAGGAGAGTTTTATAAATAAAAATCAACCAATGGGTACGCCTACATACATACAGAGATAGCCACTCAGCCTTAGAATACAAAGTACAATAATGGGTGAGATGTTTTAAACCAGTAACAAACCGCAAGGCACAGTGATAGACAGTATCCAGGGATTGTAAAAATTATGCAGAAGCATTCATGTATAATAAGTCACCGTAATCTAGCAAAGGCAGGAAAGTAGCTGACACAAGATATTTCCTAGCTGGAGAGTGGAAGCAGGATTTATTTCTAAGGTAAAAGCCTAGCTTTACCTTGAGCTGAATGACTAGATTTGCAATATGGGACTTAAAAGTTAGCTGACGATCAATAAGAATGCCTAAATACTTCAACTAGTTCAATTACTCTTCCTTGAGCAGTGATTATGTTTGGAAGATTTGTTGGTATTTCACCACTGTTAGAAAACAGCATGAGTTTAGTTTTTTCTCTATTTAAAACCAATTTTTGTTCCTGCAGGCAGGACTGAACAATATCAAATGCAGACTGTTGGAAGTTAAAGACCTGTATAACAGATGATGAGCAGCAATAAATAATGGTGTCATCAGCATAAAAATGATTATTAGCATTTGATAGGTTTTCTCATAGGTAATTAGCATAAATAGTAAACAGAATTGGTCCTAAAACAGAACCTTGTGGCACCCCTTTGGATACTGTTGGTAAGAGGAAGTGGACCCTGCTATTTGAACACACTGCGTTTTAACAGACAGATAGTTGGAGAACCAAGCTGCTGCTCGCTTAGACAATCCAATTTGATAAAGCACGCTGACTAAAATGCTATGGTCAACTGTGTCGAAAGCTTTCAATAAATCAATAAAAAGTCCTGCACAATATTTTTTGCAGTTTAATGCCTAAATAATGTCATTTGTGACTTTAAGAAAAGTAGTCATAGGGCTATATTTTTTCCTAAAACCAGACTAATAATTTGTTAAAATGCCACTAGAATGTAAAATTTAATTAAATTGATTGCTCACAAGCTTTTCATTTACTTTAGCTAGGCCACAAAGTTTGGAGATTGGTCTATAGTTACTTAAATCAAAGGGTTGCCCCTCTTTTGAAAGAGGAAGAACAAAGGCAGATTTCCAGACTTTTGGGATCTCACTGCTAATAGAACTATGATTAAAAATCAAAGACAAAGGTTCAGCAATGAAATCAGCAGCCAGCTTAAGAAAATAGGGGTCAAGCCTATCAGTCCTGCTGATTTCTTAGGGTCCAGATGCCTTAACTCTCTATGGACCTCAACAACAGATACAGGCATAGCATAAATGTGCAATCAGTAGGCCTATATGAGCTTGTGAAAGCATTGTCTATTTGTACATCAGAGTTTATTATTTCAGGAAACAAAGATTCAAATAGAAAGCCAGAAGAAATAAAATGCTCATTAAAACAATTAAGTATGGCTGCCTTATCAGTCAGAGTACAGGAATTGTGAACAATGTAGGTAGGAAGTTCACTAGAGGGTACATGACCAGAAGTTAGTTTAATTGCTTGACATAACTCTTTAGGGTCATTTAGAAATAATCAGATTTATCTTTATTTATTAAAAATGTACACTTATTATGAAGCTGTCTAAAATGGAGCCAGTTTGCCTCTGTTTTAGATTTTCTTGCCCTGGCCCAGGCAACATCCCTTTCTTTAAGGAGACCTCACATCTTGGGAGAAAACCATAAATTGTTTCAACCTTTCACTCTGAACTGGCGGAGCGGGGCTTGTTTATGTACAATACTTGAAAAACCATCAAAAAAGAACTTCCAGGCCAGCTCCACATCATCAAGTGAAATTTTATCCCAATCATGATGAGACAGATCACTAAAAAGGCTTGTTCACGAAAATGTTAAAAATCTCTTTTAAGAATGAGTCATGGCTTCAACTGCTATGACACTGAGGTCACTCATATCATTTGCAAAAATTCCTATGCCTGGGAATTTGTGTGGGGCATTTGTAAGAATTAAAACAAGCAAAGATGATCTCTCAGGACATTTAATATTAGGACAAGTTGGACCAGATAGATTTAAAGCTGTCTGAAGCCGAGTCTAGCCAATAAATATTAAGATCTCCCACAAGGAGAAGCTCATTCAAACCAAATCTAGTGTTGAGTTAAAGCACAAAGGGCTTCTTTACAGGCTGAGGGAGGTCTATAACACCCGATTACAGTCATAATCTGACCCTGCATTAACTCAAGCTTCAGGGTGAGAAGCTCAAACTGCCTGCTAATAGATACAGCAGGTTGCAATATGTATTGTGGGGGGGAAAAAAAGCCACTAGATGGCAGTATTGACATTTTTTGTTAAGCCCAGTCTGGCTTGCCCAGCATGTCCTGGGCATGCCTCAGAGGGGAAAGTCCCAGAGAATTGAAAAAAATCTGGAAGGTGGGTGGGGGCTGGAAAATAGTATATGAGGAGAAAAATTGAGAGAGTAAAGTAGTAGGAGAAATTGCAAGGAGAAATAGTGGAAGGATACATTTGACCAGACCTGTTACTGTTTTCAAGACCTGCGAAGCTTTTTGAGGATTTTTGCCTGTGTTGGAGCATTTTTCCTGTCCCAAGACTTCGCAGCAAAGCAACCCCATCTCAAGGGACTGTAACTATATCAATTATATATATATATATATATATATATATATGTGTGTGTGTGTGTGTGTGTGTGTGTCAATCTGGGTCAGAGTTTGTTTAATTAAATCTGTTTAAGTTTTAAAATTTTGTCTGTCATCCCTTGCTGTCTGATAGGTCATAACGAATTGGGGCCATAACAAATGTTTTTTTTTAAAAAATATATATATAAATGGCATCCCACAGCCATTCCTGGGGCGATCACAGTGAAAATCATTGTAACCCTTCGTGAAAATATCCTTGTCCGAGATATATTTATTTAGCCATGTTTCAGATAACAAATATATCTGTGTCAGTAGAATTGTCCCAAATTCTAGCTCAATCCATTTTTGAAAGCAAACTTCGAACACTGACATGAATTCAAAACTGGATCTGGTCTCGCTATTATTCATCTGGCTGAGTGACACAATTAAAAGTAGATCCTGGGTTAGGCTGCACATCACCTGAGAGTAAGTAAAAGGAGAATGAAATGTTTTTGCTTGATATAATATAATGGAATACCCAATTAATCATTCTTTCTAGACTTGACGAAATGAAGAAAAGAAAAAAGACAGGTATATGAAGTGAAGCAATTGTGCATAATTAAAAGACACCACAAAAGAAAGTTTCTACATCTGCACAACATCTGCAAATGGTGGAGCACAGTGCTGGAAATGGAACTGGGCACAACCGGTGGAGAGAGCACCTTCTCAAACGCACAGCCCCACTGGGGGACCGAATTCCAAGGAATCCATAGTGAAAATGCAATGAACAACGCAAATAAAACTTTCATTTTCACTGATTGAGCTTGGTTCAGTTTATTTCAACAGCTCAATTGACCGTGAGTTAGCGCCGGAAAGGAAGAGAGGAAAAGCAGTGAGGCCAGCAGCTTTAAGCGGAGAAGCAAGCAGCAGTATAGAGGAGGTGCACCCTCCGGATAGCAGCAGCGAGGCAATAGCTGTTAGCGGTGAAGCAAGCAGCAGTAGAAGGGAGGTAAACCCTCCCGATAGCAGCGGCGAGGCAACAGACAGTAGCACAGAGTAGACAGAGCAAACAGAACCAGCAGCTGATCGGAGAGGGCCGCGACTGCAGAAAGTGGGTCACCCTCTGATCCCGGCAGCGAAGCAACAGGCAGTAGCTCAGTAGAGACGGAACAACCAAGCCCAGCAACAGACAGTAGCCCAGCACAGACAGAGCAAACAGACCCAGCAGCCAATCGGAGAGGGCCGCAATTGCAGAAATAGTGGGCCACATTCCGAAACTGACAGCGAAACAACAGGCAGTAGCTCAATAGAAACAGAACAACCAAACCCAGCTGCTGATCAAAGAATGCAGCAGGCAGGTAGCAATGGAGCAAGTCACAGAGTCGGGTGGCTGCCAGTGGAGAAAACTTTTGTCAATCCATATATATTGATTAAAGTATTTCAAATGATAGCAGGGAGAATTTCAAATAACTTTAGAATAAGAAAACAGGGGGTGGAGGGCTATGGCATTCAGCTATAATCAATAAATAAAGCAGATAATAAGTCCTCAAAACAGTAGTAAGACTAAGGCACTCTTCTTATAATGAAAAAGCTTTAATCAAAAGGCTAGTTTATAATGGAACTTTAAAAAAAAAAAAAAAACATTGCCAACATGTTTCCGCCTAACAAACTGGCCTTCATCAGGACAAGAGTATCAGAAAATGTTTCAGAGTTATATAAAACTACAGCAATTAGTCAGCTAATCACTTTCAGTTGGAGTAGGAGGAGTAATCTCTACCTTTTAATGAATTATTGTGCAATTTAAAACATAAAATCATCAATATTGTAATTTAGAAACATGAAAAGTTCCATATTTCATTAATCACCCATCTCTAAATCAATAAATTCATTTAAAAGAATGATCAACATCTCTATAAAGTCATTGAAATGCAACAATTCTTAATGATTGAGGTTTAACAAGCAATAGTCGAATCATATAATCTCAATTTACAAAATCAAAATGAATTATAACGGACATCAGAGAATTCAGTGCTTATACAATCTTCCATTTCTATCTTGAACATCTCAAAATTTGCCCACCATATGAATAGAATTATTAAGCGAGCAAATTACTTTCTTAATGTCATGGTTATGGTTTTTTTCATGTTTATGTTCAAGTTTAGTGTTCATGATTTTGTCTTTTATTTATTCTTTTTAGTTATTGTAATTCTCAGGTTTTTAGTTTATTCAATTTCTCAGTTCCATTGCACTTGTCTCCCCCTGTCTAGTGATCTAGTTGGCTCAGTCCCGGTCTGTGTGCGCACTTACTTCGGGTGATTTAAATGAATTCTGGTGTTTAATATATTCCTTCGATTCTTGTTTACTTCCTTCGTCTTACTGTTCTGGGGTGCGTTTCCCAAAAGCGTAGTTGCTAAGTAAGTTAGCAACTTTCATAGTTTGAACTATGTAGTTGCGAACCCAGTGTTTCCCAAAACTATTGTTCGAACTATCAAGGTAACTTATGTAGTGCGAACCATTGTTAAACGATGCAGGCGTTCCCCAAAACCGTAGTTTGAATGCACTGTCGTTAAGTCGCGTAGCTCCAACTACTGCTCCCCAGCTTTAGTTATTAGAAGCTTAGTTCTGGGTGATTGCGTCGTAAAATGCAGTCCACGAAAGGTAAACATAAGGTTAGTAGCTGAAAATGTTTGATGATATTGCTGAACAAACATATATAATGTAAGGTAAGGGTGGCTCTTTAGAAGTATAATATTAACTGAGCGCCCTTGGTCAGGTTCTTTTCAAGGAGGAGGATAAAACAATTGTAACAAATAAACTGAAAAAACACAGCCGGCATTTATTTTCTTAAACGCATTAAACCTTTTCTTTGTATTGCACAGTCTTTGTTAAGTGTTCAAGTTCAAAAAATTGGAAAAAGTCGAAAAAAAATTTAAAAAAAAACCTCAGAGCTCTGTAAAAAATTTGCAACAAAATAAAATGTCCATAAACTCTCTGTCCATCTACCCGGGTAGTATGTTTTCTTTTTTTTTTCTTTTATGTGTCACTCGTGCGTGTGCGTGCAATGAATCTCCTTATCTGGAGCCTCGGATGAAGACACGGGGTGTAGACGAATGGCAAGACGCTCCTCTTCTCTCTACCCGCCGTCGCAAATGCGTCCCGGGAAGTCTCTCAGGCGAAATCGGCCTCTCACAAAAAAACCAACCTGCATCGCAGGATAACAGTGCTGTATATAATTCTCATTCACTCATCAGATCTGAAACTATTTCTCATGTCTTAACTCAAAGTAGTGTCTTAATCGCAGCATTCAACTCAGTCCATCAACCGCACACAGATGAAATCGCTAGCGTACTAACTCACTAGCTTACTAGCTCAATAACCTGGATTTGATACGGTATTCAAAGCATGGCAGTCCATTAGCTCGGTTCAACTCCAGTTGGTTTTTTTTTAGCTTACGTTCAAAAACACATCAAAGTTTCACAAAATAAGCTTGCACAACGAAATCTTACAACTACATGGACCAAATACATTGTCCGATACAAAGTTTTACATGCCTAGTACGTTTTTTTACAAGGACAAACCCATGTTGGCTAATCTCGCGCTGGCGAGGGAAAATTAAAAAAAACTCACCGGAGTAAAGGAAAACATATACAATGTTGTCCAGATCTTTCCTCGTCCAACTCTTGTCTCTTATTCGAAAGTATAAACTTAAAATAAGTATAGACTTTGAAATAAAAATATGAATTCAATCTTTCATCACTCTTCCTTTTCATAACACGCTGTTCACTCGTCTTCTCAATCTTTTTTTTTTTTCATATCTCCTGAAATCACGCTCTTCCTCATGCATTCTACCTCTACCAGGTTCCACTCCTAACGGCGTTACTACTGCCCCCAAATGGACAGGAATGGAATTTCAAGTAATTACATCATAGGCAGATACAATACAAAATAACAGAATAGAAACACACACGATGGAGGATTTGAGTGGGTTACATCCTCCCCTCCTTAATCTGCATGCATCCTTGCATGTCGTACCTTACACGACAGGTGTACCCTACACTATGTCAGTGGGTATAGGTGTCAGGTTGACCATGTAAGGCGCATTATCTAAGGTTTGAGAGAAAGCTTGGTCTAGACCAGCTAAGATGGAGTGCATCACAGTGACTAGGGGGTTTCCTAGAGTGGGGTATGTAAGCCTTTTGGGGACTGTTCTCTCTCGGTCAGATCTCATCAATGGCACCTCATTGTCAGGAGCAACTTCAGGATTTTTCTGTACATCTCCACTAGTTCTCAGTGCTGATATATCTTCTCTTCCAGTTCCAGAACTGTGGCACTCATTGGGATCTTTTGTAGGGACAACAGGAACACTTTCAGCTCTTACAGACTCAGATTCAGAGGGATGTTGAGACTGGTTTGCCCCACCCACACATCTTTCATCATGCACTGGTTCAAAAACAGGAGCTTTTGGGTCAAGTGCAGAATTTTCAAAACTGACACTACCCTCATGTTTCGCAGGACTCAATTCATCTCTCACTGGAATGTCACTTTTCACTGAATGGTCAGTTTCAGGTATTTCAACTTGTGAAAGCTGGCCTTCCTCTTCAGCTTGAACCTTTTCCTTCTCCTTCAGGAGCTGATCATAGGGGGAATAATACTCCTCTTCTTCGTTGTCCGATTCCTCTTTGTCATCTTCGGGTTGATCACGTTCAGGAGCAGGTAAGTTTTCAGGTTTCTGTCTAAACTTTGTTTTTTTAGGTTGTTCGTCATTGACAGTGGATGGGAGGAACCCACATGGCAAAAGTAAATCTCTGTGTAAAACCTTTTCAGGTCCATTTGTGTGCTCAGGGACAACAACATAGACAGGGGAGTCATTGATTTGTTTGACGACCACATAAATGATCTCACTCCACCTATCTGCAATTTTATGCTTCCCCCTGATGCCAACATTGCGCACAAGGACTCTGTCTCCTGGTGACAGTGTGGACTCTCTCACTTTACTGTCAAATCTGCGTTTGTTTTGTAAAGCGGTTTTCAGACTGTGTTCGGTTGCAAGCCTGTAACTTTCTGTTAGGCTCTCTGTCAGCTTTTTGACATACTCTGTGTGGGACATCTTACTCGGACCTTCTGGGGTTAGCCCAAATGCTATGTCAAGTGGAAGCCTGGGTTGGCGACCAAACATCAACTGGTAAGGAGAGTAGCCGGTGGTGTCATTTTTAGTGCAATTATATGCATGAACAAGGGGTTGCACAAAGTCCTTCCACCTCACCTTATCTCCTTCCTCTAGTGTTCCAAGCATCTCCAACAGCGTCCTGTTAAAACGCTCAACGGGGTTCCCCCGGGGATGGTATGGGGTTGTCCTGGTCTTTTTGATACCAAGCAGTGCACAAAGGTCTTTGATCAGAGCTGATTCAAAATCACGACCTTGGTCGCTATGCAACCGCTCAGGAAACCCGTAGTGAATGAAAAAGTTGTTCCATAAAGCTTTGGCCACAGTCTTAGCCTTTTGGTCAGCCGTAGGAACAGCTACTGCGTATTTTGTAAAATGGTCTGTCATGACTAGAATGTTCTTGGTTCCTCTTCCATCTGGCTCTAATGAAAGGTAGTCCATACAGACCAGCTCTAAGGGACGACTAGTTTTGATGCTCACTAGGGGAGCACTTCTCTCAGCTTGGGCCTTCCTTCGGACGCATCGCTCACATGTCCTGATCTTCTCACTCACAGCAACAGACATACGGGGCCAATAGAACCGAGCACGAACTAAGTCCAGTGTTCTATCAATGCCCATGTGTCCAACAGCATCATGGAGGTTTTCCAGTGCAGCTTTTCTGTACTTGGCAGGGAGGACAAGTTGATGAGAAAGTTCACCCTGGCTTACTCTCCTTCTGTAAAGGACATCACTTGAAAAGAAAAACTGATCCATTGTTCTCAACATCAGCTGTACTTCTCTGTCTTCACGACACTTTGCTCTGTAGGAGAGTCGTTTCCCCACCTTCACAATCTCTATGACTCTACTGATGACTGGGTCTTGCCTTTGCTCGCGGGCCCAATCTTCAAGAGACATCCGTGGCAACGTACAGGATCCAAGCACATCAGTCTGACAAAACTCTACTGGAATAGCAGAAGCCTCCATTGCCAAACACTCAACTGGTACAGGTGGATGCACAGGGTCTGACACATTGTCCGGCACTAAAGAGTGTTGGTGCCTCTGACACACTGCCTTCACAGCCTCAGGTGGGAAATTAGTTCCTTCGTTTTCCTGCAAGAACTGCGCAAGGAAGCGCTGAATGCGATTCTCATCATCTTCAGAAGTGGGATCTGGCTGGCAATGGTCATGAGGATGGGGTCGCCTTGACAAGCCATCTGCATCTTGGTTTTTCTTTCCAGCTCTGTATTGGATGTTAAAGTCAAAACTTGAGAGGGCTGCTAGCCAGCGATGGCCTGCCGCGTCAAGCTTAGCAGTTGTCAGAACGTACGTTAAAGGATTATTGTCAGTCACAACAGTGAACTTCGCTCCATAAAGATAGTCAAAGAATTTTTCTGTGACAGCCCACTTTAATGACAGAAATTCCAGCTTGTGTGCAGGATATCTTCGTTCACAACGGTTCAGTCCTCTGCTCGCATAAGCGATTACTCTCAACTTTCCTTCCTGCTCTTGGTATAATGCGGCGCCAAGTCCATGAGTGCTGGCATCTGTATGTACAACGTAAGGCTTTTTCATGTCGGCAAACGCAAGAATTGGAGCTGAGGTAAGTTTCTGTATGAGAGTGTTAAATGCGTCCTCACATACAGGTGTCCATTTTTCATTAAAGGGCTTTTTGTAGTCAGCACTTGAGGGGCGATGAGAGCTGCTCTTCGGGGAGACCAGCTTCCTCTTTGGTGGCAGGTACCCAGCAGTCAAGTCATTCAGAGGCCTTGCGATTTTGGAGTAGTCTTTTATAAATCTACGGTAATACCCAGCAAATCCAAGGAATGATTTCAGCTCTTTGATGTTGTTAGGCTGTGGCCACGTGGTCAGAGCAGCAATCTTTTGGGGGTCAGTTTCTACTCCCTTCGCAGACGCAACATGTCCAAGATACTTCACAGATGTCCTAAAGAACTGACATTTCTCAGGTGAGAGCTTTAGGCCAAATTCTCTCAACCTCTGAAGAGCTCTCATTAGACGGTCTTCATGCTCCTCAAGTGTTTCAGAGAAAACAATGACATCGTCAAGAAAGACTAAGACTTCTTTCAAATTCATTACACCCATACACTTCTCCATTACCCTCTGAAATGTACTGGGGGCATTGGTGACCCCTTGAGGCATCCGGTTAAATTCCCAGAACCCCATCGGTGTCACAAATGCTGTCTTACACTTGTCTTCTGCATCCATTTCGACTTGATAGTAGCCGGACTTGAGATCCATGATGGAGAACCACTTCGACCCGGTGAGGACTGAGAAAGCTTCTTCTATGTTGGGTAAAGCGTATGCATCTTTGATGGTTTGTCTGTTTAATTTCCTGTAATCTACACACAATCGGATGTCACCGTTCTTTTTCTTTACTACCACAATTGGTGATGCAAAAGGGCTCTCAGACTCACGTATTACACCAGCATCATGAAGTTCCTTCAAGTGTCTCCTAACAGCCTCATAGTCGGACGGATGGATTGGTCTGGGTCTCTGTTTAAACGGACTTGGATCTGACAAGCGTATCTTATGTTTGATTTCAGTTGTATGACCAAAATCGAGGTCATTGAGTGCAAAAACATCTGACACTGAATTGAGTTTCTTTGTGACTCTATCTTTCCACTCTGCAGACAGAGGAGAGTCACCAAAGTCGAAGGCAAGTTTGCCGCCATCAGACACATGCATAGTGTGGCAGGTTGCAGAGGATGAGCTGAGATGTGGTGGCTCATTCTGGGTAACTTTGTCACTAGGTGTAGGTAAGCATGACACAGCTGTGGGGAAAGAAAGCTTAGCAATGTCAAGGCCTCTGGAAATTCTGATGTCATGTGCAGTTTCATTCTTAACTAAGACAGGCAACTTAAAAGAAGGAACTGAGGGGCTTGTCATGACGTAGCTACAGAACAGGAGGCCAGCAGGTAGGCTGGACTGAGGGGGTTCAACCACAAGAGTTGTGGTAGCGGATACAGGGACATGTCTTGCATAGCCATTCAAAGCCACCCTTTCTCCTGCAGGAACGATGACACACTTTTTGCTCTGTAACTTCACAGTACCTATTCGTCCATTCTGTTGGTTTATCTTGAATCTGTTGTACAAACTTTTTAAAAGTGGGGAACAGCTTCCCCTGTCGCTTCTGTGTTTCTCATTCTGGGCTGGTGCACAGTTTTCATAGAGGAGATCCAGAGTGTTTGTGCCAATTAACAAAGGGACATGCATATTAGTTCTGTGGTCGGGCACCACAAGTCCAAGGGTGTGGATCTTCACACATTTCCCCATGATGGTCTCTGGGAAATCAATGCTGACCTGGATGTAACCGGAGTAGGGCACTTCTTGACCACCAGCACCTTCTATGTCTAACAAATCTTGAATGGGGTAAATGGGTAGGTGCGAGAGGTGTGTCTCATGAAAGGCTTGGGAAACTGTGGTGACCTGAGAACCTGAATCTAAGAGGCTATCGCACTGGACTCCTTCGATGACAACAGCAGAGGTACACTTTGGCCCTATTAAACCTATTGGAAGAGCACCACCCAGTGGCTGACTTGGTGAATGGCTTCCACATAAGGCCGTTTCTCTTGTTTGGTGTTCTGGGGGACGTTTAGATTCATATCTGGGTGCAGGAAGTCCCTCTACTGCAACCCTATCCAGTTTTAAATGCCCATATTGCATTTGCCATTGATCTTGTTTTTCTTTCAGTTCTTCATATTTCTGATCCACCAGTGGTTTGTTTGGGGGGTTTTCACACTGTCTAGCCAAGTGACCGTCATTGCCACACTTGAAGCAGAACCAAGCCTTTGGCATGGGCTTTGGAAGGGTCTGCTGGGACTGAACTGCAGCTACAGCACTAGCTAGAGGGGTTCCAGTAACTGCAGTCTGGGGGGGCTGAGCATGTTTTTGCTTTCTCTGCTCTCTTTTGCTTGTGAGCTGCATTTTTAGTTCAGCAACCTGCTTGCGTAGGGCCTCAGTTTCGTTAATGTATGTCTGGAGAACACTGGGGCTCGAATCATGAGAGAAAGGTGCTTCTTCTACAAGCTGCATGTTCATGGATCTGGGCTTTGTGCTGCCTAGATGGCAGCGCATACGATCTTGCTTAGCCGCTCTGCGGTCTTCCTCCGTTCTCACTTTAAGTAGGAATTCAGAAAAATCTGGGGGTGTCTCTGTTTTCAGGCCTAACTGCAAGGACAGAAGGAGGGACTGGTCCCAACATCCACGCCGGAACTGTCGCAACAACTGTTTGTTTGCGTCTGCTTTGGCAATACCACCTGTTTTAATGGCTGTCGTGACCAACACCTGCAGCCTTTGCAGGTACTCTGAGGCTCTCTCTCCTGCATTCTGGTGAGTGCTGAGAAATCTGGCAAAAATCTCCTCCCCGTCCTCCACTAATCCATATGCAGACTCAAGCAGCTTCACATATTCAGAGGGGGCTGCATCTGGGCCTAGCTGTCTAACTAAATCAGACGCTGGGGGAAGAAGGCTTTCCAGGATTTTACGTCTTTGTATGTCATGGGGGGTTTTATCCTGAATCATGAGTTCCACATGAAGAGACCATGTTTCAAAATCTGCTTCATTGGCAGGCTTGGGAAGTTTGCCTGAGAAGGGGCGAAGACGTTTGAATCCTTGGTCTGAAGTATCAACTTTGTTGTTTTTAATGACATGCTCTACAATTATCTTCTGTACGTCTGGTGGATTGACAATGTCATCACTAAGTAGTCTTCGGGGAGCTCGGGATGAATGCCCTGCAGTATGCTTACTTTTAGGGGTGTGTTCAAGGTAATCAAGCTGAGGTGGACGTGAACTGGTGCATCGTTTACGAACTAATGGGGTCATACTATCATCAGAGTCAGCTTCACTATCAGAGCTTGTATGGTTGCTAGACTGTATGGGTTCGGCCTTCTTCGGGGGATTCTGAGGAGTGGGAGTCGGTTGGTAAGCTTTATCTACACGCCACAATATGTCAGGATTACTAGGACTAGAAAAGTATTCGGCTGCGCCAGATACTAGGTTAGTGACTGATTCTTCCGATTCAAACTCTACTAGGGTCTTAATGCCATTCTCTTGTCCTGTCTGTCTGACTCTTAGTACTTTGTTCACTATTCCATAAGTGGAACAAAATTCGGTAATCTGCTCGTCAGTGTCATGCGAAGTAATACCCTCAATGTACACAGCATTTCTCAAATTAATACCATGTGCATTCTCAGTAGCCATTGCTACTCAAAAAGTGTACATACAAATCACAGTTAACCTTCAAAGTATTTGAAAAAAATGAAAAAAAATAAATAATACAGTGTACCTTATCAGTCAACCCGGCAATCAAAACTGTCAAAAATAAACTTATACTCCTCCTGGACTGGCTCGCCAAATTATGTAAGGTAAGGGTGGCTCTTTAGAAGTATAATATTAACTGAGCGCCCTTGGTCAGGTTCTTTTCAAGGAGGAGGATAAAACAATTGTAACAAATAAACTGAAAAAACACAGCCGGCATTTATTTTCTTAAACGCATTAAACCTTTTCTTTGTATTGCACAGTCTTTGTTAAGTGTTCAAGTTCAAAAAATTGGAAAAAGTAGAAAAAAAAAATAAAAAAAAACCTCAGAGCTCTGTAAAAAATTTGCAACAAAATAAAATGTCCATAAACTCTCTGTCCATCTACCCGGGTAGTATGTTTTCTTTTTTTTTTCTTTTATGTGTCACTCGTGCGTGTGCGTGCAATGAATCTCCTTATCTGGAGCCTCGGATGAAGACACGGGGTGTAGACGAATGGCAAGACGCTCCTCTTCTCTCTACCCGCCGTCGCAAATGCGTCCCGGGAAGTCTCTCAGGCGAAATCGGCCTCTCACAAAAAAACCAACCTGCATCGCAGGATAACAGTGCTGTATATAATTCTCATTCACTCATCAGATCTGAAACTATTTCTCATGTCTTAACTCAAAGTAGTGTCTTAATCGCAGCATTCAACTCAGTCCATCAACCGCACACAGATGAAATCGCTAGCGTACTAACTCACTAGCTTACTAGCTCAATAACCTGGATTTGATACGGTATTCAAAGCATGGCAGTCCATTAGCTCGGTTCAACTCCAGTTGGTTTTTTTTTAGCTTACGTTCAAAAACACATCAAAGTTTCACAAAATAAGCTTGCACAACGAAATCTTACAACTACATGGACCAAATACATTGTCCGATACAAAGTTTTACATGCCTAGTACGTTTTTTTACAAGGACAAACCCATGTTGGCTAATCTCGCGCTGGCGAGGGAAAATTAAAAAAAACTCACCGGAGTAAAGGAAAACATATACAATGTTGTCCAGATCTTTCCTCGTCCAACTCTTGTCTCTTATTCGAAAGTATAAACTTAAAATAAGTATAGACTTTGAAATAAAAATATGAATTCAATCTTTCATCACTCTTCCTTTTCATAACACGCTGTTCACTCGTCTTCTCAATCTTTTTTTTTTCATATCTCCTGAAATCACGCTCTTCCTCATGCATTCTACCTCTACCAGGCTCCACTCCTAACGGCGTTACTACTGCCCCCAAATGGACAGGAATGGAATTTCAAGTAATTACATCATAGGCAGATACAATACAAAATAACAGAATAGAAACACACACGATGGAGGATTTGAGTGGGTTACAATAACATCAACACAGTTATTTGAAAATGTAGCTACACTTTTTGATGTATTTCTCTGTTCATGAGTGGGCCTATGGTTGAATCTCTGGAATTATGTCTCTTGTAGCCTTCTTTTCGCATGCGTTAGCAAAGAAAGTTTAATGTTCGCCAACGATTAACTACGCAAGTCTAGTAATTCAAGACTTGTTTTTTTCCCCCGCTGTCATTGGAGCGGGAGGAGGTTAATTAGCCTACTTTACGGGATCATGGTTCAAGACCTCAGTTTCATTGAGTAAATCTGGTCTTATGCCATTTTTTGTTCTTTCAGTCAATGAAATAATTTTCAAGTTAGGAAAAAGAAATTCCATTTTTGTCTGTGTGTGTATTTCTAAGCCCATGAATAAGGTGGGTGACCTTAAATAAATATTTACTACATATATCAAAAGAGACAACGTGACATACAAATAGTGTAAATTTTATGATCACTTGTTCATCGGAGCACACGTTGCCATGAATAAAAAGACAACGTGGGGGAAAAAAAGCCATCTGCCTCTGCAAGAGTTGAACCCTCCGTCTATGATGGACGCGTAATTACGAGTAGTTGGCTTTATCCACTACACCACAGAATTTCCATCACAGAAAGAAGCTTAATATGTATATATAACTGTTAAGAATGTTAATGATTAATGAATTTAAAAATGTTGTATTCGCTGGTGGAGCTCATCTTGTTAAATGCGCTGAAATGGCAAATCGTTCTTTAGAATTTTTTTCTTCCAAAGAATCGTTGCCTAAAGTGTCTTGTCATTTAAATGCTAAATTGTATTGTAGCTAGTTTGTATATAATCACAAAATAATATGCAAAAATGACAAATTAGTATTGTAATATCGATCACAACTGCCGTATTTAGGCACAGATACCAAGTGTTTAAGCTTCCCGCGGTGAGAGTCAGACCAGAGTGCTCCTGGTAACATTGTTGTTTGAGCGACAATCGCTCAAACTATCATGGTTCAAACTTACGTCGTTCAAACCAACATGGTTCAGACTACTGTGAACAAGGTATGAAGGTTTTGGGAAACCATCGTACTTCTGATGTTCGTTAGTTTAACTATGCATCGTACCATGTTAGTTCAATGCTAACTTCCATCGTTGTTTGGGAAATGCACCCCTGATTACTAACAAAACTAACATTTGTATTATGTATCATAGTCTACTAACACAACTAATCCATATACATAGATTGCTAACTTACTGACGAGCCCTCTAGTTTAATCTGTAAAGTTGCACCGCTACTAATTTATACTAATTCCCTCTCAGTAATTGCCTGGTTCTAGTCTCCGCATCTTGCTCAGCTTTACCTGTCTCCCCCTGCGTTTCTGCGAGATCTCTCGCACCTGCTTAATAACTTTCCTGCACTCATTATCTGTGCACTTAAAACTTCCTGACCGGAGCTGTTTAAATGTCATAGGCTGTCAGTGGCCACGTTTACATGGGTAGTTTTCCTCAATCTAATTGAAATCGATTGGAATCAGTGAATCTGATTTGATCTGTATACATGAAGTTTAAGTAAAGAGATCCACGTTCAATCCGCGTTGACATGGCCCCGGCTGAATCCGATTGTATTGTGTTTTTTTTACCTTCGCATAACATCACTCTGCGTACGTCACTTCACTTACGAGCCTCTTACGTACTAGGAGCGAATGCGCGGACTGAACAATCCTCTTTATCAACACAATCCGCTCCACTCAGTCGTTTACATGGAGCATGGAGCGGATAATCAATCGGCGTAGACTACCTCTTACAATCCGATCCGAAATACAATCGGATCCGGGTGAATCAGATTGGCTAAGGTGTCAATATGAGACATTTTGAATCTGATTGACCTTTCAATCTGATTGTAAACAGGATCTTTGGACCCATGTAAACGGGGCCTGTGTGATTCCCGTCCGTACCTTGGCTTTTGCCAATTTTTGTGGTTAGGGTTTCCCTGATGTGATTCTCCCATTGTAAGTAGTCTGATCCAGCTCACCTCTTCCCTGCGTAGCATGTGACTTCCCTCCCGTCTATTTAAGAGTCCTCACTGCAGTTGTGACTTTGTCAGAACGCTGATCAATACAGTATTTCTTTGTGCAGAGCGGCGTGTATGCCATTGAGTATTGTTTTTCTTTGACTGGTTTGTTCGACTTCGATTCTTGCCATTGCCCTTCTTGTATTGTTTTGTCTTTTGGATTTTGACCCATTTTTGTATGACCACAATTTCTGTGTTTGGATGCCCTGTGTATGACCCCTGGCTATGTTCATCGACTACGACTTTTTGCCTATCGTTTTTGGACCTTTGCTCATCTGTCTTCCTGGTTCTGACCCCTGCCTGTCGAGTCGACACTGTTTTTGGATTTCGTACTGGGGCTTAGCAATTGTGGTTTTTGGCTTTGACTCGGACTTCATTAAAGGCATACTTTTTTTAGAATTCATATCTCTTGCGTGTGATTCCTGACCGCTACATCACACAATTGTATGATCAGAGTATGTTAATTAGTCACAACAATGGTTAATCTAATCACTTCCGGCTTGGGTAGGCAGAGTAAACAATGCAATAGGAAAAAACGATGTCATCAGAACAATTATTGCAATTAGAATTATTACTAATATTTATGGGGGTTTTTTTTTTTACAGCTGTATGCAAAAAATAGCTAAATTGAGAAGGTGGTGAGACCCATTTGAAACCACATTTGCATCACAGCAATCCAGTTTTGTCTGCAACAGAATAATAGGTCTTTGTCACCAACCTTAATGTAAATTAAAGAGCAACAATGTTGTAGTTTCCTAAGCATTTTTGTATAAAGTCACAATTAAACAAAAAATTTGCATTACAGTGGCTTTGACCTTACAAAACATCAAATAATGTTACCAGCCAAAGTGCGTAACAAGAATAAATAGTATTGTACTTAACTGTTTCCACTGGAAAACCAGATAGCATTTACAGTGGCCTATTTGCCTTTGTTAAACAATTATGTGATCAAAGCAGGAGAAAGCAGCACACCGGGACCTCTTGCCGCTGCGTTTCAGTATTGTCACCACAAAGTCTATCATTGTCAAGGACAAAATTAGGGACATCACGTGCCATATAAAATTCATTTTCAGAATTTATTGGCAGGCCGGATTATAAGTTACAGAGGGCCGTACGTGGCCCACGGGCCTTGTTATTGACGTATGTACTATAGGTTGAGAGTTTAATAGAAGGGAACAGGAGGTGGGGACGACAACTGAGACAGATGAGGAATGTAGAATGAAGGCAGCATAAATAGGCTGGTTGGTTAGGACGTGGATGAATGGAGTGATGCATTTAGGGATGGCCTGGTTCACAAAACTGCGTTAAGAACTCCATTTAATTTATTCTAGGTTGCGCCTAAAACAGTAGACAATAATTTTTAATTGAATTCACTAATTTGTACTGATTAAACATCGAATAGAGTCGAGTAGGTTGAGGCCAGGGCATTATATAGGGAAAGCCCAAGGCAACGAGACTCAGGGTGAGGGTCGCATCTCTTCTTGGAGTCATAAAGGCTCTTTCAAGTACCCAAAAAGTTGGAGACTTGAGTGTGAGTGTTAAACATGAGTGTGCACTTGATGATGTCAGAAATGTCTTTATGAAAGTAGCATAGGTATTCTTGTCATCGCGCGAATTGCCATGGAATTATTTTTTACCAGCTGGTGTTGCGACTGTACATGGTGTTTAACAGGCCACGAAAAATAAATAGATTAATTATATCACTGGCAGGAGGGCTTCAGTGCATCATAAAGCCTTCTCACTGCCATCATTGGGAATAGTGAGTAGAATGGAAAGTATTTGAATGACGTATAACCTTATCTCCAGGAAAGTTGGGTTGGTGTGTGAAATGTCAATAAAAACAAGAATGCAATGATTTGCCAATCATTTAAACCTTATGTATTCAATTGAAAATAGTGCAAAGACATCATATCAAATGTTGAAACTTAGAAACTTGTGCAAGGTCAGAGGAGTGTTTGAAGGGCAAAGCTGCGTAAAGTTGAGCACAACAAGGCTTCGGCTAGATCAAGGATTTATGGGAAAATGGCCACCTAATTTGGTGAAAGTGAAATTTCAATTTGATCTGATTTTTATTTGTATAAGCTTTTCGCGGAGGGACTGACTTTGCAAAGGCAAAATGGGCAGCGCCTGGCCCAATCCCAGGATCCTTTCCCCAACTCCACTGCCCTGAATCCTGTCCCTACATCCCTTGATTTGTTGCCCTTTCATGATCTTGTTGCACTTAATTTTGTTTACTTTATTTCCTGATTTCGTTGCCGCTTGATTTGGTTGCCCTTCATTTTGTTGCACCCTATTTTGTCAGTTTACTTGATTTTCCTGCCCCTTTGTTACACTCGACCTGTTGCCCTTTTGTTGCACTTATTTTATTTTATTGCCCTTTTCTTGCATTTGACTCTGCCCCTTTGTTGCACTTGCCTCTGTTGCCAATTTGTTCACTTGACCTTGCCCTTGCTCTTTGGTTATTGGTTTAGATCTGTAACAATGGAACATGTTCTGTCACTTACTGTTAGCACTTGTACTTGTCTCCTAGGAGCTCTGCACTTTTGTACTGTTCTTATGCACTTTTGTACATCGCTCTGGATAAGGGTGTCTGCTAAGAACCTGTAATATGACGTAATGTAATGATAGCAAATGAGGCAAAAAAAAAACCTGATAAAGAGAAAAACCCTCAAACGGCGGTGAGAAAAAACTCCCCAGAGGGGAGAAATCTTAGGAGAAATTCAACTATAGTGGGGGAGCCCATCCTCCTCGGGCAAACTAATTGACTAATTTCTTCATATGAATTTCTTTGCATTAATGGGTGTGGAGTAGGAATTAACAATAATTTTCTCTGGGGAGTGGAATTGACCTGTTTACAATATTGACTTTGTCCAGTTGTCCAGGTGAGAGACAATTGCTTTCAGTCCCCAAAAAATGAGGTAATTCTAGTGTACAACTCTTAGGGCAGACCCGGTGTGATGTCTCAGCGGGGGCTAAGTAGGCCATTTGGGTCAGACTCACCCAGTCTGGTAGTGTTGGCCAGCATTATCTTCCAGGGTTGTGACCAGGCTCGTGTGAATCAAAAGGTATTTAAAAAACGGGTTCAAGTGACATGTCTACGAACTCAGGGAAAGCTTAGGAACGTGATTTTAAAAGACGCGTCCCCTTAGCTAGTTCCTGAGCTGTAAGAAGTCCCAAATTTGCATCCAAATTCTTTACATGAGGATAAAAGCGTGAGATTACTTTATTTGAATTTGTAGCAAATCTGTAAGAAACAAGTGAAAAAGTGAGCACAGCTACTGATCTATATATAAGAACTGGATAGCTGATGACGTCATAATTTTGAAGTAACCGTGCCGCCATATTGGTATGCCCAACTATAATCTCTCAGAACATTACTCACATTGAACACGTTGCAGCCAACGATATCTTTTCACAGACACGGAACAGGCGGTATTTTATGTTTCCTCCTCAGATCGACCTGACTGTACGAAAAATGCCTCAAGGACCGCAGATTTAACTACAGTAGGGAGCAGTTGTACGTGTCTTTAACGTTTTCAATGGGCAATATCAGTATTTGACGGTACGACCAATGAGTGCGATCCATAGAAAATTTATATTGATTTTTCATTGTACATCTCGCCTGAGTGGGGCAGTGGTACAACGAAATTGAAGTCCAAGTCTTTGAGACTGAAGATAAAAAGATGTTAATCCTGCACGTATTATTATTATTCTGTGTGGGGGGATTTAAAACCTTCATGAAAAAATTAAGTAGCCATAAGATCGCACTTTGTCAACCACTGTCTTTATTTTAGAAACACTGGGTGTGAGATTCACTCGCGCATAACGCATATGTAACTCCAAACGGATGTCTTGTATTGAGTCTTCTCTTGCGCTGTCTTCACTCAGAAGCCGCCATGAAGCTCAGCTAATTTTCCTATGAAGCGAAAGTGGGTTCACTGAAGAGAACGCAATGTAAACTTATCAAGGTCGCTAAATCAGCGTTCACATGAGAAGTGAAGTGAGTTGTGCGTTATGGAGATGTATGTAAAACTGCCTGCCATTCATTATCGAGTGTGAATCACATTATCTATTTTAGTAGCTCTAACGTTACATCCTCATTGATAACCTGGCAAATAAAATTTGTCCGTCTGGTAATTGAGTGTCAGCAGAACATTATCCTTTTTAGTGCTGGAATAAATTTGCCTTAATTATGAGACCAGTCAACACCTGGTTCAGTTGTCTAGAAAGTCTGGTCTAATATTATACACAGCGTTACACAGCAGTTTTGCTGGATTATCTAATTTATGCCGTGTGATATTGATTGATCTGGTTAACTTCAGTTCGGCAATCTAGGTAGCTTAAGGCTAACCTGAAGGATCATGTTCGCGAACATTAATTTGAATTGTACCAATAATAACTGTTAGGTGGGCTAACATTGACACGTTATCTGCCGTTAAAGTACATCGCCAGTGGCTAATAATAAGCAATATATTCTTTGAAATTCATTTATGTGCATCCGTCTTCACTACAGCCAGTGCATTGTCTCGCCACATCCCCCAAAAAATGTCGCTCCGCACTGCAAGGCTGCACAACAGCGTTTCTCTGCCATAGAATACTATATAACGATTGCTTACTACCGGGCATAGTAAAATGGCCGCCCGACCACTTCCGCTTGCTTCAACCTCTCAACACAGTTCGGCATCATGTCAGGAATCCAGTTATTCTATATAGATCAGTGAGCACAGCTCACAAATAACCCCGACCCTTGTGCACTGAAGAGATTATGGCATATTTTCAGATAAATTGGCACCATACTAATGCATGACTGAAGTTTCAAAACAATCTGATAAGCAATTTTCGAGAAATCAGTCGGACAACATTTGCTGTGGTAAAATCTCTAAGCTTAAAACACAGAAAACAAAAGTAATTTTTGAAGAAAAAAAAATCATCCTATTTTCATGAAACCTGGCTCCATGAAGAATGTAGAATGCATGACTGCAATTTGAAAACAATCTGATAAGAAGTTTTTGAGAAATCGGTTAGACAAACTGGTGCGGATGGATGGACAGAATTCTTTGGTATAAAATATGGGTCCTGCCCCCTTATGGGTCGGGGGTATAAAAATGCACCAAAATCATGTAGAGATGAGGGGACGAAGGGGAACAAGGGAAAGAGAATAAAGTGGAACGAGGGAAGGGGACAGGGGAATGAGGGAAGGGGATGAAGGGGAACGAGAAGTGTGCAATTTTATTATTACTAAAGTAGAATTTATTGCATTTTCTTAGCAGGTGCAGCATCTGTCAAAAGAATGTACAATGTTCAGAGCAGAAATACACTAGGATTTTACCAAGGGAAGCAGTGGACAGAGTTGTTAGAATGAAAATTGCCAGATTTGTTCTTCCATGATTCAAATTGCCTACAATCAATGTGTTAAAGGCTTAAAGGAGCAATATGTTAGTTTGTGGTCAAAACTGGTAGTGCAATCACATTTTAAATAGTGCAGAGTGCAGTATCCCCTCCTCCTCTCCCCCAGACGAGAGGTTGCCAGCTAGGTTGCCGGATCCAGCAAGAACCTCTACCACACGGAGCTACCATGGCTATGTTTCCATATCACCAATGATTTGCACTGACAGGTTTGTGTTCAGTTCAGTTCAGTTCAGAAAAGACCGAGACTAATGATGAAGTAACTTTAGCAATAGTCATATTGCTCAACTTGCTCGTAACTATTCTGTGTGGATAGCCCACAAAAGTCCGAACTGGAATATGCGTTAAGAATGAATGAGGACTAATTTGACCGATGTACTGTCTCAATTAAATTTCATATTGCCATAATGGCTGTGCTAATGTTGGAACGGTTTCCACAGCGTCTCAGCATAAAGCCAGAGAAATGGACTAACAATGCATTGCTAATGTTAGCAATGACAAGCCACGGTTTTTATTTCTCAAACAATTTGTTGACACACCTGCATACGCACTAATGTAGCTTGAATGAACATACTTAATGTTATTTGACATGTCCGTGCCTATATTAAATAGAATTACCTTAGCTGAACTAGCCAAGCTAGCCAAACTTAGCTGATACTTACCTGCCCAGGAGAAAATTTGCAACTTTGGCGTTGGTCTTCAAATTCTTCTCTGCTTTCAGCCGTCTCCATCTTTCAAAAGCATGTCCGATACAGATCCTTGTTATGTTTCTGACTTTGTCACGACGTATTTCGGAATCATAACGAGGCCTTTTAGGTTTAGTAACGTCATTTGTGCTCAGAAACGCTGGTAGCTGCAGCTCAGTGGTAATTGGCAACCTGGATGCTGAAATGCTACTGACTTCGTGATTGGGAGATCGGTGGAGGGTGGTGCGACAGGCTAAACCACAAAATGACAACTAAATATTAGTTGTGGGCTGCAACTTCGCTTTTGTAATGAGAACATTCTGGCTAGACTACTGTTGTCAGTGATATAAGTATTTGAAATCAACATCATTCCTTAATATCTGGTGATATATAAAGGCAATTTCATGATTAATCAACATACATTTCTTAGATATTTTTCCTTTAAGGAGCAGAAGTAACCGTGTTTAATTTTTTAATATGGAAAAGGAGGAGATGAGGAATGGAAGAGAGGATGACAGGACGCAAGTGCTCAGGGGTATTAGTGCTCGTTGCAGAGACAGACACAGAAGGAGGGACGTAAGTAGCTGAAAAGATTGAAAAAATGGGGGGATTTCCAGGATCCTGGCACTCATCCGACATACATTTTCCTCCTGCTCCTCCCCCATCACCCTCCCATAAAAATGCTCCAACAAACTTCCGAAGTAGGAATTCTGGGTCACCCTTTAGATGATGTGTTGCTCATAAAGGCTTTATACAGCATTTATAATGCCTTCATAAATGAGAAATAATGTCTTCAGAAATCACATATAAGCAAATGTCATGCCTTGTAAAGGGTGAAATAACACACACTTATTCAGCATGTGATGCCAGATGTGAAAATGAAAATGTCACTTGACTGTCACCTTCTATAACATTTAGCCACTAGCTAAGAGACATAGAACTGTCAATCACATCTGAATCGAATGCATAGTATACGGCAGACTGTGCAGACATCAGATTTAGTACTTGTAACAAGGAGAACATCATGAAGTCAGCTGAACTATGGCCTATAGTATACTGGGACAAAGAAATGCAACTCTGGCAAGAATATCAATATCAGCATATTACTGTATGGAAACTCTAGACCATTACTAGACCATTAGGCCTATAAAACATTACATTGCTCAAAACTCTAAAGCATGACTAGCAACACTCAGAGTTCTATAAATGTGATCATCATAGCAAAATACCAGTATTGTAAGACTTGCATGACTTCCAGTTGAGCACATAAATACAATACACTACACCAATATCATCAGATGAGTATGCATACGTGCAAAGATGTCAATCACACAATCGATATCAACATCTTCAGAATAATTAAAAGCATGTTTGGTGCTGATTCAGGTACTCCCTACCTCCTTGTGAAGATGCTGAAACATTGGCTCAGTTCAGTCCGAGGGTGAAGGGGTTGATGGCCATCAGAAGAAGATTGGACCAATCGTCATTTGACATGATTAAATGTCAACTGTCAAGAGACAATTGTCATCTCTCAAATTGATAGTAATTCTCGCTTAAAATCCTGTCAGATAATCTTTTTTTAAAATGGAAGAAATTCAGTGTCAAAAACTTAACACTAATGAGAACTACAGACAGATTTTTAATGTGAAAAATATGTCATGACAAAAATGACAAAATTGATATGAACATCAGATGGTCAGAATATGGTCTTAATATTTTTAATGTAATTCAAGATTAACAGCGAGCTATCATGGTTGCGTACAAGGCAGAGGCAAAATACCGCCACGTAGTGGTGTTTTTTTTTC
The DNA here is from genome assembly GCA_029721435.1 of Gymnothorax reevesii. Lineage (NCBI taxonomy): Eukaryota > Metazoa > Chordata > Actinopteri > Anguilliformes > Muraenidae > Gymnothorax > Gymnothorax reevesii. The sequence continues at coordinate 95,016,583 of CM056575.1, forward strand.
TTCAAATTACACTTTGTCATTTCAAATTACAGTCAAAACTATGGTTGAAACTTCAAGGGGTATTTTGGAGCAAAATGGAAACAACGGCACGTGGTCCTCACTGGTAGGGCACTTGGAAAAGAAATGGCATCAGCAAGGGGGTAAGGGGGTCGAAGGGGGTAAAGGGTCAAGTAATCGAAAGAGAATTGCCAGATTTGTTCCCCCATGATTTGAAATGACAGCAATGAATACATTGAAGGCTTGAGGAGTCAAAGTAGCAGTGTTTAATTAGTTAGTACAGCAAAGGAAGAGGAGAGTAAAGGTGTAATGGCCGGTAGTATACGGACCGGAGAGAGAGAGAGAGTAGTTCGGACACAGTACAAACACAGAGAGTAATATCGACTGAATGAAAGTACTTGTGCTTCCAAAAGACGTATAGTAGTCCGAACCACAGAAGCAAAGTGACATGGAAAAGGAAGAAGAAACTCCAACAATCAGAAGACAGAAAGTCATACAAAACCTGACTACGGATACCTTCGGCTATAATGCGAAGCTAAAAACAGAAACTCTAGCGAAGAAGGTGAAGGAATTCCTGCTTATGCAGAGCCCAGGAAGGCGCCACCCCAGCTCAATCAACCAGCAGGGTAAAGAATTCGATTGCCCAGGAATTTGATATTGTCCCGGGATGAGAGCCACAAAGTCCAAACAACACGCAAAACTCACAAACCATGACAAAAGGATGAGGGGATGACAGAATGTGTGTGCTCAAGGGTATTAGTAAAGCCTGCACAAATAAGGACAAAAGAAGGGACGTAGGAGTCCGAAAAGGTCGAAAACAGAGGGTGCAGACATGGGGAATACAACTTGGCCCACCAACTGAGGGCGGTCTCTGCAGAATCAGTGTTGAAGGCTGTTGGACATGATGACGTTATGGTGAGGATCTGTGTCGCAGTTGGAATGGTTCTGAATCGTGAGAAGTTGCTTTCATTGTCATTGCCATGGAACAGGACTGGAACCATTTTGCATGGTTAAAATATCGGTTGGAATGAAGGTCTGTTCTTTCGTTGCGAGTTGGAGAAGAATGATGTTCCACCGATAGGAACGAGGAGGCCATGCCGGGTTGAGTCAATGGATAGCTGAGGACGCAGGATAAAAGCTAAAGTCAGAGTTATACCACTTTATAGTAGCTCAGTAGAGGTTATGGCTGGGGCGGAGATGGGTAATGATGACCATATCTACTCCTGGCTTTTGTGCAATTTCTGGCCTCTATTTACCATATAACCTTGATCACTAATGAACTTTAATTAATTAAACCATCTATGAAATAGTGGATTTTGGTTGTCATTTTTTCTTTTCTTCTTCTTCTTCTTTGAAAGCTCATGAATGACTCAATCAAAGACCTTTCCTGTGTCCCTAATGGAAACATTTGACCAAGATCTACAAAGCGTTAACTAATATTTGCTTGTAAAGCCCATTGGCTAATTTTAGCGGGATAATTGGTAGAAATGACAACTGGCATGGACGCAGGTCTTCTGGGACAGGAATTGCTCATCCCAGATGTGAACTGTCATTACCTCCACCAGAGAAGTTGGGGCTGGGTTATGTTTTCGCCCGTTTGTTTGTCTGTCTCTTTTTCTGTTTGTGAATAACATAACTCAAAAAGTACTGCAAAGATAGTTGCTATTACATTAAGGATGGACCTTGCTGATTTTCACCGCGATCACTGAAACAATATGGCTGCCACGGCAGCCATGTTGAAATCCTATCACACGCGATAACTCAAAAAGTCATTCACGGAATTGTCTGAAATTTTGTGGGTGGATTGATATTACTTCAAGGGGGAGCCTATTGATTTTGACTGCGATCTGTGAAACAATAAGGCCGTCACGGCAGCCATCTTGAAGTCCTATCACTCGCAATAACTCAACTTTGCTCCCACTCATGCACGCTTGGATTGTACTGCCTTGGCGGAGGTTTGCACTCTACGAGTGCCTCGAGTTGCTTGATGAAATTGCTGATGGGCATGGTAGTCGTAAGGACGTCATTGACTTGCGAGGATCCCGCGGTGCGGGAGCTATGGTATCGGACTCCGTCCAAGCGTGCATGCGTGCGTGCGTCGTTCAACACATTTTGCTTTATCTCGTCAACGATTTAAGTTACAGGCTCGTAATTTTAACTAGACATGCATCTCATAAAGCCCTACAAATGACATAAAAAAAGGCCAAGGTCACCTTTAGTTAAGGTCACTGGCATAAAATTATCACCAAAAACTTCTTAATTTTGCTGTATCGCATCAACCATTTCAGTTCCTGGCTCCTGATTTTTACTGGACATGCATCTCATAAAGACCTACATATGACGTGCCTAAAGGTGACCTTAGCCTTTTTTTTCAAGGTCACTGGCTTAAAAATATCATCAAAAACTTTGAAAATTTGCTTTATCTTATCAAAATTTTCAGTTACAGGCTCCTAATTAGCTCCTGCCCCCCCGGAGTGGCACAGGAGCTATGGTATCGAGCTCCATCCGTGCGTGCGTCCAACCGTGCATGCGTCCATCCAGCCTGCGTCCGTCAACAATAACTTCGACATTTTGTTCGTCTTAATGGCAGGAGCTTCTGGTGCTGCCATTGCCGAATATTTTGGTATTGCATCAGGCGTACCAATACAAAACTTCCTCGCTAAGTTTGCTTTGTTGAAACCTCAGTAAAGAAAGGTATTTTAATAGAGAGTGTATTGTATAGGGCTGACTTGCTAGAGTAGTTTAATTTGTTCAAACCTCAGCAAATGAAAATTCCTTTAATTTAGACCATGTTGGAGTCAGCTATCATTCAGAGAAAATTTTGAAAGGAACTATAAGCGTGTGCTGGAAGGAGTCGCTGGTGAGCAATGAATGCTGGCTGGAGTCAGTGAAGTTGTAGCTTTGCCCGGGGGAAAAGCCCAGTGAGACGCGGGGAACAGCTGTCTAATCTGGAACGTGGACAGCGTGTGAACTGGTGGCTCTGGAGAATTTGTTGTTGTACTTTGGCTCAGTTGAACGGTTTAATTGGAGACGAATTTGACGTTTCATGATTGAGAATTGCAGGATGAGGGCGGTATAAATAGGCCGGTTGGTTAGGTCGTGGATGAAAGGAGCGATGTTTTTTGGTGTGGTCTGGTTCGCTAACCTGGTTTGGTTCCTACCTCACCCACGTACAAGCTTTTGTATTTTCATTGTAGTTTACATTATTGTGTGAAACTAATAAACTAAACTAAACTAAGCCTACGTTTAGAACTCCATGAAGTGTTTCTTATGTGAAATGCATGAGTGATGGTTGATAAATACGTTCCTAAAAATGAGTTTGGCGTGAATTAGGCTACAGACACAGCATGTAGCAAAATATTCACCATATAAGCTTTACTTAATTTTCCTGATTTTTATCTGGACTGTACCCCCAGTGTGCTGGTGGATCAAATGTGACTGATATCTGCTCCCTGGTTGTTGTGGAGCTCGGGAGAGGGAGGTAAGGACAAAGCTCGAGGAGTGCAGCTGTGCTGTTTGTTGTTTTATTTATTTATTTATTTTTGCGCCGCATTCACTTCTACATTTATGAAAAAAGAGAATGGGGGGGGGACCTGAAAGACACAGGGATTCTGAATAATGTGTCAGTGGTCTGTGATGCCTTTTGATTAATGCTTGAGTAAATTCCTAAACTTCTCATAAAACTTCAACAATTTTGCAGTTGAGTAATCTACAGATTCAATAATCTTAATCGCTCCAGGTCTATAAATATAACACTCCAACACCTCCACCCTTCATGCACTTCCGTTTTCCTTACCCCTTCCTCTTTCGTTCAAGGTGTCTGTGCATATTTATCTCACTAATAACACAAAGCCTCATTCGTAGCCTTGGTGGGTGAGATGACAGAAATTCCTGTCCATATTTTAATAGCTTCTCTCTGTAATCTCTTGCTCCGAACTGATGACCTGCATGTGCTGCTGCTGGGGAGCAGTCTTTTAATGCCATAGTACCACCTTCCTAGGGAAGCATTTTGCTCTACTCCTGGTATAATTATTTCAGCCACATGACAGTGGACTGTTAATAATATGGAACTTTCACTTGTGACAAAATGCATGTGATGGGATTACTGATTGGACCCTGGACTTCCGTGGACCTGCTTAAGTGCCCTGACAATGCTATGGCATAAAATGTTACATGTTTGAAGTCGCTCTACTCCCAAATTAATCCTTTGAAGAAAGATACCGCCAAAATTGACATTCTCCTCTCATGTGAGAATGTCAAACTGCAATTCAATGATGCAGAGATGGAGTTCAGACTAAGGGAAGGGGAACTGCTATTATGTTAAGGTGATCTAGCAGCAGAACGCATTGCTTTCAGGTGGTATTATGGCTTTTAAAAGTGAATTCTCTGAAAAGTCTGATATTTCGATAGTAGCCATGAGCTAAACAGTCCTTAGTTTTGTTATTGTCTCAAAAGAAACTAGTATTTCTTGTCGCTAACTGTCTATATTCAGACACTTCAAATGGAATTTATGACCCCTCTTGAATAAAGATCAAGCTGAACTAATTGTTAAAGCAGATAAATACTGTTCCAAATTATGTGAGTTTGTTTCTAGCACAGAAAGAGAAACTTAACTGAACGAAGTCCCCACAGTTGGCTGCATTTTTGCTGATACAGTTGATTGGCCGTGAAAACTTCAAGCCTGAAACAATGTATGAATTTCATTTATATTTGTGAATGAATTTCAATTCATTTGTGAATGTTATATTTTTGGCATTTATTCTCTAAATTAGTTCAACAAGAACACAAATGCATACCGATAACTTTCAAATCCATTTAATGCAATACGAAGGTGTTTATGAGCTTATACAACATGCTGCCTGAAATTCCTGATGGGATTACAGACTCCTGTGAGGAAAAACAGAGTTCTGTCACACCATGAGGAAGTCTGCTGAGCTCAGATAGGATGGATGCCAACTGTGGCAATCTTGGTAGTGAATACCCCAGCTCACCTCTGTAATGCTGCTGCACCCCTCTGAGTTTTGGGGGGTACTGTGTAATCTGTGTTGTAAGACTTCTGCAGGAGCTTCTTGTCTGCGAAAAAGCAGATGTACTCTAGAGTATAAATTCTGGGAAGGATATATACTGACCTTCACCCCAGACTGGATGATGTTGGCAATATCAAAACAGTAAACCATCAGCTGATAATATGTTTCGTCTTCCCACAGCATTAGATGATTATGAAATGCATAGGTTTTTCAGAGTGTTTGCTGTTCTGTTAATGAGATAAAAATGAAGTTTTTTTTGTAAGTTTACCCTCATGTTTGCGTCTGGCTGTGCACATATGCGAGAGCCAGAGAGAAATATAAAGAGAAACAGAGTTACGAAGAAAGAGTCAGAAGTAAGAATTGTGCAACTGTATGTCACAAGCTAGTCTTCAAATGGGCAAATCTTCAGAGCACTTTTCCTCTGCGTTGTTTTATTTCTGTCTGAGTGAAAATGGGGAAAAGGCTATATAAAGCTGAGCAGAGCAAGGAGAATGGGGCAGCTGGGACAAGATTAAACTCAGACATTCAGAAGTTCTCATCTTTTCCCAAAAATACAGCACTCCTTCAGGGAAAGCCGGCCATTTGCCAGGAGTCTTTTTCCGTTTCGGGCAAAAAGGATTTGCTTCTAAGTCATTCAGCTTTATGTAATAGCCTCCCGTATGCTACATCCTGGAGCGGCATCTGTGCAGAGTGAACTTGTTCTGATGCCACAGTTCTGCCAGGCAAATGCTGATGTCAGAGAGAGGTCCCAGCTTAGGGGTAAGAGTGAGTGGCAGCAGCACCCACTTAATGAACAAACGTGTCAGACACGCAAGTGGATGTGACACCGGCATTTCACCAACAAATTGACGGCATATGGTAATTCTGACAAACACTCCTGTTATAATGCAGTACATCCATCGCAGAAGCTAGAGTTGATTCTACTCAGCAATTGCATCCAAGGACACAGGGCTTTGCGGAGGTTGAATTGGGTTTAGTGTTGAGTAGGGCCCCTAGATACAGAGTCGTGACAAATCAAGAATAGGAGCTACGTTATATTCATTCCATGAAACCCAGCCGTTCCACAAAAAATAAAAAAATAAAAAAATCGTTGGATTTTTTCATTCTTTCCTCGGAAGGGGAATGTATTCATTTCAGGGGAAAAACAATAAAGCCGCTAGCAATGGTACTGACAAGCATAAGAGGGGGAAATTTTTGAACGTGTGAAAAGAACGGAAAAAAAAAATTTCCATTGAACAGGAGTTGTAATACATTTCTCTCACTTTAAAATGGTTCTGTTGTATAACGTTGTATTTTTGGTAATTTGTCTTTGTGAGAAAGTCGGATCCCTTTTTACATGGTTCTCTCTTTTTACAATTCTGTAGTTTGTTTTATGAAATTTAATGTCTATTACACATTCATATGAACACACAACATGGAAGGAATGGGAATAACTCATTCAAGTTCTATGGTTGCGAAAGTGAAATGTTCGTTCTGAACTATAGGGTTGTCTGACGGCAAGGTAAGGGGGTGAAATATTCTAATTATGGAGTACATCTTAAATGATATTGATATTTTTAAACAGGTTTTTTTAGGAGGTTAAAATACAATATGGCTGTTGGGCCATCCTCAGGAGTGCATTACTTAGCTTCCGTGCTGTTGTCCTTGCTTGCTTCTACAAACTGGGGGCGCACCAATCACTGATCACAGGTTTTACACTGACTATGGTTTAGTCATTCATAACAATTCACTTAAAAAAAGCCGAACTAACCTTTTGAGGTGCTTGTGAGCCAATATGCATGCCTGCGTTTTTCTGTACACCAAATATTTTGCAAAAAATGGTAGAAAACAAACCATGGAAGTGGCTTAATTGCAGCTAATAATTCTAAATGCAGGTCACTGTCATCGAGCTGTTACTCAGGATTAGTGAAAGATCAATGGTTAAATGCATTTTGTGATTTGCTCACCATGGACGGCAGTGCCGCCTCACAGCAAGAAGGATGTGGTTTCGAATCCAGCCTGGGGCCTTTCTGAGTGGAGTGAGCATATTCTCCCTGTGCTTGCATGGGCTTCTTCTGAGTACTCCAGTTTCCTCCCAAAGTCAAAGACATGCCTTCCAGGCTAATTGAAGACTCTGAATTTCCCATCGGTGTGAGTGAGTGTGAACCATGTGTGCGCCCTGCGACGGATTAGCGAGCTGTCTGGGGTGTGTTTCTGCCTTTCGCCCATGGTCAGGTGGGATAGGCTCCAGCTACCCTGCGACCGTAGTGAAGGAGAAATGGAAGAGATAACGGATGGATGGATCTGCTCGTTATGATATGAACCGAATAATCATTATGATATTGCCAATCTTGCCAAGATATACCATACCATTCGCTGTCAGGAATAGAAAAATGCAGTTAAGTTGTTCACTTTCATCAGCAAAGGCGATAAAATGTATCACTGCTGGCAATCAAGACTAGGGACTGGCGTCACATAACGATGACAAGCTTGGTTTCCATCCTTCATAATGGATTTCAATGGCCCATATGTTAAATCTTTCTAGATCAACAGGGAACCTGCACATTTTGTGGCCTTTCTTGGACCTATTGCTGCACCCATAGGCACAGCAACCAGCCATACGAATGAATTTTGAATACGTCTTCAAAATTGTGAACTTGTTCACTTTGTGACAGTACCCAATAATGCGATGGAAACCGGCATCAAATTCAAAATAAGTGAATATTTCCGAAAAAACAATGAAGTTTATCAGTTTGAACATTAATCTTGTCTTTGTAGTGTACTCAATTGAATATAGGTTGAACAGGATTTGCAAATCATTGTATTGTTTTGATTCAAATTTTACACAACGTCCCATCTTCATTAGAATCGGGCTTTGTAGTTTGCCAAGACACTGATGAATACTAATACTCAGTGCATGTACTGCAAGTTGAGTCACAATGACAACCTGCAGGGAAGATTTTCCAGACAAGAATTTTAAGTACTCTAATACGGAGCGTCCAGATGGGTGAATGAGAAAGTGCACGTCTATTTTTTAACGTCATTTTACAAAGACAACTGCTTTAATCTCTAAAAATGATTCAGCAGCACTGCAGTTGACACAATGGTTAACATCAATAACTTTTTTGTTATTAAAAATAAATCTCAGATTTTTGTTGATGAGTGCAAACTTGACATTTTTTTACAAAGTGACCATGGACTGAAAAAATTCTCATCAACGGTGGCTAATGGCACAAAAATGTTTGGCTTCTTGACAAAACTGATAGCAGTATGCAATTTTATGTGTTAAAGTACAACCCCGTTTCCCAAGGTGCAACACTGTAAAATGTAAACAAAAGCACTATGCAATGATTTGCAAATCATTTTTAACTCTATATTTATTTGAAAATAGTACAAAGATCAAATTTTATAAGAACTGAGAAATTGTGTTGCGTTTTGAGAAATATTTCCTCATTTTGAATTTGATGCCAGCAGCATGTATCAAATAATTTTGGACAGGGGCAACAAAGGACTGGAGAAGTTGTATGATAAAAAAAAACATTTGTGGAAGATCTCACAGCTACTGTAATTACTTGAATTGACAACAGGTCCATTCCATGATAATGTGTTGTTACGATCCATGGTCAGCTGAACCAGACAAAGTGGAGACCATTTTATAATGCAAAAATAGTAATTTATTAGGAAAAATAGGGTAGCATTATTCAAAGCATATAAGAAAAGTCATCCATTCGACTATAGGCTAGAAGAAGAAAAAACCGACCCAGTAGCAACAAGAGAGCTAAAATAGCTCAACAGCAAAAGGTGACCTCTCGCTTCCAACCACCGGCCATCCTTATATAGGCCTGGCTCCCAATTTAGCCATTAAGCCCAATCACTGTCCTACATGGGGAAAAAGAAACACACACCACGGCAGAGACCAAACACACATGCAGAACACCCCCAAAGCCGTAACAGGGTCTAAAGTCAGTCAGAAGCAAAGATGCAGAGGGCTTCATTGCTGTGCAAGACAGCCTGCCAGTGGTGTTGGAGGAAGTTTTTATGTAGGCTACATCCAACTAGAACATGTGGCACAGATCCCCCAAATCTGGGAAACTTGATAAACTTGAACTTACCAAAATTCAAACACCTGAAAAATCTTTAAAAATGTAGGAAAAATCAGAAACAAAGTATGAGATGCACATCTCGGTTGCTGCAAAACGCATGTATAAGGTTAATGATACTATTGAGCAGCTGATGAGAAGAAGTTGATAGACTACACCGCCTATCACAGCAATGGAAGAATTCAGAAGCAACAAATGAGAACAACAAATAAACAGTTTTAGTGTCCCTATAAATGTATTTATAATGAATCCTGCTTACCATTTTTTGAGAAGTGGATAAACGATCCCGCCAATGAATATGTTCAACCCCTAACAGATGTGATTACATATTGTATGTACGGACAGACAAGGGTAACCTTATATGCCCAAGCCACAAGAAAAATGAGGGTATCAAAAATGCATTACTTCACTGCAGGTAAATAACTGACAATTATTTTATTCCAGCATGAAAAACCATTACGGGGACTTATAGTTATGCAAACATTTTTCCAAGATATTCACTTTTTAAACAAAGAATTATTATCAAAATAATTCTATTAGAAATTGCAACTTAAAACACTGATCTGCAGCATCACATCAGTAGTTGCCATGGCAACGGCTGTTTTAATGAATATATAGATACTTAAAGAAACACAGTTATTGAGATAACTAAACAGTGTTTGGTTATACGTTGTAATTTCAGCTGTAATGTGAAGGAAAAAAACATTCCTAATGTCACCACAGAGTTTTTTTTTCCAAGTTTCTTTGTTCTAGAATTGATTTCGACCCCCCTAATTCAATTTCGCTGGGAAACAGCTAATTAAATTCGCATATTTTGATTTACTCATATTCAGAGGTACATAAAGAGCTCTGGACAGAAATAGATCATCACAAAGGGGTCTATTCTCCATAGCGCATAAGTCGAAAAAAGCGCGTAGCTACGTGCTTTTCAGCCTATGCGTATTCTCCCCTCAACTTAATCTCAGCGTTAAGCGCCCCAAAGGCAGTTACGCACTTTGGGTGGAGCAAGGCCAAAATCTGGGCGTTTTCCTGGCAAATAACATTTACACGTTTTCTCCCTCTGACTTACACGCGTTTTCTGTTAAGCACTTTTGAGGGCTGTATTAAGGTCAAGCGCCAATATAAGGCTAAATGGAGTATTGCGTTTGAAGTTGGTTATATGCCGAATTTTAACATTTATTTTATTTTATTTAACATGGTAAAGGTTGAGACATTCAATATTCGATTGTTCATCCTTATTTCTTAACTACGTTTCTCATAACCATAATAAATTATCAAACAAAATCATCACATGATACTACGCAACAGCCTGTTCACCATCATTCTACCATGCCCTCAAAACCTAAAACCAAAATGCCAGTCCTGCATTTGCTTGCACTCTTGCGTGAGTGGAAAAGAGTAAGAGGAGCTCGCCGAGCTCGAAGACAACCACGTATATACCGGCCTCGTTTGAACATCCTGGGACTAACAAACACCGAGTGCATCCAGCACTTTAGTCTGAACCGTAAGGCAATCATATATCTTTGCCAACTTCTGGATGAACAGCTAACATGCTGCAGCAATCATCCACAAAACATACCCGTGGTCATCAAAGTGACAACTGCGCTGTCGATCCTGGCATCTGGTCGTTCCAGAGAGTGGCTGGTGATGTCAAGCACATATCACATGCGTCTGTGTCAAGGTGTTTGACACAGTTCGTTGATGCTCCAAGTTCTTCTCCATGCACTTCCACTGCAGAAAGAGTGGATGCCACCTCCTCCTCCTCCAGTGCAGTGAAATGCACAGGGGATGATGGTTGCCCATAACCAGTTGTGTGCACAATTCTCCGGTGTGCAGAGAGCCTGGCTTTTACAGCGCCTCGCAGATCTCTCCATTATGCTTTAAATCGGGATACTGTGCTTACATCTCCCCACCAAAGCCCCATCCACAATGATTCACAGCTTTCTTCCTCGGATCAGCCTTCAGTGCCCCCTTGCCATACAACACCAACATCTGTGAAATTTGGTTTTCGGCATTGGCTCGACGTCGCCATCATTGTCTTCATGTTACATTTACAAATGCGACTGCCCTATATATTTGTGATAATCTAAAAAGTTGTGATATTCTCACAAGGGAGGAAATTGATTTTCTAATTGAGGATATCTGTATTAACAAACCTGTCCTTGTAAATATGTTTTTTTTTTACCATTGATATTACTGTGTATTTCAATATCTGAATAAAGATATGATTAAATACTCCAGATTGAGCCCTACCCTGGCCAATACCAAAGCACTACCCATTTGTTCATCAATTTTAGCCAATAAAGAATAGCCGACATGAAAAGAATCATGATCAGTAAATAGGATAATTGATTATAATAAGTATTAGGCACAAGTTCAAGTGAATGTCTTGCTCAAATGGGACATAGTAGGCTATAGTTATGGAATTGTGTGATTACTGAGGCGGTTTCAGGGCGGGGGGATGACCGCGTGCCTGAGTTTGGCATCAAATTGCAGGGTTCTCACCAGGATAAATCTCAGCTAGAGGTAAATATTCCCATGAAGGAGGTCTGGGAAGTCCCCAGAATGCTGGCTTCTGGTGCATTTTCAGTTACAGTCAACATGCTCTAGCACACTAATGCTTTCAGCATTATAACTCTTTCTAGTAAGGAAATCTTCCTGTGACATTCCTACACCACTTAAACTACAAACAAGTGAATGTTCTGAAATGCATTGTAAAATTCATATTTCTGCTGAATTCATATTTTGCAAACTTTATATGGCGAATTAGGACCACTTTTTTGCCTGATAGGGCTCATGCTGTGGATACCCAAAAATTCCAGAATAGCTTTTGCACACATTATAGTCACAGTCAGACTATATCCTCTAATCCAGGGGTTCCCAACCCCCGGTTCGCAGAGTTGTTCCTACCAGGCCGTGAAACGGCTTATAATTTTTTTTTATTGTTATGAGCCATTTCGGCCGGCCGCGGTGTGTATGAACAGCCCTGTGATGGCTTAGGCGGATCTGCTCCTGACACTGCGGTACCCGCCCGGACTAATTAGCAGTGCACAGGTGCCATGCAGGTTAAGTGCGGCGATGAGTGGACCTCAGCAAACCTCTATGAGCCGTTTTTTTCGCGGGTTGTTCGAGTAAAAGAAGCAGTGAGGAACAAGTGGAAAATACGACCAAAAAAAAAAAAGCAAACAGAACTTCACTCGCAAGTACGACAACTCCTACATAAAATATGGATTTGTTGCAATGGGCGATTCCGAGGTGCAAAACCCATTGTGTGTTTTGTGTGGAGAAACGCTGGCCAACGAAGCAATGAAGCCTCCAAACTCCAAAGGCACTTAACTACAAAGCATCCCTCTCACAAGGATAAACCAGTGGATTTTTTTGAGAGGAAAAAACGTGAGTTGGATTTGCAGAAGCAAGTTTTAAAAGCCACAACATCAGCTAACGTAGCTGCAACAAGGGCTTCATATCTCGTTGCTCACCGGATTGCTAAAGCTAAAAAGCCCTTCAAGATTGGAGAGGAGCTAATACTACCCGCTGCCAAAGACATATGCCTCGAACTTTTGGGGGGGAAAGCAGCTGAGATGGTGGGAAAGGTTCCACTTTCCAACAATACTGTTGCCAGGAGAATTGACGATATTGCTGAGGACATCGAGGGACAATTGCTGGACAGAATAAAAGCATCTCCGTGGTACGCAGTATAAGTGGACGAATCCACTGATGTTGAAAGTAAGGCAGTAATGTTGGTGTACGTCAGATATGTGCATCAGGATGAGGTGCATGAAGATTTACTTTGCTGTCTTTCACTTCCAAGCTCAACCACAGGCTCAGAACTATTCAGAGTGTTGAAGGAATACGCAGCAGGCAGACTGGACTGGTCATTTTGTGTCGGGGTCTGTACTGACGGGGCAGCCGCGATGACGGGCCGTTTGTCGGGGTTTACTGCCAAGGTGAAAGAAGTGGCACCGGCATGTGAGGCAACTCACTGCATGATTCACCGTGAGATGCTGGCAAGCAAGAAAATGTCCCCTGAACTCCACACAGTCCTGAACGACACAATACGAGTCATTAACTACATCAAAGCCCATGCCCTGAATTCGCGGATGTTTGAATTATTGTGCGAGGACATGGATGCTGATCACAGGCGCCTTCTTCTACATACAGAAGTTAGGTGGCTGTCAAAGGGAAAAGCGTTAAGCAGATTGTTCGAGTTGAGGGAGCAGTTACAGAAATTCCTCTGCGACAGATGTTCACTATTAGCAAAGCACTTCAGCGACGAGAGCTGGCTCTCAAAACTCGCATATTTGAGCAACATGTTCATGTCCCTTAATGACTTGAATCTGTCCATCCAGGGGAGGATGGCCGATGCATTCAAGCTGGCAGACAAAATCGCGGGTTTCAAAGCCAAACTGGCAACCTGGGCACGGCGCGTCAACCGGGGTGTTTTAGACATGTTCAGCAACTTGTCCAGCTTTTCAGAAGAGCCGGTGGGACTTGGCGAGTTGATACACAGCCACCTCACGTCACTGTCTGATGCGTTTGAGCGCTATTTCCCATCTGCAAAGGACCCGAGGAATGGCAAAGGATGGATGCGCGATCCATTTCACAATGACGATGTTCGAGACCGGCTCCCATCAAAACAAGAGGACCAGCTAATTGAGCTCCGGAATGACGGAGGACTGAAAACACTCTTTGATTCAACATCACTGTCATCCTTCTGGATCAAAGTATCGGGAGAATACAACGTGATCAGCACTCTCGCTCTTAAGACGCTGCTCCCATTCCCAACATCATACCTGTGTGAGGCTGGTTTTTCTGCCATGATTGCCACTAAGACCAGACTTAGAGGCAGGCTGAATGTGGGGAATACCCTGCGCGTCGCACTGTCTCCCATCACGCCCCGGTATGATGTGCTTGTGGCCGGCAAACAGGCCCAGGAGTCTCACTGAGACTGATTTCAGTAAGTTGATGCCATAAAGTGGTCCTGTTTTCTGTTTAGTTTTATTGTATCCTGGTTTGAACTGTATGGATGCATATTGTTAATGGAACCACGGGAAGTACAGCTGAGAAACTGTATCAATACACTGTCAATCAATAACCAATTTATGATCACATACAAACTGTTCTGTTCTTGTTGGTTTGGTCAGGTATTTTCTTGTGTGGTTTGGTCTAAGATTTGATAAGATTTGTAAACCCTGTTATCTACATTTAGCTACTTTTAGAAATGATAAGCTGAAATTACTGTGATGTGCCTATTGAAATAACATCACTCACAAAAGAAAGAGGCCTAAAAGTCTATTTTTGACATTGAAATAAGCGGTTTATTTTAATTTAAAAAAGCGTTTGTCGCCACCTGATGGTAAAATAACTGTAAAAAAATGACAGCAATTTAAAGTAAATTGTTTTTTCTTCAATAAAGTTGACATTAATTGCCAACCGGTCCGTGAATTTTTTTTCATGCTTTTGCTGGTCCTTGGCACAAAAATGGTTGGGAACCCCTGCTCTAATCCATCCAGAGCCCCCCAAGACATGTAGATCAACAGTAGTCCTGAACTGAATAATGAAGCCCAAAAAGCCAGCTACATGATGTGATATTGATTCATGTGGGGACAATCATCACATTAAAATGTGACCTCCAATTTCCCTCAGCAGGGTGCTTAGGGGTCCCAGCATGGCAAGGAACCGCCTGCGACGTAAACAGACAAAACATTGAAATAAGCCTCTAGAGACACCCAATGTAACTTGTTTAAATTTGAGGGCTGTCCCAACTATGGTTCATCAGCTTGAGTGGTAACTAGTGATGGATGGAAGGCGAAGGGGACCGAAATACCCCATCTACCAGAATCGCTGAGAGAGTGGAAAACCTATAAGACCAGGAGAGCTGACTTAACTATGGGACTGAAATTATGATTGATGTGAGATCAGGTAGACACCAGAAGCGAGGTGAAGGGGAATGAGGAGTTTAATAAAACAAAAGCAAACAGGCACGAGGGCCAACAAAAAAAACTCGGCCCAAAGGGTTGCAAAATACAAACTAAGGTGAGCTTCACAGAGCTAGAAACTAAAGATCAAAAACGACAAAAACAAAAGCCACTGGAAACTCCAGGGAGATAAACAAGAACAGAAATAAGACTAATGATGTCAATAACAAGACTTGGCTTGGAAAACAAAACGCTATATACAAGAAAACAAGAACTATGAAAAGCATGAGAGCAGAAACTTGGAACAACACTTGAACTTGAGACAGTCTGCCAGCCAACTTCCACCGCATCCAGATAAAGGGTAAGAAATCAGAACACATGAGGGGCAACACCTGGAGAAGGAGAAACAAGAGGCATGGCAAAATCATTGGACATGGACTAAGATTGGATGACAAGACTTGCTCATTAAGAGAATGAGCGTACTCAGCTTAAGTACCAATTAAGTATGCAGTTTGAAAGCAGCATGAATGTTTAGAACAGAAAAGCACAGCAAGACTTGAAATAGTAAAGCAGGAATCATGACAACAAACTCCCTGTCTAAATTAGTAGTATTAGTAATGTGCCTATCTAAGAATTACACCACCCAGTGAGTGTTAGTAAATGTTAGTAACTTAAAAACAGTTAATTGCCAATTCAGCTTAGACAGCCCTGAATCCAGCACAGCACAGAAGGAAGGGGGAAACACCAAAGCCAACCAGAGCTCTGAAATGTGCAACAACGAAGGCAAGGGGCGGAACGCAGACAAGGGGTGGAGTGGCATGGCAGACCTGGCAAAAAACAAAAACATGGAAAAGTAAAAACATGGACAATAAACATGAATAATGAAATACTTGATCCCAATACAAGAAACTGTTAAAACTGTGATATGAACAGTGAACATGAACTATGAAATCCTGGCACATGAAACTGTTAAAACCATAAACAATACTGTCCTGGCCAAAGGCCCAGGACCCCAGAACACAACAATGATGTTTTTATCAAATACATAATGCGTATCAATGCGTGGAAATTTACAAGCACCATGAGTTCACAGGAACTGTTCTCTCGTATCTTGACTCCAACACTGCAGATAAAAGGTTGTCTACATCATTATGTTCATCTTCATCTTCTGCATCTTCATCTTCCGCGAGTGGCTGATCTTCATTTAGCATGTAATGGCTGGACTAAACTTGAATATCTTCATCTTCTTCCTCTAAACCATCAACCTCTTCATGGTGGAGTGAGCTTTAAGACGAAGCACTCATTTCAGAAACACACAACATGCTGTCTGGCCGAAAACCTTCTTAGTGATTAAAGCATAAACAATGTCTACGACATGGCGTCATGGAAATAAACTTATCCCAGTCTTCTGACCATCTTATTGAGAAAATAAAGCATATTGCAACATCAAAATCACTACTATATTTTTATTTTGGAACACTTTGTAATTTGCTGTTGTTTTATTAACATCTTGGAGCGTAAAATGACCCAAAAAAAAAAAAAAAAAAAATCCGCTTCATATGCACTTAAACAGTATTGTGATTTGGGCTTTTTTCAAATTTGTTCGTATTCTTTGTGTCATTGGAAATTTTTATTAATATATCAGAAATAATATTTCCTCAAAGCACCGTCATCCTTCTTCATGAAAACAGCCCTCTATCCTATTAATAGAGGGTCTGTCTTTTACTGCTGGGAAAAACCACTGGAGAAGCCAGTCAGTGGATATGCCATTAACCCTACAGCAGAGACTGATGATCAGTGAATATTAAGATAATTCAGCAGCTTTCACAACGATGATTCTCTTTTTATTTTGGAGTTATTTTTCTATACACTGTTTGCAAAAACTTTAAACTTTTTCCTGGATTGCGAAAATATGTTTGAGAATATTCTATTGAAGTTTGAAATTGCTTACACAAATGGCAAATTGCCTTCAGGGCAGGACTGTATTTAATGCTACTTTGTTCAAATGCACTGATTTCCAGAACTTTGTTTTCAATCAAGACCTTTAAGACTGTTTCCAATTCCTTGACTTGGTAACTTTGTGGGAGAGAGGAAGGCTTTATAGGAAAATAATTTTCCACTCATCAGAATTTTCCTGTGGGACAACTACAGGTCAGAAATTTTCAGGAGACAGAAAGACCTTATAGGTCTTTAAGGGATAAATATCTTACAAATACTTTGGTCTTCAACTGAATTCATGTGGAAACGACTTGGTAAGCTAGTTGCCACCTGTTCAAAAAATTAAATCTCCCAGATGCCAAAAGCAGTCAAGGCCTTTGACTTCATTAGAATAAGGTGATTTGGAGTTAAAGGCTCTAGTGAATTAGGATCGTTGATGCTATCAACGCACAGTGGGTGGCTATTCACAATAGCCATGGCTTCATAAAGCAGCGTTCTAAGTGAAGAATCGTCCAGCCGACCTGCGCTCTGAGTGAGTGTGACATTCAATATGTTCCGTACAGTTCGAATTTGTCTCTCCCAGATGCCACCAGCATGACTTGCCAAAGGAGCGTTGAATACAAATTCACATTGCCTGTCCGTCAGGAAATTTTCCAGCATGTTGACATCACACTGCCTGAGAGCCTCTTTGAACTCATTTTTCGCTCCCATAAAATTTGTACCCTCATCGCAATAGAGCTGACATACCGCTCCCCTGAGACTGATGAGGCACCTCAATGCATTGATGAATGCATCTGTGGTCATGTCTTCCAACATCTCAATATGGACTGCTCTGGAGGATAAGCAGGTGAAAATGAGTCCATATCTCTGGTACTCCTTACGACCTTGCTTCACCACAAAGGGGCCAAAGCAGTCCATGCCACAAAATGTGAATGGGGCTGAAACTTCTCAACGTTCTGGAAAAGTGCAGACATTTTTTGTTTCTCAACTGGTCGTCCTAGTCTCTGGCACCGCACACATTTATGTATCAGCTTAGCGACCGCCTTACTTCCACCAATAACCCAAAATCCATTGGCTCGAAGTTCCATTAAGGTTTGACCCCGGCCCTGGTGACAGATCTGGGCATATTAGTGAGACAATATTAAGTTGGTAATGTGACCACCTTTGGGGAGAATGATGTGATGCTTTAATTCTGGGCTGAGGGTCGATCCCTTCAGCCTCCCACCGACACGCATGAGACCTTCCATCAAAGTGGCATCCAGGCGATACAGAGGGCTTGAACAAGAAAGGCTGCCTCCTTGAGGATTCTCTTGCAGTACCTTAAGTTCTTGGAGGAAAGCTTGCTGCAGAACGAGCCTACAGACTACCTCAGCAGCTTTTCTGCGCTCCTCCACAGTCACCAGGTCACCCTTTTCCCTTGTCTTTAATCTCCGGATTCTTGCCACAGTCTTGATGAGCTTTGTCCAGATGGAAAACCGATTTAAACGAGTCAAGACATCGTGTTGCTCATTAATTTGCAAATACTTGAGCTGATTTCACCTCAGGATCACCTACAAGCAACTCGCTGGAGGGGCTCGATGCTGGAATGACCTCTCGCTCCCATAGAAACAGGTCCTGAGAACCAGTTGAATGAGGAGATATCTGAGACGGAAAGACCTTGAGAAGCGTGATTTGCAGGGTTTTGGGCTGTATCAACATAACGCCACTGACTTGGGTCTGTGCTCTCCCTGATCAGTTGAACCCGGTTAGCCACAAATACATGAAACCTGCGTGCTTCATTGTTAATATAAGCTAACACTACCTGTGAATTGGTCCAAAAGAATTCCTCATCTATTTTCATTTCCAGCTCCGACCCTAACATGACGCTCATCCTAGCAGCGATGACAGCGGCTGAAAGCTCCAACTTTGTGATACTCATGTTCCTTGTAGTTGCCACCCTTGCCTTAGCCATCAGCAAACTGCAATGAATGTGGTCCTTGTCCTTCATATATCTGATGTAGGAACATGAGCCATAACCAGTGTTACTGGCGTCAGAGAAGTGATGCAATTCAACTCTAACAATGACGCCAAAATTACAGGGGTGTTAATATCTAGGAATGGTAATTTCCTTCAACCGCTGGAGACTGTCCTTCCTCTCCTCCCACTGAGCCTGCAAAGACTCAGGAACTGGATCATCCCATCCTGTACTCCTACGACACATTTCCTGCAGGATACACTTTCCACTTAAGGTAAATGGGACCACGAAACCAAGGGGATCATAAAGAGAGGCAACAACTGAGAGGATACCACGGCGAGTTGGAGGGTGCTCTTTTGCGCTGATGTTAAAGCCAAAGGTATCATCAGCCACAGACCACTGGATACCCAGAATGTGCCCTTCTGGTGTCGTATTGGGGTTAAAGCTAAGGGCATCGGAAGTAACTGCTCTTTCAGTGGGGGCAATACTGGAGACGACCTCCTTCTGGTTTGAGTTAAATTTATGCTAACGAAGACCTGCCCTTTTGCAGAGCTCCTGAGCTTCAATGATCAGTTCTTTTGCTTCTTTGATTGTTGGGACGCTAGTCAGCCCATCATCCACATAGAAGTTTCTTTCAATGAAGGCGGCAGCTGTAGGGAAGTGAATCCTTTGCTGTTGAGCCAGATACTTGAGACTGAAGTTAGCGCACCCCGGGGAGGAGCTAGCCCCAAAGAGGTGAACAGCCATCCTATACTCCCTTGGTTCTGTTTCCAGCCGTCCATCCTCCCACCAGAGAAACCTCAGGTAGTTGCGAGCTTCAGGTGCAACAGAAAATTGGTGAAACATTTTCTCGAGGTCACAAACAACAGCCACTGACTCCTTCCTAAACCGGCACAAGACTCCCACCAATGAATTAATCAAGTCTGGGCCTGTCAGTAGAGTGTCATTTAAGGAGACTCCTCGAAACTTTGCCGAACAATCGAAAACCCCTCGTAATTTTCCCGGCTTCCTGGGATTTTAAACACCATGATGGGGGATGTACCACACAGTCTAGTTATCAGCTGGAGGGGCAGGCTCAGCATAATCTCTTTGAAATATGTCCTCCATTACAGCCAAGTAATGTTCATAATACTGCCTATTTGCCTTCAATTTCCTTTTCAGATGTTGCAGACGTACAGTGGCCAACCAGTGGCCAATAACCTTGTTATTTGGCAAAAATGGTGGCTTGCTGCCTTTGAAAGGGAGAGGCATTTCATAATGCCCATCTTTCTTCTGCTTAATGGTGTTGCTCATCAGGTGTATAAAATGAACATCATCTTGGGACACCAACTTGTCTTCATAGTTCTTTTCACTGAAGTCCGATTCCAAGATCTTCAACACATCAGCAGGTGGTGGTAATGGCACTTCCTTCACTGAAACTCTATGAACATGGCTCTGGCTTCCTTGCCTGTCAAGGTGGGGGTTTGCTGATCCAATAATGCTCCAGCCCAGCACCGTTCTTTGAGCGAAAGGTTGACTTTCGCCCCCCCTTATAACTTCAAATTCAAATTTTAAATTCAATTTATTTGTATAGCGCTTTTCACAGATACAGATCCACAGATAAAGGACGCTTTACAGTCAGAGATGAGTTACTGAAAGGGCAGTGCCCAGCTTATTTCCCACTAAAGCAAATGAGGCAAAAAACTCCCAGTAGGGAGAAAAATCCTCAAACAGTGGTGAGAAAAAACTCCCCAGTGGGAAGAAAATCTCAAGAGGAACCCAGCTATAGTGGGGAAGCCCATCCTCCGCGGGCTAGCTAGTTAATAAGATAATGACAATAGAGTTCCATTAAAGTCCATCTAAACAGTGCTATCAGTTGCTCGAGGAAGTGGCATGCCAAGGATGGTGCAGGACTGGATCAGGACAGCAGCAGCCAGCGCTCACTTCCAAAGGTGCAAGAGCTGATGAGCAGTCATTGCCGATCAATAGGCCCACCTCGCAATCCTGGAGCGGTGGTAACTCATGTTTTAGGTGTTTCAGATGTGACCAATGAAGTGCTGTACTCCTAGGGGGAATATGACATTTGTCCACTGGTATGAAATCTTGTGTGTAAGCATGCTGTATACGGACTGTATGGTTCGAGCTGAATCCCTGTACTTGCATACCTCTGGCTGTTTTGCTCGTTATCAGAGTGTGGACTGCTGTCATTGTGCTGAGTTTAAGTAGTACTGACTGGGTGTTAATGTCCAACTCTGCAGCTAACTCTTCCAAGATGAACGTTGAATCGTTGTATCTAGTAAGGCGTAAGTGAGGATCTCTCGTCGGGGTTCTGTTGTTGATGACGCAAACACTGGGACGATGCTTGAAGTAGCACAGGTATGCTGCATCAATGCATGGGCAATTACCTTGTGAATTTCCGTATCTGTGGAACCTGATGTAGTTGCAAACTTATTGTCTCTTTCCCCAGAACCTTCACCTTTTGCTATGTGTAAGCAGGTTGGATGGCGCCGGCTACATATATTGCAGGTGTGCCTCCACTTACAGTCTTTGGTAACATGCCCTTTTATCAAACATCCAAAGCAAAGATAATTCTCATAAATGAAGGCTCTCTTTTCCTCCATAGTCTTCTCATTTAAAGATGGACATTTTACAACACCATGTGTTTCGTTTTTACAGACTAGACAAGGTGGTTTTGGCCTCGCGTTTTGTTCCGCAAAGGTAGATTTCCCTGTTTGAACACTGGTCTTGAATGACTTGACTTTCTTTGGAGCCCTTTCTTCTGTGGCCTTAAGGTTGATCAGAAGGGGTGAGGCAATTGGATTGCAAGCTATACGGGCCTCCTTTTGCATAAACTCCGCAAAGTACGCAAAACTCAGATAATCTCCAGATTTATCCAGTTCTTCCACTACCTTGCGGTTCCATCCACGCACCAACCACTCCGGTAATTTTTTAAGGAGTTTATGATTCTCTTCACAATCATTCAAAATTGCTAACCCTTTGACATGGGGCATGGCCTCCACACATCCTTTATGGAAATCTGCAAAATCTCTAAGTGCTTTAGGATCACTGGCAGATATCCTGGGCCACTTTGTGAGCCAGTCTCTCAAAGCTCTTTGCACCACAAATGGACTTCCATCACAATCCTGAAGAGTTGCCCAGGCCCCATTATATGCCTCCTCTGAGTTACGATAAAAGAATCCTTCAACAGCCTTACGTGCTTCCCCAGCGAGGTAACTCTTGAGATAGAACATCTTCTCGCTGGTAGGGAGGGGCTTCTCACCAATAAGGGCCATGAAAGATATCCTCCAATCTGTATATTTCAAAGGATCGCCAGTGAATGTTGTTGGCTCTGGGACTGGAAGGCGGCTGAGGGTAAGGGAGCGCGCAATTGCTTGGGCAAGACTAGCTTAAGTGGGGCGGGTAATACAGGTCAAATAGGTGTGGCTTGGGGATTAAGGACACATTTATATTCAGTGCTTTGACTGTTTTGTGGGAACTTACGTTCAGAGTCTTCTTCACAACCCTCAAATACATCATAGCTGTTATAAACTTTAAACCGGGCTTCTGCAATTTTAACTTCATTATCCACTTGTAACTGTTCAACTGTTATCCACTGTTGTAGTTTTGTTTCTTCCTCTTCTAACTTTAATTTTGCTTCAGCCTCCTTCTGTTTGTATTCTGTCAACATTTGTGTTTCTCTTACTTTCCATTCACTCTTTAATTTATCAAGTTTAGCTTCCATTCACTCTTCAATTTATCAAGTTTAGCTTGTTGAGCATGGAATTCTTGCAAGGCCTTTGCTTGCTGTAGCTTAGCAGCGAGCTCTGCTTCTGCATCTGCGCACTTATTTGTGGATTTAGTGGTGGAGCTTAAGTCATCATCCAATTCTTGTGATGACTCTGACATCACTGTTTCAGTCTGTGTTCTGCCAAAGATGGAACGATACTCATCCTTATTTAACACTATCCTCACTCTGTCCTTTTCGAGTCGATCATTGAATGTTGTATCTGTGTTGTCCAGTCTCCTATTGATGAGGTCCAACACGTCATTGGTTAAGGCAATGCATGCATCATCTTCTTAGTTATCTCTAGAGATGTGGAGCGGTTGCGTAAAATCAACTCATAACACTCAGAGACTGCAGAATGAGTGGACTGTATGACATCTTTGGCTTCAATTAGGTCTTCAGGTGAGCATTAGCTTAGATCTTGTTTCCTTTGCTGCTCGTTTCCATAATTCATAAGCTTTGCTGAATGCCTTTTCTTGGCTTGTTTTTCATGCAGCTCTTTGCCCTTTTCTGTCAGAGTTCGCTCACGCGAGCTGGATCTAGTGGGTCTTGTCTCTGGTGATTTTGCAGCTTCGTTCACAACTGCTGGCATGATTTTTTTAAGTAGTGTATCTGTTATACTTTTAAGTCTTGGAGTGTTTATGTCCGACCTCAAAATTAAGGAGAATTACCCTTTAGATTCCAATTTTGTTACCATTCACATCAGACATTAACGCTTAACGGACACAAAGTTAATAAACAGAAAACAGCATCATAAACACAAATATCAACAACCGGCAATCGGAAAGACAGCTTCACCCTTGAAATTGCATGAAGTTCAGCCTTTATATTTTTCCACATTAAATATGCCCTCCTATTTATAAGGTTGCGCGTTTCACGCTGTTTGACACACATTCAAACCTATAAAAAACATTAAAAGGATGACTCAAAGATGCTTATGATAGTCCACATACATAACAAAAAACAGGCAGCAATAAAAATAATTAAGGTCCATTTGCCACAACAATTTTTTATTAGCGAGTATGCGCGTTTGTTTGTATTGAACCTCTGCTCCACTAAGTCTCTCACTGCCGCCTACGTCGAGAAGCCAAACACTGGCTTTGGCCGCAGGAACGAGCCTAGTGGGTGCCTGCAGGAAAAGTCGTGAGTTTCACTGTAGCCGCCCCTGTCCACGGAAACAAAGCAGACGAATTCTACGGGTGCAAACTCTCTTTATTAAATCGGCACCGTGAAACTAAACAGAAAAAAAACAAATGACGTTTCATTACAATTTTAAACCACTCTGCTACAAATATAATTCAATATTCCAATGTACAAATTCATTTAATTTAGATACACACTGATACGAGATCAGGTAGACACCAGGAGCGAGGTGAAGGGGAATAAGGAATTTATTAAAACAAAAGCAAAACAGGCACGAGGGCCAACAAAAAACTTGGCCCAAAGGGTTGCAAAAGACAAACTAAAGTACGCTACACAGAGCAAAGAACTAAAGAGCTAAAAAGGCAAAAACAAAACCACTGGAAACTCCAGGGAGATAAGCAAGAACAGAAATAATCAACGATACTAAGGCTATATACAAAAACGAGAACAAGGCTTGGGAACGTGAAAGTGAACGTGAACGTGAACTAGAGAACAAAACTTGCACATGGAACGAGACTTGGAAACAAGAACTTGAACATGGAGCGAGACACTGTCTACCAGCCAACTTCCACCGCATCCAGATAAAGGCTTAGAAATCATGACACATGAAGGGCAACACCTGGAGAAGGAGAAACAAGAGGCATGGAAAGATCAAGACATGGACAAGATTGGATGACAAGACTTGCTCATTAAGAGAATGAGCGTGCTCAGCTTAAGTACCAATTAAGTATGCAGTTTGGAAGCAAGTATGAATGTTAAGAACAGAAAAGCACAGCAAGATCTTGAAATAGCAAAGCAGGAATCATGACAATAAACTCTCTGTCTAAATTAGTAATATTAGTAATGTGCCTATCTAAGAATTACACCACCCAGTGAGTGTTAGTAAATGTTAGTAACTTAAAAACAGTTAATTGTCAATTAAGCTTAGAGAGCCCCGAATCAGCACAGCACAGAAGGAAGAGGGAAATACCAAAGCCAACCAGAGCTCTGAAATGTGCAACAACGAAGGCACGAGGCGGAACGCAGACAAGCGGTGGAGTGGCATGGCAGACCTGGCAAAAACAAAAACATGGAAAAGTAAAAACATGGATATGGAATGTGAAACATGAAATGTGTAATCCTAATACAAGAAACTGTTAAAACTGTGACATGAACATGAACTATGAAACTATGAAATCTTGAACATGAAACTGTTAAAACCATAAGCTGTACTGTTCTGGCCAAAGGCCAGAACCCCAGAACACAACACACACAAGTTCATTCGAAAACCCGACCATAATTAAAACCCCCCATAGAACTAAATACACATTATGTTACATACATAAAACATCATAAACATCAGCGACCCGCATTAACCAGATCTCACTAATAAACAAACCTCACTCTGCCGACCAAGGGTGCCATTTAACTCTGCGGCAAACATCAAACGTTCGGTGGGAGCGTATGCGTGCGTGCTATTCCAGAAATAAAGCCTGAATGACAACACGGGAGTGCGTTGCTCAAATATTTCCTGACACAGCACAACTTCCGGTCGGAAACAAAATTGCGCACCAAAGACACAAAAAAAGGTAATCACTGTGATGGACTGAAAGGGGTCGCCAGTTACAGTAATCATTCGAGGGAGAAGCAAGTAGAATTCAAGAAATGCAGACACCTCTGATGCTTATTGGGAAGTAGTCTGTCAGTGTGTTACAAATGCCAAGAATACACGGCTATGAACAAAGGTTTTGACAAACTCCTTACCCCATGTCCGAGCATGAGTATTACTCAAACTGTTCAACCTGATCACCGTTTGTGTCATTGACTAGAATGACCAGAGTCCTGCCCTTTTTGCAGGTGGGAAGGATTCTGCAAGTCTCAGAATATTCTGACATTCCAGGAATGCCTCTTGGTTAACTTCAGGTAAACATGGTAATGTCCGGCCTGAAATTGGTTTTTAGAAAATCTACCTCCTCAAAGTCTCTACCAGTAGCGGCTATAGACCCGGGAATGACGGGGCGCTGACACGTCCCTTTATGACAATTAGTCCTGGGTAGTTCGCAATCATTTTCCTTTTCTGACGCGTTTTCCAATTATCGTACTTGGCAACTTAAGACTCGGTCTCTCCAAATGTGATCGAACAGCGATGAAATCATGGGCGAAATTCAGTACAGAAAAAAAATTTACTTATTAATAGGCCAGTGCTTCGCGTTGATTGATCAGGTCCGTGTTCCAGTGAAATATCGCCTTTCACTCTCGGTATTGTGTGGGTTGATAAAAAAGAGGCACTTGGCAGTTAAATAGGCAGCGTGCTGCTCAAGCTGTTTGCGTGAGAGTCGTCAGGTATGCAAGTTTGACTAACGTTGATTTAAATACAGCAAATAAGCGTCCAGATGAATGATTGTCTTCTTACGTAATCGGGGAGAACAAGCAGCAGCTGTTAACTGTGGAGTGCTCTCGGAGCGAACCTTCGGTTACTCATGAAAATGACGGAGAACAGGTTAGGACTAACGACTGTTTTAAACAGATGTTTTGTCACAATTCTCAGTTCAGGTTCCGCCACTGAGCTGAATTAAGCCCATGATTTCATCGCTGTTCGATCGCATTTGGAGAGACCGTGTCTTGAGTTGCCAAGTACGATAATTGGAAAACGCGCCAGTAAAGGAAAATGATTGCGAACTACCCAGGACTAATTGTCATAAAGGGACATGAGTGCGCCCCGCCATTCCCGGGTCTAGAGCCGCTACTGGTCTCTACTATATCTGTTCCAGAAGTACATGGAACGGGAACCTTTCCTGTCCGTTTTTGTGCCTTTTTTAGCACAGGAAGCAATATTCTTGTTGAATATGAGTAAAAGCAGCAGGAATTTACACTCTGGAGGACTAGACTTATGGAGGCTCCCATGACAGGTCACATGATCAGGATACACTATTTTTTTTTGCAATTACTAGGTTTTTCCAGATCAGAACTATTCTAGGAGCTGACATGCTGGGTTCGTCCACAGCAAAAGTTGCAAACTCTGAATGCTTTCATACAATTTCTCTTGTAAAAATGTTGCGGAAAATCCGATTGAGTCCAAAAATGGCTCAAACTAATTTTCTTCAAAAAACAAACTTGATTAGTTTTTCCAGATCAGGAAAGATGAACAAAACATTTTGCCAAACCCACTTTATGTTACTGATTATCTACCTTCAACAAAATGAAGTTGTCCCCGCGCGGGGCGCATACTAAAACACCTCATTTGGTATTTGAGTTGTTTCATTATTATTGCAGTATAATTTTAAGTATCTCATAATAGGTTTAGGGGAGGTTTAGCTGACAACTTTAAATGGAATAAAGCTTAGTTAGAGCATTATTTCAGTGGTGCGGAGATTTTTACTGCGGTCCTAGGTACAAATAACTGATGCAGTCAGCAATAAGAGGTGTGAGAATATTACATTGTTGTCATTTAGCACACACTTTTATCCAGAGTGACATACAGCACAAAATCCTTAAATTGAAATGCATGTGATTTTCATTCACAAGGTCAATGTATTTAAAAAAGACCATTAAATAGTGGGCAATTCATTTGTCTGTATTGAAAAAAGCTGTATCCCTCCTCAACTCTGCAAGGCTATTTTCTCCTTGAGCTCACAGCAAAGGCGATGCCTTATTAGAGAGACACAGAATGTTATTTGCTGATGCAGTGAAGCCTAAAACAGGGGAGATGTAGTGTTTAAAGCTGCTCGCCCCCTCCTTTCTCCCTCATCTCCCTGAATAATTACTGCTGTCATAGCAGCGATGAACCTCAGAGCCTCCGGACACTGATATTTCAGAATAGGATTTGCAGAACACCTGTATTTTAACTGCTTCGAAAACTCAGCAAGGTTCTGACGCACCTTAATGTTCTCAAACCTCAGCAAACCATTTATATGTGCATGGCTATAAAACCAATGAGGGGCAACCAATATCAGTCTGCCATGTGGAAATAGATGTGTTTTGCGTGAAAGGTGCTTGTGCCAGCACTGCAGCATTCAAAATATAAAATGTACTGAGTGACTGAAACTCCTGCTGTGCCTAAACAAAAAATATGTGTCCTCATACCCAGTTGTTTCCCAGTTCATTTTTGATGCAAGGAATCAATTTCTTAATGGCAATATTGCCCACTGCCAAAACATATGTCACATTTATAAAGCTAATTAGCTACTTAGTTGTATTTTCACCTTGCAGTGTTATAAATCAGATTTTCATATGGAAATTGTATTTCTAGCTTTCAAAATTTACTCTACCGTATGAGTAGGTACAAAAAGAGCTTCCCTAACTGAAGATCTCATTAACCAGTCTAGTTTTACATGCAGGAGAATGAGGTTTCTGGGGCTAAACTGTAATATCTATTCTATGTACTTGCATTTTCTGCTCGACAACCATGATTACAGTGCTGTAAAAAAGTCTTTTCCCAGTTCCCAATTTATTCTATATTTGCATATTTGTCACACTTAAGGTAGACATGTATTGAGAAATCAGAAAATGGGCAAGTTATACCTCTACGGAAAGCTAATGTCATGGAGATGATGAATAAAACACTTTCTGGACACTCACTGAAATAGGAAGAGAATAAAATTTTAAAAACCCTTTCAACTTGTGCACATCCCCAAAAAGAAGAAAACAGCCCCTTTCTGATGACGTGATCTGTGGGAGACAAGGACACAGGTAAGGAAGTCGAGTGCATGGACCATCGGCCGTCGTAATTTGTTCATTTCTTGGTGTTGTTTCATTTTATATTTCTAGTAGATTAGATTTATGCTCGTCAAAATGCATGTTTTTGTCGATGATGCAGGGCACTCATCCCTGTATCTGGTTTTCAAATTTTTTTCTGCGCAGTGAGCAGAAGTGTAAAACTTTCCTTGATGAAGTTCTGGGTCATAAAAGTCTGCCTTACTTTACCTCATGGAAACTAAAAATCCTTAAAACCTATAATAAAGCGATATTTCATATAATTATCAACACTCATCTAAAGTTTTATGTACATTGGACGTTTCCCAGAGCACTATATTTGAATCCCAAATTTGGATGGTGGAACTTGTGGGTGTGTATTTTGCATCACATCTGTCTAGATTTGGGCTGCTAACTGCTCAAAATATTGGTATGTAATACATTATATACTTGCACAATCAATTTTTTAGATATTGTAGGATGCCTTTAGGGAACTTGGGGTTTTTTAAGTTATTGCTCAATTTTGCTGATATTTAGTAAGGTGTGAATTCCATTTATGAGCCCACTTGCAGTTTATGCAACCTGGATGGACTCATGATTCCTTATGAAGTTTTAATAAGTTTTCAGAGGTGTCTCTTGCCCTTCTATAATGAAGGGTCATTAGATATGGTGCCTTTAGTGTTACTGAATCCTAACAAATGTAATCAGGACAACCAAATGGTTTTCAGGTTTCAGAATGATAATTCAGGCAGTTCCAGGAGCGTATAAGTGAATGAGTGTATTGTGTATTAGCACGTTAATTCAGAAAAATCTGAGTGATTAGCCATCAATTTCATTGATTTGCAGGTTGAAATCAAGTATTGTAGCAGGGGTTGAATTCTGACATTTTAGTGGATTTCGATGTTTTGCTAGCAATGTAAAATACTCATATGCTAGCCAATGTGAAAGAATCGCTTCCACGAGTGACGTCACAGCTCTAGGCCTGAAAGTTATTAAGGGCTGCTAAAAGCCCATTTTACGTCCATGATTACTCTATTCCATCATCATCTCTGGGTGGAAAATGTTAATAGAGTACTGCATGCCCTTTCAGATGATACTAAATATGACAATTTTTATTAGGCTTCAAATCAATACATGGTGGTCACAAAAGAACCCAGAGCAACATCTAAAAAACTGCAGGCTTCACTTGCCTCAGTCAGTGTTCATGATTCAACAATAAGAATGAGACTGGGCAAAAATGGCAACCATGGGAGAGTTCCATGGCAAAAACCACTGCTGACCAAAAAGAACACAAAGGCTTGTTACACATTTGCCAAAAAAACATCTTGATGATCCCCAAGACTTCTGGTAAAATATTCTGTGGACGGATGAGACAAAATTTGAACTTTTTGGAAGGTGTGTATTCCGTTACATCTGGTATAAAACTAACACAGCATTTCATAAAAAGAATATCATACCAACACTCAAACATACTGGTGGTAGTGTGATGGGCTGGGGCTGCGTTGCTGCTTCAGGACCTGGACGATTTGCCATAATTGATGGAACCATGATTTCTGCTCTCTACCAGAAAATCCTGAAGGAGAATGTCCCACCATCAGTTTGTGTCCTCAAGCTAAAGCGCACTAGGGTTATGCAGCAGGACAATGATCCAAAACACACCAACAAGTCCCCCTCTGAATGGCGTAAAAAAAAAAATGAAGGTTTTAGTTAAAGTCCGGACTTAAATCTGATTGAGATGCTGTGGCATGACCTTAAACAGGCCGTTCATGCCCGAAAACCCACCAGTGTGGCTGAATTAAAACAATTCTGCAAAGAAGAATGGGCCAAAATTCTTCCACAGCAAAGTGAAAGACTCATTGCCAGTAATTGCAAACGCCTCATTTCAGTGTTTGTCGCCGAGGCGAGCTCAACCAGTTATTAGGTTTTGGGGGCAATTACTTTTTCACATAGGGCCAGGTAGGTTTGGATAGCTTTTTCTCCTCAATAAATGAAACCATCATTGGAAAATTACATTTTGTATTTACTTGGGTTATCTTTGTCTAATATTAAAATTTGTTTGATGATCTGAAACATTTAACTGTGACAAATATACAAAAAAATAAGAATTCAGGAAAGGGGGCGAATACTTTTTCACAGCACTGTACAAATGATGCTGCAATCTAAATTAAATTCAAGAACAGATGAGAAATAAAGATTAATCAGTCTGGAATGGGTTGTCCACTGGGACTCCAATGAAGCACAGTGACAGCCATGATCTGGAAATGGTGAGAACCTGGAACAATAGTGGACCTTTCCTGGAATGGCCAGTCAACCAAAATTCCTATCGAAGAAAAGTGCACATTGGCGACTCATCCAGGTGGTAACAAAAGAACCCAGACTAATATTTAAAGAACTACAGGTCTCACATACCTCTGTCAATGTCAGTGATTATGATTCCACAAGAAGAAAGAGACTGGGCAAAAATGGCATCCATTCGAGAGCTCCAAGGCTGCGAACGCACTGCTAACCAAAAAGAATACAAAGGCTCATCTCGAATTTGATAAAAAAAAATCCTGTTGCCTCCCAAGGCTTTTGGGATAAAATCCTGTGGACAAAGTCAAAGAATACATGGGTCCTGTTACACATGGTGAAAGCAAATACTTCATTTCACAATAAGAACATCATAGTAGCAGTCAAACACCTTGATGGTAGTGTGATGGTCTGGGGTTGCTTTGCTGCTTCAGGACCTAGGCAACTTGCCATAATTGATGGAACTACGAATTCTGCTCTCAACCAGAAAAATCTGAAGAAGAATCTGTTCGTGACCTAAAGCTCAAGTGCCGTTGAGTTATGCACAGGGCAATGATCCAAAGCAAGCAATCAAGTCCATCTCTGAATAGCTCAACAGAAACAAAACTAAGGTTTTTGAGGGGCAAAGTCAAAGTCCTGACTTGAATCTGATGGAGGTGCTGTGGTGTGATTGTAAATAGGCAATTCATGCTCAGAAAATCTTCACTGTGGCTGAATTAAAGCAATATTGCTGAGGAGTGAGTTGAAATTCTCTTGCAGCGATGTAAAAGACTCATTAACAGTTATTACAAATGTTTGACTGCAGTTATTGCCACCAAGGGTGGCATAATCATCATTTGGTTTATGGGAGCAATTATTTTTCACGTGGGAGATATTGGTTTTAAATAACTCTTTACCTTCAAAATGAAATGATCATTTAAAAGATTAATTTTGTGTTTTTTCACATTCTCTTTGTCTTGTACTGATTAGTTGGATGATGTACTTACTATACATGTCACAACCCACATGTGAATTCCACTCATATCTCCTCTCATCCAGCTACTTGTGTGTCTTTCAGATACATTCTCTCTTTTGATTTGTTCACATCCCGCGTGTTTTCCTCATCAACTGTGTTGCATTCATATCCCCTTTCCGTAATGTGTGTGATTGCGAATATATCTCCCTTATTATGAGCATGCAAACTGAATTGTCATTGCAATATGCCCTCTGGAAACTTGTCAGTTTTTGTAAAAGTTTACGGCTATAAAACCCCACAAAACAATACCAAGGACGGACATTGCAGGGGGCGAAGGTTTTACGTGTTCTTTTTGCTGACATTAACTCACGGGACCTCCTGGCTGGTGTGAGTCACAATAGAATGGATATTTTTCTCCGTCCAAAGACGGGGCACAAAAGCACAACGGTTACAATTAATCTGACTCCAGAATGCATTTAGAATACCAATTTAAGTTATATCCTTGTTAAATATCTGACTCCAAATTAGAATTAAAATTAATAATCTTGGGAAAACGAGTGGATCTTGAGGTTGATTATACCTTGAACTCTTAAAAGACAACCACCATCACTTCCATTAATGTTCCCTGGTTTTAACACCATGTCCGGATCCTAGGTTCGTTGGTGAGATCAGAGGTTGGAAGTCAGCCATCACTGCAACAGCATCTTTTGGCATAAATACAGTGAACCCAGATTTTATGCACGCCCATGGGTTCCTTCAGGGAATTTTAACTGATAATCGACTTTTCGTCCATGGGTTTCCTTAAGGCTAAAACTCCAGAAACAGCAATACATAAACCCTTTATGTAAGTACAAAATTGTCTCTCCAACTTAATAAAACCAATTCCCACACCAGGCCGTGGCCAGTCGTTCCTCAGTTGGGATTATACTCCTAGATATCCGCCGCAATGGGGCTAGAAAGAATGTACATGTGTTAAGAGTCACTGAAACCACACAAGCTCAAAGGAATAACAATAATTTATTCACCAGGTAGGCACGAACTTAGATCATCCAAATCAACTTTAAGCCAATCATAAGTTACACACAATTTGGAAAGAGAGGATAAAGTAATACCTGGAGGAAAAGCCACACGTGCGAGGGGAGAGCCCGGACACGACTGTCCCCGACTACACTGACCGGCCACTTTCACAGGCACTCACGCACACGGGGAGGGATCGAATACGTTTCTCCCCGAACAGCTCATTGCTCTTTCCTATAAACCAAACCAGCCCCATAAGTTGACCAGGATACATATCGGGTTACAGGTCCCAGAATGAGACAGAGTCAGGCCATTTGATTGAGAAGGAGGGGTCATTCAGACAAAAGGAATGAAACTTTATTACCCGAGAGCAGATTGTACCTTACCCAAATTAATTATAATTTCATTGGATATGAAATATATGCCATTCAACTCCTCGAATTATAACAAAAATATACATACCAAACAAGCCAGGAAAATGTATGAGTATGATGCAGTTGTCATGAAAAATTCTTAAGCTGAATTATTATACAGGTAAATTATGTTATAAGTACAGAAGTGATTTCTTAGCAGTATATTGAACATATGAGCATATTGTGAGGTTTAGATTATTTAAAACAGATAAGTTAGGGTCCAGTCTTACACAGATGACTGCAGGCAATATGGAGCGCTGGGTAATCCAAAGGTCTCCCATGCAGGGTGACCTCAAAGGCACAGAAACCATGCAAACCCCCACTCCCAGCTCAGAGGCCGGGTTTATTGCCTCCTCCTGTCCTGCATTCACAGATACAGTTTGCTCACACTTTGCATCTCCCAGTTCTGGTCTCCAGTCTCTTACGGGAATAAACCATCCCCACTTCCCTTCACACAGACCCCAGCAAACAACAAGCTGCTTGTCATCAGGAACTCTACAATTTGTTATATTGCTTGGCGTTTTGATGCTCAGAAGGCCCGCCAGTCTTGCTGTAGTGTCACAGATGCACTCATCGGCGCCAGCAGTGATCCAACCCCCCTTTTCCTCTCTTACACGGCCTTCAGAAATTATTTGTAATTTTTGATGTTCACAAAATACAGAAGTTCTCTTCCTATTTCTATTAATAGGAACATGCTCTCAAGCCTCACTCTCAGTCTCCAGGGCTGTGTCCGAATACAGTAGTTTGTTTTGTTTTGTTTTTATCCAGGAAAGTTCCTAACTCCTAAAAAATTGATCTGGAAATAATTGCATGGCAGCCATGATCAGAGCATTCAAATTCTTCAAAAGTTAAGGAGAGGTGTTTCAGTGCTCCATATGCACTTCCTTTAGCACAGAGTACACTGAACCATCCTTTTGGAAAATAAATTATAAAGCCATCCCTCAATTCTGTGCTGCAGCAATATTTAAAGTGACGAACATTCATTTGGCTAATCGCGAAAAGAAACACACAGTACGATGGGCAGGAGACACATGATCACGTTGCCTGGTATAAGTGCATTTAAATTCTCTTTTCAGCACCGTTGTCTTCCTAAGCTGTAAGGAATTCCCTTTTACAGCTTTCCTTTACCTCATGATGTTGTCCACAAAGGTGGAAAAAAAGTAGTTTGGAATTAGTGGATAGGACGTAATATTGACTCTTTGGAGGCAGCCCAGGACTGGGACCCTGATCTTATTCGTCAACGTATAGTTCCTCTGCTCAGTTTATTTGGAACACCTCCCAAGCCTTATGCGGTCATCACATTTGGGACTGCATTCCTGTTAGACTCCATGGTCCAGCATTACACAGTCCTACTCTAGCAAAGTGGGCTCTCCATCAGCCAACTGCCCCGGATCGCCAATGGCTGGGCACAGATACTTGATCTGCACCCAACCTGTACCATCTAGACTGACTTTGTCATTCTGTTCTGGGCTCCGATCCTCTATCAATACTGTATCACAATTAATAAACCCTACTATTGGATTGTACTCTGACTCTGCATTTGGTTCATCTACTGGATCATCATATAAAAAACGTTTAAATAAGACAAATAAGCCAAAATAAGAGAAATCGAGAAGTGGGCAAGTACTTTTTCACAGCACTGTATTCTGCATAGTATTGTCTGCCTGTTCGCACAAAAACTATTGCAAGCTCTGATAACATTACGCATGTGTTTATTCCCAACAGGGTTTTGAGGGGGGCTGGAGCCGAGCCGAGCATCCACTGACCGAAAGGCAGGAATATACACTGACCATCCAAAAAAACAAGTGGCCATGCAGCTCTTTAGCCCCACTCCTCCAAGTGTTTGTCACATGCTGCATGTGGAAATGCTTTTAAATGAGTTTTACTGCTGATTTTTTTAAATGAGACTTCATCAAGCATTTTAGTCATCTTCGGTCAGGATCAGTGATGATTGTTATCAAACCCATTTCTTCCACAAAGCTGACAGTCAACCACTATCCTTCCAGGTTTTAGTCAGGATTAAAAAAAAAATTTCAAGCTGAAACACATTCATCACTGCAATAATAATTCCATTATAGGCTGTTGAGTATTTGGTTATTTAAATCCAAATGGTGACTTTTTTTTTTGGATTGGCAGTTTATCTCAAGCAGTTTGGCAATCGCCGCTACACATAACATCACTCATGCACTCGTGATTCAGAGTCCCCAAGTTGTCTTGAATTTGTGTCTTTGAACTATTTGGACTTTAAAAGGAAACTAGACAGTATATGAGAAATACTCATGAACAAGAAGAGATTTCTCCAGATTCCTTGAATCTATTATTTATACTATGCACCATAGAGGGTCCAATATCCGAATCCCTTCCTGTCTATCTTTGAGAATTATTTATAAATTGATCAATGGTATTTTTGTCAGCAAATTCACAATCCTCAGCTTATCATTATCTTGAAAGCCTGAGCCTTTCCTGGATGCTGTTTTTATACCAAATCATAATTTCAATCACCTGTCTCTGTTATGTTTCACGGAGGGACACCAAAAGCGAGGCTTGATACCAACAAGAACGTTTATTAAACACAGACTACACATGAAGCGCACAGCATGGAACAGGCTTGGGAACGAGGCATGGAGACATGGCATGGAGACACAAAAACAGAATATGACGAGGAAACACAATGGACAGACCTGGCACAAGAACACATAACACACAGATGTGGCATGAGGACAACAGGACACAACGGACCGACTGCCAACTGGAATGCCTCGGCAGAATATAAAGGGAAATGGCTTGACGAGGGGACGGGAAACACCTGGGCAGAACAGGGAGGAAACAAAGCATGAGGAGAAGAAATTGGACAAGGGCTTAATGACATAACAAGCCCATTAAGAAAATGGGCGTGCTCAGCTACGTACCAATGAAGTAAGCAGATTGATGTAAGTGTGAAAAAGTCACACAGCAAAGTAAAGCAAGATCTGAAATAGTAACAAAGTGGGAAATCATGACAATTAACCCCCTATCGAAATTATTAAGGTTAGTAAAAGTGCCTATCTAAGAGAAACACCCCCCGTAAATGTTAGTAACTAAAAACAGTAAATTGACATTAAGCCCAACAGACCCGAAGCCAGAACAGTTCCGAAGGAATAAGGAAAGACCACAGCCAACCAATAGAGAAGAAGCCGCGTGTGCACAAGAGAAGACAAGACGTGGACCAGAACGCAGGCATGAGGAGGATTTCAATGGCAGTATGGGACATGACCCAGACATGAACATAACGGTCTCAGACATTTGCATTCATTTGAATTCACATCATTATTCAAATTTTTTAAACACATTACACATCCTAAATTGCTGCCATCTCAACTTTTTTTGGAGTGCAGCAGGAATGGATGCATTTTGAAAAATAAACAGTTGAGCTGGGAAAAACATAAAAAAACCATTCCATGAGAGATTGACATTCGGTACATAGTTGACCCCCCTGGAATTGAATGAAACTTGGCACATATAGGGGTCGCATGGTACAAGCCAAATTTTTAGGCCCGTATCTCACTTTGCCTGCCAGTGGCGCCACCTGGAAGCCACTGAAGTAGCTCGGTTTTCCGAAAGAACCATTATCACTGGTTCTACAATGTGCGCTACACTTGGGACCCCAGCGGACGATAGGATTAGTCTGTCTCCCCCAGCTGATACAAGCCTCATGCTCCCGTAACCACGAATGCCCCAAGACTAAAGGGAAAGTGGGAGACTTGATAATGAAAAATCGAACCTCTTCAGAGTGACTACCAAAAGAGATGAACATCTCTAATGGTTCAGAAACCTCGATTATAACTCCCGTTCCCAGCGGGCGACCGTCCAAAGTTCTGACCGAACGCGATTGTGAAAGTGACCCAGTAGGGACGGAGTGCCTCCTAGCCTGCTGAAAAATCCATGAAACAGTCCACGGCGCCCGTGTCTACGAACGCTTCAATGGTAAATCTTTTACTCCCCAACGTAATTTCTACGGGGATTAGTGTTCGGAAGGGAAGTTGGGTCTGCCCCTCTAGCGATTCGACGCTAGAGGGGCTTTCCGTTTCCCCGTAGTTTAGGACACTGTGGACGGGTATGACCCGGCTTATCACAACAAAAGCAGATTATTTTTCTGCTAATGGGTCTTTTAGACTGACGGTTAAACGAACCATCAACTTGCATGGGCTCAACTGAGGTAGAATCCTTAATGGGTGAACTAAGAGATGAACAATCGGCTTTAGCAATCTTAAATCCATTGTCAGCCAGCGGAGATTTATTCAGTCTCTCCCGACTGCGATCGCGTATGCGATTGTCAATTCGCACAGCAGTACGAAGGAGTCTAACGTTGAGCAGGGTTCTAACGTAGCCAGTACATCCTTAATCTCCTCCGTAAGTGCATGGCTAAAAACTGTCATCAGAGGAGCCTCTGGCCAGCCGGTTTCCGTGGCCAGAGAATGAAATGTAATAGAAAACTCAGCTGTGCTTTCCTTGCCCTGTCTTAAGTGCATTAAACGCATAGCTGCGTCTTGGCCACAAATGTCCTGATCAAAAACAGAAACCATCTCCCTGACAAGAGCCTCTACCGAATTAACAACCGGTGAGTTAGCTCTAATTAGTGGACCAACCCAATTGAGCCCTGTGCCAGCCAACAAGGACAATATAAAGGCAACCCAAGAGTCCTCATTCACAAAACGTGACGGCTGAGCTTTAAAAAATATCTCACACTGGGCAATAAAATCCCTACACTTTCCAGCCTCGCCACTGTATCTTTGGGGGAGTTGTAACTTTGGCTTTCGGGGAAAATGTATGGGTTGTGCTTGTGCAAAACTTTGTGGAGCCTGTGACGTTAGAGGTTTAATACTTTCCGACAATTCTAACAGGGTGCTCTGCTGGTTCTGCAGCGCCGTCTCCTGCACGTGCAGCCTATCAGCCAGATCAGAGCACTGATTGATCAGAACAGAAAGTGAATTCGCAAATCCAGCCAACATCTCTTGCTGACTAGCAATAGCTCTCTTAATCTCAGCCACCGCTGACGTCTCCATTGTGGCTGGAGTGCACTGTAATGGCGTAGAGGTCTTGGACGCCAGGAGCAGTGGCTCGAAATAAAAGATGAATGCAGCAAAGTGCTGATCTTGAACAAAAGGAAATATAGGGGCTCGCGCTACCCACGGGCCTAACGCCGACCGTGGCAGTCAGAAAGCGAGCTCAAAACAAAATACCAGGCAGCTAAGAACCTGCCTAAACTCTCACTTCTCACACTAAATAATAGTGCAGCTAAGATCCTGCCTATACTCTCTTCTCAATATACCTTACCGGCTCAAGCGACAAAAGCATACTGACAGTCCAGCAACCCGAACGAGGAAAGGCAGGAGCTTAAATAGAGTCTGGGCGACGCCCCCAATTAATGCCAACTGGCTAAGGAATCCGATGGTGAGCGAAACGATATCGTCCCGGACGTGAGTAACAAAAGGAGCCTAAAAGGCTCCCAAACCATGACAATGTTCTCACACATAAGTCCAAATTTCAGTCTAGCAGTAACAATAGATGGTCCAATTTCAGAAAAAAGGTTACGGTGATACCCAAGATTCCTCACCCAAAGACAAATCTGGTGATGGTGCTCAGAAATCCAGTAACAGGTCTGATCAAAGCGTAAAAGCTGACAGTGACAAAAGTGGTCTAGTTTGCAGTTATTGCAAGAAATCTGGTCATGTTACAACTAACTGTTGGTTCCTAAAAGCTAAGAAAGAAAAAGAAAAGGATACCAAACCAAATGCCTTTGTGAAAACAAGGTTAGAAACCCCTGTAGTAGATGATCAATCTGCTAAATTGCCTGCTTCTTGTGGTACTAAAAAGCCTGATACTGCTGACTTTGTGAGGGAGGAATTTCTTCCATTTGTGTCAGAGCGATTTGTGGCTCTGAATGAGCATACTACTCCTGTCCCCATATATATCCTAAGGGATACCGTAGCTTCTCAGTCACTTTTGTTGATGGACTCCTTGGAGTTACGTGATAAGACCGCTTCAGGGGATTTCATACTTGTACAAGGTATTGAAGGGAGGACTGTATCTGTACCCCTGCGCTCTATATTCTTGAAGTCAGATTTAGTTACTGGACAGGTAAAGGTGGGACTTATGTCAAGTCTACCTATCAAAGGTGTTTCTCTGTTGCTAGGCAATGACCTGGCTGGGGGCAAAGTAGTTCCCCCTGTACATCTTACTTCACAGCCGAGCACTGGAGATGGCGATGAGGACCCATCTCTGTATCCTTCTTGCGCAGTGACTCGTGCTATGGCTAAGAAGGCTCAAGAAGTAAATGATGTGATACCGTCCAGCACATTGAATAGTCATGACTCAGGTGGTTCACCTTATGACTCTGTTTGGCCTACTATGATTTCTCCGTTTGAGGACTTATCAGATACTTTTATCAGTTCTCTATTCAGCCAGCCGGATGGGTCTGGTGATTCTGATGTGTCTGGAGACTTGTCTCTGTCCAGAAAGGGGTTGATTGAGGAGCAAACTAATGATCCTGAAATTTGTGTCCTAAAGAGGAGAGCCCTTCCTGATAAAGACATAGACGCAGTTTCAGTTGGGTATTATCTCAAGGATGGTGTGTTGATGCAGAAGTGGTGCCCTCCTGATATCCCTCCCAATGCAGATTGGGCAGTGGTCAGGCAAATTGTTGTTCCGAAGGTCTACAGGAATGAGATCTTAACAATGGCTCATAGTTTACCTTTAGGAGGTCATCTTAGTGTTAACAAGACTGTTGATAAGATCATGAAACACTTCTTTTGGCCTGGGCTTCGGAAAGATATTTCTAACTTTTGCTAAACCTGTCACACTTGTCAGGTAGTTGAAAAACACCAGTTAGGCTGCAATTTGAGCTGCAGGTGGGTCTATCTCAGCATTTGGGGAGCCGTTCTCTAAGGTCATTGTTGATTGTGTTGGTCCATTACCCAAGACTAGATCTGGAAATCAGTACTTGTTGACAATCATGTGTGCATCTACCAGATTCCCTGAAGCCATACCTCTACGCAACATCAAGGCAACTGCAATCTCAAAGGCTTTGATAAAGTTCTTCACGTTGTTTGGCCTTCCCAGGGAAATTCAGTCAGACTAAGGTAGCAATTTCACTTCTGGATTGTTTCAGCAGGTTGTGTATGAACTAGGTGCAAAGCAGATTCTTTCTAGTGCCAATCATCCAGAAAGTCAGGGTGCCTTAGAGTGGTTTCATTCCACTCTCAAGACAATGATGAGGACTTATTGTTATGACTATGAGAAAGACTGGGATGAAGGTGTTCATTTGCTGTTGTTTGCAGCTAGAGAAGCTGTGCAGGAGTCTACTGAATTCAGTCCGTTTAAGCTAGTGTTTGGCCATGAAGTGAGAGGACCTTTGCTATTGTTGAGTGAACAATGGCAAGAGAAAGAACCGCATATCAGTCTGTTAGACTATGTTAGCAAGTTCAAAAAAAGACTTTGTGCAGCTCGTGACCTAGCCAAAGAGAACTTGAAATCAAGTCAAGGAAAAATGAAAACTTGGTATGATCATAAGGCTAGAAGCCGTGAGTTTATACCAGGAGATAAGGTTCTTGTGTTATTTCCCTTGCAGTCCAATCCATTACAGGCTAGATTTCATGGTCCTTATGAAATTCTGACAAAACTCAATGATCTCAATTACATTGTGAAGACTCCAGATAGGAGAAAACCAAAACAATTGTGTCACATTAACATGCTGAAGCCTTATCATGACAGAAATGCTAGGGTTGCAGCTGTCACTTCAGATCTTCAAATGGCCAAGATTTGTGAAGATGAGGGGGAGTTTCAAGATGATGAACCTAGAATTAAAGCTGAGGTTCTTTCATGTAAATTGTCAAACTCTGAAGTGTTGCAAAATCTTGATGTAAAACTCCAGCACTTAGAACCCTCACAGAGAGATCAGTTTGAGAGGTTGATCAAGAAATATGAGGATCTGTTTCCTGATGTTCCAAAGAGAGTTTCTATAGCCTCTCATGATGTAGATGTTGGTGATGCCAAACCAATAAAACAGCATCCGTACCGGATGAATCCTGAAAAGAGAAGGATTGCTGAGAAAGAGGTTGAGTACATATTAGAACATGATATTATCAGACCCTCCAGCTCAGATTGGAGTTCACCCTGTGTGCTAGTTCCAAAACCTTATGGAAGTACTAGATTCTGTACAGATTATCGCGAAGTCAATGCTGTAAATAGAACTGATGTGTTTCCAATACCTAGGATTGATGATTATATTGATAGAGTAGGCAAGCAAAGTTTCTGACCAAGATTGATTTATTGAAGGGTTATTAGTGTGTGCCTTTAACTGAGAGGGTCAAGAGCATCTCTGCTTTTGCCACACCATCTGGGTTGTACCAGTATGAAGTTCTACCCTTTGGCATGAAAAATGCCCCAGCCATGTTCCGAAGGATGATACAGTCTACAATCGCCGGATTGCCACACACGGGTGCGTACAACGATGACCTGATCACATGGAGTGGCTCCTGGGAAGAACATCTGAAAGATGTAGAGACGTTGTTCTAGCGCCTGACCCAGGCCAACCTGACTGTTAACCTGAACAAGAGGGACTTTGGTTGTGCTACCGTCACCTATCTTGGCTACGTCATAGGCCAGGGTAAGGTGGCACCCATTAATGCTAAAGTCCAAGCCATCATGGACTTTCCAGTTCCTGACAACAAAAAAGCTTTACGCTGCTTTCTTGGATTGACCGGGTACTACCACAAGTTGTGCAAGAACTTTGCTGAGATAGCTCTCAGTCTAACTATCAACTGAAGAAAGGCGTAAAGTTCACTTGGGATGATGCATGCCAGAGAGCCTTCGATCGCCTGAAGTCTCTGCTGTGTCACTTCCCCGTGCTCAAATCTCCTGACTTCAACAAACCGTTCTCCATTGCGGTCGATGCTAGCGACCAAGCTTGTGGATCTGTGCTCCTACAGAGAAGTGACTCTGATGACATTGAGCATCCCGTGGCATACTTCTCCAGGAAGTTCAATCGCCACCAAAGGAACCATTCCACAATAGAGAAGGAGCTGTTGGCTCTGGTTCTATCTTTACAACACTTTGAGGTTTAT
Source organism: Gymnothorax reevesii (assembly GCA_029721435.1). Lineage (NCBI taxonomy): Eukaryota > Metazoa > Chordata > Actinopteri > Anguilliformes > Muraenidae > Gymnothorax > Gymnothorax reevesii. Next base: position 95,058,848 of record CM056575.1, read on the forward strand.
GTTTGTACTGGGCAAAAGCCAATGATTGTGAACACTGACCACAATCAGTTAATGTTTTTGAGTAAGATGAAAAACAAGAATCGGAGATTGTTGAATTGGAGTTTGATTTTACAGGAGTTTGACTTGGAAATTAAGCATGTAAAGGGTACTGACAATGTAACTGCTGATTGCTTATCCCGTGTTTGAATATGTATATATATATCACGTGTTTATTTGAATATTGTATGATATGTATATATAGACAAGTGTCCACTTAACCATTTTGTATTGAAAAGAAAAATTTTGCCTTTATGAGTCAAAATATTTCCCTTTTGGAATGGAGGTGCAATGTGAATATAGGCCACTGGATGGCAGTATTTACCTTTTTTTGTTAACCCAGACTGGAGCTAGGTTTGGACATGTTCTGGGCATGTCTGAAACAAGTCCCAGAGAAAAGAAAAAAAAGTCTAAAAGGTGGGTGGGGTCTGCAAAGGAGTATATAAAGAAAAGAATTGAGACAGTAAAGTAGTAGGAGAAATTGCAAGGAGAAGGATACATGTGACCAGACCTGTCATTCTGTTTAAGACCTGTGAAGCTTATCGTGGATTTTTGCCTGGGTTAGAGCATTTTCCTCACCCAGGACATCACCAAGGAACCCAACTAAAAGGGACTGTAAATATTTCTGTTTTTCTTGTTAATCAATCTTAGTCATTAGATTAGTTTCACTACGTTCCCTTGTAAATTTGTTGAGTTGCAGTCTGGGGAAAAAAAATGAACTAAAAAATTACAGCACAGAATCTCATTATTATCTTTGCCAAAGTTTATTCTGATCAGGTCAATCAGAGCAAAATTAGAGGGGAATGTCTAGGTGGCTTCTCCATTTTGGCAATTTAGGTACCTTGTGTTCCATTTCAGATTTCTCAGATACCAAGCCGTAAAACCCATAAAAGTTCACTCATATATCACTACAGTATGGAGTTAAATTACTGCCAAAACCTTGTATACAAACCAAACATGTTTTACAAATGCACCACGATTCACAAACAAATACAATGTGATTTGCAAATATAAAAATGATTCACGTACAAACAAGGTGTGATTTGCAAATATAAAAACGATTTGCAAACAAATACAGAGTGGTTTGCAAATACAAAACACCATTAACAAACGAATGTTTTCAGTTTTACAAATACAAAACGTACCGATTACAAGTATACGACGAGAACCATTTCCTACAAGTACAAATTACTTTTGGCAGTTTTCTACCGCTGACATGGCGTAAAGGATTTTCTCACAAATGTCCTCACTGTTATTGTCCCTGTTAAACAGCAGGTGGGGCTATGACTCAATATCCTGGATCGCTACACCGTGAAGTTGAACAGAATAGAGAACGGCCGCCAGCGACAACCGTGGACATGAGGATGATGGCTGAGGCTAAATGTAAACGCAGTGTCTACGTGTTCGAAATAACTCCGTGTCCGACAGTGGGATGGTGTCAATTTAACTCCGTGTCCGACAGTCGATTATTGTTTTTAATCTCTTGAAGTCTACTGAATCTTTTAGATAGCCTATTAAACGTGAATGTTTGATCAGATGGCTCAGTTCTTCAAGATGGGTACCCAATCAATGTTTCTGTTTAAGCTCTGCTCAATAAAGTGTTCTGATTGATAGTGATATATTTTTATTTTCCATTTCGTTATAAATCTGGGTCCGTATTCACAAAGCATCTTATCTTAGCGCTAGGAGTACTCCTAATTCGCGCTAAAACATTTTATGTAGGAGTAAAATCTGAAAAGTAATTCACAAAACCGCTGAGGGCAACTTTTAGCCATCCGAGACACCGAGGGTAACGCTGCAACGATCTGTTGGCTGATATTATCCCACGCATACCGCTTGGATTTGCTGTTCACCCCCGAGCCAATTTTCCCTCTGATTAGGTTACATGCTTTCGCTCCAGCACCAACTGGCCCAGCAGCAGTAACTGGTCTTGGCTCCAGCTGGGCTTTCGCGTCATTTTTGAACTTACATCCATGACAGTTTAGGGCAAACAAACTTGAACGGCTCGACATTTAAATGATCGCAACATATTCTCATTCTCATCGGGTAACAAGTAGCTATTGGGGCAAGTGACGCATTTCATTAATAACTTGTTTAATGCTATTTATGTTTTTGCAATTATCTCTTTCCTATGTACGTTTATTTGCCTAGAGCGTGATATGCGGGGACCGTGCATTGCAATTTTCAAAAGTGCTCAATATGCTATTATCTTAAACCGAATCTAAAAAAACCAATGCTTTGTATTAACAATAACTTGCTTAGAAGTAACCGTGTTTTAAATTATAAGGATTGAAGGGAAGAAAATTATATCAATGTCAATGTTAAAGTTAAGGTTAGGCTTAGGGTTAGGGCAGTGTTTAAAAAGGGGATTGTCGTACCTCTCTACTTTGAAATGCATTTGAAAACTGCCGAACCCGTAACAACTGCCATTATTTTATTGGACAAACCAGTCCCTTGGACTATTTTCTCATTTTTTCCTCCATGGGTTGTATGTGGGATATTTTTTTCAATGGGTTGCCCTGCCACCAAACAACCAATCACCGTGCTCATTGTTCCAAGACTCGTGCATGAGAATTGACATCAGCCATAGCAACGGAGATTACTCCCGCCTATCTCAGAGCTACCCCTATTCTAGGAGTTACCAATTTTCTTCACTAAAAGTTGCTCTCAGCGGTTTTGTGAATTTTAAGATTGTTTTATCATAAATGTTTTAGCGCGACTTAGGAGTACTCCGAGCGCTAAGATAAGATGCTTTGTGAATACGGGCCCAGATTTATAACGAAATGGAAAATAAAAATATATCACTATCAATCAGAACACTTTATTGAGCAGAGCTTAAACAGAAACATTGATTGGGTACCCATCTTGAAGAACTGAGCCATCTGATCAAACATTCACGTTTAATAGGCTATCTAAAAGATTCAGTAGACTTCAAGAGATTAAAAACAATAATCGACTGTCGGACACGGAGTTAAATTGACACCACCCCACTGTCGGACACGGAGTTATTTCGAACACGTAGACACTGCGTTTTAATTTAGCCTCAGCCATCATCCTCATGTCCACGGTTGTCGCTGGCGGCCGTTCTCTATTCTGTTCAACTTCACGGTGTAGAGATCTAGGATATTGAGTCATAGCCCCACCTGCTGTTTAACAGGGACAATAACAGTGAGGACATTTGTGAGAAAATCCTTTACGCCATGTCAGCAGTAGAAAACTGCCAAAAGTGATTTGTACTTGTAGGAAATGGTTCTCGTCGTATACTTGTAATCGGTACGTTTTGTATTTGTAAAACTGAATACATTCGTCTGTTAATGGTGTTTTGTATTTGCAAACCACTCTGTATTTGTTTGCAAATCGTTTTTATATTTGCAAATCACACCTTGTTTGTACGTGAATCGTTTTTATATTTGCAAATCACACTGTATTTGTTTGCAAATCGTTTTCATATTTGCAAACCACACTTTGTTTGCACGTGAATCATTTTTATATTTGCAAATCACATTGTATTTGTTTGTGAATCGTGGTGCATTTGTAAAACATGTTCGGTTTGTATACAAGGTTTTGGCAGTAATTTAACTCCATACTACAGGCATCCATTCCATCCAAATAGAGCAGTTTTTAATTTTTAGAATTAAAAAAAAATTATTAGTACTATTTCTGCCAGTTTTGTTGCCAATACAATTTCCCATTCAAAGATAATACATACAATGAAAATTAAGTTTGACTCCGCAGGAGTATATTTATTAAAAAACAAAATAAATAAATAAAATGATAAATACAAAGGCAATGTGAAAAAAATGTTAAAGTTAGAAATAATCACTGGGGTTATTCTAAGATGGAAATTGCGATTTATTTTCCAAAAAAAAAAAAAAAAGGTACCCTGATTGGGAATCGTACCTTCTACCTTCACAATTTCCTTTCAGCAGCGCGGCATTTTATCCAATAGGCTACGCCAATCGACAACAGTCTATGGTCAAATTGCCCATTCAACGAATGGATAAAGAAAATACGTACTGTTCTGTTGTAGTCTCAGTGTTTGTGCGGAATACTGCAAAGATTCTGTCAGAAAACGACTTTAAAAATGAACGTTGAATATTTAGCGGATAATTATTCGGGCAATACCTCAAACAAACTAGCTATGCATTTATATTGTCGCGCTATTCAAGAACATGCAAATGTCCCATGGACTCAGTTTGACGCACTGGGAATGCAAGGCTGTAGCTCAGGCTAGGTTTCTGTGATTAGGGTGGTTTAGAGTTCGTTAGAATCATCAGGACTCATACAATCAAATTCCTACCAGCATAGTCTTACTGACAGCATCACAAGCCGATGGCAGATAGGAAAATACATTGCAAGGAAGCTGAATGTTACGGAGCTGAAATCTTAAAAGAAACGCCCTGGGAAAGAACATCCTGGCAGATCTAGTTTCGTTATAACACAAACACATTGGGTTAACAATAGCAAGTGCAGATTTACCCTCGAGTTTTTTTATTGCAAAATATCAAAGGTAAGATTTTTTTTCTGCTCATCTCTGTAGACTGTAAGGTGTATGCCTGCTGTTCTTTGAATGTGGTGTCGGTTTAAAATGACAGGGCTCATATGGTTGCATTCTGTGGACTTTACTCTTTCATTTGAGGTATCGTTTTTATGCATAGCACGAATTCAGCAGAAATTCTGGCGATTCAGCGCTGATATGATTTTATCCTAAGTTTTGCTGCATGCTTATTTACTTGCTTGGTGCTTGAATTGTGTTCGGTTGAGGTAAAAATGGTTTACATGATCTTGTAGCTGAGTTTCTCCCCGTCATTTTTGTATGCCTCATGTTAGGATTGGTGCTTCCTGGCGCGTCTGTAGCGCACGCATCTGACGCAGGCCCCATAAAAGGGGGCACTCATAATGAACAGGTTAAAGACATTTATCCGGCTTAACTTCTCTATGTAATCTCAAATGGAATCTTGTCAGAGGTAAACAGTAAGAAGTTAAAAGAGAATAAATTACTTGTTTGAATTGGGTCCAAAATTTTGGAATTGTCAAAGAAGCCATATTTTGCTAAGTATGCAGATAAACAAGCTCCATCCATTTCCAACAGCCCAATTAAATTCAATCTGTTTTGGGACTTATTTGGCAAAAAAGTCAATGAAAATCACACCGCAACTGCAGCAAATTTTTGGGAACTTACATGGCCGCTCAGCTGCAAACTCATTATAACCATATGACTGGCCTTGTAAAAAAAGAAAGAGAAAAAAAAGAGTATACTCAGCAAATATGACCATAAATGCTGGTTAGTTTGATGTATTTCAGAATTAGATCTTTTTTTTTGCAAAATAAAGGGTGCTTATTTCTTAATGTATTGTGAGAAAAATGTGGCTATGTTCAAGTTATGGACTGTTATTTTATTCAGGTATATATCTATGCTGTTGATGCATGTCTGCATACGCATGTGTGGTGGTACACCTTTTACATCAGGTCTTTTTTTGGCATTTAAAAGTTTTGGATCGGTCATATTTTCAGGATAAGATACACTTAATTGAACTCCGTGGGGTGATTTGTCCTCTGCATGATTCATCTTATAGTTAGGAGCAGTGGGCAGCCACAGAGCACCGCCTGGGGACCAACTCCAGTTCTAAAGCCAGTTCCTTGGTCAGGGATACTGGTTGGAGTGTTCCTATGATGCATGTTTATGTGGGTGGGGGAAACCGGAGTACCCGGAGGAAACCCACGCGCACGTGGGGAGAACATGCAAACTCCATACAGAAAGGCCCCAGGCCGGAATCGAGCCCAGAACCTTCTTGCTGTGACATTTCTGACTGCGCTGTACCCATACTTGGTTGTAGTACATGTATTTTCCCAAAGGGATGACACATTTTATGTATGATTGTGCATGTACTTCATATATTTCAAAAGACAGAACTTTGGAATATGTCTGGGAATATGGAATATTAGTTTGGTAAAACATCGGCCTAGAGCACCACGTTTATTCAGAAAGCTATCTTCCCAGCATAGAACCAGACCAAACTCTTTGTTTTCTAAGAAAACTAGCTTTCTGCATCACAATTCAAAAAACATTTCTTTGGTACATTGCTGGGGATAGCCAGTATTTGCATCCAGCCCACAGCGCCCTCTGGGGTGAAATCTTCGGACATTTGATGTTGAATATCATCTACACTGAAAATACTACCATTGAGATTTTACTAATGCTGTAATGTATCCCAAAGGGACAATGTATCCATAGAATTTAAGATCTCTATCTTTCTGGGGAAACAAAATAATGCCACCTAAACACAGGCACAATCTGCTATGAAATGGTCCGTTTTGAGTTTTCTCCAACTTTGGCTCCGTCTTGCTTGAAAAGTCAAGATACTACCAAAGAAATGCTTGGTATTCCCAAACATAGGGTTCCAAAAACACAACAAACAGCATTAGCCACCACAGTACATATCTGGGTTATGATAAAAACTGGTCATGATAAAAGTATAACATATTTGGCACTGTGTATCCTTAAGTCACGATAGGTGATGTAAAATATGGTGTCAACAGCAAAAGTGAGCCACTTTAGCGGCTTCCAGGTGGTGCACCAGCAGGCAAAGTGAGATACAGACCTAAAAATTTGGCTTTTTCTGTAAGACACCCATCTTTACCTACGTTCCAAGTTTCCTTCAATTCCAGGGGGTCAACTTCTTCAAAAAGTTGGAACTAATGTGCTGCATGAAGTAATGAGATGTGCTGTTGATGCCTGAGAATGACGCGCTGTAGGGATTGGGTGGATGAGCTTGATGGGAGAAAGGGAGGGGAGGGGGGGATGAAGTGAGTCCACCCACCATAGAGACCACAGACCAGCTCTGTATTCCCCTACCTTTAACTATGCTAAAACCTCATTTTACCTCATAATGGTGTAAGAAATATAAAAATGGCGCTGAAAATGAGTCACTGAAGCCACTCTGATGTACATTACTTGTAATTAAAAAGAAAAAGTTGGAGATTGGAAGGAGGAAGAAAGCCCTGAGGGCATTTTTCAGCTTCTCTCTTTTTTTGTATTTTTATTGCTCTTAAAAAGGATTTTTCTATTTGGCAGTGAAATGTTCAGATTCTTTAACAATGAAGTGATAAAATGCTTCCCCCAGGTTGGCTGTGCTGGTAAAAAAGCCTAGTTTCTGTTGCTGTAATGAAAGTTGCTCTGTCCCTGCTCAGCGGCCACTGTGGCGATAAGCATCTCTCCCTGTCTGACAGCAGCAGTTAGTATGATGATTTATTTGTGTAAACTGCTTGTAACTGACACACGCAATGTAAACAAGAGCACATTCTGTCATACTGGTTCTCAAATGGCAACCAGGCTCATACAAATATCAACATCTGTTGTATTAAATATTTTTGTTGATTTACGTACTGAGATCGGATAAGAGATAAGATATACTTTATTGAACACCATGGGGTGCTTTGTCCTCTGCATTTAACCCAACCTATTGTTAGAAGCAGTGGGCAGCCACAAAGCAGCACACGGGGACCAACTCCAGTTCTTGAACCACTTCCTTTCTTGGGGTACCAGTTCCAATAATGAATGTTTTTCTGAGGGGGAAGACTGGAGGACCCACAGGAAACACGGCAAGGACAGGGAAACTCCACACAGAGAGGCCCCAACCAGATTTAAACCCATGAACGTCTTGCTGTGAGGTAGCAGTGCTAACCACAGCGCCAAGCCGCAGGTAAGGATACTTTTTAGGCCTCACCATTCTGAAGATAACTGGGCATTCTTGACTAATACAACAACTAACTCGAGTTGGAAAAAAAAAAACACACCGGCAGTAGGTTATCAAGTGGCCAAAACTTCTTAACCCCTGCACACAGATGCAAAATCAAGCCAATGATGCCTATGCACGCATGATCCCTATTTAAGGCTTTATAATTCAGGATTTGAGTGACACTGAGAGTGCAAAAATTGTTTTAATGAAGCAAGGCACTTGTATCAAAATACAACTTATTTTTATTTATCATTTTGGGACAAAAAAGTGCCGCAAATGCAAAACGAGTCATCAGAAGATGACATATCCCCCCGCAACGTACTCCCAAAATATCAAAAGGCAGCAGTCTAAGACCTGATTAATACGCACAGCAAGTTTAGTTCAAAGATATTGAATTGTATTTGAGTTCTGCTTCGCAAACAAAATGTCCAGGGATGGACAGATGGACAGGTGGATGGAAAGACGACTACACTGGCAACTATATCCCCCTGCATTATATGCCAGGAAGATGAAAAATGAAAAATCAATTTTCAAGTTGTAAAAAATGAAATGCTGAGAAACAATTAAATACCTTGGAGGTAAAATAATTAATTTCCTGGATCATAAACTCATAAGCCAGAAGTTAGCTAAGCCTACATCTGTGGGTGTTGCTGAGGACAATGATTATCTGTAAAGCTGAATATAAGATGCCCCACTACATCCCCAAACTGTTTAAAATAGAGAGATTATTGCTTTGGAGTGAGATATAAATAATGTCATTTTTACTACCAACTGTTTTTGACACGTTCCAACTACATCAAATGCAAGTGGATATTATTATTTTGTAATTTTTTGACAGTTAAATGAGGGTTGGTCATATAGTACCAATCCATTTGGTCTCCAAACTAAACAGAAAACTAAATGAACGTTATTTGGCTATATAAGCTTAATAACCTCCTCCTTTATCAAGTATTATACTCAGAATTACAGATAAAGCAAATTGATTGGAGTGTGCTGGTGACCAGGGTATTGAGCCCCCCCAGTGGCTGAAATAAATCACACCAATAACCCTTGAATAAAACCATACTTGCTCCTCTCTGCACAAGGATTTAATCCCAGGGAACGGAATTCCCAGGAATACCAATCGAAACCACTTCCCAAGAAACGTGATAACAGGAAAAACATTTTTATAACATACAGTGGCATGGAAAAGTATTTGTCTCCTTCCTGATTTATTATTTCTTTGCATATTTGTCACACTTAAATGTTTAAGATCAAAAAAATAATTTTAGTGTTTGACAAAGATAACCAGAGTAAATACAAAATGCAGTTTTTAAATGATGATTTCACTTATTAAGCGGGAAAAGCAATCCAAACCAACCGGGCCCAGCGTGAAAAAATAATTGTCCCCTAAACCTAATAACTGGTTGTGCCACCCATTGGCGACAACAACTGCAATCAAACATATGCAATAACTGGCAATGAGTCTTTCACATCCCTGTGGAAGAATTTTCGCTCACTTTTCTTTGCAGAATGGTTTTTATTCGGCCACATTGGAGGGTTTTTGAGTATGAATGGCCTGTTTAAGGTCATGTTACAGTATCCCAATCAGATTTATGTCCGGACTTGGACTAGGCCACTCCAAAACCTTCATTTGGTTTTTTTTTTTAAGCCATTCAGAGGTGGACTTGCTGGTGTGTTTCATATCATTGTCCTGCTGCATAACCCTAATGCATTTGAGCTTGAGGTCACAAACTGATAGTTGGACATTCTCCTTCAGGTTTTTCTGGCAGAGAGCAGAATTCATAGTTCCATCAATTGCAACAAGTCGTGCAGGTCCTGAAGCAGTAAAGCAGCTCTAAACCATCACAATACCACCACCATGTTTGACTTTTAGTATGATGTTCTTTTTATGAAATGCTGTGTTAGTTTTACCCAGATGTAACAGGACGCACTCCTTCCAAAAAGTTCAACTTTTGTTCCGTCAGTCCACAGAATATTTTCCCAAAAGTCTAGGGGATTATCACGATGTATTTTGGCAAATGTGAGACGAGCCTTTGTGTTCTTTTTTGTCAGCAGTGGTTTTCACCTAGGAACTCTCCTATGGATGCCATTTTGGCCCAGTATCCATCCTATTGTTGAATCATGAACACTGACTTTAACTGAGGCAAGTAACACCTGCAGTTCTTTAGGTGTTGTTCTTGGATCTTTTGTGACCTCCTGAGTCGTCGATGCGCTCTTGGAATAATTTTGGTGGGCCAGCCACTCCTGGGCAGGTTCAGCATTGATCCAAGTTTTCTCCATTTGTGGTAATGGTTCTCACCGTGATTTGCTGGAGTACCAAAGCCTTAGAAATGGCTTCGTAACCCTTTCCATACTGATAGATGTCAATATCTTGTTTCTCACCCATTCTTAAATTTCTTCAGTTTGCGGCATGATACATAGCTTCTTGAGATCTTTTAGCCTACTTAACTTTATCAGACAGGTTCTTTTTAAGTGATTTCTGGATTTAACAGGTCTGGCCTGGGTGTGGCGAGTGAAATTTAATTTACAAAATGTAGTTAATCACAGATAATTCATAATTTAACAAGCGGGGGCCAATACTTTTTCACATAGGGCCAAATAGGTTTGGATAGCTTTTTCCCCTTAATAAATGAAATCATCATTTTAAAATGCATTTTGTGTTTACTCGGGTTATCTTTGTCTAATACTGAAATTTGTTTGATGATGTGGAAAATTTAAGCGTGACAATTATGCAAAGATATCAGAAATCAGGAAGGGGGCAAATACTTTTTCACGCCACTGTATTTACAGTTTAGAGTATAATATACAGAGCTGAGAAAAAGTATTTGCCCCCTTCCTGATTTCTTTTTTTTTGTGGTATTTGTCACACTTAATGTTTCAGATCATCAAACAAATTTTAATATTAGACAAAGATAACCAGAGTGCAGTTTTTAAATGATGATTTCATTTATTGAGGGAAAAAACTATCCAAACCTTTCTGGCCCGATGTGAAAAAGTAATTGCCTCCTAGACCTATTGACTGATTGTGCTCGCCTCGGCGACAAACACTGAAGTTATTGCAAGCGTTTGCAATAACTGGCAATGAGTCTTTCACATAACGATGAAGGAATTTTGGCCCCCTATTCTTTGCAGAATTGTTTCAATTCCGCCACATTGGAGGATTTTCATGCATGAACGGCCTGAATAAGGTCATGCCACAGCATCTCAATCGGATTTAAGTCCGGAGGCTGGCTAGACCATTCCAAAACCATTTTTTATTTTCAGCCATTCAGAGGTTGACTTGCTGGTGTGTTTTGGATCATTGTTTTGCTGCATAACCCACATGCGCTTGAGCTTGAGGTCACAAACTGAGGGTCAGACATTCTCCTTCAGGATGTTCTGGTTGAGAGCAGAATTCATGGTTCCATCAATTACAGCAAGTCGTCCAGGTCTAGAAGCAGCGAAGCAGCCCCAGACCATCGCACTAGCACCACCACGCTTGATTGTTGGTATGATGGTACCAACATGATACCATTTATGAAATGCAGTGTTAGTTTTACGCCAGATGTTATGAGACGTACACCTTCAAAAAAGTTAAACTTTAGTCTCGTCAGTTCACAGAATATTTTCCGAAAAGTCTTGGGGATTATTAAAATGTTTTTTGGCAAATGTAAGACGAGCCTTTTCGTCCTTTTTGGTCAGCAGCGGTTTCACCTTGGAACTCTCCCATGGATACCATTTTTGCCCAGTCTCTTTCTTATTGTTGAATCATGAACACTCATGGTAACGCTTCCTTTTACAGTACGGTAATTAGATGGCATTTACATGGTAATTAACAGGTAAGTACCATGTAATGAGGAGTAGTTACTGTAAAATTACCATGTAATTTTAAGGTAACTATATTACTAATTACTTAGTACTTTTAGAGTAATTACCAAGCCAATTCCAAATAACTACCTGGTAATAAGTGTTAATTACTATGTAATTATAATGTAATTATACACTAACTATTTTGTTAATTGCCAAGTACTTACTAAGTAATTGCCAAGTAATTTCTCAAGAAGTAATTACCAAGTAATTATGTGGTAACATAGTGAGTACATAGTAATTAATCACAAAGTAATTATATTATTTCCTAACAACTACCATGCAGACCGGTCTGGCTGCAAGAACTGGGTGAGCATTCCACTTTTTAGTCTCTGAAAAGTGAAAACACCCACCTAGTGCAAGCACCCACATGGGCCAGACCAGTCTGCAGAAAACATGATGATGTGAATTCCCAAGACTGGGACTGTTTACTTAGTAATTATTAATTATAGTTATTTATCACATCATTTATCACTGTTATTGTTATTTTATTTTTTGAAAAAGAAGTCTTTTCAGATTTTTTTAAAAAGTGCCTGACTGTTAAAAATTTGCACTGTTTTGGAAATTGTTTTATAAGAATTTGAAATTCATTGGATTAAAATGTTTATCTTTGGCTGCTCTCTTGTTTTTGCACATCTGTCACAGCGAGGTGTTTTGAGTGAGGAAGTGTAATAATAATGCACTCATCTTGATGTAATTTGTTGGCTGGTGATGGTGGTATTTGATGGGAACTCTTATCTCCTGACAGATACAGTGTGCGGTTCAGGGGGAGACTCAGACTCACAGACACTGTATCACAGACACTGGCTGGTTTTGCGGCATTTTTGGTCCAAGTGTGTGGGGTAATGTGATAGTTTCCTAGTTAAGGGCTAAATACTGAGTAAGTACCAGGTAATAACGTGGAAACAGACCTCACTCCCTTTTACAGTACAGTTGCACTTTAATAATTATGTAATTTCCTGGTAGATATTTTTCTACTTACTTGGTAATGAAGGAGTAATTACCAGGTAATAACATGGAAACAGACCTCACTTCCTTTTACAGTACAAATCCACTTTAATAACTAGGTACTTTCTAGGTAGGTTTTTTTGTAGTTCCTGGGTAACGAACCAGTAATTACCAGGAAATAGCATGGAACCAGGCCTCACTTCCTTTTGCAGTAGAGTTCAACCGTAATTACCAGGTAAATGTTGTAGTTATTGGGTAAATACTAAGAAGTTACCAGGTAAGTAGTAAAACCATTTGACTACTAGGGAAATACATGGCATAAATACCTAGTTGTACCTAGTAATACCTAGTCAATAGTCTTCATTTCCTAGTAATTACATGGTAAATATCTAATAGAAACCTGGTAGCCAATAGGAAAGTAATTGGCAGTGTTATAATAATTTCTGTGTAAATTTAACAGTACTAACTGTGTATTTACCAATACAATACATAGCCTTCCTTGGTAGTTGTCAGGTACGATTAAAGGGTAGTTTACTGTGTAGTTATGAAATAAATAGTTAATAACCTGATAATTATATTGTAGTTAACATGGTAATTTTGCAGTTATTGCTGGGTATGTTATCTGGTAGTTACCAGGTACCTATTTGTTAAGTGGCTGATAAGTACTTTAAAATACATTGTAGTTTCCATGTAGTTATTAGGAAATTACTGAATAAGTAATTGGCAATTATCAAGCAGTAAGATTGTAACTGTTAAATAGATACCTTGCAGTTATTATTATTATTATTATTATTATTACATGGTGTTTGATGAGTAGTTATTAGGTAAGTATTATATATTTACTAAGTAAGTGCGGTGTGGATAATACAGTATTTACTATGTATTACTTAGTAATTACTTAGTAATTGCTATTTATTACCTTGTAGTTACTTGGTAGAAAATTACTTGGTACTCATGAAGTAAGTACAATTACCTTGTTTTTACTTTAAGAAATACCCAGTAATCAGTAAATATTACATGGTAGTTGTTAGGAAATAATATAATTACTTGGTGAGTACCTAGTAATTGATCACATAGTTACCCCATAATTACTTCTTATTACCTGGCTGTTACCAGGTACTTCTTAAGAATTTACTTGGCAATTACTTAGTAAGTACTTGGCAATTAACAAAATAGTTAGTGTATAATTACATTACAATTACCCAGTAATTAATACTTATTACCAGGTAGTTTTTTGGTATTTGCCTGGAATTGGCTTGGTAATTACTCTAAAAGTACTAAGTAATTAGTGAGATAGTTACATGGTAATTGGCTTGTAATTACATGGTAATTTTACAGTCACTACTCCTTATTACATGGTACTTACCTGTAAATACCATGTAATTACCATACCGTAAAAAGAAGCGTTACCGAAATTTCTTGTCTGAAGCACCTTCTCCAATCAAACAAATAAAGCCACAGAGTAAGGGATATGGTAGTTATATCAGGTTTAGCGTTTTCCCCTCTATTCACATACATTGATGAAAAAGCTTAAAAGAATAGTTCACTTTTTAAACCTCAGCCCCGAATAATTCAGGCTGTGGGGTATTGTCATCACCTGTGGCGTCCATCCATCTGTCTGTCCATCCCCAATTGTATTCCGTGAAAGTCAAAAATGCCGCTGCCGATCAACTCCATTTTTGGTCTAGGTGTGGCTGGTGGGTAGCTACACAAACCTATTGATTTTTGTTGCACTTTGATATCTAATATGGCTGCCAATGTGAATTTGCATTCTGCGCATTAAGGGGCCTATTCTCCCATTAGCGCGTAAGTCCTTTTTTACACAATTCAAGTTAAGCGCTTTTGAGTTACGCATATTCTCCCCAACTCGCTTCGATCACGCCCACAGCGCTTAACTTCAGAATGTAGGCGGCCTAATGAAAGAGGTGTGACTGATCCAAAAGAGAGGCAGACTCTGTACAAAGCTCATTGATCATGGCCATCAGGAAAACATAGAACAAGAATTTTCTGATTAACCATGAAAATGCTTACAAAAACTCGTATGTCCACTATTCTTACACATAGAATTAAACATGTTTTATTTTAATCATATTTTAAATTATATTTATCAATTTATATATATTTTTATATTTATTCATTTTCCAGTGAAGTTTATGATTTTGAAGATACAAGGTTTTATCAGCAGGCCCACGATATGCGGCTGTAATAGTCGGCCTATATATGTCTGTGGCAATTACAAGAAGTATTACCGACATCTCTTTTTTATTTCTTACTCTGGCCACCATGGCATTAAAGCTATGCAAATAAACAAATTGCCACGATAATGAAATAACAAAAAGAATTTAGCGCTTCTCAACCAGCGCAATAAGAGCATTGAATATGTGCCACTCCTACACCAGCCTGTTTGTTCCGTGGAAAACAGGGAAGGAGACAAATGAAGAGAACATTCTTAACAATCAAAGACACTTTATATGATCTCATTTAGAAATTGCGCACTTGAAATCTCAAACTATTCAGATGTCGGGTTTGCAACTGAAGGACATGGAAACGCTTTAACAAAGGATTCTTACCCCGCACGCTGTCATTTCCCCGCCCCGTAACCGCCTCAGCAATCACACAATTCCATATCCCTAGCCAATTATGTCCCATTTAATTTGAGCGACACATTCACTTGAACTTGTGCCTAATACTTTATTAGAATGAACTATCCCATTTACTGATAATGATTCTTCCCACGTTGGCTATTCTTTATTGGCTAAAATTGATTAACAAATGGGTAGTGCTTTGGTATTGGCCAGGGTAGGGCTCAATCTAGAGTAGCCTATTAAATAATATCTTTATTCACACATTAAAATACACAGTATTATCAAAGGTAAAAAAAAAAAGAAAAATAAAAAGACACAAAGTTGTTAATACAGATATCCTCAATTAGAAAATCATTCTCCTCCCTCGTGAGAATATCACAACTTTTTAGATTACCACGAACATAGAGGGCGGTCGCATTTGTTAATAGAACATGAAGATAATGATGACGACGTCAAGCCAAAGCCGAAAACCAATTTCATAGATGTGGACTTACCGGTTTATTAATGATTTCTCTGCACTTCCTTGATATAATTTCATCCCCCTTTTGGCTAATAAAGCCAAAAAAGGCGGAGATTAAATAGGTAATAGCTCTCTCCAACTATCGCGTACTGTCCATAAAGCTACTTTCACATCAGAAACGAAACGAGGAGGTGGCACCCACTCTTTCTGCAGTGGAAGTGCATAGTGAAAAACTTGGAGCGTCAACGAACTGTGTCAAACACCTTGACACAGACGCATGATAAATGTGCATGACATCCCCAGCCACTCTCTGGAATGACCCAGATGCCAGGACCGACAGCGAAGTTGTGACCTTGATGACCACCAGTATGTTTGTAATTGTTTGTAATGCGTTTGTAATTGAACTAATTGGAGAAGAGGCTGTTGCGTAATATCTTTCATTTGATAATTATGGTTATGAGAAATGTAGTTTCGAAATAAGGATGAACAATCGAAGATTGAAAGGCTCAACCTTTACTATGTTTAATAAAATAACATTAATGTTAAAATTCGGCCTATAGCTTACATCAAACGCAATATTCCATTTCGCCTTGTGTTGGCACTTGCCCTTAATACAGCCCTCAAAAGCGCTTAACAGAAAAAGCGCGTAAGCCAGGGGGAGAATACGCGTAAGTGTTATTTGCATGAGAAACGCCCGGAAACGCCTCAATTTTGGCCTTGCTCCACCCCAAGTGCGTAACTGCCTACAGGGCGCATAATGCACAGACTTAAGTCGAGGGGAGAATACGCGTAGGCTGAAAAGCGCGTAGCTATGCTCTTTTTTCAACTAACGCACATGGGAGAATAGACCCCTAAGTCAAAAACGCCACTACCGATCAACTCCATTTTTGGTGCAGGTGTTGTGGGTGGGTAGCTACACAAGCCTATCGATTTTCGTTGCGCTCAGATATCTGAAATGGCTGCCATGGCTGCCAATGTGAATTTGCATTCTGTGCTTTAAGTCCAAAACGCCATTGTGATCAACGCCATTTTGCTGGTTTGAGTGTTGAAAGTGGGTAGCTTCAGAAGCTTATCAATTTTTGTTGCTCTCCGATATCTAATACGCCTGCCACGGGTGCCATCTTGAATTTATCTTCCGTGCAATAAGTCTAAAACGTCATTGACGATCAATGCCATTTTTGGTTTGGGTGTTTGGACTGGGTAGCTACAGAAGCCTATCGATTTTCGTTGCGCTTCGATGCCTAATATGGCAGCCATGGCTGCCATCTTGAATTTGCATACACAGCTGAGGGGTAACGTCTGCTTTGCAGGGCTGTTTTTTTGAAGTGGGGTTGTATGACTTACAAATTGCCTCAACATACATTAGACGCAATAGGAAGTTCCCTGCTCTCCTCCAGTTAGCCGCACCAGTGCAGTGCTGGGAGGAGATTTACACAATTCACTGTTGTGAACGGTTCCAAAGTAACAGCGTTTTTTCGTGGCCTAAAAGAGGTCCTACCTGAATACACAACTTTAATCGTATGCTATATCACAACAATTTACAGTGCTTCAGCTGCTCTGAAAAAACACAGTTTCCCTTGAACTAACCAACTGACAAGTAAACTGGGTGCTGTAGCTATCAGCTGTTTGGGTCACAGTCACAGTGGTTGCAAAATCAGATGGTCGTTAAACTTGTGCAAACATTTGAAAATGGTCCATGTGTGTTGCTTTCCTGGACGTGAAAGCAAAGCTGTATCCTGGTGCACTGACAGCTTCCACCGCATTCCTTTGCGGGATATTGGACTTCGGCAGCTGTGGCTAGTTGCGCTCAACATGGATATTGATACACCACCATTAAATAGCTCCGTGTATGCAGTATTCATTTTTCCAAAGAGGAAGGCTACATTCAGGGAAATCTCAACGATGCACGCTTAAAGAGCTGTACCCATGCATCAGGTGAGGGAGTGAAACACCTGTGAAAAAGTGTAATGTAAGCATAAATTGATAGGGTCTACGCAGTCACTTACTGAGTATATGCTGTGCTGGTTGTGATATGGATATTTAAATTTGAGAGGTAATTCTACACCATATACCTATCTACACCATACCAGTCTCTTACCACTCAGTGTCTGCACAAACAGCTGATTGCTACAGCACGCAGTTTACTCCAATGGAATACAACAGTTGCAGTGACGTAACAACAGGGGGCGCAGCGAGTGCAACGGGACTAGGGCCAAGTGGGGGGTGGGGGGTGGATGGGCCCTTAATGGATGGTCCCTTAACAGTATGCCGCGACAGCTTCCTAGGTGTGCCGCAAGAAGACCCACTTACTGTTTTTTTTCCTGATAGCCTAATAATATAAAGCGGCTGAACATGCGGGATATAAAAATAACCAGTCATGTCATAATCAATTCAGTTTATTTAAATGCTTATTTAAAATTCCTTCTCGATATTTCCGCATCATGTATTCTGCTGTGCAATTCCTTCTCATGACTGGCTAATCACACATCGTCTAACACGAAAAATGAAACATCCCCCGGTAAAACTCAGCTAAAACAGCAGTGTAGGCTAGTTGAAACGAAACAAAACCTTGAGAAGGCCGTCGGACTAAGACCCTGAACCACCTCACTCTTGCTGCACTGGCCAGAAAAAGAAAATCAAAGCAGTGAGCAGACTTTACAGTGAGGAATATCTGACTTAAGGGTTTACATTCACCGGAGATCCCACTACCCCAATGTCAGGTCTGCGTGTCAGGTCTGCACTTAGGCCCAAACGAACCACGTTATGCCACTGGTCAGTTGGTTAGTTCAAGAGTGACTGTGTTTTTTTCCGAGCAGCTGAAGCACTGTCATTTTTTGTAATATAGCTGTAATGGCCCCAATTTGTTATTACATTTACGACAGCAAGGGATGACAGACACAATTTTAAAACTTAAACACATTTAATTAAACAAAGACTTTTAACTAATCTACTATCTACTCTACTGACCAAGATTGATATAAATATATAATGAAAAAAATATTTACAATCCCTATGGTTGGGTAGCTTGGTGATGTTCCGGGTTAGGAAAATGCTCCAACACAGGCAAAAATCCACAAAAAGCTTCACAGGTCTTGAAAAGAGTGACCGGTCTGGTCAAATGTATCCTTCTCCTTGCAATTTCTCCAACTACTTTACTCTCAATTTTCCTCTTTATATACTCTTTTGCAGACCCCTCCCACCTTTTAGACTTTTTAAAATTCTCCGGGACTTTCCATCTCAGGCATGCCCAGGACATGTCCAAACCTAGCTCCAGTCTGGGCTTAACAAAAGAAAAGGTCAACACTGCCATCTAGTGGCTTCTATTCGCATTACATAGCGCACAATTAAAATGGTGTATTCAGGAGGGACCTCTTTAAGGCGGCGATAGTACACTGATACTTTGGGACCGTTTACAACAGTGTATGGCATAAATCTCGGTCCACCGCTAACTGGGGGAGAGCAGGGAGCTTTCTACTGCGTCTGATGTAGGGGAGACTGGGTCTAGTTGTCACACGTCCATGTTGTTACATTCAAAATAGTTCCTATAATAAAACTCAAATTTTTCCTGTTGCTTCGCGAAGGTGACCCACGCCTTTATGTGACAGAATGATGTATGTCAAAAGTCACAGGTTAGTGTTTCAGAAAAATGCTCAAAAAAGTTACTTTCTTGGTGTTTGGGAGATTTCGATTCACATCAAGTGTAATTGATACATGCCCGAGATTTTCTGGATTATGAGAGAGGAAGACATTAGCCACTGTGTCATGACACACCCATGTAAAGATTGCTCTGGAACGTTTCAAAATGTCAGGAGAATGACGAAGGGTGGCTGATGGACTAGTTGATACACCCAAGTTGTTATGGTAAGAACTTGCCCCAAAACCTGTAACAACTTAGGCAAGATCAAATTACCTCACTGAATGACTTTCTACCTTTTTGTATTTCAGAAAGATGCCTTGAAATTACAAACCAATAACGAAACGTGGCAATGCCATTAGAGAATGACTCAAGACGTTCTTTACTGTAGCTTTAGTTCATAAATAATTAACTATTTAACTAAAAATTAAGACTTTAATTTAATAATTAAAGTTCCTCGGCGCACCACCCTTCTAGAAAAGGGAAAATTAATAGCAATTAAAAACTAAGTCTCATTAGCGTTTCGCCATAAATGCCAAATTACCATAATCACAATTTGTTATAGATGAATGATTACAATATTCAACAAAAATGGGAAAACTGGGCTTAATTATCAATGCTAATATTTAATAGTAATATAATTACCATCAACATCCAACATCAACAGTATAACCACACACTGAAGGGGAGCTCCTGACCTGGCAGAGGTTTGATTCAAGCTAATATTCAGGCAATATTCAGAAAACCAGAAGCACTTGTTGAATATATATAAAAAGGTATATTATGTTTCAATAGCAATGAACAGGCAATCAATACTACTTGAATAAAACAATAAGCACACTGGAAGGATTAATATAGCGGTTATATCGTGAAACAGTGTATTCAAATAGAACTATCCTTTGAACCTCCCCCTCACAGGGATGCAATCCCAGGCTAGATCCCTTTCCACAAAGATCTTTGCCCTGGATCCTCCAGGTTGAGAAATCTGTCTTCTGCTTCCCAGTGTCTTCTTTTCAAAGCCCACCGATCACAGAAGCACCACTCGCGTACAACGCATTCGCATTTGGCTTATGGTGGCCTGACTGTACATTGAGCCGAGCGCGGAGGCCAACTCTGTGGTCTTACTGCCTTTTGCGACCCGACCGTCCGGTGACCCAGTCGATAGTGATCCTTGTTTATCACTGAAACAACTTGGTATTGTCACTTTGAAAAATCAGAAAGGAACATTTGAAATGCAGAAAAACCAGTCGTCTTTCAAATAACACCTCCCTTCTTCTTGAATGATTGCTTTAAAATTCTAGCAAATGTAACGTTTATAACAACAAAATCTACTTCCGGGAGTATGAACATTCCCTTGGCAGCCATGGTAACCCCTCAATTCCGGCATTTTGAATGGCCAATTATGGTTGTTGACTCTTATTGCACAAATTTTATGGACTTCTTGCAGAAAAAAAAAGATTCCGAAAATACCATTTAACAATAAACAGGGATGAAGTACGACTTTCTTTCCTAATTTTTTATTTTCCTAATGATTCTTTTATCAGTACAGATTCTAGAACTGGTGCCAGCTCAATCTTTTTTTTCAATAATGTGAGAGGGTACTTGTTGCATGCAAGTCTTCAATTTCCTACTTTCAGCTCATGTTGCTGGAAGAGAAGAGACAAGTCAGCAATATTTGAAAAACAGGGTTTGAAACATAATGGTTATAAACATGGAGGACATATTAACAACAACGAAATATGGATGGCTACTGGGCTCTGAGATATTCAGTAGGCTATAACATTTATTATCCCCCGCCAACACGAAGTGGGAGGGGGATATAGGTTTGACCTCCGTCCGTCCGTGCGTCCGTCCGTCCGAGATAAAGGGGACAGCTTTACTCAGAAACTACTACAGATACAGTAACCAAATTTGGTGTGTAGCTTCAGACCATAAAGGCCTTGATTGAGTTCGAAAATGAGAAGCGCACGATTGGCGGGGGATGTTGTAGACCATGTCGACTTGTTATTTTGAGCTGTGAAATTCATTTGGGCCTGAACGGGTACCAACATATTTACTCTCAGGGATTTAAACAACTTTATATGGGATCTTTGCCTGTGAGACATGTATGGTACCTTCTGATGACACACTGTAGAGAAATCTATGAAGAAAATGGGGGGCCAGATGTTGGAATTCCCACTGATGGTCTACCTCAGAAAAATGTACACATCTCTGCAGCTCTCCAGGCATCTTTGTCTGAGAATCTGTTGCACGATACAAGCATGTATATATGCTATATATAATGCTATGTATATATATGCATGTATATAATGCTATATACAAGCATTTTTGCCAGATCACCATTGAAAAAGAGACTTTGGTCTCAACTGGTTTTTATCTGGTTAAATAAAGGATTTGATTGATTGATGTCCTGTGTGTTTACACGCTGAAAAAAATGGGCAATGGCAGAGATAGGAGTGAAGACAGAGGTGCCCTCCCATGTGGGCTAAAAACACATTCAATTGAGTCAGGCATGCACACATTTTTCATTCCACAGGGCCTCCTCTTCAATTATTTCAGTTTGTTCTACACTTTGAATGAACTGATACCCAATAATTTGTTTGTTTTATTTTTTGCTCTGATGTTCCTCGTACTATACTAATAGGCTGATATTATCTATATAATGCAAATGATGGTCTTGTCGCCATAGCAACCATTTTCTCATTTGTCTTGGTCAGCATCTCCCAGGAAAAAAGGTGTTTCGGATTGTAAGTACTGTGTGCACAGTTTGACGAATGCATGATCCCAAATGCAATGAACTAAGGGAATGCTTTCTAGCTACATTCTACCCATATTAACATCAGATTTTATAAGCCTACATATCTTCCATACTACAGCGAGGTGGTGCGATGGATTATCTATCCGACATTAGCAATCCATACTTTATCCAAATTAATATAAATTAATGAGACATTGGATCTCACGCAAGAAGCGATATAAGAACAAATTTTCTCCTATTTTTTGTTCGTATCCCCAATTTTTTTTCTCATTTTGTTCTTACCCATTGATTTCTGGGATACACCAATGTTTTCTTATTTTTGCTCGTCTCTTAGGTAAGAGAAATTTTTACGAGTGGTCGAAAGCACTCTTACCGAGATAAAATAAAACAGAAAACGGTTATCTCTGCCCACAAATTGCTTGTCCAATGCATGGAAACACAATTTTTAAAACCTAAACATTAAAAATGCATCATACAATCAAATTTTGATTGTTTTCTGTTTTTGAGAAATTATAATGAGCCTATTATTTCATTCCTGGGCTAAAGAGTTTGGCCAGTTGCAGTTGGACGCTTTGGCCATCCAGGCCTTGCGCAGAGAGCGTGTTTATAGAGATCGCACGGATCTGTTTGCTGAGACAGATGAATGGCTACTCGTGCCAAATGTGAAAGCAACCGTACTTGGGCACGGAAGATTACTCTTATGTGTTTCTGCTCTCTTGTTGTAACAAATGCAGCGGCGAAAAGATATCTCCATTCAAACTAAGAAATTCAGTGCTTGCTCGAAATGTAGGCAGAGGAAAACATACAATCATAACTGGCTGCTACATACAAAAACTCAGATATTTATGGAATAATTTGTGAGTAGTTACATTCGCGTTTTCGCGGAATAATAGATCAGTGCCTTGCCAAACTAAAGAAAGTGCGGCAACAATATTAGTGCATAACGGGGTGCGATAGTCTGGCAGCTCAAGTTATGAAATAGATCAATTTTTGTGGTATGAGACAGTGGACAGAATAATCGGCCAAAAATGCAAGGGCGAAAGAATTCCGTATGCAACATCCACCTATATCAAATGTAATCATTATATTTTCGGCTTACCTTGATGTTTGGGTACCCAGAGAAAAATTTGGATACGTAAAAACATCAAACGGTCAAGAATTTAGAGAGGGGGGGGGGGGGGGGGGGGGGAGGGGGGACAATCGTACAGAGGCACTGTACGGAGCATTCGCACCTTGTGTGAAAGCACCCTAGATTGCCACGAGCAGGGTCATGGCTCGAGGGGATCCAACTCCCTTCAAATAAGATGTTATTTCGTACCTATCCCTTTCTGGCTGTGAACCAGCATTGCCAGATGGACAAAAATTATTGTATTTGTACAGTTATTTTGCCCTTTGTATGATGTACGATTATGCTTAGTAAACTGTTTCCCCGAAGTTCGTTCATACACAGTCAGGGGTTTGAACTATGTAAGTTAGCATCTGTGCTTTCAGGATACAAGTTCATCTTTTTCATTGTCATTTTGTTAGTGATATTGCGGGGAACTTTTTGAAAGCGACAACACAAATGAGGAATGAATGTCACAAAAGGACTTAAATGAAAACACCAAGTGGAGGCTTGCATTTTCATTTTCATGGTGATAATAATGAATAATAATAATGATAATGATAATAATAAAATAATGCGCTTGCATCTTGAAAATGAAAATGCATTTCTGAGAATGCATTTTCATTTGAAATTTATTTATTTGGGTCCGTGTATGATTCGTTCAATTGATATTCAATTGATAATCAAAAAACGGTAAATTGAAAAAATTACATGATATTCCATGGTTTGTTTTTCAATGTCACAAAAAAACAATTCGATAACGATTCGTTTTTTCAACCTTTGATTTTATGCTCACGTCAAAAAAGGAACATTTAAAAAACTGTCTCAGGGCCAAATTTGATTTTGATATTCAACCTTTCTCATTTTTGTGGCCTGGACGTTATTGGGCGTATGGACTGCTTCGTTTGCTGTGATAACCACTAGGCTATGTTCGAGCGCTCATTGACAATGGCCTCATTGGAGTCGCATGCCGACTTTATCGAGGAGTTATTTAAAACAGGCAAGACTCATGCGGATATTTCAACCAGGCTGCTGCAGATGGGAGCCGAGAGATGCTCATAAATGAGTGTTAGAAGATTTTGTGCAAGACACAACCTGAAACGTAAACGACTCATTACGAACTCAGAGTTGGAGAGAGCAGCAATTGGATCAATATGTGAGGTAGGCTACGTCTTTATTTAGGTTTTAGGCTACATGTCACATCTTCCTGTCATTCAAACGTAATAATAAAGGAAATATTTTTCTCCTCAGACAGGTCCATCCTTTGGTTGCAAGTTTGAGGCTTCAATGGGAGTACGTGCGGGAGAAAATCGCATTGGGAGAATTCTGAAAGAAATCCATCAGCCATACCACGAATTGCGATGTCAGGTTAGTAGGCCTATTAAAAAAAATTCCGGGAGGCATATTTTTGGTTATTGTCAGACCATGCAAAGTTCGCCGAAATAGTTCTGTGCATTTTGTTGACAAATGTGACATTTAAGCCTAATCAAATGATAATTTTCGCAGAGTGCTCATAAATCCTGTCCCATACCACGCTGCATATATGGGGGATAAACTACATATGGATCAGAATGAAAAACTTGTGATGTTTGGCGTGACACATGTCTTGGCCTTGGATGGCTACAGTAATAAAATTGTGGCCACCTCCACTATGCCAGTGAAAAACAGCCTTGCCATCTATGAGGAATATTACACACGAATACATTCAGACTTGTTACTGTAAGTGCTGCCTTCTCTGTTCCCAGTGTGCACGTGCAGGCATTTGTGACCCCCTTCGAACAACATAATTAACAATTAAACTCCAGTCTCTTCCAGCCATGGGAAATCATGTCAAAGCTTTTTATCCCCCCGTCTGTCCGTCTGTAATAAAATCGTTTCTGGACCAGAACTCGAAAACTATACCACTTACAAACACCAAATTTGGTATGGAGCTTCTCCTCATGTTCTAGTTGTGCCTTTTGGGGGTTTCCGTCCGTCCATCTGTCCACACAACCTGTAGGTTACACAACCTACAGCCGGGGGGATCCACCATTGCCAGATGGTTCTTGTATGTGCTTATATGTAAGCTACAATTAAGTCATTTAAATTAAGCCATGCACTTGTCCACTTTCTGTTATTCCAGATCTGCAGTGGTCAATCATGGGATGTGGTATCAACTCAGGGTCGATCATGGCAGGGATTTTTACATGTGCCTGTACATGCAAGAGAGGCTGTCAGGCCACTGACACAACATCAGCAGGCCACCAAACCTCCGAACAACATCTACAAAGGTGGGTTTTGCACAGATGAACAGTAGGCTATGACTAATATAATCAAAAAAAAGAAAGGGAATGAGATACAGAAAGAAAGCGTAAGTGCCAGCGAGAGGGAGAAGGAGAAGAGGGGAGACAGAAGATGAGCCAGAAAGAAAGAGTGAGTGAAAAAACTAAGATTGCATCCTGACTAAGAAAAGCAAGAGAAAACTTGCAGAACAGGAAAAAAGGCTAAAATCTCAGAAATAACTTCCAGACATCAACAGACAAGTAATGGAACGAAATGCAGACTTCATTCTTCCCACCCTCTCCACCGTTGTTTTTTACTGCTAATCAGACAAAAGGAAGAGCAACCCCTGTCAAAGGATGACTTTAAAAACTTCTTCATCCCTAATACAATATCCATAATAGTTGTAATTAATATTTTTTCTTAAGTTGTATGTTTCTCCAAATATGCAGTTTAAGTACCTCCTAACTCCTGTTCTGTCCTGCTTAGTACTCACCTCTCCAAACCTGGGCCTGCCGCACAGTTCGCAGTTTTTGCCTGCAAGGGTTTTCTGTTTGCAACCACATAGCTCGATTAGCTACTAAAATGAATGATTTAGATCATTCTTTGAAATTATATCTGGCACTAATTCGTGATTTTAAAAGGTAAATGAGCTTACATGGTGTGATTATTTAAAATATACTTGTCTAAGTACAAGTAGGCCTTTCTAAAAATGATAATCACAGAAATTTGAGTGATAATTAGTTACCTCTGTCACTGATATTAATACCATCTGAAAACCTGTTTTGTGGTCAAAAGAATTATCGAGTGGAGCGGTTGTGGTCAGAAGTGAACGTTCGGGTTAACTACCCATTGAAACAGGCACTAGCGCACATAATGGACCAAGAGGTAATCAATATGGAGGACGACTTGACCAAATTCTGCACCTCAAACCTTACTTGCCAATTAAGTGAGATTGGATTAGACAGACTGAGCTGTGCATGGAGCGCCCTCAGAATCTCAGGTATGCTAAACAGAATATGTACAACTCTTTTAGAGTAGTGATTTTTTTTTGGTTTTTTACTTGGTTACATTTTTATAGCAGTAGTGAGGTGTTGATGACTACTGTTCACTCTATTTTCTCTGTTGCTTATTACCATGTTTCTTTGTTGCAGTTCTCAGGATACCCACTGAACTGGCTGCGGGTGGCTGTCCTGTTAAAATCGCAGAGACTGTTGCCCAGTGCCTCTGTTGTTGCAAACATGTGTGAACAAGAGATGGGATCTTTGCTGACTTGGTCATTGGTGTTTGGAACGGACCCCTTTCCATCTGAGGAAGATCAGTGTAATGCAGACCGAGTCTTTGCAGACAAGTATCCAGATATCTCACATCTCTATAATGAAGCTATTAACAACAACTACACTCCTTTTCAAGATGCATTGTTGTAACCCAAAGACATGCCTGAAAAAAGTAATGGAAATGCAGTTCTATCCTTAAATCCGTAGTGGTGTTTTCTAAGTATATCCTGTGCTGCGCTCCATGACCAGCTCTTGAATATAGGCATGCATAAAATTTTTGCTCCCAAACTGTCAGTTAAATAACTTGACCATTAAACCTGTTTTGCTTTGAACTGGCTTGTATTCAACTTTTAGAGTGATATGAAATTGTAACATCTTATGAAATGCAAAAAAAAATGACAAGATTTCCTTCAACAATTCTGCAACATTCACTTTCTACAATAACAACAATATTTTCAAAGTATTTAAACTTCGTCTTAACAAAATAAAATTCTGTAACTATTTACATCAAAAGAAATTGTACTCATAGTAAACAGCAAGAGTTAAGATCAGTCACACTACCTAACTACCAATCTACAGGATACATGGTTGCGACAAGATTTCCATCAACAATACAATTTTCACTTTCTAAAAGAATATTGTCGGAGTATTTAAACTTTTTATTAACAAAATAAAATACTGTAACTATTTACATCAAGAGAAATTACATACATTGTAAACAGCAAGAGTTAAGTTCAGTCACACTACCAAACTACAGGATACATGAGACAACCTCAATAAGTTTCCCAACGCTGCCAATGCATCAGACAGTCCACTTAGCTTATGTGGGCTGAAATTCTCTGCTCGGCATTTTGGGCAGGAAGAGGAGGTGTTCAAACATTTTTCGATGCAGATCCTGCAGCCAATAATGCTGGTACAGCACATGGAAACCATGGGTTCATCCACTGGTCCTGAAATTAGATTAAAAGTTTTAAAAGGTGTAGTATTTTGCTACTATATGATGTGGGCTTTTACCAAGGACAAATGAATTTGTTGCACTGATATCTGTTTTAAGTAGACAAAAGTATTTCTATGGTAACATGAGTTTGCTGTATTATACATTTGTGGTTGTTTGACCTGAGATTTTCCATCAGCAAGTTATCAATTGACAGTGATTGCTAAATAATGATTTATCAGGTTTGAATATTTTTCGGTGATACATGTTTCAAAGGAAATAAAATTTGACCAGAAGATCATGTCTAAGCAAAGTAAGTAAACAACTTCATTTGGATGACTGGATAAACAGATTGATATTGAAAAACTATGCAATTTTATCTTTATCTTTATGATACCTACTTACATGCAAAACTTGAAATTTCTAATTGAAATATTAATGAAATTATCGTGTTAACACGTAGGGTGGCGGCGGCGGTCGGACTAAAAACATAATATCCCCGAAATGCCATTCGGCGTTCGGGGATATAATTATATTGTTTTAATTGAGAAAAGCAAATGACCTTGGTGAAACAACGCACACTGAATATCTTCGTCACCTGAGGCTGTTGTTCCAGTTCGGCATTATAGCCGTATCTATAATATATTTGAGGTCGATGTCTGTCTGTGTGTGTATGTACACGTTTTTCTCCTACATTTCTCCACCGATTGTCACCAAATTTGGTGTGAATATCCACTTGGACACCAGGAAGGACTTGACGTCGCCCGATTTTCGAAAAACGGTCATGCACGCCGTTTTTTTGCAAAAAAAAATGGCAATTTCACTCCGGGTAGCAGCTAATTATAAACTAATCAACAAAGTGGGTAGATGACCTGCATTCACAAACAGGGAAGGCAGCTAATACATGACGTGCACTGTTACATGAAAATGATGATAATCTACACGTTACGTTATCATGCTAGAGAGTTGTTTCTCTTTTAATATTTAGCAGTTGCTGTGGACAAATCATTATATAAGGGCACAATAAAACCTGCAATCATTTTTAAGCATGCAAATTATCGTTACTACCAGCTCCCAGTGCCGCGAGGAGGACAGTCAAGTCCAGGGAGTGGGACGGCGCACATGGCCGCCATTTTCGGTGAACATGGAGCATTACATGAAAATAAAGCTGATCTACATGGTATAAAAACACGTTAAGCCCAGTTCAGACCAAAGATTCGCGACGAGACGAGACCGTTTTAGAACGTTGCAGGGAGGAGTCGCAGCTGTGTGAACTGGCCGTTTCAGCTAGTTGCAAGCCGGCTGATGGCGTCGCCAGCGATTCAGCTTGTCAAATCGCAAGAAGCTGGTTTCAGAACGTAAAGCACAAAATCGTCTCAGCAGCCAATCAGCTCGTAGCGAATTCAGCTGGTCTCGGTAGTTGCTAACTATTTGGCTGGTCGGAACTGCGCCGAGAAAAATTCACAAACGAGGGCAGGTCTCCCATAGCGAGCTCCCGGCACAGACTGGCATAAGCGCCCTGGGTATTTCATTGAAGCTCCCATGGACCAGTAGCGCAGCCAGAACTTGAAATTGCGTGGGCACTCAGCATTTGTTCAAAACATTCTGATTCGATCGCGATCATTTTTTTTCTAATGAAATACGCCTTCAATCCGAAAACTCTCCGCACTATCAAGTGTTGCTTGTTCACCTCGTTCAGACAAAACGATAACCAATTTTTTGGACGCGCAATTTTGTGCATTTCAAATCTCTGTCTTTTATTCAATTTGGATAGGCCTAATTCAATCCACCATGAAGCACAGGTTAGATCGCCTGATGAGCCGAAAAGGTAGCACGGAAGTGCCAGAGCAGTTTTTCTATCGAAAAGTATAATACTTTTAATAAAAGTACAACTTATGCGCAGTGGTGGTTGGTGGACAGAGAACAAGGAGGGCGATAAACATGTATTTAAACAGCTTGATATTGATCTGTTTTCTGTCGATTTCCCTGGTAAAAGACACTTTAACCCTCCCCTCTCAGATGTAGCTAATTGTCCTCGTTAAGACGAGAACGCACCAGTTGAACGCAAAAAAGTGCATTTCAATCTTTCTCAATTAAACAGTCATTACGCTGAGGTTTGACGACCTTGCTTAGAATGTGACAAAATTTAACGAGGAAAATCCACAGTGGTTCTTTTCGTGAAAAGTTGCCTATTTAGGCATGTGAATAATGTGAACATTTTTAGATTTTTTTATTCACTTGCCTAAACATTTCATCATAAGGGAAACATGTTGACCAAGAACAATGATTGACATCGGGTGACTTAACATCCCTTGAAAAGGATGAGATTTTCTGCCCCCTCGGTTTTCCATCCACCACCTGCCACTGCTTATGAGTAACTTATTTTTCTGAACCGTATTATGCCTATATTGATTAGTCGCCCTTAGATTGCATCGCGCGAGAAGCCGTGTCTTTAATTGCCATTTGATTATTCATATAAATAGAAATTGCTTTAATAAAGGAAAATGGCTGAGAACAAATTAGGTATAATTGTAGTAAAGCCATGTTGTGTGGCCGCTCTATTTTACTGCAGTCAAGCGTTCACAATACTCAGGTGTGGCAGCCCCAGTGATTTGAAATGCACAGAATTACGCATCCAACTGAATGCTTTCGGATGGAATGTATAGTTAATTAGAAGAAAATGAAAGCAATCGACTCAGAACGAATAAATGTTTTAAAGAGATATTTCGTTCCCACCCAATTTTATGTTCTGGCTACGCCTCTGCGATGGAACGCTCCGAATTCTCGCCCCTCTCTTTTTTGTACGTCCTCGTTTTTTTCAGAAGCAGAAATGCAACTGTTGTGCCTAACTTATCATATTATCCATACTTTCAAACGCGGCAACAAATGCATGAACTGGGAAAAACAAGGCCTGAAAAGCCGGTACAGTGCGTTGACCGGTTCCGCAAACGGAATTTGTCTGAAGCCTCTGGTATCAACACAGTATTCAGTGGCGGAAAGTTATCTGTTCACCAATTTGCGGAAATTACTCACGCACTTTGTGGGTCAATTAGTTTTCTTCAGTCATTAGAAATGAAGCTTTGCAGTCATTTCACAGTGGCACCTCCTTTGACCGGTTCCGCAAATAATTTCCAGTTTTGCGAACAGCGCCCTTTGTCAGGCCAAACTTATTATATTTTTCGTTTATTGGCATAATTGCGTGCCCCTGGCCACAAAGGAACAGACACAGTGTATTTTCCACCAATTTTAGCCAGCATTACTCAGCAGTGTTTATCATAATAATTGGTCAAATTTATGGATAATTGTTCCGTGTCGACATTGTAGAAGCTGGAATCCACGTGCGCTGGCCTCAGTTTAAGACGATTTTGTACTTCCATCGTTATTCAACTGCTATCAGCGACTATGATTGATTCTTTCTACGCTTTCCAATTCAAGTACATGCCAAGTATACATTAAAATTATTAGGATGAGACCACAAATTCAGATTAATACAGGACATGAGTAATGATCAACCCGCTGAGCCACCGAAAAACAGTTGTGGTGGGGGAAAAGAAGTTATTTCACATTGACTACATTAAACTTTAATAAAATTCTTTCAGAAAAATAAACAAGAATATGTCTCATAAATTACAAGTTTGAAAACCTACAAATGGCGTTTGCGAAACTAGTCAAACGACAAACAGTCACTCTAATGGGTGTTGATGAAAAAGTATCATGAGTACGAAATTGGGATTTACATGGTCAAATATACGATAATTTCCGATCATAATGACACTTAGGCTATAACGTGTGATGAATCCCAGGAATACACGCGTTTAACGGCCACACACTGCGCAGTGCGCTTTATCACAGGCATTGATTTGGTACTGCGGCAACGGCAAGCAACAGTTATCGGGCATTTCTTTCTCTATCAAGCCGAATAGCTTGAAACGATAGTTAAGAGTTAAATCCACAATAATTTACTGTTCCAGCGGTGTCAAACTCAAGGCTGACAGCGAAGTCGTTTTCCCACAAGTAAAGTTTGATTTCTGCAAATTACGGAATCGGTCAACCCTCCGTAGTTAGAATGTTAGCACAGTGAGTCGTTGCTGTGGAAACGGTCTCATCTCGTTGCATCGGTGTGAACTGGCAGGTTTCAGAACGTCGCAGACCGGTGCGTCGCAAGTAGTTGCAAGTCTCAGCTCGTCTCGTCGCGAATCTTTGGTCTGAACTGGGCTTTAGAGTTGCATGTCCTTCGAAAATTTGCTGTTACTGTGGATTGAAATCATAACATAGCACACAAGCAAACCTGCACTCATTTGCAATCATGCAAATTAACGTTTGAACGACTGCGCCGCACTGGACCTGATGTCCCTTGAAATTTTTGTTGAGATTTACGAAATGAACCAAGTGCGACAACCAGTAGAATGCAAAAAGGAGGCTTTATTTCTGAAGGGGGAAACCCCCCAACAGAGCTGGCAACAGTACAAAGTCCACAATCCAAAAACAGTATCCAATGGGCGTAATCCAGAATCGTAACCAGGGCACCAATAACAAAGTTCGTGGTCAGACAAAAAGGGTTCGGTACACAGGCGTAGGTTTGGAGGAGAAACAAACGCATAAGCCAAAGACAGTCCGAATCCAAAACCAGGGCAGTAATCACAAAATCAAGGTCGGGCAGAAAAAAGGTCAAAATTCACAGATGCAACAATATCCAAAAAGGGCAAACCAAAATCAATAGTCGAGCAATCCAGTCAGAAAGATAAACACTGAGCAATCAAGGCGAGAAACGTGGCACGAGAAAACTAGGGAGAACGATCTGACAAGAGTGTGAAGCAAACAGACATCTTATATACACATCCAGGAGAACACATGACCAGGGAGAACAGGTGCAATCAATGGTGACAATGATTAGGGAGAGACACATGAGGGATAAACTAATTACATGAATTTGGCTGTAGCCAAAACGCAGACAGGGATCACAAGACAAACCTAAGTACAAACGACAGCTCCGGTTAAGGAGTACTAAAAGTGCATAGTCTAAAGACAAGGAAAGCATGAGATATAAGTGAAAAACTGCAGCAGAGATAATTAGGGATAGGCAAGGAGGCGGAGACTAGAATTGGGCGACAGCTGAGAGATCATTAGTCAATTAGTAAGTGCAGCTATACAATCCCAAGTGCTTGTTAGTAAGTTAGTCCAAATATACAAGGTTAGTGTGGGTTAGTATTTAGCAAAAACAATAAACTGTTAGTATGTGTTAGTAAGACAGTAAAAGAGAGAGGAAGGAAGAACACGAGATAATGAAAGAAGATTGAAACCCAGAAACCAATAAATCACCTGAATGAGTGGCACACAAGACAAGGGACCGTGAGCAAAGATACACACATGACAAGACAGGGGAGACAAAGTGCAAAGCAAGGAAATGAAAACATGGCTAGGCCAGGCACAGAACTTAACATGACAGCAAGATCAGAATCACAACAGTACCCCCCCTCTTAAAAAACGCCTCCAGGCGTTTCACCTTGGTCTGGGGTGGTTGGCATGAAAGTCTCTGATTAAGTCCTTATCCAAGATGTGCCTTGCTGGCACCCAACTGCGATGTTCAGGTCCGTAACCCTCCCAGTCGACGAGGTACTGCAGTCCTCTGCCTCGTCGACGAGAGTCCAGGAGGGCACGGACCGTGTAGGCTTCGCCTCCGTTGATGATCCGGGCGGGTGGTGGGGGATCAGGTCCAGAGGACAGGGGGTGGGTTACTGCAGGTTTGATTTGTGACACATGGAAAGTGGGGTGTATACGTCGCATAGACAGGGGGAGACGGAGGCGAATGGCAGTGGGGCTCAGGACCCTTTCAATGGTAAAAATCTTAGCTCCCTGTAGGAGATCGAAAGCAGTATTCATGAGTGGAAGTGGGTAGCGGTTCTTGATAGTTATTTCATTCAGTCCACGGTAATCTATACAGGGCCTCAACGTCCCGTCCTTTTTGGCCACAAAGAAAAACCCAGCACCAGCGGGAGAGGACGATGGTCGAATAATGCCAGCAGCAAGTGACTCAGAAAGGTATTTTTCCATGGCCTGGGTTTCTGGTCTGGAGAGGGAATATAGTCGACCTCTAGGGGGCATAGTACCTGGCTTCAGGTCAATACAACAGTCATATGGTCGGTGAGGAGGCAAACTGGTGGCCCGGGATTTGGAGAACACCTCCTTAAGGTCACGGAACTCTAGGGGGACCTTCTCAAGGTCTGGTATTTCTTCTTGGGATGGGTTGTGTTGAGGTTCGCGGGCGTTGTGGAGGCATGCCAGGGAGCAGTTGGGGCTCCAACCCTTAACCTCATTCTTCCGCCAATCAATATTTGGGAGGTGTTTGGCCATCCATGGATGGCCCAAAACAATGGGAGCATGGGGAGAATGTAAGAGGAGGAGCTGAATGGTTTCGTGGTGGTTTCCTGAGGTTTTGAGTTTGATGGGGCTGGTAGCGTGAGTTATCTGGGCTATTTTCTGGCCACTGAGTGAATTGGCCACCCGGTCAGGAAAGATCCTCTCAGTAGGGATTCCCCATTCTTGAGCCAGCTCCACATCGATGAGGTTCTCCTCAGCGCCAGTATCAATGAGGGCTAGGGTGGACTTACTCCCTCCTCCCCACTCCAGGATAACTGGGAGGCATGTACGGTTCTTAGTCTCCTGCACTGGCGTCACTCCAATCACTACTCTTCTCTGGGCACCAGGGGAACTTCTCTTGTTGGGACACTGAGCAATGTGGTGTCCCCCCTTGCCACAGTAGAAGCAGGCCCCTTCTCTGCGACGGCGGTTCTTCTCCTCCACAGGGATGCGAGTACGGCCCAGTTGCATGGGTTCTGGCTCAGGAGGACTGTCGCCAGTAGGGGGTGGTAGAGGCGGAGTGCTCTGGAGGAGTGGGTTAGGTCGTCTACGGGAGGCGAAGCGTCTGCGTTCTTCCAATCGGGAATCCACGCGAATAGCCAAGTCGACCAAGTCATCCAAATCCTCCGGTAACTCCCGGGAAACCAGCTCATCCTTTAACGCTTCAGAAAGCCCGTTAAAAAAGGCATCGAACAAAGCTCTATGTCCCCACCTGCTGTTGGTAGCCAGTGTCTGGAAATCGATGGCGTAGTCGGCCACGGAACGGCTCCCCTGTCGAATGCGCAGAATTTCTCGTCCCGCCTCGTGACCCAGCTTCGTGCGGTCAAAGATGCGCCTCATCTCCTCACCCAGCAAATTAGACGTTTGCACGCAGGGTAGATCTGCTTCCCATGCAGCCGTAGCCCACTGCTTGGCCCTTCCCGTCAGTTGCGTGATGATGAAAGCAACCCGAGCTCCTTCGGTGGGGAATGACGAGGGCTGTAAACTGAAAATGAGCTTGCACTGGGTGAGAAAAGCCCGACATGCTCCCGGGTTCCCGTCGTACCTCTCAGGCGGTGGCAGGCGTGGCTCGCAGACTGGCAGTAGTGGAGCAGACGCAGGAGCAGGAGTGGCATGGACGGCAGGCTGGGGAGACTGTAGCCGCTGAGCTTCTTGCACAGAGCGAGTGAGATCCGCCATCTGAAGACTCATGGTTTGCATATGTTGCATAAGAGCCCGAAGCTGACGCTCTTGGAATTCTAACTGAGCGCCCTGTTGGTGCACTACCTCCTGCAGAGACTGGTCTGACGCTGGCTCCGTCATGGTCAGATCGTAATGTTGAGATTTACGAAATGAACCAAGTGCGACAACCAGTAGAATGCAAAAAGGAGGCTTTATTTCTGAAGGGGGAAACCCCCCAACAGAGCTGGCAACAGTACAAAGTCCACAATCCAAAAACAGTATCCAATGGGCGTAATCCAGAATCGTAACCAGGGCACCAATAACAAAGTTCGTGGTCAGACAAAAAGGGTTCGGTACACAGGCGTAGGTTTGGAGGAGAAACAAACGCATAAGCCAAAGACAGTCCGAATCCAAAACCAGGGCAGTAATCACAAAATCAAGGTCGGGCAGAAAAAAGGTCAAAATTCACAGATGCAACAATATCCAAAAAGGGCAAACCAAAATCAATAGTCGAGCAATCCAGTCAGAAAGATAAACACTGAGCAATCAAGGCGAGAAACGTGGCACGAGAAAACTAGGGAGAACGATCTGACAAGAGTGTGAAGCAAACAGACATCTTATATACACATCCAGGAGAACACATGACCAGGGAGAACAGGTGCAATCAATGGTGACAATGATTAGGGAGAGACACATGAGGGATAAACTAATTACATGAATTTGGCTGTAGCCAAAACGCAGACAGGGATCACAAGACAAACCTAAGTACAAACGACAGCTCCGGTTAAGGAGTACTAAAAGTGCATAGTCTAAAGACAAGGAAAGCATGAGATATAAGTGGAAAACTGCAGCAGAGATAATTAGGGATAGGCAAGGAGGCGGAGACTAGAATTGGGCGACAGCTGAGAGATCATTAGTCAATTAGTAAGTGCAGCTATACAATCCCAAGTGCTTGTTAGTAAGTTAGTCCAAATATACAAGGTTAGTGTGGGTTAGTATTTAGCAAAAACAATAAACTGTTAGTATGTGTTAGTAAGACAGTAAAAGAGAGAGGAAGGAAGAACACGAGATAATGAAAGAAGATTGAAACCCAGAAACCAATAAATCACCTGAATGAGTGGCACACAAGACAAGGGACCGTGAGCAAAGATACACACATGACAAGACAGGGGAGACAAAGTGCAAAGCAAGGAAATGAAAACATGGCTAGGCCAGGCACAGAACTTAACATGACAGCAAGATCAGAATCACAACAATTTTACAGTAGATTACACATTAAATAAGCATGACAAGGTGCACGATTTAACGTCACTTACACTCTTGGCGGTGATACTGGCACCTGTTGTCGGCGGGATGGGAAGACACAAGTTGGGAAGGGAGTCGGGCTGTGGCGGGCACATAATGCCAGCTGCACCTGTTGCACCTGCTGCCGGTGGAACAAGAGGAGGTGCGCCTGCCCCGGCGGGGAAGGAGATGGTCGGTTCGGCCCCACTGACCAGCGTCAATGGACTGCTCAGGAATCCAGCCTTTACCTGGTGATAGTTGGTGAAACTTTCCAGTGGACACTGCACAGGCGGGAGGCGGTGGTGATTTTGAATTCTCCACAGTGGCTCCTAACAAAATCCATCCACCGTTTCTTGATGCTGTCGTCCATTGGAAACTTAAATAAACTGACAGAGCCACTACCCTGCACACTGTGGCATCCAGGAAAGATGTACGAACATGGAGGAGACATGACTAGTCAGTTAGTTAGCTAGCTAGCTGCAAACTATCGTCAGTTGATGCTTTTCGAGACTCGAGAACGACCGGGAATACCACAGAGGCTAATGCGCTGAAAGTATTTATACTGCTACAGCAGCAGGGGAGGGGCTCTACAAATCACGATTTTCAGACCCGCCCAATAAATCCTGAACACAGAAACTTTGAAACACAGTTTGAGAAGCCTAGCACCAAAATTCAAATCTAAATGGATGGAATGCTTTTTGCACATTTTAGAGAAATGCATTCATGATCTGTTTAATGTGTTTAGAAGAAAATTGCTGAATTCTCTTTACACGGGCTTTAAGAAACACCCCAAATATGAGTTTTAGAGAGACCATCCATGAATGCAATGCAAATGAAAAAAAAAAGTTAAATCCTGTTGAAGTTCCTTAATCTCCTTCTTTTAGGCCCTTGCAGCTGCAGGAAGTCCTCTTCTTTGACAGCATACATTGTGATCCTGTACAGAAAGTAGTCCATTACTGGTGCAGCAGATGGGGTGTTGTGGTGGTTCTCTTTAAAAATTGAAATCTAATTCTTAAAATTAAACTTAGAGGTGAAGTGTTCAACTGTACCTGTTGTTCCCTTGGAATCCATTATCTTTTTCTCCTGGCTATCAGTGAGTTTGAAGGACTCCTCTTGGCCAAGGGCATCATTGACTGCGTTTACAAGGTCTTTAGTATCCCAGTTTTGATTGAATTTTTGAAGTATCCTGTTTTTGTATTTGTGCATGTAAACACCATATCCCAAATTCAGGAACCGGGTTTTGCTCTTATCCCGGTTTCTAGAAACCCGGTTTTGCCACCTGGAGTAGTCCAATAGAAGCCGGGATACTGCAGCATGTACACGCCTTATCCTGGTTTCTGACGGCTGCCCATCGTGCGCGGAGGCGCTAGAGTGATGCAGCAGATAAACAAGCAACATGGCGGCCACGAGAGCTTCCCATTTTTGGAGCGACGAGGAGACGGAATTCTGTCTGAAAATTATAATAGAAGTAAATGTAACTAAGATGGCAGAAAACAAAGAAATGCTGACCTGTTCAAGTCTGTCGCGGACAAACTATGAGACGCAAGTTTTCCGCCTCGCACCGTGGAAAAATTAGGTCGCG
This sequence comes from Gymnothorax reevesii, assembly GCA_029721435.1. NCBI lineage: Eukaryota > Metazoa > Chordata > Actinopteri > Anguilliformes > Muraenidae > Gymnothorax > Gymnothorax reevesii. The sequence continues at coordinate 95,096,816 of CM056575.1, forward strand.
GTGGAAAATACTGAAGAAGCATTACTTCATAGCCAGGCGGCAGAACCAGAAAAGTGGCTCCGGTCCAGTAACCTTTAAATTTTTCAAACTACTGGACAAGATGTTAGGTCACCGCCCTCTGGCAACATCAGCCAGCAGTGGTGTCGACATCGGCTTCCCAAATGCAGCAGAGCCTCCACAGGGAGATGCCCAGGTATACACAGGTGAGTTAGCTAATGTTCATACTTAACATAAGGCTAATTTCTACTTTCCCTGTTCATCTTAGAGTGAAATGTTGTCCTTTTTTACTTCACAGCTATAAGGCAGCACTGATGAGATTACACTTATTCATTCACTTCAGGTCTACTGACAATCATCTATCTTCTTTCTTGAATGAATCTTCCTACCTTTAAAGCTCAAAAGAACTATTTGATACACACCACTCTCACATGACAACAATACTGTACTTTACGAATCCAAACTTTACTCTAGATTGAAGTACCCAAAGCTATAATGAGCAAAAAAAGAAACGCAAGTTCGCATGTTAGTTAATGTAGCTACTCATATGGTTACTCAGTGAAAGTGACCGCAAAACAAAGAAAAGTTTGATGAAACGAGTGTAAATTTGCACGCAGTAGTAATAAATTTGGTTTTCTGAAATAATTATGCCTTTAATTAACTTGTGTTTCTTTTGCTGTTCAGTATATTTATACAAATTTGCACACAGCAGTTTGCAGAAGTGAAGTGCAGCAGCATACGCATTAATGCAGTTCAAGTATGAATCCAGGGACATTGAAGTAGGTTTAAAAAAAAGACTAATTTGGACCATTTCACTGCATAAATTTAATGAGTAGAGTACTTTTACTTCTGATAGGGAAGAACATTTTGCTTATAACTACATACATTTTAACAAATACATTTTTTCTAAAAAAACAAAATCATTTACTATTGAAGTATTTTCAGTAAGTTGTTGCATGCAGTGTGGTGTTGTACATTTACGCATACTTTGGTCACTATTCATTATATATTCACTGTATTTTTCACGCAAGAACGAACAAGTAAAAGCAGATGCAAAACATTTAACTTTCCAAATATTTCTTTCCATTGACATGGATGATGACACAGAGGAGGACTTAAGCAGAGCCAGTACCCCTGCACCAGCTGAGGCCACTGAGAATTCTGCTGCATCCGCAAATATTGCATCTGCTGAAGGGACCCCTACTCGTGCATCACGTGAGGGACCCTCCCAAGAGTCCTCAACACAAGGTAACTGGTGACATACAGTATCACAGGTTAAAGCGCACGAGACAATCTTTAATGTAGTCTTTTTAGTCTTTTAACACTTTATTTAGGTTCTCTCTTAAGCGATGAATCATGAATTTTATCAACCTAACTCAGTATGTTCCAAAAGATAAACAGAAGCATTGATCGATCTGACCTAACATTAGATTCAGCCACCAAATAGGTGATTTTACAGTTATAATGTTGTTGATTAATACTGTTACAGCAAGCTGTGCTGCTGTATGCATGTTCTGACAGCTTTATATCATAATCAGCATTTCTCTTTTAAGCTATTTGTGCTTCAGTATATCTTATGTTTGATCAGAGTAGCCTTTGCTCCCCACATATATCAGTTAGCCTTGGGTGTCCATAACCCTGTCACATGTTCACCTATTGTTCTTCTCGGACCACCTTGGTAAGAACTGAGCATTGCCAGAGATGCCCCATAACACATCAACTTCAAGAACAGACTCTTCATTCACTTGTAAAAATGGTCAGTGTAACGTTCTGAGTAATTGACAAAAGCCATACTGGTTATGATGGAGAGCTGTCAGAACGCACACAGAGCATCATAGCTTGCTGTGACTACATTTAACAATAACCTATCACCATGTAGTGACTTATCAGTGTATTATGAATGAGGCACACACCTAAGTAAATGCAAGTTATCTCAACAAGTAATGAATGGTGAATCCAAATTACAAGTGGAAGATTACATTTCACAAACTAGTACATTACATATAAACAAGTAACGCTGATGCCACATGAAAAATACTCTGAACTTGCTCAATTCAAACCGTATTTAAAGCATGTTACTGGAATTGTTACATGTGGTGTTGTTTTCAGACAGGAGAAGGCGCTGAAGGCTCAACAACACATTCAGCCGCCAGCAGGATTTCCTAGAAAGGTTCCAGGAGACTCAAAATGCCTGGATGGAGCTTAAGCTGCGAGAGAGCTTTGAGCGAGAGCGTCAACTTCTCACTGAAGTGATCCAGCTAAGCAACCGCTCCATGGAGTCCCTGCTGAAACCATTACCTGGCAGCATGAGACGCCCGTACATTCCACCATCTTTTCAGCCAACGTTCGCCTTTGCTAATCCTAATAATATGCATTACGAAGTCTCTCCATCTTATTATCCTGCACCTGACACCTCTCAACAGGGGAGAGGAGGAGCAGTGGAGGACAACTCTGAAAACTCTTTTTTGAACTTTGAAATGTCTCAGAAAAAGTTTGCTTAAAAGAGCATGTTCATTTGTTTACTGTTTGCACTTTAAGGACTAAGCTTGCTGTCATTTGCACTTTTGTGAAATATTTTCAAAGTTTATGGACAGCATTGTGTAGGTTTCATTTAGTTTTTTGAAATTGTTTTTTAAATTGTTAACCAGCAGGCCAATACTTTTTTGATACTTAATTAATAAATATTTAATAAAATATTTAATATTTTATGATGAACTACTTACAGGGCATTTTGATTTTTATTATTCTCCTCACAAAATGTGATACTGCTGGGGAATTTACTAGTGTTTGTCAACAATTCATAAACCACAATTCATAAACACCAGCAGCTCCTTGTCACGACAACAGCTCAAGGACACACACCTTGACAAAGAGGAAAGTTGGTCACCATATGATTTTTGAGCACCTCTCTAATTGCTTGACCATCATCACTGACAGCATTCACAGGATGATCTGCAGGCTGAGGAAATTGTTCCTCCAGAATCGTTCCCTCATGCATCCATCTTGGGATTCCGTGGTCCTTCTCTTTCTCACTGAAGTTGTGTAGGGCACAGCATGTTAGGAGAAAATGTGTAGTGCAGATCACTTCTCTTTAAAAGAATTCTCCACCTTGATTTTAGTTTCCCAAATTCAATGTCTACACAGGTACGGGCAGCACTGAGATAAACGTTGATAAACGCAGGGGTCAGTCCTGGATAGCATGTATATCCCTTAATAAGCCAATCCAGCAGTGGATAAGCAGGATCGCCTATGATGAAGTAATTCACACCCTGATCTTCAACTTCCACAGCTCTCTGGAAACAAAAAAAGATTGATAATAGCTGGGACGAAACACTCCAGACTCTCATATACAGAGAACATCACCTATGTAAGCAAGTAAGCTTTGGAATAGTTTATTCTCATACTGCAAACTTCCCTTGGGCAACTGGTCTGCCTTTTTGAACAGCTCTGACTGACGCAGACCGTGGCATCATTAACACTGCCAGGCATTCGGCAGTTCATACTACAAAAACTGAAGCACAAAGTGGGGTTTGTTAGATGGCTATCTGAGTTATCTGTCACAAGTGTATTGTCAGACTTAGCCTTGTGTTTTTATTTCATTTATTTTATTTCTGTCATTATAAGAGGGGGAGGGGGAGCATACCATTATTGTTCATCTACAACACCCTGTAGCACATAGGAAGCCCATCCTTTTTTATTGATGAAGTCTCGATAGCCGTCAGTATGGGGCAGGATGGGGATGTGGCTTCCGTCAATACAGCCAATCACTTGGGGAAGCCCGTAGGCTCTTTGAAAGCGCTCAGCTGTTTGGAAGGCTTCCTCTTGGCTGGGGACATTAATGAACTGCCCTATAACTCTGTCCACCATTCCGCGACAGAACATCTAAACACTTTTTCACTGTGCTCTTGTGAACTCCAAACTGGTTGGCTGCTTGGCGATACTCCCCGAAACTACCCAGTTGGAACAAACCTATGGCCACTCTCATGGGTAGCGGGATTGGTGGGCGTACTACAGCTTCCTATGGTTTCATGAATGGTTCATCCACCTCACACAGCAGGCTGAAGGATGCCCTACCCATTCTGAAGTTCTCTCTCCACTCTGAATCTGTGAACTCCATCAGAACGATCCTATCCCACCAGTCACGGCTACGTATTTTAATCCACTGTTGCCTTGTACTGCGTGGTGGCAGTGACAGCCAAATACCAATTAAAGTTGGTGACGTATTTAATATTTGTTGTCGCTCTCTCCTCCCATTGCTGAATATGAAGTGGATTAGCCATAGCTGTAATGCGACGTGAGTATTTTAGTAAGCCTGCTAGAAGCCACAGAGAATGTTTGTCTTACTTCAAAATCACACTTCCCGCTCAATCTGTTGAAAACAAAAGATGTAAAAGACGTAAAGCACGCCTGCGCAGATAGGATGCCGTGATCAGAAAACGGGTTACTGGTCTTTATCATGTATACAGGGATACAAATAACTGGGTTTCTCTGTGTTCCACGTAAACATCATATCCCGGCAATGCTCAAAGCCGGGATAAGCCTCAAAACCGGGATACTTTATTAAGGATGCCCTCCAGACCCGTCACCAGACCTCAGTCTCATGGGGGGCCTCTCAAATGCATGGGGGGGCACAATTATTGCCCATAAAATTTATTTGCACAGCACTGATGCACGTTTAACATAACCAGCAACAGCTTACACCAGGCTTCATTATTTAAAACGATAGATAGAGGGAATGTCCAGTCCACAAAACAAATGTAACAACAGAAGCATCTCTCAAACAGAAAATGCATTGCGGCGGCTGCACATCGAAACAGTCAGAAGTGGGATATGCGTTTCCATTACGGCCGGGCGCGCAGCACATCCACACGCACATACGCACACACAGTCACACTCTGAACCAACTTTGAGTGAAGGCAGCCCTGTCCTCTGGTCAATACAGCAGGAGGCGGTGTTTCTCCCGGCTGAACCTCCTCATCAGTGCATCCTTCCATTCATATTTGAATTTGTGTGTGAGGTCCTTTTCAAAGGCGAGCTGAATAAGATGGGCCTTGCGTTTCTGGAGCATGCTGCGTCGATGCTCGGAGAACACGCTTTTTAGCGTGGAAAAAGAGTTTTCGCATGCGGCTGTTGATGCTCCTAAGGTTAGGGCCAGCTTGTATGCTGTGACGACAGTCGGCATTGCTTGAAGTACAGAGCTGAATGTACTGACGATGTTGGCAATTGTCCACTTTCCATCTTCAGGGGGTACCGGGGTATCAGCCATCTTCTTTACTAGGAACTCACGAGCCACAGTATATTCAGAATCCACCACATCAGCTCCAGCTAGCTCCATTAAAGGGGATACCTTTGATGAGTCCAGGAAATTATCCTCGGCCTCTGGGTTCAAAGCGGCCAGTGCGGCGATGAGCTCGCTGCTGCGCTCTCCAAAACGCGCATCCATCTCTCCTAGCACAACATCAATGACACTGTAAAATAACCTTTTGAACTCGATCTTTTCGTCTGTGTCACTCTGCGGCTGTCCAACTGTTTCTTCAACTGCAAACTCACCGAGGTTCTTGTTAACTGTGCATCTTCTCTTGCTTGGACCGGGGCCGGTCACCGGCACAGCCTCGGTGGCAGTGGCTGAAGAAGCAGAGATCCCACAGTGCAGAAAATTCATTCTCTGTGCGCATTTTCTTCACACAGTCGGAAGCGCTGTTCACAAGTGTCACTGCAGTGAACAAGTCCATATCTTCAGCTTGCAGTAGTCTGTTCGGCGGCTCAAAAAGTGACAACAGCTTCAAAACAAGGTGCGCAATGAAAAGAAAACTGCGCTGTGTAATGGCACGGAGCAGCCCCGTGGCCCTGACGCGCACCTCCGCTGCGAGGCCTCCTGTGTTCTCCACCTCGCTCAGTAATGTGAAAATGTCGCGTAAACTCTTCTCCACAACTATGACTGTTGCCAAATGGCCAGTCCACCTCTGGTCCAAGAGACGTTTCAGGGTCTCGCCTTTGTACAACATAGCGACGGTTGGCTTCCTGATGAAGTTGTACAGCATGTTGCATACTCCAAAAAAAATCCTGCACAGCTGCTTCACTGGACATAGCCTGGACAACAACCAGATGAAGTTGGTGATTAAAGCAGTGGATGTATGGTATGTTACGGTCAAGTTTGTTTTGGAGCAATTTCTGAACACCGCCATGCCTTCCAGACATAAGTGACGCACCATCATAAACCTGACTCAGGATTTTGTCCGTGCTGAGTCCAGCGCTGGTGAGCTCATCAATGATTACACCTGTCAGAGTCTCTGCATCACCTTTCTCGGATGTAGCCATTACCAAGAGGTGCTCACACGCAGCAAAGTTTTCGTCAACAAAACGCACAACCAGGGCCGTTGACAGCTTTGGCTGGGCCCGGGACAACATCACCTGAGTGGGCCCCCCCCCCCCAACTTTCCCGCACACATACACACCGCCACACAGTAACCACCCAAAACCCCTTTTATCCGTCTCTACTCACTCCAATGCTTAAATAACAGGTATTCCAAACCCATTTAACCAGTGAACCATTTTATTTCAACATATTTACATATTTAAACCGTTTTATTTCAACATGGTAGGCTATGTTAACGTAACATATTACGGTAAGAGTTATTCAAATAACTGTCGCATATAGAACATGCTACAACCAAACAATCAGTGTCACTCCTAATCACTAAATCCAAAGAAGTCTTCGAAATCAAAATCGTCATTTCTGAACAACTCCGCCAACTCCAAAGGTGGACAATGCGCCGCTTCCTCTTCTACCGGTACGTCGCTTACGTCAGAGTCATCGTCAGTTGACACGAAAGCGAAAGAATAAAAATGACGATATAAAATTTAAGAGGTCAGTTGTGAAATATGCGGAGGTATTTTTCTGTGGACCTCATAAGGGTGAGGGAGTGGAAGAAGCAGAAAACAGCTTCAACACCTGTCAGAACAAGAGGGCGGCTATTGTCTGATACTGAAAAAAGTGATGACTGATTTAAAACTTTTGATTTGTCTTGTGGATTATTTTACAATTGTTTCGTTTAATTTGTAATTTCAGCCCATTTTTCAACACGTTTTTATTCATGACTTTTGCCTCAAATAGAAAGAAATATTTTTTTTTGTCCCGAAGCTGAACCCTTAATTCGGGCAACTATCGGGTAGGTCTGCCTATGGTGTGTGCTTTTGCATGATGTTTTAACAACGCAAAGCCATACTTGAATAAAATAAATAAATAAATAAATAAAACAAAAAAATATATTTCCCTCCCCCATCTTTTTCCATTTTCAAACTTTTTTGAAAAAGCTCCAGGGAGCCATTAGGGCAGCGCTAAAGAACCGCATGCGGCTCTAGAGCCGCGGGTTGCCGACCCCTGGTTTAGAGCTTCTTGGGCTAGTTTCATTGACTGCGCTTTTCAGTCTGCGCCTGGTTATCATTTTTCTGGAATCATGGACTTATTTGAAGGGTATCCAGTCTACACTAAAGTTTAATCGTTAACAGAACACCAAATTTAAAGCCCGTTTTTTTACATTAAACTTTAGGCCTACCTAGGAGCAATTTCAAATGCCGCCATGTCTACACGGGCTGATTTCCAACGAAATAAGATTTGATTAACAAGAGGCAGCATTCCACTAGCTAATCGGAGTGCAGATAACGTGCCTGAAACATTAGGATATGATTGCGGGCATAGGCCTAATGTGCATATTCTTGACTTCAATAAGACATATGCAACATAGTGTTTTTAAATTGATATGTTTATGAAATAATCCAATGGCCTGTGCATGTGTGCAGATCATTCTTCACTCTGTGTATCTTGCTATCTCCAACTATGAATGGCGCATCGCACGTACGGGTTAGGCTACATTACGAGGCTCGAAAAAAAAAGTTTCCTTTACCTGGCTCAGCTGTCCCACCTGCTGCATTATCTGAATCTTTTTTAAAATATTTATGGAGTGAGCCCCTGAGGCTCTTTGCTTCTTCCTCTCTTTTCCTCTTGTCTTTTCTTTTCTGTGCTCCTGATTTGTGCATGTTGTTGGCAAGCGAGCACGCAGGCTTATTGCCGAAGCCGTGTGATCAAATAGTGCCGCGCTTTTTTATGCTTTAATCAAAGACCAAACCATTTCTGGATTATGGGTGATATAGGGGTGTTCTTGACTCTATTTTCGAGGACAATACAGGCAAAAGAACCAGAAATCATTTATTGAATGCAAATATATCACATTTCACCCCCAAATCAACACATTTTGAAATTAAACAGAATGATTAATCGTATCTTCATGAAGGACCAGTTCTGGGCCCCCCTATATGTCTGGGCCCGGGACAACATACCCGTTTGTCCCCCCCTGTCGACGGCCCTGCGCACAACTATGGATATATTTACTTGGCCAATAGGATCCTGTGTGCCATCCACTTTAATTGAATACCAGCTGTCCCCGACTTGTCTCACTATCTCCTCTGTCACAAGTTTGCTCATCATTTCGTTTATCTTGTTCTGTATCTGTGGGCTTGTATAGCGTGCATTCTGTGGGATTGTTTTTGTAATCCTGGTCAGTTCTGAATCTTTGCGCATGGAATACTCAAAAAGAGACAAGAACAGCCCCATGGAGCCACTGTCCTCCAGCACACTGCCAAAACCAGCATTATCTCCTCGTAATGGCAGTTGATTTGTGACGTACAGTTCAGGAACCACTCGCAAGAGATTGTAATCCAAAAAAACTTATGCCTTTATTGGAGTCCGAGTCAAAGCCAGAAAGCACAGGAATTGCCAAGCCACAATACGAAATCCAAAAACAGTATCGACTAGACAGGCAGGGGTCAGAACCAGTAAGACAGATGGGCAAAGGTACAAAAACGATAGGCAAAAAGTCGTAGTCGATGGGCAAAGCTAATGGTCATACACAGGGCACCCAAACACAGAACTCGTGGTCATACAAAAATAGGTCAAAATCCAGAAAGGCTAAAACAGTACAAAAAGGGCTATGGCAAGAATCAGAGTCAGACGATCCTGTAGAAGAGAGACAATAATCAATGGCATACGAGGAGCTCTGCAAAAAGAAATATTGATCAACGTTCTGACAAGAGCTGTGAGTGAAAAGACTCCTAATATACACACAGGAATGGTCACATGCTATACAGAGATCAGCTGTGGGGAATGAGGCTAATTACATTGGGAGAATCACATGAGGGAAACCCTTACCACGAAAACTGGCGAGAGACGAAATACGAACGGGAATCACACAGACAGCCTATGACATTTAAACAGCTCCGGTCCAGGAGTTCTATGTGCATAGATAACAAGAGCAGGAAAGTAAGCACGTGCGAGAGATTCTCGCTGAACATAGGGAGAGGACGGTGGAAAAGCAAAGGGGCGGAGATTACAACAGGGCGATTGCGAAGCGGGAATTAGTCTATTAGTAGCGGTGCAGCTTTACAACTTAAACTAGAGTGCTCATTTGTAATTTAGTAATCGAATATATACATGGTTAGTTGTGTTAGTGGACTAGAATACAAAATACAAATGTTAGTCTTGTTAATAATTAGAACAGAAGGTCGAAGGAAGAAAATGAGATACGAAGAAATGTTTTAAACACCAGACTGCCTTTAAAGCACCTGAAGTCAGTGAGCACGCAGACAGGGAAGACGGACTGAACCAACTAGATCACAAGACAGGGGAGACAAGTGCAATGGAACTGAAACATGGAATGAACCAAAAACCAGAATATTACAAAAACCAAAAAGAATAAATAAAAGACAATAATTATGAACACAAAACCAGCACATAAAACATGATCAAAAATCCAGAATCATGACATGATTCGCAACTAAAAACTCCACAATATCAATTATGGCTGACATGTAATATCTGTTGCGAGCCAGTTGGTCTGAATTTAAGAGAGTGGAAATCTCTTTACCTGTTTCTCTACGTTTTTCCGAATCTCTCTACATTGTTTCACAGGCTAAATGTTCTTTTGAAGTTCCATGCTTATTTAAGCCCTTGCCTGTTTCCCGAGCATGTTTCCAGTCATTGAATCCCTTACTGGAGAAGGTAGCATCTGACGATACAGTTTTGTATTTTCCCCAGGCATAACAAAATGCAGCGTCCCTTTCCACTGAGTACTCCAGCCAGTCCCGGTTTGTGTACCAGCTGGAGGAAAATGACCGCTTCCTTGACCCAAACATTTTCATGGGATATGCTTTTAAGATAACCTGTTTGGGTTTGTCTATGCCGAGGTCAGCAGGCACACATCCGACTGGCAGTTGTGGCCCAACGGGTGCAGGTGACCTGATGCAGGGGGTAGCCTCCACTGTGTTGCTGCTGCCGGTGTCATGCTCCGCGGAGCTGCTAGCAGCAGGCTCCGGCTCGGACTGTTGTCCTCCTCCTGTTTCACTGACATCTGGGCTGGTAAACGAGTCCGACGGTGTAATTTGTAACCACTTACGTATATCCATTGTGTCAATAAATGGAAGCTAGCAAAAACTCTCACTCTCTCTCACAGATTCATTCATATTATTTCAAAATGCGCTGTAACTTGCGCGGCAACGCTGACGTCACGTAGCTACGTAGTCTCACGTACAGCCAATAATTCCGAAAATTAAATAAAACCACACTTGTTTCTTTATATTTTAATGTCTTATAAAAAATACAAAATTAGTAGTTATACCATGGTCTGTGTGAATACTTTTTTCTTATTGGCTGGCAGGTCTGCGTTAAAACTGTGGAACCGCGCAGGTAGTTCGGATACGGTGGTGTCAACATTCGAAATTCATCCACCATTCAACTTGTAACCATAGCAACGTTAGGGCCGGTATTTGACTGGCTGGAACAGAAACCTAGCTGCTCATTTATCTCCAGTAAATTTAGCAGCGTCAAATCAGTAGCGTCCTACGGGGCGGTTAACAATAAGTACTCAAGCGATAATGACCGTAAATATTGTAGCAGCGAGGTAATCAGGCTTTATCCATTAAACGATTGTAAATGTGTACGGTTGCAAATGAAGCTGACTTGTCCACTTCATGTGTCAGCGTCTGCTGAAAGTTCGCTAGCTGCATGCTGTGCCAGCAGACTGATTTCAGCGCGCTGATTCGTACTCAAGCGATAATGACCGGAAATATTACAGCTGCGAAGTAATCAGCCTTTATTCGTTAAACGATTGTAATAATGTACAGTTACAAATGAAGCTAACGCGTCCACTTCATGTATCAGCGACTGCTGACAGTTCACTCGCTACGTGCTGTGCCAGCAGAGTAATTTCAGCTCCCTGACTGCGGAAATCGTCATAAGTTCATTGTAATTGTGGGTAGCAAGTTAGCTACAGTCTGCATAATCGCGCTTAATGTTGGGTTATGCATAATCTCCATTTCAGATGGAATCCGTTATCAAATCATCAGCTGGTAAACGGATGTAAGCGTGTGCAAAAAATTCTTTCTCCATGAACGTAAGATGAACTAAGATAGCTGTTTCAGTGGCAACTGACCATGGTATAAGCGGGATAATCATCGAAGGTGTGCATTCCACGGTTTTAATGCACGACGCGGAGGCAAATAACCTCCGCGTCGTGCATTAAAACCGTGGAATGCACACCTTCTCGTTAATTATCCCTTACTTAAAAAAAAAACAAAAAAATTTAATAAAAAATGAGAGAGATCTGGGCCTCCAATGGGGGGGCACAAGCCCTCAGTGGGGGGGCCAGGCCCCCTATGGCCCGCCCATAGCAACGGGTCCGATGCCCTCAACAGAGGCCTCAAACTCTGAAAAATGTACTGTGAGGGTTTGGCTTGTCTCCAGCTTGCCACTGATGATTCAGCTATGTAGATGTTCCTAAAATTTGATGCGAAAACAGCCCTTTGTTACTTATTTCACATTTTCCCCCATTACTGCAATGACACAGTGCATGTGGTTAAATTATGCAAATATACTTGTGGGAATGAGCACTAAATGGAATACATGTCCTCTACTACTGTGCATGGACTCTAAGTCAAGGTATAGTCTTTACTTCTACTCCACTACCTTCCAGATATTGCATTTTTTTGTTTACTCAACTACCTTTGTATGACAGTTGCTTGTATAAACCCCCTTTCCAAAAATATGTTGGGATGCTGTAGAAAATGTATATAAAACCAAGAACAAGGTTCATTTAATCACCTTTGAAATGCCTTTGCCACTGCAGCTCTTGCAGTGGCAGAAGTGCTCACTGATGACGCTGAGCCAGCAGCTGCACTCGGTGGTCGATGAAATGAGCAGGTGGGCTGGTAGGGTGCTTCCTCTGTGCTATCCCCGTGGACCTCATAATGGCCGTTGTCTACAAGGCTAACCAGGCTGAAATGGCAATTAGTTTCCGGGAATATGGCCACATTAGCATCATCTGTTATGTAGAACCTGAATATTTAATTTGGTTCACAATATATGTCAAAAATCATATTGTTGGAACACGTGCCCATTTTGCATGTAAAATCTGAATGTTTGGTTGATCTGGTGCAGCCCAAAAGCTAGCAGTAAAGTTTTATAACCCTAGAATGGTCTTATTGCCTGCCTGTGAGAGTGGCATCCTTTTTTCCCCACGGCGGGGGGTGGGAGCCATCAAGTCTAGCAGGCCCAGCATCTCTGGAACTCAAACTCACTGGTTTCCTTGAAGTTAAAGCGCAGCTACCTTAATCGGCTTAAAACAACTTAAACTTCTATCAAATTCATAATATATTTCTATTCAATATCCTAAAAGAAACCTCTCATATTTATCACACTATTGGGCTATAATATTCCATTTTAAGGCTTTTCCATGACAAATGCATCATTTTAGCACACATTCCTATCATGTTTGGTCTCTTTATTCTCGGGGGAGTCCAAGGAGTCGAATGGAATATGTTTCATTTCCCTTGGAAATATGGTTCGTTTGTAAGATTCATTCAAGCAACTACCCTAGTCTCCCTGTGCAAATTATCTTATCACCTAGGCCAGTAAACTCTGATTCGGCCAACCTTCCCTCTACCTTGTTCGGAGGTGTGGTTTGGAGCCTTTAAAGGTACGAGATCCTGAGGGGGGGGGGCTCTTCTTGCTTCTCTTCTTGATCTTCTCTTCTCTTCTTGCTCCTGCTCTTTTTCTTCCTGTCCTGTCCTTTCTTGGTCAACTTCTGACGAGCGAATAGGTAAGTGGGGAGAGGTCACGTGCTGCCTTGTTCCGGAGCGGGGGAGCATGTGAGTTCTCCCCGACCACGTGGAGCGATTTTAGCTCCGTGTGGTCATTCATCTTTTCCAGGTATGAAAATACTCTAAATCCTTCTAAATTATACGTAACGATAATTGGCTTATCATTGATTTGTTTGATTCAAGTTGTGCCTACCTGGTGAATTAAATTATTGTTATTCCTTTTCCAGCTTGCGTGTTCTCATTGTATATTCTTTCTGGCCTTGTTGCGATTGGGACTTAAGGGGAGACTCCTACCAAGACATGTGTAGGTAGCGATACTTCTAAGTTAGATTGAGATTGGGTTCTACCTATTAAGGGGTTATGAAATTACCGGCTCTTAAGATTTAGCTATTGGTTAATCTTTCTAAGGGGCCCTTTGATATACATAAACCTAGGTTCGTGGTACGTTCATACTCAGAGCCATTTGCCTGATGTTGCTACCATGACAGTCTCTTCTATCCAATGGATTTATCGTCGAATTAGACCAGGCAGAGACGCCTATTTTAACCCTAGGGGGTGTTCTGCTTAGTGACAATGGTTTTCGCAGACCGAGTTTGGGTGCGTAACTGCCCCGAGATTCACGCATGCGGTTTCAAAATTATGAATTCTAATTCTAATTTGGAGTCAGATTTTTAACGAGATTATAGCTAAGTTTTGTATTCTAACTGTTATATGGAGTCAGATAAATCGTAACCATTGCGCTTTCATGCCCCGTCCTCGGACGGTGAATAAATATCCATTATATTGTGATTCACACCAGCCAGAAGAATGCTCTAATTAAAGTTAGACTAAGAGAACACGTGAGGCCTTCAACCCGGGCAATATCCGCCTTTTGGTCATTGCTTTTTTGGGGGTTTTACAGCTGGTGACCCCGCGTAAATAGTCTAATAATTATTTAAACTGTAATTTGTCGTTTCGAAAACCTTTGCATCTTGCGGCGTAATGGCTTGCGTATCATACTGGCGAAGCTTATGGTTGTGAGTGCATGGTTCTGTTTTCAAACGCGTTCTGAGGTGTTCTGCCTTCCGCTGGCTGATGCGTGAATCTCAGGGCAGTTACGCACCCAAACTCGGTCTGCGAAAACCATTGTCACTAAGCTGAACACCCCCTAGGGTTAAAATAGGCGTCTCTGCCTGGTCTAATTCGACGATAAATCCATTGGATAGAAGAGACTGTCATGGTAGCAACATCAGGCAAATGGCTCTGAGTATGAACGTACCACGAACCTAGGTTTATGTATATCAAAGGGCCCCTTAGAAAGATTAACCAATAGCTAAATCTTAAGAGCCGGTAATTTCATAACCCCTTAATAGGTAGAACCCAATCTCAATCTAACTTAGAAGTATCGCTACCTACACATGTCTTGGTAGGAGTCTCCCCTTAAGTCCCAATCGCAACAAGGCCAGAAAGAATATACAATGAGAACACGCAAGCTGGAAAAGGAATAACAATAATTTAATTCACCAGGTAGGCACAACTTGAATCAAACAAATCAATGATAAGCCAATTATCGTTACGTATAATTTAGAAGGATTTAGAGTATTTTCATACCTGGAAAAGATGAATGACCACACGGAGCTAAAATCGCTCCACGTGGTCGGGGAGAACTCACATGCTCCCCCGCTCCGGAACAAGGCAGCACGTGACCTCTCCCCACTTACCTATTCGCTCGTCAGAAGTTGACCAAGAAAGGACAGGACAGGAAGAAAAAGAGCAGGAGCAAGAAGAGAAGAGAAGATCAAGAAGAGAAGCAAGAAGAGCCCCCCCCCTCAGGATCTCGTACCTTTAAAGGCTCCAAACCACACCTCCGAACAAGGTAGAGGGAAGGTTGGCCGAATCAGAGTTTTACTGGCCTAGGTGATAAGATAATTTGCACAGGGAGACTAGGGTAGTTGCTTGAATGAATCTTACAAACGAACCATATTTCCAAGGGAAATGAAACATATTCCATTCGACTCCTTGGACTCCCCCGAGAAAAAAGAGACCAAACATGATAGGAATGTGTGCTAAAATGATGCATTTGTCATGGAAAAGCCTTAAAATGGAATATTATAGCCCAATAGTGTGATAAATATGAGAGGTTTCTTTTAGGATATTGAATAGAAATATATTATGAATTTGATAGAAGTTTAAGTTGTTTTAAGCCGATTAAGGTAGCTGCGCTTTAACTTCAATGAAACCAGTGAGTTTGAGTTCCAGAGATGCTGGGCCTGCTAGACTTGATGGCTCCCACCCCCCGCCGTGGGGAAAAAAGGATGCCACTCTCACAGGCAGGCAATAAGACCATTCTAGGGTTATAAAACTTTACTGCTAGCTTTTGGGCTGCACCAGATCAACCAAACATTCAGATTTTACATGCATAATGGGCACGTGTTCCAACAATATGATTTTTGACATATATTGTGAACCAAATTAAATATTCAGGTTCTACAGTTAGGAACAGGCTGTGGCTGCTCAGCTATTTAAATGGAAACAGTGCAAGGTGTCACCATAATGTTATCAATAGTAGGGGAGACTGATGACAATTGTCATTTTCCTTGTTGCTAAAAAATGGCAGCAACGTAACCTTTTATTTAATGTCTTATATAAACCATGCAACTCTCTGTGAGGAAGCGATCTGGAACCAAATGCGACGACACGGGATTGCAAAAAAAAGGTGCTTTATTGAATAAAGGGGTAACCCCCGCAGAGAGAAAGGCAACAGTACAGAGTCCGTAATCCAAAGCTCGAATTCCAACGGGGCAGAGCACAGTTCGTTACCAGGGCACCAATCACAAAAATCGTAGTCAGGCAAAACAGATCCGGAACACAGGCGTAGGTTTGAGAAAGAAGCAAACTCATAAGCCAAAGGACAGTCCGAATCGTAAACAGGGCAGCAATCCACAAAATCAAGGTCGGGCTGGAAAAGGTCAAAAATACACAAATGCAACAATATCCAAAAGGGCAAACCAAGAATCAGAAGTCGGGCAATCCAGTCAGACAGATAAATCACAATGAGTCGAGGCAGAAACAAACGTGGCACAAGAAACAAGGAAGTTACGATCTGACATGGAAGTGAAAGTGAAGACACCTTAAATACACATCTGGGGTGAACACATGACAAGAACGGGTGTGATCAATGAAACGATAATCAGGATTGACACAAGGAATAATCTAAATACATGAATTTGGCAACTGCCAAAACGCAGTCAGGGATCACAAGACAATCCTATGAACAAACAACAGCTCCGATTAAGGAGTACTAACGTGTATAGTCTAAAGAAAAGGGAAAGCCTGAGATATAAGTGGAAAACTGCAGTAGAGAAAATTAGGGATAGGCAAGGAGGGCGGAGATAAGAATTGGGCGATTGCTGAGAGATCGTTAGTCAATTAGTATGTGCAGCTATACAATCCCGAGTTCAAGTTAGTAAAAATATACAATGTTAATGAGTGTTAGTAATTATCAAAAACAATAAACTGTTAGTACTGTTAGTAGATAGCAAAAGGAGAAAGGAAGGAAGAACACGAGATATGAAGGAAGATTGAAATCCAAGAAACCAGTAAATCACCCGAATGTGTGGCACGCAAGACTAAACTGTGAGCAAAGACCTACACAAGACAAGATGGGGTAGACGTAGTGCAAGGCATGGCAGAAATAAACAAGACAAGCGAAATGAAAACATGGCATGATGACTATGGCAAGGAAAATAATAAAAACATGAAATCTGAAATACCAAACCACAATACATGAGGCTAAGAATAGTCGAAGGGCAGGCAGTGGTCACTAAACACGAAAATAAATAACATGGCAAAACCAGGCACAAAACTTAAACATGGGATGAGAACAGGGTCCTAACACCCTCAAAATGAGACATACTATATATGCCTTTTCCTTCCATTGTCATTTCAATGCACTGTGTGTGTGTGTGTGTGTGTGTGTGTGTGTGTGTGTGCACTCGTCACTCTCTCTCGGGATGGGGGCCATTTAGTAGCTTTAAAGAGCCTAGGACATGAAAAAACAAGTTTTTGACTATGAAAGGATACAATTAAAACAATTTCCATCGTCTGCCTGAAAATTTAATTTAGAAAGTGTATTATAGCAAAAATGCTGATTTATTGTCACTTGCCCTGCCCCTCTCCGCAATACATATTCTGAGCAACAAAGAAAAAATTGTGTTCACGTCATGAGTTGTACACAGTTCCTCCTTAGAGCGTTGAACAACTATGCAGTCCGAGTCAGATTCCAATAGTTCATCCGAATATTCAATTGAATCTGCCCATTATGATGAAGAAGAGTACTTTTTTTATGAAAGATGAGGACCACGAGATTGAAATTCAACAAAACATGGGATTCAGAACCAATCAAATTTGAGCCTGAATCTTCCTTCCCATACCAGTCTACAGCTCGTGATATACACTTTTTTTTTTGGAGGGTGGGAAAGTCACTTTTGGCGAAACGGCGCTCCTGATTGGCTTCTAATCTGTTGAAGACGTGCCTATTATGCCCATAATGACTTTACAATCCTCCGAGTTAAAAAAAAATAAAAAATTCCCCCGACTCACGATGTAGAATGACGGGAGGATTCACTCATATAGGACTTCAAAGTGCCATAGTTTTGACAGAGCAAACACGGTCAGCCACAAAGCTGAACCGCAAAGTAATAATAATTTTTCTACTAGGCTAGTCAGCGTTGTACAATTCGGTACAATTGGGGACACGGACAATTGACTATAAGCCTGATAAAGCAGCAAAAGCAGCAGCGGTCTGCCAGTGTATCCCTTACATTGCACCAGTCTTGTCCATATTCTCAATAACTGTATCTTCAGGCCACAGAAACATTCCATGGCCAGATGCATGTGTTGCACTGCATCCCCACACCACACATCGTTTTCTGTTCACTCTCGGTAATTTTTGTTGGTCCATTCTTCAGGACATTCTCTGTCCAGACCACAGCCGTACACTGTGGCTGACCATCTAGACACAGTACGTGTACAATTTATGACGTCTCCAGTTCAGTGCATCTGTTCTCGCTTCAGACAAAGCGGGCGGTTCCCACAAGTGGATAATTGAGCAGACAAAATGCGTGTTTTTAAACATTGCGTAAAGCACACAATATTAGAACCATCACTAATTGTTCAAGATAGGTACTTTGCTGCACTGTATCACATACAAAAGAGCTGAATTTCATGTCCTAGGCTCTTTAATGTGGCACAGTTGTAACATATTAGTAGCTTATAACAACAATATACAGCTATGCCTTAATCCACTGTCACTGTTCAAGATATTGTTGGAACTATTCTGGGACTCCAAGGATGAACGACAGAAAATACATATTTTATGCCTCTTTGCTAAATATGGCACCAGAGACCGTAGCAGTGGTAGAAGTTTACACTAGTCGAGGGAGTGATTAACATTGGCTGCAGCCCAAAGTCGGCCGAATCACTCTGCAGTGGCAATATCTTCTACTAGACTACGACATGTTGCATTACTTGGTAACGCCTGGCTCATGGCTACTAAAAATCTTGGAAAGTTTTGCATTTAATCTTACCTCAGAGGCTTGCGTGATTGTATAACTTAGGGCAGGGATGGAACACATTCACGACAGGTTGATCATGGTTTTGTGATGTCAGTATACACATAGAAGTGAGACATTTATGCATCTTAAAACGGCTTTTTGTCAACATGTGCTAAAACGGTCCCCAGTCTCCCCTAGTTTTCAGATGATGCCAAATGATTAAACTCGGCGTTTAACCAACAAAACTGCACTACCTGGGAGATCCTGCTGATTTTTTCAATAACCATATTTTCATCCTTCATGCTGACATGTTTACTACCACGAAATAACACGTAGCTGTCCATATTTAGCTAAGGTTCGACCTGGTCTTGTCGCTACTACTGTTAACCTGCCGAAACCCTCAAGGTAAAGTGAGCAACTTCAGGTCGACTTCGGGGCCACACAAATCAGAAAGATTGAATATCAAAATCAAATTCGGCCCTGGGACCGTTTTTTAAAAATTCCTTTTTTTTGACCCGAGCATAAAATCAAAGGTTTGAAAAACGAATCGTCATTGTTTTTTGGTGTGGCATTGAATAACAAACCATGGAATATATAGTCATTTTTTCATTTAACTGTTTTTTGATGATCAATTGAACGAATCATACACAAACCCATTGGGATAAGCCCCGTGAGATGCGCCATCTCATTTTCGAGGGGGTGCAAACATATATCACATCATAGCAACATAGAATCTACCAACAAAACAAAAAACAGAACACAACAAGAGAGAGAGATAAAAACCCAGAAAAAGACAACCCCCCCCCCAAAAAAAAAACAGACAAACCACAATTAATGCCATACAGAATAATAATCTTTTACAGCCAAAAGGAGGCCAAATTGGCCAATGCTAAATCAACAGCAAAGTAAAATTGCATTCATTTAGCAAGAGCAAATGAGAAGCAAAATGATGACTTAATCAAAAACAGGAGCAGACTACCATGAAGTAAAAAGACAGGGCACATTTAAAGATTCTAAATGAAGTTATACACTGTATATCCACAACAGTGTTCTATACTCAATAAAACTGTAGAGCTGTACTTAAAGCTGCTATATTGTTCAGACACCACAAAAGTTTTAAGTTCAGTCAACTAGTTTCCCAGTTATTGATTAATTTGACTTGATTAGCTCTTCATATATGAGTTGAACAAACCCCCAAACGCATTTCTTTTAAGTGCAGATTGAAATTACGACTGACGTAATAATAACATGAAATGTCATTGGTCAAGTATTAGGTTCGTATCAACATGGCAGATAACAGAACATCCTACAGAAACAAACATAATTTTTGGAAACTCCACTGAATAGTGAACTAGCCTAAATTCAAATGTGGCTGTTGTAAATTGATACGCTTTGACATCGGCCACAACGCCTGCTGCGCACCCGGAGGTAGGCGGCCAACAACCAACATCAGCCTGCAAACCGTGGCCTCTACATAAAGATAAGTGAATGTGCTTCAATAACTTGGCCTTTGCCGAATTAATCCTGTCTTCCAGCGGGCAGACCTCAGCCAAAGGGTAGGCTATGTGAGAGAGACCCTCTGCGGTTTAACTGCTGCGTGTTTTTAGCGAGTTAACTAAAGTTGCCACAACTGTCAGCCTGGGGGGTGGGGGAACTACGCAGCAAGATAAGTGGGTTAGCGAGGTATGTCGAGCCTAAGCCTATGCTTTTCATTGTCATGATGGTGACTTACGCTGTGAACTTAACCTTCAGGGCTCTTCACTTATGCGACCAGAAATAACTCTGTGCGGCCCAGTGACGTGCTTTCAGAGGTTAGTCTGCCTCCCCTTTAGTTGATTAGCAATCAGACGAGCTTAGTAAGACTGTTCGGCAGAATGACGGGCCACTTTGTTTCCTTGGCGTTATTACTCAATACATCGAACCTAAAGTGCTGAGTACACAGCAGATTTGCGAGTACTTGCCTCCGGGAAGCCGAAGCAATGTCATCAACAAATATTAAAACAGTTCGACTTTATTTTGGTCAACGGTCGCAATTTCGAGCCCTGAACCTGATCGGGAGCAGGTTATGTGCTGAGTTTCGGCAGTAATCAGCCATGCATGTGCTGCTTCATTATTTAGCTCCGCCTTTGAAGTTGGCATCGCTTTTCTTGAACGATCCTGTGGATAGTTCCTGTGGAGCCTGTCGAGCAAAAAGGGGCGTGTCAGACGAAGCCCCGATTCGAGGCTTGCGTCGTTACCGTAAAAATATGTGACTGACGACAAACGAGGCCTCGATTTCTGGAGAGTATGTCATTGGTTCGTTCAACGTATTGCCTCTTCATAAATACGCTTCGAATCTGGCGCCGAACTGTGGGTGTTGTCGGCGCTAGTGCAAGATGGAGAGAGGTGTAGTACGTTGGAGAGTAGTAGTGAGTCACATTATCTTCCCCATTGTTGGACATTGACGAGAGAGTGTCAGTTATTTCGTTTTTTTTTCCAATAATGTCACTCCCGTATTTGTGTTTTTTAATAAAAATGATTTTAAAAAAGCAAAGTATCGTGATTGTTTCATTGAGATTTTTATTATGAACAAACATAGCTACTTACGCATGCTATAGAAATATATACATTGTCTATTGTTACTGCACACAAAAGTTTTTCACACATTTTCTACTATGTCAGTATGCAAAACCTGCAAAGAATGAATGAGCTATTTTAAGAGGTCATGTAATAATTTTGACAAAGTGGATTCCTTTGTTTAAGAGGATGTGTTTTTTTCCTTTGCAATTTTTATTTCAGAATGAGAGTATTTGAAATAGAACTGTGATATCAGTGAATAAGTGTGTTTTTGTCATACTTATGTTTCTCAATGCTATTTTTTTTTTTTTAACTATTGACATGATAGAACATGTATTGTTTTGGAATATGTCAGTACAAATAATGAATGTGACATATTTAAAGATGTCTTTCAATTATTTTGAGTAAGACACTTGACCCCTTGTTCAAGAGAGTGAGTTTTCCTATGTTTTTTTCTACTGAGAATTTGAAATATATGATTGTGATATCAGGATTTTTAAAAAATTATTATTATTTTTTTTTACCTGACTCTGTTTACCGAACCTTTTCTTATTGAAATGGGTCCTTTTAGTTGGCACATGCATGGCATGTCTTAGATGTAAATAAATGGAATCTGCAGTGAAATTGTCTGTGGAATAGTTTTTTATTTGAATCATATAAATGAAGTATATTTGATTTTGAGGCAAATAGTAAACATAAACAGTCAATAGAATGTGTTTCAATAGAGTTAAGTCAACTTAAAAATATAAGAGGCTGAATTGACAACTTTTAGGTCTGAGAAATTGCATGAGTCATGTTGATAACATGAGTATATTATTAGGAGGGATAACTTAAAAAATTCAACTCCGTTTCCAGTGTCAATTTTGTCAATTTTATGAATGGTTTCAAAGTGATCAGGTTCATTTAACTTATCCAAAATTAAAGTAGTGATTACTTGAAATATTTATGTTTCAGTTCATCAACTTCCTCAAAAAAATGAGTGTGAATCACTTGTCTAGCTTAGATTAGTAATTACTGAAAATGTTTATTTGTTGAAATTATTTGCTTTAAAGTCATTCATTTTTCCAAAGATTTAGAGTCTAAAGAACTTGTCTGACTAATGTAGTATTTATTTTAAAAATCTATTTCTCACGTTATTCCTTTTAATTTTGTCCTTTTCCTTAAATATTTTGAGCATTAATAAAGTCTCGTTATAAGTAACAATTACTTAAAATATTCTTTAACATAGCTAAATATTATGAGGTAATCAGTTTCATCAAATATTTTGAGTTCATTGAACCTGTTGGGGTTTACAGTGTAGACTTGATATCAGTAGGTAGATTATTCCAATCTGCTGGGGCTTTAAACATAAAAGTAATCGATAATTGGTTGTATGAGTTGTGTAGCGAGTCTCTTGTAGACACTAATTGTAAAAGAATTCTGAGAGCATTGCAATTGGTTGATTCCAAAGTTGACTTTACGTAGCATATGATCTACATGTGCACTGTATTCCCCAACAGTGTTCTATACTCAATAAAATTGCAGAGCTGTACTCAAAGCTGCCATATTGTTCAGACACCACAAAAGTTTTAAGTTCAGTCAACTAGTTTCCCAGTTACTGATTAATTTGACTTGATTAGCTCTTCATATATGAGTAGAACTAACCCTCAAACTCATTTCTTTTAAGTGTAGATTGAAATTACGTCTTACGTAATAATTACGTGAAATTTCATTGGTCATAAGTAATAAGTTCGTATCAACATGGCAGATAACAGAACATCCTACACAAACAAACATATTTTTCGGAAACTCCACTGAATAGTGAACTAGCCTATATTCAAATGTGGCTGTTGTAAATTGATACGCTTTGACATCGGCCACAACGCCTGCTGCGCACCCGGAGATAGGCGGCCAACAACCAACAACATTAGCCTGCAAACCGTGGCCTCTACAGAAAGGTAAGTGAATGTGCTTTAATAACTTGGTCTTTGCCGAATTAATCCTGTCTTCCAATGGGGAGACCTCAGTCAAAGGGTAGGCTATGTGAGAGAGACCCTCTGCGGTTTAACTGCTGCGTGTTTTTAGCGAGTTAACTAAAGTTGTCACAGCTGTCAGCCTGGGGGGTGGGGAACTATTCAGCAAGATAAGTGGGTTAGCGAGGTATGTCGAGCCTAAACCTATGCTTTTCATTGTCATGATGGTAACTTACGCTGCAAACCTAACCTTCAGGGCTCTTCGCTTATGCGACCAGAAATAACTCTGTGCGGCCCAGTGATGTGCGCTCAGAGGTTAGTCTGCCTCTCCTTTGGTTGATTAGCAATCAGACGAGCTTAGTAAGACTGTTCGCCAGAATGACGGGCCACTTTAAGTTTCCGTGGCGTTATTACTCAATACATCGAACCGAAAATGCTTAGTGCACAGCAGATTTGCGCGTACTTGCCTCCGGGAAGCCGAAGCAATTTCATCAACAAATATTGAAACAGTTCGACTTACAGAGCTCAATGCTTGATCAATATAGGCTACAATGTATTCGCTTATAAATATGCGCTTTACATCCCAACAGAACAAAAAAGCGGGCGTTTATTTTCAGTTTTCTTTCATAATCCGATTAACAAATGTTAAAACGATATGCATAATTGCCGAGAATTTTTCCTAATTGATTATGCTGATTTCCTTCCTTGCAGTCATGTATTGAAGCGTATACGTGAATGAATATTTGTCATTATCTCTTCTATCAGTGTACGGGCTTCCTAAAGGCTTGGTCTTAATTGTTTTGATTGTCAATCAGGCGCAGTACGTGTGAACAGGTTCACAAATAATGCCGTGATAAAAGTTTGGGTCACTGCCCCACCTCACCGCACGTCTCTGGCTTCCTGTAAGCAAATATTCGCAAATCTGCAGTTTCGTGAGCATTTCAGGTTCGATTTACTGAGTAATAACGCCACGGACACATAAATTGGCCCGTCATTCTGCCGAATAGTCTTACTAAACTAGTTAATCGTCTGATTGCTAATGAAGCAAAGGGGGGAGGGAGGAGATTCTGCCTCAACAAACTGACCTCCGAACCCACGTCACTGTTCGCACAGTGTTAATTTTGGTCAAAGGTCGCAATTTCGAGCCTTGAACCTGATCGGGAGCAGGTTATGTTCTGAGTTTCGGCTGTAATCAGCTATGCATGTGCTGCTTCATTATTTGGCTCCGCCTATGAAGTTGGCATCGCTTTTCTTGAACGATCCTGAGGATAGTGATGTGACATTTGAAACGAGGCACCGAAGTCTGTGTCGAGCCAAAAGGGGCGTGCCAGATGGAGCCCCGATTGGAGGCTTGCGTCGTTACCGTAAAAATCACGTGACTGATGACAAACGAGGCCTCGGTTTGTGGAGAGTACGTCATTGGTTCGTTCAACGTATCGCCTCCTCATAAATACGTTTCGAATCTGGCGCTGAACTGTGGGTGTTGTCGGCGTTTGTATAAGATGGAGAGGTGTAGTACGTTGGAGAGTTGTAGTGAGTCGCATTATCTTCCCCATTGTTGGACATTGACGTGAGTATCAGTTATTTCGTTTTTTTTTTCCCATAATGTCACTCCCGTATTTGTTTTTTTAATAAAAATGATTTTTAAAAAAGCAAAGTATCGTGATTGTTTCATTGCGATTTTTATTATGAACAAAAATAGCTACTTACCCATGCTATAGAAATATATCCATTGTTTATTGTTACTGCACACAAAAGTTTTTCACGCATTTCCGCTCAGGTCATGGTACTGTTCATTGACTGTCATATGTTTTGCCCAGCAGATGGCAGCATTCAATGTTTCATTGAGGCCTCGAGTACTGAACCTTTTGGTGAAGCAATGGGCTGGAAAGCCTCAGTGATTCATAAGGCTTCATTTGACCATCACTACCTGTGGACTTTTGTGCCCGGAACGTACGCGGTACTCTTTGGAGGGAGACTGGCATGACCTGTTCGCTTTTCTGGCGATATACTCTTTGTACACAACGGATTCTCAGCTGAGGGAATTCGTTACTTATGCGATCTACTGGAGCCATATATTGACAATGAAGCAAAGAGAGCCACTTACAGTTGCAAGAACAGTATGCATTATGTTGCATTTTTTTTTTTTTTTGCCACAGAACCGTCAACATTCAGGTGGTGATGCAGAAAATCTGAGCAAGAATATTGTTTGCCGCGCTATACATTTTATATACATTTCATGCAGTTTAAATAATTTAAACAATTTCGAAAGCAAAGCAGCATAGGGCGTACCACTTTGAAAAATGTTCTCATGCTTTGTTTTTACTTGCTGCCAAGTCCTCTTGACAGTGCTGGTACGTCAACTATTAAAGCGTATTCAACTATTTAATAGTATTTTATGTCACAGGAATACTGTAAATTTGTAATGATGCAACTGCTTAGGGTTAGTGGTTGGATACAATTTTATTAAAATCATGCCGTATAAAAGAAAAGCAATGGAAAAATACTTTAAACCAAAAACGGAGAAATTAGTAAAACGGAGTTTACTATTAGTATTTATCTGTCAGATTGAATATTATCTATAATTTTACTTTGTTTCATTTGGCCGAGAAAATAAAGTGATTTCCACTAGTCCTTCTTCAGAGGACTCGCACTTTTAGACAGTTAGAAATTTTCCGCCAGAATCCCTCTCTGGCCTTATTACAACCAATAAGAATAAATCGAGGGCTGACTGCAATAAAGTTATGTCCAAGATATAACATCTGGACATGCCTGTTTATTGAAGTCAGCCCTCGAAATATACTAAAATAAATCTCAGTTACAATTTCCAAATTGTCTATCGGGGTAAGTGCATGCATAAATGTGCAGTCTTTCAAGTGCCCAACCAATCCGTATAAAACTTCATGTCTCCCATGAAGCCGCTGGGGCGCCCCCTGGTGCCGCGGAGGAAGACATCTTGTAGTCTTACTGATCCTGGAACAGGGATAGCTTCCTTGGAGAAACATTAAGGACACAATCGGTCATTTTATGACAGGAAATTGACGCTTGGAAAGCCCCTTAATTGAGAGCGCTCACTGCGTAAAAAAGCACAAAGCCGAGGTTCACATAGAAAGATTAGAAGCACCGTTGTAATGCCAATTATCTCTGATTGCGAGTTCATTGTTCAGCCGGCTTACTTAAATATAGCCTGTCTTTGTTACACTTGCTTGGTATTATACCCCCCAGATAGAACTAGGAACGGGGGGGGGGGGCCCTCACAGACATGTGTTTTATGACAACAATTAGTCCTGGCTAGTTCTCAATCATCTTCCTTTATTGACGCGTTTTCCAATTATCGTAACTGGCAACTGAAGACATGGTTTCTCTCCATATGCGATCTAACAGCAATGAAATCGTGGGGTAAATTCATTACAGAAAGGGGCTACTTGCGTGAGGGTCGACAGGTTTGCAATTTTGAATAACGTTGATTTAAATACAGCATATACGCGTCCGGATGAATGATTGCCGTCTTACTTAATCGGAGAGAACAAGCAGCACCTGTTATGTATGGAGTGCTCTCGGAGTGAATCTTCTCAGTTCTCAGTCATTTTCATAATTAACAAAAGGTTTACTCCGAGAGCACTCCACATATCAAAAATGTTACAGATTGAGTGTAGGTTTGTATTGGAGACATATAGGAAATCATGTATGAACTTTCATTTGGTGACCTTCATATTGACCTTGAAGGAATAGAGAAAATTCAATGACCTCTGTCACTGAAACGGTCACAGATGGAGCCTAGGTGTGTGTAACTGACATCTAGGAAGCTGCATATGAACTTCCATTTGGTGACATTCAACTTGATTTTCAGTGACCTTTGAGGGTCAAACTCGGCAGTGAAATTACCCTGACTTTTATTACCAAAATGGTCACAGATGGAGCCAAGGTTTGAATGGAGATATTTAGAAAGTCGTATATGAAATCCATTTGCTGACCACAACTTGACATTCTGTGACCTTTAAAGTTCACAATTGACATATTGAATATATATTGACATATTATAATGACTTGTATCACCAAAATTGCTTCAGAGCTTAGGATTGTATTACAGAAGGTCTTATAAATGTATGTGAACTTTTATTTAGTGACCTTGACATTGATTTTCATTGATTCAAACGTCAAACTTCACATGAAATTTTCATAACTCATCGGCGTAAGACTGCTTGCCGGTAAGCTACAGGACCCTTGATCCTATTTTTTGCTTTTTATGTATGTTGGCCTATTTGTGTTTGGATCAAGAGTATTATTACCTTTGTTGAAGAGGTGGTGACATATTATTTCTTTGATTTTCTGTATTGACCCCATTGCTGGGGACGTTGTTCTGTTAGTA
The DNA here is from genome assembly GCA_029721435.1 of Gymnothorax reevesii. Lineage (NCBI taxonomy): Eukaryota > Metazoa > Chordata > Actinopteri > Anguilliformes > Muraenidae > Gymnothorax > Gymnothorax reevesii. Next base: position 95,124,373 of record CM056575.1, read on the forward strand.
TTCAAATGGAATGTAATAAGATGTATTTTTTCTGCTATATCAGTATGCAAAACCTGCAAAGAATGAATGAGCTGTTTTAAGAGGTCATGTAATAATTTTGACAAAGTGGATTCTTTCCTTTGTTTAAGAGGATGTGTTTTTTTCCTTTACAATTTTTATTTCAGAATGAGAGTATTTGAAATAGAACTGTGATATCTGTGAATAAGTGTGTTTTTGTCATACTTATGTTTCTCAATGCTATTTTTTTTTACTATTGACATGATAGAACATGTATTGTTTTGGAATATGTCAGTACAAATAATGAATGTGACATATTTAAAGATGTCAATTATTTTGAGTAAGACACTTGACCCCTTGTTCAAGAGAGTGACTTTTCCTATGTTTTTTTCTACTGAGAATTTGAAATGTACGATTGTGATATCAGGATTTTTAAAAAATTATTGTTATAATTTTTTTTTACCTGACTCTGTTTACCGAACCTTTTCTTATTGAAATGGGTCCTTTTAGTTGGCACATGCATGGCATGTCTTAGATGTAAATAAATGGAATCTGCAGTGAAATTGTCTGTGGAATAGTTTTTTTATTTGAACCATATAAATGAAGTATATTTGATTTTGAGGCAAATAGTAAACATAAATAGTCAATAGAATGTGTTTCAATAGAGTTAAGTCAACTTAAAAATATAAGAGGCTGAATTGACAACTTTTAGGTCTGAGAAATTGCATGAGTCATGTTGATAACATGAGTATATTATTAGGAGGGATAACTTAAAAAATTCAACTCCGTTTGCAGTGTCAATTTTGTCAATTTTAAGAATGCTTTCAAAGTGATCAGGTTCATTTAACTTATCCAAAATTAAAGTAGTGATTACTTGAAATATTTGTTTGTCAAATTATTATTGTTTCAGTTCATCAACTTCCTCAAAAAAAATGAGTGTGAATCACTTGTCTAACTTAAATTAGTAATTACTTAAAATGTTTATTTGTTGAAATTATTTGCTTTAATGTCATTCATTTTCCCAAAGATTTAGAGTCTAAAGAACTTGTCTGACTAATGTAGTATTTACTTAGAAAATCTATTTCTCACGTTATTCTTTTTAATTTTGTCCTTTCCCTTAAAGATTTTGAGCATTAATAAAGTCTCATTATGAGTAACAATTACTTAAAATATTCTTTAACATAGCTAAATATTATGAGGTAATCAGTTTCATCAAATATTTTGAGTTCATTGAACCTGTTGGGGTTTACAGTGTGGCTTAAATGTAAGTTCAGAATCTTACCATGCACCCAAATATTTAAATTTATCAACTTTATGCAGTGGCATGCCATCATTACAATTTATTACACAAATCCAGGTTTCAGTTTTTAGTTTGTGCCTGGTACCAAATATCAAAATGTAGGATTTTATTTTTTTAAGCAGAAGTTTATTACGCAATATCCAATCCTCAACAGAGGTAAAATCAGACTGGAGAGAAGCTTGAATATGGGCTAAGTCAGAATGGGATGTATATATGACGGTGTCATCGGCAAAAAGTTGAACATGACAATAAACAAGATTTTTTGGCAAATCATTGATAAATATAGAAAATAGAAGTAGACCCAGTGTTGATCCTTGGGGAACACCCCTTTGTTGAACCATCAGGTCTTATTGCATTCCATTTATGAGAACACACTGTTTTCTATTATGTAGGTATGATCTAAACCAGCGGAATGCACTCGAGGAAAGCCCAATACTATAAAGTTTGTCTAACCACAAATAATGGTGAAAATTATTAGGTCAACATCATCTCACAACGTATGCGCAAAGAATTAGTCCAGTGAATCAGTAAAAATGTCAGCCAATACATCTATTCAGGGTTCCTGCTGCCGCTCGTCATTTTCGTCAATGACAAATAAAATCGATCAGTGACGAGAAGAAAATATCAAGCTATGGAAGCCCATTCCCGCCAGTAATAAAAAAAAAAATATCCCCATATTAAGTCGAAAAAAGTGGAAATTATGAGATACAAAGTCATAATTGAGTTAAAAAGTCGAAATTATGAGATACAAACTCGAAATTATGAGATACAAAGTCATAATTATGAGATACTTTCACTCAACAGCTCTTAGGTATTTCCTTTTCAATTTGACACCAAGATGGATTGTAAGTTCATTGGGGACTACTTTCTTCCACTGGAGTTATATATTGGCAATGCTCTCACCCTGCCTTAAAGCGCTTTATATCTCCAAACTCAAGCCCATTTAGGTTTCCTAATTACCAACCAATATGTTATATCACGAAGATAAGTCCGTATCTTGCTCTATAGTTCATTGAAATAATTATCTAGCATTTTCCTATCCACATTTGTGATGACAGAAAACGTCAATGTCTTACGAAGCTTCTGAATTCCTGCAGCACGCAAAACAGAATATATTTATGCGTCTGCGTCCGATCGGCTTGATATGCCCAAGAAAACGTTTCTAATCAAAGTGACACTATAGTTAACTCCACGATAAATTGGCATAAGCCAAGACACAGACAGGAATCACGCAAACAGCCTATGACATTTAAATGGCTCCGGTCAAGGAGTTCTAAGTGCACAGATAATGAGTGCAGGAAAGCAATTAGGCACGTGCGAGAGATCTCGCAGAAACGCAGAGAAAGACAGGTAAAGCTAAGCTAGAGGTGAAGACTAGAACAGGGCAATTGCTGAGAGGGAATTAGTACTAATTAGTAGCGGTGCAACTTCACAGATTTAAGTAGAGTGCTTGTTAATGAGTTATTAATATACTATATACATGGATTAGTTGGGTTAGTAGACTATAATACGAAATATAAATGTTATTCTTGTTACTAATCTGAACAGCAAGGCAGTAAACGAGAAGGAAGGAATAATATTAAACCCGAAACCATTGAAATCCGAAGCATGTGAGCACACAGACCGGGGAGACGGACTGAACCAACTAGAATACGAGACAGGGGAGACAAATGCAATGGAACTGAAAATGGACTGAACTAAAACCTGAGAAATACAATAACAAAAAAGAATAAATAAAAGACAAAATCATCAACATAGAACATGAAAATAAACATGAACAAAAACCAAAACCATGACACTAATGGGAAAATTCCCCTAAAAGAAAAAGGAACTGGGATGGGTAGAAATTCTACGATAAGTGACCGTTTTTAAGTAAGAATCAGGTAGTAGGGAGGAACAGATAAATGAGAAATGTTTATTGAATATTTGGGCAATAGATGATGAATAATGAATTATAATATTAAAAGCTCTCATTTTATCAATAGTATGTCAGAAGAATTAATAACTGATTTCATTCTGTTCCAGAATTGCTTTGGATTCTTAGAGTCAGAGGTGAGAGATTCTTTATAATATTTGGATTTTGCATTACGGGTTTTTGTTTTGCTCACATTACGCAATTGCCTATAAACTTCCCAATCAGCATTATCACGTGTTTGCCGGAAGGTTGCCCAGGTCTAAAGTATGACCAAGAAAATGAGTTGGGCCAACAACACTCTGAGCGAAGCTCACTGACTTCAAAATGTTTGTGATTGCGGATGTTAGAGAATCATCTGCCCTCTCAAAGTGCAGGTTAAAGTCGCCCAATATAACTATTCTATCATAGCTTAAAACTAAGCCTGAAAGGATTTCTGAAAAATCTTGAATAAAGGCAGAGTAATGGCCAGGGGGTCTGTAGACTGTCACCTGAGCTAAAGGCTGATCAGGGGCAGGGCTCACACCTGTATCCAGGTGTTTATCTATATATAAATAGCTGCAACACCCCCACCTCTCCGGCCCAGGCGGGGGTTTTGAGTTTATATAAAACCAGGTGGAGAGGCTTCATTCAAAGATAAGTTTTCATATGGTCTCAGCCATGTTTCTGTGAGACACAGTATATCAAGATAACAATCAGAGATTATTTCGTTCACAAGAGCTGCTTTAGAGTTCAAGGATCTAATATTTAATAGACCAATTTTGAGAGAAGAATATTTATTAAAAACCCCTTTCTGCAGATATTGACGCCTGCGTCTATAGACCTGCAAATTTAGGCACGCTGTTACTGTACTCGATCACTAGATGGCACCCCCGGATCAGTTATTGAATGTTCACAAGCAAGCAGACCTCGAACGCGGTTCTGAATATGCGGAAGTTCACTCCGCTCCCTGTTTTTCGAGAGCTGCATGAATTGAACTCCTCAGCTAAGCCTGATGTGCAAACTGGTTAGTATCCTTGCTCATAGTATCGATCTAGCAGTTTAAAAAAACGATATCTTGACACAGAAAAAATTGTTATCCTTTGTAGCAACCAGTTTAGCCACAGAGAGCCAACAGTATTCCAGTTAGTGTTTCAGAAAAATCAGTTTTCTTTTTCTGAGGCAAAAAAATTGACATGGTATTGATTCTCTCACATTCTACTGTCAATTATAGTTGTCACATACAAAAAAAATCGTAGTTCCCTACCGTGGATTTACGCGTAGATTCCTTCATTGACAAATCCAGCGCTTCCTTATATCCACCCAAGTACTGGCGTTGATAGCCAATCACTGAACCATACACTCAGGGTCTTGTGCGTAATTGTAGAGTTACACTTCATGCCCTGGTGAAGTTCCCCTGGTAACAATGTATTGATTGACTTGTTTCTTATCCAATTCCCGAGTGTTTAAACATTTTAGAGTAAGTGAAACACTTTGATTGGACAAACACAGAGCATACAAACCTATGCGTATCAGCAGGCTCCGTTGTATCCTGTCTACGTTATGGACATTACGCTGCTAAAATAGACGCGATTTGTATAAAACAGGTTCGCAAAACTAGCCTTGAAGTGTTCAGTTACATTTACAGGATTTAAATGAGGATATGGTCAATTGGAATTATTTCGAATGAAACAGGACCGGAGGGTTCTTGCTACTGGATCGGTCTCTGGAGGAGGGATTCATGAAAAAGGTCAGGCTGCTACTTTTTTTTTTTTTTTTTTCGTTTTGGACTGAATACATACTCGACAAAGTCGAATGTCGAGGTTTTTTTCCTGGTTAAAACGCGAACTGACCGTGCATTTGGATGAACCCCCTGGTACGTTCATTGCACGTTTCTTTTGAATCGGCAGAGGCAATGGATTGTTTGATATTCCCTGAAAGTGGAGTGTCTGTTCTGTTAAAATAAGGTATATTTCAAAACTCAGATATTACTGAATATTACTTAGTGAGGTGTACTTGTTCCTTTTAAGTGTTGAAATGGGTTCGTGAGCTTAGAAGAGGGGACTGGTAGCTTCCATTACAGGGTGAATGTTCTGACCGTTTAATAAGCAGTTTATTTAATGCGTGTTTGTGCTGGCTTTGAAAATGAAAAATGGCAAAAACTCTAAACTTTTTTTATGGAGAAAAGGCATTTTTTGTGTTTGGAGAGGTTACTGGTGACCGCTGATATTCAACTGCACTGATATTGATAAATTCATACTAAACTCAACCAGAAAATCATTTGTTCATATTAAATTTCATGCCTTAAAACTTTATTTGTGTTATATACATGATTTTACTATGATTTGACAGGAAATAATTTTGAGACTTTGGGGAGACACTTGGATAGCTGTATAATTTGGCTAATAGCATGTAGGTAATCTAGAATGTAATGTTGAAGATGCATTCTACTTGTGCTCAAGGAGTTTATGATACCAGAAATGTAAAGTTTTAAGCCCCAGCAGTTTTTCAATCCTCAGAATTATTATTTTTTCAATTTCAATGGTGAATTCTCATGAAGATTTTTTATGTTTGCAGCTCATTTTCTCGACCAAAATCATGAGAATAAACTGAAATACAATGTAATTCTAAATGCTGTAAGTGTCTCTTCTAAATTGAGCCACATTTTTCCTCTTTATGAAGCTTAAATCTTGAATTATACAGCATTAAAGTGGGTAACCCATAAATAACCAAATTTGGCTTCTGCAGAAAGGGGTTAATAGGTGGATTGATACAGTTGGTGTTAATGCAAATCAAGTTTTTGTGATGTACTCCGCGATTCTTCTTTCTTAATTTAATTGGAATTCGAGGAACAGACACAATCTCTATAGGGTTTGACCTAATCAACGGTTTATCAAAGCTGAATGTCAGGAATTTAGATTTAGCTCTCGGCAGTCAACGACAATAATTTAAGTCATCGGCCAGATTTCTCGCAGAAGTGCACTGCCCTCTCGAGATGGGAGAACACCGTCCCTCCTCAAAAGACCAGGTCTTCGCCAGACAGCTCGCCAGTTGTCCACGAAACTGACGTTATTATCTGCACACCATTCAGACAACCAGCGATTGAGCAAGTATAATCTACTATATATTTCATCAATACATCGGATCGGGTACGGACCAGAGAAAGTCACTGACTGTGACATCTTTAGGGCTTGGGCGCAGCCCGACTTAAAATTGCTCTTTGTAATCTCCGATTGTTGTAATCGAATATCATTTGTACCAGCATGGATAATAATTTTGGAGAACTTGTGTTTGCCCTGATCGAGTAATTTCAGATTCAACTCGATATCAGTCACACGTGCGCCAGGAATACAGTTCACTGTGGTCGCTGGTTTAAACACCCTTACATCTCTAACAATGGAATCCCTGATAATTAGTGACTTTTCCAATACTCGTTCGTCTGGCTCTAATTCTTCGAGGGGAGCAAATGAATTAAACAGTTTAACGGGAGAGGGACTGGATGGCTGTTCAAGTTTCTTTCCCCTACGTTTACCTCGAACTGTTACAAATACATCATGCTGTGAAGAAGCTGCTGCAGCAGGTAAGGAACAGGAAACAGAAAGAGAACTAACATTAACACTAGTTTCAGGCTGGACCAAGAAAGAATCAATGAACTCCTCATTCGACCTAATGTTCTGCAGCGTTTCAATGCGAGCTTTCAGCTGTAAAAGCTTTTCAGCTAAGCTAGCATATGAGATACACTTCTTGCAAATAAAATGCCGCTAAGCGCAGAGGAGTCGTAACAAAACATATTACATTCAGAGCACAAGACAGGAAAAGAGGTCGGCGGATAAGGGGAGGCCATCATGGTCATTAACTTATGTTTGTAGGATGCCGCGTAGCCCAAGTCCGAGGTTCACCTCACTGGCGTCTTGCAGAAGTGCAGGCCGTCTGAAAGCGCGATATTTGCAATTGTATTCCGTCAAAGGCAGAAAAACTCTGAAAAACATAAAAAACCGACGTAATATTAACAGGAAAATAGGATTAAAATGCTCAGCACTACAGGTGCTACCAAGACGTATAGGACACGTGCCAACATGAGACAGGAACTACCTATTTTGCTAGCTAAGCTAATGATATTTATTGAATAATCATACTTGCTAGCTTGCTAAATAACAGTAAGTGACGGTACCATTTACTGTGTCTTTCGGTTTAGCTATGTGCTCATGATGCAATAAGCTCACAAGCTGGCTAGCTAGGTGGTTTGCTTGCGTAACTTAATGCTAGCTAGCTAAATGTTGAAATTACTATTCATTGTGATCCTTTCATTTCTAGGTATGTAGCTAGCTAATAGTAGCCCGCTATTTGGGAACGGGTGCACGGATATACGGAATGTTAACCAGACGTCCCCAATTTCTCGGGACAGCCCCCAATTTTGTTTAGTAATTTAGTTACCTTTGTAGTCTGACGAACTACCATTAACGTTATTATCATAATTATAGCATTTTAGCACCCTTTTGTTTACAGTCAAATGCATCATTTTTTTCTGCCAGAGAGGCACGTGACTCGCAAGCGGTGACAGCTGTAGGCAACTGGAAGGGGCGCTGCGACGGATGACAGACAGAAAGCTCCACAAATCATTTCATTCGGACTGAAGAAAATGATTGGTCAGACTTAAATCAGAAATATATGAGAATTGAATATTGAAGAGTTTCAACACCTGGTGGATTTCTTTTACATTTAAGTGTACCATACACTTATTAGGAGCATTTTTAAGACATAAAAGAAAAGTGTAAAATGCCTGAAAGGTAAGAACTGCTTTAATAAAAGCTGTTCAAAATACATGAAAAAGTACTTGTCCCCATTTTTATTTCATATTGATAATATTTAATGATTTTTCACTGCCGCGCTGAAAATGTCCCAAATCTTCCTTTCAGAAATCTGGTCACCTTAACATACGGCAATGTAGGGCACTGATGGGCTACCGTCGTGGTACGTTATGAACGTCTGCTGAAACAAAAGTACCTCATTGGCTTGGAACAAATCATGGGATACTGGCCCATTTGTGCAGGGGATACGTAGTTCGGAGAAGTTGACTACAAACTGGACTACAAGTGCAAAAGCATATAATTTTTGGCAATAAACTACAAATTTGATGTGATCATTTGAATGTGTATGCCCTGTAGGCTAATCTTGGAGCGATGCAGCTCTTAGAATTAATACGAGTTCGAGCAATGCCAGCAAGTGTCCAAACCCCATTATAAATTCCCATAGGGATTTCACTTCCGACACCAGAAGCTGAGTAGCGGTGGCATCATCACTTTAGTAATCTTTTGCCCCGGATGTCCTGAAGGCATGATCACGAAGGCCAGCAATATGGAGCATGCCTATATATTGGCAGAGGTGCAGAATCATGAGGATAAATTGTTACAATTTCCGAGTTAAACATCAGGCGGCAGGGCCAGCTGTAGGGGGGGCAGGGGTGGACTCAGCCCACCTAAACGTGAGTCTTGCCTGCCCCGTCAAAAGTTAACAAAAAAAAAACGGCCAATGACAAAATAGCGCATAAAATGATAGTTCCTAATGTGCATAGCAAAGTTGGGTCCAAGTACATTCAAGTACTTATGTGAATTGTATGCAAGCATTTTTTTTTCATACCATAGTGCTTGTATTTGTATCCGATTACTACCTAATAATGCCTAATATTAGGCACTAGGCGTAATGATATTATTAGGTCTAATGCCTAATAATACCGATATATACTTGTATACAAGTACTTTTCAAATACTTGACTAATCTCTGTAAGCTAACAGGAGACAGATTGGTCAAGAACTTTGAAAAGTACTTGAACACAAGTACAAGTATTTTAGGCATTAATAGGAAGTACTCCGATACAAGTGCAAGCACTTTGGTATTTAAAAAAAAATACTTTCATCCAATTCTTTAAAGTACTTGAAGCCAACTCGGGTGCATAGCTTAAAGCCCGCTTCCAAACAGAAGTATTACTGCTAAAGTTGTAAGTACGGATACTTCACCAGGCAGTGAAACCATTCTCTTCTTTGGTGCACGTTGAGCAGCACGCAGACTCAAACTTTTACATACATTTAGTTTTATTTAAGCAAACGAGTTCTCAGCCATGTATCGTTTTTTAAAACCTATTAGCAAGCCTTGTGCTGCTTCAACCTCAAGCGATACCGTAGCTTGCACACCATGAGCTATGGCTATGGCTTCGGCTCCAGTGCCCTCCACAAGCACTGCCCCATACAAGTTCGCTCTTTCTGTTGCCTCAGCCCTACCTCACGCGGTTAGCGACTTAAATGGCGATGCCCCATCCCAGCCAATATTAGCTAGCTACCGAAAGCGTGCATTTTATGGCGATCATTCAACCCTGCCTGGTATCATACACGACCGTGGCTGGAGTATTCAGTTCAGTGGAATGCATGCTTTTGCTTTCCCTGCAGGAAATATGTTACAGCTGGTGAGAGGGATGCTGTTTTTACCTTGCGTGGTTTTACCAACTGGAAAGCAGCGCTCCAGTGTGACAGGGGGTTAGAGCAATATGCATCGAGCCACAGTCATATACAGGCTTCAGCTACTTGTGTTGAGCACAAAATCAGAGAGGGAACAGGAGAAGCCATCAATTGTGTGCTGGTAGGTAAAACACAGCTTGAGAAGAACCGATATTATGTCAAGAACATTGGTGGTGCAATAAAGTTACTGAGCGTGAAAGAGTTAGGGCTCTGTGGAAAAACCTAAAGCTTACAGTGTGACATTCCGGACACTGTTGAAATTGCCGCGAAACTTTTTTGAAATAGTTTGAATATACCTGAGGGTGGCAAGCCGATATTGCTAAGGGTATGCCCAAAAATGCTAAGTACAGCTGTAAGGATATTCAAAAGGAGGTCATTGAAACCCTGGCGAACATGGCGAATATCAGGAAAAGGTATGCAAACGCTAACTCTGCTGGGTTTTGCATGAAAAGTGATGGGACGAGGGATAAGTGTAACGTTGAGAATTTGTCAATAATAATTAGGTTTGTATGTAATTCCATATCAGAGGAGCATCTGATCAGGTTACTTAATTTGCATCAAGGTTTCGTGTACTTTTAGTACAAGTTTCCATTTATTGTGCTTTGTAATTTTTGGATGTGGTTTAAGGCATGCTACACAGTTTGTATAATATCTACCTTCCTAAGTTTTGGTTTAATTTTGTTCAGTTTCGACAGAACTATTGAATATACACTGGTGATCTTCACCTCCTCTTTTGAAGTTTTGGTTTATTTTTGGCCGAAGTTTCCATTTGTTAAACTTCGGCATTTTTGTACATGCTATAAAGGATACTACATAGTTCCTGGCAATGCAGGTCCAGGCATGATATTGGTGTTATGTTAAAATCTGGATGAAGGTTGTGTTTTCTTTATGTTAGGGTGAGTTAAACTGCCCTCCTCTGACTCAATTCATGGTGCAGCAGAAAACTGGTTCACTACCTCTCAGTGCTGCATCAATCCCCACAGGGAAATTAATCTGTATTAAACTCACCTGAACATACAGCTGCAAGCTGGAGAGGCCTGCGTTCTCCATGGCAGTAGCCTGCATCTCATCTTCCTGTTGCTGGAAGACTTCATTTTGCTCAATTTTTATGCCATCTGGCCAGGGATTTGAACTGGAAACCCAAGGGATCCTACATTTCATGCCTAACCCTTGGGCTACCCACTGCTGAAGTTGCCCACCCATTATTTCTACCAGCCCACCCTAATATAGCAGGATAAAACCGGTCCTGTTGGGCGGTCTTTGCCGCTCAATGTTACATTTGTAGGCAGTTCAGTAGTTGCATGCTGGAAGCGAGGGTTGTATTACTTGCTAAAGATTTCAACCAAATTAATACTTATCACTGACATGGATATCAGGCAGTGCTTTGCGAGAAAGGACAAGGCAAGGGAGCCAGAAGCGGTAGAGGTGTTATCGTCCCCCTACTCCCCCCCCAACCTTAGATAATGCTTCAACTAGCTCAGGTTCGTGAAAATCACATGGCAAGCTAGGTAGCTTGTGACATGCTGGACTGGCTTCTAATTAGCCTCTGTCATACTGCGTGATTATGTGTACTTAATGATGTAATCCCCAGCTTCTAGGATAGATATCTCTCTGATACCTCTGAAGAATGGAACAGAATTGAACCTCTTTCTTGAGCTCTACCACTCTATGAGCTCTTCTCAGCCCGCAATCACTGCTTTCCATGAAATTGTTCCACTAGCACTAGCACTCAGACTTGGCTTTTACATAGGATAGCGACCAGAGGAGGTATCATTGGAAGCCAAGGCTAACACTGAAATAAGCTTTGCAAGTTGAAAACTGAACAAGAGCATGAAGTGGTCATTTGATAATTTATCAACCTATGGTTCCCTCAGGTCACAGTATTAGTGTGCCACCTTAAACAATTATCAAAGTCTATATTATGGGATGGAGTCGGCATCATTCAATTATATTGTAATGTTGTCAACAATCAGTTCAGGCATCAGACAAGAATGTCACTACTGGAGGTTTGTAGTAGTTGTAGCAACTGATTACCATTGTTAAGGCCACTCCATGAAATCAGACTCCAAAAAATGCGGACAACGAACAAGAGAACATAACATAACATTTCAGTAAATGATGTCCCCCTCAGTGCATGGACCACCTACATGCACGATGCCGTAGTTAAGAGAGAGAAAGACTACAAGCCTACATCGCATGAGCTCGCCGCATACATAAAACTACAACCTAAGGTGTGAATAACCTGTCCACAGTCCCCCTCTGGTTTTCATTTCTTACATAAACAAACAATGCTGGTAGACATTCACATGAATCATCCATATGCACCCAACAGAGGTGAAGCAAGCAGTCTAGTCTGCTTCACCTTTTTTGGGTGCACATGGATGATTCATATGAATGTTTACCACTACCAGCTAGAACACTTTCAGTCAATCACATGAAAAACTGAGTACACCTGGATCGCAATTTAACCAACCCATTGCTATAGAGGTTCTTCATTGATTTTGTATGTGTGTCATAAAATAACAATACCTGACAATTTACAATTACTAGCACTTTATATGGCACCCACAGCAACCTAGATAATAAGATGAGGAAGCAGAGAAAGACACAGTGATGTATAGGATTGCTCTCTATCCTTGTCCAGCTATGTTAAAATTGCATCTTTAAAAGCGGGATTTTCAAAATTTTCCCAAGAAAGAAACCACTGGACCCCTGAAAAATGGTTGGGTCATGGTGGCTGAAGCCCCCAGTGTTTTCAAATCCTAACAATGCCCCTGCTTAGTAATATGGAACACTCTTGCCAGGCGCTGCTGTTCAGTTAGGACACTTATATCAGATTTTGCCATTTATTGCCGGAAGGCCTGCATTTGAGTTTGCAGTGACTGCTCGAGTGATCCTCTGGAACAATCTGAGTAAGTATGACACAGACAGTCCCTGAGATCACAACCCCCCTGCAGAGCCTGAGAATCTTGTAAAAGTTATTGAACATGATATGAACAAGTGCTGCTTAAGATGAATATTGATAATTACAAAGGAAAAGGCTGGGGAGTTGTTTGGAGATGGAAAAACATTTGTTAGTTACCCAAGTGTGAGCGGTGTAGAGGGCACGTTACCAGAGAAATGAAGGAACACTGCCTTGGTTATTAAAAACTTGCCAATTAGGTGGGAGGAGCTAAAGTTTAGATGATTTGACAGAAACAGGTTTTTGATCAGCCTGACTTCCATGCCTGACTGAACTCATCTCTAAGGCTCCATTTTTGCTGTAGAATGAAATGAGTGACTTCAAATAGCAAATGAGATGGACTTCAATGCCTTGGGCAACCCAAGATCAGCAACTTAAAGGAGTTGAGTCACGTGAACTGCGCATGCTCAGAACTTTGAAAACCGTTCATCCTAACAAGAAATCAAAATCAAGGCGATCGTGACTTATCTTCCAAAAATCCGTTTCCATCGGCGCTCTACATTCTTCAATTTCTTGTATATATATATATATATATATATATATATATATATATATATATATATATATATATATATATATATATATATTTTAGTTCCTTGAACATAAGGCTTTTGTTTTGAGTATTTTTTGTCCGGTATAAGTCGAGTAACTAGAAGTTTTAGCGTCCTCTTGAAGGATGTCCTTTTCGCCTACTGCATTGGCATAGAGCACCACAGAAGTGATCTACAGTCTTGCAAGGGCAACCAGTCCTCTTTCGTCCAGATTTTGTAGAGCATGTGCTCTTACGTCGGCAAAAATCCTCGTTCGGCTGGTCGAGTTCGTCTGTGTTTTTTTCTTGCTGTATAGAAAGCAGACGGCAGTGCTACATGAAGGCGCTCGAATTTCTTTCCCCGGCCAACAAATATGTTTGAAAACAAGATCATTTGCATAGAAATCAGATACTTACCGAAAGTGGCGCGCTTGCACCAGCAATTGAAGTCATTCCTAGTCTTATGCAGTCTTTATTTTGTCCCGAGAGATTCACGTCCTGCGATCTCTGTATCCTACGAGTCTCTGCACGTGTGAAAGCCTGTCTGTTTGTCAGATTTGCATATATCACCTCCTGAGCTTGCGCATTAACCGTGACACAGCTCCTTTAAAAACAATTCCAACAGCCAAAATAAAATGTCTAAGACGAGACATAATTGGGCAACAAAAGTGATGCTGCTGTTTGCGGTAAGTCTATGAAAGCTATGCTGATTATCTACCTAGGCTCAGCTAATGGCTTGTTAATGTCCACTGAAAGTGTTCTGTTGCTCAAGATTTGAGCCTTGCTTTACCTATGAAAAAACTGCAAAAAAATTAAAAAAAAATAATAAAAAATTGGGTGTGAGTGGGCTTGGCAGCAGGAATGCAAAGGTGCTGTCAGGGGCGTTTTGGTTCACAAACTCTCATAGACTCCTCAAGGAATGTATTGAGGTCGGTGGTGCTTTTGCAGCCAAAAATAAAAAGTGTATCAATGGACTATGCAAAATTTCAGAATACCAACTGCAACTTGAAAAAGACTACCTACCAGTTATAGAATTTTACGTGCTCTATGATGTAAAATACTATCATCAATAGGCTAAACAACTAACACTTTGGATGGAAAATTTATTAAAACAAAAGCAAGCCAAAAAGAAGCAAAAGCAAGTATGCTAAGAGAGTTAACACAGCCAGCAAGATTAAGCGGGGCCTCTGCAGACGCTCAAACATCCAGAATATTGTTCAGTAGGTCATTCATAGTTTGTAATAATTTGGTACTCAGTTGCTAAAAATGAATTAAAGTTTGATTTTTTTGCAAGATCCTGAATTGTAACCCCTTGTTCCATAACTTTACATCTTGTATCCCTGTATCTTTGCTGCAAAACAAAATCTTATTAACCATTTTAATCATGTTTATTTCTATCACTGATTGCTTGGGGAAAAATTGTATCTGAGTAGAAATTAGTTAAAATGATCTCATCTGTGGAATAATTTTTTTTTTTCTTTTTGGGTGATAAGTTGAGATGAATAGGTATTTTTAGTCTTCAGACAACATTAAAATATATGAGAATTTTTTTATTTTACTGTGTACATGTAAGTTTTGGTACATACTGTACAAGTGCATCATTAGCACCAAAAATTTCACCATAATTGTGGAGTACTTATGGAGTTTGTTGAACGTAAATCTAAAATGTTGCCAAATATACAGTAGATGAGCTGATGACCTGTTTCAGAAAATGTCAAGATTCAACTACTTGGCATAAAAGACTGAATCCTGCTCAAATGCATTAATTTAACGAGCAAGCACAATGAAAGGTCATGCCCCTTTCAGATCTAACTATTATACTCTGGATTACATTTGCATACATGATCGCACAAGATGCCCCTGCATATTTCAACAGCAAGTCGCATTCTGTGTTAGCAGCATGGCTTCCTGACTGGTGAGTGTGGCTACTAGACTCTCTGCAGTCCATATTCATCTCCAGCAGAGGGTTCTGGAGCTTTCAGTGCAAAATATAACAGTGAAGACCCTGGGTGTCAGAGCAGATGAAGAAATTCAGAATGAGTATGTGTTTCTTTATTTTTTTTAAAGGCCTTTGAAGTGCTGAAGGAAAAAATCTAATAAATTTTACTCACTTTTCCATCTAACACAGGTCAAGGATTGGCAAATCACATTTTTACTTTTTTCTTTGCATTCTTCATATGGACCCTGCTGGGGTTTGAAATGGGGGTGTACAGTGTGTGTTGATTTATTCACAGTATATGCTTCTATGTCATCAATCTGTGTAGTACTTTATTGTCTTGTTAAGGGAAACAGTGAGAAGGATGTTTACTATGCCAAATTCTGCAAAAAATTATGAGATATAATACAAAAGTCACACTCGGTGCTGAAAGGTGAATCTGATGTGCAAAGAGCTAATTAACTATTTCTGGTCACATTCAATATCTACTCTCAGAATTTTTGCTGTGCACTTCAAAAGGCTTTGATCAGTATTAGGGTTTCTGATACTTTGGGATAGTTCCTGGCTGTCTGAAGAATATTTTCTGAATTAAACCAGAGATGTTCAAAATGTTAAGGGATGGCACACTGAATAGTTTCAGAATGGGAAAATTTGAAATGTGGCGGAAAACCTATGTAAAACACTCAGCCAGCCAACCACAGCTGCAGATTTTCAGTAACCTCAGAACTTTGATATTTACGACAGATTGTACAGTTCAGGATCTCAACAAAAATGCAACATATTTCTGTGATTTGAGTATTTTGCCTGAATGGCAAAGACTAAAGAAGAATTTATGCATCTAAATAAAGCATATTTTAATACCGTTGTCCGCAATATTATGGCATTTAATCGGCAGCTAATCCCTATTGTACAGCCAATCGGGTGAATTAGCAATAGATGCCTTGATTTATTCTTGCGTTTATAGTTATGCATCATCACCATAGACTAATGTACAGTAGCACTTGTTGCTACTGATAAACATGATTGTGATAGCTAAAAAGCACAAAGAATAATATTGGTTTCATGTGAGATAAAATAGTTGTTGAATGAATGAGCTGGATAAAAAGTGTTGTGTTTACTCATACCCAGCAGGTGATGGTAGATAATATAATGCCTCAGGCTGACATCACAGTCTAAAATCACTATGGTTATGACAAAGGTTAAGCTTGTCTTAAAGTGGTATGTCGTGATCTTCCCGTTGCATGGAGCCGTAGATAGCACGTGCATAAGTTTCAGTGAGTAAAAAATGTCATTTTTCTGCAGCATTATGTGCTACAAAATACATTTTATGACTCGATGTTCCACAGTGCCCACAACTGTAGAAATATAATGGCAAACCATACACCAGAACGCGAGATATAGGCATCTCCTTCTTCAATGAGATAGGGCTCTGGTCTTGTTGGGCACGACACTGCTGCCAATGATCGTGTCAGAGTTCGCCATCTCCTTATATTCAGAATGTCTCTTATTACATAGTAAAATGCTAGAATCCAGTCCAAAGGTGTAAAAGGGCTCTGACAAAAGACTGAATGCCATTTAGAAAGGGGGTGATGAAGGGGGAGAAAGAGAGAGAGAGAAGGAAGTAATGACTTAAACATAGTTATTCTCTCATTTTTCCTTTACTCACTATTTTCATCATCTGATTAATAGACCAGAGAATTTAAAAAAACCTAAATTTTAATTAGGAAAGAAAATCTATTATCTGTTCTTGTGGGTAATGTGTTCCAACCGTGAAAGATATTTAGAATACTGGGGCGTGAGGTTGAAAATATAGTCACTTATAAATGAAGCCCGTATTTTAATTAGCTGTTGTATTTTAAAAAAATAAGGAAAATTGATACGTTTTAATTTTTATTTAAAAATGCTAAAAAAAATGTTAATGTCAGTGAATCAGAAATGGAGTAAGGACTGTATTAAAACACAGCTATTGCTTTTTTGTAAGATTACCAGGTAATTAGAAAGGATTTTAAGTTTGTTTTAAAGAGATGAGGTATTGTGGAGTTGCAAGTAATGAAGACAATTTGCAAGGGAACAGATGGTGGGTGTTGATGTTCATGTTGACAGGTAGCATGTTGTCAGCACTTGGTGTTGTTATCATACAGAGAACAGCAGCTTTGAGTCTTAATTGGGACCCAGAAGGATTTGGCTTCAGAGCTGGGTGTAGAGGAAGAAAAAGGAAAAGCTCAGACAGGGGTGCAGCCAGTGCTAGGAAGTATTAAAGAAAAAAGCACATCAAAAACATACCAGCTGGCCTATTGAGTTTCCTGAAAAGAGGAAAAGGTAGAAAAGTTGCCAACACTCAGAGCCAGAGACTAACTGTTTGCCCAGGACTGTGAAAAATATACAGTGCATTAATTTTTTATTTACTTTTTGGTGCATAACATGACAAATGCTGCATCGAGGTAGTTTCCAGCAAATGCATCAGTGAGAAAACATTACATTTTGGAAGCCCTCTGCCTTTATTTTGGAACAATTGAATACATCTTTAGGTTCTGAAGGTGTCAGAAGATTAATTATGTCTCCTATCATGGAAATTTTTCTTACAGGAAAACAGGACATTTGAGTTATGCAGAATATATACTGTATATTCTACAGCAGACCAAAAAAAAACACTTATTTTCCAGTTAGCGTGGAACACATGCGTGAAAGCTCCTAAACATTGACCCCGTTGCTGCAAAGTCTCTCTCCAGTTCCATTCCATCCTCCATCCAGTCCAAATGTCATTTATACAAGTAAATTTGCATTCATAAAGGACTTAGTCCACATTCATAAATCCACATTTTCAAAGAATGTTTGTATGTCAACTTCAGGATACTACTCAATGGGTCCATAAAATGCCTTCATTTTGCATTGATATTTTCACACAGCTTCATATAAACTCAAATTTTCATTTCATTGCCATTTTACAGATTACAGTGCAGACATGTCAGTAACTTTATAGTAAATGAGGACATTAATATCCACCCCAATTCCACAAGAACTGTCACAGCATGTAAATTCAAATAAAACCAGAATAAAATTATTTGTAAATTATGTTCCAGCTGTACATTTAGATGGGGAATATTTGTGGTCATCATTAAAATTAAGAGTCCAAATAGAGAATTAATTAGGCCATTATAAAATTTAAAAAGGGAATTGGAAAAGCACTTTTGAAATCCATTCATACAATCATTATCTATGCTTCTTCCTCACTAGGGTCACATGGGATATCCCTATCCCAGCTGACTATGGGTAAAAGGCAGGGGTACACCATGGTCAGTTTGCCAATTTAGAGTCTCCACTTAGACTGACAGACATGTCTTCGGACTGTTGGAGTAAACCTGTGTACTCGGAGGAAATCCACTGGAACTTGGGGAGAACATGCAAACTCCGCACAGAAAGGCCCTGGGCCGGATTTGAGCCCATGATCATTTGGTGAAATTGTAATTTCAACATGGAAAGATCCAGTGAAAAAATTTTAATTGAAAATGGTCTGCACATTTAAAGAGGTGAAGGCCCATTGTGGGCGTAGCTGGTGCAATAGATCACATTATATAGTTTTGGTGGGTCAATGAGCTCTAGAGGTCTTGAACTAATGTTGAATGAATGAACGAATGAATACGTGAATGAATGGATGAATGCACATTGCATTTATGTAGCACCTTCTCCTAGACACTCCAAGCTCTTTATAGTCATAAGGGGTAATCTCATCTTTCCACCACCAATGTGCAGCACCCACCTGAGTGATGCGAGGGCAGCCATTCTGTGCCAGAATGCTCACCACGTTTTTGAGAAAGAGAGAGAGGAAAAACTGCATGGTTAATTAAATCAGGAGATAATTAAGCAGCAGATGAATAAGCCAGGTTGGAAATTTAGCCTGGACATTAGGAAACCTCCTTCTCAGAGTGTCATGGAATCTTTAATGACCGCAATAAGTCAGGACCTCAGTTTAACGTCTCATCTGAAAGACAGGATCTTCTTCTGTACAATGTCCCCATCAGAGCACTTCGGCATTGGGGATATTTTCACCAGAGAGAAGATTGCCACCTGTTGGTACACCAACATTACTTAGAGCAGCAACTTATTCTTCCCTGGTGGTTTCTCATTCAACTACTAACTAAGCTCTCACCTGCCATGTGGCTGGAGCAGATTGAGTGGTGATATGGCTGCTGGCAACGCTGTCATGCTTGAGAGAATGCCTTCCTATGCTCAATGAACCACATCTGCTGGCGTATTTGTGGCACGTACAACAGTCTTTTAAATTTGTTGGCCCTGTCTAAGCAGCCAGCTAGCAAGCTAAGCCAGTCCCTGATCTGGACAAACTTTCACTATGAAGTGCCACTTCTCTTCTAGTAAACGTATTGACAGCACATTTGTTCCTGTCTCCATGTTCTCCATTTTCCCTCTTGGGTAGCGCTACTTCTGCAGTATTTCGTCACAAACTTTAACTGCTGAAAGTAAGCTCCAAAATGACTGGCACCCCAGACTGGCAATGCACAAACAATACTTTAAATATTCCAAAAAATGTACTGATAGAGAAACTCTTAATACCAACATGAGAAAAATATGTGTATGATATTAATGTTAATGAACTAGAGTCTGCACACTGATTAATTTCATTAATTTCAGAGCATTTCTGTCTGTCCTGCACCTAGTTCTCACGACAGGATCTACCTTGCAGTTTTTTCTACAACCCCAATTCTGAAATAGTTGGGACAAAATGAAAATTGTGAATAAAATCAAAATGCAATGACTTACAGATCACTTTTGCCAATATATTCCTTACAACAGAACCCAGATAACTTCTAAATGTTGAAACTGAGACATTTTTATCCACAAAATGAGCTTATTTCAAATTCTCTGGCTGCAACAGGTCTCAAAAACGATGGGACACAGGCAAAAAGGGCTGGAAAAGCAATTAATATATAGGAGAATCAGCTGCAAGAACATTTAGCAAGTAATTAAGTTAACTGGCATTAGGTGTAAAACATGAATGGCTATTAAAGGGATGTCTTAGAGAGGCTGAGTATCTCAGAAGTAAAGATGCCCAGAGGCTCTCCAACCTGTGAAGGCTTGCGTAAAAAAAAAGTGGAATACTTTAGAAACAATGTTCCTCAATGTCAAATTGCAAAGGCTTTGAAGGTCTCATTATTGACAGTTCATAACATCATCGAAAGATTCAAAGAAACTGGAAAAATCTCTGTGCGTAAGGGACAAGCCCAAAGACCTTCACTGGATGCCCGTGATCTTCAGGCCCTCAGATGCCACTGCATCACTCACCGGCAAGATTCTGGCATTGACATTACTGAATGCGCCCAGGAATACTTCAAGAAACCACTGTCTGTAAACACAGTCCGCCGTGCCATCCACAGATGCCACCTAAATCTATCATGCAAAAAGGAAGCCATTGTTGAGCATGATCCAGAAGCACCGTCGTGTTCTGTGGGCCAAGGCTCATTTAAAATGGACTGTGGCAAAGTGCAAGGCTCATTTAAAATGGACTGTGGCAAAGTGTCCTGTGGTCTGACGAGTCCAAATTTGATATTCTTGTTGGAAATCATGGGCGTCATGTCCGCCGGGCTCAAGAGGAGAAAGGCCAGCCCTCCTGTTATCAGTGTTCAGTTCAAAAGCCAGCATCTCTGATGGTATGGGGATGCATTAGTGCATATGGTGTGGGACACTTGCATGTTTTAAAGAGCACCATGAACACTAAAAGGTATATAAAGGTTTTAGAGTAACATATGCTCCCCTCCAGATGACAACTATTCCAGGGAAGGCCTTGTGTATTTCAGCAGGACAATGCAAAACCAGATACTGCAGCTATTACAACTGCATGGCTTCGTAATAGAAGAGTCCTTGTGCTGTACTGGCCTGCCTGTAGTCCTGATCTTTCACCGATTGTGAACATTAGGTGCATAATTAAACAAAAAGTCCATCAAAGGAGACCCAAAACTCTCCAGCAGCTGGAAGCCTGTATTAAACAAGAGTGAGATCAAATTCCAATGGCTAAACTCAAGAAACTTGTCAACTCAATGCCCAGACGCCTCCACTCTGTGTTAAAAAGAAGAGGGGATGCTACAGCAGTGGTGTAGCCAGAGGGTGGAAAAAGACACGTCACTTTATGACATTAATTAGTCCTAGATAGTTCTCAATCATTTTCCTTAATTGATTTCCATTTACCAATTATCCTAATTTGGAATTGAAGACACGGTTTCTCTCCATATGCGATCTAACAGCGATTAAATCATGGGCAAAATTCAGTACAGTTGCGGAACAAGAACAGAGAATTGGGTTGCACAAAACATCCGTTTAAAACAATTATTAGTCCTGACCTGTTCTCAGTCATTTTCATAACAGAAGGTTCACTGTGAGAGCACTCCACACTTAACAGGTGCTGCTCGCTCTCCCCGATTAGTTAAGACGACATTTATTCATCTCTATGCATATTTGCTGTATTTAAATCAACGTCATTTAAAAATTGCTCACCTGTCGACTCTCACGCAAATACCTGGAGCCACATGCTTTTTATAGCCTACTCAACTGCGGAGTACCCCCCCCCCCTTTTTTTTTTTTATCAACCTGCACAATACTGAGAATGAAAGTCTGTGTTTGGAACACGGACCAGTTCAATCAACGCAAAGCATTGGCCTATTAATAAGTAAATTACAATGAACAAAAATATAAAGGCACCACTTATTGGCACCATTTTAAGTATGCCGTTATGAAATACCAAATATATTTGTTTTCATTTGCAAGAGGAATGTTTCCATTGATTGATGTCCAAAATTTGAGTTCAGCTCAGACATTGAGTATTTTTTTCACCGATGTAATGATTTGTATGAGTAAATGAGTGCAGTGTACCCAGACACTGCTCAGGACTACAAAAGGCCACACCAAAATGTTGGATTTTGTCAGACGCAGCCATGCCTCAAATGTCTCAAATTATGCGGGAGCGTGCCATTGGCATGCTGAATGCTGGAATGTCCATCAGAGGGGTCGCGGCACGGCTGAATGTTCACTACAGTACCATACTTCGTCTACGACAGCGCTTCCGACACACTGGAAGCACTGTGAACAGGCCTCATCGGCGTCGTCCACGTGTGACCACCCCTGCTCAGGATTGTCACATCCGGCAGGTGCACTTGGGTGAACGTTTCAGACCAGCGACACACACGGCCGATGAGACAGTCGGTCTGAACAATAGAGGAATCACTGCTCAAACAGTTTGCAACCGCCTCCGAGAAGCAGAATTGCATGCTCGACGCCCTCACCGTGGGCTGGACCTCACAGACGTACGCCACCGGAATCGTCTCGCATGGGCTAACGCACACTTCCGGTGGCCCTTGGCACGATGGGGAAATGTGCTGTTCACAGATGAATCAAAATTCAACTTGTATCACGCGGATGGGTGACGTCGTGTGTGGCGCCGTGTCGGTGAACGGTTTGCTGACACAAATGTCGCCCGGAGAGTCGCCCATTGCGGAGGCGGTGTCTTGGTGTGGGCAGGGATTGCACACAGACACAGACATTGCATTTCATCGATGGCAACTTGAACGCCCAAAGGTACCGTGATAAGATCCTCGCACCAACTGTAGTACCGTTTGTCCAACAGCATAATGTCACGTTCCAGCATGATAACGCCCGTCCTCATGTCGCTAGGGTCTGCACCCAGTTCCTCAAAGCTCAGAACGTTCAGGTGCTGGACTGGCCCGCATATTCGCCCGACATGTCACCCATAGAACACGTTTGGGATGCTCTGGATCGGCGTATCTGGGACTGTGTTCCAGTCCCAGGTAATGTCCGGCAACTCCGGATAGCGCTCCAGGAGGAGTGGAATAACATTCCACAGGCCACCATAGACACTCTGGTAAACTCCATGCGTAGGAGATGTGTCGCGTTGAGAGATGCGCGTGGCGGAGATACGCGATACTAAACGGTGAAATTTATGGTATCCACCCCTGCCCTTTTGAAACTATTGCCAAACTTTTGATTGTGCGTGTATCAAGGTGTAACAGACATCAATGTGATCAGTATAGATGTCTTTATCATGTCGTACAATTTTCTGAGGTTCACATTATCCCATATGTAATAAAATTCAAAAAACCTCTGGTGGTGCATTTATATTTTTGTTCAGTGTATTTTCCTGTACTGAATTTAGCCCATGATTTCATCGTGATTAGATTGCATATGGAGGTGCTTTAAGTTGCCAATTACGATAATTGGAAAACACGTCATTAAAGGAAAATGATTGACAACTATCTGGGACTAATTGCTGTCATAAAGGGTTGTGTCTTTGCCCGCCCTCTGGCTACGTCACTGGGCTACACCATGGGAAAAAGGCCCCTGTCCCAACTTTTTTGAGACCTGTAGCAGCCATCAAATTTGAAATGAGCTCATGAGTAAATTGAAATGAGTAAAATTTCTCAGTTTCTATATTTCCTTTGTTATCTCTGTTCTATTGCGAATAAAATACTGGCTGATGTGATTTGAAAGTAATTTCATTTTTGATTTTATTCACAATTTACATTTTTTCCCAACTATTTTGGAATTGGGGTTGGATGATCTCAATGTTCCAATGGAACCAACCATAACCATTTATTGATTTAATTAATTTTAATTAATTTCAATCTATTTCCTCCAAATCAAGGTTTCACAATTAATGACACCCTCAGAGGGATTGTTTAGATTTTTTGAGATTAAATTTTATGAAATTCTACCCGCTACCCGGAGTGAAATTGCCTTTTTTTTTTTTGCGTGCATGACCGTTTTTCAAAAATCCGGCGATGTCAAGTCCTTCCTGGTGTGTAGATATTCACAGCAAATTTGGTGATAATCGGTTGAGAAATGAAGTGCGAAAAACGTGTACATACACACAAACAGACAGACATCGACCTCAAATATATTATAGACTAGCTGCTACCCGCTTTGCAGCCCCTTATTTTTTCGCTTTTAGATCGCGTGAGGGAGAGAAGTCTTCAATTGCTACTTGATTATTCTTGAATTGGAAAACGTGTTAATCAAGGGAAACCATGTAGAATCAGCCAGGACTAATTTTTGTTAATAATTGCCGCCGAATTTTCAGGTCTAACGCCAGCCCTGCGAGTGTTCACCTGTCAAATTTGAATTTGGGAGCTGTCAAGTTCGACTAATGAGAATGCTGCATGCGTGGACGAACGCGGTGCCCTGTCAAAAGCCTGGCTTTCGTGCAGGCTCTCTGATCACTCCCTCGGCCCCATCGCAAACAGTAACCTGCTCGCAGGTTACCTCAACGCATGTTCGTAAGGACACTGCGGCTCCTAGGGGTGCAACCTGATATTGCTACACGCATTAGGTTATATAAGTTTACACGCTACCCGGATTTTTAAACCCTTTGATCCCTTCAGTTTTCTCCCATTGAAACGCACCAAATACGTATAATCCGTAAATGATGAATTCAATTAACATTTCAATTTGAAACGAGTAACTAAGTTGTGTCAAAGTAACAAAATAAAAGTGTACTTATAATCTTTGGAATGTAGTAGAGTAGAAGTCCCTGTTTAAAAAAAAAAAATCAACTTTAGAGCTGTAACGAAGTACATGTACTTAAGTTACTATGAACCTTTGAAAACGGGAGTATCATGCACTCCCCCGGGGAAAATCTCTCGCGAGCCTGCATTCTAAACTTGAGAGCCCTGTGAATACCTGATTTCGTGTTTCCAATTCCAGCTCTTGTATGACGTAGCCTATGCACACTAAAGCAGCATTCGCGTGCGTGTGGAGGATGTGATTACGGCGCTGCTATTTCACCTAGCAACAAGAAATACTATTTTCTGATTGGCTGATGGGTTGCTGATTCAAGCAGAGCAGTCTGCCTTCGCCTCATCCATTCATAGATTACTAATCTCTTTTATATGCAGTCTGCGTTATTAATTTGCGGCGATTTTATCACTTCTCAGCGTGAGAAATGTCATGTGTGGCGTGAGAGTGTGTGAGCTTATTGAAATGCGTGAGTCTAACCCTCAATGCCTGAGACTTGAGAGCCCTGCGCTTTACTTACCATAGCCAGCTGACAGAAAAAACCACTATTGGAATACCATAAAATTTACCACCAAAAAATTTCGTATTACTGTAGTAGTTGTATGAGGGGGGGGGGGGGAATCCATGGATATAGATTTTAGTGTTACTGTTGAAATATTGTAGGGCTACCATAGCTAGTGAAATAACACTACTGAAAAAAAGTAGCCCATACTATGAACTTCAGGATTATTTGCCAGAATAGGTGGCATTAAGCTGCTTTCACACCAGACGCGAAACAAATTTTCTTCACGACAGATTACATTCAAAGTCAATGCAAAGTCGTGTGTATTCGCGTCTTCTCATTGACTTTGAATGTTATCTGTCGTGTTTGTTTTACGTCCGGTGTGAAAGCAGCTTTAGACGCGCACGCAAGCTAGATGGCTAGCTGACTGTAATTTCCTGCAGTAGTTAGCCAGCTAAATTAAGTTCGACATAACATTAGATTTTCATGAATTTTGATTATGAAATTATACAGCAAGCGTTCAGTCCAGTGTTGAGAGAACAGCCAACTATCAACCTGCCAGTTTAACTTATCATCTTACCCATTTAGCTGGCTAACGTTACTTAGTGACAGTTGCATGTATTTCCCTCTATCCAATTGCCCCAGTCTCGGTTCAGGCATTTAGCGAGCTTTATGAGCAGAGCGTTTTGTATGTACTCTCGTCTTTGCATTGACTTTGAATGTAATCTGTCATGCCAAAAATTTGTTTCGCGTCCAGTGTAAAAACAGCTTAAGACACGCACACAAGCTAGATGGCTAGCTGCCATTAATTTCCTGCTGTAGTTAGCCAGCTAACTTAAGTTCGACAAAACGTTATATATTTTCATGAATTTCGATTATGAAATTATGCAGCAGTCCAGTGTTGAGAGAACAGCCAAGTTACACACTAACTATCTGCCTGCCAGTTTAACTAACCACCTTACCCACGTTAGTTAGAGAGAGTTGTGTGTATTTTCCTCTATCCAATCGCCCTGGTCTCGGTTCAGGCATTTAGCGAGCTTTATGAGCAGAGCATTTCACGTGTACTCTCATCTGTGCATTGACTTTGAATGTAATCTGTCATGTGAAAAATAAGTTTTGTGTTCGGCGTGAAAGCGGTTTTGCGCCACCAATTCTGGCGAATAATCCTGAAGTTTAATGCCATAGATGGTTAACTTTGATAAATTAGCAGGCGAGGGTAACTGCCACAGCTGGAGAGCAACTGGATTATCGACAGCTGCCGTCCTATTATGATCCAGATGAACTTGGGAGGCTGTATTGGTGATGCCTGATCACCAGCTGTGCTGTAGGAGGTGGGCATCCATCATCACTGTAGAACTAACGCTGTCTTATAGGCTTGTGACGTCAGTCACAACATGAATACAATATTTTTTATGAATCGGCGAGTTATCTTGATGGCTTGTGCACTTGTCATTAGATTTATACCTGAGTTTGGATAGTTGTCCTCATGTCCACTATGTATCCAACCATATAGCTACGTTTGCCAATGTAACACGGTTTGTTGAGTGTAACAATTAGATGGATAGATAGATATCTTGATTGCACGCGTATACACTAAACCAGGGGTCTCCAACCCTGTTCCTGGAGAGTTACCATCCTCTCGGATTCTACTCCAACCCTAACTCATCACACCTGATTCAGCTCATTAGCAGCTCATCAAGATCTGTAACTGGGAAAGCAGGAGTGGTTTGCTTTGGTTAGAGTGATAACCTTCAGGATGGTATCTCCCCAGGAACAGGGTTGCAGACCCCTGCACTAAACAAACACACTAGAAAATGTGTGTAAACAAGCGTGTAAATGGACTGCGGAGATTGTTATGGCAGAGGAGCGTTCCTTTGATGATGTCATATGATCATGACTTACCTCTCAGAAACTTCCTACTTCTTCAGGGGTTGGGGCGTAAGAGTGCAAAAAATCACTTTTATTCCTTGAAATTGATGGATTTTTCTGCCATTTCAGAACTTTTGAGTGCATAGAGAGATATAAATAATCAGAAAGAACAAAATAAACTAACAATTTCATGTGGTGTGCCTCATGTCAGGGAACCTTTAATTAAGCTGATAAAAGACTGTATACTTATCATGGTGAATAGTTAAGAATTCATGATGAGTTAAATTAAATTTTACTTATAGTTTTTCGTCTGTCCGTCCGTCTGTCTGTCTGTCTGTCCGCACTTTGCGATGGCTATAACTTTTGATCGGCTAATGATAGGACTTTGATACTGGGCATATGCATTGCTTGTGAGAAGGCATTTCAGATGGGGTCATGACTTTTGACCTTCTGACCTTGACCTTGGAGCATGATGCTTGGTGACAAAAACTTTAACATGGGCCATAACTTTTCATTAGCAAGTAATAGGCATTTGATACCGGGCATATGTATTCCATAGGATAAGGCCTTTCTGATGAGGTAATGAATGTTGACCTTGTGACCTTGACCTTTAACCTTTGATTGACTCATGATAGGCCTTTAATGGTTAGCATGTGCATGTTATGTACGGGGGCATCGTGTTTCCATATGTGTTGCTAAATGCTTTTCTTTTTTTTTTCTCTTTGCAAGGACCTGGTATAATATCCATGTTGTTGTCAGATCTACGGCCTTCCACCAGCATCGGTGACTTACAGCTGGATCTTTTGGTTCCAAAATTGCATACAGAGACGAACGTTACATCTCGCATCATATGTCAAAGTGGTATGGGAAAACTGCACAATGTCACCCACAATGTCACAGAATGTCACCCACAGAGTAGTAGCACAATGTCGCCACTTTAAATCGAGAGCAGTGGATGCTTGAGAAGATACTGTCTGGGAAAGACTGTCAGCTTCGATATACACAGAAATGTTTTTGCAGGACAAAGAACCAAAGTGGCATCCCAGATGTAGAAACATCTACCTGCTGAAATCGTCACATGACCTTGTTGAAAAAAAAAAGAAATGAGCCATTGAAAAGGAAGCCATCCACAGTGAATGAACATGACCAATCTACCGGATCCATTTTAAGGTGTTCCATAACTCCACAATTTGACAGTAAGAAGCAATGCATAATCTGTTGCAAAACATACCAGGAGGGCAAAGAGCCAACCTCTTTGGTGACAACATAGGAGTGACAATTTTCACTGCAACAGAAAGCCAAGGATCTCAATGATGAGGCTTTATTATCGGGTATATGAGGCGTCTTGGCATGTGTGAGCTAAAGTACACATAGATTACTTAAGACAAGCAGTATGGAGACATTTTATTCATAATGGATGTATTTTTGGACGTTTGAAGCTAAGATACCAAACAAAACTTCACTAATCCTCTTATGAACAAAGGGATAACAAAAATTTAATCTTAGGGTGAAATATACCTTGTTGTTAAATATACTTTATATCCGCAAGTAAAGTTTCCTTGATGATCGTCCTTGTAGAATTTACTTACAATTTCTAAGTGCAAAATCTTTCCTAGGTTTTCTCAAGTAAATACCACACCAATTTTTTTTCAGTGTTTCATGAGTAGAACTCTCTAGATAACAAAGTCATTCATTAGCTATTTGCAGTTCGGCTTCTGGGAAAGTTGTAGGAAGGCTATATGAGATTGAATTAAAGACAATTATCTAATTTTTATGCCTCGGTGCGCATGCGCGCAAGCGGGCCATACGGTAGTTCGTTTGAGTGTCAGTCATTCATTCTGTCTGTTACCGGGATAGCCGCTCCGCTGGTCAAAATCAAGTCCTAGACTATGGCTCTATGGGTTAAATGCCATGATATATTGGATACAAATTTGCAAGATTTTTGAGATAGAGCTTTGTTTTCGACTCTATAGCACTATTTGACACTTCCATAGACTCCAACAGGAATCGAGGAATGCAGAAGTAATGCGTGTCATGGGAAAAGCAAGTGTTCCAATGAATTAATTTATTTTCATCAGAACATGCTTGCAGGTAAGTTTATCAGATAACTGCATTTTTGGGAAATTTGTCGCATTAGCTGACTCCTAATGAACATTTTGTTGTTGGCGTCATTTTCTTTACCCAGCTTTAGTTTATGTTGAACGTCAGATAACAAGCTGTTAAATTCGTATAGAAGTTAAAGTAGATGACGTGAGCAGCTCTTAACAATCTAGCATAACCACGTCATTTGTTCTCTTAGCTACCTTAAATTAATTGCAGTAATTGTTGTTTGTTTGAGTATAAAGTTTATATTCGCTTATTAGATTTGCTGATAGTTTCAGCCGCATTTTATTGCTAGTTAATATTGTTGCCTACAACACTACTTCTGTTCACTCGAAGGTTCTGCGATTCAGTGTGAAAAATAAATTAAAACAGCTTAAAATATCAAATCTATTCGATACAACAATTTGTTCGCATAGCAGCAAGTAACGTCATTAGGCTACGCATGAGTTTTTATTCGCTTCAATGCAGTTTTTTTTGGCGAACTTCAGGTAATTCGATTGACAAGTGGATGGAAACATAGCTTATGTCAAGCATAGATGCACAGCTAGGGCACTCTGACATGTCCACTCAGAATTTTATAGCTTCATCAAGGGACATAGGCTACTTTTCACTGCTGTAAGCACAGAGGCATCAGCACCTTCAGTGCTGTCATTTAACAAGAAACGAGAGAAACAAGAAATTTCACTTAACCCCTTTGCACAGATGTAGACTCCAGCGTCCGTAAATTTGGAAATTTAATTCCGAAACAATTCTGTAATTGAATTTCCAAATGTCTTATTTCACTGGAATAATTTTCCAAAGTCTGTAACACAAATACTGAATTATGAAGCCTAAATAGGCTCATGCATTACAGGAAAAAATTGGCATTATTTGTATTCTGTGCAAAGGGGTTAATTACCGTCCATGCAATCTCGTTGTAGGCCTCTCCTTGACACAAAGCTGAGTCATAATCATTAATGGCAAAGCAGCTTACTGTAAGCCCATTTGCTCAGTAAATTAATTCAGTTTATTATCCGATTCTTACTACGAAGTAGGTTGAGTGTTAACCTGTATTTTGATAATGAGAGTGGCTGTAGAGTTTTATTGTTACATGAGCAGCCTTAACACGAGCACCTACGTCGAAAAAACCACATTCTTACTCTTGGATAAGCAAAGCTTCGGAAGGAATGCTGTGATGAGACTCAAGCATCACACAATAATCAATCAGTCAATCATTTAATTTGCTGTTAGCATGGCCACGGGCTATACATAATTATATCACTGAACTATAGATCAACCGGAGGGAAATGGATACAGGCTGATCCTCGCAGCAGAACAAATGAACACTAAGTTGGTAATTAGGAAACCTAAACAGGATTGAGTTTGGAGATATAAATGTAATGGCGTGGAGGTGTAGGACGCCAGGAGCAGTGGCTCGAAATAAAAGATAGATGCACCAAAGTGCTAAACTTGAACAAAAGGAAATATATCGGCTCGCGCTACCCACGGGCCTAACGCCTGACCGTGGAAGACAACAGGCGAGCTCAAAACAAAATACCAGGCAGCTGAAAAACCTGCCTAAACTCTCGCTTCTCACATTAATAATATAATGCAGCTAAATTCCTGCCTATTCTCTTTTCTCAAACAACCTTACCGGCTCAAGCGTCAAAAGCATACTGACACTCCAGCAACCAGAACGAGGAAAGGCAGGAGCTTAAATAGAGTCCGGGCGACGCCCCCAATTAATGCCAACTGGCTAAGGAATTCGATGGTGAGCGAAACGATATCGTCCCGGACGAGAGTAACAAAAGGAGCCTACAAGGCTCCCAAACCATGACAGGACCCCCCCCTCTAAGGGACAGCTCCAGAAGTCCCCAAGGAACCCCGCGCACGAAAATCCGAAATAAGCGAGGGATCCAGAATATCCCGAGAAGGGACCCAGCACCGCTCCTCGGGACCATATCCCTCCCAATCAACCAAAAACTGGACCCCACGACCTACGCGCCTCTCGGCCAAAATGCGGCGCACGGTATAAACCGGACCGCCCTCAAGCATGCGCGGTGGCGGCGGAGGCGTGTCTGCGGGAGCCAGGACGCTAGTGCTAACCGGCTTAATCCGTGAGACGTGGAACGCCGGATGTATGCGCAGAGATCTCGGGAGCTTCAACTGGACCGTAACCGGATTGATCTTCCGTACAATCTTGAACGGACCGATATAGCGAGGCGCCAGTTTACGGGATTCCACCTTCAACGGGAGATCCCGGGTGGACAGCCAAACTCTCTGCCCAACCCGATAGGACGGAGCCAAACGACGCCTTCTATCAGCGAAGGATTTTTGTTTGCGCCCGGAGCGCAACAGTGCCAAACGGACCTTAGTCCAAACAGACCGACAGCGCCGAATGAAGTGGTTAACTGCGGGAATCTCGGAATTGTTCTCAGTCTCTGGGAAAAGTGGAGGTTGATAACCCACTTGGGCTTCAAACGGGGAAAGCCCCGTGGATGAATTACACAACGAGTTATGAGAATACTCGGCCCAAGCTAAAAATCGACTCCAAGATGAGGGGTTATCTGCCGCCAAACATCGGAGAGTGTTCTCGAGAGACTGATTAGTACGTTCTGTCTGCCCGTTAGTCTCAGGGTGAAACCCTGAAGAGAGGCTAACAGTGGCCCCCAACTGTTTACAAAACGCCTGCCAAAATCTGGCCGTAAACTGCGGGCCTCGGTCAGAAACAACATCCTGCGGGAGCCCATGCAACCGGAACACATGGTTGACCACAAGATGCGCTGTCTCCCGTGCTGAAGGCAGCTTGGGTAGTGCGACAAAATGAGCCGCTTTAGAAAAACGGTCAACCACCACCAGAATAACCGTATTGCCGTCAGAAACAGGCAGCCCCGTAACAAAATCTAAAGCAATATGCGACCAAGGGCGCCTGGGAACGGGCAAAGGTCGCAGCAACCCAGCGGGAGGGAGGTGGGAAGTCTTATTCCTCGAACAGACGCAACAGGCAGCAACAAACTCCCGAATATCTTTCATCATCTCCGGCCACCAAAATCGTTGGGCCAGGAACTGCTTGGTCCGATGGGCCCCCGGGTGCCCCGCCAAGCGGGAAGAGTGTCCCCACTGAAGGACCTGTGACCTAACACCCTGTGGGACAAATAAACAACCAGGAGGCTCCCCCCCAGGACCGGGATCAGACCTCAACGCCTCCTGAACAACCGCCTCAATCTCCCACTGAATAGGTGCTACGATCTGGGCCGAAGGAATGACAGGCTCTGGGGAAGGATCGCTATCAGTGCGATCAAACAAACGTGACAGCGCGTCAGGCTTAGTATTCTTAGAGCCTGGGCGGTACGTAAGCGTAAAATCAAAACGGTTAAAAAACAATGCCCATCGCGCCTGCCGGGAATTACGCCGTTTGGTCTGCTGAATATATTGGAGGTTTTTATGATCAGTCCAAACCACAAAAGGGTGCTCAGCTCCCTCCAACCAGTGGCGCCACTCCTCGAGCGCCAGCTTGACCGCTAATAACTCCCGGTCACCAATACTATAATTACGTTCGGCGGCGGACAAAGACCGGGAGAAATACGCACACGGGTGAATCTTATTATCCCAACGTGGGCGCTGGGACAGAATAGCACCCACGCCCACCTCGGAAGCATCTACCTCAACGACAAATGGGAGGGAGGGATCGGGCAAAACCAAAATCGGCTCCGAGCTAAAACGTTTCTTCAATTCCTGAAAAGCTGCGTCTGCTGCAGGGGACCACAAAAACGCTGAGGAGGTATTCTTTTTAGTGAGCGCAATAATGGGGGCAGCAACCGCGCTGAAATTACGAATAAACCTCCTATAAAAGTTTGCAAAGCCTAGAAAGCGTTGGACCTCTTTAACACTCTGCGGCGCAGGCCAATTTCTGACCGCAGCCACCTTGTCTGGGTCCATCCGCACCGAACCCTTAGACACAATGAAGCCCAAAAAGGAGACAGTCTGGGCGTGGAAAACACATTTCTCGGCCTTAACGAAAAGTTTGGCACGGAGCAGGGCTGCCAGTACAGGTCTGACGTGTTGTTTGTGCTCAGACAGTGTTGAAGAAAATATCAAAATATCGTCGAGATAAACGAAGACGAATCTCTCCAACATCTCTCTGAGCACGTCATTAACAAATGCCTGGAACACCGAGGGCGCGTTAACCAGCCCGAACGGCAAGACCCGATATTCGTAGTGCCCGTCATGCGTGTTAAAAGCCGTTTTCCATTCGTCTCCCTCCCGAATGCGAATCAAGTTATAAGCGTTGCGAAGATCTAGCTTCGTAAAGAATGATGCCTCCTGTAGACGTTCAAACGCGGAACTCATTAATGGAAGGGGATATCGGTTTTTAATAGTGATCTTATTTAAACCCCTGTAATCAATACAGGGTCTCAGCCCACCATCCTTTTTCCCAACGAAAAAGAATCCCGCACCGGCAGGGGACGTAGACGGCCGTATAAAACCATTGGCGAGAGCCTCCTGGATATACTCTCGCATAGCCTTACGCTCAGGTCCTGACAGCGAATACAGCGAACCCCTAGGTGGAGTAGTCCCAGGATATAGGTTAATCTCGCAGTCGTACGGACGATGCGGGGGTAACGTAGAGGCTCGTTGTTTACTGAATACCTCAGCCAAATCGGCGTAATCCTTTGGAACATTCGGAGGCAAGTCGAAGTTCAGGGTAGCCCCAAATTCTTTACCCTGGTCAGAGTCTAATGAATCCGTGACTGATTCCACATCGCTGAAATTCTCCAAAAAGTTATCATCCTCTGGCTCTCGCCAGTCAAATTGAGGATCCCATTCTAACCCCTCCTCTGCCCCCTCTTCCAATCTAGGAGGGTACAGAGTAATAACCTCCTCAAACTCGCTATCGGTGTCAGCCTGACCCATAGCCTCACGTCCGAAAGAACCATTATCCCTGGTTCTACAATGTGCGCTACACTTGGGACCCCAGCGAACGATGGGATTAGTCTGTCTCCCCCAGCTGATACAAGGATCATGCTCCCGTAACCACGAATGCCCCAAGACTATAGGGAAAGTGGGAGACTTGATAATGAAAAATCGAACCTCTTCCGAATGATTACCAAAAGAGATGAACATCTCTAATGGTTCAGACACCTCGGTTATAACTCCCGTTCCAAGCGGGCGACCGTCCAAAGTTCTGACCGAACGCGATTGTGAAAGAGCAACAGTGGGGACGGCGTGTCTCCTAGCCCACTGAAAATCCATGAAGCAGTCCACTGCGCCCGAGTCAACGAACGCTTCAATGGTAAATCTTTTACTCCCCACAGTAATTTCTACGGGGATTAGTGTTCGGAAGGGAAGTTGGGTCTGCCCCTCTAGCGTCCCCTGAATCGCTAGAGGGGCTTTTCGTTTCCCCGTAGTTTAGGGCACTGTGGACGTGTATGACCCGGTTTGTAACAATAAAAGCAGATTATTTTTCTGCTAATGGGTCTTTTAGACTGACGGTTAAACGAACCATCAACTTGCATGGGCTCAACTGAGGTAGAATCCTTAATGGGTGAACTAGGAGATGAACAATCGCCTTTAGCAATCTTAATACCATTGTCAGCCAGCGGAGATTTATTCAGTCTCTCCCGGCTGCGTTCGCGTATGCGATTGTCAATTCGAACAGCAGTACGAACTAAGGAGTCTAAAGTTGAGCAGGGTTCTAACGTAGCCAGTGCATCCTTAATCTCCTCCGTAAGAGCATGGCTAAAAACTGTCATCAGAGGAGTCTCTGGCCAGCCTGTTTCTGTGGCCAGAGAACGAAATGTAATAGAAAACTCAGCTGCGCTTTCCTTGCCCTGTCTCAAGTGCATTAAACGCGTAGCTGCGTCTTGGCCGCAAATGTCTTGATCAAAAACAGAAACCATCTCCCTGACAAGAGCCTCTACCGAATTAACAACCGGTGAGTTAGCTCTAATTAGTGGACCGACCCAATTGAGCGCTGTGCCAGCCAACAAGGACAATATAAAGGCAACTCGAGAGTCCTCATTAACAAAACGTGACGGCTGAGCTTTAAAAAATATCTCACACTGGGCAATAAAATCCCTACACTTTCCAGCCTCGCCACTATCTTTGGGGGAGTTGTAACTTTGGCTCTCGGGGAAAATGTATGGGTTGTGCTTGTGCAAAACTTTGTGGAGCCTGTGACGTTAGAGGTTTAATACTCTCTGATAATTCTAACAGGGCGCTCTGCTGGTTCTGCAGCGCAGTCTCCTGCACGTGCAGCCTATCAGCCAGATCAGAGCGCTGATTGATCAGCACAGAAAGTGAATTAGCAAAGCCAGCCAACATCTCCTGCTGACTGGCAATAGCTCTCTTAATCTCAGCCACCGCTGACGTCTCCATTGTGGCTGGAGTGTACTGTAATGGCGTGGAGGTGTTGGACGCCAGGAGCAGTGGCTCGAAATAAAAGATAGATGCACCAAAGTGCTAAACTTGAACAAAAGGAAATATATCGGCTCGCGCTACCCACGGGCCTAACGCCTGACCGTGGAAGACAACAGGCGAGCTCAAAACAAAATACCAGGCAGCTGAAAAACCTGCCTAAACTCTCGCTTCTCACATTAATAATATAATGCAGCTAAATTCCTGCCTATTCTCTTTTCTCAAACAACCTTACCGGCTCAAGCGTCAAAAGCATACTGACACTCCAGCAACCAGAACGAGGAAAGGCAGGAGCTTAAATAGAGTCCGGGCGACGCCCCCAATTAATGCCAACTGGCTAAGGAATTCGATGGTGAGCGAAACGATATCGTCCCGGACGAGAGTAACAAAAGGAGCCTACAAGGCTCCCAAACCATGACAATAAAGTGCTTTATGGCGAGGTGAGCACAGTGCCAATATCCCTACAATTGCCTCTCTGGTGTGGAAGAGGTTAAAAACAAGTAGCAGTGAAATAGAATCTCTTATTGTGGTTGAGGTGCCTGTTATATGTGCTCCTATGTGCAGGTTGGAGGTTCCTCAGAATCTTCATGCAGCCTTTGGTGGTATTGAAATGGCTGATGATTATGGCAACACTAAGACTGTTACAGTAGATATTTTGACAGGTTACGACTTTTATTGGAGTCCAGAACGACAGGGTCAAATCAGGTCAAATTTGGAGTGGTAGTTAGTGGATCCTGGAAGAAGGTTGGGAGCAGTAAGGGGTCCAGCATGCACTCTTTCCCATCAGTTGCTTTGTGTTAGTGAAATCCCAAAACTTGACCTTAGGATACTCTAGGATTTAGAATTGGTTGGGATTAGTCCGGCAGAGTTCAGAGACTCTTTAGATCCAGTTTTGCAACGGTTTCATGTTACAGTGTCATACATTGATGGTTGATATATTGTGGCTGTACCATGGAAGAGTGAGGACTCAGCCTTGAAATGTTTGGACAACAAGAGGCTGGCCAAAACAAGGCTGAACATTTTGACTGGCAAGTTAAAAAAAGAAACCTGAATTGGGCCAGTCTTATGACAATGCTCAAAGTGAAATGAAACAAGTGTTTGCCACTAACATGGCAATATCCCCCGCCGCCCCAATTTTATGTGTCCGTACGGATGTACGGACGGTCGTATGTAAGTACGGACGGACGGGCGGAGCCCAATGCTATCCAGTCTGAGCATAAGGGTATTTGATGTATTTCATGCCTTGGCCACGGGTTTTAATGGTGTGTAGTTAAATGGCTGTTTCAGAACCGGACTGAGTCTCATTCCCAATTTAATGGAAATACTGATTAGGCTTAGAAGGTGGCAAGTAACCATCAAAGCGGATATTACAAAAGCTTTTCTTCAAATTGGGATTAGAAAAGAGGATCAAGATATACATAGATGTTTACGGCAAGCGACAGGGTGCATGTGATGAAATTTTTTAAAGTTCGATTTGGGAACAAATCAAGTCCATTCCTTTTGAATGCGACAATTTGACATCACTTGAACCAATTCCCTTTGACTAGAACTGTAGAAGATTTAAAGGGAAATCCAGGGCTCCTAACTCTCCCGCATTCGGCATGAGTTTTAGTGGCATATTCATGTTCCCGTGCTGTATGTCAGCAATTATTTAATCAGCACGTTTGTAAGAGATTCTCAGCTGGAATTGAAGTCATTGTGCATGGAGGTTTATCAGTTTCACATGCGTCAGGGTGGATTTCACCACTAGTAACATGGAAATCAATTATGACTCTGGATGTCTCACACTTTTCTTTACTCAGGGGTTGAAATCAATGAAATTGTATAAAAAATGTTTCAAATGGTCTTATTTCATTGAAACAATCTGAACAATTGTGAAACACGTGCATTGCGTTGATTGAAAAATTGCTGCCTACGGCACAGGAACATGAATTTGCCGCGAAATCTCACGCAGAATGCGGGAGAGTTGGGAGCCCTGGAAATCTGTATGTGGATGATTGGTTGAGTGGAGTTCATGATAATGCTGAAGCTTATTCTATGTTTTCAGAAGCAAAACAGATCACGGTAAGCTGAGCACTAACAGTTCCAAGGTTTCTGAGAGATTGTTCAACCAGTTTGAGGCTAAGTATGTAGGAGTTCAGACACAAGGTTCTGGGATTGAAGTGGATTCCAGCAAAGGATTCCTTTGGATTTGTTGGCGTTGAAGTACCTGCTGATGTTGTTGTCACCAAACTTGTGGCGTTGAGCTTTATAGCCAGGTTATTTGGCGTATTGGGTTTTTGAAACCCATTCATTATGTTTGCCAAGGTCCTATTCCAAGAAGGTTGGAAATCAGGCACTGATTGGGATCAAGAGGTCCTTGAACACATTGGTGAACAGTTCATCAGTTGGTTGAGTGGCATTTTTCTTCTTCTTCGGGGTTTCCAAGATATACAAATGCACAGATCCAAACCATTGGCTACATTGTCCATGCTCAGATAATCCGGCTCACTTGCTAACAAGGGGAGTGTCGGCAAAAACCTTGGTTACCTCCAGTGTGAGGTTACATAGCCATTCCTGGTTGACAGCAGGCCCTAAAATACCTGTTAGTACTGCCTGTTTTGCTACAGTTTGGTTGCCTTGCGAATCTGAAAAAAGTCAATGTTTGTCTGTTCTGTCTGAGACACCCTGTAAATTCCTGGTGGCAAAACGCTGGGGAACTGTTCTGAAAGCAATTCATGTAGTTGGCTTTGTGTGTAGATTTGTTAGGAATTTGAAGTTGCCCAGGTCAGCGAGGGTGTTCGAACCACAGCTTTCTTACAAAGAGGCTACTGAAGCTAAGATTGTGCAATTTCAATTTGTGCAAAGACAACACTACAGTACAGAGTTGGCTACTTGGAAACAAGGTGAAGCTGTGTTGAGAAAATTGTCAATTGCTATTTTGACATCTTTGGGAAGATGGTCTCTTATAAGTGAAAAGGTACACTTCAGTTGTCTGAATAATCACTTGAAGAGAAACACCCTATTATCTTGCCAAAGTTCCATTTCTCTCTTTTTTTTGGTAAGAATTCAGGCACTTACTTTTGAATCATTCAGGGGTTCATACACTGATGTCTAGTCTCAGGAATGAATGTTGGATAGTGGGTCTAAGATGCCTCACAAAATAGGAAAAAAGAGAATGTGCTGCCTGCCAAAAACAGAATGCCAGGGCTTGTGGTCAATCAGTGGCCCCTTTGCCTGAGTAGACAGAGGTACAAGCACACCCATTCTCCATAGCTGGCTTAGACTTTTCATAACGTCTTTACATTTAGGTCTTTACATGCGCTGTGGTCTGAGCTATTCATGTAGAGATAACTGATTCATTTTCTCTTCCTGATTGCCAGTTGGCAATCTGTCGTTTTGTAGCTCGGCGTGGTTTACCACTGATATTTCATTCTCATAATGCCAAAACATTTCAGGGCGCTACTGCACAGTTGACAGTTCAGTTTGGGTCCTCTCACCAGCATAGACAACAACTGAAAATTGGGTCAGTGCAGGGGTCCCCAATCTTTCCCAGAAAGGGCCGGTGTGGGTGCTGGCTTTCATTGCAACCAACCAGCTATGCACCTGATGCTACTAATCAAGCTTATAAGTAAGGAGTCAAGGGGTTGATTAGTAGCATCAGGAGTGTAAATGCTTGGTTGCAATGAAAGCCTGCACCCACACCGGCCCTTTCTGGGTAAGATTGAGGACCCCTGGGTCAGTTGTTCTTATAATGTCATGGTTCGGTCCCGCAGGATTTAACCTGCAATACGGCGGGCACTGGGACCAGGAGCCCAAAAGCAGGAAGATAGGACCCACACGCACAGGCTGAAAGAGCTTAAATAAAAGAGCTTTTAATAAGTATTAGAAAAAGACAATCAAAAGATCAGGGGAGCAGTAGCACAAAACAGCAGGGCTAAAATCTCAGAATCTTAAATACTCTACCTTCACCTCCACTTCAACATCCACACCTGTTGCTCGTTGAAGTGGAGGCGAAGACAGCAGGAGGGGGAGGGACAGCAAGGCAAAATCCTTACATAAGAGGGAAGATAACATTTCAAGGTTGAAGTGGCCCTGGGGTGTGGTCCTTGAGGTTTTCCCTGGAAGGGATGGAGTTGTCCGAACAGGTAAATTGAAGACTGCCAAAGGGGTGATTTCTTGAGCAGTTCAAAAGCTACATGAACTGGAAATTAATGACTATCAGTCTGCAGTTGGCATCGGTGATGCTATTGATCGGGAACCTCTTGGTGGAGCCACAGTGCTGCATGCCGTTAGTGATCATATTAATCAGGAATAACATCTTGGTGGAGCCACAGTGCCATGTGGCTTATGTAGAAGTGAAAAAATGTTTTGTCAAATGCGCGATTCAAGGACTCCAACCATGCCAACAGTGGACTCCACTGGTGACCATGCTGCTCAGGGCATGATAGACTCTGTTGCCAGCGCTGCAGCTGGTACCACAACTCGTAGCGGTCGTGTTGTTAAACCAAAAGTAAGATTTAGATTTGTGAGTTTTACATTGGAAATCATGTCTCCCTCGGAGGGAGAGGGGAGATGATATTGTTTTAGGCTTGGTTCTCGTTCCCATTCGTGTTCACGATTGTGTCGGCGTTCCCACTTCATTTCCGGAGGGTAACCCAAAACCGTTTGCATGATCTCAACGAAACTTTGCATGCTTACTACTCAGGTCCTGAAGTGGTGTCTTTTGGTATGTGCCTGTCTCTCCATCCGTGTGTCTGTCTGTCCAGATGTCATCAATTCTTGTCCAGAATGCCAACCGTTAGCATTATCTTCATGGAACTTTGCATACTTACTACTCACGTCCTGCAGTGGTGTCCTTTGGTTTGTGCCTGTCTGTCTGTCCATCCGTAGAGTAAGGCAAGGATGGAGACCATGGGGGAGATGTCTGTTTTTACGAATAATAACACATTCTAGTTTATTATGTAAATAGGGTAAGGTTGACTGTGCTAAAATTATTCTGTGAAATGCTTGATTTCTCTTTTCCTTGACAGTGGGTCTGACTAAAGTTTTGGGTTTCCCTGGTTTCAGTCACTGCAGATGAAACTTGTGTACACCCAAACATGGGTCCTAAAGTTAAAAACAGGATAGATCTAGGCACTCAACAGAAGGTAAAACTAAAAAGCCTTTATTAATTCTGGCTAGTAGTTGCCAACATGTTTCGGCCTTACAGCCTTCATCAGGATGTCTGCAGCTCCAAGAAGTGGCATGTCAAAGATGGTGCAAATCTAATTCGAACGTGGCGTGATGGTCGTGAATAATGAGTCTCGGGGACAAACGAGGTTATTGCATATTGGGTTGATGCAGTTTGGCATTGGCACCGATGCACTGAGGGCAGAGTCTAGGCAGAATAAGAATATGGGCTGAGAAAAGGCAAACTGATCCGTTTAACTACTCTTTGTCTTGAACGTGAGACAATCTGTGGAACATGATGAGATGAGATGTCGTTCAGGCTGGCGTGGTGCAGAGGATTATAATTAATGGAGACAGGAGCGAACTTGGAGCATCTGAAAACAAAGAAGGCTAGTAGGAACGTGGCTTCTAGAGTGGAATTCGTGGGAGGAGAGTGGTTCCTTGTGCACAGCATCTGGATGTAGCAAGAGAGGTGGTCTGCCATTAGGTGTAAACGTTTGGCCGGAGCAAGAGGTTCTTGTTTACTTAAACCTTTAGTTGTGACTGCAGGTAAGTATGGGAAATTGAGGGGCACGGATAATCAGTGGCTGGTTTGATGAAGAGGTTGATGCTGCTGAGATAGACTTGTATTGACGTCGTATTTGTATTTGATAGACTTGTAGACTTGTATTGAGGTAACGAGGTATACGAAGTGGATATACGAAATGAAGCTTGTGATAGTTCCTATGTCGAGGGAATCGAAAATATTGGGGGTGATTTTGCATCCGAAGGTGAGAAACTGCGAGGTAGTAGCGCCCCTTCCAGGAAACGCTCCTAAAAATCCCCCAAAAGGTGGGTCGAGTGGGACTACCTTAAAGCGTTTGTGATATCGGCTTTAGCAAGCCAGGCGACCAGCGAGACGGAAGAGTGGTGGGTCGAAGGACAGTCAATAAAGGGTTAAACACTTTTAAAACTTCTCGCAAACCGCACTAGTGTCCCCCGGTTCAAAATGTTTTCCGCTTGCTTCTGTTTCCTTTTACCGCCCCGTCTTTGCGGCGAATACTGCAACGGAGAATGCTCCAAGTATAAATGGCTCCATGCCAGTGGCGTAGCGTGGAGGCGCTGGGCCCCGGTGCGAGAATGGCGCTAGCGCCCCCCCCCCCCCCCCCCCCCCCCCAGGCCTATCCGCGAAGCAGAGGTGTAATTGGAACAGAGCTTTAGTTTTTTGAGGATTTGTACTTTACCTGAGTTCTTTTTTAAACCTGGTCTTTTACTCTACAACATTTAAAACTTAAAAATTATCATTTTACTTCGTTACTTTGACACTAGCCACTTCGTTACAAATTAAAATATGAACGCAATTCATCGTTTAAGATTTATCTGGATTTAGCGTCTTCGAGAAGAACAACGGTGCTCGGCAGCAGGGTATATTAGTGCGGGGACAGGGAGCTGCAAATTTATGCACGTAGTTACAATATTCTATCACTAGATGGCACACCCGCATCAGTTATTGGATATTCATAGAAACAATCATCCTCTGTAGCCAACCACTTCAGCTACAGTGAGCCAGTAGGTATCCAAATCAG
Organism: Gymnothorax reevesii; assembly: GCA_029721435.1. NCBI lineage: Eukaryota > Metazoa > Chordata > Actinopteri > Anguilliformes > Muraenidae > Gymnothorax > Gymnothorax reevesii. The sequence continues at coordinate 95,166,617 of CM056575.1, forward strand.
TAATTTAGAAAAATCAGTTTTCTGAAAAACGCAGACACCCATAATTATTAGGGCTATTAGAACCATGGACAATGAATATTTGCACAGCATCTCAACATCACACAACACGTTAGGCTGTTTGAACCATGAACAACAGTGACAATACATTGCCAATAAAAATGCGAAAAAGACCCATACGGCTGAACAGTCAACCGTATTTCCCTAACAGCACAACAGTGGCCAAATCAATAAGTAAACAGATAGATGGACACACATCCTTCCTGGCACAGCAGCCATTTAACCACAACCGGCAAGCTGATCACTTGCAGTAGCCTAATAAAAAACTGCACTCACCCATTCAGAAGTTAACTGTGGGTGCCTTCTGCTCTGCAAAGTCGTTGAGCAAGAGGGCAATGAGGTGGTAGCATTAGCCTCCAAGTCTGACTGCTGCGTGTCGCCGCTATCATTCACAACGCTAGCAGGAACTGCATCTGGACAAGATGACTATTTAAAAAATGCATTCAATTTCGCCAATTTGGAGTTCCGTACATCGAGCTCTTTTTTTCTTTTCTTTTTTGAGCACCGCCTTTGTGCTGCTCAACATGGTGCTCAAGACTTTTCACCTCCAATACTAGGCTAATGGGTTAGCTGATCTCTCAAAAAAGAACAATTCACGAGCAAGTGCGTAGCCTACGAAGCTACGATCAGAAAGGAATAAGTGAATGTCAACTAATTGGACAAACACATTTCCCAGCAGGCCATGTTCATTTGAAAATGTTGTGAATAAAACAATCAAATATATGATTAGTAATTGTGATTATAACTGAAAAAGTATCATTATTGAAATACAAAAGACATATATCAAAGAAAAGAGGAAAAATGGCCAATGTGTGTGTGGGAGGGGGGGGGGTTGTTACCATGACTGTGTTGTATGAAACAGTGGAGCAATATATATACTCATCAACTCATAGCTTTGCAGAAGATAATACTGTGTTGAACAGGAGACTTGAAATGACAGAGCAAATAAACGTAATTTCTTTATGTGTTATGATAAGAGGAAGAATGGCATAGTTAATCACCATGGGCCCTCAGAGGTCATCGGGGCCCCGGTTCAGCGCACCGGCTGCACCGGCAATACCTACGCCGCTGCTCCATGCTCTGTTAGTGTGTGCACATGATCCGCTAACGGAACCAAGCAAAGGTATAGCTGAGACTTAAGGTGAATGCAGTATCCGTGGATGTTTGTCGACGAGGCAAAGTGCACCAATAACTGAAGCACTAGCTAAGCGCTAGTGAGTTGCACCACTGCGAGAGGCCGTGGGTTGGACACCTTGAACAATAGTTGAAGGTAATAGTTTGACAATTTTAGAATAAACATGGCAATCATTCAACAGCACCACAAATGTATGAGTTTTAATTTGTGGAGAAAGCAACGTGCATATATAGCGAGAGTTGCACAGACTAATTGGTTGAAGCGACGAAAGTCTGCATTATTTTGAAAGCCTTGTTGAACATTGCACTATTACGAAATTTTGTTGTTTCCCTCTGCACATCGCTGACCACCAAGTTATGTCTCTGATTTCTGAGCTCATGTAACTCGAAAAACACAGATTCACGAACGTTGTTAGGTACGGTGCAGCTGAGTGATGGCGAATGTGATTGCAGATTGTCATCCTTGTGGAGTCATGTCAAATATATGGACATACCCAATAAGCAATCGCTTGCCCTGCGGCTAAAGCATAAAGCGAGATCAAGAACGGGTATAGAGAAATTGTCCAATTCTTGCCTCTGATGAGGAGGACTGGGAAATTTTGTTTTGTAAAGTGGGATGGTGAACAGCGATTTCGGTTCACGTGAGCTCCCCGGAATGAGCGGGGGTCAGGTGTATGTGCTGTACGGGGTTGATGATGGTTAGGATTTTTTATTTATTTTTTTACTAAAATGCGATTGCGGATGACAAGTAAGTGGTATGGTAAAAGCCCATACCGTTGCAGCGTACAGCGAGATGGAGAACGAGTGTATCGTAATTGTCGAGTTCTCTCCTCCGATGAGGAAAGTACTGACGGATTGTGTTTGGGTAGTGTGAGACGGTAAAGGGCGAACTCGGTTCGCGTGAGCTTCTTGACTACGAGGGGCATTTCTGATGGGACACTTTGTCAAAGAGAACATTTATTAAAACATAGAAGCATACATTGAGTTTAACGGTATGGCTCTGTTCGAGAGATCCCTGCCCGTCCAGCGTGGAACCAAAGGCAGGGAGCTGCTATTAACCCCCCTGTCCATAGAACAGAGCCAAAAGCAACAATGACCTCAGACAGAAGAGACATTGTTATGTGTGACAGTTAGACATGAAAGAACAGGATTACAGAAGCTACAAATGACAGGAGGAGCTGGGGAGGAGGAGGGATGTTAAGCGTACATGCTGCAGAGCTTCTGCTCAGAATGCGAGCTTAAGTAAACTAGCATATCAATCGACCAATCATGTGACGGCAAATCAGATGACATCCAAGAGCACTCAGGTGATTCATGCTCGAGAAGCGGCTACTATAGTTACCAAGCTTGACTCCGTGCCCATCAGAATTACTCAAAGCTCCATTTCTGATGGGACACTTTGTCAAAGAGAACATTTATTAAAACATAGAAGCATACATTGAGTTTGGCGGTATGGCTCTGTTCGAGAGATCCCTGCCCGTCCAGCGTGGAACCGAAGGCAGGGAGCTGCTATTAATCCCCCAAAACAGAACCATACTGATGCCCGCCAACGATGAAAAATGGTGCTTCCATAGGTTTAAAGCAGCCCGGCGGCTTTCAGAATTTCCCTTGAAGCCAAGTGTGAGAGAAACACTCCATGTGAAATGCACTGTGTGTAGTGACAGCCCGACGGGTGGTGCAATTCTCTAGAGCCAAGTACGAGAGAAATCCCATGTGAAGTGCGCTGTGTCGTGACAGCCCGGCGGCTGGCACATTTCTCTTGAAGCCAAACACAAGAGAAATATTCTATGTGGAGTGTACTATGTGTCGTGACAGCCCGGCGGCTGGCACAATTTCTCTTGAAGCCAAACACAAGAGAAATATTCTATGCCAAATGTACTGTGTGTCGTGACAGCCCGGCGGCTGGCACAATTCCTCTTGAAGCCAAACACAAGAGAAATATTCTATGCCAAATGTACTGTGTGTCGTGACAGCCCGGCGGCTGGCATAATTCCTCTTGAAGCCGAACACAAGAGAAATATTCTATGCCGAATGTACTGTGTGTTGTGACAGCCCGGCGGCTGGCACAATTCCTCTTGAAGCCAAACACAAGAGAAATATTCTATGCCGAATGTACTGTGTGTCGTGACAGCCCGGCGGCTGGCACGATTCCTCTTGAAGCCAAACACAAGAGAAATATTCTATGCCGAATGTACTGTGTGTCGTGACAGCCCCGCGGCTGGCACAATTCCTCTTGAAGCCAAACACAAGAGAAATATTCTATGCCGAATGTACTGTGTGTCGTGACAGCCCGGCGGCTGGCACAATTCCTCTTGAAGCCAAACACAAGAGAAATATTCTATGTGGAGTGTACTATGTGTCGTGACAGCCCGGCGGCTGGCACAATTTCTCTTGAAGCCAAACACAAGAGAAATATTCTATGTGGAGTGTACTATGTGTCGTGACAGCCCGGCGGCTGGCACAATTTCTCTTGAAGCCAAACACAAGAGAAATATTCAATGCCGAATGTACTATGTGTCGCGACAGCCCGGCGGCTGGCACAATTTCTCTTGAAGCCAAACACAAGAGAAATATTCTATGTGGAATGTACTATGTGTCGTGACAGCCCAGCGGCTGTCACAATTACTCTTGAAGCCAAACACAAGAGAAATATTCTATGTCAGTGTATTATGTATCCTGACAGCCGGGCGGCTGGCACAATTTCTCTTGAAGCCAAACACAAGGGAAATATTCTATGTGAGTGTACCATGTGTCGTGACAGCCTGGCGGCAGGCACGATTTCTCTTGAAGCCAAACACAAGAGAAATATTATAAATGTAGTGATAGTCCTGTAGTGAAGCAGTCTGCAATGAAATAATCTATGTGAAGTGTAGTATGTGTCGTGACAGCCCGGTGGCTGGCACAATTTCTCTTGAAGCCAAACAAAAGAGAAATATTCTATGTGAGTGTACCGAGACAGCCCAGTGGTTGGCACCATTCTTGAAGCCGTGTACAATGAAATAATCTATGAGAAGAGTAGTATGTGTCGTGACAGCCTGCGGCTGGCACAATTTCTCTTGAAGCCAAACACAAGAGAAATATTCTATGTGAGTGTATTATGTGTCGTGACAGCCCGGCGGCTGGCACAATTTCTCTTGAAGCCAAACACAAGAGAAATATTCTTAATGTAGTGATAGACCTGTAGTGAAGCCGTGTACAATGAAATAATCTATGTGAAGTGTTGTATGTGTCGTGACAGCCCGGTGGCTGGCACAATTTCTCTTGAAGCCAAACACAAGAGAAATATTCTATGTGAGTGTATTGTGTGGCGCGACAGCCCGGCGGCTGGCACCATTTCTCTTGAAGCTAAACACAAGAGAAATATTCAAAATGTAGTGATAGTCCTCTCAAAGATTCATGAGAATTATACTATATAATTTGAGGTAAATGACATGAGGCAGAACCTATAATAATTGAAGTGTATGTTGTGGTGAATGACATGACATGTGTGACGAAGAGTGACGCTCTATGACTCTTATGACTAACTATGTGTATAGAGTATACTAAATGATGCATGAATCACACGTACAGGAGGATTTGTTTAACATACAAAACCTGGTGACCACTCACAGTCTTACGTATCCAACTGAGCTTCCTCAATGTCTTTAATTCCTGGGTGAAGGTAATGTTCTTGGCTGCGAGTCCAATGTCCTGAGGCCTTAATGCCTTTGTTAAGCCACGAAGGAGCGATGCACTGCTTGAATATAGAAATGAAGCAGAGCTGAGCGGTGATCAAAGGAACTCTATGGTCGCAATGCACTTTGTAGAAAACCCTGGTCTGAACCCCTCGAAAGCAAGCCAGTGGCGACAGTGGCAAGGAAAAACTCCCTATGTGCTAAAATATAGGAAGAAACCTTGGGAGGATCCAGGCTTAAGAGGGAAGGTCCATCCTCCTCTGACCGTCCCAGTGTCTGAGTTCATGGTTGCCGTAATGCGAAAGGGAAGTTGACAAGCAGCCCAGTATTTGTAGTTTGCTGATGCCATGACCCAGTCCATGATGTGAAGCAGCGCTTGTGCAGAGGCCAGGTTGCATTGATGCAAAGATCAGCAGCAGCATACTCAGGGCAGGGTCCACCGTGGACATGCAGAAACGATAAGCAGACAATTAGTGGAGAACACAGTGGGAAGCATGCTAGGAATGTACCATGAATAAATGCTGCCGACTCCATAAAGTTGATATAAAAGGGAGAATATAAATATATATACATACATGCATGTGCACACATATGAATGAAAACGGTAAAAACCTTGATGAATCTGAAAGCTGGGAGAGTCGCTTGAATCCCCCAAAACAATGATGTAGCAAAACCAAACATCAGAGGCTAATGACCGAGCCCTGCAGCAGTGACCTTTGGGTTGATCCAGCAACTGGCTGTTATAGACTGTAGGACATACTGAGCAGGCAAAGCAAATCAGTTTGAATGTAATGAGTAGCAGACCACAAGCACTAGCTGGATGCCGACATGGGGTAAATTTTAGTGAAGCATGGCAACATGCCGCATCATGGCATTGCTGAGCATGCGCAAGATAAGCCACAGCTTGAGTATATGAGTTTGAAGTTGGCAAGCGCTCCGAGGTTTCCTTGATTGCCATGTTCTGCTTTGCAAAATATTTATTAAATTTTTAATTTTATTATTTTTTTATTTTTTAAAACCAACTAGGGTGCTAGTGTATGGTTATACAGGAACACTAGAGGCACTTCTGGAGTGCAAACCTTCACTTAAACAGCACAGTCTGAATCTTGCTGAGTGGAGTAAGTACAATCATTGAGAGTCATAAGATTTCAAGGTGGATGCCATATTGTGCTAGTGATGGTGATCAAAATCAGCAGGGTCTATCCCTGATGTAATTGTGACCCACCCACAGGATTTTCAGAAATATCTGCTCATTACATATGCGATAAGCTGTTCACGCAAAACAAACAAATGCACGGATCACATGACCTCTTGCCAACTCGCATTGCGGACGTAGATGCCACCAATGATAGCCGTTTCCCCCAATTTGGGAAGTTACAAAGACTTGTCAATTACTGACAAGGAGAAGCAATACCAGATTGATTTCAGAAACTAAAGCTGACTGGGATGGCTGTTCCCACTGATTCCGCAGCTTGTGTGTTTTTTTTCTTTTTTTTAAATTAAGATTTACTGAGCAGGCCAAAGTTAGCATTTCCCATTAGTTTGCTGGTGCGAAGTGAATGCCATGCAATTTCCAAACAGTTACCACAACTTAACACTTAGCACCTGCTAGGAGCAGATGAATAAAGCCAACAGGGAAGTAAGTGCAGCATAACTATTGGATCCAAGCAGCATATCGGCAATCGATTTTAACTTAAATGAGGATTGCAATTTGGACCAGTCATTTGAACAGCATTAGGGCAACATGAGAATAACGCTTTTGTTTTGGCCGCAGATACATGAATTACTGAATTTACTACAATTCCTGTGCCACACATACAGTTGTTGAAGCATTAATGAAGAGCAAATTGCTTTAGTCCATCAGACTTTTTTTTTTTTTTAATAAATAATGGGTCAAAGACAATCTGAGCCATAGGACATTTCTTGATAGACACTCCAACTATGCCAACATGGGCGCTGAGAATGGGAATAACTGGCAAACTATAGCATTTCGGCTGGTAAGTTGCTATAAACAGGCTTGGTACAAGGCAAAAGTTAAGCCGCAATCCAATAGACCTCAGAACCAGTTCGAGCGAAACGGAGTAGTAGTGCACAGTCAATCCATGTAGTTACACTACTGAGAACCTGGGAAAAAGAGTTAACAATTCGAGCTAAACCCAAGGGTTTAAAATTTAAATCACTGGACCAAGTGGCATCCAACCCAGAGGTTGCTGCAAAAATTTAATTGCAGTTTCAAATATTCCAGGCCAAGTGAATTGGGTGCAGCTGGAAAGACAAAGTGATTATTTGTAGACTCCGTAAGGCGTAAACCATAAAGCCGAGCTCGTTCATTGCTGCAGAAAGATGACGGTCCACATGCATTTACCAAGGCATCCCAATCATAACCCGACTGTACAAATGAACAGCAGCATCCCGTGTAAAAAGGAAAGCTAGCGGCTCACGTAACTTCGCGAAATAAGACATTACATGCAGCTCTGCGCTGCGAGTACAAACACTGCAAAGACTGAAATTAGCATTCCGGCACGCTTGTCTGAAATACATGCAGATTTAAGCACCAAGCTCCCGATTAAGACGAGACTGCAATGCGTTACTGCGTTATCTAAGCATCCAAAGGTTTTCGACACCCGCAAAAGATCAGCTTCTGACAGAGTACCGGTTCGCTAAACAAGAACTGGAATCGAGCATTTGTGGCTGCATCCTGATGACCATGCGCTGTTTTAAATTTACGGTTGATAAATGACACGCCGATGCGAAACGTTCCTTCGGCAAAAACAAACGCAATGCTTCCGAAGCAAGCCACATAAATTATGATACAAGTTTGTATTACGCTGGTTATCCTGCATAACCTAGCACTTCCAAGGTGACGACATGCGAGCGTGACATCAAACCACAGCAAATCACGAATGCAGTAACCAAAATAAGCATGTTATACAAGTAGCAGTGATAACGAAAACCACGAACCTTGTCACAGGTAGCTCCGTTTGCGGTGGCAGCAATGTTAAGCGTACATGCTGCAGAGCCTCTGCTCAGAATGCGAGCTTAAGTAAACTAGCATATCAATCGAGCAATCATGTGACGGCAAATCAGATGACATCCAAGAGCACTCAGGTGATTCAAGCTCGAGAAGCGGCTACTATAGTTACCAAGCTTGACTCCGTGCCCATCAGAATTACTCAGAGCTCCATATGTGAGGTAGGGAGGTGGCTAGTCTGTGCTGAAACGGTGAAGGAAACCTGCAAGTGGCCGAGGTAGTTGATGGGAGAGGCGGACCTGTAGGAGGAAGCACAGAATTAGTGACTTGGGAAACGGGGAGAGGGTAGCGAGGCGGGGGAAGATGGTGCGGTAGGGAAGAGGGGAGCAGATGAGTCCAGATGATCCTTCTTAAGGCGTAGGTGAGTTAACACTGGAACTGCTGGACCCTTCATCCTGAGGAAGGAAGGGAGGGTGGGGAAAGGGATGCATATGCACTGGGTAAGAGTGCAGCCTGTGAATACAGGGTCGAAAAAAGGGGGGATGAAAAGAGACCAAAGAGGTCATAAATGGAGGAAGCAGGCGAGGGGGGGGGGGGACTGACTGGTTTGCTGAAGAAGTGACACTCACCACTCACCGAATCTGGAGTGGGAGGCCGTCGCCGAGCGTGATGATGTGGCGCTGGGAACATTGATGTCGGAACTCGGTAGTGCTGTTTGGTCTGCATACATCTCTGGTCTGCACGTGCGGAGGATCAGCTGAGTTGGCGTGGGAGTCGATGAATAAGTTTTCGTGGGCTGGCCTTGTTGTCTGAGCAGTGAAAGGGGATTTTCTTCTGCTTGAACGCCCGATTGGAGTCAGGCGAGGCTCAAACATGGAGCCTGGGACGAGCTTGAAGTGCGAGCCATGGTAAGCCTAGCTTGGGAGTCACGGGATTCGCTTCTCATGTCCACTTTATATTTGTCTGGAGTTAAATCACTCCAAGGGGGGGAGAATTTCGGAAATCGGCCTCCTTCCAATTTTGGCTTATAGTAATGACATTGCTGCCACCTAGCAAGCTCCATTGTAACAACTGCCTGCTTACTGAGTATGCAAATGATCTTGATTACTCATTGTCATCTGATAATAAATCGGTGCGCTTGTTCTGTGCACTGGGCCATTTTGTAGTGGACACAGCTAATTTTTTCAGCTGTTTTTAGTTCAATTTCCCCTTGTTTCCCCTGATCATTTGGGCATGGGAGCTCAAACAAATATCACAATAAGAGTACTAATATATACAAGGATAACTACACAGAATCAAGTGCAAGTAGTAAAGATAAGGACAAGGCGTAGGGCATAATTAATCTCTTAATTAATCATAGGCGTGTTTTGGGTGTAACAGAGTGTCATCTCCCAGGGCCTTTAAGCCAGATGCCCTTGCACCTTGTAATAGCAGTTTGTTAAGGACATACTTGCCCAGTAGCGGAGTGGGAGAGGGGGTGTATGCTGCAGATGAAAGGGTCTGCGAAGCAAGCAAGGGAAACCATTACTTAAAGTATGGGAACCGGAACACAGTAATCTCCAAAAATGTAGTAAAAATATTTTTCATTTTTTAAATATTGTTAAAAATCGTTTTATTCATATCCTCATATGAAAAATCATCACCGTGTATGTCCGAGGCTGCATTCAAACTGCATTCAAAGCATTACATTAAAACTTGTGAATAAAACAAGCAAATGAAACGGTAAAGAAAATCATTACAGGCTAGCGGCCGACAGAAATTAAAACAAGTGAGAAGAACAGCCAGCAAGAAAGAGACGAAAATAAAGTTATTTTGATGGCGCCATCATAACCACTTGAATAAAATGTGAAAAAGAACAACCCTCCATAACTTTTGAACCTAGGAGCGCATGCGCTCCCAACCTGAAAAAGTTCGGTGCACAGGCTAAATGTGGTCACACAAAGTACCATGATACTTTTTTTGAATATTTACAAGCCCAAATAAAGATATCTGAACAGACTATCAGTTTTTGCTGCATTTATTTAAGAAAAATTATCAAAAGGTACTTTGTGAACTGAAAAGTAGATACTGATGTTCACAAGAATGTATGAAAAATGTAGCTATAAATGCAGTTCTCAAAGTGATCCACCCTAAATATTTGGTTATAAAAAGTAGGTACAGTATGCCAAGTTCATTTGCACAAAGTTTCAAGAAATTCTTTCACTGGTAACAATTGGACTTCTGCAGCAGACCAGCAAGTGTACTTGGAATTTCGCGTAGTGTGGAGCATTTACATCGTTATTGTCAGACAAGGTTTTACAAATGGCAGTTGCTACGGGTACGGCAGTTTGTATACTTGCATACGAAGAAGCTTAATACTATCTGACTATCTGACTATGAGCAGTCAAAAAGTCATGACCATTGACTTTAGACCAGGTTTTTGTTGATCAATAGATGTCTCAAGATAGCAATGTGCTTGACCACACCTCATTTTAAGACCAAGACGCCCATAGGCACTCAATTTGGCGCAAATGAATTGCCTATTTATGCAGCCAGGACACTGGATGGGAAATTGGTATTTTCATCAGTCATAAAGTAGCAAAGATACTTTTTTTTTGCCCGATTGGGCTGGGTGTAAGATAGAGGCCCAAGAGTTTAAATAGGCTTACAGTCAATTGCAGTCAATTAGTATTCTGGGGAGTTTGATTGAGGAAATAAAGAGTCATTAAAGCTTTATTATACGATCTGAGAATCAGTTGAGAAAGATTGAGACATTGAGAAAAATTTGAAAAAAGCATCCTGCCCACACACACACACCCACCCCTCCCCTCTGTGCTCCCTGATCCCTCCCATCGAGCATGTGTGGCCGTCCGACTCCCAGACACACCTTTTCTACCAGAGCAACAAGCCTGCCTTGAACGACATAGACTTAAAAGTAAATGGTATCAGTATTGAAAGAGTAAACGTACATGAAGTTTTGGGTGTTATGATAGATAATCTCTTCAGCTGGAAACCGCATGTAAATTTAGTTCAAAGAAAGTTAGCTAAAAGTGTATGTATTCTTTGGAAACTGAATACAAAGAACTCTTAAAACAATATATTCAGCCTTCATAGCAACCCATCTACATTACTGCTCTGAAGTATGGGGTCACATTTACAAAAACACAATAGAACCTTTATTTAAACTTCAAAAAAAGGCCCTTAGAATTATTTATTGCGTTCCGTATGGAACTCATACAAATGATATGTTTATTAAGGCAAAGCTTCTTAAATTACAGGGTATAGTAAAATTCAACTCCTTGCAACTTGTATACTTGGGATATAAAGATTGCTTGCCCAAAAATGTACAAAACCTATTTCTTCAGCGTGACTGCATGCAGCACACCAGAAGTAGGATGTTATTACAAACAAGCAAGGTCAGAACGACACGTAGGGAGCATTCCTTATCTGTGGCTGGGGTCGGGGCATGGAATGTACTCTTGATGATAATATAAGGACGGCTGGAGAGCTGAAGGTCTTCAAATATTTGTTGAAATGTGCATATCTGAGTAACTATAAACATGTTCAATCTTGTTCATTTGTATCCTGTCACTGGACGCTTCAGACTAACTGTGATTGATCAAAGGATAAAGAAAATCTGGAATGGCATGGCCACCTTTGTCAGAAAGCTCAATAAAATTGGGCTTGACGTTAAGGAAGGCAACGATGGACTGGACAAACTGCGAGAAGTCATTACATCCGATATGGGAAGGGTGAACCCAGGTGATGGAAATGAGGACTGATCAAGAGATCCAAGCATAGATCCGGTATCTGCTTCCTCTCATCTACGCCAAATCAGCTGGAACAAATCAAATGATCAAGAATGGGGTTTTGTGATAATGTCGCTTTGGATCAAGAGTGGCATTTGAATCTAAGTTATATGAACACTCACTTACTTTGCAATTATAATTCTTATGATATTCATAAACTTCATGATCTTACTTTCTGAAGTTAAAACATAGCGTACATGGACATCAACTCAGCTGTGATTTATAATCCTTATGATATTTTAATCATAACCAAACTGTTTTTTCTGGAAGCTGGGGGCCGGACTCTGATAAGCGATTTCGCTTCCCCCGCGACCCTTTCGGTCATGATACATGTTGTGTGTCGAAATTGTCATGAAATGATTTACAATCATGGCGAAATAAAACAAAAAAAAAATGAAGATTTACCATGTCGGATTCACCGTTGATAAAGGGCACAATGAACACATTCACAATAACATTCATCAATCGGAAGTACATATGAACGAGTTCATCAGTTCACTGAATGCATTCAGGCACAACACTGATGATAGCAATGCTAGTTTACAATGTTAAAAATAAATGGCTTACGTTCCGACGCCATCTGTTGACACAGAGAAAACGACCGGCAGCGTTTCCAGTCATAAGCCAGCATTGTCATAGACTTATAAAAAGTTATTTATGTTACAACTCACACAATAAAAGACAAAAATTATCTACCTGTTCAACAAAAAGTCTGCTGTATCAGCATCAGTTTTCAGGCCCAAATCCTCCTGGAGCTTCCTCCAGCGGTGAATGGATGACCCGATGTTGACTCGGCTTTGAGTCCTGCGTTGCTCACATTTCCTCTTCGTCTCTGTCTTTTCCTCTGCAGACTTACGCTTTCTCCCAACTTTTGCCGGTGGGGCAAGCAGGGGCCTCTTGCTGCTATCGTTGTCTTTCTTTTCCATTCTTCTAGCACTTGTTGCTAAGCTGCTATTCAGCTACTTGCTTGTTGCAGAAAGTTTATAACTGGGAAGGGGGCGGGGACGAGGCAGAACGCAGAGCAAGCTCTCGGGCAGTGTCAACTAGTGCGAGGGGATTGGATGAGAGTAGGAGAGAGATGTTGACCAATGTAAGCCATACGGCCGGATGGCTTACCATGGTCAACGTCTCTGGAGCCCTGCAGCCACTAGAGTGAATGTATTTTTTTCTTTTATGCTCTTCACATTGTGTAGATTGTACTATAGGACCATAACCACCATCTAAATGAGGTTATTAATAATGATCAAACTTTCAAATCGTATACCACAGCTTTAAGTTCGGGGAGTACGGTCACCGGGCTACCAGGCACGGATGTCAAAAATTTGAGCCTTTACAATACTTTCTGTTACACTGTGGCATAAAAAAAGAGATAACACACATGCAATTTCCCTTTGTCATCCAATACCATGAAGAAAACAAAACAACTGTCAATTCAAAAGAGGCAGATGGCCATTGATCTTCATAAATCTGGCAATGGCTACATGAAGATTCACAACGATTTAATATGCCTTTGAGCACTGTCAGGGTAGTTTTTTAAAGAACTCCAAAGATATGGAATTGTTGAAAATTTCAAGGGTAGAGGACAAAACTGTATTTTGCCCCCCAGGATATTGAGGAGGATGATGAGAAAAGCATTAAATCTCCTAGAATCACTATGAAGGAATTGCAGGCCTTGGTGGCAACTTGGGGCCAAGAGGTTTCAAAAAACAGCATCAGTCCCCACCTCCAAAACCACAGGCTCTTTGGAAGGGTCGCCAGAGGAAAGCCGTTTCTGACCAGAAGACACAGAAGCAAGCGCTTGGAGTTTACCAAATTTCATTTAAATTATGACTGGAACAAGGTGTTTTGGACAGACGAGACAAAAATTTGTACATTTTCATCAGATACAGCATCGGCACGTTTGGTGTTGAAACGGAGATGCATATAAGCACCTCATGCTCACAGCGAAATATAATGGTGAGTCAGTCGTATTTTGGGACTGTTTTAATTCTAGCGGTCAGGGGCACTGATTCAGGTTAAAGGAACTACAGCGTCAAGGGGACGAAATTTCACAAACAGCAAAAAGATTAGAACACGAGACAAGAGTCAAGACACAGCGGCAGCATGCTACTAAACATGCAGCAGCAGCTAGGGGGAAGTGCTTTCACACTGGACGCAAAACGATTTTTTAGTACAACAGATTACATTTAAAGTCAATGCAAAAACGCGAATACACACGTTTCACATCCGGCGTGAAAGCAGCTTAATAGAGCACTGACGAAGAGAAGGTGTTAAACGTGTGGAATGTAAGCCAAAGCCTGCTGAGTGCCAGCCGCAGCCAGCGCTCTAAGCTCTATAGTGTCTAAAACAAAAGCTGCTGAAGCGCTAGCATGGCTAACGCGTTGTAATTGTTTATTAGCAGCCTACCTTCATTTCCTTCCATTTTTCAGTGTCTGGTCTGCTATTCTCTCCTCGAATGGACTTTTGATTTTCGGGATAGCATCTGGCTTGATGTTTCTCCTCTTTTTCATCGTGAACTCTGATCAAAACTCGTCATCCTCGAAGTCAGAATCGTTGTGGTAGCTACAAATCACACTATTGTCGCTTGGTCCTTGCCATTTTGCCTGAGTCAGTTTCACCCGGGACGCCCAAATTTTATTTATTTTTTCATCTTTTGGAAGTCGATGAAAGCTGACTCCTTCTTTGGCTACGTTACTACAACCTGCTACTGCATCTGGTAGGCATTTGCTCTGCTGTTTCCCGAAATTTCACGAGAAAAAAACAATTTTGTAAACCTTCTGCAGTCCTTGTCCCATAGGCAGTAATAGAAAAACGAGCTCCACTGAGCTCATCTCGTTCTTTATATGACGTCAGCAGGTTGATGTGTCAATCCCACGGAAATTGGACCTAATTGTGGGCGGGGCAGAAACTGGCTGAAAATCAAGGTCTGCCGTCAGAAAACAAGCCTAAAATTATTACTGTGTGTATTTTCAAGTACAGGACTATGGAATTAGTGTCAAAGTACCCAGTAATAGAGAGTTCCTTTAATGGCATAATGAATTCCACCAAGTATCATGATATTTTGGCTGACAAGCTGGTTGGCTCTGCCAGATGGCTGGGGCTTGGCAGTAGACATACTTTCGCGACAATAAAATCAACAGAAAAAAAATAATTTTGCAATGGCAATCTCAGACACCAGACCTCAATCCAATTGAAAACCTGTGTGCTGAATTGAAGAGAGTAGTTGATAAACGCAAACTCAAGAATATGAAGGATCTTGAAAGGATCTGCGTAGAGGAATGGTCCAAAATCCCCCCAAATGTGTGCCTTAAACTTGTCAAAATTACAGGAAAAGACTCCGTGCTGGTATACTTGCCAGAGGTGGTTGCACTAAGGGTTGCACATGAAGGGTGCCATAATTATGAAACCTTGATTTTTATTCCCCCGGCATATAATGCGGGGGATATAGCGATCAGTGTGTCTGTCCGTCCATCCGTCCGTCTGTAATAAAATCGTTTTCGGACCAGAACTCGAAAACTATACCACTTACACCAAATTTGGTATGGAGCTTCTCCTTATGGTCTAGTTGAGCCTTTTGGGGGTTTCGGTCCGTCCGTCTGTCCACACAACCTGTAGGTTACACAACCTTCAGCCGGGGGGGATCAACCATTGCCAGATGGCTCTTGTGTTGAGATTTATTTTGTCTGAAATGATTGTTATGATTTTGATTGTTTCCATCAAAACATTAAGAAAACATTTCACCCGTTGGTATATTCCGTTTCTCTATAGTTATATTATTTTTTATTTTTTATTACCTCCACCAAACGAAGTTGGCAGGAGGTTATGTGATCAGTGTCGTTTGTTACTTGCCGGAATGGGAGGAATCTCGGATTGGCAAGTATATTACTTTGTTTGTTTGTGTGTGTGTTTGTTTGTTTGCACTGTGGTATCCACAGTTTCAGATCAATTTAGCTCATATTTCATGATCAACATAGGACTGGCACTGGGCAGGCACAACACTATTTTGGTCAATCTAGTTCGAAGGTCAAGGTCACATATTAGCACTTGTTAGTTAGTTAGCTACTTGTATGATATCAATTGTACTTTAGCCTGGGGCAAGTATGATCAGTTTTAAGCAATCACCCTGGTCTTGGGAGTGTCCAGGATAAAAAAACAGTGTCCAAATAAAAAGAAACTGACTTTAGTTATTACTATCAAAGTCATCTTATAAGCAACTAGCATTGACGTTCTTATTTTCAGACAGAAAAGGTTTTATCCTTCCTTGACATGTTTCGACACGATACGCCCGTCTTCTTCATAAGAGTCACTGATGTTACGAGTGACGTGTCTTATCAGCTGATGTTAGCGAGGCGTGGCCGCCCTGTCAGATTCGACAGGGCGGCCACGCCTCGTGCTATCCGGCCGCTCCTCCAAGACGGCACTCCAGGTGTGGGAAAGCGTGTATGCCCCCTCATCCCGGTTCATGGTCCTGTGGGCCCGCTTCCTGATTTCGATTGCCTCCATGATCCAGCGTTCATGTCGGTTGTTCTGAGTGCGGATGACTTTGGCCTTGTCCCACAGGACCGTGAACCGGGATGAGGGGGCATACACGCTTTCCCACACCTGGAGTGCCATCTTGAAGGAGCAGCCGGATAGCACGAGGCGTGGCCGCCCTGTCAAATCTGACAGGGCGGCCACGCCTCGCTAACATCAGCTGATAAGACGCGTCACTCGTAACATCAGTGACTCTTCTGAATAAGACAGGAGTATCCCGTCGAAACATGTCAAGGTAGGATAGACATAGATAGATAGGGTAGAACTTTTTTGGATAAATAAGTCATCTTATAGTTTGTTCTGCTGTTGCATTGTCTTCTTACATCTGGGCCCGTATTAACAAAACCTCTTATCTTACTGGTAGGTGTAGTTACTCCTAAGTTGCCCTTATGTAGGAGTAAAAACTTAAAAGTTATTCACAAAGCCGCTGAGAGCAACTTTAAGTTAAGAAAGCAGGTTAGCTCCTAGACTTGGAGTAGCTCTGACATAGATGGGAGTAAATCTCTGTTGCTATGGATGACATCAATTCCCATGCACAACTCTTGGGACAATGAGCACGGTGATTGGTTGTGTGGTGACAGAGCGGCCCATTGAAAAAAATATCCCAGATACAACCCATGGAGGAAAAAATGAGGAAATAGTCCAAGCTGTTGGTTTGTCCCATAAAATAACATGTTGAGCATTCCTGAAAATGCACTATGCGCAGTCCCCACATATCACGCTCTAGGCAAATAAACATAAACAGGAGATAGTTGTAAAAATACCAATATCATAAAACGAGTCAATAATAAAATGCGTCATTTGCCCCAATAATTAGCAACTTATTATATCCCCAAACGCCGAATAGCGTTCCGGGGATATTATGTTTTTGGTTCGACCGTCGCCACCGCACTACGCGATAACTTCAGTAATATTTCAGTTAGAAAGTTCAAGTTTTGCATATTAGTATCATAAAGAGGAAGAACTGATTCAATTTGAGAAAATTTACGATTTCTAGATTGGCCATCAGGCGCCAAAAACTGATTTAAGTGTTAACGCGTTAACTTCAGTAATATTTCAGTTAGAAATGACAAGTTTTGCATATAAGTAAGAATCTTAAAGAGGAAGAACTGATTCGATTTTAGAAAATTTACGATTTCTAGATTGGCCATCAGGCGCCAAAAACTGATTTAAGTGTTAACGCGATAACTTCAGTAATATTTCAGTTAGAAATGACAAGTTTCGCATATAAGTAAGAATCTGAAAGAGGAAGAACTGATTCGATTTTGGACAATTTACAATTTCTAGATTGGCCACCAGGGGCCAAAAACTGAAAAAATCACTGTTTTGATCATATCTCTGGAAATATTTGTCTGATTGACCTCAAATCAAGTGCAACTGATAAGGCATGACCTGAAGATGTGTCCCACGATGACATTATACCTGTTTGGTTCAGAATTTTGACACAAGGTGGAGCTTTGTCACATAAAATTCACCATTTTGCCTTATCTTTGGAATTATTTGTCCTTTTGACCTGAAACTATGTGCAACTGCAAGGTCATGACTTCACAACGTGTCACATGATGACATCATACCTGTATTTTGCCACCAGGTGGCGCTTTGTAATGGAAAATTACCATCTTGGCCATATCTTCAGTACCATTTGTCCGATTGACCTGAAATTAAGTTCAAATTAAAGGTCATGACCTGAGGGGCTTTATATTGTATTGGGTCTATTCAAGGATGGGGGAATTGGAGGATTGGGGGCGTTCGGGGATATACCCCAAGCCGTCGCCTCCGACGGCATAAGCCTAGTTACCCAATGAGAATATGTTGCAATCATTTAAAAGTCAGGCCGTTGAAGTTTGTATGCCTTAAACTGTCTTGGATGAAAGTTCAAAAAGGACGCGATAGCTCAACTGGAGCCACCACCAGTTACTGCTGCTGGCCCAGTTGGTGCTGGAGCGAAAGCATGAAATCAAAGGGAAATTTAGCTCGGGGTTGAACAGCAAATCCAAGCGGGATGCGTGGGATAATATCAGCTTACAGATCAATGCTTCATTCCCCTCGGTGTCTCGGACGGCAGACGACTGCGAGAAGCGATGGTATGGACTGCAATAGCTGGGAAAGTCGGAGATTGCAGCCTATTAACGGGCTATCATTCAAACAGGAAGGCATACTAAGCTGGTTTGTAATTTATAGCCTATAATTTAAATATGCATATAAAATATGACACAGGCTGGTATTATTATGATGATCTATTAAACGTAACCCTCACTCAATGGCCTAATAAAATAATTAATGCATAGCAGGAGGAGGTACAGCACCAAAGCCCCTGTCCCGTAGCAAGTGGCATACCGCAAGCAAATAATGCCTATCAAATAATTGGCATAAGCTGCTTTCCATTAAAATGTGAGAGTCGTTTGTGCATGGATCCTGGCCATTTCGCAGCAATGTCCAAAATATTGTATTCGGCATCAAATACTATCTGGGTGTTGATGGAAAGAAATTTTTTTCTTTTTACAAATACCTCTTTATCTTGGGTCAGCGAAATAATTAGAATATGGGGTTCCGTCAACGGTGCTGATGATACTGGGCATACCTGAGATGGGCATGAATTCTAGTTTGATTCTGTGTTGTAGGCGAATGTCCATTGAGAATCAGATAAACTGTCGGATGATATGGGGTTCACCGAGCGCACTGTTTGTTTGTTGAATTGAGCGACTGACAGATGATTGTGAAATTCCTAAATTGTCCGTGTTGGAAAGTGTTGTCAAACATTTTATTTTGGGGCTTATTGGGTTGTTTATCATGGTTGGAGACGTAATTCTCTCCCTCACCAAGTCAACAACAAATAAAATCCCTTCACGGTCAATCCGATATCTGTTCAACGACTGCGCATCATTCAGAATTTCCAAGTCATTCTGTCTTTCAACAGCAGCAGTCAATTTCCGATTCTTTGTGAATCGGTTTTAGCGAGTTAGGAGTTCTCTTGACCAATTTTAAGCTCTTCCAGACTTAGGAGGTACTTTTAGGCTTAAAATGGTTTGTGAATTACACTTAGTAAAAATAATTTGAAGTCCTAAATTTACAACTGCCAACATTTTTTTTAAGGAGTTTATCCTAAATCGGGTAGGTAGGACCTACTTTTAGCGCTAAGATGCTTTGTGAATACGGGCCCTGGAGTAGACAGCGCTGATAGTGATTCATGTTTTGCCACGTTTTTTATTGCATAATTTGGCAATCGGCTTTCTGCTGCCTGTACTCTTTTTTGTCAAACCCCCCTCAAAGTCCTCAGAAAAAAAATCACTGGTGCTCTCATACCAAACTTAAGGAGAATTACAAAAAATTTTGCTTTATCTAGCATATCGTTTGAGTGAAAAACGTTAAGAATTTTCATGTGCTTTACATATGGGAAAGTACAAAAGTAACACCTAATCAGATTAAATTTTGAATTGTACAGAAAAAAATTAGCTTTAATTGCAAAGTCTCAAAGCTGCACATGCCATCTCAACGGTGCTATGGAATGTTGGAAGTTGGACTGAGAGGCACGTTCAGAAAATCCATAAAATTACTTTTAGATGTTTGTCTTGGTAAAATAGTTGAAAGGTTGAAGAACTGAGGGGAAAAATTTTTTTTCATGTGTTTATTGATACGAGGACGAAACAAAACTCACTTGCATACAGTTTAGTATCCAGTTTACAGGTTTTATTGAAGAGCATGGTCAGACAATCCAGTTTGTTATCACACAAGCAGAATGCAGCAGAGGGGGGGCAAATCCAGAATCATAGCAGAGTTTCGTCCAAAGATCAAAACTAGTAAGTCGGTACACCAAAGTCAAATCACAAAGAATAACTGATGATCTAAAACCCAAACAACAAATCAAACATGGGTAGTTACGAGACAGTGTAAAAGTCTGAAATTGTAAACCAGGGAAAAAACAAACCGTAACCGTTGGAACTCAGGAATTAGAGAAAACTTGTAAGGAGGACACTTAGGAAAGACTTCATAAACTTGCGACTTGTACGAGACAAGTCAGGAAATATAAAGGGAAGCAGGGAGGTTAATTGGATGGGAAACAGGTGGATGAATTTGAGAAGCTTGCAGGGAAGTGTGGTTACAAATGACATACATGCTTTTGGCGGTAGACCACCGCTTTCGGGGTGTTTCATTCTGAAAAACGCCCCAAAATCAGTAGTCTACCGCTAAAAGCAGTAGAGTTGGCATGTATGAAATGGGTAGGCAATCTAAAAAGTAATCAATGAATGAGGGGCGGTGCACATGAGAGAATGAAAACAGAAAATGAGTGGAAAGTGACAGATACATGGAATGAATAAACTACTACACTGAACTGCCAAAATGAACAATGAAACATGGAAAATTATAAATACATGTACAACTAGAAGGGCAATCGGTAGAGTGCATACCTCCGCCATGCCATACGTCAGTATTATTGGTTCAGGATCCACAAGAATATTATCCAGATCACCAACAACTATAATAATTTCTGCATTGGTGTAGATTATATTTAACATGAAATTTTATGAAAACCTGTTCATTACATGAGGGACAATCATTCTATTCTATTTTAAAGTCTTCCAAATCTAAAATCCACAATATGTGCCGGATCTCTTCCAATACTGAATCAATTCATCCTTGGACTACCATCCTACCTAATGTCAGGCCAATCCATTCATACTTTTTGAGTTATCCTGTTAATAGATAGGCAAAAAACAAACACAGGTGAAAACCTTGGCGGAGGTAAAAATACAATATAACATAACCACAAAGATTCAGATCTTATAGTTTATGCATCATAATTCGGAATATGCTTGGACTGATGGCTTTCTGCTCTGTGACATGTTTTGTAAATTGTCTTGTGTTTTAATGTTTGCAACTTTGTTAATTGTGCTGCTGCCTGTCTTGGCCAGAACCCTCTTGCAAATGATATTGCTAATCTCAATGAGGTCTTCCTGGTTAAATAAAGCTTAAAAAAATAATAATATGAATGGCCTTTCCCCACAAAAGGAGGTCATTCTGATCAAATTCTAGTCTTTTTATGTCTTGTGTCCAACAAGCTCTTTAAAAGTGGGGAACTACCTTAAAAAATGCGAGTCATCAATCAAAGACGTGTCGCCTGTGGTACAATCTAATTATGTGGTGCACATGTGCAGGTCATAATAAATGTACTGACCAAGATTGGTCCAATTACCATGTATGGTCCAGGAGGAGTTTCGGATAGAAGTGTGACGATTGAAGACGACAGACGCAAGATGACTCAAAGTGATCCCCATGTGTTTGCTCTGCTGAGCGGGCGACACAAAAAGTACTGTAAGTCCTAAACTGTACCTCCATTTTGGAAATAAATACCCTCAAATTAAGGATGAAAGTGCACTTTGGGCTCATATTCAGTATTTAATTTAATCTCCAATATGGTGTAGTAGACTAAACTAAAATAACAATATTATAGTCAATGTTCAAATATTTATGGACCTGGCTGTATACCACATATTTCAGACATCCATCTTTGCTTCAGTGTCAGCAGGTATGAAAGGTTTTTTTTTTTGGTTTTTTTTTGCTATGTTAGGTAGTTTTGCCATAGTATTGTTGAAGTAAAGCTTTTCATCATTAAACTTTCATATTCGTCAAATACTTTTGAAAACACAAAATGGTGGTAAAATTTCCCTGTATTTCTTAATATTTCATTTTAACATGGGTTTCATGTTAGACGGACATTAAAGTGGGCTGTTTAACTCAATCCTTCATTGTTTACTCAGTCAAAACTTCAGACCAGTTAAGATGGGCGGTGTTCAGAGCAGAAATAAAGAAACACTCGCAAAGACATTAAGGGGCTGTTTGTTTCCCTGCCATATGGTATCATTACTAGTTTAATGGCCTGAGCAAACCTGTTATTGTGGAAAATCCTATTTTGCAAGCCAATTTATAGCCAAAAATATTCCCAAAAAATTCTAATGCTGTTTGGATATTCTTAATCTGTGTAGAGTCCACATTATTTTGGAGAAAACTTTTTTTTCCCCTTAGATTTAATTTTGAATCACTTCAGATCAATTGTAGGCACATTTTTGACTAAATGTGAAGGATGCTCAAAAATATACAGTACATCTACAAGAGGGAAAAAATTATTCTGTGAGCTGAAGCAGCTTTCATTGGGGGCACTAATATGGTGTATTGTAATGCCTATGACAAATCTTTCAAAATTATGAAGGGTGATTATGTGTGTGATTTACTCATAATCTGGTTTGATCTGGTAGCATCTGTGTTTCTGTATGTTTGACTGTGAGGACTTGGGTATCCTTGAACTTGCCTGTCACTTATCTATTCCTTTAGAGTGAATCATTCCTGGGGTATTGCCAAATAGCCTCTGCATTGCTGTGGAATGTGATCATACAGATTTGATGTAAATTATTAATGAAGGCTTAATTAGCACATGTTTAATTAAATCAAATTACTGCTCAATTACTCAGTATCTGCTTATGAGGAATCTTCATTAGATTCTTTCAGCATTCTGGTCTGGAGCCTTCAGTCTGATCATATGAATCGTGGTCACACATATTGGCAACTTCATGAGGATTAAAAAATGGGTGGGCAGATGTTCCTGATTCTTAAATAATTCAACAAACTCCAAAATATTTAGGATTCAATCTGATCATTTAAAGAGGAGCACTTGATTCCAGAATACTGTGCTCTGCAGTCCTCTGTGAATACATAGCACTTTAAATTGAGAACAAATACCAGAGTACTGTTACTACATTTCCCACTGATTTTCCCCAGTACTGTAGATATCTGGGGTTTTATGTATAATAAGGAATTATTTTATGTTACAGCTTTTATGATAACTCCTTAAATCTGGCACGGATTCATTTAACATACAGTACCAATGCTCATTATTTATATCTCATCCCCAAGTCAAACACCACATTGACAAAAGTGATTATGGGTTGCTATATATGTGAGGAGAAAACTCTATGTAATGTAACCTGAAGAAATTAGGTTTCTGAAAAGGATAATTTTAAAAAAAAAAAAAATCTGAAAAAAAATGTAAAAAAATTCAGCTGAGAAAACTTTAAACAATTAGATGTGCCAAAGTGACATAATATTTTCACTTTGATTCAATATTTTCAGTCTGATGCTCTTGGTTTGTCATTCCAAGTAATGTTATCTATGCACTTATTTGCACATCTCCAATAAAACTGATTAAAGACATCACAACATGCACAGAAAAACAATTAAAGTAAGAGGAAATAATGGGAGGTTGATTAAAATGGTTAGCTAGTAAGCTTATTGTCTACATGCTTGATTCCCTATGATTAGCCAGAGTGTGTGGACTGGAGGGATACCCCCTGCCTGCGCTCCCTGAGTCAGGGAAGCCCATCACATCATTACACTGAGATGTTTTGTCACAGAAGACTATACACTCTTTCATTAGATCTCTGCATTCTCCTCAGCTCTTCAGCTCGCTCCAGGGAACTGTGGGATGTTTCCACTCCATGGCCAAGACAACGGAACAAAGCTTGACAGGCTCAAATGAGCAGTGCATTTTTGCCAAATGATGTAGTTACTTACATATCCCCTCTATGATTTTTCATGGGTCAGGAGTGTATTTTTCCTCAAATTCTTTCAGCTCAGACTCTGTTTTTGTGGTGAATGTCAGTCCAAAGCGCAGAAAGCTGCAGGGGTGCACAAAATAAACGTTTTGTATTGAAAGTTGGTGAAACTGGTGAGCTTGCTATCATCCCCAGTGCGTGTTATGTATGAAACACTTGAAATACCTTTTATGCAATACATGTCCCTACGGAAATATTAGGTTGAAATGCACTCTCTCAAAATTCTATGCCATTGCTTTGCAAACATGTGGCCCAATTCACCTATAAACTGGAAGAAAGATGTCTTAAACATCATGAGATATCCTTGCTCTTGTTTCTGAGTTTTGGAAACACAGGAACATCAGTAGGTTTGAGACCTGATGTAGATCATGTGACTGGGCCCCGTCTGGCCCGAGACAGTGAGGCCACGGTATGAGGAGAGTCAAGGGAGCTCTGTCCCCTGACAGCTACTGCTGGCATTGGTGATAGAGTATACCCAGCCAGCTGCTGTTTCACACCAGATTAGCCCTCCCGTGGTCAATTTACTTTTCCTAATGTCAGGTCCCCTCCGCCGCTAGATCGTCTGTCGCCTAGCAACTGCGGCCGCAGCCAAGAAGGCCAGCCATGCATGCGAAATTCCACCTGCCACAGTGCAGGCAGGAGGGCTTGTGTGAACTGATTCCAAATGATCTGTGCCTGCTGCTAGAACACAAAGATCCTGGAAAATCACTGATGGGGGATTTCCCTGCAAAAAACTCTGTCTCCTGTATACACCTCCTGAATCCCTGTGCTAGCCTGATCTCCCTGGGATTGGGGCCTCGACTCCACTCTCTAAACTAGCCCTTGTGCATGAATGTTGTGTTCTTGGTGGATCTGGAACCGGAACCGGAATGAATGCAGTGGGCAGTTATGGCTAATTATAAGGTTACATTTACGATTAATGTTACATTAAATTAGCTGATGCTTTTATCCAGAGTAAGTTAGATTGACAATTTTTAAAATCTGTGACACACTCAGAGACGCTAATATTGCTACAACTACAAATTAAACACAGAGAAGGAACAAACCCTGTTCGGTAACCACTTTGCTACAGTGTTACACTGCTGTACCTTGACCTTTCATGATACAAATGTATCTGAATTAGAAACAATTAAAGACAAATACTGTTGGCCAAGGTAGTATATTTGATTCTGAAAAGTGTTTTTCCTCAATAATATCTTCGAAAAAAAAGTTGCTGTTAACTTCCGCATTTGCTTACAGCACATTTTGCATTGCAAGTCTTCATGATGGTTTAAATTACAAAGACTACAAAGATAAGCGAAATGTATCCAGTGTTGAATATAGTTGATTGAAATACAACTTTGTGTCCAAATGAAGCGTTTTGTTTACTCATCTTACTTTAATGAAGAGAACTGACCACACTGGATAGTGTTAAGTCCTTTTTGTACCAATGTAACGATTAAAAAGTATGATTTAAAACAGCCCTTGACTTATCAGTTGTGGAAAGGGATGTTTTGTGCCTCCTCAAATTTCAGCTTAGCTGCTACCCCAGATCCAGACGTTAAAATGTAATGTATAGTAAACTGCAGCTGTGTCAAATTCAAAAATCATACCCCGTAGAAACTACTCACAAGTTTTTTTTGAGCAATACTGTTTCACTACTCCATTCTTAGCCTTGAAAGGCATTCAACAACCAAAAACCATTTTCAGGATATAAATGATAAACCAGACTATCAGTACTGTTACAACTACATACATGCCGACTCTACCGCTTTTGGCGGTAGACTACCACTTTTGGTTGCATTTCATTCTGAAAGAAACGCTCCAAAAGCAGTAGTCTAGCGCCAAAAAGTGGTAGAGTTGGCATGTATGCAACTGTTGGCTGTCTGAACTCTCTGCTAACACAGCAGCTTGCTCTTTTGATTGCCAGTGCTTGATTCTTAACTGTCCTGCCAGTCGGGACAAGATTTAAACTTATTCTTACATCATGCTTTCAAAATGATTTCCATTGACCAGTGTTTTAAGTGCGGAAGCCATTTTTGCTTAGTAATAAGAGCTGACTGTAAATACTTCACCTGGAGAGCAGTTCATATCCATTAATACTTCACCCTGTCTTAACTGTGAGAGGGCTTGAAGCTTGGTCAGGCTGATCAACTGCTGCTGTGCAAGCAGAAGTGGGTTTTTGACATGGATGGCCAGTAACACCTCTGAGCACTCAAATTCTTTTCATCTTTACAAGTGCATAATTCATAGACCAGTCAGGATTATTAAAATATCCTCTGGCTCAATTAACACCCACGGGTCTTACTGAATGCACTGAAGGATAGAGTTTCACTTCATTGAGGCAGAGCCATGGAATTTAACTTTCGCCCAAAATCAGCCGAAATGGCCCACAATAAAACTTATCTGTTGATTAATGGCCAAAGACTTTGGATGCACTGTGGTAACTCAGGCATATGATAGGCTCAGCTTTATAAAGTTCTGATGAAAGGTGAGTCTGGAAGACTCTTTTGCAAACTTCAGCCAGTAGTTTTTTTCATTCAATCTGCTTTCACTCATCTCACGCATGCTGTCAGATTTCCAGCTGTGATTATGTGGGGCTGTCAGTTGGGACATCACATCAGCAGTCCAATCAGTTTATCACATCTATTCAATCCACCTAAATCCTGTACTAACGATGTGCGCCGCTATTAGAAACCAGCCGGTCTCCTACTTCCGGTCATTAGTCGCTGCACTGAAGAGAGATCGCCAGACAGTATGTGTTCAGGCCAGGGGCTTAGATTTAACTGGGAGTTGGTAGGGACTTTGACACGGCCTTTATGACAATTAGTCCTGGCCAGTTCTCAATCATTTTCCTTCATTGACGCCTTTTCCAATTATCTTAATTGGCAACTGAAGACACAGTTCCTCTCCATATGCGATTTAACTCTACCCTTTAATCGGAGAGAACAAGCAGCACCTGTTCATTATGGACTGCATCAACACTTAAAGCTGACATGAAACACCAGAAGCAGTCGACATATTTTAAAAGTTGGGTTCCCAAATTAATTAATTTAAAAAATTAATTACAGTTTCAACACTGTCAGTGAACCTGGATTAAAATAAAAAGCAATCTAAATTACATTTTTCAAACCAGTGTGGCGCCATCTTGTGGCGCATAGAATATGACGTCACGAGGTTGGTTGGCTTGGAACTCCTTTATTAGCGTGCATTGGAGAAACTTATGACAACACTGACTCGATGGAGAATAAGGAACCTCAAACAATGCAAAAAAACGATGCAAGGGGGGTCACTTTTGCATCGCCCCTGGATGCAGAAACGAATTTTATACGGCTAAAAATCAAGGAAAGATTGTCCACTTTCATGCTTTGCCTCTTCTGAGGCAAGTGGTTCTTCGTTGTTGGCTAGGTGCACTGAAACGAGAGAATTCTCCAGTTAGCCGTGAAGCTGGGGTTTGTAGTGAGCATTTTGTTGAAGAGGACTATGTGGAGGAGAGGTTTTTTGAGTCCAGCAACCTGGTGGTTCAATGATCCAACAAATTCAAGTCCGAAGCTGCTCCTTCTTTGTTCAACTTTTCCTCTTATGAGGTCGGGTGTACAGAACGTCCGACCCAGTCAACTAAAAAAAAGTAGCTGTGCTCCGTTATGAAAGGGCGCAACGGCGCACCCATCTGGCCGAGCAGAGAGAGGTACGACCTGCAAGGTTGAGATGACCAGAAAATAAAATCAGCACTATCTTCGAGAATATAAAAGTCTTTATACCATCAGGGCTGTGGTACTGTTTTCCAGTCAAAGCTCAGCAATCTAGTCGTTAATAACCTAGCAACAAAATAATCTCATCACATCCGTATCTGTTCATCACGATATGTGCACCTTTCTACAACCATAAACAAGTTCAACAGCTCAGCTTTCTTCCCTTGGCAGCACAGAGACTCTAATATTCACTGGCATCTCTGTAGAAATCAAACATTTTCTTCACCTTACAGTCTCCGTCCATTTTCATTTAGGCTTTTCCCCCTCAAGTAGGAAGTGATAATCCACTCATAGCAGTAACTGGTATTGGAGCTCCGTTCAAATAATGTGGTTAAATTAAAGAAAAGAAAAAAAAAATCACAGCTACCGTATTTCACCAATTCATCGCCCGGGTGTTTAATATGCAAAATCGACTTGGACCCCGGGCGTTTAAAAGAACCAGGCGGCTATTCGCTGCAGGCCTTTATTTATTTTTGCACCGGGTCATTATCGTAATGACAGCTACTGTCCAACATATTTTCAGTCGGTCGATTTAAGATTACGGTACACCCTTTTGTTCTAACGTTAGCTAGCGCTCTTATTTTGACAGAAATACCCATCAGCTTGAATAAGGTGCACTACACCTCACATATCTTTCATTACTGTTAACCGTTTACTGTCAATAACGCAAGCTGTGCATGATTCATAGAAACTATGGTGATAACTGTTAAAGTCTGGCAGTGATGTTGCACAAAGAAAAATAAAATTCAGCATTGTTAGGGATCCTCAGAGAGGATCCTTAATGAGGCAAATTCAGGTGCGTATTCAACCTTCTGATAGTAATTTAGTCAGAATCCCAAATGTATAAAAGAATGATTTAATGATGATCAGAATTGAGGCACATGCAAAACAAAGAGTGTGTGTTCTCCTTGGAGAGCGCTCTCCCGACTTCCTTGTTGTCCCAGTTTAAATAGTCTCTAAGTCAAAAGTCTTGTGATTCGCTGCTCCTTCGCCGTCTGAATCTTGGATAATTTCTCTCCTCCAATCAATCGTGATCCCACACTTAAGTTTCTATTTCCCCGTAAGTTTCCCTCTCCGTCTCTCATTTTCCGAGAACTGGGAGCCGGCTGCGGTTATCAGCTGTTAGTGACCTTGAAGCAGTGTGGCTGGAGAGGCTGCAGAAGTGTACTTTATACTCTATTACATTCATATTCTGTGATTTACATATTGGCAGATTGTGGCAGCTATGCTAAGGAGTTAATGTGCTTGACAACATAGCAGCATCTTAAGTGCAAAAGGTTTTCACAATATCCACAACACCTTCATTTGTAAAAACTTTTATTATTCCAAAATATTTGTATAAAACTATACGGATTCACTGTGGTCCATGAGGAAGGAAAGCAGTCAGGGCTTGTCCTGGGAACATTCCAGTGAAAAGAAACTTTAGTGTTAGTATGAGTCCATCCTTTCTCTGAAACTAACTGGCAAGTTGCAACTTAAAATAGTGCCCATCTCAGCCTGCTACAGCTAGCTAACAAATTGACGATATCATAAGCATGCTAACTAGCCGGACTAGTCAAAGTCAACTTTATATACTTTATGCACTAGCTTCCAAACTGATTAAGTGCTTTTATCAGCCTAACAGCGACTTGTATTAGTGACTAAGCGAAAGTAGACTTTTTCATCCATACCGAAGTTTCAAACGTTAGTCTGCCTCGTTTTAGCCTACATGCTAAGTAGCTATCGTTAGGTAAGGTTAAAATACCTGCTGCTGATGGGCCGCTCCAGGGTGTCCGCACGGACTTCACGGAGGGAGAGCATGGAAATTTCCAATACCTCCCTCTCACAGCAGAGCATCTGAAAGGTGCGGTACAGGGTTATGCACTGCATATCCCCGAGCAAATGATCCACGTTCACCTCTCGACAGCAGATGGACTCGCTTGCGGTCGGCATTTCAGTGCAGTGACCACACAGACACCAGGTTGTGTTACCCACCCTCTCCACACCAGAAGGAACCGACGGCTGCTCCTCAGATGAAATATTGTCCATCCTTTCTCTCCTCCTCACTGGCTCGAAGGCATAAGCCATTGGGTTTCTTTGGATCCCCTCAAAATACCGCTCAGCCTCGTCTTCTGACATGTTTAACTCGGTGAAACGTACGCCTGTGACTATCTCGAATCTCCAACTAACCAACCTCGTGACGTCACCAGAGGTGCGACAGCAATATGGCGGCGAGCCAGAACGAAAGCTTACATCAGTACCAAACATAAATCTATTTTATTTTAACGTGTAATCGTTTTTTTGTCAAATTTTTTTCTCAAATAAGTTCCAACACACTTAAGTCTGTACAAAACCTGCAAAAACTGGGCTGTTTCATGTCTGCTTTAAGTAAGACGGCAATCGGTCATCACGATCCATATTTACTGTGTTTAAATCAACGTTATTCAAAACTGCATACCTGTCGACTCACAAGCAAGCAGTAAACTAATTTTCTGAACTTAATTTACCCCACTGTATCATCGCTGGATTCTATTTGATCGCATATGGAGTGGAACCGTGTCTTTAGTTGCCAATTACGATAATGGGAAAACGTGTCGATGAAGGAAAATGATTGAGAACTGGCTAGGACTAATTGTCATAAAGGCCGTGTCTCCGTCCCCTCCAACTCCCACTTAAATCTATGCCCCTGGTTCACGCTCCACTTGTTCCATTGTTGGTTGTACCAACAACTCAAAAACATAAAAGTTTGTATGGAAACAAAGTGCTTTATTCACAAGGAGGTCTATTCTCCCATAAGCGCGTAAGTCCTTTTTTACGCGATTCGAGTTAAGCGCTTTAGAGTTACGCGTATTCTCCCCTACTCGCTTCAATCACGCCCACAGCGATTAACTTTAGAATGTAGGCGGCCTTATGGAAGAGGTATGACTGATCCAAAAGAGAGGCAGACTCTGTACAAAGCTCATTGATTATGGCTATCAGGAAAACATGGAACAAGGATTTTCTGATTAACCATGAAAATGCAGTTGTGGTCAATGGAAAAAGCAAACCAGACTTTAAACTTGAAAATCGTCCACCTGCTGATAAAACCTCGTATCTCCAAATTGATAAGAAACAAAAACTTGTACGTCCACTATTCTTCTGCGCAGAATTAAACATTTTAATTTGTTTATACTTTCAATTATATTTATCAATATATATATATTTTATCATTGTTATGGCGCCAATTTGTTATGACATAAGACAGCAAGGGATGACAGACAAAATTTCAAAACTCAAACAGATTTTTATTAAACAAGGACTAACACTAACCTACAATCTACACTACTGACCAAGATTGATAAATACAAGAACAAAAATATTTACAGTCCCTTTGGTGAGGTTGTTTGGTGATGTCCTGGGTGAGGAAAATACTCTAACACAGGCAAAAATCCACAAAAAGCTTCACAGGTCTTGAAAAAAAAATGACAGGTCTGGTCAAATGTATCCTTCTCCTTTCAATTTCTCCTACTACTTTACTCTCTCAGTTTTTCTCCTTATATACTCTTTTGCAGCCCCCTCCCACCTTTTAGACTTTTTAAAAATTCTTTGGGACTTTCTTTTTCAGACATTCCCAGGACATGCCCAAACCTAGCTCCAGACTGGGCTTAACAAAAAAAGGTCAATACTGCTATCTAGTGGCATTTGTTCACAATACACCTCCATTCCAAAAGGGAAAAATTTTGACTCATAAAGGCAAAATTTTTCTTTTCAATACAAAAATGGTTATGTAGACACTTGTGTATATATGCATATAATACAATATTCGAATGAACACGTGATATATACAGTATAAACATACTCATACACGGGATAAGCAATCAGCAATTTTCAGTGCCCTTTACATGCTTAATTTCAAAGTCAAACTCCAGTAAAATCAAACTCCTGTTCAACAATCTCCGATTCTTGTTTTTCATCTTACTCAAAAACATTAACGGATTGTGGTCAGTGTACACAATCATTAGCTTTTGCCCTGTACAAACATAAACCTCAAAGTGTTGTAGAGATAGAAACAGAGCCGACAGCTCCTTCTCTATCGTGGAATAGTTCTTTTGGTGGCGATTGAACTTCCTGGAGAAGTATGCCACAGGATGCTCAATGTCATCAGAGTCACTTCTCTGTAGGAGCACAGATCCACAAGCTTGGTCACTAGCATCGACCGCAATGGGGAATGGTTTGTTGAAGTCAGGAGATTTGAGCACGGGGAAGTGACACAGCAG
This sequence comes from Gymnothorax reevesii, assembly GCA_029721435.1. Taxonomy (NCBI): domain Eukaryota; kingdom Metazoa; phylum Chordata; class Actinopteri; order Anguilliformes; family Muraenidae; genus Gymnothorax; species Gymnothorax reevesii. The sequence goes on from CM056575.1 coordinate 95,198,344, forward strand.
AGACTTCAGGCGATTGAAGGCTCTTTGGCATGCTTCATCCCAAGTGGACTTTACGCCTTTCTTCAATTGGTTGGTGAGACTGAGAGCAATCTCAGCAAAGTTCTTGCTGAACTTGCGGTAGTACCCGACCATTCCAAGGAAGCAGCGCAAAGCTTTTTTGTTGACAGGAACTGTCAAAGTCCATGATGGCTTGGACTTTAGCATTTATGGGGCCACCTTACCCTAGCCTACCCTATGACATGGCCAAGATACGTGACCGTAGCACAACCAAAGTCACTCTTGTTCAGGTTAACAGTCAGGTTAGCCTGGGTCAGGCACTGGAACGACGTCTCTACGTCTTTCAGATGTTCTTCCCAGGAGTCACTCCATGTGATCAGGTCGTCGATGTACGGACCCATGTGTTGCAATCTGGCGATTGTAGACTGTATCATACTTTGGAACGTGGCTGGGGCATTTTTCATGCCAAAGGGTAGGACTTCATACTGGTACAACCCAGATGGTGTGGCAAAAGCAGAGATGCTCTATGCCCTCTCAGTTAAAGGCACACACCAATAACCAATAAATATATAATAAAATATAATAAATCAATCTTGGTCAGAAACTTTGCTTGGCCTACTCTATCGATACAATCATCAATCCTAGGTATTGGAAACAAATCAGTTCTATTTACAGCATTGACTTTGCGATAATCTGTACAGAATCTAGTACTTCCATCAGGTTTTGGAACTAGCACACAGGGTGAACTTCAATCTGAGTTGGAGGGTCTGATAATATCATGTTCTAACATGTACTCAACCTCTTTCTCAGCAATATTTCTCTTTTCAGGATTCATTCGGTACGGATGCTGTTTTAATGGTTTGGCATCACTAACATCTACATCATGAGAGGCTATAGAAACTCTCTTTGGAACATCTGGAAATAGATCTTTATATTTCTTGTTCAACCTCTCAAACCGATCTTTCTGTGAGGGTTCTAAGTGCTGGAGTTTTACATCAAGATTTTGCAACACCTCTGAATTGGACAATTTACATGAAAGAACTTCAGCTTTAATTCTAGGTTCATCATCTTGGAACTTCCCCTCATCTTCACACGTCTTGACCTTAGGAGAATCTGAAGTGACAGCTGCAACCCTAGCATTTCTGTCATGATAAGGCTTCAGCATGTTAATGTGACACAACTGTTTTGGCTTTCTCCTATCTGGGGTCTTCACAATGTAATTGAGATCATTGAGTTTTGTCAGAATTTCATACAGACCATCAAATCTAGCCTGCAATGGATTGGACTGCAAGGGAAACAACACAAAAACCTTGTCTCCTGGTTTAAACTCGCGGCTTCTAGCCTTATGATCATACCAAGTTTTCATTTTACCCTGGCTTGATTTCAAGTTCTCTTTGGCTAGGTCACAAGCTACACGCAATCTTTCCTTGAACTTGCTAACATAGCTAAACAGATGGATATGTGGTTCTTTCTCTTGCCATTGTTCACTCAACAATAGCAGCGGACTGAATCCACTAGACTCCTGTACTGCTTCTCTAGCTGCAAACAACAGCAAATGAACACCTTCATCCCAGTCTTTCTCATGATCATAACAATAAGTCCTCATCATTGTCTTGAGAGTGGAATGAAACTGCTCTAAGGCACCCTGACTTTCTGGATGATAAGCACTAGAAAGAATCTGCTTCTCACCTAGTTCATACACAACCTCCTGAAACAATCCAGAAGTGAAATTGGTACCTTAGTCTGACCGAATTTCCCTGGGAAGGCTAAACAACGTGAAGAACTTGATCAAAGCCTTCGAGATTGCAGTGGCCTTGATGTTGCGTCGAGGTATGGCTTCAGGGAATCTGGTACATGCACGCATGATTGTCAACAAGTACTGATTTCCAGATCTAGTCTTGGGTAATGGACCAACACAATCAACAATGACTTTGGGGAAGGGCTCCCCAAATGCTGGGATAGGCCGCAATGGAGCTACAGGTGGGTCTTACTGGTGTTTTCCAACTACCTGACAAGTGTGACAGGTTTTGCAAAAGTTGGAAACATCTTTCCGAAGCCCAGGCCGGAAGAAGTGTTTCATGATCATGTCAACAGTCTTGTTAACACCAAGATGACCTCCTGAAGGTAAACTATGAGCTATTGTTAAGATCTCATTCCTGTAGACCTTTGGAACAACAATTTGCCTAACCACTGCCCAATCTGCATTGGCAGGGATATCAGGAGAGAGCCACTCCCGCATCAACACACCATCCTTGAGATAATACCCAACTGGAACTGCGTCTATTTCTTTATCAGGAAGGGCTCTCCTCTTTAGTACACAAACTTCAGGATCATTAGTTTGCTCCTCAATCAACCGCCTTCTGGACAGAGACAAGTCTCCAGACACATCAGAATCACAAAACCCATCTGGCTGGCTGAACAAAGAACTGATAAAAGTTCCTGCTAAGTCCTCAAATGGAGAAACCATTGTAGGCCGAACAGAGTCATGAGGCGAACCACCTGAGTCACAACTGTTCAATGAGCTGGACGGCACCACATCATCTTCTTCTTGAGCCTTCTTGGCCATAGCACGAGTCACTGCTCAAGAAGGATACAGAGATGGGTCCTCATCGCTATCTTCAGTGCTCGGCTGTGAAGTAAGATGAACAGGGGGAACTACATTGCCCCCAGCCAGGTCATTGACTAGCAACAGAGAAACACCCTTGATAGGTAGACTTGACATAAGTCCCACCTTTACCTGTCCTGTAACTAAATCAGACTTCAAGAATACAGAGCGCAGGGGTACAGATACCGTTGTCCCTTCAATACCTTGTACAAGTATAAAATCCCCAGAAGCGGTCTCATCACGTAACTCCAAGGAGTCTATCAACAAAAGTGACTGAGAAGCTCCGGTATCCCTTAGGATACATATGGGGACAGGAGTAGAATGCTCATACAGAGCCACAAATCCCTCTGACACAAATGGAAGAAATTCCTCCTTCACAAAGTCAGCAGTATCAGGCTTCTTAGCCCCACAAGGAGCAGGCAATTTAGCAGATTAGTCATCTACTACAGGGGTTTTCTAACCTTATTTTCACAAAGGCATTTGGTTTGGTATCCTTTTCTTTTTCTTTATTAGCTTTAAGGAACCAACAGTTAGTTGTAACATGACCATATTTCTTGCAATAACTGCAAACTAGACCACTTTTGTCAGTGTCAGCTTTCACACTTTGATCAGACCTGTGACTGGATTTCTGAGCACCATCATCAGATCTGTCTTTGTCATTGGGTGAGGAATCTTGGGTATCACCATTACCTTTTTTCTGAAATTGGAACCATCTATTGTTACTGCTAGACTGAAATTTGGACGTATGTGTGAGAACATATTCATCTGCAAATTTGGCAGCTGATTGCAAATTCAGTGCTTGGTAGGTCTTAAAATAATCTTTCACGCAGTTCTTGAATTCTTCAACCAAGACCATCTCTTTTAGTGAGTTGAAATCATCCTAGTGGCATTTGTTCACATTACAATATTTATTTATTTTCCTGTGAAGTTTATCATTTTGAAGATACAAGGTTTTATCAGCAGGCCCACGATATGCGGCTGTAATAGTAGGCCCATGTATATCTGTGCTAATTACAAGAAGTAATACAGACATCTTTTTTATTTCTTACTCCAACCACCATGGCATTAAAGTTATGCAAACAAACAAATTGCCGCGATAATGAAAAAACAAAAATAATTTAGCCTAGAGCTTCTCAACCAGCGCAATCAGAGCATTGAATATGTGCCCCTCCTACACCAGCCTGAGACAAATAAAGAAAACATTCTTAACAATCAAAGACAGTTTATATGATCTCATTTAGAAATTGCTGAAATCTCAAACTATTCCGATGTCAGGTTTGCAACTAAAGGACATGGAAACGCTTTAACAAAGGATTCTTACCCCGCACGCTGTCATCCCCCCGCCCCGAAACCGCCTCAGCAATCACACAATTCCATATCCCTAGCCTATTATGTCCAATTTGATTTGAGCAACACATTCACCTAATACTCTATTATAATCAATTGTCCAATTTTCATTAAATAATTCTTCCCATTTCGGCTATTCTTTATTGGCTAAAATTGATAAACAAATGGGTAGTGCTTTGATACTGGCTAGGGTAGGGCTCAGTCTTGAGTAGCCTATTTAATAATGTCTTTATTCACACATTAAAATACACAGTATTATCACTGGTAAAAAAAAAATTACATCGACATGAGTTAGTTAATACAGATATACTCAATTGTAAAATTATTCTCCTCCCTCGTGAGAATATCACAACTTTTTAGATTATCACGAACATATAGGACAGTCACATTTGTTAACAGAACATGAAGACAATGATGACGACGTCGAGCCAAAGCCGAAAACCAAATTTTTACAGATGTGGACTTACCGGTTTACAAATGATTTCTCTGCACTACCTTGATATAATTTCATCCCCCTTTAGACATTGTCGTGGCTAATAAAGCCGAAAAAGGCGGAGATTAAATAGGTAATAGCTCTCTCTAACTGTCGCGTTCTGTCCATAAAGCTGCTTTCACATCAGACATGAAACAAATTTTTCGCAGGACAGATTAGCCTACATTCAAAGTCAATGCAAAGACGCGAATACACAAGCAGCTTTCACACCGGATGCGAAACAAATTTTTCGTGATAAGCAGCTCTAACACCGGATGCGAAACGAATTTTTCGCCCGACAAATTACATTCAAACTATGTCATGACCGCTTATCAGCTTCTGCATGTTAGTTTGCATGCTCTGCAAATTAAAAACGCTTCTGGTTAACTTATACCCGATCCGACAGTCGAACAACATGGCGAACAGTTGTAGTGCCGTCCGCGGCTGTAGTAAAAGTATAGCCTTGTGGAGAAGTATGCGTCAGAGGCAGACGGCAAAATAACCTACCAGCGTGAGACGGCATAATAGCCCTTTAGCGTGAATTGCCAATGCCGTTTATATGCCTACAAACTTTAAGTCCACATCTGTGACAACTGTGCATGCCAAGCGGACGTGATGGCAAAATAGCGGAAAAAAACGGGAACCGTCAGACGGCAAAATAGACACTGCCTACCCTAAATGGAGAGATCTGCGGGGCGCTGTAAAAGCCAGGCTCACTGCACATCGGAGAAGTGTGCACGCAACAGGTGGTGGGCAACCATCATCCCCTGTGGATTTCACTGCACTGGAGGAGGAGGTGGCACCCACTCTTTCTGCTGTGGAAGTGCATGGTGAAGAACTTGGAGCGTCAACAAACTCTGTCAGACACCTTGACACAGATGCATGAGATATGTGCATGACATCACCAGCCACTCTCTGGAACGACCTAGATGCCAGGACCGACAGAGCAGTTGTGACCTTGATGACCACCGGTATGTTTGTAATTGTTTGTAATGCGTTTGTAATCGAACTAATTGGAGAAGAGGTTGTTGCATATTATCTTTCGTTTGATTATTTAATATGGTTATGAGAAATGTAGTTTAAAAATAAGGATGAACAATCGAATATTGAATGTCTCAACCTTTACCATGTTAAATAAAATAAAATTAATGTTAAAATTCGGCCTATACCGGACATGAAACGCAATATTCTATTTCGCCTTATGTTGGCGCTTGACCTTAATACAGCCCTCAAAAGCACTTAACAGGAAAAGCGCGTAAGCCAGGGGGAGAATACGCGCAAGTGTTATTTGCATGAGAAACGCCCGGAAACACCCCGATTTTGGCCTTTCTCCGCCCCAACTGTGTAACTGCCTTCAGGGCGCGTAATGCACAGACTTAAGTCGAGGGGAGAATACGCGTAGGCTGAAAAGTGCATAGGTACGCATTTTTTTCGACTTAAGCACATGGGAAAAAAGATAGATTGCCCTTGCCCAGCACCTTACAATATGCCAGAGAGTTGGCGCTTGGAGTTTCTAGCTGCGCTAAGACTCAAGTATCCGTCCAAGAGGATATACGTATGCTCACACCATTTTGTAAAAAAGCGTCCAACGGATGATCATCCCGATCCCACTGTATTATACATTATACAGTCCCCTGATACGTTAATTCAAAGATCGGTCCCACAAGTATCCTTTTTTTGAAATCTAACAAAAACCAGTATTGTCAGCCAGTGGTCAGTTTAGTTTTCTGGTGAAGTTAGCAGTGTTTGCCATGTAATTAGCGGCCATCTACGGTCACGTATTAATGCATATTGAAACCCACACATTTAGCTGTTATACAGGCTAACTTTAGCACTAGAACAAGTTGACATTGAGCAGTGGAGGGGCTTACCAGTTTACCAGTAGTGCGGGTGAATACTGAAAGGTGCATAATCGTAATCCTGGCTTTTGTAAAAAAAAAAAATTTAAAAATCTATATTCTTTATTCAAGACTATATTCTTGTGGCAAATATTTACCTTCTCAGCTACAGCAGTTGTGAAGGATTTGACTTTATTTCTTTTTGTGCATTCTTGGTGATTTCCAGCATGTGAAGTGGAGCTTGGGTACTGTACTTTCATGCTCTGAATAATCACTGTTACTCACAGCTGTGATATCATTCAGTAGTGGAGCGGGTGATGGCTGGGTTTTTACCCTTTTGTAAAACAAAGAAACTGCTCACCTGACTATTTGCTGAATCAAAAGAATTTTGATATGCAGTTCGCTGGCTAATCACTTTCTGCCTATGAATTGCAATTTGTGCCTTTGAATACAGTGGAGAGACAGACGGATTTGTGTATGAGGCCACCTCACATTTATGTGTTAGTGACCGCTGGCAGTTCCACCTTTGGGGATTTTCCACTAGTCCACAGGGGAGAAGAGGGCGAGACCCCACAACCATTTGGGATTTGAATAATCCAATCCGCTGTGCCAAACAGGGCACACAAGTGCTTGCAACCAATCAGAGGTCAAAACTTCTTTTACACACAAATTTGAATATATGCAAATGTAATGCCATAAACAGTACTTCAATTAACATTTTTCGGAGAATTTTGTTGCCTTGCTGGCTTATGTAATAAATGCTTTCCAGTTTTTTAATACGAATATCGGGTCTGCTTCTTTTGGATGACGGTCATAATGTTTGTTCCTGGTGAAACTTGGATTTACCAGCAAATTTGGCGCTGCAAAGCAGGGTAGACCTCCATGAGTTTCCTGACCATTTCAAGAAGAGTGTGCACTTTGTTTTATCACAGTATTTTTTGGAAGGCAAAACTACGGAGATCTGGAATGTTCCACCCAGTGGTATGTTAACCTATATTATAATTTGACCGGTGTAGAAGTGATCAGTTGTTTGTGGTTAAAAAAACTGTGTATTTGTGTAACGTGTTTGTTTGGCATTGTTATCAGCACTCCTTGTAGTACCAGTGCTGTTGTGTGATACAGGCCTATGTATTGAAAACACAGGTATATTGTGACGAGGTGAATGTTGGTCATCCCTGGCTGTGTTGAGTGAGAATTCATTCCAATGTAGAACCTGAATCAAAACATGGGTCAAAAATCCTAGTGTTGGAACACATGCTCATTACGCTGGTAAAATCTGAATGTTTGGGTGATCTGACACAATCCAGAGCGAGCAGTTAACTTTTACAATCCTACAGCCTGCCGGTGAGAGTGGCATCCTTGTTCCCCACGGCGGGGGGTGGGAGCCATCAAGTCTAGCAGGCCCAGCATCTCTGGAACTCAAATTCACTGGTTTCATTGAAGTTAAAGCGCAGCTACTTCAATCGGCTTAAAACAACTTAAACCTCTATCAAATTCATATTTTGTTTATGTTCAATATCCTCAAAGGAACCTCTCATATATTTATCACACTATTGGGCTATAATATTCCATTTTAAGGCTTTTCCATGACAACTGCATCATTTTAGCACATATTCCTATCATGTTTGGTCTTTTTATTCTCAGAGAAATCTAAGGAATTGAATGGAACATGTTTCATTTTCCTTGGAATTATGGTTCATCTTGTTTGCAAGATTCTTTCCGGTAACTACCCTAGTCTCCTCTCTGTAAATTAGTCTTATCACCTAGGCCAGTAAAACTCTGATTCGGCCACCCCTTCCTCTACCTTGTTCGGAGGTGTGGTTTGGAGCCTTTAAAGGTAAGCGATCCTAAGGGGGCGGGCTCTTCTCTTTCGGGTCTTCTTCTTTTTCTGTCTCTTCTTGGGGTAACTCACTGGTTGCCTTGCTCTGCGGAGCAGGGGAACGTTTGAGTTGTCCCCGACCACGTGGAGCGACTTTTGCTCCACGTGGTCATTCATCTTTTCCAGGTATGAAAATACTCTAAATCCTTCTAAATTATATGTAACGGTAATTGGCTTATCATTGATTTGTTTGATTCAAGTTGTGCCTACCTGGTGAATTAAATTATTGTTATTCCTTTTTCAGCTTGCGTGATTTTCTTCGATTTGTAACACTCGTATATTCTAGCCTTGTTGCGACCGGGACTTAAGGGGAAATTCCTACCAAGACGTGTAGGTAACGATACTTCTAAATTAGATTGGGATTATGTTCTACCCCTTAAGGATTTATGGAAAACCGGCTCTTAAGGTTTAGCTATTAAGGATACCCTTGGGCGTGTATTTTATTTATATGCCGGTGTCTGGTTGATCTTTCTAAGGAGCCCTTGGGTATATATATATATAATCTGGGTTCTTGATACGTTCACGCTCAGTGCTTTATTTAAGCCTCGATGCTGCTATCAAGATAGTCTCGTTTAACCAATGAAAGTATTGTCGAATTGATTCCAGGACAGTTGCGTTTAATTAACCCTGGGGACGCATTTACTGAGCAATGATGGTTTGCGCTGCCGTATCTGATGGCAGATTTGTCTCGGAATCCACGCAGGTGTTTTCTAAATTATCGATTCTAATTCTAATTTGGAGTCAGATCTTTAACGATGTTATAGCTAAATTTTGTATTCTACTTGTTCTATGGAGTCAGATTAACCGTAACCATTGCGCTTTCATGCCCCGTCCTCGGACGGTGAAGATTATTCATTTTATTGTGATTCACCCCAGCCAGAAGAATGCTCTAATTAAAGTTAGACTAAGAGAACACGTGAGGCCTTCAACTCGGGCAATATCCGCCGTTTGGTAATTGCTCCACTGGGGTTTTAAACCAAAAAGGCGAATACGCGATTGCGTGGCTGTGGCAAGCGTTTGTGGGTCACGCACGGCGCAGACGTGACTAATTATTCTCACGACTGGGTATTAGGTGGAAGGTGGCCTACCTAAGAAGCACATATTGTGTCTTTGTTTCTTTGGTTCATGTTCTGAGAGAGTAAGTGTTAGCGCGTCGTGCTCAGAGAGAGAGATAAGGAGCGTCTTTCACTCGGGTAGTTTTTTGTCTTTGTTATAGGTTGAGAGACAGTGCATGTTGTGCACCTCCAACCCGTTTCATGGGTATTTGAGAAGCCAACTCTTGCCCGCTGTGAATGTCATCATTGTAGCATTTTAAGTTTTATGTTGTCCAAAGTCTTTATTGTTTCCTGTTGGTTTTATTCTTGACTGTAGGCCTAGTAAGCTGTTGGCTAGTAACACGCGAAAATTCAAATGCCCTTAAATGCGTTGGGAGTATTACTACTTATTTACAGGAAAAATATGCAAAAGAACAAGAGGAAATGTGTAAGGCTGGTTGGGATCCGAACGGACCCACTCCGGCATCACTAGAATGGTGGACCAAACAGAAGAATAAGAGAACCGCATGTGGTATGCTTATCTAAGCAACCGAACACAGAAGACTCATTGTAAAATGCGATGAATTACGAAACTCCGTATGAACACAGAATAAAGAACTGGACAAATTGCGTAAAATGATAGATTAATTAGAAGAAAAATCTTGAAACTCTGAGCTTGCATGTGTCCCGGCTGGATTAACCCTTAAATGCCCAACTATAGTAAAAGTAGAAAGAAAAATCTATGTATTCTGTTAATATGTCCGAGGGAGAGGCTAATAACAACCCAATAGCAATTTTTAATTTTTGCAGACCTTTGACCTCATTTTAGTTTGTGACATATGGCACAATGGGCATTTTGGAGACCTTATTGCTAAAATGACTTGAATGATAAAACAGTTGACATATAGCTGAAGTATTAGGCATAGCTTATTTTTCATTAGCTTACCTGTTTGTCTACATTATCCAGTGATGAATGGGTGCTGATCTATTGTGTGGATTCCACCATGGAGGCGGCCTTTTTGGAAAGGTTAGCTGGTGCAGCCAGAGTAGTGTCAGTTCCACTTTTATGCATCACATGGCAGCACTGATGGTCTAAATATGTCACTATGGGCATTAGGTTGCAAAATTTATGTGGGGTCAGTGGTTTTGACAACCCCCAAAATCGTGTGACAAATTTTTCACAGGGGGCATTTAAAGGGGACCTATTATTCTGATCCTTCTTTTAATACATATTAGTAATGTTATAATGTTTGTTGTCCATACTCAACCTCTGAAAAGTTTCTAAACATAAGATACAGGGGTTTTGCTGTAATCCATGAACGTGATTTTGTGAATGTGATTTCCTCTCTGAACAGCTCCTCCCGAGATCTTCGTGAGATCTGGGCAAAACCTGACGTCTGGTTGTGCTGTCCAATTAGTACAGACCTAGCCAGTGTCAATCACGGCGCTGGACCTGCCCACACCGGAAACTATTCTAGCTGTCACTAACAACGGCAGATCATACTATGCCTTAGTAGTGTCGACACTTTTGGAAATACAAAAGAAGAACCGCAGATTATTTGAGGTGCAGTTTTGTCAGTGTCACTCCCAAAGCTGCTCGTCTGTTTACTTTTGGATGTGAAGAAAAACACCTATTTCTGATCCAAAAGAGGATGCCACCAGAAATCAGTGGGTAGCTTTTTTGTTTGCTGGCAGCTAACAGCCATGGCCAAAGGGAACGTTAGCTGTTTGTGCTCAGCATTTCACCAAAGACAGCTGTATGAATAAAGGATAATTTGACACAGGATAAGCGTTTCAGCTGCTTCTCAAACCTGAAGCAGCTGCATCGATCAAGCGCTTAGAGCCACGAGCTGTAAGTATCAATATAACAGCAAATAATGTAAGTGAAGCTAACGTGTTATGGGTGGCTAGCAGAACCACTATCGATAGTCAGCTTTAACGACTGGCCTCAAACGCAGGTTTTGTAAAATATCTGAAGATAAAGCCTGTATCGGTCGCGACTGTCTGTGACTGACATACACAGAAGCTGTAAGGTTGCTTATACTGCATAAGCCAACCTGACCTGATATCCAGTTGATTGTGGCTGTAGCATAGCTGCTAACGTAGCCAAGTTACTGTTGCTAATGTTTGTGTCCTAAATATGCAAGAGTGATATCAGGGGAAATTTTACAGAAGGTGTGTGAACATATACCTCATTTGAAGCAAAGTTTTAATACTTGTTTGTCATTTGAATGCTTGGTACAACTGTTCACAGTAACAGAACTTGCTGTCTGTAAAACCTGTATTGCAAGGGTTTGTCTCTGTGGTTACGACCGCTCGGTTACCAGTGATTGCATATTAGTTTGTGTGCCGTGCTAATTAAAAATGCTCCTGGTGAACTTATATGCAGTAATTCTGATCGATTTGCTTGTTTTACTTCGGTGAGCATCACTGTGGCAGTTTCATCAGAACGTTGCCCGATTGTAGACACTACAATTAGTGATCGCTTCACTTATCCATGACCGGGATCAGCCGGATACTTCACAAATGTCTGAGCAAGCTCTCTGATGCTACCGTGAAAGCAATGCGCAAAACAGTATATGAAGTCCATCAGTATATATACCTAAATCTTATTTTATTGCAGCACCTATCAATGCTCTTCTGAAGAGCTTGTGTCACCCACTGGAGACAGTCCATTGGACATGTGATTGTGAAGATGCTTTTACTGCTCTGAGTCTGTTCTCCGAGTCACAGGTGTCTCGGTCTGGATCCGCCACTCCCGTGTTAAACCACACACATCACCCGAAGACACCACCAAAACTAGTGAAGGCTGACTCAAAATACGCTGCCTGGGACACGCACAGCCTTTATTAATCAGGTGCATGTGTTCTTGATTGGTTGCCTTACTATTTGGGTAACTCGGGTAAAATTGTGGTTGAATACATTTTTCTAATTATACTGGGATTAGGTATACAAGTCTTGCTAATTAAAGGTGTGAAATTCATTCTTGTTCAATTAATCTAGAGGGAAGGAAGTGGCACAGTTTGTTCATTATGACAGAACTCCAACGGCAGTCATAATATAGATCCAAGGTGTGGTGAATCAGGTCAGGTGTACTTTTGGACACTTTTGGAATGAATCTGTGATTCAAGTAAAACCCCCTTAAATCTTTTCCACATCTCATTTATGGACTCACATTCCAGGAGTGTCTCCCATTTTATTTCACCTAGATACCTGAGCGCATCCTGTCAAAGTTTGCTCGTCTAAAATTGAAAATTTTTGTTTTAGAATATACCTTTTTAACTTCCCATGAAACATCAAAATTAACAGCAGAGTGATCACTTGTCCCAAGTGGCTCCAGTACCTCAACATTGCTAATTCTATCTGGGTCATTACAGAGCACTAAGTCTAAAATTGCCTTCTCTCTGGTAGGTTTATTAACATACTGCACCAAGAAATTATCATTTATAACATCTAAAGATTCCTCCTACCCCCTACCCTGTCCTTTCACCATTTCCCAATTGATACCAGGATAATTTAAGTCTCCCATAATAATAGTCTCACCACCTCTTCAAGCTTGTGTAATCCTCCTAAAAAGCATTTCATTGTAGTGTCCAAAGCTGGTGGTCGATAGCATACTCCTATGTTTAAACCTGTCTTGTGTTTGCCAAGGAGCCTGACCCAGATTTCTTCTCAGGACAAGGAATGTTCAATTCCGGGAATTTCCTGTACATTAATGTTTTCCTTCACATAGAGTGCTACGCCCCCTCCTCGCCTATTACATCTGTCCTTCCTAAAGAGCTTATAAGAGCTCTATGTTATATTCATCTCCATCCTCTTCACTTAGCCATGTCTCTGTAATACCAACTATGTCATAGCCCTCACTAATCATTACAGCCTCAAGTTCTGGAAATTTATTTTTATGCTTCTTGCATTTAAATAAAAAACATTTCAGGTTATTACTAATGCTCTTCCCTCTTGATTTCCCATGTGGCCGCTGCTTCAAGCCCCTCACTACGCTTTGTTGCTTTAATTAAAAGTAAATCATCGGTAGTGCATGTAACGCCGTCAGCTTCCATCGGGGCAGTCTGCATTTCCCTGTACATAACACTCACTAACTTCCCTGCCCCCCAAGTCCCTCACAAAGATGTATCTGGACTAACATTGGTTCAGATTCAAGAGCTCCCTGCAAAAGTTGTTCAATACGGATACGATCTCTCTGTTGAGCTGCTACACCCCCTCTAAACACCAATCTGGTCAGGGCATGTTCAACGCGTTGCAGGAAGTCAGATAGTCTCTCTCTCGGGTTTTGGCCTAGCACCCGAAAAGCATAATACAGATTCTCTCCTGACTCGGAAGAACCGAACACTCGCTCCAGGGTCTCAAGGTAATATCTAGGTTTAGCTTGAGGGTCACTGGATCTGACTGCTTGGGCTATTTCTAATGGAGGACCTTTTAAACTCTCAATGATGCGCTTTCATTTTTCCCCTTCAGAGCACTCTCACCCATCAACCATTAAGTGGGCCAGCATCAGCCATGTGTCTAACGTTTTCTCTCCTGCTACAGCGGGAACATTAGCTGAGAATGGTCTAAGGCGCCTGAAGCCAGTATTTCCTGCTGGCATCGGTCTGTGAGTTTTCTCTAAAATATCCCCAATTGCTTTAAAAAATTTCTCTGTAGAAATAGTTGACTGTGACTCTATGGGGTCAGGCGCTGACTGTGTGGTCCCCTCATCACTACTTACTGGTTCAGGTCCACTGAGCATCCATGGCTCCCCTCCAATACTTGGCACGACATCCAGGGGAAGGGCTTCTGTGCTCATCTATCCTCTCACTTTTACCCAACCTCGACATTTGATAGTATGTAAGGTTTCTTCTATTATATCGGCGCTGATGTCTATTGGGACATCATGGAGGACTACTGTGTGCTTGGGATCTACCCCTTCGCCCTAACACCAGTTGGTAAAAAAAGACATTGTTAATTGTATGTTATTGGTATTAGCGAATAAACTCCACTCACTCAAACTACTGACTTGGCAATGAAAAGAAAGGAAAATCACCCACTACTGGAAATTTAAATTAATCTCAACTTCGTTGCCATTTTATGTAGCCCTTCTCATCACCCTTCAGGCAGATAAGCGGACCCAGAGTGGGTTCGTACTGTGATATGTGATGAGTACTGTAACCCTATAAGTCATTAATCCTTGTCTAAAGGCGTGAGTGGAGACTGACAACATTATTATTCACTTTCAATAAAGTATTTATTACCCTCACAGTTGTCCTTGAAATTTATGGACTGAAATGGTAAAATGTAACCATCCGTTCTTTGTGATACCAGGAGGCCTGAGTTTTTCAGAGATTCAACCTTCATAGGTCAATATACCATATTAATGACAGAGAGAAACACGATATGGACCGTGACTTAAACTCTGTTGCTATACACATCAGTCCTTAACTGAGTAAATGTCAACCTGGTCCATCAGCTAAATGTTGGCCAGGCTTACGTCAAGTCATACCATATTTCCATCTCAATACACTGTACATATAGATGCACCAAAAAATAAATAAATAAATAAAATACAAAAAAGCCGGCTTATGAATAAAATAACAAACATTACAGGTCTGTTACCAATGTTGGTGTTCCCTCCTACTCCAGAGTGAGCCAACTGAAGGCTACTTACAGTCACTGAAGTAATAACTCTGAGTCCAGACAATATTGCAACTGTTTCTCTGCACCCTCAAAATGACGTCACCCACCCACGAATCTCCCACATAGCCCGGAGGAACCACTGACTTTATCTGGGTCACACAGTGGCACTATCCGAGGTGCGTCGCTCCCTCGCAGGCTCCTTTGTGGAACCACTGGTGTTTCTGGTAGCCTGCGGTGCTAACCGAGCAGCTTCTAAGATGCTAGTACTATTAATACACTTTATGAAGCAGCTGCAAACTGCAGACTGCTCCTCAATACAAAGTAGGCTACAGCTTACCAATACAAAGGCCAGCTTAGCTTCACCACTGCGTCCGAAACCAACATATGCTACTCTCGCATTTTAGCTAGCTAGGCGAGGAACTACACGCACTATTTACACCCTGTACTATCGAGTCAGGGATTAAAATAGTATATCACTATTAACATCCATCCATTTATAGCATTACCACCTTGTTGGTGGAATTTGCTGTTTATTTTTTATTTCTGGTCGTCACACAAAACCCAAGATGTCGTTTTGAATCTTCTCGAAAAAACAGAGAGAAAAACTACTCCTTCCCCTTTCTCCCTGAGCCACATCAACTCTCGTGAGAAATGAACTTAGAAGAATTTACTTACGCATTTTACCATTAATTTGTCTCACCTCATCCATGAAATACTAAAATGATCAGTAAGTTCACCCTTGTTACATACACAAGGCCTTCCCTGAATAGATGTCGTCTGGAGGGGAGCATATGTTGTTCTAAAACCTTTATATGCCTTTCAGCAGTCATGGTGCTTTTTAAAACATGTAAGTGTCCCACACCATATTCACTAATGCATCCCCATACCATCATAGATGCTGGAGCCCGGAGGACACAACGCCCATGATTTCCAAAAGGAATGTCAAATTAGAACTCATCTGACCACAGGACACTTTGCCACTTTGCTGAATTCTATTTTAAATGAGGCCTGGCCCACAGAACACGGCAGCGCTTCTGGATCCTGCTCAACAATGGCTTCCTTTTTGCATGATAGAGTTTTAGGTGGCATCTGTGGATGGCACGGCAGGCATTGTTTACAGACAGTGGTTTCTTGATGTATTCCTGGGCCCATTTAGTAATTTTATTGACAGAATCATGCCGATGAGTGATGCAGTGGCGTCTGAGGGCCCAAAGATCACGAGCATCCAGTAAAGGTGTTCAGCCTTGTCCCTTACGCACAGAGATTTTTCCAGTTTCTCTGAATCTTTTGATGATGTTATGCACTGTTGATGATGAGGTCTTCAAAGCCTTTGCAATTTTAAGTTGAGGAACATTGTTTTTAAAATATTCCACAATTTTCTTAGACAATCCTTCATGGGTTGGAGAGCATCTGGCCATCTTTACGCCTCTCTAAGACATCCCTTTTATAGCCTATCATGTTACACACCTGATGCCAGTTAACTTAATTACTTGCTAAGTAGTCTTTCAGCTGATTCTGTTATATATTAATTTCTTTTTCAGCCCTTTTTTGCCTGTGACCCAACATTTTTGAGACCTGTTGCAGCCAGAAAATTTTAAATAAGCTCATTTTGTGGATAAAAATGTTAAATGTCAAATGTTTCAACATTTGAAATGTTATCTATGTTCTATTGTAAATAACATATTGGCTCATGTGATTTGAAAGTCATTTTATTTGGATTTTATTCACAATTTACACTTCGTCTCAACTATTTCAGAATTGAGGTTGTAGAATATATTTAGAAACAGAGACACGCTGATTGGGTATGCAGTGACTAGTTATGTAAATCCAGGGTTACTCGTGACCTGTTTATCATTAAGAATCGCCGAATAAATTTAGGCTACTTCAATACCAATATGTTGCCAATAATGATTCAGACATGATAATGATAATGAGGTAACAATGCTATTGTATGACATAGAACTGATGGCCATTTTCTGCATCATTTATGAAAAAAATCTTAATTTCTCTGAATTCCCTCTCCCGTATTTGCTAATTTTTTTGATATTTGTATACATTCAGGCTATAGGCTACCGCTTTTTGAACAGTCATTTCCCAGTTATCCTTCCGTTACCTCAAGACCAACATAATAGCAATCGTATGTACCTAGCAGAAATTCATACTTTATGTCAAATAATGAAAAAATGTGCTAGTTGGAGGCATTGGCAGAACCAGGCATATTTTGCTAGGGCAGGTGCCCTAGTATTGGTCTGCAGTGCCCCAGTATAATTTTCCCCTGGGGATTTTTTAAAAAAAAATCACATTTTAAATCTACATGTGCACATAATCTACAGTAAAAGAATCTACAGTAACAGAAAGCGGCTAGGCACACAACTACTGAATATGATAACTAACTCATTGCTACTTTATTCACTTCACTCCATATAGTATACAATGCCATGTGGCTATTTAATATTCACGTGGCTTTTGGCTTCGGAACACAAGGTCACACACACAACAGTGTCTGTCAGTGCTTGCTACTCTCACCGTCATTCTTTCCACAGGTTAGTGCTGGGCAACTGCCTGTCCTTATTGTTTGTTTTCTCCTCTGTGTCACCATTTCCATGGGAAATTAAGTGTCACAACTTTGCTTAAACTTTCAGCTGCAGTCTGGCCAGCTAGCTCTGGCTGTAAATTGAAGTAGCGTAGTGCAGACGTTAGCTGTTGCCTTATAGCTAACTGGCTCATCATAGACATAACGTTGATTCATAATGGTTAGCCTAGCACTGTCAACTCAGTTTCTGGAGATTAGTATCGATGTTTGATGACCATATATTAGCTATTTCACGTTAAAACATGGGTTTCCTTATGAGCAGAGAATCGGGCTCATCGAGTACTTTGCTTATGAGACAACAAGATAATCTTACATGAATGTATAATTTGAAGCACTATTTATGCTTTTTTATGATAAATGAGTGCAAAAAAATTTTTGTTTGCGCACTTTGCGAGCTCGCGTTGTTTGTGCCCCAGTACAGTATTAGGTCTAGTGACGTCCCTGGTGGGAGGCCCCCCAAACCTCTTGTTTTAGGGAGAGGTACTCCACTTATGGCAGAGGTGGGCAGCGAGGGCCGTATCTGTCCCTGGTTTTCACACCAACGTCTGGTCTTTAATTAGTTGATTGTCTCAATTAGCCAAACCATTTATGAAATCTGACGTTTAATGCGCATGTCTTTAAATTATCACGAAACTACAAAGACTAGTCTTGTCTCCCTTCATAAAACATTTTCCTTTGATCGAATCATTGCGAAAATCTATATTTGTGCATGAAATCAATTAACTCAATTAGGGTCAGGGTAATTGATAGGAATAAAAACCTGCATACACACCGGCCCTCCAGGACCGTGATTGCCCACCCCTGACCTATGGTCACCAGGTGAGACTCTGCAGTCCTCTGTTGATACAGATCTTACTGCCTTCACCCAAGTTATCTGATGGGTGCTTGGGCATTAGTGTGTGCTTACAGTATGTGTTTAATTATTTATTTAACCACGGAAGTTCTGTTGAGATTGAAATCTGTTTTTTCAAGGGAGTCCTGGGGGGTTGAGGTGGAGAGGATTAGATCAAGGGATGATAATGTGGTAGGTTGAAGGAGCCAGGTTGGGAATTTAGTAATGACACCGGGGAATCATCTACTCTTGTCGAAGAGTGTCATAGGATCTTTCATGACCACAGCGAGTCAGGACCATGGTTTAACGTCTCATCTGAAAGACAGCGGCTCCTTCAGTACAGTGTCCACATCGGATTATTCCACCAGATTCCATCAGACGGAAGATTGCAACCTACTGGCCCAACAATACCCCTTCTAGCAACAACTTGGTATTCCGTGGTCTCCCATCCAAGTACTAACCAAGCCCACACCTGCTTAGCTTCAGCCACACAGCTGGAGCAGATTCAGCAGTGGTATGCCTGCTGGCTATGCATGTGGGTGTGCGTATGTGTGTGCATGTGAGTCTGTGTGCATGCGTGTGTGTGAACGCGCATGTCTGCATGATCTGTATCCCTCGTAAGACTAAACAAAAACTGGGGACCTTCTCTTTTCTGATGATAATAGTTAATTATTGAGCTTGAACCATGAGCCTGTGTATGTCATGAAGCTACAACCACAACTTGCAGTATACTGCAATTATTTGCGGGAAGGTTGAAGATTTTAGTTTTCTCTCTCCTCCCACCTGCCTGAGAACTGCAACTTAGAATTCAGTTGAATTGGATCAATATTTTCAATAACTGTAACTATACATTAAGAGTTAATACACTGAAAAATTGTTCACTTCAATTAAAAATGTCAGGCAAGCAGCTGCAAATAATATTTGAGTTTTCTCAACTTCAGGTATCAAGTTCTTTCAAAAATGAGTGTGCTCTACTACTGACACTTGAAATTAAGCAAATGAAAAAAAAAGCTTTGCAGCTGGTTCCCTAACTTTTTTATCTCCTCCCCCCCTTTTTAGCATACCAGGTATATGGACTAATAAACTATTTTTGATGTGATTTTTCGTCCGTCGTCTGGAATGTTTCTATCTTTTTTTTTGGTCGGATTAATTTCCCCATTTTGCCATAACATACTACTAGACCATGTCTCTGAATATATTGGCTTTTTATTTTTGATTTAGTCGTTTTCTTTATTTTATGGGCCTTTGAAATTTTGGCCCAATGTTAGAACATAGGACTTGAAAGATTATTCCTGTCAGATCACTTTTTCATGAAATGGCCTATGGAAGCCAAACACTTGCGGATGGAGCTTAAGTTAGTATTATTGACATAGAGGAGTTTGTGTCTGACCTATATTTTGGCTGTGTTAAAGGTGGCCTCAGATGATCTTGAAAGGTCAATCACAACATCAAGCTAAATGTTACAATGTTCAAAGCCTTCTAGGCTTTAAAATATTATAGATAGAGTAAATAAGTGTATTGAAGACTTAGAGGAAGTCATATATTAACTTTTATTTGATGACCTTCACTGACCTTCCAATGTCGTAATTGAAATAGTGAAATTACAATTACTTGTATTCCCAAAACTGTCACAGATAGAGCCTAGGTTTATATTTGGGACATATAGGCAGTCTTATATGAAGTCCATTTGGTGACATCAACTGGACCATCAGTGACCTTCATTGAATTGTGTCACCAAAACACCTACAGAGCTTAAAATTGTATTAGAGGCATATAGGAGGTCACATACATGCATACAAACTTTTTAGTGACCATTATTTTGACCTTCAATGATTCAAAGGTCAAACGCCACATGACATTTTTATAACTTGTATCATCACAATAAAATCACAAGCTGGTAAGCTACTTGGACCTGTTTTTATTTCTTTCAGTGATGGTTGGAACAAAAAGTTAACAGGAAGGATATTGCCTTGGACAGCAGGAGATGATGGTGAGTAGTTCATGAGAAGGCAGGCTAGTGAAATTTTAGACACTCTTTGGCCATATATCAGGACTTTTTCATCAATTATGGGAATTTATTCTGTGTGACTCATTGCCGGGTATATCACCTGCATGTGTTGGATTATGAGAATTCATGCTGCTCAGGATGGGTGTAACTTTGAGAATTTACACTTTGCCTTATGACTCAAGGCCAAAGATATTTAATCTGCTTGATGTGACTCATTGCTAGGTATATTTATCTTGTGCAACATCACTCAATGCTGAGCATAACTTTGTGAATTATTCTGCTTGTAGTCACTCAGTGCTGGATACATTTATACTTCACAGTATGGCTCAATGTCCAGTGTTACTATGAGAATTTATACTGCGTGGTAGGATCCAATATCTATACCTATATACCAATACCTATATTCTCATGGGTATTACCATGAGAATCTATACTGCGGGGTATGACTCATTGCTGTATATAATTATACTAGATGGATATAACTCAGTGGTGGGTATAACTTTCTGAACTCATTCTAGTCATTCTGACTCACAGCCTGGTATATTTTTACTGAGCAGTATAACTCAATTTCTGAGGATATTTTTAATGTAAAGTATGATTTAACGCCACACATTTTTCCGTGTACTGTGGGGATATGACTCAATGCTTAGTGTATTTATCCTGAGCGTTATGACTCAATGCTGGGTATAACTTTGAGAATTTATTCTGCTTAGTGTGACTCAATGATGGATGTATTTATACTTTCCAGTATGACTTAATGCCCGGTATTACTATGAGAATTTATATTGCATGGAATGACTCAATCACACGGGAGGGCGAGGGCCATAATACCATTTGCGGTTTTAATTAGGCCCGAGCCTGGCCAAAGCTGGCGAGGGCCTATTAAAACCACATGGTTCTGTTATTATTATTATTATCCTTTCCGCACTTTGAACGCAAATTTGACCCCTTGAAAATTAAGGAAAAGTCATTTTTATTTGACCAAAATGACATGGCCACGCCCTGTCAAAAATCAAAATACGTTACGTTAATGGGAGCTCACCCTAAACTTTTTTCCACGTAGCAAAATGAAACTTGGTAGAGACATAGGCCATGTTGGGACATGTTAAAAATTACATTATGGTCCCACCCTAAACCCAACAGGAAGTCGGCAATGTTGTGTGGAAGCGTGGGCATATGAAATCACACCCCTCATACTTTCAACATCTCCTCCTAGGGTTTTCATTCAATTTGCACCAAACTTGGTGAAACTCACCTAGACACATTTGTGGTCAAAAGTTACTATTTACATTTTTGATAAAATGTTGGGAGTGGCTATGATTAGCTTACAATGGAGCGGCCATTTTCAGAAGTATAAAAATATGCTCATCTCACGCATGCAGTGTCGAATTGAATTGGACCCAATGTAAAATCTGTGTGGAATGATACTCTGAACATAATGATATGTAACTCGTATCGCTGTATGCCAAAATGGCTATTTGACGCCCTCTACATTTTTTGCATGGGAGAAAAAAAGTTTTTTTGAAATAAAAGATATTTGGTACACACATCTATCATAACAAACTGAACAAAAAAGCAAATGAGGACACACCCCTATTTTTTATTGTGTTCTCATGGCAACAACAAAAATGCGCAATTGAAATGAATAGGTTTTGGCTTTGACCCCTTAAACATAAACAAAAAGTCAATTTTATTCGACCAAAAATTCACGCCCGGCAAAAAATTCTCTTATTTGAAGTCTCCAAGAAAAAATATTGAAAAACAACTTGGCCCCGCCCCATCAAAAATTAAAATACATTACGCTAATAGGGGCCCACCTCAAACTTTTTTCCACGTCGAAGAATGAAACTTGGTAGAGACATAGCCCATGTTTGGAAAAGTTAAAAATTGCATTATGGCCCCACCTAAACCCAACAGGAAGTTGGCCATATTGGGCGGAAGCGTGGGCATATGAAATCTCATCTTACTTATTTTCAACATCATCTCTTGGGGTTTTCATCCAATTTGCGCCAAACTTGGGTAAAATCACCGACACACATTTGTGGTCAAAAGTTACAATACATTTTTGATAAAATGTTGGGCGTGGCTGTGATGAGCTTACAACAAAGCGGCCATTATCAGAATTATAAATGCATGTCTGTCTCACGCATACATTGTCGGATGTAGTTGAACCGAATGTAACATTTGTGCAGAATGAGAACCTGAAGACACTGATGTGGAAAATAGTTCTCCAGCGCCCCCTATATTTTTGGAATGCGAGGAAAACAATTATTTTGACACACTCAAAAAAAATTTGCAATTGCAAATTGTGCACTGAAAGACAAGATATGCTTTCCTCTCATTGTTGATTGGCTCCAGCGTGCGCATGGGAGGTGATTGCACGGGAGGGCGAGGGCCATAACACCGCTTGCGGTTTTAATTATTATTATTATTATTATTATCCTTTCCGCTCTTTGAACGCAAATTTGACCCCTTGAACATTAACAAAAAGTCAATTTTGCTTGACCAAAAATTCAAGCCTGGCGAAAAAAATTTTTTATTTCAAGTCCCCAAGAAAATTTATTGAAAAAATGTCATGGCCACGCCCTGTCAAAAATCTAAATACATTACGCTAATGGGAGCCCACCCCAAACTTTTTTCCATGTTGAAGAATGAATTTGGTAGAGACATAGCCCATGTCAGGACAAGTTAAAAGTTGCATTATGGCCCCATCCTAAACCCAACAGGAAGTTGGCCATATAGGGCAGAAGCGTGGACATCCAGGGTTTTCATCCAATTTACACCAAACTTGTAAAAAATCACCTACACAAATGTGTGGTCAAAAGTTACTATTTACATTTTTTTTTAAATGTTGGGCGTGGCTGTGATTAGCTTACAACGAAGCAGCCATTTTCAGAATAATAAATGCATGTCTGTCTCACGCATACAGTGTCGGATTGAGTTGGACCCAATGTAAAATCTGTGCAGAATGACAGTTTGAACACAATGATATGTAACTCTGATAGCTGTATGGCAAAATGGCTCTTTGATGCCACCAACATTTTTTGAATGGGAGTCAAAATTTTTTTTTTGAAACAGTTACAAGAAATTTGGTACACACATCTATCATGTGAAATTGAACCAAAAAGCAAATGAGGACACACCCATATTTGTAATCAAGTTCCAATGGCAAAAAAAAAAATGAAATGAAAATGAGTGGGTTTTTGGCTTTGACCCCTTAAAAATAAAAAAGTAAATTTTATTCGACCAAAAATCGCGTCGTGAAATTAATGTTAATTTCGGGGGGAAAAGCCTTTACTCCTATTAACACCGAATATAGCCGGACGTGGCTGGTTAGTAGCACTTTTTCGTTGCCGTCTGGCTTAATTGTTGCGTTAATGTGGTTAGCTAGTTTATGGATGATGGACTTCATGGAGAAACACTTTTTGGCGACAGCTAGCTAGCTTGCTTGATAACATGGGATATGTTTGGGGGGTTACTGTATTCATTCTCTGGCTAGTTGGCTAGAGAAAGAACTAATGCTACTTCGTGTTGACAGCGAAGTTTATATGAAATAATATTAGTATTTCATCATCTCACAAAATAGACCACAGCTCTTAACCACAAAGCAAGACATTATCACCCTGATATTCGATAAAAAAAATCTCCAGTCAGAAATGCGGCCGATGGATCAAGTTCCGTGACTCGTATAAGCCTCGGTAGGATGATGGCTCACAGACGATTAGAAAGACCAAGGGTTAGCGGCTAGGCTAGCTGAGCTGTCGTAACCCCCCTCCCACAGCCAGCCAGGCTAGCCAGACTGTGATTAGCGGTAGGGCTTGGCGTTCCTACTCGACAGCCCGAAGCCACGTAGGCCTGTGCTCTAGCCTAGCCGCAACATAACCGGATGAGACTGTAATTCAAGGTTCTGTCACTCAATGTGGCCACGCCCTTAATTATGCAGAAATTTAAACCTTTAAATAGTAGAGTTACAAAAAATTACAAAAGAAATTCACTCCCCCCGCAGTTTTCGCGGAGGAGAAAATTAGCCATAGAGACCAAAACCGTATTTTGAACCAGGCTGTAAACATGTTTATTTTTGCTGTAAAATTGGCTTTTATAATATGGGGGTCAATGGGAATTGACTCGTTTCTGCCACCAGCCTCTAGT
Organism: Gymnothorax reevesii; assembly: GCA_029721435.1. Taxonomy (NCBI): domain Eukaryota; kingdom Metazoa; phylum Chordata; class Actinopteri; order Anguilliformes; family Muraenidae; genus Gymnothorax; species Gymnothorax reevesii. Next base: position 95,222,726 of record CM056575.1, read on the forward strand.
GGCCATTCGAGGAACCGCAGCTTTTGGCACTTCCGTATTTGCTTCACTTTTCAGCCTCGCAGGTTGCCGCTTGGTGGAGACATAGCCCATATCGGGACAAGTTAAAAGTTGCATTATGGCCCCACCCTAAACCCAACAGGAAGTTGGCCATATAGGGCTGAAGCGTGGGCATATGAAATCACACCACGCATATTTTCAACATCTCCTCCTTGGGTTTTCATCCAATTTGCACCAAACTTGGTGAAAATCGCCTACACAAATGTGTGGTCAAAAGTTAATATTTATATTTTTGATAAAATGTTGGGTGTGTGATGAGCTTTCAACGAAGCAGCCATTTTCAGAATTATAAAAGTATGCATATCTCATGCAAACAGTGTCGGATTGAGTTTTACCCAAAGTAACATTTCTGCAGAATGACAAACCAAACACCCTGATACAGACAATGGTTCTCCAGTACCCACTCTATTTTTAGAATTGGAGGAAAAAAATAATTTCCACTCAGTCAAAAACAATTTGGCAATTGAAAATTGTGCAATGAAGGACAAGATATGCTGTCCTGTCATTGGTGAGTGGCCCCACCGCTCGCAAGGGAGGTGATCGGACGGGAGGGCGAGGGCCTTAACACTGCTTGTGGTTTTAATTGTATTTGTTTCTGTTGTCTCTGCCCTCAGGCTGGCATGCGGTGGCCTGCTGTTGGAATGCAGAGTGAAGACTCAAGGGCCTTTGAAATGAGATCACTGACTTGGGAATATTCCGGTACTTTTGACAGATGGTTGGATGCTAACAATGCTGAGCTGCAGTATTCGAGAACATCCCTGGGAATCTGGGAAAAATCTTCAAGAAGCAAAACATCCCCCTTTCTTAAAGGTGTTTTATCTGAATTTGCATTGGGTAGCCATCTTTTGTTTTTCGCAATCTTCTCCCATTCCATTAATATGCAGCAGGCTTTCAGATTGTGCTCAACAAAGTGTGTCCTTCAAAGAAAAATGCAGCCATATTTCTGCTCATTTTCATTTTGCTGTTCATGTGGTGCACCAGACAGTGTCTGTGGTGAGCAACTATGAAAGTGCCACTGCCTTATTCATAGTGATAAGGGTAGACAGTGAGTCTACCATGTCATATGAAGAGTTAAGGAATGTCATGCTGATTTAAGCCATTCTTAGTTTATGTAACCAATAATACCATGCCCCAAAGGAAGCAAAGTTTAAAACAGCATGGTTTGGAATCAGACCAGGCATTGTGGCACATGCTGCTGTGAGGTTAAGTTTATTTTATTAGCTTCATTTATTGATTTCATGAACATATGAAGGAGGGTTTTCAAAAACATGATTTATCTTTGTTTAACTATCAACCAAGTAATTGGATAGTGCCTTTATGTTATGAGGTTTAGTAAATACACTGAACAAAAATATAAATGCCCCATGTCAAATATTGATGCCACGTGGAGTTAACAACTCTAAGTGAGCATATGCTGACTTTTACTTGTACAGTAGGGATATTTCTCTTGAGTTGTGAACCATTTTTTAATCCATCTCTCTGTCAGTGAGCATTTGCTCAGTGATGCAGTGATTTCACTCAGTACATGGGTGTGGCATTTCCAGATGGTGATCAGACAGAATGAGCAGTACCCAGACTCTCCTTATACTGGGGACAATAAAAGGCCACCCCAAAATGGCAAACTTTGTCAAAAGTCATCATGCCTCAGGTCATGCAGGAACATGCCTTTGGCATGCTGGATGTAGGGATGTTCACCAGAGTGGTCTGCATGCAGTTCCTTGAAGCAGAGCACATTCCAGTTCTGGACTGGCCTGCGTATTGGCCGGACATGTCGCTCATAGAGCAGTTTTGGGATGTTCTGGATTGAACTGTCCGCGACCGTGTTCCAGTTCCGGATAATGTGCGCCAGCTCCGTGTGGTCCTCCGGGAAGATTGGAATAAAATTCAACAGGCCACAACAGACAACCTGATCAAGGGGAAGGGAAGGGGTCCGGGCACCCAGGGTGTGAGGAACCTGTTGTTTTTGATGGGATTTTTATTCTTCTTCTTCTTATTATTATTCTGCTGCGAGAACGCGTTTTCGAAGGCCTTGCCATGAACGAAAACTCAGAAAAATGTGCATATACGTCAGTGTGCAAGAAATCACGAACTTTTGTTGTTCTTGTGCTCGGGCGTGCCCCGGTAGCGCCACCAAACATGCGGCCATTTTAGAATGCTATCGCTCGGATTCTCACAAAATTTGGTGGGGCCTTATTAGTCATAATAACTTTTTTTGTAAATTAAAAAATTTTTTTTTGCCATTTCCTGCATTTTTCCAGATTTATGAATACATTTTTGAGGGCTTTAACATACTCAAAAACTCACCAAACTTTGCTCAAAGGTTAAAAATATGAAACTCTTTCATTTGATATTCCATTTGGCACTGGCTGTGATGTTATGGCTCTATAGCGCCCCCCAATACATAATTGCATTTTTGAGGGTCTCAGCATGCTTGAAAACTCACAAATATTTGCACACATTTTAAGCTGGTCAGAAATTTTAATATGATATAGGTTATACAGATGGACGTGGCAAAATGGCATAATAGCGCCCCCTGGAAAATTTAAATGAAGCAGCCCTCGCAGCCTGTTTATCCTACATGTACGAAATTTGGTGTCCATGTGGATTATGCCGAGACCTAAAAAAAATCTCTTGGTGCCATGACCTAGACTCAACAGGAAGTCCACCATTTTTAATTGAATTTGCAACTTTTTTTGATTTTTTGCCATTCACAGGTGTTGTACTTCAAGATAAAATATAAGATATACTTTTTTGAACCCCATGGGGTAATTCGTCCTCTGCATTTGACCCATCCTATAGTTAGGAGTAGCTAACAAACTCGAATTTTATCTGATCCACTTAAAACTTGGCGAATGATATCTGAAGACCTTGCTGATGTTAAACTGCAAAGCTTTTTTGGATTCATCGAAGGATGTATCCGTGACATCGCGGCAAATTTCAATGATCCACCATGAAACAGGAAGTTGGTTTTACTCCCACATACTTTGTGAAATTTGCCCGAAACTTTACAACCTTGATAACAGTTTCCTCCCAAGTATATAAATATGCTGATATTAGATTGGGTGTGGTCAGGTGGCTCCACAGCGCCCACTAGCGATGGCCATGTTAAGATAAAAGTGCTTGAATGTTCATGAAATTTGGTACGATCATCAAATTTGTCATGCTGGGCAATTATGGTAATTTTTTTGCAAATTTTTGGCTTAACAGGCAGTGAGCTATAAGCCATTTCCTGCCTTTATCCAAATTTTTCAAGCACGTTTGAAGGCCTTAGGATACTCCAAAACTTGCAAAACATAGCAGAATTTGTAATTGTCTTATGGTCTTTGATTTGATATGCCAGTCAGCACTTAATGTGGCACAATGGCTATAAAGCGCCCCCTAATAATTTTTTCAAAAGAATTGCCCTTTTGAGGATCTCAACATGCTTGAAAAATTACAAAAATCTTCACAATCATGGAGCCTAATATTACTATTAATATGGCATAGGTTTTGCACACAGGCATGTCAAAATGGCACCATAGCGCCCCACAGAAAATTTTTACAAAACAGTTCTCATGTTTCAGTTCACCTACATGGATAAAATTTAGTGGAGACATGCCAAGACTTAAAAAAAGTTACATCGTGCCATGACCCAAACCCAATAGGAAGTCCATTATTTTGAAGTGAAATTTCAACTTTTTTTCATTAACGAGCATTTTAACAAGTACTTTAAGGTACTCCTATTTATTTCAGAAATTGTGTTTGCACTGCACTCAGGAAATAACATTGTTCACTGTCCAGCACTGTCCAATGGTTGTGAATGCACTCCTGCACCGATAAGGATCTTGCCTCCACCCCCAATGTGAATGAGGGGTGCGAAGGCCCTTTCAACGCTGCTTGCAGCTTTAATTATTATTATTATATTTACATTAATGAATGTGAAAAAGAGATATGATTTTGGGGCCATTTAAAATTTTTCACAAAGACCATTGCATTATTTGGATTGATTCATATATAATATAAATAATAATATATTATACGTATATTATATATATTATGTAATAATAATAACATTACATATCTTACTTGCAGACTCTAAAGGACATAGAATACCCCACTAATTTAAGAACTGTAGTGCTCGTTGGTTGCAAGTCTAATGATGATAGTTGATGCTGAATATCAAGGCATGGTTTTGGAATGGAAAGCCTGGAAAGACTTCCTGTATTCCAGGATAAATTTAATTTAGCACTGTCAACAAACGCATTAAATAGTAAGCTAGAAGCAAACTTATCCATCAGTGTGGTAGTTTTGTGAACTCAAGCAGATTTTAACTGAACACATCCTTGAAATAGACTATTAATTTAAAGTCAATATTACTGCTTCCTTGTCCTCCTAAAATGAAAACTGCTGGCCACATGAGGCTCACCATGGCTAAGCAGCTGTTAATTTTTTAATGCTTGGAAGCCTGAGCCTACAATGCCTGCTTCCTTTAGGCCTGGGGCACACTGGATGTGTCTAGTGTGTGGTGGCTGAGATGCAGCTGCTGACTGGCGTCTGTCTGTTCACACATGCTGCTGTCAGCTGGAGCGCTGCTGCAGACTCTTCCTGCCAGTCCTATCTTTCATGATATTTCATTTCATTTCGTAACCAGGTTAAGGTGGAATACTGCCATTAAGCATGAAAATCTTTATTTCATCATTGATATGAGAAGCAAACATTCAAATTAGCAGGAATGGAGGTTATTTATGCAAATTAGGTGTCCAAGATGGCTGCTGCAAAGGAGCATATCATCACAATTTCTAAACACCATACCTCAGTAACTAATAAACATATCAACTTCTTATTTTGGTCACAGGTGACTGATCCAGCATCTATGGGCTAAACCTCTTGAAGTTGGATGCTTTAACAAAATGCAAGGGTTTTTTTTGGATTTTTGCCCTACCTCATTATATATTCAGCACCCCCTGAAATTAAACGAGTACCAAAAGGGCCATATTTTTTAGGTTCGGGACAACTATCATGCTGTAAACTATTTATTTTCCAAACTTCATTAAAATCAGAATAGCAGTTTTTGAGAAATGGTGTGTGAAAAATGTGGAAATGGTAATGGTATTTTTATAGCAGTGATCTACCTTAAGCAGTCACGTGGGTGTCTTTTCAGAGATATTGAAAGGTATTGCTGAATTGAAGTGAAGGGATTCTGTCCATATACAAGGGCTTTTAACGTGATAAACTTACCGAAAGTTTGGAGTTATTTATTTATTCATTCATTTAGTTAGTTAGTCTCATGCTTGTAACAGACATGCACCCATGGCACTGCGGTGAAATGCAGGTAGGGGAGACTGGAGTTACCTCGTCATGATTCTGTATTTGGCTCCATAGCTCTTTGTTGCTAAAACTTAGAGAAATACCTTTATGGTATATGTGTAGCGCAGAATGTGGCTTACAAAACTTGTATTGATACAATCTCAATATAACATATTTACGTCATAATATTAAATTTTTGATATATCGCGAACATGCCGAAGCAACCTGTAAGGGACTGATCAGTGAGGTATGAGGACAACAGGGATTTCATTCAAAAGAAGGGTTTTATTGACCCCAAAAAGTAATCAAAATTAACAAAGGCCAAAATTTGGGCCTATAAAAGAGATCGAAAAAAAATAAGTCAAAAAACCATTCGCCGCGGCTTGCAACTGAACAGAAACTGACCTTCTCACAATGAAACAAAAAGGGAACATTTATAGTGGCTTGGCCAGACCAAAAACACGAAAAGGGGTAAACTAAATACATAAACTCTAAACACAATACAAAGTAAAAGCGACCAAGGTCAAAATCCCCCTCTGGCACTGGGTACGGCCTATTGTTATTGTTATTATTAGGTTTTATTTTATTATGATGATTATTATTATCTTGTGCATGGTTAACATTTTTATATTACAGTTTATTCACAAGCTTACATACCCAGGCTGCTGTACTGTTGTAACACCAGTTTCATGTCACCCATGTGTCTTAGGGTTCAAATTTGCGCTTGTCATACAGCTCACCCAACTTGGTGAAGAAATCATGAACTGATTGTTCGTTGGAGGCCGTTGCTCAGGCAAGAGAGGCTGGTTGAGGCTTCCTGACAGCCAAGTCGAGTACAAGCTGGGAAACTTCGGCATACCCAGAGCTACTAACCCTGACAAACTAACCCCCTGCTGCTCCGCCAGTTTAGCCCCATGTGGCCATTTTGGAAATCAGGCCGCATCTCTCATCTCATGATCGCAGCAGGCCTTTATCTTATGGGTTGTTAATAACTCTAGTTACATACTTTTATGAAACAGTAAAACCACCGTGGAAATCTTTGTCTTCAAAGAAGCTAGACGCATTTCTTTCAGAAACTTAAAGTTTACAGTTTGGGTCAAAATTCTGTTATTTAGTCAGAAAACACATGACACTACCAGTCTTTCTTCTTTCCAACCAATGACGTTGCTGTGATGTGACATAATTTGGACATTTTCTTTTTCCTCTCAGTGCGTTTGGAATGAAAAAAACTGGGATGACAGACCTTACCCCGTGGCTGAGGTAACCCCGGTCTCCCCTATTTATTTCGATATGCCTGTCTCCCAGCTGTCATTTGCAGGTCTGTTTTGCTAGGGACTGCGTGCGTGTCGCAGTAAAAATAAGTGAGACTCTGAATCTCTAGAAGACCTGACGCAGCAGCCTTGATTGACCGCACGTTTGAAGTGCTCTGATACATCCACTGTGGACACTCTACGCTGTTAACACCGACGCTGAAATTAAAAGCAAGAGGTAATGCCCCGCAGCAGCACTGCTCACGCATCCAGTGTGTCCTTGGCCTCACGCTCTACGCTTTCCCGCTCCTCCATTGGTTTTTGACATTTTCGTCTGATCTCCATAGTCACTGTAGCGCGTTTTTATACTGTTAGCGCAACAGGACAAGCAAGCCCATTGTTTAAACAAATTTCTCAACAAGCCTGCCTTGTTAGATTTTCTTTTTCAGGATGAAAACCAAAAATTAAATAAATGGTGGATAGCCTAAGCCCATACATCCTTTTTTATTTGCAAGAAATTTTTATTTGGGCATTGCTATAGCATAAGGCAAATATATAAAGAGATACAAAAAAAATTGAATATAATGCCAGACAACCAGAATGGTGAAGTACAACCAGAAGTGGTATGTGAAAGTGGTGTGAGCTTCCATACATAATAGATTATGGATTCGCTCTTATAATTTGATCATGTGTCAATGCCAGTTGATAGGGCCAGTGAAGAGAGAAATTGAAAAAGACTGACCCGCCCAATTACACAGCGGCCCATCAGAATTTTTCTCGGTGCGCCCGGTGGCCAGTACACCACTGGGTGTTCCTAATAAACTGGCTTAGAGGAACAGACCAGAACAGACAGGAACGCAGTCCCAATCCCAGAGACTGATATTCAGGCTTGAGAGTTTGTTCCTATTGATAAGAATCTGAAGGGAAGTTGCATTTTTCTCTGTGATGAAAGTACCAATAAGGACACGGAAGAATAGCTTAGCTCAAAACCAGAAATAAAAGTACAAACTGACAGGTAGGCATAGTAAGACAAAGTGTTACAATCCAGCAACCACACTAGACAAACAGTAACCTTCTATACCCTGACCACACACAAAAGGAGCAGGGAACATAATGGATCACACCTGGGGGCGAGGAAGAAGACAAGACCATAAATAAATTAAGATGACAAAACCACGAAACATGTAGGTTGCTCGAAAGGGAGAGGAGACGATTACAGACACATTAGGGCTGTGACAGTGACAGTTTCAGTTCTAAATGCCTACCGGGTTCTTAAAACAGATATGTCACAGACAAGTGATATTGACTTTCGAGTGAAGTCTAAGTGCAAAGTCAGGAATCTAAACTGCTATGTGATGGGAAAAGGAGAAAAAAAAATTGATCACAAACAACATAAATATAGTACAAAACATTTTCATGATAAGACAAGAATGGCGTAATTTTGTGACTGCGGGGTGCAGTGAGGGTGCCACATGCTGGTATAAGCATGAGCCCCATGGCTTCAAAACTGGATCCAGACCATGCCAAGGTTGACTGTTGGCAATTGCTCTGTTGGATAATGTGTCATCGCTGATCATATTATCCAGGGAGTGGGTCAATCTGGGGTCTGTGGACTGTATTTCAGACAGGAGGTCATCCTCCTACCCCATTCTTCAATGCTGTGCTATGCAATGTGAAAAGAAGCAGACCAGTGACATCTTGCATTGTGATAGATCTGGGGTGATAGATCTGGATATCGTGTACTAGTTTCAACTTCAGCAGGAAAAGAGGTAAAGAATATTCATCAAAAAACCAATAATCATTTGGAAATCATGCAAAGTAATGGAGGGAAGGAGAGTGTGTTCACACCGAGCACTGGTATTTTGAGTGATTTTAATCCTCACCAGCTTTTACAAACAAAAGAACAGAGAATGTCACTTCAAGATCGAATAAAGTGTCATTCAAAAGGGCTGTCATGTTTATGACTGTTCATAGATATCTTCAGAGACAACAGGGATGGCAGTGGACACACCATATCATCATAATTCACTGTTTTGCTGTGTTTGCACATGCTGTGATATAAACATCACTGCCCTTTGAATTTTTATTTATTTATTTATTTATATTAGTGCTCAGACTGCTTTTGGTCTGTTCCAGACAGTTGGCTGAGGAGGACTTTGAGCTGTGGGATAGGGTGACTCATATTTTTATATTCCTGCCTTGATGGTGCTTTTGCCTCATTAGACCACTAACAACGGGAAGAGCAGGAATCACTGAATGGCCTTTCTTCATCTGCAGTGATGCCAGTGTTCTCTCCTCTCCTCACTGAAGTGCCTTTCTTCATCTGCAGTGATGCCAGTGTTCTCTTCTCTCCTCACTGAAGTGCCTTTCTTCATCTGCAGTGATGCCAGTGTTCTCTTCTCTCCTCACTGAAGTGCCTTTCTTCATCTGCAGTGATGCCAGTGTTCTCTTCTCTCCTCACTGAAGGGCCTTTCTTCATCTGCAGTGATGCCAGTGTTCTCTTCTCTCCTCACTGAAGTGCCTTTCTTCATCTGCAGTGATGCCAGTGTTCTCTTCTCTCCTCACTGAAGGGCCTTTCTTCATCTGCAGTGATGCCAGTGTTCTCTTCTCTCCTCACTGAAGTGCCTTTCTTCATCTGCAGTGATGCCAGTGTTCTCTTCTCTCCTCACTGAAGTGCCTTTCTTCATATGCAGTGATGCCAGTGTTCTCTTCTCTCCTCACTGAAGTGCCTTTCTTCATCTGCAGTGATGCCAGTGTTCTCTTCTCTCCTCACTGAAGTGCCTTTCATCATCTGCAGTGATGCCAGTGTTCTCTTCTCTCCTCACTGAAGTGCCTTTCATCATCTGCAGTGATGCCAGTGTTCTCTTCTCTCCTCACTGAAGTGCCTTTCGTCATCTGCAGTGATGCCAGTGTTCTCTTCTCTCCTCTTTTCACTGAAGAGCTCACTGTTGCCAAACGTGCTGAAGAATAATTTGTGCTTTGTGCAGAAATATTTAAACTGTTTATAATCTCCTTGAGTCTTGTGTTGAAGAAGCACAAGGGAAACTGTTTCACTCTTTATTCTTGCAGGATTTTCTTCACTAAATCAAGGAAGTGAACATCACATCAAAATTATACACTATTGAAGATGCAGGGGGCACTATGGTCTCACAATTAGCTTTCCATTATACTATTCATTGTAGAATAATTTCTTGTTAAGGCGGAAATCTTTTTTTTGTTTTAACAAATCTTCCCATTGACAATCCAACATCTCTCTGATGTTAAAAGTTCCTGTAGGTTTGACAAAATTAATTGATGAGATAATTATCATACAACAGTTGCAATGATTAATAATTGCTCATTTTAATGTCTTCTGCAATGTCCTAAGTTAACACTGAGTTTATTCCCGATGAAACTGCATTATCATGATGCTAATTATAAGGCTTTGAAATTAAAGGGCTTTTGTACTGATAATATAAAAAGATGTAAGCTAGGATATTTTCAGACCTTCTCAGAACAATCTGAATTTTTTTTTTCAACATTTTGTCTTTCTGCAATGCTGATTTTAATGATATTAGTGACGTTTGGTGAAATTGTTGAAGTTCACTACTTCATTCCTTTGATTCCAAGTGTACAAAATTTGACGTATTCTCTGTATTGGGCCCAGTATGTTCTGTTTATGAGACTTTTTGTGGAACCGAACAAAGCAGAAAGTAGTCTTTTAACCAGTTTATATTGGAAGTGAATTTGTGACTAAATCATTTTGTGAAAATTACAAACAAATGTACTGCTGATAGCTTTGGCTGCCTAGGATCAGAAAGGAGGGCCCCAGAATGTACACTGGCAAATTTATTCCAGAATACAGTATTGAGTTTATGTTAACTGGACATGGAAAAATGAATGGAGGGAAAGACCAGTGAATGACCTACATGGGGTTTTGGAGTGAAATTCAAATGATAACAAGGGGGAAGTGGGTAAAACCAGATGCTGATAAAGAAGAGGGGAGGGGGAGGTGATGAATTCTCCCGAGCTGCACAGACTCAAGATGACAAACACAGGGAGGCGATGCATCTTCAATGTTTTTTTTGAAGCACTTGTTTATAGACCTCTGTAGTCAGAGGCAGAAATCAAGCAAAATGATAGGCACATGGCACCCAGTCCACAAGCTGAAACTTTGTGCCAGAATGTTTTTCCCCAAAATTTGTGGCCATGGGGATTTAAACTCTCAGTGCAATCCACATCCTTGTGGGGTCTCCTCCGGTGTTGGATAAGTATGTTCTACAGTCATAATCTACAACCCCAATTCCAAAAAAGTTGAGATGCTGTGTAAAATGTAAATAAAAACAGAATGGGATGATTTGCAAGTCTCATAAACTGGCATTTTATTCACAATAGACAAAAACAACATATCTGATGTTGAAAGTGAGACATTTGACCATTTCATGAAAAATATTAGCACATTTTCAATTTGATGGCGCAACAAATCTCAAAAAAGTTAGGATTGGGCTATGTCTCATATCTCTTCTTCTCTTTACTACATTCTGTAAATATCTGGCAAGTGAGGAGACCAATTGCTGACATTTTGGGAGAGGAATATTGTCCCACTCTTTTCAGATGTAGGATTCTAGCTGCTCAACAGTCCTAGGTCTTCTTTGCTGAATTTTTTTGTTTTATGATGCACCAAATGTTTTCTACTCTGAAAGGTCTGGACTGCAGGTAGCCAGTTCAGCACTCGGACTCTTCTACTGCAAAGACATGCTATTGTGATAGATGCAGTATGTGGTTTGTCGTTGTTTTGCCAAAATATGCAAGGTCTTCCCTGAAAGGGACATTGTCTGGTTGGGAGCATATGTTGTTGTGAAACCTCTATATACTTCTTTAGAATTCATAATACCTTTCCAGATGTGTGAGCTCCCCACGCCATAGGCACCAATGCGGCTCGATACCATCAGAGATGTAGATTTTTGAACTGTGCACTAATAACAATCTAGATGGTCCCTCTCCTCTTTAGACCGCACAACAGGGTGTCCATGGTTTCCATGGCTTCTTCTTTGCACGAAACATCTTTAGCTTGCATTTGCAGATTGCACATTGAACTGTGTTCACAGACAATGATTTCTGGAATTATTCCTGAGCCCATGCAGTGTTTTCCAGTGCAGAATCATGCCTGTTTTTAATGCAGTCCCGCCTGAGGGCCCAAAGATCACGGGCATCCAGTATTAACCTTCAGACTTGCCCCTACACTCCGTCTGCAATGGGTAGGTGAAGTCTTTCCACCCACTGCACGCTTTCGTACTATTTCATAATAATGGCCACTAGGTCACATGATCACAACCATCCAATCAGCGCACTAATCTTGCCTTAAAAAATCAGAATCTATGAATCTTTTGTCATTGGCTCCGGGCAACCCACGTGATCAAACATTATGACTTCCTCCACGACAAGCGACTTCATGGACGTTTTGATGAAGAATGTCGAGGAAAAACTGTGCGGTATATGGCATATCGACAGTTTAAGAACCTACCAGATGGAAGCTATAAAGTCTGTGCTGCTGGGGAAAGATGTTCCCGTCTGTATGCCGACTGGCAGCGGCAAATCCATGTGTTTCGAAGGCCTGACTTCGGCGATTTCAACCGCTCGTGAGTCAGGTCTGTCACATCTGTCACCCTCGGGCCAGGCTGCAGATCCAGCCGTGTTAGTCGTGTTTCCGTTGGTGACATTAATTAGCACCCAGGTTGCTCATTTGTGGAGCATCGGCATCACGGTGATTGATCTACATGCTGACAGTGACAACTTGGACCGGGTGTTGGAGACTGAGTTTGGGAACAGGTTTATAAATCTGTTATAATAACTGTCTAGATCTATAAGTATTATCTTAAAATTCAGTTCAGGCCGTGAAGTGACAGTCTAATTATCCTGATTTAAACAGGGCTCAATTTTGGTCATGATTATGCCGGCGAAATAAGGCTACGGTTTGAGCCTTACTCGCTAGCAAGCTAGTTGGCTACCTAGCTAGCCAAAGTGATGCCAAGCTGTGTGTCATAATTAGTGCACCATTGTATTTAGCTACATGGCCAACTAGCTAGCGAGCTTAAAGGCTACAGTTCGCTCACAATTGAATACTCGCGAGCGAGCTGTTTTGCTAGAGACATCAATAACTATAATATTTTAGCTAGCATGCCAAAGTTACGCTATTTAACATCCTAGAGTCGCTTAGTTTGAAGTCCCTTAGCTGTGAGGCCAACTTCGCCAGTTCGCGCTTGTAATCACTCTCTTGCTGCATGTACCTGCTACGGGTTCTATCAAATCTCATCAACTGATTATGACACATGCAGCAGATGTAAATCTCGCGTTTAAGTGGCAACATGAACCGCCAGAACTCGTCCAAGTCTGTGTCCACCCATGTCAAAACTTGTCGCAAATGACCGTTTGCCGGCGATGTCACACATCGTCTTCCGCGTGCGAACGTATTTCCTAATCTTATATCGCACTGACATATCACGCAGAAGCATGAAAGCCCTTCGGCACAACGGTATATTCTTTTTTTGGGTGTATTTCCTGCCATGATCATCGCAGATTGTTTACCGTTACATGTTGCTTCCGCTATTCCGTCTGCTGCTGGCGACGTATTTGTAAGCTCGGCGCTGATTGGTCCTCAGTCGTCGTCGACTTGCGGTTGCCACCTGGTGGCTATTATTAAAAAAGAGTACGAAAGTGTGCAGTGGGTAGAAGGACTTAACATACTCACTGCAGATGGAGTGTAACTTGCCCCTTGCACACAGAGATTTATCCAGATTATGAATATTTTGATGTTATGTAATGTAGATTCAAGTGTTTCACAATTTGTAGACATACAATCAACAAAAATATAAATGCAACACTTTTGTTTTTGCTCCCATTTGTCATGAGATGGACTCAAAGATCTAAAATTCATTCCAGATACACAATATTACCATTTCTCTCAAACATTGTTCACAAATCTGTCTAAATGTGTGATAGTGAGCACTTTTGCTTTGCTGAGACAATCCATCCCACCTCACAGGTGTGCCGCATCAAGATGCTCATCAGACACCATGATTAGTGCACAGGTGTACCTTAGACTGTCTACAATAAAAGGCCACCCTGAAATGTGCAGTTTTTGCTTTATTGGGGGTCTGGGGACTCAGAACCAGTCAGTATCTGGTGTTACAACCATTTGCCTCATGCAGTGCAACACATCTTCTTCGCATAGAGTTTATCAGATTGTCAATTGTGGCCTGTGGAATGTTGGTCCACTCCTCTTCAATGGCTGTGCGAAGTTGCTGGATATTAGTGGGAACAGGTACGCGCTGTCGTATACGCCGGTCAAGCACATCCCAAACATGCTCAATGGGTGACATGTCCGGTGAATATGCTGGCCATGCAAGAACTGGGACATTTTCAGTTTCCAAGAATTGTGTACAGATCCTTGCAACATGGGGCCGTGTATTATCTTGCTGAAACATGAAGTAATGTTCATGGATGTATGGCACAACAATGGGTCTCAGGATCTCATCACGGTATCTCTGTGCATTCAAAATGCCATCAATAAAATGCACCTGTGTTCTTCGTCAATAACAGATGCCTGCCCTACCATAACCCCACCACTACCATGGGCCACTCGATCCACAACATTGACATCAGCAAAGCGCTCACCTACACGACGCCACACATGCTGTCTGCCATCTGCCCTGAACAATGTAAACCGAGATTCATCTGTGAAGAGAACACCTCTCCAAGGTGCCAGACGCCATCGAATGTGAGCATTTGCCCACTCAAGTCTGTTACGGCGACGATCTGGAGTCAGGTTAAGACCCCGATGAGGACAACGAGCATGCAGTTGAGCTTCCCTGAGATGATCTCTGACAGTTTGTGCAGAAATGCTTTGGTTATGCAAACCAATTGTTTCAGCAGCTGTCTGAGTAGCTGGTCTCAGACGATCTTGGAGGTGAACCTGCTGGATGTGGAGGTCCTGGGCTAGTGTGGTTACACGTGGTCTGCGGTTGTGAGGCCGGTTGGATGTACTGCCATATTCTCTGAAACGCCTTTGGAGACGGCTTATGGTGGAGAAATGAACATTCAATGCCAGAGCAACAGATCTGGTTGACATTCCTGCTGTCAGCATGCCAATTGCACGCTCCCTCAATGCTTGCGCCATCTGTGGCATTTTGCTGTGAGACAAAACTGCACATTTCAGAGTGGTCTTTTATTGTGGACAGTCTAAGGTACACCTGTGCACTAATCATGGTGTCTTATGAGCATCTTGATGTGGCACACCTGTGAGGTGGAATGGATTGTCTCAGCAAAGCAAAAGTGCTCACTATCACGCATTTAGACAGATTTGTGAACAATGTTTGAGAGAAATGGTAATATTGTGTATCTGGAATGAATTTTAGATCTTTGAGTCCATCTCATGACAAATGGGAGCAAAAACAAAAGTGTTGCGTTTATATTTTTGTTGAGTGTAGTTTTTTGCAGATTAATGAATCTCTTTCCATCTTTATTTCTGAAAGACTCATCCTCTCTAAAATGCATTTTTTTATACCCAGGCATGTTACTGACCTGTTGCCAATTAACCTAACGAGTTGCAAAGTGTTCCTCCTGCAACAGCAATTTTTATTAGTACCACTGACTTTTCCCGCCTTTTGTTGCCCCTCTTCCCAACTTTTCTGAGATGTGTTGCTGCCATCAAATTTAAAATGAGCTAATATTTTTCATTAAATGGTAAAATGTCTCACTTCCAACATCTGATGTGTTGTCTATGCTCTATTGTGAGTAAAATGTGAGTTTATGAGATTGCATTGCAATCATTGCATTCTGTTTTTTTAAACAGTTTGCACAACATCCCAACTTTTTTGAAATTGGGGTTGTAATTATTGGTTCATATTGCTCTTTCATGGAGCTATTGCTTTATTTTCTTTTTCTGCTGTCAACGATCATGGCGCATAGAGGAGGAACCTCTGAGTTTTTTTTATGGCTCTATTACTTTTTCTATAGTGTCACCAACAGGTAAAACTACATTTTCAAATGCAATAAGCTACTGTTTTAATAGGAACCAGATAAACTTTGCTATTCAAATATATTGCTGAAAAAAGCAATCCTATTTTTCTGGTTGCACTATGATCATTCCTGCAGTGCCTTGTTTAACTTGAAAATGGGGTAAACTTTACAGTGTACATTCCTGGAGTGTACAGTTGTGCCTCTTGATTTTCTGGACCCTATAACCTTTCCTACAGTGCCACCACAAGGAAAAACTATTAATGTGACCTAGAGCAGAATGGTATGTTTTTGGATTTTGTTTTTACACTCTGCTGTCGTCCATTGACAGAATTTGTCTTTTTATTCTAGTGAAGCCTTCCCTTAAAGCTGTAGTATACGATTTGAAAGTGTGATCATTATTAATAACCTCATTTAGATGTTGGTTATGGTCCTATAGTATAATCTATACAATGTGAAGAGCAAAAAAAAAATCCATTCACTCTAGTGGCTGCAGGGCTGCAGAGACGTTGACCAATGTAAGCCATCCGGCCGGATGGCTTACATTGGTCAACGTGTCTCTCCTTCTCTCATCCAATCCCCTCGCTCTAGTTGACACTCACCTGAGAGCTTGCTGTGACTCCCCGTGCTCCGCCTCGTCGCCCCCTTCCGCATTATAAACTTTCTGCAACAAGCAAGTAGCTGAGTAGCAGCTTAGCAACAAGTGCTAGAAGAATGGAAAAGAAAGACAGTGACAGCAGCAAGAGGCCCCTGCTTGCCCCACCGGCAAAATTTGGGAGAAAGTGTAAGTCTGCAGAGGAAAAGGCAGAGACGAAGAGGAAATGTGAGCAACGCAGGACTCAAAGCCAAGTCAACATCGGGTCATCCATTCACCGCTGGAGGAAGCTCCAGGAGGATTTGTTATACCTGAATACATTCAATGAACTCATGAACTTCATATGTATTTCCGATTGATGAACGTTATTGTGAACGTGTTCATTGTGGCGTTTGTGAACAGCGAATCCGACATAATAATAATAATAATAATAATAATAATAATAATGTATCAGTTTCATATAGCGGTTTTCTGGGCACTCAAAGACGCTTCACAATGGATACATTATTCATTCACTCACACATTCACACTCTGATGGTGGTAAACTATGTTTTTTGCCCTGGGGCAGACTGACGGAAACTTGGCCGCCAGTATGCGCCAACGGCCCCTCCGACCACCACCAAACATTCATACACAGCCATACAGGAGTGTTCCTATATTGCATGTTTTTGTGGGTGGGGGAAACCGGAGTACCCAGAGGTAACCTACGCGAACATGGGGAGAACATGGTAAATCTTCACTCAAGACTGGCTCTGTGTCTGTTTACTGCCGGCCGGCTTGTTGCTCTGGTAGAGGGGGTGTGTCTGGGAGTCTCCACACGGACGGCCACACGTGCTCAGTAGGAAGGATCAGGGAGCCCAGAGGGGAGGTGTGTGTGTGTGTGTTTGGGCTGGATGCTTTTTTCAAATTTTTCTCAGCATCTCAATCTTTCTCAACTGATTCTCAGATCATATACTACAGCTTTAACTGTTGATGTTATCACCAATACTCATATCACCTGGAGAGGAGGTCAACCTTTCTGATGAGGTGTTTTACTTCATGGGGGGGGGGTGGGGGGGTGTTAACAGGGCAGCTCAGGGTTAGAGGGCTAGGGGTCTTGGCAAATGGTAACTCTGCCTTTCCAAAAATATGCTGCTTGGAAAATGTACAAAATAAAGGATTACCTTTTTATAAAAAAGAAAAAAGTTGGATATCACAACTCCCTTCTCACCCACCTAGCCAAATTGTACTTCTTTAACTTAATGCAAGACCTAAGCCATTTTTCCGCTAGGTGTGTGGAGATGCTTCATATTTGAGAGCTTCACATGAATAAAAAAGCATCTTAAAGCGCGTGTTTTATTTGTCCTTATTGAATCATCATTAATTGCTAATCAGTTAGGAGCATGAAAACCGCAAGGATGTCCAAATACAACTGAGCAGTATCTCATGTTTCTAGTACAGTGGTGTCAAACTGACCTGTAAAAGGGCCAAGAGGCTGCAGGTTCACTCCAACAATGCAGAAGCACACCTGATACAACTAATCAGTTGTGCAGCGCTAGATCAGTTGATGAAATCAGTGGTTTCAGGTGTGCTGCTGGTGGGATTGAAAACCTGCAGCCTCCTGGCCTTTTCACAGGTCAGTTCGACATCCCTGTTCTAGTATGTTATCATAGCACTCATTGATTTCACAAGAACTATTCCTCTCATCTTATCAATTGCACATTATTAGATGGGTTCCTAGAACATTGCTGAAAGAATATTGCGTTGGGCAAATTTTGTGCAGAGAGCAATCAGTGGCGGTTCTAGTACCGGGAATTGGGGAACACTGACACATACTATATGATAATTAGTCCTGGCTAGTTCTCAATCATTTTCCTTTACTGACGTGTTTTCCAATGATCGTAATTGGCAACTGAGGACACGGTTTCTCTCCATATGCGATCAAACAGCGATGAAATCATGGGCGAAATTCAGTACAGTGGCAGAACCAGAACTGAAAATTGGGTTGAACAAAACATCCATTTAAAACAGTTATTAGTCCTGACCTGATCTCAGTCATTTTCATGATTAACAAAATGTTCACTCCAAGAGCACTACACACTTACCAGGAGCTGCTTGTTCTCCCCGATTAGGTAAGACGACAATCATTCATCTGGACGTTTTTGCTGTATTTAAACCAACATTATTCAAATTAGCATACCGGTCAATTTTCACGCAAATAGCTTCACCCCCCCCCCCAAAGTTCCCTGTTCCAGAACTGCCATTTAGAGCCATACAATTCTTGCTTATCACGGGTAACCCTGCTAAAGCAAAAAGATGCATTTCTTCATATAGATGAGAAGAAATGACAGTTTAACTCAAAATTTCAAATTTGAAGCCATTTAATTTGTCTGCTCACTCTACTCATTTATTGGCCTACCATGCGTTGTAGCATTTAATTATTATGAAAGACTAACTTACATTTTTAAATTCATTATACAGTATGTGGAAGCTATTTCCCGTGGTTTGAAGAAAAGTAATTTTGCACAAAACTATAAAATATTCCACAAAAGTATAGCCACTGGCATGAAGTAAATAACCACACCAAATGCACAACCCGTCAGAGTTGAAATGCTGCTATCAATCGTTATTAAGTGCCATTTGGTTTGTAGTTAACTGCTCAACTGTAGTTTATTGAGGAATAATGTACGTAGTAATTATTTCATTTGAGGATGATTGAATTGCTGGGGAGAAATCTGCTTTGGATAAATGACAAACCTATTTATTGCCTTCATTTTGAGAAGGTGGCGCAAATGACAATTTACCATTCAAGAATTTTATAACTGTGGGTCGGGACATGATGACAGTAAGAATTTATTGACGAAGAACTGTTGAAAACTTTGAATTGCTGTAATGTGATAAATAATTGTAACAATTTGACAATGCGCTGTCCTGGATGGACTATAGATTACATTACCACAAAAATGACCAAATATATCAGGTTGTCAATAGATTTTCAATCCATTAAAGCACTCTTCAATAAAGACACCTGCTGTTGTTGCATATTATGAGGAAATTACCCTTCATTTTTAGCCACTCTACAGATCAGTTTCAGGCAGCCCTAGTCCTGGCGTGCCAGTTTCTGATTTTTGTTAACTGTAAACCTGTAGACAAATAATTAGATTGAATTTAAATCATTTGGTTTTCATGAACGGAGCGGACCATGTGCTTAAGGGCTCTCAGAGTTTCACTCTTCAGAGTATTCTGCAATTCATGCTCACTCTTCAAATCATCCATCAAATTCTGGAAGTCAAACTTGGATGGAACAAAAACCAGGACTTAAGCTCCAAGACCAAAGTAGCCCTCAACTGATCTACAGAGTTGTGTCCACCATCAGGCTGCCGCCCTTTAAATTCCAGCTGATGAATTCTGATGCATTTATTTCTTCCTATGTGAAAGTTGACGAATTACGAGAATGCTGGGTAAAGGTTCTCTCAAATAAAATGAGTGTAACATTTGAAAGGTAAACTTTTCTTCTGGTTCATGTTTTCAGGGCAGGTTTTATGTTTCCTGTGGAATCCCTGTGGAATTTTAATTAATTTCAAAATGTTTTTGAAAATGACTTGATGATGCATTGATGGTGAAATAAACTCAACTTCTACGTCAGTTCAAATTTCATGACTTTCCTTAATGTTCACCTTCAGCTGACAAGCTGTAAAAAACCTGTCAGCTCATGATGGCAAACAGACACTAAAAACCGTGAGCTTATTTCTTTATTACTACTGCAATAGATTTTGTAGAAATATTACAAGTTACAGCAATTTATTCAGCAGAGGATGAGACAACAGCAGCATGGAATACATTTTTTTTTCTTGTCCTCATTGAGTGGTTTATTTTTAAATGGGCCTACGCAAACCTCTGTGTTCCCTCTGCGATTTTGGGTCCCCCAATATAAATAATAGTGCCATGGCCACTGTAGCTCACCTGGAGCGTTTATACTTGTACAGGCTGTTAAATAACGCCATGAACGAACTTTTGTGTCCTCACGGATGAGAACATACGTGCCAAGTTCCGGCTTTATAGGTGCAGTGTTTTCGGAGAAGAAGTTGTTTAAAGTAAACACCTTTGAAAGTGAGAGTGGCCAAAGTGAGGAGGTAAAATCAAAGTTGAATTTCAAAATTTCACGAAACCCGTCAAATACATTTTGGGACTTGCTCCCATCTACCTATATTCCGAATATCAGCTTTATCACTTCAAAAATGCTTCACTATGGCTCCATTTGGCATTGTCAATATGGCTGCCACGGCACCCATTTTTGAAATTGGGCCGGAGTGCCATGAACAAAGTTTTGTGTCCTCATTGGTGGGAACATATGTGTCAGGTTTCGCTAGATCGGTCTAGTGGTTTCGGAGAAGATGTTTATGGACGACAACGATGGACTGACAGCCCATGACATAAGCCCACCGGACCTTTGATCCAGGTAAGCTGGAAAATTAAAGAATTGTGTCCGAAGGCTGTACTTCCGTACTGTACTTATTAAATAGATTTATTTCATAATCTGCCCCCATTATAAAACTGTCATAATTTTTACATCAACATCAAAATTAGTCAAAATTGTGATACAACAGAATCAACTACTTTAAAAGAAGTGGGTCTGAATGACTCAATATTTTCTAAATGTGCTCTGGTAATGTTAAATATCCAGCTGCAATTTAGCCTCTTTTCTGACTTGGGCGTGCCATATGAAAGTTATGAAACAAGTTTCCTGAGCAACAAACCTAAAATTTACTCTACAACTTTCATAGCTTTCTCATTCTGTTTATCACATAACTGAATCGTGTAATTTCATGGAAAGCAAATATATTTTCCCTTAGCGCCCAATGTATTTTAGCACTGTGGCAACTACATCGCCCTGCTTACGTACTCAGTCCCAGTCACAGACATTCGAGCTGAACGAGCAATGCTTAGTGAATTCAGTCAACTGGGTAGCTAGCTAATGTTAGCTCGCTGGGTACCAAACTAATATTGGTTCTGAAAAAGTATTGCATGTATGCTACCTAGCTAAGTAACATGAACTTAGTTATGTCAGTGGCACTTAACTAGCCTCTTGCAGCGCTGAACCATACCGAGCCAACGTTACACTCGGTATTCAGTTTGGCTTGGCGCTGAACCATACCGAGCCAACGTTACACTCGGTATTCAGTTTGGCTTGGTAGAAACAAGAGGTAATGCTAAGCGATTTCTCCCCCCCCCCACGCTCTCAGCCATGAGATTTTCACAAAAGTGAAATAAAGGGTCATGTCAAGAATATTTCATGACCTGGGCTATGAGAAAAGTACTTCAGTTATGTGATTAACCTTAAATTTCTCAAGTGCCATGTTCACTCAGCAAGATTGCGACTGTGCTGGCATGGCGAAGGTTTGCACTCCAGTGCGTCCAACTAGTGTTTTTGGCATTGATAGCGAAGAATTGTGATATTATAAAAGCACAGAGGCATATAATTACCTCCATAGTCACAAAATAGGCAGCCTAAAGTACTGCTCAAGTCGACTGCTCATATTGCTGGATTAGGGAAATCGTGTCGTGCAGCAGCTATTCTGTGGAATGCAGCATTATTCATTAAACCAAAGCTCCCTTCAGTTATCCAAGCACCAGCACAATTAAATGTATTTACAAAGACGTTAATTAGCTTTTATTTTTGAAGATATATAAGCTTATGTTCAGCAGAGAGTGTTTAAATGATGAACATCCTATTGATGTCTTTATTTCGGATGTTTTTGTTGTTTGGGCTAGCTGGCTCTGTTTGTTGCTGTCATTGACATCAATGCTACCGGAAGCACAAAATCGACAATGGAAGCAGGTATTCTGTCATGGCAGCGCCCATGGACTTCTGGTGAAACTTGTGGATAGAATATATTTGAGATCTTTGGAAACCTTGACATCTCCACCAGCATATAAAACAGGCATGAAGTTCCACAAGCTTGAATAAAGCAGCTGCACTTGACAAACACATAGATGGGATCGCAAAGTTTAAGAGATTAAGTCATATATCTAGTGCACACAATGAGAATTTACACAATCTCAACACCTCATTTTATTGTCCCAACATTCAAAAGTACAAATAATTCAAACACAACAGTTTTATGAAAAAGAAAAACATTTACAGCAAGTTTTTATTTTGTTTCCAGTTTCAGAAATGACCTAAACTAGCAAGGATAACATGAAGTCATTCATCGCAGTAATCTGATTAATAATAAGAAGAATAATAAGAAGAATAATATTAATAATAGTAACAATAATAATAGTAATTCATAAGTAAGTAATAACATAAGTAGGAGAGACCAGTTTGGCCCAGTGAACTTTTTATTTTTTTCTATTCAGATACTTTATAGATTTTCAGATAGTAAACAAACACATTTCAGGAGAAAATGAAAAATGACAAGAGCCTTGTTCCTCACTTGACCTTCCCTCCCACACTACTGGTTGTTGATTTCCTTTTGGCAGGCTGCCACTATAAGGCGCTACAGGGAGATGGTGTGCGCCATAGGGGGCCTAGACTGGATCAACACAGCCCAATATTTCACACACCCCTACAGCCACACACACACACACACACACACAATCACACACATACATATGCACACTAATGCCTGTACATGCATGCGTGCATGCATGCACTCACAAACACACACTCACATAAACATACACACACATACCCAGAGGGTCAAGACAGAATGCACAGTCATCTCAAATTTTGGAAAGAAATAAGAGACTGATCAGATGGGACACACTCCTGGGGGCTTTGCATGATTGAGTATGAAGGGACACACTCCTGGGGGCTTTGCATGATTGAGTATGAAGGGACACACTCCTGGGGGCTTTGCATGATTGAGTATGTCAGTCCTATTGATACATGTAAGGCCCTGAAGCTGCTCTACTCAGATCAGCAAAAGGATGTCAGACGTGTGTTGACAGTAAAATTAAAATCAATAAATCTGCATATTTTGTGCCTAATATATTAATTTGCTCAAGAATCCAATTCAGAACTCCAGAATCAGGTCCCTGGATAGACAGTATTTTGAAGGATCCTAGAATACCTCCAGAGCCTCCTTTAAAAGACTTAACACTACTTGGGGGGGGGGGGGGGACTTAACAAGGTGGATGCAAATTAAGCCCTTAAATGGTGCAAAAGTTTTCACACCATTAAAAGACTTAATTTGAATTCAAGGGTTCCGTGTTTTTTTTGGTTTCTTTTTTGAAGGTGTGTATAGTTTTCAGCATCTGAGAAGCACCAGATTAGCGCCTCAGTGCACGGATGCACAGGGACCTTTGGTTGACATCACTAAACACAACTTGCTAAGCGGACATTTTTATGATTTCTCAGATAGTACGTATTCACTGAAGTCCTTGTCATAACTAGTAATGATGTGTCCTGGATGACTTAACAATCAACAACATAATGTTCAACTGAATTAATCATAGTAGCCGATGAAATAAGCAATCAGCACTTGTAGGAAGCAAAACAATTATTCTTTAAAATGATACTGTAGAGCCTTAAAAGCAGGTTGTGATGAAATTCTGTTTCATGGGGAAACTATGAAAACTTTTCTTAAGACCCACATTTTGCATAAAGTTTGAGCTCAAAGCAACAGTAGTGTGCGGTGGGAGGGCATGGAGTGGCCTTTGAAATACACAAACTTATCACAGGTTATATTGAACCAGAACAACTGTTATAACATTCTATTAGACTAAACTTTATTGAAAAAGATTTAAAGATTTTGTTTAACAAGACAAGAAAAAAGCAATAGCAAATTTAACTATCAACTAGGTTATGCATAGCGAGTAACTGTTTCTAGTAATTAGGGAAGAGCATCACCAACCCTCATATTTTTTTGTTTTCCACTTTTTAATTTTTTATATTGTCATTTTGATATATTGGTACAAAGCACAAACATACTAAAAGTTTTCAGTGCACTGGACTAATGGAAGAGCCTCTCCCCTAGTCATTTTGTTCCCTTTTGCTCAGAAACATCCCCCTCCCAATACCAGAATCACGCAAAAACACGGACAACATAACAAATATATAAATAATAAATAAATAAATAAATAAATAACCCAGATAAATAAATAACTTAATCAATGAAACAGTCAATATTTAAATAATTATTTCATAAGCTTTTGTTCGATTTCTTTTGCCGCGGCGGTAAACTTAAAACAAATCCAAAAAACTTTTTCCACAAGCGACATGACAACATATTAAACAGGAT
The DNA here is from genome assembly GCA_029721435.1 of Gymnothorax reevesii. Lineage (NCBI taxonomy): Eukaryota > Metazoa > Chordata > Actinopteri > Anguilliformes > Muraenidae > Gymnothorax > Gymnothorax reevesii. Next base: position 95,247,133 of record CM056575.1, read on the forward strand.
TCCTCACGAGTTTTCTAAGTAACTGAACCATCACTTTATAAAGTTTTCATATGAAAAAGACAAGCTTAAACGAAAAACAGTGACAACTCATATAGATATAGATATTGTATAACAAAAGGTAGACTATATATTATTTTGTACACAACAAATAAAGACACGGTTGTACCTTTTTAAATAGCTCATTTGAGGAAACGAATACCTAGACTAACAAAACTAGCTAATTATTGTTTAATTCTGACAAAACGCTTCACACTCAGCAATTAACCTAAAAGTCAGCAAGCTAAACAAAACTCCTAAAGTGATTCTTACAAGGCCCAAATTCTGTCATCTGGTTATTTTAAGAGACAAACTGTCTAACCAGATGGGGGCCGACAACAAAAAAGTAACCAAAAAACAGCAGCTCAATTTAATGCCAACATCAAAGATTTTTTTCTAAACAACACATAGAACAACAAACTTGGATATTTAAGATATGTGAGTCATGTTATATAGCACCTACCGCTGATCGCTAAAGGAAGTTTGTTTTGAATGTCATTTCATTAGTTAAAGCAAATAAATCAAAAAGTGATTTATGTTTTCTAAATGGATAAATTAATCTTCATTACTGATATCCCATAGACTGATGACAGAAATAAAATGAGTGGACAATGCTTCTCCTTGCTTTGGGCTCTGGACTGTGAGGACAATTGGGCCTAGACTGACCCCTCTCCCTTCCCTTAGGGCAATTGAATAATTACGCACTATGAAAAGATATGAAGATCACCTGCCTTAATTCGCATCCATTGATAAAACCTTCCATCTACAAAACAATCTCTGATCCAGTTCTCCAAAAAACAAACAACCTCTGATCCTAAAAAGTACCACAGCAGAACGAACAAGACAAGATGGCATTCCCTCCCCCCCCAAATTAGCCAGTCAAAATATTTTTCTCTTTTTTTTCAAATCCAGATTCTTGTAAAAATTCTTCAATAATTATTATTTTAATTATTACTTATAAAAATAGATTTTCTTCTCTTTATGTTTTCTTTTTTTCTAAACGCATTTTCAAGCAAAGAGATTTTCTCTTTGGCAACAGTGTTTTTAAATCACTTAACGTGTCATCAGGAAAGCTAACCCATCCCTTCCCTCTCCCAATCTCCCGATCCCCAGTGAGGAAAGACATGTTTCATTTCCAATACAAAACAAAAAGTGTTAGAAATTCTTTTTTCTGCATCAGAGAAAAAGGTGTTATCCCTTCTACTTTAAATGGGGGTTTAATATAAACTGGAAAATGAATGAATGGTTAACTACTTTATAAAGAGCCCCCTCCCAACACTTGCCAGGGAGGCATTATTCTAAACGACAGTGGATCCGGATTAAAAAGCAATAAATCCAAAAACAAGAACAGAAAAATATATAATTTAGAATTTTAGAAACGACAGTCTTTTCTTGAAATAAGGGGGACTGGTTTTGCTACTGTATACAGAGAAGAGGAAACAAAACAACAACAACAGTAACGAAAGAGATACACAACAGAAGCCCTGCAATGTGACAGGGCTTCTAAATCATAACTATTTTCTTTATCATTTTCATTTTGTAATACTTAGGCAACATTGGCTTATAGGTCCAAAGTTATAATATAAGCCATTTTCAGTCCTGTTTCTATTTTGTTGGTTGTTTTCCTGTATGGAGTTGCTGTTTTGGGTGACTGTCGGGTGGTGGTTGGTAGTGAAAGGGAGTTTTAAAGTGGGGGTGAGGGTGTTCAGGATTTGTGGGTCTTGTTGGTTTTGAAGGAGACTTGCAAGACGCGGTCACCCAGCCGGTACCCATTCAGGCTTGCGATGGCCATGGCCGCTTCGTCGTAGTTCGTCATGGTTACGAAGCCGAAGCCCTTGCACTTGTTGGTGTTGAAGTCACGGATGACCTTGACGTTGTTGACTGCGCCGAAGGGCCCAAACAGCTGCCACAGCACGCTCTCATCTGAGTCTGGGGACAGGTTGTAGACGAAGATGCACCAGCCTGTTCCAGTGTGGCCCGGGATGTTCATCCCCACCAGACTGGTCATGCTGTCAATGGTGATTGGGGAGAATCTATATTGGGGGAAAGAATAACGAGACAGAGAGGAGAAGAGAGAGAGAGAGAAAGGTAAGGAAAGAAAAGGGGAGAAACAGTAGGAGATCCTAGCTTAAGCTAAACAAAGCCAGTGATGAAGTGTCTGTGGAAACATACAATATTATGCAAACTGGGGTCCATTTATTGACTTTAGGAGGAGTCAGTTCACGAGCTATGGTTGAATATTCAGGTTGCAGACTGCCATTTCACCTTTAATAGGTCGCAGGCAAACAGTCAGGTAAAGCATTAAATAAAATGTATCAAATTACATTTATGTCTTCGTCGTTCATGCGATATTTTCAGAGAAGAAGGGTATTATTAATACTACAGCCCAAATACTGCACATCAGGACATGTGAGACGCTGGTTAAAAAATCACAACAATGTGATAAAAGCCCTTTTAATAGCTTCACAGAGGGACCCTAGGGCCTAGGACTTCTGTTTTATTTGAACAGCAGCAATATCAAAATTTATTAAAACATGAATGTGCTATGAGCTCTTTTATTCATGCAGTTTTCTTTCCCAACAAAAATTATTCCTCATCGCGCTGAAAATGATTGAGGACATTAACAGCAGCAATGCAAGTGATAGTAACACAAAGATTCAGGAAAGTCATAAAGAATATTTGGTGAATGTGACTTAATTATAGCCTCAGACTGGGTACTCTGCCACAAGTGAGAGGCAGAGAGCAGCAGGTTTTAAGATTATAGAGCAATAGTGAATGAAAAAACTTTCTGCTGATGTGGGCCATGGGGAACCTTTTTATAAAATGCCATTAACGCATGGAATGTAAGCTCAAAAACGATCTCTCCATTTTAATTGTGTTTTAGGATGGAACTTGCTGAATCAAAACACTGAAAACTCATCAGAGATTTAGCATGCACCAAATAAATCATTTTTTATCATTCTTATAATGTTGCCACTTTATTTCTGCCAGTGCTGCATAAGGTTGGAATGCTCAGTTGACTCCACCTAATTGCCTTTCTGCTAAAAGAGAATTTCAACTTTAAATAAAAGCTAAATTGCATAAGATGTTTAGTTCTTTTGCTACCTCTGAGGGAATTACTATAGGCATTATTAGCTATCCTGGTAAATGAGATTTTCGCTTTACTGCAGATATCGCTGAAGAACCTGCTGCCTCTTACCAAGGCTAAATGGAAAGTGTACTTCGGAGTTAAACAGTGTAAGGAACTGTGGATTAAACCCACTCCCGCAATGATTATTTCTATAGCATCTGGCACTGATCAACAGCTCTGCATACACCATTGGACTAACCAATTCTCTAATACTTGTCCTGCCGACATAATTTCAGACTCCTCATTTGTACATTTTCCAACTTCATTGAGCTTTAAAATTTTGAAAAAAAAATTGGGGAAAACATTGGCAAAGCTGCACCCAAACTTGATAGGCTGTCATGTTGCCCTTCCCTCCAAGAAAATCTCCCACCTCTTTTCTGTGCAATTAGCATTATTTCCCCTTTTATGCAATTGCTTTCGCTCAGTTTTGGCCAATGAGTAATTCTCAAACATGCTCAATGGTGCACACATAGTTCTAGGCAACAAAAGAGAACAGTTCATTGGACTTAGTGAAAGACCACACTAGTAAAATAGATGTGCATGCCTGGCTTTGTCAAATGAAAGGGAAAGTGACTGAACTCACGGATAATGTCGGAGCTGTCTAACAGGCCTGGGCCATACAGAGTCAGTTTCTCCACCGCAGAGAATAGAGAAGCAAAGAGTTGCATAGCAACAAGCAAGCTGACCTACAGCTGTCCCCCTCCCCCAACTCCCACCTCCACCTAGTGATGCTCACTTCTCCAGTAAGTCAGAAGCCTGACTGGAAACTTGCTGTGTTCATTAATTATGTTCAACTAAAGTACGTGCCTTGAAAGCATCAAGCCGTGTAACAGACAGCTGGCTAATGAACAGTGCTGTGAAAAAGTATTTACCCCTTCCAAATTTCTTCTATTTTTGCCTATTTGTCATATTTAAATGTTTCAGATCATATAAATAATTTTAAAACAAGACAAAGACAGCATGAGCAAAGACAAAATGCAGCTTTTTAAAGATCAATTCATTTAGTGAAGGTTAAGAGTATTTGAAAACCTACTATATATCACACAAGTGAAAAAAATGATTGCCCCCTCCAAACTTACATGAGTGTGACTAGTTCAGGCAGCAAACTCGAGAAGAGCTACATCAGCTGACAGCAGCCTGGTAAGCTACCAGCACGTCAGCATCAGCAGGCACACAATTGGAGGATACACATCACGAGGTCATACAGCGGTCTATTTGAAAGACGTCAAGCTCACTAACTTCTGCTGGTGTTTGTAATGACTTTTTATGCTATGCAACATGCTGTTTGGTTTTTTGCTTGCCCCCTTCACCCCAGCCTCCACCTGTTTGGTTCTGCTCACATCGGGGGGATTTTGATTTCTGTTCATGACTATGTTTGTATGTTCGCTATGCCTAGGTAGTGCATTCCTCCAGAGCAGAACCACCACCAATATACAATGTAATGCTTATACCCATGAATAAATTGTGCGATTTTATTGAAATGTGAGTTTTCCTGACTGAATCACTGGTTGCGGTACCTTTAGCAGAAAGAAATGCAGTCAATTGTTTGTAAAGTATTTTATATCACTGAGGAGGAATTTCAGCCCACAATTCTTTCCATTGTTTTAATCCAGCCACATTCAGGCCTACCAAAGAAAACGGCCAAGCTGTAACAAACGTTTGTCAGGTGTCGACCTTTTTCAAATAACCAGCAACACAATATTGAAAACATGCCACATTCCTGCAAAACTTTGAACCACAACACTTTTAAGTCAATACATTTTCACCAGAACCAAACTCAAAAAAATCGCACAGCCTGTAACAAACCCAGAGACAAATCAAATGAGTTTTCAATTGTGTGTTGCTGGTTCTTTGAAAAAGGTAGACATCTGACAAACTTTTATTACTGGCCATTTTCTTTGGCAGGCCTGACATTGGAGGGTTTTTGAGCATTAACTGTCTGTTTAAGGTCATGCCACAACTCAATCGGATTCAAGTCAGGGCTTTGACTAGGCCACATCAAAACCTTAATTTTGTTTCTTTTGATCTATTCACAGTTGGACCTGTCAGTGTACTTTGAATCATTTTCTTGCTGCACAACCTAAATTGTGCTTGGGCTTTCAGTCACTAACTGATGGCCAGAAAATCTCTCTTAGGATTCTCTGGTTGAGAACCAAACTCGTTAGTCCATCAATTATGGCAAGTTGCCCAGCTCCTGTAGCAGCATAGTTGCCCAAGACCATCACACTACGACCACGATGTTTGACTGTTGGCATGATGCCCTTGCGCCAGATGTGACGGGATTTATGTTTTCCAAAAAGTTCAACATTTTACTCATCAGTACATAGGATATTATCCCAGAAGTCTTGGGGTCAATATGAAGTTTTTTTTGCCAAATAACACAGGAGACTTTGTGTTCTTTTTGGTTAGCAGTGGTTTTTGCCTTGCACCTTTCCCATAGATGTCAGTTTTGCCCAATCTCTTTAATTTTGTATCGTTGTATATACTGACCTTCATTGAGGCAAGTGTGGTCCACAGTCCTTACGATGTTAACCGATGTTCTTTTAAGACCTCAAGGATGAGTCGTCAATGAGCTTTAGGAGGAAATTTGGTAGGCCGGCCACTCCTGGGAGGGTTCATGACTGTTCTTTTTCCATTTGTAGATAATGGCTTTCGCTATGGTTGCTGGAGCCCCTGAGCCTTATAAATGGCTTTATAATGCTTTTCGGACATAAATATCAATAACTTTGTTTCTCATTTATTTTTTTTATCTCTACTGGTTTCTGCCTCACGGGCTGCCTTTTGCCGACTTCACATTGCCAGATAGATTCTATTGAAGTGATATTTGGATTCAGCAGGGCTGGCAGTAATCATGTCTGCATGTGTCTAGTGAAACTGAACCCCTATTAAAAATTAAATAAAAATTGTTTAATTGGTTTATTTCACAACTAAGGGGGGGGGGATTACTTTTTCACTTAGGGCCTGGTAAGGTTGGGTAGCTTTTCTTCAATAAATGAAATCATCATTTAAAATCTGCTTTTTATATTTATTCAAGCTATCTTTGTCTGATATTAAAACATTTGAGCAGGACAAATATGCCAAAAATAGGAGAAATTGAGAAGGGAGCAACTACTTTTCATGACACTGTGTGTGACTGCAATATCTAGTCTTGAGCAGTTTTACAGCTGATCTCAATTATCCTCTCCCTCTCTCTCTCTCTCTCTCTCTCTCTCTCTCTCCCCCCTCCCTCCCTCATCTAACAAGTGTCCATTTGAGGAAAAAAAGAGGATTGCATGTCATGACCATGTCCAAGAGCAACAACAGTTGGGTGTTAGAGTCATTGTCTCATGTTCCCAGCTTTTCCCCCCATTTTTGTCTGCTCAGTACGACCACTTCCACCACAATCAAGTTATTTTTTTCAATCTCTGAACTGATTAAGTGTGGTCTTACCAGATTTGAATTGACTGATGTACCAAATGAGTAAAGCCTTTCAACTATATAATATTGCAAATACCTGCTGGCCATCATTGAACTAAAAATATTTTTTCTACCATTCATTTAACACTTCTTTTCTGTTCATGCAAATTGGTCTCATTGGATACTATTCAAACAAAGAAAGGAACAGAACGTGAAGTAGGGTAGTATTTTTCTGAAACAAATTACGGTTTAAGCCATCTCAATATATGCTTGGCAATATTCATTAATGAGCAAAACCAAGTGTCCAGAGGGAGTTCCTCCTGCAGCTGAACACAACATTTCCTGCAGGGACCCAGGTCTCCCAAGCCACACCTCCAGAATAGTGACCCCGGCCCAATTTTTCTCATCTCCAAGTACGAAGACATTACATCAGCAACTGATTTTCCTTTCATTTATCTTGCAAAGCAAGCAAAAACACCCCCCGCTCAGTGGCTAATACATTCCCCAAAATGAAAAGGATTACACCTTGATAATACACACTAATATTACTGTACATATCTGTACCATCTATAGATTAGTGTGAGCACATAGCTCCATTTTTAAAAGTTTGATGGCGGGGCTAGGCTTAGAGAACCTGAACCCTGTGGAAAACATCGAAAAGCACAATAGCAAACAAATATACAACATCCAAAACATCCACTTCAAATAAACTCAGCAATCATCAAACAATGCAAATTCAATGTTTTTGAAAATAAAAGCGATTATTGTTATTATTTTTTTTACCTTTTCAGTCAGTGGTTGGTGGTTTCAAATGAAACATAAGTGAAACAAAACAATGACGAAACAGCAAAATATTATACAGAATCAAAGGAAAAACTGAACTGAATCCAATGCAAGTGACTTTCAAAAATGAAGAAAAAAAAGAAAGAAATAATTTTGTCAACATGGACATCTGGCATTCGGTGAAGTTTTAATTACCTCTTTACGCCATAGGCCATATTAAGCAAATTGTCCAGCCTGTAAAGAGAAGGAGGGTTCTGGGGTTAATGCCAGGCAGATGGTCGACTCACTCAATGGAACTAATGCTACATCCCTGCCTCATTCAAGGAAGAAACACATCCAGCAATGGCCCATTACACTGAGGAGCCCCACCAGACAGGCTCAAAGTCATTCACGCGGCAACAAAGCAGCAGGCCAGTGCAGAGGTGGAACTGCTGCTCACTCTGGGACTGCAGACCTGCGGACCCCAGCTGCCCTCTTTCCTAGCATGGAGGAGCATCATCTGTATAACCCACAAGTTTTGGGATCATTTATGATCTCAATGTTCAGATTATGGTGCAGAGGTAACCTTTAATAAAGTTCCAGATTCAATTGTTCTTACTACCGCTTCTAATGTACAGTCCCTAATTCTGATACATAAAATGAACTCATTTTGATGATTATATATTGCTTGTATTGTGTCCCTCCAATCAACCTTGTTAGTGTCTGTTGCTGTCAGGCACTATCTTTTAAAATGTATATGAAAAGCAATTTTAAATTCGCAGCTGTCAAAAATGTGAAGTTATCAGATTAGCTCTCCACACAGGGTTCTGTCAGTGTAATGGTTTTATTTTTGTTGAAAATTAACAGAATGAGTGTTTTACATTGAGACAATGGCACACCGGTTGGTAATGTTTTAAGAGAAATGAAAATCAAAACTCAACTCCAGCACTGCAGTGACAGTGTTGTTTCAGCGCGCACATTTTATTGGCTGGTGGATCTCCATTTAAGTGTCACTGAATTTTTTTTTTCACATTTAAAAAATGAAAGTGAAACATGACAAGGGAGGGCTCATAGACGAGTGATAAATGAAAACCAACACAAAGCATCTCGGCCAGGTATTGGGTCGTCACAAGCTGCTGAAACAGCATACTTTCGAATAGCTTTTACAATTTCCTGGACCTCTGCTTTAGGGATAGAGCACCTATCCACCAAAACATCATCCCTAATGTCATGTTTTTATGATGATAATGGAGAGCACAGTCTAAAAGGGCAGCAGAAAATCTCCCATACGTGTCCAACTAAGTTCAGATCAGTTGACTGAAGGCAATAGCATATGATACACAAACTTTTCATCTTCATGAAACCATTCAGTGATGTCTTGCATTCCATGGATGGGGGCAGAGTCATCTTGGAAGAGAAAACTCCACCAGGATAGAAATGTTTCATCATTAAACAAATATGATATCTGTGGTCACAAAATAATTTTGAATTGAGCGACCCTTTGATCCCTCAAAGGGGACAAGTGGATGCCAAGAAAAGGTAACTTAGCACAGACATTGGATCCCCTCATTGTAGGGATCAAGCATCCAGGCCTCAACTGTTCATTGTGTACAACTAATATGCACAAGCCCATTTGTCATAAATACCAAGGATGACTTATCTCACCACATAACTTTTGTCAAATTCTCTGCAGATCGGTACATTTCGTTTCAGTAACAGTCAACTTGTAACATGCATTCCACTTTGTGAAGAGATGTAACATCACTGAACTGTAATATTCCACTTTATATACAGTGGTTTTCAACTGACTGCACCTACTGGCTCAGTCTGATCACTGCCTGTACTGACATTCATTGAAATTCACTTTTTTCCCCCACTTTGAACACAGCTCAACTGTTTAGTCCACTGCAACGACCTGCTCCTATCGACTCAGGAGAACAGGACTCTGACTCATGATGATTGGCTGTTGCTACTTTACACATTGCAAGTGCACCACCAATTACACTCTGCCTTCACTATCAGAGGATAATGCAGTCAGCACATATTTTGCTCGTATATCCACAGGCACCTGGCCGACCAGGTGTGGCCGCTAGAAAGCAATGGAACAGACTAATTCTAACCAGCTTTACTGCGATTTACCCCAAAAGACTCAACCATGGCCCTGGGAAATAGTGGTGACGAGCGTTCTTCAGCAACCCCTCCGAAGCAAGCTGACAGTGAAAATGTTCAGAGTGAGCATAAAGTTGATATTTCTAAATTAAATGCACAGAATAATTTTGCGTAATTTGGCTGTTGTTATTTCTTAAATGTGCACCTGTCTAAGGGTAATTTGAGGAATTATTTGCGATAATGAATTGCAAAATAAATTACAAATACGATCCGACATAAACACATTTAACGTTGCTACATTGGCTAGCCTACTTTTCCCTGCAGTTGATTATTTACTTTGAAGCCTATTAAAAGATGATAAATGGCTTAGAAATGCATCTTTGATTTTATTGGATATTTCTGAGGACTTTATTAACAAAATCCCCATTGCAAGACCACATTTGACTTGTTTAAACTGTTGGAGAGTCGCGGCCCGCAGCACAGGGTAAGGAACTGTCTTTGTAAGCTGCCGTTGATTGTTATCACAGTAATAGAGTGCAGAAAAATACATTTTTGTGGATACTTCGATGTATTATTTTCATATGTGGATTTTCATGGTCTGCCATCTCACATTGTGCCAGATGTGATCTGATCTGCAGTGTATGCGATTTCATCAGGCATCTGATAAAATATTTTAATTACAATGTTAAGCATTTTTGCAATTGTTATCTATATCATGCAGTGCATCTCTTTTTGAATAATTTCATGTGCTGAGTGTTTTGTCGTTGTGTTAGTAGTTTCCGGGCTTTTGGCTCAGAGGGTCAGGACAGTGACTACTGTGTTTATGGTGTTTGTATGATAGGTTACTTGACCTGATATGCAAGCTACGCAAACTGTTACTTTTAACAGTAGCAGGTGTTGCTATTTTGTATTGAAGACAGTTCGCGGGGAGATATGTTTATTTAACGTCACATTGTATAATCCGCCCGCTGACAAAGAATACCAGCGCTTGCTGCCTGATAGGCCTATATGGCAACAACCCTACTATATTGCTAAAATGCTGAAATTACATTTGAATTCAATCAAAATAATAGACTAATTATGACACTATTAATGATATTTTGGGTGTTGCACAAAAGACCTTAGGAACCAAACTAAGGAAAAAAACTTCAGGTACCTTCAATTCAATCTTACTGACTTTATCGGTAATCTTTATCAATCATAGTTTATCTATATTGACGAGGAGAGTAGAGTAGCTGGGTCTATTTTACAATTTGGAAAATCCTTCTGATGCACTCAATTTCTGAAAAATTTATGAGCATAATCAATCTTTATTTCCACTGACATTTGGACAGCTATTTTGTGACTTTTATACATTAATTTTGATTGCCCATTTATTTCAACAAGTTGTGCAACAGTGCAATTCTCCTAAGCCCATAGACTTCAAGTTTTCTTCCAGTTTTTCTTTTCTTCTTGCAGACAGTTATGTTATTGGACAACATGTATCCTAATCTAGTCAGTTAAAATATTTGCGACTTTTTAAAATAAGGTGAACCTCGCAATGAGAGTTGCGCTGCTTGTAGAGGACTGACGGTGGATGATGTTGGTCACCCTCCTGGTTCAGTGATAATGAATAATAAAATGTACATGACATAAATTGACTGCACCCCATTCACTCATTCACATTTGCTACTTTTTAACTGATGTTATCGTTGGAATGAATTTGCTTTTCAGCATGTTTTGTTTCATTATATTCTTTAAGTAGAATAATGTTTTCCTCCAAGTTCTAGTTCAGTTCTTTTACCCTTTTATCTTTTATGTTTAAGGTTGAAGCTTTGTGGCAAGATTTTTTTTTGCAGCTGAAAGAACATGCAATGCTTGCTGCCACTCCATGGAAACAATGGACCTTTCTACTTTAAATCACATTCTCTGCAGTAAAACCCTCAGCAATTTCCCTTCACTATCTCAGAGAGGAATTCTGTGCAATGCTTTCAAGTAGATTCTTAGGTAAGCAGAAATCATACCTTAAAGCCAATACTTAAATGGAATAGGCCTACTTGAGATTTCTAGTAGATTTCTAATTGAGACCAGCCCTTATTTGTCAAAACGTGGCCACACCCGGACAGTAAAAGCGGCTCAGGCTTTAATTATGATTCGGCTTTTAACTGAAATTTTATGGTAAGTGACAATGGCAAAATTAACTGACTTTCTAATGTCAAGGATTGTGTTATAAATAACACAAAAAAGCCAACAGTGTCACTCTCGGTTGGTAGTGTAATATTACTGGAATCCAGGGACAATCAATGATAACAAATTCCAAAAACACCTCACACAGCAAGAAAATCCACATCACTAAATTCTGTATCATAGCCTACTGGGCTAAAATATGAGTTGGCCACAGTCCAAATTAATAAACTACCATCAAACAATAGAGTTAATTTTTTGGTGTAATGAATCAATACAGGCTGCAAACTATGCGTGAGTCAGAAAAAAAATTTAATGACAAATAGCCCATCATCCATTAGTCCCAAACGTAGATTTAGAATACGGGAGGCTGAGTGTAAATGACTTGTCAAGCCGGTCAAGACAAATCGTGAATTTTTTATTTTGCATCTGAGGAAAAAAAAATCTAAATAAAAGTAAATTGGTGAATGTGGTGATATATCTTCAATCACCTGCATGAGTGGTTTAAGAACATATGTGTTCAAAATGGTTCTTGCTCAAGACCCATTGCATTCTCCTCCTGACAATCTCAAAAAGTATTTAACATCCAGGTTTCATATGGATTGAAATAATCAGCGAGCTCCCTGTCTATAAGTGATATATGCCTAAATAATCTGAGCAGCTATTGATAGCCCTCAGAACTAATAAGCTATGTATAAATGCACCCCCCATCACAGCAACCCCAACTGATAACTTCTTCCCAAGGCCATGGGCTCATCCAGTTGTTCCAGCCATAGCTAGTAATGGCATGGCTGCAGTTCAAACATCCGACCACGAGGATCACCCGAGCAACGTCTTTGCTGTGACTTGTGAGTTGTGAACCACTTGCTGGTCCCCTCAGGTGATTCTGCATCATTCGAGGAAGAGTTTTTCTTCTGGTTTTCAGAGAAGCAAGAGACTATCTTAAACATAAGGAAAAACCTGTTCGAAAATCAGCAGGAAAGCTTGAGTATGACTGTTTTAATTATTTGGTTGAGGTTGATGGTACCATGAAATCTAGAATTTTTGCATGACACCTTTGTTTTCAATAATTTTATCGGAACAACTCTCAAGAAGTGTTGCACCTAATCATCTCTCAGTGCTGTAACTAACAACTGCGTTAACCTCAGTGAGGTTGAAGATAAAAATTTGGCTGGATCTTGTTGGGCAGGTTCGGTTAAGCTGAGAAGATTTCAGACTTAAGGCAATCTCAGGCCTCATTTCAAGTCCAATGCAGAGCACTTAGTTTGTACTATTAACAGCAGCGCCCGTTGGGCCAGGAAACGCACTCATCCACACAAATCAGACTCTGTCTGGATCTGCTCTATTTGGCTCTACAATGACTTTCATTCCTCACTGGCTCAGTGCTGTGTCACGTCTTATTAATTCCTCTAAGGGGGGGTAGGGGGTGGAGGGCTCAGGATTTTTAGACTTTTTTACAAGACAAAAATGCAAAATGAAAATCATTGAGGAGGCAATTACCCGATTATCGGGGTAGAGACTAAACACTCTGCTTTGTGGGTAAATGAGTAAATTGGAGTCGAGGCGCAGAAGAGCTGTGGTGGGCCACTATGCAGGAGACATCTGCCGATCTGCTGGAACCAACCTGGCTCAGATGCGGCCTCTTCACACAGCCTCTCCAAGCGCAAGCGCACAATACTGCCTTTGTGTTACTTTTCAATGCATGCAGATGGCAGACTTCCTGTACTCATTCAGTTTTTTTCTATTTTTGTTCCATTACTTTAAGCCTCAGTAAAAGAATAATAATGCAAATTACTATAACTCTCAAATATATGGAGGGCATGCCATTTTTGTCAAAACAATGGAGAGACTTTGAGCCATGCATTTATAAACCGACACACAACTAACATACCACAGAAATGTACTACATGTACTCCTGGGCATGTACTACAAATTCACTGGTGACTAGTAAGATTGAGTAGATAATCTTCTACCCAGTGGTTCATAGGACAGACGGCAATTTTCTTTTCTTTGAGACTGTTTTCCAGCAGAGGGTGAAAATGGGCCAGGTACATTTTTGTTGCTGCAGTGCTCTGTAATTTCCTGTTCCTGTTTTCAGTACAGACTGCCTATTCCATGAAAATATTTTCCCTTTGTAATTCATTTGGTGTTTCTGCAGGATTGTTCAAATTAAATTGATTTATGTTTTCTTTTTATCACATAGCTGAGATGGTCCATTTCACCACAGTTACTCAAAATAGCGAATATCTGGTAATGGCTTCTCTCTCCATTGTAGTTAAAACAGTAAAGATCTCATCATTGCCAATTTTTTATCTCAAGTCCTCTATGATAACAAGCTGATCAGTGACCACAAAAGTGCCCCTCCAAAGGATGCACCCACGAACGAACGGACTGTTGGACAAATGGATGGACAAACGGGTATGGCCTAAATCAACAAATCCCTGACCTATATGTTAGTTGGAGCAGGACTAAGAACCTTTTGAAAGGCCACTGCAAGTAGTTTGGGAGATTTTCTCCAAAAACACAAACGAGGTCAAGGACAACAGTTGCATAAAATGTCCTGTAGAAGTCGTAGGTAAATTTGAAGACTTACAGTGGTTTCCTTGCCCTAAATGTAGTAGGTATTGATGTACTATGATTTTTCAGAGAATTGAAAATTGCAGTAAAAGTTCAAAGTCATAGGGAAAAAGGTCAAATGTCACAGGTCAATGCAACATTCAAAAGGCACGACTACGGGATACGACTCACCTACAAACACAATTTTGAAAGCCACTGTCAAAAATGTTTGAGATATGCTCCAGTAACAAAAAACAGTGATGGAGACATTCATTCAAAAGCCAAAGTTCACAAAGGTAACAGATTTGAAGCTTTAGAAAAGTACATAAAGTCAGTGTACAATGGTTAGGCTCCTGCATATATGTTCAGAGTAATGGATCTACACAGACGCACGAACATACACACAAATGGGCACAGCCTAAATCAGTTGTCCCTCCCTTTGGGCAGCAGGGTGCTGAAAAGTAAATGGGGTACTGCTCAATACTGGAGTTGCAGGGAATTATCTCAAACTCATACAGAATAATGAAATGATTTAACCGATGGCTTTTGTGGATTGCACTGTAGATGACATACACTGCCCTTTGAAAGTTCGGGGACACAGTATCTGTAGCTTTGGCATGGAAGATGTCAAGTTTCTGCTGATATTGTTGGGTCATTATTCAATATGGATGTTATTGGATTGTTAACAATATTGGATGTTAACAGTGCACACTTTAACGTCATATGATTTGTTTTGTTTCGCATCCCATGTGCTGCAGAGAAAAGCCACCTATTTGTAAAACTGTCCCCAAAATTTTAACTGGCAGAGTAGAAGTACTGAGAGTGAAATATCATTTTAGAGGTGAAAATATCATGAAAACATGGCAGAGGAATGAAATGCTACTCCACAGTTACAGTGAAGTTACTGCGCATGACAGA
Source organism: Gymnothorax reevesii (assembly GCA_029721435.1). Classification (NCBI taxonomy): domain Eukaryota; kingdom Metazoa; phylum Chordata; class Actinopteri; order Anguilliformes; family Muraenidae; genus Gymnothorax; species Gymnothorax reevesii. Next base: position 95,262,203 of record CM056575.1, read on the forward strand.
ACCCCACAGTCTCTTATGAACAGCCGCGTTCTTATATTCATGGTGCTGGGGAAAACCCAAGCTTTTTTCACAACATATTCTGTTTTATTAATGCATCTGAGACAAGACTTTGCCTTCCCTTGCGGCCTATTTGGGAAGCCCATAGGGCTACTGGGAAAACTCTATCTCAACAACCTGTAATGCATAAATATTGCACATTTAATATTAAAGGCTGCTTACAGGCAAGGTGGTTCTCACGTTTGTAATTATTTCCGAAATTCTCCACGATAGATACAAGGCTGCTTGTTTACCTGAATCTCTGGGCCTGGTGGTGCAGGGGTCCTGGGTATCGGCGGTTGGGGGACTGGTAGAGCTGGGAGAGCAGAGCCTGGCTGGTCTTCTGGCTGGGGTTGTTAGCAAACTTGACAGTGATGGGCTCGGCAGCTCCTGAGGGCTTCTGTCCATTCAGCCCCTTGATGGCCTCCTCAGCCTCTATCCTCTTATCAAAGCGGATGAACCCCACGCCTCGCGAACCACCTGAGGGGCCAGCACACCAAAAACAGGAGGGGGATACCTTTACTTCACCTCGCCGCATATCAGAATATAACACACAGGGCCAACCCAAACAATCCTGTATAACAACAGAGGAACAAATGTGCACATCCTGTTTGCGCGGATACAAAAACAATACTGGCTGCGCAAAAATGTGCATTCTTGAGAATATTTCCGAAGTTGATTATTGCCATTCAACTTTTGTTTTAATACCATGTTCTAATAAAAATAATTTACTTATAGTGGTGGCCTAACGGAATTTAATGACATTTTCGATCTTCCTCAGTGATTTCTTTAATTTAATGCAATGAAATGGAGAAAAATTAACTAGGAAATTAATAATAAAAACATAGCGTCAAAACAAATTAAAAGAACAAGAAAGAACTCCCCAGAACATAATCTATTGGGACACAGAGGGAAGAATAAAAGCAAATGCTGCTGTCTGTTGAACAGAATCCGAGCGTTATTTTCCACAGGGGGGGGGGGCTGTTCAGCCGTTCCACTGGTCCCTCAAGACTCTAGCCTGGACGGCAGTAGTGTCAAAGGCAATATGCTTATCGTGAATTGTGCCCCTCCCCCACCCACCCCTTCATGTGGTATTAGGATCGACATTCAAATAATTTCCGAGTGACTGTTTCTAACCGCCACCTGAAAAGTAAAATTTTAAATCAGCACTGCCCAGGAGGTCTTTTGTTGGCCAGCGTAAATGCGAGCTGCTAGGTTTTAATGAGCCTGCGCTGTTGGCCCGGGGGAGCCACATTAGATGACAACACGCAGGCAGATATATTTGCATAATTCTGCGTACGGAATGGCAGCTTCACGAGCGGGCAGATGCATTGCTTATTGGCGTTTCTCCCTCCTCTCACCGCGCTGATTCTTACAGATGTTTTATCTTCAGCTGTCTTATTGTCTATTGAAATCAGGCTTTTTTGATATGCGCTGCTCTGAACAAACATTTGAGTGCAGTCTTTTCAGCGCAGAACGGTTGCGTTTCGCCCCGCGGTGTGCACCACTCCTGACAGTAATTCATGTGTTTCTGTCACCTCTCCTATACCTGCAGTTTTTAATTATGCCTGCCGCAGATTTCTCTCAGTTGTAGGCACACTGTATCTCACAGGAGTTACAGAGGAGGCTCACGGTTTGCAGCACCAGTCTCAGGGTGAAAGTCAGGTCAGTAAGGAAGCATTGGAAAGTGGGCCAGTTTAGGAAGCCAAGCAGCCAACTGATTCTTTACACCAATCAAAAAATAAAGAGTGGAGCCTCAATGCTCATGGCAGCTGAGAAAAGTATGTAACGTTATATAACATGTAACCGAGTGGACTAATCAAGTGTAAGGGGCATATTATAATTTCAGCACAATCCTATGATAGATGGGATATAGATGCCCACTGCATTCATGTGACCTTATCACACAGACACAGTATATTCTGAATTGATTCAATTCTCATAAGGCCCTCTCCTGGGGTTCAGCCGACTACCTTTATGAGCCTCCAATTCATCCACCAGTTCATCAGCTCCATATAAGTCATCTTCATAAAGCATCTACTAATCTTTAATTTGTACCTCTATGTCCGCAACCCTACTTTATCCATTAAAAAAAACTGCATTTCTAATATTTTAAACTGATCAGCACGTTTTGCTCAGAGATGCTTAATGACCAAAAACCCTGACACCCATGTGAGAAGTGTTACTACTCCAGTAATACATTTCAGAGGCCCAATTAAGTGTTATGTGTATTTCAGGGCTGGTAAGTGGATCGAATGGAAAGTGTAGTGGGGCGCAGTCATTGGAGCTAAAAGAAAAGGGACAATAGCATCTTGACTCTGAACACTGGTGCAACCTCTAGCCCTATTTCAGTGATAAGCTAAAAACTCTCATCTCTGAAAAGCGACCTCATTTGGCAAATTACATTGCTATATGTCAACAGCTCTTTGTCTGCCTCCACAGAAGCACAAGAAAGTGCTCAAGCTAAATCTGAAACTGCTGGTCTCTGTGGTGGTAACGCAAATTGAAATTTTCACTCTGATGTTGACTGCGGCATATTTATATTTTCACAACTTTTTCCATATGAACATAATGTGCTTCCTGCAAAAGAAAACAAAGAAAATTTTCCCTTGCACTAGTAAAGCCTGGCAGCTTTGAGTGGTTTTGCCACTTATCGCAGCCATGCAGCGTAGCATTAGGCCACAGCGCGGCACATGAAAAGCACTTTCCCAAACTGTAATCACTCATAGCTTATGTAAGTCCACCTGTACTTATCTCAGACCACCACACATGTACAGTAAGAATGGGTCGTTTTTGAATAACCAGGGAGACGAGTGAAGACAGTTTCTGAGAGACTGACGGAGCCCTGAAAAAGCATTAGGCCCGCCCACTGCACGGCTCCTCAACATTTACAACAAACTGGAGACCGCTGGCAGGGAAGTGTGGGGAGCCTGGGCTGTAAATGAAAGCTCTCTCCGCTCGCTCAAAGACACAAGCACTCCTCTCAAACTCCTCCTTTTCATCCCTTTATGCCACTCGGCAATCACTGCTGAGCATTTATTAAACCTACACAATAAATACATCGCAAAAACAACTCCAGCTCCTGCCTGCTCTCAGGCAGCTTTCAGCAGACGTGCACTTGTTTTATTACATAACTGAGTTTGTGCTGATGCAGATGGTCTCTGAAAAATTGCAGAGAATCTTTGAGGTAGAGAGGTACGATGGGGAACATTTGTAGAACTGCAGCAAAAACCATCTGTCTGCTTATTTGGGTATACTGAGGTCACAAGGACAATACACAAGTCTACGAACTCGCTATTGCATCACCGTGTTCCTTACGGAAGAAAGTCTTCGCCTTTATAGAAAAATGGAGGCATATTTTTCCATCAACAGCAAGCATTGTAGTAAAGAAAGCGAGATGAAATTGTTGTATTTGCTTTAATTACTTCCACAAAGAAGCAGGGGGTTGTGAGCTGCGTTGGTTTTTCTGTACATAACTGTGCATGCCTAAGCAAGCAAATGCATGATATGAGAAGGCAAATGCATGTTTGATGATCATGCCCTAGACACACCAGGCATCTGTGGCTCGACTAAATGCCATATGTTTTACCTCTCACATTGCCCCTTTCCTACAGTATAACTTATTATGACATGTTGCTGTTTGTGAAACATGCTTCAATTTGGTGGCGATGTGATTGAGTTTGTGTGTGCGCATAGCTGTATGTATGTTTTTGTGTTTGCGCATGTGTGTGTGTTTGTGTGTTTGTGCACTCCTGCTGTCTACCTGTACAAGAAGGTGAGCGTTTGTTTGTAATATTTGTATTTGTGGCTGCTAGCATGCTTTTTCACTGTATGAGTGTGTCAATGTGAGTTTGTGATTGCGCATATACGTTGTACATACATATGAAGACCTGTATGCAAGAAGTACCTAAGTCACAAAATAATACTTTTGAGATTTTGGGGTTCAAAGTTTTCAAAATATGCTGCAGATCATGGCAATGGACAATGGAAACGCACCAGTACACAAGACTTGAGTGCCTCTTTGCAGAAATCTTAGGTGATGATGCTCTGGCCACTGTGCTTTTTAATACTGGTGTCAGCTCATTTTTTGCACAATGTGACTTAAGTACTTCTTGCACACAGGTCCTCATATGCGCAAGCTCTCTCTCTTTCTCTCTCTCTCTGCATGAGTATTTGTGCATATGTTTGTAATGCTTGTGCGTACCTGTGCACGTACGCCTGTGTGAGCAGGCCGTCTCTCTGTGCGCATACTAGCCTGCATCTGTGCTGCCTGCGCACCGATGCCGAGGGGCTTTGCAGGGACAGCCCAGGGGAGCAGCGCTGAAGCAGTCAGTTTTCACTTAAGCAAAGCTGCATGTAAAAGGCAGTTCTGCGGATCAATTGTATTTGCTCTCATTGATGAGAGGCGTATTGACTGCAATGCTTGGAATCCTGCAGAGCTGCCCTGAATATTTTACCATTGATCAAAGACTAACGGATATTATATTTTCACTCCTACTGATGTCAGTTTAAACTGGCTGTTTCAATTGAACTTCATGATCTGAAATTGTTTCCCAGAGGTTACAGACGCTGATCAAATAGAGAAATGGGGCTCTCTGGTGTTTGCTCGTGACCACTGACTGAAAAGGCGCAGGAATATGCAGGCTTATTTTAAATGGGACCAATCAGGATAAGGAAGAGTGCTGTAAATGCCAATCAGTGGCCAAACATCTCCTCCACTGTCACCCACAAAATGTGTCAGGCACATGTCAGAAGCTATTGGGACGGAATTACAGTCGTTTGGTATTGGGATGACAGGAATATAAACTCACCGCAATGTAATGTCTTATGTCAGGAAAAACTGACTATTCAATCAGCATAATTTTCCTCTGTGACGGGTGTGTGCTCGGGGTGATATGGCCTTTGAAATAATCTGGAAAATGCCTAATTACTCAAAGTCAGAATTCATACAGTAGCAACAAAGAGATACATAATACTTATCTCCACAAATGAGCCACATTATTTATAAAAAATTGAGTCTAATTACTGTAATTCACAAAAGACCCAGGGAAAATGAAGAATGAGCTCAGAGTCTAATTCTGTAGGAAGGGTTAGTAAATATTTAAAAATCACAGCATAACATGCACTTAACAGTTATAAATTCAGTCAAAATGACAGCATGTGTAAAGCAGCATCATACACCCTAGGAAGATTATAGTTAAATATGCTCCCATTGACAGTCATAGTGTGATAATGCCGTGATCGCTGCTCAACTTTGCTTTGAAGGTCCTTTAATATCCATTTGCACATTCCCAAAAGTATTTCCATGACATTGAGATGTGAGAATGTGCAGCACCTTGTCCTGCATCGTACTAACAGGTCTGGTTACTTAAGGTAATGAGAAATAGCCAACGTCTTCTGTATAAAGGACAAAAGCAGCCCTTTGATACGAGAAGGTACTACGATGTGTGCGTGTATGCGTGTGAGAGTGTGTGTGTGCGCGCGTGCGTGTGTGTGTGTGTGTGTGTGTGTGTGTGTGTGTGTTTGAGCATGTATATGCGTGCGCACAAGAGTTTTTAGCTTTTCTCTCTCTGTCGCTCTTTCCCACTTTTCTCTCAAAGCAAATCGCATGAGAGTTTTAATTTTCGGACCATTTCTCTTTATTGCAGCATGAACTGAAAAGATCTGCCAACACTGAGCTCTCTGGGTCCTCTAAAATCCTCCTTGTTTCTTAATCACCGGCAACTAAAATTTAATTAGTCATTAAAATTCCTCCAGCGGATCCCCCAGCCTCCAGGGAGGCGTCTGCGGGCTGGGCCAGGCCTGGATGTGTCAGAGGGAGGGGTGAGTGAACAGGAACACACACAAGCCCAGAGCTTCCCCTGAAGCTCAGCTAAGCTTCCGCCGCGACGCCGCCAAAGAGGCAGCTCTGCCTAAGCTCCATATCAGGGTGGGTGACGCAAATAGTAACGCAGCTCTTAAGCAGAGCTCTAAAGATGTATAACATACAGAAAGGGGTGATATTGTTTGTGATATCCTGAATTATTTAAACGTTTTTTGGACATACTGCTCCACAGGCTGCTGCTGCTGCTGAAAATTCGTTCCATGACCATTTATAGACAAGAAATGGATTTATTTATTTATGAAAGTGGTCTGAAGCTGGTTTACTGAGCAGGAGTAACACGCTGTTATCAGCAGATTCATTCTCATCTGCCGTAACTCTTCGGCTTTCTGCTTCTCCCGGGGTGCCACGCATATTGTCTCGTAGACGCAGAAAAACAAAAGAGTGCCCTAAATCGTTGAATCGTTTTGCCTTCTACATGGACCTGTTAGATGAAAGGATTTCATCTGCATATGCAAATGAATGTGGGTTTATACTGGCGGTCGGAGTGCTGTTCTCGTTTGCTTAATCGGCGCATATTACACATTACGCTGTAGTCTGCCACAGAGGGAGAGATCCTGTGAAATGAATCTAAGCACAGTATGATGGAAGTGAAAATGCACAATCCTCAAGATGCACCGTTGCACCTCCTGTGCATGTGTGGAGGTTTCAGTGTGCTAAGTGTGTCACTGTGTAGTGTATGCTTAATGTGTCTCTGTAGTGAATGGTTAGCACGTCACTGTGCATTGTGTGTGATTGTTTATTGTTTCTCTCGGCCAGCATGCAGCATGTGTGTTTAGTGCACCACTTTGCTCACATGCAGTGTTTGCAGTGTTAACATGTCACTGTCTCTGCGCATATCTCAGGGAAACTGTGTGTACTATATGTGCGTCACGTGTGTCTCCAACCAGACTGAACGTGCATGTGTCTGCATACATATGTGAGTGCTTGTGGGTTTCAGTATTTGTGTTTGCGTGTTCTAGCATGTGTGTGTGTGTTTGTGTGTGTGGGTTTGTGTCTGCGTGTTGAAATAAAGAGCCCTCCCATGGATACCTGTGACCTGGTCCACCAGGATGCGTGAGGTGATGATGCGGCCGTACTGAGAGAAGAGCTGCTCCAGCTCTTTCTGGGTCATAGTCTTGGGCAGGCCGCTCACGTACAGGTTAGCGTCTCTGATGGAGGCAGAGCTGGGCCGTGCGTATGACACCTGCACAGAGGGAGGAACACAGGAACAGGGCTTTAACGGAGGACCAGAATCAATGACAGGCCCCATTTCAGCTACCTTCAAGCACAGACATTTCTCTTAGCTTTATTTACTGAGTTTGTACTCTGAGTAAATTAATATCACCAGATGAGAAATTGCACCAACCTATCAAGAAATTTTATGAGTCTGACATTTTATGATGTCTGATTTTAAACAGACTTTGACTTGTATTTATGCATATCATAAATCTACACTGCAGTTTGGAATAAGCAGACTGAGTTAAGCAAATTATTGTGAGCGAAAGGTTGAAATAAGTTGTGTGTGCATATACTTATGGTACAGTTTAATGGAAATCAATATGGTTTGTGTACATGCACCTCTGTGTGTGCAAGTGCGTGCATGCACAATATGTGTTTGTATGTATGTATGTATGTACTCTATGTGCATAATATTGCATGCATGTATGTGTGTTTGTGTGCATGGATTTATGTGTGTTTGTATCTAAGTACGTGTGTATGTATGTAAGCGAGCACTTATGTGTGTGTATGTATGTGCTTTATGTTTGACTACCAGCATGAAGGAGAGAGAGTATGAGCACTGTTAGGGTGTGGGTGTCGTCACATCTTCCAGTCTGAATCACGCATTAAACCTTCTGCTTGTGGCCCTAGCTGTGAGAGCTGAGTGAGAAAGCTGTCTGCACAGAACACACAGTCAGAGAGGCTGCCAGCTGTCTCTCTCCAGCTCCCTCAGAAGCGTGCCGCCAGCCTCTCTCTCTTCAGCACTGCGGACAGCGCGCGCATTCACACAGACATTTACACACTCATAAACCGCACACACTCTACGGACAGTGCCTTTGTACACAAAGACTCTCACTGCCAACACACTTCCTCACAGACGCACACGCACAGCACGCACATGCATGCTTACATACCCACACCTCTCTAAACTCACATTTTATTGCTATTTCTAAAGCTACTGCTAAGTATTCAAGATTTACAGACAAACACACACGCACATGCACATGCATGTGCACAGACACACACATTAATATGATAATGGGAACAAGTATTTTTATTTCATTACTTTAGCAAATTTTTTTTTTAATTGCAGATCAGGCTTTAATGAGACCTACTATCGGCAGTTAGGAAACACAATTGCTAATAGTATCGCAAATCAACGGTGTGTCTAACTGCATACAGATAATTGTTCTCACAAGAGTTGTTGGCACAACTGTGGCGCTGTTGTGGAAAGGTACGGTCCACAATGAGATAATAGCCTGTGGGGGTTTGGTTTCATTCAGGCCAATCAAATCAGACAGCGTCATTCCCTTTAAAACCAGTGCAACAACACCATAGCAAACTGAAAATTTCATCATGTCAGGTGAAAAACAAGCATGTAACAATGACAGATGCTAGGAATGCCCCCATCAAGAGGAAAAAGATCTGCTTGGTTGCTGGAATGGAGGCCGGTACACAAAGTAATGCATTTCGCTTGAAAAGATGTGGGTCACTGAAACCATAAATAAACTGGTACTCAAGAAAGTAAAACAAGGAAAAGGCTGAAGGTAATTATTTTTATCACATAACTGTAGCAGTTGTCCCATGGCCAAGCCAATTATATATTTTTGATATCACCCAAGGTACAAATCACTTATGCGAAAATTTCATTGGCTGAGAGTGAGGGAAAAAAATAGCTCCGTGTTACCTCACACTTTTAATATTTAGCCAAACTGAATACAAAGTGTAATGTTGGTTAAATCGGTATGACTTAGCACTGAAGCAGGCTAGCAATGTGCCACCCACATAACTAAGTTAATGTTACCTAACACGTTTGTCATCTAGTGAGCTAACATTAGCTAGCTACTCAGTTGACTGATTTTACTAACTGTTGCCAGTTCAACCGTGTATGTCATGTGCTAACATACAATGGGAAAGTACATTTGTTTTCTACTAACTTATGCATTGCAGTTCTTTGATAAACAGAATCTTGAGCTCTTGGTCATGTCATAAAAAAGTCATGAAACTCTGAGGATATTTTGGGTCTGCTGCTCACTAATACTTGCAACAAATGCAAAACTTACTCAACTCATTACGTAACTATCATATGACATGCTCACTCATGCACAATCCTCTATGTATTGCCCCCCAAACAAAGAAAATATTCATATGCCTAAAAAACTGTAAATAATATTACTGCTACTTGTTTTTACATGTAAAGGTACAGAACTTGAGTCCATTGACTTTCAGTGTTTTATAGTGAAGTTATTGACACAAAAAAACAAACTTAAATCGAACGCTGTATATCACAAGAATCATTTGAATTTATGACGGTACAGAAATAGCAGTGGAAATTGTGTGGTTCTGCACTTGTCTTTTCCCTCTGTTGCCCTCAGCCCTGTTCTCTCTTCACTTCCCCTTTTCCACTTCCTCTTTCTCTCCTTGTCATCCGACTCCAGATGTCAGATCCATCAACACCTCATCTGGCTGTGAGGGGTGTGTGTGCTGGTGTGCATCTGTGTCTGTGTGAGCCTGTGAGAATGTGTGCATGTGTATTCGTGCATATGTGGGTGCGAGTGTGTGTGTGTCTGTGTGTGCGGGCGTGCATGCGAGTGTGAGTGTGCGTGTGCATGCATGTGTGCATGTATGTGTGTGGGCATGTTCATGTGTGCGTGCATGTGTGTTGTGCGTGTGTGAATTTGCATGTGTGCGTGTGTGTGTGTGTGTGTGTGTGTGTGTGTGTGTTCTTTTACATACTTCAAAGAGAAAATCAAAAAAATTTTTCCACAAAGTGGGGACATTATCGGGAGGTGAGGACATTTCAAATGTCCTCACAACTTCATGAGTGACTTGCTGTGTGTGTGTGTGTGTGTGTGTGATTGTGTGTATAAGCATGCTTGTGTGTGTGTTTGTGCGTGTGCAGGTGTGTTTGCGTGTGTGTGTGTGTGTGTGTGATTGTGTGTATAAGCATGTGTGTGTGTGTCTGTGTGATTGTGTGTATAAGCATGTGTGTGTGTGTGTGTGTGTGTGTCTGTGTGATTGTGTGTATAAGCATGTGTGTGTGTGTGTGTGTGTGTGTGTGTGAGCCTTTCCTCCCTCCACAGGTTACTGTTTTCTCACCCTCTCGGCTCCTTCCCAGCGCACATCACAGGATAACAGAGGGAAAATTGAGCTGGGAAATTGAGAGGCGCTACAGAGGCGGAATCCACCAGACTAAAAACAGAGACTCCACCTGTGTGTGTGTGAAAACTGTACTTCTGAACTAATGCAGTACTTTATTTTTAATATTTTCTGCATCATTCCAATTCTTGCATACAGAGCAATTTAACTCAAATGACATTTTTACATAGAAACTGCCGGATAGATTTTTTAACTCACTGAAGAGGAGTTTAGCTGAAACAAACAATATCACTACTTTGGCCTGGACTCAAACCCACAAGCTAGAGTCACAAGGCAGACCTCTACAGTCCAGTCCAGCACCCCGCACATAACGGGGGAGGGATTACAGCTCAGAGAACTCTCCAGGAATAGGGCTGAATACAGGCATGGCATACCTGCCTCGCCATGTCAACACTGCATTACACTCTGAATTACACACACTGCTCCCCTTACATTATCAAACACAAGCAAGTACTGCAGCACTCATCTTAAAATACCCATGTACAGATAACACACACAGAAGCAGGAATGTGCATGCAAGCACACTTCCAGTCACACACACATTTACTTAGTGGATTGCAGGGTAAAACATTCATATTTTTCAAAGGAGACTATTCTTGCACACGCTGGCTAAAATCCACACACAACTGCAAAGAAATGGGCATAAATTATGGAATTGCAATTCAGCCCTGTACGATCAAAAGAGTATACAATCAGCATTTACTTATTCCAGGTGCATGCCATTTTTCAACATCTTTTAATGGAGAATTTTAAGAATTATTAAGAACTTTTTGCCTTTTTCCCAGTTTAATTTCCAACCTTGGGTCCTCATTTATCCTGGCTATGCTTACGATAATTTCCAAGCAAAGTGTGGAATTTCACAAATTTATCAGGCATTTTCCTATCCACATTAATGATGATGGAAAACACCAATATATCTTTCTGAGATTCTGAATTCCAGTACTTCCAGTACCGGCACATTTCACACTCACTAGGCTTATAAGTGACATAGTGTTGTACCAATGTTTAATGGGGTTTGATACACTCGTGCAGAGGTTTAACACTGAGAACATTTTCAATAAGTTTATTGCCAACTGCTGAAAAAATGCTAACAAGGGAAATGGAATGCAGAGCAAGTTTTGGTTTAATTACTTATTGCCATCCTTATAATATGACATATTACATGTTGTCAATGTTGTCTGTTGGTGATCTCTGACATATATTAATTTCTAATTGCTTTATCAGTATAGGCTTATGTATCGGCCTTAATTATTCAGTAAATACATTTTTTGATTGTCAATCAGGCGATTTTAAGCGTAAAACAGGATGAGGGCAATTACTAGCAAAAAGGTGCAAGGCTTCTTTACATTGGACCACACACCACAGATTATCCCGAAATGTCTCCGTTACCCCTAGGAGGAGTTGGGGTTGAGGAGGTTCAGCACAACCCTGATCAAGTTCACACACAGCATCTTGAACAAACTGTAAAAATGTAATCTACATTAAAATATTTCTTTTATAAATGTTTAGCTACTAATAAGCATAAATATATTTTATTAATAAATATATTTAATATGTATATTTCACATTATATAAACGTGAAAAACTGTGAAAATGAACACTGCAGGCAATTAAAGCTTCCAAATAATAGTTTTCCTTTTATTTCCAGAGCCATCACTCAGGATTCCAAATAGAATGGCTTGTTCAGCCTCAACTTCAGAGACTATAAATTCAATTTAGGGGGTCTGACAAGGTTTTCTTCTCGGGGCCCAATTTTTCTGCAAGTGCTACATCTGACAGTGCATGCACAGACAAACCATAATGCGAGTTCCTATTTTCCACCAGCTGTAAGGACAAAATGGTAAATTCCTACCGGTGGTACGTACAAATGGGAAAAGAGACGACTATTTCAGCAGGTGTTCTCCGTGTTCAGTATTTGTCCCCTTCCCCCTTTCTTATATTTTTACATATTTGTCACACTTTAATGTTTCAGACCATCAAACCGATTTTAATATAAGCAGCACATGATATTACAATCTCAAAGAATTTAAGCACAGATGAAAAAAAAAAGTTGACATCTATTAGCCAGCAGAGGGTTACTAAGCCATTTCTGAGACAGTGGTGAACCTTCCCAGGAGTGGCCAGCCTCCCAAATTTCCCCCAAAAGCGCATAAATGACTCAGGTCGGAGGTCACAAAAGTACCCAGACTGACATTTAAAGAACTACAGGTCTCACTAGCCTCAGGTAAGATCAGTGTTGATGATTCCACATACGAAAGCGACTGGGCAAAAATGGCACTTATGTGAGAGCTGCAAGGTGAAAACCACTGCTGACCAAAAAGAACGTAAAGGCTTGCTTCACGGGAGCCAAAAAACATATTGATGACGCCAAGACATTCTGGCTAATATTCTGTGTTTCAAAGAGTCAAAAGTGGAACTTTTTGGAAGATATGGGTCATTACATCAGGTTTGAACCAAACACAGCATTCCATGATAGGGACATCATACCAACAGTCAAGCACAGTGGAGATGGTGTGATGGTCTGGGGCTGCTTTGCTGCTTCAGAGCAGGGGCAACCTGCAAAAGTTAATGGAACCATAAATTCTGCCCTCTACCAGAAAATCCTACAGCAGAATGTCCCGCCATAAGTTTGTGCCCTAAGGCTTAAACGCAGCTGGGTTATGCAGCAAGACTAAGATCTAAAACATACAAGCAAGTCCACATCTGAATGGCTCAAGAGACACAAAATGAAAGTTTTGGCATGTAGTCACTGACTTTAATTTGGTTGAGGTACGGTGACATGACCTTAAATAAGAATTTAATGCTCAAAAACCCTCCAATATAGCTGAAACAAAACAATTCTTCAAGAGATGTAAACCGAAATTCCTCCAGAGCATTGTAAAAGACTCAGTGCCAAATGTTGCATATATTTCATTGCAGGGTGGCACAACCATTTATAAGGTTTGGGGGGGGGGAGCAAGTAGTTTTTTACATGCATGATTTTGAGTTTGAATGACTGAATAACTTTGAAAAAAATGAACACGTATGAGTGGCTTTTTTGTGTATTCATGGTGTGTTTGTCTCACATGAAAATTAGTTGGATGATCTGAAACATTTAAATTTGACAAATTACCAAAAATAAAAGAAAGCAGGAAGGGGGAAAATAATTTTTCACAGCACTGTAAATTAGATGGCACCTGTTGAATTTTCATTTAGATGAGGGTGCCCAAGACACAGTCCACTTCAATAGCATTTTTTTATTTGGTCTGAAAGGGCAGATCCGCTATGTAAGTTCCACACGAGGAGTTTGGCTCGCGTAAATTTATACCTTAACCCAAGTTTGGCAGTCAAATCTGTTGTGCTCCACCAGTGACAGTAAAGATCTGCAAACTTATGTGGCAGTGGATCTGTGGTCACGTAAACAAACTGCAACAAACCAATTCCACTATGGAAGACTTTTTCTCACCATGCTAGAAAGTTGGTCAGTTGCATTAAATTATTTAGCTTGTTGCTGTTATGAGTATTTACATAAAATATACGGCTTAGTCTTCAATTTTGGGACAAACAACGTGGATATCTTTTTTTTTTTATAAATTTGGCATCTTCAATCCCACCTGAATTTGGAATGCCCAATCCGAAAACTATGTACAAGGCTTGCTCGTAAACAACCCCCTATTGCCAGCTCAGGAGAGTGAGACAGTTCGCGGCTCTCCTCCGAAGCACGCGCCTGTCAGCATCTGCATCTTTACACTCATTGGTCGAAACTATCGGTAGTTCAGAATGAGGGGGGAGGATACCCATGAGCAAGCTTAGAATCTTACTGACGATCACCCAGCTAGCCAACAGGAGCAGCAACGAACAAGGCAATCATTTTTAATTTCCGTTCTCAGCAGTCCCTTCCCAATTTGCATCTCCACTGCGCTTTAGCCAATCGTGCACCGTTCTCAAAAAGTTGCTGACCACTGCTGGTTGGTACGACCGGGGATCGAACCTACGCCGTAGTAGTCACTACTGCATTGCAATAACGGCCTTGCCAGATGCAATACCCTTGATCGCCAGATGGCGGTAATTCTGTATCCGGGGCGGTTCAGACCCGTGCGGCAGATCGTTGTAAATCCGGATCGCATTTAGACACATAGAGGAACACTTTCTTTGAGCGAAGTCCCCAGGATTTCTTGGATTGTTTGTATAATTTCGAATGCACAGCATGGTAAGATCACCAAGTACTAATTAGAGATAACAGCTGTCAATGTGAAGTGACTTAAAACTGAAGGATTCTTATCTATTTGCCTGGTTTTAATGCTGGAAGTTCCCACGTCCCAGCATGGCAACGTAATTTCTTTACACCCAACAACACCGATTGTCAGTTGAGGCTATTTGAGAAGGATGCATGAGACGACCCCCAAACTACATGTTGCTTGTAAGCCAGCTGATGCGAGGCCTATGGCCATCAGCCGGGCACCGCACCGCTTACAGCCAAATATCCTACTTTTTTAATACCGTGTCAGACCCCTTAAATTAACCAAAAAAGCCAATCATGCATGCATGTTTGGCACAATAGGCATGTATCAGTCAGAAAATCTATGTTTTTTTCACAAAGACAGACAGTTAGAGCCCAAAAGCTGCTGTTAAATAATGTAAACAAACGGGCGATTTGGCTATTCTCCACTATGCATATTCGTTACTTGGGGGTTAGCCCACTTGGACTGTCATTATAACGGCAGTCCACGAACGATGTGGGGGGAAAAAGAGCTTAGAACTTTTTAGAAAAGTGATAGCGCCTTCTCTATATAGCTGACTGCAAAAATATTGTGCCCGATAGTTCTAATATTCCTCTACTAATTAGCTAACAAATTAAGATGATTAGCTGCTTTACTCACCGAATAAATCCAGATTTTCTCCATGAATCCAATAAACTTCTCAAACAAACTGACAGTTAAAAACAAACTGGGCATGCACGGTAGAAACATCTTCCCATTAAATTGCTCTCGAGAGGAAGAGCGCAAAATTAAGAAACTGAAAAAATCTTTTGTAGCCCAATCGATAGACATATTTATTTCAAAATGAAGCTAATCGAAGAATAACAATCTGGAGTACCTGGAGAACAAGAATTTATGGGAAGGTAGGGACGATTTATATATTTTACGAGACGTTTTTGAAAGTCTAAGCTTGATAGACCCATTACGATCCTGGGCTGCCATTGTATACAGTGAGCAGCACCTAGGCTACCTGGGGGTGTTTATCGGCGGGGAAATGCATTCAGTACTCCAAAATGCCCAATTTTCTGCCCAGAAGTTGATAGTTGGAGTCTTCATCCATGTATACCTCACTTACCAGATGTCTCTGTCACACGAACAACAATAGAAAAGTTGAGGAAAGCTAACAGCAAAATTTCTCGCATTGATATGTGAGCTACAATACAAGTTCATACAAGCTGGACGGCCGACCACCCCAGATATCGTGAAGGAAGGTGAGGACATCTAGCGGCAGAAAACTGAACCATGCATCTGGCAAGGCCGCTATTGCGGTGCCTCAACCAAGTGATCTAATCCGGCAGCCCAATGTGGATATCTTGATTGCACAGGTTCTTAGCTTTCGAACAAGACCAAATGGAATTGGATAATACTTGGTTTGACCGTTATAACACAGCTTTGATGATGAGGACTGACAAGTTTCATTGCACGCAAGTATCTGATGTCTATGTTGAGAAATTGATTTATTGCATTTGTTATGACTGACTAGGGCAAAAAGGTGGGTAGAAATGAAATCCTGAGCATCTAAGCTTTCAAATGGTATATCATTTGCCTGGATTGGTTAAGGATTTAAGTCATAGTTTACAAGTGAAGGATTCAAAATTTGTTTGAAAATTCCGTAGGGCCCTAAATAGGGCCCAGTGACAATTAACAGTTTAAGTATTTAAGGATGGAATGGCAGCCCATAAAATTGCTCTCTTGCAGCTGTAAAAGGGAAGGGCTACACGTGTGTAATTCAAGTGAAGGCACCATGTGATGCATATTAACTTTTTTATTCTGTGAAACATTGTAAATTTGTTCTGTAAAAGGGAATTCAGAACCTTTTCCGTGCAACACTCATACATTAAGGCACTGGTGTAAAAATTCAGATATCCACAGACAAAGACGCACAAACACACACTCACACATACCTAAAAAACAAACACACAAGTGTAAGAACGCAAAACTAAGAAGATCTTTCTGCTCAATAAATGTTGTAAATTCTCCTCTTGCATGCGCGCGAGTACACTGGCGCGTTGAGAGCACTTCTGTGATATGAAATGCTAGCCCTCTACCCTTTCCACAGTGAGCTGCAAGACATAGCTGTCTACTGCTATTAGTGACCCTGTCTTCACTTTCCTAGCTACTTAAGATTACCCTAGTCCAAAGAGAAAGCCTGCAGCAGTGAATGGATATTTCAAGACAATAATGACCTTGAAAAATGCTATTGGAGGCTGTAAAAGATCTTTCTGGATCTTAGGGGAGACTTATGAAAAAATGTGTTTCACTTTATAGAATGATATAAGAGAGGGATTCAGCACCTGGAGGAAATACAAGACAATGCAACTCTCCCATCTGACTCTGGCGCTGTTGTTGAAGGGCAACCGTAGCCATTGCCAGATGTGGCCCACAGGATCTCAGACCTGTGGGGCTGACTCAATCGGACAGATATGCGCATATTGCGTGTAAGACCAAGCGGTGGACCACAGGCAGTATGCGTAAGATGAAGACACCACACACTGGGGTGTCACTCTGTGAAGCTGCTGAACGGAGGAGACAGATACGGAAGATCACGCCCGTTTCATTACACACACGCTTAAGAGGGAGGACAGAATAAGGAGAACACTTCGGCTCAAGAGACGCGGCAGAACCAGGAACATTCCAGGTTTTGACAACTTTGTTCAGGAAGTTACCCTCTGGGAACAGGGGCCATGTACTCCAGACACAGTTCATGTGCTCCGCCTGCTCACTGCACAAGGCAGCTTCCTAGAAGCCTCAGTTTGATTCCTTGAGACCGTATCGTCCTTATCCCAATCAAACAGTGTTTCCGTTTGAGACCATATGAAAGGCTGCCTCCTGTCCAAGCTGCCCCCACCCCATGACCATCCCCTCTAATAAAGAGAGAAATAAATGAAGGCAGGGTGGGAATGAAAATAATGGTATGATTCATTACATTCTGGACGAGTAATAAGGAGTCAGTGAAACTGTGGTGGAAGCATCCTGAGGTCATGCTGGTGCAGCTGCTTCCCTTTGTCCTTCAAACCCGGCTTGAACACAGACTTCAAAGAGCCCAGCTTATTTAAATACTGCTTTGGCTGTTCTTTTATTCCACTCTCAAACACTTCACTCCGTTGGGCTGACCTGTCATGTTCGGGACTTTGAGGGACTCGGATACTGAATCGCACTTCCACATTCAGAGCTTTTCAGAGTAAATGAGCTGTGATTGCGTTTGGAAAATCAAAATGAAGATGACAGCAAACAAGGGCAGGGGTGGTTCATAATAAAACAAGAGGGAGATGCAATAGCTCAAAAAGAATAAGCAGAATAATGTACACATCAATTCTCAGCCATGACAGGTAAAACCAAGTGCTATTTCCATCGGAACTGATAATGTCTTTAAAAACAGTGTCAAGGAAATGCAGTCATACAATAACATTAAGTATTTCATGGCTTCCCATATCGATCAAAATCTCTCTTTGATTTGTCAGTTCATCTCATGAGCAACACTTAACAAGAGTTTCTCCTTATTTAGCATAGCATTTAGCATAGTTCCGCATTTGCAAACGCCCTTATCCCCATTGCTACCACCTTGAGAGCGTAAAGATGACTCTCAGGTTCCACTCCAAAACATATTCGTGCTCCTTTTCACACTGAAGCCATAAGCGCCATACGTCAGGTGAGTATCGTAAACGTCCAAGTGACAGAGAGTTAGCCTCAGGAGGCTGGCTGGCCAACACACGTCAATCAGGCAAATAACATGGCAATTCCCCGACCTACTCTATCCCATCAACCCAGCTGGTGAAGCAAAACCAATTGCGTGCCACCCCTGCAGGGATGCTGGCCACAGTAAGCCCCAGAATAAGCGGGTTACAATCTGAGAGAGCACTGAGCATTCATGTACAACAAACTGAACTTCTTCTGAGTATGCTGCCCAGCAGTTGAGGAGCTAGCTTTCTGTGGTGTTATTATTTCATACAAACACATTGCAAATCTCACGCTGAATGCCAGGCATCTGTTAGTAGTTTCCTGCCCATACCAAGCATTTTTTTCTAAGAATATGAATATGGAAGTCCTTTCACATTGTCACCTATAAAATATTGCTCATATTCTTACCTTGATCGTTTTGGTTTGGAGTCGGAGACCATTTAACGTGTTGATGGCTTTCTCTGCGTCCTTTGGGTCAATGTAGTTGACAAAGCCATAACCCAAACTCTGTCCTGGAAGTGAGAGAGAAAAGAATCATTTCAAAGCGGAAGTGCTTGTTTATCGATAGAATCGTAGCATAAACCAAAGACAGGCTCTAAGACAAGTAAGTTTGTTATTGATAACTTCCTTCACATAAGCCTTCACTTCTGCACCACTCATCGATGGACAATGTAACATGCAAGGCGAAGTGCAACTGTTTTACCGGCTCTAAAAATCTGCCCTCACAAAGTGCCTGATAACTCCAAGTGGAGCTGCAAAGATATCCCTGATAATTGAAATGCACAGCTGTAGTTCTGCAGTGTAAAGACAAAGTGAATCATAAATGTGCAACATCACGGCTATTGCAAATAACCACAACACAAGCTGCAGCTCTGTGCCAAGAAGCAGCTGTATTCCTCACTTTCAATGGATTACCCAGGATTATCATTCCCCATTGTTAATTAAAACTCTCCTGTCCTTGAGAGAACCACCCCACTTCACTGATATTTTCAGTATCATCTGCCTGACACTGATCTGACAAGTAGTGCTACAAAAGTACACTTCAAAAACAGAAAAACAGAAATATCTGTTGGCAACATGGATATACTACTTAAAATCAAAGTGTTTCATGCAAGACATCTCCCATTTACTCAGTGCACAGGCATCATTAGCCAAATCAGAACACCCTAAACCACCCCCAGTGCTTCACAGGGATCATCAAAGCTTCACAAGTGCTGCTTCCAAAAGGTTAGCAGCAAAATCTAGTCCCAGACAGCAACATGCACTCAGCAATACAGACGTGTCACCCTGTGTTAAGGCACGTCAGAACAGCACACGGCATTACGGTTCAGCGGGAATAACTGTATGTCCCAGAGCACAGAGTTACGACAGGCTTCTACTCTTTTCATGTGTGTTTGCTTCGCTTTCTCCAAGTCATCTTGAAGATCTCTCCTCGGCTCGACTGAACTAGTAACTCTTTCAATGCAAGAGTTTCTCTGCCATGTGCATGTGACACTGATAACAGTGCAGCTTTTTGGTTTTCTCTTAACTGCAAGCCAAGAGCAAAGCGCACTCAGTTGTTTGAGGTCTGGCAGCAGTCACTCTGTTCAGCTGCAGCCCTAACATGGCTGACAGGGTGTGCTCAGCTCTGTCTGCCTGCCATCTCATAGCAAGTGTGTAGAGAAGTAGGACATAGAAGATACTGCAGTGGCATTTCCAGGCAGGGATTCCTCCCACCACTAAAGATCACCCCCAGGGAGGAGGGGTGTGTTGGGTGGGCAGCATCCCAGAGCCACCAGAGTGGCTAACACCTGAGGGAGATTCATCCCCCACACTTCCGTGTGTGGGGTAGTCTTCGCATACTTTTCATTTTTCTCATTGTTGAATGTTTTTGATAAATCTATTTCACTGAAATTATAAAAGATTATTTCAAGTATTACCTGAAAAGTATTAATTGTCTTATTTCATTGGGTTATAAAATCTGCCCTGTCCACAACCCAGCACTGTCTCTCTAGCAGAGACGCGTAGAGAAGATGGAAACGTCAGCAAGAACAAACCGCCTCTCTCCAGCCCGCCCCCGCCGAATCAGCCCTTCCCCCAGGCGCTCTGACGTGGGCAGAGAACTGCAGCACAAACTGTGGGCCAACACAGGCAGGCAGGCTTGGCACTGGCTGTCATAACAAACGGCTCCCTCCGCGTGTACACAGCGCAGCGGGTCTGGCCCGTCGTGCTGCGAGCCTGAAATAACCGGCGCAGCGCAGGTGCATCAGCTGCAGTCTCGCGCTCCCCGCAGGCAGGGTGTGCAGGGGAACTGGGCCCTGTGGTCCTGTGTGGCGCAGCAGCAGCACCGAAACGCAGCGCCACTCAAACACCACCATGGGAATCACGCCACCAACACTGTATCAGGTCCAAGCCCTCATAATGCAACGGGAGCTTTGCTGAAGTCAGTTCTTTCATAAAGGTCACCGGCAGGGCCGCTGAAACTGATGAGCGTGTGTTTTTTTGAGCGAGCCGTCAGGGCAGGAAGCGATATTTGCTCTTCCTACGGTATCCTGAAAATGCTCAATAGGATCTGAAGGGAAAACTCAATATTTTGCAGCTGTGCAGTTTCCTTTGCTGAGAACCGTACCCTCTGAGTTAGCTTTAAAACTCCAGAGCTGCAGAGCTGCGTGTTTCGCCTCCACCCGCCAGTGGGAAAGAGATGTTTAAGACATAAATGGGGAGGCTGATTTAAAAATTCCTTTCAAAAAGGGATTTACCATTGAAGAAACAAATTACTAAACATCCAGAATGTTCCGAAGAAAACCAAGACAACTGATTAAAAATAATTGAATAAATACACCCCGATGAGAGAAAACATTTTAATGGTACTAATGGATATATTTTGTTATGTTCTAAATTGTCAATTAAAAATGGAAACATAAATAACGCATTACAGAATAAACGAGTTTTTAATGAGGGCAGATCTTCATTTTATATTTTATTCTACTCCCAAGAAAGGCTATGATAAGTCTCCAAATGTGAAATAATGTGATAATGGCATCTATAAAAACAATATTTAACATAAAGGATAAAAAAAAACATTCACGGTTTAATCACAGTCTTTCAAATGCATGAACCTCAATAATCTTGTCTCATTATTTTAGTTAACTTTGTGAGCAAGGTTGTCTGAAGGTCACAGCAACCATCAGAGATGAAACTACCAAAATTGTGCAATGATGCTTTATAGCAATTTCTTTCCAGCAGTATCCAAAGGCAGTATAAAACTCTCAAAATTCTGCCTGCAGAATAAAATGACAGCAAAGTCTAGAGAAAAATATCTGTCAAATATATTTCCTCAGCAATTTGTACTATTTTCACTGAGTGGCCCCACTTGGCGGTGCTACGACAAAGCCATTACTTGTTTCCTGAAACACAGCGGGGTCTTGAATGAGGAAGAGGGGAAAATGAGGCTGTTTACACTGGGGCTCCCACTGCTCCACACCGCACATTCACTGTGGGAGGGGGAATTTACCCCGGAGGGATCCCAGTGATTCAGCATCCCACACATGCTTCCACACTTTACCCTGTTACCCTATCAGGCTGAAACAGCATCCTTTGCCCCATAACCTTTTGCAAAACTGCCTCACCCAGTGATTAATGGATATACACAAGCCACAGAATGACCGCAAAATTACATGACAATCTTTATAGTTCTTACAACCCACCAAAATTTATTCATACAGCTATGTGAAAATTGGCTTCATGTCCAGTGAACACTCAAACTGCTTGCATTTTATGTGTAAACAGACCAATTGATGTATAATAAAAACATTCAGTTAGAATCAACTGAAAAGGAAGGCGTCAGAGAGAACTGATGGTAACATCCTTCGCTAGTAGGGTGCTGCAGTAGCACATACTGGCAAATCTGTTAGGGCAGCTTTAGATGGAGTCATATTGAATTTAAACAGAAGGAATACTACTTTTTGTCACAATAAATGACATTATTTGCTTACTGGTGTTTCACTGTTCTGTAGACACACTGACGGTCTCCACGGAAACTGAGGTATAATTCAGGAAATTTTATATTAATCTCAAGACTGTGGCATGAACAAATATAAGTGGAACTTGTTCAGGCAGGAAACTCGGGTCATTCTACATCACCTGAGCGGTTGTCTGCATCAGCGAGAGTACACCAACCGCTGAGCAGCAATAACAAGAACGTTATAGGTTGGTGTATTTAAGCACAATCGGCACAAACACCTTTGGCGCTCAATCTGATGCCTCTCGTGCAAGGTGAGAAATGTGTTTTGCTTGCCACCTCCACCCCAGCCTCCACACCTGTTTGGTTCTGCTCTGTCTGACAGTGGGGGGATTCTTCGGTTCTGCTCCGGTTTAGTACAACCCCAATTCCGAAATAGTTGGGAGGAAATATGAATAATGAACAAAATCAAAATGCAATGACTTTCAGATCACAGGAGCCAATATATTATTTAAAATAGAACATAGAAAACATTTTAAATGTTGAAACTGAGACATTTTACATTTTTATCCATAAAATGATCTTATTTCAAATTGTCTAGCTGCAACAGGTCTCAAAAAAGTTGGGACACAGGCAAACAAGGGCTGAAAATGTAAGTAATATATAAGAAAATCAGCTGAAAGAACATTTATCAAGTAATTAAGTTAACTGGCATCAGGTGTGTAACATGATTGGCTATAAAAGGGATGTGTTAGAGAGGCTGAGTCTCAGAAGTGAAGATGGTTAGAGGCTCTCCAACCTGTGAAGGCTTACGTAAAAAAATTGTGGAATACTTTAAAAACAATGTTCTTCCATGTCAAATAGCAAAGTCTTTGAAGGTCTCATCATCGACAGTGCATAACATCATCAAAATATTCTGAGAAACTGGAAAAATATCTGCGTGTAAGGGACAAGGCCAAAGACCTTTACTGGATGCCCATGATCTTCGGGCCCTCAGACGCCACTGCAACACTCACCGGCATGATTCTGTCATTGACATTACTAAATGGGCCCAGTAATACTTCAAGAAACCACTGTCTGTAAACACCGACCGCCATGCCATTCACAGATGCCACCTAAAACTCTATCATGCAAAAAGGAAGCCATTGTTGAGCATGATCCAGAAGCGCTGCCGTGTTACGTGGGCCAAGGCTGATTTAAAATGGACTGTAGGAAAGTGGCAAAGTGTCCTGTGGTCAGACGAGTCCAAATTTGACATTCTTGTTGGAAATCATGGGCATTGTGTCCTCCGGGCTAAAGAGGAGAAAGACCACCCCTCCTGTTATCAGCGTTCAGTTCAAAAGCCAGCATCTCTAATGGTATGGGGATGCATTAGTGCATATGGTGTGGGACACTCGCGTGTTTCTAAAAGCACCATGAGTGCTGAAAGGTATGTAAAGGTTTTAGAGCAACATATGCTCCTCTTCAGACGACATCTATTCCAGGGAAAGCCTTGCGTATTTCTACAGGACAATGCAAAACCACATACTGCAGCTATTGCAACAGAATGGATGCATAGAGGAAGAGTACGTGTGCTGAACTGGCCAGCCTGCAGTCCTGATCTTTCACCAATTGAGAACATTTGGCACATAATTAAACAAAGAGTCCATCAAAAGAGACCGAAAAACTCTCCAGCAGCTGGAAGCCTGTCTTAAACAAGTGTGGGATCAAATTCCAATGGCTAAACTCAAGAAACTTGTCTCCTCAGTGCCCAGACGCCTCCACTCTGTTAAAAAGAAGAGGGGATGCTACACCATGCTAAACAGACTGTCCCAACTTTTTTGAGACCTGTAGCAGCCATAAAATTCAAAATGAGCTAATTTTGAAATTTTGAAATTTCTCAGTTTCAACATTTGCTTTGTTATCTCTGTTGTATTGTGAATAAAATACTGGCAGGTTTATTTTTTTATTAATTTATTTTTTTAGCTCTGCAACCCCACCTGGGGTATGAGAGCCAGTAAAACTTTAACATTTAAACAATTAAAATGATGGGACATGTTAAAAGTAATTGCACAAAGAAAAAGAAAGAGAAAAAACTCAATGAACTGTTTAAAATTACACAATAGACAAATGAACCCTATGGTACACATATATTTGAAAAACTGATTGCCAAATTTGCCAAATAATTAAGGAAATTTCAACATAATAATCTTGATGAACTTGGCGAGGTTAAACAGTTGGGTAGAGCTTTTTGCATTAAAAAGTAGACTGAGTTTGCTTGGGCGTGTCCAATAGAATTTCTTAATTAATGTTAACCTCTCTTGGCTAAGTGAGGTACAAACAAGAACGTAATGAAATTCATCATAGCGAATATTTTCTTTGCATAGAGGACACTGTGTGACATTGTATGAATCAGTAGGAAGGTAACGGAATTCAGTTATAGGCAAATGATGATTTCCGGATCGGAATCGAGCTAAAGTTGTTCTACATGAGTGACTCAATTTTACAATATAATTCTCCAAATTCAGGTTAATTTTAACAGTTTTATAGAAGGTGCATAGTCAATTGTTTAATATTTAGCTGTGCCAGTTTTGGATGGCAATATCTTGGTGAGATTTGACAGTCATTGCATTTTGATTTTATTCACAATTTACACTTTGTCCCAAATATTTCGGAATTGGGGTTGAATTTTTTTGCTATGCATGGTAGAAAGCACCTCCAAAGCAGAACCTTCCGTCAAACTCAAATGTCATTCCATCTACATGCCAATAAATTTGTTCAATCTTAATACAAGTTTACCTGACTGACATTATTATAAACAGCAGTAATGAATATACTCTGGCTGCAACTCACAGTTTGGAAATAATACAAAAAAGTAATGCAAATCATGAAGCTGGCTTACTGTGTCCATGAGCTTGTTTTTATCAAGTCAGCATATTAAATCTTGTCCTCAAATCCTTTAAAAATACAAATTAGTATTTGACATGTATAAATTCAAGACCCTAGTGCTAAAAGCAATTAAGTCTCGTTTTAACATACTGTGAGGTAAGGGTGAAAAAATGTGTTTTGACAGTTACCAAAGTGGATTTTCACAATTTTCTCAATATGGACATTTTGTGAATGAAGTACTTTTCAATTTGCAGATTGGATCTATTGTGTATTCAGACACTTTTTTCAAAATTAAACACTTTGTTACTCTAGTACTTTCAACACCAGCGTCTTCAATTACTGAGCTATTACTGAGTGACTGAGATATTACATTTTGAAGCAAAGCAGATATGCAAGCACATTAGAAAAATAAACTTCAGGCTGCCCAAAATGAGTTGCATTTGTTTTTCTGTCTGTCAGCAGTCTAGCACAAAAACGGTTCAAGCAAATCATATAAAATTTTCAGGAAAAGTGAGCAATTTTGAACTCAAGTGGGTCAAGTCATGGACACCAAAAAAGTGAAAATTGTGGGCGCGGCATGTTTTACCTAGCACCACTTATCATATGTTGGTTTACAGTGATACAGTTAAGATTATGCAAGCCGTTCCTGTAAAAATGGAACATTTCCCGATTAATTAATATTTCAATCAATTTTAAGAGTGAGTCAGCGGAACAGATCATGCACCTCGCTTGTATTTTTATAGCGCTCGTATTTTTTTGTATACTTGCGCATAACGGCATTCGAAAAACTACTTTGAAAGCGACTGTTGAATATTTAGCAGATAATTATACTGAAAATACTACAAACGAACCAGTTAAGCATTTGTATTGTTGCACAACATGCCAACGGCAGCTCAAATGTCAGCTGAATGCACCGGGAATGTAAGGCTCTAGCTCAGGCTAGGTTAGTGCGATTAAGGTGATTTAGGGCTCGTTGGGAACGTTAGAGCACATAGAATCAAATGGGCACATGCAAAGTCTTACTGACAGCATCACAAGCTGATCACAGAGAGGAAAATATATTGCTGGATTGCTTGGGACCTGACATCCTTTGAAGTAGTGCCATTGAAAAAAAAAATGCATGGAGACTGGAAGATCTAGTTTCGATATCACACGGCCACATTGGGCTAACAATAGCAAGTGCAGATTAATGCTCAAGCACAGTTTTTTACTTCAAAATGTCAAAGGTAAGAAAAATCTTTACTCATCTCAATGGAATGTAAAGTGTATGTCTGCTATTCTTTGAGATTGGAGTCGGTTTAAAATGACATGGCTTATATCGTTGGATTCCGCTTTCATTTGATGTATCGTTTGTATGCCGAGCACAAATTCAGTAGAAATGCCAGCAACTGAGCACTGATATGATTTTATCCTATGTTTTGCTACATGCTTATATACTTGCCTGGTGCGTGAATTTTGTTCGGTTGAGGTAGAAATGGTCAACATGAGCTTTTTGCCAAGTTTCTTCACGTAAAGTGGATAAAGCTTGTGATGATGTTTCAATTTTGAAGCATGCTGTATTAATTACGCATAATGATCGCCCCCGGTACCGGAGGTATTCAGGTTTAAGGGTTTAAATTATGTTTTTGCATCTATATGTGGACAGAGATTTTTATGAAAAAATAAGAAGGAAAAACCACATTGTGCATGTGCGTACTAGGTCTGAGGTACAGGTTTGATACACTGCAATGAACGAGGGAGCAGTGACATCTTCAGAATGACCATTCTTACCTCTGCCAGGAGGTTATGTTTTCAGCAGCTTTTGTCTGTTTGTTTGTTTGTTTGTTTGATTGTTAGCAAGGTAACTCAAAAAGTAATGCACCGATTTTGATTACATTTTCAGAGAAGTGGGTAAAACGTCAAGGAACAAGTGATTAAATTTTGGCATATCTAGGCCAAAGTACAGGTGAGATAAACGCCAGAGTTCAAGATTTCAAGTCTTTCCCATTGGCTAGTTGCACAAGATGGCGCTGTGTACATTCTGAAATACGTTGGTAAGCTTAACTTAACAATTTCCAGTTTGCTTCTGCTACTGATGATGAGCAGATGGCAGGTATATCATACCGAAAATGTGATTTTAGCTATGGCCATATTCCCAGGATTAGGCTTAATTAACCATGAATGATGTTCGCATGATTTGTCTCGATTACCTGTTACTGATGTTTGTTCATTGGCACTCTTAATGAGGCATTCGCCGCTGCAACGAGAAATGAGAGGATTTCTAACTAGCAAAACATTTTCAGCCGTTCCCACTGATGAGTGATGAACTGGCTTTAAGCAACAGATAAAATACGTGAAAATGTCTGATATTTATGTGTAAATAATCCATAACTTCGAAATGCTGTTTCATAAATCTAACATTCGATCCACGCATATTTTAATATTGTCGATACTTCGTTTCCCTTCCGACTCGGCATCAGATGCACACTCAAGACCATCACATCTGGGGCTATGGTTAGCTGAGCACATCTAATAAAACCATAAC
Source organism: Gymnothorax reevesii (assembly GCA_029721435.1). Taxonomy (NCBI): domain Eukaryota; kingdom Metazoa; phylum Chordata; class Actinopteri; order Anguilliformes; family Muraenidae; genus Gymnothorax; species Gymnothorax reevesii. The sequence goes on from CM056575.1 coordinate 95,289,727, forward strand.
AATATCGCAGTACTAGTAAGCCAGTTGCACAACTGCATGCACACAACCAAAAAACAGTGGACAAGTCTTTGATTTATTTATTGACTAGTAGACTTATAGAGGGCGACAATACAGCTGACTTAAAAAATAAAATAAAAATTTTAACAATGACCTCGAATATAAAGTTGCAGCTAACCTTCTGCAGTGGTATAACATTATATAAAATACTTTATTGATTGCTCTAACAGCCAGATTGAGACTATGAAACACTTGCTCAAAGAAGACAGAATGCAAATGCCTTTAATGAAAAAAATTCTAACATTTAGCTAATGCGATGTTCATTGTATTAAAAGTACTGTATATATACTTTTCCAAAAAGGAAACTATACATTTTTTTAGCATCAATTTATTATACATGAAATGTTTTGACAAATGTGGAAAACATATTGAAATATAACGATACAAATATTGAATTATTGATTACACTTTCTTTTCAATATGTTTTCCACATTTGTCAAAACATTGCATGTACAAGAAATTGATGCTAAAAACAAATGTATTGTTTCTTTTTTGGAAGAGTATAATATTAGTAATATAATATCAATATTTGTGAGGATCTGGAGTTAAGAATCATAAACTGTGTTATTATGTGGTATTCCTTTAAATTGCCTGTGCATTGTTTGTTTGGTTTCAAAACAACGTTTTGTAAGCTGCAGTAATTCAGGAGCTTCGTAAGAGATTGACATTTTATGTTAGATCTACCATTTAAGTGGATAGGAAAATGCTTAATAATTGTTGCAACGAACAATAATGCAAGCTGAGGGGAAAGGGATAGGGATTAATCCTTGCAACTGAACACATTAAAGCTTAGTTGGCTATTAGGAAGCCTAAACGGGAATGGGTTGGGAGATGTAATGTGCTTTAAGGCACGGGTAAAAGCAGTGCCAGGATCCCTCTGATGGAAACTTCAGAGTGGAGGAGGCTTAAGGTAATATGTAAAGGTTTCAGACATTGTAATTAATTTTCCTCCATACATATTCATACATATACACAGATGCTAACAAAAATTTTATGGAAAAACACCCAATTCTTTTCTTGATGATACAGAGGAAAAGAAGGAATCGGCAGATAAACTTGAGGTTCGTTCCGAGCATGTTGGAAATTGGTGGTTGAAAAGGAAATCTTAAGATTACTCCTTTTTTCAGCCTCACTAGGGCTGCAATCGCCTGTACCTTGCAGTCTGAGATATTTCTGAAAAAAATTATCATTTGGCTATGAATAATGACTCTTTTATAAAGTTGTGATGAGGGCTCATAATTTGGCAATGGGTATTTTCAAGGCAGCCTCCTAGATAATTTCCAGTTTCCAGTTCCAGGAAATTTTCTTGCTATTTTCAAGGCAAGACCCTGGTGGCTAGATTGAGAAGTATAAATTTTGCCATTTCCACATTGTCAAAGGCATATAAACTTTATGCACTTATCATATGTAGGTTAAGAGTTATCAATTTACACAAAGTTTATTAAAATCGGACAGTTTTGAAGAGTGCAGTGAGCGTATAAAGTTGTGATCCCACGATGGTGGGATCACCTTTTGACTATTGACACATTGACTGCCGACTATGAGATAACTCGTATTGGCGGGTCAGGGCTGGCGCTAGACCCAAAAATTCGGGGGAAAATATCCATCCGTTTATTGACAACAATTAGTCCTAGCTAATTCGAGATGGTTTTCCTTTATTAACACGTTTTCCAATTCAAGAATAATCAAGTGGCCCTTGAAGACCTGACTCTCCCTCATGCGGCCTAACCAAAGAAGCCTGAAATTGAATTTTTTTAATGGAACAAGCAGAAACCAAAAAGTAGCCATTTCCCGTCGTGAGATGGCAGCCAGAAACAATGGGAGAGAGCTGCAGGTGTCCGCTCGGATGTTTATTTTAGCCCTATGCCTTGTCTTTGGGGTAAGGGGGTGTGGGAAGCAATGCGTTTGAATGACACCAAATCAGCTGCTTGAGCATAAGACCCTCAAACTCGATTTCATGCTTTGGCAAAGATGTCAAGTCTCATGCATTCGGCGTAGGTCTCACGCATTTTATAGGCTTATTCACCATAGTCCACAATTATTCAATGAACGCTTATTAACGAGATTCTCACGTGGAATTAAAATCCTTGCGCATGAAGTTTCTGTTTCACTTGCGTAAAGGTGGACCTCACCACAAGTAACATGGAAAGGGATTATGACTCCGAATTTCTTGTGCTTCTCTTTACTCAGGGATTGGAAACAATGCATGTGTTTCATGATCGTTTAAATAGTTTAAATGGAATAAGAACATTTGAAACATCTTTATGCAATTCCATTGCTTTCAATCCCTCAGTAAAGACAATCATGAGAATTCCCGAGTCATAATCGATTTCCGTGTCACTAGCCAGGAAATCCTCTATACTGCATGTGAAACTGATTAACTAAATGCATGATGAATTAAATTCCGCAGGTGAATTTCTTCAGTGCACGTTGATTGAATAATTCAAGACGGCACAGAAATGTGAACGCAACGAGAATTAGGCAAGAGATTCACACTAAATGCGTGAGACTTGGCATCTCTGCTTTGGCAACAAGGCCAAATGAGCGACTGCGCGTTAAAAACAAACCCAAAAAACCGCAACCCGTGACAACCAATATTAATAAGCAACTTTATGAAAAGCTAAGCGCAAAGTCACTGAAAACAAGCAGATTTGGCTACACTGGCCAGCTTGCGGCACCTGGCTTTTCATCCCGAAATGGCGGCAGCAGTACCAGACGCCATCTAGTGGTTGTTGTCAAAAAAGCACCTGAGTTTCGCCTCTTGTGCTAATCTATTCTCTTTGGCCTGGCCTCCGCATGGCGTGTTACTGGCGCATGACATCACTCACAGCGCTCAGCATAGAATTAGCCTGAATAAATCGGCCCCTATGGATAGGGCCAATTGTTCCCGATACCCGATCTAGAATTTCCTTCAATATCGGGACCGATACCAATACCAATATCAGATCGGTGCATCCCTACTTTTCTCCATGATCATATTTAGAATTTTGTCCATTTTTCCTCAGTCCCACAAGCCAGTACACATACTCATTAAAGGAACTGCTCATTTGACGGTCAGAATATTCACCCTACAATGAAAAGCCAGCAGTTCCCACTTCTGAGCTTGCAACCTTATATAAACACTTTCCACACCTTATAAAGAATAAGTATAACCCACTAATCCAGTAAAATACACCTTATTATAACAGAACGGACACTATTAGGAAAATCAGGCAATATTCTACCGATTGAACAGAATGGTGCAGTGAACGTACCAGGGGGTCTACCAAAGTCCTTGAGCTAAACAAGCCAAAACAACGGCATTCGATTTCATTGAATACGGTATAAATTTAAAAACAAAATTCCCAGTAGCAGTATTCCTTCATTGAACTAATGTATCTGGTAGAAGGAACCCTCCAGTCCTGTTTCATAAGGAATAAGTCCCATTGACCTTGTCCGTACCTCACTCAAACCCTGTAAATGTAACCAAACCCTTCAGATCGGTTTTGGATGTTTTGAGTTTCTTTAAATCGGGTCATTTTCAGCTGCACAACTGTGCCCAATGTTAACCGAATTCAAATTACCTTGCTCTTATGCAAAGGCTTTTATACTCTTCTCATTGCCCAATCAGTATCTTTCAGTTACCGTGGAAAGTTTACACCCTCTGGCATTGGATGAGAAACAAGTCAATCAAGACATCATCACCGGGAAGCTTCAAGTGGGTGTGAACTCTTAGTGTGCAGCTATGCAGATAAGCTTAAGTAAAGAACTGAGTGATTGGCTATCAACATGAGTACAGAGGAGGATATAAAGGAGCGCTGAATTTGTCGATCGAGGAATCTATGCATAAAAACATGGTAGGGAAAACACGCTTTTTTGATGTGTGATGACTATAATTGATAGTAGAATGACAGTATCAATACCATGTCAAATTTTTGCTTCAGAAATCTTATTTTTTTTAACTCCTAATTGGGATACCATTGGCTCCCTGTAGCTGAAGTGTTAGCTACAGACAAAAATTTTTCCTGTAACAAGAGTTTATTTTTTTGAACTGTTGGATAGATAAAATGGGCGAGTATATTGAGCACCAGGCATAAATAAGGAATTTAATTCTTATAACTCCTGAAAAACAGAGATGGGACTGAATTCGTCCTCATTCTAAACCATGTTCGAGCTCAGCGTCCTTGTGAATATTCAATAATGTGCGTCATCTAGTGATATTCAATAATGGGTGTGCCATCTAGTGATAGAATATTGTAACTGCGTGCATTAATTTGCAGCTCCATGTCCGCTGGTGGACCCATCTGCATAAAGGGGTTAAGGACAATTATTCAGTTTTTTTGCAATTCAATGGACATGATCTCAATGCCCAGCCTGGCTCCAATAATATAACTGACGTAATTTCTGCAATGAATTTTCAAAACCTCCTGAGTATTTTCCATACATCGCCGAATGAAAAAGTGGTCTGCAAGCAATTTATTATGGCTATTTTTCATGGTAGGGTATGTGTCGTCCAAAAGAACTCTATTTCATGTTTATTGATACCAAGAACAATATTCATAATCATTAAAGGATAAAGATAAGCTCAACATTTGCATGTGACCTTCAACTCATTTTGTAAAAGCAGTTATTACTATACTTTTTAGTAAATCTAATTTCACAGTTTTTGAATATAAGTTGTATCAGATTCAGTTAGAAAAAAATACATTTTTTGAAAAGGTGTTAGGGTTTTCGCCCGTCAGATGCCAAACGGCTGTCCAGCGGAATATAAAATCAGGATTTAGAAGGACTTGTGCAAGACTGGGGAGTGATGAATATATTTAATAACAAAAGAGTTAAAACACAAAACAAAAGGGAAACGCGGTTCCAACCAAATGTAAAATACAAAGCTATAGAATATACACCCTAAGTAAAACTTAAGAAAGGCAAAGCGTGGCTCTTAAAAACCTCACTGACCCACAGTGGTAAACAAATACAAACACAGATAAAGGCTGGGCAAGCCTTATTAATGAGCTGCAGGTGCTGGTAATAGATGTTGAGGGAGAAAGTGAGAAGGAATTTGAGGGCTCGGGAGAGGGCTGAAGGCACAGCCTCACACAAGGCCAGTGTTGCCTGTGGAGAAACATCACTGCTGATGGACAGTCGCATCGCACTGCCATTTTAATGCATGGATAATATTGAGGGAAATTTATTTCATTTCCTCAAGTCAAAGAAAAATGAACGAGAAAAATTAAAGCATGTAATAGCTCCGAATTCCAGTGGCAGACTCCTGATTACTTCCAACAAATTATCATATTTCTCAGCTATCTGCAAGGCATCCTCAACAGTTATGAGATGTGGCGTGAAAATAATCCAAACATCCAAAGGCGCAGAAAGAATGCATTGATCAAATTACTCCATATATAATGATCACAAAACAAGGTGCGACGCAGCAGTATGACATGTCAAATTCAACAAGATGCTCTGACTCCCTTTTCAGGAATTTAACGGCGTCTGCTGCATTTGTACTGTACACCTCCAAATTTTTTTTAAATGTCTCTTCAAATTTATGCTGGTGCAATATTCAAGCACCAGATGCATACCATATTAATAAAATCCTCTGACTTTAAACTCAGAAAAAATATTTTAGTGTGCATCATTAAAGGAGCTTTCAAGTCTCCGATGTAGTGCTGACTGCTACCCCCATCCTTCCTGCCGCTTGAGGCGGCTGCGGAGGCTCATTGGACAGAAGCCTGAAATGTGTGGGATATCTGAAAGGATTGTAGGAAAAGTAGCCCCATCATATCTGGGACATCCCAGTTACGTCAGCTCTGGAAATGACAGCTCTGATGGTGAACAGCAACACTGCTAAGAAAAAACAGCTCAAAGGCCATGGGGTTATGCAGAACCCAGGCCAACCTGCAAACTCAGGCAGGTGTAGCACATCAAACCTGAAGAGAGAGGTGTGGAAAAAGTCTTTGCATTTGACAATTGAAATGGTTTGATGTTGGTCTTCTGCAATGACTTTTGCAGCCAAAGTGGGCCTACCTTTTGATAGCAAACCTTGGGGAAAAACATCAAGACTCATTTATTTTGTCGTATGTCAGAGGCAATAGGCTCTTTTTATACCCTGTGCTATTTTTAATGTGCTCTAATGTAGACTTCAGGTTCAAAACCCTGTCTATGCACAGTAATAAGGCTCTATGGATCACAGCCTGTCAGACAGTATTTTATAGAATGCATTGTCTGAAAAGTTTTTTTTTTTTATTGGATAATTCAGTTTCAGGCACAGAAGAGTTTTGCTTAAGTTTTGCTGCGACACTGGGTAAAGCGATTTATATTGTAACAAATTGGAAGTGAAATTATTCTGTGACTGTATTCTCTATGCTCAATTAGTCAGGCAGGCAGAGATTTTATGCATCTTCACAATGTGTTAATTGTCATACAAAAAAGCAAGATGCATCTCTTCCGAGGGGAAGGAAGAATTCTTCCCTTCTTCTATCAGAACGTACGCTGTTAAACATGAGCTCAAATTCACAAGGGAGTGCAAGGGGGGAGACTGATTATGCAAAAGGATTTAATTGTCACATTCAGATAGAAGCTAAAGGCATCAAGCTTTGTTTTTTAAAATTTCAATTTATGTTTTTTTGCATCATGTAACTTTAAAATTATACTTAGTCAAACCAAAGCATGGATGGACTTGACGCATTTGCACTGACATGAGGAAATTATGTACTATTCTCACAGAGACTAATGCTGGCAGATTTATCAACTAAAATGAGGCAATTATATTTCTATTGCTCCCATTGCCAATCAATCTAAATTAGATGGGAAGAAAAGTTCATCTGCAATAAATGGTTCTTGTTTTAAGAAATAAATTTCCATCAAAACAACCAATGCTCCCAAAATGACTTGCTGGTTTCAGTCGACCAAGAGTTTTCCTCATTCCAACGAAAAATAATGGTCTTTATCAAAATTTATTTTATTTATTTCTGATTGTGTTTTGGAGCTGAGACGTAAGCGCAGTATTGACAGTGGAAATCTGACTGTCGAGCTCCATCATGGGGGATCTGCAGGAATATGCTGGACCATAAGACTGATTCTTTAGTTATGGGCAAAATTCCAGGCAACAGCCTATGGGTGGCAAATACAACCAAAACACTCACTTTTTTTTTCTAAATATAATGTTTAGCACTTAGAAAAATTATTAATAGAGAGTATTATCATGTAAGCAGCCGCTCATTTGCCTAATGTCCTAATTTTATCACTATTAAAGACACCAGCCAAATTTATTCAATAGGAGCTTTGATTAAACAGGGAAATTATTCCAAAGCAATTTATAACAGATTTGCATATATTGTACCTAATGCCAAATGTTTATCTTTTTATGTGAGGCTTTATTTGAATAAGCAGGAACACTGAAAATAAAATCTATTATTTTCATAAAACCAATTAAGGATTGAGACATAAGAAAATAAAATTATTCCAGTGAAGCTTCGTGCAGTGTTTTCCACTCAAAAAGTAAATATGTAGATGAAGTGATGAGGATATGTAAAAGTATATTTGTGTGTTCATACCAATGTAGCACGCCATGAAAACGCATTTGCTCACTCCTGATGTCCTATTTTTATATTTTTTAACGTTATATCTTTTCAAATATTTATGCAAAGTGTATGATAAAGAAAGGAGAATACAAGGTAATACAAAATAAAGTTTCAAAAAGACCATTACATTCACTGAAGGATTGAGGTTATCCAACACCTTTATCGTTCATGTAAAGAAGAAATTGCCGCCTGAACTTAATAACTGGTTGTGCAGTGATATCAGATTCAGCTACACTGGAGGGTTTTTGAGTGTGACCAGCCCATATGACATCCTGCCATGTTATCTGAATGGGGTTCAGATCAGGACGTTGACGTGACCACTCTAAAGTCGTCATTTTGTTTCTTTTCGTCCATTCAGAGACGGACTTGCTCTATTGCGATCAGATCATTATCTTCTGAATAGAATAATTTGTCAGAAGACTGAATGCTCTCGAGCAGAGAGTATAGTTCCACCAGCACACCAATTCCAAGCTCTGCCCACTTGATCAATCTTGGTAATTTCTTTAAGATAGTGGTCCCCATAAGCTGCCTCTGAGAAAGATATTGCAGAAAATAACAGATTATTTCTGGTAATCTATTTCAACTTCTTTAATTAAACAACTGCAATTTGCTGGTATGCAATTTACTGAAAATGTGAAACAGCTCCTACACATCTGAATTAAGTAACTTCAAATTAGTTTGAATAATTATACTGGATGAACATCCAATAATTTATTTGAAGAAACAATAGTGTGGAACCACAGGCAAAGATTTGGATAGGGATGATCGGGAATTTCGGATATGGCAAGAACATTTCGACCAACTTTTAATCAATGGATTTGATTTGATTTTTTACACGTGTTCTGCCTCTTGGCCAGGTCGTCATTGCATATAAGAATTGGTTCTCAACTGACTTATCTAGTTAAATAAAGGTTAAATAAATTTAAAAAATAAATAAAAATGGGGAAAATTGAAGAAACGTAACATTGTAAATGCAACATGACCCAGTCCAATGTAATGTTAGTGCATCTGCTGTTGGTGGCTTTGTATAAAGTGGTTTAGTATAAAGTGTTTATCTCAGCTGTAGTCATGTAACTAATGTTGTTTCAAGGGGACAGTACAGTGCACAGAACAGACAAGACTGCAGACTGGATTTTGAATTCCTTTATTGTAATTGAAGGATCTTTTTCTTACTTTCTCTTGATAGGATGGAAAATATCTTGTTTTCTTTTTGTCGACATTCATAGGAAACATTATGGCTAATCAAATGTCCAAGTAGGCTGTTTCAATTGGCTAAAGCAGCCTTTCTGAGCGTCTTGACATCACTGAAAATGCAGTCAACGAAAAAGCACACAAATGGTAGAAAAAGTATAACAGAAGATGATGCGAGGGTATAATTGCCAAAAGTTGAGGACTATTGTCTCTTCGTGCAATGTGCAGCAGGATTACCTTTTTTGGGCTACATGCCACTGATTTATTTTTTCCAGCTCGAACATTTCGCTAACACAAGACAGCAATCGGATGTCAGTACCCAGCTGGCACCCAGCTGGCTCGAAAATAGATTGGACACTGACTTGGAGATTTTACATTTACAAGAAAGCATTTAATTATGGATGAGTTTGAGTTTAGCTGCGCTATAGATTTGGGAGGAGTCTTAACTGTGGTCTAACTTACAGCACCCTGAATAATTATTGGCACCCCTGGTTAAGATGTGTTCTTTAGCTTCTCATAAATTCAGTTTTTTTCTAAATAATATAGGACAACAATGAAAAAAGAGGAAAATCCAACCTTTAATTCCAGTGCATTTACTCAGTGGGAAAAAAAATCCCACATTAAGAAATAATTATTTTACATCAAATCATGTGTGCCACAATTATTAGCACCCCTGATGTTAGTACTTTGTACAACCCCCTTTTGACAACAAAACGGCACCTAATCTTCTCCTATAGTGTTTCACAAGATGGGAGAATACAGAAAGAGGCCATTTTGACCATTTGACTTTGACCATTCCTCTTTGCACAATCTCTCTGAATCATCCAGCGACCGGGGTCCTCTCCTCTGCACTCTCCTCTTCAGCTCACTCCACAGGTTTTCAATGGGGTTGAGGTCTGGGGACTGAGATGGTCATGGGAGGAGCTTGATTCTGTGTCTGGTGAACCATTTCTGTGTAGATCTGGCCACATGTTTAGGGTCATTATCTTGCTGAAAGACCCAGTGACGACCCATCTTCAACTTTCCAGCAGAGGCCACCAGATTTTGATTTAATATGTCCTGGTATTTCAAAGCGTTCACGATGCCATGCACCCTTACAAGGTTCCCAGGGCCTCTGGAAGAGAAACAGGCCCACCGCATCACCGATCCTCTCCCATACTTCACAGTGGGCATGAAGTGCTTTTCTGCATACTTATCTTTTGTGTTCCGCTAGACCCACTTACAGTGTTTGTTGCCAAAAAGCTCTATCTTGGTCTCATCTGACCAAAGCACACAATCCCAGTTGAAGTCCCAGTACTGCTTAGCGAACTCCAGACTTTTGCGTTAATTATTGTTAGTTAGAAAAGGTTTTTTCCGTGCATGGCTCCCAAACCGCTTGTTGGCATGCAGATAGCGCCTGATGGTAGTTTTGAAGACTTTGTGACCCCAAGATGCTGGCATTTGTTGCAATTCTTTAACAATGAGCTTTGGAGAACTTTTTATTTCTCTTACGATCCTCCTCACTATGCGTGGTGGCAAAATAACCTTGCGTCCTCGTCCAGGCTTGTTTACCACTGTTTCAGTTGTTTTAAACTTCTTAATGATTCTTCTGACAGTAGATATGGGCAGGTGCAAGCAAGTGGCTATTTTCTTGTAGCCATTGCCTGACATGTGAAGGTCGACACACATCTGCCTTACTTGAATGGTGTTTTCCTTTGTCTTTCCCATGTTGAAGAGTGGATAAGAGAAATGGCCTCTGTGTCACATCATATTTATACCCCAGGGAAACAGGAAGTGATGATTTACTAATTAAATATTCCTAGATACTCTGATCAACTTCGTAAACTACTGTAGAAATGACAGAAAGACTACAATTACATTTAATTCCTAGGAGTGGTTAGGGGTGCCAATAACTGTGGAACAGGTGATTTTATGAAAAATAATTATTTCTTAGTCAGGGAATTTTTTTCCATTAAAATTCGCTTGAGTTGAAGGTTACATTTTTCGACAATTTTCAGTGTGAGAGAATGCTTCTGCAATAAAAATTGAATTTATTTTAAGGCTTTTAACACATCTTTACCAGGGGTGCCAATGATTATGGAGGGCGCTGTATGTGGAACTTGGCAGGGTGTTGGGCTTCATAGAAACTGACCAAGGCATTTCCAACTCTGATTTGTGCAGCCACAAACTGTTTGACTGGCATCAGACCATAAACTTAGCTAGATCGCTACTCAACAAGTTATCTACCTAGCTGATAAATTGGCGTATAATGATTGTAACAGTCACTAATAATACCATAATATCATGTAATTAAGTTACTTATAAATTGTTTTCTTATCAATAAGTTTATAAGTTTTATCAATTGGGTGGTATTGTTAAGCTTATAAAACATGTTTGAAACATAAATAACAGTTGTTGAGTTGTATTTAGAAACATGATCAAAAGAATTTGGATACAGAATAGAAAAACAAGTTTATGAATATGCCATCTATCTATGAAAATTATACTGCATCTCGCTAACCACCTGGAAAACATCAAAGAAACACTCAGTATTATTGCTAAAATTTTTCCAGCAGGCCCGTTGTGCGCGCTCACGTTAAATATGTCCCTACCAACCATCACATTAAACCTACACCCTTGTGTGGAACTCTTTCAATTTTTTTCAGAGCTGAATGCCTTGTTTGGATCCTTATAAAGCACTTTGATAACAAGAAAATTGAGAATTTCCACAGTTCATCATAAGAGCCATTTGGTAGATGCAACATGAATGGGTGAAATTAAACAATCGCTGAATCCCAGGAATATTTTTTCCAGCAGACAGTCCATGAAAATCAGTCTTTACAGTCGGATAAAAACTCAGTTGCATTAATCTGAAAGGTAAAATTTTCTGAACGGATACGCTATAGCCTCCCAATGAGCTACTGATAAAATAGATTTGGGAATTTAAAACATTTGAAAATTGATCTTATTTACTCACAGTGTAACATGAAACTTTAAGACACTACTCTTGGATCTACATTAGCTGTATTAGCATATTCTGTATGCATTTAAATAAATTGCATAAATATGTTCAAAAACATGGCTGTCAGAGGAACTACAGGAAAAGTCTATTGACAAAACTGAGTGAAATGTCATTTTTACCATGAAGAAGAAGTTATCCAATTAGAAAAGAAAAATATGCAGTCTTCTGGGCAGAGTATAACATAAACTAATGTTAGATTACAAACTTATACTGCCGTTTGGGAATCAATTATCTTGCAGTGTCAAACATAAAAGGAATATACAATCTTTGGCTATTTCTGTTCATTTAAATTTGAGGTTAATCAAGTAGTCCGAGGTTATGGAGGCTTGCAAAGAATGCTAAACAGTGACTGTACCATCGATATGGTGGCTATGGGTGGGACTGAGGATCAGTCCATTTTGAGAGCTCACCCAGACCCTGAAACAGCAAAACTTTCCAAAACCATTGCAGTACCATCACCACGCTTGACTGGAGCAATGTCGTTATTTTGAAATGCACATTAACATTGTTCCATACATAATGGGACTCATGCCATCCAAAAAGTTCCACTTTTGATTCATCAGTCCATAGAAAATTATCCCAATAGGCCAGGGGTAAGTTTTGGTCAAAGTGTTTCAAGACTTTAACCTCTTAAACTCCAGGCCTGAGACTCACCGCAGCAAAATACCTACAACGCCGCGCTAATTAAGTAGCAATATAGTCATATTACACATCAAATGAAATAGGAGAGCCTCTGCTACAAGCACATATAAGTCATTTTTACATACACCAAGCACAACTCAAACGCCAAGCATATTAATGTTCAAATATCAAAATCCGAGTAGCGTCAGAAAATCAACCCTCTCTCCACATTTCCATGTCTCCCTCTCTGATACTTCATGCTACACAAACAGAGATATACTCTATTCATTTTGGGTATGTCATTTTCAAACAGAAATGTAAATAAAAGGCTGGGGCTTAAGAGGTTAAGTTCCCCTTGTGTAGCATTGGTTTTTGCCCAACAATTCTCCCATGGCAACCATATTGTCTTGTCTCTGTCTTATGGTCGACTCATGAACACTGAACTTCGGTAGACAAGCCATTCCTGAGAAGATTCACCCTGTTCCAGTTTTATTCATTTGGAGATAAAAGTTTTCACTGTGGTTTGCTGGAGTCCCAGAGCCTTGGATATGACTTTGTAATCCTTTCAACACTGACGTGTTTCAATAACATTTTCTCTTTTGGAATTTCCTATTTCAAAACAGGGCAGGCAGTAATCAAGTGTGGTCTAATTTATCCCAATTATCACAAGAATATCAATGAAAACTGATTGAATATCTTAGGGAGCAATTTCTTTTTTCACAAAGGGCCAGTTAGTGTTGAATAAAATTATTTCTTTAGTAAATGAAACAATAATTCAAAAAACTGTATTTAGCGCTAAAATAAGTTGGCTGTCTTAGGAAGAATTTTGCTTAACGACCTGAAAAAATTAAAATATGAAAAATTAGAAATCAGGAAAGGGCCCAACACTATTCAAAGCACTGCATGCAGTAGCGCAAAAAGTCAGGGGTTTCCCAGATAGGAGACTGTGGAACTCAGAGCCTAATCCACAGTAGGTTCCCCAGACTTTCTGAGAGAGAGGCCACAACACAAGGTGAGGTATTTCAGGTATAATTCATGATTAATATTTCACAATCTACATCTGCTCATTCTAATTTTTATTATACCTTTATTCATTCATTTTTTTGTTTTCATTTTGCTTTGTCAGTATGCTGTGTTTGATAATATGGTGTGTGAGACAACTGTCCTGTCCCTAACAAGAACATGGCAGGCACACAGCGGGGCCAAGAGCAGATGGGTGGAAAGAACCTCCAGTGATGTGCGTGCGTGCGCATCTGTGTGTGTGTGTGTGTGTGTGTGTGTGTGTGTGTTACATGTACCTGAAAAAATCTTACAGCGATAAAGTGGAACTCATGAATCTTTCAGTGCTAAAAGAGGCGAAAATAGAGGAACCACCTGACTAGGCAAGCCAAGCAAGGACAAACAGCAATGAAAAGTGACTGGTTGATAGCAGCTTCTGTCTCCATGCAGGGCTGGTAATTGCTTGCAGATATATTTTGAAATATTTTCAATAACCTTGACTTTCACTTCTAGGGGACTTGTTAATTTGTGTGTATTATGATGTAAAAAAAAAGCTGCACAAGCCTACAGCTAAAGCCTCCCTTCAGCACATTTCTGTTTCTGATACAGGACTTGCACTGAAATACTGAAAAATCTATCTTTCTTATCTTAGTTATTATAAGGCAAGTAATTATTTACTTGTTTTGCATGCAACCATATAAATATTTAAAGAACGCTTATCAGCTGAAAAAAGTCCCCGATGCAATCTATTCGTGTTTCAGCATCCCAGTGCTGGCTATTGCTTTTTTGCCATGTCGTTATAAATAAAATGCATTAATTTTCTCAGAGCGATGCAGTCAGAGGCAAAACATGAACCAGAATAACTGGGTGACTGACAAGGACCAAATTCCTGCCCAGCTGGCACTTGATCAGTCATGACCATTTTCTGCGTGCTGACTGAGGGCCAAAAGCACTAACACTTTCTTAATGTTTCCATTAAAAGTTTTCATTCAAGATGTCGCCTGGCTCACAGGAAAATCATTACCTCTCCCCGAGGGCTTTATGTTTATTTCTGCTATTAGTGGCCAACAGAGGAATTTCTGCTGCAAAACTGGCTAAAGATGCATAAACATGACTTGGATCTAAAGGATTCTTCATGCCTTTTAAAATATACAGTATGCTGCAGCACCATCTGTTTCATCCTTTGTCTAAAACCTTGATTGAATGTGCACTTTGAGTAACATTTCTAGCCAGCATTTCCACTCAAACTGGAAAAAACAGGGTGCAAACAAGAATCCTCCATGAAAACAGTAACATGTTCTTTCCCTTTTTCATCTTTACCACCAACAAAGGTCAGCTGATAATTTAAAGTGCGTGAGCTTTTGCTGGATGTCCACCTTTGCTTTAAATAAAGGATTAACCTCCAGGTCCCCAGTGTATTACACGCATAGTGGGAGAGCTAAGGGAACAGAATAAACAATGGGAGGTGACATTTTACCGCAACACTCAACACTGCTGACAGATGCGAGCAGAGTTGGTGGAGAGGCTAGTACCTCAGAAGTCTTTTACTTCATCAGTACTGACAGGGCACAGTCAAGACAAGGAAAGACCCCTCTCTTCATACTCAAAAACCCTACATGTTCGCACCATGTTGATGCTGACATCTTCTCTTAAGAACCTGCTCGTTCTCACACTTCTAAATGCTGTCAGAGAACTGAGGAGCTGCGCAGTTTGAAGGGGAAATAATGGGTTGACTTCCATCATGGAGCCTGTAGAGATGACTCACCAACAGTGTCTAAAAGTGGCTGCCGCAAAGTCATTAGTTGTTAGAATTCTGAGAGCGAGTGTTTTTATTTTTTTTGTGTTTTTTTATTTTTTTCGTGGCCAACTGCACCTCTAATCAACCACTCAATTACAGACTGTAAATATTCAGCATACAACATAAAGCACATAAAATTACACAATAGCATTCTGTTTTAACAATAACTCAAGTAGGAGTGCGCATCTAAGTGCTATTTCTGCCACATATAATCACATTATTTCACAAGGTATTTTGTGCCCATTATTGGAGACAACAACCCTGCACTTATGTTTGACTGCTTTTGCCTGACCCGTAGCCCACACACACCAGGGTCAAGAGTCACTGTTTTTCATGGAGGCTGTCAGCGCATTGCTCTTTCCCTTAAAACCAGTGGCTTTAGCCTGGCCCTTTTTAATGAGATTATCAAGAGGGAAGTGTCACTAAGCAGGATATAAAATGGCAGCCATTATCTGGCATTATCTCAGAGCAGCCTCCCCATCCATCTGCTTGCCACCCACTCAGCCTCTAGTCCAGGATTAGAGGCGTGATTAGCTGGGGAGTGCTGCTCAAACACCTCTGCTCTGAGGTCTGCTCTTGATGGCTCTGCGGCCAGCGGAAACCTCCCGCTTCACAGTAATGAGCTGGAGCTCCGCCCGGGAGCACAGGCCCTCCAGCACCACACCCTGATCCTGGAGCCCCTCAGACTGCCTGCCTGCTGACTGAGTGTCGGGCTTTTCCTCAGAGCTTGAGATCAAAATAAACAAAGGGCGCTTTCTACTACTTGATTGATAGTTCTGAACTTCCCTCAGCTTTGAAGCTTTTGTTTGTAATTCTAAATCAGACACAATGGATGACAGCAAAATGATCACACTTTTCTGTGGCATGTGTCGGTAACAGCAGGTTTCTTACCTGTGATCTTGTCCCGCACTAACTTGCAGGACTCGATCTCGCCGATGCTACCGAAGAGACTACGGAACTCCTCCTGGGTCATGTTCTGGGGCAGGTAGTTGACGATGAGGTTAGTCTTGCTGTCATCAGAGGAGCTGCCGGTCTGCATGGGTGAGGGGCAGCTCCGGCTGTTGCTGGACGGTCCGTTGGCTGTGGTCGCGTTCGGCCCATTTGTGACCTGAGGCTCCATGTTGCTGATTATCTGCATGGGAAGGCACACGGAACATGTTTCAATCTGGGAAACTGAGGGAACTGGGAAAGATTGGGGGTTAAAATTTCAATTATCTTTGGCTAAAAGGCATTAGACAAAATATGAGATGAAAAACAACAATTACAAAATGATGCCTGAACTGTCACAATTTAAATAGCCACACTATGCTACCCATATTATAATTATTGAACTTATATTCAGTATATAATATTCCTCTTTCTTTTTTGATGGTTGGATCATTCTGAGAAGGTATAAATGTGAGCACTTCATCATGACAGTGCTGTCATGGGGAACAATATTTGCAGCTCGTTTAGTATTGCTGGTGAAGAGCAGGTGTTTGAAGTAGAGCTTGCTGGCCCACAGGGAAGACTGAGAGCTGAGGAAGACAGACTCCGCTGTGCTTATCTACCAACAAAGTCTTATTTTAAGATTCCAACTGCCACAAAATATATTCAGTCATTAGCATAAAATGTGTGGTTAATTTAGTAATTTGCCTCTTCATAACAGTCAGCTGATTATCATCATTCACTGAGATAGTGGATTTAGGAGGTTTACGTCAGCGTATGCCATATTGTTCTGAATTCTGTAGACAAGGCACCGTCCTCAGGGTGCCAGCTGCGGAGAGCTGCTCAGCCGTCAGCCATATTCAGGCAGGGAGAGCTGTGAAACTATGTGCTGGAGATACCCTTAGAAAGGTGATTTAAAACAAAGGAATGGATGGGAGAGTGTCTCCGAGCCAATCTGTGCTTTAAATTGGCTGCGGCAGTGTGCAGTGCTCAGGAGGTTGCTCCACAGTGGTGTAACAGTGATTTTTGAGGATGTCCAAACAAACTGCGAAAGTATTTAACTACCATTAATAACTTGTAAAAAAGAGGAGCAAATTCACAAATTGATGCCAAACGCAGGTTGATTTAAGTTAGTTTCAAGGCCTGTTCCAGTGCTGTGAACAATAGGTGCCTGCAAGGCGAAAAAGGCTCATAATTTTAGCTGTAAGCACAGGAGAACAGAATTATGGGGGTGTTGGAGAACAAAGATCTTTTTCTCACACGCAAAATTTTTTGCATCTGAAAAATACAGTATACTCATAATACAGAAGTGAAATATCTAATGCAAAGGAAGGTAAACTTACCATAAATAAAAACAAATATGAAGCAATTCCTTGATAGGTCAACTTGCCGGATTCACAAAATCACACTGAGTGTACTTCACGAGTAATGTTTCCTTTAGCAAATTCACAAAAAGGAAAAAAGAAAACAGCTGAATTTAAGCAGAGCTAAAGCCTTATTCTGAGGAAACAATATACTGCGCAGGGAATATACTCTCCATGCCACTTTATTCGGTACAGCATTTTACATAACACTGAGTACCGCCTAGTGCCCTCAGAGTAACCTGAATTTTTTTGTGACAAGGATTTTACATAGTGCTTAGACATTTTGGTCCGTGTCACACAATGTCATCATGCTGATTTGTCAGCAGCACATACATGCTACAGCTGTGCAACATACCAAAGGTGATCTAATGGACTGAGGTCTTGTTACTGTTCATGCCACTGGAGAACACTGAACTCACTGTCGTGTTCATGGAAGCAGGTAGTGCTGATGTGTGATGTGATACGGTGCAGGATCCTGCTGAAGGCAGTTACTGTGTGGGGCCATAAGGAGGTGCACATGGTCAGCAGCACTGCGCAGGGAGGCTATTGTATTTAAATGAGGCTCAATTGAAATTTGGGAGCCAAATGTTTGCGAAGCAAATATTCCCACACCATCACCACTAGCCTGAGACTTTGACACAAGGCTGGATGAATCAATAGATTTGTGCTGTTAATGCACATTTCCAGCCCTGCCATTACTATTTTGCAGAAATTGACAATTGTTGAAAGCAGGCTACGTTTTTCCAATCTTCAGCTGCCCAGTATTGGAGAACCTTTGGCTGCAGTTTACTTAGTGTCCTGTTCTTGCTGGAGTGGAACCAGATGTGGTCTTCAGAAGCTGTAGCCCATCCATTTGAAGGTATGACACATTATGCATCAGATATGCTCTTCTGCTTTGCAATACGGATTATTTGAGCAGCTGTCGCCTTCCGGTCAACCAGTTCGGCCACTCTCCTCTGACCTCCCCCATTATCCAGGCATTTTTTTTGCCACTAAATGGTTGCCTATGAATGGTTTTTTTTTTTGTTATGTTTTTTTCTATCATTTTCTGCGAACTCTAAAAACTGCCCTGCATTAAACTCCAAGGAGCTCAGCAGTTACTGAAATACTCAAATCACTCTGTTTGCCGCCAACAGTCATCCCATGTTCAAAGTCAGTTTGATCACACTCCATACCCATTCTGGTGTTTGGTGTGAAAACAAATGCTTTTTATACGCAGTGTTGCTGCCACATAATAGGAAAATTAGATTTTGGCATAAGTGAGCAGGTATACAGATGTACCGAATAAATTCGCCAATAAGTATACTTCTCCTCTATCAAAATGTTCTAAAAAAAATGTGAGAGATCAGTGTAGGAATACAAAGGCACTTGAGGATAAGCAACGAAAGCAATAAAAAGTTCAATAACCTCTGTATCATGGCTTTCTTCAGGCCTCATTAAATTGTTTCATGATATCACCTGAGCACCATTTTTAAAAAAATACTTAAAACCTAATTGGTTCACGTAGTTGACAATAAAAGGAAAGGAAAACAAAAAATTGTCTAACACACACCTTGCATTGCAGTGCGCATGTCAAGTCACATCCGGCAGGAATAATTTAGACCCCATGCAACCATTATCGGTTTGAAGCAACTTGTATACATTTAGATCTCTGGCTCTCCCATTGAGCTCCAGTGCTGAAAGAGGCAATATTTGTGTCTCTTCAGTAATGTTCCGGAAAACTGTCTCGCATTTCTCTTGGCTATGCTGCTAGCACATAAGACAGCTGTCTGAAGTCCACTTGGGCACTGTTAATCAAACAAAAGATAGCAGTCTAGGAATTGATGCAGGATTTTTTTTAAATCTAATTAGGCTCCCTCAATAAAATGAGCAGTTGTCATACTGAATTTTTGAGTACAGCAACTGAGAAATTGAACACAAAGGGATGAAACTTCAATTACTAGGATAAAGAATAGAAAAAACTCTCACATCCGCACCTCAGCATAATGACTACCCATTCAGTCAATGGTCGCTCAGTTCAAATATCAAAAGCTAGTGAGGTTAAACCGATGGAAGTGCCTTCAGATATGATTTCCAAGCATTTAAGAAAATGTACACAAGAATGGAAGCAGCCACAATTTTTTGGCTGCAGTTTCAATCTCCTTGCAAGCATCTCTGGGACCCAGCACAGCCATTAGGCTTCTTGGCCATGCAGTGAACAGGAGACCATGTCAAGCACTGGAATTTCTTGAATAATTATGGATAAATGTAAGGATAGAATGAAAACTCAGCAAAACGGTGAGCTTCTCTGCCATCATCTTCTCATCTACCCATCAGTGTGAGACAGGGCATTCAACCATGACCTCGCTAAAAACAAAGAAACTGAATAATCCTGACACTCCTGAATAACTATGAGCTGTTCTGTCAGGGGTAGAGCTCAGACCATTACAGAAACAAGAGCACAGTTTCTACTAGATATACACTATCATCCCAGAGGTGAGATGGTTGAAGTGCATTTAGAAGTGTATTTGTAAATTAGCTACATTTTGAAAGAAAAGTTCAAGCATTAACATAGTGAATGGAGTTATACATTATTTTCTGACGTCTTAATAAGTGATGTCACTTTATATGTAAATAGAAAATAACACTATCGCAGGTATATTGGTCACTACCTTAAGTGTAATGTTCACAAATTACCAAAAAAGAAAAAGGAAGAAATGAGAGAATTAGCTGTAAATAATCTTCACATTTAGTAATGGCATGCAAACATTTACAGATAGAATTTATATGGTCATTGGCTTGCAGACGTTTGAGAACCATTGCTCAAGAGCAATAGCCTACGGCACTCTGCTTACAAATTCAAAAAAACTAGAACTGTTGGATCACACTTGTCAGTCCAGGTACATGATCTGTACAACTTTACAGTTAAAATTGATTTTTTTTTTTTTTTCTGATTTCAGGTGCATTGTGTGGGCTGGATTTATTTGCTAGTGCATTTTAAACATGGCCTTAAAAGATTTAATCGTTAAAAAATGTATAAATTTTCACAGATGTAATTACTCTGAGTCACACAGGAATATAGCAGAACTGCATGTGGAGGCGTTCAGTCTGTGGGAGGCAGTAATGAGAGAATCTGAGTCGACAGAGAGTGGATGGGAATCAGGTGGGATTCATCCTGTGCCTATGTCCACAAGAGTAACTAAGTACCAAACACAGCAATGGCTTCATCCTAAGCGAACATACAAAACAAGAATCTGTGATTCATGCATTAGGAACCCTTGATACCAGATATTTTGTAAATGGAATTAAAACATGAAATGGGTCTCCTGTTTGCTGAAGCCTGGTACTCTAATATCTGATGGGCAACCTTCAATACACAGAACTATTAGGAATGGGAAATGCAAAGAAAACATAAGCCTTTCTAAAGAATTAAATGTTCATTGGGGGATCAAAGCATTTTTAATAAATACTATACACATCAGTTAAATCCAGTTCACTTTCCAAACATTTTATGGTCAAGATTTTTTCAAATGTATTTATATATTTTGTATTGTTCAGCAGGAACACATTAAAAAAAGATTCTAAGCAGCAATTCGTTTTTGTGAGATAACTATTAGAAAGACACAAAATGTCAATAACACATTGGTCAGCAGTACACAGGATCAGGGCTTTCCCCTCTCAACATCAGAGCAGTCGACAGCCCCGCTGCCACTGTAGCGCCCTCTGTCAGCAGCATTGTTCATGTTGGGTAAAAGGCCATTCGTCGCTGTCTCCTTACCATCTTTGGCTGCGTCAGCAATCCCTTCTCTGCCCAGCCCTGTAGCTGCGGGAGCTCTGCCTGACGCCACTGTGTCTCTGTCGATCCCTACAGGAGGTTTCAGGGTCAAAATTTAATAATTCGCTCTCTGCAAAGCCTTACGGTCACCAGTCACTAAAACACCCAGGTGGCTCTCGTTTTTGATTCTAATGCAGTATTCGCTTTGAATACATCACACCATAATTTGAATGATTAAATTATCAAATCATGGTATTCTTCTTTAGATTGCATGGAATAGTTATATTGGATTGAATGAAAAATTGTGCAGGAGCCAGTGACCTGCATCGAGTGGTCCGGTAAATAAGGCCTTTGACAAACACAGCTCCTCAAAACAGCAAACAGAGGCTGCTGCATTTAAAGCAGAATCTGTACAGCCAAACAAGCGAGGCCTAAAACAGCCAATTTAGGAGAAATGGGAGAATGTGAGGATGACCTTTCCTTCATTTACTCCTTCAGACAGATAAAATGGTGGAGGAATGCAATGCAGGCATCCAGGACTAAATAACGGATGACGCATTTTACCCTGGGGCGGGGGAGAGATACTGCCGTCTCGTAAAATGTTAGAACGGTGTTCAGTTAAAATGGCCTTTCAAATGGTAATAGACTGTCAGCTGTAGCGAGGGGGGGGACAGCTTTTTCTGCTGTCAGGTCTGAGAGTAATAGGATTTTGGTCAATATTCTCCAAAATTAAACCAGGCAAATATTTTCTGGGACCTCAGTTTATCGGATGCCACCTTTGTTTTAGTTTTGGTGAGGACCGAAGGTAAGAAAAGGACAATCTTAGTCATTCAATTACATCCAACACAGACATTTTTAGGGGCAACAGCTAATGACAGGCATGCCAATTTCAGGAGTAAACAGCAATGTGGGGTGTCCAAGCTGGTTGTACATACCCACAAACGTGCACACACACACACACACACACACACACACACACATATTTACCAATTATGTTCACCATATATTGCTCAGGTGTGAGGGACTCAGATTACATCAGCAACAACAATGACCTTCCAATGCAGCCTTACAGTCCGTTTCAGCAAGGAAAGGGCAGCATGTGAGTGGGTCCCATCCTCCATTTTCTAAGGTCAAATGGCTTTCAGTGCAGCTGAATATTTAATGGGTAACGGACAAATACAGGCTAGAGCAGATGTGACTTTTTCAAGGGAATTTTGACCCCATCTGGTACTGATGTCTCAGTAGTAATAATTCTAAGGGATCAGTCCCCAAGAGACAAACATATTGCTCCATTAAAGCACTTTTAAAATGGTTCTTCAGGATGTGCCATTATACAAAAGCAGCAGAGCATGGGAGACCATATGGAGAAGCTTGGGTCTAGGTAATGGGTGATTAATAATCAGTCACATGATCTGAGTGTCTCAGAGTCACACATCATTGAAGGTGAGGAAATATTGACACATTTGGTCACTGTAACACTTTTCTCAGTATATATTAACACATATTCCTGACATAAGCTTGTCTGATATGATGTGATATCTGAGAAGTGGCAAATATGCTGGTTAGGAGGTAACAGATGCTTACTGATGGAATAACACATACCATACGAATGGAAAACATTTGCATTTGCTTAACAAGCTTATTCGCGGATGCAAGGATGAGATGGATCAGCACATACGAAATGCAGTTAAAAACTACATTCACACGCGTTATTCGTGGTTTCAAACATCAACCAAAAGAGCAGTTTTCAAAACTTATCCACAGTAAGATTTCTCTTCATACACAGTCGCATTCACACTCACCACTGGCATTCACACTCACCACTGGCATTCACACTCACCACTGGCATTCACAGTTCAGACTCAGCGGTTTAAAAAAAAAACCACAGATAACAAGACTATAACCAGGCTTCCGTAAACATCATTCAAATATGCACAACTGTCTGCCAGTTATAGTTGACATCATTAAACTCAAATACTGTGCTTTATGGAACCAGTATAAACAATGCACCTTTCTTTAGAATATCGCATATACCGCATTTTCCAACAGCGATCTCAACGTCATAAAAAGACACTCGTACATAGTTTTATGTTATTATTCACTATTTGACATTAAAGACATTATAAGAGTGGCTGTATATGCTGAAACAATGTGAGGGTATAATTTTCAGATGCCCTCCAAGCATTCCTGATGAATCCTTATCAGTGAGCAATATTTTGAGTGGCACAGTGGTGCGGGTCATGGGTCACCACTGCCCAGGTTAGGTAGATGTCCTCTCCCGCCAGAGTATGTGTCATCTGGCAAGTGTGACAAACATCTCCTTTGTGGAAATGCTACAAAACCCCTGCTTTACATGGAGCAAAACCTGGCCGACCCAGCTAAGCATTCAATTTACCGTGACTTTGCTGGGATGGATGGGGCGACATTGCAGTGGATCAGGATGCGGCAGTTTCATTTAACTGATAGCGGCTGGCAAAAAATGGAGGTCATATGGAGCACTTGTTTGTGATTTAAGCGTCTCGCCTGATTTCAGCCTTTTTGTACTGCATACAGATTGCCAAAAAGGATGATGTTATGAAATCCCCCCAAGGAGAATAAATACAGCATCATAGACTGTCGGAACATTTACTTTCTATTTCAATTTTGGCTTCGGCTCTGATGCTCCTTTTGGCAGCATTACTTTTAGAGTGTAATGTGCAGAGAAACGTGCATAAATAAATCATAGGAGCCGTTTACTCAACATTGTGCTGAAAAATATATGAGAAACAATTCTTAATCTTGAATGTAACACTATTCTATATGTCTTTGTATGACATTCAGAAGTGTTATTATTCACACTTTAGGCTGGGGCCATGGCCCTCACTCGCACCATCACTTTCCTGAAGCTTCCCTGCTTCAAGAAGAAAAATATTCTTTCCATTGTCAGGACCATTTAGTGGAGACTGTTCATATGATTTTTGTCTTTACACAAAACTTTGATCAAAGTTCCCTTTGACACAGATTATTATTTTCCATTTTGTACATTTATTTGGGCTTTCTCTCCCTCCATCAAACACGTCCCAACTGCTCCATTTCCTGCAGGTCAGACTGAAGCCGCAGCAGATCAATCAGGAAAGTAATCTGAGACACCTTGCACCACAGTCGACTGCCTGTCCTCCAATCGATACGCATCTGCTTTGCCAAATGGATTTTTCTGCGACTCAGAATAATAAATGTTTCGGTATGTAAGCAATTTTTCATTTAACTTTGCTTTACTTTTCTCCCAACAAAGTCTGTTTCACAGGATCAATAACACTTTTTGAAGATGCATTTTTCCTTTCCTCTGCTATCTATGCAGATGCTGATATTCAAAGGTCAGCACGTGGGGGCACTACCAGCGGGGGAGGGGGGTTGGGTCTTGCGCCAGACTGGACACTGGACAAACAGAATTTTCCCCGACTAATGCTGAAAGCAATTTATTGAATTACAAAAAAAAAAAACTTTTTAAAATATTTTTGATATTTATATTGTTTGTTCTTAACACCTCAGATGATGTCTCTGATAGGAGAGTAGAATAATAGTTGAATTTTCATGTAAGATAAATAAAATACCAAATATGCTTCAAATAAACAGCTTTATTTCTTATAGTATTTCAAGTAAGAAAATAAACTTTTCAATAGAAAGTGACCACAGATGTCTCTAAACCCACCTGAACAGAAAACATATAGAACAGAACCTATAACAAAAAAATGCACAATCAATCGATGTAGTTAAGTAATACAAATACTGTCCTATGCTATATTTTGTTTGAGTAAAGAATGAAGTTAGGAGCTGGTTATGAATGATAAACCATCAGCGATGCTCAAGAGGAATAGCTCTGCCTGCAGTTTTACTTGGCCCTTCCAGTGATCTTATCCCTGACCCCACCTGTGAGCTGCCCATTAGCACGCGCACAGCTGTACATCAAACATCTGTTTCTGTTCCACCTGACCGCACGGCCATTTTGTCTCTCACTCTGACTTCAGACCCCTAAGTATTAAAAATCAACCATAGTCAAAAATACCTCTAACTTCCAACATAAATTTACATGAAATGGTCAATGCAATAAAAAGTTTCAACGCCTGAAAGTTTACGTTGCAATGTTTTCAGAAAGAGACGAGATTAAGATTAGGACTTTAAATGTTCCTGTGCTAAAGAAAAGGTTTTAATAAATACACCACCGGGCAACATTAAAGTCCAGAGCTGAGCAGAGCTTGGAAGAAAGTATTTATTTACAACACAATTTCCCGCCTCACCAGAGTGCTTATAAATCCCAAACGCAAATCTCTTAACCAGAAAATAGCACGGCAGTCGTTTATCAGTCAGTACGAATGCAAAATTTATAATCACAAGTCTAACACGTGTCCTCAAATAAAATGTACATGATTTATGCAAGACTTCTAAGCGCCATAAATTATCTACCACAAACTATTCATCAAAGGACATCACCTCTTGCGACAAAATTGTCCTTGAACATTGATACAATAAAGAGTCGGGGTCTTCTGCCACCCAGTCATGGGCTGTATTTATGTTTGATACTGCATGCATGTATTTTAATTTTTAACTACAGTGTTTACATCATATTTAAAAGAGTATGATTATGTGTGGCTCATACCTGTGAACAAAATGCAACATGAAGACTTCACAATTTCAATTCAAATTCGTAGATATTTTGCATTTAGTAATATTGTAGTGTTTCGCAGTTTTTCTCCTATTCTCTCCATTCTCCTATAGCCCACTCAAATGGTAATTTGAAGCTTATTCCTGATTAATATTACACATCAGAGAGAGCTGAAAATTTGTGAGGTTGCTTTTTTCTTTTTTAGTGGAGACAAAGGTTGTGATATCCGCTTCAAGAAAAATGAAATATCCCAGGATTTTGCCTTCTGGTGAGGCTACACTAGGTCTTAGCCATAACACTTCGACCCTGGAGCTCCTGTCCATCAAACACCCAAGCAGACACACCCTACTCGACACAAGCTTCTGTGGCTGGCTTCAGGACCAGAACCCCACACATCAGCCAGCATGTTTCTCATTTCTGGATTAACACTCCATTCAAGCAACGGTCTGCACATCCACAGTCCTACATGTCAGTGATTACTAACACATTACTAACAGAGGTTAAAACTATATTCAAACTATAGATTTGCTACTGTGTCCACAAATTTACGAAGAGCACCATACTCAATAAGACCACAACACATTTGAACATTTTTTTTTTACTCTGTCTCCCAAGTAAATCAACGGATCTGAAACCAGCTTAAGTTGCTTTTTTTACAGGGTGAAGAGGAGACTGGGAGCGAACTGAAAATAAAGATGGCCATAGTGCAAGCCTTGCAGGGCATTACCCAGGAAGCTGTGGGGATTTTTCTTTTTTTTGCATCATAGACTGAACGCAATCATAGGCTGCAAAGAACAGCAACTAAATATTCAAAATTATTACTTTATTTTACATTATTTCAATATGTATTGACACACCCAAAAATAGAGGACTGTGTACAAAAGGTGCTTTTCATTATATCCTTTCAAACTCATAGTGCTAGATTGCAGAACCAAAATCAATTTTTTTTTCACTGTCCAGTGAATTACTTCTCATAGTAAACAGCCTTGATTTTTCTATTTCTTAAGGTTTAATATAATATTCTAAAATCTGGAAGGTGGCATGGTTCTGCCATTCCTCACTCATTTAGAGTGGCATAAATTTAGGGTGGGTCTGACATAATGCAGCCGGGAGAATCTGTATATTGGAAGAGCTGTGGGCGGTGGTGCTGGTGCCGGTTCTTGAGGAGGCGGAGATCCATCAGAGATCATTGCCGGACAAAGAGTGACTGAGTGGTACCCCTGAATGTCAGCCAGGCGGCTCCGCGGGCTGATTCACTGTGACATGCTCAGAGACACTCTGCTTCCTTGTTCAGAGCCGCCATACTGGAGCCGCTGCCAGAGCAACGCGTGCACCCCTCCACACACGCCCACACGGGACTCTGCTCCTTTTGAATAAAGGTGACCTTGCCTTAGAAGATTCGGGCACATACTACATGAAAACAAGGTACGGGCTGCGCAATCCCTTTCATCCGAGTGTATGAGGGAGGAAGGTGGAATTTTGTTGTTGTTTTTAGCAAGCGAGTGTGGATAGTTCCACTGCGTCAGCACCAGGTGTCATAAGGACATCCCCACAGGTAGCTGGCAGGCTGCAGATCTGTGCACCTGTGCGGGCTGAGACGTGTTCAACCGTCAGGTACTGCCTCGACTGGCCAATTCAGATGCGATACTCTGACCTGCTCAAGTTTAAGGTGTAAGGGCAAGTGGAACTGAAGGAGGTTTTGACCTATGAAGATTTTGTTTGTATTGTGACTCATAATCTCATCTCTCATTTGAATTCTTAAGCAAAATATGGTCAAACTGTGTCTATCAAACTAAGTATGTTCATTTTGAATCAAGCAAGCATGTGCACTATCAGTGTGCTATTTTACTTTCATGCTCCATGATTAATAAAGCTTACATAAAGGAGACCCTGTAATTCATTGATAAACATCAGCAAAAGAACAAGAGTTACAATGCTGCAGAATAAAATAACATTTTAATAAATAGGTTAATTAGAAGATTAGCCTTTCGATGAGATATTAACATATAATTTAGAGGAACCCAACCAACTGCAAATATCAAAGGCAGCTGATAATGAATAACAGCAGAGCACCTCTAAAATTAGATGTGCACATTCATTTTTAGATTATAAAGAGCTCCCCTTACATATTGGGATACATAGGTACATATTGGATTGCATATTGGATAAAGAGCAAAAATGCAAACAATACAAATGAGATGTAATTCTCTACCTTAGGTTTATCAAGTGTTCTAGTCTTTTATATCTTTAAAATGAAAAGGAAAAATAAAACTGAACTCTGATTCTGTGATATGTACATAAAAATAATGCTGCATCTCAGTACAATTGCAACCCACTGAGAACGACATTAACAAACCTTAATAAGCAGGTAACAATTAAATAGCAGAGCTTTCCTGTCTTTCTGAAATTAACTTCACTTATATGACAGCATATTGATAGCATGACATTGCTTTTCTTTGGGTGTTTATACATTTCAATGTTTACTCATTGATTGGCAGTGAGAGTCCAAGGGAATGGAAGAACAGTCCTGCAGCAATACACACATCTAATAGCTCTTTAATATGCCACGGCCACTGATCAATAGACATAAATATAATAAATTCACACAGACACGCATTTGACTGTAAACATACATAAGGGTGATCATACATTTACGCACTCACACTCACACACAGACACAGACACACACACACAGACACACACACACACACACACACTATTTCTCTCGAACAAATGCACATACACATCTGTACTGTGCATTAAAATGTTTTCACACATGTATGTATACACGTACACATAAACTACCGGTCAAAAGTTTTAGAACACCCTTATTTTTCCAGTTTTTTATTGAACATTATGCAGTTCCAGTCCAACGAATAGCTTAAAATGGTACAAAGGTAAGTGGTGAACCATCAGAAGTTTTAAACAAAGGTAAGGCTACCCAGGTTTTTTGTACACTGTCGAGTAGGTGAAAGGATGGCTCTTTAGTTTGTGACATGGAGGAGGAAGCGTGACGGTCTGGGGCTGTTTTGCTGGATCCAGGGTCACTGACTTATAGAGTGAAAAGCACCCTGAACCAAAACAGCTACCACAGCATTCTGCAGCACCATGCAGTACCTCTGGTATGCGTCAGGGGTTCATCCTACAGCAAGCTAATGACCCAAAACTTAAGTCCAAGCTCTGCCAGAACTACCCTAGAAAAAAGAACAAGAAGGTGAGCTTGAAAGCATGGAGTGGCCTGCAGTCTCTAGACTTAATCCCCATCGAGATGGGCTGGGATGAACTGGACAGAAGAGTGAAATCAAAGCAACCTACAAGTGCCACACATCTATGGGAACTTCTGCAACAGAGTTGGGAACAACTTCCTGAAGAATTTTGATTTCCATTGTAGAAAGAATGCCACCAATGCGCTCAGCCATTATTTCCACCAAAGGTGGCTACTTTGAGTCAAAAGTTTAAAATACATTTTGGTTTATAATTGATTCCATGATTTCTTTTTTAACTTCGACTATTAATTTGTTCTGTCATGTCTATGCTTTCATTCCAGAGTACAGTGAGACATTAAACTGCATAATTTTCTGTTAAAAAACTGGAGAAATTGAGGTGTCCTAAAACTTTTGACCAGTAGCGTACATGCACGAATGGGCGTACATGTAAACACAAATAAAATGTATGCGTACAT